>OV838934.1:8029608-10990123 GCA_929442735.1 Watsonalla binaria | reverse complement strand
AACCTAACCTAACCTAACCTAACCTAACCTAACCTAACCTAACCTAACCTAACCTAAGCTAACCTAACCTAACCTAACCTAACCTAACCTAACCTAACCTAACCTAACCTAACCTAACCTAACCTAACCTAACCTAACCTAACCTAACCTAACCTAACCTAACCTAACCTAACCTAACCTAACCTAACCTAACCTAACCTAACCTAACCTAACCTAACCTAACCTAACCTAACCTAACCTAACCTAACCTAACCTAACCTAACCTAACCTAACCTAACCTAACCTAACCTAACCTAACCTAACCTAACCTAACCTAACCTAACCTAACCTAACCTAACCTAACCTAACCTAACCTAACCTAACCTAACCTAACCTAACCTAACCTAACCTAACCTAACCTAACCTAACCTAACCTAACCTAACCTAACCTAACCTAACCTAACCTAACCTAACCTAACCTAACCTAACCTAACCTAACCTAACCTAACCTAACCTAACCTAACCTAACCTAACCTAACCTAACCTAACCTAACCTAACCTAACCTAACCTAACCTAACCTAACCTAACCTAACCTAACCTAACCTAACCTAACCTAACCTAACCTAACCTAACCTAACCTAACCTAACCTAACCTAACCTAACCTAACCTAACCTAACCTAACCTAACCTAACCTAACCTAACCTAACCTAACCTAACCTAACCTAACCTAACCTAACCTAACCTAACCTAACCTAACCTAACCTAACCTAACCTAACCTAACCTAACCTAACCTAACCTAACCTAACCTAACCTAACCTAACCTAACCTAACCTAACCTAACCTAACCTAACCTAACCTAACCTAACCTAACCTAACCTAACCTAACCTAACCTAACCTAACCTAACCTAACCTAACCTAACCTAACCTAACCTAACCTAACCTAACCTAACCTAACCTAACCTAACCTAACCTAACCTAACCTAACCTAACCTAACCTAACCTAACCTAACCTAACCTAACCTAACCTAACCTAACCTAACCTAACCTAACCTAACCTAACCTAACCTAACCTAACCTAACCTAACCTAACCTAACCTAACCTAACCTAACCTAACCTAACCTAACCTAACCTAACCTAACCTAACCTAACCTAACCTAACCTAACCTAACCTAACCTAACCTAACCTAACCTAACCTAACCTAACCTAACCTAACCTAACCTAACCTAACCTAACCTAACCTAACCTAACCTAACCTAACCTAACCTAACCTAACCTAACCTAACCTAACCTAACCTAACCTAACCTAACCTAACCTAACCTAACCTAACCTAACCTAACCTAACCTAACCTAACCTAACCTAACCTAACCTAACCTAACCTAACCTAACCTAACCTAACCTAACCTAACCTAACCTAACCTAACCTAACCTAACCTAACCTAACCTAACCTAACCTAACCTAACCTAACCTAACCTAACCTAACCTAACCTAACCTAACCTAACCTAACCTAACCTAACCTAACCTAACCTAACCTAACCTAACCTAACCTAACCTAACCTAACCTAACCTAACCTAACCTAACCTAACCTAACCTAACCTAACCTAACCTAACCTAACCTAACCTAACCTAACCTAACCTAACCTAACCTAACCTAACCTAACCTAACCTAACCTAACCTAACCTAACCTAACCTAACCTAACCTAACCTAACCTAACCTAACCTAACCTAACCTAACCTAACCTAACCTAACCTAACCTAACCTAACCTAACCTAACCTAACCTAACCTAACCTAACCTAACCTAACCTAACCTAACCTAACCTAACCTAACCTAACCTAACCTAACCTAACCTAACCTAACCTAACCTAACCTAACCTAACCTAACCTAACCTAACCTAACCTAACCTAACCTAACCTAACCTAACCTAACCTAACCTAACCTAACCTAACCTAACCTAACCTAACCTAACCTAACCTAACCTAACCTAACCTAACCTAACCTAACCTAACCTAACCTAACCTAACCTAACCTAACCTAACCTAACCTAACCTAACCTAACCTAACCTAACCTAACCTAACCTAACCTAACCTAACCTAACCTAACCTAACCTAACCTAACCTAACCTAACCTAACCTAACCTAACCTAACCTAACCTAACCTAACCTAACCTAACCTAACCTAACCTAACCTAACCTAACCTAACCTAACCTAACCTAACCTAACCTAACCTAACCTAACCTAACCTAACCTAACCTAACCTAACCTAACCTAACCTAACCTAACCTAACCTAACCTAACCTAACCTAACCTAACCTAACCTAACCTAACCTAACCTAACCTAACCTAACCTAACCTAACCTAACCTAACCTAACCTAACCTAACCTAACCTAACCTAACCTAACCTAACCTAACCTAACCTAACCTAACCTAACCTAACCTAACCTAACCTAACCTAACCTAACCTAACCTAACCTAACCTAACCTAACCTAACCTAACCTAACCTAACCTAACCTAACCTAACCTAACCTAACCTAACCTAACCTAACCTAACCTAACCTAACCTAACCTAACCTAACCTAACCTAACCTAACCTAACCTAACCTAACCTAACCTAACCTAACCTAACCTAACCTAACCTAACCTAACCTAACCTAACCTAACCTAACCTAACCTAACCTAACCTAACCTAACCTAACCTAACCTAACCTAACCTAACCTAACCTAACCTAACCTAACCTAACCTAACCTAACCTAACCTAACCTAACCTAACCTAACCTAACCTAACCTAACCTAACCTAACCTAACCTAACCTAACCTAACCTAACCTAACCTAACCTAACCTAACCTAACCTAACCTAACCTAACCTAACCTAACCTAACCTAACCTAACCTAACCTAACCTAACCTAACCTAACCTAACCTAACCTAACCTAACCTAACCTAACCTAACCTAACCTAACCTAACCTAACCTAAGCTAACCTAACCTAACCTAACCTAACCTAACCTAACCTAACCTAACCTAACCTAACCTAACCTAACCTAACCTAACCTAACCTAACCTAACCTAACCTAACCTAACCTAACCTAACCTAACCTAACCTAACCTAACCTAACCTAACCTAACCTAACCTAACCTAACCTAACCTAACCTAACCTAACCTAACCTAACCTAACCTAACCTAACCTAACCTAACCTAACCTAACCTAACCTAACCTAACCTAACCTAACCTAACCTAACCTAACCTAACCTAACCTAACCTAACCTAACCTAACCTAACCTAACCTAACCTAACCTAACCTAACCTAACCTAACCTAACCTAACCTAACCTAACCTAACCTAACCTAACCTAACCTAACCTAACCTAACCTAACCTAACCTAACCTAACCTAACCTAACCTAACCTAACCTAACCTAACCTAACCTAACCTAACCTAACCTAACCTAACCTAACCTAACCTAACCTAACCTAACCTAACCTAACCTAACCTAACCTAACCTAACCTAACCTAACCTAACCTAACCTAACCTAACCTAACCTAACCTAACCTAACCTAACCTAACCTAACCTAACCTAACCTAACCTAACCTAACCTAACCTAACCTAACCTAACCTAACCTAACCTAACCTAACCTAACCTAACCTAACCTAACCTAACCTAACCTAACCTAACCTAACCTAACCTAACCTAACCTAACCTAACCTAACCTAACCTAACCTAACCTAACCTAACCTAACCTAACCTAACCTAACCTAACCTAACCTAACCTAACCTAACCTAACCTAACCTAACCTAACCTAACCTAACCTAACCTAACCTAACCTAACCTAACCTAACCTAACCTAACCTAACCTAACCTAACCTAACCTAACCTAACCTAACCTAACCTAACCTAACCTAACCTAACCTAACCTAACCTAACCTAACCTAACCTAACCTAACCTAACCTAACCTAACCTAACCTAACCTAACCTAACCTAACCTAACCTAACCTAACCTAACCTAACCTAACCTAACCTAACCTAACCTAACCTAACCTAACCTAACCTAACCTAACCTAACCTAACCTAACCTAACCTAACCTAACCTAACCTAACCTAACCTAACCTAACCTAACCTAACCTAACCTAACCTAACCTAACCTAACCTAACCTAACCTAACCTAACCTAACCTAACCTAACCTAACCTAACCTAACCTAACCTAACCTAACCTAACCTAACCTAACCTAACCTAACCTAACCTAACCTAACCTAACCTAACCTAACCTAACCTAACCTAACCTAACCTAACCTAACCTAACCTAACCTAACCTAACCTAACCTAACCTAACCTAACCTAACCTAACCTAACCTAACCTAACCTAACCTAACCTAACCTAACCTAACCTAACCTAACCTAACCTAACCTAACCTAACCTAACCTAACCTAACCTAACCTAACCTAACCTAACCTAACCTAACCTAACCTAACCTAACCTAACCTAACCTAACCTAACCTAACCTAACCTAACCTAACCTAACCTAACCTAACCTAACCTAACCTAACCTAACCTAACCTAACCTAACCTAACCTAACCTAACCTAACCTAACCTAACCTAACCTAACCTAACCTAACCTAACCTAACCTAACCTAACCTAACCTAACCTAACCTAACCTAACCTAACCTAACCTAACCTAACCTAACCTAACCTAACCTAACCTAACCTAACCTAACCTAACCTAACCTAACCTAACCTAACCTAACCTAACCTAACCTAACCTAACCTAACCTAACCTAACCTAACCTAACCTAACCTAACCTAACCTAACCTAACCTAACCTAACCTAACCTAACCTAACCTAACCTAACCTAACCTAACCTAACCTAACCTAACCTAACCTAACCTAACCTAACCTAACCTAACCTAACCTAACCTAACCTAACCTAACCTAACCTAACCTAACCTAACCTAACCTAACCTAACCTAACCTAACCTAACCTAACCTAACCTAACCTAACCTAACCTAACCTAACCTAACCTAACCTAACCTAACCTAACCTAACCTAACCTAACCTAACCTAACCTAACCTAACCTAACCTAACCTAACCTAACCTAACCTAACCTAACCTAACCTAACCTAACCTAACCTAACCTAACCTAACCTAACCTAACCTAACCTAACCTAACCTAACCTAACCTAACCTAACCTAACCTAACCTAACCTAACCTAACCTAACCTAACCTAACCTAACCTAACCTAACCTAACCTAACCTAACCTAACCTAACCTAACCTAACCTAACCTAACCTAACCTAACCTAACCTAACCTAACCTAACCTAACCTAACCTAACCTAACCTAACCTAACCTAACCTAACCTAACCTAACCTAACCTAACCTAACCTAACCTAACCTAACCTAACCTAACCTAACCTAACCTAACCTAACCTAACCTAACCTAACCTAACCTAACCTAACCTAACCTAACCTAACCTAACCTAACCTAACCTAACCTAACCTAACCTAACCTAACCTAACCTAACCTAACCTAACCTAACCTAACCTAACCTAACCTAACCTAACCTAACCTAACCTAACCTAACCTAACCTAACCTAACCTAACCTAACCTAACCTAACCTAACCTAACCTAACCTAACCTAACCTAACCTAACCTAACCTAACCTAACCTAACCTAACCTAACCTAACCTAACCTAACCTAACCTAACCTAACCTAACCTAACCTAACCTAACCTAACCTAACCTAACCTAACCTAACCTAACCTAACCTAACCTAACCTAACCTAACCTAACCTAACCTAACCTAACCTAACCTAACCTAACCTAACCTAACCTAACCTAACCTAACCTAACCTAACCTAACCTAACCTAACCTAACCTAACCTAACCTAACCTAACCTAACCTAACCTAACCTAACCTAACCTAACCTAACCTAACCTAACCTAACCTAACCTAACCTAACCTAACCTAACCTAACCTAACCTAACCTAACCTAACCTAACCTAACCTAACCTAACCTAACCTAACCTAACCTAACCTAACCTAACCTAACCTAACCTAACCTAACCTAACCTAACCTAACCTAACCTAACCTAACCTAACCTAACCTAACCTAACCTAACCTAACCTAACCTAACCTAACCTAACCTAACCTAACCTAACCTAACCTAACCTAACCTAACCTAACCTAACCTAACCTAACCTAACCTAACCTAACCTAACCTAACCTAACCTAACCTAACCTAACCTAACCTAACCTAACCTAACCTAACCTAACCTAACCTAACCTAACCTAACCTAACCTAACCTAACCTAACCTAACCTAACCTAACCTAACCTAACCTAACCTAACCTAACCTAACCTAACCTAACCTAACCTAACCTAACCTAACCTAACCTAACCTAACCTAACCTAACCTAACCTAACCTAACCTAACCTAACCTAACCTAACCTAACCTAACCTAACCTAACCTAACCTAACCTAACCTAACCTAACCTAACCTAACCTAACCTAACCTAACCTAACCTAACCTAACCTAACCTAACCTAACCTAACCTAACCTAACCTAACCTAACCTAACCTAACCTAACCTAACCTAACCTAACCTAACCTAACCTAACCTAACCTAACCTAACCTAACCTAACCTAACCTAACCTAACCTAACCTAACCTAACCTAACCTAACCTAACCTAACCTAACCTAACCTAACCTAACCTAACCTAACCTAACCTAACCTAACCTAACCTAACCTAACCTAACCTAACCTAACCTAACCTAACCTAACCTAACCTAACCTAACCTAACCTAACCTAACCTAACCTAACCTAACCTAACCTAACCTAACCTAACCTAACCTAACCTAACCTAACCTAACCTAACCTAACCTAACCTAACCTAACCTAACCTAACCTAACCTAACCTAACCTAACCTAACCTAACCTAACCTAACCTAACCTAACCTAACCTAACCTAACCTAACCTAACCTAACCTAACCTAACCTAACCTAACCTAACCTAACCTAACCTAACCTAACCTAACCTAACCTAACCTAACCTAACCTAACCTAACCTAACCTAACCTAACCTAACCTAACCTAACCTAACCTAACCTAACCTAACCTAACCTAACCTAACCTAACCTAACCTAACCTAACCTAACCTAACCTAACCTAACCTAACCTAACCTAACCTAACCTAACCTAACCTAACCTAACCTAACCTAACCTAACCTAACCTAACCTAACCTAACCTAACCTAACCTAACCTAACCTAACCTAACCTAACCTAACCTAACCTAACCTAACCTAACCTAACCTAACCTAACCTAACCTAACCTAACCTAACCTAACCTAACCTAACCTAACCTAACCTAACCTAACCTAACCTAACCTAACCTAACCTAACCTAACCTAACCTAACCTAACCTAACCTAACCTAACCTAACCTAACCTAACCTAACCTAACCTAACCTAACCTAACCTAACCTAACCTAACCTAACCTAACCTAACCTAACCTAACCTAACCTAACCTAACCTAACCTAACCTAACCTAACCTAACCTAACCTAACCTAACCTAACCTAACCTAACCTAACCTAACCTAACCTAACCTAACCTAACCTAACCTAACCTAACCTAACCTAACCTAACCTAACCTAACCTAACCTAACCTAACCTAACCTAACCTAACCTAACCTAACCTAACCTAACCTAACCTAACCTAACCTAACCTAACCTAACCTA
This sequence comes from Watsonalla binaria, assembly GCA_929442735.1. Classification (NCBI taxonomy): domain Eukaryota; kingdom Metazoa; phylum Arthropoda; class Insecta; order Lepidoptera; family Drepanidae; genus Watsonalla; species Watsonalla binaria. The sequence continues at coordinate 10,982,377 of OV838934.1, read as the reverse complement.
ACCTAACCTAACCTAACCTAACCTAACCTAACCTAACCTAACCTAACCTAACCTAACCTAACCTAACCTAACCTAACCTAACCTAACCTAACCTAACCTAACCTAACCTAACCTAACCTAACCTAACCTAACCTAACCTAACCTAACCTAACCTAACCTAACCTAACCTAACCTAACCTAACCTAACCTAACCTAACCTAACCTAACCTAACCTAACCTAACCTAACCTAACCTAACCTAACCTAACCTAACCTAACCTAACCTAACCTAACCTAACCTAACCTAACCTAACCTAACCTAACCTAACCTAACCTAACCTAACCTAACCTAACCTAACCTAACCTAACCTAACCTAACCTAACCTAACCTAACCTAACCTAACCTAACCTAACCTAACCTAACCTAACCTAACCTAACCTAACCTAACCTAACCTAACCTAACCTAACCTAACCTAACCTAACCTAACCTAACCTAACCTAACCTAACCTAACCTAACCTAACCTAACCTAACCTAACCTAACCTAACCTAACCTAACCTAACCTAACCTAACCTAACCTAACCTAACCTAACCTAACCTAACCTAACCTAACCTAACCTAACCTAACCTAACCTAACCTAACCTAACCTAACCTAACCTAACCTAACCTAACCTAACCTAACCTAACCTAACCTAACCTAACCTAACCTAACCTAACCGATAGATCAAATTTTTCAAAGTCCCAATTTCATAACACACCCTTACTAAATCCATACCTGCACCCCTCTGGACATCATCAGCGACGATCCGGCGTTGCTCAGCCCCCATTCCTGAAAAATAAACACCTATATTAGTCATAAAACAGTAAATTTCACATATAAAATTCAATTAATAGTAGATTTTCAAATTTTTTTGTACCAACCCCTATTCATATTTTTATCTCCATACGTCCGCATCACCGTTCCGCACCCCCCAGCATCATTTCCACCTTCATACCTGCAAAAAAACGCAAAAAATCGCCCCCCCACCCACCCTTATTTCATTTACTACGTGGGGAAAATTCGGTCTGCCAAATACCAACTTCACCAATATCCGTCCTAGAGCCTTGATCTTGGTGTCTATCGACGCGGACGGCTGCCTGGAACCAAAATGGATCCCCCATCCGCTGGAGAACAGCCTCCGAGCACGCAGGCATCGACTAATTTGATTTGTGCGCCTGAAATCGAGGTTTTCAGCGACGCCATGTCGATTCCCGACGTGGGAACTACTCGGAGGAAGGCCACAGTTGTCCCCAGGCTACCGGGCACCCTTGAGAGCGTCACGGACATCAAGACATTCATGGAGCTCACATCCAAATTGACGCAGTGCATTATAGGCGCCGTGAACGAGGGGCGCAGCGTCACTTCCCTTAATAAGCGACTCATCACTGCCGCCGCGGAGGAAATTCGCAGGGCTTCTTCGCTGGTTCCGACGCTCCTTCCGGCTCCTACCCCCACTGCATCCGCTCCACCACCATCTGAAACAATAACAAACATTAGTACACCCAAGGAGGATATCATAAAATCAATTCAGTCAGAGCTAATGAAAATCAAAAATGATACTAGCCAAATCAAACAGATGATCTCATCCACATCCCCATCCACATCCGCACCCATCACCACACTACCCTTCCCCGCCAAATCTTACGCAGCAGCGGCGGCACAAAGTAGGAGCTACACGGCGCCTACCAGCAAGCCTGCACTAATAGTTTCCGCAAAAAATGATAAAGCTACACGGGAGGAGGTGGTCTCGCTCTGGAAAAACAGCGTCTCCTTTAAAGAGCTTACCTTTGCCCCAGCCAAAGTACAACCAGTATCAAACAACAAGTTGCGAGTTGAGTTTGACAGTGAGGCCCAGCGTGATGAGACACTGAGGAAACTAGAAAACTCGCCCCAAGTGTGTGCCGAGGCGGCCCGCAAGCTCCGCCCTATGATCATACTCAAGGGACTTAGCAAGGATGTCCCTTCCGAGGATCTTGTGCGAGTCGTTTCTAATCAGAACGAGGCCCTCAAAGCGGTTATTAAAAGTGATGACGACATCCAGCTGCGCTTTATAAGAAACAACAGAAACGAGAGGCTTTACAACGCTGTGCTCACCGTCACTCCTTTGGTGTGGCGATGCGCCGTAGACCTGGGCCGCGTCAATGCCGATCATCAAAGGGTGCACGTCGGAGATTTCAGCCCTTTCCTGCAGTGCTACAAATGCCTACAATTCGGGCACACACAGAATAAATGCGAATCTCCAAAAGTGGCGTGCTCACATTGCGCCTCGAACTTGCACACCATAAAAACATGCCCTCTCTCAGCAGACCTTTCAAAGACCAAATGCCACAACTGCACAGCCAACAACCTTAAATACAAATCCACAACGGACACTAGGCACTCCGCCACCTCAGATTCATGCCCGGCAATCAAATCGATGAAGCGACGCATAGCCATTAAAGTCGATTATGGATCATAAAGCCCCAAGTCATAATACAAACCAGAGCAACAAAATCAAAATATTACAAATTAACTTAGATAAAAGCCGAAACGCCACGCATGAATTCATTCATTATTTCATCAATCATGATCACTCCATTGCATTAATTTCTGAGCCATATGTTGGAAACAACCTTTCAGTCAAAAATTCACCAGGCATCACTACATTCCAATTCCCCGACAGTCACAATCACGTAAAAGCCTGTATCATGATCAAGAGCGCATCCCCCATCGCGAGTTCGGCCCTGGGTATGACGCAATTCTCGTCGCCCAACCTAGGAGTGGTGCGGCTTAGGATTGGTCATCAAACGGTGTATTTGGCGTCAGCATACGTGGAGCCAGAGCGTGACGCCAGCGCTACCCTGGAGAAGATCGACCACTTTCTTAGGTGCACCGCCGGCTCTGGTCAGATTCTTGGGGGGGACCTCAATGGATGGCACTCCTTATGGAATAGCCGGTCGACAAACGAACGTGGCCGCGAGGTTGCCGAGCTCATTATGGCAAACGATATGCACCTCTGCAACACCGGCAACCAGCCCACGTTTGAAGCTGTCACCCACGGTGTTCCCCGCACATCCATTGTGGACCTCACCATAGTGTCGCAGAGCCTGTCGGACAGAGTAGCAGACTGGAGTGTGAATCTGTCGGCATGCCCCTCCTCCCAACATAACGCCCTAGAACTCGTCATCAACAGCCTTGGTCACACAAACTCTGAAACACCTTCCGAGCCCACTACCTATCTGTATAAAAACAAAAAAGCCAACTGGATTGAGTTCAAAGCGGCCCTCACCACACACATCGCTGAGTCCGACCTACTCAACCTCAATCTGGACGAAGCGAACCCGGAGACACTCGAGAGAGTGATCACCGAGTTCGTCGAGATCATCCACGGAGCGTGCCGAGCCTCGATGCCCACCCGCGCGCGTAATGGCAAATATAGGCCGCCGTGGTGGTCCGACAAACTCCAGGAGATGAAGGAGAAGACCATCCACCTCCACCGTCAACTCAGCCGTCAAAAGCGCCGCGGCTTTTCCCCTCGCGGCGATCTCATAGCCGAGCACGCAGAGGCCAGAAGGTTGTATGCGGAGGAGATACAGCGAGCCTCCTTCGAAAATTTCAAGGAGTTCTGCTCCCGCCAGGGCAAGGAGACTGTCTGGTCAGTGACGAACAGGATCCTCAAGGACGCACCCGGCAAAAGACCACCCATCACCCTTCGCCTCGGAGATCAATACACCAGCAATAGCACTGATACAGCCACCGCGATCCTAAATCACTTCTACCCCGACGACAACACGGACACTCTACAACATCACACTCATCTTCGCTCCAACATCAATACCAAACCTTGCACCGAATCCGACATACCCTTCAGTGAGGAGGAGGTCCTCGAGTGCATCCTGAGCATGAACCCCGACCGCGCTCCGGGCATTGACCACCTCACCGCCGACATCTGCCAGGAGGCATGCAAGGCCTTCCCACACTTTGTAACCAAAGTCCTCAATAGATGCCTCTCACTGCAATATTTTCCTGAACAGTGGAAAAAAGCTTTCGTTAAAATCATCCCGAAACCCAACAAAACTGATCAATCCAACCTAAATTCATCCCGCCCCATCGGTCTCCTCCCTGTTTTTGGAAAACTGTTAGAAAAACTGTTCATCAAAAGAATTACTTATCTCGCCACCGCTTCCAATAAAATGAGCAACAAACAGTTCGGATTTAAAGAGCAAACCTCCACCATCCATGCCCTCAAAACCGCTCTCGACGTCATCAGGGACCAGAAATCCAAAAATCAGCAGGTCATCGCTGTATCCCTCGACATCAAGGCAGCGTTCGATAATGCCTGGTGGCCTGCGTTGCTCGATCGTCTGAGAGCTATAGGGTGCCCCATTAACATCTTCGGTCTAATACAGAGTTACATCACAAACCGCACAGTCACACTGCAATACGCCGGTTCAGAGGTCACCAAGACCATGACTAAGGGTTGCGTTCAGGGATCCGCATGCGGGCCTATCCTGTGGAACATCGTCCTCGACGAACTGCTCGAAATACCCCTCCCAGCTGGGTGTCATATACAGGCATTCGCGGACGATGTTCTGCTGGTGGTCGCTGCGCCCGATGTGGGTGAGACTGAGGCGCGCGCAAACGAGGCATTGCGCATCATAAAGGAGTGGGGGGACAGCGTAAAGCTTGTGTTCGGTCCGGAGAAGACACAGCTGATCGCCTTCACAAACAAGGCCGCGGGAGCTAAAGTCCATATGGCTGGAGCGCCTTTAGCATTCACCGACAGCATCAAACTGTTGGGCATCATCATAGACCACAAACTCAGGTTCCATCAACACATCAATCACATCATCAATAAAGCCACGAACATCTTCAATCGCCTCTGCATCTTCACTAGACCCACCTGGGGGATCCAACCGGAGAACATCCGAACCATCTATCTGCAGGTGATAGAGCCAATCATCACGTACGGAGCAGCCATATGGGGCCATGCGGTGGATAGAAAGTGCATACAAAGGGCTCTCCTGCGTATGCAAAGACTCTTCGCCCTCAGGGCCATCAAAGGATTCAGAACCATCTCCACCAATGCCGCGCTTGCCATCGCCCAGTTCATCCCACTGCATATCAAAATCCGAGAAACACAAACAATAGAGCAAACCAGACTTACAGGCATCACCAATTACCTACCCGACGACATCAATCTCGAACAGGCAACCAAACCTCACACTCTATCTCACCCGGCTCAAAGGGTCACCATCAGTCATACTGCCGCCGCCAGCCAGGACGAATTGGAGAGGCTCGACACGTCGCAGGCTGACTGTGTCTACACAGATGGGAGCAAGATGGAAGATGGCAAGGTGGGCGCCTCGTACGTCATTCATCGACCGCGAGGCGTACCAATTACCCGAAAATTCAAACTACATGACTCCTGCACAGTATACCAGGCCGAACTGTTGGCAATATTGAAAGCATGTGAGTGGATAATTGCCAACAAATCTACCCGCAGCTTCATATTTAGCGACTGCCTATCCGCCATCATGTCAATAGAAAATCGTAGCAACACACACCCCATTGTAGCATCAATACACAAGCACCTACAAGCCATAAAGACTCGCGGGACTATAGAGATCGTTTGGGTCAAGTCCCACGTTGGGATAGAGGGAAATGAAGAAGCTGACCAGGCGGCCAAAAGCGCTGCGACTCTCCACCGAGCCCCGGACTACAGCAGCTTCCCTCTATCCTACGTAAAGTTCAAGGCGAAGGCCCAAACGATCAATACCTGGCAAAGCGAATATTCGGAGTGTCCTCAGGGGGAACGCACAAAGCGTTTGTGCCCCAATCTCACCACCATTAAAAAACTACTCAGCACCGTTAAAACATCATTCACCTTCACACAGTACTTAACCGGCCATAGTTTCACCAAGAGTTACCTACACAGATTCCACATCATCAACAATAACACTTGTCCGTGTGATAACACAAGCATCCAGGACTTCAATCACCTCATACATGAATGCTCGAGATTTGGGGCACAACGCCAAGTGCACGAATCGCTATGCACCCTTCGCAACCCCAGCATAAACCCGTATAAATTGGAAGACGTCATGAAGGACACGAGGACACTCCGAAGTTTTGTAAACTTCATTAATCATTTAGTCAACAACCTAAAACAATTTAACAGTACATAAAGTATCCAAATCATCAACTAAACTTCTTCTAAAAACTAGCGACATCATCCACCTATCTGTATATACACACATATTCAGTGTAAATAAAATATATATATATAATAATATTAAAAAAAAAAAAAAAAAAAAAAAAAAAAAAAAAAAAAAAAAAAAAAAAAAAAAAAAAAAAAAAATAATAATATAGAGTGTCGAAATTAAATAATCAAGTGAGACAAAATGTACAAGATCGCGAAACAACTTTTTCGTATAAAATCGCGAAAATTGTCGCAAATTTAAATCATTATAAAAGGAAAAAAAAAAAAAACCTAACCTAACCTAACCTAACCTAACCTAACCTAACCTTTTTTTTTTTTTTTTTTTTTTTTTTTATAATGATTTAAATTTGCGACAATTTTCGCGATTTTATACGAAAAAGTTGTTTCGCGATCTTGTACATTTTGTCTCACTTGATTATTTAATTTCGACACACGAAGTTGGTGCACGAAGTTGCCCTTCAGGTGCTTCGACCTGTCCGCCACTCGCTCCACCGCCGTCTGCTGCTCTTTAATGAGGGTGCTCAACTCTTGTGTGGGCATCTCCTCCAACTTACCCTTCAGCTCCTCCACCGACGGCAGCTTCTTTTTGGCCCTGGTGTTGGTCAGGGCCAATTCTGGATCGGACAGGTCGTCCGCGACGTCCTTCAAGAACGCCGCACGGCTCGTTGCTGAGCGGCCGGTCCTGCACGCAGCGTCTGCCTCCCCGGAGGTCAGCGACACGAGGGACATATCCGACTCGCTGTCCTCCTCGCGTTCGCTTCCAGCACACGGTGTTGGGGGCCGAATGAAGCGCCCACTTCGGTCCCGCGTTGGTTTAGCGACAGCGGCGCCTGTGCGCGCTCGCCCACGCGTCGCCGAACCAACTTTGGCGGCCTTCTGCTCACCGCAGGAGGAGCCAGAGTTCGTCCTGCTCCTCTTCTGCGACCTTGTTCGCACCGCCCCAGCTGCTCCACTACTGCAGCTCTCCATCACGACCACGGGGGTCAGCAGCTGCTTCCCCCCCGCAGACTCCTTCCCATCTAGGGATTTCACTCCCTCTCCTTCTTCCACCATCGATTTGTTTGTTTTTTGTAATGAATCCATAACAGTTCCCACGAGTATGGGTCGAACTAAAAAACCATTGCCGGGTGACGCCCATTCCGACAATGGGGGACTTACATACTGAGAGGTGGCCCAGAGCCTCTCAGGTTTTCACGACTTCGCTGTCGGATTTTTATAGAGGTTTGCTCCTCGCAGGCCGGCCAATTAAGGCAAGCCCTCTCCGGTCACCGACTCCCCGACGTATCCAGCCTCGCTAACTGGAATCGTTGAAGGAAGAGCCGGTGATTACGGCATTCACGGGGTGACGAGCGAGATAGCGTCAACCCCGGGCACCCCTTTCGGAGTGCCTCCCCATCCCCCTGACGTTTGACTGGGTATCACCCCCCAGCCCTAGACAGAAGGTCTAGTTCCCATAGGCACGCCGGGCCTTGGGAATGGGTGACGCAGGCTCGCATCCGTTGTCATCTCTGCTGAACAGAGACGCACAAGGAGCGAATTCCACCTCCGCCACCTGCGTCGAGTGCCAGGTGTTGGTCATCGACGACAGTGTCCCCAGGGATCGCCATCGAGGAGCTAAGTCACTCGATGGAGGCCCCCGAAGAGACTGTCGGCGACGTCCAGGGTGCACCGTCCCGAAGCCATTGTCGTTCCCTCGGACGTATCCTTAGGACAAACAATGGATCGGGCACACGAGGAGGTCTCCTGGCCTTGCACCCCAACCTAACCTAACCTTTTTTTTTTTTTTTTTTTTTTTTTTTGTTGACGAGGGGGAAACCTTCAAAAGGTCCCCGACCGCCCTGGGAGAGGCAGATCGGGGTATGTGGGATTCTTACCGCACTAAAACCCCCCCGGTGGCCGTCCTCAGTGCTCAGGGGGGACTCCGGGTACTCTAATAGAACGCACCGGTGTCCCCCCACACTTTGCCGGGGCACATCCCCGGGGCAGCTGTAGGGCCGCTCCTGGAGACCTCGCTGTGCAAGGCAGCGCGAGCCACATCGCGCTGCCACCTTCCCGGGCCCGCGCCGGTGGTCAAAGCTCCCACCCCGACCACCGCCAGCAGGCCCTCCGGCCCCCTTTTAGTCGCCTCTTACGACAGGCAGGGGATACCATAGCCATATTCTTAGACCCTGGCTATTGGGTGGACGGACCGGGGCGTGCGTTGCCTCCGCCCCGCCGTCGCCGTCGTCTCCGAGAGGGATCGGCTCTCTCCCGATCCCGCTCGGAGGTCTCCTTCTGGGACATTACCGTCTCGCAGAAGGAGACTACGGCCCTCCATGCCTCTCTGTCTGCCAGCATAGCCGTCACTACGCGTGGCAGAGAGAGGTCCTGCCCGATCCTGGTGACCAGGACTCGACGCTCCGAGCTCCACGCTGGGCACTGCTCCAGCGTGTGCTGTGCGGAATCCCGGTCACAGCCGCAATGGTGGCATTGCGCCGTCGGTTCGCGACCGATCCGATTCAGGTACTCACCGAAACACCCGTGTCCGGTGAGTACCTGCGTCAGCCGGAAGGTGACGTGGTCCTTCCTCTTTAGCCAGGGCCCGAGGCTCGGCAAAATTGCACCGACAGCGCGTTGGGGGGCGTTCTGCGGCTCACAAAGCCGCTCACGCCACGCCAAGAGCGCACGTCGGTGCTCCTGCCTCCGCACTTCAGCCGCATTAGGAGGCGCGGTTCCGTCCGCCCGGCGGAGACGGTCGTAAATACGAGCATCCATCTCCGCCAGGATGTCCAGGGGCGGAAACCGCGCCAGGACAGTGGCCGCCTCAAAGGACAGGGTACGGTACCCCCGTGCGACCCGGATGGCCATAGGACGCTGCATACTATTATACATAGTTCTGCAGCGCCTAACACCCAGTCTGGAAGACCAGACGGGTGCTCCGTAGAGAGCCACGGATCGCACGACCCCCGCATAGAGGCGGCGGACTCCTTCACTCGGCCCCCCGAGATTGGGCAGCAGTCTGTGCAATGCACCCGCTACCCTCTTGATCCGGGGGACCATGCGGCTGAAGTGCTCCTCGAAGCCCCAGCGACCGTCCAGGGTGAGACCGAGGTACTTCAAGTACCGTCCCACCCGGACCTCCACGTCACCTACGCGAACCGACGAGCTGGGTGGTTCCCTTCCCCTCGGGAGTTTGTGGAACCACAGCGCCTCAGTCTTCTCCGGCGCTACCCGAAGGCCCAGCTCGTGGATTTTCTCCACGACGCATGCCACGCCAAGCTCGGCGAGCCGGTTGGTCTCCTCGAAGGTCGCCCCGACGGCTAGCACCAGCGTGTCGTCCGCATAGCAGACGACGCTAACGCCGTCGGGGCGGTCGACCCGCAGGACCGCATCGTACGCGAGGTTCCACAGGAGTGGCCCTAGGACCGATCCCTGTGGGACCCCGCAGTACACCTTCCTCCGGTGAAGTCGTCCATCTCCGCCCACATATTGCACGCACCTGTCGTGCAAGTAGGCACGGACCACGCGCTGCAGGTAGGGGGGCACGCGGTGGTACACCAGGGCCCCCCATATTGCATCCCAGGGCAGGCTGTTGAAGGCGTTGACTATATCAAGGCTGATAGCCAACGCCACTCCGCCCCGGGATACAGCCTGCGTCGACAGTGTTCGGACGCGAATGATCGCGTCCACTGTCGACCGCGCGCGTCGGAAGCCAAATTGGTCTTCCGACAGGTCCGGCCCGACGCTCGTCAGGTGCGTACTGAGGCGGTCAGCCAACACTCTTTCGAGCAGCTTACCCGCCTCATCTAGTAGGCAGAGAGGACGATACGCGGAGGAAGAGTCCGCGGGTCTTCCATCCTTATGGAGGAGAACCAACCCAGCCACTTTCCAGCCGCTGGGGAACACGCCGCAGCGTAGGCAGTCGTTAAACAGCCGCCGCAGCCTGTTCCCCAGTCCGTTGGGTAGAGCCAACACCCAGGCCCGACCAGGAACTCCGTCGGGGCCTGGTGCCGTGTTTCGGGCTCCGAGGCGCCTCACGGCTCGGTCCAGCTCATCGGTCGTCACCCCCAACTCTTCGGACCAGATGGTCGGTTCCGAAGGAGGGGGCGCGGGACTGCTCTGGACCCTGGGGAAGAGGGTATCAACTACCCTCTCCACGAATGCCGGGTCCAGAGTTTCCGTCAACGGAGGGACCCACGGGCGCAGCTTGCCCAGTACCATCTTGTACGGGCGGCCCCATGGATCCCTCTCCAGTCCCCCGATGAGCTCATCCCACGACCGAGCCTTGGCGCTGGCAATGGCTGCCTGCAGCGCCTTCGTGGCGCCTCGGTATGCCACGTAGGCTCCACCCAACTCTTCGGCTGTGGCTCGCCTTCTTCTCCGGGCACGCGTGTACTGGCGTCGGGCGCGGAGGCATATCTCGCGCAGCTCCGCGATGCTATCCGACCACCAGTACACGGCCCGGGGCTTGGCAGGTCTGGTCCGGGGCATCGACGCGTCACATATGGACGTCATCGTGTCCCGGAACCAGGCGGCTTCCCTTTCAGGATCGGGCAGGATCCCTTCTTCTTGGCGCTCAGGCCAGGCCGCGACGATGGCTGCGGCGCAGAGACGATCTCTGTCGAGCCGCTTGAGAGACCATCGTCGCGGCGGGCTGCTACGGCGGCGGCTGTCGGGGCGGGGAGGGCGGATGGCCACATCCATCGCTATGTAGCGATGGTCGGATAATGTGACCATCTCTTCCGCCACTCTCCACCCCGTCACCATGCGCGCTGCCTGGGGAGTCGCCCACGAGAGGTCCACGATCGACTCCCCCTGCCAGCGCACGCAGGTGCTGACGGACCCCCGGTTAAGCAACCGGAGGTCCAGCGCCGCCGCCCATTCCAGCACTGTCTCCCCCTTTGGGTCATCCCGGGCGCTCCCCCACTCACGAGAGTGAGCGTTGAAGTCGCCCAGGACGAGCACGGGACGGGGCAGACATCCGCGAATGCAGTTGGCCACCCCGTCCAGGTACGCCTCGTAGACGGCGAGGGTACAGTTGGGGGAGACATAGCAGCCCACAACGACTATGCGGCCCCAGCTCACGGCGACGTATCCCAGCCCCCTCTCAATGAGGGAGCAGGGAGGGTCGCCGCTACCGCCACCCCAGTATATGGCGACGGAGTCCATGTCGTCACCAAACCAGCGAGGATGGTTTGGGACGACGCGATATGGCTCCGCCACCACCGCCAGTGCAACCGACCACTGCGCGACGGACTGCTGGAACAAGTCCTGCGCCGCGCGACAGTGGTTCAGGTTGCACCGCAGGGCTCGCTGGGGCCTTAAGGCCGTGCTGGGGCCTTTGCTGCCGCCTCGGTCGGGGCAGAACCCGACCGGGCCGGACCCGTGCCGCTCGGCAGCGCGGGACCCGGCTTACGGCCCCTCTTGCCACGAGGAGCGGAGCACTTCTTGCCCCCCATCCTGTGGCCAGAGGGCCGGCCCAGGTCCGCGCAGAGCGGGCACTTTAGCGGGCGAGTGCACTCACTCGCCCGGTGGTCCGCCTCGCCACATGCGTAGCACATGGTGCTCCTGTCCGTCGAGCTCGGACATGTGCTACGCACGTGGCCGATTTCGAGGCACCGGAAGCATTGCAGAGGCCGTGCCTCCAGTGCCTCGACCCTCACCGATACCCACCCCACCTGTATGCGCCCAACTGAAAACAGTTTGCGCACCACGGTGAGTGGGCATCGGACCCACACCGTCCCGAGGGCCAGACGTGAGGGGCGCTTAATTTGGCCCACCTTCACATCCGCCGCCGCGCAGCCTCCAGCCTCCGCGATCGCGGTCGCTACGTCCTCGGGGGTGATGGCCTCATTGAGGTCCAGCACCCTCATGTCCCCCATCTTCACTGGGCGCACTATTCGCACGCCCAGGTCCGCGAGGGACTCGCGCATGCGACTCGCGAGCGCGTCGGCCTTGGAGGCAGAATCCGGATCCGGGACCTCGAGGATCAGCCCGCCGGTTATGGCCTTCCGGTTCCGAAGACTCGGAATGCCGAGGTCGGCGAGCTTGATCCTCTCCCTCGCAGCAGCCAATACCGCAGCGTACGTGACGTTCGATCCTTCCGGGATCGTCACGGTGATCGCTGCGACAGTTGGCGGCCGCGCGGGAGCCCTCTCCGGCTTGCGCGACGGCGGGGGCCGCGACGCAGGCTTGGCAGTTGGAGCCCGTTGGGGCCCTGTGCTCCTTACGCCCCACAACGGTACTCCACGCCACCTGGGGGGGTGGCGCCTGCACTGCCCGCGGAGCTGCAGGAGGAGCAGCGGTCGGCAGCACTGCGGCAGCGGCCGAGCTCTGCTTGCTCCTCCTGCTTTTCTTCCCGCCCCTCCTACGCCCCCGTGTCACCGGGGCAGGTGCCCCAGGGGCCGGGGGGGCTGCCGGGCATGATGGTGGCCCGACAGGCGGTCCGGCGGGTGGCACGGCTGGCACCTGAGCTGCCCTCCTGGCATCCACCGCGAGTGGGGGACGTATGCGCCTCTCGGGGAGCAGCCGTTCCTCCAATGCCTCGAACCGCGCGCTGATCATGGTCCCCACCTGGAGCATGATAGCGCGCGTGAGGTCCTCTACACCTGAGGGCAGTGCCGAGGCGGCATCACTGGCCCCTACCCTGCCCGCCCCACGGAGGGTAGAGAGCTCCTCCGTGAGCTTCTCCATGCGGGCAGAGAGAGCCGCCATCTGCGAGCGCAAATCCGCGTTCTCGCGCTCTAACCTTTCGGTATTAGCGCCCGCGGATGTGCGCATCGCCAAGACCAGCGACGCCGCCTCGGTCCTTCGTGCACTCACACGAAGTTGGTGCACGAAGTTGCCCTTCAGGTGCTTCGACCTGTCCGCCACTCGCTCCACCGCCGTCTGCTGCTCTTTAATGAGGGTGCTCAACTCTTGTGTGGGCATCTCCTCCAACTTACCCTTCAGCTCCTCCACCGACGGCAGCTTCTTTTTGGCCCTGGTGTTGGTCAGGGCCAATTCTGGATCGGACAGGTCGTCCGCGACGTCCTTCAAGAACGCCGCACGGCTCGTTGCTGAGCGGCCGGTCCTGCACGCAGCGTCTGCCTCCCCGGAGGTCAGCGACACGAGGGACATATCCGACTCGCTGTCCTCCTCGCGTTCGCTTCCAGCACACGGTGTTGGGGGCCGAATGAAGCGCCCACTTCGGTCCCGCGTTGGTTTAGCGACAGCGGCGCCTGTGCGCGCTCGCCCACGCGTCGCCGAACCAACTTTGGCGGCCTTCTGCTCACCGCAGGAGGAGCCAGAGTTCGTCCTGCTCCTCTTCTGCGACCTTGTTCGCACCGCCCCAGCTGCTCCACTACTGCAGCTCTCCATCACGACCACGGGGGTCAGCAGCTGCTTCCCCCCCGCAGACTCCTTCCCATCTAGGGATTTCACTCCCTCTCCTTCTTCCACCATCGATTTGTTTGTTTTTTGTAATGAATCCATAACAGTTCCCACGAGTATGGGTCGAACTAAAAAACCATTGCCGGGTGACGCCCATTCCGACAATGGGGGACTTACATACTGAGAGGTGGCCCAGAGCCTCTCAGGTTTTCACGACTTCGCTGTCGGATTTTTATAGAGGTTTGCTCCTCGCAGGCCGGCCAATTAAGGCAAGCCCTCTCCGGTCACCGACTCCCCGACGTATCCAGCCTCGCTAACTGGAATCGTTGAAGGAAGAGCCGGTGATTACGGCATTCACGGGGTGACGAGCGAGATAGCGTCAACCCCGGGCACCCCTTTCGGAGTGCCTCCCCATCCCCCTGACGTTTGACTGGGTATCACCCCCCAGCCCTAGACAGAAGGTCTAGTTCCCATAGGCACGCCGGGCCTTGGGAATGGGTGACGCAGGCTCGCATCCGTTGTCATCTCTGCTGAACAGAGACGCACAAGGAGCGAATTCCACCTCCGCCACCTGCGTCGAGTGCCAGGTGTTGGTCATCGACGACAGTGTCCCCAGGGATCGCCATCGAGGAGCTAAGTCACTCGATGGAGGCCCCCGAAGAGACTGTCGGCGACGTCCAGGGTGCACCGTCCCGAAGCCATTGTCGTTCCCTCGGACGTATCCTTAGGACAAACAATGGATCGGGCACACGAGGAGGTCTCCTGGCCTTGCACCCCAACCTAACCTAACCTTTTTTTTTTTTTTTTTTTTTTTTTTGTTGACGAGGGGGAAACCTTCAAAAGGTCCCCGACCGCCCTGGGAGAGGCAGATCGGGGTATGTGGGATTCTTACCGCACTAAAACCCCCCCGGTGGCCGTCCTCAGTGCTCAGGGGGGACTCCGGGTACTCTAATAGAACGCACCGGTGTCCCCCCACACTTTGCCGGGGCACATCCCCGGGGCAGCTGTAGGGCCGCTCCTGGAGACCTCGCTGTGCAAGGCAGCGCGAGCCACATCGCGCTGCCACCTTCCCGGGCCCGCGCCGGTGGTCAAAGCTCCCACCCCGACCACCGCCAGCAGGCCCTCCGGCCCCCTTTTAGTCGCCTCTTACGACAGGCAGGGGATACCATAGCCATATTCTTAGACCCTGGCTATTGGGTGGACGGACCGGGGCGTGCGTTGCCTCCGCCCCGCCGTCGCCGTCGTCTCCGAGAGGGATCGGCTCTCTCCCGATCCCGCTCGGAGGTCTCCTTCTGGGACATTACCGTCTCGCAGAAGGAGACTACGGCCCTCCATGCCTCTCTGTCTGCCAGCATAGCCGTCACTACGCGTGGCAGAGAGAGGTCCTGCCCGATCCTGGTGACCAGGACTCGACGCTCCGAGCTCCACGCTGGGCACTGCTCCAGCGTGTGCTGTGCGGAATCCCGGTCACAGCCGCAATGGTGGCATTGCGCCGTCGGTTCGCGACCGATCCGATTCAGGTACTCACCGAAACACCCGTGTCCGGTGAGTACCTGCGTCAGCCGGAAGGTGACGTGGTCCTTCCTCTTTAGCCAGGGCCCGAGGCTCGGCAAAATTGCACCGACAGCGCGTTGGCGGGCGTTCTGCGGCTCACAAAGCCGCTCACGCCACGCCAAGAGCGCACGTCGGTGCTCCTGCCTCCGCACTTCAGCCGCATTAGGAGGCGCGGTTCCGTCCGCCCGGCGGAGACGGTCGTAAATACGAGCATCCATCTCCGCCAGGATGTCCAGGGGCGGAAACCGCGCCAGGACAGTGGCCGCCTCAAAGGACAGGGTACGGTACCCCCGTGCGACCCGGATGGCCATAGGACGCTGCATACTATTATACATAGTTCTGCAGCGCCTAACACCCAGTCTGGAAGACCAGACGGGTGCTCCGTAGAGAGCCACGGATCGCACGACCCCCGCATAGAGGCGGCGGACTCCTTCACTCGGCCCCCCGAGATTGGGCAGCAGTCTGTGCAATGCACCCGCTACCCTCTTGATCCGGGGGACCATGCGGCTGAAGTGCTCCTCGAAGCCCCAGCGACCGTCCAGGGTGAGACCGAGGTACTTCAAGTACCGTCCCACCCGGACCTCCACGTCACCTACGCGAACCGACGAGCTGGGTGGTTCCCTTCCCCTCGGGAGTTTGTGGAACCACAGCGCCTCAGTCTTCTCCGGCGCTACCCGAAGGCCCAGCTCGTGGATTTTCTCCACGACGCATGCCACGCCAAGCTCGGCGAGCCGGTTGGTCTCCTCGAAGGTCGCCCCGACGGCTAGCACCAGCGTGTCGTCCGCATAGCAGACGACGCTAACGCCGTCGGGGCGGTCGACCCGCAGGACCGCATCGTACGCGAGGTTCCACAGGAGTGGCCCTAGGACCGATCCCTGTGGGACCCCGCAGTACACCTTCCTCCGGTGAAGTCGTCCATCTCCGCCCACATATTGCACGCACCTGTCGTGCAAGTAGGCACGGACCACGCGCTGCAGGTAGGGGGGCACGCGGTGGTACACCAGGGCCCCCCATATTGCATCCCAGGGCAGGCTGTTGAAGGCGTTGACTATATCAAGGCTGATAGCCAACGCCACTCCGCCCCGGGATACAGCCTGCGTCGACAGTGTTCGGACGCGAATGATCGCGTCCACTGTCGACCGCGCGCGTCGGAAGCCAAATTGGTCTTCCGACAGGTCCGGCCCGACGCTCGTCAGGTGCGTACTGAGGCGGTCAGCCAACACTCTTTCGAGCAGCTTACCCGCCTCATCTAGTAGGCAGAGAGGACGATACGCGGAGGAAGAGTCCGCGGGTCTTCCATCCTTATGGAGGAGAACCAACCCAGCCACTTTCCAGCCGCTGGGGAACACGCCGCAGCGTAGGCAGTCGTTAAACAGCCGCCGCAGCCTGTTCCCCAGTCCGTTGGGTAGAGCCAACACCCAGGCCCGACCAGGAACTCCGTCGGGGCCTGGTGCCGTGTTTCGGGCTCCGAGGCGCCTCACGGCTCGGTCCAGCTCATCGGTCGTCACCCCCAACTCTTCGGACCAGATGGTCGGTTCCGAAGGAGGGGGCGCGGGACTGCTCTGGACCCTGGGGAAGAGGGTATCAACTACCCTCTCCACGAATGCCGGGTCCAGAGTTTCCGTCAACGGAGGGACCCACGGGCGCAGCTTGCCCAGTACCATCTTGTACGGGCGGCCCCATGGATCCCTCTCCAGTCCCCCGATGAGCTCATCCCACGACCGAGCCTTGGCGCTGGCAATGGCTGCCTGCAGCGCCTTCGTGGCGCCTCGGTATGCCACGTAGGCTCCACCCAACTCTTCGGCTGTGGCTCGCCTTCTTCTCCGGGCACGCGTGTACTGGCGTCGGGCGCGGAGGCATATCTCGCGCAGCTCCGCGATGCTATCCGACCACCAGTACACGGCCCGGGGCTTGGCAGGTCTGGTCCGGGGCATCGACGCGTCACATATGGACGTCATCGTGTCCCGGAACCAGGCGGCTTCCCTTTCAGGATCGGGCAGGATCCCTTCTTCTTGGCGCTCAGGCCAGGCCGCGACGATGGCTGCGGCGCAGAGACGATCTCTGTCGAGCCGCTTGAGAGACCATCGTCGCGGCGGGCTGCTACGGCGGCGGCTGTCGGGGCGGGGAGGGCGGATGGCCACATCCATCGCTATGTAGCGATGGTCGGATAATGTGACCATCTCTTCCGCCACTCTCCACCCCGTCACCATGCGCGCTGCCTGGGGAGTCGCCCACGAGAGGTCCACGATCGACTCCCCCTGCCAGCGCACGCAGGTGCTGACGGACCCCCGGTTAAGCAACCGGAGGTCCAGCGCCGCCGCCCATTCCAGCACTGTCTCCCCCTTTGGGTCATCCCGGGCGCTCCCCCACTCACGAGAGTGAGCGTTGAAGTCGCCCAGGACGAGCACGGGACGGGGCAGACATCCGCGAATGCAGTTGGCCACCCCGTCCAGGTACGCCTCGTAGACGGCGAGGGTACAGTTGGGGGAGACATAGCAGCCCACAACGACTATGCGGCCCCAGCTCACGGCGACGTATCCCAGCCCCCTCTCAATGAGGGAGCAGGGAGGGTCGCCGCTACCGCCACCCCAGTATATGGCGACGGAGTCCATGTCGTCACCAAACCAGCGAGGATGGTTTGGGACGACGCGATATGGCTCCGCCACCACCGCCAGTGCAACCGACCACTGCGCGACGGACTGCTGGAACAAGTCCTGCGCCGCGCGACAGTGGTTCAGGTTGCACCGCAGGGCTCGCTGGGGCCTTAAGGCCGTGCTGGGGCCTTTGCTGCCGCCTCGGTCGGGGCAGAACCCGACCGGGCCGGACCCGTGCCGCTCGGCAGCGCGGGACCCGGCTTACGGCCCCTCTTGCCACGAGGAGCGGAGCACTTCTTGCCCCCCATCCTGTGGCCAGAGGGCCGGCCCAGGTCCGCGCAGAGCGGGCACTTTAGCGGGCGAGTGCACTCACTCGCCCGGTGGTCCGCCTCGCCACATGCGTAGCACATGGTGCTCCTGTCCGTCGAGCTCGGACATGTGCTACGCACGTGGCCGATTTCGAGGCACCGGAAGCATTGCAGAGGCCGTGCCTCCAGTGCCTCGACCCTCACCGATACCCACCCCACCTGTATGCGCCCAACTGAAAACAGTTTGCGCACCACGGTGAGTGGGCATCGGACCCACACCGTCCCGAGGGCCAGACGTGAGGGGCGCTTAATTTGGCCCACCTTCACATCCGCCGCCGCGCAGCCTCCAGCCTCCGCGATCGCGGTCGCTACGTCCTCGGGGGTGATGGCCTCATTGAGGTCCAGCACCCTCATGTCCCCCATCTTCACTGGGCGCACTATTCGCACGCCCAGGTCCGCGAGGGACTCGCGCATGCGACTCGCGAGCGCGTCGGCCTTGGAGGCAGAATCCGGATCCGGGACCTCGAGGATCAGCCCGCCGGTTATGGCCTTCCGGTTCCGAAGACTCGGAATGCCGAGGTCGGCGAGCTTGATCCTCTCCCTCGCAGCAGCCAATACCGCAGCGTACGTGACGTTCGATCCTTCCGGGATCGTCACGGTGATCGCTGCGACAGTTGGCGGCCGCGCGGGAGCCCTCTCCGGCTTGCGCGACGGCGGGGGCCGCGACGCAGGCTTGGCAGTTGGAGCCCGTTGGGGCCCTGTGCTCCTTACGCCCCACAACGGTACTCCACGCCACCTGGGGGGGTGGCGCCTGCACTGCCCGCGGAGCTGCAGGAGGAGCAGCGGTCGGCAGCACTGCGGCAGCGGCCGAGCTCTGCTTGCTCCTCCTGCTTTTCTTCCCGCCCCTCCTACGCCCCCGTGTCACCGGGGCAGGTGCCCCAGGGGCCGGGGGGGCTGCCGGGCATGATGGTGGCCCGACAGGCGGTCCGGCGGGTGGCACGGCTGGCACCTGAGCTGCCCTCCTGGCATCCACCGCGAGTGGGGGACGTATGCGCCTCTCGGGGAGCAGCCGTTCCTCCAATGCCTCGAACCGCGCGCTGATCATGGTCCCCACCTGGAGCATGATAGCGCGCGTGAGGTCCTCTACACCTGAGGGCAGTGCCGAGGCGGCATCACTGGCCCCTACCCTGCCCGCCCCACGGAGGGTAGAGAGCTCCTCCGTGAGCTTCTCCATGCGGGCAGAGAGAGCCGCCATCTGCGAGCGCAAATCCGCGTTCTCGCGCTCTAACCTTTCGGTATTAGCGCCCGCGGATGTGCGCATCGCCAAGACCAGCGACGCCGCCTCGGTCCTTCGTGCACTCACACGAAGTTGGTGCACGAAGTTGCCCTTCAGGTGCTTCGACCTGTCCGCCACTCGCTCCACCGCCGTCTGCTGCTCTTTAATGAGGGTGCTCAACTCTTGTGTGGGCATCTCCTCCAACTTACCCTTCAGCTCCTCCACCGACGGCAGCTTCTTTTTGGCCCTGGTGTTGGTCAGGGCCAATTCTGGATCGGACAGGTCGTCCGCGACGTCCTTCAAGAACGCCGCACGGCTCGTTGCTGAGCGGCCGGTCCTGCACGCAGCGTCTGCCTCCCCGGAGGTCAGCGACACGAGGGACATATCCGACTCGCTGTCCTCCTCGCGTTCGCTTCCAGCACACGGTGTTGGGGGCCGAATGAAGCGCCCACTTCGGTCCCGCGTTGGTTTAGCGACAGCGGCGCCTGTGCGCGCTCGCCCACGCGTCGCCGAACCAACTTTGGCGGCCTTCTGCTCACCGCAGGAGGAGCCAGAGTTCGTCCTGCTCCTCTTCTGCGACCTTGTTCGCACCGCCCCAGCTGCTCCACTACTGCAGCTCTCCATCACGACCACGGGGGTCAGCAGCTGCTTCCCCCCCGCAGACTCCTTCCCATCTAGGGATTTCACTCCCTCTCCTTCTTCCACCATCGATTTGTTTGTTTTTTGTAATGAATCCATAACAGTTCCCACGAGTATGGGTCGAACTAAAAAACCATTGCCGGGTGACGCCCATTCCGACAATGGGGGACTTACATACTGAGAGGTGGCCCAGAGCCTCTCAGGTTTTCACGACTTCGCTGTCGGATTTTTATAGAGGTTTGCTCCTCGCAGGCCGGCCAATTAAGGCAAGCCCTCTCCGGTCACCGACTCCCCGACGTATCCAGCCTCGCTAACTGGAATCGTTGAAGGAAGAGCCGGTGATTACGGCATTCACGGGGTGACGAGCGAGATAGCGTCAACCCCGGGCACCCCTTTCGGAGTGCCTCCCCATCCCCCTGACGTTTGACTGGGTATCACCCCCCAGCCCTAGACAGAAGGTCTAGTTCCCATAGGCACGCCGGGCCTTGGGAATGGGTGACGCAGGCTCGCATCCGTTGTCATCTCTGCTGAACAGAGACGCACAAGGAGCGAATTCCACCTCCGCCACCTGCGTCGAGTGCCAGGTGTTGGTCATCGACGACAGTGTCCCCAGGGATCGCCATCGAGGAGCTAAGTCACTCGATGGAGGCCCCCGAAGAGACTGTCGGCGACGTCCAGGGTGCACCGTCCCGAAGCCATTGTCGTTCCCTCGGACGTATCCTTAGGACAAACAATGGATCGGGCACACGAGGAGGTCTCCTGGCCTTGCACCCCAACCTAACCTTTTTTTTTTTTTTTTTTTTGTTGACGAGGGGGAAACCTTCAAAAGGTCCCCGACCGCCCTGGGAGAGGCAGATCGGGGTATGTGGGATTTTTACCTCACTAAAACCCCCCCGGTGGCCGTCCTCAGTGCTCAGGGGGGACTCCGGGTACTCTAATAGAACGCACCGGTGTCCCCCCACACTTTGCCGGGGCACATCCCCGGGGCAGCTGTAGGGCCGCCCCTGGAGACCTCGCTGTGCAAGGCAGCGCGAGCCACATCGCGCTGCCACCTTCCCGGGCCCGCGCCGGTGGTCAAAGCTCCCACCCCGACCACCGCCAGCAGGCCCTCCGGCCCCCTTTTAGTCGCCTCTTACGACAGGCAGGGGATACCATAGCCATATTCTTAGACCCTGGCTATTGGGTGGACGGACCGGGGCGTGCGTTGCCTCCGCCCCGCCGTCGCCGTCGTCTCCGAGAGGGATCGGCTCTCTCCCGATCCCGCTCGGAGGTCTCCTTCTGGGACATTACCGTCTCGCAGAAGGAGACTACGGCCCTCCATGCCTCTCTGTCTGCCAGCATAGCCGTCACTACGCGTGGCAGAGAGAGGTCCTGCCCGATCCTGGTGACCAGGACTCGACGCTCCGAGCTCCACGCTGGGCACTGCTCCAGCGTGTGCTGTGCGGAATCCCGGTCACAGCCGCAATGGTGGCATTGCGCCGTCGGTTCGCGACCGATCCGATTCAGGTACTCACCGAAACACCCGTGTCCGGTGAGTACCTGCGTCAGCCGGAAGGTGACGTGGTCCTTCCTCTTTAGCCAGGGCCCGAGGCTCGGCAAAATTGCACCGACAGCGCGTTGGCGGGCGTTCTGCGGCTCACAAAGCCGCTCACGCCACGCCAAGAGCGCACGTCGGTGCTCCTGCCTCCGCACTTCAGCCGCATTAGGAGGCGCGGTTCCGTCCGCCCGGCGGAGACGGTCGTAAATACGAGCATCCATCTCCGCCAGGATGTCCAGGGGCGGAAACCGCGCCAGGACAGTGGCCGCCTCAAAGGACAGGGTACGGTACCCCCGTGCGACCCGGATGGCCATAGGACGCTGCATACTATTATACATAGTTCTGCAGCGCCTAACACCCAGTCTGGAAGACCAGACGGGTGCTCCGTAGAGAGCCACGGATCGCACGACCCCCGCATAGAGGCGGCGGACTCCTTCACTCGGCCCCCCGAGATTGGGCAGCAGTCTGTGCAATGCACCCGCTACCCTCTTGATCCGGGGGACCATGCGGCTGAAGTGCTCCTCGAAGCCCCAGCGTCCGTCCAGGGTGAGACCTAGGTACTTCAAGTACCGTCCCACCCGGACCTCCACGTCACCTACGCGAACCGACGAGCTGGGTGGTTCCCTTCCCCTCGGGAGTTTGTGGAACCACAGCGCCTCGGTCTTCTCCGGCGCTACCCGAAGGCCCAGCTCGTGGATTTTCTCCACGACGCATGCCACGCCAAGCTCGGCGAGCCGGTTGGTCTCCTCGAAAGTCGCCCCGACGGCTAGCACCAGCGTGTCGTCCGCATAGCAGACGATGCTAACGCCGTCGGGGCGGTCGACCCGCAGGACCGCATCGTACGCGAGGTTCCACAGGAGTGGCCCTAGGACCGATCCCTGTGGGACCCCGCAGTACACCTTCCTCCGGTGAAGTCGTCCATCTCCGCCCACATATTGCACGCATCTGTCGTGCAAGTAGGCACGGACCACGCGCTGCAGGTAGGGGGGCACGCGGTGGTACACCAGGGCCCCCCATATTGCATCCCAGGGCAGGCTGTTGAAGGCGTTGACTATATCAAGGCTGATAGCCAACGCCACTCCGCCCCGGGATACAGCCTGCGTCGACAGTGTTCGGACGCGAATGATCGCGTCCACTGTCGACCGCGCGCGTCGGAAGCCAAATTGGTCTTCCGACAGGTCCGGCCCGACGCTCGTCAGGTGCGTACTGAGGCGGTCAGCCATCACTCTTTCGAGCAGCTTTCCCGCCTCATCTAGTAGGCAGAGAGGACGATACGCGGAGGAAGAGTCCGCGGGTCTTCCATCCTTATGGAGGAGAACCAACCCAGCCACTTTCCAGCCACTGGGGAACACGCCGCAGCGTAGGCAGTCGTTGAACAGCCGCCGCAGCCTGTCCCCCAGTCCGTTGGGTAGAGCCAACACCCAGGCCCGACCAGGAATTCCGTCGGGGCCTGGTGCCGTGTTTCGGGCTCCGAGGCGCCTCACGGCTCGGTCCAGCTCATCGGTCGTCACCCCCATCTCTTCGGACCAGATGGTCGGTTCCGAAGGAGAGGGGGGCGCGGGACTGCTCTGGACCCTGGGGAAGAGGGTATCGACTACCCTCTCCACGAATGCCGGGTCCAGAGTTTCCGTCAACGGAGGGACCCACGGGCGCAGCTTGCCCAGTACCATCCTGTACGGGCGGCCCCATGGATCCCTCTCCAGTCCCCCGATGAGCTCATCCCACGACCGAGCCTTGGCGCTGGCAATGGCTGCCTGCAGCGCCTTCGTGGCGCCTCGGTATGCCACGTAGGCTCCACCCAACTCTTCGGCTGTGGCTCGCCTTCTTCTCCGGGCACGCGTGTACTGGCGTCGGGCGCGGAGGCATATCTCGCGCAGCTCCGCGATGCTCTCCGACCACCAGTACACGGCCCGGGGCTTGGCAGGTCTGGTCCGGGGCATCGACGCGTCACATATGGACGTCATCGTGTCCCGGAACCAGGCGGCTTCCCTTTCAGGATCGGGCAGGATCCCATCCGCTTGGCTCTCAGGCCAGGCCGCGACGATGGCTGCGGCGCAGAGACGATCTCTGTCGAGCCGCTTGAGAGACCATCGTCGCGGCGGGCTGCTACGGCGGCGGCTGTCGGGGCGGGGAGGGCGGATGGCCACATCCATCGCTATGTAGCGATGGTCGGATAATGTGACCATCTCTTCCGCCACTCTCCACCCCGTCACCATGCGCGCGGCCTGGGGAGTCGCCCACGAGAGGTCCACAATCGACTCCCCCTGCCAGCGCACGCAGGTGCTGACGGACCCCCGGTTAAGCAACCGGAGGTCCAGCGCCGCCGCCCATTCCAGCACTGTCTCCCCCTTTGGGTCATCCCGGGCGCTCCCCCACTCACGAGAGTGAGCGTTGAAGTCGCCCAGGACGAGCACGGGACGAGGCAGACATCTGCGAATGCAGTTGGCCACCCCGTCCAGGTACGCCTCGTAGA
This sequence comes from Watsonalla binaria, assembly GCA_929442735.1. NCBI lineage: Eukaryota > Metazoa > Arthropoda > Insecta > Lepidoptera > Drepanidae > Watsonalla > Watsonalla binaria. The sequence continues at coordinate 10,958,424 of OV838934.1, read as the reverse complement.
CGGCGAGGGTACAGTTGGGGGAGACATAGCAGCCCACAACGACTATGCGGCCCCAGCTCACGGCGACGTATCCCAGCCCCCTCTCAATGAGGGAACCCCAACCTAACCTAACCTTTTTTTTTTTTTTTTTTTTGTTGACGAGGGGGAAACCTTCAAAAGGTCCCCGACCGCCCTGGGAGAGGCAGATCGGGGTATGTGGGATTCTTACCGCACTAAAACCCCCCCGGTGGCCGTCCTCAGTGCTCAGGGGGGACTCCGGGTACTCTGATAGAACGCACCGGTGTCCCCCCACACTTTGCCGGGGCACATCCCCGGGGCAGCTGTAGGGCCGCCCCTGGAGACCTCGCTGTGCAAGGCAGCGCGAGCCACATCGCGCTGCCACCTTCCCGGGCCCGCGCCGGTGGTCAAAGCTCCCACCCCGACCACCGCCAGCAGGCCCTCCGGCCCCCTTTTAGTCGCCTCTTACGACAGGCAGGGGATACCATAGCCATATTCTTAGACCCTGGCTATTGGGTGGACGGACCGGGGCGTGCGTTGCCTCCGCCCCGCCGTCGCCGTCGTCTCCGAGAGGGATCGGCTCTCTCCCGATCCCGCTCGGAGGTCTCCTTCTGGGACATTACCGTCTCGCAGAAGGAGACTACGGCCCTCCATGCCTCTCTGTCTGCCAGCATAGCCGTCACTACGCGTGGCAGAGAGAGGTCCTGCCCGATCCTGGTGACCAGGACTCGACGCTCCGAGCTCCACGCTGGGCACTGCTCCAGCGTGTGCTGTGCGGAATCCCGGTCACTGCCGCAGTGGTGGCATTGCGCCGTCGGTTCGCGACCGATCCGATTCAGGTACTCACCGAAACACCCGTGTCCGGTGAGTACCTGCGTCAGCCGGAAGGTGACGTGGTCCTTCCTCTTTAGCCAGGGCCCGAGGCTCGGCAAAATTGCACCGACAGCGCGTTGGCGGGCGTTCTGCGGCTCACGAAGCCGCTCACGCCACGCCAAGAGCGCACGTCGGTGCTCCTGCCTGCGCACTTCAGCCGCATTAGGAGGCGCGGTTCCGTCCGCCCGGCGGAGACGGTCGTAAACACGAGCATCCATCTCCGCCAGGATGTCCAGGGGCGGAAACCGCGCCAGGACAGTGGCCGCCTCGAAGGACAGGGTACGATACCCTCGTGCGACCCGGATGGCCATAGGACGCTGCATACTATTATAGATAGTTCTGCAGCGCCTAACACCCAGTCTGGAAGACCAGACGGGTGCTCCGTAGAGGGCCACGGATCGCACGACCCCCGCATAGAGGCGGCGGACTCCTTCACTCGGCCCCCCGAGATTGGGCAGCAGTCTGTGCAATGCACCCGCTACCCTATTGATCCGGGGGACCATGCGGCTGAAGTGCTCCTCGAAGCCCCAGCGTCCGTCCAGGGTGAGACCTAGGTACTTCAAGTACCGTCCCACCCGGACCTCCACGTCACCTACGCGAACCGACGAGCTGGGTGGTTCCCTTCCCCTCGGGAGTTTATGGAACCACAGCGCCTCGGTCTTCTCCGGCGCTACCCGAAGGCCCAGCTCGTGGATTTTCTCCACGACGCATGCCACGCCAAGCTCGGCGAGCCGGTTGGTCTCCTCGAAGGTCGCCCCGACGGCTAGCACCAGCGTGTCGTCCGCATAGCAGACGACGCTAACGCCGTCGGCGCGGTCGACCCGCAGGACCGCATCGTACGCGAGGTTCCACAGGAGTGGCCCTAGGACCGATCCCTGTGGGACCCCGCAGTACACCTTCCTCCGGTGAAGTCGTCCATCTCCGCCCACATATTGCACGCACCTGTCGTGCAAGTAGGCACGGACCACGCGCTGCAGGTAGGGGGGCACGCGGTGGTACACCAGGGCCCCCCATATTGCATCCCAGGGCAGGCTGTTGAAGGCGTTGACTATGTCAAGACTGACAGCCAACGCCACTCCGCCCCGGGATACAGCCTGCGTCGACAGTGTTCGGACGCGTATGATCGCGTCCACTGTCGACCGCGCGCGTCGGAAGCCAAATTGGTCTTCCGACAGGTCCGGCCCGACGCTCGTCAGGTGCGTACTGAGGCGGTCAGCCATCACTCTTTCGAGCAGCTTTCCCGCCTCATCTAGTAGGCAGAGAGGACGATACGCGGAGGAAGAGTCCGCGGGTCTTCCATCCTTATGGAGGAGAACCAACCCAGCCACTTTCCAGCCACTGGGGAACACGCCGCAGCGTAGGCAGCCGTTAAACAGCTGCCGCAGCCTGTCCCCCAGCCCGTTGGGTAGAGCCAACACCCAGGCCCGACCAGGAATTCCGTCGGGGCCTGGTGCCGTGTTTCGGGCTCCGAGGCGCCTCACGGCTCGGTCCAGCTCATCGGTCGTCACCCCCATCTCTTCGGACCAGGTGGTCGGTTCCGAAGGAGGGGGCGCGGGACTGCTCTGGACCCTGGGGAAGAGGGTATCGACTACCCTCTCCACGAATGCCGGGTCCAGAGTTTCCGTCAACGGAGGGACCCACGGGCGCAGCTTGCCCAGTACCATCTTGTACGGGCGGCCCCATGGATCCCTCTCCAGTCCCCCGATGAGCTCATCCCACGACCGAGCCTTGGCGCTGGCAATTGCTGCCTGCAGCGCCTTCGTGGCGCCTCGGTATGCCACGTAGGCTCCACCCAACTCTTCGGCTGTGGCTCGCCTTCTTCTCCGGGCACGTGTGTACCGGCGTCGGGCGCGGAGGCACGTCTCACGCAACTCCGCGATACCCTCCGACCACCAGTACACGGCCCGGGGCTTGGCAGGTCTGGTCCGGGGCATCGACGCGTCACATATGGACGTCATCGTGTCCCGGAACCAGGCGGCTTCTCTCTCATGATCGGGCAGGATCCCTTCCTCTTGGCCCTCAGGCCAGGCCGCGACGATGGCTGCGGCGCAGAGACGATCTCTGTCCAGCCGCTTGAGAGACCATCGTCGCGGCGGGCTGCTACGGCGGCGGCTGTCGGGGCGGGGAAGGCGGATGGCCACATCCATCGCTATGTAGCGATGGTCGGATAATGTGACCATCTCCTCCGCCACTCTCCACCCCGTCACCATGCGCGCTGCCTGGGGAGTCGCCCACGAGAGGTCCACGATCGACTCCCCCTGCCAGCGCACGCAGGTGCTGACGGACCCCCGGTTAAGCAACCGGAGGTCCAGCGCCGCCGCCCATTCCAGCACTGTCTCCCCCTTTGGGTCATCCCGGGCACTCCCCCACTCACGAGAGTGAGCGTTGAAGTCGCCCAGGACGAGCACGGGACGGGGCAGACATCTGCGAATGCAGTTGGCCACCCCGTCCAGGTACGCCTCGTAGACGGCGAGGGTACAGTTGGGGGAGACATAGCAGCCCACAACGACTATGCGGCCCCAGCTCACGGCGACGTATCCCAGCCCCCTCTCAATGAGGGAGCAGGGAGGGTCGCCGCTACCGCCACCCCAGTATATGGCGACGGAGTCCATGTCGTCACCAAACCAGCGAGGATGGTTTGGGACGACGCGATATGGCTCCGCCACCACCGCCAGTGCAACCGACCACTGCGCGACGGACTGCTGGAACAAGTCCTGCGCCGCGCGACAGTGGTTCAGGTTGCACTGCAGGGCTCTTTGGGGCCTTAAGGCCGTGCTGGGGCCTTCTTTGCCGCCTCGGTCGGGGCAGAACCCGACCGAGCCGGACCCGTGCCGCTCGGCTGCGCGGGACCCGGCTTACGGCCCCTCTTGCCACGAGGGGCAGAGCATTTCTTGCCCCCCATCCTGTGGCCAGAGGGCCGGCCCAGGTCCGCGCAGAGCGGGCACTTCAGTGGGCGAGTGCATTCACTCGCCCTGTGGTCCGCCTCGCCACATGCGTAGCACATGGTGCTCCGATCCGTCGAGCTCGGACATGTGCTACGCACGTGGCCGATTTCGAGGCACCGGAAGCACTGTAGAGGCCGTGCCTCCAGTGCCTCAACCCGCACCGACACCCACCCAACCTGGATGCGCCCAGCTGCGAACAACTTGCGCACCGCGGTGAGTGGGCAGCGGACCCACACAGTCCCCAGGGCCAGACGTGAGGGGCGCTTTATGTCGCCCACTTTCACGTCCGCCGCCGCGCAGCCTCCAGCCTCCGCGATCGCGGTCGCGACGTCTTCGGGGGTGATGGCCTCATTGAGATCCATCACCCTCATGTCCCCCATCTTGACTGGGCGCACAATACGCACGCCCATGTCAGCGAGGGACTCGCGCATGCGACTAGCGAGCGCGTCGGCCTTGGAGGCAGAGTCCGGATCCGGGACCTCGAGGATCAGCCCGCCGGTTATGGCCTTCCGGTTCCGAAGACTCGGAATGCCAAGGTCGGCGAGCTTAATCCTCTCCCTCGCGGCGGCCAATACCGCAGCGTACGTGACGTTCGACCCTTCTGGGATCGTCACGGTGATCGCTGCGACAGTTGGCGGCCGCGCGGGAGCCCTTTCCGGCTTGCGCGACGGCGGAGGCCGTGACGCAGGCTTCGCTGTTGGAGCCCGTTGGGGCCCTGTGCTCGGCCCAGCCTTAGGTTGGGCCTTACGCCCCACCACGGTGCTCCACGCCACCAGGGGGGGCGGCGCCTGCACTGCCCGCGGAGCTGCAGGTGGAGCAGCGGTCGGCGGCACTGCAGCAGCGGCCGAACTCTGCTTTGCTCTCCTGCTTCTCTTCCCTCCTCGCTTCCGCCCCCGCGTCTCCGGGGCAGGTGGCCCGGAGGCCGGGGCCGCCGGGCAAGGGGGTGCCTCCATAGGCTGTGCGGCAGGTGGCGCGACAGGCGCCTGAGCCGCTCTTCTGGCGTCCGCAGCGAGTGGGGGACGCATGCGCCTCTCAGGAAGCAGCCGCTCCTCCAGGGCCTCGAACCGCGCGCTAATCATGGTCCCAACCTGGACCATGATAGCGCGCGTGAGGTCCTCCACCCCCGTAGGCAGTGCCGAGGCGGCATCGCTGGCCCCATCCCTGCCCGCTCCACGGAGGACAGAGAGCTCCTCCGTGAGCTTCTCCATCCGGGCAGAGAGGGCCGCCATCTGCGAGCGCAAATCCGCGTTCTCGCGCTCCAACCTTTCGGTGTTGGCGCCCGCGGATGTACGCATCGCGAGAACAAGCGACGCCGCCTCGGTCCTTCGTGCACTCACTCGAAGTTGGTGGACGAAGTTTCCCTTAAGGTGCTTCGACCTGTCCGCCACTCGTTCCACCGCCGTCTGCTGCTCTTTAATGAGGGTGCTCAACTCCTGTGTGGGCATCTCCTCCAACTTACCCTTCAGCTCCTCCACCGACGGCAGCTTCTTTTTGGCCCTGGTGTTGGTCAGGGCCAATTCTGGATCGGACAGGTCGTCCGCGACGTCCTTCAAGAACGCCGCACGGCTCGTTGCTGAGCGGCCGGCCCTGCACGCAGCGTCTGCCTCCCCGGAGGTCAGCGACACGAGGGACATATCCGACTCGCTGTCCTCCTCGCGTTCGCTTCCAGCACACGGTGTTGGGGGCCGAATGAAGCGTCCACTTCGGTCCCGCGTTGGTTTAGCGACAGCGGCGCCTGTGCGCGCTCGCCCACGCGTCGCCGAACCAACTTTGGCGGCCTTCTGCTCACCGCAGGAGGAGCCAGAGTTCGTCCTGCTCCTCTTCTGCGACCTTGTTCGCACCGCCCCAGCTGCTCCACTACTGCAGCTCTCCATCTCGACCACGGGGGTCAGCAGCTGCTTCCCCCCCGCAGACTCCTTCCCATCTAGGGATTTGACTCCCTCTCCTTCTTCCACCATCGATTTGTTTGTATTTTTTATAGAATCCATAACAGTTCCCACGAGTATGGGTCGAACTAAAAACCATTGCCGGGTGACGCCCATTCCGACAATGGGGGACTTACATACTGAGAGGTGGCCCAGAGCCTCTCAGGTTTTCACGACTTCGCTGTCGGATTTTTATAGAGGTTTGCTCCTCGCAGGCCGGCCAATTAAGGCAAGCCCTCTCCGGTCACCGACTCCCCGACGTATCCAGCCTCGCTAACTGGAATCGTTGAAGGAAGAGCCGGTGATTACGGCATTCACGGGGTGACGAGCGAGATAGCGTCAACCCCGGGCACCCCTTTCGGAGTGCCTCCCCATCCCCCTGACGTTTGACTGGGTATCACCCCCCAGCCCTAGACAGAAGGTCTAGTTCCCATAGGCACGCCGGGCCTTGGGAATGGGTGACGCAGGCTCGCATCCGTTGTCATCTCTGCTGAACAGAGACGCACAAGGAGCGAATTCCACCTCCGCCACCTGCGTCGAGTGCCAGAAGTCGGTCATCGACGACGGCGTCCCCAGGGATCGCCATCGAGGAGCAAAGTCACTCGATGGAGGCCCCCGAAGAGTCCGTCGGCGACGTCCAGGGTGCACCGGCCCGAAGCCATTGTCGTTCCCTCGGACGTATCCTTAGGACAAACAATGGGTCGGGCACACGAGGAGGTCTCCTGGAACCTAACCTAACCTAACCTAACCTTTTTTTTTTTTTTTTTTTTTTTTTTTTGTTGACGAGGGGGAAACCTTCAAAAGGTCCCCGACCGCCCTGGGAGAGGCAGATCGGGGTATGTGGGATTCTTACCGCACTAAAACCCCCCCGGTGGCCGTCCTCAGTGCTCAGGGGGGACTCCGGGTACTCTAATAGAACGCACCGGTGTCCCCCCACACTTTGCCGGGGCACATCCCCGGGGCAGCTGTAGGGCCGCCCCTGGAGACCTCGCTGTGCAAGGCAGCGCGAGCCACATCGCGCTGCCACCTTCCCGGGCCCGCGCCGGTGGTCAAAGCTCCCACCCCGACCACCGCCAGCAGGCCCTCCGGCCCCCTTTTAGTCGCCTCTTACGACAGGCAGGGGATACCATAGCCATATTCTTAGACCCTGGCTATTGGGTGGACGGACCGGGGCGTGCGTTGCCTCCGCCCCGCCGTCGCCGTCGTCTCCGAGAGGGATCGGCTCTCTCCCGATCCCGCTCGGAGGTCTCCTTCTGGGACATTACCGTCTCGCAGAAGGAGACTACGGCCCTCCATGCCTCTCTGTCTGCCAGCATAGCCGTCACTACGCGTGGCAGCGAGAGGTCCTGCCCGATCCTGGTGACCAGGACTCGACGCTCCGAGCTCCACGCTGGGCACTGCTCCAGCGTGTGCTGTGTGGAATCCCGGTCACTGCCGCAATGGTGGCATTGCGCCGTCGGTTCGCGACCGATCCGATTCAGGTACTCACCGAAACACCCGTGCCCGGTGAGTACCTGCGTCAGCCGGAAGGTGACGTGGTCCTTCCTCTTTAGCCAGGGCCCGAGGCTCGGCAAAATTGCACCGACAGCGCGTTGGCGGGCGTTCTGCGGCTCACACAGCCGCTCCCGCCACGCCAAAAGCGCACGTCGGTGCTCCTGCCTGCGCACTTCAGCCGCATTAGGAGGCGCGGTTCCGTCCGCCCGGCGGAGACGGTCGTAAACACGAGCATCCATCTCCGCCAGGATGTCCAGGGGCGGAAACCGCGCCAGGACAGTGGCCGCCTCAAAAGACAGGGTACGGTACCCCCGTGCGACCCGGATGGCCATAGGACGCTGCATACTATTATACATAGTTCTGCAGCGCCTAACACCCAGTCTGGAAGACCAGACGGGTGCTCCGTAGAGAGCCACGGATCGCACGACCCCCGCATAGAGGCGGCGGACTCCTTCACTCGGCCCCCCGAGATTGGGCAGCAGTCTGTGCAATGCACCCGCTACCCTCTTGATCCGGGGGACCATGCGGCTGAAGTGCTCCTCGAAGCCCCAGCGACCGTCCAGGGTGAGACCGAGGTACTTGAGGTACCGTCCCACCCGGACATCCACGTCACCTACGCGAACCGACGAGCTGGGTGGTTCCCTTCCCCTCGGGAGTTTATGGAACCACAGCGCCTCGGTCTTCTCCGGCGCTACCCGAAGGCCCAGCTCGTGGATTTTCTCCACGACGCATGCCACGCCAAGCTCGGCGAGCCGGTTGGTCTCCTCGAATGTCGCCCCGACGGCTAGCACCAGCGTGTCGTCCGCATAGCAGACGACGCTAACGCCGTCGGGGCGGTCGACCCGCAGGACCGCATCGTACGCGAGGTTCCACAGGAGTGGCCCTAGGACCGATCCCTGTGGGACCCCGCAGTACACCTCCCTCCGGTGGAGTCGTCCATCTCCGCCCACATATTGCACGCACCTGTCGTGCAAGTAGGCGCGGACCACGCGCTGCAGGTAGGGGGGCACGCGGTGGTACACCAGGGCCCCCCATATTGCATCCCAGGGCAGGCTGTTGAAGGCGTTGACAATGTCAAGACTGACTGCCAACGCCACACCGCCCCGGGATACAGCCTGCGTCGACAGTGTTCGGACGCGAATGATCGCGTCCACTGTCGACCGCGCGCGTCGGAAGCCAAATTGGTCTTCCGACAGGTCCGGCCCGACGCTCGTCAGGTGCGTACTGAGGCGGTCAGCCAACACTCTTTCGAGCAGCTTTCCCGCCTCATCTAGTAGGCAGAGAGGACGATACGCGGAGGAAGAGTCCGCGGGTCTTCCATCCTTATGGAGGAGAACCAACCCAGCCACTTTCCAGCCACTGGGGAACACGCCGCAGCGTAGGCAATCGTTGAACAGCCGCCGCAGCCTGTTCCCCAGTCCGTTGGGTAGAGCCAACACCCAGGCCCGACCAGGAATTCCGTCGGGGCCTGGTGCCGTGTTTCGGGCTCCGAGGCGCCTCACGGCTCGGTCCAGCTCATCGGTCGTCACCCCCATCTCTTCGGACCAGATGGTCGGTTCCGAAGGAGAGGGGGGCGCGGGACTGCTCTGGACCCTGGGGAAGAGGGTATCGACTACCCTCTCCACGAATGCCGGGTCCAGAGTTTCCGTCAACGGAGGGACCCACGGGCGCAGCTTGCCCAGTACCATCCTGTACGGGCGGCCCCATGGATCCCTCTCCAGTCCCCCGATGAGCTCATCCCACGACCGAGCCTTGGCGCTGGCAATGGCTGCCTGCAGCGCCTTCGTGGCGCCTCGGTATGCCACGTAGGCTCCACCCAACTCTTCGGCTGTGGCTCGCCTTCTTCTCCGGGCACGCGTGTACTGGCGTCGGGCGCGGAGGCATATCTCGCGCAGCTCCGCGATGCTCTCCGACCACCAGTACACGGCCCGGGGCTTGGCAGGTCTGGTCCGGGGCATCGACGCGTCACATATGGACGTCATCGTGTCCCGGAACCAGGCGGCTTCCCTTTCAGGATCGGGCAGGATCCCATCCACTTGGCTCTCAGGCCAGGCCGCGACGATGGCTGCGGCGCAGAGTCGATCTCTGTCGAGCCGCTTGAGAGACCATCGTCGCGGCGGGCTGCTACGGCGGCGGCTGTCGGGGCGGGGAAGGCGGATGGCCACATCCATCGCAATATAGCGATGGTCGGATAGTGTGACCATCTCCTCCGCCACTCTCCACCCCGTCACCATGCGCGCTGCCTGGGGAGTCGCCCACGAAAGGTCCACGATCGACTCCCCCTGCCAGCGCACGCAGGTGCTGACGGACCCCCGGTTAAGCAACCGGAGGTCCAGCGCTGCCGCCCATTCCAGCACTGTCTCCCCCTTTGGGTCATCCCGGGCGCTCCCCCACTCACGAGAGTGAGCGTTGAAGCACGGGACGGGGCAGACATCTGCGAATGCAGTTGGCCACCCCGTCCAGGTACGCCTCGTAGACGGCGAGGGTACAGTTGGGGGAGACATAGCAGCCCACAACGACTATGCGGCCCCAGCTCACGGCGACGTATCCCAGCCCCCTCTCAATGAGGGAGCAGGGAGGGTCGCCGCTACCGCCACCCCAGTATATGGCGACGGAGTCCATGTCGTCACCAAACCAGCGAGGATGGTTTGGGACGACGCGATATGGCTCCGCCACCACCGCCAGTGCAACCGACCACTGCGCGACGGACTGCTGGAACAGGTCCTGCGCCGCGCGACAGTGGTTGAGGTTGCACTGCAAGGCTCTTAGGGGCCTTAAGGCCGTGCTGGGGCCTTCTTTGCCGCCTCGGTCGGGGCTGAACCCGACCGAGCCGAACCCGTGCCGCTCGACGGCGCGGGACCCGGCTTACGGCCCCTCTTGCCACGAGGAGCGGAGCACTTCTTGCCCCCCATCCTGTGGCCAGAGGGCCGGCCCAGGTCCGCGCAGAGCGGGCACTTTAGCGGGCGAGTGCACTCACTCGCCCGGTGGTCCGCCTCTCCACATGCGTAGCACATGGTGCTCCGATCCGTGGTGCTCGGACATGTGCTACGCACGTGGCCGATCTCCAGGCACCGGAAGCACTGTAAAGGCCGTGCCTCCAGTGCCTCAACCCGCACTGACACCCACCCAACCGTGATGCGCCCAGCTGAGACCAGCTTGCGCACCGCGGTGAGTGGGCAGCGGACCCACACAGTCCCGAGGGCCAGACGTGAGGGGCGTTTGATTTGGCCCACCTTCACGTCCGCCGCCGCGCAGCCTCCAGCCTCCGCGATCGCGGTCGCCACGTCTTCGGGGGTGATGGCCTCGTTGAGGTCCAGCACCCTCATGTCCCCCGTCTTCACCGGGCGCACAATTCGCACGCCCAGGTCTGCGAGGGACTCCCGCATGCGACTCGCGAGCGCGTCGGCTTTGGAGGCAGAGTCCGGTTCGGGCACCTCCAGGATCAGCCCGCCGGTTATGGCTTTCCGATTCCGAAGAGTCGGAATGCCGAGGTCGGCGAGCTTGATCCTGTCCCTCGCAGCCGCCATCACCGCAGCGTACGTGACCTTAGATCCCTCCGGGATCGTCACAGTAATCGCTGCGACCGTTGGCGGCCGCGCGGGTGCCCTCTCTGGTTTGCGCGACGGCGGAGGCCGAGACGCAGGCTTCGCAGGAGCAGGCCCCGCACTCGGCCCAGCCTTTGGTTGGGCCTTACGGCCCACCACCGTGCTCCATGCCACCTGGGGGGGTGGCGCCTGCACTGCCCGCGGTGCTGCAGGAGGAGCAGCGGTCGGCAGCACTGAGACAGCGGCCGATCTCCACTTGTTTTTGCCTTTCCTCCCTCCCCTCCTACGTCCCCGCGTCTCCGGGGCAGGTGGCCCGGAGGCCGCCGGGCAAGGGGGTGCCTCGATAGGCGGTGCGGCAGGTGGCGCAACAGGCGCCTGAGCCGCTCTTCTGGCGTCCGCAGCGAGTGGGGGACGCATGCGCCTCTCAGGAAGCAGCCGCTCCTCCAGGGCCTCGAACCGCGCGCTAATCATGGTTCCCACCTGGACCATGATAGCGCGCGTGAGGTCCTCCACACCTGAAGGCAGTGCCGAGGCGGCATCACTGGCCCCTACCCTGCCCGCTCCACGGAGGACAGAGAGCTCCTCCGTGAGCTTCTCCATCCGGGCAGAGAGGGCCGCCATCTGCGAGCGCAAATCCGCGTTCTCGCGCTCCAACCTTTCGGTATTTGCGCCCGCGGATGTGCGCATCGCCAGCACAAGCGACGCCGCCTCGGTCCTACGTGCACTCACTCGAAGCTGGTGCACGAAGTTGCCCTTCAGGTGCTTCGACCTGTCCGCAACTCTCTCGACCGCCGTCTGCTGCTCTCGAATGAGGGCGCCCAACTCATCCGTGGGCATCTCCTCCATCCTCTTTTTGAGCTCCTCAATCGAGGGCAGCTTTTTTTTGGCCCTGGTATTAGTAAGGGCCAATTCCGAGTCGGACAGGTCGTCCGCAGCGTCCTTCAAGAAGGCCGCTCGGCAATTGCCCGAGAGGCCCGCCCTGGACGCCACATCAGCCTCCCCCGAGGTCAGCGACACGAGCGACATGTCCGACATCGCGTCGCTGTCCTCGCCTCGCTCGCTTCCCGCGCAAGGTGTGGGAGGCCGGATGAAGCGGCCTGACCGGTCGCGCGTTATTCGCGCAGTGGCGCCTGAGCGCGTGCGGCCACGTGACGCCGTGCCGACCTTGGCAGTCGTCTGCTCGCCACAGGAGGAGCCAGAATTAGTCCTGCTCCTCTTTTGCGACCTAGGTCGGGCCGTCCCAGCTGCAGCTACACTACTGCACTCCAACACCACTACGGGGGTCAGCGACTGCTTCGCCCCTGTAGTCTCCTGCCCGTCTTGGGATTTTACTCCCTCGACCATTTTTTCCTCCTCTCCCTTCGTCGACGTTTTTGGTTTTAAGTTTTTCTCCATATCAGATCCCACGAGTATGGGTCGATATAAAGACCATTGCCGGGTGACGCCCATTCCGACAATGGGGGACTTACATACTGAGAGGTGGCCCAGAGCCTCTCAGGTTTTCACGACTTCGCTGTCGGATTTTTATAGAGGTTTGCTCCTCGCAGGCCGGCCAATTAAGGCAAGCCCTCTCCGGTCACCGACTCCCCGACGTATCCAGCCTCGCTAACTGGAATCGTTGAAGGAAGAGCCGGTGATTACGGCATTCACGGGGTGACGAGCGAGATAGCGTCAACCCCGGGCACCCCTTTCGGAGTGCCTCCCCGTCCCCCTGACGTTTGACTGGGTATCACCCCCCAGCCCTAGACAGAAGGTCTAGTTCCCATAGGCACGCCGGGCCTTGGGAATGGGTGACGCAGGCTCGCATCCGTTGTCATCTCTGCTGAACAGAGACGCACAAGGAGCGAATTCCACCTCCGCCACCTGCGTCGAGTGCCAGAAGTCGGTCATCGACGACGGTGTCCCCAGGGATCGCCATCGAGGAGCAAAGTCACTCGATGGAGGCCCCCGAGGAGTCCGTCGGCGACGTCCAGGGTGCACCGGCCCGAAGCCATTGTCGTTCCCTCGGACGTATCCTTAGGACAAACAATGGGTCGGGCACACGAGGAGGTCTCCTGGCCTTGCACCCCAACCTAACCTTTTTTTTTTTTTTTTTTTTTTTTTTGTTGACGAGGGGGAAACCTTCAAAAGGTCCCCGACCGCCCTGGGAGAGGCAGATCGGGGTATGTGGGATTCTTACCGCACTAAAACCCCCCCGGTGGCCATCCTCAGTGCTCAGGGGGACTCCGGGTACTCTGATAGAACGCACCGGTGTCCCCCCACACTTTGCCGGGGCACATCCCCGGGGCAGCTGTGACGCCGCCCCTGGAGACCTCGCTGTGCAAGGCAGCGCGAGCCACATCGCGCTGCCACCTTCCCGGGCCCGCGCCGGTGGTCAAAGCTCCCACCCCGACCACCGCCAGCAGGCCCTCCGGCCCCCTTTTAGTCGCCTCTTACGACAGGCAGGGGATACCATAGCCATATTCTTAGACCCTGGCTATTGGGTGGACGGACCGGGGCGTGCGTTGCCTCCGCCCCGCCGTCGCCGTCGTCTCCGAGAGGGATCGGCTCTCTCCCGATCCCGCTCGGAGGTCTCCTTCTGGGACATTACCGTCTCGCAGAAGGAGACTACGGCCCTCCATGCCTCTCTGTCTGCCAGCATAGCCGTCACTACGCGTGGCAGAGAGAGGTCCTGCCCGATCCTGGTGACCAGGACTCGACGCTCCGAGCTCCACGCTGGGCACTGCTCCAGCGTGTGCTGTGCGGAATCCCGGTCACAGCCGCAATGGTGGCATTGCGCCGTCGGTTCGCGACCGATCCGATTCAGGTACTCACCGAAACACCCGTGTCCGGTGAGTACCTGCGTCAGCCGGAAGGTGACGTGGTCCTTCCTCTTTAGCCAGGGCCCGAGGCTCGGCAAAATTGCACCGACAGCGCGTTGGCGGGCGTTCTGCGGCTCACAAAGCCGCTCACGCCACGCCAAGAGCGCACGTCGGTGCTCCTGCCTCCGCACTTCAGCCGCATTAGGAGGCGCGGTTCCGTCCGCCCGGCGGAGACGGTCGTAAATACGAGCATCCATCTCCGCCAGGATGTCCAGGGGCGGAAACCGCGCCAGGACAGTGGCCGCCTCAAAGGACAGGGTACGGTACCCCCGTGCGACCCGGATGGCCATAGGACGCTGCATACTATTATACATAGTTCTGCAGCGCCTAACACCCAGTCTGGAAGACCAGACGGGTGCTCCGTAGAGAGCCACGGATCGCACGACCCCCGCATAGAGGCGGCGGACTCCTTCACTCGGCCCCCCGAGATTGGGCAGCAGTCTGTGCAATGCACCCGCTACCCTCTTGATCCGGGGGACCATGCGGCTGAAGTGCTCCTCGAAGCCCCAGCGACCGTCCAGGGTGAGACCGAGGTACTTCAAGTACCGTCCCACCCGGACCTCCACGTCACCTACGCGAACCGACGAGCTGGGTGGTTCCCTTCCCCTCGGGAGTTTGTGGAACCACAGCGCCTCAGTCTTCTCCGGCGCTACCCGAAGGCCCAGCTCGTGGATTTTCTCCACGACGCATGCCACGCCAAGCTCGGCGAGCCGGTTGGTCTCCTCGAAGGTCGCCCCGACGGCTAGCACCAGCGTGTCGTCCGCATAGCAGACGACGCTAACGCCGTCGGGGCGGTCGACCCGCAGGACCGCATCGTACGCGAGGTTCCACAGGAGTGGCCCTAGGACCGATCCCTGTGGGACCCCGCAGTACACCTTCCTCCGGTGAAGTCGTCCATCTCCGCCCACATATTGCACGCACCTGTCGTGCAAGTAGGCACGGACCACGCGCTGCAGGTAGGGGGGCACGCGGTGGTACACCAGGGCCCCCCATATTGCATCCCAGGGCAGGCTGTTGAAGGCGTTGACTATATCAAGGCTGATAGCCAACGCCACTCCGCCCCGGGATACAGCCTGCGTCGACAGTGTTCGGAAGCGAATGATCGCGTCCACTGTCGACCGCGCGCGTCGGAAGCCAAATTGGTCTTCCGACAGGTCCGGCCCGACGCTCGTCAGGTGCGTACTGAGGCGGTCAGCCAACACTCTTTCGAGCAGCTTACCCGCCTCATCTAGTAGGCAGAGAGGACGATACGCGGAGGAAGAGTCCGCGGGTCTTCCATCCTTATGGAGGAGAACCAACCCAGCCACTTTCCAGCCGCTGGGGAACACGCCGCAGCGTAGGCAGTCGTTAAACAGCCGCCGCAGCCTGTTCCCCAGTCCGTTGGGTAGAGCCAACACCCAGGCCCGACCAGGAACTCCGTCGGGGCCTGGTGCCGTGTTTCGGGCTCCGAGGCGCCTCACGGCTCGGTCCAGCTCATCGGTCGTCACCCCCAACTCTTCGGACCAGATGGTCGGTTCCGAAGGAGGGGGCGCGGGACTGCTCTGGACCCTGGGGAAGAGGGTATCAACTACCCTCTCCACGAATGCCGGGTCCAGAGTTTCCGTCAACGGAGGGACCCACGGGCGCAGCTTGCCCAGTACCATCTTGTACGGGCGGCCCCATGGATCCCTCTCCAGTCCCCCGATGAGCTCATCCCACGACCGAGCCTTGGCGCTGGCAATGGCTGCCTGCAGCGCCTTCGTGGCGCCTCGGTATGCCACGTAGGCTCCACCCAACTCTTCGGCTGTGGCTCGCCTTCTTCTCCGGGCACGCGTGTACTGGCGTCGGGCGCGGAGGCATATCTCGCGCAGCTCCGCGATGCTATCCGACCACCAGTACACGGCCCGGGGCTTGGCAGGTCTGGTCCGGGGCATCGACGCGTCACATATGGACGTCATCGTGTCCCGGAACCAGGCGGCTTCCCTTTCAGGATCGGGCAGGATCCCTTCTTCTTGGCGCTCAGGCCAGGCCGCGACGATGGCTGCGGCGCAGAGACGATCTCTGTCGAGCCGCTTGAGAGACCATCGTCGCGGCGGGCTGCTACGGCGGCGGCTGTCGGGGCGGGGAGGGCGGATGGCCACATCCATCGCTATGTAGCGATGGTCGGATAATGTGACCATCTCTTCCGCCACTCTCCACCCCGTCACCATGCGCGCTGCCTGGGGAGTCGCCCACGAGAGGTCCACGATCGACTCCCCCTGCCAGCGCACGCAGGTGCTGACGGACCCCCGGTTAAGCAACCGGAGGTCCAGCGCCGCCGCCCATTCCAGCACTGTCTCCCCCTTTGGGTCATCCCGGGCGCTCCCCCACTCACGAGAGTGAGCGTTGAAGTCGCCCAGGACGAGCACGGGACGGGGCAGACATCCGCGAATGCAGTTGGACCCCAACCTAACCTAACCTTTTTTTTTTTTTTTTTTTTTTTGTTGACGAGGGGGAAACCTTCAAAAGGTCCCCGACCGCCCTGGGAGAGGCAGATCGGGGTATGTGGGATTCTTACCGCACTAAAACCCCCCCGGTGGCCGTCCTCAGTGCTCAGGGGGGACTCCGGGTACTCTGATAGAACGCACCGGTGTCCCCCCACACTTTGCCGGGGCACATCCCCGGGGCAGCTGTAGGGCCGCCCCTAGAGACCTCGCTGTGCAAGGCAGCGCGAGCCACATCGCGCTGCCACCTTCCCGGGCCCGCGCCGGTGGTCAAAGCTCCCACCCCGACCACCGCCAGCAGGCCCTCCGGCCCCCTTTTAGTCGCCTCTTACGACAGGCAGGGGATACCATAGCCATATTCTTAGACCCTGGCTATTGGGTGGACGGACCGGGGCGTGCGTTGCCTCCGCCCCGCCGTCGCCGTCGTCTCCGAGAGGGATCGGCTCTCTCCCGATCCCGCTCGGAGGTCTCCTTCTGGGACATTACCGTCTCGCAGAAGGAGACTACGGCCCTCCATGCCTCTCTGTCTGCCAGCATAGCCGTCACTACGCGTGGCAGAGAGAGGTCCTGCCCGATCCTGGTGACCAGGACTCGACGCTCCGAGCTCCACGCTGGGCACTGCTCCAGCGTGTGCTGTGCGGAATCCCGGTCACAGCCGCAATGGTGGCATTGCGCCGTCGGTTCGCGACCGATCCGATTCAGGTACTCACCGAAACACCCGTGTCCGGTGAGTACCTGCGTCAGCCGGAAGGTGACGTGGTCCTTCCTCTTTAGCCAGGGCCCGAGGCTCGGCAAAATTGCACCGACAGCGCGTTGGCGGGCGTTCTGCGGCTCGCACAGCCGCTCCCGCCACGCCAAAAGCGCACGTCGGTGCTCCTGCCTGCGCACTTCAGCCGCATTAGGAGGCGCGGTTCCGTCCGCCCGGCGGAGACGGTCGTAAATACGAGCATCCATCTCCGCCAGGATGTCCAGGGGCGGAAACCGCGCCAGGACAGTGGCCGCCTCTAAGGACAGGGTACGGTACCCCCGTGCGACCCGGATGGCCATAGGACGCTGCATACTATTATACATAGTTCTGCAGCGCCTAACACCCAGTCTGGAAGACCAGACGGGTGCTCCGTAGAGAGCCACGGATCGCACGACCCCCGCATAGAGGCGGCGGACTCCTTCACTCGGCCCCCCGAGATTGGGCAGCAGTCTGTGCAATGCACCCGCTACCCTCTTGATCCGGGGGACCATGCGGCTGAAGTGCTCCTCGAAGCCCCAGCGTCCGTCCAGGGTGAGACCTAGGTACTTCAAGTACCGTCCCACCCGGACCTCCACGTCACCTACGCGAACCGACGAGCTGGGTGGTTCCCTTCCCCTCGGGATTTTGTGGAACCACAGCGCCTCGGTCTTCTCCGGCGCTACCCGAAGGCCCAGCTCGTGGATTTTCTCCACGACGCATGCCACGCCAAGCTCGGCGAGCCGGTTGGTCTCCTCGAAGGTCGCCCCGACGGCTAGCACCAGCGTGTCGTCCGCATAGCAGACGATGCTAACGCCGTCGGGGCGGTCGACCCGCAGGACCGCATCGTACGCGAGGTTCCACAGGAGTGGCCCTAGGACCGATCCCTGTGGGACCCCGCAGTACACCTTCCTCCGGTGAAGTCGTCCATCTCCGCCCACATATTGCACGCACCTGTCGTGCAAGTAGGCGCGGACCACGCGCTGCAGGTAGGGGGGCACGCGGTGGTACACCAGGGCCCCCCATATTGCATCCCAGGGCAGGCTGTTGAAGGCGTTGACTATGTCAAGACTGACAGCCAACGCCACTCCGCCCCGGGATACAGCCTGCGTCGACAGTGTTCGGACGCGTATGATCGCGTCCACTGTCGACCGCGCGCGTCGGAAGCCATACTGGTCTTCCGACAGGTCCGGCCCGACGCTCGTCAGGTGCGTACTGAGGCGGTCAGCCAACACTCTTTCGAGCAGCTTACCCGCCTCATCTAGTAGGCAGAGAGGACGATACGCGGAGGAAGAGTCCGCGGGTCTTCCATCCTTATGGAGGAGAACCAACCCAGCCACTTTCCAGCCGCTGGGGAACACGCCGCAGCGTAGGCAGTCGTTAAACAGCCGCCGCAGCCTGTCCCCCAGCCCGTTGGGTAGAGCCAACACCCAGGCCCGACCAGGAACTCCGTCGGGGCCTGGTGCCGTGTTTCGGGCTCCGAGGCGCCTCACGGCTCGGTCCAGCTCATCGGTCGTCACCCCCAACTCTTCGGACCAGATGGTCGGTTCCGAAGGAAACCTAACCTTTTTTTTTTTTTTTTTTTACATGGGGAATCCATTTCGGATACACACTCCCTGCGGGGGCAGGGAATGGTTATGCCGGACTCTCACCGGCTAAACCCCATGGTGTTTCTCCAACTCGCTTTTTGGGGGGGACACGTGATACGTTTTCACATGCTTTGCCGTGAACCCCCCCTGCGACCAGCCGCCCAAAGGCAGCCCCTTCTAAAGGGGAGAGATTAGCTCCCCCTTTGGCCTATAGGCTATCTCCGTGCAAGGCTCGCCGAAACACATAAGGCGAGCCTTGACACACGACCTCCATGAGTGCAATGGCAGCCAACTCCCCCGAGCCGGCTGCCTGGAGGCCCCCTTACGGCAGGCTGGTGACCACCTTTGGCCGCAGGATAGGGAAGGGACAAACGCCCCCACTCCCCCAGCCCGCAGCCCCTCCTTTACCGCACTATCTGAGCGGCCGGGCACGCGGAGGATCGGGAGAGTGGTAAAATACCACCACGCCACTTCCGCCGCGTCCCCATATCCAAGCTACGCGGGACGGGAGGGGCAACTGCCCCCACTCCCTTCGCCCTGTAGCCTCGCCTTTACCACAACAGCGGTGTGGCCCCGCCGGGTCGCGGCGGATAGGGAGAGTGGCGCATCGCCATACCAGCACGCCTCTCCCGCCGCGACCCTCGGCTGCGGTGGGTAGGGAGAGCAAGAGCGGTGTTCCTGCACTCCACCCGACCACTACCCCTCGCAGCCCCGCCCGCGCGTCACCGACCCTTCCGGTCGGTCGGCGACGCTGTCGCTTGCGCGACCCTCCACCAGGGCCGGCCTGCACCAGTGGCCCAGACCGCCCTGCACGACGCCGCCACTTCCCAGACGACGCCGCCGTCGCACCCTAGGTGAACCTGCCGGGCTGCAGATCTCGCTAGGGGCGACCCCCACAAGCCAGCTTGCACCAAAGTGCCCGAGCCGCCTGCACGTCGCCCGCCACTTCCCAGACTACGACGTCGTCGCTCAAAGGGGGCCTGCCGATGACTCAAAGCAGGCACCACTTACAGGAGCGACCCTCCTGGGGCAGCCCGCACTAAGGTGTCGGGGCCGCCGGGTTCCTCTTAGCTTCATCGTGGGGTGCCACCACGACTACTAGAGCCCCCCCACCACGGCAAGGTGGGAACCCCCGGGGGGGAAGGACCCTTTTTTTTTTTTTTTTTTTGTTGACGAGGGGGAAACCTTCAAAAGGTCCCCGACCGCCCTGGGAGAGGCAGATCGGGGTATGTGGGATTTTTACCGCACTAAAACCCCCCCGGTGGCCATCCTCAGTGCTCAGGGGGGACTCCGGGTACTCTAATAGAACGCACCGGTGTCCCCCCACACTTTGCCGGGGCACATCCCCGGGGCAGCTGTAGGGCCGCCCCTGGAGACCTCGCTGTGCAAGGCAGCGCGAGCCACATCGCGCTGCCACCTTCCCGGGCCCGCGCCGGTGGTCAAAGCTCCCACCCCGACCACCGCCAGCAGGCCCTCCGGCCCCCTTTTAGTCGCCTCTTACGACAGGCAGGGGATACCATAGCCATATTCTTAGACCCTGGCTATTGGGTGGACGGACCGGGGCGTGCGTTGCCTCCGCCCCGCCGTCGCCGTCGTCTCCGAGAGGGATCGGCTCTCTCCCGATCCCGCTCGGAGGTCTCCTTCTGGGACATTACCGTCTCGCAGAAGGAGACTACGGCCCTCCATGCCTCTCTGTCTGCCAGCATAGCCGTCACTACGCGTGGCAGAGAGAGGTCCTGCCCGATCCTGGTGACCAGGACTCGACGCTCCGAGCTCCACGCTGGGCACTGCTCCAGCGTGTGCTGTGCGGAATCCCGGTCACTGCCGCAGTGGTGGCATTGCGCCGTCGGTTCGCGACCGATCCGATTCAGGTACTCACCGAAACACCCGTGTCCGGTGAGTACCTGCGTCAGCCGGAAGGTGACGTGGTCCTTCCTCTTTAGCCAGGGCCCGAGGCTCGGCAAAATTGCACCGACAGCGCGTTGGCGGGCGTTCTGCGGCTCACGAAGCCGCTCACGCCACGCCAAGAGCGCACGTCGGTGCTCCTGCCTGCGCACTTCAGCCGCATTAGGAGGCGCGGTTCCGTCCGCCCGGCGGAGACGGTCGTAAACACGAGCATCCATCTCCGCCAGGATGTCCAGGGGCGGAAACCGCGCCAGGACAGTGGCCGCCTCGAAGGACAGGGTACGATACCCTCGTGCGACCCGGATGGCCATAGGACGCTGCATACTATTATAGATAGTTCTGCAGCGCCTAACACCCAGTCTGGAAGACCAGACGGGTGCTCCGTAGAGGGCCACGGATCGCACGACCCCCGCATAGAGGCGGCGGACTCCTTCACTCGGCCCCCCGAGATTGGGCAGCAGTCTGTGCAATGCACCCGCTACCCTATTGATCCGGGGGACCATGCGGCTGAAGTGCTCCTCGAAGCCCCAGCGTCCGTCCAGGGTGAGACCTAGGTACTTCAAGTACCGTCCCACCCGGACCTCCACGTCACCTACGCGAACCGACGAGCTGGGTGGTTCCCTTCCCCTCGGGAGTTTATGGAACCACAGCGCCTCGGTCTTCTCCGGCGCTACCCGAAGGCCCAGCTCGTGGATTTTCTCCACGACGCATGCCACGCCAAGCTCGGCGAGCCGGTTGGTCTCCTCGAAGGTCGCCCCGACGGCTAGCACCAGCGTGTCGTCCGCATAGCAGACGACGCTAACGCCGTCGGGGCGGTCGACCCGCAGGACCGCATCGTACGCGAGGTTCCACAGGAGTGGCCCTAGGACCGATCCCTGTGGGACCCCGCAGTACACCTTCCTCCGGTGAAGTCGTCCATCTCCGCCCACATATTGCACGCACCTGTCGTGCAAGTAGGCACGGACCACGCGCTGCAGGTAGGGGGGCACGCGGTGGTACACCAGGGCCCCCCATATTGCATCCCAGGGCAGGCTGTTGAAGGCGTTGACTATGTCAAGACTGACAGCCAACGCCACTCCGCCCCGGGATACAGCCTGCGTCGACAGTGTTCGGACGCGTATGATCGCGTCCACTGTCGACCGCGCGCGTCGGAAGCCAAATTGGTCTTCCGACAGGTCCGGCCCGACGCTCGTCAGGTGCGTACTGAGGCGGTCAGCCATCACTCTTTCGAGCAGCTTTCCCGCCTCATCTAGTAGGCAGAGAGGACGATACGCGGAGGAAGAGTCCGCGGGTCTTCCATCCTTATGGAGGAGAACCAACCCAGCCACTTTCCAGCCACTGGGGAACACGCCGCAGCGTAGGCAGCCGTTAAACAGCTGCCGCAGCCTGTCCCCCAGCCCGTTGGGTAGAGCCAACACCCAGGCCCGACCAGGAATTCCGTCGGGGCCTGGTGCCGTGTTTCGGGCTCCGAGGCGCCTCACGGCTCGGTCCAGCTCATCGGTCGTCACCCCCATCTCTTCGGACCAGGTGGTCGGTTCCGAAGGAGGGGGCGCGGGACTGCTCTGGACCCTGGGGAAGAGGGTATCGACTACCCTCTCCACGAATGCCGGGTCCAGAGTTTCCGTCAACGGAGGGACCCACGGGCGCAGCTTGCCCAGTACCATCTTGTACGGGCGGCCCCATGGATCCCTCTCCAGTCCCCCGATGAGCTCATCCCACGACCGAGCCTTGGCGCTGGCAATTGCTGCCTGCAGCGCCTTCGTGGCGCCTCGGTATGCCACGTAGGCTCCACCCAACTCTTCGGCTGTGGCTCGCCTTCTTCTCCGGGCACGTGTGTACCGGCGTCGGGCGCGGAGGCACGTCTCACGCAACTCCGCGATACCCTCCGACCACCAGTACACGGCCCGGGGCTTGGCAGGTCTGGTCCGGGGCATCGACGCGTCACATATGGACGTCATCGTGTCCCGGAACCAGGCGGCTTCTCTCTCAGGATCGGGCAGGATCCCTTCCTCTTGGCCCTCAGGCCAGGCCGCGACGATGGCTGCGGCGCAGAGACGATCTCTGTCCAGCCGCTTGAGAGACCATCGTCGCGGCGGGCTGCTACGGCGGCGGCTGTCGGGGCGGGGAAGGCGGATGGCCACATCCATCGCTATGTAGCGATGGTCGGATAATGTGACCATCTCCTCCGCCACTCTCCACCCCGTCACCATGCGCGCTGCCTGGGGAGTCGCCCACGAGAGGTCCACGATCGACTCCCCCTGCCAGCGCACGCAGGTGCTGACGGACCCCCGGTTAAGCAACCGGAGGTCCAGCGCCGCCGCCCATTCCAGCACTGTCTCCCCCTTTGGGTCATCCCGGGCACTCCCCCACTCACGAGAGTGAGCGTTGAAGTCGCCCAGGACGAGCACGGGACGGGGCAGACATCTGCGAATGCAGTTGGCCACCCCGTCCAGGTACGCCTCGTAGACGGCGAGGGTACAGTTGGGGGAGACATAGCAGCCCACAACGACTATGCGGCCCCAGCTCACGGCGACGTATCCCAGCCCCCTCTCAATGAGGGAGCAGGGAGGGTCGCCGCTACCGCCACCCCAGTATATGGCGACGGAGTCCATGTCGTCACCAAACCAGCGAGGATGGTTTGGGACGACGCGATATGGCTCCGCCACCACCGCCAGTGCAACCGACCACTGCGCGACGGACTGCTGGAACAAGTCCTGCGCCGCGCGACAGTGGTTCAGGTTGCACTGCAGGGCTCTTTGGGGCCTTAAGGCCGTGCTGGGGCCTTCTTTGCCGCCTCGGTCGGGGCAGAACCCGACCGAGCCGGACCCGTGCCGCTCGGCTGCGCGGGACCCGGCTTACGGCCCCTCTTGCCACGAGGGGCAGAGCATTTCTTGCCCCCCATCCTGTGGCCAGAGGGCCGGCCCAGGTCCGCGCAGAGCGGGCACTTCAGTGGGCGAGTGCATTCACTCGCCCTGTGGTCCGCCTCGCCACATGCGTAGCACATGGTGCTCCGATCCGTCGAGCTCGGACATGTGCTACGCACGTGGCCGATTTCGAGGCACCGGAAGCACTGTAGAGGCCGTGCCTCCAGTGCCTCAACCCGCACCGACACCCACCCAACCTGGATGCGCCCAGCTGCGAACAACTTGCGCACCGCGGTGAGTGGGCAGCGGACCCACACAGTCCCCAGGGCCAGACGTGAGGGGCGCTTTATGTCGCCCACTTTCACGTCCGCCGCCGCGCAGCCTCCAGCCTCCGCGATCGCGGTCGCGACGTCTTCGGGGGTGATGGCCTCATTGAGATCCATCACCCTCATGTCCCCCATCTTGACTGGGCGCACAATACGCACGCCCATGTCAGCGAGGGACTCGCGCATGCGACTAGCGAGCGCGTCGGCCTTGGAGGCAGAGTCCGGATCCGGGACCTCGAGGATCAGCCCGCCGGTTATGGCCTTCCGGTTCCGAAGACTCGGAATGCCAAGGTCGGCGAGCTTAATCCTCTCCCTCGCGGCGGCCAATACCGCAGCGTACGTGACGTTCGACCCTTCTGGGATCGTCACGGTGATCGCTGCGACAGTTGGCGGCCGCGCGGGAGCCCTTTCCGGCTTGCGCGACGGCGGAGGCCGTGACGCAGGCTTCGCTGTTGGAGCCCGTTGGGGCCCTGTGCTCGGCCCAGCCTTAGGTTGGGCCTTACGCCCCACCACGGTGCTCCACGCCACCAGGGGGGGCGGCGCCTGCACTGCCCGCGGAGCTGCAGGTGGAGCAGCGGTCGGCGGCACTGCAGCAGCGGCCGAACTCTGCTTTGCTCTCCTGCTTCTCTTCCCTCCTCGCTTCCGCCCCCGCGTCTCCGGGGCAGGTGGCCCGGAGGCCGGGGCCGCCGGGCAAGGGGGTGCCTCCATAGGCTGTGCGGCAGGTGGCGCGACAGGCGCCTGAGCCGCTCTTCTGGCGTCCGCAGCGAGTGGGGGACGCATGCGCCTCTCAGGAAGCAGCCGCTCCTCCAGGGCCTCGAACCGCGCGCTAATCATGGTCCCAACCTGGACCATGATAGCGCGCGTGAGGTCCTCCACCCCCGTAGGCAGTGCCGAGGCGGCATCGCTGGCCCCATCCCTGCCCGCTCCACGGAGGACAGAGAGCTCCTCCGTGAGCTTCTCCATCCGGGCAGAGAGGGCCGCCATCTGCGAGCGCAAATCCGCGTTCTCGCGCTCCAACCTTTCGGTGTTGGCGCCCGCGGATGTACGCATCGCGAGAACAAGCGACGCCGCCTCGGTCCTTCGTGCACTCACTCGAAGTTGGTGGACGAAGTTTCCCTTAAGGTGCTTCGACCTGTCCGCCACTCGTTCCACCGCCGTCTGCTGCTCTTTAATGAGGGTGCTCAACTCCTGTGTGGGCATCTCCTCCAACTTACCCTTCAGCTCCTCCACCGACGGCAGCTTCTTTTTGGCCCTGGTGTTGGTCAGGGCCAATTCTGGATCGGACAGGTCGTCCGCGACGTCCTTCAAGAACGCCGCACGGCTCGTTGCTGAGCGGCCGGCCCTGCACGCAGCGTCTGCCTCCCCGGAGGTCAGCGACACGAGGGACATATCCGACTCGCTGTCCTCCTCGCGTTCGCTTCCAGCACACGGTGTTGGGGGCCGAATGAAGCGTCCACTTCGGTCCCGCGTTGGTTTAGCGACAGCGGCGCCTGTGCGCGCTCGCCCACGCGTCGCCGAACCAACTTTGGCGGCCTTCTGCTCACCGCAGGAGGAGCCAGAGTTCGTCCTGCTCCTCTTCTGCGACCTTGTTCGCACCGCCCCAGCTGCTCCACTACTGCAGCTCTCCATCTCGACCACGGGGGTCAGCAGCTGCTTCCCCCCCGCAGACTCCTTCCCATCTAGGGATTTGACTCCCTCTCCTTCTTCCACCATCGATTTGTTTGTATTTTTTATAGAATCCATAACAGTTCCCACGAGTATGGGTCGAACTAAAAACCATTGCCGGGTGACGCCCATTCCGACAATGGGGGACTTACATACTGAGAGGTGGCCCAGAGCCTCTCAGGTTTTCACGACTTCGCTGTCGGATTTTTATAGAGGTTTGCTCCTCGCAGGCCGGCCAATTAAGGCAAGCCCTCTCCGGTCACCGACTCCCCGACGTATCCAGCCTCGCTAACTGGAATCGTTGAAGGAAGAGCCGGTGATTACGGCATTCACGGGGTGACGAGCGAGATAGCGTCAACCCCGGGCACCCCTTTCGGAGTGCCTCCCCATCCCCCTGACGTTTGACTGGGTATCACCCCCCAGCCCTAGACAGAAGGTCTAGTTCCCATAGGCACGCCGGGCCTTGGGAATGGGTGACGCAGGCTCGCATCCGTTGTCATCTCTGCTGAACAGAGACGCACAAGGAGCGAATTCCACCTCCGCCACCTGCGTCGAGTGCCAGAAGTCGGTCATCGACGACGGCGTCCCCAGGGATCGCCATCGAGGAGCAAAGTCACTCGATGGAGGCCCCCGAAGAGTCCGTCGGCGACGTCCAGGGTGCACCGGCCCGAAGCCATTGTCGTTCCCTCGGACGTATCCTTAGGACAAACAATGGGTCGGGCACACGAGGAGGTCTCCTGGCCTTGCACCCCCGGGGGGGAAGGACCCTTTTTTTTTTTTTTTTTTTTTTGTTGACGAGGGGGAAACCTTCAAAAGGTCCCCGACCGCCCTGGGAGAGGCAGATCGGGGTATGTGGGATTCTTACCGCACTAAAACCCCCCCGGTGACCATCCTCAGTGCTCAGGGGGGACTCCGGGAACTCTGATAGAACGCACCGGTGTCCCCCCACACTTTGCCGGGGCACATCCCCGGGGCAGCTGTGACGCCGCCCCTGGAGACCTCGCTGTGCAAGGCAGCGCGAGCCACATCGCGCTGCCACCTTCCCGGGCCCGCGCCGGTGGTCAAAGCTCCCACCCCGACCACCGCCAGCGGGCCCTCCGGCCCCCTTTTAGTCGCCTCTTACGACAGGCAGGGGATACCATAGCCATATTCTTAGACCCTGGCTATTGGGTGGACGGACCGGGGCGTGCGTTGCCTCCGCCCCGCCGTCGCCGTCGTCTCCGAGAGGGATCGGCTCTCTCCCGATCCCGCTCGGAGGTCTCCTTCTGGGACATTACCGTCTCGCAGAAGGAGACTACGGCCCTCCATGCCTCTCTGTCTGCCAGCATAGCCGTCACTACGCGTGGCAGAGAGAGGTCCTGCCCGATCCTGGTGACCAGGACTCGACGCTCCGAGCTCCACGCTGGGCACTGCTCCAGCGTGTGCTGTGCGGAATCCCGGTCACAGCCGCAATGATGGCATTGCGCCGTCGGTTCGCGACCGATCCGATTCAGGTACTCACCGAAACACCCGTGTCCGGTGAGTACCTGCGTCAGCCGGAAGGTGACGTGGTCCTTCCTCTTTAGCCAGGGCCCGAGGCTCGGCAAAATTGCACCGACAGCGCGTTGGCGGGCGTTCTGCGGCTCACACAGCCGCTCCCGCCACGCCAAAAGCGCACGTCGGTGCTCCTGCCTGCGCACTTCAGCCGCATTAGGAGGCGCGGTTCCGTCCGCCCGGCGGAGACGGTCGTAAACACGAGCATCCATCTCCGCCAGGATGTCCAGGGGCGGAAACCGCGCCAGGACAGTGGCCGCCTCGAAGGAAAGGGTACGATACCCTCGTGCGACCCGGATGGCCATAGGACGCTGCATACTATTATACATAGTTCTGCAGCGCCTAACACCCAGTCTGGAAGACCAGACGGGTGCTCCGTAGAGAGCCACGGATCGCACGACCCCCGCATAGAGGCGGCGGACTCCTTCACTCGGCCCCCCGAGATTGGGCAGCAGTCTGTGCAATGCACCCGCTACCCTCTTGATCCGGGGGACCATGCGGCTGAAGTGCTCCTCGAAGCCCCAGCGACCGTCCAGGGTGAGACCTAGGTACTTCAAGTACCGTCCCACCCCGACCTCCACGTCACCTACGCGAACCGACGAGCTGGGTGGTTCCCTTCCCCTCGGGAGTTTGTGGAACCACAGCGCCTCGGTCTTCTCCGGCGCTACCCGAAGGCCCAGCTCGTGGATTTTCTCCACGACGCATGCCACGCCAAGCTCGGCGAGCCGGTTGGTCTCCTCGAATGTCGCCCCGACGGCTAGCACCAGCGTGTCGTCCGCATAGCAGACGATGCTAACGCCGTCGGGGCGGTCGACCCGCAGGACCGCATCGTACGCGAGGTTCCACAGGAGTGGCCCTAGGACCGATCCCTGTGGGACCCCGCAGTACACCTTCCTCCGGTGAAGTCGTCCATCTCCGCCCACATATTGCACGCACCTGTCGCGCAAGTAGGCACGAACCACGCGCTGCAGGTAGGGGGGCACGCGGTGGTACACCAGGGCCCCCCATATTGCATCCCAGGGCAGGCTGTTGAAGGCGTTGACAATGTCAAGACTGACTGCCAACGCCACACCGCCCCGGGATACAGCCTGCGTCGACAGTGTTCGGACGCGTATGATCGCGTCCACTGTCGACCGCGCGCGTCGGAAGCCATACTGGTCTTCCGACAGGTCCGGCCCGACGCTCGTCAGGTGCGTACTGAGGCGGTCAGCCAACACTCTTTCGAGCAGCTTACCCGCCTCATCTAGTAGGCAGAGAGGACGATACGCGGAGGAAGAGTCCGCGGGTCTTCCATCCTTATGGAGGAGAACCAACCCAGCCACTTTCCAGCCACTGGGGAACACGCCGCAGCGTAGGCAGTCGTTAAACAGCCGCCGCAGCCTGTCCCCCAGCCCGTTGGGTAGAGCCAACACCCAGGCCCGACCAGGAATTCCGTCGGGGCCTGGTGCCGTGTTTCGGGCTCCGAGGCGCCTCACGGCTCGGTCCAGCTCATCGGTCGTCACCCCCAACTCTTCGGACCAGATGGTCGGTTCCGAAGGAGAGGGGGGCGTGGGACTGCTCTGGACCCTTGGGAAGAGGGTATCGACTACCCTCTCCACAAATGCCGGGTCCAGAGTTTCCGTCAACGGAGGGACCCACGGGCGCAGCTTGCCCAGTACCATCCTGTACGGGCGGCCCCATGGATCCCTCTCCAGTCCCCCGATGAGCTCATCCCACGACCGAGCCTTGGCGCTGGCAATAGCTGCCTGCAGCACCTTCGTGGCGCCTCGGTATGCCACGTAGGCTCCACCCAACTCTTCGGCTGTGGCTCGCCTTCTTCTCCGGGCACGCGTGTACCGGCGTCGGGCGCGGAGGCACGTCTCACGCAACTCCGCGATACTCTCCGACCACCAGTACACGGCCCGGGGCTTGGCAGGTCTGGTCCGGGGCATCGACGCGTCACATATGGACGTCATCGTGTCCCGGAACCAGGCGGCTTCTCTCTCAGGATCGGGCAGGATCCCTTCCTCTTGGCCCTCAGGCCAGGCCGCGACGATGGCTGCGGCGCAGAGACGATCTCTGTCCAGCCGCTTGAGAGACCATCGTCGCGGCGGGCTGCTACGGCGGCGGCTGTCGGGGCGGGGAGGGCGGATGGCCACATCCATCGCTATGTAGCGATGGTCGGATAATGTGACCATCTCCTCCGCCACTCTCCACCCCGTCACCATGCGCGCTGCCTGGGGAGTCGCCCACGAAAGGTCCACGATCGACTCCCCCTGCCAGCGCACGCAGGTGCTGACGGACCCCCGGTTAAGCAACCGAAGGTCCAGCGCCGCCGCCCATTCCAGCACTGTCTCCCCCTTTGGGTCATCCCGGGCGCTCCCCCACTCACGAGCGTGAGCGTTGAAGTCGCCCAGGACGAGCACGGGACGGGGCAGACATCTGCGAATGCAGTTGGCCACCCCGTCCAGGTACGCCTCGTAGACGGCGAGGGTACAGTTGGGGGAGACATAGCAGCCCACAACGACTATGCGGCCCCAGCTCACGGCGACGTATCCCAGCCCCCTCTCAATGAGGGAGCAGGGAGGGTCGCCGCTACCGCCACCCCAGTATATGGCGACGGAGTCCATGTCGTCACCAAACCAGCGAGGATGGTTTGGGACGACGCGATATGGCTCCGCCACCACCGCCAGTGCAACCGACCACTGCGCGACGGACTGCTGGAACAGGTCCTGCGCCGCGCGACAGTGGTTGAGGTTGCACTGCAGGGCTCTTAGGGGCCTTAAGGCCGTGCTGGGGCCTTCTTTGCCGCCTCGGTCGGGGCTGGACCCGACCGAGCCGGACCCGTGCCGCTCGGCAGCGCGGGACCCGGCTTACGGCCCCTCTTGCCACGAGGAGCGGAGCACTTCTTGCCCCCCATCCTGTGGCCAGAGGGCCGGCCCAGGTCCGCGCAGAGCGGGCACTTTAGCGGGCGAGTGCACTCACTCGCCCGATGGTCCGCCTCGCCACATGCGTAGCACATGGTGCTCCTGTCCGTCGTGCTCGGACATGTGCTACGCACGTGGCCGATCTCGAGGCACCGGAAGCACTGCAAAGGCCTTGCCTCCAGTGCCTCAACCCGCACCGACACCCACCCAACCTGGATGCGCCCAGCTGCGAACAGCTTGCGCACCGCGGTGAGTGGGCAGCGGACCCACACAGTCCCCAGGGCCAGACGTGAGGGGCGCTTTATGTCGCCCACTTTCACGTCCGCCGCCGCGCAGCCTCCAGCCTCCGCGATCGCGGTCGCGACGTCTTCGGGGGTGATGGCCTCATTGAGATCCATCACCCTCATGTCCCCCATCTTGACTGGGCGCACGATACGCACGCCCATGTCAGCGAGGGACTCGCGCATTCGACTCGCGAGCGCGTCGGCCTTGGAGGCAGAGTCCGGATCCGGGACCTCTAGGATAAGCCCGCCGGTTATGGCCTTTCGGTTCCGAAGACTCGAAATGCCGAGGTCGGCGAGCTTTATCCTCTCCCTCGCGGCGGCCAATACCGCAGCGTACGTGACGTTAGACCCTTCCGGGATCGTCACTGTGATCGCTGCGACAGTTGGCGGCCGCGCGGGAGCCCTCTCCGGCTTGCGCGACGGCGGGGGCCGCGACGCAGGCTTGGCAGTTGGAGCCCGTTGGGGCCCTGTGCTCGGCCCAACCTTTGGTTGGGCCTTACGCCCCACAACGGTGCTCCACGCCACCTGGGGGGGTGGCGCCTGCACTGCCCGCGGAGATGCAGCAGGAGCAGCAGTCGGCAGAACTGCGGCAGCGGCCGAACTCTGCTTGCTCCTCCTGCTTCTTTTCCCGCCCCTCCTACGCCCGTGTCTACGTGTCTCCGGGGCAGGTGCCCCAGGGGTCGAGGCCGCCGGGCAAGACGGTGCCCCGGTAGGCAGACCGGCGGGTGGCGCGGCAGGCTCATGAACTGCCCTCCTGGCATCCGCTGCCAATGGGGGACGCATGCGCGCCTCCGGGAGCAGCCGCTCCTCCAGGGCCTCGAACCGCGCGCTTATCATGGTCCCAACCTGGACCATGATAGCGCGCGTGAGGTCCTCAACACCCGAGGGCAGTACCGAAGCGGCATCGCTGGCCCCTACCCTGCCCGCCCCACGGAGGGTAGAGAGCTCCTCCGTGAGCTTCTCCATGCGGGCAGAGAGAGCCGCCATCTGCGAGCGCAAATCCGCGTTCTCGCGCTCCAACCTTTCGGTGTTGGCGCCCGCGGATGTGCGCATCGCTAGGACGAGCGACGCCGCCTCGGTTCTTCGTGCACTCACACGAAGCTGGTGCACGAAGTTGCCCTTCAGGTGCTTCGACCTGTCCGCAACCCGTTCCACCGCCGTCTGCTGCTCCTTAATAAGGGTGCCCAGCTCGTCGGTGGGCAACCCTTCCATCCTTTTCTTAAGCTCCTCTATCGAGGGCAGCTTCTTTTTGGCCCTGGTATTTGTCAGGGCCAATTCAGGACCGGACAGGTCGTCCGCATCGTCCTTGAAGTAGGCCGCACGGTTCGTTCCTGAAGGGCCGGGCCTGCACGCAGCGTCTGCCTCCACTGAGGTCAGCGACACGAGGGACATGTCTGACGTCGCGTCGCTGTCCTCCTCGCGTTCGCTTCCCGCGCACGGTGTGGGAGGCCGGATGAAGCGGCCCGACCCGTCGCGCGTTATGCGCGCTGCTGCGCCTGAGCGCGCTCGCCCACGTGTCGCCGAACCAACCTTGGCGGCTATCTGCTCGCCGCAGGAGGAGCCGGAGTTGGTCCTACTCCTCTTCTGCGACCTTGTTCGCACCGCCACGGCTGGAGCTCCACTACTGCAGCTCTCCATCACGACCACGGGGGTAAGCGGCTGCTTCCCCCCCGCAGACTCCTTCCCATCTAGGGATTTCTCCCCGTCTCCTTTTTCCACCATCAGTTTTTGTTTTTGTTTATTTTCAGAATCCATCACTATTCCCACGAGAATGGGACGAAGTATGAACCATTGCCGGGTGACGCCCTTTCCGACAATGGGGGACTTACTTACTGAGAGGTGGCCCAGAGCCTCTCAGGTTTTCACGACTTCGCTGTCGGATTTTTATAGAGGTTTGCTCCTCGCAGGCCGGCCAGTTAAGGCAAGCCCTCTCCGGTCACCGACTCCCCGACGTATCCAGCCTCGCTAACTGGAATCGTTGAAGGAAGAGCCGGTGATTACGGCATTCACGGGGTGACGAGCGAGATAGCGTCAACCCCGGGCACCCCTTTCGGAGTGCCTCCCCATCCCCCTGACGTTTGACTGGGTATCACCCCCCAGCCCTAGACAGAAGGTCTAGTTCCCATAGGCACGCCGGGCCTTGGGAATGGGTGACGCAGGCTCGCATCCGTTGTCATCTCTGCTGAACAGAGACGCACAAGGAGCGAATTCCACCTCCGCCACCTGCGTCGAGTGCCAGGTGTTGGTCATCGACGACAGTGTCCCCAGGGATCGCCATCGAGGAGCTAAGTCACTCGATGGAGGCCCCCGAAGAGACTGTCGGCGACGTCCAGGGTGCACCGTCCCGAAGCCATTGTCGTTCCCTTGGACGTATCCTTAGGACAAACAATGGATCGGGCACACGAGGAGGTCTCCTGGCGGGGGGGAAGGACCCTAACCTAACCTAACCTTTTTTTTTTTTTTTTTTTTTGTTGACGAGGGGGAAACCTTCAAAAGGTCCCCGACCGCCCTGGGAGAGGCAGATCGGGGTATGTGGGATTCTTACCGCACTAAAACCCCCCCGGTGGCCATCCTCAGTGCTCAGGGGGGACTCCGGGTACTCTGATAGAACGCACCGGTGTCCCCCCACACTTTGCCGGGGCACATCCCCGGGGCAGCTGTGACGCCGCCCCTGGAGACCTCGCTGTGCAAGGCAGCGCGAGCCACATCGCGCTGCCACCTTCCCGGGCCCGCGCCGGTGGTCAAAGCTCCCACCCCGACCACCGCCAGCAGGCCCTCCGGCCCCCTTTTAGTCGCCTCTTACGACAGGCAGGGGATACCATAGCCATATTCTTAGACCCTGGCTATTGGGTGGACGGACCGGGGCGTGCGTTGCCTCCGCCCCGCCGTCGCCGTCGTCTTCGAGAGGGATCGGCTCTCTCCCGATCCCGCTCGGAGGTCTCCTTCTGGGACATTACCGTCTCGCAGAAGGAGACTACGGCCCTCCATGCCTCTCTGTCTGCCAGCATAGCCGTCACTACGCGTGGCAGAGAGAGGTCCTGCCCGATCCTGGTGACCAGGACTCGACGCTCCGAGCTCCACGCTGGGCACTGCTCCAGCGTGTGCTGTGCGGAATCCCGGTCACAGCCGCAATGGTGGCATTGCGCCGTCGGTTCGCGACCGATCCGATTCAGGTACTCACCGAAACACCCGTGTCCGGTGAGTACCTGCGTCAGCCGGAAGGTGACGTGGTCCTTCCTCTTTAGCCAGGGCCCGAGGCTCGGCAAAATTGCACCGACAGCGCGTTGGCGGGCGTTCTGCGGCTCACACAGCCGCTCCCGCCACGCCAAAAGCGCACGTCGGTGCTCCTGCCTGCGCACTTCAGCCGCATTAGGAGGCGCGGTTCCGTCCGCCCGGCGGAGATGGTCGTAAACACGAGCATCCATCTCCGCCAGGATGTCCAGGGGCGGAAACCGCGCCAGGACAGTGGCCGCCTCAAAAGACAGGGTACGGTACCCCCGTGCGACCCGGATGGCCATAGGACGCTGCATACTATTATACATAGTTCTGCAGCGCCTAACACCCAGTCTGGAAGACCAGACGGGTGCTCCGTAGAGAGCCACGGATCGCACGACCCCCGCATAGAGGCGGCGGACTCCTTCACTCGGCCCCCCGAGATTGGGCAGCAGTCTGTGCAATGCACCCGCTACCCTCTTGATCCGGGGGACCATGCGGCTGAAGTGCTCCTCGAAGCCCCAGCGACCGTCCAGGGTGAGACCTAGGTACTTCAAGTACCGTCCCACCCCGACCTCCACGTCACCTACGCGAACCGACGAGCTGGGTGGTTCCCTTCCCCTCGGGAGTTTGTGGAACCACAGCGCCTCGGTCTTCTCCGGCGCTACCCGAAGGCCCAGCTCGTGGATTTTCTCCACGACGCATGCCACGCCAAGCTCGGCGAGCCGGTTGGTCTCCTCGAAGGTCGCCCCGACGGCTAGCACCAGCGTGTCGTCCGCATAGCAGACGATGCTGACGCCGTCGGGGCGGTCGACCCGCAGGACCGCATCGTACGCGAGGTTCCACAGGAGTGGCCCTAGGACCGATCCCTGTGGGACCCCGCAGTACACCTCCCTCCGGTAGAGTCGTCCATCTCCGCCCACATATTGCACGCACCTGTCGCGCAAGTAGGCACGGACCACGCGCTGCAGGTAGGGGGGCACGCGGTGGTACACCAGGGCCCCCCATATTGCATCCCAGGGCAGGCTGTTAAAGGCGTTGACAATGTCAAGACTGACTGCCAACGCCACACCGCCCCGGGATACAGCCTGCGTCGACAGTGTTCGGACGCGTATGATCGCGTCCACTGTCGACCGCGCGCGTCGGAAGCCAAACTGGTCTTCCGACAGGTCCGGCCCGACGCTCGTCAGGTGCGTACTGAGGCGGTCAGCCAACACTCTTTCGAGCAGCTTACCCGCCTCATCTAGTAGGCAGAGAGGACGATACGCGGAGGAAGAGTCCGCGGGTCTTCCATCCTTATGGAGGAGAACCAACCCAGCCACTTTCCAGCCTCTGGGGAACACGCCGCAGCGTAGGCAGTCGTTAAACAGCCGCCGCAGCCTGTCCCCCAGCCCGTTGGGTAGAGCCAACACCCAGGCCCGACCAGGAATTCCGTCGGGGCCTGGTGCCGTGTTTCGGGCTCCGAGGCGCCTCACGGCTCGGTCTAGCTCATCGGTCGTCACCCCCATCTCTTCGGACCAGATGGTCGGTTCCGAAGGAGGGGGCGCGGGACTGCTCTGGACCCTGGGGAAGAGGGTGTCGACTACCCTCTCCACGAATGCCGGGTCCAGAGTTTCCGTCAACGGAGGGACCCACGGGCGCAGCTTGCCCAGTACCATCCTGTACGGGCGGCCCCATGGATCCCTCTCCAGTCCCCCGATGAGCTCATCCCACGACCGAGCCTTGGCGCTGGCAATTGCTGCCTGCAGCGCCTTCGTGGCGCCTCGGTATGCCACGTAGGCTCCACCCAACTCTTCGGCTGTGGCTCGCCTTCTTCTCCGGGCACGTGTGTACCGGCGTCGGGCGCGGAGGCACGTCTCACGCAACTCCGCGATACCCTCCGACCACCAGTACACGGCCCGGGGCTTGGCAGGTCTGGTCCGGGGCATCGACGCGTCACATATGGACGTCATCGTGTCCCGGAACCAGGCGGCTTCTCTCTCAGGATCGGGCAGGATCCCTTCCTCTTGGCCCTCAGGCCAGGCCGCGACGATGGCTGCGGCGCAGAGACGATCTCTGTCCAGCCGCTTGAGAGACCATCGTCGCGGCGGGCTGCTACGGCGGCGGCTGTCGGGGCGGGGAGGGCGGATGGCCACATCCATCGCTATGTAGCGATGGTCGGATAATGTGACCATCTCCTCCGCCACTCTCCACCCCGTCACCATGCGCGCTGCCTGGGGAGTCGCCCACGAAAGGTCCACAATCGACTCCCCCTGCCAGCGCACGCAGGTGCTGACGGACCCCCGGTTAAGCAACCGGAGGTCCAGCGCCGCCGCCCATTCCAGCACTGTCTCCCCCTTTGGGTCATCCCGGGCGCTCCCCCACTCACGAGAGTGAGCGTTGAAGTCGCCCAGGACGAGCACGGGACGAGGCAGACATCCGCGAATGCAGTTGGCCACCCCGTCCAGGTACGCCTCGTAGACGGCGAGGGTACAGTTGGGGGAGACATAGCAGCCCACAACGACTATGCGGCCCCAGCTCACGGCGACGTATCCCAGCCCCCTCTCAATGAGGGAGCAGGGAGGGTCGCCGCTACCGCCACCCCAGTATATGGCGACGGAGTCCATGTCGTCACCAAACCAGCGAGGATGGTTTGGGACGACGCGATATGGCTCCGCCACCACCGCCAGTGCAACCGACCACTGCGCGACGGACTGCTGGAACAGGTCCTGCGCCGCGCGACAGTGGTTGAGGTTGCACTGTAGGGCTCGCTGGGGCCTTAAGGCCGTGCTGGAGCCTTTGCTGCCGCCGCAGCTGGGCTGGAGCCCGGCTGGGCCGGACCCGTGCCGCTCGGCTGTACGGGACCCGGTTTTCGGCCCTTTTTGCAACGAGGAGGGGTGCATTTTTTGCCCCCCATCCTGTGGTCATGAGGCCGGCCCAGGTCCGCGCACAGCGGGCACCTCAACGGGCGAGTGCACTGACTCGCCCGGTGGTCCGCCTCGCCACATGCGTAGCACAAGGTGCTCCGGTCCGTCGAGCTTGGACATGTGCTACGCACGTGGCCAATCTCGAGGCACCGGAAGCACTGCAGAGGCCGTGCTTCCAGTGCCTCAACCCTCACCGACACCCACCCAACCGTGATGCGCCCGGCTGCAACCAGCTTGCGCACCGCGGTGAGTGGGCAGCGGACCCACACAGTCCCGAGCGCCAGACGGGAGGGGCGCTTTATGTCCCCCACCTTTACGTCGGCCGCCGCGCAGCCTCCGGCCTCCGCGATTGCCGCCGCTACATCCTCGGGGGTGATGGCCTCGTTGAGGTCCATCACCCTCATGTCCCCCATCTTAACAGGGCGCACAATACGCACGCCCATGTCAGCGAGGGACTCCCGCATGCGGCTGGCAAGCGCGTCGGCCTGCGATACGCACTCCGGACCGGACACCTCGAGGATCAGCCCACCGGTTATGGCCTTCCTATTCCGTACGTTCGGAATGCCAAGCTCGGTGAGCTTAACCCTCTCCCTAGCGGCCGCCATCACCGCAGCGTACGTGACATCTGATCCCTCTGGGATCGTCACCGTAATCGCTGCGGTAGCTGGCAGTCGCGAAGGTGCCCGCTCCGGTTTGCGCGGCAGCGGGGGCCTTGTTGCAGGCGCAGGCCGCTGGGACACCGCGGGAGGAGACCGTTGAGGCCCCGTGCTCGGCCCAGCCCTAGGTTGGGCCTTTCGCCCCACCACGGTGGACCACGCCACCTGAGGGGGCTGGGCCTGCACAGCTCGCGGAGCTGGGACAGGAGCAGGAGCCGGCAGCACCGCCGCAGTGGCCGGCGTCCGCCTGGTCTTCCTGCCCCCCCTTGCCTTCCTCTTGCGCCCCGGGATCACCGGCGCGGGTGCCTGAGAGGCTGGGGCTTCCAGCCTAACAGGTGGCCCAGCAGGAGTCTGAGGCGTTCTCCCCGCATCCGCGGCGAGAGGAGGGCGCATGCTCTTCTCGGGCAGCAGCCTCTCCTCTAGGGCCTCGAACCGCGCGCCGATCATGGTCCCCACCTGGACCATGATGGCGCGCGTTAGGTCCTCTACTCCCGGGGACTGTGGCTGGGCGGCCTCCACCCTGCCTGCCCCGCGAAGGACAGAGAGCTCCTCCGTGAGCTTCTCCATCCTTTCGGAGAGGGCCGCCATCTGCGAGCGCAGTTCGGCGTTCTCCCGCTCCAGCCTTTCGGTGTTGGCACTCGCAGAGGTCCGCGCTGCCATCGCCAGGGACGCCGCCTCAGTCCTTCGTGCACACATACGGAGCTGGTGCACGAAACTACCCTTCAGGTGTTTGGACTTGTCGGCGACCCGCTCAACCGCCAACTGCTGCTCCTTGATGAGGGCGCCCAACTCACCAGTGGGCAACACCTCCAACTTCCTCTGAAGCTCCTCGACCGAGGGCAGCTTCTTTTTGGCCCTGGTGTTTGACAGGGCCAGATCGGGGCCAAACAGGTCGTCTTCGTCATCCTTTAGGAAGGCCGCTCGGCAATTGCCTGAGGGACCTGCCCTGGGCGCCGCATCTGCCTCCCCAGAGGTCAGCGACACGAGCGACATATCCGACATCGCGTCGCTGTCCTCTTCTCGCTCGCTGCCCGCGCCAGGCGTGGGAGGCCGGATAAAGCGGCCCGATCCATCACGCGATATTCGCGTTGCGGCGCAAGCGCGAGTGCGGCCACGCGTCGCCGTGCGGACTTTGGAAGCCGTCTGCTCGCCGCAGGAGGAGCCGGAGTTCGTCCTGCTCCTCTTCTGCGACCTTGGACGTGCTACCACAGGTGCCTTCTCGATCACCACTACGGGGGTCAGCGACTGCTTCCCCCCCGTAGATTCCTTCCCGTCTTGGGATTTTACTCCCTCGACCTCCTTCTCTTCATCTCCCTTCGTCATCGTTGGTTTGTTTTTTTTATTTGTCTCCATATCTGTTCCCACGAGTGTGGGACGAAATAGAGACCATTGCCGGGTGACGCCCATTCCGACAATGGGGGACTTACATACTGAGAGGTGGCCCAGAGCCTCTCAGGTTTTCACGACTTCGCTGTCGGATTTTTATAGAGGTTTGCTCCTCGCAGGCCGGCCAATTAAGGCAAGCCCTCTCCGGTCACCGACTCCCCGACGTATCCAGCCTCGCTAACTGGAATCGTTGAAGGAAGAGCCGGTGATTACGGCATTCACGGGGTGACGAGCGAGATAGCGTCAACCCCGGGCACCCCTTTCGGAGTGCCTCCCCATCCCCCTGACGTTTGACTGGGTATCACCCCCCAGCCCTAGACAGAAGGTCTAGTTCCCATAGGCACGCCGGGCCTTGGGAATGGGTGACGCAGGCTCGCATCCGTTGTCATCTCTGCTGAACAGAGACGCACAAGGAGCGAATTCCACCTCCGCCACCTGCGTCGAGTGCCAGGTGTTGGTCATCGACGACAGTGTCCCCAGGGATCGCCATCGAGGAGCTAAGTCACTCGATGGAGGCCCCCGAAGAGACTGTCGGCGACGTCCAGGGTGCACCGTCCCGAAGCCATTGTCGTTCCCTCGGACGTATCCTTAGGACAAACAATGGATCGGGCACACGAGGAGGTCTCCTGGCCTTGCACCCCAACCTAACCTTTTTTTTTTTTTTTTTTTTTTGTTGACGAGGGGGAAACCTTCAAAAGGTCCCCGACCGCCCTGGGAGAGGCAGATCGGGGTATGTGGGATTTTTACCTCACTAAAACCCCCCCGGTGGCCGTCCTCAGTGCTCAGGGGGGACTCCGGGTACTCTAATAGAACGCACCGGTGTCCCCCCACACTTTGCCGGGGCACATCCCCGGGGCAGCTGTAGGGCCGCCCCTGGAGACCTCGCTGTGCAAGGCAGCGCGAGCCACATCGCGCTGCCACCTTCCCGGGCCCGCGCCGGTGGTCAAAGCTCCCACCCCGACCACCGCCAGCAGGCCCTCCGGCCCCCTTTTAGTCGCCTCTTACGACAGGCAGGGGATACCATAGCCATATTCTTAGACCCTGGCTATTGGGTGGACGGACCGGGGCGTGCGTTGCCTCCGCCCCGCCGTCGCCGTCGTCTCCGAGAGGGATCGGCTCTCTCCCGATCCCGCTCGGAGGTCTCCTTCTGGGACATTACCGTCTCGCAGAAGGAGACTACGGCCCTCCATGCCTCTCTGTCTGCCAGCATAGCCGTCACTACGCGTGGCAGAGAGAGGTCCTGCCCGATCCTGGTGACCAGGACTCGACGCTCCGAGCTCCACGCTGGGCACTGCTCCAGCGTGTGCTGTGCAGAATCCCGGTCACAGCCGCAATGGTGGCATTGCGCCGTCGGTTCGCGACCGATCCGATTCAGGTACTCACCGAAACACCCGTGTCCGGTGAGTACCTGCGTCAGCCGGAAGGTGACGTGGTCCTTCCTCTTTAGCCAGGGCCCGAGGCTCGGCAAAATTGCACCGACAGCGCGTTGGCGGGCGTTCTGCGGCTCACAAAGCCGCTCACGCCACGCCAAGAGCGCACGTCGGTGCTCCTGCCTCCGCACTTCAGCCGCATTAGGAGGCGCGGTTCCGTCCGCCCGGCGGAGACGGTCGTAAATACGAGCATCCATCTCCGCCAGGATGTCCAGGGGCGGAAACCGCGCCAGGACAGTGGCCGCCTCAAAGGACAGGGTACGGTACCCCCGTGCGACCCGGATGGCCATAGGACGCTGCATACTATTATACATAGTTCTGCAGCGCCTAACACCCAGTCTGGAAGACCAGACGGGTGCTCCGTAGAGAGCCACGGATCGCACGACCCCCGCATAGAGGCGGCGGACTCCTTCACTCGGCCCCCCGAGATTGGGCAGCAGTCTGTGCAATGCACCCGCTACCCTCTTGATCCGGGGGACCATGCGGCTGAAGTGCTCCTCGAAGCCCCAGCGTCCGTCCAGGGTGAGACCTAGGTACTTCAAGTACCGTCCCACCCGGACCTCCACGTCACCTACGCGAACCGACGAGCTGGGTGGTTCCCTTCCCCTCGGGAGTTTGTGGAACCACAGCGCCTCGGTCTTCTCCGGCGCTACCCGAAGGCCCAGCTCGTGGATTTTCTCCACGACGCATGCCACGCCAAGCTCGGCGAGCCGGTTGGTCTCCTCGAATGTCGCCCCGACGGCCAGCACCAGCGTGTCGTCCGCATAGCAGACGACGCTAACGCCGTCGGGGCGGTCGACCCGCAGGACCGCATCGTACGCGAGGTTCCACAGGAGTGGCCCTAGGACCGATCCCTGTGGGACCCCGCAGTACACCTTCCTCCGGTGGAGTCGTCCATCTCCGCCCACATATTGCACGCACCTGTCGTGCAAGTAGGCACGGACCACGCGCTGCAGGTAGGGGGGCACGCGGTGGTACACCAGGGCCCCCCATATTGCATCCCAGGGCAGGCTGTTGAAGGCGTTGACTATATCAAGGCTGATAGCCAACGCCACTCCGCCCCGGGATACAGCCTGCGTCGACAGTGTTCGGACGCGAATGATCGCGTCCACTGTCGACCGCGCGCGTCGGAAGCCAAATTGGTCTTCCGACAGGTCCGGCCCGACGCTCGTCAGGTGCGTACTGAGGCGGTCAGCCATCACTCTTTCGAGCAGCTTTCCCGCCTCATCTAGTAGGCAGAGAGGACGATACGCGGAGGAAGAGTCCGCGGGTCTTCCATCCTTATGGAGGAGAACCAACCCAGCCACTTTCCAGCCACTGGGGAACACGCCGCAGCGTAGGCAGTCGTTGAACAGCCGCCGCAGCCTGTCCCCCAGTCCGTTGGGTAGAGCCAACACCCCAACCTAACCTTTTTTTTTTTTTTTTTTTTTGTTGACGAGGGGGAAACCTTCAAAAGGTCCCCGACCGCCCTGGGAGAGGCAGATCGGGGTATGTGGGATTTTTACCGCACTAAAACCCCCCCGGTGGCCATCCTCAGTGCTCAGGGGGGACTCCGGGTACTCTGATAGAACGCACCGGTGTCCCCCCACACCTTGCCGGGGCACATCCCCGGGGCAGCTGTGACGCCGCCCCTGAAGACCTCGCTGTGCAAGGCAGCGCGAGCCACATCGCGCTGCCACCTTCCCGGGCCCGCGCCGGTGGTCAAAGCTCCCACCCCGACCACCGCCAGCAGGCCCTCCGGCCCCCTTTTAGTCGCCTCTTACGACAGGCAGGGGATACCATAGCCATATTCTTAGACCCTGGCTATTGGGTGGACGGACCGGGGCGTGCGTTGCCTCCGCCCCGCCGTCGCCGTCGTCTCCGAGAGGGATCGGCTCTCTCCCGATCCCGCTCGGAGGTCTCCTTCTGGGACATTACCGTCTCGCAGAAGGAGACTACGGCCCTCCATGCCTCTCTGTCTGCCAGCATAGCCGTCACTACGCGTGGCAGAGAGAGGTCCTGCCCGATCCTGGTGACCAGGACTCGACGCTCCGAGCTCCACGCTGGGCACTGCTCCAGTGTGTGCTGT
Source organism: Watsonalla binaria (assembly GCA_929442735.1). NCBI lineage: Eukaryota > Metazoa > Arthropoda > Insecta > Lepidoptera > Drepanidae > Watsonalla > Watsonalla binaria. The sequence goes on along the minus strand of OV838934.1, from coordinate 10,916,867 downwards.
GCGGAATCCCGGTCACAGCCGCAATGGTGGCATTGCGCCGTCGGTTCGCGACCGATCCGATTCAGGTACTCACCGAAACACCCGTGTCCGGTGAGTACCTGCGTCAGCCGGAAGGTGACGTGGTCCTTCCTCTTTAGCCAGGGCCCGAGGCTCGGCAAAATTGCACCGACAGCGCGTTGGCGGGCGTTCTGCGGCTCACAAAGCCGCTCACGCCACGCCAAGAGCGCACGTCGGTGCTCCTGCCTCCGCACTTCAGCCGCATTAGGAGGCGCGGTTCCGTCCGCCCGGCGGAGACGGTCGTAAATACGAGCATCCATCTCCGCCAGGATGTCCAGGGGCGGAAACCGCGCCAGGACAGTGGCCGCCTCAAAGGACAGGGTACGGTACCCCCGTGCGACCCGGATGGCCATAGGACGCTGCATACTATTATACATAGTTCTGCAGCGCCTAACACCCAGTCTGGAAGACCAGACGGGTGCTCCGTAGAGAGCCACGGATCGCACGACCCCCGCATAGAGGCGGCGGACTCCTTCACTCGGCCCCCCGAGATTGGGCAGCAGTCTGTGCAATGCACCCGCTACCCTCTTGATCCGGGGGACCATGCGGCTGAAGTGCTCCTCGAAGCCCCAGCGACCGTCCAGGGTGAGACCAAGGTACTTTAAGTACCGTCCCACCCGGACCTCCACGTCACCTACGCGAACCGACGAGCTGGGTGGTTCCCTTCCCCTCGGGAGTTTGTGGAACCACAGCGCCTCGGTCTTCTCCGGCGCTACCCGAAGGCCCAGCTCGTGGATTTTCTCCACGACGCATGCCACGCCAAGCTCGGCGAGCCGGTTGGTCTCCTCGAAGGTCGCCCCGACGGCTAGCACCAGCGTGTCGTCCGCATAGCAGACGATGCTAACGCCGTCGGGGCGGTCGACCCGCAGGACCGCATCGTACGCGAGGTTCCACAGGAGTGGCCCTAGGACCGATCCCTGTGGGACCCCGCAGTACACCTTCCTCCGGTGAAGTCGTCCATCTCCGCCCACATATTGCACGCACCTGTCGTGCAAGTAGGCACGGACCACGCGCTGCAGGTAGGGGGGCACGCGGTGGTACACCAGGGCCCCCCATATTGCATCCCAGGGCAGGCTGTTGAAGGCGTTGACTATATCAAGGCTGATAGCCAACGCCACTCCGCCCCGGGATACAGCCTGCGTCGACAGTGTTCGGACGCGAATGATCGCGTCCACTGTCGACCGCGCGCGTCGGAAGCCATATTGGTCTTCCGACAGGTCCGGCCCGACGCTCGTCAGGTGCGTACTGAGGCGGTCAGCCAACACTCTTTCGAGCAGCTTTCCCGCCTCATCTAGTAGGCAGAGAGGACGATACGCGGAGGAAGAGTCCGCGGGTCTTCCATCCTTATGGAGGAGAACCAACCCAGCCACTTTCCAGCCACTGGGGAACACGCCGCAGCGTAGGCAGTCGTTGAACAGCCGCCGCAGCCTGTCCCCCAGTCCGTTGGGTAGAGCCAACACCCAGGCCCGACCAGGAATTCCGTCGGGGCCTGGTGCCGTGTTTCGGGCTCCGAGGCGCCTCACGGCTCGGTCCAGCTCATCGGTCGTCACCCCCATCTCTTCGGACCAGATGGTCGGTTCCGAAGGAGAGGGGGGCGCGGGACTGCTCTGGACCCTGGGGAAGAGGGTATCGACTACCCTCTCCACGAATGCCGGGTCCAGAGTTTCCGTCAACGGAGGGACCCACGGGCGCAGCTTGCCCAGTACCATCCTGTACGGGCGGCCCCATGGATCCCTCTCCAGTCCCCCGATGAGCTCATCCCACGACCGAGCCTTGGCGCTGGCAATGGCTGCCTGCAGCGCCTTCGTGGCGCCTCGGTATGCCACGTAGGCTCCACCCAACTCTTCGGCTGTGGCTCGCCTTCTTCTCCGGGCACGCGTGTACTGGCGTCGGGCGCGGAGGCATATCTCGCGCAGCTCCGCGATGCTCTCCGACCACCAGTACACGGCCCGGGGCTTGGCAGGTCTGGTCCGGGGCATCGACGCGTCACATATGGACGTCATCGTGTCCCGGAACCAGGCGGCTTCCCTTTCAGGATCGGGCAGGATCCCATCCGCTTGGCTCTCAGGCCAGGCCGCGACGATGGCTGCGGCGCAGAGACGATCTCTGTCGAGCCGCTTGAGAGACCATCGTCGCGGCGGGCTGCTACGGCGGCGGCTGTCGGGGCGGGGAGGGCGGATGGCCACATCCATCGCTATGTAGCGATGGTCGGATAATGTGACCATCTCTTCCGCCACTCTCCACCCCGTCACCATGCGCGCGGCCTGGGGAGTCGCCCACGAGAGGTCCACGATCGACTCCCCCTGCCAGCGCACGCAGGTGCTGACGGACCCCCGGTTAAGCAACCGGAGGTCCAGCGCCGCCGCCCATTCCAGCACTGTCTCCCCCTTTGGGTCATCCCGGGCGCTCCCCCACTCACGAGAGTGAGCGTTGAAGTCGCCCAGGACGAGCACGGGACGAGGCAGACATCTGCGAATGCAGTTGGCCACCCCGTCCAGGTACGCCTCGTAGACGGCGAGGGTACAGTTGGGGGAGACATAGCAGCCCACAACGACTATGCGGCCCCAGCTCACGGCGACGTATCCCAGCCCCCTCTCAATGAGGGAGCAGGGAGGGTCGCCGCTACCGCCACCCCAATATATGGCGACGGAGTCCATGTCGTCACCAAACCAGCGAGGGTGGTTTGGGACGACGCGATATGGCTCCGCCACCACCGCCAGTGCAACCGACCACTGCGCGACGGACTGCTGGAACAAGTCCTGCGCCGCGCGACAGTGGTTCAGGTTGCACTGCAGGGCTCGCTGGGGCCTTAAGGCCGTGCTGGGGCCTTTGCTGCCGCCTCGGTCGGGGCAGAACCCGACCGGGCCGGACCCGTGCCGCTCGGCAGCGCGGGACCCGCCTTACGGCCCCTCTTGCCACGAGGAGCGGAGCACTTCTTGCCCCCCATCCTGTGGCCAGAGGGCCGGCCCAGGTCCGCGCAGAGCGGGCACTTTAGCGGGCGAGTGCACTCACTCGCCCGGTGGTCCGCCTCTCCACATGCGTAGCACATGGTGCTCCTGTCCGTCGAGCTCGGACATGTGCTACGCACGTGGCCGATTTCGAGGCACCGGAAGCACTGCAGAGGCCGTGCCTCCAGTGCCTCGACCCTCACCGATACCCACCCCACCTGTATGCGCCCAACTGAAAACAGTTTGCGCACCACGGTGAGTGGGCATCGGACCCACACCGTCCCGAGGGCCAGACGTGAGGGGCGCTTAATTTGGCCCACCTTCACATCCGCCGCCGCGCAGCCTCCAGCCTCCGCGATCGCGGTCGCTACGTCCTCGGGGGTGATGGCCTCATTGAGATCCAGCACCCTCATGTCCCCCATCTTCACTGGGCGCACTATTCGCACGCCCAGGTCCGCGAGGGACTCGCGCATGCGACTCGCGAGCGCGTCGGCCTTGGAGGCAGAATCCGGATCCGGGACCTCGAGGATCAGCCCGCCGGTTATGGCCTTCCGGTTCCGAAGACTCGGAATGCCGAGGTCGGCGAGCTTGATCCTCTCCCTCGCAGCAGCCAATACCGCAGCGTACGTGACGTTCGATCCTTCCGGGATCGTCACGGTGATCGCTGCGACAGTTGGCGGCCGCGCGGGAGCCCTCTCCGGCTTGCGCGACGGCGGGGGCCGCGACGCAGGCTTGGCAGTTGGAGCCCGTTGGGGCCCTGTGCTCGGCCCAGCCTTTGGTTGGGCCTTACGCCCCACAACGGTGCTCCACGCCACCTGGGGGGGTGGCGCCTGCACTGCCCGCGGAGCTGCAGGAGGAGCAGCGGTCGGCAGCACTGCGGCAGCGGCCGAGCTCTGCTTGCTCCTCCTGCTTTTCTTCCCGCCCCTCCTACGCCCCCGTGTCATCGGGGCAGGTGCCCCAATGGTCGGGGCAGGTGCCCCAATGGTCGGGGCCGCCGGGCAAGAGGGTGGCCCGGTAGGCAGTCCGGCGGGTGGCGCGGCAGGCGCTTGAGCTGCCCTCCTGGCATCAGCAGCCAATGGGGGACGTATGCGCCTCTCTGGGAGCAGCCGCTCCTCCAGAGCCTCGAACCGCGCGCTAATCATGGTCCCGACCTGGACCATGATAGCGCGCGTGAGGTCCTCCACACCCGAGGGCAGTACCGAAGCGGCATCACTGGCCCCCACCCTGCCCGCCCCACGGAGGGTAGAGAGCTCCTCCGTGAGCTTCTCCATGCGGGCAGAGAGAGCCGCCATCTGCGAGCGCAAATCCGCGTTTTCGCGCTCCAACCTTTCGGTGTTGGCGCCCGCGGATGTGCGCATCGCTAGAACAAGCGACGCCGCCTCGGTCCTTCGTGCACTCACACGAAGCTGGTGCACGAAGTTGCCCTTCAGGTGCTTCGACCTGTCCGCAACCCGTTCTACCGCCGTCTGCTGCTCCTTTATAAGGGTGCCCAGCTCGTCGGTGGGCAGCCCTTCCATCCTCTTCATAAGCTCCTCTATCGAGGGCAGCTTCTTTTTGGCCCTGGTATTTGTCAGGGCCAATTCGGGACCGGACAGGTCGTCCGCGTCGTCCTTAAAGAACGCCGCGCGGTTCGTTCCTGAAGGGCCGGGCCTGCACGCAGCGTCTGCCTCCGCTGAGGTCAGCGACACGAGGGACATATCTGACATCGCGTCGCTGTCCTCCTCGCGTTCGCTCCCCGCGCACGGTGTGGGAGGCCGGATGAAGCGGCCCGACCCGTCGCGCGTTATGCGCGCTGCTGCGCCTGAGCGCGCTCGCCCACGTGTCGCCGAACCAACCTTGGCGGCTATCTGCTCGCCGCAGGAGGAGCCGGAGTTGGTCCTACTCCTCTTCTGCGACCTTGTTCGCACCGCCACGGCTGCAGCTCCACTACTGCAGCTCTCCATCACGACCACGGGGGTAAGCGGCTGCTTCCCCCCCGCAGACTCCTTCCCATCTAGGGATTTCTCCCCGTCACCTTCTTCCACCATCGATTTTGTTTTGTTTTTAGTTTGAATTTCCATACTAATTCCCACGAGTATGGGTCGAACTAAAAACCATTGCCGGGTGACGCCCATTCCGACAATGGGGGACTTACATACTGAGAGGTGGCCCAGAGCCTCTCAGGTTTTCACGACTTCGCTGTCGGATTTTTATAGAGGTTTGCTCCTCGCAGGCCGGCCAATTAAGGCAAGCCCTCTCCGGTCACCGACTCCCCGACGTATCCAGCCTCGCTAACTGGAATCGTTGAAGGAAGAGCCGGTGATTACGGCATTCACGGGGTGACGAGCGAGATAGCGTCAACCCCGGGCACCCCTTTCGGAGTGCCTCCCCATCCCCCTGACGTTTGACTGGGTATCACCCCCCAGCCCTAGACAGAAGGTCTAGTTCCCATAGGCACGCCGGGCCTTGGGAATGGGTGACGCAGGCTCGCATCCGTTGTCATCTCTGCTGAACAGAGACGCACAAGGAGCGAATTCCACCTCCGCCACCTGCGTCGAGTGCCAGGTGTTGGTCATCGACGACAGTGTCCCCAGGGATCGCCATCGAGGAGCTAAGTCACTCGATGGAGGCCCCCGAAGAGACTGTCGGCGACGTCCAGGGTGCACCGTCCCGAAGCCATTGTCGTTCCCTCGGACGTATCCTTAGGACAAACAATGGATCGGGCACACGAGGAGGTCTCCTGGCCTTGCACCCCACCCCAACCTAACCTTTTTTTTTTTTTTTTTTGTTGACGAGGGGGAAACCTTCAAAAGGTCCCCGACCGCCCTGGGAGAGGCAGATCGGGGTATGTGGGATTCTTACCGCACTAAAACCCCCCCGGTGGCCATCCTCAGTGCTCAGGGGGGACTCCGGGTACTCTGATAGAACGCACCGGTGTCCCCCCACACTTTGCCGGGGCACATCCCCGGGGCAGCTGTGACGCCGCCCCTGGAGACCTCGCTGTGCAAGGCAGCGCGAGCCACATCGCGCTGCCACCTTCCCGGGCCCGCGCCGGTGGTCAAAGCTCCCACCCCGACCACCGCCAGCAGGCCCTCCGGCCCCCTTTTAGTCGCCTCTTACGACAGGCAGGGGATACCATAGCCATATTCTTAGACCCTGGCTATTGGGTGGACGGACCGGGGCGTGCGTTGCCTCCGCCCCGCCGTCGCCGTCGTCTCCGAGAGGGATCGGCTCTCTCCCGATCCCGCTCGGAGGTCTCCTTCTGGGACATTACCGTCTCGCAGAAGGAGACTACGGCCCTCCATGCCTCTCTGTCTGCCAGCATAGCCGTCACTACGCGTGGCAGTGAGAGGTCCTGCCCGATCCTGGTGACCAGGACTCGACGCTCCGAGCTCCACGCTGGGCACTGCTCCAGCGTGTGCTGTGCGGAATCCCGGTCACAGCCGCAATGGTGGCATTGCGCCGTCGGTTCGCGACCGATCCGATTCAGGTACTCACCGAAACACCCGTGTCCGGTGAGTACCTGCGTCAGCCGGAAGGTGACGTGGTCCTTCCTCTTTAGCCAGGGCCCGAGGCTCGGCAAAATTGCACCGACAGCGCGTTGGCGGGCGTTCTGCGGCTCACACAGCCGCTCCCGCCACGCCAAAAGCGCACGTCGGTGCTCCTGCCTGCGCACTTCAGCCGCATTAGGAGGCGCGGTTCCGTCCGCCCGGCGGAGACGGTCGTAAACACGAGCATCCATCTCCGCCAGGATGTCCAGGGGCGGAAACCGCGCCAGGACAGTGGCCGCCTCAAAGGATAGGGTACGGTACCCCCGTGCGACCCGGATGGCCATAGGACGCTGCATACTATTATACATAGTTCTGCAGCGCCTAACACCCAGTCTGGAGGACCAGACGGGTGCTCCGTAGAGAGCCACGGATCGCACGACCCCCGCATAGAGGCGGCGGACTCCTTCACTCGGCCCCCCGAGATTGGGCAGCAGTCTGTGCAATGCACCCGCTACCCTCTTGATCCGGGGGACCATGCGGCTGAAGTGCTCCTCAAAGCCCCAGCGTCCGTCCAGGGTGAGACCTAGGTACTTCAAGTACCGTCCCACCCGGACCTCCACGTCACCTACGCGAACCGACCGACCGACCGACCGACCGACCGACCGACCGACCGACCGACCGACCGACCGACCGACCGACCGACCGACCGACCGACCGACCGACCGACCGACCGACCGACCGACCGACCGACCGACCGACCGACCGACCGACCGACCGACCGACCGACCGACCGACCGACCGACCGACCGACCGACCGACCGACCGACCGACCGACCGACCGACCGACCGACCGACCGACCGACCGACCGACCGACCGACCGACCGACCGACCGACCGACCGACCGACCGACCGACCGACCGACCGACCGACCGACCGACCGACCGACCGACCGACCGACCGACCGACCGACCGACCGACCGACCGACCGACCGACCGACCGACCGACCGACCGACCGACCGACCGACCGACCGACCGACCGACCGACCGACCGACCGACCGACCGACCGACCGACCGACCGACCGACCGACCGACCGACCGACCGACCGACCGACCGACCGACCGACCGACCGACCGACCGACCGACCGACCGACCGACCGACCGACCAACCAACCAACCAACCTACCAACCAACCAACCAACCAACCAACCAACCAACCAACCAACCAACCAACCAACCAACCAACCAACCAACCAACCAACCAACCAACCAACCAACCAACCAACCAACCAACCAACCAACCAACCAACCAACCAACCAACCAACCAACCAACCAACCAACCAACCAACCAACCAACCAACCAACCAACCAACCAACCAACCAACCAACCAACCAACCAACCAACCAACCAACCAACCAACCAACCAACCAACCAACCAACCAACCAACCAACCAACCAACCAACCAACCAACCAACCAACCAACCAACCAACCAACCAACCAACCAACCAACCAACCAACCAACCAACCAACCAACCAACCAACCAACCAACCAACCAACCAACCAACCAACCAACCAACCAACCAACCAACCAACCAACCAACCAACCAACCAACCAACCAACCAACCAACCAACCAACCAACCAACCAACAATTTTTGTCAATAAAAAAAATTTTCGTCTTTTGTTTTTTTTTATAAACTATACAAGGAGCCGTGGTGGCCTCGGGGTTTGAGCAGTCGCCTGCTACGCAAGCGACGCAAGTTCGAATCCCAGCGGGCCCTGTACCAATGAGTTTTTCTAAAAAAAAAACTTATGTACTGTGATTTTCACACCATGTGCTTTACGGTGAAGGAAAACATCGTGAGGAAACCTGCATATGTCTGAGAAGTAATTCAAAGACTGATAAGGTGCGCTGGACGAGGCTGGAACTAGACTCAAAACACGACATTGCGGCCGGCTAGGGATGCGGAAATTTATATTAAATAGCAGATCAGGAGAATCCACATCACCATTAATAACATCAATCAATAATGTGATATCAGCTGTAAACCTACGCTGGGCATAATGTAGTAGATGGTCTCGTTTACAGCGGGAAAAATAATTATCATCATAAGCTTTAGTTTAATAAAATGTAATATATGTTTAATTATTGGGTAGGTACAGAAAATAAAACACAGATGCTGTAGATCATACAATGTTTACTTGTAGTAGTTTTTTTGGAAGTCAGGAGAACAGTTTTATTATTGTTAAGATCGGCGAGGGCGGCCGGCGGTCGCATGCACTCTGCCCTGACCACACTCATCACACCACTCGCCAACCTCACACCACAGTGGCCTTATAGCCTATCTGTTTCCCATATCTACGCTCAGTGTAGCGTGTTTATTCACGCTTACTTTTTACGGTGCTTAAATTAGTCAATCTTACCACTGTAATGTGAGGTACCAACAGACGCACGCCCAGTGACTGTCACCACATCACCCACCACGGCATGTATAATTAGTTTTTAATCTCTTAAACTATGTATTGCTAAGATTTTAGCTTCGATTTCGTGTCATCCCACTTGTCGGCTGTATCGTGGTGTCGCACCACGATAACGATCACCACGTTATAAATGAACACTACACTCGCGCACGACAGTTTCACTCAACGTGCACAAGCTAGTAGTAGTTGAGCTCAGAGCGTCCCGGCAGTGTGCAGCCAGTCCCGCAGGACGAGCAGCAGCAGGGCGGGGAGCGCGCGGTGCCTCGCTGCGCCGCTGGCGTTGCGGCTCAGGGTCGCCGCCATCTTGTCACCTGCAACCACAGCCTGCGTGTAGCTCCCCGGCAGCCAGAGCAGGGAGGAGGGCGGTCGGGAGGGGGATACTAACTGCCTTCGGAGACGTAGACGTAGATATGCGCGGGCTCGGTGTTGGGCGCGCAGCACGTGTAGTTGCCGGAGTGCGCGGGCGCGGCGGCTCGGATGGCGAGCACGGACTGCGTCTTGGGTCCCGGCTCGGTGGCCACACTCACGCCGCGCGCCGCGTCGTAGTTGATCATGCGCGCGTTGTGGTACCAGAACACGTACTGTGGCGGCACCGGACTCTGGTAACACGTACAACATACATACATTTGCATCTTTATCGAGTCACTTCACTAATAATGTTTAATGAGCGACACCGGAACTTTTGACCTTTGACAGTTCATGTAGTGAGTAGGTAAGGCCCTCGGCCTTTGTGTGATAATGGACTCAAGTACCTTTTCGATGATACAAACGAGGTTGATGGTGGAGCCAGCGTCGACGTGGTGCTCGTCAGCGCCCAGAATGAAGGCCTCGGGCACCGCGATGTGCAGGTGCACGCGGCGCGACAACGTGCCCGCGCCCGTCGACACCTGACACATACGTACAACCCACACATAAGGCATGATGGATGTTTTGCTGGAGTATGAGGTCCTTTCAAATGAAATTATATATTTAAAACCATGGAATACATGATTTTAACGGGTATTTAAAATTATTCAACTGGTAGACTTATCAAATATAGGTATTATCTAACATAATACTTAAGACTACGCTTAGTATCACACACATGTCCGATCCCTGGGGTACTTACCTGACACTCGTAGGTGCCATTATCTCTCTTCTGTACATATTTGATCTGGAGGATCCAGTCGTCGGAGCCCTCGCTGTGCAGCACCTGAGCAAACATGATGTGTAACATTAATCCTGTCCAATCAGACGTAAAACGTATAACCCGAATGTTAGATAGGTACCTGGAAGCGCTCGTCGTTGGTGTAGAGAAGCACGCCGGAGCTGATGATGTGCCAGTCGCGCCGGCGCACCCACGACACCTGACAACATGCACACAGAAAAAAGATAAGTCTAAAAAAACTAAAATGAAGTATCTATGTATATGTATCTACCCCTCTGTCGCCGAGATGCCTCACGGGACAGTGCAGGAAAGCTACGGCGCCGAGCTGCGCGAGCACGTCCTCGTCGGTGGAATTGATGGAGGGCTCCCGGTGCAGCGCCTCCAGCGAGCCGTACCACAGCTCGCGCCACGCCGGCGCCTCGGCCACGCCCTCCGGCTCCGTCACGCCCAGCCCTACCTCCACCACCAGCGCTGGAACATAGGACCCTGCACTAGTGGCCGCCATGATCTACGACAAGCTATAGTTGGGGCGCGGCGGTGGCGGTACTCACGGGGCTGCGGCGAGCCGGTGGCGGCGGCGAGCGCGGCCAGCAGCGCGACGGACAGCGCGGGCGAGCGCATGGCGCGCTACGCCGCCGCACGCCCACTCCCACCGGGCTCACATCTCATACGACCCCTAAACATAACACCACCAAATTTTACTTCATGCACTACTCAGATGCGTTGTGCGACTTACTTGGAGTAGAATAGATTGTGTTACAGACAAATAGATATATAAAAATGTAGGTCGGTTGCTCAGAATGCTTGTTAATTTATTAAGCAACATTTACCTAAATAATATACACTATCCCATGTTCTTAGCACACTTGTTGTATGTGACAAAAAACCATTTACGTACGAGGAGAGATCACGCACCGGCACCAAGAGTTCCATACCTTACTACTATATATATTTATGTTTCCAAAACCTTCAAACGAGCCATGTTATTCACTATGGCACTGGTATTTTTCGCTTCGATTTTATTAAAAACCGTAAAAAAAAGAGACCTTTAAAATTATACAACTTACGACAATATTTTCCCAACTTTGGAATGTTACCCCTGCTTTAATTATTTGCCATATTTCAAGTCAGTATTAAGTTCCCGAGAAGTGTCAGATAGACTGATAAACGGAGAGACAGTCGGACCGACACCGAAGCGAGGGCGGGCAGGGTGCGCGGCGGGCCGCTCTAATGCCAGTGATTGATCTCTCCCGCTGAGATTGATGACATCTTTACGAGCCTCTCCACCTGCCACCTACACCACAACACACTGCCATATTCTACATTATTCTTAATGCAACCATAAAGGGTCCAAACCTTCTCTCCTGTCTCCAAAGATTTTCGTATTCGTTTGGCCCCCGAGAATGGCCCAAAGTTTCTACCACAACAAAAATTACTTATCAGCATATTTCCGAACCTTGAGGAGAAACATTAAAATGAAAATTTGAGAGGATTTATCACATGGTAAAACACTTACGAACGTCGAGACAATTACTCGTACTAATTCGTTGATAATAATATAAAAATGAAGATAGGAACTATTTTAATGAGGCCCGTGTCGTCCAGGAGTATGTATTATTAGGGTGTCGCGGAGCCGCAGCTATGTTGCACGCGAATGCCATGTATGTCTTTCACCTTTGCTGCGAGGCTCCGGACGTTGTTAGCATCCATATTTAAACTGGCCGACTAAGTTAGAACTACTATCTACTCAAAGATACTTAGTTGCCAAATTAATGAGTTCTACAGTCTCGTCTTCATGTGCTTAGAAAAGTTTAAAAAAGCCCTAAAGCTGCGCTGAGAGCGCTGAGCTGGTAAAATGGGGCCCTTTCCTCTTATAAATATATACCTACTAGCTTAAAACTTGAAACAAAATCCTCGTTCTAAATCTTAAGCGTACAAAGCAGTCGCTGTGAGGAATGGCCTCATGATTGGCCGACTGAAAATCTAGAAGATCAGCTTCCAGCAGACCTGAATATATTATACCTCTGCATATATATGGATGTAAAGCTAAATTAACTGTGATCGTTGAGTATTATATGTAAAGTTTTATTACTAGATATAAAGTTAAGACACACAATTTCACGGTCACAGGAGCACAGTGTGTGATGAAGAGCTTCAAATCCACATAATGTCCAGCTTACAAGTGGCGGTGACTCCTGGTCACGTGGCACAGTATCACTTGGATAACATTTTAATATGGGTAGTACGCGTCCGTGTATAGGGGAAGAGAACAGTGGATCGTAGCGGAGAGATCGCGGCGCACGCTCGTGCAGTGTAGCGGCGTGGCGCGACGGCGAGGCGCGGCGACCAACTGCCGCACCGAGCGCCGCCCCCGCACCCCTCACGCTTCACTACCATACTTCCGATAGCTTTCTTAGCTCCCCATTTGATTCTCATCAAAGTGTTCAATGATAAACTATGTACCCAAATCAAAATGCATATAAGCATGTCTGTATTTATGTATAATAAATGCATATATTGCTTTCAATGAATTCCTGTTATTTATTTTGAGTTAATTAATAATTTATTTAATGTTCCAAATCCAGTTTTTTCCTCATATTAATGCGAAGTGCGAATTGTAGCGACTGTCGTGTGTGTGTGAGGTGACGTCGCGAGTCACGCGAGTGCTCACCGCGCGCCCACCCAGCCCTGACAACCGGCACGCACACACACACACACACACACTCACTCGGGACTCTATATTACAAATTAGCGAATAACAACACCAAAAGAACAAGCCTTACTCGTTATCGATTAGTGGATGCATTTACTTTTATATTACGAAGGGAGCAAACAAGCGTACCGTCAGCCTGATGAAAAGCAGCTTCTGTAGTCTATGAATGAGACCATCCCCCACGAATTGGCTGCCTCATCACCTTGTGAACACAGTACCTACTACTATGAGGTAGTACTATTTGGCTGTAAGGTCGAGTGCAATCCCCAGTCCTGAATTTCGTACGGGAACGTTATGATCCACCTCTCGTACTTGTTCCTGGACACTAAATAGCACACATGTAAACATCGTCTGAATATGGAATAATTGCCGAATAAGAATTTCGACCATAACATAATTTTCAAGTAGTAGCCTCATATGGTCGTCTTATGATCACCAGACAGGAAATGGGATAAGTTTTATAATTAGTTATTTTGCGTTGAACGTAATAAACCATAATTAAATGTATGTCGTGTGCGGCACTCGAGGAGCTCACGTAATGAATTCGCCGACGGAGCCGCGCCACAACAACTTATTAATGAGTTCCCGCTACACTCACGCTCCCTGCTAATTGAACTGATCAGTATTATCTCAGCTGCTTTGTACACAATCGCTTTATATTGAGAGGGTATCATGCGTAGCGCCTACTTATGGAACGGCCGAATATAGAAACCTAAAAATATAACGTTAACAGATCCGATTCCAGCCAAGTGACAGCTTCTTCCTTTGCGGTTTCCCGGGTGGAATGTTGCAACTGAACTTTAAATCAGTTACCTTTAACTGATGAACCTGAATCTATACACGCTTAATTATTTTGGATGTTAATACATGTTTCATAATGTGACGTCATTCTAATTCCAATATGGTGAATCATATTAGGTGGGTAAATGGGCTTGCTGTGGAGAGCACGAAAGCTTTTATTTAATTTTTTTTAATCGTTAATGTTAGTTGCTAAGATTATTAAGTTCCTTATTTATGAATATAATAGTACATAACACTAATAGTATATTAAGGTGTAACCGTTGTTACTGCTGAGGGAGCATTGATGTATGGTGCGCGACTAATTGCTCATTTGAATATCGGGAACCGATTGCATCGGGACCTGCACGTGTATGTACCTACATACACTAGTGCGTAGATTACAGGCACGTAGAGGCCAACGACTACCCAGGACCGACTACACAATCATTCAAACCAAATAATATAATATTATAACTGTCATCACAAGGTGTCTCACCTTGTGATGACAGTAGGAGGAGCTTTAACACATGCTGCCAGTACGACACCAGGCATGAAAATGAAATTGATTTATTCCTTCATGAGGGTCGGAAATGATTAAGAACTTTATAAGCGTGCGAGTATAGTTGTATACCGCGTGCATTGTCCTGGCCAACACCTGATAACGTTTGACATAAAATAAATAAATAAATATGCTCACGCCCATTCCCTAAAGGGTAGGCAGAACTTTTGTAACAGTTTAGCGATATTCATTACGGTACTAACATAAATAAGTATTATATCCAGGATGGGACCAATAATAAATAGCTAAAATGTAACAAGCCAGAATGTAAGGACGTGTATATTCCAGGATTGTGACCAATTTCATTCAAATACACCGAGGGGCTTATATCCTGTTTTGCATTGAAACCTAATTCAAAAATTATAAAACCCACAGTGTAACAATAATATAAGTAAACAATAACAATATGGAGTGTGCGGGGGTGGAGGGGGTGGAGGGGGTGTGCGCGGGGCGGTGGGGCGCGACCCGCCACTCGCGACCCTATATTATAAATGCGGTTCCATTAGTTTCACTAAGCGGTTCATTACAAAGCCGCAATTTCAATCGTTTATTTGCCTGAAGTCAGTAATATCTATGACTAATGTTGTTTTTGATTAGGAGATTAGTCCCCGAATGCTGACATTACGACAGTACCCACTATTGCAACCATGTCGTCCCAGTAAGCTCCAATGATTGAAGGTATATCGTAAACGAACCAGCCATGGTCAGTTCGTCATCACAATGATATTCTTACGCAAATGAGATCGGAACAATGAGACAATCTAACAAACCGGAATCGGATTATATAACAAAGACTCGCGTAGACTCAGTTTCATGGATGTTTCCTGCCTCACTCGCCTACTTTTTAAATGCAGATTTTTGACCCACATTTTCAGGTTTTGCGACCTTGTGGATTTTACAAAAAAAAATTACAAAATATTGCATTAAAAAATATTTGGCTCAATGTGCAAACATGCACGATTTTCATTTATACATATAGATAAATAGATTGATTACCTGAAGACATGTCTTGAGGCTCATCAACGACCACAGTTTTGTGTCCACTATTAGTGGCATATTGTATTGTTATTTCATATATGATCTGCACAAGTGTGTTCGTTGTAGGCTCGCTTCATTCATATGTGAGCAGTAGGGCCGCGAGCTCTCACCTCGGGTGCTCATTAATTCACGGAATCATTCGCGAGTCGAAGCGATACATTCATTGGAATGTGGTGGTATCGAGTACTGCGTGAGTGGGAGCGGAGGGCGGGCGGCGGCATTCATCTCTGACGGCTCACGCAAATGTTGCCGCCCGCATTGTCAGAGCGAGGGATGCTCGATCGACTCTATGCTATTGTATATAAACTTTATTCGTTTCAATCACAATTAATTTCCTTAAATTGATATTACACCTGTCTGTCGTTTGTAAAAATCTTCGCACTCTTGTTGAGGATCCATTCTGGAAATCGCATGAAGATTTAATAGTTATATTACACTTTTAGCTATATTATTCTACGGAACCAGGTAAACAGTAGATGAAGCTGCATTGGCTGATAGACCTTTCGATGGACGATCAACGGAGCAGTGAGAATTCCGTTACGGGGCGAGGTGTTAGTCGAGGCGATTTGCCTTCATCTATTGACTTAGTGCTATTATCTGATTCCCATGGCTATCGATTGCGTGGTCCGCGTCGGTGGCGAGCGGTCGACCGGCGGCTGCGGGGGGGGGGCGACGCGGGGGGAGGGACACCTCATCCGCGAGTGATTCAATATTTACTTTGCTTTTTTACCCGAGGCGACTGATGTTTGTTTTAAACGTTTTGTGTTTGTCAGAAAGCGTTCGTTTCCGCCCGACCCCCGCCACCCCACTCCCCTGGCGCCTCATACAACGCGGCTCGCTCACTGACGAATGATTTCACAATCTTCCTAAGCAAAGGCCAAACTTGTGAATTCCATAGGGAGCAAAGCTCTCCGCGACTCACTACTCCCACTAGCAATTAACACTTCCACGAAACGGTTATGCGACGAAACTGAGGTGGACGTATTTCACACAATTATGTAGAACACGTCTAAAGTGAAACCAATCTATCCAAAAGATTACATTTACGATTGTTTGTGTACCTTCATAATAAGTACGAGTGTTGCGATGTGCGCCAGTGTGTGGGCGCGGGTGGCGGCGCTCCTCGCACCACTCTGGATGTGTATTATCAACACCGCGTCGGATCAAACGACGCCGCGTTTTAATTACTACTTGTACTTACATCGCTCGTGACGAGGACGAGAGTCGACACGTCACCAGGCACCTCACTCCTAGCCTCTCACACTTGCAGTTAGTCGACACGTCACCAGGCACCTCACTCCTAGCCTCTCACACTTGCAGTTAGTCGACACGTCACCAGGCACCTCACTCCTAGCCTCTCACACTTGCAGTTAGTCGACACGTCACCAGGCACCTCACTCCTAGCCTCTCACACTTGCAGTTAGTCGACACGTCACCAGGCACCTCACTCCTAGCCTCTCACACTTGCAGTTAGTCGACACGTCACCAGGCACCTCACTCCTAGCCTCTCACACTTGCAGTTAGTCGACACGTCACCAGGCACCTCACTCCTAGCCTCTCACACTTGCAGTTAGTCGACACGTCACCAGGCACCTCACTCCTGGCCTCTCACACTTGCAGTTAGTCGACACGTCACGAGGCACCTCACTCCTAGCCTCTCACACTTGCAGTTAGTCGACACGTCACCAGGCACCTCACTCCTGGCCTCTCACACTTGCAGTTAGTCGACACGTCACGAGGCACCTCACTCCTGGCCTCTCACACTTGCAGTTAGTCGACACGTCACCAGGCACCTCACTCCTAGCCTCTCACACTTGCAGTTAGTCGACACGTCACCAGGCACCTCACTCCTAGCCTCTCACACTTGCAGTTAGTCGACACGTCACCAGGCACCTCACTCCTGGCCTCTCACACTTGCAGTTAGTCGACACGTCACGAGGCACCTCACTCCTAGCCTCTCACACTTGCAGTTAGTCGACACGTCACCAGGCACCTCACTCCTGGCCTCTCACACTTGCAGTTAGTCGACACGTCACGAGGCACCTCACTCCTGGCCTCTCACACTTGCAGTTAGTCGACACGTCACCAGGCACCTCACTCCTAGCCTCTCACACTTGCAGTTAGTCGACACGTCACCAGGCACCTCACTCCTGGCCTCTCACACTTGCAGTTAGTCGACACGTCACGAGGCACCTCACTCCTAGCCTCTCACACTTGCAGTTAGTCGACACGTCACCAGGCACCTCACTCCTGGCCTCTCACACTTGCAGTTAGTCGACACGTCACCAGGCACCTCACTCCTGGCCTCTCACACTTGCAGTTAGTCGACACGTCACCAGGCACCTCACTCCTGGCCTCTCACACTTGCAGTTAGTCGACACGTCACCAGGCACCTCACTCCTAGCCTCTCACACTTGCAGTTAGTCGACACGTCACCAGGCACCTCACTCCTGGCCTCTCACACTTGCAGTTAGTCGCATATATACAACTACTAATGCATAGCAATTCAAGTGCAGTAATATGTATCCGGTTAATAGAGTATCATTTCGACTATTCTATCAGTCTGTTCTTAACTATGTCTGTCAGCACCAGCATCGTGTAAATAGAATGCAGATTGTGTTGCCAATGTAGTCGTAGCGAAGGCAATTGGCTCGGAGCGGGAGCAGTCGCAATCAAATATGAGTCAAATATGAATGATACAAATAAAAGGTAATTCCATAGGATCCCAGAAGGAAAACATTGGCTGATATTTTTAATAAACAGGTTATACACGATGGTTGTATGAGAGACCAGCTGCGCCCTGCGGTTTCTCAATTTCTTATTTCGCTCATTTTTTTTCATAAAAGTAGTTGCCCCCTGCAACATCAGCTTCCTGTCAGTGAAAGTACCATTAAATCATTCCAGTTCTTTCAGAGAGTAGCCGGACAAAACACACAGACAGAGGAAACATTTATTATTGGTTTATGAAAGTACCGTAAGTACTTACATTGATGGATTTAGGGAAATCCTGATAATTTGGAATTACAAACAGATACTTAAATTGTATTTATATGTATGTATAGATATATATATATAATTGCAGGCTACTCTAATAATCATGCAATGATACAAATACATAGACTAAATCATAGCTGATACGATTCTCAAATTGTGGAATTGATTTGTATTTGTTAGACCTACATAATGTATAGTTATGATAGATTCAATAGTAAAGTAAGTATGTTGATTGATATGGGTGAATGGGTCCAATGTGTCCCCCGGCGGGTCTGCGATGAACGCGCCGCTCCCTTCAACTATCGGAGATCTATATTTACACTTGACCGTTTATATATACTTGAATGTAACAGTTTATCTAGTAATGTGGCAAACAAGCATAAACCCTGCCTGTCCGATGGAAAGGTTAGTAGCACTCGCCGTGTGTCTGTTTACAAGCGGAATGGAAATGCTGCGCCGAACATATTAATTAACTTAATTTGATTAACGACGCTCATTGGGTAGCAGAGTACCTCCACTCCTCCTCCCTCGATGTTCGGAGCGCTGGCGACCATACTCACCACAACCACACAACACTCATAGGTAGTGTTATTTAGCGATCGCCTCGCATCAGACGCTCTGGCTGTCCACAGCTTCTGATATAAGGCGCATCTTAGGTGCAATCGCAATATAGCCTCCGATAGACCGAATTGATTCACCTAGCTGCATTAAGTCCACTTTAAACACCTGGATGCATTAAAATGACTACCTACTTCCCTCCGGATACCCTTCTGGCATGGTGCGTGAGCATTTATGTCTATGTTATTTTATTTATGACATCTTTTCTGTTATCATTACTAAAAACTGTATTAAAAAAAGAATTTCTGATTAAAAATACGGACATCCCACCCGACTCACCCGATAATAAAAAAAGACATCAGAGAACGTGGTTCCAGGCAGCTAGCGGTCCTAGTCGTCTGAGTCCTCCAGATAACAGATTGTTTGTTTTTGACGCTGATAACAGTATCGAACTGTCGAAAACAGACTTATATAGCACCGTGTCTGAAGCACTCTGGAGACATGATGAATGTTTAGGCTAACCCAAGGGTCGAGGAGACGTAACCGAATGTAATGTATCACCCTCCCTCCACATTACGTGACCTTCGCACGACGTGCTGTTGAGCCACGAGATTATAACTACGTAGACGAGTAGTTTTTGTGCGGCATTATCAGAGAAGAGACGCCTCCTCTCTGATCTTTGACGAGTGTAATCAACGACATCTGCCGAGTATATATGAAGTAGCGAGCGCTCACATCTATCCCTGACTTGAAGTGTCGTGTGATGCGTGTGATGTCGTGATGGTGTTAACGCGAGACATGGCGGGTATTTCTCCCGAGGTCCCAGCTGTTATTGAATACCAACCCATCTTCTTTAATCTCCACCCCTCTCTTCTTAAATTCCACCCCTTAGGGGGTTTAGTGGGGGATGAAAGTTGGTATGTGAAATTTTAGTACCACGCAGGCGAAGCTGTGGGCACAAACTAGTAATAAAATATAGCTGTGCTCGGGCCTCGGATGGCCGTAGTTCCAGCGCAGTGGTTGGAGGCCGAGGCAGCGGAAGGCTGTGCGACAGCTCTCGCTAATTAGCTTCCCGTCTTCATTTCGACTAAATGTATTTTTCATGAACGAGCGGCTCGGAATGATTATAGTGAGGGCGGGGGAGGTGGAGGGGAGCCGGTGGGGGAGGGGAGAGTGCTTTCCTCTCCACACCGACTATTTACGTGCAAATTTGATTTGGTAATACTTTTCTAGTAACTACTATGTAGAGTGCATAATAGTTATTCAATTAGAAAATATCTTATTAATGGGATATTGCACCTTTTTTTATGCTCGATGACGCCACTAATTTTGTGTAGCTGCTGTTTGTGTACTTACCGAAAATGTACATGATGCCTGCTTGAACTTCTTTCCGGTTCTTCTCAAAAGGCTAGTTTGCAAATCAGTGGGACTTGTAGACGAACGTAAGTGCCTTACGAGGTGTTAACTGAATAAATATATTTTATTTCCACAAAATTCTACATTATATTGCAATGTTTTGTAATTTATCACATTTCGATGAACACATTTGCTGTGTAAATACCAAGATAATGTAAGATTTTGTTACCAATATTATTACATATCCATAATTCAATCCACTCATTTAGTCGGTTTTACAGTCCCTGAAATTTATATAATCGGACCTGGCGCACAACGAGCAAGGAGTTGGATATTTATTATAAAACTCAATGGCGACACTGTATATGCTCCTCGAGTTACTCTCTGTGAGCTTGTATTTCGAAAGTACTGTTTTTAGTAACAGTTATAAGGCAGAGTTTATAATATGAATGAAATCCGTAACATGATAGGTTACCCAGCTACTTACTCACAATCGAATCATTTCCGAGCTAGTAATTCAATGTGTAAAACGACATAGTTCCACAAAGCTTGTTATACGTTTTCCTCCATTTGATTGGGTCGAGGAGCACGCACGACGAACTGTACGTATTATATAACCGTTCCGGGACATTAGTCGCGGCCGCAGATTTATGTGGCGGCGGGAACAGAAAGGTTACGTAATAAATGAATCAGAAACAAAGGGACACGATAAATGGTTCCGCGCGATGGATCCCGGGACAGTCGGGACCCTCGCCGCCACTGCACTGCACTGCCACTTCTATACTACTGCCACCCTACCACCCTAGTAATAGCTCATACTCTAACTCACACTCCAAAAATACCTTCAAATCGTCAGAATAACGTAATTATACAGGATTATACATGCTACCGCCAGGTTCGGAAGGTTGCTTTTACTGAGAACAACCTGGCAAGACTCAGTAACTCACTTATGAAATGTAAGCCTTAAGTGATTAACATAAAGGTCTAGTAGTTCCACGTGTATGTTAATGTATAGCTTGAGATGACCAGCCCGCACAAGCAGCATCTGTTCACAAGTATGACGCGGATGGCACCCGTTGAAAGCAAAGGCATTTTATTGAGCATCACAATGAAAGCCAACTAGGAATCAAAACAAAGATCAAAAGTAATATTAAACTGAGTTGTAACATAAGTGCAGTGTCAGTGATATATACCCTTTTAAGTAATACAGATTTTACAGTCTCTTTAAATTTATCAAAGGCTAAGTTTACAATGCTTGTAGGTAATTTGGTACAAAAGCGTATACATTGCCCTAAGAATTATCCCTGGATTTTCTAGTATACTAATCTATCGATATAAAGCATCGTAGCACTATCGTAGCATCCTCGTATCCCCTCGTAATGAAACCGTAGCATCCCCACAGCATCAAAATAGCTCACATATTATCACGTAGAGTCCACAGAATCCACAGAATCTCAGTGCAGTGCAGCAGTGCTATTGCATTACCGCTGCAGGTTCAAAGTTCTCATGTGCGAAATGTGTTAACTGTGTTATTACAGTGGAGGGCAATCATTTATATTTAGCGAGAGTTACCGCGGCATGGTCGAGTGCGCGGGTGTGCAGTGTCGGGCTACACCGTAATTTTATTGATGTGAACCGTTGAATAGATTATGGGGTGATACACGAGTCGACTCTATTGTAATACATAATAAGGTAAACCTCAAAATATGGCGCACTGAGGCGTGGAGCCTCATGGAGCTTTAAATAAGCTATCATACATTTTCATATTTACTTTATGAATGATTTATTTTAATATAGAGTATACAGGCGACTGGAACCACTAAGTAAGATCTGAAGGGACCATGTCACACAATGTTATAACGGCTTTTAGGAAGTTAAAACAATTTTATTGCAACTACATCGTGTGACATTTTAATTATGTAGACAAAATATTAGATCAAGCAAATGGTAGGACGAAATAATGATCGTGTAATAGTAAATGCAATAATAACGTTGCCTCATTGTCCTCCGGGAGTGAGTTGAGGCAAAACAAAAACTATGTGTCTGCTGGGAGGAGATAGAGAGGCTAACTTTGCTGATCTCCTCTATGCTCGCTGCTAATTAACTTGATGAGTTTGGAGGCCACTTCAAAGTTTCTCCCGCGAACAACTCTATTTAGAATATGAAACAAGTTGTCAATCAGTGCTCACTTGCCATCGATGGCTGGCTCCGACTGCGGCACGCGACCTCACCTCGTATCACAATTCGTTTTGGTTCGTTGTATGATGCTGAATAGCAATACACTGCGAGTCGACAACGGCCGTGTCAGCGGGAATCGGGAGCTCCGCTATGTGAGCCATGTCATTTATATTATACAGCTGACGCACGCGGAGCGGCAACATACGCCTCGAGATGATAAAAACACAATCGGAAATTAATATAACTTTTACTGTTAAAATTCATGATTTCGCCTGCATTGTCCCAGAATCACGAATGAGAAATGTATAATAATATGTTTGGAGGTTATGTGGAAGCAATGTGAACAGCGTGGCATACCTCGTGGGTCAGGGTCAGGCAGGCGGTGCGTGTTGTGGCCTTCTACAAACAACATGAACATTAGTGCCTCACCCGCGCTCGGTTTTCTACACTACACACACACAACTAACCAGTTAGCACTGAATACAACACTAGCCCGATTCACGTTTATTGCGATATCTTTCTTTTGCCTGACTCGGGCTGTTGGACTTATTTTGTGACTCTTATGAAACGATAGGATCAACAAAGGTCACGAGTGGTAGAGATGCACAAGGGCATGTAACGCGCCAGGCTCCAATAACACCCATTCCACACTGAATTGAACAAATAATACAATTTAAAGTCCAACGTTGGTAACTGTGCTCGCTAGTTTTATCCTCAGCTAAGAAGCTTCAACTACGTGACTTTCCTCACTTTTGAACTTTACCGTTCATTATGTACACTCATCGATTTATTTAACTTTGCCTTTGTTCACGTTCCCATCCTGAGAGTCTCTCGCTGAGATCTGATTGCACTTGCCGCCATGTCGTCAGACTGCCGGTGCTGTCATTAATATGCTGCCCACACATTTGAATACAAGTAATAATTTATATATTGATCGGTGGCATCGTACCCGACAGCAAACATTATGTTGAAATGAATCCATTTTTTTCCCAAATCGTGAACTAAATGGTGCGTCGTGATCAGAATGCTCTCAACCCGCCGAGTGACGCAGCCAGGCGCGCCTCGTATAGTCATGACACAACAATGTTTAGCGCTTTAATTTATTTCAGTAAAAGTACGAAGATGGAAATTTGATGTTTTAATTGTGTTTTTTCAGCAGGCTCTTAAGAAAATTGCTCGCGTAAACATTCGTTCGTCCTCGAGTATTTTGTCGAAAGCCTTTTTTGCTAAAGAGCGTCCCTTTCAGCAATCACTCCCAGGAGTGGGACTTGAGGGAATTAATAGTAAGCCGCGGAGAGGGTCTCACCGTCACCACCCGTCCCAACCACTCATTGTGTTCTATTACTTATACATAGTTGTTTATGGCTGCGTCGTGTGCCGGCCGACATCAGTACAGGAGCTACTCACGGACCAGCGTGCCATATCACTCAACCGAGGAAACAAGGAAAGTCGGTACTTTAAAAAAAAATAAGTGTCTGTTTGTAATTCCAAAATAACACCTTTTCACTAAATGCATGTGAAAGTATATACGGTACTGACATAACAGTTTTAAAAAATATTCTCTATCTGTCTGTTTGTTCCGGCTAATCTCTGAAACGGCTCGACCGATTAAAAATAGATAGCTAATTTTACAAGGAGTGACTTAGAGGTTACTTTTATTTAAAAAAACAGGGGTTCTGAGGGTCAGCCATTGAATTAACTCTACGTGAGTAAACCCGCGAGGCCCAGCTAGTTGTATTATAAAGTCTGAGAGATGGATCACTATTCACCCTCGCAGAGAACAGACGACGGAAAAAATACAACTAACCATTTTTACAACTCGACAACGTCTGAAAGCCAAACTATGTATTGCTTTGAGCTGAAGATAAATAAATATTTGGATTGAAATATAATAAATATTGTGCTCAAAGTCAACAACCCAATGAGAAAACTGCGACCATGTTATTCAAATAAATATTAGATTATTATTGTTATCCTAGGTTTAAAGAAAATGTTGGTTACAAGGCGGCCTTCACCGCCGAGACTCGCCGATACACTTTCCTTACATCAATGAAACTCTCAACTTTCCCTGTTAGTGCTCCGCAAAATGGCTCACTTCTAAAAGTTTAATTAAAAATAAATGTTTTAAGAAGTTGAGTCATGATTCCTTCGAATTTGGCCCTCAAGAAACACATTAAGAGGGAAGTTAAGCAAAGTAGTAACTTTTTAACAAATCGCGCGACCTCCGCCCCGTCGCTAATGAGTCGACCTCGGCGGAGGCTCGGCCAGGAGCGGCGAGCCCCGCGCCCTCTGTCACATGTTTCATGAGCTCGTGGGAGCAGCTCTGTACGCTTCGCTCCTTCATTGTGTACTTGGAAAAGTTTGGTTTTCATCCCAAACTAGCTGTGCGCCGCGGTTTCACCTGCGTAGACTTAATTTCCAGTAAAGGGGAACTCCTTGTAACATCAACTGTCTGCCAGCGAATGTCGGTCCCGTTATAATTGGGTCACCTGTTACAGAACAATAAGACACACAGGCAGAGAAACATTTTTAATTTATTTTTATGAAATGACCGTATACACTGCCATAGGCGTTGAGTGAACGACTGTAAATTTGGAATGACAAACACACATTTCAACTTTATCCATCTGTGTACTTGCATTGAACACTATTAAAAAAACCTGATGTTATGACAACTTACCATCGTTAAAGGTTTTGGCTATTTTTCTTATTAATAGCAGTAAATTTTATTTTTATTAAATTAATGTTAGCTTCTTAAAAAATGTGTTCAGCTGGCGTATGGGGGCATTCTGAAGGGTACGGGCGCATTAAGGGAGTGATATGTAAGATATAATCACGGTAAAAGAGTTGTGACAGTTGCCGGTCGTTGACCCCTGAAGTAAATACCCTGCCTTGCTCTGGTGGGTATCCAATGAAGCGCGGCCGACCTCGCGCACTGCCTAACAATTTCGGGGGCATAAGTAGGTTGCCGAATTTTCATCTTTTAGTACCAAAATTACCCAATATATATATATATATATCTATATATGTATATATATACAAACCATAATAAACAAATAGGCCCAACACACTGGTCGCCGACCGTCGACAGCGGGAGACTTAGCTTTTATTTGAGTGAAAATAGTTTAGCTTTTTATTTACTTTGGGAGTAAGACAATGAACTATGGAATACGTGATTTATAGATAGTATTATAGTATTTTATAGTTCCTATATCCCCCTCGGAGCGAGGGCATCATATAAACCGATTGCTCTCTGCCAATGATCTCTTTATAGCCCCGCAATTCGTTACGTCTCTGTTCATATTTATTGTATTATATTTTAGAATGTCTACTTTAACTGTGCAAATAAAAGTGTGTATTTCTTTGCACAGTTAAAGTAGAACTTAGTTTCGAAGAGATGACAGATCACTATGCAACACTGTCACTTGTGTGTAACATATTGAAAGTGAGTGGCATCGCGTATGACCGGAGATAGCTGGGAGGTATAGTGGTGGTTGTGTTATCTCTCAAGGTATCCAATAAAAAGTGATTGCGTAGCGCGTTATCTGGTCGCTCGCGCAGTAACGACGTCGTGAACCATTAAGTTAACAGCATCACGCAATATCAGCTCGTCGTCGAAGCACTCGGCTCGGCTCGAGTCGACTCGTTGTTCACCACCAACAAACTGTCTCGCATTTCTCTTGTTCATTCTCTGACAACAAAAGCAACAAATGTTAGAATGGGGTAAGTATTTTATTCGAGCCGGACCTGGACCGTGGTTACTTTACCATTGCTTTCATGGTACAGGAATGCAATACAATGAATTAAATTAAACTCACACACATACTAACTCAAAGGGAAGGAGGAAAATATTTAATCAAACATGTGTAAAACGCGAACATAGTTTAATTTGAAAATGGAACATTACATAACAAGAAAAGGCGAAATAATGTATTTTTTAAATAAACATTGAAACATCGAAGAATGTTTTCTATCCAGCCAGTACGATGTGCTGCACTTTAGAACACATACTTTATACCAAAAGCCTCGTATCTTCCTATACATGCCATGTTTGCATTATTATGTGTACACAACACATATAAAGTACGTTTGTATTGTGCGTGCTCAGAAGCCAATAGTAGTAAACCACAGCCAAATGGGCGCGATGAGCATAAACAGTAGCACAACTCACGATATAACTATTAATACCACAACTCAGAAACTCAGTAAACAGTGGCACAACTCAGCTGCAGTACCTACCACACTCTGCGTCTCGCCGCGGTGCACACTTGCATTGTATTTATAACTTTACTGGAGGAACTAACTACACAGACAATGGTTATTATGTTCCACTCGACTTCAGCAATAGTTTATAATGTTTATGGAGCGACACGTGCACACATCTCGGACTGACAACTAGTAACGACTACAACACAGCACTTGACTGGTACCATCAGGACTGAGCTCCTCAAGGACAAGGCATGGAGCTAGTATTTGTGATATTTGTATATATTGAAACCAGCCGATCAGTAGACAGAAGGAGCTAGTTACGTAGCTCCTTCTGTCGGTGCACCAAGCAAGTTCAAAGTACTAGCCGAGTATTATTGGTTTCATTTACCAATCAATTCAATACAGATAAATAAATTGAAGTTTCTGTTTGTAATTCAGAATTAACAACTTTTCACTAAATGCATAATATGAGAATATATCCGATGCTCATATAAAAAACTAATTTGAATTTAATTTCTCTGTCTATCTGTCCGTCTGTTTGTTATTTGTTCTGACTAATCTCAATGTTAACGGGACTTTAGCAGATGGCTTATATTGCAAGAAGTAACTTAGGCTACTTTTGTTTAAAAATATGCTTTATTTTTCCGCGGGCCATCCATGAAATTAAATCTAAGCGGGTGAAACTGCGGGGCACAACTAGTAAAAATGTAAAAAGTAAAAATAATAGTGATGCTATTGTCGCGATGTATATAAGTCCGTCAGTGTGAGCGCACTGTGAAGCCAGTAGACTGGTATTGGCACATGTCCACGGGCCGCGAGCGAGCGAGGTGTAATTGTACATTCCTCCGTGTCGTCGATCGGTCCCCGCGGTACACGCCACACAGTACACAATATTATGTACAGTACTCGCTATGAAATGTAAAACTGTACATCAGAATGACGTCGTGTGGAATTGCACGCCGTACAAAGCTGTGTGCTGTGACCTCCTTCCACACGAAGGGACGTCAGATTGCAGCCGAGACACTTAGCGCTGAGTGAAGATATACAGCCGCGTAGGTCGCATGAGGCCGAGTGCTACGTGCCTTTGCTACCACGAGGGAAGTATGTAGCGATATTCGATCAAATGTAAGTACAGCGCTCAATCAGAGCTTAGAGCGGTACGTGGAGGTAGCCTTCCTAAACAAACACGTCATTAAAACCTAATAGGATGCTTCGGAGCCCGGCTGTGTTATTGTTGGAGCGTCACGTGTCCGCTCGCGGGGTGACAGTCGCTAGTAGAACATAGTACACTTGTGTGATGAGAAACGGAGCGACGACATACAGTTAAACGCTGGTTCTTAAACAAAGAACATACGTACATATGCTCACGCCTGTATTCCCCGAAGGGGTAGGCAGAGGTGTTACAATAACAACCTCCACTTTTCATCTGCTATAATTACCCATCTGCTTCATAATACTAAAACTCTACGATATTGTAATTTGTAAGTTTGTACCACCATTAAAATAAAATTAACTCCATACAGTGAATACGCATACTGTATAAGCTGCACCTGCAGTGTTACATATTCTTAATTCAAAATATGAAATTCGAGGCTTACATTTTTCTATGAAGGTTGCCGCACCGGAAAAAGCGATTTGCGTTGTTTCTATTACAGAATTGTTAAATAATACCTGTATTTGAAGCAGTATAGTGTGTGTAGTGCGTTAGGTATTCCCCGCACTGTTGTGTTCCATTAGCGAGCGGCGTGGAGCTGGTCGCGCCCCGCTGGCTGTGAGCTTAACTAACTTTATGTGAGGCGATAATTGTGCACGTTGCTTTGTAATGGATCGACTAGTCTCAGTATACTCTGCTGTCAACAACAACGTCACTGTCGACCTACTAACTCGACTGTCGCCGATACGATGCAGTTCACGAATCAAAACATTTACTCGTCTGATCATACACAATACTCAAAAATAATACTTTATATTATGTATATTATTTTTGTATATTACATTTAAAATTAGCAATGTACACAATTACCCCTGCTCGTAGGTCAATAGTCAGTCAGTTATCAATATTGGCTGCTATCGTCGCCTAGTAGTGTTACGTAAGTCAACTCTGATTGCGTCACTACTTAGTGAGTACTGACGGCAACCTTGGTACTGTATTACCGTGAAGTAGTTATAAGAGTAAGCCTACCGCCGTGGTAAGCACAATTATTATTTACATTAAATGAAGCTTTCAAAGGCATTAAAATAAAATTGTTTCAGGTTTCAGGTTGATTGTATTAGCTCAAAGCTTGGCTCGACTGATCTGTATTCGTGTAGTGAACATGTTACATATAATTATCCAGCACTTTGAAGCTAGCAGTGATCTGTGCTAGCTTAGTGCAACACATTCTTGTTTCAAATAGGATATCATAATTTAATAGCACTCCCTGCATTAAACTCACTCTGAGCACTACATATTTTACCTTATAAATAGTGCTCGTGCGTCATTCAACTATTCAAAGGTGAAAAGGGACCATTATTATTCTGGCGATGGTGTCAACTGACACGTTTAAAATGGTGCAAGTTAAGCAGAAGGAGTTTGTTAGGTGAGTCACGTCGGCACAATTCCGTGTCATTAGAGCAGTCCGCGGCTCAATCAAGCGAGTTACACTAACGTGGTGTGGATGTGTCCCGGCGCGGCGTGACGTCACACCGAGCCACCCCGCACACACGCCTCGAGGCCCCGCCACGTGCTCCAATGATGGCTTGTTACCACACAAGTGAAGCCTTCAGCATCCGTCATAACATTAGGATCCTATCGATTCATTAGGTATTATATAGTATTAAAAATATTATTTAACTTTGTTGAAGTAATAGGCGTAAGTGGTCGTGTAATATCGTTGAAGCCGTGTAGTAATTAATAATGTTCCGGAGCAGCCGCGCGCCCAATTAATCCAGCGCTAACGGCATACATCACCGTGTCACCTGAACTGTTTAAGCTAGATTAATGGACCTCTTTTGAAATACTCAAACGCTTAACACCATTTTTAGTTAATTGAGCCGACATTTTGAGATACCTATCTTTTATTTGGCTACGTGCTACCCGTAGGTGTGTACGTACAATGTGTGTGTAGCGTGTCCGTAAGCTAATATGTCAGGCGCGTGTCGGGCCGAGTCGGGCGCGTGATGTATCGCCGGCGCGACCACCGCCCATATTACACATATTTATAACACACTGACTGACTGCCTCCCCGGGGACACACTCACTGGCTCAACTACTGAAACACCATCACTCGCCACCGTTAATTAAACTATTGCGAATTACATAACGTTAACCCTACACGGCGGACTAAACGAGTATAAAACTCATTGACAGGGACGAAACCGGTAAAAGAATATGTGCCGACATGTTTGATAGTTCGTAACGACCTTGGATATTTGCAGAATCGTATTTCATATTATGGATGATTTCGTATATACCTACGCTTTGATAACGCGGGGCAGCAAGAGACAGGTGCTTGGCACATCATGCTGCCATCCTTCACACTTATTATCCTACTCCATTAAGGTACCGAAATTGTACAGCACGTTCGCTTTGCTTCCCTGCGCACATAATGTGTCTACTCTGATGCTGTGGTCGAGTCACGAAGGACAAGTGCAATGGTCACGCTCACAATGCAACATGCAGTGTCATTGTGTATGCACGTAGTGCGATAATGGTGATATCACTTTGATATGTGTGTATGGTGCACACTCAGAGCATGGTGTGGCACGTGTGGAGCGTCAGGCAGGTTGTTGCACCGCAGCCCTCTCGCGCACTGAACACGTCCGTCTTATTCGCTGAGAATACATATTGATACTTACTGATATCGACCTTTACCGAAATAACATACCAACATACATATTATATACTAAGTCATTTTATACACATCGAATGGCAAATTATGTTCAATTGGAATTAATTGGCTCGAGGAACTTTCGAAATGCGGAATGACTTTGATGATTAAATACATTAATTAAAGCTCCAGCGAGGATGCGAGCAGCGGTCGATCGAGGCCGGGACCACACAATTGATAACACTGATACGTCTGATACTTCACTTCATTATGACTGGGTTCGAGCACCGAGTACTAAACGAGTATAGGCTGTAAGTTGCTGCATGCAATATTGGCTCTAATTGCAACTAACACAAGATATACTTTTGAACTATAAACTTATTAGCTTTGGATATATGATTGAATTTCATCTCAACCCGAAACCTTTGCGGTTGGAGCAACTGACCGAGGACCGAGATTATTCCGATTGCCCACTCGACAATAAACTGGGATTTAATTAATAGACGGCGGCATTCTGTTCGCTCGCTGCCTTTGATCGTTGAACATTCCTTTTTATATTCTACCTTTTCAAGGGAGACGGAATAGAGTTTCCCTGTAACTGACATTACAAGTCGAACGTGCATTATTTGTTTTTAATCCTAAATTCACAAAATAAACCAACCGCAGCTCAGTTTATATTGCCTTGATGTATGCACAAAAACAACTCCATATATTATCCCCGGTGAAAGGGAACATGGTCTCGGTTGACTGGCGATGATATTACCAGAATAAAATAGCGTATAGTTTTTTAAGTATCGTGTGGTTGGCGGGCAGGAAACCACACGATTCAGCAGTTGGTATATGTAGCCGAGACGTTGTATCGGTGCCGAGGCAGGAGACACGCCGCGGCCGGACGGTAATCCTATTAGGGCATTATCTAAACTGCTAAGCTCGGCGTCATACATACTAGTCTCTACACTGTGGGTGCTTATTGTTATCCAGGCAATTAATACTATCTATATATTGTCCGGATTATATTGGGCATTTAAATTGGCGTTTTAAGCACATTATTATAATAATTTTGCAATTGAAAATACTTATCTCAATTGATCGCCGAGAGCGGCCCTACTTATAATATGTAAATGAGGAATTCATGCTTATACGTGTACCGAACCGAACAAGCAAATACCGAGTATTTCCATCTTACACACTGATCTCACTAGCTCACAGTATTGGGTGGTATTGGCGCGCCTGTTGTGTAATATTTGCGGCACATTTCCTCGACTATTGCCTCCCGTTGTACACAATATGTGCAATTTTTGTTATAAGTGTGGTATAAGAAGTAGTGATCACCTCTAAGTGAGGTACAGACTGAGGTCATTAGATCCAACACTCCCATCCTCAGCGCACAATCACAGCGCGCGCCACTATTATACTTTTAATTTGTTCCCAACAAAGTGAAGTGTAAGTAGTTATAACTCCGCGCCTCGCTCTGCCTCAGACTGAGCTCCCTAATGAACTATTTTTACAATTAAACTCGCCGCCTTGTGTTTAACTTTATAACGATTATACTTTTAACTGAAGGAAAGAGCTGAATACTGTTTGCTAATTAGTGCAACTCCACTTTATAGCAAGTGTTCGCGTGTTTTAGTGTGAATGTCATTAAACAAAGAATATAATGAATATGTAAATGTGAACAAGCTCGCTAAGTAAACAAGCACATGAAATTATGCAAACTCAGTGCGACGGTGCAGGCGGCCCTCGGCTCACGGCCTTCCTGCTCGCCACTCACGCCTCGCCGCGACACGTACCTGTATGTGCAGGTGCACCCGAGACACATGGACCTAAGTTTATTATACTTCCAGAAC
This sequence comes from Watsonalla binaria, assembly GCA_929442735.1. NCBI lineage: Eukaryota > Metazoa > Arthropoda > Insecta > Lepidoptera > Drepanidae > Watsonalla > Watsonalla binaria. Next base: position 10,884,718 of record OV838934.1, on the reverse strand, counting down.
CCTATTTGATCTGTTACTATAAATAGATATACATTAATCACAAGTAGCGTCAGAAATTGGATATGTACCACGGCGCGTAGCACGTGTCAGCCCGGCGTAGCAACTCTCGTAGCACGACATAGTACTTTTGCAGCAATGCATGGTGCCTACAATATTGAGTTTTATTTAATTTTTTTTGTATATATTATTTAAGTATTTAGCGCAGCAATAATATAAGCATAGGTTATGAAGTATCTAAAGGTAGTGTGCGACTAATGAGCACTACATCTATTCGCAGTTGATTTGATTCCCGCACATCTCCCGCCGCACCCCTACTACTATTCAATGCAATCTATAAAACCACCAACCGCCCCACTGCTGAGGTTGGCTCACTTTGAATTTCACTCAATCTGAACACTTTTTGTAACTTGATTGTTTTCTCATGTTGATTCCTTAATTATGAATAGTTACTCGCAAGTGTAGATGCTACAAGTGACACGTAGTTCATATTCCACCGCTCTGTAAATATGAGTTTAAATGTTCAAATTGATAGTTCTTTGCCAGCTATTAGCACGAGTATCTTAGTGAATGCACACATGGTGTAGATTTGAGAGCGGGCTAATACACACTCAATGGTTTTTATGTCTGGGAAAAAAACCTCTATTGTGAGAATAAAACGTGACACTTGTACCTACTGTCTCATCTGTCTCCTTTTCTTGGCCTTTTTTTAGAAACGTGAAGTTTTTTATTGTATGAATTAAGTTGAAGTGTGTGTAGTGGTCAATATGGCATGTTAGGTGGGTGTGTGTGCAGCGTAAGACAAGCGGCGTCTGTCCCCGAGGGTTCGACGTCTAAAGCCGGGGCTCAGGGATCGATCTCTCCGCTCAGACCTTCACTTCCTTATCCGACAGCTTATATTGAACCTCTAAATGATATACTATCCATTACCTAGGATTTATTTTAAAAAAATACTCGATCAGTTGGCATCTTGTGTTTAATATTCTATTAGTAGTTGCAAACGTCTCGCCGTGTTCAGTTGTAGTTGCAACCAAAGGAACAATATATTCAGTATGTTATCTCAGTGATTGGAGTTGTGTTTGGATCTTTGACTTTTGATACTGAATGCTCTTAGAAATTATGTCATACTATGACACGAGAGTATTATTGATCCAATATCCACATTGACACTGAGTATGTGCAATACTTTTCCCTCATTGCAATGGTTGGCTACAAGCTTCAGTTATAAAGTTAAATGTACGTTCAAACGTGAGTCACACCGCAATGGATGTAATTGAGTGTAACATAATGCCAACTCCATTGAGGCTGTGTGCGCCTCGGGCCGGGTGTGTGCTCGTGTATTGTGTGCGTGTGTGTCGGGTCAGGCCTTCAGTGGTGGAGGCTCGCTCCACTGAGCACAGTCCCAGGCGATATCATACTCGCCTCCACTAATAAGTCAAGCTTCATATTTCAGTCTTCACACACTGCTCATATGAGTCAACCCCTCATAGAATATCCACTGTCTGGGATTTGAATTTGAAATCTCTTTCCCGTAAGCTCATGAAAAAGTGATTTAATTCCCTAGTAGAAGTAGTGAATTAATTCCTTGGAAGATGATTAGGTTACTGCAGATGGTTAACGAGTCCGTCGGTGTCTTACACATTTGCACGCTTCCGTCCGATGTTTTCCTTCACTGTATGTGATAATGCAATCAATGTATAATGTAATCCTCGTGTGATAGTCGCACCCGGAGCAACACGTGTCGCCGAGCACCCGCGGCCCGCGTGCGTGCCAACTTATAATTACATACAATGTGCCCCCTACCTCCACCACCACCCTCCACCCCGGGAACTGACTGACGACACGGTAATGTGACCTTCCGTCCGGACACTTGATCATCCCTACACTGTATATGGATGCTGTCAATAAGGCCACAAACAAATTGATGAACAGATCAATTTAAAAAGGTTATTTTACACACAAGTTATTCTGTTGATAACACAACTTTGCATTTACGTCAAAATGTTACTGCCGTAAGTTTGAGTTTGTTAAATGATGAAAGCCTGAAATTAATGACTATTGTACCATTTGCAAAACCTAAAGCTTTGTGTTGTGTTGAATGGTATGAAACAGATGAAGGTAGAGTCTCTATAAAAGAGAAATATGCAAATGTTGAAGTATCCATGATAGCTAAGCACAAATGAACACATAAGGGCAAATAGAATTTTTTTCACAGATGAAGGAACCATTTACCAAATTATCGCATTAGGTGTAATTGAATACCCCAGCAGTAGGTGGCGTCTCTTGTCACGCGCACAAGTGTTAGGTTCAACAACAACACCATAGACAATAATAGCCTCAGGCGGGCCTGCGGTCCCCACCTTCGTCACATAGTTCTTGCGAGGACCTGTCGATAACACCCACATGCGCTGTATTAATGCCAACGAGGAATAAGGATTATTTGATTAAAATATGTGCGCCATGTATTATGTGACGCTAATTTGTCACCATTCATCCAGGAGCCGCGGCCGACAGCGCACTGTTAAGCTCGCTATAAATAAACGCGTTGGCGCCGGGTGCGGATGTGTTGTGATGATCGCTGCGAGCGGCGCCGGGCCCGCGCCTGGAGCCCGATTCACGACAAAAGCTGCCTATCAAATAATACAATAACTAACCGATTGAAGTCTTCGAACGTCGTAGCCCGAAGTCAATAGGATCGAACTAGAACGAATAGGAACCATTTAGTTTTTTATATTTACCTTTTTTATTGTTATATTGAATTCAGAAACACTGTTAATGACTAAGGGGGTACGATATCGTTATGGTTTTCACTACGTGAATCTGGCTACTGTCCGGTATCTGCAATGAACGGCGACAAGCCCCGCGTGCACCAACAGATGCGGCGTCGAGTCACTGTCTTTGGTGCGCTATACCAAAACAATTCAAACAAAGTGTTCAAACACGCACAAAAGACTTTATTTCGATCCTAATCCACAGAAAGTTAACACTAAATAACAGTTTTAACGTCTGCAATCTGATATACAACATCAAATTCACAGTAAGTATAGTACTTCTTACGATGCTACTAAGTATTTCCATTACGTCAACCCATTTGACCGTCGCAGCGATTGCTCCCGACCGCGCCGGTGAGCCGCGCCCGCAGCCCGCAGCTGGGGACTGGGTTATACTCTAGACGACCTGCTCATACATATAACTTAATTAAATTGAGGCCACATCGAGACACACTAATGGTCATCATTATTTTTATACAATTTTGGATATCCTGTATTTCTTATGACGTTTAGCACATAAAAGTAACTGACATACTACTGTGCAACAACTAGTAATGCCTGGCGGAATATTTAAACCATTTAGAGTTGATCTAATAATTATTTAATAATATCATCTAAGTAGTGCAAGTATTTATAAATCACTTACGATATTTATTTGCAGCAAAATTATATTATTAATAAATAATGTGTAGGTACAAAATAATAAGGAATAATTTACAAGCAATTTGATCCCTTTGAGAAACACAAATATATGTTTAATTCTGTTGGCATTCAATTGAAGCAAAAAGAGCGAGCGTTGCTCACTCAATCAAATCCTATTGAAGGGATAAAAATGGCCGCGAATTAATTCCGCCAGAATGGTTGTAGCAAATTGGCGCGAATTGGCGAGGGATGGAATTATTCAAACGTAGGGCTTAATCAAAGGACGGTGGGCAGTGCGAGGCCACCTCCACCTGGGACTTTTTACACTGACACATGAAAAAAACTTTACTCGCAAGCACTCTACGAGCACACGAGTTGCAATAACAAAAATTAGCTACTTGAAACATTCAATTCAAATGTATTCAAAATGTACAATGTTGCCGCTTGATATATTATGTTCCTTGCTTGAAAATAGAGGTGTTACTTAGTAAACAGATACGATACCCACGCCGCAACACTAGTTGCGGCGTGGGTATCATATGAGGAGCATGAGGAATGGTGTTCCTCAGCGGGAACAGAGGGCGGCCAGCCGCGTGGCTCGACAGACACGAGGCAGATATAAAATGTTAAGTGTGAGGTTAGCGCGGAGTGCACTGCGCCAAGACGTGTCTCCACTTAGCTATGAGCCAGGCTCGCGGCGACACTAAATCTCGTTAACTGCCTCCAATGTGCTCCGGATTCTGACTCACTAGTGGTGTGCACACACGCTGCACATTACTACGAATAATAAAATGTTATTAAAGTTATATATGTACATACACACTCTTTGCCTTGATTATAATAATTAATAATAATATCCATTATTATACGACAAAATGAGATGTAATTACACCAATTTTTTCGTGGCGAAGTAACACTAACAATAGGTAAAAACTTTTATAACTTCTTAAAATTACAGAAGAAACCTAACTCCATATAAGACATTTCATGCTCTCTTTGAAGAAGATAAAAGATATGAACGCGCTTCCAGTTAGCTAGCGGTCCCAGTCGCCTATATCCTCATAGGGTAGCCTACTTATTTAAAGTAAATTAATTAACCATTATATGCGATAAATGTAACGCAATGAGAATAAGCTTAAACTTTAACATCGTATGCATTACTTTGACTAGACAACGTGGACGAGGTCGACCTGTGCGTAGATTTATTTAATTAGTTGCATCAACAAGGTGTACAAATTCTTGGAGGGCAATAGACATAATAGTTACATGACAAATGACACCTCAATTATAGATACAAACGACAATGCCATAGAAAAAAAACAGTATGATATGAATAAAATGAGTAAATATGATTAAAATTAATTACATAGAAATGAGTATAAGTTTAAGATATTAATTAAATTAAGTTGAGAGCACTTGTTCAATGCTGGCCCTGAACCTGCCGATACGATTTGAGAAGACATCAATTTCGTGATGTGTTACCAACCTGTCCGCATCGTCATTATGGCCGGCAATGCGAATACTGCGGTTATGAAGGGCATTATAAGAGTTTACAATCGTATTCAAAGGAGAATGATGACCCAAGTTCGTGCGAGCAGTTTTACTAACAAATGGTGTATATTTACCTTTCCTTGGAAGTCTCCTAGGAATAGATATATTGATTTGTGATAAAAGATTAGGAGCATCAGCGAGATGATGATGGCGCGACATTTGACGAACGGAGGCACAAAGCCGGGCCAACTGGAAAATCGGTAGAGACGCTTTAGCCCAGTAGTGGGACAAATACGCTATTAGATAGTCACTAGTTGATGTCCATTATTGCACAACGTTATCGACATTTGATAGCACAGCTCTGTTCGAAGTCGTAGCGGCCGCAAGTACCCGAGCACATAACGATGAATATCCGGTGAGTTGGACCATTCTCAAGAGCCCCACCCCCGCCTCCCCCCGCGCTCCACTTACGACAATGGATCTTAGGTCTAACACTAGAGCTGTCGATACAATCAACACGGAACACTGCCCAACGTCCGGAGCACGTGTGGCCCTCCGCATGTCATGTGTAATTCGCACTGTCGAAATAAAAAATAATCCTCAGTTAGCAGCATATTCCCCTGTCGTGCAACTAATTAAACTCGTCGCTTCGTCAAGCTATAATAGTATTTAACAGATTAATATTGTGTCGTTTGTTCGGCGCTCTTGTTATTGCTTTAAGCTTTGGGGCGAAATCTTTTACAAGGTTTCACTGTCTTTAGTATTCAAGGAGTCAAATTAATTAATAACCCGATGTAAACAATTGAGTGACCGTGAAAGGCTGAAGGCTGAAAAGGCGAGATCATTACCAGTGTGAGCGAGGCGCGCTCAGAGCGACGCGGTAATGACGTCCAATTAAAATGTTAATTTATTTATTCCTTTAACATCGGCCACCACCCCTCCCCACCTTCCCCTTTCTTCCTCCGCTTGCAGTGTCTCAGTCTCGAGCGAGCTTCAGGATCATTCGTGGTAATCGAGAACGATCATTTCAAATAATTCCCAATTGTACAATTGCCCAGTCTACCTTTCATCTATGACTACACTAATATCGACAAAGGACGTGCTAAATTGATTAAATCAAACTAAAAATTAATGACTGATGTGAAGCTTTACCGACTTGGCTGCTTGGAATCCGTAATGTGATGAAGTTACTTAAATACCTACGTGTTTATTTATTTCCAAAGTCCCAGTGTTCCATTATACCTAGTTTTGAAAATGTCAACTTTTAATAGTAATAACTACTCTCTAAACTAAAGTAACTTAAAAAAATGTATAACCAGTTGCCAGAACAGAAGCTTTCACGTGATGCGTATTCAATGACCGGACAGACAGACAAAAATCAAACAAGGACTTTTTCGGTTTACGCTTAAAAAATAAGGTACAGTTGCATAAAAAGATATTTTAAGTAGGAAAATTATAAATTAAACATAATGTTATTGTAACAGAGAAATCACATTTGTGTGACAAGAAAATGAAAATGATTTATTCAGTTTAGGCCCTGGTAAGGCACTTATGAATGTCGAGAATTTACCACCGGTTCGGAAACTAGCCTTCTGAGAACAATCGGCAAGAAAGTCACCTGGCATCGTGTACATTTGATTACTTTGTAAACATTGATAGTTAAAAAAACATCACAATAGTGCAAATTGTATCAGCATGCATGTGTCAAAATAATAATTAAAAAAGTATAAACAATAACAAATGATTTACATATCATGCCATTGCAAGGAGCTACTTGTGCAGAGTTTTAATTCCATATATCTTTATCATTCATTTAATCCGATATTGTATAATAAGCTTTCTTCATCAGTTCAGTTTTAATATGTATCTTAATTTTATCATAATTTAACGCGTAATTAAGATTGTTCAGTAAAAGCAGTCGTTAACTAAATGCTAAGTAGGAAGGGTAGTTCAGAGGGCAGTCACTCCACCTGTGATCCGAGTGAGCTCACTAAGTGAATTGCCCCGCGGCCCGAGTCGCGCGCGACGTCGACTGATATACGACGCACTCCGCCGCGACACTGCTCCGCTGCATTTTTGCTCCATTGCACTCGTGACATTTCCATACTGAAAATTGTAATCATTTATTTCAATATACTTTTTCATTTACAAATGTGGGTAAAATGCAGTCCACCTTATTGTAATCGGCTACTATCGCAAGACCACAATACTGCTGTAAAGTTTATTTGACTGTGTTCGGCTGTAAGGTGGAGGTACAATCCCCAGTCGGGCAGCTCCGAAATTCAAACAGGAGATTGCGTTATAAATGTCCTATTTTATAAAAGTAAGCAAGCGCCGCCCCTGGTGTTACAAACTCAAAATGAATAGGCTTAATACTAGCATTACTGTTTAATACACATGAAGGTAGTTGTAAGACAAAACATTCGACTATTGAAATAATCAAATTGTCGAAAAAATTTATGTGTCGGGGGCAGAATATCTCCGCGGGCCGTTAGAGGCGCGCCTCGCTTTCGCACCGATATGAATGTTTAATGATATTCTAAGCGGCGAGTCCCGATGTACCTATATTTATATGCTAATATTGGAGCCAATCTGCTATAAATTATTTATGATAAATTAGATAATACTTAATACGCCGTTCTTTTTCTTTTCTATTCATAAATATCGTTGAAGGTGGGTCAAGGGTGGGTAGGAAGGAAACACTATGTAATTGTCAGTATATGTTTAAGCTGGTGAAGTTCGAGTCTTTTGTCACATACCAACTGGTGACGCAGTCTCGGTCAGCTGCAAAATTGTTAAGGTATGAAGCTAAGAATCAAATGCTTCGAAACAGTTTCAAGACTGGTGCCCCTAGTATAGATTATGACACGTTCGAACGTCGTCGTTGGCTCTTTTTTGTATGTAGAACTTCCTACACTCGCCGCTCGGGGCGCTGTTTAAAGCTCGTCAACGTGAAAACAAGTTAAAACCTTATTGGAGTACTGATGTTAAGTACAATAACATATAGGAGTATTATCGCGATACAGCGCTGAACGGTCGCGGCGTGACACTGGCCCGACCCACGTCACGTCACGTCGGCCGCACGCACCGCCCCGGGCTGCACGCACTAATCTGACCTTACAACTTACAACGTCATTCACTCCCTGTTGTTACATCACGTTACATATATACCCCTCTGCAGTTGACAGGCCGCATATTAGATACAGTATTACGAACTTTTATGGTGGTTATGGTTACATTGTGTCTCTTTTGGCCGACCTGTGAACTGAGTTTCACAACATTGTGAATCAAGGCTTAGTTTATTTGAAAACTGGTTGCCTGCCAATAACAAATTAACTAAATTATCTTTATCTATAGCTATAAAGAAAAAATAAAAATAATCATGGACTCCCACAAAGTAACTCCTGATTCTATTCACTTAATTATCTTTTATTTATCAAGTTAAATTCAACGCATAGGTTCTCGGTTTCTGTGCTAAAATAAAGACTTCTTTGGCAGCAAATATAATACGACATACGTTTTTTTTTTCAAAATTACTTATAAAAATATTATTAAATACAAACAAGTTTAGTGCTAAATACATCCGTCATGGCCGACGACCCCCCTCTCCCTGCTTGTGATTGTAATTCTCCTCGTGTGTATGATAACAGTAGGAACGTATTCAACTGGCAGCGTAGCCCCACGAGGTCGGCTGCGGGGCTCGTATTTGCGCACATTCCTTGTGTAATATTTAGATGAAAAGTCAAATAAAAAGACAACTCACCATTCTCTGGAGAGACGCTCTCTGAATGTAATAAAATAATAAAAGTACATTTCTGACGTGAGAGCCACATACATAGTAATACGTATAGTTATGCACAGTTTCCACTTCACGTTATGAAAATATGTAGGCACCTGTAATTAGTAACATCCCCGGCTTGCTGGTTGAAGCGCTGCGCTGCGGACACTGCACTCGCGACCAATTAATACACGACACACACACACACACCGTTATACCTGCGAGTGATAACTCATCCTTTTTAAATAATTTAATAGCTACGCTTTTGTTATTCATAAATATTCTACCATAATTAATTATTTTAGAGGTGTAGGGAGAGCGAGTGATCATGCTCACCCCCAGCAAAGGGAAGGTCTTCCAGCCAGGCGCTTGAGGCGCACTGAGGAGCCGCAGCTCCAACTGTTCTAGTTGGACTTGCAAATATAATGCAATGCGCTTAAAAACTCTTAAAACATTAATAATTGAATATGAGCTGGCAAAGTATTTTACTTACCTCTAAGAATACTAAATGGGAGTTAAACAGATTGCCCTTTCGAATATACATCAGTTGACGATGTATTGAAGCCGAGGTGAGAACGGTTCCACAAGGACGTGAAGCTCCCAGCAGGGTGGCCCTTATTTATGTACTTCAGCAAACTTGCAACTTGTGACCCTCTGACACATAGATAAATCCATGTTCACCTGACACATCGCTGCCACCCGAGTGACCCGCAACAAATAGATTACACCGCGCCGGATGTTTGTACTTCCATTGTTATTATTAAGTCAACGAAATGTTTGGCATTGCTTTATACATTTACACTTTGATACACATTTCCATGTCACTTACTAATAATAACACGCACAGCTCAACCCAGTCTCAAACTAATAATAACACGCACAGCTCAACCCAGTCTCAAACTAATAATAACACGCACAGCTCAACCCAGTCTCAAACTAAGCATAGCTATAGATGGATACTGATTTTTTATATTTACATTTTAAAAACCTTTACAAAATTAAATATTTGATACACATCACAACCTACAGTAGAACGATAAGGGCGATTGTGCCACTAACAAGGACCTTACGGCGAGCATTATAATATTAATTAGTTGATTGTGTTAATGTACAACAATAGCTGTGTTCACATCAGCACAACAGTAACATGATAAGTGCGCACACTACAGTCGGCAGATTCATTAGCACAAACGCACACACGCACGCGGCTGACTGGATTAATACAGCACTTAAGTACCAGATGTGGTAATGATATGTACACATGTCGTACACCGTACATTATACCAAGCGCTGATCCCACCGGTGGCTTATGAATATTTCATAAATAACTAGCTTTCGATTGTCCGCGTACTGATCGTTGAGACTATAATATGTTACGTACACGTCCTCGGGCTGGAGTTATATAAATAAATTAATAAAAAAATTGGACATTCTCTATAACCATCTTTATAGATCTACTTTATCATTTATCTGTGTTGTGTCACTTTCGAGTGCTTACACAAAGAGGGAGACAGCAACATGATACAACACAGCCACAGTATAAATATTAGCTTTATAAGCAGTAACGAAGAAAGACCTATTTTTTAAATAAGAACTTTCGTTCCGTTAAGCATGCGGGTTGTCAATCTGTAAAATTTTCAAAATACCATTTTATTAAGCCGCGGTTGCCTTGGGGCTTGAGCAGTCGCCTTCTACGCAAGCGACGCAAGTTCGAATGCCAGCGGGGCTTGTACCAATGAGTTTTCTAAAAACTAATGTACATTGATTTCACACAACATGCTTAACGGCATATGTATGAATGTCTTATTTACCGTTAAAATAATGGAGATTAGTTGTTTTGAAGCGTAGTTAAAGTAGGTAAAACAAGTAAAAGACGTTTGTGCTATTCTGCTTATAATCTCGATTATGTGCGCGTCTGTGTGTGTGTATGTGTGTGTGTCTGTGTCATTATGGACGATGTGTTCCTAGATGCCTTACTGGTTGTAAAGCTTATGTTGATACTGTGACTCAGCCGAGTGACATTGAAGGTTTATTATAAGGAGGCCATATAAGTGAATGGGGCCTTTCATCGGCGCTCGGAGCCTCGCCATACAACAGGACCATTTGTATGTTTTTAATTAAAGGACGCACCGATTACGCAACACTTCCTCCGGCGCCCGAGCCTTCCTCTAATGATCATTGCATTGCTTTCCTTATTCCTTTTAATTTGCCGTTCGCACAGTTATCACAGCTGTGACGATCACACAGTATCACCACTAGCGCTATTTGAACGGATCGAAATGATGCTCCGTTCTGTGCCCCTACTGTTGGTTGTCGACTTGTGTTGCATATTAACGTACAATGTGTTCATACTTTTACTGAAGCAGGTTGTGGTTGAATTCCAAAAATGGAGCATCTTAACGTTTTGTACACCGACTGTTGCCTGGCGACAAACAACTACTTTAAGCAGTAAGATTTTCTAAAAGTGCACGATGAAGGAAAAATATTTTAGGAAACCTGGATATTACTATGTTCGAAAGTAAGTAATTTAAAGTTCATGACAAACGAATGGAAGAAACGAGCTAAAGTTCTATTAGATTGTATATAACAGTATAAGCAAACTACCTCCAGCGGGCACGCGCTGCAATAATCCCTTACTTATTATGAAGCTTCGTGGTACAGCTACGCCGTGTGCTACGCCGCGTGCTACGCCGCGTGCTACGCCGTGTGCTACACCGTGTGCTATTCCATGTGCTACGCCGTGTGAACTACGACGTCACCACGTTCCTACTAATGAGAACTAAAAATGTCACGAAATAAACCTTTTGCTAAGCCGCGTGTGTCCAAGGTGCGTATTCGCCTGATATAGAAACGGCGCTAGATCATTTCCCAGTGGTTTGTACAAATGAATTTTCCTGAAAACCTATGTGCCGTTATTTCACTCCAGAAGCATTACAGTGAACAAACACATCTTAAGCCAACCTTCAGGAAGTAGTGAAGTGTTGAACATGTTTGCACGCATGCATTGCATGGGAAGCACTCACTCCATCTCCTCACTAATAAACCCAGCCCAGATACTTTCTGGTAAACGATGTTGCACGAGCTTATTAACCTCCAAGACAAGTTCCAATTTTTGATGTGCCTATCAAACCCCATGTAATCTCATCTCAGACTATTTACTCGAAATAATATCGTCATAAAGTGGGTTATTCCGAAGTGCCCCACTATAACAACGCAGTAATTACTGATATATTCTCGAGTAATTCGCCATAATTGCTGACATAACTATTTCTTATTTGTTCGTTCAGTCTGACACAGAGTGGACTACGTGCGATTATTTGGTTAGATATGAGATTATCATTGTTTATTGCGCCGTTAGTATTCATCAAAACTAGTGATTAGTTTGGTGGATCCAAAATATCTTCATATAGAAGTTCCAAGCATGTTTCTGTATGTCTAAATTAAATATTGATCACCTACCGAATTTCGGTCGGCGGCTAATTACAACGGGGTCTAGTCATCTGCGAGATATTATAGTGAGGGCGTGTGTGCGCAAACACAGGTGCACTCTTTATTCCTTCACTCTCATAGTGGGATGGGAGGCAATCCGACACGACCGGAGAGAGATCACGAGGGAAAAAGGTGCAACGTGCTTTCCGGGGCACGGGGGTGTAAACACCGCCAACATCCAAACCCCAATATCTATTCGAATCGAACCCGAGGCATCACATGGCCTCGGGTTCGATTCGAATTCGGCAGGCGAACTTATCAACCACTAGACCAACGAGGCAGTCCATATTTACATATTATATATTGGGAGTGATAATAATCATCGCTGAACGTCACAATTGAAGCATACCGTTTTATGCAAAGCTTTAATAAATTCTTGTAAAATCAACCTTCTATGGTACTCATAATATTTAAAATTATAAAAAAAATATTTGATAACGATTTTGGATTTGTATTTGAATAGACGGCATAGTGGCTCAGTGGGCGACCCTGGCCGGAGTGGGAGGGAGGTGCCCTCTTCATGCCGATGTTCTCGTGATAAAAAGTAGCCCGTGTCACTCGCTGGCTTTTTATCTGTGTCTCTCAACGCAAAAAATCACATTTACCCGTTGCTCCGCCGCTGCGGGGAAGAGGTCGACAAAAACCAACAAACAAATATTCGCATTTATAAATCAGTCAGGATAAGAATGGGACACTCACTCGTCATGTGTGTAACGTGGGGTTAAAGAGACGTTATGACTAACATGGTATAACTGCTGGGCTTTTTTATTACGACGGCGGCAAACAAGTGTACAGGGGGCCAACTATGGTCATCTAAGCAGTGTGTATTAAGAACTTCTTAGCTCTAACGTTTCATTGATCGATACCAAAATGAAACGTCAATGCTTAAAAGTTCTTAATACGCTCTGCTTAAGCCAATCATGGTAGGCCCCTAGGTCGCCTGAAAGGTGAACCGCTGCTGCAGCCTTACAGACTGTCTGGTAGGAATACAATCACTGTGTCAACATAATAAGAGACGCAAGAGTCTAACTACTAACTAAGTACGGAGCTTTGGCCGTACTCACCGCAGGAACACAACATTACTACACATATGCTCACGCCTGTATTCTCCGAAGAGGTAGGCAGAGGTGTTGTTATCACAACACCCACTTTTCACCGAATTTGATTAAGTGCCAACGTGACAGATGGTGAGTCTATCGCACTATACATACGTCTTTGAATTACTTTTCAGAAATCCTCACGATGTTTTCCTTCACCGTAAAGCACGTGGTGTGAAATCACCGTACATAAGTTTTTTATAAAAAGTCATTGGTACAGGCCCCGCTGGGATTCGAACTTGCGTAGCAGGCGACTGCTCAAACCCGAAGCCACCACGGCCACAACATTACTCTAAGATAACAATTTGTTATCTATATATATACCCCCAGCCGGTTGCTTGGAATTCATAACGTGAGATCCCGTTTGTCCCCAGCTCTCTTAAGCCACATGTAACATTAGAGACTATAAAATGCCGTGGCACCTGCGGGGCCATGGCATCACACGTGTATCGTCATGAGCCCGGGTAGTGTGTGTGGGCGCTAGTGTGTGCTCTCCAAACACGGCCCTAGTTAGTTAGTATCACTGTTGTTATTGGTTATTTACACGGCTGTTACCTTCATTTACCCCGTGAATATTGTACGATACTACGTGCCCCGGAATATTTATAAGCAGCGAATACAACCTCCTAGATCCCGATCCCCCGCTTGCAATATTATACTCTAACTGTACGCGGCGTAGAGTTCAGAATATAAGCGCGCCGATATAATTACAGGAAGCCCGTTTAAATACGGCTGAGCTCCGCGCGGAGGGTTACCATTTTATGAAAAAGCGAAATAAAAGAAAAAGAATAGCTCAGAGAGGTGAACAAAGTGCCGCCGCGCCATTGTACGCCTTTAATACAAGTCAACAAGTCTTTATCTGCCACATTTCTTAGCGCTCTCAAGTATTTATTAAACACAATACAATGAAGCAGGAGTGCGTATAACGTCGAATCAACGTTTTTATAGTGAGCTATAATGGTTTTAGATATTAATGATGTAGTCTAAACTGTACCGACGTCATTTTGAGATTCGTTCGTCGGTTCGATGTTAGGGAATAATAATTAAATAATGTTTGTACACTCACGCAGCGCCTAAACTTAGCAAAACTTGGCCTGTGGGTACCAGACGACGGATTAATACATAAATACTATTTTTTAAATACATAGCAAACACCCAGGCACAAGGCAAACAACGTTTGCCCTGACGCAGGAAACGAAACCGCGGCACCCAGAATAGCAGTCAGGTGTACTAACCACTGGACCAACGGTGTCGTCAATAATAATGTAGCGCACCTACACATATAAGTAGCTCCTCTGCGAGGGATGTTAGAAATCACCATAATATGAGATGTCACCCCTCGGCGTGTCACGTGACATTTCCTCGCGCGCATTATACCTGCGATCTGATTTGCAAATGTACCCCGGTGTTGTCTGCAATTATTCCCACATACACATTCACTGCCACAGTACACAACTCAAGCAATACTGCTATGAAGATGATTAATTGAAGGCCTCTACAGGACAATAAGAAATAATAGTCGTGATTTTATATGATATCACTTCGCTGTTGTCTAAAATGAGACCATCCAGCCATTGTACTTCCCTCGTTATTATTTAATTTATAAAAGGTTTCAACCTTTGATCTTTGATTTATTCCAGTAGTTTACTGTAAAAGGATTCTGAAAAGAATATATCAAGTTTATATTTTACCTACTTTCCGCCTACGGAATATTGTGATTATATTATTATAATAATACTTCCCCACAAGAAGTAAAGTGAATGTGGGGTACTGTGTGTTGTGTGACTACTGCACGAGTACACATAATCAGCGACGCGCCGGCTGCGAGCCGCACTTATACATGCTAATGTTTAAGTGGTTATTAGCATAAAGTAGTTTTACAGCACCCAGCATCGTACACAAAGCCTTTCTGTACTTTCTTCCTCTACAATTACACCTCATACAATTTTACAAACAACTATTATCTCGTGAGATACTCTCTCTGAAGAAGAATTTATCTTCAAGGACAATTACTGAAACACCGTGTGAGCGTCTACAGACTAGACGCCGTATTGTACGGGGCATGGAACACACACGTGTCCTCTACACACTGGACATCAAATATGTGTGTGTGACTCTTCCATGTAGAAGACTACAAAAGGGATCGCACTCAACTGCTCAAAATTGTGTATTAGAGTGCGGTCGAGTGTGTGACCGCTCGACCTCCGCAATAATGAGTCACACACACTAACAACCTACGTGTGTCATATACGTACAATAAGTGGCGGTGAAGGTAGGGCTCATGTGTGTATCATTTCGTAAACGTGACCACTTCATTGATGCAAACATTGGTGCTTCCACCTCTTTGTGTCGGGAGCGAATGTACCAGTTGAATTGAATGGAACACCTTGCCGGGTCGCCAGATGAGTGAATATGAATGGTACACACTAGCGTAATGGGCTCACGGCCATTATATGCCAATTGTGAATAAATATGTTATATGTATGTAGAGTCACATACTTTTACTTTCTGCAGTACCTTCGTCAAATTTTCATAAATCACAATCAAACCATATATTATATAAAGACATACAAACACCGTTGGCTGTTTTAGATTTTAATAGTTTTGAATATTTCGTAAAGCGAAGTAAACTATTTTCCCATACTAATACGATGCGTTCTATTGAAATATTAGTACAGCTTAGTCAGCCAGTGATCGTCAGTAGACTGGAGTAAGGTGTGTCATAACACCAGTATCCAAGTCAGTGTGGATCGTTGCTGGATGCCACTCGAGTGTACTATGAGAGTAATAAAGGCGTTCTACGTATTCTGAGTTAAAGCAGTGTCAGTGTCGTAAAGCAAGGAGGCAACTGGAGCGCTCGCCGCCACTCGCTTTGAACGCTGTTTACACAAAACTGCAATACTTCGGCGCTTGTCGTTTTCGGAGCATTTTAGGGAAGCAGCTTAGATTGTTTGTGTCACAGCTGCGGCGGCGAGGGACGCAGATTGCATAATAGTCACTAATGTAGGTGGCGGGAGACACCAGGGGGGCATTATCGTCGCCCGTGCCCCAATGGCACCTTATCAATCTAGGCGGAAATTATAAAACTAACTGGTCATAGACGCAAATACATCCACTCCCTTGAAACGGGAAACGGTGATCATGTGTAAAACAATGGTTTTGTATTGGAACTATTTTAATTTAAATTAAGTAAGTAAGTGGTTTCTAAGAAAGTATGCATAAATATAATTTCTTCAAATCCTCTTACATAGTTTTCACCCGAATGTGTATCATATTGTGTAATTTTGTCAGCGGATTAGCATTGCCATTGAGCGTGATAATATCACCAGCGTGCTGGGCTCGTTTCCACGTGACTATGATTTGGGGACTTAGTTATGTAACTCAGGCAGGCTACAGGCTACAGGCTTCGAAACATATTTCGAAGCCTGCAGGAAAATATAAAGTTGCAAAACAAGTCCAACCAAATTGGTATCTAAGATTCCAGCGTTTATCGTCCGTGAGGTATATCACGGCTATGAGCAGAAACAATTGAGTGCAGTTGTAGGCACAATAGCACGTCCGGAATGCAGCGATGTAGTGATGTAATGATGTAACGAGGCTGCGGCCATTGTCTGGCGTCGCTCGTTGCGCTAATAGCGGGGCTCGGGGCTGCACTGCTCTCGGGGTAATACCACTCCACACTTGGGCACACCACATCTGGCTATTCGTCTACCATTTATTTCACAATGTCTAAAATAATGACATCATTATTGTAAACAAGCATTCCTAGTACAGGTACATTCAGATAACAACTGAAAAATTTACTCGAAAAAGTTTTCATGCATCATTCTAGCGGCAAACCTTAACAAAAACTAATGCAGGCCTACTACCTAAGACCTACTTACCTACTTACTTACCTACCTTAATCCTAAGACTAACCTAACTAGAATGAATATGTACAATACTTTGCAAGCGTTCTGAGACTATTAAGACAATAAATTAAATATTTACTTTGATGTTAAACAGTAAAGATGAGGAAAATACATAAATCAGATATAAATTATAACGTGTTCCGCTCCCAATATGATGGATATTACGGAAAGTTTGTTCGGCAGCGAGGCCGTGGAACTTGTGTGACGTCACTACCACACAAATTATTGGAGAAAAACAAAAGTGATCGTGCGCCGGCAGACACACGAGAGTCACGGCCGGCGCCGCCACCCGCCGCACACACACACACACAACTTTACTCATTTATATTGAGGGACTATTACACTGACATGTCATAAATCAGAAACTGATGTAATAAATACTAAACGCTTGAGTTGCTTCCGCTAGTCCAACATCACTAGTTCCACGAAGGGCAAACAATAACTTCCACCTCGTATATACCAAACTCGTATATATACTCGTATATACCAAACGCATAAAATGTCAAATGGTTCCTCTGTTATAGATTGGTTGTCAAGTGCCATTTATTCAGAAGACGTAATAAGTCTTAAGTAGCCGGGAAATAAACAAATTCTGGAGTCTTGAAACAATTATAAGGGAATAATTTATAAGGTTGCCTTTGAAACCTTCAGAGGCTCGATGTTCGGTTCAGTATAAACATTCCCGGCGCGGGGCGGCGGGACTCCGCTACTTGGCAACTTGGTATCTGGATGGTTCGGCCCGATACCCGAGCATCCATTAAAGTACTCACTTCTCTAAATATTTGCATAATTTAATTTATTGATATCGTGTGAAACGCCCGAGGAATTACAACAAAGTGGTTTTCTATTTCTGTTTGAGATTCAACACAAGGTTTCGATTGATGAAATGTTATATGAAATGAATAACGATGGTTACAAGACTATATATATATATATATATATATATATATATATAGGTATACTGGTTCAATTCGAATATAATTTGTGGTTCTATCTTTATAGTCAATATCATAAATATTTACATATAAGAGTATAGGCAACAATTGTAATATTTAAGGTGGTATGTTACATTACGAGCCACCACCAAAAGATAGTCTGAGAGGTCAGTCACATTGACACCTTACTACAAACCAGCTGTGTCTCGCGGTTTTGCTTGCGTAGAATTTACAATAACAACAATATTACTTTTTCTCTTTAATCTCTTCGTAGTTAATACATTTTATCTAAGTGTTTAGATATAGATAAACAAATGTATTATCATTAATGTCAGTATTCAGTCTTTTACCCATATAATGTGTAAGAAGGCAATATCGTCGACCACATTAACCCTATCCCTAATCAGTATGTATTACTTATTGACGTAATGTTGTGCTGTGCCGCGCGATGCCCACACGGTCCTCGTCACACTCATGATGTTGCCTTATTGAACAACTGACCTCCATCCAAGTACTGATAAGTAGCCTCCGCACTGCCTCCCCCCCTCCCTCCCTCCCCCGCAGCGCACTCCTCTCGCCGAACAAAGGGTTCGTTATGCGAAGGAAGTTTTATTTAGGTATCCGAGAAAAGTGGTGTTAGATTGTATCGGCGCGGCGGCGGGCCCTGCAGAGCGTGGAGCGGCCCGGCCGGGGCGAGAATAATGAATGTATTATTTATTATCGCTGCGCCCGCGGCGTATATCGACGCTTCGGCTCATTTATAACAAGCATTGTACACGCTGACAGGGGTCGAGCAGGTGAACTTGCGTTTTTGTACATTTTCAACCTTTTCCAGGGAGAAGTGCTGTACACTGTACTAGAGGATGACATAATCATGACTCGGCGTTTTAACTATCCACCTAACACATTGTATACTAACTCAGCCTGTATAACTGGTGCTCCCCAAAATAAAACAGTGACTTTAGCACTCTTATATTTTGGTCTTAAGCTCGGAGAAATTGGGAATTAAAAGCTCTTCGCAAACTTTGTCGGTCAATCGAAACTAAGTAGGCCCCCTCCAGCGACCGCCGTTGTACTCCTGTGGTATGTGAGCACATATCACACCTCAAAACACTCGACTCTCGTCCAATAATAAATATGTCTCTCGTAGTATTGTCCACCCTGGCTGAATCCACGCATGGTTGGGTATACTTAATAATTCCCCGAAAGTCGAAAAGAGTTTCTAGCCAGGTTCTTCTCAGTAAAAGCAACCTTCCGAACCTATACGGTGGTACCAAATATAATCGTTAATAATTATGTCGTTTTGAGTCATTGAAGCTATTTACTAATTAAGATCATTATTTGAGAAGATTAGATTACTTTCATTCACTTCCAGATGGTATCATTAACGTATAAAAGTGAAAAAGAAAATAAAAATATTTATTTGGTTTAGTCCTGTCATCATGTACATTTCATTACAGAATTACAAAAGCACATATTAAATAGATGGATAGCCTACGGTCGTTGTGTTGTGAACTTTGGATACGAGTGTTGAAGGACGACAAAACGGGGCCCATTCTTAGTGCGGCCCATGCATTGCTTGAAATATTGTTATGTTAATGGCGACGAGGGCAGCACGCCGCCCGTGCGCGACACGCCGCCCGTGTGCGACACATCGCCCGTGCGCGACACGCCGCCCGTGCGGGGCACATTGGATGCGAATGGTACTCTACTGTACGTGTCGGAGTGATAAAATCATTGATAATGTAATTGGTACCGCTGTGTAATAACTTATTGTCATTGGCAATTTTGTGAGACAATGATATACCAACTGAACGTTAGAAAAGGGAACAATTTCATTATAACAGGGTTGTGTCCCGACATAAACAAGGTTCCCTGATATTATCGTTTAAAGCCCCCCGCCGTCCCCTAGCCCGCCGCCCCACTCCCCGCCCCTCGCTCGCCCGACCGCGTGCCCACAATAAAATATTATTTTAGTTACACGCACGGCCCCGTGTAATCGCCGTTCAAGGAAAATCTTAATAAAAAGAATATAAAGCCCTTTGATTTTCCTTCCCGGATTTACGCTGTTGTTACATTTCTATGTAGCCCTTGTTGGCTTTGGGATAAAACATTTGAAACATATTCGCTAATAAGTTATATTCTCACCAGCTGCATCTGCTTTTGAATACTTATTTGTGATAAAGCATCTTTATTCAGTTCATTATGTAATGGTTCCAAGTATTGCTTGAGGCAACCCTGAAGGGCTGTGGTAAATAACTATCAAAGAAAATGACATTATAAAATGAAAATTAATAAATTTATTGCGCTCGTATTCACACACCAATGGCAAAATGGATACCAAAGTAAGTAATGCTATTTCGAACAAAGGGGTTAACAAGAGGATAAAATAACGGTTACGTGCAAATATATTAATTGATAATGCAGACGGTAAAATAGGGATATTCAATCCACCGACATCGACACTGAGGGTCTCGTTGGTGGAGTGGCCGCAACTACTATGGAACAAGAGGTCCTAGGTTCAATCCCCGAGTTGTTTCATTTTTCCATCAGATTTTTCTCAGTAGCAGCCCGCAGTCGTGATTGGTGTCCTGTTACATGGGACTTGAAATTATAACATAAACAACTGGAGGATTACATAAACAACTGTCACAACATGCAGTGATGCATCAGTCAATGCGAAGTATGTCTATATCACATATCAAGTATGTATATATGCACGAGAACACCTGCTACTATATCTGTGTTCATTCTCAACGGTAGTTATAATCAGGCCGTGTACCCGGCGGCAGTCCTCGCCCAACCGATTATCTGCCGTTACATTAGCACACACACACACACACACAGCGCCCACGCTCGCGCCCAACCCCGGCAGCTCAATACGATCTCAATTATCTGGAATATACTACTTGCTACTTTCTATCAACAATGTAAGAGAAGTTAGGATAAAAATAGATCTTCGGTTGTGGCTTGCATCCTGAAACAGATCTTGTGCCAAGGCATTAGGGTGGAAATAGCTCCATCCGGCAAATGGAAGTCCATTTGGCTTGCATATCGTGATCTCGCGTGATCGGTACCCCCGCGATCTACTGCATACTTCACAGAGCTACTATATATCACTCGTCTTCCTAGTCTCGTGAAATATTCTGACATTCTGTTCTCTGCGGTGTTGGCACTGCCAGCAAGCATACATAAAATGCATAGCTCGTGTCTCAGAAAGCTAGTCAATTAGAATGCGTTAGTAAGTGCTACGTACAGTGATGTAATAAATATATAAGTTACTAGCAAGGCCCGCGGATTCATGAATGATTTAATTTCGACTGTTATTTGTGTTCAAAACCTCAACTTGATATTCTCAGTTTCAAAATGAGATCAACTCTGTGTATTGAACTAAAACATATTCCAATGTCTTAGCGGGAGATATAAGGTTACAGATTTACAAAAAATGGAGGTAAATCAATTCTACGGCAACGTAATGATATTGTATTTTCAAACCTTATACAGCGAGTGTCGAGTTCCAAGAGAGAGGAATGAGCGTAGACTAAATATGTAACTTATTGAACTGGAGATTACTAAGAGAGAGGTGGTCGGTGACAAGCCGCCAGCGGTCCCTAACGAGGTTACCTGGAGCCCTGGAGCGTCCGCTAGGGATCGTATTTACATCAACTTTTGACAATTACCAATATAAACATATTTGGGAGTTTTATTTGAAGCACTTAAAGCGGTTGCTTTCATCTTGTTTATGTATCAAACGAGAAATATGTACGTTTATGAACAGCGTTGAGAGCTCACCCGAGCCAGACTACAAAGCCACCACTAACCCTTAATATCAAACATAGGGCCAATGAAGAGATTTATCGCAACCCGCGCTCCGGCATCTGTTACAGCCTCTAACAAAGGTAAGTCGATATTGATGTAATAGGAGGCCAATAGATCATACGACTCGCCCCGCTGGTAATATCTCCACTTAGGTGCGAGTATTGTACGAGGCCTCCACAAGCACCCGCCATTGTCCGTGTCGCCACAAGGCGGCGCGCCCTAGCTTTGTGACAGACGCTCTCTATTTACAATTAAACACTGTCTTACTGGAACTATTAACTGAGCTTGACAATCACGCAAATAACTGGCCTTGGTGGATACAATCACAAATAATGCGAAGATAATGAGCTCTTCACCGCTTTGTCTGTATAAAGCCTAAGTTAAGTCCCTTTACTTGTTTAAGAACTGAAACCTTAAAAAGGAATCCATCCATGGCACATAGAAATAGACAAGTGAACATTATACTGCCAGCTCCCTAACTCCGGCCTCAGTGCGATAATTTTTTTATTTGAATTCTGAGCATACCACAAGGATTGTTTATAAATTCTTGAAATCATTAGGAATTGGACCCGCGAAGCTTTATTGTGCGAGCAACAACATGGCCTGAAGGAGGGACCATGTTAAGAATCAAGTGCGATAGTTTTGCACTAAATAAACAGGCGCTGAACGCTTTATTGGTCGGGCGGGCGGCGGCGGCGAGTGTTGAGCGCGAGTCGGAGCGCGCCGCGAGAACATTCCATTGTTTCCGCTCCGACGGCGAGACACCAGCTCCACGGATTAAAATTCACTGTTTAAATTGAAAATGCTCCTGTAAATCGATTTATTTCGAACGAATAGAATGCTCTTTCAATTCATTCAGTGAAATATCTCGTAATTAGATAGATAGTATATAAATCCGCCGCGGGTATATCGTTAAAAAATTAGTTTAACACGTGTTATGATAAATATGTCCTGTTTATTGATATTATACATGTATTAAAGTCGGATGAAAGTGAGTATATGTAAACTAACATTATGCCATTACCTCAAATAACCTTATGCGTATGTTACACGGTTGTATTCCAATTAAATAATGCTCGTGGCCACTATGTTAACTGGCTCTTTGTTACACACAAGCGCTCACTGCCATCTACTGAAATGTTTCGTTTATGTTCTGCTGTTCATTAAAAACTATATTATTCTAACCAAGCAAATGCAAGAAAAATATACTTAGGTCCGGAGGTTGCGTGGCGGGAGTAGTGTGTATTTATTAGTGGCGCGTGTGTGTGTGATCCTCGTTAATTGGTTTCACCGCGAGTCCCGGCGCGCCGCGGGCTTAGTCCGCTCTCGTTGCTCGTGTGATTGCTCGGATACTATCGTACGCTGGAGCACACTTCCAGTTAAAGTCATCGCAGTAGGACGTCGGTGGCAACATCTGCAGCGGTAGAAATCTAGTTAAAAATATTATTAAGTTCGTTGAGATTTTATTTGCGAGTATTTTAGGAGAGAATAATTGCTAAGTTTTTTGCGGGATTTGCATGCATATGCTCACGCCTGTATTCCTGAAAGGGGGTAGGCAAAGGTGTTGTTATACAAAAACCTACTTCTCACCGGAGATGATTAAGTGCCAACGTGACTAATGGCCGTCTCAGGCACTATACATACGTCTTTGAATTACTTATCAGACATATGCAGGTTTCCTCACGATGTTTTCCGTTACCATAAAGCAAGTGGTGTGTCTGTATATAAGTTTCTAGAAAAACTCATTGGTACAGGCCCCGCTGGGATTCGAACTTGTGTCGCTTGCGTTGCTGGCGACTGCTTAAACTCCACGGTCACCACGGCTTTGAGATTTGGGATGTATAATCATAGCACACGAAGGATATGAAAGTACTTTGTTAAAGTGTAATGTAATAAATTGAATGTGCTAAAGTACGTTAACACAGGGTACAGTGAACATGCAATAAGCCGCGAGTGTCGCCGGACACCGCGGATATCTCACAGTGAGCACTCCGCAGCGAGCAGCGGGACCCGGAGTGACGCGCAATAAACACTCTGCCAACTGTGTTCACTCGAGCAATTCCGTTAAACGCTTGTAAGTGATAGTCTGGAAGTGCATTACACTTAGACATATCTTACACGTATAACATTTTAGTAGAAAGAACGTAGGATGCATAGTACCTCGTCATTGTAACAGTATCACTACTAGTGTCGCAGACATTTTGAACACGTTGCTTGCCCCTGGAGACACGGGTCTCAAGCTTGTCCTATCGCGTTCAGCCATCGAACTAATTGAGCTACGATGGATTTGGAATTAACATTAATTAATAATTCATATCACTCTCACGCCAATGGTTTCGATCTGCAAGTCCAATGTCTACCCCTCCCCCTTCGAGTGACGTAGGAGGCTCGTTCAATGACCTTTTTATATTTCAGTCAATTCCTCCACCAATTGGTCTTTATAATTTGAAGAAATTTGAAGTCATAGAGCTACGAAACATTCCATTGTGCAAATAAACAATGTAGCCGAGTGAATCGTTGTGTCACAACTAGAATCCTATGTGTTTACATCCTGGGGGCCTACCATCATCCTGAAACCAGTGACGTCTTACTAATTTCTTAATCTTCACGTTTATTTTTTGTATTACCAAATGAATTGTCACAAGTAAGAAGTGTTTATTACGCTCTGCTTAAATCGATGATGGTAGGCCCCCAGTACTCTACTCTCTCACGAATTCAACCACTTGGTATTTATTTATAATTTGAATATATAAACTTACAGCTAGTGTCAGTAAATATATATTATGTTATGTACAATGGAGTGCACGTCTATCTACCAATTAATCTCAATATTTCAATGCTTATTGTAAATTTCATCTTAATGCCACTTCAACACAGAATAGATTCCCCACAATAAATGATCACAAGTTTTTAGATTAGAGCACCATAATGGAACAGCTTGAAAGTTAGTAAATGAGACGCACTTTATTTAACTCGTCTAATGAACTGGGTAACAAGCACAATTACCTACGATAACAATTAAAGCACGTTTTAGAAGTGTTCCATTTCAATAACAATGAAGGGTATGGGTCCAGACATTAGCGAGAGAAGGCGCGGCGCGGTAATAGCTAGTGAATGGGCTCCAGTGGCGCCCCCTGTCGCACAATATAACGACTATATTATACCCAGATTTCCACTGAACGTGAACTGCACACACTAAAGAAAATATTGTAGCAATATCCTTTGTCTATGTGTGCTACTTTTGATCTGTGGTTTCATTGTAAATGATAGTGGTAATAAAGTAATAGCGTTCCAAATACTTGCAGGTACAATCATTTATGGAAATATGTCAGTTTGTTAGAAAGAGTACAATTTCATTTTATGTGGGGTCGTAAACTACGTCTCGAGACAATATGATAATATCACCGCTACCCCCCCGCGCGTCGCCCCACCCCGCACACATAACTATGAAAATATATTATATGGCGTTTAGTTTTCATTTTTGACATCTGAGCATTGATTGGAATTGTGTCCATGGGCTCTACTGTAACCATTACAAAATGTAAAAACTATTTTTGAAAAGAGTAATTGCTGAGTTCCTATCAAGGTTCTTCTCAGCAAAGGCAACCCTCCGAACCCAGCGGTAACATACCTATATGTCCAGTGTATTGCTTTGCGTCCCTCTGATGATTTAAAAGTGCTTTATAAGAAGTAAATAAGGATATTTTAGAGTTTGAGTTTATAAGTTAACTATGTTACCTAGATCACAACGATTTCATATCGAATTCCCGCCTTCAATGTTGTAGGATTAAATGATTAGGTATTATATAGCACTTACCTAGGATGTTGTTTGCATTATGGTAGAATGGCGAGATGCCACACTAACGGTAACCACTTGCAATGCGACAGAATCTCAAACACGGATAAAAGGCTGCCATAATTCGTCGTAACAGCTTCAATTGCGTGTGATAAGCCCACACTGACAAATGGAGTTCTTAGCGTGGCATTTATCTCCGAGCACTTCGTGAATAATAATTAACGACACTGTATTTAGCACTAAAGTGCGCATTATGCTACTATTAAATTAGCGACACAGATATACACTGATGTCTGGAGTCTGAGATCGCAAAAGGAATATAATGTTTAGAATATTATTGAGCACAAATTTTTCGTTGTTAATGCCACAAAAAGTGTTGAAGCTCGCGGTGATGCATACAATATAATATAATAATATGGTATACATACATAAATATATGTATGGTGTGCGGAGGCGAGCGGCGGACAGAGAAGGCGGGCCTCCGGCCGAGCGGTTACGACACTGAAACTGTTATTACCGCCTATTGGAACTAGTTTTTACAACTAAATCCGCAACAGAGCTCCAAAAAGCTAGCAATTTAAAAGTTTTTTTTTACATGTAGCGGGCGGGATCGTCGAACAGACACTGGTGCATTGCGCCATGTCCCGCACGTACAATACCAGCACGAAACAACAAATACTCGCGACATATTTTTATCATAATATCCAACATTATAAGTTTACTTAATGAATACGTTCGTTATTCTGATAATGTTTGTTGATACCCTCTTACATACATACACACATACACAGTGCCCTCCGCGCGTCGCTCGTGCTGAACACCTTCAACGCCGCATGTCACTTGACACGGACAACTCTCGACACAACCGTGTACATTTCTACACACTTGCAGTATCTTCTAGATTACAATTCAAATTATATTCCTTTCAAAGTATTGCCATGGATACTTTTGCTCACCTATTATAATGTTCGCAGTAAAGTAACAATAATTCGTATGAGTAACATAACTCCACAGAGGTGTATTCCATCAGAGTGGTAAACGATACATCCATACATGTACTTCGTACCAATGGTACAACTACAATAGTTCGTACAACGCCGCACTTCTGGGATACATCGTCCCTATCAATACATCGGCTAAACTACTTATAATGAGGCAACATTTATAAATCTTAGAAGAGCCTCACCGCCTGCTACGAATATCAAAATACATAAGAGCATAATTTGGGTGTGGCACACGTGTTTGTTCGCAGGGAGCTTAGTGATTGCTAAGCAATTTGAAACGGCATAATATTATAAATTCCCTAATCCAATAGGATACATCCCTCGGATTGTAATATAATTCCCGGTTCCTTGTGTTACGCAATACTCCGCTCAGCCAGTTTTATTGGCTCGGCGCTTATCCACGCGTGTTGGATGGATGTCGCGAGGACATACAATATGGGAACTGATTGAAGCGCTCCCGATCCACGCCATACCCTAATACTGTGCCTCGGGTTACCACACCAACTGAGTTTTTGTGTGTGTTTCTGTATAGTAAAAACGAATATTAATTCATAGCACAAGCGTCTTCAAATATACTCCAAAAATTGCATATGAGTATTTTTTTCGAAGAGTTAGATGAATCAATATATCGTTGACCAACCAAACATACATAACACAATTGATCCCGCTCCTGAAGCCGTTTCAATGATCTCAATAGGTAGGATACATTCAATGACATCTTCAGTCGGTCTATACTCGTACATGTCAGGTAGATTGGATTGGATTGTCAAGAACATTTTTGTTCTACATTATCTTACGTTCTTGTATTATTCAAGTAAAGCGTGGGTTCTCCGGCACGACATGAGGTACTGGTCATATTTCATATTGATTGTGGCAGCTCGATGTATTGTTATTGTTTATTTAAGACCTCTGATCGTTTATTTACCGCGTTGGTGCGATACAGTGTGCCTGTGAATATTTATACGGTACATATCTCAGCAGAAGGACATTGTATTCTAACTCTGGGTGGTACAGTTTAAAATGGGAGAGCAATTGTGTAATTAGGGCAGAAAGCCCGTCCAAACAAGGCTGGGCACGAACGGCGGAGAGTAAAACAAAATAAAACTGTAAAGAGCGAATGAAGTGCCCTCCGCCATTGTGTAACAACCAATACAATTAGACAAGTTTAATGTGTTTTATAAAGTTATTTACTTAGTAATCTACCCTTTACTTTTATTGATGTAAAAGATACGATTTAAATGTGACGCGTCCAGACTAAAGTGCCGCGCCGCACTATCACAAACATTGACTCTCTATCACTAATCAATACAATATTTGATCGGCACTATTTAAAGATTGGATGCAATACTTTAAAAATGAAAATAAAATGTTTATTCTGTTTAGGCACTGCTGGTAAGGCACTTATGGATCTAATCATAGGCGGTACAGAACATTTCCAAAAAAAAATTAATCACCTACAGGCCCTATTAACTACCCTCCCTGGAATTCTTAAAAGTTTGTTGAAACTATCAAATTTAAAGCTAATTTGATGTATGCGTGAGCCTTATTCAAATACTCAATTCCGTTAAATAAAAATATCGTCGTAAACAACGTCATATAAATCGCATAAACATAAAAAAATATAATTTGCACACATTTATGTAGTAAATATTCTTCGCCTTTTGCTTGGTGGGCCACCTTGTTTAATGATTCAATAGTTGTGTTATATGTTGATGTGCCAGTGCGATATAGCTCCACTTCAATAATCCGCGCCGAGTATTATTACATCTATATTGGGAACAGCCTCAGTGTAATCATTGAGCCGTACATGATGCACGACTCACACGAGCCACGATTTTACACGTTATGCCGTATGGAAATTATTCTTGGAATATACCATCATAGTAAATATTTGGTTAGGTTGCCGTCATCTTCTTGATATTTGTAACATAGACTTATCAGGGCCTGCAGACAAAGCCAATCACGTGCCTGAATATCGCTTCTTTTAGCGCAAATGCGAAGAGCCTACAGTTGATCTTGGTTTAGCAGGTGACGCAAGTGAGCTCCACAATACGCAAAGTGAGAAAATAATGATATCGACACATGAGGTGAGGAAACGATTGCAGTTAGCACAGCACGGTGTGTAGGAGATCGTATTTTTCCCTAATAACCATTTTAAGAATGATTATCCTTTGTAATGCATTTCGCTGGTGTGGGCGCGGCTTTATGATCGCGGGACGTTAATGTTCCTGATTTGTGCGTACTTACCACAGATTAATGTGCCAAGGAACCGGGCTCGCCCTAACATTATAAGCTCAGTACTAAGTTCCTGTATACGACTTGGTCCATGAGTTTTCGATTTTGAGGATAGATAGTCAAACCACACGCACTTCACCAAACCTACGGACGATGACGGCTTACAACCGACATTGTATACAATTCAATGATTAGGTGTTTAAACAACATCAATATTGATGTATTTAATTATAATAATTGTTTGTTGTTTGGAACGAACGTGTTTCGTTTCCTTGTGTGTAATATTGTGTGCCGTAGCGTAGACCGTGGGTAGTAAATGTTTGTCTCCGAGTACAGAACACAAAACGCCTTGTAATTATGTACGCCTGTTAATTAATGAGCCAATGAGAGCAACTTTATGAGAGTAATTATGTTATGAATGCTAGTGAAGTTGTAAGTAATTACTCTGCGATGTTGTAATTAACGCTTTGTTTGCCAACTGTGTTCAGATAAAAGCCTCTCTTTATCTAATATTACTGCTACCTATTTATTACTTGTTATATTTACTTCAACAGTAAATAAATTATAATAAATACTAGATAGTATCTATTTATCACACAAAAGCTAAATCGCTATTCATTGTTAAATGGTTCAGAAACGTTAAAAGGCGCGAATGTTAAATATCAAAATTATGGAAATTTACTTCGTTAACTAGAATTTTACAACTTTACACATATTTTTTTCAGTCTTGTAATTTTTATAGTCATCAACCATAACTTGACACCCATTTCTAAGTTTTCTAAAAAATACATGTAAGTCTTCTTGGGTTTGGCTCTAGAATACACGCCAGGTTTGTGGCAAAGGTACTCACATCCTACCACACGCGGCATGCAACATAACAATTATTTTATTTTAATCTTCATTTAATTATTGCAAGAACAATTTTATTGTTGTGTTTGAATGTTTAGTTATACCAACCCTCATTTAATTAGCTACTGTTAATTGTGTTTTAATGTGTAAATTCCGGAAAGAACAAACACGAAACCTACCAAATTGGCAACCCTTGACATTACCCCAACTGTATGAATGTGACACGTTCCCACGGCGGCGGGGGCGCGCTCATACGGCCCACTTGCCCATATTAATGGAATTGTATTTTGAGAATATAACATTATATTTCTAAAGGATCAAAATCTTATTTAAAGAGATCTTAGTTAAGATCAACCAATATTCGTGATAGCATATTACTAACAAGAGATAGGCCCACTCACATGTAATATCTATAAAGTGTGTGGTAGTGTTTATATTGTCTATGGGAACACAACTGCAACGTTCCCAGTAGTGCATCATTTCACACACGCTCCGCTGCATCCTGTACACTATGTATAAGATTATTTACTGCGAGAAATAAGAAATACAATCCTTGTGGTCGACGCAAATGTGGATTGGATGTGTAGAATGTAACGGTGGTCTATGCTGTGTCCTGTGGGGACTCGTTTCTGTTGGTCGTTTTAGTTGTATTTATATTTTCACGGTTTCCCAGAAGGGTCTCCGAAAGGGTAGGTAATGGTGCTATATCACTCTACGCCAAAAATATGATTAAGGAAAGAATAACGGTTCAATTCAAAGCAATAAACTTTCTCAAAGGTTTTCACAAAATATTGAGATAAAAACAAGAATTTGTAACTGAAACAAAAAAAAGTATATCAATTCGAAGTCTCACTGAATCTTGTATTTGTGCTAGCGGTAATAACAGGTCTTAGGGATTTAAACTTAAAATCTTTAAGATATATCTTTCAAGCTAGTTTGAATGTACATAATTTTTCCTTTGTTTTGGACTGAGACGATTTTTAAGTGATTTCCATAAATTGTTACAAAGTATAACATAAGTAATACTTTATAATTGTATTCTGATACCACTAGACTTCTGTAACTCATGAGCGAGTCATGCAGAAGTACTGCTCATTTGAGGTGGGAGTAATTGAACTGACTCAAACTGTGGACTATATTAGTTCAGCAGTTCACCTCGACAGTTCCGACACGGAGCGAGCAAGTACTTACGTGAGAATGATTTAATGACAGGAGTGGCTAAGTTCCTACATTTGATATACACACAGCCGTTACGAGAAGAAGCGAAATTAAATTAGATACTTTCCTCGCTCACCCTCAGCGTTTCACTTTCTATATCGAATCTTCGCTACGTAGTCAAATTCAGTTTCGGGTTGGTCAGAAGTAACAATATATTATTGATTAAGAAGACTAATAGTTCATTTTATTGAACGATATTTAGTGAGGGAGTTCATGGAAGTGAACGAGAGCTTGGGCCAATCCCAGTGTGGTGAGTATAGTAAAGTAGCACATGACCGCAGGTAGTTGTTATATAATTCAGTGGTGTCGAGCTGAGGCCGGCGTCGGCTCACCGTAATCACATCACCAGAGGAGCCTTTGCCCTCTAATGCTCCTCACACACTACATTATACGATGCCTTCACACATTTACCAAATACTTTGGATACAGCTCAGCCTCGTGTACTGGGTACAAAAGGAATACCGTCGAGCCATTTTCAATAATTATTTTACGCGTGAAATGTTAGTTATAAACATTATCTAAAATTACACACATACAATTTAATTTATTATTTTGTTAAGTTTTTTTTTTTTTACAATTCTTAATAAGCTTTAATGAAAAATTGTAAAAACAGTTTACTTTTCTGTTCTCTTTCTTCACGAAGACTCTCTTCATTTATTCACAATTAATTCTAATAAAAAGAATCTTTGAAATCGGACTACTCGGTAAAGAAATTGGCTAAACATTGTATTGAACAGAACTACCACGTAATATATAAATAGATCAATGTCAGATTATAGTGAGAGCGATAACCGTATGTGCAATGTGAGGTGCTATCAATATGTGCATGTATGAGAGGCTCGCGCCGCGCCGCTCCATCATGGGATTACATTTACAATTCAACACTAGCACATGAACATATCAATCTCAAGCTTCGTGTTTATTCTCTTTTCAATAATTAAAGGACCATTTTGATACATGCTGAAATACATGAAATACTATAGAGCCGTAGTGGCCTTGGGGTCGAACAGTTGACTGCTACGTGTGTGACGCAAGTTCAAATCCTAACGGGGCCTGTACCAATGAGTTTTTCTAAAAACTTAAGTACTGTGATTTCACACCACGTGCTTTACGGTGAAGTAAAACATCGTGAGGAAACCCGTATGTGTCTGACAAGTAATTCAAAGACTTATGTATATTGCCTGAGACGGCGATAGACTCACCCTTTGTCACGTTGGTCTCTGTCAAGTGGGTGTTGTTATTACAACACCTCTGCCTAGCTCTTCAGGGAATACAAGCAAGAGCATATGTATGTATGCTAAAATACAGGTCTTCTCATCCCTATAACAAATTTCATCAAAATGTATCCAGTAATATCAACATGATGCATGCGCAGACAGACAAATAGAAACAAAGAAAAATTCAACCTAAGTTCATGGGAATCTGCACGGACCTGCTGGAACGCATCAGAAAATTCTAAAAGCAATTTTCATAACAATTATTAGATGAAGAAGTTCTATTACTTTCTGAACTTCATCGTGAATATAATGATCTGCGTGAGTTGATCAACGTAGCGAGTCGTGGCTCGTAGAGCGTCGTAGCCCGTAGAGGAGTAGAAAGCTAACCCTGCCATAGATACCATAATCACATAGGTGGCGAGGCAGTATCTGGCTCTCTCGTATTCTCTGGTTGTTTTTACTAGCTGTAATTGGTTGCAGCTAGTACAGTACAGTAGTGGGGCGCACGTGGCTGCGAGCGTCGGTGTGTTATCACCGGTCGTTTAATTAAAAAGGTCGCTGCGGGCTGTGTACCGCCCGCCGGTCATTCCCAGCGTCGAGTGAAAGCGCGCGCTGCTCGGGAATTACTCGGTATACTGCTCAAAGGATACTAAAGGAGCTATTTGCTCCACTTTACCTTTGATACTGCGCTGTTAGTAAACATATCCGACGAGGTGGTCAAACATGGGATAGTCATATCAAATAGATGTTTCAAAACGGACAATTGTTTTAAATGTTTTTCTTACCACCATTCGTTAAGTCATGGTTGAGTCATGCATGTATATGTTCACGTATGTCATGGCAGCCTCTTTATGTCCCCAATAACAGCACTCTACGCCATTGGCGACTTGAATGTCATCACACATGCCGCCAGATTGCTGACACCGGGGACCTACGAGTATGACTTACTTAACCTAAGTATAACTAGATTCGAATAGCAACAAAAGTAGGTCGATATCCAGTAATTTGCCTCAAATAAACTTGTTTATGGAGTGTCTGAGTCGGTCTCGGAATGGCAACAAATCACGGCGCGTCAGCGGGTCATAAGTTACGGCGCGGAGTACATAAGTTACGGCGACCTCGCGGCTCCTCGCAAACACACCCTTATTGGAAAACTTGCGGCTGCTGTATTTCATCCCGCTTGCTCGCCGCGCCGCCCGCTGCCGGGGTGGGCCGCTAGGCATGGGACCAATCGCTCACTTTCATTGACTCGTTCACTAGATCTCATTTATTGAATCTAGCAACTCAACAGCGTCATTGTCGAACTCGCTGTTCTTGACTCTGACTTCGTGTCGGATCAGCTTATCTGAACTGCTGAACTAATATAGTCCACAGATTTCAACTAAACTCAAAACTCACTCAAAATATCTTTATTTGATTAGACTTCTTACAAAGTACTTTCAAATCGTCAGAAGGACACAAAATACATTATACATGATTATAAATGTTACCACCGGGTTCGGAAGGTAGCTTTTGTTGAGAAGAACCCGGCAAGAAACTCAACAATTACTCTTTTAAAAATATATATATTATACAATGTTTTTGGTTACAGTATTTATATCTCATGAATATAAGCCCATGGGACACAGCACAAATGCTCAATTGTCAAATATAATAACTAAAATATTACAAATATTTGAGAGCATGGCAAATTCCAGCCAGTCAAAGCAAAGATCAAACTAAGATTAATTAATTGTAGCAAAAGTACAGTGCCAATGGGATTATTTACAATAATTTTTCGACAAAGATACATCCCAGGGTTCCTTATCACAAATATAATCACTTACAGTATAATATCCTTTTTTGAGCAAAACTGCTTTGATGGTCTCTTTAAATTTATTGAAGGGCAAGTTTACAA
Organism: Watsonalla binaria; assembly: GCA_929442735.1. Classification (NCBI taxonomy): domain Eukaryota; kingdom Metazoa; phylum Arthropoda; class Insecta; order Lepidoptera; family Drepanidae; genus Watsonalla; species Watsonalla binaria. The sequence continues at coordinate 10,850,572 of OV838934.1, read as the reverse complement.
TTTCTGTTGGTAATTTATTATAGAAGCGTGTGCACTGTCCTAAAAATGAGCCATGTACTTTCTGTAAGCGATGCGCAGGCACTACAATTTTGTTTTTGTGCCTTGTGTTTATGTTATGCACATCACATTTTTTTTGAAACGATCCAATGTTTTGATGCACAAATAATAAGTTAGCTAAAATATACTGTGAGGCCACTGTCAAAATTCCAATTGATTTAAATTTTTCCCTTAACGAATCTCGGGGTCCCAAATTATAAATTGATCGTATAGCCCTTTTCTGTAATGTGAATATATTCTCTATATCAGCAGCTTTGCCCCAAATTAAAATAGCATAGGACATAACACTATGAAAATAACAAAAATATACGAGTCGAGCTGTTTCTATGTCTGTATACTGTCTAACTTTACGAATTGCATAAGCCGCGGAGCTGAGTTTTCCTGATAACTTGGATATATGTGGGCTCCACTGAAGTTTGTTATCAAGGGTTATACCTAGAAATACTACTGACTCTACGATATCCAAAGTTTCACCATTTACCATGACCTTTGTATCAACAGGTTTGACGTTTGGTAAAGTGAATTTAATACATTTAGTTTTTTGTGCATTTAAGACTAAGTTATTTACATTAAACCATTTCAATACCTGATCGAGTGCACTGTTTACATCTGCATAATTCGTTTTGGCTCTGTCGACTTCAAACAAAAGAGATGTGTCATCAGCGAACAGTACAATGTCACACGTATTCTTGACTAAATTTGGTAAATCATTAATATACACTAAGAACAGAAATGGTCCTAGGATTGAACCCTGTGGGACGCCCATTAGTACTGGAGAACCGGAAGATTTGACGCCATTTACTTCGACCGTTTGAATCCGCTGACAAAGATACGATTTGATTAGGTCGAGTGCCCTACCTTTGACACCGTAATAATTTAATTTAACTAATAAGGTTTCGTGTTGGACACAATCGAAAGCCTTGGATAGGTCGCAGAATACACCTATGATGTCATGAGCGTTCTCCCACGCTCTATAAATATGTCTAAGAAGTGCAACACCAGCATCAGTAGTTGAACGACCTTTTGTGAAGCCATATTGCTCGCCATGTAGAATATTATTAAGATTAAAGAAGGCGACTATTTGATTCAAAATAATTTTTTCAAAAATTTTGCTGAGGGCTGGCAGGATAGAGATCGGTCTGAAGTTGGTAGGATCACTATTATCACCACCTTTAAATAATGGAATAACTTTACTATATTTCATGAGGTCCGGGAATACACCGCTCATAATACAACTGTTAAAAATTTCAGCTAAACAGGGGGCAATTATGTCAATAATATCGTGAAGTACTTTCACTGATATATCCCACAAATCACCAGTCTTTTTGGAATTCAAACTTTTAAATGTCTTTATTATTTCAAAAGGCGTGATAGTACAAAAACTAAAGCTAGTGCCACACTCAGAAACATTTGATTTCAATAATAATTCGGCGTCTGTGGGAGATGAATTTAGGGAACTAGTCGTTACTAAAGGAATATTTACAAAGAAGTTGTTGAAAGTTTCAGCTATTTTGTTATCATCTTCGATTACTTTGTTATCAATATTTAAAGTAATACGACAGATGCGACTCTTTGCCTTTCCCGTCTCGGCATTAATAACGTTCCAGGTAGTCTTTATCTTATTATCAGAGTATTTGATTTTCTGGGCAAGATGCAAGGCTTTAGCTTTTATACAAACTTTCTTAAAACATTTAGAGTATCTAGTTACGAATGCTGAGAACTCAGGACTATGATCATATCGTTTCATACCATAAAGATCATACAACTTCTTTCTACTTATATGTATACCTACAGTTGCCCATTCATTGAATTTTACTTTACTTTGCTTCTGAACAGTTTTTAATTTAAAAGTACTATTGAATTCCGTTTGTATAACGTTAAAAAGGCTATTGTAAAGAGCATCAGGATCTTCTTGTGGCCCTTGTAGGTTGGTTATTTTGCTTGCCAAGTTAGACCTGAACTAGTTCATTTAACTGACCGCAAGTGAGCAGTTCTTCCGAAGGACTCGTTCAAGTGTTCTGCCGCTCCTCACTTCTATGTGTACACTTTAGATACAGTAATGTGGTGCAAAGTGGTAAGTTCTGTTCCACCGGCTCGGGGCTCGCTCCGCGCCAACTTTATATTGTGACGACGATGTTAACGTTTACCAACAAAAAGCGTAGTGTTTCAAGCTACTGCTGACCAAACACTCCGCACGCTCGACATATAATCCTGTACAAATATGGCAAAAAACTGAACCTTTGTGTACCCTCATATTTGTCCCTTTCTACGTCATACAATGTCATATTTGTCACATTTATAGCTCAACCAATGTCGACTTTTACATAATTTAATAGTACAAATATTTTTAAATAGTTACCAAGACGCTACATAGCTCCTAAATCAAATGATCATATTAATCAACCGACTTCCACCAGTATGACCCACGTCAGGCGACACAGCCTTGTAGAATATACATAAAAAAATAAACATTATTCAAAGTAAGAACGTTTAAATTGAATGTCGCCTGCAAAGGTCACAGCCCTCCAAATATTATTCACAAACTAAATATGTAGTAAAACTCTGCTGAGACTGACAAAGCGCCGAGCGATGGAGGCGCGGAGGTACCTCGGTGGTAACATTATACGAACATACAATATGCAATACGTTGAATAAAATAGCTTCAAAGCTGAAACAAGACTGGCATTATGAATACATTTATTTCACGGATCGTTATATATTGGCGAGCGAGGCTCTCCGCGTACCTTGTTTATACTAGTGACGTGCTGTAGCGAGGTGGCACGCTTACAACGATAACATTTTATTGACTCGCTAAGTATTCAAGTGAATTTTTTGTAAGTAATACTTACATTTATTTTATTTATTTAGACAACATATAAACTTACAGCTGACGCCAACACATTTATATTACACTTATATTACAAATCAATAGTGATAATAAGTAGTAGTATATGATGAAATGCAATAGTTACAACATGTGTAGTCTAATTCTTTGAATTATACTTGGCATGGAGTCTACAAATACGTCAGCATCTTGACACTTTGAAAGAAAGTTGTTTAATAAACACATGGCCCGGGCTGTGGGAGCGTTACTGGCGTGGCGCGTGCGCAGGGTCCACGTCGCGAACAACTGATGCCGGCGGCGACCAGCCCCACGCATATATTTACGCGGAACGTATAGACACTATAGACTAACACTCTGAGCAACTTCAGGATTATCTACTTTATTACGTGGCAGTATGTAATGAATGGCTAGCAACAATTTACGCCTGAGTTGCAAACTGTCCAGACCCAACATACCATTGATAAAGAGTGAAGGATAAAGGAATGGATAAAATCCGATTTTTTCTTATAGAGGAAGCGTGCAAATTTCTTATGAACTTTCTCTATGCACTGAGAATGCTTTTCGGTATCTGGGTCCCAGACGATAGAGCCATATTCATACATCTGCCAAACCAACGAGGCCCTTTTGGTAAAGCTTACGCAAGATTAAAAGTGAAAATTCATTTTCAACAGTGCAAGTAATGTTTCACGTTGACCCCGTTTTGAGCACAACAACGTTTTGTTTCCACAGGGTGCTAATTATAATGGGCACATAATATTCGCAGTAGGTGTAGGCGGGGGGTGCCGGGGGGTCGCGGGGTGGGGCCCGTGTATACCGTAGCCCACATCTGTCTCGCATCGGCGATGTGTTTTAATATTTCATTACGCTTTCATTACACCGACGCCGCGGGATTCCTTGTAGCTTTACTTTGTATTTGGCTTCCATCCGAGGATTACTCGACATATGTTGGCCAAAAACGAGATTTGATCAAAGGAAAATCACGGATATACGTAACGAATATCATGTTAAGATCTACTGAATATTACGAGACTCCTTCTCATCACCTCACCCTTTCCATAACATATGATGTAAATACATGAAGTCTGTTCAAAGAGGGTTTGTTTGTAAAACTGATTTAGAAGTACTACATAAGCCACTCCCTACGTTTAATGTAGATATAAGTCAGAGAGCGCCGTGGAGAGAGTATAAAGGATGTAAGCGGCGTTGGTTCAAAGTGGGCCATGAGCCCGGCCGGCGCACATCGATGACAGATGGACCAGACGACCTCTTTAAAACATTATATACACGCGGAATAAAATAGAATCCAATCTATTTACCCCTTTTGAAATTCCCCAGCAAATACCGAGGTATCTAAAAGTTGAAATGGCAGTTTTTACAGCTGGATAATATGAAACGTCACACGCAGAAGGGTGAATAAATTGTGTAATGTAGCGACCTTCTCAGTTGAAAGGTCAGGTTCGTCATCCCGAGAGCGCGGGGCGGGGCGGGGTGGTGATTGAGCGGGGGTGGCGGGGGGGCGGGGGTTGTGTGCAGCGGACACGTGGCAGGGCGACCACGTGACACACATCACCATCACCATTACCATCACATGTATGTAGTGTCGGTAAACCTCGATTATTTATGTAAATGTAGTACTCGTTTCCGCGCGTACATTTTGGAGTTATTCAACATTATCATAATGAATGCAAAGCGGATAATATGTGTAAAATTATTTGGTGTAATTGGCGTCGTGCGTTATTTATTTGGGCGCCAGGTAGTTATGTATACACACAGGTATACAATAGACTCAGTACACCGCACATTAACATAAAGCTGGCTCGGCCCGCCCGGCTGCCTCATCCAGTATTCATAGCGGTAAACTGCCTACTTACCTAAACACATCATATTTATATTGCCTATCGTGCTTTATTTCTCATCTTCTTTCATATTATGTTCATAAATTACTGCCGGAGAAAAAATATGGGCTTACGACATTACCTTTCAACAATATATTGTATTATAGCGCCATGCCGCTCTTTTTATACACATAGGTAACACGTTTGGTAATCTAAGCTTTTTATCAAAACCACGTGTACGGGATCGAAGGCTTTGATTCGCGACAAATAAGGTAGATTTACTTTTTATATGATATAAAACGTCATCGATCGCGCTGAAGTAGAGAGAGAATATAACACCCATAGTGTATGTAGTGTGTATCGACAGTAGGGTCGCCATCCATCAATGCTGCCGGACCAGCAACAATGCTCCCTCCACTCGAGTACCAACAACTGCACACAACTGCTACTTTAGTTGGTACAACAAAGTTCTAAAGCGTGGTTCATCAACCGTCTGGAGACTAGCTCTGTCCAAGTTGTCGAGAATCACATTATTTTGTTGAATGCACTAGAGAAGTGCGCTACAGTAGTGAACTGCATATAGTCTGAGCTTGCCGTTAGTTTGCTTGCCATTCAGGACGTCGCCCACTTCACGTACGCTTTGAGTATTTAGAAACAAACATCTGTTGCACACGACACTGGACAACTGCAGTGGTCGAGGTCAGACGCAAGTATCCTGTTACAAGCTCTATTTTATTCTATGTGAAGACAGTTCAACGCGGATACTCAAGTAACATGTATTTTAGGAATTAAAAGATGACGATGCAAAACTGAAATAGTCATTTTTCAAATAAAATTACACCAATAAATCCCTTGTCAATACCTAACACAATCTTATCATTTTAGATACCGCCTTCACCTTGACTGTATCGCTGCACAGATCCAATTATGATATTATGCTTCATTTTGGCAATTTCGATAACTCACAATAATACCAATAATCTCGTGTTTTATTTACGATTATGTCGAGTGACTCCATCCTGCTGCCACCTGCCCGAGGAGGCTCGCGGGTGAGGGATGGAGGAGAGGTGCTAAGGGGGAGGGGATGTCAAGGGAATAAATAAATTAACATTTTAATTGGACGTCATTACCGCGTCGCTCGGAGCGCGCCTCGCTCACACTGGTAATGATCTCGCCCTTTACGGACACTCCACGGTGTCTGTCAATCGATTGTGTGAACATTGACAATCAAGACAACTCCTGTATCCTATTTTCAAGGTACAAAATTACAATGTGGATTGAGATACCAATTGAGAGCCCAATACAGTGAACGTAATATCGCTTTTCTGTAATGTAGTCCGATCGAACTCAGCTTCGACTCTCATTGTATCTTGAAAAATCGAAAGAGGAGGGCGGAGGTGGATTGATATTCAAGATGTGTGACACACTGTGACTTACGTTCCACTTCGCACGACAGTTAATTCATTCATCAACTTTGTATCTGTCATACAAATTGAGACATAAAATCAGTGCAGATTGGTGCGGAATAAATCCCGCCCATTTGTGTCCCTTCAATAGGAATTGATTGAGAGCGCCGCTTGCCCATTTTTACATCCATGACCGAGCCCGGTGCGGGCCGACCTGTGTGGCTATTAAACGTATTTGTACATCACTCGGTGATTGATTTGCCGAGACAAACATTACGTACGCTTCATTGAGCCATTTCAGTTTTCAATTAATTACAAGTACATAAAATTAATTGAAATGAACAAAATAGTATGCTACAGTCTGCCATTTCAGAATGGTCGCCGTTCACATACTCGCCCGCTTTCGACACTTCTGCACCTCTACTACTACACGATAATCATTGTAAAGTATACAGACAATAATAAATGTATAGTACAATTAATTGAAGCGTGCTCTACAAGTACACCATAAACGGCACCTCACACTACTAAAGTAACATATTACGCTCATGTCTAAATAAAGGCTGTAAAATAAATATTGCCGTAATACTCGTAGCGTCGTGTGGAGCGAGCAAATGTGTTGGTCGAGTGTGAGTGGAGCCTGCGATGTAATCGTGTTTGGTCGGCGTGTGTGACTCCTTCACGGACACAACCTACTTCACCGCTAACGATGTCATTTGGCAATTCTACTTCGTTACGTCTCCACGCTTCCGCTTCTAGATCCTAATGTTTCTAGCTCACCTTAATTAACAAAATTGTATTAAACTGATTCTTAAAACTTAAATAATAAAACACTAATTCGATTAACAAGGTTTGCTTCCAAGTTTCAGCAGATGATATGTTTGTTTTCCAATAATTTCTTAAAAATGTTCGTACATACATACATATGTTCACGCCTGTATTCCCCGAAGGGGTAGGCAGAGGTGTAGTGATAACAACACCCACTTTTCACCTAAGATGATTAAGTGCCAACGTGACAGATGGTGAGTCCATCGCCGTCTCAGACACTTTACATACGTCATTGAATTACTTCTCAGAAATATGCAGGTTTCCTCACGATGTTTTCCTTCACCGTAAAGCACATTTCACACGAAATCACTGTACATAAGTTTTTTAGAAAAACTCTTTGGTACAGGCCCCGCTGGGATTCGAACTTGCGACGCTTGCGTAGCAAGCGACTGCTCAAACCTCAATGCCACCACAGCTCGTATTTTTCCTAGATAATACATAGTTTTTAGGAATTTAGAATGAAACATGTGTGCCATGCAGAAAAATCTCCTATAATGATCGCTTTCTCAAGATAATAAGCCATTTGATTAATTTTGAACAAAACATTGAATTTTTATTTGGGTTTATAAGTAGGTTAATAAGACAAAACGTGATAATGTATTTTCATTGGAAATTGTGGAATATTCGGTTTGTCGGTCTCCCACAACGGCGGCCATAGATACGACTATCAACACAAGTTTATGAGGACATTCGTAACGCAGCATACCTGGCAGCACAGGCTCCCAGCAGCCCTCAGAGTACCCAGCACCCCTCGCCCGCCACCCGTCCGGCCCCCGCAGCCTCTCGGGCTGGAAGTCCGCCAGCGACTAGCGATCTCACTATATCTTACTTACGGTGATTTTATTAAGCTGTAAAATTGAATTTGTCGAACATATAAGAAAATAAAACATTAAAGAAATTAGGTTTCAGAAAGAGTTACAAGCTAAAGTATCAGTAAAGTCCACTTATGCGGTAACTTAATTTAACCAAAACACTGTAAGAAACCTTCATACCTACGTGACAACACGAACATTAAAGAGGGGATATAAGAAGTAAACACATTGTGCACGGAACTGCTCCGATCCGGGCCCAGCATAAGCTGATTGTCGTATGTAAGGCAACGCTCATCTTCGATCTGGGTCAATGTATTCGCAAAATTCCCAAGTCAAACGTGTTGAATAAGTTGTCATAAGTTGGGTGACTTACTTTTGAGGTTATTAAGGGACGCAGTAGAAAGTACTTTATATTTTTTACGCTGAGGAAGTGAATACATGGTTGAGAATATTAAAAACTATTTACTGTTTAGGGATAGAAATATATATTTTTTTATATATAAAACGTATCGTTACGCATACAACGCCCCGGGAAAGTTTGCCATGAACTACCATTTGCGCGTTGTCAGTACGAGGTACTGGGCAATAGGTATACCCGGGCGGGCGGGCTGCATGCTACACGCTCGTTAATTGCACCGCTCGCCGCTCTCGGTCACTTTTCAAAGGATATCCGCCGGCCGGTGCTGATTGCTCGACAATTTATAGCTCACTCAGCACGCAGTACACTGCGCCCTCCATACATGTGTTGTGACACATCTGTAAAATTATCACTGATATGCTGGATTTAAGTCACAATAACGGAAATAATATCATTTTATAATTCTGGTGGAAAACAATGCAACAGTAGTAAGCGGTCATTTAATATAAAATATACTATTGCAGGAGTAATTTAAGAGGAAGCGGTACAGCTGTCAAACAAAACCTCAACTCCTCTTCCCATACAACGGCGACCTTACTCACCGTTGTATTATTACAAAACTATTTCAACTTAGCGTTTTGTTTGCGATCATCAGTAAGATGGAAGTGCATTCCCCAGCGTGGGGGTCCGTAGTACGAACGGGAGATTAAGCCTCTTTAAAATCTTTATACATACGTGTGTTGTTGTTGTAAGGCTCTGCCAGGTGTTGGAGTGACGAGTGCGGAGTGCGTCCAGGGCCGCGTTATGCTATAATTTGCACTGTTGTGAGAGCGGGCCACTAATAGTAACACTAACAGATTTATGTGACGCGAATAAATCTGTCAGTGACACAAACTGAAGGACACACGCCGTCCGACCGGCAAGTGGAATACTGTACATTTGGTTTAATAAGTATTCAAAGACGACGGCAAAATGTGAATATATAAATACATTCACATTTAGTAAACCTCTACCTGCCCTACCTGCCCTACCTGCCCTACCTGCCCTACCTGCCCTACCTGCCCTACCTGCCCTACCTGCCCTACCTGCCCTACCTGCCCTACCTGCCCTACCTGCCCTACCTGCCCTACCTGCCCTACCTGCCCGGGAATACAGGTGCGAGCATTATGTTTGTAGTGATACAAATTGTACGATATTCAGCTTTATCTGGCGACTCACCGCAAATAATCCAGCACCGCCAAGGGTCCCAAGGGCTAGGCGTCGGTCTGGTGGGCGGTCGGCACACAACACTACACGGATGGTAATTCAGCTGAGGTACCGCACAATAGTCCACAGGTCACTGGTTCAGCGATTCTCCAGGGAGAAAGAGATCTCGGGAGAGTTATATCAACGGACTCGTAATTATCTAATGACGTGTCCATCGTGACGACGGCGGGTGGCACAGAGAGATTTGCAATGTTCGAGTCGCCAGTAGACGACGGCTCAACTCACTAGATGGTGGTAGTTGTTGCCATCCAGTCCAGTGATGCCATCACCCAAAGGATAATGGCGGTAACAGAAAATCTTAGCAAGTCGCCAGTACATACAAAACAGACAAAAATATAGAAACCGTGAATGTGCCGTCTTGTATGTGTAAGATTGTTAGTAGGTTGATACTTAAATATATATATTGTTCCACTACGGAACACAAATTATTTACTATTATGTGATACTCGAAAATCTGAATTAAATATTGAACACCAAATATACATCGTAAATCCTATTTATGGAGCACAAAGAGCGTCTGTGTATTTGGGCTCATATTCCCAATATAAGCCGGCACGCTACTCTAGGAACTTACATCAAATCCCTTACATTTTTCCCTTCACAACAGTGGCTTTACCCGCGGGCTCTTGGGTAGGCCCTTAAGGTACTTCAGCTCATAGTTATGATAAGTCTGGCAAGTGTGAGGATGTGCTTGCCGAGCAGCCGCCTCTCATCTATAGAGTGCCGCTTTACAACACTGAATAGGATCAAAACAAATATTGATAGTTAGCCATTGAAATTAATCATTGCATTTTTACGTTTTTACTGGCAATTTTATTTCGGGTCATATTGTAATGATCATATCAAAACTTGGTACAAATAAAAGTAACGAATTCAAATAAAAGTAGTTTTCGTGTTGTTTATTAAATGGGCTCCGCGTCTATGTGTAGAATATATAGGTGTCTGTCTCGGCCCGACTACTCATGATCGGAGGCCGGGCTCCTCCGGCGGGTGTCAGCTCAACGAGCGGCTAACAGGACAGCTCCATGTTGTACCTCCATCGCTCCACGATGCCACGGATTTGCCAATGTGGAGATGTCTGACAATTTTACATACGAATTTGGCCGATACCTACGTATATGTGTTTTAGGATTACACACCTCGAAAGGAAAAAAATTACCCTTACAAGTTCACTTCGTGTCCGTCTGTGTGTCAAGATCTTTTTCTCAGACACGTGTGGAGGGAATTGATTTCAAACACTCATGTCTATAATTATTGCAATAATTGATTGAGAATAAATTATACTCCAAAGTCAACGCAATTTGCTAATTATGGGACATAAAATCCATATCATGATTTTATGTCCCATAATTAGCAAATAATGCAAAGTAAACTTTGCCTCCCAATACAAATTTCGATTCTATCCATGATAGAAGTTGGATGGGTGACCACCTGAGCTCGCTCCATGCCAAATAGGTTATGAAAGTCAGATGGCAGTTGTTTCGTATAAAAATCAGGTGATCAGTCGCATCGAATTGAATCAAAGTGAAATCAATATGCCGACCCCAGCATAAGATAACGCAAGGGAAATCATGACAAATCAAATGATCATGTAATTCACGGGGCTTTGATAATGTTTTTCATTTTAGTTAAATGTAGAAATGAGTAGCTCCGAGTAGAGGAGGTGAGTGCGTTTGAGAGGATTAGTTCGGTAGCAACAATCAGATTATCTGTCGGTGCCTCCCGCGCCAGATGTATCGCTCGGAGGATCATCCCACTCACGAAACTTGCCGATGGTCTGTGATAGGCTTACATGTTGTTAATACTTACTCTACTTAATACCTCACTGCTAACACGCTTAACACTGGCGAGCTACTTCAAATACCTACCTACGCCTTCATATTTAGTTATTATCAACTTATCTTGCCAGCTTCGCATTCAATTTACATCTTTACCTATTTTTAAACATGTTTCACACCATAGCAACTATACAAATAAATAAAATGTAAGTTTCTGTTTGTAATTCCAAATTAGCAAGTGCAGTGCATCTGAAAGTATAGACATAAAAAAAAAAAACATCTGTCTTTTGATCTGTTTGTTCCGGCTAATTTCTGAAACGGCTTCACCGATTTTAACGAAACTTTCACTGGCAAATACCTGATGTTGGAGGCAATTAGGCTTTTATTTAAGAAAGATTCCTGTGCGAGCTAGTAAAAGCCATCCATTAAATTAAGTCGACGCGGGTGACACCGCGGGGTTCAGCTATACATTGTAATTAACAAAAATACCGTACTATAAATGATTTCTGTATATTAATTTCTTGGCGACTCTAGTCCCTGTGTAAAGATATAGGACGGTACGTTGTATCACCGCATACATAAGTCTATTACAATAACTCATTGTTTATTATGTTTGTTTGGTAGCACGCCCATTACAGCGCAGCAAACATTGCCATTACATTTCCGTACGCAAATACTTTTTAATATATGAACGGGAAGAGATGTGAGCGAGGAATCGATCTCTGAGCCCCGGATTTAGATATCGGATCGTTAGGATCTGCGCGCGGCTTATCTCACCTTGCAGATATTTACTTACCTACTCTACTGTCAATATTTTTATTGAAATGGTTTGCAAGTTGTTTGTATGTTTCGCAGCTTAGAGCTGTGTCAACAAATACTACTAATTGTATATTATGTGTTATAACGATGTGGCCAGTAATTGTCGCGCCATTATATCGAAGACAGTATTTTCGTCTTGCAATAAAATATAGTAAACTGAAAGAGGCCTGTATTTGTGTGAAGTGTACGTAAATGCATACCGTCGTCGTTAGCTCGTCGCTGTGCAGTCAGGCAGGCACTTCACTTCATACTTATGTACAGACGTGTTTCGCTGCGAGTGTATGTGCTAAGCAAATATGGATGTTGTGCGTGGTGTGTGAGCAGTGCGACACTACTCGAGAGCAAGCAATTAGTGTAATGGAGCGCGCGGTGCCTGCATCCACTCACTATTCTATGAAACTGCTTTCTTTGAGCTGTTTAAACTTCCACAACTATGGCCGCATACGACGAAATATTTGTGCTTATTCACTTCACAACATTCGGTACGTGATGTAATAGGACACACTCTCGTAACAATGTAGTTGTTGCCGAGAATCACGTCACTTTCACATGTAGACGTTTTTTTAATATTTTTCATATACATCTATCCCTACATGAATTAATTGCGTCTGCTTGTAATTTCAAATTAACACCTTTTACTAGATTCATAAGAAAAAAAATTCAGTATATGGTTCTCTATCTATCTGCCTGTTCATCCGGTTAATCTCGGAGACGCTGATAGCTGATGTAACAATCAATATTCAGGTTCCGCGAAATAAAGTCACCCGTGAAATTTAGTCTCCGCGGGTGAAACCGTATCGTAGCCGAAAGAGCTAGTATCGTATAAATATTGTCTATATGTACTTTAGCGCCAATGCCCGTGCAAAGGTTATTGCAGTAAAAACCTAGTCTAGCCACTTTTAATTACTCTAAGTCTGCCTCGTTTTAATTATTCCCATTCCAGCCAGTTTTTCCAAGAGCAGTGTTCAATAAATTAGCTCATTCAAAGTGGAATGCTGGAGCGCGCCTAAATTTAAACGTGGCCATTTGAAGCTGGTTCAATGATGAAAAGATCATAATACAACAGTTTAGAGTTATGGGGCCGATAATGAATCCGATTACTGAGGATGAATCAATTAGGCGCGGCTGAGGACCGATGACGTCACTTACCCCCACACCAGTGAGTGTCACTCGCTGGTGTGGGGGAATTACAATTATATTTACATCGAATAAAACAACTGGCCAAATGCGAGGTGCATTTGCCGATGTATATTGCTTCTAGCCATATTATGTCATGATTCTAGATCAATTGGAAGTAGCCATGTTGGTTTTTATTCCCTTATGAGTGCCCAATTATACGACACTAATCCCGATGCCTTGATGCAATTCCTTTTTTCTAAGAATACGAACTTTAATTACATACCGAGTACGTTTAGAGTGATTAAGATAGTTATACATTTATACACTTGTACATAATGGTGGTGATGCCATGACGTCATACTCGGTGCATCCACTCCAACAGGAGCATTGTTCCTTTATGTAATTTAAACTTAGTTCGTTTAAGTTAGTTCTTTCCTCGCGGAAGTATGCCGGACCTGTAGGTCTAAAAAGGCCACTTTGGGAGAATCATAATGTGAATCGATTATGATTCATCATGGAAATGACAAAATGGTCATTTATGTGCAGTTCATAGTATGATTTACGAATGATTAATATTTCGCAATTCACCTGTTTCACACTTTCCTATGAAGATTTCTGAAATGATCCACAAAATATGAATTGCTTTTGTGACAAATAGCATCATAAAAAAATAGTTAGGGACTAACCTTTACAATTATTGTAATCATTCGTGAATCATAATATGAATTGTACACCTGAGGGACCAATTTATCATTTCGATGATGAATCATATTCGGATCACTTTATGATTCTCCCAAAATGGCATTTTTTGACCTACTGGTATCTGTGTAGTTCAGAATGTCATTCCGGTAGTACTATTTAATTTGATTACTTGTCGGTACAAATTGTATAGACACAAGTTGTCGCTGTGATCAACATTTATATGGAGTCGAAAAGCTTTCCATCATCCCAAACTACCATACAATATCAAGGTATTTTATGTTGATGCACCCAAACACGCGTCGTTTGGGTTGTTAATATTTAGTATTGATTGCCATTTGAACTATAAATATAATACATTATATTGAATAGAATTGGAAGTTACTTTGCGGATGTCCATGTATATATAATAGCGAGCGAGCCGTGAGTGAGACTCGTTGTTTGTGTACCTGCGCGAGTCACAGTAACAGAGTCCAGCATGTATAAATAGGGAGTGCGGCATTATCCCCGGGAGGGCCTTCCACCCGTCAGCTCCGACGATAATATTCACCATCGACGTCACAAATACTTCCGTCGTACATTCTCATTGCGTCACAGTACCAAATATTCCCCTGAGCATTCACTTCTATGTCCGGAATTTTGCAATAAACTAGGAATGTCCATATTATATCACTTTACCAATACAAGATAAATGTACATAGGTATGTATGTCTATGAAGCACTGGAACCTTTGATTTCAATTGATTTAAAGCTAGCGTACATTAAACCGAAAGGTTTTCAGCTACTAAGGCATTATATTTGGTCGTTCACCTCTGGAGAATGGGAAAATATCACGTAAATTAGTTAGTATCCTCTTACAGAAGTTTATGTAGCGAGCTTTAAATACATTATTCGTTTATTTAACAAAGCGGTCGTAGTGGTGGCTGGTGGCACACATAAACAACGGTGAGCAGTAGTCCGCAGTGAATATGTAAGTGGTCGTAGAGCGCAGTTAACTGAGCATGAAATAAATAAGCCGACAACTAAATGTCGTGCGCACTCAAGGAGATCGCCTGCCGCGGCCCGAGGCCCGAGGCCCACGGCCCACGGCCCACGGCTCATGGCCCGCGACCCTCAGCTCCCAGGAATGTTCATTAGTGTAGCGATGCGGGATGACGAGAGGCTAATCGCAAATGTTTCGATAATTCAAACATCTCGATGCATTGCGATTTTTTTCAATCATAATCGATGATAACGAGTCCGACTCGCGTCTAATCGCCACTCATCGAAGACGACACGATGCATCGTGACGACGCGCCTCGGACAGCTTGCATCACCAATCGAAGCGATCAAAAAACCTCTTGATTGTTTCATCGCCGGGGCAGTCGATGGTTGACTCCATCGTAAATTATACCGACAGCTATTGTTTAGATTATTGAATGATCTCGTAATAGCGTATCGCTCCATTCAGTGTAGTGTAGTCGCTACTGGTATTACTTTGTACGTCCATCATCCATCTGTCGCGGCACAGCGGGAAATTCTTATTATTTCTTAGTTGGCCCGCTTGTAGTGGACAGTTTCCTTATCGACAACTATATTAAAGGTTTGTCTGTCACTTCGAGTCAAGTGAGTATACAACTCAGTCAACATTGACAAAATATCTTAACTTAATTAGAAATCTAATAACGTATTATACATGTTACCGTCGGGTTCGGAAGGTTGCATTACTAAGAAAAACCCTTTGAGAAACTCAGTACCTAATTACTCTTTTCAAAACGGCTTTTACTATTTCCAAATAGTGATACAAATGAATCACATAAATATATATAAGCCCGTGGACGCAGTGGAGCCGTGATCATGTTTTACAATATTAATGATTATATTATACAAAGGTGCAAACAAACAATTAACAATGAGTTCTAAAACAATGCCCCTTGCAATTTCGAAGCTCCCAGCCGTCAGCTCACAATAGTCTACGAGGGTGCTACGCCGAGCTACGAGCGGCTACGAGCGCTACGTAGCGCTACGCCACTTGCTTGCTCGCTACATCACTTTGGAGTTATTTAAAATCTGCTTTTAAATGTTCTTGTGTTTGTATAATTGTATGTTTAACGATTGTATATGTACATACAATAAGTAGTTGCAATACGTAATCTAATGGGTTCAATAATATTTACTCGCTTACCGCTCGCAGGTTTGTCTATAAGTCTATGTTCACTCTGAAGTCCATTATAACATTAAACATTTGTGAAACCGCATATTTCATATATCATATTACGTCGTACAGACTTAGTAACTTTACATATTTACAATATTTATAGTATTGTTCAAAATAAGTATTTGTAAAATGTTGTAAGAATGAATAATATTATTTTAGATAATTTAGATGTATGAGATCCAGTGTGACATGTAGATGTTTGTCCATCATGTCAGTACTGGCGGCTCGCTCCACATTTCCCCTCGACTCGGGAAATGAAAACTATATTCATTTAAGTTGTTCCCGAGCTCGCAGTACCGTCCGTCCATTTAACGCCCCAGTCACGTAATTAGTTATCAACTTTATTGCATACGGGTTAAGATTGAAGTTAGCACATCGACTTTACCAACAGTTGTACGTGCTGAAATAAATGCGGCATCTCAGTTGAAAAACTTAACACAATTACGAGAAATACAAATCTTGAGTACTTTACTTAAATACCTCTTGTATTGTTTACAATTTAATTGCATGTATTTATTTAGAGCCGTGTTAGTCGAGTGGCTTCAATAGTTGCTCGGTATGCAAGCGACGCATATTCAAATCCCAGTAATCAAAACTTAAGTACAAGGATGTAACACCATGAGCTTTTCGGTGAAGTTCAGCGTTGCGTGACAACCTACGTGTCTGAGAAGAAATTCAAAGACGTGTGTACAGTGCCTGAGGTGGCGATAGACTCACCATCTGCCATTTTGTTTTCACCTTCGGTGGAGAGTGAGTGTTCTAATACTTATCCTGTTGGGGACTGTTCTGGGATGGCGTGAGAATATCTATTTATTTTATTGTTTATCCCAGTTATATAGGTTCTCCCGTGGACAATTACACATTGTTCTAATTGATGACGTATAGAGCAAGATGACGTCATCAGTGCAACGGAATGATGGACGGTGCAGTAATCATTGTAATTAACATTCTAATTGACAGACCAGCAAGTTGAGCTCACCTTCAAATATATTATCGTCATGAAAACCGCAACGATGTCGTAGCGACTTATTTATTGATAGTGTTTTCGTGTTCATTATATCATAAAAATAACGGGACAGCTCAGTGCGAAAACGTCGTAATTTTTTATATCCCTTGTAGTTGAAGCCTTAATTCTGAATACCACATTGAAAAAGGATTTCGATCGAATAACTTTAATCGTTTAATGATATTTCAATCGTTTGTTTTACGTGGCTCGGGGCACTGGTCGATATCTGCAAACACGATAGTTAGGTGGATGTCGGTGTGGTTTGTGCACGAACGATTTATTACGTTGAAAACCAAACCTTAGCACACATCCCCAGTGAGTCGGCTATTGAATGAGCTGACACCATCGAGCCAGTTATTGATATTCTCAGAGCACCGATAAGTTGCTCTACACGACATCAAGGTGAGCAATATCCGTCGATCACCCCTCGACGAGCGATTTGACATACTATCACACACACACACACACACAGCGTCGGATTAAATACACAGCGTCATATTGTTGCCACGCAGCTGGTGTGACGTCACACGATACCTAAACATTAAGTAACGAATTAACCATCGTTTATAAGTGTGCATTTGTTACCTATTTAATTGACCGCTCCCTACTGCTCACTACGACCGTATAGTACTAAAATGCAGCATTAAACATTTAGCAAGCAAATAATTGCGTCAAGGAGCCAGTGTGATAAGAGTATTATGGGTGTCAAGTGTTTACATGCGAGTATATGTCTAATCTTTGGAACGCTCTACAACTTCCATGCAATTACACTAAATAATTTAAGTTGGCTTTAATTTTTAGAACGACATATTATTTTATAAATATACTATTTCTCAGTTATTATTCTGGTTGTTTGTATAATTACGAATAATTTTACTCGTAAGGTATTGCGGAATATGTTATCTCACCACGAATAAGTATATATACAAATGCAAGATCAAACCTTCTCAAGATTTTTTAAACCTTCTAAAGAATTTAGATTACTTACGTAGGCACAGCAAAGATTACATAACATTTAGAGTCGCTCCGCCACACTAGAAAGAGTAAGAAATGCGATACAAATGTAATTCAAAGCTGTTCCCCCAAAGTACACCTCTCCTTAGATAACATCGATAACAAAGTAGGTATAGTGCAGCCTGAGAGCTTAGTAGCTTAGATAATGCCGTAATAGGATTATACAATCCGCCCGTGGCGTGTCCCTCGGCTCAGCACCGACACACCTCCTACCACGGAGCTATCTATAAATTGGGATATTACTTTAATAGTGATACCAATGAACTTACACCATAATACGAATATTATATGGTATTAGTGTGGTATTTTTTTAAGTTTATTTATGAGTGTTGCCCCTTTTCCTGTTGTTTCGGTGTCAATAGTAAACAAATAAAATATGAAGGTATTGGTGCATAAATCAACTGAAGGCGCAGAAGCAGAAGCGCAGCGACACTGGGACACAAACAACCTATTATAAAAACAATATACAGTAACAACGCATCCACTGGACATAGAAATAAAATAAAACGCTCTTTACTTTAATTAGGAAATACGTCTCGTATTATGTTTTACTTTCTTGAGTGTCAGCAAAGTATGTGATCTTGAATCCAAGTGATGAAACGTGGCACGCACTACTCACACACTACTTTGTGGATGTGGCATACCATACATATGTATTACACGAACCAAGCCAAGGATTTACCATCTGGTGGTAAATCCGAGATTAGTTCTGTTTTTAGATGCCAACTCTGAGCGAATAGCAATTTAGTTCGTTAAATAGTCCGGAATAATTCATTCAGTGACTCTGGCTGACCTTTGACGGCTAGAAACAGATGGTTTCACTCATATAACATTGGAATTTGCCTGTGTGTCCCATTTCTTAGCTAAACTGTTACATTCCCTGAGCTTTATCTCTATCACTAACATATATGTATTTAGCGACAGACAACCACGAATATATACAGTAACAAGATCAGTAAAAGTAATAGTAAAAACGTTGATGTCGGTGAAAGCTAACGACGTTACGATCCCTCTTCACTCAATATCATCGATGTATGCTTGTTCAGGTAGTTATACCGAGACCCTCGGTCGGGATGGGGGGGGAGGGGTGTCGTCGCATCCTGTACCAATTAACTCCTATGATTTTGGTCTTTGGAGCCATTTATTTTATTTAGTACCATGTGTTTTTGTTGAACGAAAAGTACCCTAAAGGAAACGAACGACAAACACTAGAAACATTCACTATATTACATTTCATTTTGTATTACACGACAGATCCGTCGTCATCTCCCATAACGTCTTATATCTCACGATTCACCGTCATATTTGTTTAGCTCTTTATCATACTTAGTAAGCAACTTTCGTAAGAGCTAAGACTGGCGATGGACATCATACGTGGTAAGTGTAGATTGAGAAAATTAATAGGCTTCTAGACGTCTCCTTCAAATGACATTCATAGGCTCGTGATAGGTCCGTGATAAGCGAGGGCTTCGCGCTAACGCTCTAATCACATCTAACCACTGAACGGGCAATTAATGCGATAACAATGAGCTCTCCTGCTCTCCTGACTGGCTACTCCGCAAGGGAGTTAAAATAAGATCATTCAGGTAAACGTTTGCAACTATACACCCTGCATATCTGGAAATTAGGGTGTATATCGCGTGCACTATCACTACCACCGTACACCCACACTCGTAGTTATAATAGATTAAGAGGCAGTGCGCGCCGATCGCCCGCTAGTTGTTACGTATTAGCTGTGTACTATTCATAGAACTCCGTTCATTAGTCTCTCTACAGTTACTGCGTAATTCGCGGGAAACATTCATTGACTTTGAATGCGTTGGAAAAGGTTTATTGAATTCACTCAACTAACCTAATTAACTAGTAGCTGCACACTGTGCTGATGCATTCGACTAACGATTCGTGGAAAATGTGTGTGAAAAGGTGTGTAATAAGGTGTCAAATTAGCACTCCAAATACCTGATAGAATTAAACTAATGCGGTCCATTAATTTTCGATGTTTATAAGTGCCCTTCCAGGGACCAAACTAAATCAACCGAATCATTTTTATAAACGTGATCAACGCCAGAGTGTCACTCGGACATTGCTTACATAGATGAAAGGGTCCTACCATAATTATCATAAATAACACCTGACCTTACCCACCGTAGGGACACAACACTACTGTAAGATATAGTTTGGCTGCAATCTTCTCTACTGTGAAGGTATAGTCCCTAGTCAACTGACTCCGAGTTTCAAACGGGAGATTAAGCCGTACCTCTCTTAAAACTTCGAAGTAATAAATAAAACGATCCAATGTCGAATGCCGTTTGCCTGGCGATTATGTTCAATCGCTTGCCGTCGATAGCAGAATCACCGGAGTGCCCCCGCCGCGGGCTACTCATATAACTATGTGCTTACCTATAGTGTAGTGAACGCGAGGGAGTTCCTACATTAAGATCATTGATTTATGGTGCCATTCTCTTCAAGTCTACTAATGTGTAAAGTTTAAGTGGTAATGGGGTGTATGTAAAATGTTAATGTGTGATTTAATTCAGTTCAAACTTGGTGTGCATGTATGTTATATTATTTTTATACTCCAGTGTCTGTAGGCTTATGTTTTAAGATGACACCGTTGGTTTAGTGGTTGGCATACCTGAATGCAACACAACTTCTTAACACTTCGAACCCGATGATTACTTTAAATATTCCTGAATATCAACAATCAACAACAACGAGGATTTGAATTCAGGAAAAAAGTTGTTGTTTTTTTAACAATAACCTGTAGTATAGATTATTGTTCGGTTAATGGCAATAGGCTCTCCCTATATCGGGACTTCAACATAACTGGCGAAGAGTGGGTGTACTATAAGTAGGTACACAAGGTGTGAAGCATGTTTGTATGTATGTATGCGTGATTCTGGAACCGCTAATGAATGGAAGCTGCCCTTCTGTATTAGGTACCAAAAGCATATATACCGTGGGAAGGCGCGCCCAGCCGTCTAGTGGAAATAACACTCAATATATCATCACTATATTATTAGCTCACAGTAATACCGTACGACGTTCCATCGGACGTCCATTCACGAGCACATCAATATAGACGCGAGGTGCTCCGATAATATTGTGAACGTAAATACATTTATTATCCGGTAATACACTTGTTTACGTTTGGATAATATTGGATGGAATACAACTAATAGAAATATCTTACTATTTGTGATCACTATTTACTAAGTGTCATAGTTATATATTTGTTATTGATTCAGTATTACAGACAAGCGGTCACCATCCTACGAATACTTGTAAGGCTGGAATTATGAGTGATGTCTGTAGATTTAGCGTATGTAGGTGAGAATAATGTTCGCTCTAGTCACCCTGGAGCGAACACCGTTCACAAAATAATATATAACTTCATGTTTAAGGATACACTGCCGTCGCTTTCCGAAATCTGTTCCCAATATGTGAAGCCGCAAAACAGCCGCCATAAAATATTTTATGTGTAGTTTTTCCTTGATGTGGCAGGCGTCGTCGGCCCTCGCACCCGGGTGAACTATTGCTATTTGCATCAGTAGTCATGGCCCATCCTACACACACATGTATAATACAAATATGTATATAACAGCCGCATGGATCACGCCTCGCGCTATCTGGCATCGCATTGGACCATTATGGCCTCGCAGTCACACTTTATGGTAGTCGTACATAATGCGTCTGTCCGCACAAATATTACATTCGTAGCATATTTACATGATTTTGTAACATATACATGCAGAAATGCTTGTTGCATTATAACAAGGGAGAGGAAGCTAGAAGAAACAAGATAACAAGATGAATTATGTGAAAGTTGATACAACTTTAATCGGATAGTATATAGAAATGGAAGAGGAAAGCACATTGGGCCTAGTACAATCATCTAGGAATAAGGAAGGATCTAAGCTTTTTTAACACTACAAAGGAGGCAGTCACGCGTACAGTCTTCCCGGTAGTCAGATACTGCAGCCTATGTACGTAACATAAAGTGCACATACTTGCACTGAATCCCGGAAGGCTACAATTACTCATAGCTCACAGTGTGTATCCTTCCCTTGGTGAAGCACTAAGTTAATATTTATAAGTCATAATTGTGCAAACTCCCGGCCGTGAGTATAGCGAATGTCCTGAGTGAGCCTACATAATAAGCGGGCGGCGATACATCACGGCCGCCGCGCGCTGACACTCGCCGCTGATGTATTACGTACGTTACACACACTACTCTCACTTCAAGGATTCAGCTGTTGTTAAGGTTCATTTACCAAAATACGAATTGACGTGAAGGTCTGCGATCATATTGTTCCCATTGATCAATATCAGTCGGACGTCGTCCTTCTTGGGAGCTTCATCTTGTAGCCTGTGATTCTAAAGAATTTCAAAGTGAATAAATTCTATATGCTATACGCTACATTGTAGATAAAAGTAAAATAAACGGTGAATAACAAAAAAAGCAAGATACAAAATATAAAGTTATAATTTCAGTTCACTGAAAGAATATTCTAGGTATTATTTAAACGCAAGCAAACACTTCGAATTTATTGGAATCCGGTTGAAACTAACTAATTGCCGTTTTGAGAATGATGATGACACTTTTATCATAATACCAGTCCAATTTGAGCTCTAGGAATATTTGTTCGGTATCCTCCAGAGATGATGCTTATTCATTACAGTACAGCTAATACTGTGAATGTCACCAATATAGCGGGCGATGAGGTAGAGGAGTGTACACTCGGTGACAGCGGTCGGCGTCTCCTCCGGGAAATAACGAATGGCCCGCGCTTGTCGGGTTGATGTGACCTTTGACTCGGGCAGGTGTCGACCTGACACGAGACCTTAAACGCAAACTTAGAACTGGTCCCCTAACAGTATTCGACGGCCACCGCACACAAAGACGAGTCACTTCGAGGATCTCGGATAAATTCGGGCTAATCCCGCCTGTAGCTTGATAATATACGTCTGCAAATACATGTGTCTGTTGTCGCCAATGAACAGGAACTGACTTTCTGTATGTATATTTTTTTTGCCTACATTACCGCTGACACCTAGTTATTTCAATGACGCACGAAAACTAACTTAGGACATCTTAGTCAACAAAATATACGAAATATAAAAAGACTGGAGCAAAATATATGAGAATATCGCTGGCTCGATGCTCGAATGTAATATTTCACAGCAAATATCGACACACGCGTCACTCAGCGAGATGGAATCGAAAAAGAACTCAATAAATACGAACCAGGTTTTTTAATATCATAATATTTCTGAATCTGTGTGAAAATGGGTGACCGCGTCGGCTCTAATAAGTAATTACACGTATGTCTGATACACAGTGTCATCTCATACCACCCTCAAACGTACATCTATACGAGTATACCTTTGTAACTTGTGGTCTGGACGAACAGTATGGGATAAGAATCCAAGCGGCGACTCTGTCTTAGACTTGAATATTTGCGAGTACTTAGTGAAATCAAACCAAACCACCCACCAATATATTGACTACTACTTACTGCTCCCCGCCGTATTCAGTTACAAAGCTGACGGAACCGAACACCGGCTCTATAAAATAGTGAGTGGTCTCTTAGAGTGAAACATGACCCATGCAGCCGTGACGTCATCTGGCTCCGGCACAAGTGACGTCACACGTGGTACTTAAAAGTATCCGAATCTAGCGGTCGCCTGCATCCTCATTCAATGGAGTAGCAATATTTTATATATATAAAATGCAAGGTCTGACTGACTGACGGATATATCAACGCACCGTCTAGCCGCTGGTCCCCAAAACATGAAATTTAGAGGCTGTATCCACTATCCACAAAGGGTTTAATAAGGAGGTGAAATTGTTGAATTTTCTGTGAAACTTTTTCTTTCTCGGTCGAATACCACGCAGGCGACGCCGCGGGCGGAGATATTGTGTGTACCTATAATTGCATTTATTGTGTGTTGTATAGTTATGTTTGTAACAGAAGTGTTGTCGAACTTTGGTCCAGTTGCGTCGAAGGCAACGAGCGTGGAGCAGCTCCCGTGAAACAATAATATCATTCTCAATTCCGATTGTAACATAAACAAGTAACGGAAATGTTTTACGACCAATAAATGTTATGAGTTTCGGAAATTTTGCCCAAAGTTGACGCTCTATTTCAGTGTTTATACCCTTGTTCAGTTATGCAGCTTTCGAATTTCAGATTCGATTTGCAGAATTCGTTGAAGTCTGATATTGGCCTACAAGATTTGAAGTTAATTTTATATCTCACTAAGAAAGAAAAGTAAGGGCAAAATAATAAAAACACCTCTACCTATACCCCTTGAGGGGATACAGGCGTGCGATTAGTATCATTATAGACACATGCAAGGTGTTGTGCCTGATCGCCGCTTTCATAATCGCCCTCTCAGCGCGAGCTTCACCATCTGGAGACATTATTCAGTCCGCGAGCCATTGAAGACTGACAATTCCAATTTGAGGGTTCAGGATTATCCCCTCAAGCTTGTGACGCACTTTACGTTTACGTTTACGTAAGCACTTTATAAATACATGAATAATTTCCACTTTGCGTTGTTACGATCATTTAGGACAATATTTACACTATGCTCAACTATTTTGTATCAATATGTAAATAAAGATGTGTAACTTTGCTAATTACACAGAGGCCAGCTTCAAAGTATACAAAGAAGTACTAAATAAAAGGCAGGTTATTTGGTACAAATCACTTGTAGGTTTTACCAGAACCCTTATTGAATGTGTACCCTGGGCGCGGCGGGAGGCATCATTGTACATTAACGAGCTGTGCTCAGTAATCCGGGGCGAGCAACATCAAAGGCGCTGCACATCCATTATGTATCGATACCCGAGGATGTACTCGACCTCACAAACACTTACAAATGTACCTTTCACCTACCGCGGCTAATCCGATTATGAATTTTCGATGTAGATAATATTTGAAAGCGTCATTAATATAATATTGAAGTATTTTCGCTTAATCGTTAAACCTTAAATTAAAGTTTGTTTAATGACTCCTGTCCACCTCTTGATCCCAGATTCTGGGAGTAATGTTGCTTAAAAGACCGTACATTCGCAAATGTCGCTACGTTGCACTACGTGTGTGAAACTGCATGCCCATGGCACGGCACACGGTTGGTGGATTGTTTCAATACAGAGACCCCCAGATTGTTTGTTGCAATACACAGTAGATTAATTGGCCAGTCATCCGGAAGGCTGCGCATTAAAATCCCAACAAAGATGAATAAAACATTAGTGTAATTATTTGGAGTATCGGAGCGAGGCAGCGACTCTAAATTACATTAATTCCCGGCGCGGACTTTATTTACTTACAAATGATTCGTAATCACAACTCGCAGACAATAAATCACCCGAACCGGGATGTTTAAGGTTACAGTGGGCCGACCTCCGTACACTGCTGGCAGCCGTGCTGTACACCGGCCGGCTCTGATTCATGACAATTTATATCACGCACGCACAATTTCTTGGATAATAATTATGTATTGACTCATATTCAAACATCAACGTTGCAACATTTATGTTCGAGTAAGGGCCGATAATTATAACACTATTTAATTGTGCTCACGCCTGTTTTATCTAGAAGGGTAAGGAGATGTTGTGATATCAACACTCACTCTTCACCGAAGATGGTTAAGTGCCATCGTGACAAACGGTAGGCTCACCGTTTGTCACGCCGTCTGAGGCACAATACATATGTTTGAATTACTTCTCAGACTGACCAGATAATCATCATCATCATCATCACTTCTCAGACATATAGAGGCTAACAATGTTTCCATTTACCGTTAATCACGTGGTGTAAAATCACTATATATTTAAATTATTATAAATTTAAAAAAAAACTCATTGGTGCAGGCCGCTGGAAGTCGAACTTGTGTCGCTTGCATAGCTGGCGATTACTTAAGCCCAATGGCCACCAACGAGCACAAATTCGAAATGCTATAATATGTGTCATGTAAGCTTACTATTACAAGCTGCTGGACGCTACCAATACAACTAATTATGGTAAACGAACCAAAGGTCAGTATTAGTCCCTTACAATAAGAGCAGGCCAGCAACTAAGCATTCAGGTCGCGTGCGGATTCGTTTCCCGAGATAACCGTGTTTAGTCGCAAACAGGAAAACCGACGTCAGAGCAAAATGATGTCTTATTGTGATTCGGGCCGCGTCGCTCCACCGACAGCTCGCACAGATTTGCCTAACTAATACCAGGAAGCAAGTAATTCAGTTCCCGACCGGAAGGAAGCGAGGATACAATGAACATAATATGACAATGTCAGTCGCCGGTCCCCGGAGCGAGCGTCGACTCCCGCCTCGACCCTGGATCCCTGAACTACACTAAAAAACTACACTGAATTATTCATCCATTTTATGCTTATTACCCCTGAAGGTACTGATTGTTGGAGGTTGTTGCTCCAGATAGTACTGGTCTATGTAAATTATCACGTAACTAAAAAACTATTTATATAACATCACTTTAAATGCAGAACCGTCACATTAAACATTTTATACATATTCCTGTTTAAATATATATGCTCACGCCTGTATTCCCCGAAGGGGTAGGCAGAGGTGTTGTTATCACAAATACCACTTTTCACCGAAAATGATTAAGTGCCAACGTGACAGATGGTGAGTCCATCGCCGTTTCAGACACTTTACATACGTCATTGAATTACTTCTCAGAAATATGCAGGTTTCCTCACGATGTTTTCCTTCACCGTAAAGCAAGTTTTTTAGTAAACCTCATTGGTACAGGCCCCGATAGGATTTGTACTTGCGTAGCAGGCGACTGTTCGACCCCAAGGCCACAATGATTTCACACCACATGCTTTACGGTGAAGAAAAACATCGTGAGGAAACCTGCATATTTCTGAGAAGTAATTCAGTGACGTAAGTAAAGTTTCTGTCACGTTGGCACTTAATCATCTTCGGTGAAAAGTGGGTGCTGTAATTACAACACCTCTGCCTACCCCTTCGGGGAATACAGACGTGAGCATATGTATGTCCATTCAGAAATAGCTAGTATTAAAACTGTACTAGTACTTAAAATCTTACATTATATGTCATTACAAAAATAAACATAATGAATAATATCATAGAAACAGAGATAGTCTGGCGAGGTCTCTACACAATACAGGGACCAACCAGGCGTCAAATATAGACATAGTATTGTATTGTCTTTCTCTCAATAAGAATATTTAGAGTTCATGAAATTGTTTGTCTAAATAAAGTTGTACAATAACGTTTGAAGCGTATGATAATCCCACGGTAGGCTTGTTATTGTGACGGGACACCGTCAGTTCTAGACACGATACGACAGCTATGACAATGAAAAGCGTCAGTGAAGTCAAAGGAATAACTCCATTGTCCTGATTGAATTGATGCCGAAGCGCAGTTGCAAACACCAATTACTGGGCGTTGGCAGCACGAGCCGCGCTCATGGCTCGCAGCTAATTGCCTGACTGGCTGTTTGATTTTAACCACGTTGTGTTTAAATGCTCTGTACGTGCGCTTCATACGTAGCTACGTACAGAAGCAAGTATCTAAATAGTGTTCTTTACGGTAATCCAGCCGGCTTCAAACAATGTGCCTTGTTTATTGAACACTACGCGCCCTGGCCGATAAATTTCCATTCACAACGATCGATTTCCTCCGTCGAGATTTTGGGGTCTATTAATATTGTTATACATCTATAGAAATAACAAGAAATAATAATGAAGTAGAAATAAAAGTGAGCAGACAGGCAAACTTCAATGGCTGGATTTTTCGAAGCGCAGTAAAATTATTCTTATGTTTCTGGGCTTATAGTTGATTCAATGTTCTAATATGGAACTTATTACTTTTAATCAAGCCTGTCAACACAATATCTGAATGTTGGTGGGCTTTGAGATATTCAGGTTGAAGTAAAAAAAGCTTGTAGGAGCACCATACTCTTGAAATCTTTAGATGGAACAAGTTAAAGTGAGTCATGTCCCGAGCGCTCCGCTCACATACTCTCCTCCTGCCCATTAGATAAACACGCAAGTTAAATGTTCAATAAAACTTTACCAGGTTAGTTCTCCCTCCCCCTACTCCGCCCCCCTCCCCGCCTCCCCCTATCCTTTCGCCCCCGCGCTCCAGGAGCGAACAGGTGACGTGTGTCCCGTGGGTACACGACGAATATTTGTTCAGGATGGGAAATCCTGGACTTCCATTTTCCATTAAAGCACTAAGCTGACATATATAAACTCCATTATGTTTTATTTCATACCACTTTTATTACAGCTTCTTATAAGTAACCTACGTATATAATGTTCAACTTATAAGTAAGTACTTAAATGCGATAAATAGTTGGTGAGTAAATAATAACAAGGCAAATAAGTCCATCGTATGAGGGTCGCGCGTGACTCCGCCAGCCCTCGCACTATATAAGGGAGCTGACAATTTCCAGCGGCAATTTACTCGTAACATAATGTAACGTACCCTGACCGCTCCATTGTTCCACACTCCGTCTTGCAAAATGAACAGCCGTGTTTATTACACCGCGTCGCAGGGCTGCGCCGGCACCACCTCCCAGGGCTGTGCTGCACACACCATACATCACATCGCACCGAACACCATGGCTACATATTATGAACATTAATATTATCCAGCAATCCCTGCAGAGTAAATACACTTACAAACTAACAGAGAATGGGATGACGTATTCGTCATTCTTGCGAACACGTGTCGTCTGTGGAGGCTCACGATAATTAGTATAATTAAAATATTTGCACCGCAAATAGTTAACAGGGTGATGAACTGTTATGTTTATCTTCTATGGTTTAAGTAATAGACGGAATTAACTTACAATTAATGTCATACATACATACATATGCTCACGCTTGTATTCCCCTAAGGGGTAGGCAGACGTGTTGTAATAACAACACCCACTTTTCACCGAAGATGACTAAGTGCCAACGTGACAGATGGTGAGTCCATCGCCGTCTCAGATACTATAAATACGTCATTGAATTACTTCTCAGACATATGCAGGTTTCCTCACGATGTTTTCCTTCACCGTAAAGCACGTGGTGTGAAATCACTGCACATCAAGTTTTTTTTTTTAGAAAAACTCATTGGTATAGGCCCCGCTGGGATTCGAACTTGCGTCGCTTGTGTAGCAGGCGACTGCTCAAACCTCAAGGCCACCACGGCTCTTCTATCAACAGTGACAATTAATGACCTCTAACTGTAAACATATTTTGAGCAGTGAGGGTTAAGAACTACACGTATGAGGGTCGCCTCGAGCCCATGACACACGCGGCGTACCATGAAGGTCGAGTGTGTGTATTGTTAGGCATGTGCGGCCAAATACTTGGGATATGTTTCCGAGGAAGGGACGCTCCTCTATATTGCGACCGAATAACTCTACCTTACACATATTTAACTATACTAAGACGTTTGAAACAAAAAATTATGTAATGTAGCTTAATATTCATGAGCATAGTATTTACCTTTAATTCCATTTTAAAAGAAGGCATAACTAGGTTCCCATTTTAAACTCGGAGCTGCCCGACTGGGAATTGTATCTAAGTCCAACATGTACTAAAATCCGCTTAAATAACTTGTCTACATGATTGACATTTTCCACATTAATAATTTACTGTAATCCCTATCATGTGATACGTGAGCAATCATCGCTGTTAAGCGAATGGCCACCTTGTATTCCATTATTGGCTTACAACATGCCTTAAGAGCTTACTCAGTTAGTTGTTAGTTGTAGCCCGTCGCGGTGGTGTATTAACAATCACGTTATCCTCAACCCAAATACACACATGAAGCCAGCGACGGTGTTCATGTTACTAAATTTACCGTCTCGAGATAAATACTGCCAAGGTTTACAATTTCAATTACTTGCTTTAGAATTTCCACATGTACTTAGATACTATTAAACATTGCGAATTGTTGTTATTTTTTATGTTAGAGTAGCATTTAGTGTTCCTGTGCGACCAGTGAAGAAACTGTGGTAGTTATTCAGAAACTCTTCTAAATGTATTGGCACAGTGATTCTATTATTTATAAGATAGGCAACGCGCGAGTGACACTTCATGTTACAAGCATTCATAGGTTGCAGTAGTGCACCATCAGAACTGTACGCTTGTTTGACACCTTGGTTTGTAAAAATAAATAAAAATTCATGTTTTTAAGCAAAGCGTGGTATAAAGTATATCGTCGGTGTCGTTAGATGTGCCGCGTGCAGCTGGAGTGATACTGTAATGTGTCCCAGAGCGAGTGCCAGTCTCATCCAATACTCGCAGTGCCGTCCTGGGGGGCACTTGTCGAGTATCGTGTTCCCGCCCGAGGTGTCCCCGAGGAGCCGCGCAATAAGAACGGATTCTTTCACACGAATCGTATTGAGACTGTCGACACGTAAATGTATATTTATTTATGGAATATGGAATCTGCACGTTCAATTCGAAATATTTTTAGAAGAGAATACCTAGTTGCTTTTACCACCGTGTGTGCGTGTGTGACAGAGAATCAGTTATTTATGTGTTCGTGCAATCCCTGGAATGAGTTCACGTGTATCGAGGCGCCGTGAGGCAGCGCGCCTGTGACGTCACGACTTGACAATGACATTGTCAAGCGCTGGCCTGAATATGAATTTGCTGAAGATGTGCGTATCTCTATTCTCATAGTGGTAAAGTCGGTATTGCGACCACCGAATATCGTGCCGTCAAGGCCTTGTAAGGGTCTCTCTATAAAATTGATGACTTTTTCCAGCCGGTGTTCGGGTGATAGATTAATTTCACTTTTATATTAAAATTTGCATACCCAACGCCCGAAATAGAATTACTGAACTGCCGGTGTTTGCGGAAGTTCTTTGTTGAATATTGATTTAATCATTTTGAACGGCGATGCGATGGGAACAAACGTTCCTCAGTATTCACGTATTCTTCGAGTCATGCAGGATGTATGACTCGACATTCAAACACAAGGCACCTATAATAAGGACGACGTCATGGAATTTGCTAAAAATAAATGAATGGACGTGTAAGTACTACTATAACTACATTGGATTATTAAAACATACATAATATATATGTACACTGTGAGACATACAACATAACTCATTGAAACAATCAACAAAGGGAGTATAATCTCTTTGAAGCATTGAGACGGGAGAATGGGAATGCACCTCTAGACGCGAAGCTACGAGCTGAGGAATGCGTACTCTTGTATACTCTACTATATTATGTAAGTACTTTACCGTACATCACTGGGAGGGCCAGGCGATAGTTTATTAATGAAGCGCTGACACTATGCTTGCTTAAATGAATTGCTTCAATAGAGGTCGGGCTTAATGGGCATCTTCTTCCATTACTTCCAACGTAGCAATGAACTAGTGACACCCATGGTGTGACAAGCACATTTAGGCAACATTAGTTGCTTACGATCAGGCAGAATATAGATACACTTGTATGATACGTTAGTGATGAAAAAAAAAATGTACCCCCTTAGTTTGTACACTAGGTGATAAGTAAGTAATGTAAGTATTTGCGGCTCTTATAATGTAATAATACACCACAACATTCACAATTCATGACTAACCTGAAAAAGTAATTACTTTAAAAAGGAGCCTATATAGTCTGCGTGGAACATTTTAATTAGAACAAAAGTGTAACATTATGGTCGCAATTATTGGAGGAGAGTAGTCAGATGTATTAGATGTTAGTGGTGGGGTGAACGACCCCTGCTCGCGTTGCTGAATGCCAAGAGGTTTCAGAGGTCGCTAGCCTCGGCCCGAGCTTTTACAAGTCTTTTACTTACTAATGCCGCTCTTAGACAACGTTTGGGTAGGTATTCAATCATGTTGAAATATTTTCCTTGTGATTTAAAAAAAATATCGACCTTTTTAGCACTCCAAAATATTATGAATGTCATTCGTGTCTACGAGAGTACTGAGCGCTATTGTGCGTATATTTTATTATTATAATTGACTAGAAGTACTTTCATGTGATGATACGAGCTGAAAAGTTCGTTACTAACCCCATGGACCTTCTGTTCTGGCCACCTTTCGAACACAACACTACTCTAAAGTAGCATTATTTGACTGTGATTGTAAGTAGGAGGTGCATCCTTAGTCGGGCAACTCCGAATTTCGAACGGGAAAATCAGCTATTCCCTACTTGTCTTAAAATTACTATTGTTACTGTAGTAATAACAATGCATGCTGCACACAATATCTAACTGTCTGGTGCGCCGATAGTCATACGAAATTCATACATTTGCATAATCGTATTCATAAATTGTCAATGTGGTGAGACGTAACTCACCACACGTTTATTTATACAAATTCGGGAGGAAAAGTCTCGGCATAACAGGATTTTCGGAATTCTGTTCTATGGATAGATGAAGGCTATTCATCATGTAATAACAGAAAGTGCATTTTGAAAGTCATTGGTATTTATAAAATAAAGAAATTACAATGCTGCCATCCTGGCCACCATCATTGTGATTACAATGCTGCCATCCTGGCCACCATCATTGTGATTACAATGCTGCCATCCTGGCCACCATCATTGTGATTACAATGCTGCCATCCTGGCCACCATCATTGTGATTACAATGCTGCCATCCTGGCCACCATCATTATGATTACAATGCTGCCATCCTGGCCACCATCATTATGATTACAATGCTGCCATCCTGGCCACCATCATTATGATTACAATGCTGCCATCCTGGCCACCATCATTATGATTACAATGCTGCCATCCTGGCCACCATCATTATGATTACAATGCTGCCATCCTGGCCACCATCATTATGATTACAATGCTGCCATCCTGGCCACCATCATTATGATTACAATGCTGCCATCCTGGCCACCATCATTATGATTACAATGCTGCCATCCTGGCCACCATCATTATGATTACAATGCTGCCATCCTGGCCACCATCATTATGATTACAATGCTGCCATCCTGGCCACCATCATTATGATTACAATACTGCCATCCTGGCCACCATCATTATGATTACAATGCTGCCATCCTGGCCACCATCATTATGATTACAATGCTGCCATCCTGGCCACCATCATTATGATTACAATGCTGCCATCCTGGCCACCATCATTATGATTACAATGCTGCCATCCTGGCCACCATCATTATGATTACAATGCTGCCATCCTGGCCACCATCATTATGATTACAATGCTGCCATCCTGGCCACCATCATTATGATTACAATGCTGCCATCCTGGCCACCATCATTATGCACTAACCAAAATACGTTGTGTGTGTGATGTACACACTCGACTCATTAATTTCGTGCTGCAAATTAAATGTAATTGAACCAAATATAATTGCTAGCGCAAACTGAATAAAACGAACAGATGTTCCATTTGTTATGTTCTTTGTTTTATTTATTTAAAGTCACTTTCAATTTAAACTGAATTTTACTGTAGAACTTTTATCATTAATTATTTCCACAATACAACGGTCGGAGCTAACTTTTAGTCGACCACCGTTTAAATAAAATGTACTTTATTTGAACATCTAAGGTCCGATGTAAAAAGCTCGGTTGTATTTTTTGCGTCGCCTGTGCTCTGTGAAGGGTGAATGGAGTGATGTCTAACAATAATATCCGCTCCGTGCGCCGGGACTCAGCGCCGCCCTACTAAATATTATTGACATCATATAATTACTTTTACTGTCTCTTTAGATTAAGCTATTTCTTGGGGCCAACTATGATCGTTTTCTTTGCTTTGACGTCTAATTTTACGTTACCAAAATGAATCGTCAAAGCTCACAAATTCTTAATACGCTCTGCTCAAACCCATGATGGTAAGCCCCCTATACCACTGTACAAATATGTATGTTGTATTGTTCATCTTATCGTGTCGAAAGGCATATCGTATTAGAGGTGTCAGTCTTCAAGTACAAAATGTTAATATGACCGCGACTAACACTCGCCCCCATATTTACACATCCATATTATTTGAGTTATATCAAGTTCAATTCAACGCTATTATATTACAAGTGAGGTCGACATATACTCATATTTAACTGAGACAAATCCGCGACACAAATTAAACGCGCCGGGCAAAGTTCAGCAAATCTATGCGAGTAATGAACGGACGAGTTCCAAACTGTGGAGAAGTCACGTAGTCGCAGCGTTTGCTCGCTTCTGGGAGAAAAGTGATGAGCACACTGAGCACCGGCATGACGCGCTCCTCTTACATCACTACGGTGGCAAAACTAGCAAACAGCTCTTTTATGGAAAAGTGGCTATGGCAGCTTATGCATGCTTGACTGTAGGTACCAGCCACAGCGCCTACCATATGAAGCTGTCACAACCTTCTTGAAGTCCCCTTGCTGTGGACACTTCGCAAATCCAAGTACGGGAGCTCAGCCTACAAAGTAAGTAGGAAGAAGCATCATTGTAATGACATACGATGTACGACATGCACGCGAGCTACATAAGTGAGTACTAGTAGTTGGAAGATAAACAAGTGAATACACACTTTTGAAGCGCTTTATACGTATGTAGCGCCAAAATATGCACCAAATAGTACTCGTTCCAAGTATGATCGAGTTCTATTCCAATTATACTAGTAGCGTTTATGAGAGTTAATAGCTATAATAATACATACATTACAGTCAGTATTAATATGACTAGCACCTGCAATAGCCGGCAATAGCATTGTGGCAAATGTTTGGACATTACAGCGGAGATGATAAAGTAGGGTCGTTTATAAGCTTATCCTTGCAGCTCGCACATAATGTATGGTGTCGCCAGTTGTGAAATCCAAACAAAATAAGTTCATAACTTCTTCAAACGAGTATAGACGATATCTCTCGACATTATAAATATTACTAAGAAATGCAAGTGCTGTCACTTTCACAAGAGACCCTTTCCGTAAAACAATTGTTATTACCTAGTTTATTTATAATTTACAAATGTATTTTATCAAATTGTCAGTCTCAGTGACCGCGGCGGTTTATATATTAGGGGTAATTCGTGATGTTTCCCACGAGTGCACGTCACGCGTCACGCGTCACGCCGCTCATAATAAACTTGTTTGACATCTTACTAAAAATTAAACTCTCGTAAAATCTACTAACACCAAATGTGATCTATTCATAGAGTTTCTGGAAGTGTCTCACTATTTGGTATGTACATTATAGGTATTTACTTAAAAAAAGGATCCGGCGTAAATAGTACAAGTTTTACTTTATTTGGGACAAGATGGCGCGTGTGATAGCGTCCGAACATTAATTAAAATTCACTGCGTAGCGGTTTTTTAATCCATTTATGTATTAATTATGATTGCTCGATGAGTCTAGCCTGTCGACTATCGTTTGAAGGGACATTTTGTTAAAAGACATACATACATACATATGCTCACGCCTGTATCCCATGGCGGTAGGCAGAGACCACCGTTTGCCACATGCTACGATCCTTACATACTTCTCTCGCTCCGTCCACAGAAATGCATCTCTTCATACATTTCCTTCGGTTACGAGTGCTCCGATTTTACCTTTCTGAAAAATACTATTAATTTGGCCATAATTCCTCCTTTGTTAAAGTAGCCAGATTAAACAGCAGTTGTTCAATACTAGAGTCCAGCGGTTTCACTCGCGTAGACTTAAATAAAAGTAGCCTATGTTACTCCTTGTTACATTAGCTATATATTAGTGAAAGTCCCGTTCAAATAGGTCCAGCCATTTCAGAGATTACCCGGAATAAATAGGCGGACAGACAGACGGACGGGCAGACAGAGAAAATTTTGGAAAATTTGTTTTTTAAGTCAGTGTCGTATATGCTGTCAAATGTATTTAGTGAAAAGCTTTTATTTTGGAATTACAAACAGACACTTATTGACTTTTATAGATATATAGATATTTATTTTAATGACATAGTGTTAAATTTAGCCGCTATTATATTTCCAAATAGTAAATGTTTAGTCAGGTCGAACGAACACCATATTATATCGCAAATTGTCGAATTTACTCATCTCGTTGGCTGCCATTTTGTCAAACTGAAATTTAAAGCAGGTAACAATAAAGCGTTTCCAATTTAAATTGGAAATGCTGTTATCTTTTGAGTTGGAATAGCGCAGTTGGTTCGGAAACAGTTGGATTGATGCGAAGATACCGCGACTGGTCTTTTGTTGCTTATTGACGCATCATAATACATGATTATACGCTCATTGGAGTGGTCTCTACACACTTCAAAACTGTAATTTTATAAATTGTAGAGCGGGGTGATCATATAAATATAACATATACAGGATGTCGGAGAAAATAGGACAGCTGTTAAAATATGTAATATGGTATAATTTTAGGAAGCAAATAAAATTATTATGCCAAAAAAATCTTTAGAGAGCCGTGGTGGCCTCGGGGTTTGAGCAGTCGCCTGCTACGCAAGCGACGCAAGTTCAAATCCCAGCGGGGCCTGTACCTATGAGATTTTCTAAAAAACTTATGTACAGCGATTTCACACCACGTGCTTTACGGTGAAGGAAAACATCGTGAGGAAACCTGCATATTTCTGAGAAGTAATTCAAAGACGTATGTAAATTGCCTGAGACGGCGATAGACTCACCATCTGTCACGTTGGCACGTAATCAAATTCGGTGAAAAGTGGGTGTTGTAATAACCACACCTCTGCCTACCGGCAGAGGAATACAGGCGCGAGCATATGTATGTAAAAACATCTTTTTACGTTTTCGATTAATTGTCGTTCAAAGTTGACCACATCAAGACCTTATTTTTGCATTAAAATCAGTGGTAGCGTAGAGCTACTCATGTGAAATCTAACTACGTTTTTGATTTTTTTTCTCGCACTGATCCTGACATAGTCCCATAAAACCATTTTTCGAAACCATTAACCCACTCCTTTATTCAACAAGTTAAATGACCACGTACGTAATGTAGGTAAACGCGGCCGCGCGTTTATGCAATCGCTTAAAGCCGCGAGCTCTGTGGCCCTTAGCAATTATAGCCTATAACTACGTTATCGTTGGATCTAGATATTTTACGACTTCAAAATAGTGATATATTCATAAAACCCTACAACTTCTAGAAGACAGCTGTTCCTTTTTCTCCGACATCCTGTATACATATTAACTTAAAATGTTATTAAAAAAAAAGCTTGACACTTTTAAATGTATGATAAATTAAATTTAAGTGTCTGTTTGTAATTTCAAATTAACAGCTTCTTACTTTTTACATAAGAAAGTATATCCGGGACATACATCATAAAAACTCACTGTCAGTCTGTTTGTTCCGGCTAATCTCTAAACGGCTGGACCGATTCTTAACCGGACTTTCAGTGACATATAGCTGATGTAACAAGGAGTAAATTAGGTTAGAAAATATTGGTTAGGTTCCGTGAAATAAAGGGCGCGCGGGGGAAACCGAGAAACACAGCTAGTTTGTAAAAGTGTTTCATTAATAATAATCCATTTCATTGATTGTGCAATGAAATACTGAATATCGCATTGTTCTTGGTCCTTTTGTCCAATCTCGCCTCTAACAGGCAACAGCTGACACAATACTGTACACAGGGCAATGGCGCCCTCCTGAAACGTCTACCTAGTGTATACACCTAGGGCTGCCACTATGCATTACTAGACTCCCATTAACAATGGATTTGAGTAAATATAGCTTATGTCAATATACATTTGTCGGAGTATAATAATCATATTGAGCATCCCTCATAATGAGGGTATTCAGGCACATCCCAGGAGGATACGACCCGCGACCTCGTGTCACACAGCCGATATTTACTTAATGCTGGCAAACTTTCACATAGATTTTACCTACTACTGCTACGACAGATAGATTGGAGGATACGATGTTACATTTGAACATACACAGTTGTGTTTGCCTTGAACACTCTTATGAACGTACTAAAATTGCAGTATTTGAAAAAAATCTTGTCAATTTTGCCCAACTTCAAGAAGTTTGTGCTGTGACCTAACAGGGTTTATTTTAGTTTGGCTTATATTTACCAACCATTATAATTGCGTTTATTTTGCATATTTCATGTAATTAACTTAAATGCAATAAATATATATATATGAATACATTACAATATCATAATTTACATTATTTGTTCTTAATATTTTTATAAGGCCTTCATTAATCATTTTAATTTCTCGATAGCTGTCGAGATAACTATCGAGAAATTGAAGTGATTAATGAAGGCCTTGGAAGATTCGTGAACCTGGAAATAATTACCGCCAGTTCGAAAACGACTAGACTTGTAACTAACAAACGTTACATGATAGGTTCTCTAATTTTGGCGGTGTATTTCTTTATATTTCTTAGTTTTTGTTGTCAGTGGGACTTGTGGGAGTCTATGTTCAGCTGAAGGTCGCTGGGTGGAGAAACGTTGTTATACTAGTATAGCGGGGAATAATCTGCTCCGAGGACACGGATGAATCGAACACTAAATGCTATTGCTTCTTAGATTAACGAGTTTAAACAAAAAGTAATGTAATATATTACCACCAATATATATTTGAAAGTTCCAACACACCCAAAATGTTAATAACTTGATGAGTCCTCTCGGTCCCAGCACCAGGTGCTCAAAGTGGAAAGTTAAATGGGAACAGTAGCAGCGCATAATGTGCCGGGCAGCGGGCAGCGGGGAGCGGGGAGCTGGGAGCGGGAACCAAGTTTGAATGGTGTTTTTTGTTAATTTCCCAGCGCCGCCGACATCGGCCGTTATGAAAGCCCCGACAATAGATCCGCCCGCGAAACAATGTAAGTACAAAAATATTTTTTGTTCCGGAAACATTAACTGAGAACGAAAATTATGGCACTTTGTTAAGGAACTCGCTTAATACTTGCGAACTCTCATACCTCGTGCTCGTCCTACGAAATAGGCTACGAAGATGCTCCAGTGACTGCACACGTCATTTATATCTATGCTTTTAATTAATACGAATAAAGTATGGTACAAATATATATCTAAAAAAAAAAGATTGTGTTTGTCGCAACTAATATCCGAAACCGCTGAACTGCCACTGGTAAGTAGTTGATGGTATTTCTTTTATATTAAAAACGGCTAAAATAGAGCTTAATATGGTGAGATAATGTGACCATCGTGTTACACGTGCCACAAAGTGGACTATCACATCCGCTAGATTAGTATGGGTTCGAGCTCGAGCGTCATACACATTATCGCCTCACTTCATGATCGTATCAATTGAACAAATAATTTATTAAATATGCTTACGCCACCCTAAAAGGTCCCTGAAGGGGTGTAGGCAGAGGTGTTTCACTTAAGATGATTAAGTGCGTAAAAGTTAGTTAAGAAAAGTTATGCACTAATTTGAAATCAAACTTAATATCAGGTCTATGATAATAATATAATAAGAGTGTTGACGCTGTTTCTCATAGAACTGGCCTAAATAGTAGTCCAGTGACTTGTGAGAGCAAGCATCATTACTTGTTTGCTCAACAACACAAACAACATTATATAAATGTAGTTATTTCCTCGCGACGTTATACAACGCCGGTAAGAAGATTATTTCATAGCTAGCGATAACTATTTATAGTCGCTGGAGGCGTTTGTATACAGACTAGTGACTTTCGCTACTCTTATAGGGGAGTAGTCACTTATCTGTGCTTTTAATAAGCTCTCATGAATACTTTTCGTATTCATGATATTTATAGGAACAGATAAAGGTCAAAGATATTTTTATATAACTTTTACAATGATAATGTTTCCCTGAAACAACAGTCCACGTATCTTACAAGCTGTTCCCTATGTAGTTATGGATAGTTTAGGACTAGTAAGCTCATCATAACAACCTTCTTTCCGACTTCTGTACAGATAAATAAAATTGAAGCGTCTGTTTGTAATTCCATAATAACAGCTTTTCACTAAATGCAAATGAATGAATATACGGTACTGACAAAAAAAACAATTAAAAAACAAATCTCTGCTTTTCTGTCTGTTTGTTCCGGCTAATCTCCGAAACGGCTGGACCGATTTTAACGGGACTTTCACTGGTAGCTAATTTTACAAGGAATAACTACATTTATTTAAAAAAACATTTAGGGTTCCGCGGGAAGGAATTTCAATCTACGCGGGTGACACCGCAGGGCACAGCTAGTATGACAATAATATGGCACCATTTAAACAGGACACATATTTGTAACGTATGTAGACCCTGGTTGTGCAGTGGTAAACTTGCGCGATGCATATTCGCCATTGTCTCGACGTGTGTTGCAATGAACCATACACCTGAGCGCTCGCATTAGCTTGACTGTCCAAACAATCCAAACAAAATGTATAGAGTCCTCGGATGAATCCTGTGTAAAGATGAGACACAGACGTTAAGGAAGATAGAATAAATTCATGTTGGGGCAGCCGAGCTCAACAATTGTAACAAATGCTCTTTTAATGTCCCGCTGTCTCGTTGAACGCGCTGTAAATCGTCACTCGTCAGTCGGCCGCCGCTCACCGCTCGCCGCTCGCTTTGTGATTGGAATGCCAAATGAGAAACATTTCATAATATTTCTGATTTAAATCTGTTGCTGGTAAGCAACATTATATTGTGTTCGCATCGTTGGCAGTGCATATAAAATATGTATATATTCATATCGCACATCCATCCACCAGGGAGGGGGTCATGCTATGAACTTGTATTTTGATAATGACTTGTGCTAGTCTTTCTTGCACGTACAATCAATAACATGACCTAACACCAACCTCCTTATAACAAAACATGGGTTAAACCAAGTCTACACTAAACGCGGACTAAAACTATGTGCATCTCTTTTGAAATCCGTATCACAAAAAGAGGGAATTACTTTTAAACCACGGATTATCTTAGGCGATGTTATGTAATAAGGGGGCAACAAACAAGGTTAGAATAATGCAGGTACTAAATAACTATTTGCATACATCATGCATACAATGTAAATGTATCGTTGTGACAATGAGTGTAACAATAGAATAGGGAGTCGCGGCGACAGCGCACCCAGCCACCCCGGCTTACTATAATTTATTATTGTTTGGTTCGCCGCAGCTGACAGCGACGGTTTAGGCTAATGTAAGCCTATGCCTGCTTGTCTAGAAACACAACTGACTTGTGGCTCGCTGTATCTATATTCTAAGTAGAGAGTTACTGGTAGTAACTTAGTACAGTGACCGCTGATCATCGAGCACGTCATGTGCTGGTTTTGTTTGGACGGCGGTCCCTCCCAACATCACTTTAGATGAATAAAGACAAATTTTCACATTTCCTCAGTTATTTCGGGTTTATTATTAAAATTCCTAATGTCCGATTTCGTAGTAGATGCCAGGTGGCTCTCCACAGTATGGGACCTTTGACCGAGTTCGTTATGTTTACTGATGTCGACAGCGCGAGCGGTCCACGGCGCCGGTTATAATTAAAATGCCTGTCGATTACAAAATACCCGAGTCGAATATAGTGTAGATACACACGAACCTTATTTACATATATACATATGCTCACGCCTGTATGCCCCGAAGGGGTAGGCAGAGGTGTTATAATCACAACACCCACTTTTCACCGAATTTGATTAAGTGCCAACGTGACAGATGGTGAGTCTATCGCCGTCTCAGGCACTATACATACGTCTTTGAATTACTTCTCAGACATTGCAGGTTTCCTCACCTTATTTACACTCAGCAGTATTTTCTTAAATACAAAATATATATGTTTGTATAACCTACATAGTTTACACTATGTACAACTTAATATTCTGAAGGTAAATGAGTAGGAAAGTTCTAAGAAAATTTATCCCTAAAGGAAATAATGACAATTAATTTTATGGAAATCCTTTTGCTTGCAATAGGTACTCTCTTTTATAATATTATGTAATTATATATCGTAATATTATAAAGCAACGTAGCTCGGTATAACGTAGTTAATAACAGAAACACCATGGTACGCTAAATTGCGCTA
Organism: Watsonalla binaria; assembly: GCA_929442735.1. NCBI lineage: Eukaryota > Metazoa > Arthropoda > Insecta > Lepidoptera > Drepanidae > Watsonalla > Watsonalla binaria. The sequence goes on along the minus strand of OV838934.1, from coordinate 10,808,577 downwards.
CCGAAGAAATGGACTTTCGCATAGCCGAACTATCACGTAAATGGTCGTATCACACACGCTGGACTTACCAGGAAATGGACCTAATACACCGAAAGGCACGTTCAATCAAACCCATGAGAGAGGGCTCGTTTCACGGCAGTGGGTATATTGTTTGCAACTGCATCAAACTGTTTGCAACTATGAATTGGGAAGTCAATCAGTGGCGTGTGGTGTCTGCGCCGTGTGCAGTAGGATTGCGAATTGCTGCGCCATTACTGGATCGTGCAACACTTTTCCAATTTACTAATATTTTGTGTAGCTTTGCTGTGTAGACTGGCGATGTCAGCCAGCGCCCTCACCTTTGTTGTTGTTATCGACGGGAACTAAACATACTGCAGTAATTATTACGGACTCGTAGAGAAGACTAAGTCAGTTCCAGAATTAAATATCTATAGTACTTAAGTACCTAGTTTGGTAACGATATTTTATTATTTTATCGACTGAATAGAAATTCGGATCACCATCATTATTTCACGATGCATGTAACCCAACGCATGTATAATAGGTAGTGCGACCACCTTTCAACAATATTTCTTGTATATAGCGAGCATTCACCGAAGGCAATATTCAGCGGAACGAGTTTGATGATATATTATATCAGTTGATATCGGGCGCGTCGTTGACAGAGGCGTACGATGACTTATTTATACAAGTATATGATAGGTATTAGCTTCATGCTCGACGCTCATTTATTCAAACATGCCCACTCAATGCTGCTTGGTGTTTATAATGGAACTTTTTACTGAAAAATATGATGCTTAGACTCTAAATTTGAGGAGACACCAAATATTCAGATATACGGCTAGTAGTTCGGTATTGGTCCGTCTATCAAACTATTATTATTGAACTTACAGTACCCAGTGGTAACGAAGTGCTACACCCTCACTTAAAACGCAATTTGAATAATGCATTTTGATAATCTGGGCATTCGGTAATCCCGAGAGAAATCAAAGAGATGACTTGACTGATGTGTGAACTCGTGGGAAATATGGAGACCACATGTAATTTATTCGTTGCTCACTAACGATTACATTACACATATATTTGTTATGCGCCAAGTAGTGAATGGTAATAAAGTTTATGAGAATTTACAGATACCAATGATATTTAATATTTATAAATAACGAGACAGACAATATCTGCCACTAAAACGTCCCATTAGACAATGATATCACTTTAACGTAAGTATCTTTAGTACTGTACATTATTATAAGTTCAGATTCGAGACGTCGATTACTACCCATGGTATATTAAGGAATGATTTTGGACATAATATTTAGTACTTATTAGATTATAATTGATGCTTATTATTTCAAGTGTCCAATTGTGTGGTGTGTTCAGTAGAGCAGCCATGGCGCATGGCGCATGGCGCATGGCGGAGCACATATTAATGGTGCATCAGGCGCGCGGCAATCCGCGGCGACTAATTAGTCACATCACTGGCTCGCGCACTCCACCGGCAAATGAAACAACGCAAGTGAACTCAATACTATAATTATTTACACGAACACTGTTACGTTAACACCTAATGAATCCAATCAAATGACAATGCCGTCTTTGAAAATCGCTTTAAACATAGCGACAATAAATCTTTCGTATAAAAAATATATTTTATTCAAAAATCTATCCATTATTAGGCTCATGTCATTACAGTCGCTTCAAAGAACCTTAAATTGATGCCACTAGAAATACCAACATTTATTGAAAGACTCAGGTACTCAGGTCAGGGGGCTGGAGGGAGCATCAATTACGACTTCATATAGTGCACCCAGCACTATATGAAGTCGTAATTGAAGTGGTCGTTGCAGAAGTGTTGTGAGGGGTCGCAGATGTCGTACTTGTTGTACACGAGCAGGTAGAGCAGTAGGTTGTACTCTGTGGTGGCGCTCTGGATCATGGCCAGCCGCTCCTCCAGCCGCTGCTGCTGCGTGCTCCACTCGTCCAGCCGTTCGATGCTCGCACGCAGGTACTCGCTCAACTGAACATAACCTATATTAATAAGCTCAAAAGTTACATACTACAGCTTATAATGCCGTCTTATCTTGCTCAAACTGAACGTATTTTGGCCCTACCGGCGCAAGGCTGCACCAGCTCCAGGAACCTCTAGCACTCCACACAGTTGGCACTGACAACTAGAGCCAACTATCGACATTTTGACAACTACCTAAACCAAAATTCTTAATAAAAAACATATAATAAAATGAATCACTGATTAATCTGGCTGCCTACCCTGTTACGAGCTCAGTGAGGGACTTACTTTTGTCATTCTCTTCTCCATGAGTTTCCGTTGGATCCATTCACATGTATAAATTATTAATCCAAACAACACAAGTGCTACTGATACAAAAATATCTACAGATAATAGATTTTCTTCTGTGAGGCTATAAGGGGATACTTCGCTCACAAAGTTCTGATCTCCCTCTGTATATTTTTTCCCTAATTTGGAATACAAATTAGGAAGTAAATACTGCGCTGGAAACAGTATAAATGCAGCTAGTGCTACTGCCAGTCTAGTCGCACAATTCGGCATGGAAACTGCTTTCTAAACTATATTACAAGCATATAATCGGATATTTGCACACATTTGCCTTTTTTATTAATAATAATAATTAAAATTTAATTGATTTAATACTTTCATTGATATTTTTATATGACAGATATGCATTGATAAGTTAGTAACGAAACGTGTAAACAAAACTTCAACAAAAAGGTATAATATTATAATTGTTGCGAGAGCGAGTGATCATGCTCAAAAGCACCAAAGGGAAGATCTTCCAGTCCGGCGGGTGTCTTGCTTGGGGAACCGCGGCTCCAACTACTCTAGTTGGAAACTTGTATAGTATATACTGCAATGCAATTTCAATTTAGGTTCTCGTGTATTTGTACTCAAACTTTGCAATTGTTAGCGAGTAGTGCCATCTGTGTAACAAGTGGAAAAACGCTGCTACATAATTATAGTTACAGTTAATTTGACTAGAGCACTAAATAAAATGTAGAGGTGGAAAATGTTTCTTTTCATGCAGAAATTAAAGTAAATACAAAAGAAATATTCTGGCATGTCTGACAATAAATTTTCCAAACTTGCAACAATTTTATAATTCTGATATTGCTTAAAATATAAAAAGATCGTCGAACCCAGATACAGCAGAATAAATTGTATTTTTGTTGCAAGCATCATAAATATAGAAAATAGGGGAAAAAAATCTCTGTCTATGGTTGGGATTCAATGCCATGGAGAATTTTTTTGTCACTGAGTATTATATTGACGTATTTGACGTCCTTCCTCCTTCTGACAGCTTGACAGAACATTATTTTTATTCAAATTTATTTTCTTGCCTGTCCATTGGAAAGTTGCAGTGTTGTTAAAAACAGGAATTGTTGATACATAAATTATAAGTAAATAAAAGTTTTACGTGTATATGAATGTTGTTAGAATGAATGTAACATACTAAAAATCCATTGGTTGGTTGCTATAGTTCTTTGTTTACAAGATCAAGTTCTTAAATTAAGTAAATATACCTGTTTTCCATGTCTATTTCCTGCTTTTCAGGGTCAGGTGTAAGGTAAAGACGCAGAAACAACGTAAAAGAAACAGATGCGTTTAAACTATTGCTGCCATGAAGAAGGTAGTTCTATTCAAATGTCAGTCAGAAGATTACGAGAAAGCTTTCCAGGACTGTAATTACGAGCCACTGTTCGTGGAGCCGCTTCAGTTCGTGCACGTCCACGGTGACGAGCTCTCCAGCAAGCTGGTGCAGCAGGAGTACGACGGGCTGATCCTGACCAGCCCGCGCGCCGTCGAGGCTCTCGCCAAGTGCTGGGATCCAACCAGGTTCGTCATATGGAACTCCAAGCGAGTGTACACGGTCGGGGAGGCAAGTGGCCATAAAATTAAACTTCTACTTGGTCTAGAAGCCCTTGGCACTACATCTGGCAATGCCGAGAACTTAGCTAAAATTATTGTAAAAGAAAACCCTGCATCTTCAAAATTTTTATTCCCTTGTGGTAATATAACATCAGAGATCCTGCCGAGTATATTGCAGTCCGCAGCCATCACAGTGGATGCCTTGACTGTGTATGAGACTAAAGAGAATGAAAATTTAAAAGCAGATTTAATGCAGCTTATTGAAATGCACCGGACACCTTGCTGCATGGTGTTCTTCAGCCCGTCGGGGTGCGAGTACACCTACAGGCAGCTGCAGACATTCAGCAACAACCTCACCAACCTGCCTCACTTTGCCATTGGCAACTCTACAGCACACAAAATTGAGAATCTCGGAGTTGAAATAGCCGGAGTGGCAGCACAGCCACGGCCTGAGAGTGTAGTGGAGTCCGTCCAGAAGTATTTTATCACTCTAGGAACATGCAGTTAGTGGGCACCTCCAGCAGAGATACAGGGGGTTTACCTATGTTGGTTGCTTACAGACTCATGAAAAATGTTAGTATTAGAACATTTTACACTAGACTGGTGTTGGTTTTGTACAAAATATAAATAAACATAATGTTATTCTTACAAACAATAAGTAAGTGTTATTTTAACATTCTATTAAAATAGTATAAACACTATAATTTATTTAGTACTATATTCTCTATAATATTTATCCAAAGTAGATGTGTAGCTGTCATTCACACATTGGGCCCAGCGATGCTCCACAGAACCCTCAAACAATGCCCACCAAAATGATGGTCATGAATGGCATAGGAGTATGAATTTGGTTGACAGACGTGTCACTGGCCAATGCCAGTTAACTCATTCACTGCTAACAATGTGTCTGTGCATCCAACTGTTGAAATGTTAGCAGTGAATGTGTCCCTACACATTCACCGTTTGGAAAATTTAATTGGAAGGGTCCAATTAAATTAAGTTTTTCCAAATGACAACTGTAAGTATTTATTAGTTAGCATGGTTTATCAAAAATTATAACAACTCGTTAAACAACAAGGAAACAACTCATATACTAATATAAATGTAATCCAATATAAAAGATGCTGCATTCTTTAACCATCTTTGTATTCTTACAAAATAAACACTTAGCTAATGATTAGACTCTCCTGTGATACAGTCCATCTTAAAAGGGATTAGTATAGAGACTGAGGGAAACCTGTCACGCAGGTATGAGATACATGAAGGAAGGTGTAGGCTACACGTCCAAGTCGCCGGGAGGCGGGCGCGCCGGCTCGACGACGGGCCCGCGCGCCGAGTCCCAGCGCCGCATCACCGACACGTACGACGTCACCGCGCTCGCCGTCACCAGACCCGCCGACGCCAGGCCCAGCGGCTGCACATGCAATATCACATTCATAATTACTGTATGTTGGACCAAACAACTAACACACTTCTAGTAACCTCCTACCCGCAAATAGTGGCGATTTGTCACTCCATGGATTTTCGAGTGAATTGTAAGAAAACATTGTTAGGAAACCTGCATCTCAAGCATATGAAATGTGATCCCGAGAGACATAAACGTCAGAGCATTTGTTCGAAGGCGGGGTGAAGGGTAGGGCTTAGCGAGGTGAGGTGAGTACCCCGTGCACGTAGTCGTAGGGAGTGAGCAGGTCGCACACGGTGAGGCTGAGCGCGGCGTACACCAGCAACAACACGCCCGACACCGACGACACGATCAGATCCTGAGACAAAAACATTACATTATTTAATACAATTTACAATGCACCTCGTGCAAAGCGCGGCATTTTCGTTCAGTAGGTACGCCGACGCTACCGCACGAGATATGTGTAGGGAAGACAGGAATGTAGGCACTGACAGTGAAGAGCCAGAGTTGCGGCGCCAGGCGCGGCAGGCGGCAGGCGAGGCCGGCGGCGAGCAGCGCCAGCAGAGCGCCCGAGACCAGCGCCAGCCAGCCCGCCGCCACCACGGCGCCGCACGAGATATGTGTAGTGTAGACAGGAATGTAGGCACTGACAGTGAAGAGCCAGAGTTGCGGCGCCAGGCGCGGCAGGCGGCAGGCGAGGCCGGCGGCGAGCAGCGCCAGCAGAGCGCCCGAGACCAGCGCCAGCCAGCCCGCCGCCACCACGGCGCCGCACGAGATATGTGTAGTGTAGACAGGAATGTAGGCACTGACAGTGAAGAGCCAGAGTTGCGGCGCCAGGCGCGGCAGGCGGCAGGCGAGGCCGGCGGCGAGCAGCGCCAGCAGAGCGCCCGAGACCAGCGCCAGCCAGCCCGCCGCCACCACGGCGCCGCACGAGATATGTGTAGTGTAGACAGGAATGTAGGCACTGACAGTGAAGAGCCAGAGTTGCGGCGCCAGGCGCGGCAGGCGGCAGGCGAGGCCGGCGGCGAGCAGCGCCAGCAGAGCGCCCGAGACCAGCGCCAGCCAGCCCGCCGCCACCACGGCGCCGCACGAGATATGTGTAGTGTAGACAGGAATGTAGGCACTGACAGTGAAGAGCCAGAGTTGCGGCGCCAGGCGCGGCAGGCGGCAGGCGAGGCCGGCGGCGAGCAGCGCCAGCAGAGCGCCCGAGACCAGCGCCAGCCAGCCCGCCGCCACCACGGCGCCGCACGAGATATGTGTAGTGTAGACAGGAATGTAGGCACTGACAGTGAAGAGCCAGAGTTGCGGCGCCAGGCGCGGCAGGCGGCAGGCGAGGCCGGCGGCGAGCAGCGCCAGCAGAGCGCCCGAGACCAGCGCCAGCCAGCCCGCCGCCACCACGGCGCTGCACGAGATATGTGTAGTGTAGACAGGAATGTAGGCACTGACAGTGAAGAGCCAGAGTTGCGGCGCCAGGCGCGGCAGGCGGCAGGCGAGGCCGGCGGCGAGCAGCGCCAGCAGAGCGCCCGAGACCAGCGCCAGCCAGCCCGCCGCCACCACGGCGCCGCACGACGCTCCGCTCACCGCCACCACCGCCCACACCACGCTCACCACCTGCCACATCACAACAGCACTACTTGAGCCCCACCAGTGCTCCAACCATACATTTATAGACAAATAAAAAACTCAAAAGCTATATCATCTACAAGTAGTAATGTGCTCACTACACCGCACTATTTCGCTAACATCTCTGGCTTTGTCGTGTTCAGGTACGACCTAGCTCCCCACCTACGCCTTTTGCAACAGAGCTACGCTCGGTGAGACTAATCATAATTATAGGAAGGAGGGGTTTATACGATTTTATTAAAATGTTCACCATATAAAAGCTCAATTCATCAAATAAAGCATGTCACCTACTCCAAAACAAACCATGTCAGTTCCCTGGCATCGCGATATGAGCGGCACCAGCTTATCTTGATATTTATCATGATTTGTTAAATGATATTGATCTCAAGTTCCCAATAATTGTCCAGTGTCGCGGTTATCATCTTCTATCGTCGCTTAACTGGACATCCTTATAAAGTTCCGTTTTTGATGTTTAGCATTCTATTATATGCCTACTTCACACAGGGGAGGTTCACCATTCAATTCTAGGAGACACCATTCCCAGTAAGTAATGTTACTAAATACTTCGTTAATAGCGTTTCCCAAGTGATTTTTCAATAATGAGGAATGTATGGTGTACCTACCTAGGCTGGGTAATTAAATCTCGTACATGGGTAGGAACATGAAGTAATACTCACCGCGGATACAATTTTTAAAATTCCTTCAGGTGAGAAGAAGAAGTCATTCTCCATATAATATTGTCTGATGACTTGGTTTTCACTGGATGTGGCGGCGCAGCCCTCGCCCGGAGAGTCCATGCCGCGAGTGGCTGCTCGCTGCTCGCTGCTCGCCTCAACCAAACATACCACACGACTACTACACTCCTGCACTCACCCCCGAATCACTCAAGTACCGATACTAATCACTACTCATTGATAACAATTACTAGTGATTACTATCCACAATACAAAAGACATAGATACTGTTGGTTCACAGTAAGCTTCGGTGATATTTTAATTGATGTATAGGTACTTTTTGAATGAAAGTGTTAGGTAGCGGCGGCTGCTGTACATCAGGCTGTTAAGTTACATGGTCTGACTCACCACGGTATTCTTTTTCTGCTGCTTTCACAATAATAATATGCTTCTGCGTGTCACCCCGCGTGTAGATGTATCGGCAAATCGGTCGAATTAAGGAAATAAAAACAATACTTATAAGTTAACTGACTAGATAGTAGCTGACTGGTCTGAACTACTAAACTTGTGGTTTAGGGACACTTGGAAATAAAAAATAGAACTGTATAAAACCATATATTATAATCATTAAAATTTTGAAATAAAAATGACTAGAACATTAATTAAGATCGCAGCGATCACCCGCCATGGAGTGACTCCTCTCCTCGGAGGTGCAGGGGAGGGACTCGCGGCTGAATGCGAGCCGAGCCACAGCACGTCACATGTCTCTCAAAACATGGTCAAACGTGGCAATAACAACAATGGAAGTTAGGTCGCAATTGTCTTTGCCATTTAATTGTTATAATGTGACAGGTGGACACGTGTAGACATGTTGTATGACATCTAGACATGTTATATCTACATGTAAACATTACAAGTAGACATGTAATCATGCTATATGAGAAGAAGACATGTAAAATGTTATATGACAAATAGACATCATGTTATATGACATGTAGACATGTAGACATGTTGTGCCATTTAAACACATTGTAAGACATGTAGACATCTACATAACAGAAATATGTTGACATGTGAAATGACGTGAAGACTTGCCACGCTGGCGGACGTCGCGAGTGCCCTTAATGTTTCCTCGTATGATAACAAACTAGGTATACAAATAAATAGACAACATGTCTGGTGAGTAGTGAGGGTATGGAGTTGCACATTACAAACATTATTGTGATATGTATTACAAGGTGTACTAGAACTGAGCAGAACTGAAGTGGAGTGTGGGGGTCGGCCGCCGCGACCACTAGCGCGGCGAACAACGTGGGGGGTCGGACCGGCCGTCGGTATTAAGGGCCCCGACTTGCGGACGAGACCGAGGGCAGTATAAAATTATCTCCTATAACAACTCTCACTATGTTATATCGAATCCCTTACGACTAACTATTATGTGGCTTACCATATGAACAGTTACAAATTTTACGCAAACGATTCATTACAAGCTTTACAATCGAACAAATATGTACCACTCGGCTACACAACAATTATTATTATTCTTAACTCAATTACACATACGTCGCTTACGTACAAGAAAAAATTACCCTTTGCTTACATTTTGTGTACACTTATTTCGCACGTATAATATTGACGTTTAATATACTCGTAACAAATACAAAGTGGACGAAGAGGAAACGAGACGAAACGCGTCGGACAGAGAGGGGGCGAGTCGAGCGGGGAAATGTGCGCCGCCGGCGTCGGGGCGCATTAACTGACCGTCGAACACTGGGTGACGTCACACGGGGAGCGGCCTTCACTATAAGGGCGGGTCGTGGTCGGCGGGCGGCGGCGGCACGGCGCGGTAGGCCTGGCCCAGCACTGGGTGACGTCACACGGGGAGCGGCCTTCACTATAAGGGCGGGTCGTGGTCGGCGGGCGGCGGCGGCACGGCGCGGTAGGCCTGGCCCAGCACTGGGTGACGTCACACGGGGAGCGGCCTTCACTATAAGGGCGGGTCGTGGTCGGCGGGCGGCGGCGGCACGGCGCGGTAGGCCTGGCCCAGCACTGGGTGACGTCACACGGGGAGCGGCCTTCACTATAAGGGCGGGTCGTGGTCGGCGGGCGGCGGCGGCACGGCGCGGTAGGCCCGCGGCCATCGCCACCAGCGCGCCGCAGCCTGGCCCAGTACCACCGCCGCGCACGCCGCACCCATTGCGCCCACTCCCTGGACACACAAACGCACATTCGAATTTGAACAGACATGCGGATGCATGCTCCGTATGTTTCTTCAGTTTGAAGCCCCCTCCTCTCTGACTGAACTCAACGTATAACTATGTTAAATTGGCTTCTCGAAATAACAATTTTTTTATACTAAATTGAAGCAACCCAAATGAGTGATTCCGAAACCAAATGTGGTAGTAGGAAGGAGCGTAGTAGAATGTGGAGGGTACCGACCGCGGCGGCGAGGAGGAGCGCGGCGAGGCGCGGCGGCGCCGGGCGGTACTCGGGCGCGGCCAGCACGGCGGCCAGCGTGAGCGCGGCGCCCGGCGCCAGCGAGCCCAGCGACCACAGCGCGGCCAGCGCGTGCAGGCGGCGCCAGTCCAGCGGCAGCAGGCGGTCCAGGCGCGTCACGTGCACGGCCAGCAGCGCGCCGTGCACGGGCGCGGAGGACAGCGCGCCCAGCAGCAGCAGGCGCACGGCGCCCGCGCGCGGCAGGCGGCCCCAGCGCAGGCCCGCCGCCGCCCACACACACGCGCACGCGCACACGCTGCACAACTGACACGCGCACGCACACTTATACATCCTTCTATTTACATACCTCGTACTATTTTACTTGGATCGCTTCAAATACTATTATACTGCCAGTTTGTATTGCGAATTGCCACAACGGTCTTATAATGTGTAAATATTAGTTGCAGATCAGTAAACGAACTGAGCGTAGATAGTGGAGGTGGCGCCGGGTCGGCGGCGTGGCGGAGATCGCTTTGAGATAGCGCCCACTCGAGCCTCCTCCGTTACACTAAATATACCTACTGATCGGACACTTGCGATCGAGATCGGTATCTCAAGCCTATCTCGATTAAGATTGCAATGCACAATGAATCATTAATCATGTTTATACAGCAGACATGTAGTAGAAAACAGCTGCAATGAATATTACCAATTCATGAATGAAGCAATGAACTATGAAGCATTGTGTTGTTGGAAGGCAGTTTGTAATAGGTACCACAATGAGTAGAGTGAAGGCGCCGCGCAGCTCGGTGAGGTACCGCAGGCGGCAGTACACGGGCGCCAGCGGCTGCGGCCGCGGAGGCGCCGCGCGCCGGTACTGCGCGCACACCATACATTACACTACTTACACACAACAACGAGCTAAGGCATTGCAACATCTCACATTTGGAATGAGAGGCATGGAACATTGCAGTTTCATAATGCTGCCTAAGTAGTATTACTATCGTTTATAAAGTAGATAATGGACAAGAACACATTTGGTATTGTTTGCAAGTCAATGGTGCTATGTATACTTGCAACGTATTCTCCCTCCATACATGGTACATACAAATACATAAACAAATTATGATGTAAATTCAGTAATAATATGTCACTAAATATTAACTTTGAAGGATTTTGGTTCATATAATATACATATATTCATTATTGATATTATAAATTGATACCCAAGAGATATGGAGTTAAATACCATAATATGTTACATTGGCACCCAACTTTAAGAGCAGTTAGTTAGTAGCCTACTCTGTTCATAAAGGCATGTAGATAAAAGATAATTGTGTGATACAAGTGGTGTATACCTGTGCGTGAGAGTCCCAGGATCGCTCGGTGAGGTCAGTAGCGGCGGGCGAGTGGCCGCCCGCGCACCCGTCGCACCCGCTACCCGCTATCTCGAAATCCTATCACAAATGCATCACACACTCCAAGTATCTGTATTATGTAGTCAGCAACAGAATGATGTTGACATAAACTAGTGAAAATTATGGGATGTATGGAATTCCAATATTATTATGAATGCAGACAATACTATGCAATCACAAGTTCCAATCACGTGTTAGCTATCAGAATGATCATAATTATTTATACAGGCGAACAGTCAGTAAGCGGCTACCATACATCCCAACTGATCATAACCATCTTCACTGGAACTCACTTCAAGTTTACCATTGTGAAATATGTTATTACTATCAAATATTTATAATTATATAGTATACTAGCTTTGCCTTGTGGTATTAACTGTGTAAGATTAATAATAAAAACTATGTTTCTTTTTAATGTGTGAAGTCCTGCTAAAACTGGGTCAGCCGTTTCAGATCTATTTATATTTTTTTAGCTGTCTGTGTCTGTTTTTAGCTAAAAAAATATAAATAGATTTATCTGTATTACTTATACACTTATAATAAATTAGTATATATATTATATAAAGTGTATATGACTTTCAGAATTATGCATTTATAGTGAAAAGCTGTTAGTTTTTTTGGAGTTACAATCAGAGATTAATATTTAATTTATACATACATACATATGCTCACGCCTGTATCCCATGGGGGTAATATTTAATTTATCAGTTTAGTATATTATTATACTTAGCTTATGTACAAACAAACTTAATGCCCTGGATGTCAACATGCAATTAGAAGTAGAGGGACGCATGGTGTGTAACGAGAACAAGTGTATAGCGTGCTTTAATGTAATTCTAGGTGTAGGCAGACCTGCACGTCCTCGCCGCGGCAGCTCGTGGGCTCCAGCTCTCTGATCTCGTCCAACAACAGCTCCACTTCGTCCGTCGAGTACAGCTCGCTCACAGACACGTAGCGCGCCGGCGCCGCTTGCATATCACCCACCGACTCGCCTACCGCCGCGTGCCTTCGCCCCGGCACCTCCTACCAAACACATTACACTCAATCACAAATGATCACATTATTCATAACAATTAGGCGCCCCAACATTTTTACCTTTTCCGGACGTTGACATCGAGACCCCGTCCTCTTATATGTGGTGACCACATAATCAGAGGACGATGATATCGTTTTGTTAAAACGTTGCTTGACGTCGTTGACCTACTAAAATAAACATAATACAAAATTCAATTCAATGACGCTCCTCTACACGCCATGTTTGTTATCAATGTTTTCATTTTTTTTTTCTCTGCGCGCATGCAAAGAGAAATCCGGTTGTCTATGATATAATATTAACTGTATAGTTTATTGTTTGATGAGACATCGAGTGGAACTTTCGAAAATCGTAGTGGCGACTAGAGCGTACTTTTAATTCTTTTTCATTAAGTATTTTAGGCACTACTATTTAATGAAGGTCTATAGTCGAATATAGATCCGTCCGACAGTCGAAGGAATTCCTCAACGATTAACGATAATTACCCGGTGTTTGATTAAATTGTAATGATGAAAACTTTACACATAGATGGGATTGGTTTTCAGTCAAGTAAGAAATCCTCTGTGTAGGTTGACATGACTGATAGAAACTGAAAAGCGCGAAAAAAATATTCCTTTCCTTTCCTTTATTTATTTGATGGCGATGAGCTTAAGTAAAACTATTTCGCCAATATCAAATAATTGTTGAGAAAAATATCTTATAAAGTGTTAAAAATATGTGGAGGAACCCATTGGGTTCCTCCGAAAAAAATATTATAAAAAGTAAACCGCCTTCAAATGAGTAAAATAAAATTTATTGAGCAGTATGTAAGGATCGTAGCATGTGGCAAACAGTGATCTCTGCCTACCCCCATGGGATACAGGCGTGAGCATATGTATGTATGTATAAATGAAGTAAGTAAGTACATTATTTTGGCGTTTGACATCGAGTGTGAGTCTGCATTGGGTATCAACTTCAAAATGATATTTCACATAATGAATATTTTCTCTTTTTGAAGGCGATTTACTTTTTTTTTATAAAACAACAGATTTTCGATGAGAGCACTCCTCTACGGTGAATAGTACAGACACAACATTTTATAAATGGATTTGAATGGAGTTAAATAATTAAAAAAAAACACCTTATATACAATCGTATATCAAAAATATATTACTCAAAGCTGTAAATTTTTTTTATAAGAGTAATTACTGAGTGTCTTGCCAGGTTCTTCTCAGTAAAAGCAACCTTCCGAACCTGGCGGTAGCATGTATAATCCTATGTAATCGTGTCTTTCTGACGATTTGAAAGCACTTTGTAAAAAGTAATCGAATAAAGATATTTTTCAATTGAATTGAATTGAATATACATTAAGTGAAAAGCCGTTGATTTGAATTTACAAACAGACAGTTTATTTTTATTTATCCTATGTCCTTCTCCTGGTTCTCATCTCTAAGCACATAAATTTTCAGCCAAATCGGTTCAGCTGGTCTTGACGTATAAATAGTGTAACTAACAAGACTTTCTTTTATATGCATAGATGTAGGAAGCAGATAGATACTTGTAGGTACCAAATATTTCAGTCGGAATACCGAGTAGGAATTACTACACCTACTACTCAGCACAAGCCAAGCCAAGCCAAGAATGTAGTAGGAAGATACTATGGAGGTATACATGTAGGTAGTATCTATCAACAACCTACTTGACTGGGCTGGCACCAACTTCAGATAGATAGTGGGTAACGCATAAAAAAAAATCGCCTTTGAGTGCCTATTTGTGATTATGATTTTTATTGATTTTTTTAATATAATTTTATCCTTTATTGGTAGATGCACCAAGTAAACAAGTAATAAGTAGAAAACATAAATTTCTTTATTTTAAGTTCTTCTACATATATTTAAAATCAAAACAGAACTTCTTACTCTAGAGCTAATTTAAATTTTATCACAGAATCAATAAAGAGATAATGACTTTACCTGCAGTTTAAGTGATTAATCTATGGTCATTGGTCGGTCATACAATACGTACCAAACGGCTCCATTCTGCAATATTTTCCTTAAACATAGGTTTATTATATTTTTTACAAAATAAAAAGTTATATAGTAATATAACATACTTGTACAACATTATAAATTGTAATGTCATAGAGCCAAATGTATATTTACACAAAATATCGTTAAGTACCTATATGTAGGCAGCTAATCTCAGATATAGATACATATATATAGTAGCGTTACATCAGTTACATACGACCTGCAATAATATGTGGTCAGATTACTTTAAGTGTATAAATCATTCGGTTCGCCAGGAATTACGACAGCTAATAAAACAAGTAAATGAGTGAGATTCATTCGCAAAGTGATTGATAAGTAGCTAAGATGTTCGTACGTGTCATTAGTAGTCGTAAACTGTATCCAATTTGTCTTTGAATTTTGAGATTTTGAGACGAAGGCAAAGGAAAATTGTAGGAGCATTTTTAATGAATTACAATCAGACCAGTAGACATTTTGAATATGATTCAGTATTCTCATCGGTCGTCGAAACATTTATTTACGACATTATTTTCCATAATAGAAGAAGTTTTGCTTCGTTTCGGTTTAATAATGCAGTTGTTGGGTTCAAATTATTTTCTGAATAAATACAAACTGTTCAAAATAGCTCAATAGTTGCGCGTAGTTAGTGATCATACATGTCGGACAATAGATCATAACGATATCTCAATGAATGTCGTAATTGCAATCTACAGTACAGATTGAGCTGCATTTATAATGCACCATGAATAGATATATCGAAATGTCAAATGCTGGCTCAAGTATACGAAAGTAATGCCAGGACCTCTCTTAGTGAGGATTGTATCAAAACATAACACTTACTGACTAATGACTGATTGTACGTCAATACCACACGAGGACTTACAAACTAATTGCGAAGCATCAATATATAATCATGTACAAATTGACATGCTTTATATCCGCTTTATATTTATGTACTTAAATCTAGAAAAAAAATACCTTACAATGTTAAAGTTGACACCTCAAAATGGTGAAATTGTCGAAGGCTACATCAATTGTACTCGCAATTACTTAGCACCGCTGCCTAAAGCATTAACAATACAACCTACGAGGTAGAATTTGTTCAATATCATCGCAGCCCCGTTTCACCCAATATCGAAGGTAATCCATAATTAGTCGGCGACCGGACCAAAATTTTTTCCGAGAGTTTGGTTTAACCAGGAGTTCTTTTTTCGTTCGAAGCCAGGCGGGGGGAGGCAAGGGGCCGCGGCGGGCTCCGTCTGCGTGGCGACGTCCACCGCCTGCACAGGCGCCAGCCGCAGCAGGCCCCGGGGGCCGGGCTGCCCCCCGGGCCGGGGGCCGCGCTGCCCCCCGGGCCGGGGGCCGGGCGCGCGCGGGGCGGGCGGTAGCGGCACGTGGCGGCGGTAGTCGTCGACGTACTCGAGCGCGATGCCGTCGCGCAGGTAGGCGTGTATCTCGGCGTAGCTGGGAGTGTCGGCGTTCTCGAGCGCCTCGAACCGCGGGAACAGGTAGCTCTCCGCCGTCTGCAACAACCGCCGCCGTTACTGGCCGCCACCCGCCCCGCGCCCCTACCGATCGACACGTCACGTCCGTCGACCTACGTCCGCCGGTGTAATGCGTCAGCGATTATTATTTTATATGGTCCCTCGCAGTTGGTAGGGGGAAGCTAACTCCACTGCTTAACCGGTCGAAACGGCGAGACCCGAAAGCCTCCAGCCGAGCTTAATCTTAAAAACTAAGCAACACTGCTTGGGCGAGGCCCGGCGCAAGGCTCGGATTTCGTCTTAGGGCTTTGCTGGGATATGAGCAGATTGATCTACTTAAGTGGGGGGGGGGACGATGACGTATAGTTCGCGACGAGCCTCGAGCGAGGACGGAACGATGATCAGTTTGGTGCATTTGAGACATGACAACAAGTATGACATGTTAAAGTATTGAAACAGTATTTCAGCAATTAATTGATGTTTTGCTGAAAGTCATCAAAACAATCTGAATAGGAAATAATTACATCAGCTAATTATATCTACAACTCCAAGCTCTTTATGTGACTATCTATAACTCAACCAACATGCATGAGTATCATACAAAAATTTGCTTAGCGTGCACTATCAAACATAGTATGGTATAAATTGGTCCCTGGTGTATAATCCAAGCCGTATGGATACATAATGAGTGAGTGGAGTAATAATAATAATATGGTGAGGTGTGATATTGGCATACAATGCTCTGCTAATACAAGGAAATGGGTGGGTTGTTCCAGTCGGTTTTGTATCGAACTAATCCTTTAGACAAAAGGATTCAACTGGAGATGTACATTTTTAACCTACAACTTAAGTCCCTAAATAGCACCCTGGAATTATGTATTACGGACGAAATGTGAGAAAGTCAAGATTTGACTTGTACTCGGAGGCAGCGCACACATTGACCGACGTCGGGTTATATCAGTGTACATTAGCTAGTTGTTCGACGAGGGCCATCCGTCTGCGGAGCAACGCCGAGGTGACCGACACCACCGTGCTCGCGTCGCTGGCCGCGGGACTGGGCCCGGCAGGCGGCGGGCCGGGCTGCACGGCGGGCGGCGGGCCGGGCAGCACGGCGGGCGGCGGGCCGGGCAGCACGGCGGGCGGCGGGCGGACGGGCAGGGCCCGCAGGCGCGCGAGGCGGCCGGCGGGCGGGGCGCGGTCGTCGGCGTCCCAGGTGCGCATGCGCGCCGGCGGCTGGCCCACCACCTGCGAGGCCGAGGCCGACACGTCGCTGGCCGAGTACCGCGCCACGGCCGTCAGTAGCGACCGCACGTCCACCGCGCCCTGCCCCTCCTCGCCACCATTAACGACACTCACCCCCAGCGAGGAGTCGGGGCGCGCCTCGGCGTAGCCCGCCGCTATCAGCTGCGAGGACACGCACACGTCCTCCTCCGACGATGTGTCGATCAGGAACACCTCCAGGATGTCCTCCTGCCGTACGCGCAACACGATATATTAATGTGCGTCAATGTGCGTGTATAGGTAGCATGCACGGGTAACGTGGCGTGGGCGTACGTCAGTGTCGATGGCGACGAGGTTGGCGACGAGCCGCTTGTCCCGCACGAGGCGCAGCAGGTGCGCGGCGGCGGGCAGCGGCCAGCGCGGCCCGCCGCCGACGGGCCGGACGCCCGCCAGGCGCGCGCGCAGGGCCTGCGCCGGCAGCTCGGCCCACTCGCGCCGCAGCGGCTTCAGGCCCGCCACGCCCACCGTGCCCACCGTGCCGTAGTCTATGTGCCGCACCTACACACGCACACACACGACACAACAATCACTTTATTTTCAATACCTGCATTTTGTTTCCTCATAAAATATATTTTTAAGACAAAAATCCTTGAAAAGTCACGATATTTATTTTGGGTAAAATATATATTGACAGTTAACCATTCATTCAGAGTCCATGGGCTTATTTTATACGATACATTTTTGTAATTTCTGTCTCTTGCAAACAAACTTTCAAATCCAGCGTAATTATTTATCCTGAATAATGTTTATTTTACTGTATGTTAAACAATTCAAAATTACTTCGTAAACATTCGATTATTTTGATTTCGTTACTCACCTCTCTCATTACGTATATAACTTGAGCTTGGAATTAAAATGATTTATCAATTGTTTGTAGATCGTACCTAGCTTTTAGTTAGTAGTACCTTGACGGTCTCGCTGTCGATGAGCTTGACGATGAGCGAGCGATGCCAGTCGTTGTCGTAGAGCGCGCAGCAGGCGTGGCCCACGCGCACGGCGCCGCGCGCCAGCCGGCGGCCGCGGCCCTCGCCCCGCGAGTAGTACTCGCTGCAACACACACGCACGCCCCTCAATCTACCTACCTTCTTTTCCTTTTTATATTTCTTATCGACTTTTGTGCATCGGAACCGTGTCCACGGGCTTATATATTTTTGACAAGAGCAAATACGAGTAATCAAATAAAGATAAGCCAGGACTGACGTCATGCGGTCCATGAGGAGGTCGAGCGCCTGGTGGTGGCGGGGTCCGAGGCGGATCAGCCACAGGTGCGCCGGCGAGTACAGCTCGGCCACCAGCACGCCCTCCATGGCGCCCGCGCGCAGCTCGCCCAGCGGCTCGCGCCGCACGCTGTCCACGAAGTGCACGCAGTCCGCCGGGAACACCGCCGGCTCCTGCACACATCCCATGCTCACCCACGTGGCGTCCCACCGGGTGTCCACGGCTCCCACTGCTCTAGTAGGATACTTGCATAAACTCTAATGCGCTCAAAACTATGTCTTCGAATTACAAATATGCAGCTTTCCCCACAATGTCTTAAGTTTTCAGAAAATATAATACCGATCAATACTAATGAGTGCATTAAAAAATTTACAAGCGTGACTCACAAAGTCAATGCCAGGCAGGGCGTCATCAGGATCGACGGGCAGACGAGCGTAGGAGCGCGCCGAGCAGGACGCGGAGGGCGGCGCCGCAGGGCGGGCGGAGGGCGGCACCGCAGGGCGGGCGGCGAGCCCCGGGGCGGGCGGCGCGGGGCGGGCGGGCGGCGCGGAGCGGCGCGCGTCGCTGACGAGCCAGCCGGCCGCGCCGCCGCTCACGGCCGCCACGTCGTCGAGCGCACACAGCAGGCTCAGGATGCTGGTGTACCCGAAACGACGGAAGTTCAGCTCGCGACCGTAGCGCTCCCTGCATCAGGAACATTGAATAGAATATGATTAATTTCGGTACAATAAAACTCTGTGTGAAGAGCAGGATACTTACATGTAGAGCTTCATCAGGTCAGTGCACCATACCCCGTCCGGATGCTCGGCCAGCAAGTCCCTGATCTCTATCTTCAAGTCATCCAACCGCATCCACTTGGATCTACTGCTACCTTTAATCAACAAATAAGTCGAAGTTACTTCAAAATATTTATGCGTTACCTCTACAACCCCACATCAATCATTGTTGTTATTTGTAATTCTTGCCACCCTCTAGTATGGATCTCTAGCCCCGCCTTCACTACTTAGAATATAATTTTAAATGGCTTATTTTATTTTTATTTCCAATTTCTGAATTTTTTTTAAATTGAATTAGTAGTTTCCAGGCCTATTTCTTATCTTGGTTAATTCAGCATTCTATTAGTAAACAAAAGAATATTTATAATCAGTCCAGTAGATTCAGAGTCTATGTTTACAACCAACAAATCTTTCCTCTTTAGAATATTAGTTTATATTCCATATGGACTGACTGACTGGAACATCAATGTGTGTCAACTTTTGCATAAGTTGAAATATCAGTCTCTAGTACCTGTGTCCTAGAGACATGAAATTAGAAGCAGAAGCTAGTTGTAAAATAAAATGTAAAATACTCACTAGAAGAAGTCTGTCTTCCTGAATCATCGTCACCTTTGGAGGAGCGCCTCTCCATGTCCTTGTGAGTGTCGCCATTCTCTATGGACTGAGTGCTGCTGTACGCTGGCACCCGCTTCCTCATGAACCTGAGTAGAGCACTGCTGGACAATATAACATCTTGCTTTGGGGGTGCATTGGCCACTTCACATTCCTTCCCACTTGTTACATTCTCTCGGTGATGGTCCTCTTGACAAGTGTTGTCATTGTGGTCACGTTCACTCACTGGTGTCGCAGCCACTGGGTTACTATTGATGTCCGTCACTGTGTCCTTCCGTCTAAAGGTATTCGCAATCAAGTTGTTTGATGGTTGACTTATTGTCTCCTGTACACTTCTTCTTTTACCTTTACTGTTAACAAACAAATACCTGTTAGATCACTTTGACATTTACAAACTATAAACATATTGTCCAAAGCTATTTAAAATATTGATAACAGATATTGATACAGACGTCCAAATGTATAATATTATGCTCACCAAGTTGGTGCCTTTGAGAAGTTGTGAAAAGGTACCAGACACATTTATCAACAACCCTTGTAAAGATAAATAGTCTTGATGCAGAATAGTGTCATTATATGTTCTATATAATAAGGTATTTGTATCAGTCTCATTGCAACATCATCATTATCAACATACAAATGTAAGTATGTACTTACAATTTAACGACATTGGAGGACTTTTGCTTCTGCACAAATTTGTCAATGTGCTTGAGTGTGTCGGGCACTATGAGAGTCAGCACAGGGTTCACCGAGTAGCCCTGGAACTGAACCAAGCATTACAACATGTACCAACACACTACATACTTGAGACAAAATATCATCTAGAGCATAGACCAGCAACTTTATAACTAGAGTAGAAAAAGCTCACAGCTAGATTAATGTAACGAAAACTGTTACATTGACATTGACATTGTTGACTGAATGAATGGATAGATGAACAATGCATAATGATATAATTTTTAACAAACAATTTTCAGAATCATTCCTCCCATATATTAGTCAATATACATCAAGATATTTTTGGTTGCACTAATCATAGGCATGCATGGATGTAAGTGAACACTATTTGAAAGCTTTACCAAAAAGCAGTCGTCAAATCTCTCCCGGAGGAAAGCAACGGGGTCCCTGTAGCCGTAGCGTGTGAGAGGCAGGGGCGCGCCGACCATCGCGCGGTAGTCGCGGAGCAGCGTGCGGACATCCACCTGGGCGGGACTCGACACCACCAGCGACCGCAGGACGGACTTCAACTCCTTTAGATCATTCTCCATGTCTGACACCTGACTACCTGTTATAAAAGATAAACACGTTTACCAGAAATATTTACTTTTTCCACTTAAGTTTGCCGACATCATTTTTTACCTAGGAATAGGTATTTTGCAGAGACATAATATGGTATCTACTATCATAATCATTTAATGATAAACTAAACTTGCTATGCTTTAATATTAGCACAACAACAAAACTATTGGACACATTTTCAACACAAAACTGCAAATATTTTTAATGTTAACTAACTATTAAATAATGAATATAATCTAGCCTTAAGCAGAATAAGCACGTGCATGCCGGATTAAATGACTATTGTTTGTATTGTATAAATAAAGCCGAATAGTCAGCTTATTGTCCGGCAATTTTGCTGATCAAAGTAGTACGACATATCTAAATTAAAAAAAACTTCAAGAGATCTTTTTGTAATTCGCTGCTAGTTACTCAAGTATTTCATACTCATCTAATAAATATAAAGGCTCCTTCCTTCTTATGAATTTGCTTCCCTCATCTTATTCATGAATTTGAAAGTTATAGTTTTATTAAACAAAAAATACCTACTACCTGAAAGTAAACATAAAAATAGAATTATAAGAAAATCTACCCTGTTCGTACATGCCCACCCACAGACATAAAATAAAATACAGACAGGTAAAAAATTAAATAGGCCTAAAATAATCTGACAACTGTTTTAACCCAGATCACAGATTTTCCTCGTTAAAGGGGTTGCGAAGGTCAGATGGCAGTCGCTTCGTATAAAAATCAGGTGATCAGCCACATCGGGTTGAATCAAGTGCCGACTGCCGACCCCAACAACGTATGGGATAAGGCCAGGGTGATGATGATCAGTGTTCGGAACCTGAAGTGGACTGATTATCGTGCCAGGGGCTGGCAGGGGCGTAAAATTATCGTACACGGATCGAAATTATCATACTTTTTAGGAAAATGTCTATTATAGACAAATAAATCATATAAAATTTTGCTGCTCTAGAAAATTACCTTTTTTTTTTTTAGATATAGACATAATATTTATTCACATGAAATATGATACAATGGGTAGGTGTTATTTTACAAGAATCACATATTTCACCCAATTTTCTTCATTTAATCTAAAAAATCATGCTACTGCGATTTAGACTATCAGCGCATGAGTGAAATAATATAAATTTTCAAATTTTGCATCATGATAGAAATTATCGTACAATCTGCGTACGATAATAATATGCTATCGTACATCGTACGTAGGCACAAAATTATCGTATGTGTACGATAAGTATCGTACGGTTCCGAACACTGATGATGATGATGTTTGAATTGTCCAAAATATAATGAGAGGTCAAATCCTGCGCAGAGGGAGTCACGGACACCCGCCAGTAAAACAAAAATGAGAAAGGAAAAATTAGTCCAGTGCTATGCTATGCCATTGTCTCACATAGGCATAAAAAAGGAATTTTGACGTTATCGACTTTGACAGACGTTTGACAATTTTGACAGAACATTTTTTGTTTTGGTTGTGTGGTGGAGTGCTGTGATATTTTTCGATCGAAACAAGTTAGAATTACGTAAGTTGTAATTGGCTTTTCTAAGCAAAAACACGATGTCGTTTTTCTTGAAACGCACCATTGGTGCTGGTCCCAGTCTGGGACGTCTCGTTTTAAGCAATTCCCGTGTGCCCACGGTTCAGCAGGTCGTAACAAAAACTGACCAAGCAACACCACAAGTGGAAACACGACCAACCGTAGCCAAGTTAGACCCTCTCCAGAAATCCCAGCTAAAGGACTTTGGTAAATACATTGCTGAATGTATGCCTAAATATGTTCAAAAAGTACAGCTTACCGCAGGAAACGAGTTGGAGGTGCTTATACCAACAGAAGGTGTTATCCCCGTGCTGCAGTTCTTGAAGGACCATCACAGTGCTCAGTTCGCTAGCCTTGTAGACATCGCGGGCATGGACGTCCCGACGCGCCAAAATAGATTCGAAATCATTTACAATCTCCTTTCACTTCGCTACAATGCCAGGATCAGGGTGAAGACATACACTGACGAGCTGACGCCCGTAGATTCAGCTTGCGAAGTGTTCCAGGCGGCCAACTGGTATGAGAGAGAGATCTGGGACATGTATGGAGTGTTCTTTGCCAACCACCCAGATTTGAGGAGAATCCTGACAGACTATGGTTTTGAAGGTCATCCCTTCCGGAAGGACTTCCCCCTGAGTGGGTATGTAGAGGTGCGCTACGATGATGAGCAGAAACGTGTGGTGGTGGAGCCATTGGAGCTGGCTCAGGAGTTTAGGCGCTTCGAGCTCAGCGCCCCATGGGAGCAGTTCCCCAACTTCCGTGGCAACCCCGTGGAAGAAGTCACCAATGCTTCAGATGATAAAAAGAAAGAATAAAACGTACAATATTGTTTGTGTATACAGTAATAGCTCGATGAAACCTTGCTAACAGGTTTATAAATTAATTAAAAATCAATTATTCAATGAAACTACTATCTTTTAAATTTAACTGTGCACCATGATTTTACTAGTGTTTGTGGTAAAAAGCCTAGTTTACAATAGGATAAGAGTCATATACTTTCTAAATCTAACAAACATTTACATATGACTTACATTACATGCTTCTCACAAGCTGATGGTTAGTACAGATGGTCCAAATGAGCTATATCCTTTGGGTCATGAGTAAGATGTTGGATGCTGTTCTATTACCTGTAGTAAAACTTTGCCATTCTAGTGAATAGACACTATGCTCCTTATTACAAAACATTGCCTAATATAATCCTGTGTTTTTAAGAAGTCCATCCTTTTTCATTATTTGGATTTCAAAAGGATATACTCAAGTCTTCGTTTAATCCATGTTTGGTAAATCTTTTACAAAATGCCCACAATATTTAGTTATCAAAGCGTAGTCCTGGGACATGCACACTTTATTACAACTACAGATTCTTGGCACTCTTGATTCAGCCATCAGGGAACTTTAGAGAAATTAAAGAAGAAAATTGATTAGTAATTTTTTATTTGATTTCAATGTTATCAAACCATAATAATAGAGCCTAAGTATTATGCTCAATTGTTATTGAAATTCTATTGCATGTATGGTGTGACTTAAAAAGAGATAATTTGCCATCTTTGGAATTGTAACACAACTTGCCTCTGTAAAAATATCAATGCATCTTGAGCCACATATATATGCAACATAATTGTCAATGTTATAACAAATTCTTGAGATGTGAGCAGGCGAGTGGACTACCGCCTGTATCTGTATCTCTTGAAGTGGAACCACAGCTGGAAGATGTTGTTGTGGAAATGGCAGCGGAAGCCCCGCTTGTACGAGTACTCCCACTCGCGGTTCACTATCTTGAATGCAATGTCTTCGTAGGGTGGGCCCGCGTGGAACCGTAGCACTGCAAAATCTGGATTCTCGGGACATGGTTTCTGGGAACCAAATATAGCACTCAATATAAAAGGACACAAAATTGTTTCTGGGATAATCGGCATCGAGCTAGGCTGGCCTAAGATTTCGACATGAATATTGACATTAAAAAGTCTTCATAGAAAAACATTTGAGTCACCTTCACTTTTCTGCAAATAAAGCGAAGAAAGTTAAATTAAATAAAATATTAAATATTTTTTGTATAAAGTCATATACATATATAGGTGCATTGTAATGAGAAGTTATTGTATTAAAAAGTTAGTTACCAAAGAGAATTCAGGTGTAGCATTCTTGTCAATGAGGTCCGGGTAGAATATGTTGAACTTGTACCCCTGCACGATCTTGGGCGGCGGGTTGTCCATGTCGTAGTGCGTCTGGTTGTACTTGTTCCACTCAAACCCGGTGTGCACCCTGCAACACACACATTACTACTGGATGGCACTACACCATTTAATGCTATTTTAAGCAAGCCGAGGATATAGTTTCTAATATAACAGTCATATCGAGCGACTCCCCCAACATGTCATTTCCGTATTATGCAAACAAACATCTGACAAAGTTGTATATTAAAGAAATAAGTAAAGTAAATAATGAGTGTGGGATACCTGTTGAAGTATCTGGGCTTCCTGGGTCGGTACTTGTCAGCCCAGAGGCAGGGCTGGTCGGGCAGCGTGTGCTCAACGCTGAACTGGGCCTCGTCCGTCGAGGGCCCCATGGCGCGGCGTGCTGCGGCCTCCAGGTCGCGGGAGCCCAGGGGACCAAGGGGGCCGGGGGGGCCGAGGGGGCCCGGGGCCGGCGGCGCCCGCGCCTGCTGCAGCCTGGCGCGCAGATAGGCCAGCCGCTGCAGGTCGTCCAGCGCCTCCGTGACCAGCGTGCCCGGCTCCAGGGCGGCCGGCGAGAGCAGCGCGGGCGAGTAGCGGCCGGCCTTGTACAGGGCCGCGCTGGCCTCGTCGCCCTCGTCATCCTCGGTGTCCGCCTGCTCGGGCTCGGGCTCGGGTTCGGGCTCGGGCTCGGCCTCCTCCGGGGGCTCCGAGCTCGGTTCCGACGGGCCCGCCTCCTGGGGCTCTGACGATTCCGTCCTGGGAACATTTTCGTTAACATTTTATATATCTCGCATCGCACAATAAAGTATAGAATAAGAAAACGCAGCGACACCAGCCAGGTCATTCTTCACAGGTCTGTGACGGTGACTTCGTCTAATAACATTGGTGCATTGAATTTCCATGTGTCATGAAGCCTGAAAGATGGCAACAGGTTGACAATCTGTTGCATTGGCATCTTGCAAGACTAGACGCGTGCAAGGCGCAGGAAGCATAGGGCGTCCATACTTGTGTGCGGGGTCGGTGGGCTGCACGCCTTGCTCCTGTTTGAGCAGCAGCAGCTTGCGGCGCAGGTTCAGCTGGTGCCGGTCGCGCAGCCGCGCGCGGGACATGTGCGCTGCAACACACGACAACGCCCCACTTATTGTTACTATTCGGTCAGTGAACCACAGCGAGCGTCATAACGGGTACTTATGGCTACTGTGTCCACGACCACCATCTAACTGATCGAGTCACTGGAGGGACCATCTGACATTTATTCGTTATTCCTAATATGATTATTGCGGAATAAATATTTAACCGTAAACATAGTATTAGTAATTCCAATCAATGTATTTATTTATCAACGTATATAGTGTTATTGCAACCTTTGAGTTGGCTGAGCAGGCTCTCCCAGTAGCCGATGTCGACGCCATCGCGCCGCCCGTTGATCTTGCTCTCTATCTGCGACTGCAGCCCCTCCAGCTGGCTGCCTGTCTTGCCTTTGAATATCTGCACACAATGTCACAAATGTATACGAATATCCAGATAAGGCATTCTGGTCGATCATTGCTACTTTCATGGTTTTCACTTCAAGCCATCAGTGTATGTTCGCCTTGACGTCTTGTACATATAGTAAATAGATCGTATTAGTATAGGAGAGTGCGGTGTTGTACCTGCGTGACATCGTCGGCGACGGCCTGGTGCACCCCGTCGCGGCGAGCGTCGGGCGCAGCCAGGCGGCGCAGCTTGTTGAGCTCGTCCACCACGATGGTCTGCACGTCCTCCCAGTACGGCTGGTTCGACTCACTCTCCAGCTCCTTGTACACCTGGAAATTCAAATAGTTTATTCAGTTTAGGTCTGAATAAATTTACTTATGAATATAGAAAAAATATCACTTTTATTGTATTTACTGTTCTGTCACCCCTCACATACCCAAATTCTGGATCTTAATAATATGTTGAATTCACCAAAAAGTCTATTAGGTTGTCTCTAACGGCACCCATTTCTCTGTGTGAGACACTCTAATGTTGTAATATGCATATCTTATGAAATTATGCATTATTTCTTGTAGCAAAATGTTTATGTTACCTTGATGTCCTCAAGCAGGTCCTCGAGGTCCCTGGCCTGCAGTCCGTTGAGGTATGTATAAGGCTCGTGCATCTCCAGGGCGTCCACACACTCTTCGGAGCTCACATACCACGCCAGTAGGTCAATCGGCTTGGCTGCACAATATCCAGGATGAGGATTAATGTTATTTCTTCTCAAACTA
Organism: Watsonalla binaria; assembly: GCA_929442735.1. NCBI lineage: Eukaryota > Metazoa > Arthropoda > Insecta > Lepidoptera > Drepanidae > Watsonalla > Watsonalla binaria. The sequence goes on along the minus strand of OV838934.1, from coordinate 10,781,438 downwards.
TCAATATGCATGATATTAAGTTCTTAAAAAAAAATAACAAATTATTGACTATTACCCAACATAAACTTTTCTTTACTGTCCTTAAATTTTACATAGTTTTTTTTTGCTTTAACTCATAATGGTTCATCTCCTTCATATTAGTAAAAACTGAATCAAGGCAGTTTTAATACTGTGCAATGAGGCAGACAAAATAATTTGTAAGGAAATGGCGACTTCATTGTATTGTGGAGGAACTTGAAAAGGCTTTAATAGTTGGCTGTAATATAATAGGCTGTAAGAGGCACCTCGACCGTCCCGGATGCGTATCTGCGAGCGCAGGCGTGCCTGGTGCAGATGGAAGGCATCCTCCTGTCGCGCCCAGCTGTGGAACTGCTGCGCTTCGCGCGCGCGCGCCGCCGCAGCCGCCTCGCTCTCCCGCGCCGCACGCTCTGCCTCGCGCTCCAGTCGACGCTGCTTCACCTGCACACCACAACCATTCAAAACTCACATAATATATAGCCAAAGGAGTCAAAGCATTATTTTTTAACACCAATATTTGAAATAACCAAAAATAACTAGTCCTATGCATGCTTGTTCTTTTGCGCATAGAGTGTAAATAAATAATGGTAGAAAAAATTTCATAATAATAAATTATGCTATCTCTGTAGTATGAGAGACAGAGACAGTGCTATGTAATGTTGCAATAAATAAGTAATTTTTTGACTGACCTTCTCTAACTCAATCTTATTCTCAAGCTGTTTCTGTCGGTTGCTGGCCTCCAGCTCATCCCTGGACACCGTCTTCACCCCCTCCTTGGCCAGCTTCTTGCTCCACACAAATGTGTTGGTAAGTGCAGAGTCACCAAAGGGATTGTCCTGGTTGGTGTAACACTGGTACTCCGTGTCCCATCCCATGCGCTCTCTTCGCTTCCTCTCCTTCTCTTGTTTCTCCCTCAGACGTCTCGCCCTAGTACAAGCATTAATTTGGTTATGTATTTAAAGCAATAATGTGAAAGTTGTACTCTATGTTGTCATTACAGCAACGGAGGGTAAATACCTTTTCTCCTCAGGTGTCTCATTAGCCTTCATCATCTCTTTTTGTTTATGTTTCTCCTCCTTCAAACGCAGCCGCTCCGCTTCGAGCCTCTGCAGCAGCTTCAGCTCCTCCTCATCACTATCACTGCTGGAGGAACTGCTTGAAGACTGCCTTTTCTTCTTGCTCTTCTTCTTATGTTTCTTCTCTTTATGTCTCTTGTCCCTACTCGCAGACCTGTGTGTTGATACCTTTGGAGAGTGTGATTCTGACCGTCTGTCATGACTGCGAGGTTTCCTGTCCCTGCGATGCTCCGTCATGTGACTTGACGAGCGCTCTCGGCGACCTACTTCGTGCCGTGAAGACCTGCACATATTGACAAATGTTTTGATTGAAGTCAAAAGTAAGGTTTTTTAAGACCCTGACCTGACTGTTTATTGTAAATATAGAAAATGTTACAAATACAAAGACCTAACGTCAACCGCGCGGATTTATTACATTTTTCCACGAGCGTGTGGAACTGGAACAAAGGTTTAGTTTGTAACAAAAGATAGAATTAAGTAAGCAGATGCAGAATTTGGTAAATTTATAACTACGTAATCATTTAGACCCGAAATAACATCTTAGTTACTCACATTTGAAAATCACTCACAATCACAATGTTATGCCCATTCACAGAAACTTAACAAACTCTTGTACAAAGGCGGGTCTAGATCATTTATAACGTAAAAACAGAATAGATCTGAATTATTTATTAATTACATTACAAATAACAAACAGAATTAGGTAGTGAATGTCCGTGCGTGCACAACAGAAATAAAATTACAATGGATTTGTCAATTGTCAACTTAAGTGTCAATGAATGAAATTTCAACTGTCAAGTGTCAACTTCACATAAAGAATGTCTATGTGTTTATGAGTGGTATTTATTGCAGAAATTTTGCCTAGGGCGAAAAGCGAATAAAAGTTACGAAAAAAATATAGAAGAATATATATCTATAACATTTGCATTTTTTTAATAACATAGATAGAGGAAAAAACAGATACAATTTTGGTTAGAAATCATAATCAGAATGTAAGTTGTCAACGTCATAACTATCTGTCAATCAGTTTTAGTTATTGTTGACGAAACTTGTGATAGCAATTAAAATCTTAAATACACCTTATATATAATTATTTATCGAATTTGTTAATGTTCTAATGAAATAACTAAGATGTTATAATTAACTATAGTTACCGTGACCCACTAGTAAAGGATTATTAAGTCAGATTTAAATTCCATGTGGAATGCAGAATAATTCAACGGTGTATTGCACAAAATAACTTTCGAAAATGTCCTTCTTGCGTGGATCAGAGAACTACGTGTGGTGCACAACCAGCGTGCTCGGGAAGGGCGCGACTGGCGCCGTGTTCCAGGGCGTCAACAAGAACAACGGCGAACCAGTCGCCGTGAAGACATTCAACCAGCTGAGCCACATGAGACCACACGACGTGCAGATGAGAGAGTTCGAGGTGCTGAAGAAGGTGAAGCACGAGAACATCGTGAAGCTGCTGGCGATCGAAGAGGAGCAGGAGGGGCGCGGGAAGGTCATTGTGATGGAGCTGTGTACCGGCGGAAGCCTGTTCAACATCCTCGACGACCCCGAGAACACCTACGGGCTGCAGGAGCAGGAGTTCCTGCTGGTGCTGGAGCACCTCACGGCTGGCATGAAGCACCTGCGTGACAACAACCTGGTGCACCGCGACCTCAAGCCTGGCAACATCATGAAGTATATCAATGAGGATGGTACCACCACCTACAAACTAACAGACTTTGGTGCAGCCAGGGAACTGCAGGAGGAGGAGCAGTTTGTATCCCTGTATGGCACAGAGGAGTACCTGCACCCAGACATGTATGAGAGAGCTGTGTTGAGGAAACCAGTTGGGAAGAGCTTTGGAGCCACAGTGGATCTGTGGTCCATAGGGGTCACCCTGTACCACGTGGCCACTGGGCAGCTGCCCTTCAGGCCGTACGGAGGCAGGAGGAACAAGGAGACCATGTTCTACATCACCACCAAGAAAGCCTCAGGGGTCATTGCAGTGAGTACTGTCCTTGTAGTTGGGCTTGTCATAAAAATTCCTTACAAATTATTAATACTACATTGGACTATCAAAATAATAGTATTTAAATAACTCTCAAGGTTCAAGACAAATTCAAACAAACCTGTTCAGTTGTAAGCACTTGGCCTCAACTATATCTGGCAATTGCAAGAGATCATATTAGTTTTAAGTGAGATAAGATTGTAAAAATCTTTTAGGTGATTTGCTTAGCACATAGTCACAGGCAGATAGTAAAACAATGTTTGTATCCCAGGGTACTCAGACCACAGAGAATGGTCCAATAGAGTGGGCCCGGGAGCTGCCGTCCCACTGCCAGCTGACTGTGGGCCTGCGCAAGCTGGTCACACCACTCCTAGCAGGACTGCTGGAGGTGGACACTCTCCGGATATGGACTTTTGATCGGTTCTTCACTGAGGTGCAAATGGCCACCTCCACCACGGCTGTTCACATTTTCCATGTTAATAAGGCTGCTAGCATCAAGGTGAGATACCTTTAATGTTCTTGATCAAATTACCCTGTTGTAGTTAACTAGCAATAAATTATCTAAATTGGTGTTCTCTTCATAATAATACTGGCCTTCATTTTACAACTCATAACCTAGGTATATATTTGTAGGTCAGTCTGTAATGTATGTTTCAAGAGGCAATCAATTAGGCGTTTTAAACTCATTTGGTATATTTTACAGAATATGACTTTTCAGGACTAAATTCTTGATTTTGTAAATGACATACCTTATGCCTGCATTTCCGAAACGGGTGGACAGAGATGTACTTATATATAGTATATAGTACACCCACATTTTGCCAATTGTATTTAAGTCCCATGTAAGAGTTCTAACGGTTCTAACACTACGCCAATAATCAGTTAGCTACAATTAAACGTCCAAATATTGAATAGAGGATGGCACCACATGTGCTGCTACCATGCTTACGAATATGTGGGTAAAATCCAGTATTTGATGAAGGCACTCATCTCATGTACATATCTGTTGGTAACTGAAAACATTGAAATGGTGAATGCTTACTACACCAATGATGTATGAACATTTACAAAAGCATATAAGTAACATAGTATTTTTATCCAAATGTATTATCAATTATGTAATTGATAAAAAGGAAGCGAGTAATTATAAGAGCCATTACTTGAGGCGAGTGCTCAGCTAATTGTAACAGGCGGTTGCACAAGAGCTCGACCTAGATTCGGCCGCGCACAATGCGGCCGCTGGTATTGTCTCACCCAAGGGCCATGACAATTGTCGATCCAATCGATCTTACTATTACCAACCACGGTGAAACTGTCGATTAAAGGACATGATAGCATTTGGGAACTGCACTTTGCAGCAAAAAATTGCGGCCGAATTATGCTACCTTACAGTAGTCTAATGTTGCTTCATCCAATAGCCAGAGTCCAAAAACTCGGCTATGGTATCCCTTACCTGTCGTAAGACGCGACTAAAAGGGGGCCGGAGGACCTTCTGACCCCGGTTGGGGTGGGAGCTTTGACTACCGGGCCCGGGAAGGTGGCAGCGCGATGTGTTTCGCACTGCCTTGAATAGCGAGTTCTCCAGGGGCGGTGACAGAGCTGACCAGGGGATAGGGCGGGGGGGACATCGGGGTGATCTATCAGAGTACCCGGCGTCCCCCCTAAGCATGGAGGATTGTCACCGGCCGGGATTTAGTGCGGTAAGAATCCCACAGGTAGAGAGCCTCTTCTAGGGGGTTTAAAAGGTTTCACCCTCTCGTCAAATCAAAAAATAGTTTTATGTTATTGCGGTGATTAAGGTCATGAGTGCTCCAAGAAAGGCGGAAGCGATTACCTAGCTAAAGTGAAATGGAGCCTTTACTTATATGGGCGTACTTATAGAGTTTTTACTTATATTGGCGTTAGCTTAGCCTCTTACCAATCAAGCGCTCTGTCTGACAGACAGGTTCATGTCTAGTTGTTGTTCTACGGCAGGACAATAAATTGTGTGTGGAATGTTCGTGCCTCGGCCAGTTATGCCTTGTAACACGCAACGCTCGCATATTGCCGTCGTTACTTTCCAACGAACGCGTTAAATAAACGGCGGTCTATTTTATTGCAACATGTTCCTTTCAAATGTATTATCTACATTTCGTATCATGTGTTCGTGTCTTCGCATATGAGTAGTTAAGCCCACATATGTTACAACACCCAATTTTTTTCCGAAGATAATTCGGTTCAAAAGCGATAGGTGAGCCTTTCGCCTTCACTCTGGCACTTTTCATTCGTCTGTAGAATTTCCGTTCGGATAAGTTTTATCATGTTGTCCTTCACTACGAAGTTCGTGGTGTGGCAAACAAACGAGGCAACTATCGAATACAATAAATAAAAATTTATATGCTCGCCATCTCCGAAGGGGTAATCACATATCACCAAAATTGATTAAGTGCCAACGTCTTTAAGTTACTTCTCAGACATATGCAGGTTTCCTCACGATGTTTTCCTTCAGCACGATGATTAAAGATGAGTTTTTAGAAAGAATTGGTGCAGGCCGGAGGGATTCGAATTTACATCGCTTATGAGAGAGATAGAGGTTTTTAAAAACGCATAACGGCACGGCCATCATTACTTTTTTAGGGGTTTTTATATAATTCGTTTACTATATTCTATAAGTATAATAATCATCATGTGTTGTATGCGGTAGGTATTTCTAAAACCGGAGGAGCGGTACGAGCACCTGCAGACCTACATCTGCGAGCAGACGAGCGTGGTGGCCGAGTCCCAGATACTGCTCTACAAGGACAAGCTGCTGCTCACTGAGATCGACGAGAACACGCCCGGTAATACACGCACATAGAGCCTCTGCTTATGCACGTGTACCAACTAAAGTACCACGGATAAGGGCGGCAAGAATGCCCATAGATTTGGCGCTCTTATTTTTTTGTGTTGTAATAGGTACATATTACGACTTGCACTACATAACTTTTGAAGTATTTAGTATATAATTTTGAATGAGCGTCTTTCTCACGTGTTAGGTAAGAGTTACCCAGAGACCACGGCGGAGGAGCCGCTGATGCTGTTCAACAAGAACAACAACAACGTGACGATGGCGCCCGAACCCGACGCGCCCAAGTTCCCCGTGTTCCCCACCATCGTCTCCGTCGAGAACGACGCCAGCCAGGCCAAGGTTCGCTCAGGATCGATATTCAACGTTGGGGCAATGAATATTATGGTTGCATCAGGTCAGCCTCCGGCATGGTCGATGTGTGCAGACGGCGTGCAGCGTGGGCCACGTGATCCGGCGGCGCGTGGAGAGCCTGTGCCTGTCGTCCGTGCTGTGCGCCGCCTGCGTGGCGCGCTGGGGCTCGTTGCTGGCGGCGCGCCTGCGCTCCTCGGCCGAGCGCGCGCTCCACGCCGCGCACCACGCCGCCCGCCTGCACGCCGCCGCCCGCGCCCTCGACCTCGCCGCCGCCGCCACGGTACGTCCCCACACACCTCCACGCTGCCTCCACCATGACCACAATTGGAGAGAGGTACGGCAACACAGACTTTCCTGTTCGAAACTTGGAGCTGCTCGACGCGAGTCCGTAATACCATCTCACAGAAGATTGCAGTGAAACAATGCTACCTTAGAGGTGAGAAGTTGTTCCGCGGTGTGGCCGAGCGGTTCCGATAATAATTTGATAGAATGTTGTCGTCACCCCCAGCGGTCGTCGTCGGAGGACGCGGGCGACACGGGCTGGGCGGGCATGGCGGCGCTGGTGGCGGGCGAGACGGAGTCGCTGCGCGCCGGCGCCGCCGCCCTGCGCGCCCGCCACGCCGACGGCGCCGCGCTCGCCGCCGAGTGGCTCGCGCCCTGCCCCAGCCAGCTGCGCCTGCACATCAAGGCCCGCAGCCTCGTCGACAGGTGCGCCCGGCACCCACGCCCCTATCATACCATACACGAGCCTGTATACGAGTGTCCCCGCCGCGTCGCCAGGTTGCGGGAGTCGTGGCAGCACCTGGTGCGGGATCGCGCGACGCGCTCGCTGACCTACAACGACGAGCAGTTCCATGTGCTGGAGAGGATCACCGTGGCCGAGACCGGCCGCCGCGCCCGCGGCCTGCTGCAGCGCGCCGCGCCGCTCGCCCGCCAGCGCGCCGACGCCATCGCCGACTGGTAACGCCGCTTCCCTACGGCATAACGGGATCTCCCGGTATATATTTGGACTCGCCCGGCCGGGGATTTATCCGGCTGTGTCGATGTGCCCTTCGTGTGATCAGGTACAAGGTGGCGCAGACGGTGTACCTGCAGACGCAGATCCTGGACAAGGACGTGGCGAGCGCGGAGCTGCGACTGCTGGCGCTGGCCGCCCGGCTGCACGACGCCGAGGTGCGCACCAGGGAACTCGTCGCCGAGGCCCGCGCCAAGGTACTCGTCCTGCACTCTCCTACTCCCGTATTATATGAGAGGAAGCCGCCGGCTCGAAGGAAATGCGCAATTTATATTGTGAAAAAATGCGTAAACCCTTTTATCGTTCGTGCGAGGCTACGGTAATACGGATGTAAATATGATATTAAGTTTAGATTTTTCAGGCGAACATTTGTTTACAGGGCGTGACCTATGGTTCTGACACGCGTCTCTGTTATCGTAGGTGAACGCGTCAAAGGGTGACATCCCCCCGGCGATAGAGGAGAGCCGCGAGCAGAGGCGGGCGGGGCGGGGCGCGGGCGGCGCGGGGGCCGTGGGCGCGCGGGGCGCGGGGCTGCGCGCGCTGCTGGGGGCGCAGGACGACCTGGGCGCCGCGGTCGCCGCCAACGGCGCGCTGCTGGCCGCGCTGGCCGCCGCCACGCAGCACCTGCGGCCCTAGCGCGCCGCCTGCCTCGCCGGCCCCCCCGCGCGGCGCTGTGAGTCCCCCGCTCCGACGGATTCGGCCGGAGCATCGGCGGGGTCGTCGTCGTCGTCGGCCGTTACGACGATATCGGGGCGGAGTGAAGTGGTCGTTAAACCTGTGCGTGCCCGGAGGACGGCCTGCGAGTTGACGTAGCTCGTGCATTGGTTATATCACATACGCTCGCGATAAAACATTTTAAATGTATTAGTAAGTTACTAAGTTTGTTGATGCAAAACTTAAAAACATATATTGAAAGTGCTCCCTAGTATTACCTAAAACAAATATCGAAAATAGGAACAGGAACATAAAGTGGGATTCCAACCCTAATAAATTAATCGTGCCTATTTTATAAATAAAATAAAATAACATGTGTTTCATGAGGTATTATGCCCACAAATTATATAAATACCAACTAATTAATGTCATTCCATTAGTGATATTCGTCTGTCGTGACAGTAGAGGATAAAATATGGTTCCTATAGAATTAGACTATGTATTTGACTAGCAACAGTAACAACTTTGTATACTTATATATTCAACGAAAGCACATTGTTAGGTGTAGTCTCTGCACACATCTGCACATTCTTGAGCAATCTCCTTATTTAACATTTAAATAAATGGCCAGTTATATGTAGGTAATTTATGAATGTCCATTGAATATTTATGTTAATTAATAATATGTTAATTTGCAATAGAAAAATACTTTTTTGAACATTAACGTCTACTGTAAATATATAGGTGCTATAGTTAATTATAATAATATATATCATTATGTAAGAGTAATATAAATTATACTTAAAAATAAAACCTTATTTTGTATATTTCAATAAATTTATTTATTTATAATCCTGTACAAGTGTATATAAACAAGGCTTTGGAATGCACAATTATTGCATGATTTACTAAGAGTACTTACAAATTACAATACATATAATTACCTAGGCGGCCTGTTTGTCCGGCACAATACTTTGTAAGCAGTATTATGGCAGTAGAGCCAAATTGAACGACATCAGTTAATATGGAGGTGGTGGCGCGCTGCAAGTGCACTCACACATGCGCTATGCAGCGTCCGCCCTCGTACTCACGCGTCATAGTTAGTACTCATAGGGCGTTGTGTGAATACGTCGTTGAGAGCGTGTGCCGACTGCAGCGCGTCGCGACTACGAAACTTGTTCTTTGAGTGAAATATTTGTTGATGTAGTTGTACTGGGGGTTCTTTCTCCGAACACGAAACTTCGCAAACAAAAGAAAATCAAAAGTTTCAGTGAAGCTTCGTTTTGACCAAATAAATGATTTTGTTAAGGTTGATTTAGAATATATAAATGTTAAAGAATGTTGTAGCAGACCACGTTCGGATCTAATTGGAACTAATTGGTAGGAACTTTGCGAACTTTCGGCAGAAGCTTCGTTTTTCGGAGAAAGCGAGTAGACCCCCTGATGTAACATAGCAATGAGAGGTCCGTTGTATGTTTGATACAGTCCTACAGTCCTACAGTACCGTCCTCACCGTCCTGTAACGGGAGACGAACACGTTTTTGGGTCAGTTCAATACCACTGTTGCGGATTTTCTAAAGTCAGCGATAAAAAGTTGTCATCATTTGATTTTACATTAGAGTTTCGAAAAAGCTACTCAAAAGAAGGGCTCATTCAGGAACCGCCAAATTTAGCTTAAAACATAAACATATTGAATTTAGTATTTAACATCTTTTAGCTCTTTATATTCAGTCGATTGAAGCGTATTCAAAGTTTAGCGATTTCGCATAGTCAACTTGATCTAACTGGATGAAGTGATGCACAAACATACATGCATGACATAATCACAGTATCCTCTAAATTATGCTGCATAAATTAAATAATCTCTCTCCATTCTCATTTAATGATTCACTTAATATTCCCATATTTCTTACATTAATAATTAGCAAAGAACCGACCCACTAACATGTGAGAGATCAGATCATTGGCGTCCTAAAGAAGCTCTGCCCTTATATAATACAGTAGAGTGAGACGGTAGGGGCGGTGCTAGGGGTAGTGGTCGGGTCTGGCGCGGTCGAGCAGCTTGTACTGGCGGTGCGCGGCCTGCACGCGCTCGAAGCGCGCCAGCAGCTGCGGCAGGCTGCCCTCTGCCTCTCTGCCCTCTCTGCCCTCTTTGCCCTCCACCGCACTCTCCGCTCTGACGACACACGCATATTGCATCTTACATTCAAACTCAAACTCAAAACATATCTTTATTTCATTATACTTTTTACGAAGTACTATCAAATCGTCAGAATGACATCATTATACATGCTACCGCCGGGTTCGGAAGGTTGCTTTTGATGAGAAGAACCTGGCAAGAAACTCAGTAATTACTCTTATAAAAAATATTATACAATTTTAAAAATGCTCGGGTGACACTGTTGATGTGGCACTGCAGGCGGTTTCCTGAGCGTGCGGAAGGCGTCGGTCTGCGGCAGCAGCATCAGCACGCCGTACAGTATGTGTAGTGTGTATAGTGACCGTGGGGGTAGTTGCGCGGGTGGATGGTGGGGCGGGGCGCACTGCAGGCGGTTCCTGAGCGTGTGGAAGGCGTCGGTCTGCGGCAGCAGCATCAGCACGCCGTACAGTATGTGTAGTGTGTATAGTGACCGTGGGGGTAGTTGCGCGGGTGGATGGTGGGGCGGGGCGCACTGCAGGCGGTTCCTGAGCGTGTGGAAGGCGTCGGTCTGCGGCAGCAGCATCAGCACGCCGTACAGTATGTGTAGTGTGTATAGTGACCGTGGGGGTAGTTGCGCGGGTGGATGGTGGGGCGGGGCGCACTGCAGGCGGTTCCTGAGCGTGTGGAAGGCGTCGGTCTGCGGCAGCAGCATCAGCACGCCGTACAGTATGTGTAGTGTGTATAGTGACCGTGGGGGTAGTTGCGCGGGTGGATGGTGGGGCGGGGCGCACTGCAGGCGGTTCCTGAGCGTGTGGAAGGCGTCGGTCTGCGGCAGCAGCATCAGCACGCCGTACAGTATGTGTAGTGTGTATAGTGACCGTGGGGGTAGTTGCGCGGGTGGATGGTGGGGCGGGGCGCACTGCAGGCGGTTCCTGAGCGTGTGGAAGGCGTCGGTCTGCGGCAGCAGCATCAGCACGCCGTACAGTATGTGTAGTGTGTATAGTGACCGTGGGGGTAGTTGCGCGGGTGGATGGTGGGGCGGGGCGCACTGCAGGCGGTTCCTGAGCGTGTGGAAGGCGTCGGTCTGCGGCAGCAGCATCAGCACGCCGTACAGTATGTGTAGTGTGTATAGTGACCGTGGGGGTAGTTGCGCGGGTGGATGGTGGGGCGGGGCGCACTGCAGGCGGTTCCTGAGCGTGTGGAAGGCGTCGGTCTGCGGCAGCAGCATCAGCACGCCGTACAGTATGTGTAGTGTGTATAGTGACCGTGGGGGTAGTTGCGCGGGTGGATGGTGGGGCGGGGCGCACTGCAGGCGGTTCCTGAGCGTGTGGAAGGCGTCGGTCTGCGGCAGCAGCATCAGCACGCCGTACAGTATGTGTAGTGTGTATAGTGACCGTGGGGGTAGTTGCGCGGGTGGATGGTGGGGCGGGGCGCACTGCAGGCGGTTCCTGAGCGTGTGGAAGGCGTCGGTCTGCGGCAGCAGCATCAGCACGCCGTACAGTATGTGTAGTGTGTATAGTGACCGTGGGGGTAGTTGCGCGGGTGGATGGTGGGGCGGGGCGCACTGCAGGCGGTTCCTGAGCGTGTGGAAGGCGTCGGTCTGCGGCAGCAGCATCAGCACGCCGTACAGTATGTGTAGTGTGTATAGTGACCGTGGGGGTAGTTGCGCGGGTGGATGGTGGGGCGGGGCGCACTGCAGGCGGTTCCTGAGCGTGTGGAAGGCGTCGGTCTGCGGCAGCAGCATCAGCACGCCGTACAGTATGTGTAGTGTGTATAGTGACCGTGGGGGTAGTTGCGCGGGTGGATGGTGGGGCGGGGCGCACTGCAGGCGGTTCCTGAGCGTGTGGAAGGCGTCGGTCTGCGGCAGCAGCATCAGCACGCCGTACAGTATGTGTAGTGTGTATAGTGACCGTGGGGGTAGTTGCGCGGGTGGATGGTGGGGCGGGGCGCACTGCAGGCGGTTCCTGAGCGTGTGGAAGGCGTCGGTCTGCGGCAGCAGCATCAGCACGCCGTACAGTATGTGTAGTGTGTATAGTGACCGTGGGGGTAGTTGCGCGGGTGGATGGTGGGGCGGGGCGCACTGCAGGCGGTTCCTGAGCGTGTGGAAGGCGTCGGTCTGCGGCAGCAGCATCAGCACGCCGTACAGCGCGCCGCGTAGTTCTGCACTCTGAGGACCGCTCAACAGCTCCAGACGCATGTCTATAACACACACACGCACGGCTTACATAAATTATCATCAATATTGTGTATTTCTCAAACTGCACAACATGTGTGATACAAGTGTTACCATGGCTCTTAAAAACGCATTGGCTTTGAGTTGAGTTCATTGATTGCCTCGTTGGTCTTATGTGCGAAACATGAGGTCCTAGTGGGTCATGCCCCTTGAGAAATACAGCCATTATTAATGTATAATCGTATGAATAAATATAAAGAATTCGGCGCAGGGTAATATGCAGTACAGACGAGGAGATGATGGTAGCACTGAAAGTCTTTGTACACTATATACAAATCAGTTTATTCACACATACACAGTTAGTTCAGTCACAAGAAGGGATTATATACAATCAGGCACACACAATCACGATAAAGAACATAAGTATGGTACAAATAAAGTTACGGCAAGAAAAGGTAAAAACCGCGGGAACGGGAGCGATTCAGAACGCGCTTCTTTTCACTTGTTTACTCAACAACAGCCACGGCCCGACTCCATTGGCGCGTGGATTCAAATTCAAATGCCGCGCACTCATTGGTCGCCGTGCGCGGGGAACTTTGTTCCATATATCAATATAGTATGGTGCATAGCGTAGCATTTGCCGCATTCCATACTTACTGCAGTTACTAAAATGGCATTACACAGACGTACAATACGTCACCAATATCATCACAGAGCAATGCCACAGATAATATAATATTAACTTGCAGACATACAATATGTCACCACAGACAACAAACAATTCCCATCATTATATTTTCTACAATAAATGTTCGAACAATCCTTCCTATAAAAAGCACAACTATTGTACAGCATATACTTACACGCAAATATGGGAGATTCAATAAGTTGCACCAGTTTGTCCACTTCAGTGAGGAAGTCCACTGTTATTTCCAGGTCTCCACTGAGCAGGTGTAGTTGAGGTAATTATCGTTTAGTAGTCATACAGATTAAAGAACAATCGGACATAGCCGAAGATTCTACTCAATTTCTCAGACATTTTCAAAACCTGATATTTTATTTATTTATATTATAATTATGTCATTCATAAGCTACAAGACATAGGCGTCACTTGGGGAATCAAGTATGTAACAAAAAGCTGTTTATAAATAATAAATTCAAGAGCTCACGTAAGATGTCTTCAAAAAAGTATGAATGTACCGAAAGAGCAGCTAATGTGAGACGGTAAAGGACAGCGACGTATCGTTGTAAAGGATACAAGGTGGCGATGAGCCGGTTGCAGTGCTGGTAGTGGTGCGTCAGGAGGCACAGCGCCAGCAGCGACACGGGGCTGTGACACCAGCACGCGTACAGGCACTCGAACAGCGACCTCGTCGCCTGAGGACCACGCCACCCGTCATGTAAAATTGACTGTTTTCCAAAATAATATCAATGGATCGTGGTAGTATTTCTATGGACGTCCTTTGCCCAAACATCCACGCACCCTGGCGACGTATATTTTCTTCGTTCGTCGCTTTTCACCTATTCCTTCAATATGGGATTTAACCAACCGTTCTAAAAATTGTAAGTGTTGCGTACCGGCGTGTTGCAGTTCCTGAGTTGAAGCCGAAGGTCGTAGAGCTCAGCGGCGGTGAGCAGGATGGTGCTGAGCACGTCCACCATGGTGGCCGCGAAGCGCAGGTTGGTCTCCTCCTGCACGATGGTGGCCAGTGCGCGGTACACCTCCTCCGCGTTCAGCAACACGCACAGCTGTCTGCACAATACAATACACTACTGACACACACCATATATACCGCAGGCTGGTCTCCTCCTGCACGATGGTGGCCGTTCAGCAACACGCTCAGCTGTCTGCACAATACAATACACTACTGACACACACCATATATACCGCAGGTTGGTCTCCTCCTGCACGATGGTGGCCGTTCAGCAACACGCACAGCTGTCTGCACAATACAATACACTACTGACACACACCATATATACCGCAGGCTGGTCTCCTCCTGCACCATGGTGGCCGTTCAGCAACACGCACAGCTGTCTGCACAATACAATACACTACTGACACACACCATATATACCGCAGGTTGGTCTCCTCCTGCACGATGGTGGCCGTTCAGCAACACGCACAGCTGTCTGCACAATACAATACACTACTGACACACACCATATATACCGCAGGCTGGTCTCCTCCTGCACGATGGTGGCCGTTCAGCAACACGCACAGCTGTCTGCACAATACAATACACTACTGACACACACCATATATACCGCAGGTTGGTCTCCTCCTGCACGATGGTGGCCGTTCAGCAACACGCACAGCTGTCTGCACAATACAATACACTACTGACACACACCATATATACCGCAGGTTGGTCTCCTCCTGCACGATGGTGGCCGTTCAGCAACACGCACAGCTGTCTGCACAATACAATACACTACTGACACACACCATATATACCGCAGGTTGGTCTCCTCCTGCACGATGGTGGCCGTTCAGCAACACGCACAGCTGTCTGCACAATACAATACACTACTGACACACACCATATATACCGCAGGTTGGTCTCCTCCTGCACGATGGTGGCCGTTCAGCAACACGCACAGCTGTCTGCACAATACAATACACTACTGACACACACCATATATACCGCAGGTTGGTCTCCTCCTGCACGATGGTGGCCGTTCAGCAACACGCACAGCTGTCTGCACAATACAATACACTACTGACACACACCATATATACCGCAGGTTGGTCTCCTCCTGCACGATGGTGGCCGTTCAGCAACACGCACAGCTGTCTGCACAATACAATACACTACTGACACACACCATATATACCGCAGGTTGGTCTCCTCCTGCACGATGGTGGCCGTTCAGCAACACGCACAGCTGTCTGCACAATACAATACACTACTGACACACACCATATATACCGCAGGCTGGTCTCCTCCTGCACGATGGTGGCCGTTCAGCAACACGCACAGCTGTCTGCACAATACAATACACTACTGACACACACCATATATACCGCAGGTTGGTCTCCTCCTGCACGATGGTGGCCGTTCAGCAACACGCACAGCTGTCTGCACAATACAATACACTACTGACACACACCATATATACCGCAGGTTGGTCTCCTCCTGCACGATGGTGGCCGTTCAGCAACACGCACAGCTGTCTGCACAATACAATACACTACTGACACACACCATATATACCGCAGGTTGGTCTCCTCCTGCACGATGGTGGCCGTTCAGCAACACGCACAGCTGTCTGCACAATACAATACACTACTGACACACACCATATATACCGCAGGTTGGTCTCCTCCTGCACGATGGTGGCCGTTCAGCAACACGCACAGCTGTCTGCACAATACAATACACTACTGACACACACCATATATACCGCAGGTTGGTCTCCTCCTGCACGATGGTGGCCGTTCAGCAACACGCACAGCTGTCTGCACAATACAATACACTACTGACACACACCATATATACCGCAGGTTGGTCTCCTCCTGCACGATGGTGGCCGTTCAGCAACACGCACAGCTGTCTGCACAATACAATACACTACTGACACACACCATATATACCGCAGGTTGGTCTCCTCCTGCACGATGGTGGCCGTTCAGCAACACGCACAGCTGTCTGCACAATACAATACACTACTGACACACACCATATATACCGCAGGTTGGTCTCCTCCTGCACGATGGTGGCCGTTCAGCAACACGCACAGCTGTCTGCACAATACAATACACTACTGACACACACCATATATACCGCAGGTTGGTCTCCTCCTGCACGATGGTGGCCGTTCAGCAACACGCACAGCTGTCTGCACAATACAATACACTACTGACACACACCATATATACCGCAGGTTGGTCTCCTCCTGCACGATGGTGGCCGTTCAGCAACACGCACAGCTGTCTGCACAATACAATACACTACTGACACACACCATATATACCGCAGGTTGGTCTCCTCCTGCACGATGGTGGCCGTTCAGCAACACGCACAGCTGTCTGCACAATACAATACACTACTGACACACACCATATATACCGCAGGTTGGTCTCCTCCTGCACGATGGTGGCCGTTCAGCAACACGCACAGCTGTCTGCACAATACAATACACTACTGACACACACCATATATACCGCAGGTTGGTCTCCTCCTGCACGATGGTGGCCGTTCAGCAACACGCACAGCTGTCTGCACAATACAATACACTACTGACACACACCATATATACCGCAGGTTGGTCTCCTCCTGCACGATGGTGGCCGTTCAGCAACACGCACAGCTGTCTGCACAATACAATACACTACTGACACACACCATATATACCGCAGGTTGGTCTCCTCCTGCACGATGGTGGCCGTTCAGCAACACGCACAGCTGTCTGCACAATACAATACACTACTGACACACACCATATATACCGCAGGTTGGTCTCCTCCTGCACGATGGTGGCCGTTCAGCAACACGCACAGCTGTCTGCACAATACAATACACTACTGACACACACCATATATACCGCAGGTTGGTCTCCTCCTGCACGATGGTGGCCGTTCAGCAACACGCACAGCTGTCTGCACAATACAATACACTACTGACACACACCATATATACCGCAGGTTGGTCTCCTCCTGCACGATGGTGGCCGTTCAGCAACACGCACAGCTGTCTGCACAATACAATACACTACTGACACACACCATATATACCGCAGGTTGGTCTCCTCCTGCACGATGGTGGCCGTTCAGCAACACGCACAGCTGTCTGCACAATACAATACACTACTGACACACACCATATATACCGCAGGTTGGTCTCCTCCTGCACGATGGTGGCCGTTCAGCAACACGCACAGCTGTCTGCACAATACAATACACTACTGACACACACCATATATACCGCAGGTTGGTCTCCTCCTGCACGATGGTGGCCGTTCAGCAACACGCACAGCTGTCTGCACAATACAATACACTACTGACACACACCATATATACCGCAGGTTGGTCTCCTCCTGCACGATGGTGGCCGTTCAGCAACACGCACAGCTGTCTGCACAATACAATACACTACTGACACACACCATATATACCGCAGGTTGGTCTCCTCCTGCACGATGGTGGCCGTTCAGCAACACGCACAGCTGTCTGCACAATACAATACACTACTGACACACACCATATATACCGCAGGTTGGTCTCCTCCTGCACGATGGTGGCCGTTCAGCAACACGCACAGCTGTCTGCACAATACAATACACTACTGACACACACCATATATACCGCAGGTTGGTCTCCTCCTGCACTATGGTGGCCGTTCAGCAACACGCACAGCTGTCTGCACAATACAATACACTACTGACACACACCATATATACCGCAGGTTGGTCTCCTCCTGCACGATGGTGGCCGTTCAGCAACACGCACAGCTGTCTGCACAATACAATACACTACTGACACACACCATATATACCGCAGGTTGGTCTCCTCCTGCACGATGGTGGCCGTTCAGCAACACGCACAGCTGTCTGCACAATACAATACACTACTGACACACACCATATATACCGCAGGTTGGTCTCCTCCTGCACTATGGTGGCCGTTCAGCAACACGCACAGCTGTCTGCACAATACAATACACTACTGACACACACCATATATACCGCAGGTTGGTCTCCTCCTGCACGATGGTGGCCGTTCAGCAACACGCACAGCTGTCTGCACAATACAATACACTACTGACACACACCATATATACCGCAGGTTGGTCTCCTCCTGCACGATGGTGGCCGCTCATTCTGAGGCATCAATAAACAAATGTTAACGTACCTTATAATAAACGCTCCTCGATCCTCCAATAAGTTATCGTCGGCTGCCAGTAACCTCAGTAAAGCTTTTAAGAACTTGTAATAGTAGGGGCTGGACTCCAAATCACCTGCAAATGAAACATCTCGGTTAAAACACATTCTTACTACATAGTAAAAAATATATGGGACCCTGACCTCATGTATACACCTATACAAAAGTACACGTACATTTTATGTCGATTTGAAGAGCGCTTAGCAAATAGTGCCGAAACCAAATTTTACATTAATTGAGATAATTGGTCTGTATCTTTCGACAAGAATAAAACGGTAACAAATAGTATGGTATCGAGTGAGCCGCAGCTGTACAGTAGAGGTGTGTGGTGTGTACCAGGGTAGCAGGAGCATATCTCGGCGAGCACAGCGAGCGCGCGCCGTACCACGTCGTCGGCCGCGTCCGTCAGGCTGCCCACCACACTCACGAACACTGCGTCCGTCTGACTCCACATCTACACACAGACACACCATTACACCGAGCACGGCACCACGTCGTCAGGCTGCCCACCACACTCACGAACACTGCGTCCGTCTGACTCCACATCTACACACAGACACACCATTACACCGAGCACGGCACCACGTCGTCAGGCTGCCCACCACACTCACGAACACTGCGTCCGTCTGACTCCACATCTACACACAGACACACCATTACACCGAGCACGGCACCACGTCGTCAGGCTGCCCACCACACTCACGAACACTGCGTCCGTCTGACTCCACATCTACACACAGACACACCATTACACCGAGCACGGCACCACGTCGTCAGGCTGCCCACCACACTCACGAACACTGCGTCCGTCTGACTCCACATCTACACACAGACACACCATTACACCGAGCACGGCACCACGTCGTCAGGCTGCCCACCACACTCACGAACACTGCGTCGCTTATGAAGAAATGACAGTTTTGTAACAGTAGTCTTGAAAAAATATAAGCCGGAGCGTAGGGAGGGCGAGTCGTTAGTACAAGGATAAATGTCTCACATCAGTGGGCAGTTTGTTGTAGAGGTGCAGTATCCAGTCGAGCGTGGCCACCTTGGTGTGCACGGAGCTGTGGTGCAGCATCTGGGTCAGCACGCCCACCACCGCCGGCAGGTCCAGCCGCTCCTCCTGCCTACCGGCCTCGCCCTCCGCCTCACCCTCCGCCTGCTGCCTACCCGCCTCCTCATCCCCCTCGCCCACAGTGCCGCTCTGCTCTGATACCAATTTGGTCAGCTGGAAGTTCACTATTGCCGCTGTTTCCCGGATGTCTGATGTGCTTGTCAAGGATTACGCTACAAAACAATATATCTATAATACTATAAGTATGGCCATACAAGAATGTATAAATTTGAACCTTAACTATGAGTAATGAAGGTAGGTTATGTTAAAGGATACTCTTCCGTGGTTCGTCGCAGTAGGCGAGGCAGGGCAGCACGGCGCAGAGCACGCCGGACGCGTGGCGCAGCGAGCGTGCGCCGGACAACTCCACGAACTCCTTCAGCCACGTTATGGCCGTCAGCTGGAATAACACAACATATCAGGTTAGCGACTAAAACTATGCATTCCTCGCGTCTTGTATGCAGGTAGCCCGTGTTGTCAGTTTTACCAAAAGAATATAATCAGATTGAAAATGCTAGAAATGAATGTAAATAATATTTAGATGCCTTTACAAAATGGAATCCATAGGATTCGTGTATACGAGGAGTGACATAACGTGTATGTGTAGACCTGTAGGAAATCCTCCGGGGACTGCGCATGAGTGATGAGTATGTTGATCATAGCGGGGAAGTCCACGCGCGCCGGCTCCTTCTTGATGCTGCGCAGGAACTCGCTCAGCTGCACGTCGCACCTACACACAACAACGGCTTGACATACACTACAAGCTAGAGATGACACCAGGCTAGACTGACAGTATAATAAATTGGTCTGATCTGGCTAATGACTGGACTCGGGTGCACCATATGAACAACATATGTCCACCACCAGATTTCTACAAGTTCAGTCAAATGATAGTGCTTTATTAAGTTGTTGGTAGCGTCCGAGTGATACCCTCATGATAGCATTGGTATATGTAGTATAAGACTGACATGCGTCGTATCTCGGCATTGGGGTCGTCGAGCATCTTGAAGAGTCCGTCGAGCAGGTCGGGCAGGTGCGGCACGAGGTCGATGGCGGGCACAGCGTCGAGCACGCCGACCCACGAGACGAGCCACTGACGCGCGAACGCGTTGCGCGTGTACACGCGCTCGCGCAGCATCGGCACCAGAGACGACACCTCGAACGTGCCGCTCTCTGTCACTATGTCCTGTACCCATACATACAATCATCGACTATCTCCATACTAACTAGTCATTTTTTCAGTTTTAAATCACAAGTCGAATGAAATATTTAGAAACAAGTAAACAGGTTAATGTTACCAGCCAAGTATTGGAGACAACTGTGGTCAGTAGTTGGTTTTCTATGTGTAGAATTTGTGTAACCAGCTGTCTAATTGGCACTGTACTTTTGCTACAATTAATTAATCTTAGTTTGATATTTGCTTTGACTGGCTGGAATTTGCTATGCTCACAAATATTTGTAATATTTTAGTTATTATATTTGACAATTGAGCATTTGAACTGTGTCCAGGATTATATTCATGAGATACTACATGAGATACTGTAACCAAAAACATTGATCAATATATTTTTTTTAAAAGAGTAATTGTTGAGTTTATTTCTGGGTTCTTCTCAACAAAAGCAACGTTCTGAACCCGGTGGTAACATTTATATATCATGTATAATGTATTTTGTGTCCTTCTGACGATTTGAAAGTACTTTGTAAGAAGTCTTATCAAATAAAGATATTTTGAATTTTAATGTGATAATAACCTTGACAAGTCTATCGAGCAGTTCGGCGCCCTGTTTGACCTGTGGCTCAGGGTCGGCGGCGAGACGCGCCAGGGCGTCGAAGAGCAGCGGGAAGTGTACCAGCGCGGCCGTGCGCGCAATCTTTACCACGTTGAACAACGCCTCCGCCGCCTGGTAGCGCACGCGAGACTCGCTCTCGCTGAAGCACGCCACGATAGGGTGGATCAGCTCTGTTTGGTACTCTATACAACCCTGTAATGTTTCATAACAACTGAATCTTTAAATAAGTGGGTTACTTGATACCGGCTGATCTAATCCAATGTTATATGATTAATTATGGCCATAAAAAACTTTTTTATACCTTGCACTAGTAGTCCTCTATTCTAATTTAAAATTGTCTAAGTTGACTTTTTAAATTTTCTGTTAATTTATTGGTCTTTTATTAGTTCTAAAAAAGTATTTATTTCACAAGCTAGTGTCATTATTACGACTCAAACATACCCAGCGAAATTGGGTGTAATACAAGTACACCTCTGCCTAACCCTAACCCTAAGTGATTCCTTATGCAGTGGACAGACCAGGTCAAATCAGTGGTTGGCAGGCCAGTCCACCAATGCTCAAGGATGGCAGCCTATAGAGATACTTAGCTGCTCCTAAAAATAAAACCACATGACAAACGTGACCACTCAGACAAGATTGCACCTACTGAGAAGAAGAACTAGGAAACAAATGTATAATATAATAGATATAAATGTGTCATTGTACATAGTACTAGTATAGTAGTAGAACTGTCACAGCAGTAAGAGCTCATGGTTAGGCCCAGATGTATTATACTTTAGTATTGCTTTATAAGCAAGCTATTTTAGAAGAGAGAAGACACCCACTTTGCCTAATCCCACAGCAACGGAAGACAATCCCATGAGAGCACCATTCTTGACATTTGGGTTGGTGGAGGACATTAGATCCTGACCCAACACGCGGATTAGACGCTTGATCTGGTTTGAGTTGTTGGCATCATTGAAGTCCTTCACCATCCTGAAATAACATGGGTTTGGTACTCTACATACATTACGCCTCCCCTGTGGAGGCATGCCGTAATGTGTGGTTGATGCTAACTATGAGGTGGGTGATATGATAGTAATAGAGAAAATCTACTCATATCAATGCAAATTATACATTTAAGTATAGGATTTCCAAACTTACTCCGATATATAAAGCTAGGTAGAATAGTCAAGCTTAACAGAGGGCTGGCAATTTTTTCATGATTATTATATTACCCTTTCATATTTATAGATAAACAAATGACAACAATGTTGCTTACTTTTCAATTTCGACACCAGCAAACTTTCTCTTATCATATAATTTATCGCAAAGCCCGCGGACGCAAGCTGAGCTTAAAGGTGCATAATCTCTTTCAGACATCTTTCCCTAATATTATCTATTTTCAGTGATCTTATTTCTAAAAGATATTGACAACAAATCCTATTTACACTCGACCGTGCTCGCTAATCTTAGCAACCTCCCATTTCAAATGAGTTCCAGATTCAAAATGTACAAATTATAACATTATATTATCTACTTATCTCTTTATGAGTATGATAAAAGAAAAAGACAAATATATAAACAGACGGCTTCATAATGCAACTACCCACCGATCGCGAGTGAAACAAAACAATTTTGACAGTTTTATTTTGACAACAATATGCTTTGATATGTCACTGTCAGCGAAATTGACAATATTGTTGTATTGATTGTCATGTCTATGGAAAAGTGAAAATGTTAACTACAATAAAAGTTTGTAGAATAATGATATCTATACACATTATTTTCAATTAAAGGGTCGTTGCGGTTTTTTATGACGAATATAAAATAATAGTTTGTAAGATTGTAACTGTTCAATATTTTGAAGTGAACAGGATACTAAACTGTTTGCTAAACGTCGACCACAGGTAAGAAATTTCACGCCGACGAAGCTTCCAACTTTATCAACTAAGCAATATGTTGGGGTACTTGGTTTGATTTAAACATTACAATAAATAAGCTACACGAGTCTTTCAAATGTTTAAAATAATAATAAATATGTACAATTAATGGCAGTTAATATTCAATAGATGTCTTGATTCAAAATTAAAGAAATCAGAATTGCTGTAGGATATAGTCTTATATGTAAATGAAATAATATTTTAGTTAGAGCCATATATTTGACAAATTGTTCAAACAATGTTTAATAATTTTACCCAATTTGGGTATGTAAATATTAGTAAGATACTAGTATTTACATACCCAAATTGGGTGAAATATGGTATGTACATGTAATTTTAAACATCATCTTTTGTAACCATATTTTGTGTCAAAAATGATTTTTATTCTTAGAGACTGATGCATTGATTTATTCTTGAAAACTTATTAAGGCATATAGCAACTAGAATATAATGTAAGTAGTTTCAGGGAAGACTCGAAGAGATTCACCAGGTATATTATAACGTGCAAATTGCAAAGCGTAAGATGCAAACAAAATACAGTAAGTTAAAATGTTACAGTAACAGTTATTGTTGCTGTAACATTTTCATTAACACCTATTGTATTGGTTATCTTAGTGTCTCATTATATATTTTAAAATATAATTAAATGATTATAGCGATGCTTGCGAATTGACGTCAGACGACCCCAGGCCCCGGCCCGGCATATAATATCGAAGTGCGAGTGCGTGAGTGAGTAACTAGTGAGATCACTCACTGTGACGGCGCGGCCGGCTGGCTGGCGAATTAGAGTTCTTAAGCAGGCAACACAGTCAACTAGTTTGTTTCTGACTGATCAGTTGTTTCTGTATTATTTTTATTTAAACTGCGACAGAATCTTCATTTCACGTCAATGAGCTCGGGATAGTTGCTAGATGGCTGAGTCTGTTTATTTTTATTCGGTGTAGTATATATTGGCGCGCGTAATAAACATGCCTGTGACTCTGGTGGACAGGTTGCCCTTGCCGAACCTCAAGGTTTATACGGCGGGAAGTGCACTGCTGCTTTCTGTTGCTGTGTACTACGCTCTGAGTGTAACAAGTGATCCGAGCTGGCGTGTGAATGCTACGCTGCAGCGTCAAGAGCCAATGGAGCCTGGTGGTGAAGCAGAGGCGATGATGGCCAGCGCACCCGTGGTGCTGCCGGTGGTCAACAATGGGACTAGACATTTCAGTGAACAGTTCGCCGATGTCATTACCTTTATGATGCAGGAGCCGCTTTGTATGTGGGTAAGTCTTCCACTTTTCATAATATCTACCTATTACTTATTACCAACTCCATAAAGCAGTTCCATCATGCAATCGCATACAAATAAATTTATAGTAATTCGTGCTTAAAAGGAGATTGGTTTTAATTTTTGTTTTAACAAAAGTGTGATAAAGATTTATTTTAATGAATTCTTCATTTTATTAATTAATTACATTTATAAATAAATTTAATTAGTTTTATGATGCTGAACAACAATTTCATGATCATAATCAAATTTCCTAATTACCAGACACACAGCCACATTCCACAGTTATCAGTAGGTTTCATAAACCCATGAGGGGAGCTTGCACTAGTTTTGATAATAAGTTGTGTCGAAATTATTACAACATGCACAATAGAAAGAAATACTTTATTGAATACAAAGACAGCCCATTGCTTGCACAGCCTGTTAATATCACATTAGGTGTTCTGCAATACATGTAGGTAGACACAATTACTGATAAACTGGTAGGACACAATAATATAGCAGGTGCTATAATTATTTATATTTACATAAATTACTAGTGGACATAACACGGTTTAGTATATAGTTACATAGTTCCCGAGGGAATATGGTGATAAAATAAAGCCTATTTTACTTGCTGATGATATATGGTACTGACATAAAAAAAAACTTATAATTTTTTTCTCTGTCTGTCTGTTTGTTTGTTCTGGCTAATCTGCAAATCAGCTGAACCAATTTTAATGGGTTTTTCACTGGTAGATAGCAAATTTTACTATAGCTACTTTTATTTAAAATAAATAGGTTTCCACCGGTCACCCATGAAATTAATTCTACACGGGTGAAACTGCAGGGCATAGCTAGTAGTATAATCAAATATGACACGCACTGATAATGTTTATCAATTCTCACTTGACCATGCAATGACTGATTATAATGTAGTATTATGATGGAAACAAAACATGTTGGAATCATTTGGAACTTTCTAGATAAGCTATAAGATTTGTGTCACGTCACAACTGTATAGGTATTTGTGTAGTAAATAGTTATAATAATATTGTTCCAACATTATGATATAGCACCATCTAGTCTATATATAACTAATGAGGGTACCAGTGGATACTTATTGAGTTCAAATTTCAATTTTCAAATATTTTAAAAATTCTAGACTTGTCTACATAGAGACTAGATTAGACTCAAGCCTATCTATACATATAAATAAAATTGATGTAACATTAGCTACCTGCCAGTGAAATTCCCGTCAAAATCAGTCCAGTCATTTCAGAGATTACCCGGAACAAACAGACAGACAGATAATACTTTTGTGTATACTTTCATATGTATTTAGTCAAAAGGTATAATTTTGGAATTACAAACAGACACTTAATTTTATTTATCTGTATAGATTTGAATATATAAACTCACAGCTATTGCTAAAGCGCTTGTATATAAAACCAATAGAAAATTATAGTTTACAAAAATAGATTCTCACTATGTATGATGAGCGACGGCAGCGAAACTGCGAATACGTCAGCATCTTGGATCATGGTGAAAAAGTTGTTGAGAATACTTATGTCAGCCATGGATTCAAATGCTTTGCTGCCATAAAATTGTTAACTTACTTAAATAACTCGCCTTATCCCAAATGTTATCACGAATTGTATGTAATAATACCATTTTTATGTAAATAATAAACAGAGTAGTTATTATTGTGCTACAATAACAACAGATAAGAAGCATTGGCTATATCATTTTTTGTTTTGACAAACTCTAGATAGGTATTATAGTAAATTTAATGCAGTTTATGGTTAAAAAAGTCATCTGCCGCGGAATTTTGTGTGTTATCAGCGCTCGGCGAAAATAGTGGGGATACTGTAAGCATGTATTTTATTCGCATCGCGACAAACAGACAGCCAGAGACACACTCATGACACGACTCCTGCGCATTCAAGGTCAGCTATCATAACTCGTGACGGCACGTGTAGGTACTAGATAGGTACATAAATGATTTTCGGTAAAAGTATTGTAAGTAATTTTATTTATCGTAATTGTCGCAAGACAAGCGCATAACGAGAGCACCGTACCCACGTACTAATAAATACTTAATACAAAAGTCTACAGCCTTGTTTTATACATTATTTTAATCGATTAATCCTTTGATAAGAACTGGAGTAATAAGATAATTAGTTTATCGATATTATAATATGTATGACATACTTATTTACCATCTGTCTAGGTAGTTACCGACTTACCTTTTGTTTGTATTGAATAGGCTCCGGAACTACTAAATCGATCTCAAATTCTTTCAGCAATTAATAGCTAAATATTAGCGAGTAACATAGACATATATTTATCCCCGTACTCCCAGGAGAACGGGAACTAGGCAAAAATCGCATGACGTCCGCTAGTACCGTATAAAACATTGTTAATTCAATTACTATTAAGTACCGGTGTAAGAGTGTACCTACCAATAACTACACATATAAGCCACTGGCTGTGCCCCGCGGTTTCACCCGCGTAAGCATACCCTCATTTTTGTAATAAAAGTAGTCTTAACATTCATCCCCTATTTTATCCCCTTGGGGCGTTAACATGTACCTGCATGCCAAATTTCAGCCCGATCCGTCCAGTTGTTTGGGCTGTGCGTTGATAGATCACTATGTCAGTCAGTCAGTCACCTCTGAGTTATACATAGGTATTTAGATTCGCTCTTTTTTCATCTAGCGTCAACCTAAAAAAGTATAGTAAAGCTAAATTCTGCAATATTTATAAATGCATACAATGACGTTTAGAAGTAATGAATTGAGATCGAAATAATCGAATAACCGACACCACCCAACGTCACTCGTCAACTCTCAGGGACCATGTCCTCTTATTGCTATGATAGTTTTACTCTTATTATGAGACAGATGAACATGACGTGTATAAGTCTGTCACTGTCACACAACTGAACTAACATTGCAATAAGAGCTCATGGTTGGGTCCTGTTCTAAAGTCAAAGTATCAAGTCTATTTAAATATATATATATATATTTGTGATAAAGTGTAGTTGTTAGTAGTTACTAAAGGTTCGATAGTTATTGGATCATATGTAGAACATAAGACAATGCTTACTTTTGTTGTAAAATTAAATTCTAAAAACTACAATTTTAGTAAAATAAACCACAAAAAGAAGGTAAGGGTTTTATATTATTTTTTTAAACTGATTGATATGTACCACCAACCGGTTGTTCTGTGCGTAAAAAGTCTTAACTCTGTATAGTGAGTAGATCTAGAGGTATCCGGGAGCAATCGTGGCCAGTGACTCTCACCTTGTTGAATAATATCCAATTAAATAAATAAACTGTGTTAATAAAACGCAAACAATGAGATACAATGAAACAAACACATGACGTCGCCGCGATAAACTAGTTTAATGGAAAAAGAAAAAATACTTACACCTCTGTTATCACCTAGCTAGTACCGACCCGGATGTATTGAATGGTATTAATGGATTGCGATCCTATAGTGAAGGGACCTATACAGTTTAACACACTTAAAAAAAAGCTGTTCTCAATTCCACTTGCATTTTTTGTAATGAAGAAAAACAACGTTTTTAGATAGGCTAGACGTACGTTACACGCGCGAACAATCTGTGCTCGAAGGACCAACATATATAATTTTTTTTTTCATAATTTGTGTTTCCGTGTTTCGGAGTATGTTACTTCAACCAATTCGAAGAGATATAGTATAGCATAGTGTAATTAGATTCTGCATTTTATTCATTTATGACTCGTCTCACTGGTTAATAATTGGTGAATGAAGATGATTGAAGGTCAAACAGATCAATTAACCTTTACAATTCAGTAGTATTATAAAGTAGACAGCTTATGAATTAACTTCACAAAGGACCACGTAAGCCAGAAGCAACTAGTAAAATGTATATTTGTATTGTATGTGTATGAGATGATGTCATCACTACTGCTACATCTGTCACGTTGGCACGTAATCATTTTCGGTGAAATGTGGGTGTTGTTGTTACAACACCTGATTACCCCTTCGGGAGCTCTTCTGGGATGGCGTGAGCATATTATTTTTTATGTTTTTTATGGTATTAAAACTCGTAGTATTGATACAGAAGACATTACTGCCTGACTATATGTTAATGTGTATAATATAGGTCTTGATCTCAATGCCTTTGTGTTAGATACGTGGGCTGTGGACTAGGTACTGTGTTAGTGGCGCACCAAATTGTCGTAACCTTCACTCTATCATAATGTCTATGTTTGTTTCAAATTAGAGCTCTCAATGTCGACAAGGTCTGTGCATCAAAGAGGTCGCGTAGATAAATATTTGAATTCCGGTTTTTTTATCTGAGCCCAATGCAGTAGCAACCATACGAACGCCGGTAAATTACTTGTTTCTGTTCAGTCAAGCTAGAACAATTTAAAATGGGGGTTATAATTAGATATAGTATTATTCAGCTATCAATATAGTAATGCCCCTGTTTTTAACCCTGAACGAAGTATTGGGCCATACCCCATTACACGCGTAGACTTAATTTAATGGGGGACCCGCAGAAAACTAATGATTTTTTTAAATATTATATAAGTAGCCTAAGGTTACTCCTTGTAAAATTGGCTATCTGCCAGTGAAAGTCCCTTTAAAATCAGACCAGCTGTTTTGGAGAACAAGCAGACAGACAGGCGGAGAAAAATTGGTATTTCCTGTAAAGACTGTGCGGCTCGCGGGCACACAGAATAACTTGTGCTTCCTGCCGCGCAAGTAATTATTTGGCAGGTAGAAGCGGCACAACTCTTCATGAAGAGAAGGAGCATCAATGTGGTCTTATGTCCATTATATAATTATAATAACACAAAGAGATTCAAATAATTAATCGTTATACTTACCACCCCATGTTATTAATAAGGGAGTACTATAGGACTCGACAAGATAAATTCAATCATGAGTGGTGTCGATCATAACATGAAGGAATAATGATTTTTACACTATATGAGATAACATTTTTCCAAATAATCAGACAAACATCACCCACCAACATTTGATTCAAATCTTTCTTAAATTTTTGGCTCTACATAATTTCTTGATACTATAATCTGAAAGTATTTCATCCATACCATAACTTTATCGAGGCTTCGAGGCAAATAGCTTAAAGTGAAAGTTGACTTTCAACTTTTTAAACTTTAAATCCTTTGAGCTGCAGCACGTTCGCATAACGATTGCATCTTATTCCACGCAGTTGGCAACGGATTGTTTGTTTACACCATCATTGCTCAGTGTTGTGGAGCACTTGGCGGTGGGTCGGACCGATTGTTTTCTATTGCTCTAACCTCCTTCATTAGTCCGGGCGTTACACTGTCTGCGGCCTAACGATACCAATAATGATCATTAGCACTGTCCCGATTCTATTCCGGGATATAACTTTGGGATTGACCTTCTAAATGTACAAGATAGCTGTATCGTTAAAATAAATATGTGTGGAATCTGCTGCTTTTAATATTTTCCGTCCTTTTGACTTAGAACAAGCCTTAATGAAGCAATGCGATACATACATTTGCCACAATAAAGCGTGACTCATATATTGTACACACATTTTATTTAACATTCCTTGCCAGGAGGTTAAAACAATCAATTCTACTGGTGATGGTATTAGATACGACGCATTCTCTTATCTGTATTGTACTTGAATTTAAACAGGATAAATAAAAAACAGAAGGAATCTAGAAAGTAACATGTAACATGAATAAGTATTGCCAGGTAAAAACGCTAGAAAAAATAAAAATTATATGTATTGCGATCAGTCTAAGCAGATGACGTTTACGGCATCCGTTTATTCCCGCTAAATTAAATCAGAAGTGTTATCAAAACACGAACGTTATGTTGTTGTGTGATAATATTGCAGTAGGAACAATGTTTGTACTGATATCTGTAGCTGTAGGACGTTTTTAACGTCGTATATTTTGCGTTGTTTATAAAAATAAGTGCGCGAATCCCGGATGGTGTGCCAAGTGCCATCGTGCAGTCATATAGTATGTGTTGTTTTGCCGGCGGTCGGTCACGCGAGCGACGTCACGTGTACGTCATGTACCACCAATGAACAACACTACAATTACTGAAACTGCGCCATCCATTACACTTCTCCTACATACAAGTACTAACAAACCATTGCTTTATGATTGGAAGACCAATATTTGTCTTTCCTTGTCCAAATTGGAAAGTATAAACTTTCTCCAATAATTTTGTTATTTTATCAATTTTATGGAACTGTCTCAAGGAACCATTAACAATATGACGATAGTATCAATTCAATATCCAATTGATTCTTATTTTAGTAATATGCATACATGAAGATGCAAGCCTTTTGAGCATAGTTTTAGAACATTCGGAAGATTGTACGCCCACGTGCCTTGAAATATTATGACTCATAATTCTTTGCATGTGTTTGTATACGTTTTGTTATAACGGTTATGTTCACAGTAATTCACGGGTATGTGAGACCCAACAGTAATTCTAATATCGTTAGCGTCACAAATGGTTATTGTTTAGCGAACATTGACCGTTAGTGAGTCTGTCTTGAACATTATCCGAGCTCCTCGTGTCAGGCTGCCCGTTACTTTATAACTGTTCCTGCTCTTTACTGGCTGACCTTCAATTTTGTGTAATTCAGTGTATTTGGCACATCTTTCATAATAACGCTCTTTAATGTTATATGTAGACCATTATACTGGTGCGTCGTTACAATGTTTGTGAATTCTCCTGTGCAAATATAAATGTAGCGAGGTAGATTTACATAGCAAGTTGTTCCATTAAAGAGATATTTTGGGCCGCTTTAATATGGATCAACTATTATCATCATATCTGGTTATTCAATTAAGATAGGGTGTGAAGGTCACGCGGTCACATCGCTTGAATTAATTATATCGTATTAAATTAGAAAGCCCGCTGGTCAACGTCCATCGAAAGACGATGAATTGCGATTATTAGCTATAGGTTAGTTAGAGTTAAAGAAGTCATGAGCTTAGTTTGGCGTAGTATGGACCCTGGTTCGTTAGGGATAAGACTGTAATTAGCTTTGGTTTTCGGAATATGTTGAAGGTAAAATCTACCAGCAATGCGGCTACCACATCGAGTTTCATACAACCAACTAAGCTAGAGGAATCTTGGGCTCGCTACGCTTATGCTCGAAATACAGATAAATGTTAACTGACTCGTGATGGAATAATTTTTTTTTGTCGAAACCCGAATGTCATGAGTTCTGTGAAAGTGTGGTCTCGTACAGAGAGAGATATGCGAGAATTTCTTGGATTTAAATTCTTTTATATAATTTATTTGATGTGTTCTAGAATATTCTTCAACCAAGTCTGCGTCCACATGTCTGGAAGTAGTCGATATCATTTCAAATTCTTGATAACTCATCTTCTTCTATGAGATCTACCGGTCGTATAAGCAAGCGGGTGCTTGTAAAATGGGGAATTTGGGTTCAAAAGTCAGTGTCATCAGTTTTGCTGAACTTCAGTATGTAGTAGGTAGGTGCTATGATTGGTGACGTCATGAGCTTCGTTGAAAACATAACTTGAAAACGTCTCGATGAAACCGCATACGACTGAGATGAAATCTGAAGACGGTGGCGACGGAACGATAAATAATTATGTTATTGTTACAACTCTATCTATATATTTTAGTATTAATCTTTATTGTCTTTATCCTGTTTGACAAAATCCTGTATTTATATTTTCAAACAATTTACTTTATCAATATCTACATAATTGAAATTAGACTATCAGTCTCAGATTATGATATGCACAACCATTGGCTGATACTATGTATGTCTCGCAGCGTCTGAATTCGACGACGAGCGTCGGCTTTAATCATGAGAAATTGATACAGTGAAAAACTCGCACTAGGCCCTTAGAATAACAGGGACAGACAGACAAAATGACTACTGCTCATTCAAGGTCAGCGCTCATAGCTTGTGACGGCTACTGTACATAGTTTGAATGTTGTATTGTAAACATAATACAGTAGTATGGACAATTGGTCAGCCTTGCCGTCATATTAGCGCGGCACCGGTAACACTAGTCACGGCCGCAATACGCCTTGCTGGATTTCCTCAATTAACTTGAAGATTTTTTTACCTCTATCGATACATTGCTTTTACGCTCTAATCCACTCTTAATTGATTTTTAATACCATTTTAATTTAGTAGAGATGTCGTTAAATGTGGTGCGTCACACTGATGCCTCTTAGAAAACTCAGAACCTGGTTGACCGTTTCTTTTCTCACAAAAAACTGAACTTTTAAAAAGGAAACAATAATAATCGAATTGGTGAACGTCAGACTCGAACCGGGTACTCTAAATTCGCTATCGCCCCGTAAGCTGACAGTCTCAATCTGAGCTTTCGTATCTTGACAGATGTCGGCGTACCAATTATATTTTATGAGTTTTTCAGTGCCTGAAAACATGGTCAAAACGTTGTTTTCCAAAAATGAAACCTAGCTGGATCTATCTATCAATGAAAATCGTTGGAGCCGTTTCCGAGATTCGGATTATATATATATATATACATATACACAATAATTTAAAGATATAAGATAATAATGATTAGGTTTCAATTACGATAAATACTTATAATACACACAACATGTATAGTTGTTTTTAAAAATGTGTTTCCTTCGAGTGTTATATCTTAATTGATACAGCACGATCCGTTGCATGCTCTATGCTGTGACCCAACAACAAGACGGTACTCGTATATTAATCAGTAATCATAAATAAGTACATACTTAACTTTATCGTCGTTGTTTATCAATTACGTAACAATTTCTCGAAAGCTATTGCATAATCCCGAACTAAAGATGAACTCCATTCTGTGCAACGTATTCGTGAACGTTTAAAGAAGCAATATTACAGATGCCGACACAAGTTATGAGCGCGCACGAAAAAGTGCCTCCCGCCATACAAATAAACAGAGACATGCACATATAACTACTGCGCAAACAGGTACGCGATCATAATTCGTGACGGGACTTGTAATACTTGTCTAAATTATTAAACTTACAATTTCAGTAAAGAGCCGTGGTGGCCTTGGGGTTTGAGCAGTCGCCTGCGACGCAAGTCCGAATACCAGCGGGACCTGTACCAATAAGTTTTTCTAGCAAACTTATGTACAGTGATTTCACACCACGTGATTTACGGTGAAGGAAAACATCGTGAGGAAACCTGCACATAGAAGTAATTCAAAGACGTATCTATATAGTGCCTGAGACGGCTCACCATCTGTCACGTTGGCACTTAATCATCTTCAGTGAAAAGTGGGTGTTATTATTACAATACCTCTGCATACCCCTTCGGGCAACACAGGCGTGAGCATATGTTACAATTTCTACTTCTACTGTATTAAAGGCGATTTTGACGAGTCCATGTAGGTAGGTGTTGATTGCACCACATATTTAGGACAATCATCAGTACTAATGACCTCACTGGTTGAAATTATGATGGTAGGTATCTTGTTATATTGTATGATTCAGTCAACTCGGTTTTGTGTGAACAGTGCCACAAGCAGGGTTAACCTGTTCGTAGCATTTAAACGTGTCAAATAAAATAATTCACAACACGTTTTTCAAAGATATTTTTAAATATCGCAAATGGTCCGTACTTAAAAAAACATGTTGTATTTCTTTTGTATATTGCACTTAATTATATATATTATTATATTATCGCTTCCACATGTAAATTTATTCAGTCGTATGTTCGGACTATTTAGTTTTTCTTTAATCTTATTGAACTTAACTTAAGTATACCTTTACTTCCTTGTTTCACAAAAGTGCATCCAGATTTCTGTTGTCTCCGTTAATCCGGATATTTGGATGAAAGCAATTAATTCGCGCCCTGTCCCCAAAATTGTTCTCGGCTGTACTGGAATCAATCTTCAGAAAACTCAATTGGGAAAATTTCGGGATCCGTATAGATGGCACACTACTAACGCATTTAAGATTCGCTGATGACATAGTGCTATTCGCCAGTACACCGGAAACTCTCAATAAAATGATAGAAGACCTAGCGATAGAGAGTGAAAAAGTAGGACTACAACTAAACCCGGAAAAGACTAGAGTCATGACAAATGGAAAGAGGACCACGATAAAGGTAAGAAACTCCGAAATCAGCTACACCAATGAGTACGTCTATCTGGGACAACTAATTACCCAAAAGGAAGCTATGCGCGAGGAAGTCCAAAGAAGAATTACGAACAGCTGGAGAAGATACTGGAGCTTGAGAGAGGTTATGAAAGACAAAAAACTTCATATAAACATCAAAAGCAAACTATTTAATACCTGCATACTACCCGTCCTCATGTACGGCTGCCAATCATGGACTTTAACTAAAGAAATGACAAACAGACTAGCAACTTGCCAATACGCTATGGAAAGGAGTATGCTGAATGTTAAGAGATCTGACAGACTGGAAAATCGCGTCATTAGGAATAAGACGAGAACCATAGACGTAGTAAACAAAATAAAAAGACTCAAGTGGAGATGGGCAGGGCACACAATAAGAGGTCATGATAAATGGAGTAAACGGATAACGAGGTGGTATCCTAGGGAAGGTAAAAGGAAAAGAGGCAGACCACCGAAAAGGTGGGATGATGACATCAGAGAAGTGGCAGGTACGACGTGGAACAGAGTGGCTCAAGAAAGATCAGAATGGAAAAGGTTGGAGGAGGCCTTTGCCGATTGGCAAACAGATCTACAAAAAATAAAAAAGCAGCAAATACTAGAATAACTCAGTTTTAGCTTTAGTTTTAAGTTTGTTCACAATTCTATTATTATTAGGTTAAGATGATCTGAATAAAGGCTATTATTATTATTATTAATTAATTCGCGCTGATGCCTTACGTTCTGCAGAACGTAGACTCCACGTACGAAGTTCTTAATTTATGTCTTATCGAGTAGTTTAATGAGTCCCTACATCATATTCATCATCATTACCTTGTTTCCGTCAGCCCATCTTGCGAATCATTAAGTAATCGTCATAGTCGCCATAAAACTGCATTGAACATTTCTTAAGTAAGCTAAAAGTGTACGTTAATCACGCAGGGGGTATTAAACCCAGGTGCTTCCATTAAACTACATACGGGACAATATTAAGGTTTAACATTTTAAAATCGTGCAAACAACCGGCTTAATTCAGTTCTGCCTGCCATAAACTATAACTCCTTTAATATACAGAAGGTAATAATGATAAATATTCGTTCCTTTGATGTAATTAACATTTATTTAAAGTAATTATAGGTAACATTAAAGAAACGTAATGCAGATGTGGATGACCTCTGTCTGATGGTTAATTTTATAATTAACCATCAGACAGAGGTCATAATGTCTCGGTGGTACATAGTAACTTGGAAATAATTATATACGTTCGTCACGTTGGAGCTTGCTTCCGTTACTTCCGCACTAATCACAATAATGCAGAGTCGAGACTTTCGGCACAGAGAATCAGCTGTCATCAATTTAAAAAAAAATATTATTTTTTATTTATCTTTGTTTATTTAAGTAAAATTTGAGGAATTTAATATATATTATTTAATTATATAATGATTTAATATTACAACAAAAATAATGTATGTAATGTTGTACCACGAGCCGATGCTCTGTGACAAAATGTGTGCCTATAAAGTCTCGACCCTATATTCACAATAGGGCCTTGGCGGAGTATTACAGCTTGCAGTCAAAATAATTATATTTTGGTGGCATTGTGTGACACACAGCAATATGTTGTTTCATTTATACGGTCATTCTTTACATGTAGTAAAAATAAACAGTGTATTTTTAGCTATCTGGGTAAAGGCCGACCGCCTTGTTCTTATGTGACCAGTGGCCATATCACTATTATGTCAATTTTAGATTTAATCTATCGTAGCATTGACGAACGTACATGTACCTTTTACGTGATTGTTCTAGCACTGGGTTCGAAAGATTTGCTATCAGGGGCAGAAAACTTTTTCTTAAGTTTCTTGCAGAAGTTTTTCTCAGAAGGCTAGTTTGCGAACAAGTGATCAGTTCTTCGAGGCTCAAATCCTGTCCCTTAGTCAATAATATTTACTATCATGACGTATTGTATTGGATACCTGGACGATTACTAAATCCAACATAAAGTGAAGTACAAAGCAAACTAGCATAACGCATAAAAACAATTTATCTGGTAAATGTCAAGGTGTGCACGCGAAAGGAATCGCTGTCCCGCCTTGACCATGGCTATCGTAATATCACATAATATAATGACTCGGAAACGCACACATTGTAATCAGTCAACCAGTGACCAGGGGCCCTACCATGACCTTTTATTGCCATGATAGTTTAACTCTTATTATGAGACAGATGTTTATGACGTGCATAAGTCTGTCACCGTCACTCAGTGGAACTATAAAATTTATATGCTTTATCACTTATTTTTATCTTGTAATAATTCAATAATTCCAAACATAATAAAACAAATGCATATTGACGATTTTTCTTGTTCTTGTTGACATTCACCAATGCCACTGGATTGTAAGCAGGTAGGTGTGAAGCATATTGGAACAATAGTCACTAATTTCTTGAAAAGACTACGCCACTGTTTACTGGTGTGCTGCCAGTTGTCTACCTCTACAATCACCAACATCTACTAAGATTTTACTGCTGAACTAAAATTATGAACTAGATAATTTGACACAAATACATTTCTTAATCCCCCAACTAAAAAAGTTATACGAAAAGCTGGGAAATATAACTAAAATAAACACAATAATCATTATATACTTACGTAAAGCTCGCTTCAAAGTCGCTAAAATATCATAAATATAATGGTAGCCAACTTTCTCTCGGTGGGCTTGGGATGTGAAAATGTCGCCTTTGTCCTTCCGAGTGAATGTCGTAACAGTTTCACCTAATGTCTCCGGGCCGCTTGAAGACATAATATGTTGGCTTTCTGCCTGCGACTTTGTTAGCGATTAATAAGAGCCTTATAGTTATATAACTAATTAGACTACAATGTGATACATGCTTCAAGAGAGGCAGGGCACAACGGGATCTGCGAGAACGTGAGTAAGTTCGTCAATACTCCATGGAGTAGAGGAGTCTTTGTGCTAGCATTATGTTGGTAGGCAACGCACGAGTGACACTTGGTGTTAGGTATAAGCATTCATAGGCTGCAGTAGCCGCTTACCATCAGGACTGTACGTGTCTATGTCGCATAGTAGCACATATACAGTACCCCTATCACGGGTTTGCCACC
This sequence comes from Watsonalla binaria, assembly GCA_929442735.1. Lineage (NCBI taxonomy): Eukaryota > Metazoa > Arthropoda > Insecta > Lepidoptera > Drepanidae > Watsonalla > Watsonalla binaria. The sequence goes on along the minus strand of OV838934.1, from coordinate 10,743,959 downwards.
GTTCTCGTAATCTATACTCGCTACCGTCTGGCCGAATATTTGTATGAGAAATTGTAGCGACATATCTCATACAAATATTGCGAGTGACGCTAGCGAGTATAGTTTACGAAAACAGTGGCAAACTCGTGATAGGGGGACTGAAGGCTCTTGTTTTCTACCACAAGGATGGTAACAATGATATATTAATGAAATGTTGTTGTTTGTGTTGTTTCAGACATTAATAAACATAGCGTATTGTGCACTCGCCATATTTGGGTTCGTGATCCAGCGGCTGGTGTTCGGCACGCTGCGCGTGTCCGAGGCGCAGCGCGTCAAGGACAAGTTCTGGAACTATGTGTTCTACAAGTTCATCTTCGTGTTCGGAGTCATCAACGTACAGTACATGGACGAGGTGCTGCTCTGGTGCTCCTGGTTCACGCTCGTCGGGTTCCTGCACCTCTTGGGGCAGTTGTGCAAGGATAGGTTTGAATATGTAAGTAAACCTTTCATAGTTTCATCTGTTGTTTTTATCGAACCCGTTCATCGCGATTTTCAAATGATTTCAATATTTTATAAAAAATGCTCCAAAGTTTTTATAATATTCTTGCGATGTTTGTGTTGAGTTGAGTGCGTATCTGAGGAGTCGTATTATTATACCTACATATGCAAAATGATGACAAATATTGACTAGTTCCACAGGTCAGTGAACATTGTTCAGTTCTTTCGTCCTTCGGCAATCAATACCTAACTAAGTAACAGCCATTCACTAAATACATATGACAGAATGTTACAAGCAGTAACTTAGGGTTTTATTTAAAAAAAACATGAAATTAACTCTACGCGAGTAAAACCAAGAGGCACAGTTAGTTATTAATATGAAATCTATTTCATTGGTGTGTATCGTATGTAGTCGTTGTCCCATGACGTATAAGCATAATGTGTGTTGTCAGCTATCGTCGTCGCCGAACACGGCGCGGTGCGCGCACGTTCGGTTGATCTGCCTGCTGGGCGGCATCCTGGGCTGCTCGCTGGCGCTGCTCGGGGCAGCCGTGGCGTGGGGACTGCCCGCCGGACGGGACACCTTCGCATTCATGGCCGCTGAGGTATGGCGTCGCGCACACACTTTATTATAACGAAATATCGAAAAGCGCCCAAACTGAATAAATCATTTTCATTGTGTCAACTTTATATAAATTATAGAAAGGAAAAAATAGCGGGCACCTTTGAGAGGTAGGGCAAATGATTATGTGATTTCTCGTTCTAAATTAGTAGCTGCCCGATTATACTTCCACTACAGAAAAACGCAGTCAAATGAATAGATGCTTTAGAATAGTATTGTAAGTAAGGTTGCCAGTGTCCCATGGGGGGTATAAGTGTGCTGATATGCTGGGATTCCTTCGTCTATGTTCTATGTGGGCATAGCGATTCCCTTCTACTTTATTCTACTTCTACCTTATAAAGGTAGGCAATGAGCCAAACACACAGTAAGGTGTGAGGGAGGAGTGTCAGTAAGAGTGTGTGGGTGTGGCAGTGCGGGCTGGTGCTGGTGTCGGCGCTGCACGTGGCGGCGCGCTACGGGCTGCAGCTGTACGCCGTGGACGTCGGCGGCCTGCTGGCCTACTACACGCACCTCGTCTTCGACGTGAGTGCACTTCTCCTTAGCTTTACTATATCTATTACTTAGAAAAACTTTCACTCCCTGATTAATCTCTTTTGAAGATATAAATTCCGAAATTCTTGAAATATGTGCCTTTTATATTCACAAACACTATAAAAATGAAGAATCCATTTAAGTTTCAAGTATTTACATCCAGCGGTTTTGAGGGTGTACATGAATGGATCAGTGCGGGAGTGTGATGTGTGTGTGTGCGCAGTCGACGTGCCTGGTGGTGGAGCTGGTGCACGTGGTGCACATGGTGGTGTTCAGCAACATGCTGGTGTCCATGGCGTCGCTGGTGCTGCTCATGCAGCTGCGCCACCTGCTGCACGAGCTGCAGGCGCGCGTGCGCCGACACCGCCTCTACACCTCGCTGGCCGACCACATGAGCCGCCAGTGAGTACTCTGACGGCCCGGTACCAAACGGTTACCGTGCCTTATTGCCGAAATACGATCGTTACATATTTCTTTCACTTCGACCACCATTCATACATCTCTTCATACACTTCCTGCGGTTACGAGTGCTCCGAATATCATCTTTCTAAAAAATACTATTAATTTGGTCATAGAAGTTCTTCCTTGGATGCCCTTCATTCGCTCTATAAATTTCATTCGTTAAACGGCTTTCACTAACCCTTTCGATATGTCCAAACCATCTCAACGTACTTCTTTCAACTCTGGTCACCACATGATTCTTCAATTTGAAACTTGAACTCAAAACTATTATCTCTATAACATTCCCGTCACTCACGCAAATACAATATAAGTACCTACGTCGTTGAATTTCTACTCAGGGGGCGAACTCGCGTTCTCCGAAAAACGAAGCTACGGCCGAAATTTTGCAAAATACTTACCACAGACAGTTTTTATTTATTCTAAATTACATCCGAACGTGGTCTGCTAGAAAATTCTTTGACGGTTATATATTCCAAACCTACATTAATTACATTAATAATCAAACGAAAAATTTAATTTGATAAAAACAAAGCGTTAATGAAACTACGTCTGATTTTCGTTCGTTAGTGAAGTTTCGTTTCGGGAGAAAGAGAGTAGACCCCCGTGGTAAGCTCGTGTTGAACTAGTGCACTTAAGTTTAAAGCTAATCAAAAGGTATATGGCGATATCGTAACCTCTCTCTGAAGTAATAAACTAGTCTTGAAATTAGCATTCAATGGTAACGCAGCACACTTAACAAATCTTTACCCTTAGATATTTCTTCATGAATCTATTGTATTTTATGCCGCCAGACCCCGATTTCCAGTAATTAACTTTAGCTCAAATATGATTAACGTTAACACCAATGTAGATCCACCAATCAATTGTTAATTGTAAATGTTTTTAGTTAATTAATGATTGCACCATTGAATTTTTGATAAAAAGAATAAATTATATAAAATGTAATATCGCATACTGACATGCGATTAAAAAATAAGTTATATAACTAGAAAAGTCTTTTTAATTTTAGCCTAAATGACATTCACCGCCTTTCGCCTTAAAAAAGAGCTAAAAAAATAAGCTACTATTTTTTTTTCTCTGTCTGTCTGTTTGTACCGGCTGATCTTTGAAAGGGCTAGGCTGATTTTAACGGGACTTTCACTGGTAGATAGCTAAAGTTACAAGGAGTAACTTAGGCTACTTTTATAAAAAAAAATACATTGGGTTCCGCGGGAATGAAATTAATACTACACGGGTGAAACCGCAGGGCACGGCTAGTTTACAATATTTAAAATGTATGTTCACAAACAAATTACAGAAAAAACTTAGAGCAAGTGATATTCGCGGCGGTATACACGTGCGACACGTGTTGGAATTAATACTTCATTAAGAATTCACAACAACATTATGCTGTGATTAATAACATATTTTATGACTAACTGTGCCCCGGTTTTACCCGCGTGAAGTTAATTTCATGGGTGACCCGTAGAACCATAATGTATTTTTTTTTTAAATAGCTTAAGTTACTCCTTGTAACATTAGCTATCCGCCAGTAATAGTCCCGTTAAAATCGGTCCCACCGTTTCGGAGATTAGCTGGAACTAACGATTAGACAGACGGATAAACATTTTAAAAAAATATTATTTTTATAACAGTACCGTGTATACTTTAATATGCGTTTAGTGAATAGCTGTTATTTTATAATTACAAACCGACAATTCAATTTTATTTATCTGTATAGAATTATTAACAAGTTAACTCTCAAACTGGTGCAATAATATTAGAAGTCATGGCCTCAAATCATCTTCCTTGACCAATCAATAAATTGAAGTCCCTGTTTGGAAGGCATTCATAGATAGAGCACATACATATTTAAGGAAACGTATGTAATTTCAGCTGCGCAATGATAATAGGTGCCCTCACCAGCTATGAGCGCTCAGCTAAAGTCGTGGGAATAACTGTGCATTTATAGTCGAGTCCCGCCATACAAGCCAAAAAATTACTACTGCGCATTCAATGCCAGGGCCCCAGACATGAGATCTTATTGCCACGATAGTGTGCCTCATATTACGAGACAGATGTATATGAAGTGTATACATCTATCACTGTCACACAGCTGAACTAGCAATGCAATAAGACCTCTTGGTAGGGCTCAGCGCTCATAGCTAGTGACGTCAGCTTTAATAATTGCGCGACCTAAATTACGTGTGGCGCCATCTTGTGTGATGTAAAATGGATATGGATGTCTGTTACTTTTGTAATGTAAATCATTCCTTTTGTAATTTAATTACTGACTACTAGATTTGGAATATAAATCATTTCTTTTGGAAAATCATTACTTTCGGAATTTAATTACTAGCTACTACTTTTGGAATATAAATAATTACTTTTGGAATTTAAATCACGGGCCCAGCGCTCATAACTTGGGACGACACCTATAATAATTGCGCGACCCAAAAGACGTGTGGCGCTATCTCGCGGGATATTGCAGCTACTGTGCACTACTGACTCAACCACCTATGTTCCTGGAACAGAGATAGTTCTAACCACCTTCAGTGAAATTTTAGTCAATTGCGGATGTAGGCCGATAGATAATTACTTATTTAATTAGCTTAATTGGTTTGTATCGGTACCATTAAAGCGAAGTAAATAAATAATAACATACTAATTATGATGAAAAACATTCCTCGATTATTGTCCGTATCCTGTAATGGATGCAACCGTCATCGAACAATCATGATACTAAATGCATTTACAATTAAATTCAAATTAATTGTCGTTTAATGGATCTCATCGTAAGAGGATGTATCTCGATGGATATACGGGTTTCGACTGCGGTCTGTGACATTGGGATTTAGAGATTCGATAGATCACGCGGTTAACGGTGAAGGGTATCATAGTAGTGTTAGAGGAAATTTTAAGGCAGATGAGGTAGTGCCTGAAAGAAAAAATATCGTGATACGAAAATCTGATCCTACTTTCAGATCGTGAAGTGTAATTTCTTCTGTGAATAAATAAATATATCGGGGTATTCTTCGGATCTATACAGATACATAAAATTGAATTGCCTGTTTGTAATTTCAAATTAACAGTTTTTCACCACATGCATATGAAAGTACACACGGCAGTTATAAATAAAACAAATATTTTTCTCCGTCCTTCTGTCTGTTTGTTCCGGCTAATCTCTGATATGACTAGATCGATTTAACGGAACTTTCACTGGCAGATAGCTGACGGTACAAGTGACATTGGGTTTATAAAAAAAACTAGCTGTGCCCGGCAAACGTTATATTGCCATATATTTTTTTTAGGGTGGTCACCCTTATCATTTAGGGGTATAAAAATTAATGTTGGTCGATTCTCAGACCTACCCGATCTGCACACAAAATTTCATACAAATCGGTCCAGCCATTTGGGAGGAGTACGGTAAATAACATTGTGACATGGAAATTTTATATGTTAGAAGATAGAGAAATAAGGCCACCCATGAAATTGACTTTACGCGGGTGAAACCGCGGGGTACAGTTTACTATAAGTTTGCCATTTGCATTCACAATCTATAAGTATGATTTTTTTTAATAACTCCTTATGTGTGTGGGTGTTGTACTTCTTTTGACTATTCTCTTGTGAACAGTTTAGAAGATTTAAAATGTTGTGTTATATGAATATTTGTGAGTTCTCGCAAGACGCAATACATACAGCTCACACCTATTAGTGTATGTGTGTAATGTTCGTGTGTGTGTATTGTGTCAGCTACCCGATGGCGAGCAAGGAGGAGGTGGAGAAGAACCAGGACAACTGCGCCATCTGCTGGGAGCCCATGAAGGAGGCGCGCAAACTGCCCTGCGCACATCTCTTCCACAAGTATACACTTATAACTGACTAAACTTATTTTATGAATTTTTATTCATGTTCGTGGCCTATGAATGCTTATCGCTGGAAGTGCCACAAAAATCAATATATCGCTCAAAAAAAAAAGGCATTTCGAATTGACTCAGTATTTACGTGTAATTATTTAAATTATATAGATATAAGAGGGGTAGGTAGAGTGCAGTGTGTGAGAGCGTTGTGTGTGCAGCTCGTGCCTGTGCCAGTGGGTGCAGCAGGACGCGTCGTGCCCCACGTGCCGGCGCGCGCTGGCCCCGCCCGCCCCCGCGCCGCCCGCCCCGCCGCCCGCCGCGCCGCCCGCCCCGCCGCGCCCCGCCGCACAACCCAACCATCTCTTCCACTTCGACGGTGAGCGCTACATTATACTATCACGTGCCCCATGTGCCGCCACTTTTATTACACAAAACATAGGTATTAAAGCCTACATAATATTTTTTAAAAAGTTTATTTATAATGTCAACTGTCAAATCAAAATTACAGATGTCAATGTACATCAGGTGAAATATTCAAAATGTAAATTGTTGGTGTATATAGCCGTGTGTATTGTGGATGTAGCGTAGACAGGGAAGGGATGCGTTAATGCGCTGTGGCACCGCGCTGTACTCGGCGTTCCTGGTGGTGGTATGCGTCGTCGTCGTGGCGCTGGTCTGCAAGCGGCGCATTGTACCATGGACCCTCGCAGGTCTCACGTTACGTTTAAGTAAAGTGATCCCGAACTGAGCGTTGGCCTTAACACGATCAACTAATGTATACATATAAAACAGTGTCGTGGCTGCCGTCGTTCTCGGTGGAGGTGCCGCCCTCTCAGCGTGCAATGATTGTGTTGTGTGTAGGCTCGCGGTACGTGTCGTGGCTGCCGTCGTTCTCGGTGGAGGTGCCGCCCTCTCAGCGTGCAATGATTGTGTTGTGTGTAGGCTCGCGGTACGTGTCGTGGCTGCCGTCGTTCTCGGTGGAGGTGCCGCCCTCTCAGCGTGCAATGATTGTGTTGTGTGTAGGCTCGCGGTACGTGTCGTGGCTGCCGTCGTTCTCGGTGGAGGTGCCGCCCTCTCAGCGTGCAATGATTGTGTTGTGTGTAGGCTCGCGGTACGTGTCGTGGCTGCCGTCGTTCTCGGTGGAGGTGCCGCCCTCTCAGCGTGCAATGATTGTGTTGTGTGTAGGCTCGCGGTACGTGTCGTGGCTGCCGTCGTTCTCGGTGGAGGTGCCGCCCTCTCAGCGTGCAATGATTGTGTTGTGTGTAGGCTCGCGGTACGTGTCGTGGCTGCCGTCGTTCTCGGTGGAGGTGCCGCCCTCTCAGCGTGCAATGATTGTGTTGTGTGTAGGCTCGCGGTACGTGTCGTGGCTGCCGTCGTTCTCGGTGGAGGTGCCGCCCTCTCAGCGTGCAATGATTGTGTTGTGTGTAGGCTCGCGGTACGTGTCGTGGCTGCCGTCGTTCTCGGTGGAGGTGCCGCCCTCTCAGCGTGCAATGATTGTGTTGTGTGTAGGCTCGCGGTACGTGTCGTGGCTGCCGTCGTTCTCGGTGGAGGTGACGCGCGTGCGGCGGCCGTCCCTCTCGCCCGCGCAGCTCGACGCACTCGCCGCACAGGTATTCCTCTCACACTCTATACTATTAGCGATCTGCAGTCAATTCAAAATATTTTTATTTTATTAGATTAATTTACAAAGTACTTGCAAATCGTTAGAAGGAAACAACAAATACACTTTACAGAATTATAAATGTTACCACAAAGTCCATATTATATTTCTAAATAGTACCGAAAAATCTACGTTTTGTAGTAGTCTTAAGAAATGGTAAGAAGCGAGGGGTCACTAATCGTCTATAATCGGCACAATGAGATGAGACGCTGGTGAAACCTAGTGTAATTATAATTATGTCAATTGACTGGTGCTGAACTCAATAATTCAAGAATGTAGGGCCCGCAGTGATACCTCACATTGCATTAGACGGTATCCACGCATAATATTGATGATGGGAGAATCAGTCAGTACCGGTGTCCGTGCAGGTGCAGGGCATGTTCCCGCAGCTGTCGGCGGCGGCGGTGCGGGCCGACCTGTTGGCCATGCGGTCGGCCGAGGCCACGCTCGACAACATACTGGAGGGACGACTGGTCGACGTGCTCCCGCAGACAACACTCACAGGTCACTAACACTACCAACATTCATCCTTAGCTTGCCTAGTCATTTCACTCATAATCACTCAAAATTGATCCGAAAATTTATGTATATTTAATTTTTTGATGTTCAACGAGTCGTCATACCATGATATATATCATTATTAAAAAAAAATATGAATATGCTCGAACCTAGTCAAGGCCATTGATGGAGTTTCCATACAAATACCTCTCTGTGGAAAGGTGGTGGATTAAAAGTAATGAATTTTAAGAGTTGTTTGTGATTAAATTCAAGAAATCTTACTATAGAGTAGAAGTTTATTTAATAAGGTACTTTAGGACTGCCTTTAAAATTATAGAGTCCCTCAAGGTAGTATCTTTGGACCATTTTTGTTACCTACATGTCAAATCTCTTTAATCGAGAGTTGAGCGCTATTCTATGTGGTGCAATACTAATAGAGCTACGTGTATGTACAGAAGAAGTAATGCCGACACCAGAACCGGTAGTGGAGCCCACGGTAGCGACGATGGGGACTGTTGCCCCGGTCAGCTCCGGCACAGAAGATCTGCCCGAGGACGATCACTGGTATACATTACTATAACTATATCCTATAATATTACTTAGTTATTGACGTGTAGTTAAATCAGTCTGTTCGATCGTATCGTTCTTCTAAGTTACGTTATGGATCATGATAAGGTTTTTACTAAGAATGTAAGAGTTGAGAAATGCGACGGACCTATAGCTAAAAAATATCAGATTTTATCTAGAGGATGGAGCAGAAGAGTTGTAGTCTTTAAATCGTTACTCGAAGTGAAGCGAGAGCCAGTCGTAGGGACGAATAAGTACCGGGCGTCGTCCTCAGGCTGGAGAGGTTCGAGGAGAGCGCGGCGGAGCGCCAGCGGGCCCTGGCCGCGCGCCGCGCCGCGCTGTGCGCCCGGGCCCGCGCGCTCTACCTGCGCGCGCACCCCCACCACGCCCCCCGACACTCCTAGCGGCTCCCCACGAAACGATGAACGACTCCGTTCCAGGCTACGGGAAAACATTATTGAAACGAGCTCAAAAAAGCGTTCAGGGGGAGCTAATTGACTGATCGTCCTCGCCGAAGCTGAAGTCCCAGTGAAGTCGCGTCGACTCCGGCCGCCGTCGTTGTCGACGTGCATTCCTCGTCAGTTGGGCCGGTGGGCGCGCGCCAGTGAGGGCGAGGAGGCTCGAGGAGTCAGAAGGGACTGACGGAACTGTAGTGTAGTTTCACATTTTGTGATATTTTCGTTAAATCCATAATTAAGGTTAAAATTGTTTTAATTCGTCCGTGACGTAGTCCCCTAGCGTAAATATTCGACTGCTCTAGAATATTTTAATTACCATTTTGTGATGGCCTTATTAGAAGCTTTGTGGCATTGAACGATTTATTTTTGTATTTTGAAAGTGTATTTTTGTATTTGGTGTAAAAATTCGCCCTAGTTGATAGTGAGCGCTGGCCTCGATCGGATGACGCGCCCCCACTCTGATCTCCTGCCAATCTATTGTTATTCAAATCATAACCCACGGCAATCATTAACCATTGACATTATTTGAAATAATTATATTGTTCATAGACACACTTTTTTAACCTATAACGAAGTAATAGTGACTTATATTTAAATAAACCTGCAATATATATTGACCATAAACTCATAGATTGAAATTACCAAATAATATAATAAACGTTAACATTAAAATATTGATTAAATGGAACACTCAATATGCGAGTGTGTGTGACTCATTAGTACTTACATAATGTATGATGTTTAGTTGCAGTGAACTTGACTTGTGCTCTGTATGGTTGCAGCTATTATTCTTTTATCATACCATTGAATACAGGTGTTGAACAAAATTTTTGGAAAAAGGTCTGCAACACCAATGTTTGAGTTCATAATCATTTTATAATTAATATACTCCCACCTTCACACAAGGCTCCCCATAAGATGGAACAGTAATGGGTAGGCAGAATGTACTATACTCTACTAATACTTATTTAAATGTTATGTTGTTTGTACTTAATTCCATTTGAGAAAAGAATTGAGAACTACAATATTGTGTTATAATCCTTGTGTACCATGGATTGGAATATTACTTGAAATAAGTACTTAATTTGTTACAATATTGTTCCAGTTCTAATCCCATATATTCTGAAGATTGTATAATCAATATAACTACAACATGGAAGGTACAAATTGTTGACAAACAACAGTTTACTTGGAATAATGTACATGGTACAACACCTGTCCAGCTGCAGCTGTGGACATGATTACATATAGGGTTGCATACACTATTATACGGTATGTAATTATGTTCTGGGTTTTGAGCAATTCAGACAATTTTAGCACCCGTTATGTGCATTTGTTCCAAGAGGTGTGATAAGTTGTTGTTTATTCAATTTGAAATGTATTATTATGAGGACTGATGCACCCTGATTGGTGGTGACTACTGTCTGCAACACAGCCATTGTCAACAAATAGTCTGAACTAATAATTAACATTGTTATGTATGTATAAAGTAATTGTAAAAATTTGATGAAAATTGATTCATAACTAGTCAAAATAAAAATATTAAGTAATGAAATGTGGTTTTATTTAATAAGTATTATTTCACTCATTAATTAATTACATACATAAACTTCATGATGAAAAATTGATAATTCTGTACTGAAACTACAGAATATAGAAACATTAATTGAATTATCTTTATGACAATGTTTCTGTGCATTTTTCATGAAAATTGGATATTTTCTTACAATTATTTATTAGATAGTAATATTTGTATTCATTTATAAAGGTTAACCTATAAAGTTGATAACAACAAGATGTAAAACAAGATGTGCAAATATGAAGTCAGCGAAGCCTCGTTCAGCGCTCAGTCCTTGGAACTCACTCTTGTTCTCGGGGTTCACCTGGAGCCGCAGACACACTGAAAACATGAAAGGTTATGAAGTTTACGGAATGTGACCACTACTGTTACCACTGTACTATAATTAAATTAGGAACACTAAACTTACCTCCGAGCACAAAGCAGCTCACAGTTGAAATAAACCCACTCAAAAAGGAATTGAATGGGAATGTGCCGACAAGGCAGCAGTACACAAACTGTATTACAGCGGTAAGAAACACATACAATAGATATGCATCGATGATTTTCAACTTCTTAGTAGTTTTCGAAGTGTATTCCTGGTACAATTTGGGGATAACTGCAGTTAATGAACTCATTTTGAAGGTTTAGTTTAATAAAATTGTGTGTTTTCTTATTCCACTTCGTAAGCTCGTCAGACATACACGTCACGTCACCCAATTGGCTATTTTTTGTTTGATTTGATTTGATTTGATTGACACATCTATGACAGTTTGAGTATAGATAAAGAGAAAATCCCATCGCCAATTTTCTTTGTCTATGACGTATAGAGAGTCGTACATGAAGTCCACACACGTCGTCGTTGTGTACATTTCTCCATCGTTTTTACTAACGTTCAGAAGACACTCTTAAAAAATTACGAATATTCTTTCAAGTTTAAAATTTTATTTTAAATTAAATAGTTTTCCTTAATTATCTTAATTTAAAAAAGTACATATATGGTTTTACCACGGACAAAAAGTGTTCCATATCGCACTATACCTTGAATAAAAGCATTGTTTCTTGTAGGGAGGGAACTTGTAAATGACATCTTTATTTTGTGCATGTCATTCCATTGCTTGGTTTCGTTTGACAGTAGGAACAAAAACTGGCCTACTGAATTGAATTACTTGCTGTTTCGAATTTGTCGCTGCAAGAACATCAACTAAATAAAAAAAATGTTAAGTGTAAGTGGAAATTTTCCGGAATATGCTGTTCCTGGCGCCAAACAAGTTCGCTTTGAACCATACGCCGACAACGGAGGTAGCATAGTAGCTATTGCCGGTGAAGACTATGCCGTGATCGGTGCTGATACACGTCTCAGTACAGGGTTCTCTATATACACGAGGGAGCAGAAGAAACTCTTCAAGTTGTCCGACCGTACTGTTCTCGGAGCAACCGGCTGCTGGTGCGACACCCTCACTCTAACACGCTTATTGCAAGCTAGAATGCAAATGTATGAACACGAGCACAACAAGTCGATGACAACTCCTGCCGTGGCCCAGATGCTCTCCACGATGCTGTACTACAAGCGCTTCTTCCCGTATTACGTGTCCAATGTGCTCGCAGGGCTGGACGCCGAGGGTAAGGGTTGCGTGTACAGCTACGATCCGATCGGTCACTGCGAGCGCTCCAACTACCGCGCTGGAGGGTCCGCGGGCGCGCAGCTGCAGCCCCTGCTCGACAATCAGATAGGCTTGAAGAACATGCAGAATGTCAGCGAGGCGCCCCTACCCCGGGAGAAAGCTCTGGCGCTCTTGAAGGATGTGTTCATCAGTGCTGCCGAGCGCGACATCTACACTGGAGACTCTATCTACATATTGGTCATCACAGCTAATGGTCTCCAAGAGGAGAAGTTTGAGCTGCGTAAAGATTAGTTATACTCTTTTAAATAAATATTTGTTCTATAATAATTCTTTCATTTCCAATAATAAACATTTTGTAACAAGTACCTGAATTTATTATTAAATATATAATAATTACAGGGTAACTACAATATAACTTACATATTTATTTGTTCATAATTATTATTTACATATTTAATTAATAAAACTGTAGATATAACATCAAATACAATTCATTTATTGTACTTAGGCATAACAAATATATTCTGTGGAAAGATTTTATTAAACATTTCATTCACTACATCTTGGCTGGCGGTGTCTCCTATGATGGCAGCTTTTAACCGTGGGGGTGTGGTGTTCCCAGCAACTAGAGGATGTATGTTGTAGCATAACTCTACAGTTTCTTTGGGTGGAACGGTGATGGACATCTTTTTGTAGCCTGCAAACATGTAGGCATCTGTGCCTTCTACTGTGAGGCTCAGCTGGATGGGTCTGTTTGTTTTGCCACTCAGCTTGCACTTGAGTGGAACTGAAGTCAGGAGCTCCACCACCTCTGGGTACTGCACCTCAACAAATATAGGGCATTCCTCCACTTGCAGACCTGAGAGAGCTGTGCTGCTCTTGACACACTGTCCACTTGTGTTGCTTTTCCGTCTCCATGTAATGTTGTACAGTGCTACTCTAGTAGGGGTGTCTTTTGGTTTGTATGTTGCTTGCATGCACACTGCATCCGATGCTATGTTCTTTTCAGCAACTTCTAGGTTAGCAACACAAGATGCAGGCTTGCAATGGTCAGCATACTGGAAGCATTCATATCCTTCCAACTCTGTGTCTACTATCACCAGGTCCCAAGGACTTAATATTTTTATCTGTGGCATCACAATAAATGGATCATCTACAAAGCATTTTGTAATAGGTTTAAAATTCATGGCAACAAAATTAGTGGTGACTTCAAACGGTTTTATGACAGTAATTTTGGTGGTGAAATCTTTTGTACACTCCAATCTGGATATTTCAGGAAGATCTATGATATAAGTGATTTTAATTTGAACAGTTGTTGTGGATGTTCTGTTTGTTTTGAAGTAGAACATATTGGAGTAGCTGGAGGACACATCCAAGTTGAATGTTGGTATTTGTATAGGTGAGGCAGCACCCTCTGTCTGACTCAAGTCTGTCATCTCATCAGGGCTGGGGTTGTCAGGGGAGCTGAGTAATGAGACTGCAACCCTTACGTCATGGATGGTGCTCTCTTCATTATTCGTGATTGTAAAGGATGTTGGAAACCACTCCCCTAGAAGGGCAGGACTCAAGTTATTAAATATAATTGACAGTTTACATTCTCTAGATGTAATTGTAGCTGATGTCAAAGGCACAATGCAATCAAACTCATAGTCTGTTTTAGGACTCTGTATAAAGTGCATCAGCTCCGGGTGGATGGTTGTCTCCAGAGCTTTATTGTCCTCTATTTTGAAGTTCAGAACAATCTTTCTCTTCCTATCTGAGTCAAGCTCAAAAGACACATTTTTAATTTGCAAATCTGAACCACTGTCATGGGGGTTTGATTTGAACTGACATACAAATCTCTTCACTTTGCCACCATCCAAGTAAATCATACTGCTGCCATTATCACTTATTGGAATTTCAATAGTTTCTGTGTGACTAGATAGTGTTATGAAAGCTTTCTTCACTTGGAGTGTGGTGGTGTATGCCAGCCTGACATACAGCTCTATTTGTATTAGCTCATCCATCCTATATCTTGGCTGAGTAAACTTGGGCTTCACTTCTAAGAAACTGGATATGTTGGCCATGTCCACCGGGAATGTGAGAGGGTCCCTCTCTATCACTGTCTGCCACAACTCCAGAGCCTTCCCATGGGAAGCTGCTGGCAGGTCTGGCTCAGGGGCAGGAACATTCACATTTAGTACAGACATTATGTTCCTGAATATCCTGTCCTTGTCATTGTTTGGCACTTGTATGTGTCTTGACAGAGCTTCTATGGAGAGCTGCAAGTAATCCTGTACTTTAGCTGAGAGATAGGCACATTGCAGAGCCCTGTTCAGTACATGTGATGCCAAATACCACCACTTCTCTCTCCGGTAATCCCAGAGCATGTGGGTGAGCAGTGTGAGAGCTTTGCCATAGTCCGCAGAGTAGAAATATTCATTAGCCATCTCAACAACCAGTTGCTTCCTCATTCGAGGGGAGTGGAATGTTTTGAACTGTGTAATGGCACACCCAAGGAAGCTGATGATCATTGTTGAGTGGTTGAATATCTTCTCATTGTACTGGAGTGCTAATACTGCTGCTTGCTCCTTCTGTGGGTCATGAGGGTCGGCGCTGAGCCGGCCAGGCCGCCATGGCCTTTGGCCATAGAACTCCACCATACCTTCCAAGGGATCAGGAGGAGGGGGGTACTGTAGCACTTCTGTGCAAACTGATCTCATTGCCTGCCGTCTCTTGACAGTAAACTGGGCAGCATGTTGGAAGTAAAATCCAGGATGCTGAGATTGAATGGCTGGCAGACCAGCTCTGATTGCTTCATCAAACAATTCTCCAAAGGCACTGTATTGTCTGGCAATCCAAGCATAATGTTCAAAGAGCAGCTCAGTAGATCCTATTCTGTTCTTGTATCTCTCGATGTGTGATTTAAGTTGAGCAATAGCATCCCTTGGCAAGTTCAATGTGAACAGTAACTTGCAAAGTTTGTAATTGATATATCCAGCCACAGTCCTCACCTCGTGTATGTTGGTGTCAACTGTCCTGGTCTCTAGCAGGTTGTTGTAGGCATGCATGTAGTGCTTGTGGGCCGTGCTCTGGTCCTGCTTCAGCTCATTCAAGTATCCTAATTTAAATTGATGTCGCACAAACAAATACTGATGGGTTGTTTTGTTGAGGTGGTCCCTGTGCTGCTTGATGTTCTTGGTCTCATGGTGGTAGTAGTTCTGGGCAATATCGTAGAACGCGTTCTCCAGCCGGACGACATAGCCCATCAAGTGTTCACTGTGAGGGAGGACGAACAATGACTTTGACTGCACTTCACAAGCTGCACACAGAGCCTGCGCCCGCTCGGCGCCGAGCATGTACTCGGAGGGCGGCGGCGACAGGCGGCTCTGGATGACCACCACGGCGACGCGGGTGGCGTGCCCCTCCACCGCCGCGCGGATGGACTGCACCTTGGACGCACACTCGATGATCTTCTCGTTCCATTGCGGATCGTTCCAGTCCATATCGTAGAATATCACCACCACGGAGGGGATCAGACTTACGCGTTTCTGAATCCAGTTTTTCTTGAGAATACCCTTGGGGATGTACCATTCGTAGGAGTTTCTCTTGGGCTTCACGACAGGGAACTCGAATGTGTTATTGAGTAGCTTGAAACGTACGGGGGTGCGGTCGGGGCGTCGGTTGTTGGAGAAGGCGTCCCATATCTCCTTGTGGACAGCGTTATTCACAGCGTCCAGCCCGGACAATCCAATCAGAGCAAGGGGCTTCGTTATAATCTCGGGCGGAAATTCTGTATAATCACCTGGCTGAGTCGCCATTATTATTTATGTACTGACGGAGGGCCGTCACACGTGTGAATAGTTCCAAATAACTAAATCATATCGTATCACAGAATAGTTCAAGGGAAAATAATTAATCTATTTATTCAATTTCCAACACAACACCCCCATCATTTGCCTAAAATCGCCAATCTTCAATGTTATGTCAAATTCAATTGACAGTGCTGTTTCTGACATGATTTAATTTTGCGCATTAATTTCTAAACGAAATACCTGACACGGAACGAATAAGTTTGCGAACGATGAGGTCAACTAAATTTTTCCATACGATTGTAGTGCGATTTCTGCATGCATTCCTACTGCATATATAATACTTGGACCTTGGTTGCATACAGTCGTCACAAGTTACAAATATGTTTGATTTAAAAGATCTCGTTTACGAACGAAATAAGCGAATGTCAAAACATGTCATAGCAGTCAAAAACCATCCATCCGATCCGACTTTCTCCAAGCCCAACCAAATAAACAGAACAGCTGATGTTTTACAATTTGATTTTCAGTGAAAATATATTATTGTGGATTAATTGAAGTAAAATTTAAAAACAAAAACTCAACATGACATCCCAAGCTTTAGCTTCGCTTACTGCCACTTATACAGACTCTGAAGGCGAGGAAGATATGGAGGACCAGACTCCGGAGAAAGAGGAGCCAAAGGAGACACACTCGGAACCGGCTAGCCCCAAAAGGGCTGACGATATAAGCAAGCCTGCGTCTGCGCCGGTCACACCGAAAAGGAGATTAGTATCATACATTGACGACACAGTAGTTTCAGATGACGACCCTTCGTCACCCAACGCCGAGAACCAGGACGACATGCGGCGGCTGTCCATGGAGACGGACACCGACGAGGCCATCCACAGGTCGGACCCCGACGACTCCGAGGATGGGGTCACCATACCCCCGGAACCTCCCGGCAAGTGCCCTAAAGAACTGCAGGACACTATAGCTAAGTTCTACAACAGAATGATCAATGAAGGGCTAGACATGAATAAGATAATACAAGACAAGAAAAATTTTAGGAATCCCAGTATTTATGAGAAACTCATTCAGTTTTGTGACATCAACGAATTGGACACCAACTATCCACCAGAGATATATGACCCTTTGAAATGGGGGAAGGAGTCCTACTATGAGGAGTTACAACGAGTCCAGAAGGTGGAGATGGATCGGCGGGAGAAAGAAAAGAAAGACAAGTTGGCTAAAATTGACTTCATTACTGGAGTTGCCAAGAAACCAGAGAGTGATGATGAAAAGAAGAGGAAATCAAAGTGGGACCAGGCCGCCCCAAATGTGGGTGGCTCCAAGCCAACGATCAAGCAGCCCGGACTAGTGCAACAGCCACTGACGAGCAATGTCACTGGCACCAAGGGAACTGTTATATCTGCATTTGGCTCTTTGCCCAAGAAGCCCAAGATATGACCCTCTGCGAAGACAATAAAATCATAATCCAGAACATGGTGGTCTGGTGAGATGTGTTAAGACAGTTTGTCAAGCCAATGCATGCTTGGAATATGAACAGCTCGTAGAACATTTGATAGACAGCATTGAAACATATTGTTGATATTTCTCTCAGTTGATAACAATTAGTACCTCAGCAAGTGTAAGTCCACAATTATTGGGTATCTCACTAACTGGCAATGTGCACAATGTTCCAGTATAATTTAGAAAGTGTGGCTGATTTGTAAATTTGTAATATCAACATTGTCAACTACCTAATTGTTTAATTTTAATCTGTATCATGGGATATATATGACTGTAATGTTTTGCTACCTTAAAATTGATGTTTTAACAAACAATAAAATAAATTTAAAATGCTCTTTTATGTTTGTTTGACAACAATATTTGTTTGTCGACAATATATGAAAGTGAAGTTTTCATCTGCACCTATAAAATTCATAATCTGTCTGACTGATTAAAAGCACAGTCAAAACCGCAAGATATAGAGACATGAAATTAATAGGGTGCTTTAAATTTGTAGCCCTGTCTGTAGATAGGGTTGTTGTGTAATAGTATGCCGCGATGCGGGGCTCGGACCTCCAGAGTTCTAAACTTGTATATAAACTGCAATGCGCTCGAAAACTCTTATAGCGCGATACTTTGCAATTGTTAGCGAGTACCGCCATCTATGCAGCGAGTGGAGAAACGCTGCTACACTCGTTTTGTTTACTAATCTGTGTTCGATCAACTTTTTATTTGTCTTTGGTCGACACTCATTCGATCAACATCAGTATTCATTCATTCACTTCATTTCATTCCCTCACACTCATTTATTTTTTTAGTTGTGTGTCATGTGTGTGTTGTGTTATTTTGTTTGACCACTGACGTATTATTTCAGCGCAGTAAACAGTATTTTGCTATTGTAATAATTTACAAAATAAAATGGCTGAGGCACCCGAATCTGAGCCCATTCCGTCCTCTAGCGAAGGAACGGTCGTGGCCGACATTAAAGATGACGGGGAGCCATTGCCAAAGAAACGTAAAGTTTCCGAGTTAGAGTGTAGCGAGAAGCTCGAGCACAGGCTCGGGGGCATCCTGTGCTGCGCAGTTTGTCTGGACCTGCCCCAGTCGGCCGTGTATCAGGTATTCTAAAGCAGGTGATCGGATCTAACGCGACTATCAGCTGTTTTATATTTTTTTATCTGGGTTACGTAAGTCGTTGAACTGTGTAATTTCATCATAAAGAAATTACGTATTGCGCCGTGGTGCCACCCACACCACGGGCCATTTGAATGCACTTATCGTATTTACGTTATCTAGAGCACCTCCGTATGTTTTAGTTAACGCAAATACAACACCAAATAACTTGTAAGTGTAATCCGCCCGTGTATAATGTACCGCTGTGTTTTGGTTGATACATTGTGTGCCTGTTGTTACCTTAGGAGATATTGTTCAGTTAATTGAATTGTTGATGTATGTCGATGGCACAGTGACCTAGTGTATTGTGTACCTATTGTCTAATGAGCTTGAAGCTATGTGATAAGAATCTGTGATGTTTAGGATACAACTAGTGTGTAGTTAGTAACATACTATGTAATCACTCTTGTTACATTTCACTTTAATAAAGAAATGTTTGATAGATATACTTTTTCTTTATTCAGAATACCTTAATTTCCCCATCCCCATACAATATACTGCTTCACATCTAAGAGATAAAAACATTCAATAGCAAATTTTATCATTCTGAGAAGACTATGAGAATAAATAATTTATAATCTGAAGTAAAAAAAATATTGGTAAAGTAGTTTCGAAAAAAGTTTAAATATACATATTTTAATAATTCAACAAAAAAGTTATCCAAGTAGACATCACTATAAAATTAATTAACAAATTGTTTTCTGTTCCAGCTGCATTTATTGTGTAGTTTGTTTACAGGTGGCCCTTGTGTTCACAGGCAGAGGTAGATCCAACACAATGTACACTATTACACCACATCCTAACATGGCACACACACAAACACATACACTACCAACAACCCTTGCTATTTGATATAATATGTTCTCATGCTAAGTCAATATGTATATACTTGAATTGTAAATGGAATGAATTGACTTTCTGAATGTATTGAAATATACTATGGTTGTGTCAATGAGGTTTTCACTTGCAGTGTAGCAATGGGCACCTGATGTGTGCCCCGTGTTTCACACACTTGCTAGCGGACGCTCGGCTGCGTGACGAGGCGGCCACGTGCCCCAACTGCCGCGTCGAGATATCCAAGACCTCGGCCTCGAGAAACTTGGCCGTCGAGAAGACTGTCTCGGAGCTGCCCTCTGCGTGCAAGTACTGCACCTGTGTGTTCCCGCGACACTCCTTGCAGCACCATGAGGAGAGTGTATGCGAGGAACGGTGAGAGTGTTTACCTCTTGTGCTTGCAGGTTTCAGGAACATTCATCATTAGGAGTTGTGGTAGTCTACTCTAGAGTATTTTCTTCATGTTTCTTTTTATTTCAATCACAGAGCTTCTGGAGAAGAATGTAGATCATGCTATTCCTTAGTGGTTTTTACGCCCTAACCATTTACAATAAGAATATCAATTCAAGAACGGGACATTTCTTCCCGCAGGCGTTTCAAGTTCACGCAAATGGTAGTAGATTCAACGCCGAAGCGGCGCTACTTGGATAGTTTGGTTCGCATTGTGACCAGCGTGTACGCGCTGGTAGCGTCCGCGCTGCGAAGATCCTACCTCGTGGCCGAGGCGCCCCGCGCTGCTCGCCGTAGGTACCGCAGGTGCGTCACTAACACCCAACGCTCACCTTCTACTGTACGCTACCTAACGCCTGGTGTGATGCGAACCCAACTCATCCTAGCTCGCTCGACGCTTGCGTTTAACCCTACGCCTATCAGTGTCTGTCTATCCCATTAGTTGTTCTAGTTTCATTATAGCGAGAAGAAACGTTCCGGACTTTTCAATAGACTATTTTCTTGTAACAAATTAAAAATAGACGCGTTCACTGGCTTCGAGCGGTGTATATTCGGGAGGAGGGTCGTGCTAACACAGTTGCGGGGCGCGCAGGCTGACGGGGTGTCGCTACGCGTGCCTGGGCTGTCCGTGGCGCGGGCCGGCGCACGAGGCGCGCGGCCACGAGGAGCGCTGCGGCGCGCCGGCGCAGCGCGCGCTCGACGTGCTCCCCGCCGTCCGCGCGCGCGACGCCGCCGCGCACGACGCCGCCGCGCTCTACGCCCAGCTCGTCGACCTGCTCTCCTACGAGAAGATCACCTTCAACGGTACGCGCCCACTCCAAATATTCGCCCGACAGTACAATTATTACGTTCGACGCCCGTCACCGATGTCGGTGTTGCAGACTTGCAGTTGAAGCCGTACCGCACGGAGGAGTTCGTGCACAAGTTGTACTACGAGACGTCCCGCTTCTCCGCCTTCGGCCACCAGTGGGTGGTGAAGGCCTTCATCAACAACAACCAGCGGGACCCCACGCAGACCGCGCAGAGGGAGATCACTTACCAGGTAACGCCCGCCCCGCGACTTGCGGCGCGAGTACCTCCCTGGCGGGCGGGATGATGCCAGTGTCGCGTGTTGCCAGGTGATCCTGAAGAGCAAGACGCTGAGTCCGCTGAGCGTGCAGTGGGTGTGGGCGCGCGGGCCGTGGGGCGAAGCGCGGGTGGCGGCCAGGGTGCAGGCGCACGTGTACAGCGACGGGGCCGCCGAGGCCCCGCCGCGCGCCTTGCCGCTGGCCGACCGCGACGACACCAACCGCCTGCTGGCCAACAAGGCCATACACTTCAGGTACATATTATTTATCATCGTAGTTGTATATGGGTTGCTCAGATTTTAATATAATTCCAAAATATGAAATTTTCCCAGTAGATGTAACCATCTTTTTTTAATAATAGAACTTCTCTCATTACATTTGCAGACTCATAATGTTCCTGTCTTCTAAATGATCTCCCGGTGAGTCGTCCCTGGACGGCTGAAGTCTGACTGAGCACGAGTTTATATTGTAACCAAAGATCAAATAATACAAACACAATGTTGCTTTCTCTATTTTATATTTTTAAATAACCCGGCGCCAGGCTTATTAATCATTTTCACAAAAACCCATGATTGCCTTAAATCACTTTGTACATATAAACGATGAGCAATATATTTATAAATATGGAAGTCAGGGGGACCTTATTCAAATATTTGTATGCGACTGATTTAGGTCCAAGCTTGAGTTTTGCGTTTGAAGAGTGTGTTAGTGTGAAAGAGGTTTAATGAAAACTTTGGAAAAAAAAGCTTTACTACTCTATGGCAAACAAGCATACTGCCAGTTAGGTAACTGTACGTTTATAGTTATCGGCCTGTAGACAAAGTAACAATAACTTCAGGACGAAGCAGTGTTCGGAACCTGAAGTGGACTGATTATCGTACCAGGGGCGTAAAATTATCGTACACGGATCGAAATTATCGTACTTTTTAGGATAATGTCTATTATAGACAAATAAATCATATAAAATGTAATATTGATATGCATGCAAGTACTAATCAAAAATTTGCTGCTCTAGAAAATGACTTTTTTTCTTTTTGAAATAGACATAATATTTATTCACATTAAATATGGTACAATGGGTAGGTGTTATTTTACAAGAATCACATATTTCACCCAATTTTCTTCATTTAATCTAAAAAATCATGCTACTGCGATTTAGACTATCAGCGCTTGAGTGAAATTATATAAATTCTCAAATTTTCCATCATGATAGAAATTATCGTACAATTTGCGTACGATAATAATTTGCTATCGTACATCGTACGTAGGCACAAAATTATCGTATGTGTACGATAATTATCGTACGGTTTCGAACACTGCGTATTGGCAATGACATAAGTTGACATATGTCATGTTGTATCGCTTCTATTAGCGTAAGCGCGAAAGAATATTACTTTGTCTAAGCCTAAGGTATCACACGCTTCACCACTTGATTCACTTCGAGTTTATCACTGAGTACAAAAGCTTTGAATGGTTATTCCATAATTTTTTTTTTTCATGTGTAGCTATAATGATGTTTGACTGCAACACATCTTGCAAATTAAGTAATGCAAACTGCTATTTTATGATCTCTATCTATGAACCATTTCAGTCTTGAATCTTTTTGAGGTAAATTTAAATGCACGTAATATTTTAAGTTTCTGTTTAAACTTATATGTTGGCCAGTGTCTGACAATAATGTTTAATAATTGCATTTGTTAGAAGTTATCATAAATACTCTGTTGAAGTATAATGCGTGGCCATATAAAATAGCAGTGTAGGCATAGACACTAGTCTAGGCAGGTGATCGAGGTTAGTTAGTACCTTTACATACTTGTAGTTACGTTATATGAACATACACAGAGGCCTTCGTGTAATTGTCATTTTAACTTTGTTGTGTGATTTTATAATATAATTATTATTATTTACACCGACGCGGCGTTCACCGCTTGCATAGTTAAATATATTATTTTCTTATTTCGTACACCTTACTGAGTTCTAATAAAGTGCTAAGTAATTTAATTGATATGGTTTTATTTGAAACTAGCTGTACCCTACGGTTTCACTCGCGTAGTTCATTTCCGTGGAACCCTTAATGTTTTTTTATATAAGTTACTCCTTATAACATAAGCTATAAGCATAAAAATCGATTAACCGGAACAAAAAGACAGAGAATTGTTTTTAATTGGTTTTTCTATATCATTACCGTCTATACTTTCATATACATTTAGTGAAAAGTTGTAATTTTGGAATAACAAACAGACACTTCAATTTTATATATCTGTATAGATACCTTGTTACATTCCAATAAGACGTCGGCAAACAATTTTTTATGAACTTAATAAAAAATATTTTCGTTTTAAGGAGTTTGATTGACATGGCTTTGTCGGCTTATTAAAAACAACGTATTGATTGTAAATAGTATAATATCGTGAGCCAGCCTTCAGTAAGGTTTGTGTCTGTTGACGTGCAGTTTCCGTAAGGAGTGGGACAGTTTGTTGGAAGTGGCTCCGTTCTGTGCGCACGCGCCGCCGGACCACACGCTGATGATCCCAGCCTCTCCCGTCGTCACCAATATATCTCTCTGTATTAATAAAAAAACAAACACTTGTATCCCGATTATGATTCACAAAAAAGGCTAAATTTGTTCAACAATATAAATACCATTTAAATGTTTTACTTGATTACAGGCCCGTAAGGTGCGATCTCATGCAGCCGCTCGACGCTCGTTTCCAGCGGAACATGTGGTCACGTGACCACATTTGTCGCTGGAAACGAGGGTCGAGCCGTTTACATCAGGTTGCACCTTTATAACACCGCACAAGTGTCAAAGCCCAATAATCATCGACGATAATTTAGCGTTTACTTGACACACTGACATCCTTCATTTTTTTCCGTTTCGTAATCTCGTAAGTTCCTCCACTCAAACCACAACTGAACCTAGAAAGTTCTTCAATATCGTCGTTTACCGATTGTTAAAACTAAAACAGACAATTTGTATGACAAATGAGGCCTGGGAGCCAGGATCAGTCGGAGCAGACCTTGGTTGGTTGAGTGAAACACCGTAACTTGGGCAATCCTGGTATTTATTGATTCCACAACTGTTTTGACTTGTTCTCTTGACGACCACTTGAAGACCACACTATTGACATTTAACAACGAACTATATACCCAACTAAAAGAGAATCTTACCATCGAGATGTAAAATGATAAGGCGCCATCTTGTGAGAAGATGGCTAACTACTAACATAAAAACTACGTTAAACACAATTTAAAAATGAAGCAGCTTACATGTTTATCGTACCAGCAACACCGGACAACCTGTTTGTTCTCTTTGAAGTTGGTGCTCGGCTGTAGTTTCTTGTCACTCACAGTGACGGATCTCAACACTTCGCTGCAATTTTGAAAATTGGAAAGTATATTTGAACTAAACGTGTTGGGGCTTCTAACAACAGCATGTAAAAAAAGTAGGGGAGTTTGTTGTCTCCTGACAGACTTACATTTGGAAACGATGGTAAATTAAACTAAGTTAGCGCAAGAGAAATTATGTTCAATAAGTATTCCAAGTGTCCATTAAGGTGCGGCTCATGCAGCCGCTCGACGCTCGTTTCCTCACGACCTCATTTAAAATTTCCCGCGACTCAAAAAGGAACCACGTCATGCAGCCGCTCCTATTTGTCGCTGGAAACGAGCGTCGTGCGGCTTACACCAGGTTGCATCAGGTAATAGTTATGCCTCATGGTTTTACCATTGTAGGTTTTAACAATAAAAACTATGTACCAAATATTTGTTTTTCTAAAAGTAGCCTTTTCTAAACTTGCTTTTTATGTGAGTGAGTACCGTATATACTTTCAGATTTAGCGAAAAGCTGTTCATTTGGAATTACAAACAGACTCTTAAAATGTATCTGTATAGTTATAGATTTGGTAAGGTTACCCGTCCCCGGCGTGTGAGCCAGCTAGTAGCGTAGTGGTGTCGTCTATTGACATGAACGAGTCCACCAGGTAGCAGTCGTCGCCTTTACTCCGCTGGAACATGACGTTGGACACATACAATTTAGTACATCATAATAATAATTCCTTATTACCATTAGTTTAAACAAACATATTTACATTACCAATGGGCCCCACACTAGGAGGTTCCTGTATCGTGGGGACCGGTTCACAATATTTGAGTCACACTAAAAACGCAACAACTTGTAGTGGCTGACAATTACAACGATTGTACAATTCTTAACGCGTTCACTGCTAACGACGCGCCTGCACGTTTATCCGAACTTTAACGCATTCACTGCTAGACCTAAATAAAAAGTCATTACCGTGTGCTACACAATCGGACCTTACACCAGTGCGTCAAACGCATATCGTTGTACAAATACGCTTTCGCTCTGTGCTAAAACCTCAACATAGCGTCGACGTAACATATTCCCCAGTGCTATTCGGCGCTTCTGCGCGTTTGAGTATTGTTAAGGCAGGTCATAAAACACTCGCTTGTTTACGACAGCCAATAAAAACATGCGAAAAGGAAAAGGGTCGCCCGCGCCAAGCGATGCTTGCATAGCAGGCGACTGCTCAAACCCGAGGAAACTACGGCTATATGAAATAATTATTGTTATTAATTGAGGGCAGTATTAAAACAAATCCCTCATCAGTTTACCTTGATACTCCTAGCAATTTTGTCCCGGTCATGGCTTTTGATCAAGTCCCCAGTGTCAGCGTCCCACAGTTGGAAGTCGTTACTCTGTGTAACGCACGCCAGCTGCTTGTCGTCCAGCCAACTCAACTTCTCTATGGAATTCTCTACATTGAATGAGTATGTCAGAGCATCCATCTCAGTCTGTTCCAGCGCGTTGTATACATTCACCAAGCCATCTATGGACCCTGATGCTAGGATTCCTGTTTTCTCTTTGTGGAATTTAACCTGGAAATTTGTTCACAGATTAATGCAGGCATTTATTACTACATACATGCATATGCTCACGCCTGTATCCCATGGGGGTAGGCAGAGACCACCGTTAGCCACAGGCTATGATCCGTACATACTTCTTTCGCTTCATCCACATTCATGCATCTCTTCATACACTTTCTTAAGTTACGAGTGATCCGAATTTGACCTTTCTGAAAAATACTATTAATTTGGTCATAGTAGTTCTTCCTTGGATGCCCTCTACCGACACTTCCGCTCACATTCACTCTATATTTTTTTACAAAAGCCTTTCACTCATCCTTTCGATATGTTTTTCATTTGACTGATAGCATATCATAATATAATTTACGAAAACTTGAGACAAAATTTTTTCCAGGTTTATCTAAATAAGATCAGTACTCTGTAAAATTGTATAACATATTTTGTCCATTGATTGTCCCATGAAAATAATACAACTGATTTGTACCAAAGATAATACATACGTAGCACCTATAATGTATATAATAAATAAGACAAGTCACCTGTGTAATTTCATCAGTATGTGAGTTCCAGTAGCCCCCAAGTGGCTTGGGCAGCCGCTGATCCCAGAACACCAGGTATGCATCATCCTCAACCAGCTGGGAGCCGGCGCACAGCACTCGCCCATTACATGACACATCCATGCATTCATACGGCCTTATCAGCTCCTCTTCTTCGTCTGTTACAAATATTTACAAAATAGTTACTTTTAATTAATTTTGGTATTCAAAGCAATAGTAGAAAGCAGCAGTTGTCAAAGCTTCAAAATTAATTCATGAATCAATTCATTACTGATGGATGAATTCTGTGAATATCTGGGATAGGCATTAAATAATACTTTAATAAAGAATATATAGTATATTTTATACAACTTCAATTAAAATTAATCTTGTATACATATAATCAATAAAAAAAATAAGAGATCATCTGTTCAATCAAATACAAAGCCTGCAGTTATGTTTTGTTAAGCATACCTTTATATTCCTGCACACACAGCCCCCCACTCCTCGTGTCCCACAACTTGACCAGCCCATCGTGGCCGGCCGAGTACACAAGGCTATCATCTGTGGGGCAGCACACCACCTCCGTGATGCCCTTCGGGTGGCCGCTCAGATGGCACACCTCATCTAACGAGGTCTTGTTCAATTGGTACACTTCTATGCTGTTGTCTGATAAGCTTACTGCTATTCTTAGGGATCTGGAAATATTTATAACACAACTTGTAAACTTCAGGTAGGAAGAACAATGTTATTTTATTTTACCAATATGTGCTAAGGAGCTGAGGCACACAAGCTGTCTGGCAGTTAGTTATTATCGTTAGATAATAACTCTTGTACTAACTCCAATATTTTAAGTAAGTACTTAAAAGTTACTGGCGAAAGTAAACAAAGATATCTATAAATTTAATTCTAGCAAGATTGTAACAAGTCATTCTAGTAAATTAAAAAAATATACTTACTTGCTTCCATGTAACTTATTAACATACGATTTTTTAAGTGATACTGCACTCTCGGTCAACAACTTGTAAACTTTACTGAATTGTTGTTCTATAACCTCTGGTTCCACTGTGTCTCGATCAATTTCTTCACTCTCTATTATATCAGCCATAGCTTTTGTCAGTTCTATGATTCGTTAATTTTTACGTAAATCTACTATATTAATAAAAAAATACATAACACGTGTAACACGCTCCACACATGTGCTAAATTTAAAGCATTGAGCAACTTGTCGCAACTCGCAAGGCATTTGTTTTGTTTGAAGGAATTTTGTTTTGATCATAGCTGTCAGTTGTCACATTACTTGCCAGTTCAACTTTTTTTAATAAAAGCAATAGTAACATGTCTCAAAAAACCATTTTCGTAGAACAATTTTAAATTTCGTGTTATCAAAAACCAGGTAATCGCTTGTGTATCAAAGAAAAAGAAGTTTCGCTGGTGTTGAATGATTTGGATGGAATCACGGACCATAATAAACTGAGGAAGAATGGAATACTGAGTGGAATAGTACTCTAAGGTACAAAGTTGGAATCGAAAAATTTATATAATATTGAAATATTTTATTAAGCTTCTATATAAATAAACTTTTGATGCAACATTCTATCATATTTATCACAGACTAGCTACTGCCTGTGGCTTTGCACGCGTGTTATTACGGATCAAACAAATATTTCCTCTTTAACATTATTTCTACTTATAGAATTATGGATACATTAGTACAGAAGATAAGTTATTTTTGACTGATTTATTTAAACGTTGTCCTTCTATGCGTGCCCCGATATCTGGGCCCGACACGTTCTATATCTCCAGCGGCTAGTCTGGCAGCAATAGTGCGCAGCGGCAGCGGGCAGATGCTGCTTAGCTCGGAAGTTGGGTCCGAGAACGCCCAGCGGATGTTCCTTTCCATGCGAATATGATCTGTGTAAAAATACAATTATAGACATACATACATATGCTCACGCCCTTTCCCTAAGGGGTAGGCAGAGGTGTTGTAGCAGCAACACCCACTTTTCACCGAACATGATTCAGTAGGTACTAACGTGAGTAATGATGAGTCTATCGCCTTCTCAGGCACTATACATACGTCTTTGAATTGCTTCTCAGACATATGCAAGTTTCCTCACGATGCTTTCCTTTACCATGGTGAAGTGCTTCATGAAACAAACCGATAAGTAAATACCTAATTCAGGATTAATTAATAGTGTGGTAAGTACCTAATTCAGGAAGACATCTTTGACAGAGTAATAATGAACAAACCGATAGCTGGATCTATAATAGCGAATGCGCGCTTGACATTCTCGACGGAGATGAGTTTGTTGGCGGCATGTTTCCCGCCGAGCTCGACGAGCACCTCCCGCAAGTACTTGTCCTGCGCCAGTAGCCGCTGGCGGTACAGCTCGCGAGCGAACTCTATGCGGTCGAAGCCTTCCTCGTTCTGAAATATTATTTCGTGGGTAATTATTTTAGGCAGAAGGAAAATATCAGCTTCTACGTGACATATGCTCACGCCTGTATTCTCCGAAGGAGTAGGCAGAGGTGTTGTAATCACAACACCCACTTTTCACCGAAGATGATTAAGTGCCAACGTGACAGATTGTGAGTCCATCGCCGTCTCAGACACTTTATATACGTCATTGAATTACTTCTCAGACATATGCAGGTTTCCTCACGATGTTTTCCTTCACCGTAAAGCACGTGGTGTGAAATCACTGTACATAAGTTTTTTAGAAAAACTCATTGGTACAGGCCCCGCTGGGATTCGAACTTGCGTAGCAGGCGACTGCTCAATCCTCAAGGCCACCACGGCTCTTCAGCTTCTGTCTATCAGCTTCTATCTACAGTTAATTCTAGAATACCAAAGGATACCGTTTGCTAATTTTGTGTTCCAATATTTTAATACTTCATTATTAGGATCCTGTTACCTCCATAAACAACTTATCCAGATTAATCTCGTTGGAGCTAATCTTCAACTTGAGTTGTTTGCGCACCACATCGGTCAGGTTTTTGATGTCCACTTCACTCTTCAGAGGAAATACTGCTTTTGATACCTTCTCGAATTCTTCTATGGTTATTGTCTGAAACAATACATTTTATTTTTATTAACACATAAACCTGCTCCATGTCATCAGATTCAAACTATGAAATATCTTTATTTGATTAGACTTTTTACAAAGTACTTTCACAACGTCACAAGGCCATAAAAAAACAAGCTGTGTAGGATTATAAATGTCACTACAGGATTCGCAAGGTTGCTTTTGCTGACAAGAATTGTTTTGTCAACAGTTGGAATGGTCCGGGCAGGGTACCTCGTGGTCCTTGGTGTGCCTGTAGAGCTGGTCGCGCAGGTCCCGCCAGTGCGCGCGATGGGCCCAGTAGATGTGTTCGCTGAGGGCGCCGTGCAGCGCGCCCCAGAACAGCTTGACCGGAGGCTCGTCCAGCATCTGCTCCGCGCCCGCGCACAGGTTGTACGCCCACTCGGCGCGCACCGACGGCTGCTGGTACCTTCACAACAATTAACTACATTCAAATATACACATTGGAGTTCTTCATTAATGCGACAAACAAGCGTGTTGTCCGCCTGATGGTTAGCTTTAAAGAATTAAATCTATGTGTTAACATAATTTGGGGAGAATACGGGGGGAACGGAAACAAGATCATATCCGACCCAATTGTCAACCTCACCTGCACGCGTCAGTGGTTCGTACGAATAGCTGACGGCGGTAACTATAAACAGCTGCCGTGGTGCTCCCTGCTAGATAACGAACGAGGCTCTGGCGACCGAGCAGTGGCGGTATAACCATATACCTAGCTGGACAACCAGCTGGAGGAGGCTACAACGGCCTTAGGGGCTAAATAACCCTAAAAATGTCTGGTGCAGAAGGCAAGGGGAAACCACTGCACTATTTCTCCCAAGAAAGTCGTAATGAAAGCACAACATAATAATCTGAGGTGGCCATGTGATCCGCTTAGCAACCGGCGCTGTACTGCGTCCGGGGCAGACAGTGGGAAATTGGTTACCGGCCGTGTGGATGTGAGAAACCAGGCAACGCATGGAAAACATTCTACTGGAACCCCCCTAAAAATGCGACATGCCCAGAAGATAGGAACATGGAATGTTCGCGGATTGTTACAGCCAGGGAAACTTCAAATCTTAACGAAAGAAATTACAAGATGCCAACTAAACGTCTGTGGCCTTAGTGAGACCCATTGGCAAGGAAATGGGCATTACCTCACCGGGACGCATGTCATTTACTTCTCAGGAAATGAAGGGAATAGTCGGAACGGCGTAGAAATTCTTCTGCCGCAGCACCTTAAGAACTGTGTGTTAGGTTATGAACCCATTAGCGACCGATTAATTAGTCTAAAAATAAAGGCGTCACCTGTGAACCTAAACATCATACAAGTATATGCCCCAACCAGTGCAGCTAGTGATGAATGCATAGAGGAATTCTACAGGGAACTAGACACCGCCATCCAAAAGATCGCTAAGAGAGAAATCCTTTTAATTTTAGGTGATTTCAATGCGAAAATAGGAGCAAATGCTCAACAGATGGGCCACTGCGTTGGAAAATTTGGCCTGGGAACGCGCAATGAAAGAGGCGAACGGCTTATACAGTTTGCAGCAGATAACGATATGGTGATATCAAATAGTTTTTTCCAACACCATCCAAGAAGGCTGTACACTTGGACATCGCCTGATGGAAAATATCGTAATCAAATAGATTACATCCTTATAAAGTCAAGATGGAAGACTACAATTAAAAACGTTCACTCACTACCAGGGGCTGATTGTGGGTCAGACCATCAGCTTTTAATATCAAAAGTCCAACTAAAATTGAGAGCAGCTAGGCAGTCGGAACAACAAACAAGGATAGAAGTGAACGATTCCGCACAATTCACGACAGCACTTGAACGGAATTGGTCGATGTGGACGAACATCAGCTCCAGCACTGAGACTTCGGACCAAACATGGAACCGTGCAAAACATATAATCAAAACTGCAGTAAATGAAACCAAACTACCCACAGAAGTGCGGAAAAAACAAAACTGGCTGAGTGATAGAACCTTGGCTCTTGTTGAGGAAAGACGAAAAATGAAAGCTCTGGGAGCGGATGTAAGGACGCTCAATAAATTGTCTGCCCGGATTCAGACAGCATGCAGGCGAGAACAAAACACTCATTTCCGCAACATATGTGCAGAAATTGAAGCTCACGCAAACAAACACGAAACCAGAGACTTACATAAAAAAAATCAGGTCCATAACAAAAAATCTATCGTCTAAAACCTGGGCTATTGAAAACTCATATGGCGAATCAGTGACAGACATTGCCGCAATCTCCAATACGTGGAAGGATTACTGTCAAGCACTACTTGAAGATCCGCAATCCCAATGCTTTGCTTCTACTGAAACTACGGTTGAAGAACAGGAGCCAAACATTCTCAAGGATGAAGTGAGAGCGGCCATTAAGCATCTGAAAAATGGCAAGGCTACTGGGAGGGACTACATCCCGATCGAAACCATAAAAGCTTCTGGAGAATATGGGGTTGAGATATTTCACACCCTGTGTAACAAAATTTGGCAGACGGGCAAATGGCCGCAAGAATGGGCTCATACTGTCTTTATCCCAATCCACAAAAAGGGTGCCACGAGTAAATGCAATAACTACCGCCTTATTGCCCTAATACCCCATGCATGTAAGATTTTGCTCCATATTCTAAACGAGCGACTTAAATCTTACTTGACCAGAGAAATTGCTCCCGAACAAGCTGGCTTTGTAAAGGGAAAGGGTACCCGTGAGCAGATACTTGTAGTGCGCCAGATTATAGAGAAAGCCCGAGAATACAACAAGCCCGCTTATATATGCTTTGTTGACTTCACAAAGGCGTTCGACTCCGTCAGATGGCCTATACTGTGGAATACGTTACTTAAAATGGGTACTCCAAGGCACCTTTTACACTTACTCAGGCGGCTATATGAGGATGGTACAGCTTCTGTTAGAACGGATGACGTTTTCTCCAGTAATTTTCATCCTAGCGCTGGAGTTCGTCAGGGTTGTATCATCTCCCCCCTTTTATTCAACATCTACACTGAATTGATAATGAGAATCGCGCTCGAGACCTGGACTGATGGTTTTGCTTTTGGAGGCCGGAAAATCTCAAACTTGCGCTATGCAGATGACACCACCTTATTTGCTACAAGTATACCCAATATGGAAGAACTCTTCTACAAGATCGAAAGCGTTAGTTCCAGATTCGGACTGAAAATCAACCGCAAGAAAACAAAGATGATGATTATAGACCGTATTAAGTCAAACTCGCCAGAGGTTACACAAATTGCGAACTGTGACGTAGTCAAAAGTTATATTTATTTGGGAGCGCTCATTGAAAACACCGGCGGATGCGTGGATGAAATAAAGCGACGCATGACAATCTCCAGGTCTGCTATGGAGAGGCTGGGTAAGATCTGGAAGCACCGCAACATAACCAAAGCCACAAAAATCAGGCTTGTAAAAGCCCTTATCTTCCCCATATTCCTCTACGCTGCCGAGACGTGGACTTTGAGAGAAAGTGAGAAGAAGAAGATAGATGCTCTTGAAATGTGGTGCTGGAGAAAGATGCTTGGCATAAAGTGGACACAGTTCCGCACCAACGATTCCATACTACAGGAACTCGGGATAAAACAGCGTCTGTCATCCACAGTTCAATCTCGCATTCTCAACTTCTTTGGACATGTGTCGCGACGTGGAGACGCATCCATAGAGCGTCTGGTGGTGCAGGGTAAATTCGAGGGTACTAGGGCGCGTGGCAGATCACCAATGAGATGGACGGACCAGATTAAGGCTGTGATGGGTGTTCCTACTATTAGCGAATGCTCCCGTAAAGCAGCAGTCCGAAATGAATGGCGCCGTTTTGTTCAGCAAGCCACCAATTCTGACATTACGACCACGACCGCTCTGCCAAGAGTGTAACGATTGAGATGATGTTAACATAATTACTAGTATGGTAGCACTGGCCATCTTAGGTACTGCAGGAACACAATCTAGGTGCTACTTACTTTGAGTAGTTACATCATTTCTTGCTGCAATATTCCGTAACGTGGAGTAACGTGGTGAATGATGTACTAGGTAATGGGATCACGTATATGGCATACAGTAATCTATACAGTTAGGTAGCTACCCATCAGTAGGTATCAAGGTTTATACAGGTGCCGTTCGAATTTTGAGCGCTCCGCGTAAATCGTAGGGAGAACTGTGTGTACAAGTCCATGGCTCAAAACTCTTGACGTACCTAATAAAGGTGCTACTTAGTATAAAAATGATAAGAAGGAATAATAAGAATGTAGTTAGGCAGCGGTAATAGGTAGGACAACACTACTTACCTACCAATCTAAATACTGACAGTGAGAGCCACCATCTTCCAAATGACGAAGGCATGACACCTAATTGTCAGGTATCTTACTCAATAAGTACACGTAGATACTCGATATAAGTGGTATCTTTGGCAACTTTCTATGACTTAGACGCTACCGCTAAAAAGCTATGAACATTTTCAGTCCTCACCGATCCTCAAAGTACTTGGTGACGTAATCCTGCATGGACAAGTCCGTGTGGTCCTGCTTGCCGAGCCATATGTCGTTGATGATCACGCTCACTTCGCGCCGCGACAGCCGCAGGTTGCGCACCTTGCCTTCGTACCTTAAGTACGGCGGGATCACTGGGTCGGTTCCCTGAAGAAGTTCTTTACTAGGTAAGTGTTACCTACATAACACGTGCCGGGGGTGCACTTAGCGACCAGGAAGAATACCGTAGAGTTAACTGCCCCCGCGGCGGTTGGTGTATTGTGGTGTATCCACAGAAAAGTGTTATTGTAGGTAGTCACCACCTACAATATTACTTAGCTATTAAGTAAAAATACCTATTTTCAGATGTGCATGTTTATAGATATAAAGTATCACCTGAATTACCTACTTTCTATCACTCATTTACCTAAATAGGTACAAAATAAGTAAGTCGTCAAATAATATCACATCTTTGGTAAACACGTCACCTATCTACCTAGTTTAGATATAAATACGTTTTATAAAAAATGTGGTTTATTACAAGCCCGTCAAAGAATTCCAAATGATCACTTTCGGCCGCTGGCCCCAGCTCCTTGAGCAGCACTCTCAGGATATCCCGCGATGACAATCCGCTGGCTAGCTGCCACCATCTGGAAATTGATACTAGAAGATGCTGGAGGGAGATCATGTTTAACAAATTGAGGTTCTTGATCTCGATCTCTGCCATAGATTTATTTGATATTTAGTTGTAAGGTAAGGTACCTATAAGCTTTTTGCGTTAAGGCAAACATTGTGAAGAGTTATTTTGCAGTCTGAGAAGAAATTCAATCCGAAACCACGCCACTATCCGCGGTAAAATGTGGGTGTTTGCCTGTCCCTGCCGCCTCCGATGAAATCAGCGCAGAGCTCCCACTGCGGCCGCGGCGTGCCTGCTCGCTCCAATTCGCGACATCGCTCTTTTATCTCCACTAACTCTTCTTCCAAGTTCTTCTTCACCGCTAAGACATAGAAGTAAAAAGAGACCTCACAATCTGGCACATTAAACCACAACCATTACTATGCGGCTAGGACTGTCAAAATATAGTACGTACTTCATATTTTTGGAAATTCTCTCCCCTAAGGGGTGGAAATTGAGAATTTAAAAATGTGAAAAATCTCAGTGCTTGATTAAATTGAGTTCACACTTGGTGTAAAAGTGCTCGTTGAACAATTAAACAACGAGGCCACTTATGATTCTATATCGTATTGATTTTGTACCAAGTATTTATGTAGGTATAAGTAGTATTTAAGTATGTCACGCAACAAATCTAATCAGGAACCTACACAAAGTTCTCGTATGGGCATCCTGAAGCGCTTGTAATTGTGCCTTGATGGTATCCAAACTCTTGATAACGTGGTCATACTTGGTCTCCAGAGCGTCATGCTCGCGTCGAGGCACTGTGTCCGCGTACTCTTCCGTCATCTTTTTGAGGTCTCTCTGTGTTGATGACAGTTGTTCTCTGGAATAGGTATCTACACAGTTATTCAGAGGCAGGTGGCTGCTATATCAAATCTAAAATATTCCGACGTTATTAATTGTGAAGCTCATTACGAACTTACACATACATAGGTATCTACGCTTTTGAATTTAAGATTATAGCCCCACTCACCGTATAGTAGGTAAAGTTCGAAGAGGGCAGATGGGGATAAACCCTGTTTTTTGGTCTCAAAAATTTAGTAAGCCAGACCACGAACCAAATGTATCTAATAAATCGTTCGTAAGTACCTGCACCTATCGAGGGCGATCCTCAGTACGACAGGGTCGCCATAAGCCTGGTCCACAGGATACGAGCTGCCGTCCAACTCTTTCAACCTCATCTGAAGACCTAAGTTCTCGAAATATAACGTGTATCTTGCGTCTCGCTCCCGCATCAGTATGAGGTAGTCGGAGAATTTGTCGTCATTCAACTGGTTGAAAATCAATATAATAGTGGAATTATACAAACATCTGACCGCCACATTCATTTGTAGCTTTCAATGCTACGTATAAACACGTAATGTGTATAATGTACAGTAACACAGAATAAAACAAATTATTGTAAGCACAAAACAACACATATAATTCAGTCCAATAAACATTTAAAGCTTGAGCATAACAACAAGGTTTGAACAAAACGGATATGTACTTACTTAAGATTAAACATGTTTCACAAACATAACATGAAGCTAGCATACATAATTTTTTTTATATAACCATACAGACCTTCCCCATATCTTTTTTCAATTTATTAATTTCAAAGGTCAATTTTAAATTATGCTCCCTTAAGTCCTCATTTTCTTTGAGCAATTTCTTAATTCTATCATCTCTCTGCTTTTTCCTTGCAGAAATACCAAAGACATTCTGTAATTCAAATTAGGAACCAGTTTTTTTTATTAAACCTATTAAGGCACAATTATAATATCATACTTATTACTTATTACAATGATGATGAAATTTATAACTGTTATAATTGTATAAATAAAAAATTTATAAATGTATAAATAAATATACAGATAAAAATAATTAACATTAAGAAAAGTTATTGCCATGTTATAAATGATTATATCTGAATGAGTTATTCGGAAAACTCAAATGAGCTATGTAACACTACAAGCTAATTATTGTGAAGGAAAATATCATGAAGAAACCTACATAATGTCTGAGAAGAAAGTCATGCATTGTGACCGAGGCAGCAATGGTCTTATTACCATTTATCTCTTTGGCACTGATCATCATTGGTGAAAAACTAAAAGTTGGGTGATATAACACCTCTGCCTGCCTAAGTTGCTAAGATGTGAGTTAGAGTCTTATCACAGAAATGTTTGATAGATATAATAATAATTATGTACTTAATAGATAAGGTCTTGTCATGAACATTCAATTTATAAATAAAGCTATGTTTATAAAATGATAAGTCAGATGTTATGCAACTTTGGCTTCAGTTTTCTTCATGTCAGTCCATATCTGAACTTGTTTCTTAATATGTGTAATGTCCTCCCCATATGTTCTGCAGCATCCTCCAACTAACCGGACCCCCATGTCCAGCCATCTTTGGACAAAGGTGTCAAGGGACTCACACTTGTCCTTGTCTACCCAGCCAAGCTCTTGGTTGTACTGCTCACCAGAGTTAGGGTAGGTTATAAAAGGTATAGGCTTATCTCCAGTGTTTATGCCTTCAAATAGCTTCTCCACAATAACAGGAGAGCAGCAGTTTACTCCAATAGCAACTAGTTGACCAGGATTCATACCCCAGCACTTCTTCACAGCAGCCTGGAAGTCCTCCCCATGAGCAATTGAAATTTCATCTCTACAACTAAATGAAAGCCAAGCCTTCATGTGTGGGTATTCTGTCAGCATTTGCACCAGGACCTCAGCCTCTTTCAGACATGGTATTGTTTCAAATGCCAGTAAATCAACTCCAGCTTCGACAAGTGCTTTAATCCTAGGTGTGTGCCAGTCACGCATGGTCGCCTCACTTGTGTTATCAGCATAGTTGCCTCTGTACTCTGAGCCGTCGTTGAGGTGAGCTCCATAAGGCCCCACAGAGCCAGCAACCAGGGCGCCGGCGCTCGGCGTATCACTCTCGAGGCATTCATGAAGGTACGTGTCACGGGCAGTCTTAGCTAGGTCAACGGCATGTCGTATTAGGTCCAAACCTTCCTCCGGCGTCACCCCCAAGTGCTTAACAAATCCCCCGACCGAAGCTTGGTAAGTATTCGTCATTATTATATCCGAGCCGGCTCGTAGGAAGTCCAAGTGTGTATTGATGACATCTTTCGGGTGCGTTTGTAGGAATCTCGCACTCCATAGTGGATCACCGTCCGGCGTAGTTCCGATGTGGTGTGACAATTGTGACGAGAATCCACCATCGAGCACTAATACTCGGTCGCCTAACGAAGTCATCGAAGAAGTGTACCAATAATATTCAATACGCAACAAATGTAATTAATACCGTTCGATTTTGATTTTACCAATATAACCACAAACTGTTAGAGTAAGCCTTTCTCTATAATTTGATTGTTTTATTTGTTTGTGTATTAAATACACTTTAACTTGACGCATTGCTTAGACATAGGCTACGAACGAATATTATGACATATAATGAAGACAGAAGGAAGGCTACCTACACGTTCTCTTGACAGTTTGGCGGAAGACTGACACATTACCATGGATGGAATAATAAGTACTAATAGTTTTACTGAAGCTCATCGTCATTAAATAAATAAAGGAAAGGAAAGGAATAAAAATGACGATTTTCAAGGTATGCGCTTATAACTCCTGGGACCAGTATCAATCAAAATATTGCTTTTTTATTTGGAATTACCTGGTTCATTGTAGTATGTTATATACTGTAGTACGCCTACCTACAATCAATCATTTTATCTTATGATCAATACTTACATCTTGAGTAATAAACTGCGATATCCTCTCATCTCGAATTTTCAAAGCACTGTCAAACGCTTTTTTGATCTCACTGAGAATATTAGAATGAGTAATTGTGCTATTAATTAGGTTTATAAAAGCCTCTCGATAAATCTATAACAACAAAAAATATGCATTATTAAACATACTTCAGGTCAATTTTATTATAATTGCAGCAAACTAACGTCAAGAGTCTGATCCAGGTAAATTTGTTGCGTTTCCAACATCTCACTAGCAGGTTTTTTGATGTATCTTAATTTTGCTGCGACGTTCATTTCAATTTCTTTTAAATATTTGGGCACACTGGAACTGGGTATATTCATTTTTTACTTTAGCTTGATTACGGTTATCCTTATAAAGGTTGTGAACAGTTTAATCAATTAAGTGCACATTGAATTAGTTTGTATAAAACGGTTAGCTTGGTGATTATCTATAAAATTATAGGCATACTAATGTTTATTGATTTGATTTCAGTAGTTGTAATTCAAACGTGGTTCGCTTGCTGAAGGTTCCTACTGCAGTGAAAATGAAAAATAACTCTAATTTCTCGATCATTGCTGAATTTTAATGTTTCGCGTCTTTCTAGTGTGAAATTATAATTATTTCATCTGTGCTATCATCGTAAACAACACAATTTTATCTGTATGTTTTTCTGTTTCCGGACATCACTATTATTTTCGGAAATTTTCGGCAAAGTACGGTTTCTTTACTATGACACATCGACAGTGCTGCCACCTGTACGGAATATTGTAAGTTGCTGGATGTGACGTCATTGACATGAATGACATGAATCCACAGAAATTAGAAATGGCTGCGATAGGTAGCGGACGGGGAACGATGGATTCCCAAAATCAAGTGCAAAGTGATACAGAAGATCGTTTTAAATTGCTTTACCCTAATGTGAATGAAGAAGAGACACCCTTGCCCAGGTCCTGGAGTACCAAGGATAAGTTCAGCTACATCGGACTATCACAAAATAATCTTCGAGTCCATTACAAAGGTAAGAACTTTCAAGGTTTGTTTATGGACTAGTAATTCGCTAAACTCTTCTCAATTGCACTTTATATCGTTCTAGATGTCATTGTGAAGAGTTTAAACGAGTGTGCATACATTTTTACGCTTCTGACGTGTCATAACTTGATCTCGAGCTGCAGTCTCTCGAGACAAAGAAATCAGCTGATCGTGTATTTTGTAACAACACGCTAATATAACTGATGATTGTCGTTATCCTCATCGTTTATCATTAATATCGACGCCAAAGGGCTATTTGCGTCTGTGTACAGCAGTATCAGGCTTAAAATCACAGATAATATACAAGGTCTCCTCCCATTATATTGCAGGCAAAAAGTGCTGCTAATTTGGTAAGATTGCATAAAACAGCTATAGTTTAGTTGCTGATGAATGAAAAATTTGTTACTGTAACATAGCCAAAGTATTTTGATAGGTAGTGAGTGCAGATTGATTAGCAAGCATGCACTGTTATACTTTTTCATTCAAACCAATAAAGTTTACTGCAAGTAACTTGTGTTGTTATGTTAACTGTTGACCAAAAATTATAAGTTATTATCTTACATAAAAAGTATAATATAGAACATATGGGCATTGAGTACATGACAAAATCTCAGAAAACATGTGGATGTTACATGTTTTCATTAACAATGAGTGTATTATAGAAATTACAAGAGATAAGATAATTATTGTTTGTACATTTACTACGCTGGAATAATACTAATATCACATCCACCTGTTCACACTTCAATGACAATGTTTTTCTTAATTATTTGGGTATAAGGTAATAATATAAAATATATTAATAAATATATTGTATTTGTTTGCATATCCTTAATGTTGAATTAAACCATATGTATCCAGCAAAAACACACCCAGTATAGGAATGGATTTATGAATGACCTCTAACTACAGATGGTATCATGATCAATTAATAGCCCTATGTACGCCCTTCTAGAGTATATATATATATATATATATATACAAAAGGCTAACATTCAATGAATCAGCTAAGTACCCTCTTTACATCAGAGACAACCTATATGTCATTGTGTTGTTATCAGGTTTTATTTAGGACTGATCTAGACTAGTCTAGGCTGTCTCTGCTGTCCTTGCGAGGGGTACCAACAGATAGTTATGTATGTGAATGAATATTATACTAGATATGTTTAAAGAAAATGACTTATACCAATACCAGCATACAAAATAGTTTTACTTGTTGAGATTCTAAATCTAAGCAGTTGATATAATCATAAAATTAAATTGTACATCATCACTATGGGACCAAAGTATGTGTCTCACCTGTAGTAACCAAATTGTGTTTATAATTAAAATGTATTACTGATTGTTCATAATATCTCTATCCATAGGCACTGTTAACTGTTTGACAGCCGGTGGCCTATATGCTTTGTTGCCACATTAATTATATACAAAACTTCATGGCAATACAAGTGCTGCAGAATACAAGAGCACTATTTTCAAATTTGAGGGTGTTCTGGTAAAACACAAAGGTACAACAACCTCTTCTTCATAATTTGGTGCCAATAAGATGGTGAGTCCATATTCACCTGTCTTTGAATATTTTCTCAGATGAATTATAACACAGGCTTCCGCATAATGTTTTCTTTCACTACTTCTTTTAAGAAAAACTCATTAGTACTTGTTCACCACTCAACAATTCAATTTCATGAATATGCAAAAAAAAAACCGAATATGGAATTTGATTTGCTTGGAATTTTTTCCTGACTCTCGAAACTTGTTTGTGACGACAGTAATAGATGGACAATTGGACATGACGAAAAAATAATTTGGATTTAATTCTAATGTTAATGAGCTATGAAGCCCTATAAAGTGTGTATTATTATTAACGTCTTGAAATGAGAATGACTGTTGTAAATGATGGTATCTCAATTAGGAATCTCATTAATTTGGAATGCGTCGCTGCGTGGGCCTTGCTAAGGTCGGCACAGTTGTTGCATAATAAGTCCTACTGATGACGCCTTCTGTATATTACACTTGACATCTATCATGTTTATCATGTTACATTTCTACTATTGTAAGTATAAATTGACCATCTCTGCAATTTAACACTTAATTGAAATTAAGGCCCTTGGGTTTAAAAATACGATTCAACTACAATGTGGGCGAACGTATAAAAAAGATTTTAATTTTATTGCATTTTTTAGCTAAATTTATTATTTTCTATGAGAAACCTATAAAAATAGTCAACATTTAATAAAGGGCTACGAGATTCTTTGTTCAGGGGTAAGCAAGGGTTATAATTTAGAAAATAAATTCGGTTTCCCGCAAGCCCCTGGATGGACGATGGCGATGGCGTGGGACAATCGGGATTTAGTACAAGGCTCCCCAAAACCCTTGAATTAAACTTTTGAATTCTTCAAACGTTCAATTCGACCTCACCTCTTAGGCTAATAAGAGTTCAGTCACCGGCGAGACTGTAAGTCTTGGTCCTATAACAAAGCGAAGCAGTGAAGTATCCGGGCCCTCGCCCCTATCGACCGGGAGCGCCGGTTGTTGACCGGCCCGCGCTCGTCATCCCGTCTAGACTTGCAACCCGGGCATACCCGCCAATCTTTGTTGTCTGCATAGGTACAACATTGCATTATCGAATTACATTTAAAGCGTACACCTTAATCTC
This sequence comes from Watsonalla binaria, assembly GCA_929442735.1. Classification (NCBI taxonomy): domain Eukaryota; kingdom Metazoa; phylum Arthropoda; class Insecta; order Lepidoptera; family Drepanidae; genus Watsonalla; species Watsonalla binaria. The sequence continues at coordinate 10,701,770 of OV838934.1, read as the reverse complement.
TCGAGCTTGCAGCTGTTCACATTGGGTTGGATCGGGGGAGTATAAGGATATTGTAAAGGGATTGTGTCGATGAACTCTCTTACCTTTTTCAAATTGTCATAATCGCAGCGGATTGGGAAGTTAGTTTGAACTGAATTTATATCAAGGACTTATTCTAATTAGTTAAATCGCTCATCATTGGTAAAACATTTTTTTTTATCACGAGACAGTGAAAGAGAATCCTAAGCTTTAGATTATATCGTCTTAAGGTCGACCTGAACGATCAATCGGCGTCTGCCCGTGATTGGACCCACCGACTTTATAACAACATCTTTTGCAGCATTCTTATACAAATTTATTGGACAAAGACGATAGGTTATTAGGAGAAGACTACTAGAATTTATATTGAAATCCTAAGGTTTCTATTATTAGCCTCCTGTGGATAAAAAAAAATGTTCGTAAGCTCTGGAATGTGTCATAGAAACGGGAGGACAGGACAAACAAAAGAAGCCATTTGTTTTTCGGCTGTATGTGTGCAAAACAGATTGAACGTGTCACAATGCTGAGAGATATCTTTGAATAGGTATTCCCAAATCTGGACTTGATTCGCATACAGTCGTTACCCCGACGATGTGTTTGGTACGGAATGGTTCCGCAAACAAAGCCTGTATGTAATCAATTGCTGCGGCCGATGAGAATTTAACGACTTTCGGATGTAGTGTGGAAACACTCAATGACATGAAGATTAGATTAACTGATTTCCTACGATAACATTGATGGTATAATTGTTATTATCAACTACACTATTATTAGTGTAAATCTATTTTAAAACAGGCACATTAAAAAATATAATCTAGGAACAATAGAGTCTGTTTGTAATTTCAAATTAACAGCTTTTCACTAAATGTATATGAAAGAATATTCGGTACTTACATAAATAAAAAATGTTTTCTCTGTCTGTCTGTTTGTTCCGCCTAACGTGAAGCGGCTGGACCGATGGAGATGATTGAGTGGGACTTTCACTGGCTATTTAATATTTTTGGATATGGGCTAGTCATCTCATTTTTTAATTTGCATTTATTTATTGCTTGAAGCTAATGTATAGTTCGTGTTATCTGCCTTATCACCTGAAATCAGGAGGTGACTCCCAGCGTGGGGGTAACGACCCGTGGAACCAGTTAAGGTACAAGTCTAGCTTGATCGTTCGTCTTGTCTGACCACTTTTTGTGATCCACCGTCCACCAATTGTTCGCGTCAAGTTTATTTTCGCCTTTTATCCTAGAGAAAGTGGGGACTATAATATTCCTGGTGCCTTAAAACATTACCTAATGATGATCCTATCCGTATAAATATTGTTTGAGGCTTACTTGAGTGGTTAAACAAACATCAAGAAACCTGCTCTTCTCCCTTCTCTTCATCTCTTGACAACATTAAATTATAATGAGCGAAACCAAACCTTCTACTTAACACGTCTTCGTAGGAGTCTTAAGATCTGGTCTAGTGGATATGACCGATTATGTCTCATTTATAGTTAATGTTTACCCTAAAAAATACACTTCTTGATTACTGTTTTAAACATGAAAAAAGTATCGATACTCCAACGAAAGCAGCAAATACTTTTGCCATAATATCAATATTACAGGCGTGCATACAATTTGTACTTTCAGATCCTTGTTATCGGATTCCTATTTCCCCAGCTTATTTCAAAATAAGTAGTCGATTCCGAAGCCGTGGTGGTCTTGAGGTTCGAGCAGTCGTCTGCTACGCTAGCGACGCAAGTTCGAATCCCTGCGGCCTGTACCAATGAGTTTTTCTAAAAAGCTTATGTACAGTGATTTCACACCACGTGCTTTACGGTGAAGGAAAACATCGTGAGGAAACCTGCATATGTCAGAGAAGTAATTCAATGACGTATGTAAATTTTCTGAGACGGCGATGGACTCACCATCTGTCACACGTTGACACTTAATCATCTTCAGTGAAAAGTGGGTGTTGTGATTACAGCACCTCTGCTTACCCCTTCGGGGAATACAGGCGTGAGGATATGTATGTATGTAAGTAGTCGATGTGCAAATAAAATATGTTTGCTTTTACCCACCAGCAACGACCGCTTGAATTACCCGCGCCCGCGTGCTGCCCTGAATATTAATTTACTAGGCTCCTAACAAACAAAAGTGCTATTGTATCATTGCTATGGGTTTTATATATTTATTGAGTCGAGGATCAATGTTTTCTACATCATTAATTGTATTTCAGGAATTAGATCTTTAAAGGTCTAGATTGCGTTGCTATAAAGTTAGATTATTTAATCTAAGTCTAGGAGACTTAATACAAATGTATTAGATTGAGACGACGGTTAATTAGGTATTCGATAGTTAACCAGATTATCAGCTAATACTTTTTTGTCAGAATAATAGCTCCAATTGACATTATTGTTCTACTTGTTTGGAACAAACTCAATAGTAAGTTGGAAAACTTTCTAAAAGACATTATGAATATCCAAGAAAAGTTGGAAAGCTTCTCAAGCCACCGAGGAATAAATATGTGTATGTTGCCACGGTTCATGTATCTCTTTGTCTTTTGTCATATCACTACTTAGTTATAGACGTAACTTGGACATTGACAGTTGGAACTTGTTGTATATTGTCTTGACCAATGTCCAGGCTATGTTGTATGAGACATATGTATCGTGTTCACCGCTAAGTGGTTGTTTGAGAGAGTGGTTTTACCACTAGAATTAATTACGTTTATTAAGTGTTTACCATTAGTTGTTGTGTTAATCTCAATTGTGCATGGATATTTATCAGGCATCAACCGGTGGTCGCAATTGGACATGCAAAGGATGGAATATTGGTAAAATCAATATCCCAGCCGGACTACATGCGCGAATAATACATGAAAGCTACATTGACTGGACAGGGCTTCCCCCAACCCATCGTTTCAGATGACTGGAACGGCATTTTAATATAATGCAAACATTCAACAATTTCCACATTAGTTGAAGGCTTGTTATTGGGTTGATGTGTCATTTTTCTTACATCGTTGAAGGACAGTATATCCCCAAGGATGTTAACGCGATAATGTGCTCCATATGTTTTTTTGTTTTTATTCAGCCTGTTACCTACTATTTTGCCTGTGAGTTTTTATGTAATTTGGCGCCGCATATATTGTTCTGTTTTAATTGTATCTTATTTGGTTTGTTCATACCACGCTCAGAATGTTGATGTTCTTAGGAATTAGGTTAATTTGGTTGCCACGTCGGCGTCGTGGCCTTAGCTAGACTACTCCCTGGGGTTGTATGGCCGCGTTCAGATACCGTAGCAAGTACACGACGTCCCTTGGTACATATAAATGTCGCAAGTAATGAGAGCATTGCACTGCGAGTCATTAGTTCATGATTGAAGGGTCCAGGTCAACGAGTCCCCTCCAATACAACGACCTTTGCACCCAGACCATAAAATTATTCAATTGCCCTATTCGTATCCTAAACAGGAACAGTATCACTTTCAGCTCCCCATTTAATGTATTCAATGTGAATGTATTATGCATTACACAGCCTGCAGCAGTATTATGTTTACATTTCTATGCATTTTTGAGGTTGTATTTTTTTATATGGATGGCTTAATTTAGTACGTTTTAGTGTCAAAAATTTGTAACTGTTCCCTGGGGATTCGCAATACAATTTTAAATACTGAGAGAATATAACAAATAGCATTTTAGGATAGGTCTCTCGAACATACGTATAAATTATGTATTGTTTGAAAAGGCCACAAATGAATGCTAGCGAATTACAATTTATATACATGCTGTGGAGTTAGCTCAAGGTATCTTACGGGGAATAGCTCCCATCTGTGAGAAAGAAATGGCTTTCCACTCTTGCTCGATCTGATTAATACTGACTCAATTGTAAATAAATGATGACAACAGTTTTTAAGTAATTCTTTGATAGATTTTACTGTACGTAAGTACGGATTGTATTTGACGTAAGTACGGTATACCTCTAAGGAGCTTTTCCCAAGGTTGGAGTTGTCCTTTACATATTATATGACTAATGCGGGCGTTCCCGGATACATACATTTGAGTCAAGAATTAAGACATTGTAATTTATGCTTTTAGTATTGTCAATCCACCAAGGTCTGTCTTGGAGGGGCAAGTTATCTAAGTTAAAGTTTGGCAGACTTGCTTCATTTGGATAGTTACTCCTAATTTCATTTTTTTTTTCAATTATGTTTTCAGTGCTTCTTATAGTAGCTCTATTTAAATGAAACAATGAAATGATTTGCGTAATTAGTTCGATGTGTCCCTGTGCCATTGTTTTCAGTTGGTGAACCATGACTGAAATAATTCGCCGCAACCCTTCGGCATTCGGTAAATAATGCGACGTATTGTTCTCCAGTCGTTGTTTCTTCTTCATGTGCGTCTGCGCATTTATCAAACATTGTTTAGCATTTATCAAACAACTTGCAGTATGTATTTACCTATGCAATATTGCGTAGTTGGATGTGATTTGTTTATATCAAATTCCTAACAATCAGCATGTCCAGCCATGTTAGTTACATCATCATTAACATTATTTATAGCGTGAGTCACTGTAAATCATAAAAAATATTGTCATCGAGATTGTTTGAGATCATATAGTTCTTGTTCTGTTGCCTTCTCTAGCTAACCCCTCATATTCATTAAAATTAAACGACTTGCCGACATTGACTCGTTTCGTTAAATTAAGGTCTAACTGACTATCTAAAGTTAGTAAACATTGTTGGAAATAATCATTATAGCTTGTGTATAGGAGAGACATCGCGCTTGTACCTATCACGGCATGTTGCCAAATGATCCGAGTTTAGATCGGAAACGCAGTTAATCTTGGTGCCATTGATATTAGCTCGAGGAAATATTTGGTTTGCATGTTCAATTGCTTTAATCAAGGCACAGTCCATATTGTTGTTACTAAGCCAGCATGGTACCGGAGAATTGGCACAATACAATTGGCATGTGACAATTATTATCAAGAAGATTTCTCCTTCTTCGTTGTTCAGCCAAATGATATGAACAGCAAGTTTTTCACATCGTTTTGATACTGATTGAGGGAAGCCAATTCTTTGCCTACTGCGTAATAAGCTTTAAGCCGGGGAAGGGACAAAGGAAAGGAATGGATAACGCGAAGGGCCCAAGTACAGCACCGGCAGTAAAGGGGCGCCCTTGCTTTCAAAACAGACTGAAATGGTGCATCTAGTAACTGGGTCAAGCTCGGTTGTGGCGGGTCGGACGCCACGTGCTCCGCGCCCCGCCCCCGCCTGCATCCACCCACGCACTCGCTATAATACCCTCACGCAATGCATTAGAGTCTACTTTGCACTGTGCCAAATTGTACACTATATCGGCCTTGTCGATGTAAGTACTCACTGTTGCTGATCACGGTTTGGATTTCGACGTTATAACCACGAGCTACAGTCACTATTGGCGCAGCCTGGGCTTCGCGTGTATACTAAAATGGGCTGCTCATAACAACAACTCTATTACTGTATTGATGATGGATGGATTTGCATTTTAAATGATGTCTAAAGGAAGTCTGCGCTTGGGCTTGTTGCCGATGACAACTAGGGCTTTTGTATAAATATTGTAAAACATAAGGTGCGAAATCAATGCTGAAAACATTGTAATCGAGGATGTCAGTACGGCTAAACTGCACTAGCTGTGGGCTATGAATGGCCTGAGAGTGAAAGTCAGTCCGTTCGTAACCAACTTTGTGATAGTAACTTATTTGACACCGCCTGTATGTAATATAACTTACTGTTGCAGACTTATTGGCGTTGCCCCAAATAAACGAAACCCTTGTTGAAATGTCACCCTCCCTCCGTCAAATAGGGGATGTTTAACCCTGCTTGTGATGTGTTTATGTACTTGTGTATATAATTTATTAAGAGTGTAGTATTTGGTATCCATTAATAAGCAAAATAATAGCCTATTTCAGGTCATTGTGAGTATTGTTATCAAAGGCTGATTAGATTCAATGAGGTCACAATGCTTAATCGAATTGGTTTTCATCTGTGCCAAATTGAACGTCTGTCGGATGAATGTGGGCCATGTGGGTCGAACCTAGCCAATAGCAGGTCAAGTTCGACTAATCTACGCCGCTCGTTATTTCTTCACTCCACTGATTGTATTCTTATTGCTACGTATTACGGTTGGTGATACGATACGTATTTGAATGTTAAATCTACTGAAGTTAGATTGCGTGACTTTCTGTTTTCCACTTTGTATCATTGAGTTAAAGGTTATTTTGCATTGGCTCTTATAGTTTGTTCGAATCCAACTGTTTAGAATCATGAGATTTGGGACTCTAGGGTGATATAACTTTGACATCGTCCTTTGCCTCTTTCAAATAAATTTATTTAAGGCTATATTGAGCTATTTTGTTCATATACCGTAGCAACAAAAATACGAAACGTGCGTTTTTAAGCAAACCTAAAACTTACACATGAACGAAAAGTCGTCGAGGTAAAATAATGTTAATCAAAAGATATATTGTCACTTAACCATAATTCTTTTGTTTTATTTTATAGTAATATCCCACATTACATGAGGCTTTGTTATACACACACTTTTTCATACATGTACATATTAGTGTCACCGACATCGTGCGTGACGTCACTAAACAGTATTGCGACTTGTGTAGAATGCTACAAAATCACGATTGAGGGTATTGCGCGTTAAAAATAGCTAATTATAATTGGACACGTGTCGAAATAAACAATGAAATTGATATCAAAATATATTCAAGATCGGTTTCCAAATATATTCTGAGTTGACATCGGGTTTGTTCACTATGTTGTCCCTTGCTTATAAATGTTCGTGAAGTCAGGCTTGATATTCCTTATTGATGTTAAATCGCTACGCTATGCGGTGATCCAGAAACATCACATTTGAATAATGCAATACTGCCGTACTGTTTCAACTCTTATCCTTGACTAAGGCTCTTCTACTGATAACTTGGCATTCATTCTTGTAATACATGCTTTGTTCTATAGTATTGTTGGGAATATTTACACGATAGCCGTTTTGATTAGTTAGTATCACTGCTAAATATAATTATAATTATAGATGGCATAACCATAACCAAATGTGTGGAGACTATAGTTTTATTCGTATTTGTATCTCTCTAACTCTACCTATTTTGATTTGGGGACGAAAATAGTCAATAATAGCTGGTTTGTTTATAATAGTCACACGAGATAGTACTATTTTCACCAATGTTCCCCACCGTATAAGAGCTAAGTCACAATTGTTATCCAATGTCGGTGTAATGTGACATAATTGCACGCTATTCATCGAGCGATCTGAACGTAATGGCTTTGTTATCGCATCTGATTTAAAATCCCGATGCATAACAAACCGAATCACTGAACGATTTGCAGATAGAGTTACACGTTTTTTATTTTATAAACAAATACTTCTCGCCGTGAAGTCCCTATAGAATAAACCTTTAGGATAGTGATATAGGGTTGGGTACACCGGGCTTTATTTCAGGATACAACTATTTTCTAGACCTGAGTTAAAGACCACATATAAACATATTAAATGGTAGAATAGTTAGTTCAGGATTAAATAAAATAAAAATAAATATGCTCACGCCATCCTAGAAAGGTCCCCGAAGGTAAGCAGAAGTGTTGTAACAACAACACCCACATTTCACCGAATATGATTAAGTTCCAACGTGACAAAGAGTCCATCGCTGTCTCAGACACGTCTTTGTGTTGAACGTGTGCAATGTGATTAGGCTCTCTAATCAAGTATGTTTAGTTTAGGGAAAATAAGTTGTATTCAAAGGCCGCTTCGTTCCGTCTGTTGCTCCTTGAAGAAGGCACTTGGTAACAAATCGCATTAGTCATACTCGGCGACGTTCCTATTAGAACAAGAACATAATTACGCTGCCTGGTTAGTGATTCAACCAGTATCAATTATGATTGCCTGCCATTGTGCTTTTGTTCTCTTACGTTCAGTTAATTTAATCTCACCTAATATCGGTTCATACGTTTGTTTGCCTTTGTCGATATTTTAACTTTAACAAATATTCGTTGCGTTTTTTTCGCAATTCACTGATTGAATCTAATTTTATTTGCAATCAAATCTCGCGTTGGCTCAAATCAGACTTTTTTTTATGTTAACTAAGAAAATCGAGTGATGAACGTATATTATTAATATTTACGTATTGTAAATGTAACATTCTGAATCTGTCTCTAAAATAATAGAAGCCTAAGTTAGATCTTTCCTTGTATACTTTGATGTCCATGTAGTGTAATTATGTGCTCTTTATAGGTAAAATTGTCTCAAGAATTTTAATTTTAAATTTATCTCAAGGGCTCAAATTAGCGTTCAGAGTAATACAGGCTTTGGCATCCAATATATCATTATGAATGTTCAACATTTCCTCATTTTATTTATGGTTGTATCCCACAGGAACATTATTTATTTTCAGGATTAAAGAATCTTGTGTGGTCCAGGTAATAAACTATCTGTGTGTCAAATTTAATCAAAACCTTTCAGTCGTTTTTGCGTGATTCATTAATAAACATCCAAACATCTAAACTTACAAACATCATTTAAGTAGGATAACCAAATGTTTGGCTACTTTTTTATTTAGTTTTTAATTAAACTAATAATACTACTTAATCCTGTAATTTACCATATATCGCCTATTGTGTAAATAATACATTCTCACAAGGAAATAATCTTCAAACATCATTAAGTTCTGGAAGCATTTATCGATCGTGGCTCAATTAAGTTTGTATGTGTAATTACAGTAATAGGCGAGGGAGGAGACCTTTTAGGATTGAACGATTCACCTCGGTTGCTGTGCAAACGCTAAGCATCGAGTCCTGTCTATCAGGATCTAAGTCTACGTTTTTAGATATTGCTATAAGGCTTAGTTTTAATAGTAGTAAAGTATTTATAGCGTAGTATATATTCGGCTCCATAGCACCACTATGCTCTAAATGCTCGTGTGCCGGTCGATAGCGGATTGCATGTCGTGTTCACATCGCACCTATCCATTGCTGCCGAGGCTTTCCCCGCACGGGAGCTTGTTAGCCATCCGCGACCAATGTGCTCCTAGTACTGCGGAGTCGTCGGTCCGCCACAAGCGTTCGTTCGCGACTTTCGGAGATAATCGCCGAGCAGCCAGAAGCGTAAGTGGTGTGTATGGGGCCCGACTGTGGATCTGTATAAACATGGATGTTTTCTCTATTTGTTGGAAGGTGGGACGCAGGGTCCGGGCCGCCGACCCCACCTGCCCTATCTCCACTTACGCCTCTGGATGTATCGTACGTCTACATACATATATTTGTACGCACGCATCTTGCTAATAAACAGTGCTAAGTTATGACCCAAGTTATCAGTGATACGTCGCGTGGTCGTACCACCAAAAACCGGCTTCAACGACTTTTCCGATACTCATTGGAACCGAGCACCGTTTCTCTGTTTGTTAGCAACGGTGCCTCTTAATATGTTCTGTGTTTACTCGTTAATATTTATGGGATTGCTAAATGTTTCTTTACATTACTTTTAGATTCATATGTTCTAGTAAGTAGTAGATTTGATTCTTAGAAAATAGAAATCCTTGCTCTGATAAGTTTGGGCAAATGTCACCCCATCGCCAGTGATATCGTCTTCGCGAGGCATAGCATGTTTTATATTTAACTTTATATTTAATATAACTTATATTTAACCGCTTCCTTATAGTATCCTATTCATTGTATTTAGTACTTCTTCTATGTACTTCTTTGCCCCTGTCAGTATTGTTCCTAAACCTGTCTCCCTTGAACTGTCTCACAAAATATCACTTCATTTGCAACGTTAATAAGTCACTTATACATTGTGTAACCCTTTGTGTGATACTAGACTTCGTGTAATAATGCTTTATTTCCTGGTACTGATATAACTAATGGCACCATATATATATATCTAACTAGACGGACTACGGTAACAGTAGTAATTATCTCGCCACATAACACAATACATTTGCAACCTAATCCAAACATGAAATTAATAATCGAATCGTATACAAATTCCCTGTAACTCTATTATAACTCGGCTCGCAAAATATTTTATATATATAGTCTGGTAATGGGTGAATTTAAATTGATGTTTGTATTGAATTGTGAGTTCAAATAAAAAATGTAGACACTTGAATGCAAAATTGTATTGATATAAATATGTTATCGAGTCCAGATGAGTCAGGCATGTTATCTGACTGTAGTGTGTGAGTTGTGAGATCTGCAATGTTGCATCGTGGCGACCCGTAGGTACAAAGGGTAAATAGATCTGCTAAAGGTTGACGAAGTGAATGCGACTACACTATTCCTATATTCTATTTTTCTCATCTATTTTGATGATGTAGCATTTTTACTTTCCGTCTTGTCATTGACTGCCCTTTCGCACCGTCCCCTTCACAAGGTCAGTCGTCCAAACTTGTGAATGTAAATATTATTCTTTCGGTATATTTTATTCATGTATGAATACCATCACATCGAGAAGCCGTGTCTATTCATGTTTACTCATCAAGTTCATTCAAATAGAATCGAGTTACATTTCAATTTCGAGCCAGTCCAGTTGGATTTCATTACTTAGATTATTGCGTTAGAAATGGCTGCAGCTGTTCAGCTATGAGTTATTCGTAATCTTTTCACTGGGTTACCTGTCATGTCTAAATTATCTGCTAATTATTCAACACAATTTTGTTGTTTTAAGCCGTACTTGCTATAATTGGCTCAGCTTACTCACGGTTTGCTTCTTTGTTTGTGGGAAGCGTGAGTGTGTCGACCTCGTGTATGCCTTGACATTTGTCCAATGTTTCATACAAGTATGGTTGTTAGGCGGCCAGTACGCCAATGTTGGTCGTTTAACTAGTATCTTGATCAATCATTCTATGATGCGTAGTTTTGTAAAGCTCGCTTTGTGTAGCTCTAGCAAAGCAAATAAAGCTGCTCTATTGCGTAAATTCAATCTGTCTACACTAATGTATGCATCGACGTAATGAGCCTGGAGGGCACTGTCGCTGTATCTTCTTAACCTTTGTTGAGTTATCAAAGGTCGTGTTAAATTAACTAAAGCAGAAACGATGACCTAGCATCAATGCAAATTTATGGATGACTTTACAATCGCTGAATCATCACGATAAATACAATATCAATAATGTCCAAATATGGTAAAATATAATACTCAAAGTGGGCAACGAATTAACACGCATAAAACCTTTAACGAATAATATCAGCTAAGCATAATGTCCGCTGCGTATTTAGGTTTCATTGCAAAAAGCAGAGCTGTAACAGATTTTGCAGGTATAATAAAACAAATTCGGTGATTTGTTTCCTTCTGCTCTGCTTTTACGATAGTTTCTGCTCTCCAGTTCGGGCCTTGGGTTCCAAGTTCGTAAATTATTCGACTCAATATCGATGCGGTCAAATGTTAACTTGCGGTATCTGTCTATGTTTGCCATCTAGCAAGTGTATTTATTACATGTGAATTCACCTGTGCGATTTAGGCGAGACGGTGAAAAATTACATTTTATAATCGAGATCTGAAACTGGTATAAATTATTACACTTATGAAATGACGGATTGCGGATTCGTTATCTGTAAAAGAAAATGTGTTAACGCTACGTAGCTTTAACTTTTTTAGTTCCTACCATTATTGGATACAAATGCACATTGATTTTATTTGATGTCAAATTATTTTGAATTCTTCTTCATGACGCAAATATTTTTATTATTTTATTTTCCACCGTACATCAGTGTTCGGAACCGTACGATAATTATCGTACACATACGATAATTTTGTGCCTACGTACGATGTACGATAGCATATTATTATCGTACTGTTATAGATGCTCTATGTACCCTTTAATGCTTACTCCTACTTTCTTTCTGTCCACTCATCATTTCTCCCTTGCACTCCCGCATTCATTTCCACCCGTCCAGTCAGTCTCCTTCCATCCTCCAACCAAGACGGCTGTCTCTAATTCTAATAATTGTTTTTTTTAAAAAGCCTTTTGTGTTGAGACTCATAACATTTGGTGGCAGCGTAAAGGGATTTTGAAAGAAGTCCCCGGTTCGTCTCCTAGTACCACGCGAATTCCTATCTAAAGTGTTACCTAAGTGTAAGTGCCGACTCCAATAGTGCATACGTGAGGTAAAAGCTCGTATAGTGCACCGAGTTACGGCCCCTTAGGCCTCTTCTTCTTCAAGTCCGTCAAGGCCCGGTTACCCACTGTCACGCGCAAACCTGTGCTGTGACCGGTATACCTGAGGCCCCACGAGACATCCGTCATTCGCCGAGTCCTGCTTGTTCCGCTGAGTCCTGCTAGTCCCGCCGAGTTCTGCAAATTCCGCCGAGTCCTGCTAGTTCCCGCTGAGCCCTACAATTTCCTCCGACGCGACTACGCATCGACGCGACGACCCGTCGCTCTACATCCTGCAAGCCGAGATCCAAGAGGTGGTCCATTCAGGGAAATGATATCCCTCGTTATCACTCTGTCCGTATTGCAGTAAGTGATTTCATTCTTGTATTTGGTCATTGCGATTCATCTTTTAATTTTTGTTCGTGTATCTGTTTAGAACTTTACAATAATATAATTTTACAAAGAATCCTTTATTTTACAAATTCTTTTACTGTGCTACTATTTTTTGTGTGTTCTGTGCTATTTTTGTGTTAATTCTGTGTGTGCTCCGTCTATACTATTCGGTTGTTTCGTGTGTTTAACTTTACTAAATCGATAAAATGTCGGAAAGCCGAGCTCAAAGCCCGACATCCAAAATGGACAAGCCGGAAATCTCCGTTACTGACACGGAAGACGATGGTTGTTTCCTTCCCCCGGGACCTACTACTAGGTCCCTCTCTAAGAAAAAAATAGCAGCCAATACCAATAAATTAGTGATGGATCTTTCCACATTATTAAAATTCATTAAACCATACGATGGCTGTAGGGAAACCTTGAACGCATTCCTGGTTAACTGTAGCAATGCCTATGATTTAGCATCAGAAGGGCAACAAGATATCTTATTCAAATATATCCTTTGCCAACTGCAAGGTAAGGCGCAAACAGCCTGCTCTATCAAAGAATTCTCAAATTGGCCACAGTTAAAAGATTTCCTGAAAACTCAATTCAGTGAGCGGAAACACTACGCCCACTTACTTACAGATCTCCAAGACTGTAAGCAACTGCCTAATGAGCCTGTTAGCCAATACGCATTAAGAATAGAGACATGCTTATCACAACTCTTGACTGAGATTTCTATATCCCACGGGCATAAAAACCGTGAAATGGTGGGTCGTACCGCTGCGATGGAGGAATTAGCCCTCCATCATTTTCAAATGGGTTTAATAACCCGTATTTCTAATATTGTTAGGTGCAAATCACCCAAATCACTTAATGACGCCATTAACATTGCTAATTCAGAGGAAAAAATCCAACAATTCTTATATAAACAGAGCCCGCCTAACAATCGACCTGACAGACCTAATACCTCAAAACCAAATACCCAGTTCCGTCGTAATCAACAACCCTTCTTAAATAAAAGCTATTCCAATCCAAATCGTCCCGCTCATAACAGTCCTAGCTCTTCTGCTCCGATATGCAGATACTGCAAAGCCCCAGGACATACCCTGGAACAATGTCGCAAGCGCGAATATAATAATAATCGCTTCAACAGCTTCGACTCTAACCAATCAAGGGGCCCCCAACGAGTACATTACGTATCCGACGCCCCTGAAAACGATCCCGTCGAATCAGTAGAGGGATACGATACCGTCGATACCGACACAAAAAACGAGTAACCGTCTCGTCCCGGTATCGTACGGGACCTCACAAATTAAAAATCGATACCTCTACTGAAATTACTAAATCCGAATCGACCCCGTTACATGGAGGTCATTCTTTAAAAAATGACAATACCTCGCAACCATCGCTACATGATGGCCAGCGAAATTCCACTGTATCCTTGCAACCACGGAATAACCCTGGATTGCAAAATTCCACTGAATCCTTGCGACCACGGAATAACCCTGGTTTGCAAAAATCCACTGAATCCTTGCGACCACGGAATAATCCTGGTTTGCAAAAACCCTCTGTATCCGCGCAGAACGAACTGCCAATACCTTCTAAATCCAATGTATTCGAAATAACGAATAATCCTGCAATCATGCTATTACCTCATGTCCTCGTTGAATCCTCTGTATCTGATATCCCATTATCCTTGCTTGTAGACTCTGGATCCTCTGTAAGCCTACTTAAATATGCATGCATGGAAAAACATCCTAAGCTCACTAAGGAAACTATCCAATTAAAAGGCATCGACTCATCTGAAGACTCTATACAAACTCGAGGTCATTTCCAACTAAAGTTCAAACTCCCTAAATCAAGTGTATCACATAAATTCCATGTAATTGATAAAATACACCTACCATACGATGGTATCATTGGTTCCGATATGCTCAATGCATTAAGTTGCAACATCGATTACACTAGTAATTTATTACATTTTGGAAAAAACGCCCTGAAATTACATTTTCACGATCCCGCATACCTAATACCGCCACGAACTGAAACTATCATTGAATGTTCAGTATCGAATCCCGAACTTAAGGAAGGCCTCATCCTAGACCAAAACATATCTAAAGACCTGCTTGTCGCAAATTGCCTCGTTCGTGTTAAACCTAATAAAAGAGTTAACCTCACAGTAATTAATATCTCCGAATCCCCTATATCATTAAAATCCGACCTTAATTTGACTCTTTTACCTACTATTTCCGACGAATTCAACGACTGTCAAAAAGATACTAAGTTTATACATTCCATTCAAAGTAAAAACTCGATCCAACGAACACGTGAAGTGTTGAATCAATTAAGAACATCACATCTAAATGACGAAGAAGCAAAAGCGCTTCTGGAACTCTGCTCCTCGTACTCTGATATCTTCCATCTCCCAGGCGAACGACTCACATGTACCCATGCTCTAAAACACGAAATAAAAACATCCTCTGATATCCCAATACATACCAAAACCTACCGATTTCCGGAGGTTCACAAAGCTGAAGTCAGCAAACAAATAAGTCAAATGGTCGAACAAGGCATAATAAAACCTTCTATATCCCCCTGGTCTTCCCCCATATGGGTCGTCCCCAAAAAGGCCGATGCGTCAGGAAAGAAAAAATGGCGTGTCGTTATTGACTACCGTAAACTCAATGACATAACGGTAGGAGACACATATCCCATTCCGCAAATAACGGAAATTCTTGACCAATTAGGGAATAGCAAATACTTCACTACCCTGGACCTGGCTTCAGGGTTCCACCAATTAAACCTCAATGAAGCCGATTCAGAGAAAACCGCATTCAACGTCCCAGAAGGCCATTTTCAATTTAACCGCATGCCGTTTGGTTTAAAAAACGCACCGTCCACTTTTCAAAGGCTGATGAACTCAGCACTTTCAGGCCTACAAGGGATGCGATGTTTCGTATATTTAGATGACATTGTAATTTACTCCTATGACCTTCAATCCCAAATATCCAATCTGACCGCCGTATTCGAAAGATTAAGAAAATTTAATTTAAAATTACAACCCGACAAATGTGAATTCCTAAGACGCGAGGTGTGTTACCTAGGTCATGTAATCACCGAACAAGGCGTCAAACCAAACCCTGACAAAATAAAATCTGTAACCGAATTTCCAATTCCACAATCCCCAAAGGATATTAAATCATTCTTAGGTCTAGTTTCCTACTACCGCCGTTTCATCCCTGATTTTTCCAAGACCGCAAAAGCCCTTACTACTCTCTTAAAGAAAGATACTATTTTCAAATGGGAAAATCAACAACAGTTAGCATTTGACTCACTAAAACAAGCGTTAACAACCGCTCCACTGCTTATCTATCCCGATTTCTCACAGCCGTTTATACTTACTTGCGACGCATCAAATTACGCCGTTGGCGCCGTACTATCGCAAGGATCCGTCGGTAAAGACCGCCCGGTAGCATTCGCGTCGCGTACCTTAAATAAAAGCGAGTCCAATTATAGCACAACTGAAAAAGAGTTGTTAGCTATCCTATACGGTTGTAAAACATTCCGTCCATATCTCTATGGCCATAAATTCAAAATCATAACCGATCACAGACCATTAAAATGGCTGTTCAATCACAGAGACCCAAGTAGCAAACTTCAACGTTGGCGTTTAAAGTTAGAAGAGTTCGAGTACGAAATCGAATATCGTAAAGGAAAAATGAACTCAGCCGCTGACGCTCTCTCTCGATACCCGGTGAATCCCATTTTACCTGATATTAACGACGAACATCCACTGGAATTGCCATTTCCAGTTATTCCCCAAGAGGATTTGGAACAGCTGATAACAGTTGATTTCAGCCCTGTTGAAGAAAAAGACTTCGACTTCATCCCTCTGAATCCTCCTACTCCCGTAGATCCTTATCCTGCTATTACACAACCATGTCCTGCCCCACAGTTGGAACCTCAACCTTCCACTAGCTGGGAAAATCCTGAAACCTTACCTGCATCATATCCAAATCCGAGAACTCCCATCTCAATACCTGAAACCTTACCTGAACTTACTCATCCCAATCCGGAAACTGCTCCTGAAATCTTACCTGCATCCGACGAAACCTATAATAAATTCGTAAAATCTCCTAAATCTTACAACACTCAAATTAGTGAACACAATGAAAACCTCCTCAAAGGAAGCCAAAAACTAATAATTATACCAACCTCTATAGACATGGACGAATCCATGCCATACGTCCAAGAAATCCTCAATAATTGTCCAAGTCCCGAGCGTGAAGAATTCCTAAATCAAGAAAGATCTCTACACTCATTCTTACCGCTCACAATTGCAAATAAAACTTACCTTTTTGTATTTACCAAAGTCCATCATTTCGATGACTACTCATATCCCGATATATTCAAAGCTCTTAAGGCCGCACGCGATGACATCATCATGTCCCACTCTACGGTAAATGAAGTAGGCACCACAGATTTCAAAAATCCATTTGATACGCACTCATTTGTGAAAATATATAACATGTTTGCGTACTTGTTCGATGGAACAAACATATCTATACATATTTACCATAATAGTATCATTTATCCCTCTCTTAGCGAAATTCCTAAAATCCTAAAAGAAAATCACGACATTCCAATCGCGGGACATCTCGGGTCCGCGAGAATGCTAGGTCGCATTAAAGAGAGATTTTATTGGAAAAACATGCGTAGCGACATCGAACTGTACGTCAAAAACTGCCAATCCTGTCAAACTAACAAAGCCTTACGTAAAGTAAATAGAGCTCCAATGGTGATAACATCCACCTCTATTTCCCCATTCGAAAGGTTAGCCCTCGATGTCGTGGGCCCTCTGCCCGAATCAGGCACAGCTAAAATCAAGTACATCCTGACTCTACAGGATGACTTAACAAAATTCTCTGCAGCATATCCTATGCGCAGTACCACAGCGGAAGAGACAAGTGAATGCCTCCTCCACTTTATATCCCTGTTTGGTATCCCCAAACAAATACTTACCGATCAAGGTACTAACTTCACATCCGAACTGTTCAAATCAACTTGCCAGTTCCTTAAAATCAAACAGTTATGGTCTTCACCATACCACCCACAGACACAAGGAGCCTTAGAAAGATCACATTCTACTCTCAAAGAGTATCTTAAATCATACGTAAATCAAAACCAAGATGATTGGCCCCGTTACGTATATACTTCTATGTTAGCGTATAACTCCGCAATACATTCTACTACTCATTACTCGCCATTCGAGTTATTGTTTGGACATAAAACGTTTATACCGGATTCAATCTATAACGAAACGTCCACGATAACATATCCCGAGTATGTAAAAATGCTACAACACCGCATGAAACACGCGCGTGACAAAGCTCTAGAGTACATTCATAGGTCCAAAATAAACTCTAAGACTTACTATGACTCACGTACTCGTCCCGCCGTATACAAAGTAGGCGACTATGTCCTATTAAAAAACCATCTCAGGATGCGTAAAGCCTTATCACCTGTATGGAAAGGCCCATACAAAGTTGTCAAAGTACATGGCAACCATACCTTATCTCTATTAATAAATAGACGTCATGTGAATCACCATTATGACCAGGTGAAACACGTAGAGGTACAAGACGTACCTACTTAAAATATCTTATCATTATCTTTATATTTTACTACCTATACAATTTTATACAATTTCTATTTTTACAAATAAATAACTTAACTTAGCCAATATACCTAGTTATATTTACATAGGATAGTTAACCTTATAATAGATGGTAACCATGTCTCCTTTTCCTTACAGCGTACTGGCCGAAGGTCAACCTCAATATATTCAGCAAATCACTTCAAGTCCCGGCATTTACTTTGACCAAATTGGCGAACTCAAAATAAATATTGGCCATTTAGACATAGTAACTCCATTTGACATTTCATACATTAATCCTCATATACAAAACATTAATTCTATATTAGGAACAGTACGTTTCTTATGTAACCAAATTGAAATCGAAACCTCGAGCAATCTAGAATGTCATAACATACTAGAACCGCTCACAATTAGGTACAACGATATTGTGTCCGAGTACTCTTCCATAGCTCATCTATTGGATAACAATAGATCCAAACGAGCAGCATGGCTAGGTGGCATAGGTACCCTATCCAAAACCATCTTTGGCACTTTAGATGAGGATGACGCTATCAAATACGATACCGCCATTCAAAGTGTCCAAGATAATCAAAAAAGACTGGCTTCATTAATTAAAGATAACATATTAATAACTTCGTCTACTTTATCGAAATTCAATAACACCTTATACAAAATAAGATCTAATGAAGCTAGCCTTAATAAAGCTATCGACAACCTCTCATATCAATTAAAAAACATAACAAACATCTCAAATGTCCTAATTACAAAAGCAAACATTAATTCAATCTTAAACAGTTTAGAAGCCTCGATACTCACCTTATCTTTCCAATTGGAAGACATAACAAACGCGATAATGTTCAGTAGTCAAAACATCTTGCACCCGGCTGTATTACCACCCACGCAGTTATACCAAGAGCTTGTCGATAACTATAGACACTTACCTGTAGATTTAAAATTACCTATAAGTTTAGATTTAAGCCATATTCATTTGCTAATGAATATTTCTAATGTAATTTGTTATAGTTTAAATAATAAGATAGTATTCATATTAAGAATACCCCTAGTTTCCCATAAGGAATATACTTTATATCATAACATTGCACTACCTACTCCACATAACAATGTAAACCCTAACTCTTTTAGTTTTATAATCCCAAGTAGTAAATACATCGCAATGACCAAAGATAAATCTGAATATTGTACTCTCGATTCACTTAAGGAATGCAGAGCGATAAGCCCCCGCGACCACATATGTGACGTCACCACAGTGTTCCCTACTAGTGCGAATCCCAGCTGTGAAAGTGAGTTGATCACTAAAGTGATAAGTGTTTTACCCTTACAGTGTCGGACCGATTTTATCAACGGACATTTAGATCTATGGAAACAACTTTATAATAATAATTGGATATATGTACAAACTCAAAGCAATAAGCTATATATAGAATGTCCTAATCAAAAATCTTTACAGTTAAACATTCTTGGAACGGGAATTCTAAACATCCCGAATTCTTGTATTGCCTTCTGCAAAAGTACTAAACTGATACCTAAATTTAACAATATTCAAATAAATGCAACTGTATCTCATTCTGATTTTAGTATAATAAATGATTCCTGTTGTAACTTAGATAAATTTCAAAAGGTAAAAAGTAATGAGCCCCATGTAAACTTACAAAATATCGACTTAGATATTTTCTCCTTAGATACAAAATCAAAGTTAAAGTCAATGACAGAAAAAACTGATAGCATTCTCAATCAACATAACTTCATTAAATATGAAACTCATTTCTCAATAGTATTAATTTTAATCATTATAATAATTGTAATCTTTTGTACTTTTAAAATGTTTATGTTCATTAAATTACGCAGTCGTCTTCCTTGTAACTTTCCCAAGTTTTCCCGCTCTATTCCTATAAATTCTCCATCTTCTTCATCAGACCAAAATTCAAACCCTGAACCGGTCATTCCTATCAAAATCATAAAACGTCAACCTAAACCCGAAAGTCTGACTCCTACTATTAGATCAAACTTATGACTTCCTACTTCTTTCTATTCCTAAACTTCGAAACTTCTCCCCCGAAGTTTAGTCTACCCCGGGGAGGTGTTATAGATGCTCTATGTACCCTTTAATGCTTACTCCTACTTTCTTTCTGTCCACTCATCATTTCTCCCTTGCACTCCCGCATTCATTTCCACCCGTCCAGTCAGTCTCCTTCCATCCTCCAACCAAGACGGCTGTCTCTAATTCTAATAATTGTTTTTTTTAAAAAGCCTTTTGTGTTGAGACTCATAACAGTACGCAGATTGTACGATAATTTCTAACATGATGCAAAATTTGAGAATTTATATTATTTCACTCAAGCGCTGATAGTCTAAATCGCAGTAGCATGTTTTTTTTGATTAAATGAAGAAAATTGGGTGAAATATGTGATTCTTGTAAAATAACACCTACCCATTGTACCATATTTCATGTGAATGAATATTATGTACGTTTCTAAAAAAAAAGTCATTTTCTAGAGCAGCAAAATTTTGATTAATACTTGCATGCATATCAATATTACATTTTATATGATTTCTTTATTTTTAATAGACATTGTCCTAAAAAGTACGATAATTTCGATCCATGTACGATAATTTTACGCCCCTGCCAGCCCCTGGTACGATAATCAGTCCACTTCAGGTTCCGAACACTGCCGTACATACGGTTCCTGTGGGATGATACCAGAGGGAGTGTAAACATATAAGTGCTGTTATTCCGACTTGAAATTGCAAATCGTGCTTTAGACTCTTAGCACATAAGTGGGACATCCCACACATCTCTAGCGGTTGTATTGTATCTGGTGTTGTGTAAACACAGTAGGTTCGTTAACCTGTGTTGCGGTGATGCGCACGAGGCGCGCCTGTGTGCGTGCGCCTGTTCGCGGATTGGCCGCTCGCTTCTGCGTTGTACGGAATCATCTGAATCGTTTTCCAGGAATAACGGGACTGTTATTATAAATATGCGTTCATGATAGCGAATGCGGAAGCAAGGTGCAAATATATCTGAATGGAAGTTGTAAATTGTTTTGAAATCTTGCGCAACGGATGAAAATGTGGGATTTCTTGTTTATAGCAAGAACAGAGCTGACTTGATGTTCATGTACGAACCCCATGTGTTGTTTTGACTGTCAAATCAATGGTACCTCGAGTCATCCGAATTTGGCGGAATTCTGCTCAAATCTCTGTTATCTACAACGTAATTGTTAGACTAATCAGCTACCATTCCGACCATTTGGATGTTGTTTATTATGTTTTCACTCGGCAGTTCTGGAAACTTTATATCATCGGGTTTCTGTGTGCAAACTGCAGACACCATGAACCCTAGGTCATTGGGGGGCACTGGAGACTACAAAGGGAAAATTTGCATAGCAACCAAAAATATTATTCAAAAATAAAATAGGTGTATTAGCATATAATTAAATAGTGTGTATGGTCGCGCTGGTAAATATAATTGCTCGAGCATTTGAATAATAATATGAATCTACTAATATAGAGCGTAGTTTCGACTTGGCCTTGTGATAGACTGATGTGCATTCAGTTTTTATTTCTGTTGGTTACTACGCCGTGTTTATAATTGGTTTTAACAAGTAGGTATAACTTGTTTTTATGACGCTACGAGCAAAGTATATACGTCAAATATATGGTATTGGTGTTAAATAGTTGTTGACGTGTTCTGGGGGCAATAACATCTAGTAGCGTGTTTGGCTGAGTGTCAGGACTTGTTTGCTCTTAGGATAATCCTGACGTAGCATGACTTGCAAACCTTATGTGATCGGTTTATGTGTTTTATTTCGTTCTTAAAGCTAAAAAACTGGTTAAGTGTGAACTGGACCTAAGGTTAAATGTACCCTGGGTATCCTACCCAAGTTATTTTTGGAACATCGAGACAGATTATGAGAAAAGTAATGGATGATCCCATTCAAAACGTTACGTCTGGTCACGTTAAGCATACCGCACATTGTATGAAATGTGTCGCGGAATTCGCACTTGAGACGTACGTGCTATATTTACGACTAGCTATTATCAACTCTGTAGTCCGTACACGTTGTAGGTATGTATTAGTTTGCTTTTAGAGAAATCATTCTCAAAATCTGTTGTTAGTTTTTCTTTCAACATAAATACCAACAAAACAATTGCTATTTTAAATTTGAAAAATATCATAGTTTTCTTGTCGGTATTTAATAATTATTTTCTGTAGGCGCACTATGTTTTATTTGTATAATTTTTCTCTAAAACTAAACCTTTCCTTCTCTGAATTAACTACTATTCTTGGTCACATTTTAACATCTATTAGATATTTATTGTTTTTAATTCCCTGCGATCTCTTCTGATGCGATCAGCTTTTTATTTGAAATGTTTCATAACTTTCCCAAACGTCGGGAGCAACTTTGTAAATTTGTTGGTGATATAATTCTCTGTCGTGTTTATCCAGATTCCTACTTAGATAAAATGGCCTGGCACTGATTCAAAAATATCCTTATTCAATGGCATGGTGAAATATGTTTACGATTGTGTCGTCACGAGACTGTTAGCAAATCTATGAAAGCATGCAAGCTGACAAGTTCTTCTCTGTATTTAAATGGACAAGTACAATAGTTTTGATCTCATTATAATGGTTCGTGACCTTCTTGTATGATCCAGACTAATTCCTGTAGTAGTTCTTATTTATCTTCAGATTGCGCTATCGAACGTGTAAAACCAAGTTTGTATTATTTATATTTTAAGTTTACTGAAATATGTAATGCCACTTTTCTGGCGTTCTTCCCGAGGTTTGTAGAGTAAAAAAATTACTTTATTCCACTCTTGGAAGGATTCCGAGACAATGATGCGGTGATTGCAATGTGGCTATATCTATTTTACTATATTACGAACAAACTTGGTTTCTCTACATCGTTTGGCTCCTAGACACTTATTTCACGTGAGAACATTACCTATCTATATATTTTAGGTCAGGGCTAGTCGCAAAGACTTATAATTTTGTATGGTACCCAGGCCATGGCAAAACACACAAGGACGCGGCGAGCGTGCGCGCCACCCACCCCATACCGGCGGCGTGCGGCCTCTACTACTTCGAGGTGCGCATCGTGTCCAAGGGCAGAGACGGGTACATGGGCATCGGGCTCTCCGCACACGGGGTCAACATGAACAGATTACCAGGTAACACCTCATTTTTTTTACCAAGATTCCCGGCAGACTATAGTGTATGAGCGGTTTAGTGGCTAGCAAAAAGTGTACGCTTCCAGTCACAACCTTTGATGTTCTTCTGGAGATAAGATAATCTACGAGGCTTTTGAATTCGCATTTATTGAGAAAATATTTTTAGGAAAGGCTCTAGTATACTTATATATCGTAAAAAAAATACAGTTTGGAAACTAGTATTTTGAGATTTTCATTAACTTGTATTAGCATGACCCAAGTACCTAATGTGTTAGATGATTTCGAGGGCAATCCCTATAAATATGAGATATGAGCAGTAGCGTCCAAACAGATTTTGCTATGTGTATCACTCGAGGTGCTTAAGATTTGCTTGCTAATTGATTAATTCTGTTTGATAATTGCACATGAGTACCAAATTCCGCTAGAGACTCAAGCTTCATACAAACGGTGCGCTGCAAATGCACTCACACATACCCACTGCGACTCCCCCCCGGATACGCACGCACCATAGTTTGTACTCTGCTGGAGCGTATCTACATGAAATGAATCCAACGCTGAGCGCATATGTGCGAGTGCACTACAGCGCGCCGCTTAGCTCCGTACAAGTATGAATTTGGGTGGACTATTGAGTGATGTGGTAGTTGTAACTGTTAGGTTGGGACAAACACTCGTACGGGTACCACGGGGACGACGGCCACTCGTTCTGTTCGTCGGGCACGGGCCAGCCGTACGGGCCGACCTTCACCACCGGTGACGTCATCGGCTGCGGAGTCAACCTCGTCGACAACACATGCTTCTATACAAAGAACGGACACCATCTCGGGATCGCTTTCAGGGGACTGCCGGTATGTCGATGATTAAACAAAAATTAGTATTCAAAAAGAGCCACTTGTTGAATGGACTTTTTTAGAACTACTTGACTGCTGTCGTTGCTATTCTAGGTTAAGTACTGTTCACCCCTATACCACTTCTACTTAATTATCCCTGTTTTGCACCAGAGGAGCAATAATCTCGCTTATTGTATAATTTTATAATATGTCACCAATTTTATATAAAGCTACACATAGCGTTATGTGACGTCTAAACCTAAACTTATGGACACAACGTAGTGCTGAAAGTATGTAGATATATGAGGATATATTGATAAAGCGACGAGACGACCAAATAATCAAAGTTCCCATAACTTTTAAAGTTCTAACGAGATGCTGAAGGGTACGACTTTTAAGTGCGTTTTATTTCCAATTTCCATAGTGGATTTTCGTATGTGATTTGAAGGTTTTTATGTTGTGTGGTGTTGGGTTCCAGCCGAACCTGTACCCGACAGTGGGGCTGCAGACGCCGGGCGAGGTGGTGGACGCCAACTTCGGTCAGCAGCCCTTCGTGTTCGACATCGAGGACATGCTGCGGGAGCTGCGCGCGCGCACTAGGCTCGCCATCGACGAGTTCCCGCTGCCCGACGAACAGGGCCAGTGGCAACAGGTCTTACACAGGTACATACACACACCTTACATATGATCACATGCTGTGGGAAAGTGATGCAAGTTACTACTCAAACACAAAAATATTTGATTACACTTTTAGCAAAGTACTTTCAAATCAACGACGAAATTGAATAGTTATATTTCAAAATAAGTGCCTGTCGTTAAATGTATTGTCTGTATGTGTCGTGTCCTCTTCAGATAGTTCCACATATGCTCACGTCTGTGTTCCCCGAAGGGGTAGGCAGAGGTGTTGTAATAACAACACTCACATTTTACCGATGATTAAGTGCCAACGTGACCGATGGCGAATCCATCGCCGTCTCAGGCACATCTATGAAATACTTCTCAGACATATGCAGGTTTCCTCACAATATTTTCCTTCACCGTAAAGCACGTGTTGTTACATCACTGTACGTTATGTTTGCGGTACTACTTTCTAGAGAGTTTATAATTTTTGTATAATCCTTCTGTTAGGGTGTCATAATGTATGGAAAAAAATGTTAGTTTGTTTGTAATTATAACATAATAGTGATGAGCACTCGTAACAGTAGAAAGTGTATGAAGATATGCATGAATGTGGACGAAGCGAAAGAAGTATAAGAGGATCGTGGCATGTGGCGAACGGTGGTCTCTGCCTACCCCCATGGGATACAGGCGGGAGCATGTGTATGTAGCATGTGTTGTCGTGTTCCAGGATGGTGTCGTCATACCTGGTGCACCACGGCTACTGCAGCACGGCGCAGGCCTTCTCGCGCGCCACCGGACAGACCATCGACGAAGATATAGCCTCCATCAAGAATAGACAACGTTACTATATTTTCTTTTTCAAGATTTAATGCCCGACACATACTTCACTAATACAATGCTGCATAGTAACATAGGCTTTTTCGTTAATTGAGTGGAATTATGAATATAATTAATGGATAGGGATGTAAGGGATACGGTGCTCATATAAAAAGCCTGAAGGAGAGGGACTTTCACTACGCTTAGATAGATGATGATGATGGTATAAAGAGTAGTATTGGCCACATTTATTTTGGAAAAGACAAAAATATATCTAAGTAATATTTTTTTGTTAATTCTAATTCCGGCGCTAAACTGTAGTTGATAATATGTCCTGAAGTAGTGTTGTGTGGTGTGCCAGGTGTGTCGAAGCTGGTGTTGTCCGGCCGCATCGGCGAGGCCATCGAGCTGACGCGGCGCCTGTACCCGGGGCTGCTGGAGCGCGACCGGGATCTGCTCTTCGTGCTCAAGTGTCGCCAGTTCGTCGAGATGGTCAACGGATCTGATTCTGAGGTCAATAACGCTACGTTTAAATACATTCCTCAAATTTAAGGATAAACATGTGATCTTCACCCACACAGACACGCGTATCTACTAGATTCTAAGCACCCTTGGCAGTGATGTCATTAGAGGGTATCGGGGGCCGATAACGTATACGTCACTTTTTTCGTACTGTCAATACGTCAAATTATTGAATTTGACAGAAAATATTAAGAGTGTCAAGTGACGTTCCAATCGAGTACATGTTCTAATTTCAATTATTAGGCCTAGTTTCCATACTGCTTAGTACTATATATCTGTGTCATAGGCCAAAATAATTTAACACCAAAGTTTTGCTTTGAAATTACTTACGATATATATATATATTTTTAAATCAAAAAGCAACATTTGGAACTCTCATTGAATGTCTATTATAACTTAAGTTTTAACTTCAATTCCCGGGTCGGGTAAAAAATTGATATTGGTTTTTCTATCAAGAAATTCACAAAAATGGCCGGAGTTAGTAAGTTGGGTGTGTTTCCACCCCCGTGGCTCGGGGCGCACGTCACACCGTTGGTCCTCCGCCTGATCTCTCTCCGGTCGTGTCGGATTGCCTCCCATCCCACTATGAGAGTGAGGGAATAAAGAGTGCACCTGTGTTTTCCGCACACACGCCTGCACTATAATATCTCGTGCGCAAATTACTGATCCTCGTTGAGATTGGCCGCCGTAACCGAAATTCGGAGGAGATTATTATTATAACCTAAGTAAATATTAAATATAAACTTAGGAGACGAAAACGCGAGACAAACAACCCGGTTTCTTTTAATATTTGTTCCCTTTGCATTCAACAAGTAGTTCGAGTACAATAATGTATGAATGTTCGCAGGCGCTCGGTGAAGGCGTGGCGACGTCGGTGATATCACACACGAGTCGCACGCCCTGCGCCAACGGACAGGACCACACCAACCACACTAACGGTAAATATATTATATATATGCTCACGCCATCCCAGAAGGGTCCGCGAAGGGGTAAGCAGAGGTGTTTTAACAACAACACCCACATTTCACCGAATATGATGAAGTGCACACGTGACAGAGGGTGAGTCCATCGCCGTCTCAGACACTATAGATACGTCGTTGAATTACTTCTCAGACATATGCAGGTTTCCTCACGATGTTTTCCTTCAACGAAAAGCACGTGGTGTGAATTCATTGCAATTTTTTTAAAATCCTCGTTGGTACAGGGCCCGCTGGGATTCGAACTAGCGTCGTTTGCGTAGCAGGCGACTGCTCAAACCCTACAGCCACCACGGGTATTTATGTAGTATGTATAATATAGTGATGTAATATTGTAGGTGTGTCAGACACAGCGGAGGACGGCCGGCCGCGAGACAACGATGTCGACATGACTTCACCCGCACCCAATGGAGCGCACGCAGGTATCATAAATACATTATTATATACTATGATGTTTACTTTACAAACATACATACTGTCCTAAATTACGGCTGTGTAACATAAGCTAAGGATATCATAGGTGATACAGAACATGCTTGGTGTAAGATTACATGAAGATATGACTGGACGGACATACAATTTATCATAGTATATATAGCTCACCTAGCAATATCTGCAATATATAATGTCTGATTATTTCTAGCAATATAATGACACATTTATACATTATACGTTAACAATTAAACGAAGATTAGTGGTCGGCCCAAAACTATGTCCATCCCTTTTTGAATCCGTATCACAGAAAGAGATGGAGATACTTTTAATCCAGACTATGTTTTCTAAAAAGGGTTATAACTTAATTTAGTTGGGTCACATAAATCCCTAATATTTTACAAGTGTGTATTCTATTACTTATGATGTTTTTAGCTTTTGGTATAAAATGGGAAATTGTGGACAATCTATATATTGATTTAAAGAACTCATGAGATAAGATGCCACTAGAGCGATTGATATGATATTTTGGTAATGGGTTCGAATCCCGCCTTATGGATATCATAACGAGTCGCTGAGACACTACGGATTATATTAATTTATTTCGACAATTATTATAAATTGTCAGCAACATGAAACGAAAACTTATAAATTGTATGTACCCCTAGTACATTCCGATTCCCGAATTGATCCACTATATATATTAAGAAACCGATGACAGACAGACAATATAAGACCAAATTATTATACATATTTTATTATAACACGGAATAATATATTTGAATTTAAGTAGTTACTTATGTTATGTTGGTATCAATATATTGGGTGATATGTAATCGTATGTAATATTTGTTATTATTACGTGTACCATTATTTATTATTTGCACATCATAAACATTCATTATTATCAGAAATACTAATTTATTTATACATTATTTATTTTTATTTGCTTGCAACCATTGGGTTTTGCATGATATATAAAAGGGGGGAGCTAAATATTAACGAAAAGCTAAATAAACTATTATTATATTATTTTGACGTCATATTGGTGTTTAACTATAAATAAACTTATTGTATTTAATCATTATTTACTATGTAGTGAAATGTAATATGTAATGATGCCAGCTGAGTTTCTTGCCAGTTCATCTCAGAAGGCTAGTTTCCGATCCGGTGGTCAATTCTTCGACATTCATAAGTGCCTTACCAGGGCCTTATCTTAATAAAGGTTTTCCTATTAACGGATCCCCAACTAGTACGAAATACGAAAATCATTGTCAGGTTTTATTTAGTTTAGGGTGATTCGCTATTCATCCTGATCTGTTCGTCGCTTCGTGTATGGAAAAGAACAGACTCGTATTATGTAAAACAAATACGTGAAGATATTGTTTATCTTTCGCAAAAATGTTTATTATTAATTTATTTATTTTATAAATAGAATGTATGTAGTGCTACTGCGGCGCCGCAGCGGTACGGAACCAATGCTCAATATGAAAGAGTATACATATTTTCTGCTTGTACACGTAGTGTGGAAGGTTGCATTGCATGCCTTAAACTAACTAGTACCGGCTTCTTGTCTCACACCTCATGTAACACTCATCAGCACTTAGCGTATTATAATTTGTTTATTTTACGTAGCGAGTCATCGCTTACTTATCGAGATGCAAGTACGAATTACCAGTGTTGGAAACAAAATGGATATGGGGATATATTAATAAAGTTATCTATTCTTATACATAAAGGTTTACTGGCTTGAAAGCGTTAATCTCAGGAACTCTGGCCCGATTTTTTTCCGTTTTAGATAGCCTATTTATGGAGTAAGGCTATAGGCTTATATTATCACGTTAACACCAATCGCGGGTTAAAGTTAGCGTTAGCCCAAAGTAACTATTATTAGCGAACAAAATCGCGGGGAGAAGCTTTATAATATAGGGAGGTTGACATAAAATACTGCCATTCAAATCACAACTGTAAAACTATAAAGCTATGGGACCCATTCGTCTCTTACTATGTTGACTTAGCGCAGTGATTGCACTCTTTATAAGGTAGACAAGAGACGCTTGATGTCACAAGCATTCATAGGCTGCGGTAGCCGCTTACCATCAGGACTACGCTTGTTTGACATTTTTGTTAGTAATATAAATAAGTAGAAGTTGAAATGAATGGTGTATAATTTGCAAATAGACGGTGGACACACCTTTAATATTACACTTTTTATATCTAGCAATAAAAGGAAGTATAATGCTTATAGCTTGCATCTCGAATTCGCTTAAGCTCAATGGTAATGTTTAGTGATCGGACAACAGCTGTTCTTGAAGTGAAATTAATAAGAGATACATTGTGATTATCTAGAATTATTCACGCGACGAAACATGAGTCAAATGTAAAAGTGACTTTCGTATTGTATGCTCGAAACGTCACAGTACAATATATGTATGGTGATACGTGACACTGATGGAAAAATTCCCCTTAGAGATGGAGATGATATTCGGAAAGTTAATGCGTACTTCCAAACACCCAAAAGCTGAGTAATGCAATAACGATGGATACATTTCCACCTGAAATGTGCGAAGAAGTGAAGCGACAGATGAGTTTGTTATGAAGCATCTCGCCACGCATCCTTGTTGGTAATCAAGGCTGGCTCTGAATCTTAATTAAAAATTTATATCTTTAGTACTAATGTGAGTATGTATTTAGTACTTTATCATCGGAATGTTAATATGATTATGGGTTCGAAAGGATGCTTTTACTAAACGTTTTTGGTGATCTACCAGCGATCTTTTCTTCGTCGTGTATCTAAATATGCCTTAAAACTTGACACGATGTTTCGTTGCGTGTTTTCTTAATATATAGTTAATTTCACTTCGAAGCAGGCACGTCGCCTAACGATCGCTGTGCGTTGTGTATCTTGTTCCAGCTCAACGTTCAGTGGAGGTAAACGTATGTGTTAGCGAATAGTGTTGGTAAAGCGTATAGGTGTAAGGTTGTGTTTACCTCCGGTGAGTGTTGTGGTGGGTGCCTAGGTGTGGAGTTGCCGCTGGTGAAAGGCATGCCCGGGGTGACGGCGAGCGTCGCGCTCATGGCGCCCGGCCGCGGTGGGTACCCGCTACATTTGCTTACCATCACAAAGGTACCGCGACACGACCTGATGAGACCTGCTGTAGGGAGAGAAGATACCACGGATTTGTTTGCGTTTTCACATTTCTACCATTCGTTTCGATCAATAACACTTGGAAAGGTATTTCATTGAAAACTAAAAAGTAGCTTTAACTGGCGATTTTGTACCCTATTTCGTTGGGGTCAAATATCAAATTTCAGCCAAATAAGTTCGTCTGTTTAGCCTTGAAAAGGTATAAACAGACAGACAGAGGCAGCTTCCCATGTATAATATGCATTTTTCTAGCAAACACATCATTTAATCGACAGTGAAGTTAGTCAAAAGCGGATCGGTAGTGTCGCTTCTAGCTCTACTGTTTTTTTTTTAAAACATCGGATAGCACAAAAATCTGACCAATATTCAACACCTTACGCATAAAGTATGTCTAATGAACTAAAGTACTCTACTTTTTAATATATTGCAAGAATATATAAATTATGAATGTAATTTTCACCTTGCAAATTTCAACATTCAAATAATATGTATATAAATATAAATAGTATGTATTTTCCAACCAAACAAGTCACCTTCTTAGTTTCAAAAAAACTCTGCTAGTCAGATTCGAAATTGGCGTGAAATACTCGTAGTTTACAGAAAACTTATCCCCTCCAATCTCATGTGTTTTTTTGACACGCATGTCTGCCGATTATTATGGCTTCTTCATTCCACGTGTAGTGCATCTCAGTAGCTCAACAATTCAAGATACTTCCTTCATCGTAAAAGTCCTTGTTGCTTCCAAAACCTTGCATGGATTTCTCCAAACTTTTCATCATTGTAAAAAAATGCTCGACTGACAGAAACGTGCTTTCTTCTGACAAAAGTCACTATCGGTGAATAAATGGCTTTTAATTTAATTCTAAACTGCACTAATGGATTTTTCAAGCACAATTTATAAAGCCGTAGTGGTCTCGGGGCTTCAACAGTCGCCTGCTATGCAAGCGACGCAAGTTCGAATTCCAATGAGTTTTTCTAAAAACTTATGTGCGGTGATTTCACACCACGTGCTTTACGGTGAAGGAAAACATCGTGAGGAAACCTGCATATGTCTGAGAAGCCATTCAAAGACGTATGTATAGTGCCTGAGACGGCGATGGATTCACCCTCTGTCACGTTGGCACTTTATCATATTCGGTGAAATGGGGGTCGTTGTTGTTACAACACCTCTTCTTATCCCTTCGGGGACACTTCTGGGATAGCTTGAGCATATATTTTTTTATTTAAATTTATATAGCAATTCTTACGGAATGTGTCAAATTGATGATGATTTGTCCCCCATTGCACAAATCTGAACCAAGTGCTGTCGCGTTAGGGTATATTTTCGATAGTAGGCTAGATTTCCCATCGATCATCTTAGTTCGTAGAAACAGTAAGTATTATTTTATTAATCGCATTTATCTATAGATGTTACACGGGGAAGTATATTTTTTGTTATAGTGATTTTCAACTTAGCGCTAATCAAAATGAGGTCTATTATCCGAGTTGAAAAGCATTATAAGTATGCATGTTTGTGTTCAGTTCCTTGCAGGAAGGGTTACTTCAACTATGCATGGGTTCAAGTGCAACATTAAAAAGGCATGCACATACTTTTATATTGCTTTATATTATACTATACTATATTTATATTATATTCGGTATTTACATATTTAATGGAAGTATTTTATCGAAGACACTGCACGGATGTGGACCCACGATACTTTCAACTATAACCCTTATTACCTACAGGACACGTTTTATTTTTCCGTGCACTCGTCTCGCTAGTGTGTGGGGCTCGGCCTAACTCCATACTTGGATGTGATATTTATTTATACTAATATATTCTTCTTTGATCTGTAGAGAGAACAAATAATTATGTGGAATAAACGTACGGTCGAATTGCGTAAACTCCTCCTTTGTTTGAAGTAATTAAAATTGTTACCTCCTCGAAAAACAACAACCGAAAACGGCCCCTAAAGCTAGAACGTTAAAGATTAGTTTCCGTTAGATGATTTGTTCTTCCTACCGATCGCGGAGCATACATGTGTGGAGCGTTATTGCGTGTGTAGTATATGCGGTGCGTGTGTGTAGACGCGGACGGCTGCGTGGCGCGCGCGTCGGTGGAGCGCATGCTGGGCTTCGGCCGCGAGCTGTACGCCATGAGCCTCGCGCTGCACCAGGACCACTACCAGAAGGCCATGCTCGAGGTAACACCGACCATCGCTCAATATCGCAATAGCTTAAGGTTAAATAGCGATTGTTTCGATTGCTCAAACATTTCGATGCAATTGTTCTGACTCTAAGTAGCCACTACGTGACAGAGTCGGTTTCATTTCGGCGCGACGAATCATAACACGTTCGACTCGTCGATGGTTGACTCGATGGTAAACTTGACCGACTGCGATTCATTCGATTGTTGACACATCTTGCAATCGTATAAATTGAACTCGTAATTTGCATACAAAATAAATCTGTATGTTTGAATTTTTTTATGCGCATTTTACCAACAAGTAAAAGTGGAACTTCGATGGGTTTATAGCTCAAAACAGCCATATTATAGTCATAGGTAGTAGAGATGTTCAACGTTGAGTAAGATTCTAAAAAAACAAACAAATTTGACGTTTATTGAGAGCGTCTCTTAAAGATCTAAATAAACGTCAAATTTTGTTGCTAAGATTCTTGATGTCACCGTTTTGTATGACATAGTCTATATTGTTTGATTTAAACCGACTTCAAATGCAAAGCTCTTAAAATGTCGACGCACATCCGTTATAATAGTATCGTAGTATCTGTGTTGTGTCCGCCTGTGTATTGTGTTAGTGCAATAACGATGTGTGTGTGTTAGGACGCGTTCAGCTTGCTGGCGTACAGCAACCCGTGGGACAGCCCCGTGGGCTGGCAGCTGGAGCCCGTGCGGCGCGAGGCTGTCTGCGAGGCGCTCAACGCTGCCATACTAGGTGCGTCTATCACTGTACATCTAACGTTCAGCTTGCTGGCGTACAGCAACCCGTGGGACAGCCCCGTGGGCTGGCAGCTGGAGCCCGTGCGGCGCGAGGCTGTCTGCGAGGCGCTCAACGCTGCCATACTAGGTGCGTCTATCACTGTAC
Source organism: Watsonalla binaria (assembly GCA_929442735.1). Classification (NCBI taxonomy): domain Eukaryota; kingdom Metazoa; phylum Arthropoda; class Insecta; order Lepidoptera; family Drepanidae; genus Watsonalla; species Watsonalla binaria. The sequence continues at coordinate 10,667,957 of OV838934.1, read as the reverse complement.
ATCTAACGTTCAGCTTGCTGGCGTACAGCAACCCGTGGGACAGCCCCGTGGGCTGGCAGCTGGAGCCCGTGCGGCGCGAGGCTGTCTGCGAGGCGCTCAACGCTGCCATACTAGGTGCGTCTATCACTTTACATCTAACTAGCACAGGCACGCCACAGGACGGTGCTCATCCCAACCTACACATTTATATGTACATACAACTATTAGATTTTACCTTTCATCGACATTTGTGCATTGGAACTGGGTCTATGAACTTATATTTCTCATGCAATTCATTTTGCATTTTAAAAATTTTTGAGGTAAGCAGAGGTGTTGTAACAACACCTACATTTCACTGAATATGATTTAGTACCGACGTGACAGATGGTGACTTTATCGCCTATCATATACATACATTTTTGAATTATTTCTCTGACAAATGTGGGTGTCCTCACGATGTTTTCTTTCACAGTTAAGCGCGATATTTTACGAAATTATTTAACACATGTGTTTTTTTTTAAAAACTCACTGGTACAGGCTGCCAAGATTCACATTTGCATTACTTGCATTTAGTACTATATGTTTCAATGAGAGATGTTCCCCTCTATGTGTGAAGGTATGAAGTGTGTGGTGTGTTGTGTAGAGGCGGGCGGCATGCAGTGGGTGTCGCCGGTGGAGGCGTGCGTGTCGCACTCCCGCGAGCTGGTGCGTCGCATGTCGCGCGCCGGCCTGGGCGCCTGCGCCTTCGCCGACCTCGCCGCCCTGCTGCGCCGCTGACCGCTCCCCCGCGAGCTGGTGCGCCGCTGACCGCTCCCCCGCGAGCTGCTGCGCCGCTGACCGCTCCCCCGCGAGCTGCTGCGCCGCTGACCGCTCCCCCGCGAGCTGCTGCGCCGCTGACCGCTCCCCCGCGAGCTGCTGCGCCGCTGACCGCTCCCCGTCACCCTCCGCGACTACACCGCTCATGTGCGAGGATCGCGACCACTACAGTCGCTCAGTACCCCTATCACGTGCTTGCCACCGTTTGCTAGCGTCACTTTGTATGAGATATTTTAGTTCTTCACGTCACCGACCGGTGTCGCTGCACAATTTCTCGTACTAATATTCAGCGGAGACGCTAGCAAGTAAAGATTACGAAAACGGTAAACCCGCGATAGGGTTACAGCTGCATACATATGCTCCCACCTGTGTTCCCCGATGGCGGAGGCAGAGGTTGTAATAACGACACCAACTTTTCACCGATGATGATTAAGTGCCAACAAGGCAGATCTATCGCCATTTAAGGCTATACATACGTCTTTGAATTAGTTCATTGTTCAGTTATTGGTTGAATGAAAATGATATATTCAATTTAAGTCTCGGGAGTCAAGCCTGTTTCTCTGAAAACCAAACTTCGCAAAAACCGGCAAGACATAAAGTACATTTCATGACATGTATAGATGGATAGATAGTGGTCTCCTCTACATCTTCGCACATTAGTAGTGGGTTCGCAGCCTTGGTCATACAAAAAATAATGAACGCTATAGTGCCGCAAATTTTCTGAAAACAGCTCGCTGAAGGATCATTTGAGTTTTGAAGAGATCAAGTTAAAAAGTCTAGCAGCCTTATTACAAAACAGACTTAAAGTACTTGGTTTAAATGTCTCTTTTTGTGATATTGATTCCGAAAGGGATAGTCAAAGCTCTAAGCTGAGTTTGGTCTAGTCTTCGCTTGAACCATGTTTTGTAATAAGAGGGGCTCGGGGCTGAATCACATCTTATGAAACCTCCAAAATACTCCTACTCCTTCGAAAGTCGTAACTTCAAGGTAGGTAAGTGCGCTGTGTCGACGGTCGAGTTAATATGTAATGTGTTGGAACTGCAATATAATGAGGTATGCATGTGTGCGCGGGCACGTGTTGTGACGTGTCAGCAATAGTGTCGGACTGCCGTGCGTTGTGTATATTGTCTGTCTGACTATGTAATAAATATATTGTTATAGATATATATTATATAAATAGTAGGTACTGTAATGAGCACGCGGGGCGCTGGTTGCGATGTAACCGATATAAGTTCGGTCGCTTTTTCATTATTAGTGGGGGATCCGCCTAGCTTTTGAATCTTGGATATTGTTGTACAAGTAACTGTCTTATCTCATAGTTGAATATTCTATAAATTATATTTCACAATCACCAAAATACTATTTAATATTTTAGTAGTTGTGAAATATTAGATAGTAACGCTATAAAGCCCAATACGGAGCGGATCTCTGAGTGTAACGTGTAAATACTGAAATCATGATGAGTGCGTTTGTGAAAGATTAATGTTAGTCGCAACAGTGCCGCTGCCCTGGTATAAAGAGTTTTATGTTGATGACGTGGATAGACGGCCGACGATGGGTAGTCAGTCACCCGCGGCGTCGGGTCAGGTTGGCACTTGGGCAGGCTTATAAATTAAAAAAAATCAGTCATTTTGGTTAAGAACAACTGTCTTTGCTTATCAAACACACTGGCTAAAAACAAAGTTTAAATAAATAATACTGTTACCAATTTCAAAATTGTTCGCCTCTCTTGCCAACCTTTACACCGACTCCACTGCATCCAGATTGGAACTCAACTATTACCAAAGAGTATTCAGTCTGGAGTCAGTGGTAATAGGCCTGCACCGGCCGTGGCGGATCGATTGAACAAACTTATGTATGCAACTTTCCGGCTTAAGACTCGTAATACTACGATATCCTAAGACGATTGCTGACTCCCTCCCTCTTAGAGCTGGCATTGTGCGTGCGACTGAGACAGCCGACGACTCTCAACGCATCACTAGCGTGTATTATTTAGTCTTATTGCCAAGTAATTGTAAATCGCTGATTTACATAAAATATTAGATGAAAAGTTGCTTACGCGTAGCTTATAGTGAGCTTCGCAATTGTATATTGCTTGATAGGGGCGTTTTGTAATAGTATTTCTAATTACATTGCTTGTTGTAGAATCATTGCAGCGACGTATGTATAAGGAATTTGTTTCAAACAGGCATTGTATATAATGCTTAGTGAATGAAGTAAGTCTAGCTCGCGCCACATATCTAAAACGCTCAATGTCTTTCGCGAATAACAAACGATTGAAATATCAGATTTTAAGCAAATATTCGCCGCATGAGGTAGTATCAGAGTACGAGCTCAGTAGGTAGAGCAACTGCGCGGTTTGCAGAGGTCGTAGGTTCGAGTCCCGCCTCGTATTTTTTTACGATTTTTAAAGATTGAAATATCGTTACTAACTGTAGTTATTAGATTTAAATCCTCTCCCAATGTGATATTCACGTGATCCGAAATCATAGTTCGATAAGGCATCAACTCAACAGTACCCCTATCACGAGTTTGCCACCGTTCGCTAGCGTCACTAGCAATATTTGTATAAGATACTAGTATCTTACAGCTAGCTGTACCCTGCGGTTTCACCCGCGTAAGCATATCCAAAGTTTTTTTTATTAAAAGTAGTCTAAACTTTCATCCCCTATTTTATCCCCTTGAGGGTAGAATTAATCAAAATCCTTTCTTAGCGGATGCCTACGTCATAACATCTACATGCATGCCTAATTTCAGCCCGATCAGTTCCGGTGATAGCATTATATAAATACATACATTTATTAAGAACTTTATTAAGACTAATCAAATATGTATTTTGAATTTGAATGAGTTCACAATGAGCGGTGATCTAGTTATGTGGCGCGATCTATATAATGAATAATTTGTCGATAATTGTACATGATTTGTGTTGATATGATGCAACCTATTGTATTCACAGGGTCAATAGAGGTTAATTGTTAATTATACTCCACGTGCAGTGTTCATAGTTTGTAAATAACTATCATTATTGCATACATAAGTTTGCGGGAATTTTTGCCTGTTTGTGTGTTAACAATGCGGCAAGTTTTTAAATATTTTTATCCTATGATGATTATTTTAATAAATAATATTGTACATAATAATTGTGTTATTATATTCTCTCTTCTAACTTTATTCGGCGTGCCGTTATGTTTGTATGTATGTAAGTTCGATACCATTTTTATATAACTCCGCGTTGTGACGCAATATTTAGAAAACAATTGAAGCATTGTAAAAATATTTTTCAAAATTATGCGATTATACTATATTATGTAAATTGCCTTATTTAAAATTTTGTTACTACTATGAGCTGACCCAGCGGGTAGGCAGACACTATCGCTGCGATCCCATAAGCAATACAATCGTTATATATAATGTAAACACACAAGCCGGTGAGAGCGACCGATCGCTAGACGCCAATGCCTATGCTCTTGTTCTGTGAAGATGATTCTACAATATTGTACTTATATTGTATTGTTTTCTTTTTTAATAATATATTGTGTTTAAACGGTGCACCTGCGTTTTATTATAATACTAGCCGTGCCCTGCGGTTCCACCCGCATAGATTTAATTTAACTCCCGCGGAACCCCATATGTGTTTTTTAAATAAAAGTAGTCAACATTAGCTATCTGCCAGTGAAAGTCCCGTTAAAATCGGTCCAGCCGTTTCAGAGATTACCCGGATCAAACAGACACACAGAATTTATTTTGAAAATTATTTTTTAAGTCAATACCGTATATACTTTCATATGCACTTAGTGAAAAGCAGTTATTTTGGAATTGTAAACAGACACTTCAATTGTATTTATCTGAATAGATATATAGATAGTCAATTATTCACCGTTGACAAACTACGGAGAGAGGCAAGATCCGCTACTTTGTGAAAGCTCTACTACTATTAGACTGGAAGTGTGAGGAGGAACATATGTTTCTAAAATGAAACTTAGTATAATAGGTGGCGGCACGATCTATAGATCTATACGTCCTAGCTATATCTATACAGATAAATAAAATTGAAGTGTCTGTTTGAAATTCCGAAATAACAATTTCACCATATGCATTATGAAAGTATATTCGGCTCTTACATAAAAAAAAACAATTTTCAAAAAATATCTCTGTCTGGCTGTTTCGGATAAACTTTGAAACGGCGGTCAGTCGGAGGCTTTAGAGTGCGACAACTGGTTTAACCCAGATTACTGATATTCCTTGTAAAAGGGGTTATGAAGGTCACATGGTAGTCGCTTTGTATAAAAATCAGGTGATCAGCTACATCGGGTTTAATCGAGGGTCGACCCCACAATATATAAGGTCGGGGAGATTAGGTACCGTCACGAGCTATGCAGGCTGACATTAAATGCAGAGTAGTCATGTTATGAGTCTGTCTGTATTCTGTCATGTCATCATCATCATCATCCTCCTGTGAATGTGTTCTTCTCTTCCATTTTCTCTATCAGCCGTCATATCTGTATTAACTCCCATTCCTGCCATATCACCTTTCACACAATCTGTCAATCGTTTCTTAGGTCTTCCATTCCCCTTGTAACCATCCACATTCATATGCGACGAGTGCCAAATTAAATAAATTTTAACAGTAAAACAATAATCGAAACACAAATAAATAACTTTTAGTGCGCCGAGTTTAAAGCAGGAACCCTGGAATACCTAAATACTCCATGTAACCAACCAATATAAATGATGGAAACATAGCTTTAAAGGCCTAATATTTCCGTAATGATGAACAGCGACGCCGGTCCCAGCCGAGGTGCGTCACAATCACAGTCCCTAACGCTAATATATCACATCAATATGGAAATAGCTTATTACAAAACGGGACGCATCGACTCCATGGAGATCCAAATGGCATCCATAGATAACGAATCATTGAATAATTATGATAATTGTTGAAAAATTATTGAGGAATAAATTCAATAAATTCGGCGGAGGGCGATATCCTGGCCGACGCCGCCGCCCCTGACGGGAATTCAATGATTATCGGTAATTTATGTTGCGAACCGGTTTTGATAATATCGTTAAAAATGGCGCCTGGACTCGAAAAAATAATTACGGTTTTTACATCGCTGGTATAACGACGTGTCCGCTATTATAATTTATTTCTTGACAATGTTTTATATTCTTATCTGTTTACACTTTATTTACCTTCATTTATTTTAAACACTGAATGTATATATTTTGCAAGGTATTGAATATTTGAATTTTCAATTGAATGTGTGGTGCATAAAATGTGAGTTGCATTTGAGTGAGTCGGTCGGTTCAATAAGAGCTATATCAATGTTACAACAGCGACGGCCGCCGGACGCGAGAAATTGAATGAAAACATTGAATATTTATTCTGAGATGATGCCGCTGCACTGCTCTCGACTTCACGGCACAGAATATAATATTACAAAACAGAGGGGGCAAAATTACAACGCTGGGTAGTGCGACTTTAATGGACAGACTCGAGAGACAATATAAGAAAAGTTTTCAATTTTATTTAAGTTAAGGGTAGGTAACTACTTACCACCTAATCGCTCATGATATAACTTAACCTGTCTATTCTAAACTAGCGGACGTCACGCGGGTTCACCTGCGTAGTTCTGTTCCCGTGGGAATACGGGGATAAAATATAGCCTATGTTACATGCTGATAATTTTGCTATTCATATTCATATATTTATTGCAAGTTAGTATCATATCAAACATAATTGCTATTAATTGCTGAAATAATTTTTAAGGTCGATCCAATAATTTCGGAGCCTATTAAATGCAAACAAATCTTTATTCTTTATAATATTAGTATAGATTTGTAGATAAGAATACTTAAAAATAGGTGATCATGAGACATGAAACACAGCATGCATCGATGTAAGAAGTGTCCCGTCTGCGGGGATCTATAGTCTGTGCCGGTAGGATAGTCTTGCGGGTCTCCTTTTAATATTTGATCTGAATATTTATAAATCTGCGGAGTGTTTGCACCACTCCTCCAGCATGTTTGCGGATTTATAGTTTATTTCATTCCGAGCACTTGTTTGCTCAAGGAAATTCCATTCCGTATGTTTAGACTGGGTACTTTGGTATCATGCAGTATTTCTCTATTGTTTTATCGAGAGGTAGGTTCATAGGAGAGTTAAACAAACTATATTTATGGCAACGTAAGAATGTCTTTATACAGTTATGATGTTGCTGGTGCGATAATTTTTAATTATTCACAATAATTCTGAAGTACATAGTCCCACACAATACAGATCTACTCTCAGACAGGGCCGGATAATCCATAAGATAATTAGGAAGCACCTAGTCGGATTAATTTAAAGAAAATGAAGCCATTCTCTTCTCACATCCTAGGGGTCCGGATAGGGTTTATCCGGCCCTGCTCTCAGATAGTTTGCATTTCCCTTCCCTGATAACTTTGTGTCCAAAGTTATGTAGAACACTGCATAGCACTGGCACAAGGCACGTACCCATAATGTCCATATGTACACAACAGATCCAGGAAGAACGAGCCCTTATGACTGGCAGGAGTGGGGGTCACTGACAGCTGGCGGTTCAGGTTCATGATGAGGGAAGTGTTGGAGGTAGTTGCAGGCCACCGTATGGGTAGCAGCTTCGTCACCCGTGGGGTCGGCTCCCTGTAAGTAAGAAAGTAATTAAATACATGATTATACCTGAATTCACGTTTTGTAAATAAATTCAAAATTCAATATTACAAAAATATTATTTCTTATAAGGGACACTTGGAACAATCATCGAACGTAATTTTTTTAAGCTTTGGTTAATTTACTACCGTTTCCAAATTTGTGCCTGTCACGAGAAGAAAGACGAAAGAGAAGAGAATCACGGCAAAGGTTTTTACAGTTTTAAGAAATAAAGACATTGCATTGTTCGACTTAGTTCGACCATGCTCTGATTATTACTGATCTGTACCTCTTTCACGAGTTTGCCACCGTTTTCGTAAACTATACTCGCTAACGTCACTCGCAATACTTGTATGAGATATTTTATTTGTTCACGTCACCTCTGGGAGTCGCTGCACAATTTCTCATACTATATGCGGAGGAGAAACTAGCGAGGATAGATAACGAAAACGGTGGCGAACCCGTGATAGGGGTACTGTAGGTCTAGACAAAGTAACATAATCCTCAGAAAATGTTGTATTAGGCCCTGATGCTGAAGTGTGTTGTCGTTAAAGTTTCTTTTAATTTCCCTATGGCTTGCTGTATTTTAAAAATAAGACTAAGTTTAATACTACGTAGACCATTTATTCATACAGGCAATCCTTACCCAAATTTCATGAAATTCGTAATCATGGTCGTGAGCCTGTCTATGAACAGCTTATCAGCGTTGGAAAGTACAATGGAGAGTCCTGCAGGCTTGAATATGTAGAAAATATCATCGGAATGCGATGCCCCCTTCAGTCCCGTACTTTGACCGAACAGGGATTTTGCGAAATTTCTCCCCCCTTCGTATGAAAACATATAATTATACACCGATTCATTTGAATACTTCGTCATCAAATTAGAAAACGCATCGACGGACGAGTAGGCCACCCAATCGGAATAAAAGTTTACGACTCCTCTGATAGCTGATTTACTTATAACCTTTTTCTTGAAGTAATAAGTGCGTATTTTGCTTGCAATTTTCCTTTTATCATTCTTTGAACACCATGAGAATACTGATGGAAGACTATCTTCAAAGTTATCGTTCCAGTCTTTGAATGTGGTCTCGTCGTTCAATCCGTAGAATAGCATTCCTTCCACACTCGCGAAGCCGAGGATCATAGGAACTTTATTGAAATCACCAGATTCAATTATGTTGTATGGAGTGTCGTGGAAGAACGGATCGGTGACATTCATATCAATGCACGGCGAATACTTAAAATACTTGGGATTGGTTGACGTATCGTGGCATGCTGCTAGGAGTTCGTTCACTGATGCGCTTTGAAAAGTATTATAAACATCATCTATATCTGATACTGGTCTAATTTTACTGGCGTCTTCAAATGCTGGTGTCTGCGGCTCGAGGTTATAAGACCATGGTGATGTTGGAGTTCCACTCAGTAAAATAGCTTTATGAAACAATCCTCGGCTTGACCGCGATAGCATGTGCATTCCTACAACGCTTGCTCCAGCGCTTTGCCCAGATATGGTCACATTATCAGGATCCCCACTGAACGCTGATATATTCTTCTTGATCCATTTCAAAGCTGCCACTTGGTCTTTCAATCCAAGATTTGCAACATCCTTTATACACAGGAATCCAAGGACACCAACTCGATAGTTAATTATGACTACAACTACGTTTTTTGTGACTAGAAATTCAGGGTCATAATGACCCTTGGCGCCGTAGTAATAAGCGCCACCGTGGATGAACACGAGGACGGGTAGATTACTGGATGTGGCATGTTCAGGAGTGTACACGTCAAGGTGGAGGCAGTCTTCGGTGCCCAGTCTGATAATGGACACGCTCTGGGAGCAGGACCCTAAGCGGTCCACGGCGAACAGTGTGCCTTCCCATTTTGGGGGTTCTCCGGGCGGCTGGAAGGGAATCAGATGGAGCATGTTATAGCGATAACTAATCTAAAGTACCTTAAAAATATATCTGGCTTTGCCCGGAAAACGTTGTATTGCCATATATTTGTTTGTAGTGGATCGCACTTACGTATCATATATTAAAAACACCCACTTTCAAGATGACATAATAAAATAAATGACAGGTGGTGAGTCTAGCGCCGTCTCAGGCACTAAACATATGTCTTAGAGTTACTGCTAAGATATATGCAGGTTTCCTCACAATGATTTGTTCACCGTAAAGCCAATGGTGTGAAATCACTGCACATTATTTTTTTTAGAAAAACTCATTGGTATTAGCTAGAGAGAACCCGCTAGAATCCGAACTTGCGTCGCTTGCTTAGCAGACAACTGCTCAAACCACGGTTCTCTTCCAAGAAGTTAATGAACGTACAAAGAATAATTATTTAAGTTCATGAATGGTTTTAGCTTACCTGAAACCTCCGCGCGGTGCCGTAAGGGATGCCGTAGTATCGGTTCTGTCCGGATACACTGCGCAGCCCCCTCAGCCTTCCCTGACCTATCTCCACGACAGCCGTTAATGTACACAGCACACTCCCAACGAACACTAAACACAACACTAACATTGGCTTTGATAGCATGTTTTTAGTTTATCAAGCATATTTATTCATAGTTGTATGAGAATTTTCATCCATTAAAGTCCCGAATGGTAGGACGGACACATGCACACTTTACACATATAGCTAAACATCCAATAATTAAATAAAGAAAGTGTTACAACTGTTAAAAGTCGGGAATTCATTCAATTCACAATTGAAGTATAATTATAATAAAATTGTTTTTAAATTGTATATAAGCGAACAAGCCAACATACAGGCAGACAATTAAGACTCGCAGTATGTTAGAAAGGAAATTAGCCATCTAAATAATGGCGGGTCTAGCCTTCATTTCAAGGGTGTCATTACATGTTCACAATGTTTTTGTTTGACGTCATAAAAAATTAAGTAATTTGAATTATATTCACGCCTGTGTTCCCACAATTTGCCAGTTACATTTAGGTCCCATGTAATAGGGTTGCGAGCCTATCGCCATTAATCAAACCATTGTTAAAAAATCCAATAATACTTTGCCCTACTCGGGGATCGAACTCAGGCCCTCGTGTTCCACAGTAGCGTTAGTTTGCGATCACTAGATCAACACAATCAGCCTAAACATTAATCAATAATTCAAATTACTAATTCACTAATCAGTGTATAGATGCATCCAACTCAACCGACGGATTAACCTAAGTCGCTCGACTCAAATCCACTCAGGTGAGTCGTTGCGTCTCAATTCAATTTGTCAGCTTGTCACAGTAGCCCTCGGCCCTCGGCCCTCAGCCGGGTTAATCGAGTTGCGACCACAATAGGCTCAAGTGGGGGCCGATGGCTTTACAAGGAAATGGGAGCTATCCGGCACCTCAATATCACATTGAAAAACGTTCTCCCAACACTAAATAGGGTTATGTTTATTTTGACAGCGCCGTAGGCTTAGACTCTAATCTTATCACAAATGTATCATCAATTCTGTATTTATCAAACTTCAAACTTTTTGAAGAGAGCATTCTTTTTATTTTGTGATACGGATTTCAAAGTGAATGAAAATATTTTAGTCCGACTTTGGTCTAGTCATAAACTATTTTATTTAATAAGGTGCAGTGGTTTGTATATCTGACTGTTATGCTAAAAGTGGGTTTGATTTTCTCATTTTCGTTCGATTCGCTGCTAAGCGATGGAAGTGTAAAGTGCAAGGTAGGTATACATTTTCGCTGTTATATTGAAAATGAAATAGATTTAAATTCAGTTTTAGTTTTCTTTAAAACTACTCTGTGATCTAAAAACATTAATTTAATATAATAACAGCACTATCGTAGCTCCAAAGCGAGTTTATAGTTTCCAAAGTTTCCTTCCAGTTTAACGAAGTGAAATTAAAAGAATTCCCTGAGGCACTCCCAAACTTCACCAACTTCACAATACTTGAAAACTCACGGATATTGTCTTTATTACCATCAGAACTTTTAATGACCAATTTTAAGATGACGTCAAAACTTTACTAATCATGTGAACTTTCAATCACAACCACTGTTCTTTTAAACTAACTAACTAAGATTTTCATATTTATATACCGCTTAGATCGTAAATAATGTTTCAAAATAAAATTCAACGCAGGTCCTCCGGTCGGTTGGTGAAAGTATACTAAATACTAAGTAGCCTAGCATACTATAGTGCAGAGTTTGCAAGATACTGCGCTGGCGCAAGCTTACTTCTTGCGACTGGTTTCGCTACACTTGACTTTAGCATTTCGACAGATCATGCTAATGCTTACAGTGTTGGGTAACACATGAGAGTTGCCATTATTTTGTCATTCTTATAGTATTGAGTTTTGCAACTTGTTCATGATCTGATCGCAAGTTACAGAGGTTCCGATGAGTAACGTCATGCAGTCTCGACTGGTTATTATCACATGAACGTTGTTCGTTGATCCATCCACTATCAATTCTCAACGACTGATCAAATTTCGCAACTCTTCAAAACTAAAAAAAAAAACTTTGATTTGAATGAAATCGTCAGAATTACATGATTACACAAGATTTTTGTTAAGGTCAGTCTTCATGGCACAATCCCAAGAGTCACCACCGATTTGGGATTAAGTCACTCATAAGGTCGCCAAATAGTCCTGTGGGGAGAGCGAGTGATCATGTTCATCCCCAGCTAAGGGAAAATCTTCTAGCCAGGTGGATGTCATGCCTGCGGAACCGCGGCGCTAACTATTCTACTTGGAAACTTGTATATTGCGGCTATTGTGCGATTTAGGTTCTTGTGTCTTTGCACTAAAACTTTGCAATTGTTAACGAGTAGCGCCATCTCTGTAGCAAGTGGGGAAACGTTGCTGCAGCCCTATTAGTTATCAGGGCCCACCACTTATTCATTGGGCCGTCAATCTCTTCTGTAAATCCAAATAATTCATATTATAATTCGAAAGACCTTCTTTGAATGGATTGCGGTTATGAATCCATAATTTATGTTAATTTTCATTTAGTATCAAATAATTTTAGCCATGCTTGCTTGAATTTAAAACAATTGTGAAACAATTGTGGGTTGAATAAATAAAAACAAATAAGTAAATGAAAAATACCTCAATTCTCAAGTGAGAGCTACCTGCAAATTAAATGCTGTTGCATTTTCGTGTATCTCTATATATACAAGTGAAGTTAATGTTGGTTTTGTGCATTCGTAATGAAGTATTTGCCAACTGGTACGAAACTCGTTTCACTTCGTATGTAGCTAATAAATCCTTTAGTTCCACTAACAGCATAGGCGAACTGAAAACTAGTTTTTAATTACAGCTTTTCATGAAAAACTGCTTTCATTAAATCCTTAATTCATACTTCAAAGCGTATTCATTCCCTTTGCCTGTCGAGTTCTATTAGTACTCAAAGGATCATAAGTTCAAATAATAGAATGTAAGTTACTGCATTCAAAGAAATACTTAATAACGTGAGAGGCTAAGGGGTTCATATCCCGGGATGCCGCTGAAGGTTATATCTTTCATGGCTCTTGATAATCTATACAGATAAATAAAATTGAAGTGTCTGTTTGTAATTCCAAAACAATTCTAAAATTACATTTTCACCTTTACACGATACTGACATACAAAAATCTATTTTCATGTTTTTTCTCTGTCTGTCTGTCTATTTGATCCGGGTACGGGGTACGGGACTTTCACTAGTAGATAGCTAATGTAACGAGAAGTAACTTAGGCTACATTTATTTGTAAAAAACATTTAGGGTTCCGCGGGAGTGAAATTAAATCTACGCGGGTGAACCCGCAGGGCACATCTAGTAGGTTAATAAATAATTAGCTTTCACACGCGACTTCGTCCGCCGTGGAATAACTTTGGGCTAATGCTTACTTTATCCCGCGATTGGCCTTAGCGTGATTATATATATAACCTTTCTCAATAAATAGGCTATCAAACAATGATTTTTTTTTCTATCAGACCAGTACCAACAAACAAACTCTTCAGCTTTATATATAAGTATAGATCTGGCTTTTATTCTCCTGCACTCAATGAATTTTGGGTTCGCCCTTTGTAAACAGCTGGGAGATTTTACATTTTTCAAAGCATAAGTTTTGGTTTAGTAAGTCACGTGATTTAAAAAAATACAACCCTGTTGCCTATACTACTGGTCCGTTATTCTGGAAGGTTTCTCAGAGTCGAACTTGACGACGAGCGTTGGTTTCAATCATAGGAAATTAATTCATAATACATGGAGGATAAGATTCCATTTGTTTTACTTTGAAGTCGACACTCGACGAGTGTGACGGTGAGAAACCTTAGTGAATAACTGTGTCTGTGTTTTTAACACACTTTTAAATCTTAGTGTTTTAGACGGCTCGTTCTTTTTATATATACATATTTGTAAATTGCGGATGTAGGCCACGCTGCTGCCAACCTAAAGTGGAACTCGGCTGGCCACGTCTGCCGCAAGTTGGATGAGCTATGGGTGAAAACCATTGCAAAATGGAGCCCAAATGGCAGGAAACGACTACGCGGCAGGCCTCGTTGGAGATGGCGGGATGAGCTTGATGCTTTCAGGAGCGATTGGGAGAGGACTGCTGAGGATAGAGAAAGTTGGAAAAGTGGAAGCCTTTGCCCAGCAGTGGGACACGACAGGCTAATAATAATAAAATATTTGTATAAAAGAAAGTAACAGCAAACGTGTGACGTTTAAATATCTTTTTTATCTACGTCATTAATTTAGTGTACGGACCAAGCCTAATGATACAATATACTTAATTAAAAACGTATTCGAGTAAACAAACCTTTCGTTTAAAAAGTCACATTTCCAATCAACATTTATTGATTCCGTAACTCAGTTTTATAGTTCATTAACAGTCGAAACGCCAAATTGATTCGGCCCCTACTTGGCAACTATAAAAAACAGCAATGAAAACAAACAGTCGCTGGTAAAGTGGCGATTACAGTGGTGTCCTGGGCGTGGAGAGTCCTGAGATAACTTTTGAATTAAAAGCACGAGGAAGTCCGTTCCTCGTCCAATTTGCATGTTTGCCCAGTTTATAACAATTAGCCGCCGCTTGCCGGGTATTTTTCTTTATTACCCGGATTAACAACGGCTGGGAGCGGACTTCGGCCAGCTCTCCTTGCACTTAATTACCTTTTATAAATGAATCCGGTCCTGAACTCCCGCGACGCTCCTCTAAACCCTTTCATATAGTCACGCACACACGGCGTAACCGTAATGTTAGGTACATATCCTCTTATGGTAATCAAGCCAATGGTATTATCACCACTGGTTAATCCATTGCAACGCTAATGTTTCTAAAGCTTTCAGGCTTTGTTAAGCAACGTGTTCTGAATAACGCGACGTCTAATAACTTCACTCCTGATATATCAAGTCAAACTTCAGTGGAGTAATTGCCAACGCAAATCATTGGGAAGTCGTGCAAGCCGGGAGACAGGAGTATAATTGCTCCGCACAAACTCTACATATCTAACTTTTAATGTTTTCTAGTTTTCAGTTCGTTCGCTTAATGCGCCAATTTAACATAAGCACCGTTGTTCAGTCGCGAACGTTTTTAATTTAACTTGCCAAGTTGAAGTCAGTAATTTGGTGACTCCAGGGGAACGCACAGCCGTAACTAGTCTCGCGACGCGGCGATAAGTGTTAACTCCGGTGGAAAGTTAGTGTGCTTGTACTGTCGTGTTGTAAAGTTCATCATGGTGTATTAGCAGCATCGTACTGCTGGGACACTACCCTCTCTGTCATAACGAACGGCGCCTGATTTTCTTTTGATATTTTATATTTGCGCACCTCTCTTTGCTTCGAGTTTAAGCACAGGAAATTAAACTTTACTTGATTTAATCTGCAGACTCCTCACTCTTATAATAGTTTTTTTTTAATTTATCTACCTACAAACATATGTATTTATATATACTCACGCCTGTATTCCCCTAAGAGGTAGGCAGAGGTGTTGTAATAACAGCACTCTCTTTTCATCGCAGATGATTAAGTGCCAACGTGACAGATGATCGCCGTCTCAGCCACCACAAAACGTATGTACGTTTTTGAATTACTTCTCAGACATATACATATACAGGTTTCCTCACGATGCACCGTAAAGCACGTGGTGTGAAATCACTTCACATAATAATAGAAAAAATCTTTGGTATAGGCCCCACTTTATATCCAATAACAATAAAGCTATATTTAAGCTACATGTTTAATGTATAACTACTGTAATTTGTGTTTTGCAATAAGCGAATAATGAATATGTTTTAAAACTTCCTTGACTTTTAACATTGCCAAACTAAAAATTCTCTCTATTTTGAAGATTTCAAAATATCCTTGAAGAACTCTCGCGAGTAACGTAAGCAGTAAGATGACAGCTCTCGCACGTATAACAATTGTACACTTGTCCCGAGTGCCGGAGCACAAGTTTTTGCTATTAACATTGTTGACAGACAAATAAACCGTCGGAGTCTTTATGTAACTAGCCAAGTTCTGGTCGCTAGCTTTAGCCAGCTCCTCCATTGCATCGGGGCTCCCGTTAGCTTGTGTACCTACTAACGGAGTATTCTTTAAAGTGAATTTGTACTGACAAGATGCTCTCATTATAATTTATCTGTATAGCTAAACTCTGACTGTACATAGTTCCAAGACAGTTTTTCACTAAATCTATATGAAAATATATACATACGGTAATGGCATAAAACATGTTCGCTTTGTTGGTCTGTACCCTGTGGCTAGACCGATTTTAACGGGACTTTCATTGGCATATAGTTGATGTTTTAAGGAGTAATTAAGGCTACTTTTATTAAGAAAACACATGATGGTTGCCTACTCGAAATAAAGCATGAAACTAACTGTACACCTAGTTTAAGACTAGTCTGCAAATTCGATTAATTAATAGAATGTTCAAGATTGAGTTCGATAGAAAGAAAGAAGAAAGAAAGAAAGAAAGGATGAACAAAAGAAAGAAAGAATGAAAGAAAGAAAGAATGAATGAAAGAAAGAAAGCAAAATTTATTTTACATAAAACAAAAATGCGACGCAACATTAAATTTATATTAGATAAGGTACTAAATGGATGGTTATTTTAAGTACATTATAACGTCATAGACATACATTAACTCTTGAACAAGGACACTGTTGCTCTCTCTGTTGCTTATTAATTGTATGTCTGTGGGCCTCACACCAGTTAGCATAGCCGCGAAATGATTAAGATTGCAAAAAAATTACGTTAACTGTCACCACATTTTTTTCACAGACAAAATAAGAATCTAAGCGGTTAATCTCAACATTAATTGTATTAGCTAACATCCCACGATTCATTTTAGGGAGAAGGCTAAGGTACAATACACTGAAAATATTTGGTAGACATTAGTCAGCTAGGGTTGTGACCTTGATCGATTTATAACAAGTAATTATAAGTATATGTAATGTGCCTATAAAGATGCGCATGTATGTGTCAAGCCACCCCATGCCTCATTCACGGTAACCATAACACTGAGCGAGTTTCAATGTAAATGGAAACATTAATTTATGAACCTTGGCTTAATTTCTAGTGCAATTTAACTTTCGCACCAAACTTTACACGTTCGTTTTGACCCCTACATAGTAAATACACTGCCGGTTTGTATGGACTTGTGAATATTAACGCACACATTACACAACTTTTTTATTTTGATTAGTTTATGCATTCATAAATAATAGATTTATGAATTTAATAGTTGTGTAAGTGTAATAAAACGTAGATTTATTACTTTAAAGGTCGCGGTATGGTGAACTCAAAAATATCTTTATTTGATGAGACTTTTACGAAATTACTTCTTATGCATTAGATTTTACAGGATTATAAAAGCTGCCGCCAGGTTAATTTTATTAAGGGACTCAGTAATTACTCTATTCAAAATTATTGTAAAATTTTCATAAACATAGAATAAATCTCATAAAAAATATTGCCCATGGACAGTTCTATTGAAATAAGCCCAATATAAGTGTAAGAATAAAAAGAGTCTACTAGTTCTACTCACGTATATCTATAAATGTGTAGCTTGAGATGTCCAGTCCTCACGGGCAGCACCTGTTCACAAGTATGACAAAAGAAGGTATTCAAAGGTACTCACAGCGTGACAGATAGTGAGTCCGTGGCCGTGTTGGACACTATACATACTACGTAATTCATTAAACTTCTCGGACATAGATATGCAGGTTTCCTCTAGTTATTCCTTCACGTTGAAGCTCTTGGTGACACTGCACCTAAGTTTTTAAAAAAGTCATCGGTATAGAAAGGTGCGATAGAAGTTGCGTCACTGTATAGACGTTTATTCAGACAACTTGATCCCCACGGTTATCGCCACACATGTGCCATCACGAGATATGAGTGCTCAGCGAAAAATGTAGGGATCACTGCGCATATATTAAGATCCATAAAATTACTACTGCGCAGTCAAGGCTAGCGCTCAAAAGTCGTGACTACGCCTGTAACTGTGTTGTTTCCCTCATACTTCACCATCCAGCTGCCTACATCTCTCAGGACTCCTGAAATTAAGTTAATTACAGGTAATTGAACAGTTCATTCCACCTCGGCTCCAGACTTGTATTTATACAAATAAACTTTCTTGGAAATCTAGGTTCCGTCCGTTGGCGAAAACTTGGTGAAAACCACATTCAATCCATTAGTATCGACTGCAGTACGTCTGTGCAGTATTGAATATATATCTGGTTTCCTGGTCAGAAGTTGACGGTCAATGTCCCGCCGCAGGACACTAGTTTACAACTTCACAAACAGACCGTACAATTGTGGTCCTAACTTTCTTCCTGCGACTTGGTCCGTATGGAATAAGTTTTGTGACAAAAGTTTGCCCCAATCTCTCGTAAGGGTTCTATAAATCTTTTATAATATAATTTCGGCGAAATTTCAGCAAACAGTTCGTACGAGTGTTTTCCTACGCTCCGCAGTAGATCGCAGTTAAATCCTGCCTTAGAATATTGTTGTGTTTGTCCACCCAATCGCCAGGTACTAAGAATTTGGCTACAGTATCCCTTACCGTAAGAAGCGACTAAAAGGAGGCCGAAGGGACTGCTGGTGGTGGTCGAGGTGGGGTGGGAGCCTAGACCACCGACCTGCGGGCCCGGGAAGGTCTCCAGGGGCAGCGACATAGCTGCCTCGGGGATATGGCCCGGCAAAGCGCGGGGGGACACCGGTGCGATATATCAGGGTACCCGGAGTCCCCCCTAAGCACGGAGGATGGCCACTGGAGGGGCTCACATACCCCGACCTGCCTCTCACAGAGCCAGGGACCTTATGAAGGTTTCCCCCTCATTTGTTACGAAAAATTCTCATTTTCGCTCTTAATATAAAATAAATATATAAATAGGACAATATTTATTTATATATTTACTTTTTGTACAGAAACGATATATTATTATTATGAAAGCATTATTTTAAGTCTCTAATGCTGCAGGTCAGGTGGTGTGAAATTTATTTTTTTCTTCAATTGTGTTTGCGATCTCTAGACCAACGAAAAAGACGGGGTTGGATGAAATCGGTCGTTAACCTTAGCAATGTATGACATAAGACCAGGGAGAGGATATAAGAAGCTAGATTATAGTATTAGCCATGTGCCGGCCGTGGACGGGAGTGGCTCAATTAGAGCGGTGTTTGGTGACCTAAACAAATATCGGAGGGTCGGCCCTTTTATTTCGCTGCATCGAATATCATGCAGACCTATTTACATTTCATTACAATTGGTAGATAGACGCACATGGTGCATAGAATTGGCATTATTTATTATTCGTTAAAATTTAATGAGTCTCATATACCAACGAACTGTGAGAATTGCAGAGGGGTGATGCCCGAATTTACCAAAGGTGTGGAATTGACCTTAACCGCTGATGAGTCACGAAGACTGATACTATAATCTCCTTTATAACCGTAGAGCAAGAGAGAAGGATTACTCTAAGTAGCTCCATCTCTTTTTATTATATTAGAACGGGTTGGTTATACATAGTTTGTCCATCCATCTATATCTAGACAGCTGTTTCTGATTCCAAAATAACAGCTTTTCACAAAATGCATATGAAAGTCTACACGGTATTAATATTGAAAAACTATTTTTAAAATGTTTCTCTGTTTTTCTGTCCGTCTGTTTGTTTGCTTATTTCCGAAACAGCGGCACCGATTTTAACGAAGCATTCACTAGCAGATAGCTAATGTTACAAGGAGTAGCTTAAGATTTATTTCAAAAGAAATTTTAGGGTTCCTCGGGCCATTCATGAAATGATTTCTACGCGGGTAAAGCCGCGGGGTTCTAGTTGTTTTTTTATTTTTATTAGATGGTGCATATGGAAACATACCCCTTTATAATAATAATATAATGCTGAACTAGACTGTCTTCTCTGTACATTGGCCAGTCTCCAGCATGGCTCGCAGTAGACTGTAATGCAGGAAGGGTTAATGTTTAAATTTAATCCTTCACAAACATAAAATCCCATATTCAACCAATTCACAGATGACGGTGCGGTTTAGCTCGTCGAGGGCTGCGCTGCTCTCAATTATAAAAAACGTACTCTTATTAGCTATTATCGAATATCGACCCTTGCTTATCAGATAAAGGGTATAAAATAGACTGATATACATATTTCAAAAGTGACCTAGCTCTGTATAGGTTTGAGAAATACGTAATATAATGTAGAGTGCCTAAGACTAGGGTTGTCAGGTCGCCAAACCAATAAACCAGACAGTTTGGGCAAAAAGGCTACATTTAACACATACATATGCTCACGCCTGTATTCCCCGAAGGGGTAGGCAGAGGTGTTGCAATCACAACACCCACTTTTCACCGAAGATGATTAAGTGCCAACGTGACAGATGGTGAGTCCATCGCCGTCTACTTTAACTATATTTAGACTATTAAGGATTAATAGGTGCGATAATAAATATAGCTTTTTTATTGCTACCTCAATAAACTTTGTGAATGGATAAGGTGTGAGAAGAGTAAATCAAACCGCGAAGACACTGGTTTTTGTCGATATCTTTAATATCACAAAAACACTGATCATCATAAATATATTTATTGTATTTTTCTTAACTCAGTTACAATAATTTTGACTGATATTTGAGCAGGGGTCAACTTCTTGGCTTTGACGTTTGATTTTACGGTACAAAAATGTAACGTCAAAACTCTTTCGTTATTCTTAATTTTCTCTGGGGCCTGACCATCAGCTCTTATTGCAATGATAGTTCAGCTGTGTGACAGTGACAGATGTATGCACGTCAAATACATCTGTCTCATAATAAGAGTAAAACTATATGGCAATAAGAGGTCATGGTAAGGCCCCTGTTTCAACCGATAATAGTAGGCCCCGAGTATTATTAAATAACATGTTATCACAATGAAACATCATTCTAAATACTTAAAAATGGTCAGGAAAAATACGAACGGTGGGACTCGTGATCCTATCTCATGCGTCGAATCATTCCTTCCCTTGTTTTGCGGTATAGGGGTCGCCTTGCGCCATCTGTTGGTCGGTGTATCCAAACTCAACAGATACATCTAAAGTTAGATACATATCAAATTGATGACACAACCCCGATCTAAATATACCGCCTCGTGTTCGTATTTTTCCTGACCATTAAGAATTTAAAAAGAAACCTGTGTCATGCATAAAAATCTAATATTTAAAAAATGCCAAAATAATTATTTTTTACAAAAGGAAAAAGGAGGAAATTCTGCAATATTGTGCTATGTCGGATCATTACATACATACGTGCATCACCCCGAGTACACAAGGTAGGCAGAGTGATTAGATTAACGCATAACATATAAACCTAAATCACAATAATTATATGAGACTAGATACTATCACCATGCAATTATAAATAACAATTTATGTTGTTTGAAAATGTGATGTTTTATACAGGCTTGTAGTACAGCTCGCCAAGTGTCACAAACCAAAAGATGTGTTAAATAAATAATAATAGATTATAAAAACGCTTTTGTAGACAATCAAAGAAATGTCTAAAAAAAAAATTTGCTATAAAGCGTGGCTAGATAGACAATAAAATTATTATAAATATTTTATTGACAGATAATGATAAAAGTATTTTTAAGCTAAAAGTATTATTACAATAATATTTGAATTATTTGTTGTAATAAACGTGTAAAAACAAAAATTCTCGAACATAATGTGATTTTAGAAATATCTGCAATTGATTTAGTAAAATTTTATATAACTTTTTAGTTTACCATATTTTAAACGATTCTTGACAAACTTCACCGAGTCAGACGTTAACTATATAGACTATATCGATATATATGGACTATATCCACATTACCAAAACCCGTATGTTTTTCTCCTATACTTATTGTACGTATCATTCCACAGTGAAATGGACACATGGTCCCACAGATGCGTAGTAGTTATTTGGTGGGCGAACACCACTGCAGTGGGATTCGGTTCCCCGCTCGGGTACCATCGGAATGGGAGTACACTCGTCGAGTTCGGCGGCGACGGGTCACTGAAAAAAACGAACGATATGTTTCAGACGTATGTGACGTGACATTTACCATCAAAAAAAATATTTTATACGTATAGACTTTGTATAAAGGCTGCTTTATTTCGCGGAACTCTTTTTTTATAGCCTTATCTACACAAGATACCGCCAGTGTGACAGTTTGGCTAAAATTAGTTTAGACGTTTTAGACAAAAGATTTTTTTATCTATACATGCATACAGTACAGATAAATAAAATTGATGAGTCTGTTTGTAATTCCAAAATTACACATTGTGACTAAATGCATATGAAAGTACACACGGTGCTGACATAGAAAAACCTATTTTGAAATTTTTCCTCTCTGTCTGTACGTCTGTCTGTTTGTTTGTTAGAACGGGACTTTTACTGAGGTATAGTTAATGTTACAAGGAGTAACTTAGGCTACTATTAATTCCAAAAAATATATTAGGGTTCCGCGGGCCACCCATAAAATGAAGTCTACGTGGGTGAAACTACGGGGCACAGCTAGTCTTAGAATAAAAAATTAAGATAAGGAAGCACTAAATAATATTCTAGATAATGCATTGTTTTCTGTCACGCTTTTCCACGGTTATAACTTTATTGAAAGCCGTACATAATAAGCCCGGCTGGGAAATCCGTCACCTCCCCTGTGTTTGTTATCAATATCCTTGAAAACGCAATAAATATGTAGTAAAATTTTTGGTTGCTAAACATAAAGATGATGACTTCAATGGTAGTGTGTCAAGGCCGCGGCGCCGGCGCATATTATGACGCCAACCGGTTTGGTACATCGCGACAAACCTGCTGGAATTTACTGTAATAGTTATTTTTTTGTCCAATTTAACAGCTCCCGGAACTCGCGAAAACCATTTAATCCCGCCGTATATTACAACTCCATAACAAAGACACTCTGAGCAAACAGTGCAGTTGCTCTGCCAATTGAGCTACTTGTGATCCTCATGCGTCTAATTTTTCCTTCCCTTGTTCTTGCGGTTTTAGGGGCCAGCGTCGTGTTCGTATTTTTCTTTACCATTTTAAGAATTTTAAATGTAAATAATAAATGTGTGTCTTGAAAAAAAAAACGAATATAGTACTCTGTACCGCAATTTAAATGTAGGTTTTATTATGTATTAACATTAACTGTGGTGGCCTCGGGGTCAGTCGCCTGCTACGCAAGTGACGCAAGTTCGAATCCCAGCGGGGCCTACACCAAAGAGGTTTTCTAAAAAAAATATGTACAGTGATTTCACACCACGTGCTTTACGGTGAAGGAAAACATCGTGAGGAAACCTGCATATTTCTGAGAAGTAATTCAATGACGTATGTAGTGTCTGAGACTCACCCTCTGTCACGTTGGCACTTAATCATCTCCGGTGAAAAGTGGGTGTTGTGATTACAACACCTCTGCCTACCCCTACGGGGAATACGAGCGTGAGCATATGTATGTATGTATGTCTATCTTTCTAAGAGTCGAAACGAACTGTAGGTATCATAAATCTATACTAAATTTATAAAGAGGAATGATTTGTATGTTTCTATTGATTAGGCTCCGAAACTACTGGACCGATTAAAAAAAATCTTTCAGCAATGGATAGCTACATTAACAGCGAATAACATAAGGTATATTTTATCTTCGTATTCCCACGGAAACGGGAACTACGCGGGTGAAACCGCGTGACGTCCGCTAGTGTAATATATGCTATGGCTGTATTAAAATGAAGCTAATAAGCTAATAAAAATTAATAGTTAAAGCTGATTTGCAAGTAGGTATAAGGTTTCTTTGTTAAGTAAAATAAAATATATTCTGTTCGAGTTTAAGTTTTTTCGAATATGCATATTAATCTGTGTGCATATAATTATATAGTTCTGAAAATTAACTTGGAAAAAGGAGGTGGAATTATAACAATGTAATAATGCTGGTTTATTAATTTTTTCAGTGTCCTCCTTATTTTGTATGCAAATTGTTAGTAAATTACTTATTTAAATGAATTCTTAACAATAATTCTGGAAAATTCAGTTCATTAATTACGCGTAGCAATATTCCTGGTGGTTAAAATGACATCATAGAATTAACCTTGAACATACAGTCAGTAGATTCGTGTCGTAACAAATACAATTTATTGCAATCGATTCGCGAGAATCAAGGTGGTCAGGCCAAGGCTAACGCGGCTAGCTAGACTAGCTTTTATACTTTTTAGTAACGCTTTTGGAGCGTTGGTAAATTCTTAAACTTCCATAAGTCTTTTTTAATTAGGAGTCTGGACTATATAAATTGCCCTTTTCCATTTTCTTAAACAAACATTCTGGATTATAAGTAATTCATATTCATTGAGGAAAAATCCAATACAAAAACCAGTTCATAGCTACTTAAGTCACTGTTAAGTTACCTTTAAACTTTAATTATATTGCGGAGCAAAGTCCTTATAAATTATAATAGTTGGTAACAAGAACATTTATTCTGTCTTCTACAATTAAGTTTTGTATTTACACCTCGGCTATCAATACGTATTCTTCTAATTATACGTTATAAACCAAACCCTCATTTGACACAACATGGTTTAAAGAATAACAACGAAAAAATCGAACCAAATCTATATTAAAAAAACTACTTTTAAACCAAGAATTTAATTAGGTGATGTTTTTAATAAGGGGCAAAGGTTTAATGTTTAGATATTTGTTACTGAATAACGAAAACATGCTTAGCGAATTTGGCTCAAAGTTAACCGGTAGATGTTTTTTTTATCTAGATTAACACAGGATAATTTTAACTCGGTAAAAAATATTATAAAAAGGGCAGAGGCCCAGATGGGCAGAATCTAGCATAATACATTTGTATACTCTTTGAATCATTGCTAAGATTCCCAAATCGTATAAAGAATATTACGTCTTACCTGTGTTTAGCAAAGTTGGTCCACAATGTCACCATCTTCTGTATCATGTCACTCTCCAGGTACCTGTGAGGTAGCGGGAACGAGTGAGGCTTGAACATGTAGAACAGCTCGTCAGCGTGGGACGCCCCGCCTCTCAAACCGAACCCAGATATTATCTTAGGCATGTTTATCAATCCACTGTACTTAAACAGATAGAAAAACAGCGGCTGATCCGTCGTCTGCGCATACAACTCGGCTTCCAACACCTG
The DNA here is from genome assembly GCA_929442735.1 of Watsonalla binaria. NCBI lineage: Eukaryota > Metazoa > Arthropoda > Insecta > Lepidoptera > Drepanidae > Watsonalla > Watsonalla binaria. The sequence goes on along the minus strand of OV838934.1, from coordinate 10,642,872 downwards.
GGGGAACTTAAAGTGATAATCCGAATACAAATCTACCATATTCATGATCATCTCATCTTGACACGTGGAGAAGTAATGATTCCTTATTCTTTCCGCCGTAGTATTCTTCTCCAATTCACTTGGGAATACCAGATCCGGCTGTAAAGGTCGTGTGGTGTCCAACATTGAGTCATTCTTCAAACTCGTACCGTAGTCTTGTCCGACGAAGTAATACCCTTCATTGTCGTTGAAGCCAATAATCATTGGCACTTTAGTGTAGTTATTGGACTTTATTATATCACCTGGATATTCTGTTAACACTGGTTCAACCCCATCTATCCGGTTTTCAATACATGGCACGAATATATTGTCATCGGCAACGCAGTAATTATTTTCAGTAATATCTATAGCAGTAACTATTTCTTTGGCAGATATATTGGAAAGGATTCTGTAAATTTCGTATGGATCTTTGGTGTCGTAACCAAACTTTTTAACTAGTTGGCTAGCAGTTCTTATTGGATCATGTTGTAATGCCCACGGTGCTAGCGAGGAGCCACTTTGTAAGATAGCTCTGTGGAATAGTCCTTTAGCTGATGGTGATAAGATCAACATTGAAGTGGCTACAGCCCCGGCGCTCTCCCCAAAGAGGGTGACATTGTCAGGGTCACCACCGAAAGCTCTAATATTCTGCTGAATCCATTTAAGGGCTGCGATCTGATCCTTCAAACCAGCGTTGCCTGGAGCTTCCTTTATCCCCAAACAGAGAAAGCCTTCGACATTTAGTCTGTAATTCAAGCTAACGAGCACCACATCATGTTCAGGGAAGAAATCGCCACCATAAAGGAAAGGCGAGCCGGTGCCGCTGATGAAGCATCCTCCATGGATGAATACCATAACTGGGATGGATTTGTATGGGTGTGCATTGACTGGAGTGTACACGTTCAGTTTCAAGCAGTTTGGATCTCCGACGTAGACGTGGCCTAAAGCTTTTTGAGGACACCAGATATTCTCGTTGAGAGCTGAGAAGACCCCGTTCCATTGTGGCGGAGGCAGTGGATCCTGGCAAGATTAAATTAAAATAATTCAGGAAAAATTTTGTTCCTACCTATTATGCAGACAGCGGGTATTTGGCATCTATATTTGGTATAGGTACCGTCACGACTTTTGAGCGGTCGTGCATGGAGCGAGCGCGAACAAAATTCTTGTACAGTTGTACAAAATTCATGTACTACTTTTTCTTGATGCGCGCTCACAACTCGTGACGGGACCTGGGCGCTTACCATTAGCTCTTATTGCCATCATAGTTCCACTGCGTGACAGACTTATACACGTTATATACATCTATTTCAACAAGAGTGATACTATCATGGCAATAAGAGGTCATGGTAGGTCCCCTTTAAGGAGATTAAACACTCATGTGGAAGGAAATGCGGATAAAATATTATGCGTCCTTGACTTGTTCAGAATCATTGAACCTGAGCCTGCTTCATAGTTATTAAATAAAAGTTTTTGCAATAACCCGTTTATGCCTTTGTGCGTGCAGTAAGCAAAAAATTGTTTGTTGTTTGATATAGTTGGTACCCGGATATTTAAGGTTCTTATTCGGTATAAAATTTATTATATTTTTTTGAGAAATCCGGTCCAAAACACTTTAAATTTAATTACGTATTTATGGTCTAATAAAAGGACATGATACAATTATTTCACCAATCACCAAACACTTATAAATACTCTTGAAGCTGATGGTAGGCTCGAATAATTGGCTTGAATTGGAAGTCACAGATCCCAACTTCAAAAATAAATTAAAATACGTATTATTTAATATGGTTTATTTTTGTATAGTTTTTTTGTGTGTAAAAACTGGGAATATATAGCGCAATGAAAAATTCTTCCCAAGTGAATATTCTAATTATCAGAGGCCAGGACTAGGAAATGTTCAGTCTCCGTTTGTCCCAGTAACTAGGGGTATGTAAAGTGTATTTACCCGAAACCGGTTGGTGTCATCCACCAATCCATATGGGATGCCGAAGTATTCGTTAAATTTTCCGTTTTCGCTGACTCGGCCGCGCACCAGGCCGCTGCGCGTGCGCACCACGGGCGCCGGCTGCCGCAGCAGGTTCACCGCGATCAGGGACGCCAGTGCCACCCACTTCATCTCACGTCCATCGCCGTACTGACAACAAAACTTCGAAAATTCTAAATGCAATGTCAAAGATTATAAAACCGACAGAATGCACAATGTCTAATTATATTCTACACGCGAGCCTCGTCGCTGACATACTTACTTTTGTATTATATTTTGTTAATTATTATATTAAATAGAAACATTTCAATGGTCGATTCATATTTATTTATTTCTTCTTAATATAAAAAAGTAAAAAACTAATTTTAGTTAGGTTATTATGCTCATCTGGTTGATATATCTATGCAGATAAATAAAATTGAAGTGTCTGTTTGTAATTCCAAACAGCTTTTTAATAAATTCATAGAAAGTATATACCGTACTGATTTACTAAAACAAATTTAAAAAAAAATATCTACCTGTCTGCCTATCTGTTGGTTCCGGGTTATCTCTGAAACGGCTGGACAGATTCTAACGGGACGTTCACTGGCAGATAGCTAATATTACAACGAGGAACATAAGTTACATTTACAAAAAAAAAATTATGGTTCCGCGGCTATTAAATTAAAGCATTCGACTTATATTTAATAAACGAGTTTGGAGTGAATTTCTCAATTTCCGTATGAGCTGTGAATTAACCATTAATTCGTTCGAGTGACATACAGATCTGTCTCTAAAATAGAGTCTCAGTTCACATTTATTTAGGGATAACAATTCATTAATAATTCGTTGATTTTGTCAACCTTTCAATCAATTACTTAATAAACATACCACCTTTGACTTTGCCCTAAATTATGCTAATACAATTCAAGTCACTAATTGTTGCCGTCGGACTATTCGCCGCTGTTATTGTCACATGCTGACGTCATAAGTCTATTGGTAACCTTCCACCTTGTAGTCGGTAGTTTTACGTTTTGACAGATTTCATTTATTTTTTGTGTTTAAATTATATTTTGGAACAAAGAAAAAAAACAATAATAATGGAAAAAAGGTATGGGAGTGGCTAGAATTGAATGGAACATTGCGCTGACCACATATAACATGGGATAAGGACAGGAGGATCCTGATGATGATAATGGCGGTATAACCAATATACAATCGAATTTATAACCTCATCCCTTATTTGAAGTCGGTAAAGAAATACTATAAATAATATATGCTTACGTCATCCCAGAAGCTCCCCGAAGGGGTAAGCAGAGGTGTTGGAACAACAATACCTTTCACCGAATATGATTAAGTGCCAACGTGACAGAGGGTGAGTCCATCGCCGTCTCAGGCACTTTACATACGTCTTTGAATTACTTCTCAGACATATGCAGGTGAAAAATAGTAAAAAACAGAATAGAATAAATGATTAAAGGTGGAATCTTTACATCAAACATGTTGTTTTTGGCTATTTTAATAGATAGATAATACGAAACTGTTCGAGCGTGAGTCCGACTCGCACAGGGTCGTTTTTTTATGTTATACGCACAGACATTTGATGAACCTATAGACGACAACCTATGACGCATTATATCTGTATAAATATTTGTAGTCATATTTGGCAAGATATTAAGAGCAGTGGTGGCCTTGAGGTTTGAGCAGTCTCCTGCTACCCAAGTTCGAATCCCAATGAGTTTTTATAAAAACTTATGTGCAGTGATTTCACACCACGTGCTTTACGGTGAAGGAAAACATTGTCAGGAAACCTGCATATGTCTGAGAAGTAAATCAAAGGATATATGTATAGTGGCGTCACTTTGGCATTTAAACATGTTCGCTGTAAAGTTGTTAATAATAATGATCTCCTACCGAATTTCGGTTACGGCGGCTAATTTCAACGAGGATCATCCATGTGCGCAGGAGATATTATAGTGCTCAAGTGTGTGCGCAAACACAGGTGCACTCTTTATTCCCTCACTCTCATCACTATGAGCTTTTGCCTTTTTTTTTTGCCTCCCATCCCACTGGATGGGAGGCAATCCGACACGACCGGAGAGAGGTCAGGCGGAGGACCAACGGTGCAACGTGCGCCCCGAGCCACGGGGGTGGACAAACACCCAACTTACTAACTCCGGCCATTTTATTGTGAATTTCTTTACGGAAAAACCCAATATAAATTTTGACCCGACCCGGGAATCGAACCCGGGACCTCGTGATCTCGAGACCAGGGAACTTCGGGGAATACAGGCGTGAGCATATGTATGTATATATATGAACATAATGGATTAACAATCTTACTAGTACTTACTTAGTAAAAGCAATGTGCCCTATCTGTGTGTATTTATTCTTTATTTAATATGATACATTTAGTGTTGTTTATCTATCTGGCTTGACGACCTTGTAAGCTATTCGATTCGGACTAGCCTCAGTCTTAATGACTAGAGTTATTATTATTTAGCCTATTTTATTTTATATCCTTCAAAATTACATTATACACGCGTAGATATAGTTTACGTAAAAATGGAAAAATAAGATCCCGAGGCGTGACCCGAACCCACGACCTCTGCAAACCGTGCAGTTGCTCTACAACTTCTTCTTAGTCTTAACCTCATGACTGAGGGACGTGACCATGGTGCGACGTCTGCATTAACATTGCTTTCCAAGCCTCTCTATTTTGTGCCATCTGGATGGTAGCCTGAAGAGTAGTCCTCGTTGCAGCCTGGGTCACATCCGTTCATCGTATTGACGAACGACCCCTGCTTCTTTTGCCCTCGACCCGTCCCGTAATCATCAGCCTTTCTAGGCTGTCTGCATCGCGTAGTGCTGTGTGCTCTACAACTGAGCTACTCGTAATCCTACCTCATGCGTCGATTTTAGGCCTCCTGACAGGTTAAATAGCCACGAAAATGTACATATTAATCAAATTAAGTAGCGTAAGATATTTTCATTATGTTTTATACTTGCCTGCATGCTAATACAATTTGTCACCATTATACCTTACATCGAATTAGATTTTTGTTAGATGATTATGATTTATACTGTATCGATAAAATGTACCTACATGATGCCAGCTGAGTTTCTTGCCGGTTCTTCTCAGAAGGCTTGTTTCCGAACCGGTGGTCAATTCCTCGACATTCATAAGTGCTTTACCAGGGCCTAAAATTAATAAATATTTTTCATTTATTCATTTCAACTAAGTACCTAAGTATCTGTGTAAGCTAAGCGTCGTCTTGACAAACAAACGCACGTACAAAAAAACCTTTATTACAATAAACGCGGGCAGAAGCTGGTAGTTCATCTATTATCAGCCGTCGGGGTTCGAACCCGCGGACCTTTTGGCTCCCAGGCCATTGACCGGGCTATCAGACTGATAAATACGCGTTCATTGCGTCATACTTACGTACTACACAGGTACTTGAGTTAAATCTACACTAATATTATAAACAGGAAAACTTTGTTTGTTTGGTTGAATGAATAGGCTCAAAAACTACTGAACCGATATCAAAAAATCTTTCACCATTGGATAGCTACATCATCAGCGAGTAACATAGGCTTTATTTCATCCCCGTACTCCCACGGGAACGGGAACTACACGGGTGAAACTGCGTAAGGTCCGCTAGTTATTAATAAATTAGGCTAAGTTGCCCACGTGAACAATAAGAACTCTCAGAAATATATATAACTGAGCCCCGCGGTATCACCCGCGTAGACTTCATGTCGTAGGTGGCCAGCGGAACCCAAATGTTTTTTTTAATGTTCAGCCGTTCCGGAGATTAGTCGGAACAAACAGACAGACAGAGAAAAAATAAATTGGATTATATGTGTGAGTACCCTATATACTTACTTTCATAATGCATTTAGTGAAAATGCTTTTCATTTGAAATTACAAAGAGACAATTCAATTTTATTTATCTGTATGTAAGTATATACGTATAGATAATATAAATTGTTTAATTAGGATCTATATACGTCAACAACTCCTTCTCAGACATGTGCTGAGATCGTGACACGGAGTTTTTCACTGCCGCCGTCACAAGTCACCGCGTCGACGTAAACACAGATTTATATAGGATCGAAACAGCGACATCTGTCGGACTCAAGATGACACAAATGTCAGCCCATACAAAGTAGAAAACTCGAAATAGGTACTTTGGTTTCCTCACGACGTTTCAGCGTGAAAATTATGTTGTGGAGCGGTTTTAATTTAAAAAAAATCATTGGTATTAGCCTTCGCGAGTAATGATCGCTGACCATGAATGCACTGGCTCTGTTGCCAGTATGACCTGACGTTAATAAAATACATGCACATTACCCCCCGCTGAGCGCTCATAACTCGCGACGGCTCCTTTTTTTTTTTTTTTTTTTACCGTGGGAAATCCGTCATGGATACGCCAACCGCTGCGGGGGCGGCGGAAGGGTTATGCCGGACTCGTACCGGCTAAAACCCACGGGTGTTCCATCTCGTCGCTTTTACAGGGGGGGCGAGCGATCGCGTTAGCATTCTTGCATTGCCCCCTCTAACGATTGGCCGTAGGGCCCCTCTTCTTCCCTGGCAATACCAGGCTTTACTCTATGGGAGGGCGCGTTGGAACACGAACGCGCCCTTCAATCGCGAGGGCCTTGCGTCAGCACCGAGACCCCCGTCCCGGCGCCCGCAGCCCTCTTATGGAGGCATATGCCGTATCTCGGCACGCCTCCTGCGGCCGGTCCTTCGGCGGCGGATTGGGTCTGCCAGGGGATCGTCCTCCCGGCCCCGCTCAGCCACCTCTTTCTGCGACATAACATCCTCACAGAAGGACACGGCCACATCCCAAGTCCGGGAACTGCCGACCATGGCCCGAACCAATGTCGGCAGCGAGATGTCTGATCCAATGTTTGCGACGAGGACACCGCGCTGCACCGCCCATGCTGGACAGCGTTCCAGCGTGTGCTGAGCGGTGTCCACGTCGCAGCCGCATTCATGGCACCTTGGAGTCGGCTCCCTCTGCGCCACCCCGTGCAGGTACTTCCCAAAACAACCATGCCCAGTCAATACCTGCACGAGGTGATAGGTAAGCGACCCGTGCTTGCGGCTTGTCCACTCCTTGAGTACCGGGCGAATGGCCTCTATGGTCAGACGCCCGGCCTCCGGCTCCGCGAGCCGCTCCTGCCACTTGGTCAGTGCGTGGCCCTGCGCGTTTTGCCGCACGCGCCTCAATTCTTCGGGCGCGGCGGCGCCGCCGTCTTGTCGGGCCTCGGCGCTCCGCCTATAGACGGCCGCAAGCACCTCAGCCTCGAGGTCCCAGGGTGGGGTCCCCGCCAATACACAGGCCGCGCCGTGTGAAATGGTGCGGTATCCACGGATAACCCTGGTGGCCATGACCCTCTGCGGTCTCCGCAGCTGGGCCCTATTGCGGGCGTCCAGGGCTTCCGCCCACACAGGCGCACCGTACAAGGCCATTGACCTCACCACCCCGGTATACAGTCGGCGGCAACACGCACTCGGTCCTCCCTTGTTGGGCAGGAGCTGGCTAAGCCCACCAGCCGCAGCGACGAGTTTGGGGGCAAGGCGCTTAAAATGCGCGTGGAATTTCCACCTGCCGTCGAGGACTAGACCAAGATACTTCATCTCAGTCCCTATCTCGACGACAGCACCCCCGACGTCAAGCTGCGCCCCCGCCGGTGGCTTCTTTCGAGGCCCGTGGAAGCAAAGGGCTTCGGTCTTGCTGAGGGCGACCTTCAGGCCCAACTGTCGAATTCGGTCAACAATAACCGCTACTCCGGCTTCCGACAGTGGTATCGCTTCAGCGAAATTCGCCGCCCTTGCTGTGACAAGGGTGTCGTCCGCGTAACAAACCACGTCGACTCCAGACGGGAGAGCACTGCGCAGCACCCAGTCGTACCCGATGTTCCACAGGAGCGGCCCTAGTACCGAACCCTGTGGAACACCGCACACAACACGCCGGCGCAGCAACTCCCCGTTCCCATCGACGCAGACGACACTCCTGTCCAGCAGGTAGTCCTCAAGGACTCGCCGTAGGTACGCTGGTACTCGATGGTACCGGAGCGCCTCAGCCACACAGCTGAAGGGGAGGGTGTTGAAGGCGTTGGAGATATCCAACGATACTGCCAACATCACCCCGCCCCCCGCGACGGCTGCTTCGGAGAGGGACTTTACGCACAGAATTGCGTCCACTGTGGACCGTCCCTCCCGGAAACCGTATTGGCTGGTGGCTAGATCCGGGCCTACCGTGCGAAGATGGTTTGTGATGCGGGCAGCGATTATACGCTCAAAGAGCTTGCCCGCCTCATCCAACAACACAATAGGCCGGAGCCCCGACGAGTCTAGAGGACGACCCTCCTTCCTCAGCAAGACAAGTAAGCCCTGCTTCCATACTGAGGGGAAGCGCCCGCATGCTAAACACGCGTTTAGCATTCCCCTGAAACGGGCCTCGAGTGCTCCCAGGGCCAACACCAACGCGCGGCCTGGAACCCCGTCGGGCCCTGGAGCCGTCTTCTTGGCGCGGAGCCGTAGAATCGCCGCCCCCATTTCACCATCGGTTATGGGGGGTATGGGGGTGGCATCTGTGTCACACACCGTGAGTGGCGGCGCCATCCCTGGCGGCTGAAAGTCTGCACTCTCGGGGAATAGCGCCGCGACAACTTCCTTGAGGAGGCGGGGCTGGAGTGTCTCCGTTAATGGGGCGGCCTGCCCGCGCAGCTGTTTGCGCGCATACCGGTATGGCCTGCCCCACGGATCGCGGCTTAGCGCTTCCAGCATCTCCTCTCGGCATCTGGTCTTGGCTTGTGAGATGGTCAGCTGCAGAGTCTTCTTACGTAGTCTGTAAGCATCGTACAGCTGACCCTCGGTTTCCTCGTCGCGTACGCGCTGCCTTCTGCACCGTTGGTAGGCTCGGCGCGCGGTGACGCAGTCCCAGCGGAGGCTAGCAATCTCCGCCGTCCACCAATACACCTGTCGCTTCGGCGGTCGGCGGGTGGCGCGCGGCATAGCCGTATCGCAAACGTCTGTCATCGCCTGCTGGAACCACGACGCTTCCTCCTCCACGTCGATGCGCGACTGAGGCTGTGAAAACCAAGACCGCACCGTAGCCGCCTCTTCAAGTAGGCCCACATCCAATTTCACCAGCGCCCACCTTGGGAACGGCCTCCGACACCCTCTGCGACCTCTTGATGTCCCCGTCGTGGGGGAGACACTGAACCGAATATATCGGTGATCCGAAAGCGTCTCAACCCCTTCAAGGACCCGCCAACCCTGTACTTGCGCCGCGACAACAGGAGATGCAAACGAAATGTCCACAATTGATTCTCCCTGCTGTCGCACGCAGGTGCTCACAGATCCTTGATTTAGGACGGAGACTACTCCAGCAAGGACCGCCCACTCTTCCAGGGTTTCGCCACGAGCGTCTGTAGCCCGACAGCCCCATGCCGTTGACTTTGCATTGAAGTCTCCAAGGACGAGTACCGGCAGCGGTGACGCCCGTCTCATCGCCGCCCCAACCTCGTCCAAGAAGGTCTCAAATTCGGCAAGGGGCCTGTTCGGGGAAAAGTACACCCCAATAAGAGCTAACTCCCCACAGGCTACGGCGACGAAACCCTGTCCTCTCTCTCTGACAACCAGGTCTCCTGCGCCTGCTATGACCACGGTTCCCGTTATATCACCCGCCCAGTTGGGTCTGTTCGGGACGAAGTAGGGCTCCGCGGCCACCGCAACGTCAACCGACCACTCCAGCATTGACTGCAGGAAAAGATCCTGAGCCCTAGCAGAGTGGTTAAGGTTGCACTGCAGGACCTTGGTTGGGAGACTAATCTTTGTCTGCTACCGTGTCCTCCCTTCGGCTAGTCAGCGCAACCGCTATTGGGGTTTGTGCCCCAGTGGGTGCTGGCTGCCGTCGACTGCCCGGTTTGACCGGCGCAGTCTTGCATTTTCTGTTGCCAGCCACATGGTTAGCTGGCTTTTTTGCCTCAGCGCATATAGCGCAGAAGGGCTCTGCATCGCACTCACGCGCCCTATGACCGGGCTTGCTGCAGCGGTAGCAGTCATCGCTGCGGTCCACTACTGAGGTGCACTGCGGCACCATGTGGCCAGTTCTGAGACACCTGAAGCAGCGTGTCGGTTTCGTCTCCAGTAGCGTGACCCGTGCACTAACCCAGCCCACAAGCAGGCGGCCCTTATCGGTTAGCGCTTTTGCGGTTGCCACGGGGCAGCGCACCCACACCGCATAGAGACCTGCTGGGGTAGGACGTACCGCTCCTGTCTTAATAGCCCCATCTGCGCATCCGGTCGCCTGAGCAATGGCCGCCGTCACTTCCGCTGTAGTCGTTGAGTCGTCCAGCCCAGATATACGCACCTCTGCGCATTTAACGGGCCTGGACACCCTCACAACATCGGCACTCAGAGACTGCCTTAAGCGTTCAGCGAGAGCCTCCGCTTTTTCACCGCTGGCCTCTCCAGAAACCTCCAAGATTCGAGCTCCTGTGGCTGCTACCTTCATACGAACAGGTGGTATGCCCTGGGCCTGGAGGTCCTGAGAATCCAGCTTCACTTTGGCTTCAGCCATGATCGAAGCGTAGGTGACCCCTTTGGCCACTGCGTCGGGCTGTAGAGTCAGCACCACAACAGCGGTCCTGGGGCTTCGTAACTGAGGGCCCTGGCATTGCACAGTTTTTGCCGGAAGATTGGCCTTCTCACCTTTCCCGCTTTTATTTGTGGGCTTTGGTTTCGGTGGGGCTTCCTTCTTTCTCTCCGACGGCTTCTTACGTCCTACAACTTGTGCCCAAGATGTACCGGTTTGTGCTGACTGCGTTTCAGGGCCACCTTTGGCGACTGCGGGCAGATCACGTGCAGGAGCAGGACGGCTAGCTCTTTGCCGAGTTCTCCCCGGCCCCTTTTTTTCTTCCGGAATTGTTTCCGTCCGCGCACCAGCATTCACCGTGGTCTGGCTCTTCTGGTGAGGAGGAAGATCCATGCGCCTCTCCCACTCTCCAAACCTGCGTTCCATGGCCGCCATTACTACTGTGACCATATCTTGCGCCGGCGGCGCTGGTGTAATCAGCTGCTGCTGCGGTCTGGATTTCTCAAACTCAGCCCGCAACTTCACCAACTCCCCTCTCACTTCCGCCAATTCGGTGCGTAGACGGTTGTTGTCAGCCCACACCCCTGCAACCTCCGCCATGTCAGCCCGAAGACGATCGAGTTCCGCCTGCAGCTTTCTCGTTTCGTCGGTAGCACTACAGCCATATAGCCTCGTCCCGTACTCATGCGTCGAGGCTGCGACTTCCTTCAGAGCCCGTACGAACGTGCCCTTCAAGTGCCCCGACTCGGTGGCTACTTTGAGGATGATCTTTGCATCAGCCTTAATCCTCTCCAGGCAATCTCCCGCTGGCGGACTTCGCGGTCTAACCGCCCCGTCTATGCTAAGGCTTTTTCGCGCCTCCTCTGCCTCACGGAAGGTTTCCTCCACTCCTTTCTTTTTCTTTTTGCCCCCTTTAGGCTTTGCCGCTTGAGTGCGGCCGGCAATCTCCCGTCCTGATGTGGCCGAGGAGAAACCAGAGCCATCAATGTCACCCTTTTTGTATTGGACTGCCTCTGTCGGTGTTTGTTCGGCAGCGGTGGCGGCTTGCGGCGGCATCTTTCTGCGACGATCACTCACCTCTCGCCCAAATACAGCGGAGGTTTGCGAGCAATCGCTCTCGCTCAGTGCCTCCAGGGTCAGGGTAGCCGACCCACAAGCAAGACTCTCCGTTTTATTCACTTTAGAAAGTGCTGACGCTGCTCTACGTCGCCGCACCGCTGACGCAGGCCCCATCACCGGGGCTGGCATGTCTTCCTCTGAGGACGGACTAGCCGAGCGACCACCTCTTCCTAGTGCTGGGGCCCAGAAACGGCCTCTGTCTTCCTTATTCTTCTTCTCGGCAAGGGTAGTACGCTCCCGAAGGGTACGTAACTCCCTGCCACTCTCCACTTCATCTTCATCGTTGGGCTGTATTTTTGGTTCCATGCTCCATAAAAAACCTCTTTTCATCCCAACGGCTCCCCACCCTCCTTGGAGCCCGCATATTTGGGGATGCCACATTGGCACCAGGGCTACCGCCAGGATATAGAGCCCCGAGACTAGCTGCCCACGAGACGAACGATGCTCGCTGCCACCACCACTTAGGTGACCGCTTACATCGCCGGCTGCGGACCTCTTGACCCCAGGACTCTAACCTTCCCGTCATAGGGACGGGCTTGCAGCCGATTGACCGGTATGCGGCTACATACTGGCCTCCCGTGTCAGGGGAGACCCGGACCAAAGAGGCGTGTTGTCGGCGACGGACATCTTACCCGGCCCGCCGCGGACTCAACCCCCAGGACTCCTTTGCCCCCCATTACGGGTCCCCGCGCACGGCACTAACACGCGGGAGATCAGTCCCCCCCCCCCTCCCACCATCTACATTCTTTGAGATGGCAAGACCGCAATGCCTGACCTCAGCACACCGCAGCGGATTTTCAGGAAGGAAATGGGATGAGGACAGGATAGGGGAAAGGGATATGTGTTTTGAGTTTTTGCTTGTGTGTGTGTGTGTGGTTTTGCATGTATAAGTGTAAGTGTTGTGTGCTGTATGTATGCGTGCAAGAGTTTTGTGTGTGTGATTCATGAGTGTAGAGTGTGTATGTTTGTATGTAAATACCCTGTAGAGTGTACCCCCCCTTGGCTAGCTATTTGCCACCGATCTTTGGCCGGTGCCCAGGGTGCACCACGTGGAGGTTGCTGCCGTCGCACCCCAACTCGCGACGGCTCCTGTACTAACTGCATGTGTAATTAAAAAAGTAAAAGTAGGAATAATGTTGCCAACACCATTTCCGAACTGAATCCTTCATTTGGCGCAATATCCCACAAGTTCAAACACATTGCCCAATATTTTATTGTTAGGTTACATACGCTTCCTTTCGTGTTTGCGTTCATCAAACAACGATTAGGGCTGTCAAATGGTTATCAGTAATGACAAAAGAAAATAATTACATTGTTATCACAGAATTCTTGATTGTATTGTAACCGGCGAATTAATATTGACTGTATATTTCAAATACTTACAAAAGTAGTTAACTAGATTTTGAGAGCATCATGTCATTCTTATTCACGGAAAATAGACTTTAAAAAAAATCTACTTAGATAATACACTTATGAACTTACAAGAACTGACCACAAAATCAAGGTTTGGCTGTAAGTTATTGCATAATGTCCCAAACATTGTTTTCAAGTCAGATATTTTAGAGAGTCGTGAGAGAGAGAGAGCCGTTGTGGCGGCGCGGCTTGAGCAGTCGTCTGCGCAAGCGACGCAAGTTCCTATCCGAGACTGGCCTGTACCAATTAGTAGAGTATTTCTAAAAACTTATGTGGAGTGATTTCACACCACGTGCTATACGGTGAAGGAAAACATCGTGAGGAACTCCGTATATGTCTGAAAAGTAATTCAAAGGCGTATGTCCGTCTGAACGGCGAGAGACTCACCCTCTCTCACGTTAGCACTTAATCATATTCGGTGGAATTTGGGTGTTTTTGTTTACCCCTTTGAGGACCCTTCTGGGATGGCGTGAACATATTTATTTATACTGTAGAGGGCCTAGACAGATCTCCCCAGTCCCCAATTAGACAGGAATAAACTTACCGTGCCGTTTTTTTCCAGGATTTATAAGTAACACATTTTCTACAATACCCCGATAATGTATTCATATCAGGGCGATTTCTCTAGAAGGCTCATTTAGTTGTTATTGCGTAAAATTACGTTTTTACATTAAAAACTATATTTTAGTTAAATTTAAAGATAGAACCTAACTTTATACCAAATTCATCGAAAGCATGACAACCATATACGTAACGTTTTTTAAGTTCATTGCGACAGCTATGTGTTGCAAACTGGTTTTTCTGCGAAGGTCAATGATACGCTACTAGCACGAAGGTCTGTTCTGTTGCAATTTATCTTACTTATTCACTATTAAGATCTAGACTGGAATCGAATATACACTTAGTTGTATTTAATTACTAGCTGTGTCCCGCGGTTTCACCCGCGTAGACTTAATTTAATTAAAAAATAATAATACGCCTAAGTTACTCCTTGGAACATTAGCTACCCGCTTGTGAAAGACCTGTTATAATCAGTCCGGCCGTTTCGGAGATTATCCGGAACAAACAGACAGACAGACAGACAGACAGACAGAGAATAAAATGTAAAATTGGTTTTTCTATGTCAGTACCGTGTAATACTCTATATAGATGTGTAATTTTGGAATTGCAAATAGACACTTAATTTTTTTTTGTGTGTGTTTATACATTTATCTGTATACATAACACACCTGGCTCCCGTAGTATCCCCAGTTACCTCCTTACGTACTTTTAGGTAGATTTTGCGCGAAATAACTGCTCCGAAACACCTATAACACATAATAAGTCAACAGACTTCCAGGGTTCTATAATGATTGCCAAATATGTTAAATTGGCAACCGAACCGAAAGCACGACCTTCTTACTATTTACCGGCTTGTTAACTTCACAGATCCAAGAGCATTCACTAAAGGAACTGTTTTGTTTTGGTGTAAATATATAAATATGCTCACGCCATCTCCGAAACACATTTCACCACAATGGTAAGTCCATAGCCATCTCAGGCACTATACATGCGTTTCTGAATTATTTCTCATTCATATCCAGGCCCATGATGTTTTCCTTCACCGTAAACTGCGTGTGGTGAAATCACAACACTTCAGTAGTATTTTAAAAATAATGTTGGTACAGGCAACTGGGATTTGAAATTGCGTCGTTTGCGTAGCAGACGACTTCCCTAACTACACAGCCACCACGGCTCTTAGGTCCATGATATAAACCCATAATAATATCGGTGGTAATTTTTTCGACGTTCATAAGAGAGGCTTAAACTGCATAATCATTTTCATTTTCATTTTACATATTGGGTATATTTTACGATTTGATATTATTACATATCCCCTGCATTACTTGCATTTACATAAACATTAACTATATTTACCAAACAAAAAGTTTACACACCTTATCAAGCATTCATCCAATGTTATATCCGCAAATCCAAAAAACACTGATTCCACATATTTATCACATTACAAACTGATACCAAATTTTGGACTGTTCTATAATCGGACGTAACTATAAACGTAAAAGCTGTAGTAAGTGTCGTTATGCACGTGCGTTTATCGACTGAGGTGTTGTTGATAGCTCGTGGATTGAGTATCGATGCTCCTTTCACAAGCCAAGGTCGGGGTGGACTCACGATCTTGTGATCGTCGAACAAAAGACACATGCGCAGACGCTGGGCTCGTATTTTTTATTTTATTATGTTTTCTGCGGTTGTGTACACAGATTTATAATAATAATTATCTCCTAACGAATTTAGGTTACGGCGGCAAATCTCAACGGGGAACAGCCATCTGCGCAGAAGATAATATAGTGCACAAGCTTGTGCGCAAAAACAAGTGCATTCTTTATTCTCTCAATCTCATAGTCCGAAGAGAGATCAGGCGTTAAAGCCAACGGCTTAAAGTGCTTTCCGAGGTACGGGGGTGCTAACACCGCCAACGTCCAAACTCCGGGCATTTATTGTGAATTTCTTGACAGAAGAACCCTATATACATTTTTGACCCGACCCTGGAATCGAACCCGGGACCTCGTGATCGGCAGGCGAATTACTAACGACTGGAGAAACAAGGCATTTACTGACTTACTAAGTTAGTAAGAGATCACAGAGTTAGTAAGGTATTATTGTCATGATAGTTTGACTGTGTGACTGTGACTTGTATATATCTCATAATTATTGCCAATCTGTCATTGCAATTAGAGTTCGGGGCCTACCACCATCGGTTTAAAAAGAGCGTATTAAGAGCTTCTGAGTTTTGACGTTTCATTTTGGTACCTACCGTAAAATTAAACGTCAATGCTAAGAGCTTCGTGCTGCTTAAACGATATAGTTGGCCCTCCGTAGGTCTTCTTCTTGACCTCATTTGGGGTTGGTGTGACCTTCGCAACCTCTTTCACGAGTATAGTGATAAGAGTTATACCAGTTGTCAGATTAGGCTTTGGACTGGACTGTAGTGAGTGCTCAAAGCATTTTCAATGTAGGATACAGCTACTGGCCATGTATATGGTAAGCGTTCATGACCTGTGATCCACCCTGCTAGAATCCCAAATCACCCAGTATGATTATGTTACCAATATGTTCAGGTCTTCAGATTCCTGAAGATGCAGGTAGACTTTTCATCAGTGGTGAGATTAATACGTAATTATTATTTTCAATTGTTGATACGGGTGAAATCTGAATGATATGAAAACACGAATGTAAATAAATAGGGGTACAGCTATTTTATATAAAGTAACTTGTCATTTTTGTGTTGGTCGCGTTCAAACGGTGTAGTATATTACCATCAGGCAGGCTAAATGCTTGATTGCCATCTACGTAATAAAAAATATACACTTACCTTGTTTAAAACGATAAGCAATTGCAGAAAACATAACAAACAACAACATGGTATGTAATTTAAGTCTCATCGCAGTATCCATAGCTAGCATTTTTCCTTTTCTAGTCCTTTAACCAATAATTATGGAGTTGGCCAGACAACGTAATTGCATTATCAAACGGAATGTCTACTTCCACCGTAAGTCTAATGGGGCTTAATTCGTTCGAGTTTTTCCTTAGAAATAAATTACATACCTTATTTTTAAACGAACGATATTTTATTGACAACTCTTTATTATAACTAAACCAGCTTTTATTTTTACTTTTGTAATACTGGTGGGGTCGCGTATAAGTAGAACACAGAGTTATAAACTTAAAAATAATAATAAATATGCTAAAGCCATTCACGAAGGGGTAGACAGAGGTTTTCTAACAACAAAACCCACATTCCGAATCAGACGCCGTCTCGGGCACTATGCAAACGTCTTTGATTTACTTCTCATGCATATGCAGGTATCCTCATGATATTTTCCTTCACCGAAAAGCGCGTGGGGTTAAATTGGTGAACATTTTTAGTAAAACTGGTACAAGCCGCCATGATTGGAACTTGCGTCGCAGGCATCGGCAATTTATAAATTGTTTACTCTAAAGATGGCGCCACGGGTCAGATCGCTCAATTATTGCCAAAACTCTTTTAACCAGTTCTCTTAAATTTATAGTATAGTGAAGTCAGAGATTAACAGTGCCCCATGAAGTATGGACCATTTTCAGATATTATAATATAATCACACCATCTAGTCCCAAATATAATTTCAAAAGTTGTGTCATACCCATCTCGAGCTTTATTATAGTGACGACGTTATTATCAGTGACAACTCACTTAAAATATTAAAATCACAATAAGTTGTTTATAGTAATCGCTGGAAGTACTAGTCCGTTACATGGACGAAGTATTTTTTTTTTATTATTGGGCATAAGCTAGTCATCATTATCATGAAATTTAAAAGTAACGACTCTTGTCGGTGGAACCGATGCAACTCTTCCCATTTGTCTCTGTCCAGTGCCATCTCTTTGACCTTATACGTCACGTCAGGCACATTTTTAACTTGGCATGTATGTTGTTATAGTAGTGTTGATAAAATAAATAAATTATCTTTAATGATCTTTCACAATTCCATACATATCCTAGCTATTTATGCACTAATTCAATTTGGATTTCAACCTATATTTAAAGTATGTGGTATTCCAGAATCTAATAATTTCATCGTCCCACACGGGCGTCATGGAGCAGTTCTTGTCAATGTTGAAGGCTTGAGGGTTGTTTTCAGTTGCTGGTTCCCATTTTGAAGAGAGTATTGGGGTTACAACTGGCGTGGGGTTCCTGAAATCAATAAACATAATTACGTAAATACTAATCCGGGAGTGGGACCATAAACATGTTGCCGAAATAATACGAGTAGGATAAGAATAGGATGATTATCATAAGATGACAATAGTATTAATATAAGGACCTAAATAAAGACAATTTCAGGACTTTTTTCAATTCGCTGAACACCAAAGAGATCGATTGATATTCTTCATTACTGCACTGAACTAAGCTGCGTCGGGAATAAAATCGTTCGGCCGCGTATGCAACCGATCTTTTGTGGTAACAAACGAAGAAAAAATTGTCTTTGTACGATACTGGTCACACTCGTAACCATCGAGCTGGTTTAAATCTTTTTTAACTCCCTAGAAATGCATTTCAAGATCTCACATTTCGATATACGAATAGTTTTACTTGAGAGTTAAAAAGCCAAAACATTCCTTACAACTTTCGGTTTGATAAAAACTCAACTCACCCGTATTTGGCGAAATTGGTCCACATCGAGGTGACCTTGTTTACAAATTCAATCTCAAATAATACCACAGGCAATGGAACTTTAATCTTGAACATGTAGAACAGCTCATCCGCGTGTGTAGCTCCAGGATGCCTCACGAACCCATACAACAGCTTGGCAATATTTAACCAACCACTATAGGAAAAAATATACGCGTAAATTGGCTTGTCTGAACTCTTCAATAGGAGATGAGTAGTAGCTATAACTGGGTACGTTATACTTGTATCACCCTCGTAGCGAGCAAATTTCGCTATCGTTGTCTTAGATATATCTTCATCACCCATGTATAGTTCTTTAAGCTGAAAGGCGGCTTCAGTCTTAGCTTTTTCTGAAGGAAATTTGAGATCTCTTGGTAAAGCTTTGAGGAAGTTCAGGTTAGATATTGTAGTGTCGTTCTCTTTTCCAGCAAACATGTATCCTTCGGCGCTATTGTGTCCAATAATGAGCGGTACTTGATTGTACTCTCCTTTAGATAACAAATTAAATGGAGTATCTGTTAAGAACGGTTCTAGTCCTGGAATTTTTTCCTCAATGCAAGGCACAAAAATATTTTCCGAAAGGACAATATCACCTTCGTTTCTCGGAACCCTGACTTTAAGCAGCTCTTCCGCAGTCATGTTTGTAAATAGTCTATACAATTCGTATGGATCTTGGGTAGTGTGTCCAATCTGTTGTGCTAACAAACTAGCCGTCTTTAAAGGTTCGAATTGTAAACTCCAAGGCGACATTGCAGATCCACTTTGCATGATTGCTTTATGAAACAATCCTTTAGACATTGGCGATAACAAATGGTACAACACTGACGCAGAGCCAGCACTCTCGCCAAATAAGGTAACATTGTCCGGGTCACCACCGAATTCCTTAATATTTCTTTTGACCCACCTCAAGGCTTCAACCTGGTCTTTCAGGCCCGCATTGCCTGGAGCTTCTTTGATGCCGAGACATAAGAATCCTAGGATTTCCAATCTGTAATTGAATGTGACGAGGACTACGCCATGCCTGACTAGATACTCTGGGCTGTAGATGAAGGGTGTACCAGACCCGTCTCTGAATCCACCTCCGTGAATGAACACCATGACTGGAAGAGGTTTGTCACGTTTAGGCAATGGAGTGTATACGTTTAATGTGAGGCAATCCTCCTCGCCAAGGACGCTGGTTGAAGTGAACCGTTGCTTGCATCTGATGTTTTCGTTGACTGCGTTGAATATTCCATTCCATTTTGGAAGTGGTTGCGGTCCCTGGAAATGTAAATAATAATATTACTTACTTATTAATTTCATGAAGTTGATGTATTACATGCAAGTGCTTTTAAGGCGTGAATAAAATTAGCACTATTGGGCAACTTTACTATTTAAGAGCTTGTAGAAATTTTGATTCCGATATAATTGTATTACTACCTATGCTTCGATAGAGGTGTCAGTGAGAAACATAAATAAGTCACTTGTTTTGTAAAGATGTGGACTGAGTTATCACTGTACAAGTATTACGAAGATTGCCCATGTGAGCCAAATTTATATTCCCAGTTAATAGTTATTATTATTTAATAAATTCTCGAATCAAGGAAAAATCGTTCGATATAACTCACACAGACTCTCGCATCTACGAGATTATAAGCTATCTCGGTGTAATGTCCATAACTGGTATCACTGTCATGGCCGTGAGGGTATACGATAAACTTAACATCCTCATTACTTTGACAGTAAATAAGAGAGTAAATTTTAAAAACGACAACCCTACGGTCGATGGAGGAACCCTGTCTGATTTCTAACAATTTGGTCAAGATTCCATTCCAGTAAGCTAAGGTTATATTTACACTGTAGTTGCAAAATTTGCGCTTAGCTATTAATGGCGTGGCTTGCCGCCATAATGTGGTTGGTTGATGGTCGTTTCAAGGTTTGCAATTAGAATTAGATTAGAGGCTAACCACATGCACTAGGCAGGTGAACTGTAATTTACGCTTGTCGTCGCGTACGCGGCGGGGAGGTGCTGGCGGTTTGCGATTTATGGACGTATCGATACATTAGATAGATTATAAACCTATTGAGAATTTGTATATTCGCTGTGCAACTTGAATCCATAGTTTTCGGGCTGGTAAAAAGGCCTGTAGAATTCATAATAGGTATTCGAAGTTTTAATATAATATGTTCATGCCTAATTAAGATGATGGTGGGGTCTTTGAAGAGTTATACTGGAATGCCAGCCATGGACTCACCACCTGAGCTAATTAACTTCATCGAAAATAAAACTCGCATATTTCAAGGAGAGATGCATGAATGTATATTTTGTAGGGATGGTAACATGTGGCAAACAGTGGTCTCTGCTGGCGGGAATGAGATATCTTTATGAAATTTACATATTTTAACCCGTCTAAGTGTTTGCAATTCCGAATTAACAGCTTTTCACTAACTAGCATAATAAGAAACTATAGTAACATAGAAAAACCTTTATTGCCAGAAAAAATTGGCTAATCTCTGTAACGGCTGGATCGATTTTCACTGGCAGATGTTACAAGGAGTAACTTAGGATAGATACTTACATTTAAAATAAAATAAGTATCCGCTAAATAAAGCCTATGCGGGTACATCTAGTTATTAAGAAAACGAAAATCTAAGTAAAAAAGAGCCGTGGTGGCCTTGAGGTTTGAGCAGTCGCCTGCTACGCAAGCGACGCAAGCTCGAATCCCAGCGGGCCTGTACCAATGAGTATTTCTAAAAAACTTATGTACAGTGATTTCACACCACGTGCTTTACGGTGAAGGAAAACATCGTGGGGAAACCTGCATATTTCTGAGAAGTAATTCAATGAAGTATGTAAGGTGTCTGAGACGGCGATGGACTCACCATCTGTCACGTTGGCACTTAATCGTCTTCGGTGAAAAGTGGGTGTTGTGATTACAACACCTCTGCCTTCGGGGAATACAGGCGTGAGCATATGTATGTATGAAAATCAAAGTTACCTGAAATCTATATTCAGGAGTGACAGTAGCGTATGGTATCCCGAAATATTGTTCATGTGATCCGTCGGGCGCGACGGAGCCCTGCAGCAGGCCGGCAGCCAGGGCGCGCGGCGGGCCTGGCTGGCGCACCAGGCGCGCCGCCCACAGCGACCACAGCACCACCCACCGCACTGACACCCACGCACCCATCACGACACCCACACACCCACACTTCAATAACACTACTGATTTAACATGCTCCCACTTACTGATCTAGTTTTATTACTTTCATATTGGTCCTTCAATAATTACTTTGTTGAAATCCAGTGAAGATTTGATACACTGCTCTGTATGTAAGCTGTATTTAAGTGTACCTACATAGACTGTCTACGATGCCTTTATGTATTGCTATTTAGGTCTGCAAGTGACCCTCAATACTCATTTGCATAGTCAAGTAGCTGCTAATTAACACTACAATGGAAGAAAAAATCTTTGAAATTCGATGAAGAAATTGCATACGCAATTTGACTATATTAATATTTTTTTTATTTTGTAGATAAAGCTGTGATTTTGTTCTACTACATTTGCTCGCCCTGTATTCCCCGACGGGGTAGGCAGAGGTGTGTAATAACAATACCCACATTTCACCGATGATGATTAACTGCCAACGTATCTGTCACATTGGCACTTAATCATCCTGAGTCTATCGCCGTCTCACACACTATACATACGTATTCGAATTACTGCTCAGACATATGCAGGTTTCCTCACAATGTCTTTATGCACCGTAAAGTGTACATAAGTTTTTAGAAAACCTCATTGGGACAGATCCCCGCTGGGATTCGATCTTGCGTCGCTTGCGTTGCAAGCTACTGCTCAAACCCCAAGGCCACCACGGCTCTGTGATTTTGTAGCTGATATAATTAAGTATATTTAAAGAGGGGATCTATTATAAAAACTGTTCGAGGTGTTATCTGTCGAATATACATACGAATACGAACAAATCATAATATGACGTCACACTACGTAAACTAGTGATAATAATATAACCACGAGACCACTACAAACTGACAAGGAATTCCAACACTTATGTCCAAGCAGAAGAGCTGATATTACATTAAACGTTCACCTAAGACCGGTATCACCGGTAGTTGCGATGCACAACAAGCACCGTAACTATTAACCGATATACCCACTAGTTTACTTACATCACTATTACACTAGGAAACGATACAAGTAGTACGCTACACACACTACAACACGTTTGAATACACACTACAACAATTCAAATCAATGTTCCAAAAAGTTTGAACTGAACCGAAATCCGTTGTACATAACCTCACTTTTAGCAAGTCACTGACATAGACAATATTATTTAGTTACTCTAGGTCTTTGACCGCGGACACAGTTTTTACGATGCAATTATACATTTTCCGTGTAAATATACCACATTGTTAACAAAGTAGTGTATTTTATTGTTAGTTTTCCGTGTTAATATAACGTAAGCGTATATATCGTGTAAGAAACAAATAGGGAATGCGCTTGTGTCTGTTGTCAGACCGGTTGCTCGCGCACTTTCCATGTTGTGTCATTGCAGTGTTGTCGAGCACTTACCACCAAATAAATGCTAGCACTTTCCTTCTTGTTGTGTAAACATTGTGTGTTATGTGACGGTTGGACAAACCTATATTTATTTAAATAAAAAATTGTTGTGGTTTTAAATATAAAGGTACACTTATGCATTCATGATATTAGTAAAGATAATGATTTTTACATACAAACTCTCATATTTTTAAATCTGGCTTAGATAGATAACGTAAAACACTCGCCCAAATGATAATGTTTGCAAAATCATGTTTTAATGTATTTTTTTACAATTATAAAAACGAAACAAAAAATAAGGACTGCAACTGAAAAGTGCAAAATCATTGTAGTTACATCATTGAAGATAAATCATCGGTTATTATCTCTGATAAGGCTTGTCTGACACTTGTATGGTTAACATAATATTTGAAGAATATTCGAGGCTTATAGAAATATTTTTTTTTATAAAATAAAGGGGGCAGCTAACCATGAACATCTGCAACACTCCGGTGTTTTGCAAACTTATTTTCAGGTAGGTAGGTATAAATGTTATCGCCTTAATTCCCAGATGAATGGTTCGGAAGACGAAAGACTTCTTCTTTAAGCTTAAAATATATCATGAGCGTGCCTAGATTCTAATATTTAAAATATATCATGAGCGTGCCTAGATTCTAATATTTAAAATATATCATGAGCGTGCCTAGATTCTAATATTTAAAATATATCATGAGCGTGCCTAGATTTTAATATTTAAAATATATCATGAGCGTGCCTAGATTCTAATATTTAAAATATATCATGAGCGTGCCTAGATTCTAATATTTAAAATATATCATGAGCGTGCCTAGATTCTAATATTTATCATAGAGAGGAAGAAGAAGAAGTTTCTTTGTTTGTTTGTATTTTAGATATAGCCGACGGTCAACCTGTTGTCACCTAATTGTCTTATTTATATTATACAGCTGTTCAGATATTAACTTAAGCCTTAATAAATCAATTATAATTGTGATACCTGTACCTCTATAAAACATTTACGGCATTAATTAAACAAAAAAAAAAATTAAGAAAAAATATTCCTTAATACTAATTTATTTTAAAGCATGTTACCAGTGGACGGAGATCTTTATGGGCAATCATAAAAATACAACCACATGCGTTGTATATAATCCGCACATTAGTTAGGACTTTGGTCCACCAATTTGTGTAACTGAAGGTCGTTAGTCAGACGCTCTTCAACGTTGTATGCTAACGGACGTATCGTAAAAATCGTAAAGTATTTGGATATCACTCATAATATAATCGTTGCTCAAATCAGTGACCGTCACCTTGACCTACTGCTACTGAATGAGTTCTTAATATATTCTAGTGTTGTGTTGCAAACCGAATAAATAAGTGTGTTGAGAAAAAATCAAGGAGAACAGCATTGGTACATTCGTTAATTGAATGAGCATCAGTACTAGTATGTATAATTAGAGCTAGTGTTATTGAATTGTGGGTGCGTGATGGGTGCGTGGGTGTCAGTGCGGTGGGTGGTGCTGTGGTCGCTATGGGCTGCGCGCCTGGTGCGCCAGCCAGGCCCGCCGCGCGCCCTGGCTGCCGGCCTGCTGCAGGGCTCCGTCGCGCCCGACGGATCACATGAACAATACTTCGGGATACCATACGCTACTGTCACTCCTGAACACAGATTCAAGGTAGGCTTTTCAAACTAAGTAGCCCGTTTGAAAGGATAAAAACTTATTAGCCCTTGTAACACCAGATATTCCATGGCTGTACTGTGTGTTTAGTCTGATGGTACCCGTTTGGTCTGATAACTAATTTGCCTGCCATTGCCTCATTCGGGATAGCCGGCTCGATTCCGGTTCATTAAAAACGTATAATTTTGTAAGATTTGCAGTAATTTGCTCTGTGCTGATTGTATGCGTCAAGCGAGACGAAATTATTTATTACATTATACATACCTACCAAATTTGAAACAAAAGACAAAGGGAAAAATAAATCCAATGTTATATATTCTTGATCTTAAGAATTTTCCGCGTACAACGTTATGACCTTGAATATGAATGAACAAAAACATATTAAAATAAGAAACAGTCGGTTCTCGAACAACGAAATTATACTAATTCATATTCACGTTTAATAATATGCAATACTAAGCAGATCTTGAACCATGGGCAATGACAAATGTTCATCACATAAATACGCGTAGCCTGATATAGGAATGCAACTCAGACACCTAGCATAGTTGTTAGGTATACTAGACCAATAGACTTGAGTCCCCGATGAAACTGATGCATTAAATTATGATATGTTAACTTTGCAGGCACCAGGACCAGAACCAACTTGGGAAGGAACGTTCCACGCGATCAACGACAACATCCGATGCCAGCAGAGCCTTAATGATATCATCACAATAGGAGTTCAGGATTGCTTGACCCTCAACGTCTATACTCCGCTAAATGCCGTCCCTGCAGATAAATACCCCGTTATGGTTTTCATTCATGGAGGAGGATTTTTCTCAGGTTCTAGCAACACTCTTGTCTACGGTCCTAATTATTTAGTATCCAAAGGCGTTATACTAGTCACTATCAACTACAGACTGAATATTCAGGGCTTTATATGTCTGGGTATCAAAGAAGCCCCTGGTAATGCTGCTATGAAAGATCAAGTGGCCGCGTTGAAGTGGGTGAAGAAAAATATTAGAATATTTGGTGGGGATCCAGATAATGTAACGATTTTTGGGGAAAGCGCCGGCGCAGCCTCGGTTTCCTATCACGTACATTCCCCGATGTCCAAAGACTTATTCCACAAAGCTATAACACAGAGTGGGTCTGCGTTAGCCGCCTGGGCGTTCCAATATCAGCCTATTTACTTAGCTAGTCTGTTAGCCAAGACGATGGGGTATGAATCTAGGGATCCTCGGAAATTATACGAATATTTAATGAGTAAAACTGACGAGGAACTGATATTGACGAGGGTACCAAGGGCTGTGGGTAACATTATAATATCCGAGATTTTGTTCACGCCCTGTGCTGAGAGAGTCATTGAAGGCGAAGAGCCATTTTTGACAGAATCCCCTTTTAGCGTATTATCTAAAGGCAATTACAACAAGGTTCCATTAATAATTGGATCAAACACTCAGGAAGGTTTACTTTTAGCTGTGATGGAGAACGCTACGACTGTACCGACTATACGATTTGAAAGATCTCTCCCAAAAGACCTGGTCATTCCAGATGAGAAGGAAAGACAGGAAATTGGGAATACGCTTAAAGAATATTATATGAGTGGCGAAGAAATTACAATGGATTCCATACTCAATCTGTCAAAGTTACATGGGGAGCCAAATTTAATCTATCCGTCGTTAGAAGAAACGGAATGGATAGTGAAGTCCAGTGACCAGCCGGTTTATAACTATGTGTTGAATTATTCCAGTTGGAGGAATGTTCCTAAGATGTTTACAGGGAGCCTATACCGGTCTGCTCCTGGAGCCACGCACGCTGACGACCTTTTCTATATATTTTCACAGACCATCATACCTTCCTTCTTCGAGTATAATATGATTGATCGACTTAGCACAATGTGGACCAATTTCGCAAAACATGGGTAAGTTGGCAAGTTTGTCTTTAAGTTTTCTGTTTTGAATTATTGTAGCTATCGTTGTTGGTATGAACGGGTTAAGTTACGTTTACTTCACAATGAATATACACATTTGCGTTAGAATAAAGATTAAACTGCACTGTACCTCTTAAGATAACCGTTATCTCCCTTTGTCCTAGTTTCCTATCAAAATAAATGTATTTCACGTCCGCATGGACATAATTTATTCTGTTTAGGTCCTGGCATTTATAATCTCGAAAATACCAATCGTTCGGAAACTAAACTTTTGAGTTCCATCTGTGTCATAAAAAATATTCACTCAAAACATGCTAAAGTCTTTTAAGTAATCATCAAAGACTAATCATTAAAAATCGATTGGTACTCGTATCAGTGATGAAATGTTTTTATATCACTAACCCATTCTCTATACCAATATTATAAATGCGAACGTGTCTCTGTATGTCTGTCTGTCTGTTACATTTATTCGGCGGAACCAATTTTGCTACAATTTGAGATAAAGATTTTGACTCCAAACATGGGCGTAGATTATTAATGACGATTAAATAAAATAACAATGTGATCGAATTCGCCGGTAAAAGCTTGTCCATATAATTCTCTATAATTTACAATCTGTAATTAAATTGATTTGTAATATCTTTTCAGAAACCCAACGCCAGAAGTATCAACCTTGTTGCCGATGAAATGGCAACCGGTAAACAGCACACTGCCTACCGCGCTGGTCATCGACGAACAGTTCTCAACGATACCACTGTGGTACACGGAGTCACTTAAATATTTACGAGATGTCTATTCCAAGTACAGGCGGAAAATTTAAAGTTCTTTAAATAGGAATTTTAAACTTAATTTTCTCAGGGTCTGGATGATGTAGTACTTATTTATTATATTTTTTTTTGTGATAATATTGTATATTTTATTTTACGAAGCACTTGTACAAAACTACTCAGTTTTGCTTGAATTTCGTGGTGACTGATCATCATCATCCTACCACTTCTCTTTCATTTCTCTCTACGATCCGTCCCATTCTAAGCATATCATTTTCCACATAATCCATCCAGGGTTTCTTAGGTCTTTCTCTCCCCTTGTAACCATCCACATTGATTAATAACTTTTTAGAAAACTCGTTAGTAAATGATTATTGCGACTCAATGCCATATTTTGACTGTGTGACAGTGACTGATTCATACACCCCACAACTAGTGAGCACTATTTTCTGATAATGTGAGCAAATTCGTACTAGTTCTCATTTACACTGAAAGACTGAAGTTTAGCCACATTATTATAACAGAGTATTAAGATGCTTCCACCAAAATAATCCAACTGGGAACAAGTTCCATTCCCTGGGAAGTTACAACTATAATCATTCGGCCAGACCTGATATACTCAAACTTTTTCTTCGGTCACTACCACAATCTTATAGGTACGATTTAGGCACTATGATATTGGAAACTTAGGTCTTATCATTGGATATCAACTGCATGTCATTAATACTGATAATCCAGTTGATATCTTACATTAAAAACAATCTCATAATTTTTTTTGAAATTAAAACCTAATCACACAATTTTGGCACTTTACCTGAGACGTGGGTGTAGAACCCTACCATGACCTCATAAAGCCATGCTAGTTACTCTTATTATGAGACAGATGTATATGACGTGTATATATCTGTCACCGTCACTTAATGGGACCATGATAGCATTTTGAGCTTATGGTAAGGCCTCTGCAAAATTCTGGTAAATTAACAACTAGATTGATACCGCCTTGATTATCATTAAAACAATTTTGATAATGCTACTTATATTGGTAGTAGCTCTGGTAGGGATTACAATTTATTCCTACTTGAAATGTATCGTTATATATTTTCGCCATGCCAGAAAATATATATATTTATTACAAGTTAGTTTCATATTACACACAAAATATAATTGATAGCCTATTCTGATATTTGAGCTATATTATTGTTAAGTTTTATTAAAGTCCATTCAGTAGTTTTTGCGTGAAGGAGTAACAATCATCCATAGACACGAACTTTCGCGTTTATAATATCGATATTAGGATATTATATATTTATTCAGTGTAGGCCCTGGTAAGGCAATAATGAATGTCGAAGAATTGACCACCGGTTCGGAAACTAGCCTTTTGAGAAGAACCGGCAAGAATCTCAACTGCATAAGTATATACCTTTGCGATATGCACACAACACCGTTATATAACGTTATATATATTTCTTGAAGTTCTGCTCTCTGAATACCGTCAAGATTTTGAAGTTTCATGCACCACAGTTTGAGTATATCTGGATCAAACGGAGGTCCGTCTATTGACCAATGCCAGTGAATGGACGAGAATGTCGAGTGCATTTCCCTAATTAGGAGCCTCGAAATCCGGGATACGAGGGCCATGGGGGACCAACTTCAAACCACTTCACTGATTACATTATAGTTAGGTATAGTTTAAGATGTATATTTTAAATGACTAAAAGCAGTTTGAATCCCAGCGGAGGGCAGTGTTGACACACCACGAGCTTAATGGTCAAGGAAAACATCGTGAGGAAATCCTGTATTATGTCTGAGAAGTAATTCAAACACATAATATTAATAATTCCCTGGGAATGCAAAGGATTCATCTGTCACGTTGGCATTTAATTCGGAGAAAAGTGGTTGCAATTACAACACCTTAGCTTACCCCATAGGGAACCCTTTTGGAATAGCATGAGCATATTATTATTACTCGTATAAGTATTTTCAGAAAATTCTACAAGGGGGGTGCTAAAGTGTTGGCATTGTTGTTCAATTCTACTCCATATACTGCAAATTTGTTTCCTACAAACTCGACAACCTGTATTTTATCTGGTTTTTTCAAGGAAAATACAAAGGTAATGTGCACTTACTTAAATAAACATAGTAGGTATACCTACTTGTCTTATCAAATATTGATACTGGACTGACCTAGCCACTATGTATCGCCCACTCATGGCCATTCAAATAACTTAATCTACATCTATACAGATAAATACAAATGAGGTGTCTGTTTGTAATTCCAAAATTACACCTTTTAACTAAACGCATATGAATGTATACACGGTACTGTCATAGAAAAACCGATGTAATTTTTTTTCTCTGTCTGTCTGTGTGTTTGTTCCGGCTAATCTCCGAAACGGCTGGACCGATTTTAACGGGACTTTCACTGGCGTATAGCTAATGTTACAAGGAGTAACAAAGAATAACTTTTATTTAAAAAAAAGCATTAGGGTTCCGCGGGTCATCCATGAAATGAACTCTACGCAGCTAATACCGTGAGGCACAGCTAGTATTTAATAAATTTTTTTCAACTGACAATTTTGACGATATCACAGTCTCGAGTCGTAAATACAGTCAGACAAAAAGTATTAAAATAAAATACGTCAAAAAAAGGGTGACCAAACAGGCTTTTTTTACAATTATAGACTGACAGTGTGTCTGAACGTAGTGTCCGGACACCGTGTCCGAATAGTCAGCAACTCATTTAAACTTCTTAATCCTCTTAGATAGGTATATCGTTCACCTTGATATATTCTGATAAGAAAATCCATATTACAGTATCTGCTCGCGACGTCAGCGTGGATTTAGTATAGTGAAGTTTTTGCTCGAAAAAATACCCTAAATACCAATACCCACATCTAGTATCAAGTGCGAAAAATTATATTGAAAATATTTTATTCGCATTGCACAAGGAACTTATGAAAGCCGAAAATACCAACAGATCAGACTCTAGCCTTCTGAGAAGAAACGGCACGAAATTCAGCCAGGCATTATGTGAATTTCATCAATACAATACAATATTAAAATATTTTATGTAGGTGCCGAGGTAAAGAGCCGTGGTGGCCTTGAGGTTTGAGCAGTCGCCTGCTACGCAAGCGACGCAAGTTCGAATCCCAGCGGGGCCTGTACCAATGAGTTTTTCTAAAAAACTTATGTACAGTGATTTCACACCACGTGCTTTACGGTGAAGGAAATCATCGTGAGGAAACCTGCATATTTCTGAGAAGTAATTCAATGACGTATGTAAAGTGTCTGAGACGGCGATAGACTCACCATCTGTCACGTTGGCACTTAATCATCTTCGGTGAAAAGTGGGTGTTGTGATTACAACACCTCTGCCTACCCCTTCGGGGAATACAGGCGTGAGCATATGTATTTATGTTTATGTAGGTCGGTATTGGTACGAAATAAGTTCACCAATTTGAATGCAAAAACAATTTGGTTAATTATCCAATACATTAAAATAGGTATGTTTATTCACAATAGTGACAAACTGCATTAGCATGCAGGTAAGTACGAGTATAATCAATAAAGAAAAAAAATTACGTTAGATATTCTGCTCTAAGGTGAAGAGTGACCAACTTTACAATCCTAACTTAAGTGAATAACATGAGAACAAGAATGAGACCCATCGTATCCCCGCGACATAATTAATTTGCGCTCTAATTCATTTCAGTAAAGTTTTCATTAAACGGTATTAAAGTCAAATTTAATTGTAACTTCGCTACCTAGCCTTAAATGAAATTTTAAATTTACTTTGCGAATTCCCGGTAACTCCGGGACTGACTTTCAATCTAATTTAACCTTTTAGATACATTTAATTAAAAGTTTTTATTACATTGTATCCAATATTTCTTATAACAGACTGTAGACTGTTATGATTCGATGATGCCTCTATACATACATATAAATGTACATTTATTCGATTACAATAAAGATATTTTATCTTTATTCGATTAGACTTTTTTACAAAGTACTTTCAAATCGTCAGAAAGACATAATCAGACAGGATTGTATATACTACCGCCAGGTTCGGAAGGTTGCTTTTACTGAGAAGAACCTGGCAAGAAACTCAGTAATTACTCTTTTCAAAAACATTATACAATTTTAAAAATAGAAAATAAATCGCTTACGCAACTATAAGCCCATGGACACAGTTCCAATGCTCAATTGTCACAAATAAAACTAAAATATTACAAATATTTGCGCGCGTGGCAAATTCCAGCCAGTCAAAGGAAAGATCAAATTTATATTAATTAATTATAGCAAAAGTACAGTGCCAATGGGATTATTTACATAAAATATCAGACAAAGATACATCCCAGGCTCCCTTATTACAAATATAATCACTTACAGTATAATATCCTTTTCCAAGCAAATCTGACTGGTCTGTATTCCCCTAAGATGTAGGCAGAGGACACACATTTCGCCAGTTACGTTTAAGTCCCATGTAATAGGGGCCTATTGTCAGTAACCGGACATTAATCCAAACTCTGGACTGGGAAAAGACAGATAGTCAAATGCAAAACCCAATGTCACTTTGCCCGACCCGGGGATCTCGTGTTCTGCAGTAGCGATGAAAACACAAATCCTTTTTTCTTCTATACGTAAAGTTTTCTTAATTATAATACTAGCTGTGTCCCCTCGGTTTCACCCGCGTAGACTTAATTTCATGAGTGGCCCGCGGAATCCAAAACGTTTTATTGAAATAAAAGTGGGCAAATTTTCTCCTTTTTTCATTATATTAATACATTAGCTATCTTGGTCCGGCTGCTTCGGATATTAGCATGAAGTAACAGAAAGAAAAAAAAAACTTTAGGTATTGAAAATTGTGTTCTTAGTATGAGTACCATAAACACTTTCCAATGGATTTGGGGAAAAGATTTTAATTTGAAATTACAAACACACAGTTCAATTTGATTTATATGTATGATATATATATCAGAGGAAAAACAATGATGAAGAACGGAGACTAAACAAATGTTTACAACGAATCAATACGAGTTTACAGAATACATTCGCACAAGGAACGGTTCAAACGTACTTAACTATATTTTGTGTGTTTGGGCAAGTAAGCCGCCTACGGGTTTCCTCCGAACCCCTTATTAAAGAGAGAGTGAATGAAATCCGGTGAATGAGTGAACGAATGAATGGGGAAACTATCCGGGTTAATCCGGGTAAGCCGGAAGGTAAATGGGCGACAATCAATGGCTTTAAGCTCTGTATTCGACAACTTTGGATTTTACCCCAATTTCAATGAAAACTCATTAAAAACATGAAGTGCAATTTCACGTGTTCACTTCAAGAGGATTAGCGGAGGTAGTTTTGGTAAATTCTTCGGCATTCATAAATGCCTTACCAGGTCCTAAGCTGAATAAATCATTTTCATTTTCAATCGCCGAAACTCTGTTTACAAAATGTACTTTCGTGTTGTATGTTTTGTGAGTTAATTACATTTCAAGAAAAATCCATAACTCCTGACGGAATCCGCAAAATAAACAATTTTAATACTAGATTTTTATCAACACACATGTTTAAATTCTAAATTCTTTAAAATGGTTAGGGAAAATCTTAACACGTACATGTATTAAGTGTGATCACGAGTAGCTGGCAGAGCAACTGCATTGATTGCAGGGGTGGTGGGTTCGAGTCCCGCCTCGTGTTCGTATTTTTCCTAACCATTTTAAAGAATTTAGAATCAATATAGATACGCAATATTTTATATATGCCTGAGATGGCGATGTTACGATTTCCCTCTCCGTAAAGCACGTGGTGTGAAATCACTGTACATAATTTGCAGAAAAACTTATTGGTACAGGATCTTATCTTGGATACTCAAAATATTAATTTGCTCTTCTTCTCTTCTCTTTCACTAATTCCACGGACATTTTTATAAATAATTTTTGCCTCATATTTTATTTGTAAATACTGGCAGCCCAGCGCTGCACCTGCAGAACACGCTGAGGTAATCACTGGACGCAATAAAGATTAAACACATTGTGCTGCGAGCGAGGGGGCGTCGTAAAAATCCGTGAAACCCGTCGAAAAATCCGCAAAACGCCGTAAATCCGGACGAAAATGCCCGTAATCCGGACCACAGAGTAGTATTTACCATAATCCGGTGCTATCGGCCGGGCGCACACCGACATATTTTGGGCCCTACGAACTGCCTAATGGTTTATGGCAGGCTGGGTGCAGTGTGCGCTCAGCTTAATGCATACCCGATGCTAGGGACTTATTATATACTCTCATAACATAATATTAATATCTAGGATAAATATTCAAGGAATGCGAAGACTTACCCAAATATATACGAAATATATTTTTTTTACATTCACTTGTTATAAGACTAGTTTTACGAACAATACTTATTTAGAAAAAGGATACAACATAAAGACGATAAAAAAAGACATAACATCTAATGTTTCCGCCCGGGATCGAACCGGGGACCTTGTGCGTGTGAAGCACACGTGATAACCGCTACACTACGGAAACGTGCATTTGAGGTGACGAAATTATCATTCTAACTGTATGATGTCGGTACTTGCGACTTTCTTCACGTGATAAGTTGTTTAAAATTGTAGTTGGCGCTAACTCTTTCAAATAAAGCTATAAGTATTATCTTTAAAACTCGTGTATATACGGAGTATTTATTAAATATAAGTATGTATTTTCTATCTTCAATAACCTTTAAACGAGCAATTCTTGTATATATATAGAATCTGAATCTCAGAAACGGCTCCAACGATTTTCATGAAATTTTTATCGATTGTACCATGTTTTCAGGCACTGAAAATCTCATATCATATCATTACAATACGACAGCTAATTTCGCCGACATCTGTCAAGTTATGATAGCTCAGACGTGAGGCTTCCAGGTTAAGGGGCGATAGCGAAACTAGAGTACCACGGTTCGAGACTGACGTTTACCAGATGAATTTTTCCTTTTTTTTCAGCTTATATATATATGGCAAAGTCATTAGATCATAGATAATACCGAGCACAGCTCGGTCAACCAGGTTCTAACATACATACATATGCTCACGCCTGTATTACCCGAAGGGATAGGCAGAGGTGTTGTTATCACAACACCCACTTTTCACCGAAGATGATTAAGTGCCAACGTGACAGATGGTGAGTCTATCGCCGTCTCAGGTACCATACATACGTCTTTGAATTACTTGTCAGAAATATGCAGGTTTCCTCACGATGTTTTCCTTCACCGTAAAACACGTGGTGTGAAATCACTGTACATAAGTTTTTTAGAAAAACTCATTGTTACAGGCCCCGCTGGTATTAGAACTTCGTCGCTTGCGTATCAGACTGCACAAACCTCAAGACCACCACGGCTCTTCACGGCAAATTCATTAGTGATATTACCAAATTGTTTTAAGAAAATAACGTTTGGGCAATGCATTAGAGTGATTGCAGTAGACCCAATTCAGAACCCTTAAATATTATAAAGGAATCGAACCCTTTGCCCTTTCATAATCCTTAGCCCGCGGCGGGGGTGTAACCCAAATGTTTATTGTTTTGATGTAACCTGCGTTTAAGGGTACCTTTACCGTAGACATAACACTTTTATATATTTAAACGAGCAATTCTTGTATATATATAATCGGAACCTCGGAAACGGCTCCAACGATTTTCATGAAATTTTGCATGTAGGGGGTTTCAGGGGCAAAAAATAGATCTAGCTAGGTTTCATTTGTGGAAAACATCGTTTTGACCATATTTTCAGGCACCGACAAACTCATAAAGTATAATTACAATACGACAGCAAATTTTGCCGACATCTGTCAAGTTATGGTAGCTCAAATGTGAGGCTTCCAGCTTACGAGGCGATAAAAACTAGAGTACCCGGTTCGAGACTGACGTTCACCGGAAATTTTTTTTCTTGCTTATTCCTTTTTTTGTGTGAAGAAGAAACCGAGCATAGCTCGCTCAACCAGATATTATCTTTAGAGAGCCGACGTCACGCAGTTTCACCCGCGTAGTTCCCGTTCCCGTGGGAGTACGAGGATAATATAGCCTATGTTACTCGCTGATGATGTAGCAATCCATTGCTGAAAGATTTTTTCTAATCAATGTAAACATACTTACATACAAATATTTTCTCTTTACAATATTAGTATATATATATTAGTATAAATATAGTATATAGTCGGTTTTTTAATTCGAGTCAGTAAAATGACATTTCCAGTGTTGCAAGTTCTTTGTCCCAAATAAATAGTGATGTGGTTGAATCAAGTTACAATTACACTTAATTATACAATTAAAAGTTAGTCGACATTATTTTTTTAATTTAATATTTAACCCTTCAAGCCTTGACAAGCGAGTGTCACAAACCGCGCCGAAGCCAAAGCCGCACCAAACAATTTTACGCGCAGCAATTGTACTCTCAAAAATTCTCGCTACAACGAAATCGCTGTAGAAACATGGATATAACAGCTATCTTCGTTATTGAAACTTTGTTTTGCTAAGCGAAGTATGTATAATGATAATATTTATGTATAAATATAATACAAGTAATAAAGTAATGTTTGAATTATTTATCTAATTTCAAAGGTCAAAAAAGTTAAAAAGTTTTTTTTTTGTTATTTGTGCCAACTCGACCACATCATAGATGAATGTGTACATTCATTTGTTATAAATGTAACTGATTCCGATTCTGAATACACCGAATCAGTATCGGAATCAATAACGACACTGTTAATTAATAAAAACGTATAAAACTACTTGTATTGTTTTACTTAATTCCCTTGAATCTCTAAACACTTTTTTGTAATAATGAGAAAATATATAATGTAGTGAGCAATTTTAATATGCTGGTAAGGTCCATATTTCTTCAATCATTTTATTAAATACATATTTACAATAATAAAAATCTCTTTGATGCTTAATAAAATAAAGCATGACTCATGTCTAAGTCTATTGATTGACGAACATCACCATTGTTGTTGGTCACCCTTTTTTGTATCAGTGACAGTTGTAGTTGTCGTTTTACTGACTCGAATTAAAAAACAGACTTTAGTTAGATTTGAGTTGTCATTTATTTCAGTATGAAGCTGAATTGTTCACAAACAAAAAAGAAGCCGTGGTGGCCTTGGGGTTAAAGCAGTCGTCTGCTTCGCAAGCGACGCAAGTTCAAATCCCAGCGGGGCCTGTACCAATGAGTTTTCTAAAAAACTTATGTACAGTGATTTCACACCACGTGTTTTACGGTGAAGGAAAACATCGTGAGGAAACCTGCACATGTCTGAGAAGTAATTCAATGACATATGTAAAGTGTCTGAGACGGGTAGGTTTTGGTATAGGTATAGGTTTTATAGAATCCGTAAGGAATTCTGAAATACAATAGTAACATTTTGAGACCAGGTAGTTATACAAGGTATGGAAAAGTTATCTTTTATATTACAACAGTGAGACGTTGATAACACAATACCAGCCATTGTCAAAATATGCTTCGTGCATAGTTATTATAGTGCTTATCTTAACGTCAATAGTAAGCCCGAGGGATGAGCTAAAACTGTCCCCCGCCGGACGGGAATGACCTCAGAGCTCACACAAATCTGACCGAATAGACAAACTCATTGCAAGCTATAAGTTTATAGCGGTATATATAAATCGAGAGTATTTCTAAGCCAAATTACATACATACATAATAATATGCTCACGCCTGTATTCCGGGGTATACAGTGGCGTTGTAATAACAACACCCACTTTTCACAACGAAGATGATTAAGTGTCAACTTGACAGATGGTGAGTCTATCGCCGTCTTAACATACGTCTTTGAATGACTTCTCAGACATATGCAGGTTTCCTCACGATGTTTTCCTTCAATGTAAAGTACGTGGTGTGAAATCACTACTCGTAAGTTTTTCGAAAAACTCATTGGTACAGGCCCCGCTGGAATACGAACTTGCGTCGCTTGCGTAGCAGGCGACTGCTCAAACCCCAAAGCCACCCCAGCTCTTATCTATCATAGAGGTCTATCTTATAACAAAGAGTATCTATATATTATATAAATCAATTGTACGTGTATACGTCACTGAACTCTCCTGAACGGCTGTACCGATGTGAATGTTTTTTTCTTGTATGTGTTTCGGTGGCACCCTGGATGGCTTCGATTCACAAATCAGCCCGACAGATGGCGCTTCAGTCGGTATGCAAAACAACGTCTGTCGGGTCCGATAATATACTACCTTAGCCATGTAATCTGAATCTTGAATCTGAAACGGCTCCAACGATTTTCATGAAATTTTATATGTAGGTATGTTTTGAGGGCGATGAATCGATCTGGCTAGGATTCCTTTATTGAAAACGACAAAAAAAATTAGCCTAGCTCGGTCATCCCATAAACTATGTTATACAAAATGTTATAGGTACTTTTTCAGGTACAGGTTGTGGTTGAATTGAAAATATGACGGATCAACACATTTCCAGTTACACATGACACCAATACGCAATCGAATTTCGACAACGTCTACCTTCATTCGAGGCAAAAGAAAATTAAGCTGTAGCAGCGTTTCTGCACTCGTTACATAGATGGCGCTACTCACTAACAATTGCAAAGTTTGAGTACAAATACACGAGAACCTAAATCGCGCAATAAGAGTTTGTATACACGACACCCGCCTGGCTGGAAAATCTTCCCCTTGCTGGTGATGAGCATGAACAATCGCTCTCCTCACAAAGCCTCTCCTATAGTTTGGGCCACACGATAAGAGCGAGGCGATACGTGCAAAAATGTGGTCAGTTCGACCCGCATAACTCACATTATCTACCTGGGTAGCGCTCACCCTATAAATATTACAATATGATAACTGCGCTAACTGGGGGTCTGGGGCCTATCGTACCCCGAATGGCTGACCCACGCCACTTATCTGAGGGTTACCTTACAGATACGTGCTTAATGATAATGCTGGACGTATTCATGAACTTACGAGTTGCACCTCTCTATGTTACACGCGCCTTCATATTCGGTACCTAATTCATTTGTTCAAAGTGATTTTAGACAAATAAAATCGATGTAATTGTTCAGTGTCAGTTTAGTAATGTACTTATAGACGTCGAAATTTAACCACCGGTTCGGAAAGATTTCTAAACCGACTTACAAAAAATGGAGGAAAGTATATTCTCTCTATTCCAAATAGCGAGCTATTATCAAAACATAACTAACCTAACCAAACAATGAACATGTACATAGCGCTGTAAACACGTGGTACATAATAATAACGGTGATTGATTAGCCGATAGATTAGCTAACATTATCTAATAATTCATTTATATCCACCAACACGTAGATTGCTCCATTATTCATGGCTTAACTAGTCTATACGTAACACTAAGTAGTTTGGTACCTATTATTTGAGTATAAATGTATATGTAACCTATATATTTTTCTTACCAGGTAGCTGAAAAATAGGACGTGATTAATGCCGGCCATCTCTGTCCATATTTTTTTTTCGTTCTGAGATACAATTATAGACAATGGCGCAACATATACAGTAAAGTACATACGGAATGGTCAGATGAAAAATAATCTTATTGAAAAAAATTACTAATGTTTTAACCCATTCAAGTGCTTGTGTGTAAAATACACCGCAAAGACCAAAAGATGGTCGCCGAGGTTTGATTAATATTTCTGTATTTCCGAAGTCCTCCACCAGATCTTAATATCAAATCCAAATGTTATCATTGTCATTGCTTCCGAGTAATCGGTCTAAATTAATTTGTGAAGAATAACTGCTACTAAGCTCCTTATTAAAAAATAGAGTTGTATTACTCAGTCGAATGTGTTGCTATTAATTCAGACAAGGCGATTTTGAATTGGGAACAAATAAGCGTTGCTGATTGCGCTTGTGTGGAACACAACGTAAGTAGTTTAGAAACATGCAAACTCTTGGAAATACAAATTGTCGTGCATCCATCCCATGTCTATTAACTAGTCTAGTCGAGCTAAAGCTAAGTATTTCCCGGGATCGAGCCTGTTACCGTTCGGTTGAGTTCCACGAAGTCGCGTGATCTATTTTCTGCATGTTCTGTCTGACAGTCGATCCGTTATGTGGTGAAAGTTTTAGTATAGTTACAAAATTTACAATTCTTTTTGGTTGGTTTGTGTGTTGGCAGAGGTTATATGACACCTACTATTCACAGAAGATTTTTAAGGTGATAGATTCACCTACAGATAGATTCAAATACATTTCACCGAATATGCGTAAGTGCCAACGTGACAATTGACAAGTCACTGAATTACTTCTCAGACATATGCAGGTTTCCTCACGATGTTTTTGTTCATTGTAAAGCATGTGGTGTGAGCTCACTGCCCATTAGTTTTTTTTAGAAAAGCTCATTGTTACAGGCCCCGCTGAGATTAGAACTTGCGTCGCTTGCGTGGCAGGCGACTGCTCGAACCCCATCACGGCTTTATAGTCTAGAACACTAATCAATATTTTGAATTTCTCCTCAGAAACTCATGCGTCTACGCGATATTTTACTCCACCGTAAAGCTCGCAAAACGTCTGTGCTAGCAGCATAGGTAGGTATGAGATGACTAGATGACAGACAACGTTATACAATAGGTATTTTTTTTTAGAAGAATATATTTGACTTAATTATCGCAGTTGGTACTGCGAGTTTGCTGCAGACCACAAAATAATAGACCATCCATATTTCCATAGAGGTATAAGTGGATACCTGCAAGAACTGTTGTAAATTAATTACGGACCTATGCGGAGCGATGCCCTGCATCATATAATGTTATAGAGCTCGTGGACATGGTATCTCAAAAAAATAATACAACATTTATGAGCATATTTACATTTCTTGACGAATTACAGCGACCTTTGAGCGTATCAAAAACAAAATTGGTGGTTTATGTGATAATTGCTGAAAGAAATACATGTTCCATCTCTATGCAGTAATGTCATCATATCAGCCATATGACGTTCAATGCTGAACATAGGCCTCTCCCAATGATTTCCACCTCACCCGGTTGGAAGCGGCCTGCATCCAGCGGGTCCCCGCAGACTTGACCAGATCGTCTGTCCATCTCGCGGGGGGGCGCCCTACGCTGCGCTTAATATAATAAAGTAATGAATAACTCTTTATTCATTAGTTTCGTGGACATTCGCTACATCTCGCAATAGAAAATACTGCCAAAATTACGCTCTCTAACGGCCATTTTAAATAACCTATCAAAATTTATAGATGGATTGCTATTCCCAGTCATCTGTCAGATGTGATCTATCACTACCTTCGATTTCATAATAATCTTAACTGGCGATAAGTTATCGGAATATAAGTAAGTATAAGGACAAAATTATAGAATTGTTCGTCGTTAGTAACGGTCGTAAATTTGCTTTAGCAGATAGTTACTTTGTACTATATAAAATAGTCACTCAAAAATCTGTTTATCACTAGACATTTTAGTCTGATTCAAAGTCCGCGCTTAGAATAATTTTTACTTAAATTTAGAATACATGTCGTGTTCCAAACAATACGTGTCCACAATTTAGTAGTCGGCTTGAAGCTTGCAATCAACTAACAAAGTGAAGTAATTTGATTGGCTCGCACTGTCCGCTCGGAAGAACAAGAATTATTTATACAAATCATTGCGTTTGTTCACTTTGTTCCGGCAACGGTTAATTAGCGATGCGGTCGCTACTGTTCTGTTCCGGAATTACCAGTACCTGCGGTCCGAATTATATTCACTCAAAACAATATCACCACAAGAGCTCTTTTATGCGAATTAATCTAGTTGGAATACAGAAACTGGAATTTAATTTTCATTGTGTGCATGAGGCGACTTATATTCAAAATTTTAATAACATATTCTGAGGATTTGAAAGTAGCTTTGTTAAAATGTAATCAAATAAGTAAAGATATAATCTACACTACTATTATAAAGAGGAAGTATTTGTATTTTCGTGTGTATGTTTGTAATGAAGAAACTCAAAAACTACTGTGCCGATTTCAAAATTCTTACACCATTGGAAAGCTACATCATCAGCGAGTAACATAGGCTTTATTTTATCCCCGTACTCTCCTAGTATTGTATAATAGAAGAATGCAAAATTGTATATTAGTCCTGTTTGTATCTAACGTAAGTCCAGTCTACTCTTCAAAGCCTTATTGATCATCATCATCACCCCCATGTTATTTTGGGTCGGTGTCGTGTGGTCTTCTCTTCCAATTCTCTATCATCAATCATAACCGTATTCACTCCCATTCTAGGCATATCATCTGTCAGAATCATAAACGAACTTTTTGCTAACTACTTGACGTGAAAGCACCGTGTTCGTCACAAACATCAAATTGGCTTCCTAAATTCACCGACAGGAGCCACAGAGGACCAGGAGATCATACCGTGTGGATGGTCAATATTATAAAGCAGTGCAAGTAGAGCGTGAGGTTGTGGTGTGTGTGAGCCTACAATCAATTCAGCGCAGCGGTGCGCCCGAGCGGGCAGCTCGCAAGACAGCCTGCGGGAGGCTCATAGATCAACTTGTTACGGAGATGGGACTAATCATGCCTTTACCTATTGCCTCCAATGTAAAGACATGCATAGTGTTGTGAGTTTTCTTTGACTGCAGGTGGCGCTCATCAGGTAGAAGTGTGAAAGTCAGTGTAAAGCAGAAACAGATGGCCGTGGATAACTATGGTAATTTTTTTTACAAATAACCGAAAGGTTAGTCGACATCACAGGAGACCGGAGAGCTGGCAGCTACCTCGGTCAAAGAATTAGTCTTGCCATCCAAAGGGGGAATGCTGCCAGTATCTTCGGTACCTTGCCTACAGAGACTTCCTTTAATAACATATTTTAGTTATAAGATTATATATTTTTAAGGTTTTTAGTTATTAGATTATATTTATAAGGTTTTTAGCTGTTTTACAAATTATATGTAATGTATCCTACATTAATTTAAGTTTTAAAATTTTACAAAATATGTAGGTATGTGGTATCGTGAAATGAAGTATCGACGTTTATTTATAACCAGAAATTATTTTGAAAAACAATCCCTGTATTAATAAATTTGGGAACTTGTTTGCGAATTAGAGTCACACTTTCGAAAAATCTTTTTTAAGCTTTTTATGTCACCAATTTAGACAAACTATCTTACAAAGACTTTTCGAAATTGACTGTGATCATATACATTTTTGGTTTTCGCCAACGTTTCTGGAAGCAAATTTTATCCTTTGTTTCAGAGAAAGTGGCAAAAAGTAGGCAAGTGTCGCTTCTACCTACTATAATCATGTTATATATAGTTATATGTATGTTATCTCCCAAAACAAGCTGGGAACAAATGAGCCGCGGCCCATTTAGTTCAAATTGCCCGTGTCAGACAACCGGCCTGCTATGCGCGCCTGGTACCTCGCTGACCGATCCTCGCTAATGTATGCGAATTAGGGAATGGAATTATGTTTGTACATTGAAATATTGTACACAAAATAAACAAACCGTTTACTTTTTCAGCAAAAAATAGTAAAAACGTCAAAAATTTATTCCTAACATATTTTTGTCATAAATCTGAGTTATTTTGTGTTGTTTGTGGAACCTAAAATTGAACTAGCCATCGAATAAATATTGTTCAATTAATTAACAGAATAACTGCGCGGTTTGTAGGAGGTCATGAGTTTGAATTCGTGCTGGCTGAGTGGTTCAAGAAATAACTTGCAACATTAGCAATGGGGGTTCCAATCACAACGGTATACCTGTACCTCTCTTTGGATCTTCTCGTCTTTGAATTAGTTCTCCGACATATGCAGGTTTCCTCACGATGTTTTCCTTCACCGTAAATCACGTGGTGTGAAATCACTGTACATATGTTTTTAGAAAAACTCATTGGTAGCAGACGACTCATCAAGCCACAAGGCCACCACGGCTCTGACACACGTGATACAACACATAACAAGGTCTGATATATTTTTTAAATACAGTATTAAGAGAAATCTGAAGGGGAATATCAAAGTGGGGAACCAAGGCGTGTTTAATTAATAACGGGGCAATTAATAATAAAACATAAGCGCGGCCGATCGCAACGCTCGACATATTTATTAAGAAACCTATAAATCACGCCGGCAATAAACAACCGTTATAACCGAGGGATACTCCGCGCTTCCCCAACTACCCTCAAATGTTACTTGTATAGATTGAATGCGCGGTAGTTATATTATGAGTCTGTCAATGTATCTACTATATATGTCTGACGCGAGAATACATGCGCATACCCCCACCAGTTCGCTGACCGCTCATAGCTTGTGACGGCACCTGTTCAAGTAAATTCAAAATTAAATTCAAAAGTATCTTCATTTGATTAGATTATCACAATAATCAGTACTTTCAAAACGCCGATTATACATGCTACCGCTGGGTTCGGAAGG
The DNA here is from genome assembly GCA_929442735.1 of Watsonalla binaria. Taxonomy (NCBI): domain Eukaryota; kingdom Metazoa; phylum Arthropoda; class Insecta; order Lepidoptera; family Drepanidae; genus Watsonalla; species Watsonalla binaria. Next base: position 10,599,189 of record OV838934.1, on the reverse strand, counting down.
TTGCTTTTACTAATGGTAGGTTGCTGAGAAGAACCCGGCAAGAAACTCAGCAATTACTCTTTTCAAAAATATTTTTACAATATTGAATAATACAAAATAAATCCCTAAAATGTATAAGCCCATGGACACAGTTCCAATGCACAATGTTCGATAAAAATCAAGTAGCACTTGTTCACGAGTATGACGTTTTTCGAGGTGTTAGGGTGAGGAAGTTGTATCTTTCCTTTCAGAAGATCGCAGCCAAAACTGTTTAACATAATATTGTAGTGATATCATGGTAAGTAAAGATTATATAATTTTAGTTCAGCCTAAAATTATATTATTGCGAATAGACTCATCCGAGCCGGGTGCGAGGCAGGTCCAAATTTTATTGCTATAAAACGGATTTGACCGTCTTTTCTCGATATTCTCTACTGCCACCTTCTCAGTCTGAGCTGATCTATACCGATAAATAAAATTGAACTGTCTGTTTGTAATTCCAAAATTAAAGCTTTTCACTAAATGCATATGAATGTATACACGATACTGACATAGAATTTTTTTTTCTCTGTCGGTCTGTTTGTTCTGGCTAATCTCTGAAACGGCTGGACAGATTTTAACGTGACTTTCACTAGCAGATAGCTAATTTCATCCATGAAATGCGCCTGTGCAGGCGAAACCGCAGGGCACAGGTAATAGTTAATAAAATCAATGCATCCCGACACAATAGCGGCCGACACCAACCCGGCGAGCTCTCACAAAAATCACCACTTTGATTGCCAACCCTCCTTTGTCCCATTGTCGTCCGCTTGCACTTAAATACCGATACCAACATACACCTATCACTCTGAAAATAAACATATAAGTCTTATTCATAAGGCCTGGAAGTCGAAAATCGATTGAACAACACCATAGCTAAATACCCATAGGAGTATTTGTGTATTAAAATCACAATGAAACATGGTTCACCGTTCACCGAGCGACGGCGAAGAGTGGACGATTATGTAAATTCAATCGAATTTTGGACGCCCCCAAAGATTTATTTGGACAGATTTTTCTCTACATTCGAGCAATATTATTCAATTAATTGAGGAAATTGGTACGCTTCACCGATCGCGGCGGACTTTTATTGATATTCAATTTGTGTCAGAAGCGAGACGACTCGCGGCGCGAAGCCTTCTTCGGTGTCGGCAATAATTTAGAGAGCTCCAAATATCGTATATCATCGAGCATTTGGGAATAATGTACAATTTGACTTTAATTTAATGATGTTAGACGCCTCAAAATGTTCCAATGTTTTACTGTGTAAACATTTTGGTTGGAGTGGGGTGCGTGGTGAAACTTGGCTAATAAGTCTTCTCTGCCTATCGTATTCGAATTGGTATTGTCGGGGCTGAAGGTGGTCAGCTACATGTGGTAGGCAGAGCCCTCACTCTAGGCTATTGGGCTGGAGGCAGTATTACGCAACTCATACTAATAAGAACGCAGCGATGGTTCCCGGGGGAGTTCCTTCATGGTCCTTCATAATGCATGCAACCGAGTGGTTTTAATAGGGTATATAACAATGCCTATAACCTGGAGCTTTCATTACATATGTAATATCTATATATATATATCACAATATAAATGTTTGTGCAGCTGGTCGGAGCACTCCAGCCAATTCCGCGAACCCATTGACAAATGACAAAACGCAACGAGACTGCGCCGACGATGTTTTTTAGCCAGGCTCGATTGAATAGTCCAAGAGCTGGGATACTGTTAATATCTCCAAGTAATCATGTTTTTTTAATTTACATGATCGAATAAAAGTTTTTTCGCGGGTGTCAAGAAGTTGAAAAGTGGTTTTGAAACCTAAACTTTCACATTATTAATATAAGATGACTCGTTAATAATAATATAGTGCCATCGACCCTTACGCTCCATCTTGAACTAGAACTAAAATATTAACACTTTAATCGTTACAATACCTCAGGGCTACTTATTTGTTGGACAAGGTATATTGTTACTATATCGTGTCATCTAAACTTTTACAAGTCTATATTAATATGAGTTATAAAGGGGAAAGATTTGTATTTTTGTATGTAAGAATAAACTTACAGCTATTGGATCGATTTGAAAATTCTTTTAGCAATGGATTATTGACACTATCAGCGAGAAACAGAGGCTGTATTTTATCCCGATATGAACTATGATCGATCAAACAGCATGTATCAAGAACTTCTGAGCTTTGACGTTTCATTTCGGTACCGTTAAATTAAACGTGAAAGCTAAGAAGTTTTTAATACATGCTGTTTGATCGATCATAGTTCACGTCGTAGTAGTTCTGGATTCTACGACATGACTTTGAACCCACTTGCTCCTGTACTAGGCAGCATATTTTTCGAATACCTCACCCATGTTTCCGTTGATTAAAACCGCTGTAATTATAACAATAATGCCGCTTTTAGTCACAGAATTATCTATCAGGTGTTCGGTAATCATCGTGTGGGACAGTGACAGACATATACTATTGATGCAAGTATCTCTTTCAAACCGTGATTGTAATACTTTATAATACTTGGTTTTTGTTTTAATTGCTTCCCTTGGAGCTTCTCCGGTGCCTGATTAATCGCGATTTACTTTTAATTGGTAAGTAAATCGGTGTTAAAGGGAAGTTGGGAATATTTGGGACTTTTAAAAGTAAATTGCAATTTATAATTACTTTTACATAAAGGTAAAGGGAAATACAAAAATATTTATTCATACTTAATTTTATAAAGTTGATCAGTTTGTTTGTTTAGTTGAACGCGCTAATCTCAGGAATTAGTACTTTGAATTGAAAAATTGTATACTAATATTATAAAGAGGAAATGTTTGTAACGAATTGGCTCAAAAAGTGCTGTACCGATTTAAAAAATTCTTTCGCCATTTGAATGCTACATTATCACTTATTAATATAGGCTATATTTTATCTCCGTACTCCCACGGAAACGGGAACTACGCGGGTGAAACCGCGTGATTTCTGTAGGCTATATATCATCACGCTAATACTAATTGCAGATTAAAGTAACAAATAAAACTCAAGAAGCAAAAACAAAACAATCCTTAACGAAACGCAATCTTTTAAACTCCTAGAATACCGAAATGAAACGAAACGCAACGATAGTGAAAAGCAATCAATCAGCCGAGTGGCGAGCGAATTCGCCCTATTGGGTAGTCATTACTCCATCAGATTGGAGCTCGGATCAAATTATACTGTGCCGTGGGAGCATACAAGCGTGTATTGTGCCCTTTAAGTTAACTATATCGATTGCGTCTATTCCTCATTTTTTACGGGAACGTAAAAGCGCCCCTAGCGGCGATTGTTGGAAGTTTTTCGTTCCCAAATCAAATGAGTAAAATACGCAGTCGATATCGTCAACGATAAAACAAAAAATCTAGCCTAATTTACTCTTTGTTCATCATCAGTTATCTGCCATCCCGTTAAAATCTGTCCCGATGTTGTGTGACAGACAAGCAGACATTTTTTAGGATATTTTATATTTTTATGTTCATACATACATGCCTGTATTTCTCGAAGGTGCAGGCAGAGGTGTTCTAATAACAACACCTACTTTTCACCGAAGATGATTAAGTGCCAACGTGATAGATGATGTGTATATAGCCGGCTCAGGTACTAATACATACGTCTTTGAATTACTTCTCAGACATATGCATTCATCTGTTTTCCTTCACCGTAAAGCACGTGGTGTGAAATCACTGTACATAAGTTTGTAGAAAACCTCATTGGTACAGAATTGAGAATTGAGATTCGAACTTGCGTCGCTTGCATAGTGAGGACTGCTCAAGCCCCCACCTACGGCTCTTTTTTTGTAAGTTCCGTAAAGCCTTTATTGAAAAGTTGTAAATTTTCAATTACACTTAAACTTTTTTTATCTGAATAGTTGTGTAGACATAGTGATCTCCTACCGAATTTCGGTTACGGCGGCTAATCTCAACGAGGATCAGCCATGTGCGCAGGAGATATTATAGTGCACAAGTGTGTACGCAAACACAGATGCACTCTTTATTCCCTCTCTCTCATAGTGGGATGGGAGGCAATCCGACACGACCGGAGAGAGATCAGTCGGAGGACCAACGGATTAACGTGCTTTCCGAGGCACGGGGGTGTAAACACCGCCAAATTCCAAACTCCGGGCATTTTATTGTGAATTTCTTGACAGAAAAACCCAATATACATTTTTGACCCGACCCGGGATTCGAACCCAGGACCTCGTGATCGGCAGGCGAACATACTAACCACTAGACCGACGAGGATAGATCGCTTTATTCCCTATTACTTGCATATCGATTATACTGCATAATTAATGTGCAGTAGGTGTTGTGTCGTATACATTGTAATGATGGAATGGGTCGCCAAACTATCAATAATGGGCAGTAAATGTTTTTTATCGGCCACCGTTTTTATCGAGGACTTAAGTGTCTGTCGTCGCGTCCCTAATGAATCCCCATTTAGTTTTATTGTGCACAATTTAGAAGGTGCAGCTTTACCAAATGAACTGTCGGTTTTGCGTTATCTCTCTTGCTTGGAGCGAAATGGCTCTGTATTAAAGGATTTTACTGAGCTTAGCATTTTCATTTATCGAGCAGTCATTTCATAAAAGAAAGAAAGGGAGAGAAGGACAGCTATATAATATGTATGGTAAAGAAACAATGAAGCCGTGGTGGCCTTGCGGTTAGAGCAGTCGCCTGCTACGCAAGCGACGCAAGTTCGAATCCCAGCGAGGCCTGTACCAATGAGTTTTTATAAAAAAACTTATGTGCAGTGATTTCACACCACGTGCTTTACGGTGAAGGAAAACATCGTGAGGAAACCTGCATATGTCTGAGAAGTGATTCAATGACGTATGTATAGTGCCTGAGACGGCGATAGACTCACCCTCTGTCACGTTGGCAATTGATCATATTCGGTGAAATGTGGGTGTTGTTACAACACCTCTGCTTACCCCTTCGGGGACCCTTCTGGAATGGCGTGAGCATATTTTATAAGAAACAATCAGTTATGAAAATTACTTTGTAGAAAATGCCATCTTTCTCAGCTATACTATTTTTTTTCCATTTTTAGAGTACGTTAAAGAAAGTTGTGCAGCAACGTTAGGAAAACATCGTTATGTTTGGTTTTTTACCTATTAAGTTATTTATATTTTCTTGCATTAATTTTTTATGCAAATCTACTTACTTACTAACTTAAAAATACCATACAAAGAGAGTTCCCACCTTCCTCTATAATGGTTGAGGAGGTCAATGGCTGGCATTCACGTCATACTTGTGAACAGGTGCTGCTTGTGGGGGCTGGTCATCTCAAGCTACACAATTAGTTATAAATGGACTAAACTTTTCTTTATGTTAATTTTATCGACATGTGGACATTGGAACTGTGTCCATGGGCTTATATTTCTTAAGGGATTTATTTTGTAATTTAAAAATTGTATAATATTTTTGAAAAGAGTATTTACTGAGTTTCTTACCAGGTTCTTCTCAGTAAAAGCAACCTTCCAAACTTGGCGGTAGCGTCCTGTGTAATTATGTCATTCCGTCGATTTGAAAGTACTTTGTGAAAAGTCTAATCGAATAAAGATATTTTTGACTTTGAATTTTTCATCATCTCTATGTATTATAAAATCTATACTCTATTGTTATAAACAGCTTTTCACAAAATGCATATACTACCGTAAAAGAACTTAAAAAAAATATTTCTGCTTATTCTGGCTAATTTCTGAAACAAAGCCGAATTTAACGGGACTTTCACTGGCAGAAAGCTCATGTGACAAGGAGTAACATTGACTTAAAAAACATTTAGGGTTCCGTGGGAATGAGATTATATCTACGCGGGTGAAACTGCAGGGCACACTAGTCATAAACTAACCACAGTGTAAAACTGTGTATCTTCCATTGCAAACAATTCCTCGGGCGACAGTAATAAGTCAGGTGCTCCAGTTCTCACGATGTTATGACTGTGTAAGTCAAGTCGATCCATAACATATGTCAGGACGTAACTCGTCTACATACCGACGAGCCCAGCGGGCATAGACGCTATATCGTTCGATCAGCGAGGCTTAGCATACACAGATAAACAAAATTGAGTTTTATGTTTAATAATTCCAAAGATTTTTCCAAACTTTTACTTAATGCATATGATACTATATGTTTAAGATATAAAGGACACAAGTTGCAAGGAGTAATTTAGGGTACTGTTATAAAATCGGGATGGGGCTTATCTCGCCCAGAGAAATAGCATTGCCAAGAAGGCTGGCAGCATTGCCACGTTGAATCAATGTGGCAATGCTGCCAGCCTTCTTGGCACGATCCCGAGAGACACCGATTTGGGCCAAGTTTTCTACTTGTAATTAGTTTTAAGTGCTGATCCTTGTATATATACTAAAATTATTTAAAATAAAAAGTGTTCCGCAAAATAAAGTCACCCAAGAACGCAGTCGTACCCGCGGGGCACGGCTCGCTCGCAGCATAGTAAGTTAATAAAAATCAATTGCTGTTAGAATTTTTGGGGCATCACTTCTGAACAGCTGAAAATTTACTCATTTGTAGAACATGTGTGATGTGATGTCATAAATCTTAGCAGTGAAGGAAACCTGCATATGTCTATGAAGAAATTCAAAGACGTATGTAGATATAGTGCTTGAGACCGGGATGGACTCATTCTTCACGTTGACACTTTAACATGTTTGGTCAAAACCTCTGCCTACCCTTTTGAGGACTCTTCTCGAAAGTAGTAATATATGTATATTGCTATAATTATGCAAACATTATTGAAAACAACATGCAACATAACAATCATAAAATCCTTTCGAATTCCAATACCCGCAGCACAGCAAAAAACGCATTACCACTATTCTCAGAATTTGAAACACCTTAGAAACGTCTCATCCCAGTATCTGTCTAATATATTCTCAGGAACAAAAACCGGGGCCAGTGTTTTAGCGGCCGTCTTAACAACAACATGGCAATTTGATGGCAATCAATCCTACTTTCATCGGAAACATTCCACCCATTTCCAAATTACAACTTTTGTTTCGCGCTTCGACTAACATCTTTTCTATGTATGAGTATACGCACTCGGTTTGGAAGACGCTGCGTTTGAATTATTAAATGGTGATGTTTTAAGCATTTAATGACAAAGATTATAGCACTGTACGAGGAGGAATATAGCATTATAGGAGCCGAGGTGGCCTGGGGTTCCACAGTCACCAATGACCTTTGCTAATAACTTATATAATAATAATAATAACGTTTATTTGGCATGAACAAATGTAACATTAAGTAGATCAGTGACTCTCAAACTAGGCAAGCCTGTACTATGAGAGACTGAGTTGAGTTCACAACAAAAGAAATCCTTGATTAAGTATTGTGGTTAAGTTGATAGTCATTTACATTTAAAACAGTTATAGATATAAATATTGATTAACAAAACAGCATTTAGTAAAGTACATTGTGTAGGTGCGAATACATTGTAATGGTGTCTAGGATATCCAATGGGCCGTCTAACCTAAATCATAACTGTGTTGGGTGAGCCTTCTACGTGCGTATTTCCATGTAGTATTTATAATATAATCCATTGTGTGTGTGTGCGTGTGTGTGTGTGTGTGTATGGGTGGGTGGGTGTGTGTGTGTGCGTGCATGTGTGTATGTGTGTTTGTATGTGTGCGTGTGGATGTGTAAATTTGTGTTTTTTTGTGGGAGATTAGGTGTGAAGATGTGAGTCTGCATTGGTATGCAGGGATTTTACACCACGTGCTTAACAGTGAAGGTAAGCATCGTGAGGAAACCTGCATATATCTGAGACGTAATTCAAAAACTTATGTATTGTGCCTGAGATGGCGATAAACTCACCGTCGCGTTGACACTTATTACCTCTGCTTACCCCTTCGGGGACCCTTCTGGTATAGCATTTTTTTGTAAAGGATAATAATATTATGTAATTCACAATTTAGGTTAAGCATGTGGGTAAAAGAGAAACAGTCACGTGATAACCACTTCGGGGAACACAGGCGTGAGTATATGCATGTATGTATGATTACAGCACTTGTAAATTTATTCTTGTTCTTATCCTGCCTTAATACCAAATCCTAATCATTAAAACAAACAAAAAGACATTGTTTGTTTTAATGATTAGGATTCCATCTTCCAAATATCTTTATCGATTTAAAGCATAAATAATTAAGAATGTAACTTGTCTTATGACCACAAGATACTTTTTTTACAGTATTACACTGAATTATCTCCCTATTATAGAACTTATCTCATATTTTCAATAATGGAATCTTAAATTGCGATTTTTTTACACACAGTTATAATAAGTGGAAGCTTTTAATTATCAAAGTGGTTGTTACCAGGTTAAACGATACTAAAATGTCCGTCAATTAGTCTGTTAGCTTTTCTAATAGACAAAAAAATATATACTCTAGTATTGACAAAAATACAAGGCAGTTGATAGTTATGATCGAGACGTTTCTCCGAGCCAGTGCGTGTACCAGACACCCAGAGCCTCGACTCGGCTGCTATGGAACTCGCAAGGAATTCACGGATATCGCTAATTGGTTGTTGAACTTTAGCTTCCGAGAGCTGCCGAATTCACCCGAATGTAACGGTCTTAAGATGAATAGCTTAGGTCAATGACTGCTGCATTATTTCTTAGAAAGGTTTTAGGAAGAAAGCTTAATGTTTAAGTTAGATAATTTATACCGCATTCATTTTAAATATAGAAGTTTGTATGTACTGAGATATTTCACTATATAACAACAATAGAAATAACAGTAGGCTATTTAAATTTGTTCCTGAAACCCGGCGCTCGGTTTACCATCAGACACACTCTCAATTTAGATGAAAGCTCTGCAGTCTTTGAATGATTGCATCCCTTTGTATTACTCGCACGTTGCCTATAATATCAAGATTGCTGTGCCGACATGATGAAAACTATTTCTAGAACAGCGACTCCAGTTCTACCTACTCATCATGGATTACTGGCGACCTTACTCACCGCAGAAACTTAACACTAACCAGCATTATCTGGCCTCAATCTACTGGACGGTAGAAGTACAGTCCCCAGTCGGGCAGCTTCAAATATCGAACTGGAGATTCAGTTATACCCTACTTCTCCTATCATGTAGATAGGTAAATCGTTCCCATCTGTCAAACTGGGGGTCTACTCTCTCTTCGGAAACGAAACTTTGCAAATGAATGAAAATCAAACTAAGTTTAGTATAATTTTGTTTCGTTCGCTAATTGACCTAAAGTAGATTTGGAATAATATATAATCGGATTGGGGACCGTGTTCGGATATTTTAGAACGAATAAGTACCGTGGTGGGACCCTATGCGGACCATCGATCGAAGCTTCGTATTTCGCTGAATAAGAGTAGGCTCCCTGGCTCGAGACACCAAACACCAGACGGCCCCTTGACGTGCAGAAAAGGATCACGAAGACCCAGAGTTAACCGTGAAACGACGCGCGGTCGCGCTGACCCGTCAATAAATTAGCATGCATAATGTATGCGCGGCGCCGCACCCTTCCGCCCCTTCAAGATACCGCCGGGAGGGTTGACGTTGCACTGGATGCGGTAATTACGGAACAAATCAGTTAATAATAGTTGTATGCCAGTCATCTTTTAGGTGCTGTGATAGCACATCAGATCCGAATATGCACGAGATTCAGAATGTTTTGTCAACTGCATCCGAATATAGATTCAAGAACTCAAGGTAGATTCTCTAGAGGCAACTAAAGTGTAGTAAATGTCGTGACATTGTATCAACATAATATTTTACACAAAGTTAATTTAATATTCTTCTGGCTGTCATAAGCTGTCGTTGCTTACCACCGTGAAGGCTGGCTTGCCTCATTTGTTTACTCCTTTCACAACTTAACTTTAAAAAAGGTATATTATTATGTCCGATTTATATACGGCATGTTATTGGTTTTTGAATAGTTGCTGAGTTTCTTGCTGGGTTCTTCTCAGCAAAAGCAACCTTCCGAACTCGGTGGTAAAATTTTTAATCCCGTACAATGTAATTTTTGAACGTGCATTGAAAATTTGAAAGTGCATTGAAAAAAATAAAGATATATTTGAGTTTGAGTTTGTATAGTGACGGATAGCCTGACGGTCAGTCCTCAATATGCCTCATCCAAAGCGTGTGCTCACCCGCGATCGTCGGTCCCCGGCGGCGCGGGTGTATCCGGGTATGCCGAGTAAACACTTGACGGTGTTTTCGTCTGGAGGCTCAATTAATTTCGTTCCCGAACTTTATCAAATGAATTCATTAACATTTTTTATGCCTTCAATCTCGGCTCGTAATAAAAACGCCTTTTTACGGCGCCATTTTGATCCTAAGTTGTAAAATGTGCAGTTTTTCACGTAAAATGTTAGTGGTCGTTTGATACAGTTTATGCGATACTTTTTGTAGTTGATTTATTTTATAACTTCTCGCTTTCTCACAAGGGTCCCTCTGAAGGGTTCTAACTGAAGAGAGGCAAGCTGGCAAAGGCCAACAGTTCCAAGGTCGCTTTATGTTGCGTTTCAAAGATACGTGATAAGATTACCTGTGGTCGGTCTATCTGGCTGGATGTTTGCAGACTGATTGAAAGGAATATCAAGCCTGACTTGGAGACCTCGTGGTACATGACAGGTCTGGCTTGAGCCTTAAGGATGCACATATATCAACGCACGACCAAAACCACTGGTTGGTTTTAGAGACTTGAAATAAGACATATGTGCATTGGAACCATGGAAACAGCTCCTAAGTGAAAAATTTGTATTTTCAGCTAGCATTTCTTAAGTGAAAAATTTGTAGTTTAAAATTGTATAATATTTTTGAAGCAGTAATTACTGAGTGTCTTGCCAGGTTCTTCTCAGTAAAAGCAACCTTCCGAACCTGGCGGTAGCATGTATAATCCTATGTAATCGTGTCTTTCTGACGATTTGTTACTTTTGACTTTGACTTTGAAGGTATTCACTAAGCAAGGGTTGTTCCGAATTCACCCCATTGACCACCTGAGGGTGTGAAACGATGATCACAAAAATTACATACTCATTCCTGAAGACCACTTCCTATTCCCATTATCGTAAGCACCGTGATGTGCCACCACCATCTGCTTCGTTTTATTACTTAGCTAACAGTTAATTTTTACATCGTTTTTACTGCAAACATGTCTGTCATATAACTTACAATTTATAGATCACAAGATGCTTAAATGTGGGAAACGAGTCTTATTTAAACTTACATTTTTATGTCATAACATGAGGAGCTCGTGGCACCCTAACCCTACCCAGTAATTGGATGGATGACCACCCGAGCTCCCTCCGTGCCTCGAAGAGTAGGTTAAGCCGTCGGTCCCGGTTGCCAATTTATCATCTTTGGCAATCGTTACAAGTCAGTCGGAGGCCTAAAATAGTCTGACAACTGGTTTAACCCAGATTACAAATTTTCCTCGTTAAAGGGGTTGCGAAGATCAGCTGGCAGTCACTTCGTATAAAAATCAGGTGATCAGCCGCATCGGGTTGAATCAAGTGCCGACCCCAACATTGTATGGGATAAGGCCAGGAAGATGATGATTTTTATGTCATAAGATGACTTCCCTTGCCCTTGGGCAGCACCGTTTGTAGTGTTAAGTATACCTGACAGCTTTATCAGGTCTCGCGACGGGGCTGACATTATGAAAAATAAGTAGCCTACTAGCTCTTTCTTTGGATGCTATCTGCCTTCATGTCAAATTAAATCCAATATATTTTTTTATAACTTAGGAGAGGGAGATCATGTGTCTCTTTTAACCACGTGCTTATACAATACTGTTAATTACAAAATAATAAAACCCTTTTAGTTGTAAATACTATAAGTATACCGATTTAGCCAAAAAATCTTCCGAACTATGAACATAACATATCTAGTGATTCAATATCGTTGTGGAAATCCTTCCAGCCGTTTAGATATGAATACATTAATAGAGTCATTATAAGATCTGCGAGTATTCTAATATAATAAAGGGGAAAGATATGTATGTACCTATGTTTGTGTAGAATAGGCTCCGAAACTACCGGACCGATTAGAAAAAATATTTCAGCAATGGATAGTTACACTATCAGCGAGTAGGATAGTTTATATTTTATCCCCGTACTCCCGCGAAAACGGGATCTACATGTAACTCTAAATATAAAATTTTAATTTATATCCAATACATAAGTACTTTGTACAAAAAAATGCCATACTATGTGGGCGCATATTTTCTTAAAGTAAGCAATTAAGTTAAGAAAATAAAGCTCCCAGCTTTTATGACAACATGAAAGTTCCACTTCAGAAGCCATCCGTAAACAATAAGTAACTAATTAATAGCGGGATTACGACCATTGTTTCACAGCATCTAAATCAATTTTAAAACTGAAATAAAAGTACAGACGAGCACATAAATACCAAAGTTTAATGGTGACAATAATAGGCCACAAAGTTTTTGTCAGATGCCAGTTGTCAGCTAATCAGCACGCGTACAGTCGCGTACATAAATTAAGTGTTGTGTAATCGCGCTTCTAGCTCAACGGTGACAATGCCGCTACTGATTCTGAGATGGCACATGTGGCACTAAAGGTGGGGACACACTGCCACTAAGTTTATAGTTGTTTTATATCTTTTGTGGCTAATCCAGCGTGAGGTTTTATTGGGATTCTTAGAATTGACAGAATCCGTCGAGTGTTTATTTAAACCATCGCAATCTAAGGAATGTTCATTTATGTACAGAATAACCTTGAAGCTACGCTATCAGATAAACTCGGATACATCAAAATCATCACACATATTATATACATACCTGTAATACCTACTCAAGTATTATGGAGACGAGAGACTTATTGGGATCAGCGTGAAAATTTGAAAAAAAAAATTTTTTTTGTTTTTATGTTAGTACCGTATATTCTTTCATATGGATTTGGTGAAAAGCTTTTATTTTGTAATTACAAACAGACACTTACATTTTATTTCTCTGTATATATATTACTAAAAATAGTTTATTTATAATGCTTTTATTTAAATGGTTTTATGTGTTTACAGTAAACACATACAAAGGCTTGTATTTTTGGATCTTATTTTATTTTGGGGATGTGTTTTGTTTTGAGCTGTTTTGATGTTAATTAAAAATTACAAGTCTAGTTCTCTAAGGTTTAAAATCCGCGAAATAACCAACATATGATCTGCTTATTCAAATAATTTAAGTGTTTTTCGCTTGCACATCGTAGTTGTAATTGATAACACTTTCATTCAAAATATTTTATATCCTATCATTAAATTAAATTTCCCTTAAACAATATAAAATATTATCCTCCCAGTGTACCTCGGACGTGATATCACGACGTCATGTCACCGGCACCTAATCTCGCACGACACGACAAATAACTAATAAGCACGACTAATTGTCGGCGGTACGACAATACACGTGACGGCTGCGACTGTACCGGGAAAATAAATACCCAGTGTGAAAGCTGATGCGGGTTAATGAACTTTCTCTGATGGGAATGTCATTAATAAAAGCGCTGTTATTAAACAAATTTGTAATATAACATTTATTATCTTTCAACATCCTCGTCAGTTGATCAAGCTGAGATATTGGGGATGTGCAGCTTGTCCATTGAGTGGGTCAAAATGTCGGAGCTATATTTTCTATATTCAACACATCTAAATAAAATTGAAGTATCCGTTTTTAATTCCAAATTAACAGCTATAACACCAATCTTTGATAGGCTATCCGTCCTCCCGACGATAGATATAAGAGTTCGATAGATAATGACAGCTAGCGATAGGTTATTGAAATGAATGTAAGGGCCGAAAGATAGATTTATCTTTAGTAACCTAAATGACAGATAGATAGAATATTTGAAAACGGCCGAAATGCATATTAAAGTCAAAGTCAAAAGTATCTTAATTCGATTAGACTTTTTACAAAGTACTTTCAAATCGTCAGAATGACATAAGTATACAGGATTATACATGCTACCGCCAGGTTCGGTAGGTTGCTTTTACTGAGAAGAACCTGGCAAGAAACTCAGTAATTACTCTTTTCAAAAATATTATACAATTTAAAGAATACAAAATAAATAATTTAAGAAACGTAAGCTCATGTACAATGTTCCAATATGTATCCACATGTATAAATGAAATACATGGTATTGAAAAAAAAAAATTATTTCTAATTTTTGCTCATTAAAAGGTATAAGATTAAACGCGGGACAAACCGGGAGGCTGACCTAGTATGATATATTGGTATCAGCGTGTGAACTGGAAATATTAGATTATTTACGATACGCAATACTAGGGCGCACATGTGCCGTACATTACATTATTAATAATTAAAACGTGGATTTATGGCGTCGGTCGCACGTCGTAAAAACGTGCCACAGAAAGAATTGTCAACAATACATACTACAGTATGTTTTGGGCATATGTGTTGTACACTATGTTTTTTTGTAGGTCCATCACACGTGTCTATTCTGAAGGCTATGAAATTGTGATTTGTTTGGATATTATGTAATTGTTACAGAGGAGCTCGTGGCACAGTTGCTATTGCGCATATCATTCGATCAGCGAAACAAATCTAACTATAGCCAGTAGTTGTATGAGTGACCGCCCGAGTTCCCTCCGTGCCTCGGAAAGCACGTTAAGCCGTCGGTCCCGGTTGCCAATTTATCGTTTTTGGCAATTGTTACAGTTCAGTCGGAAGCCTAAAATAGTCTGATTATAGATTTTCCTGGGGTTGCTAAGGTTAGATGGAAGTCGCGTCGTATAAAAACCAGGTGATCAGCCGCATCGGTTGAATCAAGTGCCGACCCCAACAGTGTATGGGATAAGGCCAGGGAGATGATGATTGTGTCATTGTTACGTATTAAAGAATTTTATTTTATTAGGCCTAATTTCATGAGTAGCCCGCGAAACCCTAGTATTATTCTATAAATAAAAAAAGTCTCCGTTACTCCTTGTAACATAAGCTACCTGCCAGCGAAACTCTCGTCAAAATTAGTTCAGCCGTTTCGGAAATAAACCAGAACAAACAAACAAACAAACAGATAGATAGACAGACAGACACAGAGATAATTTTTTATACGAGTACCGTACAATTATATAGTTTCATACGCATTTAGTGAAAAGCTGATGTGAATTTTATTTATAAAAAATCCTTAGATATTTACTTATCTATTTGGTTACGTTATTGGTAAGCATGTAATTAAATCACAGCACATTTTTTCCATGTCGGCGGCGGGTCAGCTGCGCCGCAGACCGCGGCAATAACATAAATCATGAATTTGCAAGCCGATAGATGAATGGGGCTCGGTGACGGCACGTGACGTTTATGAGCATTGGTAATAGTTTCACAGCTATGGACACGGATTGCCTGTACGACGGTATAACATGACCAATTTAAATTGACACGTTTCGACGTCGAATACCAAGACATACATATGTTCACGCCTGTATTCCCCGAAGGGGTAGGCAGAGGTGTTGTAATCACAACACCCACTTTTCACCGAAGATGATTAAGTGTCAACGTGACAGATGGTGAGTCTATCGCCGTCTAAGACACTATACATACGTCTTTGAATCACTTCTCAGAAATATGCAGGTTTCTTCACGATGTTTTCCTTCACCGTAAAGCACGTGGTGTGAAATCACTGCACATAAGTTTTTTTAGAAAAACTCGGTACAGGCCCCGCTGGGATTCGAACTTGCGTCGCTTGCGTAGCAGGCGACTGCTCAACCACGGCTCTACCAATACAAAATCATAAATACTTCACAGGTCACACATACACATGGTCACGTCTGTATTCAAATTTAATCAAACACTTTTCGCCGATATGGTGCTGTGGGGTTTGAGTAGTCACCTGCTACGCAAGCGATGCAAGTTTGAATCCCAGCGGGGTGACCAATGAGTTTTTCTAAAAAGTTACGTGCATTCATTTCACACTACGTGCTTTACGGTGAAGGAAAACATCGTGAGGAACCTACATATGCCTGGATACTGTCTAAGGCTTCTCTTAATCTGTCGGTTTAGCACTTAATCATTTTTGGTGAAAAGTGGGTGTTGGTATTACAACACCTCTGCCTACCACTTCTGGGAATTTCCCACGCAGACCAAGTCACTCGTAAAATAGAGTATTCGACATAAAATCATTCGAAAATGTTTATAATAAAGCGATTGAGGTTGATGTAAGGATTGTTCAAGCCACTGTAAAACACAACCAGCTAAAAACCTGAAACATGCCATTCTATTTCTTCACGAAACATTATAAATTTGCATTATATGTATGTAAACCGCAATATAAAGTCCCCGAAGTGCAATAAGAAGTGTACTTTATGACAAGTGCAGTACAATACACGGCACACGGAGATATGCACACGATTTGTTATGTACCTTTAAATTTTGCACTGAGGTACCGTGTTTGTATAACAAATATTGTACTTTATTGTGCGGTATCGGATGTAATTGGAGTACCTACTGAATAAGGCATGATATACTTTGCACTTGTTGAAGGATAATGTGCCTTAACGTAACACAGAAAGTCTGCCAACTGGTTTAACCCAGATTGCTGATTTTACTCGAAAAAATGGGTTACCATGGTCAGATGGCAGTCGCTTCGTATAAAAATCAGGTGATCAGCCACATCAGGCTGAGTCAAGTGCAGATCCCAAGAATACATGGAAGGTCAGGGAGATGATGATGATGAAGATGATAGCTTGCACTTGTTGGAGGATTATGTGCCTTAATGTAAAACTTTTAAGGGATTTTGCAATCTCTTCTCTTGTATATTGCGTAACATAGTCAAGTCAACGCTTACACCAGTTTGGCAGCTCCAATTTTATCGAGTCGTAGCTTTGTGTTTTTTGACCTGGAAGGTTCATCTACACTTCTATTATACAAAGGAAAGATTTGTATCTTTGTGTGTATGTTTGTAATGAATAAACTCAAAAACTATTGTGCCGACTTCAAAAAGTCTTTCAACATTGGAAAGCAACATCATCAGCGAGTAGCATATGCTTTATTTTATTCCCGTACTCTCACGGGAATGGGAACTACGCGAGTGAAACCACGTGACGTCCGCTAGTTGGAGATAAAATACTGTTTTTATTTTATTAATCATGTTTTCTAAACAGGCTGATTAATATTTATTTACTATGTAATGAGATGTACATGTCACCTTAGTTTCTTGCGGGTTTTCTCAGGAGGCTAGTTTCGCAACCGGTGGTCAGCTCTTCCCACTGAACTCCGCCATGTTCCTGCTAGTCGCTTGTGGAGGATAGAGCAAATATGCCTCAACAAAATACAAATCTATACAGATGAAGAGTTTGATTGTTTGGTTGCTAATCTCAGGAACTACTGTTTTGGTTGGAAAATTACTTTAGTGTTGGATATGTCATTCATCGAGGAATGATGTAGGCTTTATAACATAAAGCTGCGACCAATTGAAGCGAAACATCAATGGAAAACGTTTCCAAAACGGGAAATTATATCATTCGGTTATATCTATACTAATACTATAAAGAGGAATGGTTTGTATGTATGTTTGTAACAAATTGGCTCAGAAAATGCTGGCAGATTTAAAAAAATATTTCTCCTTTAGAATGCTACATTTTCACTGTTTAAGCTATATTTTATTCCCATGCGCCCACAGGAACGGGAACTACGCTAGTAGTTTATATTGTCAATCCTACGTGGTAAAACGGCGAGGCATAGCTAGTCGTAAAATATAATGTTCCCTTCAAATAGATCACACCTACCCACTTGGGCCTCCCTTACTATGATTTAACACTTGGTCGTAATTACTTGAACATTAATATGATAACTTATTATTTTGTTAACGATTATCGCAGCCCTATAGACTACAGATCAAACTTCCACAAAGGATATTCACCCTTATATAAAGAGAAATAAGGTACTATTAAACGTAGAGCCATGGAATCGCGTGACAAGTTCGCACAACATCCAGCGACCCTCGAATACGGGTGATATCATTTTTCTTACGTCACTAATGTGTACTGTTGGCAGAAAAAGAACTATAACTGTAATTATGTGTAATTACATGGTATAATATCGTTTACTCGGAATTATTTTTGATCAGAAAAAGCAACCGTAATTGGTCGGATGAAATATGTTTTTCATCTGTTTGGGCATTTTGAGACAATTCAATGTATACAGATAAATAAAAATCTTCATTCATACATCTGCTAATACACAGGTTCATTTCCGAAACTGTTTGATACATTTTAATAGGATTTTCCTGGCAGATTGCTAATATCATACGTACTTAAGGCTTAACTTTTATTTAATAAATCTCCAAAAAACTAGGAGTTGAGGACTAGGAAGGACTTGGTGAAGGTACTAGAAAATTCAGCTATTTTTATAAGTGTTGGATATAGTAATCAGCAACGCTGTCTTTATTGGCCACATTTAAATCAGCCTGCAGCCCACCACTGACCATAGACCTCTCCGCCCTGATCGACAACTCGCTATCTGCATTCATCAAACTCAAACTCAAACTCAAACTCAAAATATCTTTATTTGATTAGACTTCTTACAAAGTACTTTCAAATCGTCAGAAGGACACAAAATACATTATACATGATTATAAATGTTACCACCGGGTTCGGAAGGTAGCTTTTGTTGAGAAGAACCCGGCAAGAAACTCAACAATTATTCTTTTAAAAAAATATATATTATACAATGTTTTTGGTTACAGTATCATGAATATAAGCCCATGGGACACAGCACAAATGCTCAATTGTCAAATATAATAACTAAAATATTACAAATATTTGTGAGCATGGCAAATTCCAGCCAGTCAAAGCAAAGATCAAACTAAGATTAATTAATTGTAGCAAAAGTACAGTGCCAATGGGATTATTTACAATAATTTTTCGACAAAGATACATCCCAGGGTTCCTTATCACAAATATAATCACTTACAGTATAATATCCTTTTTTGAGCATAACTGCTTTGATGGTCTCTTTAAATTTATTGAAGGGCAAGTTTACAATTTCTGTTGGTAATTTATTATAGAAGCGTGTGCACTGTCCTAAAAATGAGCCATGTACTTTCTGTAAGCGATGCGCAGGCACTACAATAACTACATCAACTAAATCATCGTGAATTAATCATGTCGTCGGTCCTCCTGGCGGGAGGCCTACCCACATCTAGGAGTTCGGAGGTCTATCCGTACGCGGTCGCCACTCGAGAACTCTCAATCACTCGGAGTGCCTAGTGAGTTTTTGTATGGGATCAAAACAGCGCCATCTGTTGGCCTAAAGATAACACTATTTTGAACCCATACAAATTTGCGCTTACGTCACCGCGGTGTCTTGTGACTGCGATTTTAGGAAAACTCGGCACTCAGGAGCAATGACGGTTAAATATTTTTTTTATAATAACTGTTGTGTCGACGGTACAACTAGACTAGAGGTAGTCCTATGTAGCATCGGTAAATGATAGTCCCATAAGTTGTTACTATTACAGCTGCAAGCACACGATACCTGCTAAGTTATATTACTGTTATAAGCCGTGCCTTTTTATTGCGACTACCTTTTGAGAATAGTACTTACTACTTGGGTTTATGGGACTACTTCAATTGGTAGAAACACTGCACCTTGAGTGTCAGCATAGTTAGTGAGGATCTGTAGTAAACGTGTCCCAAAATTTAATAAAATACCCTGACACAACTTAAAAATCATAAGTAAGAAATAAATATAAAAGAAATTCCAAGTCAAAATACATTATCCTGTTGAACATTTTGTGAATTATCATAACTCATGTGGATGGGTATTTATAACATTTTACAAGATATTTTTTCTCACCAACCACTTGGCACTGGTGAAATAGCTGTACTCAAGCTTGTCGCCATTAAATAAATAAAAGAACTCATGTGGAAGTTAATTTATACTGATTTTGTTTTCTAAGTCAAAATAACTATGTTATCTATTACCATTTAACACTAAGCCAGAATTACTGTAGCTTAAATTAAAAAAAAATCTGCCATTCAAAATCAATTTAACAAAATTTCAAGAAATATTTGTAAGCAGCATTTATAGCCAACGATTATCAGTTTGAATAAAATAACATTTCTGAAATAATTTACAAAATTTTAACTCGTTTCCAAAACTCAAATCATCCGCTTAAGTGAGCAAAAGTAGACAAAGATACGCTAAAAATATATCTCGTCTGTGATAACGAGGAGGCTAAATGAGGGGATTCAAAGGAACCTGGAGGTGTCTGCACCGTGGCTGCCTCCGATGTCTCTTTAGGGAGACATTATAAACTCTCCTTTACGGTGTTCGTGCTACTGACAGCGGGGAGAGTAGCGGAGCGGGGAGAGTAGCGGAGCGGGCAGAGGGAATCAAATTTGATAAAACGTAGTCATTTGCTAACTAACTCTTGTGAGAAAAAAAATGTGAGCCCCGTATAACCAATTTAACTGAGTTAATGTATAACTAATTATGGTGCCGTAAAATTTAAACGCCAAAGCTAAGAAGTTCTTAATACGCGCCGCTTAAACGATCATAGTTGGCCCCTAGGAGCTCTTGGTATAGTTGTTTTTGGGCATATTAAGTTGCGCAGCTACTTGATGCATCAGCTATTGGTCCAAAGCTTCAGAGATTATTCCGAACAAATAGATATGATAAAAAATTCTATTTGAGTACCGTATTTACTGTTAAAGATAAATAAAATTGAAGTGTCTGTTTATAAATCCAATTTAACAGCTATTCACTACACACATATAGAAGTATATACGGTACAGATTTTTTTTTTTAAGTTTCTCTTTTCCAGCTAACTTCCGAAACAGCTGGACCGATTGTAACTTCCAACGTTAGATAGCTAATGTAACTGAGGATACTTTTATTAAGAAAAAGCATTAGGGTTCCGTGGGTCCAGCCGCGGGGCACAGCTTAGTACTAAGTACCGCAATAAAAACATTTCAAATATTGTTGTTACATAATATCGCTTCTGATGCGCCCCCGCCTCACCGCGACCACTTCCCAGAAAGCCTACCGCGAACAGGAGTAGGGTAAAAGCGCCTTTATTGGCATCGCATAATTAATATACCCCGCAAACAAGCCTCAATAAATATTAACTAAGCGGTATTATAATTACAGCCTTAGATATCTCGAACAGACAGTTTTTACATGGCGTTTCAGCTTACTTTCATTACTTTGGGTAATGAACTATACATCTTTATAAAGGCTTTTATGAAGGCTTTCTGGCGGCAAATTATGAAGGTTAATTGATGCAAAAGGTACCAGTACCACAAAATATTGGGTTTAATATGTTTAATGCGGCTGATCACATCACCTTCGCTTGTAATCTGGGTTAAACCAGTGGTCAGACTATTTTAGGCCTCCGTCTGACCTGTAACGATTACTAAGGATAGCAAATTTGCCACCGGAACCGACGGCTTAACCTCCGAGGCACGGAGGGAACTCGGGCGGTCTCCCATTCAATTACTGGCTAGAGGTAGTGTTGCTTCACTTTGGTGATCGAATGATATGCGCAATAGCAACTGTGCCACGAGCACCTCCCGTAGAATGACATAGGATACTTTTTATACTGTTCCCGAGGGTGAAACCGCGGGGCACTTCTAGTATCTTCTACTTATAAGTTTTACGTTCTACAAAAATGTGTAATTTTCATAATACCTCACGGTTTTCACGAGTTTTACAAGGTTACTTACTACGTCATAGCCTTTTTATATGTACTAGCCTTGCCCCGTGGTTTCACCTACGTAGATTTAAATTTATGGGTGAATTTTTCATGGAACCCTAACCTAAAAAATATACTCTAAGATTCTCCTTGTGTCCCGTGGAAATCGGTCCAGACGTTCCAGAGTTAACCCGGAACAAACAGACAGAGAGAAAATGTTACAAATTTGTTTTTGATGTATGTACCTTATATACTTTAATATGCATAAAGTGAAAAGCTGTTAATTTGTATGTATGTATACATTTCGAGGATATAGTATATCCTATGTCCTTCTCCTGGTTCTATACTACCTCACCACCAATTTTCAGCCAAATCGGTTCAGCCGTTCTTGAGTTATATATAGTGTAACTAACACGACTTTCTTGTATATATATAGATATACCTATATTATCAAATGGTTAGAAGTTTCAATGTATCCGAGCCCAAGTTAATATCCGCCGCGGGACGCCGGAGCCAAAGTAAAGTCGCCCACTTTGCTTGTCTTGGAAAAATTGAAATTAATAATGCAACAACACACAGCTGCGGGCTAATAAAGTGGTAATTGTGGACTTTAAAATGTTCTGCTCTCGTATAGATAGAGGTGAGTCGGGTTGATTTAACTATATCGTACATCTTTTCACTTAGTTATATAGTTTGCAAGAACCTGGTTGACCTGGTTTCTTCTTCACACAAAAAACGGAAAAATAAAAAAAAAACCAGTGAATGTCATCCTCGAACTTTCTGTAGCACTTCGTAGCACCGCGTAGCACTACGTAGCACCTCGTAGCGACTTCGCGTTGCACTCAGTAATCAATATATATCAGAAAAACCATTTTTTTTTAATTTACTGTGCCAGTCTGTCTGTCTGTCTGTTTGTTCGGGGCAATCCTCGTAACGGCTGCTTCGAATTTGTGAAAAAAAAAATACATCTAGGGTGCCACGGCAATTAAATTAAATCTACGCGGGTGAAATCGCAGGGCTTAACTAGCAACGCAAATAAATCTAAGTAATTATATATATAACGGGATCTGCCGTTCGAAGTTCGAAGCTGCTGAAGTAAGGTCCATAGGGAGATGAAAGCTATTATGGGACCATTATGACTTTCAAGGGCTCGTGATAGGAGCTCGTGGCATAGTTGCTATTGCGCATATCATTCGATTAGCGAAGTTAAGCAACTCTCACACAAGCCCGTAGCTAGATGGGTGACCGCCCTAGTTACATGATCTCAGAAAGTCTGATTGGTAAACTTGGGTTAAAACCCCCGAAGGTCAGATGGCAGTTGCTTCCTATAAAAATCAGGTGATCAGCCACATCGGGTTGAATGAAGTGCCGACCACAACAATGTATGGGATAAGGCCAGGGAGATGATGATATGGTACACGAAGTACCAGGCGCACATAACGGACAAGGAGTTAATAAGTTGATTGTGACTAACATGGAGCCACATCGGGTTGAATCAAGTGCCGACCCCAACAATGTATGGGATAAGGCCAGGGAGATGATGATATGGTACACGAAGTACCAGGCGCACATAACGGACAAGGAGTTAATAAGTTGATTGTGACTAACATGGAGCCACATCGGGTTGAATCAAGTGCCGACCCCAACAATGTATGGGATAAGGCCAGGGCGATGATGATATGGTACACGAAGTACCAGGCGCACATAACGGACAAGGAGTTAATAAGTTGATTGTGACTAACATGGAGCCACATCGGGTTGAATCAAGTGCCGACCCCAACAATGTATGGGATAAGGCCAGGGAGATGATGATATGGTACACGAAGTACCAGGCGCACATAACGGACAAGGAGTTAATAAGTTGATTGAGACTAACATGGAGCCACATCGGGTTGAATCAAGTGCCGACCCCAACAATGTATGGGATAAGGCCAGGGTGATATGACTTTCAAGGGCTGTGGTAGCTTTTTTATATTTTATCTTTTTAAGAGCACGTATTACATCCGATTCAACGTACAATTTATTCCCAGTGAATTGTTTTAATGTTCAAGCGGCCGCGCTGTATCCACTAACTTTGACAATTAAGCAAAGTTGGTACAAAGAAGGAGAAAAAGTGAAATAATTACTTTCTTTAATGACCGCCGCTCAAAGGTGGCGAGGAGCAACTTTGTAATGCTCAAAGCACAACTTGTATCGGAGCACCCGACCGTGAACTAGGTAAGTGCACTCGCCAATATACCTGCTATCATTTATAATGGCTACTTACTGTAAAGAAAACACCTTATTCCTTCTTACACTTTTTAATTTAAATATAAACAATGTAATTACTAAAGCTAAAACCACTATTCCCTTGCTAACGACCTTTTCGTTCGACTGCTGAGATAAAAACTATCGTCCGTACGACCGTGTCCGTACGTTTTTATACTGTGTCAATGGCCATTTTTAAACAAGGAGGCAACATATTTCCGGCAACCGGTAATTTTAGAAATTAAAGAAATATTAAAACTGTGAACAGGAAGTTGATTGAATATTATTTAAAACATTTCAGATATCATTTAAGACTGTAAAGTAATTATAATGCTTCATAAAATCACCAAAAATAATTAAAGAAATAGGAATCATGACATTACTGAGAGAGGGAGGGAGGCACTTTTGTAACTTCTACCCCACTTCCATCTATATATCTATACCTATACATCTATACAGATAAATAAAATTGAAGTGTTTATTTACAATTCCAAAATAACAACTCTTCACTAAACTCATATGACAAACATTTCTTTTTATTGACGAGGGGGAAACCTTCAAAAGGTCCCCGACCGCCCTGGAAGAGGCAGGTCAGGGTATGTGGGATTCTTACCGCACTAAAACCCCCCCGGTGGCCATCCTCAGTGCTCAGGGGGGAACTCCGGGTACTCTGATAGAACGCACCGGTGTCCCCCCACACTTTGCCGGGGCACATCCCCGGGACAGCTGTATCGCCACCCCTGGAGACCGAGCCACATCGCGCTGCCACCTTCCCGGGCCTTGTCGCTGGAACATAGTGATATATTCATAAAACCCTACAACTTCTAGAAGACAACTGTTCCTTTTTCCCGACACCCTACGGTAAAAAATCAATTTTCCGTTTGTCTCGGGTAATCTTTGAAACGGCTGGACTGATTTTAACGGGACTTTCACTGACGGATAACTAATGTTACAACGAGTAACTTAGGCTTCTTTTAAATAAAAAAAGTAAGTAGGGTTCCGTAGACAACCTATGAAATTAAGTCTACGCGGGTGAAACCGCGGGACACAGCTAGTTACTAATACGTAAATACACATCATATATCATAGCAATGCTATGCCGTTTCGTAGACCCTCTACGAGAGCTACGTTTACTACGAAATATTCCATTCAATATCATTAGTTTGATTATGATGATGATATTTGATAGTGATGAATTGATAAAGCAATGCGCATATCTTATGTTTCACATGGGTCAAGGTAACCGCTTGCTTTCAAGTGGAATCTATCCTTATTTGCTCTTTAGTAGTTTAATCCAGTTATATTCCTTCTTTGATCCCTTTTATCCGTCCCTATTATTCCTAGTATTTGAGGTGGTTTTATTTGTGAACCCTTATTTTATTGAAAATAAATATATACTAAGTTACTCCTTGTAATACCAGCTATCTGCCAGTGAAAGTCTCGTGAAAATCGATTCAGAGATTACCTTGAACAAACAGAAAGAGAGGCACATAGAAAACAGAGAATTTTTAATCATAACGTTATTTTTGATAGTAAACTACACTACAATCTTATTTATTTGTATGTATGTATGTATCGATTATCCAAATAATGATGGCATCTTTTTAAAAGGAGTTTCTTACCGGATTGATCATCAATAAGAGCAACGTTTATAATACTACTGTAATACTGTAATTATGACGATTCAAAGTACTTTGGTAAAAGTCTAATCAAACAATGATATTTTAGTTGGAGTATAAGAGCTTAATTAATATAAATAAACTGCTTAAAAACCTAAATCATGTTAACCTTCTGAAGCGCAAAATGCTGTAAAAATAATGATAATTATCCAGAAGTAAGACCCGATTTATTCGCTGCTGGCATCGCATCAGTCATTAATTCGCGATAGGGTTGCCACCGAGCCATTCCAACTACAGGAGTAATTGAATAAAAGCCAGATTAAGATGGTAACATTTGGATTTGAAAGTTCTTTGTCAAAGTGAAAGTCAAAAATATCTTTATTTGATTAGACTATTTACAAAGTACTTTCAAATAGTCAGAATGACATAATTATACAGGATTATACATGCAACCGCTAGGTTCGGAAGGTTGCTTTTACTGAGAAGAACCTGGCAAGAAACTCAGTATATACTCTTTCAAAAATAGATAATACAATTTGAAAAATCTAGTATTTCTACTTACACAGGTACTCTACACTAAGGAAAGAGGAAAGATTTGATTGTTTGTTTGCATTGAATAGGCTCCGAAACTACTTAACCTTTTTAAAAAAATCTTTCAGCAATGGATAGCTACATTATCAGCAAGTAACATAGGCTATATTTTACGGGAACGAGAACTACACGAGTGAAGCCGCGTGGCGTTCGCTAGTAATAATATATAATCCAAAAATAAATGAGGTATTTCGAGTCGTGTCTTAAGGGATGGTATAGGTTACCTCCATCTTACATAAACTGCATTTTCACACAAGGTAAATATACTTTTATAAATTCTTCACTTCCTTATATATGTTTTCTGACGTGTTAGGGCACAGCCCTGGCAAATAGGTCATTAGGCAAAGGAAAACAGCCATTAGTTGGTCGGCAGAGAGTTGATTAATCGTCGTGGTACAGGTCGTAAATAAAAATAATATATTAATATACGCGCGCTGTCGATGTGGGCGGCATCTCCCGGATTAAATGGACACATTTTATTATTATTTATTACTAGCTGTGCCCCGCGGTTTCACTCGCGTTAACTTAATTCCATGTGTGGCTTTATTTCATAGAACTCCAATTTAAAATAATATTTTCCTTGTAAGATCAGCTATCTACCAGTAAAAGTCCCTCTAAAAATGGTCCAGCAGCCGGAAGCGAAAATACATTTTCATGAGCCATAATTGTTAAGCTGTTACTTCTACTTACTAACAGGCGGTACAATTATATTTATCTGTAATAGATTAGTAGGTAAAGATTCCTTCGTAGACTCAATAAGTCTTAATTATTTTCTACAGAACTCTAAGCAAAATTTATATTACTGCATCGTCTTTTGCTAAATTTCTAGTTATTGGGGCCGTGATGACCACGGGGTTTGAGCAGTCGCCTGCTACGCAAGCGATCAAGTTAGAATCCCAGTGGGGTCTGTACCAGTGAGCTTTTCTATAAACTTAAGTGCAGTAAATTTCACTCACGTACTTGACGGTGAATGAAAATATTGCGAGGAAACCTGCATATGTCTGAGAAGTAATTCAAAGACTGTTGACACTTAATCAAATTCGGTAAAATATGTATTGTTGTAATGTAACCACACCTCTGCTTACCCCTTCGGAGACCCTTGTGGGATAGCGTGAGCATATTAATTGTTATCAAAGTTGAAAATATATCAATGAAATTATAAATTCCAATTTCCATCACAGGTGAGTATGAGTTCAAAATAAAGCCAAACATATTCCCAGCGTTAAACCAACATGTCCGTCCAACTATAACCAATAAGCGGGTTTGTTTTTTTAGGGGTCATCGATCAACCGTGTCTCTTGGACCGTAGACTCAAAACAAACAAGAATTAATAACAAAAACCCAATTGGTTGGTTCTGTTTTGGAATATGCGGAAATATTTACTAATTTCACTTATTCCCAGACATCCACAGACCATACCTTTTGATACAATTTCTTGTATGTCAAAGCCGTGGATGTGGTGGTAATAATCATGGATAAGCACCTAGTTTCACTTGGAAATGGATTCACAGGGCCCATGTACTTAATGAAAGATGAAAGGATTTAATTATACATACACCATGTTAGGTTAATTCAAATATATATACACAAATCAAATTTGCACGATTATAAAGTGCCAACGTGACAGATGGCGACATAAGTTCGAGTCGAATGTACCAATGAGTCTACAAACTTATGTGCAGTAATTTAACACCATGTGCTTATCGGTGAAGGAAAACATCGTGAGGAAACCTACATTTGTCTGAGAAGTAATTCAAAGACGTATGTATAGTGTCTGAGACAGTGATAGATCCACCATCTGTCGCGTAACTTAATCATCTTCGGTGAAAAGTGGATGCTGATATTCACCTCTGCCTAACCCTTTGGAGAACACAGGCGTGAACATATGTGTGTGTGTGTGTGTGTAAGAAGTAGAAAGTTAATATATTTGTCTGTACATTCCAGTTCGTCAAAATTCTAAATGAAAAGTATCTAAAAAGTAAAATAAATATGCTCACGTTATATCAACAACACCCACATTTCACCGAATATGATCAAGTGCCAACGTGACAGATGGTGAGTCTATCGCCGAGTCAGCCACTATACATACGTCTTTCAATTACTTCTCAGACATATTCAGGTTTTCTCATCATGTTTTTCTTCAGAGTAAAGCACGTGGTGTGAAATCACTGCACATACGTTTTTAGAAAAAACTTATTGGTTCAGGCCCCGCTGGCATTCGTTCTTGCTCTACCACGGCTCTTTAAAAATAAAATAAGCGTAATAAATCTTGTTACATACTCGCGCAGAGTATAATGGCAACACATAAAATCGTGAACAATACTAATCACAATAACAGAACTATAGCAAGCAAACTCGTTCACATAACAATGTAAGCGTCGCACTAAACGTTACAATTAAACATCTCACAACAGTTACATGAAGCCTATAAAAGGGGTAATAAAGTAAAAAACTCATTCAGAACGGCACATAAACATACTAGGTCCTAGTTGAAAGGAAACATCGTAAACGCTTACGAGTCAAGTAGGTTGGGGGTTGGTCCAAGTCATGATAGTTTTACCCTTATTTATGAGACAGATGTATCATCATCTCCTTGGCCTTATCCCATACATTGTTGGGGTCGGCACTTGATTCAACCCGATGTGGCTGATCACTTGATTTTTATACGAAGCGACTGCCATCTGACCTTCGCAACCCCTTTAACGAGGAAAAATCTGTGATCTGGGTTAAAACAACTGTCAGACGTTTTTAGGTCTCCTGTAACGACTGCCAAAGATGATAAATTGGCAACCGGGACCGACGGCTTAACGTGCGATCCGAGGCACGGAGGGATCCTATGATATGCGCAATAGCAACTGTGCCACGAGCTCCTCCTCAGAGACAGATGTATATGACGTGTATAAGTCTGTCACTGTCACACAGCTGAACTAACATTGCAATAAGAGCTCATGGTTGGGCCCCTGTACCCTCGTAGACTTAATTTTATTCCCGCATAACTCTATAACCCTTTTTAAAATAAAACTAGCCTCAGTTACTCCTCGTAACATTAGCTATCTGCAAGTTTAAGTCCTGTTAAAATCGGTCCAACCGTTTCGGAGATTAGCCGAAACAAACAGACAGACAGATATTTTTATGAAAATTAGCTTTTTTCTTTTTAAATCAGTACCGTATGATCCATATGCATTGCTGTGCTAGCTGTCATGCAGTGAAATCTGTTATTTTGGAATTACAAACAGACACTTCAAGTGTATTTATCTGTATGTAGATATAGATGGCAAGCGGCTAGTGATGCCTATGAACGTGACCAACACTATGGGCGTCACTCGCTATCATATAAAAAAAAACTAGCTGTGTTTCGTGGTTATACCCGCGTAGACTTATATTCATTTGTGACCCGCAGAACCCTAATGTATTAAATAAAAGTATTTAAAATTGGCTATCTGCCAGTGAAAATCCCGTTAAAATCGGTCCAGCCGTTTCGGATATTAGCCTGAACAAATAGACAAACAGACAGACAGATAGAGATTTTTTTTAAAGTTGTTTTTTTTAGGTTAGTGCCGTATAAAGCTGTTAATTTAAAATTATTAAACAAACACTTACATTTTATTTATCTGTATAGATGCATAGATATGAATCCGCTACCCCTTCCCACCTTAACCCCCCAAACCGGGAACACTCCCCCAGTTCCCAATCAGCAGCAGTCACTTATTGAATTTTGTTGTGCTCGCGGGAGTTTCAATAATTCTAGCGAACTTTATCAATTTCCTTAACGGGGCATATCTCGATGGTCGGATAGTACGAGGCGACCGTACCTTTGACTACGAGAAGTTACCCAAATTGGAAATTTGACGCAACTTTTAACTGACGGTTTTCACTCTGTTGCTATTTTTAATGGTGTTACCGGAAAGTTTATGATATTTATTTATAGCCATGACGTCTTTGTTGCATTTAAATAAGTTCACAGACTATAATAAGATTATATTTCTAGTTTGCGGACGAAAAACATTTAGTTTTTTCAGTCAGCTTGTATATCTATATATATAAAAGAAAGTCGTGTTAGTTACACTATTTATAACACAAAAACGGTTGAACCGAATTGGCTGAAAATTGGTGGGGAGGTAGCTTAGAACCAGGAGAAGGACTAGGATATTTATCCCGTGCCCGTGGAACTTGACATAAAACATGTGTCCACACGGGTGAAACTGCGGGGCACAACTAGTTTTTTATATAAATATGCATAACCTTTCTTTTTAATTTTATTTTTAGCTGTTTCCTTGGTCATACGTAAGTATTTATGCTCGTCATTGATGTCAACAATTCGATAGGGGTATACAGTACAGACGATGTCGTCATTCTTCCATCAATGACCTAATACGCCGGGCTCTGGTCACCGCCGGGGTGCCTGCTGTACTGGAACCAGTAGGTTTGGCGCGCAGCGATGGCCGGAGGCCGGATGGTATGTCACTGGTGCCGTGGAGATTGGGTCGGCCGCTGGTGTGGGATGCCACGTGTGTCGATACGTTGGCTTCGTCCCATCTCCCCGGCACTGCTGTGGCGACCGGTGCTGCTGCTGCTCAGCAGGAGTGCCTCAAGCGCCGGAAATATGCTTGCATTGGTCAAGGATACATATTTTCTGCGTTTGCGGTTGAAACTCTGGGACCTTGGGGTCCAGATGCTCATCAACTTTTCAAAGAGGTTGCACGTCGTCTGGTAGAAGCTTCTCGTGACAAGCGGGCTGGGGCTTTTCTCGCTCAGAGAATCAGCATTGCTATTCAACGTGGCAATGCTGCCAGCCTTCTTGGCACGATCCCGAGAGACACCGATTTGGGACAAGTTTTCTACTTGTAATTAGTTTTTAGTTACCTATTTATTATTACCAGTAGTAAATAATATTATTCAATCATGCTGAAAACCTCAAGCGGTGGAAATATGCAGATATCAGTCATAATTGTATAATTCTGCCGTTTGGGGTTGAGACTTTGGGGCCATGGGGGCCAAATGCGAAAGTCCTTTTTAAGGATCTTTCAAAACGCCTGGTTGACTGGTCTCTGGTGATGGTCGAGCTGGTTCTTACCTCGGTCAGAGGATTAGTTTAGCGATCCAGCGAGGTAACGCAGCCAGCTGGGCATCATTCCCGCAGACACTAATTTAAATCCCGAATCTATTTATAATTTTTATTTTTATTATATTTTTATTTTTCTCGTAGTTTATTGTACTAGTTATTAAATAACAAACATTAAAAAAAAATACATGTGTATTGAATTGCTTAGTAAGTCAATAAAATTATCATTTTTAATAAATACTCGAATGAAATAAACATTAAGGTTCCGCGGGCCACCTATGAAATCAACTCTACGCGGGTAAAGCCGCGTGGTACAGCTAGTCTACACTAATATTATAAAGAGTATAGATTTGATTGTTTTTGTTTGTTTGTTTGCATTAAGTAGGCGAAACTACTTGACCGATTTGAAAAGTTCTTTCAGAAATGGATAGCTACGTCATCAGCGAGTAACATAGGCTATATTTTATCCCCGTACTCCCACGGGAACGGGCAATACGCGTGACGTCCGCTAGCATGAAATAAGTACAGGAAAAGGTGATACGAAGTTCACTGGGTCAACTATTCTATACTAATATTATAAAGAGGAAAGGTTTGTATGTATGTTTGTAACGAATTGGCTCAGAAAGTACTAGACCGATTATAAAAATTATTTTATCTTCTGAATGCTACATTATCATTGATTAATATAGGCTATATTTTACTCCCGTATTCTCATGGGAAAGGGAACTACGCGGGTGAGACGGCGGGAAGTCCGACGTTTGCCGTTTTTATGCCACTGGACCAGATAGAAAACTATATATACATACACAGTAGTATTTAGTAAACCCCACCGCACGTATGTAAATACCCCTCATATTCCGCTTGGAGCGTCCTCGAATCGACGTGCCGTATTTATCCGGCAAGGGGCTTTATCGGGCATTATGTTCCGGCACGCACGTAGGTACCCTCCTTCTATAAATATAGATAAATGCATGCTTTACTGCCTGTCTGTACACACTTCACGGGATAAGTCTGTGGGCTTTGTTTATGGCAACTGTGCTGATCACGCCGATTGCGCTTTTTGACGAACCCTTTATGATTAAGTCAAGGAGCGACTCTGGTTTAATATCGCGCTTTTCACGTCGATAAAGCCAATGTTGTAAGCTCATGGATCTCTTGGTTATGTTCGAGGTAACTTTAATACATTAACAAAGTTTTTGCTAAAAGAACTAAATACATGTAATGAAATGAATGACATGTCGTTAATTAGAATTTGCACTTCGCGTATCTATGTTGTCTATGGTTCAATGGGAGATGACGCTTAGATTATTTGTGCATACGTGTGTCTGAACCGAAGGATAGCGAAGCGATATTAGTGATCTTTTCTTTATATTTACAGGTGAGATAGAATTGTAATTCTCATAACTTGATAATTGTTGTAATATTGTGAAGGCGTGTTAAATAAAACAAAATTATGTATTTTCAGAAACAATTTGTGGGTTATTTTGAAAATCCTCAATAATATTCATTATATACATTTTAAAAGAGTTTTATTGCAGCAAAAAAGATTTCTTAATCATTTTTTAAACATGCCGACAAACAAACAAATTTTTTAAATCTTTAGGTTTTTTAGAGAAAGTTGGAAAAGTGGAAGGGAGGCCTTTGCCCAGCAGTGGGACACGACAGGCTAATAATAATAATAATAACAATTTAGGTTTTGAAGATGTTTACAACTGAAAATAGCTTGATGCAGGGATGCCATCATGTATTTCACGCTGAAGGAATATATTGTGCGACCGACATATGTCTGAGAAGTAATTCAACGTATGTATAGTGTTATATAAATCATTTTCAATCTTTAATTATTGGCAATATGTGACCATGGTAGGCCCCAGGAAACGACTCGTTTGTTCAAAATATTTATTTAAAATTAATAACTACAAATATTTTTCCGCACAAGTTCACAAAGAGTGCCTCGGTATTATAATGAATGTCAGTACAGAATATTCCCCTAAGTTCTTTTAAGTTGCATCAAAGGGGCGGCATGTTTCCCCAGCATTTACGTCGTAACGACGACGAATTCAAACATTGTTAAGTATAGCACTTAACTGATATGGCTCGGCATAGTTCTAACTTCAAGTTACTAGCGACAGAGATTCTAGTCTTAGGTAGTGCTAAGGATAGGGATAAGCAGAGATGCTGTAACAACAACTCCCAGCTTTCACTGAAGTTGATTAACAGCGGAACAGAGGGTGAGTTCGCCGTCTCAGCCACTATACATACGTCTTTGAATTACTTCTCAGACATATACAAGTTTCATTGCAATGTTTTCCTTCAAGCAAGTGGTGTGAAATCATAGCTCATGAGTTTGTAGAAAAACTCATTGGTTCATTTCGTTGGGATTCGATCTTGCATCGCTTGCATAGCAGGCAATTACTCGAACCCCACGGCCACCACGGCTCTTCTCTTCATGACACTGGATAGATACGTGCCCGGTGGTAGCATGTGTAATTCTAAATAATTGTGTGGTACTTCTGAACCCGGCGGTAGAATATATAATCCTGTATAATGTCGTTATGACGATCTTAAAGTACATTGATATGTCTATTCAAATAAATAAATAAAGCATATATGTAAATCTTTAGTTAAAAATAAAAAGGGTATTGGAGTTCAAAAAAAATAAAAATGTTTGCTAATATCATATATATATATATATATAATATACTACATACATCCAGAGCATTTTTATCAGTTTGTACAAAATAAACTTTGTTATGTTTGATTGTGATCAAATAAAGATTTTTCAGAATTTCCTTCAGTTTATAGTTTATACCGCGACTTTACCTCGAGGACATGCTCTAAGTATGTTTAGCTTTAGTTTTTGACTCGGTTCGTTTGATATGAATAAGCTTATAATATGCTAATTTAGTTACAACTACATAGCTGACTGTACCAAGACATTTTACTTAGTAATAAACGTGCTCTGAAAACTTGCAAAAGCTACGAACTCAATTGCAGTGTAACGTTGAAGTTTTCATTTCAGAAACGCTACGTTTATATGCAATTTAAGCTTCATTACGATGCTTAAATATACTTAGTACTTTATTTAATTTTTTTATTTACTTATTATTATTGAGCCGTGGTTTGAGCAGTTGCCTGCTACGCAAGCGACGCAAGTTCGAATCCCAGCGGGGCCTGTACCAATGAGTTTTTATAAAAAACTTATGTACAGTGATTTCACACTACGTGCTTTACGGTGAAGGAAAACATCGTGAAACATGCATATTTCTGAGACGTAATTCCAAGACGTATGTATAGTGCCTGAGACGGCGATAGACTCACCATCTGTCACGTTGGCACTTAATCAAATTCGGTGAAAAGTATGTGTTGTGATAATAACACCTCTGTCTACCCCTTCGCAGAATACAGGCGTGAGCATATGTATGTATGTAAAATACTTAGAAATCTAATTAATTGCTTCTCTAAACAACAAAATCTATATATATATATAAAATAAAGTCGTGTTAGTTACACTATTTATAACTCAAGATCGGCTGAACCGATTTGGCTGAAAATTGGTGGGGAGGTAGTATAGAGTCAGGAGAAGGTCAGGTTTTTATTCCGGTCACGTGGAACGTGGTATAACACAATATAGTCTACGCGGGTAAAACCGCGGTGCACAGCTAGTTGACAAATTTTCTAAACAAACAAAAAGTATTCGATGTTTCGTTCCTGTAGTTCGAAAGGTGTTGGCCAACGAAATGGTAACATGCCTTTATCCGGCGTCCCTTGGGTAACATTTTCAATTCCGTCCACCTGCCTACCTGTCCGGCTAATGCCTACCATAATCCTCATACATATGAATTCGGCTTACATTTGTACCGAGACATTTATTTTGTTGGTGATTTCTTTTCAAACTGTAGTTGTTTGGGGTCGGCGGTGTGCAACTATTTCTTGTTTCTGGTGTTTTGTGATTATTTTGATTCTGGAAGTGTTTAAATGTAGGGAAAGTAAGGATACATTTTAACTGAAGATTTTATTTTGTCACCCGTGAAAATTTAATTTAATTCCCGCGACTCCATAAATGTTTATTTAAATAAAAGTAGACTGACTAAGTTACTTTTTGTAACATTAGCTATCTGCCATTGAAAGTCCTGATAAAATCGGTCCAACCGTTTCAGATATTACCCGGATCATACAGACAGACAGAGAAAAATTTGAAAATTAGTATTTTCTTAAGGCTGTACTATATATATTTTGATATGAATTTAGTGAAAAGCTGTTATTTTGGAATTGCAAACAGACACTTCAATTTTATTTATCTGTATAGATATAGGCTATCTGTGGTAATCTCTGAAACGCCTGGACCGATTTTAAGGGGACTTTGGAAGGGAGATCGTGTTACAAGGAGTAACTTAGGCTATATTTATGTTCAAAAACTTATTGCGAAAGCCACAAAAAAGTCTACGCGAGTTCAACCGCGGAGTACAGCTTATATATAAACGCGTAGCTTGAGATAAACAGCTTCCACAAAGGCAGATGAGCAGTCAGAGTATGGATAAAACTACTTCAGACAACAAGTCTAACCAATAAACGTTACGAACGCTAAAGTGCGTCCTAAACTTTATGGTAGTTCACACGAAGCTTTGGCAAGCGAACCAGACGACATACATACATATGCTCATGCCTGTATTCCCTTAAGGGGTAGGCAGAGGTGTTTTAATCACAACGTGACAGAGGGTGAGTCCAACGTCGTCTCAGGCACTATACGTCTTTGAATTACTTCGCAGACATATGCAGATTTCCTCACGATGTTTGCCTTCACCGTAAAGCACGTGGTGTGAAATCACTGTACATAAGGTTTTTAGAAAACTCATTGGTACAGGCCCTGCTGGGATTTGAACTTGCGTCGCTTGCACAGCAGGTGACTGTACAAACCCCAAGGCCACTCTATATCTCTCACCACGGCTCTATGGCTGTACATCTCACCGCGCGACATGTATATTTTATCTCCTTATTAAAGACCCGATATTGCCCCACCTGCTGGGAAATCTTTGCCCCGAAGCGTCTCTTTGAAGTCTCACTTTGATGTCTTCTGATTGAGACCAACCGCGCCTTTACAAGCATAAATATACCTAACCACCCCGATATTTATCGTACGAAAAAATTCTCTACGACCTACTGTTAAGATCACTTTTGCAATGGTTTGGTTGAAGCATTTTACTTGTTTTTTATTCGAGCAGATTCCGTAATGAGCAACGGGAAAGCAAGTGCAAATAAGTGTGGCATGATAACAGGGTGGTAAACATATGTCCCCGTCTCAGGGGTATCGATACGTGATGCTTTTGGAATAATATTTTAAAATGGATTTATTGAGTTCGAGTGGTTGGTCTCTTGGCGTGAGTTTTAGTTATTCATTCGGCTCTTACTGAGAGAAGTATAGTCGGTTGGTCAGTGATCTTTCTTTGAACATCAAAATCAACATTTAGCGTAAAGATGTATCCAATGAACACGAGGTCAATGTGTCAAGTTCTTTGAACAAAAACAGAAACTTGAAAAAAAAAAAACCATCTATGTTACAAATGTATGTTATGGCGACGGATTTACCATCTGTCATCCTATGTGGTACCCTAATCATCTTCGGTAAACAGAAGGTGTTGAAAAACCTCTGCCTACCCCGTCTGGGTAGGCGTTACAAAAACACAAATAAATAAATACAATGATGTATGCAGGAGCTCCTATAGGATCTATCCTTTATACCTTCTATACAGAGTATGATATTGCGAAGATATATATATACAGACAATACGGTACCACAGTATACCTATAAGTTTTCCAAGCAGAATGGTAACTAGACCTAGTTGAAACAGAACGTTTGCTCCATTTAAACGGGAGAGTGGCAAATCAATGTTTTTAAATTTTTTGTGTTCATTTTGAATTTTTGAATAATAATTAATAATAGTAAATCACGTAAATGCAGCACTATCAGGGTACCTAGTGCGACCTTAAAATCTCCGTTACAAGTCACCGTATTGACTTAAACGCAAATTTGTATGGGATCGAAACAGCGCCATCTGTCCGCCCACATATGGCACTATTTCGATCACACTAGACACTCAGGAGTACTTTGAATATCGTAGAAGCGCGCGTCTGCGTGAGTTTTTCCTAGTTACCATACTGCTTGTAAGCTTATATTAATATACTGTGACGGTGCTTAGCAATAACTTAGGTCGACAGCGTTCCACAGCACACCTACAAAGACACATTGACAAAGCGTTTGACTATGTTTAGACAATAGAAGTCAAGGGAAGTGCTTCGATGTCACTTTCAATCACATTAAGGTATTGTGGTCCATTGTTGCCTGCGTGTACCTAATTGTTGAGACGTGTGACGTAATACTCGTGTTATATTGAACTAGCTACACACAAAATAATAAACGCATTCTAATTTAAACCTATATTAGAATTTAATTTAAAACTATTCATTGTACAATACCAAAACGAAACGTCGAAGCTCAGAAGTTCTTTATATTTTGGTAGGCCCCCCTTATTCATCCCACCAGAACTATTAAATACCTGAACATTTTTTGATATATTGGGAATTGTTGAAATCCTAACGTCATGTCGAGTGACATTCATCGTCATGAATTTAAGATATAAGCGCAGTATACAGACAAGAGTCCAGAGTGCTTGAAAATAAATTGGTATTATTAATTATTATATAATCAAATAACAGTAGTATATAAGCATTGTACATAAATTTAATATAGAGTTGTCGTGTAATTCACAATAGATGTTTGAAGTACTATCTAGAGATAAGATCTACGCTTCGCTTTGTGTGGCAAGGAAATTGAATATTGCTTCGACTATAATATCACATACGTTACTACGAACTAACAGAAATATAACTTTATGAAGATAGCGTTTGTGTCATATATATATATATATACAGAGAAACAAAATCTGTCTGTCTGTCTGTTTGTTTGCTCCGAAGAATTTCTAATTCGGATGGATTGATTCTGAGGGTACTTTCACTGGCAGATGGCTGATGTTATAAAGAGTAAGTTAACTAAAAAAAACAGGGTAACATAGTATTTTGATAATCCCACGCGGCTATAATCGCGGTGCATAGGTTCAAATATTTATATGGATATGAAATCAATATAAATATTTGTGGATTTCTATGGATATGAAATCAATATAAATATTTGTGGATTTCTATGGATATGAAATCAATATAAAAGAGTCGTGGTGGCCTCGGGGTTAGAGCAGTCGGCTGCTACGCAACCGACGCAAGTTCGAATCCCAGCGGGGCCTGTACCAATGACTTTTTCTAAAAAACTTATGTACAGTGATTTCACACCACGTGCTTTACGGTGAAGGAAAACATCGTGAGGAAACCTGCATATTTCTGAGAAGTAATTCAAAGACGTATGTATAGTGCCTGAGACGGCGATGGACTCACCATCTTAATCAAATTCGGCGAAAAGTGGGTGTTGTGATAACAACACCTCTGCCTACCCCTTCGGGGAATACCAGGCGTGAGCATATGTATGTATGTATAAATATTTGTAAGAAATTATTATCTATTTAATGTATTAATTATTAGGTACTAAATAAATAGATCCGTGGTGGCCTTGGGATTTGAGCAGCTGCCTGTACCAATGTGCAGTGATTAAAAATATCAATCGTTTTTAATATTTCTCTGTTAATGATAAAGCTAAATAAGTAGCAACAAGCCATTTTTGTACTAGCCCTCCCAGCAATCCCACAAATATAACATGCGGCAGAACGACAAGCACGACAACTGCGACAAGTAATATCCGATCGGATGTCGCATCGCTCTTCGGATGACACATTGGTATCACAATTCGAGTGATGAACATCTTCTTATGATATTTATATTTTAAAGAAAATTGAATTTTTATCAACGTCGATAGTATTTCCAGAAATTAATGAATATTCTAATATAAGTACATACATATGTAGCGGTAGTGAATCTCTTTTACTATAAATAAAAAATATTTATAAATATTGTTAAAGGGGGTTTTGACAAGAGATGTCAGAACGACTTGGGAAATAGATTTTTATTTTTTATCTGGTTGTAAATAAAATAGGACTTAATTACAAAACCGTATTTAATTACTACACGTACATACATATGCTCACGCCTATATTCCCCGAAAGGGTAGGCAGAGGTGTTGTAATTACAACACCCACTTTTCACCGAAGATGATTAGGTGCCAACGTGACAGATGGTGAGTCCATCGCCGTCTCAGACACTGTACAAACGTCTTTGAATTACTTCTCAGAATATGCAGGTTTCCTCACGATGTTTTCCTTTACCGTAAAACATGTGGTGTGAAATCATTGCACATAAGTTTTTAGAAAACTTGGTTAAGGCTCCGCTGGGATTCGTACTTGCGTCGCTGGCGTAGCAGGCGGCTGCTCAAATCCCGAGGCCACTACGGTTCTATATTTATTGTTATCAAAAATGCTGATATATCTTTCCCTTATAAGTAGAATTCCAATATTTAAGTAAGTTGCCGTTGGTTTTTCCACCCTGTTTACTTAACAGGATATGAAGCAAAAGAATTTTCGTTAAATATCGTTATATTCCCGGAAAAAACATAAAAGGCCCTTTTGGTATTCATAACAGATGTGTATTTCGCGGGAATATTGAAATATGAACTGGGAATATTATTAATTCAATATTACATTTCAGTTGCTGCCCGTTACATCGGCAGGAAACGTTTACATCTTTTGAGGAAATAGAGTATATTCCGCTCTTGTGATTTTAATGGGTTTACGGTAAAATGTATATACACTAGTTGTGCCCCGCAGCTTCACCCGCATAGAATAACTTTCATAGGAGGCCCGCGGAAATATAATGTTTTTTTTTTAAATAAAAGTTGTTAGAGATCAGTCGCCTGCTAAGCAATCGACGCAAATACGAATCCCAACAGAGCCTGTACCAATGAGTTTTTCTAAAAACTTAGTTGCAGTGATTTCACACCACGTCCTTTACGGTGAAGGAAAACATCGTGAGGAAATCTGCATATTTCTGAGAAGTAATTCAAAGACGTATGTACAGTGTCTGAGACTGCGATGGACTCACCCTCTGACACGTTGGCACTTAATCATGTTCGGTGAAAAGTGGGTATTGTTACAACATCTCTGCTTACCCTATCGGAGATTCTTCTGGAATGGCGTGTGGGACGTGTATATACTAGATATTGAGTTAATCAATATCTAGTGGAATTATTTTAAAGGACATTGTCGATAATTAAATTTTTTTGAAAAAGTAACTTAGCTTCTAATTCTGTGCATGTCTTTGTTCTGATATAAACTTACCTATTTATTAATATTCAAGAAGCCTCTTTTGCATGAAGTAACAATAGTATACATTATCCCTAACGTGCGTTAAACCGGGAAGCAAAATCGGACGCGCAGAGAAAAACCCGCGAACCCCTTACCTTTAGGGTTGGGAAAACCAAACGTGATTTGCTATTTATTTCAGGGCATGCCATTCTAAACTGGGACGTAGGCCGCCGTGATAAGGTACAAGAGGGGTGTATGCCATGTACTTCAGTAAGGTTGTAGTATAAATCTAAAATCGCAGTTGAGAATCGTTCGTGTAGAAAGCGCGTAACTCCTTAACGACGATAATTTCAAATCAGGCCAGTGGAGCGTGGAGATAAATTCTGGTGGGCGGGACGCAAAACAGATTCTGAATGGGCCTGCGAGAGTTTTATAATGTTCATGGGTCGACATGCTTCGGCTTTCCGCATAATGCTGCTAATATTACTTGGATGAACATCCATACAGATAAATAAAATTGAAGTGTCGGTTTGTAATTACAAAATTACACCTTTTGACATACATACATATGCTCAC
Organism: Watsonalla binaria; assembly: GCA_929442735.1. Lineage (NCBI taxonomy): Eukaryota > Metazoa > Arthropoda > Insecta > Lepidoptera > Drepanidae > Watsonalla > Watsonalla binaria. The sequence goes on along the minus strand of OV838934.1, from coordinate 10,558,107 downwards.
GCCTGTATTCCCCGAAGGGGTAGGCAGAGGTGCTGTAATGACAACACTCACTTTTCACCGAAGATGATTAAGTGCCAACGTGACAGATGGTGCGTCCATCGCTGTCTCAGACATTTTACATACGTCATTGAATTACTTCTCAGAAATATGCAGGTTTCCTCACGATGTTTTCCTTCACCGTAAAGCACGTGGTGTGAAATCATTGTACATAAGTTTTTTAGAAAAACTCATTGGTACAGGCCCCGCTGGGATTCGAACTTGCGTCGCTTGCGTAGCAGGCGACTGCTCAAACCTCAAGGCCACCACGGCTTTTGACTTAAATTCAATTTTAAAACAAATTTTTTTTCTCTCTCTGTCTGGTTTTCAGGGTAATCTGCGAAACGACTGGTCCGATTTTAACAGGATTTTCACTGGCGGATAGCTAATGTTACAACGAGTTACTTAGGATAGGCTACTGTTATACTGGCCACCCATAAAATTAAGTCTTCTTCGGTGAAACCGCAGGGCGCAACTAGTTATAAATAAAGCATTTTAAGAGCAACACGATCTCTGGATTATAGAGATGGACTGGATTTTAATGGTGTCTTTAAACGCGGTGGGAATAAATTTATAAATTGCAGAAATGTATTCCCCGAAAGGGTATACAGAGGTGTAGTAACAACAACACCCACTTTTAACCGAAAATTATTAAGTGCCTACCTGACAGATGGTGAGTCCATCGCCGTATCAGGTACTATACACACGTCTTTGAATTACTTCTCAGAAATATGTAGGTTTTCTCACTATGTTTTCCTTCACCGTACAGCACGTGATGTGAATTCACTGTACATAAGTTTTTTTACCTACTACTGGTGCCGCCACCAGTTTTGAGCGCTAAGCGAAATTAGTGTACATCATAACAAGATATATATGATATTGAGAGAGATATTGATTGATTGCGGCCAACTACGCAGGATATATTAAGGTGCACAGGTGAACTCGCAAAACACAGATGCACATCTCTCTGTTCGTCTAGTCTTTCTGGACCTATTACTAGGTGGAAATGAAATAACTGCCTCGTTGGTCTAATGGTTAGTACGTTCGCCTGCCGATCACGAGGTCCCGGGTTCGATTCCCGGGTCGGGTCAAAAAATTTATATTGGGTTTTTCTGTCAAGAAATTCACAATAAAAATACCCGGAGTTTGGAAGTTGGCGGGGTTTCCACCCCCGTGCCTCGGAAAGCACGTTAAGCCGTTGGTCCTACGCCTGATCTCTCTCCGGTCGTGTCGGATTGCCTCCCATCGGACTTTGAGAGTGAGGGAATAAAGAGTGCATCTGTGTTTGCGCACACACTTGTGCACTATAATATCTCCTGCGTACATGGCTGATCCTCGTTGAGATTAGCCGCCGTAGCCGAAATTCGGTAGTAGATCATCATCACTAGGTGGAACGGGAACCGTTACGACTGGAGAAAGACTCGGACAGATGGACTAGTATCAAGGTGAGAAAGTTACAAGGGGTCAGTACTTTCTCACATTCCCTTAATCATCATCTTCTCCCTGGCCTTATCACAAACATTGTTGTGGTCGGCATTTGATTCAACCCGATGTGGCTGATCACCTGATTTTCATACAAAGCGACTGCCAAAAGGAAAATCTGTGATCTGGTTTAAACCAGTTGTCAGACTATTTTTAGGCCTCCAACCGACCTGTAACGATTGCCAAAGATGATAAATTGGCAACCGGAACCGACGGCTTAACGTGCTCTCCGAGGCACGGAGGGAACTCGGGCGGTCACCCATCCAATTACTGGCTAGGGTTACGGTTGCTTAACTTCGCTGATCGAATGATATGTGCAATAGCAACTGTACGAGCTCCTTAATCGAGAGAGATATATTATATTGTTGTACCAACATCCGTATTCAATCACTAGTCGTCTCGAGAGAGTATAAAATGTATTTTTTCAGCCAAATCCCATTGATAGCGTCGGAATGGCCGTTTAATTATCATTGAATGGAAGCAAGGGCGTCGTTATGGGGTAATGTTAATTTTGTTACGGTTATAGACGGAGATTTTGATGGTATTTGGTGTTTATGATGGAAATAACTCCCCGTGGTTTTCCCTTTCTTGAAAGAAAGGAAACTCCACCGAGTTTCCCTGGTTCTTGTTATAAGGCTTGTCTAGAAATCGGTGGTATATGTTTTGTGTTTATAGATACTGCTTGTGGGGCTGGTCATCTCAAGCTACACATTTATACGTTGCACCTACTTTTAATTGTTATATTTTTATATCGACTTTTGTGCACTGGAGCTGTGTCCATTTGCTTATATTTTTTTTTATGATTTATATTGTCTTACTCAAAATAGTAAAATATTTTTTAAAGCAACCTTCCGAACCCGGCGGTAGCATGTATAATCCTGTGACTCGTGTCGTTTTGACGATTTGAAAGTATTTTGTTAAAAGCACCTAATTGACCATTTTGTCATTTCGATGTAGAATCATATTCGGATCACATTATGATTCTCCCAAAGTGGCCTTTTTAGACCTACTGTTTGATACCTTTAAATATAATAACCTTCTGAACCGACTTCGTTGAAATTTGGAAAAGAAATAGTTTTCATTGCAGGAACATACAAAATATCTGTTCGCTGACGAAATATAGTTTACTTGTAAAGTGTAGATTTGAAAATATTTTTAGTTAAAAAGAAGTATACAAACCATTTTACATCCAATTGACAAATGACTAAGTCGTCACCCACTTCCCAATCCATTAACGGTAATGTATGCAGGCCTATTTATTCACCATAATGCTATATGAAGACATGGGGCATTGTATAATTAACGTGGATGGTATTTAGTGGCAATTAAGTGGGCCCATTGGACCCGACTCAAATTTAGCATAATGCTTACAAAGCCTCCTTCCAGTATTGGATGTTTACACCCGAGACCTTTACCATTTTACAAGTTACCATACCTTTGAAATGACTGATCTGAAAGGTCTTTGTAAAAAGCCTTTTTACTACCAAAGTTTCAGACAAACTTACGATTTTAATATTAGGGTTGCGTCATCTATTTGATGTGTAACATTAGACTAATCTTAAGCTGCAAATCGTATGTATTCAGCACCGAATGGCTACTGTTTCAGTTCTCGGTGCAAAATAAAAAATTATAATTTAATAATCAATAGAGAGAGAGGAACAGTGTCCTTATTCAAGAGTTAATGTATGTCTGTGACGTTATAATATAGGTACTTAAAATAACCATCCATTTAGAACCTTATCTAACTTTCTAAAATGGTAAACATACATACGTTCACGCCTGTCCCAGGAGGGGTAGGCAGAGGCTCTGTAATAACAACACTCACTATTCACCGAAGATGTTTAAGTACCAACGTGACAGATGGTCATCCCCTTCTCAGGCATTATATATACGTCTATAAATGACGTCTCAAACATATGCAGGTTTCCTGACGATGTTTTCTAACCGTAAAGCACGTGGTGTGAAATCACTGCACTTTTTATTTAGAAAAACTTTTTCACAGGTCCCGCTTAGATTCGAACTTGCGTCGCTTGCGTAGCAGGCCCAAAGCCACCACGGCTCAAAAATTGGAAATTAATTTTAATTTAATAGTTTTCGTAAACCTTTCACGCAGTATCACGCTTTACCTATTAAATAAAACAAAATTTATAGTAACTTATTTCAAACAAAATTGTAATGTTGCCACGCCGCACTCCGCGTTATACTGTATGAATTTGCAATAGTAATATATTGCAAATTCATACATAAAATAATAGAAGTAACCAGTAACGAAACAATACGAAAGCAACGGGGACTAATTGTTATTGTAACGACTAGCGGACGTCACGCGGGCTTACCCGCGTAGTTCCTATTCCCGTGGGAGTTCAGGGATAAAATATAGCTTGTGTTACTCGCCGATGATGAAGCTATCCATTGCTGAAAGAATTTTCAAGATAAGTTCAGTACTTTTTGAGATCTAGACTTACATAGCTAACTTGAATAATCCAGCCAACAGATGGCACGAGGTGTCTTGTAAGCCAGCAAAACAAGGGAAGAAAAATTATACAGTAAGTGTGAAAATTCGACACTTGTGGTGGGATCATGAGTAGCTCAGTTGGCAGAGCAGGTTTCCAGGGGCCGTGGGTTCGAGTCTCGCCTCGTGTTCATATTTTACCTGACAATTTTTAAGACCAGACTCACAGACATGTTCGGTGAAAAGTGGTCGTTGTTATTAACACCTTTGCCTACCCCTTCGGGGAATATAGGCGTGAGCATATGTATGAACCTTCTGTGAGTTGGAGGCGATATTGGAAAGAGGGATCGCGCTGTACTCTAAACATTCAACGATATCGACCACTGTTGTCCTATTATCGAAGTGTTTCTACACTATATATGTACGAAGTCAAACATATATCCTAATGTAGATATTAATTATTCAGTGTGTATTAGCGCAGAGCCTATTATTTGACTAATGGATCGTTATTACACGCGGTAATTGTGCGTAAATGGTAGGCGTACGGAGGAATATTACAAATATTATTATCTAAATATATCTTAACTCTTACTTAAGAAGCTATAATAATACATATTTAGGCTGAGTATGAGCTGTGGATGTCAAGTGGTGGTAATCATCTTCTACGCAAGTGACATAAGTTCTAATCACACTAATCTGTACTGTATTATAAAATAAAAAAATAAATAAAAGGTAACCGCGTTCAAGAAGAGAAAATAAATAAATGTTAAATAAATTACTTTTGGTCGGTATCGAACATCAACTTCGAAAGTTAGTAATTTATTTCACATTAATTTTATTTTACTCTTTTTGAAGGCAGTCCCCTTCCTTTATAAATAAATGATTTTTTCCAATGATTTTCGGTTAAAAACTAGCTAAAATCCGCGGCATCGTCCACGTTTTATTAGGAATACCTAATTTAACTCGATTACCAATATGTTATTCGATGATATATTTGCATTTAATAAGTTGAAAGTTCAATAGTTTTGGGGCCTATTCGATACAAACAAACAAATCATTACACTTTGTAATATAAGTATAGAAAACTTAAGTACAATGTAAAGGATACATTTCGTATGTCTGAGAATAAATTCAAAGACTGTAATGGATTAATAAAATTGAGACGTGTTCGAGAAAAACAGTTTAAACTTTATACTTAATATTACTCGCATTCCATCAAACAGCACCCACTTATCACCTTACTTATTTTTGTTTTAAGAAACACTCGATTTGAACTTGCTTCGATTACGTAGCAGACAAATACTCAAGCCGCTATGCAACCACGGCTTCTGGACGTATAAATATAAAGGTATGTAGGCATCAGCGCGACACCTGACCGGGAACCCATGCGAATGCAGCGAGGCGTGTAAGCCTGCGGTGTCCGGTTACCGCTGGCCAGACGGCTCGGCGGCTACCTGGGGCTATACCCTTATACGTATACTAAATGGTAGTATACCCTGTTCAATTTATTATGAGAGACAAGAAGGTGCAGATCTACTCATTGCTGGCCATGTAAATAAACATTTGTTTTTTCTGCATTATTGCTATTAAATTCATATAATGGTGTTGTAAAATCTTCTTGTAGCTATTGATTTTATGTAAATATAATATAGTTATTGAAAGTTATAATTATTTTATTGGAATTAGTTACAACTACCGAAGAAATTATTCATGAATAAACTTAAGATTATTTACATTTGTGTTGTATGGCCTATAATATCTATGCTCGTTTTCAAATTCAAAATATCTTTATTTGATTGGAGTTTTAATAAAGTACTTTCAAATCGTCACAACGACAGGATTATACGTTGTTTGTTTGGTTGAGCGCGTTAATCTCAGGAACCACTGGATTGAATTGAATAAATATATTTGTGTTGGATAGTATATTCATCTAGGAAGGTTTCAGGCTTTATAACATCACACTGCGATCAACAGGAGCGAAGCATCAATTGGCAATGTTACAGAAACGGTTTTTTTTCGTCGTAAAGCTAGTTGTTGAAAACTGCTTTGTATAATATTTATGGTATTTTTTTTTAATTGTTAGTATTTTTTATATGAGAGAGTATTTTTTAAGAGCACTCAGGCACTATACATACGTCTTTGAAAAGTGTAATTCAAAGACGTCTGTATAGTGCCTGAGACGGCGATAGACTCACCATCTGTCACGTTGGCACTTAATCATCTTCGGTGAAAAGTGGATGTTGTGATTACAACACCTCTGCCTACCCCTTCGGGGAATACAGGCGTGAGCATATGTATGTATGTATGTACATTCAAAATATTCAGTTGTCAAATATATTTTATATCGGCAGCTTTTTTCTCAAGAATTTAGTTCACATATAAGTTATCATCGACTTAAATTGTCTAGTATGTAAATTATTTTGAATGCAAAAATCAAATTTGGTATCTATTACTTAATGAAGTAGCCCCAATTTCCCTAAACCACAAAATCTCCAACGTACCGAAGACTAAATTCCAATGTGGTAATGCAAACGAATGTATTACCTACGTATATTATACGTTTCGAGCTCATTAAGTGCAAGCCTTAGACATGTTGGTACGCTCTTAAATATGCATGACTAGTCTCTACCAACCTTACGTTACAGGGTGTTCTTATTTGTTAATCTATATATATATATACATAAACGTTATGTTGGTTTGTGTACGCTTCAAAATGTATTTTCAATCACAATGTGCCACAGGGGTAAGCAGAAGTGTTGTAACAACAACACCCATATTTCACCGAATATGATTAAGTGACAATAAAGCACGTGGTGTGAAATCACTGCACATACGTTTTTAGAAAAACACATTGGTACAGATGCCGCTGGGATTCGAACTTGCGTTGCTTACGTAGCAGGCGACTGCTCAAACCTCGAGGCCAACACGGCTCTTACTAGTTAATATTTGATATAACTTAGATTAGCTTGGGATTTGCGGCAAGAAACAATGGAGTACGTTCGGATTTATCGTTTTAAGAATAATGATGCCGAATGCCAGACTTCTTTTTGTGATATTTTATTTGTCTGGTTTCGTGATTGCTGCGAATTGCTTAGTAATTCTATTTCAGGGCATTTATTGGAAAAAAAATCTGCGTATTTCATCTTGAATGAGTTATTGAAGTAAATGGGATAGGTTATTTGGGAATATTACTTTATTTAATAAAGTACAATAAAACGATATTACTCTAATGATAGCTTTGTAATTACTTTCTCACTACGTTTTTTAAATACGTATTTTAAATTATTTATTTTGTATTCTTTAAAATGTATAATATTTTTGAAAAGAGTAATTACTGAGTTTCTTGCCAGGTTCTTCTCAGTAAAAGCAACCTTCCGAACCTGGCGGTAGCATGTATAATCCTGTCATATATAATTATGTCATTCTGACGATTTGAAAGTACTTTGTAAAAAGTCTAATCGAATAAATATACTTTTGACTTGGACTTTGACTTTGACTCTTAAATGCAATTGTTATATGTTAATATTCCATGAAATATAGGGAAAACATGCAAAAAACCAGGTAGTTAGTAACGCCGTTCCTTAAAAAATAAGTTTATAAAATTATTTTATTTTGATATTACACAAATATTTTTATTATTTGCCTCACCGTGTACATAAGTACTTACTAACATTTGTAATCAATGATTCGGAGTAAAATGATCGCTCTTATCAGGTTTCCTACATACCTATAACAGTACGTTAGACTTCAAATTATTCCAAGTGCCCAGTTAAACGTAATTGTCAACGATAGTTCTATAGCAGAGGAGCCGTGGTGGCCTTGAGGTTTGAGCAGTCGCCTGCTAAGCAAGCGACGCAAGTTCGCATCCCAGCCTGTACCAATGAATTTTTCTAAAAAACTTATGTACAGTGCTTACACACCACGTGCTTTACGATGAAGGAAAACATCGTGAGGAAACCTGCATATTTCTGTCAAGTAATTCCAAGACGTATGTACAGTGTCTGAGACGGCGATGGACTCACCCTCTGTCACGTTGGCCCTTAATCAGCTTCGGTGAAAAGTGGGTGTTGTGATTACAATACCTATACCTACCCCTTCGGGGAATACAGGCGTGAGCATATGTATGTATGTAGTTATATAGCATAAGCCACATGACGTCGAGATAAGTGTATACCAAAAGGTTTTTTTTTATAAATTTATTGAAATCTTGAAACTCACCCTGTAGACGTAAAGTAAAGGGCTAGTCAAGGAGTAGGTATAGGATTTGGTCGTAGTCCGTTCATTCACGGTCACACACACCACCGAGCTTCTGTACTATGAGTGTCAATACTAATTTCATTAATGGATTTACGTGTATTATATAAAATACAGTACGTAATACATAGGTTCACTTCACTTTGCGTGTACAAAAGCGAAGGGTATAACTGACACTTAACTCAGACTTTAAATCCAAAAAAAAATTCTATTATTATACTAGCCGTGACCCGCGGTTTTACTTGACTTATTTTCATGGATGGGATTCAAGTTAATGTAAAAATTGCACACAGAGACAGCAAAAATACTTGAGGTTCATATAAAAACAAAAGAGTTTTTTAAATCCTTGTTTCAATTTCTAAATAAATTATTGAAAATCCAAGGGAACTACGATATCGTCTACCCGTTACCGGATATTAGGTGCCTGATGCACCCTCCCCTGCTTGCAGGAGGTTCAAATATATATCAATGACCTTCATTTAATATCTTAAAAACCTCTCAGAGAATACGTTTACCTTTGATCTTGACTTATATCTCAATTATTTTTAAATAAAAGTAGCCTACGTTGTTACTTGTAAAATTAGTATCTGCCAGAGAATTTTTTTATGATATTTTTTTGAAAATATTTTGAAGAATGTATTTTATATATCAGTACTGACCGCATATTATTTAATTTGCATTTAGTGAAAAGCTGTTATTTTGGAGTTACAAATAGACACTTCAATATTATTTATCTGTCTAAATATAGATGTTTAACTAGATTATAGATGTACAGATATAATTTTATTTTATTACGAAACTAGCGGACCACGCGGACTCACGCGGTTTCACCCACGTAGTTCCCGTTCCCGTAGGAGTGCTGGTGATCCAATGATGAAAGAATTTTTTAAATCGGTCCTGTAGTTTTTGAGCCTATAACAACCAAACAAACAAAGTTTTCCTCTTTATAATATTAGTGTAGATGAGGAATTAGGCATATGACACACTAACCTTTATTTAATAAAATGGTTTTAAAAATCATCTTTGGTGAAAAGTGGGTGTTATTATTACACCTAACACCTATGCCTACCGCGTCGGGGAATACAGGCGTGAGCAAATGTATCTTCTAGATTTGAGCATATATGTAAGCTTGTCATTTCAAACAATTTATTCCTACCATCAGTAGTAAGTGTCGGTAGAGGGCGTCCAAGGAAGAACTACTATGACCAAATTAATAGTATTTTTCAGAAAGGTAGAATTCGGAGCACTTGTAACCGAAGAAAGTGTATGAAGAGATGCATGAATGTGGATGAAGCGAAAGAAGTATGTAAGGATCGTAGCATGTCGCAAACGGTGGTCTCTGCCTATCCCCATGGGATACAGGCGTGAGTATATGTGTCATCATGGTCATCTCAAGCTACGCATTTAGTTATAAGTAGATGTACTAGATTTTTTGTTATGTTAATTTTTATCGACATTTGTGCATTGGAACATTGTCCATGAGCTCACGTTTTTTAAATTATTTATTTTGTGTTCTTTAAATTGTATAATATTTTTTAAAAGAGTAATTACTGAGTTTCTTGCCAGGTTCTTCTCAGTAAAAGCAACCTTCCGAACCTGGCGGTAGCATGTATAATCCTGTATAATTGTGTCATTCTGACGATTTGAAAGTGCTTTGTAAAAGTCTAATCGAATAAAGATACTTTTGACTTTGACTTTGACTTTGTATGTATGTATGTATCAGTAGTAATCTTATAATATGTATTCTGTGATAGAATGCAGCATAGTGTACCTACAATTCCACTTACCCAACCCATCTATAGGGAGTGTTATGTGTTTGTCACCCTAAAGAAAACAAGTCTATTAACTGCGCACCCCCGTGGCTCAAACAGAAAACGTTCAATGATAATCGCGAGATGTCCGCTCCGTTTCCGGATGGCGACTTCCGGCGACACGCATTAGCCATTAGCATGGCGGCTGGTTGTGACGTCACTTCCGCTCATCTATGCTTTAGTGATTTAAGCTTGTGAGTCGTGGCCGTTCATTTTGGGATTTGTATTGCTATTTATTTGTCACGGATATTGTTTATTGAATAGAAAGAAAATGTATTTTCCATAACACAAAAGTGCGAAGCAGCAATAATTACATTTAGATATTTTACTAAATTAAGAGAATGACAATTAAATGTAACAAAGGGACATTAAATGTACACAGTTTTATACAATTTATTTATTTGAAATATACATTTTGACCAGAAACCAATTACACAAAACGTAGCAATATTACACAATATATATACAGTACACAATACATTGAATTATATACACAGTATATTATAAAAATACAAACACGATCAAACATTCGCCTCGCAATACTCCAGAAATGCCGACATGATCGTCTGCCATTCATCCGCAAACAAATCACACTCAGAGTGTGACTCCAAGAGAGCGTTGAGCACAGAGAGAGTGCGAGGGACAGGAGAGTATGATCGCGACTTAGTACGACCCGCCGATATCGAAAACAGCCTGTGTTTCCTAGCGCGTGTGTAGTTGTCAGGCACAAATATTTTAGTCAGCTCTTCAAGTAATTCAGGGGCATTGATATATCCACGAAGAACCTAACACAACAATATAAAATAAATAAAAGGTAATATTGATTATAATGTTAACTATAATAAAAGCAAACAAATTTGGAAATCTTTAAATATATAAGAAAAAACAATAAGAAATGTTATTCAAAATTATTATAAAGGTAAATAAAATCCCTGAGTAAATTCAGGAGAAACACAGGAAAGGCCTCTATGGCCGCTAAAAAAAAAACACAAAAATATTTGAGTGTGGTCTAATGTGCAGTGAACACAGACATAACCCATTAGTTTGCGCCCGCAACTTCGCCTGTGTGGATAACTAACGTAACGTTTATAACCCTGTATAATGTATATTTTTGTGTCCTTAGAAGTCTAATTAAATAAAGACAATTTTGAATTTGAATATGACATCTTATTACTCGAGCCGGATTTTTTGACCATATTACCTCTTACCTTACAATATAGCTGTCAAGTTGATTGTCCCAAGCGACCCGCTTTGATCAAATGCTTCAAATGACCCTGTGGAGTTATATTTTATTAAATTGTCGGAACAATGAGCTATTATATAACAGTTGAAAGGACACAATAATTTACTTTAAGTATCAAGGCACACCCTTAGCTAATTAATTATTTATAAATTTTATTGTACCTTACGGGAAAACTTGGAAATATAGTACATACATATGCTCACGCCTGTATTCCCCGAAGGGGTAGGCAGATGTGTTGTCATCACAACACCCACTTTTCACCGAAGATGATTAAGTGCCAACGTACGTAAGTACGAATCCCAGCGGGGCCTGTACCAATGAGTTTTTCTTAAAAACTAATGTACAGTGATTTCACACCACGTGCTTTACGATGAAGGAAAACATCGTGAGGAAACCTGCATATTTCTGAGAAGTAATTCAATGACGTATGTAAAGTGTCTGAGACGGCGATAGACTCACCATCTATCGTTGGTACTTAATCATCTTCGGTCTTCTATGTATGTGTAAATTTTAGTGTAAAGATGTTAATTACAAACAGGCACTGCAATTTTATATATCTGTATAGATGTAGATGTGTGAGCTACGAGCGATGACTACCCTTTACTAAACATGTTTTTAATTATTTTTGATATATTTTGAATTAGATGTTTTTCTTTAAATCTCTTCCACACGTAGTTATAATAGCTCAGTGTAAATGACAGCCATCCCGCGCTCTCCGTGTTCAAATTATGAAGAATTCCATTCGCTCCTCGTCGCTGTCTTTATTTATCCTATTCCATTGTGCTTGAGGATCATTTTAATTTCGCGCGATATTGAGTGACTCGAGTAAATATCTTGTCCGCTGTAATAATTTAAAATATAACTTTTTAATACAAAAAATAAAATAAATAAATAAATATGCTCTAGCCATCCCAGAAGGGGTATGCAGAGGTGTTGTAACAACAATACCTACATTTCACCGAATATGATTGAGTGCCAATGTAAAAGAGGATGAGTCCATCGCCGTCTCAGGCACTATACATACGTCTTTGAATTATTTCTCAGGCATATGCAGATTTCCTAACCGCACTCACCGCAAAGCTCTTGGTACGACGTCACTGTTTCAAAATATTTGAGCTCGTATCGCTTGCGTGCCAGGTGACTACGCGAACCACTCGTTCACCACTCTCAAGATTGTGGGAAAATAAGGGAGACTGTAATATGCAAATATTTATCCCGGGTATTTAAACGTGTTATATGGCCGGTTCCTGTAGGGTAGTAAGTATAAGCGACTTAGCTAGTACAGTATAAAATCTTCGCTAACTTAACCCATTCTAAGCACAAAGCTTCATAATAACATGTCACCCTCACCCTAGCACACAATATAGCCCGAGTATAAAATGCACCACAAATCTTATTGCGGAATTCCTAAGTTACCATCCTGTTTCATATACCCACAAAATATATTTATATTTATCTTGACACATCTATATTGGTTGAGGAGGTCAATGACTGGCATTCACGTCATACTTGTGAACAGATGCTGCTTGTGGGAGCTGGTCATCACAAGCTCCGCATTTAGCTTATTTATTTATTTGTGAAATAAATAAATTAAAAAAAAAAAAAAAAAAAAGCTATAAGTGGATCTACTAGACTTTTACTTTATGTTAACTTTTATCGACATTTGTTCATTGGAACTGTGTCCATGGGCTTATGTTTCTTAAGTGATATAATTTGTATTTTTAAATTGTATAATATTTTTGAAAAGAGTAATTACTGAGTTTCTTGCCAGGTTCTTCTCAGTAAAACCAACCTTCTGAACCTGGCGGTATCATGTATAATCCTGTATAATTACGTTATTCTGACGATTTGAAAGTACTTTATTTGATAGACTTTTAGTCTATCAAATAAAGATATTTTCGAGTTTGAGTATAAAATATAAGTGTCTAAAATGTGTAGGTAATAAAAAATTACAAAATTTCACTAAATGTATACGATAGTACTTACATAAAAAAGCAGTAATTTTGTTCCGACAATCTCTGAAACGACTGTAAATGAAAATGAAAATGATAAATATTAATATTTTTTTGTATACTTAACTTTTGTAGTACTTAAGCTAAGGAAGAGCAGGGCCTCCTAGCACAGGCATTATTATGCTTAAATGGAGACTCTTCTAATATATAGTTTATAAGAAAAAAAATTTTGTTACTGAATAAATATATAGGCCCTGGCACTTATGAATGTCGAAAATTTACCACCGGTTCGGAAACTAGGCTTCTGAGCAGAACCGGCAAGAAACTCAGCCAGGCATCATGTACATTTCATTGAAACAATATAAACAGGTATAAATATTCACAATAGTGACAAATTGTATTAGCATGAGAGCCGTGGTGGCCTTGAGGTCTGAATCCCAGCGGGGCCTGTACCAATGAGTTTTTCTAAATAAAGTTATGTACAGTGATTTCACACCACGTGCTTTACGGTGAAGGAAAACATCGTGACGAAACCTGCATATGTCTGAGAAGTTATTCAAAGACGTATGTATAGTACCTGAGACGGCGATGGACTCACCCTCTGTTACGTTGGCACTCATATTCGGTGAAATGTGGGTGTTTTTACAAAACCTCTACTTACCCCTTCGGGGACCTTTCTGGGATGGCGTGAGCATATTTAATTTTAATAAAAAAAAAAATTGCCTATTTATCGAGAAAGTTTTATGTATCACCAGTCTAAGACCAATCGTGAGTTAAAGTTAAAAGTTATCGTTAGCCCAAAGTAACTATTCCAGACGGACGAAGTCGCGGGCAAAAGTTAGTCAAGTAATATAAATTTAGGGAACAACTTACGCAAAGTCAAATAATTTCTTAGTAAGAGGTCACCGTACAAAATAGCCAATAGTTCGCACCATGCAAACACCCCATGGATAATGTATGTAAATAGTGCGAGTGCCATTACCATATCCAGAGCTGACCCTCGGGACCTTTGGGACCCTAGTTGGACCCTTACGTGACCTCCGTCTTAAACCCCTGGACCGAAATGTCTTCACTCGGTTGATGCGTTTATTTATTCTATTTGGTTGGAGAGATTTTATCATAAACCTATAATGAAGACTTTTTTCTGTTGTAAATACAATGTTTTATAAATAAGTCTAAGTCAAAGTCAAAAATATCTTTATTCGATTTGACTTTTTACAAAGAACTTTCAAATCGTCAGAATGACATAATTATACATGCTATCGCCAGGTTCGGAAGGTTGCTTTTACTGAGAAGAACCTGGCAAGAAACTCAGTAATTACTCTTTTCGAAAAATATTATACAATTTAAAGAATACAAAATAAATAATTTAAGAAACGTAAGCTCATGGACAAAGTTCCAAAAATTAACATGACTATAAATCTAGTACATCTACTTATAACTAAATGCGTAGCTTGAGATGACCATAAACTATGTAGGTAAGGTAAGCTTGATTTTGTGACGCCAAGAAGCACTGGGGCCCATCCATGAGCTCTTATTGCAAGGTTAGTACAGTTGTGTGACAGTGACAGATGTATAAACGTCAAATACATCTGTTTCGTATTAAGAGTAAAACTATCATGGCAATAAGAGCTTATGGTAGGGCCCCAGGTCAAGTTGATCAAGAGATGTTTTTTTCCTAGATGTTCAATCTATTTCATTTAAGTACATGGTACCTACGTAGTCTTCGGCATTTTAGTAGTATGTCTAACTTTACCCATTTGTTGCGAACAAAATTGTAAGGGTTCAATGTAACTCGTAGTGTCCGTACCGTACGTCCCGAAGATGTGTTGCTCCAAGACGGGCTTTGTAGTGACGCGGGAGCTTCCTTTTGTGCGAATAGATTTGATTCCCCACCACTCGTCACTATAGTGCTGTTCATTGTCAGGTTATCGATAACATAAAAAAATCGGTCGATTAAATTGAGAGCTATGTCGGGTGTCTACATCAAACTTATAACACCCCTAATTTTGCATCGATGTTAAAAAGTCAGATGATTGTGATGAATAAAAAAAAGATATGCTAATACCATCCCAGAATGATTCCCAAAGGGGTAAGCAGAGGTGCAACAACAATACCCACCTTTCACCGAAGATGATTAAATGCCAACGTGACAGTGGCGGCCTCCATTGCCGTCTTAGCTACTATACATATTACTATGTCTTATGAATTGTGATGCACGTGAGGTGAAATAACTGTACTTAGGTTTAATAAAAACTTATCGGAACAGGCTTCTTGGATTCGAACTTGCGGCGGTTACGTAGCTGTCGACTGCTTGAATCCCACGGCCACCATTAACTCATCTTTCAAATGTGTTTGTTTGCTACGTTTTCATGCCTTACATAATTAAAATACACGTTTCCATACAATAATTTTCGGTTATCCTCCTAAGGATGTTATTTAAGACCAAATAAAACCATTAAATAAACCTTGGGTACCTTTCGTTCCTATCGATAGAAGCATCGGACATCCTTATTAGACATATCAACATGCACTTACTTATATGGGATCTTTGCGCTATACACTTTTAAGTACCCTTCTCCAAAAGGGAATGAAGTGGTTACAAGGTTTCTTATTATTATGTATTCTTTACAATTGTTATAAGTGGTACTTCACTTCGCCCAAATATACATTGTATTTACCTACCATATTAAAGTTGAGGGTCGAAGAGCTCTCTATAAATAAAAATTTTTCTGTATGTTGGTAAAGTCAAAATCATAACCCCGTGATTTCAAGCCGTTCTTTATTGCACAGTATTATATTGAAACTTGAAAGTCAACTTTTAAGATGATATTAAGAATAGAAAAAAAACTATATGTAACATTTTGTCCGTCTGTTTCATCCGACTAGTCACCAAAAAGACGTGACATGTATACCTAATAAAATGTAACCCATGAAAATTTTACAGTTTTGTAATTAGTGGTAAAGTCAGTAATATATAATACATTATGTAAAAATAAATATGCTCGCGTCCTCCCAGAACGGCCCCCGAAGGGGTATACATTTCACCCAATATGATCAAGTGCCAACGTGACAGAGGGTGAGTCCATCACCGTCTCAGGCACTATACATACGTCTTTGAATTATTTCTCAGACATACGCAGATTTCCTAACGGTATTTTCCTTCGCCGTAAAGCGCGGTGAAATCACTGAACATAAGTTTTTTTTAGAAATATCTCTATAGCTAGCCCCGCTGGGATTCAAACTTGCGTTGCTTGCAGGCAAAAGGCAGAAGTGTACTTATAAATAACATTTTGATAGTTATGTTAAAGTCGGTCTAGAAGCAAGTCTATTGCTGTCTATCGGGCACTTATCCAGACTCCGGGTTACTGGGAAATTACAGATTGATAAACCTACCAGCACTTTTCCCGACCCGAGTTCGAATCCAGGACCGCAGGCAGTGCAAAGTGAGTAATTATTATATATAACGCTGGGCATGTTTTTAAATTTCGGAATCGTTCGTTCCATATGTTCCAACCTAAACTGTGGACCATAAAGGTACAGGTCACGTAAAAATAGTAGCAGCGGTAAAGCCCCTGTTACATACGGTGTTCATTCTACGTGACCCTCAAACTAACAACTTTAAAATGCTCAGATTTTGAAGACTGTCAAAGACTTTGTAAGTACAGTCAGGAGGAAGATGACTGACTGATCTGTCACGTTGCCACCTTAAATTATCTTGTGTAAAATTCGTGCTGAATTCTCTGCTTACTCGGAGCAAGCCTTTTTTTTTATTGACTAGGGGGAAACCTTCAAATGGTCCCCGACCGCCCTGGGAGAGGTAGGTCGGGGTATGTGGGATTCTTACCGCACTAAAACCCCCCTGGTGGCCATCCTCAGTGCTCAGGGGGGACTCCGGGTACTCTGATAGATAGTGGAGCAAGCCTGCAGTAACCAGCAGAAGAATAGTATTGTTGAAAGTAAGATGAAGCTCTCGTATCATAGCGAATCGATACACATCGATTTATCCCTCTCGATACACAAGGGAGTTCTCTCGACATGTCCGTGCGACCTAACTATTGGTTTTTTAACGATGATTTCTCCGAGCAACGTGCTTCGAATGTGTAAGTCGTCCCAAAACGCTGTCAATAACACTTGATGTAGGTAAATTGTGTTCCTATCGCTTCGGGTACGACGTGAGACGGATTTGGAGTTTTTTAAGCCCGTGATAGGTACGTGTTAGTCGTAACGTGACTGAGACCTAGCATGGGTGAGTAACACACGATATACGGTCGCCTTATTCCGTCAACGATTCAAATTCAATTGGGCTATGTAGATTAATAGTAGGTATAGAAGTGAAGGTTTCTTTGTTTTTCATCGATGTTTTATTTTTTATGTATAGGTATTAAAAAAAACTGCTATTTATTTTATTAGCTATAAAGGGGGGAGAGGGGGGGCAATACATGTTTCCACTTTGGTAGTGCCTCTTGGGCAAACTATTCAATTTAGAAAAAAATATAATCCATAGATACCCAACACGCATGGGTACTAAAAAAAAATTTTTTTGAGTTCCAAGTATAGGAACCTATAATATTTTTTTTTGTGTGAAAATCTTATTGTGATTCACAGAATACATCTACTTACCAACGTACAACAGCATAGTTATTTTCGTTTCGAAAAGAGTGGCTGTGATATACGGACTGACAGACAGATATGACGAACCCATAAGGGTTCTATTTGTTGCCATTTGGCTACGGAACCCTCAGAATTAACACAATTGAGCATGAGTTCAATTGTGTTAATAATTACTGAAGCTAAATACATATTCTTCAAGGTTATTATTATCCCGGAAAAACCGTGCTGAGGTCAGAGATTCTCAACAATTATCTTAGTAATGAGCCGATTCCGGGATTGGTCTCGTCTCCCGGGAAATACGGGATTCCGGCAGCGGGTCGCGCCGAGTGGTCGCTCGCATTTGATTACAGTGGCAAGTGATTCATGTTGGTACGTGATGTGACTTTTTCGGATCTTTTCAGTCGGTACATGCATGAAAGCATGTATGATGTATCTGCTCTGTGCCTATTTTGTCTTTTTCGCAATTCAGGTAATCTATATATATAAATTAATCCCTATTTTCCTTGGTCTTTCTTTATCTTTAACTGGCTGACAGCTGATTTTACAAGGAGTAACTTAGGCTATTTTTATTTAGTAATCAAATTAGGGTTCCACGATTCAAAGCATTAAACTAAGTCTACGCGGGTGAAACCACAGAGCACAGCTAGTTTATATATAAAAACGAGCCAGGCTTTACCAATTTCATTAATATCTTTTTGAATGTTTAAATCCCGTCGAAAACGGTCCAGCCGTTTCAGACAGACAAACAGAGATTTTCTTTCAAAATTTTGTTTTTTTTTGTTGATACCGTATATACTTTCATATGCATCCAGGAAAAGCTGTCATTTTGGAATTATAAACCGACACTTCAATTTTATTTATCTGTATAGATGTATAGATTAGCGTAACGTATAATTTTTTTTACATACAAAACGTAAATTAAAAAAGTTGGCTTAATTAATAATAAAATAAGAAAAATAACTAAAAACCTTAAAAATATAATCTAATAAGTAAAACCTTAAAAAATTTAATGTTAACGTAAATTATAATTAAAATGTATGCTAAAGCTCCCTATTATATTTAGTGTTTTTTTTTTAAATTCAACACATTTAGTAATCGCCTGTTACGTTATATGTTAGCGTAGTTACAGTACAGATACGCAAATCCATTTTTCAAAGTCAAAAGTATCTTTATTCAATTAGACTTTTTACAAAGGTCTCTGCCTACCCCCATGGGATACAGGCGTGAGCATATGTATGTATGTATGTATGTACTTTTTACAAAGTACTTTCAAATCGTCAGAATGACATAATTGGATGCAGATAAGCAATAATGTGTCAACCCGCATAAACTTGGTTTTGAGAAAATGGCGTCTTAAGATGATTGTATACGTGATTTAAGATTTGTTTTATGACATAAATCCATTTTTTACGTACTTTTATGTTTCAGATGACTTGAAACACTTTTTTAGAATGTTAAATACGTGATGCATTATCAAAATATATCAAAACCTTTGAATTTGACTTTTTGTGGGTTGACACATTATTGCTTATCAGCATCCAATTATACAGGATTATACATGCTACCGCCAGGTTCGGAAGGTTGCTTTTACTGAGAAGAACCTGGCAAGAAACTCAGTCATTACTCTTTTCAAAAAAATTATACAATTTAAAGAATACAAAATAAATAATTTAAAAAACGTAAGCTCATGTACAATGTTCCAATGCACAAATGTCGATAAAAATTAACATAACTACAAATCTAGTACATCTACTTATAACTAAATGCGTAGCTTGATATGACATCGTAGCGAGCTGTGTAAATTGACTCACGAGCTAAGCTGAAACGCAGTTTGAGTGATGCAAGAAATAAGCTTATGTAGCCTGTGTCTGTATCGAGCCCTAAAGCTATGCACTGGCACAATCTCACGTGCAGATTCAATTTGCTTATCCGAAGCTGAACCATACACCAATGTGCCAATAACGTAGTGCACATGATTTCCCAAGTCGGTTTGTTATTCCCTTTATTAAGGTTTTCAGGAAGAGGCGCTATGGTGGCTCGCTAGTTTGAATCCCAGCGAGACCAATGAGTTTTTCCAAAAACTTATTTACAGTGATTTCACACCACGTACTTTATGAAGGAAACCTGAATATGTCTGAGAAGTAATTCAAACACGTATGTATAGTGTCTGAGATGGCGATAGACTCACCATCTGCCACGTTGGCACTTAATCATCTTCGGTGAAATGTTGGTGTTGTTATCACAACACCTTTGCCTATCCTTTCGGGGAATACAGACGTAAGCATATGTATGTATATAAAATTACTGTAAGTGACAGTCCCCACGCAAGACAAGCTTGGAGAACCCTGAAAAAGTTGCTTAAGCGTACGCAAAAATAAACAAACATGTATTTTATTTGTCGAATCGAACACAATATACACTTTACGCATCCATCTACAAGGAGAAAATCCCGCGTATCACCGAACATCACTAGCTTGTCGTGTCGCTATACATTGCTGGCCATGTGGTATAGTCTAAAAATCTTAAGACGCAAAGACGTCAGTGTATTTTGTATTTTGAGAAAACATCGTAGCTTTTTTCGACGAGGGTGAATCTGCAATGATTTTTGCCACCGAGTATATTTACATAGGAAACTAAATTACCTCTATTGAGGTAAGAGGGAGCGAAGCCTGCGTATAAATATACGATACAGGTAGCCAGGGGATTTGATCGATGTTGTGATACATCCGACATGATATTGTTTGTGCTATTTTTTTGACACAGCGTTGGATGTATCGTCAATGTGTGAAAGCATTGCTTTTTACGTCATTCTCCGTTTGACATTTGAAGAAGCTTGAAATGTTGATATAAAGATATAAAACATATTAGATATATAACTTTAAGAATTTTTTTTATGTTGGTTCCACAACCAAAGCGAACTTTTTAACCCGTATATATTAAACAAATTTGTTTGTAAATTTTTTCACTAATTTTGTTAAGCCGGCAACCAAGTCATTGCTGAGGGCTCAATAAAAAAGATGTATTGTCAATTGAAATATATTTTATATATGTTTCGTATTTTTATGTATCGCATAACCTTTCATGCCAGCTTACTAGCAATTATCGTTATAAAATCTCCTCCCCGTTGCTAAAATACGAAAGTATAAACCGGCGATAATAAGTACTTATATGTGTATCGCACAAAGCGACTTGTTATCATTCGTTAGAGTTACATTATCGACGCGGGAGCTGTAATTGGCACACACGGGTACACCCCTACACATACACCTTTACACGTCACGACTGTCTTTTATTATGCACAAACACAAGCCTTCAGAAGGTGTCCCTAAGGGATCGCAGAGGAGTTAAAGCACCCACTCTTCACTGAAAATTATCAGATGCCATGGGCACTTAACATTGGATGTTGAAAGTAGTATCAGATTTATAAAGACGTACGTGTACTGAAGGAAATAATCGCTGTGTGATATCGACGAGCTTAAGTCTTTAGATAAACTCATTGAAAATGAAAATGATAAATATTTATTCAGTCATAAGCCGTGGTTGCCTTGGGGTTAGAGCAGTCTCCTGCTACGCAAGCGACGCAAGTTCGAATCCCAGCGGGGCCTGTACCAATGAGTTTTTCTAAAAAACTTATGTGCAGTTATTTCACACAACGTGCTTCACGGTGAAGGAAAACATCGTGAGGAAATCTGCATATTTCTGAGAAGTAATTCAAAGACGTATGTATACGTTGGTACTTAATCAAATTCGGTGAAAAGTGGGTGCTGTGATAACAACATACAGGCGTGATCATATGTATGTATGTATACATGCATGCACAATTCTTCACTATGTTGGAATTTTATATACATTTTGCACCTATGACTATTTTGTTTTCTTAAAATCACTGTAACGAGGTACTGCTCAAGGCAGGTAGTTGCTGAGCCCTCTCTTGAAGTTACAATTCGTTGATAGCAAGTATCTGAAGTTCAACCCCCATAGAGCATGAGCAGTTAAGCTAATTTTTTCACTCGTTCAGTTTTTAAAGACATTTTGAAAGATATCATCATCATCACCCTGGCTTTATCCCATACATTGTTGTGGTCGGCACTTGATTCAATCCAATGTGACTGATCACCTGATTTTTATACGAAGCGACTGCCCTCTGACCTTCGCAGCCCCTTTAACGAGGAAAATCTGTGAAATGGGTTAAACCAGTTGTCAGATTATTTTAGGCCTCCGACTGACCTGCAACGATTGCGAAACATGATAAACTGGCAATCGGGACCGATGGCTTAACGTGCTCTCTGCGGCACGGAGGGAACTCGGGCGGTCACCCATCGAATTACTGGCTAGGGCTAGGGTTGCTTATTTTCGCTGAAAGAATGATATGCGCAATAGCAACTGTGCCACGAGCTCCACATTTTGAAAGATAATCGGTAAGAAATCGTAACGGTATCGTTTGTATTAAATAGCCCTCCTCTTTGAAGGAGGCTCGTTAAGTCACATTCATGTTTGGCTACAGATATTTTTGTCGACTCCAAATTGTTGTGGGATTTATTTTATAATAATTTTGTTTACGTAAAGGATCCCCGTTTCTGCGAAATTGGCTGTAATTTTACTTCGGTGCCGCTTTTACACGATTGTATTGACGTGTTACCCAACTGGGTGTTTTGCAAACAGCACCTATCTATTTTATTACGTTTGCGATTTAATAAGTTACGAACTAGTTGTTCCCCGTGGTTTCATTCGTGTAGACTTAATCATGGGTATTATTTAATTTAATTTATATAAATGTATCTGGTTTTACGTAGTGTCCCGAAAAGTAAGCCCCATTTACACTGTGGCCTTAATTAATTATTTAACATTTTTTGAGGCCCGAACGAACGGGCCGAATTGTAAATGTACACTTTGTGATTATGTCAGCTATATTCCAGCTCCCGCTAAAACCTAGCCCCTGCAGAGATTTGCTGGAACTGCCGGATAGATAGAAAATCTTACAAGTTGTTTTTTTATGTTAGTGCCTACCGTATATATTTACTCTCATATTAGTCTATACTGAGACCGAAGTAATTAAGTTCCTAACACCAGAAACAAATTAAATATCTCATGAGAACATGTGTTAAAACTCCTTTCTATGCACACAATATATAAGTATGTAGGTATTTTTTATTTAGTACTTATTAGTACAGGTAAGTATTTTTAATGTAAAATTAACATTCACATTTTTTTTATTTTTTTCTTCAAATTATCACCTTCCATGTCTGTCTCTGCATCACCCAAAAGTTGCCACAAGTCCACCTTTGCATTTAATTTAAATTATTTTAAATAACATTCAATTAATAAACTATTTTTAAATAAATAAATATAACAACACGTGGTACTTAAAAAACAATTGACCACCTAATCGGATCAGGCCGCAAGATTTCCGCTCAATTTCAACGTTTACCCGACACCTCGGCTTAAAACTTATTCTTTCAACCCCAGCGAGGTAAGACCCCTGTAACTACCCGCATTCTTCCTATATACATATAATAAAAATGTTACTGGTCGCTGTCTGTGCATGATTGAAGATAGCTATTATTAGCGGCATTTATCAATGCAATAGAACCCAAAACAATGATTTACAATGTCTTCTGACAGGCATACATTTTTGAGATGGTAGTAATCTAGTTAGCCTTATAAAAGACGTTCAACGGGAGTCCCAAGTGATCCATCTATACATCTAAACAGATAAATAAAATTCAAGTGTCTGTTTATAATTCCAAAATAACAGCTTTTCACATGCATATGCATATGAAAGTATACACGATACTGATATTGAAAAACCTGTCTGTCTGTTTGTTCTGGGTAATCTCTGAAACGGCTGAACCGATGTAACAGGACTTTCACAGGCAGATAACTAATAATCCAAGGAGTAACTCAGGCTACTTTCATTAAAAAAACATTTAGGGTTATGCGGGAATAAAATTAAATCAACGCGGATGAAACCGCAGAGCACAGTCAATTTTTTTATAAAATATTAATGTTTTTAAGAGATTTTTGAAAAGAGTAATTATTGAGTTTCTTGCCAGGTTCTTCTCAGTAAAAACAACCTTCCAAACCTGGCGGTATCATGTATAATCCTGTATAATTATGTCATTCTGACGATTTGAAAGTACTTTGTAAAAAGTCTAATCGAATAAAGATATTATTGTCTTTGACTTTTAACGACTAGATCGATTCAGCGAGTAACACAGGCTATATTATATCCCGGTACTCCAGCGAGAACGGGAACTAGGCGGGTGGAACCGCGTGACGTCCGCTGGTCTTATATATTTGGGAGGGGCGGGGTGTCTGGGTATAGTGGTCAGGTTGTCAAGCCACGTCACGTACGACCGCGCGCCTGATCTCACGTGCTGGTGAAATTGGTGAAGTGAACGGAAGTGTAGCCGGTAAGGAAACGTAGAAGGCATAAAGCACCTTTAAACATTTTCACACGTCCCAAATTCGTGTTCTGGAACGGTTCTCGTTTAACCGTCTCATGTCATTTTACTCATTTTACGTTGGTTTAGTATTTCCACTTATACATACATATATATGCTCACGCTTGTATTCCCCGAAGGGGTAGGCAGAGGTGTTGTAATCACAACACCCACTTTTCACCGAAGATGATTAAGTGCAAACGTGACAGATGGTGAGTCTATCGCCGTCTCAGGCACTATACATACGTCTTTGAATTACTTCTCAGAAATATGCAGGTTTCCTCACGATGTTCTCCTTCAGCGTAAAGCACGTGGTGTGAAATCACTGTACATAAGTTTTGTAGAAATACTCATTGGTACAGGCCCGCTGGGATTCGAACTTGCGTCGCTTGCGTAGCAGGCGACTGCTCTAACCTCAAGGCCACCACGGCCCTTCTATTCTATTCTATTTCTTAAATATACCGTTATTTTATTTTCTCGAGGTTATACGGCGTATGGTTAATGTAATGGATGACTCGCAGAAACCTAATGTTTTTTTTTAAATAAACGTAGCCTATGAGCCGGATGGTACAGGTAGCTTATAAATAATTTTCGCTTTCATAACTACAAAGTAATATTAAGAAAACAAAAAAGTTTCTAAACCAAAAATATACAGCCACAAAATATATATTTTTCCCCAAAACGCAGCAAGCCCGGAGTTTTTAACTGAGATTCCCCATAATCCTGAAATAAATCGTTAATCTGCTGAAATCTAACAAACCAATCAAAACGTAAGCCTCTTTCAACACTAAGCCTACCATTTAGCTTCGTTTTAAACAATTTTCAGATTAGGGTACCTTATACATACAGGATAAACGGCTAACTTATAAAGTGAAGTATTTATATTCATTAATAGCTATGTGTTAATGTGACTTAATTTCATGGGTGGCCCGCGGAACCCTAATGTTTTTTTAAAAATTAAATAAGTCTTAGTTGCTCCTTGTAACATTAGCTATCCGCCAGTGAATGCCCCGTTAAAATCAATTCAGTTGTTTCGGAGATTAGCCGGAACAAACAGGCGGACAGACAGTTTTTTTTTAAATTTGTGTTTTCTATATCTGTACCGTGTATACTTTTATATGCATTTAGTGAAAATCTGTTATTTTGAAATTACAAACAGTCACTTCGATTTCATTTATCTGTATAGATGTGTATATATTGCAGTTTATTGTATCAAAACGTTTGCTATCGTACACTTCGGATTACTTTGATATCAAAAAATCATTGCTTTTCCTAATATTTATTTAAATACCATCAAACATTGCTAGGCATGTCCTGCGATTTTACTCGTTTTACGATGGTTTCTACTATTGTAGGGAACCCAAATTATTTATCGTTTTCAGAAATAATTTGTGATTGTTGAAATGTGATGTGTGAGCACAGTAGAGCTGATATTGTGTAAAGATAAAAAAAATGCCTGCAAAAAAAAGCATTTCATGCAACCATAGCCTCGGGTAACCACTTACCATCAGGTGCGCCACATGCTTATTTGGGAAATTAGTGAAATAAAAAATAAAAAGGCTCGTTTATTTTGTATCATCTGAACTAGCAGCAACTTACTTAGATCTCTTTCCTCTTCAAAATCACAACTTTCTATCATCTCCCTGACCTTATCCCACACGTTGTTGGGGTCGGCACTTGGTTCAACCTGATGTGGCTGATCACCTGATTCTTAAGCGACTGCCATCTGCCCCTTCCCAACGAGGAAAATCGGTGATCTGGGTTAAATCAATTGTCAGACTATTTTAGGCCTCCAACTATTGCAAAAGATGATAAATTAGCAACGGTGATCGACAGCTTAACATACTCTCCGAGCCATGGAGGGAGCTCGGGCGGTCACCCATCCAATTACTGGTTGGAGTTGGGGTTGCCTAACTTCGCTGATCGAATGATATGCGCAATAGTAACTGTGCCACGAGCTCCTCCACAACAACTTTGTATGAGTTATATTAATTTAAAATTTAAAACACTTTGATATTCCTAATGAACCAAACTAATCTATTACTACAAAGTAGAAGGTCGCAAATGGGAAATCATTTATAATTTTAGCTAAAAAGGTTTGATGCCCGGCTGAATCAATAACTGAATCAAGCCGGATATACCCTGATAATTGGCATAATCACCAGCCGACAATGGGCATGTGCACCCGCCGCCCGGATTATGACTAATTAACCGGTTTTCGATTATTCTATAGTTAGAATCAAATGTGAAAAGTTTTCAATGAGTAGTGTATGTGATTTGTAATAAGGTTTATTTTAGAATGGGTGGTAAAGTTTCATGGAATACTTTGTTATTTAATCCGCACATTTCACAATCATAATGCGTAGTTATAGAACTATGAGGGTACGTGAGTTCATCGCCGTCTCAGCCATCTCAGGCAAACAAAATACGTCTTAGACAAATTCCGGGGGCCTACTCGCTTTCTAAGAAAAACGAATCTTCGGTCGAAAATACGTAATGTTCACGGTTTATGATACAATCGAAACACTCGCTAGGATCGAGTAAGATTGAAAATAATCGCAACTCAAACCGATTAATTATGCTGGGAGCTGAAATCCTTGCGAGTTTAACATGTTCCACGTTCACAAGAATTAAATCGTTTGACAGGTAAAATACTTCAAGGCGCTCAAAAGTCTTACGGCCAAGCGAGATTGAGATACCAATTTTGAACCCCCTCACCCCTGTGGATACGGGGTCTTTTGAAATAGTAAAGTAACATAGCGATTTCATTATTACGAGAAGAGTTTGCATTAATTGACTTCAGATATAAAAACGCTTAAAGTACTGGTTAGATGTGAAAATTATTCCAAATTTGTCAAAACATGACGTGAAGACTTTTATTCAAGAAATATATATTTTAAAGCTTCACGTAAACAAAATTTCATGAATGGCCTTATATAGCGAAATCCTAATTTGTTTTGTTAAATGGAAGTAGTAGTCTAAGTCACTCCTTGTAACATTAGCTATGTGCCTGTGAAAGTCCTGTTAATATCGGTCAAGCCGCTCCAGAGATTAGTTGGAACAAACAGACATGCAGAGAAAAGATGGGTTTTTACACATATGCACATACGCCTGTATCCCCCGAAGGGGTAGGCAGAGGTGTTGTGATAACAACAACCACTTTTCACCGAAGATGATTAAGTGCCAACGTGACAGATGGTGAGTCCATCGCCGTCTCAGACACTTTACATACGTCATTGAATTACTTCTCAGAAATATGCAGGTTTCCTCACGATGTTTTCCTTCAACGTAAAGCATGGTGTTTATGTAATATTTACAGTCTGTAAAAAGCTGTTACTTTGGAATTACAAACAGACACATCAATTGTATTTGTCTGTATTGATGTACATAGTAAAAAAATATGTTTTATTCTACGGAAGCCCACTTTGAAATAGTCAAAAACAACCTTGAAAACGGAGAACGAATGCACCCTTTAAAAACTCCTTTTTAAACTAAATAAAGCGTTGCAGCTTTATGAAATATCGCCGGTTCAGTTTATAGAGAAGCTTTATATATCTCGGCAGCTCCCGCATTTATCTGGCGAACGAAAATCGGAATCAACGGACATTTTTATGCCAGTGAATTATGATTATCCCCAGTCAAGCTGGACTAGTCTAGTCAATGGATGTCTTTTACTAAACTAATGACTCTATTCTGGTTTATTACAGACATACATATGCTGTATTCCCGAAGGGGTAGGCAGAGGTGTTGTAATAACACCACCCACTTTTTACCGATGATGATTAATTAATTACTAGGAGAAAGTTACATACATACATATGCTCACGCCTGTATTCCCCGAAGGGGTAGGCAGAGGTGTTGTTAAATTAGACACCTAACTGATATAAACACAGCTCGGTTGGTCTATTTTAGTTATTTCCATAGTGTTATGTCTTATGGCATCCTTTTATGGGGAAATGCTACAGACATCAGTTCTATCTTTGTGCTGCAGAAACGGGCTGTTCGTGCAATCTATAAACTCAAATCTAGAGATTCTCTCAGAGAGAAGTTTAAAGAAATAGGGATAATGACTGTGGCATGTCAATACATATTTGAAAATTTGATATATGTAAGAAAGAATATAGATAGTTTTAAGAAAAATAGTGATATGCACAATATAAATACACGCAAGAGGGATAAACTCCGTGTCCCTGTGACTAGACTGCACAAAACTAGTAACTCTTTTGTGGGGCAAAGTATACGCCTTTTCAATAAACTACCATTAAAAATGTGTGAATTACCATTTTTAAGTTTTAAGGCAAGCATCAAACAGAAACTTTGTGAAAAAGCATATTATAGTGTAACTGAGTATATTGATGATAGCCAAACAGGGCAATGAGTTGCTCACTCTTCCATTGAAATGTACTTAAGCAACCCTATGTATATAGAAGGGACACATGTAAAAAAAAAAAAAAAACCGGGGAGTTTGTTTCGCCGTTTCTTCTCCTGACAGGCTTACTTTTGGAAACGGTAGTAAATTTACTTAAGTTAACGTAAGAAAAATGACGTTCAATAAGTGTTCCAAGTGTCCCTTATATTGAATAAAACTTTTTGATTTGATTTGATTTGGTTGTTATCACAATACCCACTTTTCACCGAAGATGATTAAGTGCCAACGTTACAGATGGTGAGTCCATCGCCGTCTGAGACACTTTACATACGTTATTGTATTACTTCTCAGATATGCAGGTTTCCTCACGATGTTACGTCCTTCACCGTAAAGCACGTGGTGTGAAATCATATAAGCTGCCAGCCATCTTGGCACGATCCCGAGAGACACCTATTTGGGCCAAGTTTTCTACTTGTAATTAGTTTTTAGTAGTGTTTAATATTTTCAAGCTTAGTAAATACCTTTAGCAATAGATTGCTTACTTTTGAAGTTGGTGTTTGACACCGAGTTTGAAACTGTATTTGACACCAACTTCAAAAGTAGGTAAAGAAGAAAAAAGCTCAAAAACCAGATACTATTATAGACAGAAGAGAAATCGTAACAAGCGGGTTTTTGTGAATTATTTGTTAAAACGGGGTCAGTTGATACAATCAGGGTGCTAGAGAGTAATTAAATTAAAATGGCGGCTACGTATTTACCGTCACGCGCGTTCATTAAACCGACCCACCCTTTGATGTGATTATACGCCGATCGATACCATTTTGTTTTTATATTAAAACTATACTTTGAAGAGCTATTACTATGAGGAGCTCGTGGCATAGTTGCTATTGCTCATTTCAGTAATGGGATGGGTGATCGCCCGAGTTCCCTCCGTGCCTCGGAGAGCACGTTAAGCCGTCGGTCCTGGTTGCCAATTTATCGTCTTTGGCAACCGTTACAGGTCAGTCAGAGGCCTAAAATAGTCTGACAACTGGTTTAACCCAGATCATAGATTTTCCTCGTCAAAGGGGTTGCGAAGGTCAGAAGGCAGTCGCTTCGTATAAAAATCAGGTGATCAGCCACATCGGATTGAATTAGGTGCCGACCTCAACAATGTATGGGATAAGGCCAGGAAGATGATAATGATTAAAACTATACTTTATTATTGAGCAATAACAGAGCTATGATGCCGTAGGGTTCGAGCAGTCGCCTGCTACGCATGTCATGCGAGTTCGAATCCCAGCGGGGTATGTACGAGTTTTTTAGTGCATAGTGAAATTTGGGTGTTGATGATACAACACCTCTGCTTACCCCTTCGGGGACCCTTTTGGGATGCCGTGAGCATATTTTTAGGTTCACAAATAAAGTAGTAAAGTTAACCCACACACGCTCGTATTCCACTCCACTCCGCTGCACATTTTAATCGCATTATCGCAGCGTTGAAGTAATTCAATTAATCTATCACCCGGCGTTAACGATTCGCACTGCATGTGTACCGGGCCTTATACGATATGGCATAAATCCACTTTCATATTTAAATTGGCTTTTTTCGTAATGTTGTTAGTTTCTATAAAAATTACTTAATTTTTTCTTCACGTGTGAAGAACAGCTGTAAATAGCCTTTTCTTAGTTCTGTGCGAGCTTTCTGCGCTCTTGTTTATTTAGTTATTACTAGCTTAGAACACTAATCATCTGCCTGTCCTTATCCCATACATTGTCGGGGCCGGCACTTGATTAAACCCAATGTGGCTGATCACCTTATTTTTATGCGAAGCGACTGCCATCTGACCTTCGCAACCCCTTCGACAAGGAAAATCTGTGATCTGGGTTAAACCAGTTGTCAGACTAGTTTAGACCTCCGCCTGACCTGTAACGATTGCCAAAGATGATAAATTGCCTCCCGGGATCAACGGCTTAACGTGCTCTCCGAGGTACGGAGGAAACTCGGGCGGACATCCGTCCAATTACTGGCTAGGTTTAGGGTTGCTTAACTTGGCTGATCGAATGATATGCGCAATAGCAACTGTGCTACGAGCTCCTCTGTGGGAACACTAATGTTTAAATAAAAGTAGCCGATGTTATTCCTTGTAACATCGGCGTCAAGCCGTTTCAGAGATTACCCGGAACAAAGGGGCAGAACGACAGAAAAAAAAAGTTTTTTTAATGTTAGTATAATATACTTTCATATGTATTAAGTGAAAAACTATCAATTTGGAACAACAAATAGACACTTCAATTTTATTCATCTGTATAAATGTAGATTATAAAAAACAATAGGGTTCTGCGGTCACCCATGATATTAAGTAAACACGTGTGACACCGCGGGGCACAGCTAGTTATCTATATGTTTTGAAAAGCATCACTAATCTCCCAGCATCACTAATCTCCCAGCGAGGATACAAAATAATTCGAGTTCTTGCTCTCTCGCGAACCGTAATGGTAATTGTTAGGGTGTGGCCAGGAAAACACAGTTTATGCACGCACAGAATTTACGCTTACATCCACAGAGTAGGAGCGCAGAGCCCGCGGGGTAACGACCTGGCACCCTCGGATGGGATGAATTATTTTGCGTTGTTGTTTTATGACGCTGCCTTATGTGGGAATGGGTGTAGTGCGACATTTTGACAAAGTATCTTGCTAATATTATAAATGCGAATGCGTTTGTTCTTATTTTGTTCAGTAGAGCAACGGATCGATGTTTCTGGAAAGTGACGCTATCCTTTACTTTGAAAGATATAAGGTTATTATGTGGGAGAAATAGAAATAATAATTATTCACATGAATTAATAATAAATTACAAGGAACAGTACTAAAAACTAATTACAAGTAGAAAACTTGTCCCAAATCAGTGTCTCTCGGGATCGTGCCAAGAAGGCTGGCAGCAAAGCCACGTTGAATAGCAATGCTGATTCTCTGAGCGAGAAAAGCCCCAGCAGTTTTTGGTTATTTCTTATATTTATGTTAGGATCACTAAACTTTCAGATAATGAAGATATATTTTGATTTCCAGTGTACTATTATATCCTAGCATTTGTATATCGTATGTTACATCTATAATATACTAATATACAAATGAAGTGTTTGTGGTTTTGTTAAACGCACTAATCTCAGGTAAAATATTTTTTGTGGGATAGTTAAAGAGATTAATCGAGAAAGGCTTTAGGCATTATTACATCACGCTGTGACCAATAGGAGCGAAGCATCAATGGAGAATATTACTGAAATGGACAAATGCTCATCAAGTTTATGTAAACATAGTTTACTTGTTTTTTTTTGTTTTATTGTTTAAAAGAATAGGAAGAGCTCGTGGCACAGTTGCTATTGCGCATATCATTCGATCAGCGAAGTCAAGCAACCCTAAGCCTAGCCAGTAGTTTGATGGGTGACCGCCCGAGTTCCTTCCGTGCCTCGGAGAGCACGTTAAGCCCTCGGTCCCGGTTGCCAAATTATCATCGTCTGACAGCTGGTTTAACCCAGATCACAGATTTTCCTCGTTATAGGGGTTGCGAAGGTCAGATGGCATTCGCTTCGTATAAAAATCAGGTGATCAGCCGCATCAGGTTGAATCAAGTGCCGACCCCAACAATGTATGGGATAAGGCCAGGGACGATGATGATGAAGTTTAAAAAAAATCTTAAATATAACTTACTGCCCCACTAGTATTACTATTTAACAGCGTTAAAATGCATTGAACAAGTTCATTGACCCTCATAATCACAAATGACATTTCCGTACACATATTCACTAGTCTGTGCCATATTTCACGCGTCACTAAGAACCTGGTATGTAATTACATCTAATTTGGTAATGTCGAATATCTGTCAAGTCGTGCGTTGTGGCCTGTGTTTAGTGGAGAAAAATTATACGCTTGTGCCACCCCTATGTCCAATAGTGGCAGCCCTGGATTATAGCATACGTACATTAGCTCACGCCTGTATTCCCTGAAGGGGTAGGCAGAGAAGTTGTATTTACAACACCCACTTTTCACCGAAGAAGATTATGTGCCAACGTGAGAGATTGTGAGTCCATCGCGATCTAAGGCACTATCTTATCTTTTCTTAGTTGTGGCAATACTGGGTCCGGTTGCCCGGAAGCACGTCGACCCTTGGGATCTTTTGTTTCGCCTATGCCCTTTTGCTCTACATACCTGATTCCTCAAATACTCCCCGAACAAGCCGGCAAATCTTGCCCTTGGGGAAGAGCTTGTAGTCCTTTGGTTTCGGATATGCCTTACCCATTAAGTCCATTCGCCATCTGGCCAGTGCGTCGCAAGTGCATATTAGGTGACTCATGGTTTCGGCTTCTGATTGACAGTACCTACACACCACATCGTTAGATAAGTTCATCTTATGAATATGCTCTTTTATCCCATAATGACCTGTTAGTGCCCTGTGAGTTGCCCAATTTTGAGGCAGTATACATCTTTGAATTACTTAATACTCTCAATTCCAAAAACGTGTGTATAGTCCCTGTAGTAGAGTGAATATGGATTATAAGCATGGAATATTCATAACTTCTAATCTACTCGACTATTCGACCAGAACATACATCTATACCATACTATAAATATAAAACTTACTTAGCAGTATGGAATGTACACAATTTGTTTTAAATTAGACCGTATGCCCCGTCCAGATTGAGGGATGTCACTAATAGTTTTTAAAATTTACTTGTTCATTAACGTCAAAGTAATGTCGCTTTGAAGTTTAGAATTAGTCTCAAAAACACGCGAGTGACGTACCCTTTACTGACATCACCTATGCTTAGGCTGCTTTTCGGGAAACAGTGTATGAAGATTTCTAAGAAGGCAAAACGACGTAAAACCATGAATTATTATTAATTTATTTTAGCGAGCTGGAGAAACACCCCTTATTATCTCGTAGATGTGCGTCTGCGTGAGTGTGTCATTTCGAAGATTTGTTCCTAGCTTCCACACTGCTTGTAGTAAGTAAATATTTATACTGTGACTATACGTCCATAATAGAGTTATTATACCAAATAGAGGGATGTAATTATTTGTACATTAATACGAAAAAATCAAATTTTTCACTTTTGTGTTGAATGTCTTTTTAATTGTTAGAAATTGGACGTTAATCGCTTTATAAATTAGCCTCGTAAATACTCTCAACAATCGACAGTTGATACATGTATAATTATCTTTTTAATATTAAATTATGCATAAGCTGTGCGATAAGTATGGTCTATATACAGTGATTAGTGTGGAAATAAAAACGGCGCCAATAAGTATCCAGCGGTATTTATCAATTAGTAAGATTTTAAAAATTGCTTCTCCATAGGTAAAGGAAGTACCAAAATAATTTGTAATTCGATCATATCTTCACTTTACTGTGTTATTTTTCGTGTGCAAATAGTATTTATCTAGGTGCCTATATATTTTGAATATATTTCTTATATATAATATATTTCTTAACTGTACCCGTGAGTCACAACGAAAATACTTAGGTACCTTAATTTGCAAACGTTTAATGTTGGACTGAATTTGATAATTATAATAAACGTTACATGTCCTAATACCTATGGGCTAATAAAAACTGCACCCATTCAGCTTCATATATATATACGCTCACGCCATCCCAGAAGGGCCCCGAAGGGGTAAGCAGAGGTGTTGTAACAACACCCACATTTCACCGAATATGATCAAGTGCCAACGTGATAGAGGGTGAGTCCATCGCCGTCTCGGGCACTATACATACGTCTTTGAATCACTTTTCAGACATATGCAGGTTTCCTCACGATGTTTTCCTTCACCGTGAGATTCAACTTCAATCTTACGAAAGACTCCAAATATAACAATATACACGTATTTTCATTGCAAAATGCTCCTGAGGGATAGATGCTTTTTGTTGGACGTCAAATAATGACGTCAGCCCATTACACAACCACAATTGCCTCAAATAACATTCATGGCTTTCTATTTTGCCTCAAAACGGACAAAATCACTTTGTAGGGCTGCACCTACATTTGTTAAATTAAATGGTGTACAGAAATTTCGTAAGCGAAATAAAAATATTACGCAATAAATATTTTTTTTTATGATAGTCGCCAGATTAGCTTATCATGCAGTTTGCTTCGTATAACGCAAGGGTTTTCACTCTTCAAGTTTTATATTTTTTTATTTTATTTAATGTGAAAATAATGCAAATTTGTCGTTGTGAAGTTTTGGTAAAATGTCGGTTAAACATGTCAACGAGGTATACGCAATTGGCCACGACGTGCCACCCCTTGCCGACCATACACCGATGCCGCTTATTATCTTGGAGATACGTGTGTGAGTGTTTCATATCGAATGATATGTTCCTGGATGCCCTACTGCGTGCAGTAAGCATACATACATACATATGCTCGCGTCTGTATTCCCCGAAGGGGTAGGCAGAGGTATTGTAGTAACAACACCAACTTTTCACCGAATATAATTAAGTACCAACGTGACACATGGTGTGTGTATCACCGTCTCAGGCACTATACATATGTCTGTGAATTACTTCTCAGACATATGCAGGTTTCATAACGGTGTTTTCCTTCACCGTAAAGCACGTGATGTAAAATCACAGTACGTAGTAGTTTATAGAAAAAAACATTGGTACCGGCCCCGCTAGGATTCGAACTAGCGTCGCTTGCATAGGAGGCGACTGCTTAAACCCCGAGGCCACCACGACTGTTGAAAGCATATTAACTTTTTTTAAATGTAACCACTGTGACGAAAATAACATGCACAGCAACTACAGGCCTCCCTCGCCCCATTGTTGAAAGATATATAAATATATATATCAAAGATGGACATACAGTACATAAGTAATTGAAGTCACGGGAAGAGCTAGTGATAAGTATTGAATTGCATAAATACCATTTTGTAATAATAGCAATTAGTGTGTGTGTGATAACTTCCCACAATATCTGTGACTGTTGCCGCATATGGCAAGCTGACCCAAAATAAAATCATGTGTTCATCAAACTATTTTAGTCGACAAATGAACACTCCTACTTTCTTATTTTGCTGTAAATGTGCCCGCGTAGACTTCATTTCGTGGAGCAAATGGGGGCCTAAAGAAGACCGTATTAAGAACTTCTTTGCGTTGACGTTTCATTTCGTAATACTTAAATTAAACGTCAAAGCATAAAAGTTGCTGTAACGATGACAGTAGGATCCAAAATCAAGTTTTCATTAAATGTAAATAGCCGTGTGCCAACCCTGGAACTAACGAAGTCCATCGACAGCAGTCAGCGCGGAATAAGTGAAACTACAGCACTTATTGCTGACTGCACAGAATTAAACTGCTTTGCACCTTATAAACATACACATAAAATGTAATGTTCAGAATAAAGAGCGTATGACTTACCTATATTAAGTAGGTACTGGATTCCGAAAAAAGGGAAAATTAATTATATTAAATCGCAAAGGGAAGGTCTTCCAGCCAGGCGGGTGTCATGCCTGGGTAACCGCGGCTCTCTAATAGATGGAAACTTGTATTTATATACTGTAATCTCGAAAACTCTTATTGCGCGATTTAGGTTTGATTTCGTTGCAATCGTTTCGAACCAAACATTTGAAGTCTTAATTACCTGTGCTCGTCAAACAAATAGGTACTAGAGTTCGCGAAACAAATGCTAGTTCGTAAAACGAATGCTAACGATGAGTACCGTCCATAATATTACATACAACTCTTATACCGAAGGACCCTGGGATCGTAAGCATTCAAAACGAAACCTTGAGCTAAAATACATAAATGTCATTTTCCAAGGCCCGAAGTGTGCGTGTGTAGTGCGCGCATACTTGTCTCAGTAGCGCTGGGTAATTAGGGCACAGCGCAGAGGCGCGTGTGACGCAAATATAGGTCGGGTTTAGACGCACTTTATAAGCTCTGGCACGACTCTAGGCCGCTCGGTTAATGGGGATGCGAACTTTTAAATCGATTTATTTAACATATCGTTTTCAGCAAAGTTTAAATATTTATTCAGTTTGGGTTCTGGTAAGGCACTTATGAATGTCTCAGAACAACCGGTAATAAGCTCAGTTGGTAGTGTGGTGCTATGAGTGTTAATGATAATATTTTGAGAAAATTCTACACAAATTAAGCTGTTTTATGTGAATTAGACCTTATCTTACGTCATACCTTATAGTACGTTGGGGTAAGTTCCACCATCGTGT
Source organism: Watsonalla binaria (assembly GCA_929442735.1). NCBI lineage: Eukaryota > Metazoa > Arthropoda > Insecta > Lepidoptera > Drepanidae > Watsonalla > Watsonalla binaria. The sequence continues at coordinate 10,521,246 of OV838934.1, read as the reverse complement.
AAGACACTATGATATATATTTCCAGCAAGACATTTCAAATCGGGATCTCCTGTTGAAATACGCAGCTGCCCGTCTGGGGACTGTAGCTCCACCTTACATAATATTGTAACCAAATAATGTAGTGTATGGAGACATGCATGAATGTGGATGAAGCGAAAGAAGTATGTAAGAATCGTAGCATGTGGCAGACGGTGGTCTCTGCCTACCCCCATGCGATACAGGCGTGAGCATATGTATGTATGTATAAAATAGTGTTTTCTTCATGCTCTGAGTAAATTCGCCAGTGCTCTATACAGAAGGACAATTCGGGACTCTTAAAAATGATAATTACATGACTATACAGTCCCTGATGAAAAACTTATGAAAGAAAAAAAATATTGCTGTAAATCGTCAGGTCGACTTCACACCTTCATTAAATAGTAATGCTTCAAATAATTAATAAACGTACTAGTCGCCAGTAAGATTTTCTAAGGTTCCCCTCGAATTCTCATAGACGCCACCATCAACAATAGGACAACTTGGAAAGTATCTATTCAAATAAAAAAAGAATCATTGAAATCGGTTCAGTCAAAAGTTCTGAGGTAATACGTAAAAAGAACACGTTCGAATTGATAACTGAATCCTCCTGGCTACTGGTTTGATGGTGAACGGTTGTTTAAATATCACTCTGGGGTAGCCGCTTACCATCATGCATGCTTATATAAACAAGCTTAATAAACAAGAGTCGTATCCACTCAAGTCTGTCTCATTGAAAACAAGTGTCCAACGAGCGGGCGGTGCGATTAAGGAAATCTACATATCTATGGTCAAATGTTTAGCGAACAGTATCACTAATAAAATTTATTACTGTCTGCTCATACCATGTCAATATTTATACAGCTTTATGGATATTTTTATAGCCTATCTATCTACACGTATTTGTATAAACTTGAACATCTGTCTATCGGGATTGAGAACAACAACCTATTGCGCAGATTAGTCAAGATATTTTATTACGCGCCTTACTATCAAATGTTATTGTGACATTAGGTCGAATTATTATATGGAACAGATGTATCGGAAGTGCGTACATCTATCTCTGTTACTCAGTCGATATTAGAGTTTATGGTAAGGATCAAGATAGCTTAAATCACTCTGTTCTGCTGTAAACTTAAAAAAAACTTTTGGTAATTTCAACACTTATTTTCTTAACAATAACACATATTTAGATCCGTGGCCAAGTGATTTGAGTAGTTACCTAACAGTCCCGAAGATTTAAGTGCAGTGAGGTCACGCCACGAGGAACAATTTAGGAAGATTGTATATGCCTGGGAAAAAATCAAATATAAGCTCTTCCACGTTGTCAAGAGTGGAAATGTGGTTAAGTGCCAACGAGACAGATGGTGAGTTTATCGCAGGCACTATACTTGGTGCCGTACACCATAGTCTTGGAATTACTTCTCAGACATATACTGGTTTCCTCACGATGTTTTCCTTCACCGTAAAGCTCGTGGTGTAAAATTACTGTGCAAAAGTTTTTAGAAATACTCATTGTTACAGGCTCTACTGGGATTCGAACTCGCGTTGCAGCAGGCGACTGCTCAAACCCCACGGTCACCGCGGTTTCACTGAAAAAGAAAAGATATGAAATGAACAGCAGATAAAAACTTCATTACAGAGACTTCACAAGTTCATTGCCGCTCCGTGGAACTTGTAATACCTATTAATAAAGTGCAGACAAAGGCTGTGTTATCGCAAAACGATCTCCCAGACATCCTTAGGGTGCCTTTGGGTGCCGTAGAGATACAAACTGGGAAATGCTAACGTAAAAACTTATTCACTACCTATCTATAATATAAGTTCTAAAATGAATGAATAATTTTCATTTATTCGCCACTAGATTTCATAATTTTCCTTTTATAATATTTAATCCAGCCATGGATTTCAACCATTACACTTTAAATCACCTTAAATAGCAAATACATCTTTCTAAAGCCCAGAATGTGTCAAACAGCCCAACTGTAATTACACAGATTAGAGAAATATTCCAGATTCCCAGATCCAGCTTAACGGGCAATTTTTCCCAGTTGCGCTAGATTGCCGGTGGTCCTGTAATTAGCTAGGGGTAGATGGATTTACACCAGCCACCCATAAATCAGTGAGGACGAGTGATTTACACACGTCATCTAACGACGCTAATTGGAGACCATGTGATGTGCGATTGAAAGTTGTTAAAAATAAGTTTTGACGATACAACATTCGAATAAAAAAAAATTGCTAGCGCTTTTAACCCGAAACGGTGGGTTCATTAGGCCGAGATAAAATAACAGTCTCTCGCGCTTGCGCTAATAGAAACGATGAGAAATGTATTGAAATGACATAAATCGGTCACGTGACATATGTCATTTCCATAAATATTGTATCGCTTCTACTATCAAAGCGTGAGGATAATGTTACTTTGTCTACAGGCAATGACCGGTTTGTATCTATGTTCATTTTGTTCCCTAACTACTTCAAAAACAGCTCCTGGCGTTGCCGACCGCTAGGACCAATCTACTGGCTAAAGGACCTCTAACCCGCGACACGCTTGGTCAACGACACCTACGACCAAATAGACATATTTTCCAACAACTTGGGTGAAATTGCAAAGGTCATTTTAAACTTAATTTGTTATTATAACTCTGTGAAAATATAATTTTCTAACTGTTTATTTCATGATTTGAGTAGTATAACTTGCCTTATTTTAGAGTTGATATTATGTAATAGGTATTATTAGATTCATAAAATTGTCACACTGCTGCATTAGATTATAAGTCTGTAATGGTAGATGTAAGGTTTGTAACTAAATAAATAAAATAATTTGAAATCAAAAAGTATGCTTATAAACTGACTACTGATAATCACGCTCTCAAAGGTATGTAGACATGAGCATAGCTTACACACGTATATGTATTAGAAATTCAAAATTATTAAAAATTGGCTGTGCGTTGATAGATACTATGTCAGTCAGTCACATTTCAGTTATATATATTTAGATAGATGTCGTGTTGAGTTTTGAGTGGTCACCGAAAAAAGTGAGAATTACTGTACATATACTCGTATTTGTTCCTGAAAAATTACTACTGCGCATTCAAGGCCAGCGTGTATATCAAATTGGTAATTTTTCTTTGAAAATAAAACCTTCCCCTATATATTTGGATTCACAACAAACGCAAGTTACGGCGACTTGAAAGGATTCGGTCTCTGAGAGAGGTCATACGTCCAGAATATCACATACATCAAAGGTGTTTACAAAATATTTCAATACATATAAAATGTTCTCGTTTCTGCGTAGTAAAGTAGCTTGTGAGGTATATGTAGACATAAATCTTACTCTTTAACTACTGAATGGTCCTTTGATACGATCGGGGTCAAGTGTCGCCATCTATCGATGCCACAAGCCTGTTTTATGTCGCATATTCAATTCGGTTTTATGTACTTATAGATTGCATTACGTAGAACACAACGTAAGGAAACTCGTATACTTATGTCTGAGAAGAAATTCAACAAATTCTAAAAAGGCCACTTTGGGCGAATCATGATGTGATCTGAATACGATTCATCATCGATATGACAAAATAGTCACTTAGGTGCAATTCATATTATGATTCAACTAACAACAAAAATGGAACAAACAGACAGACAGAGAGATACATTTTGAAAATTAGTTTTTTTAGTCTTTTTAGTCTTTATCGTCATACTTTCATATGCATTTAGTGAAAAGCTTTTATTTTGAAATTACAAACGGACACGTCAATTTTATTTATTTGTTTAGATGTATATATTAGAATGCTACATTATGACTAAGTAACATAGGCTAAAAGGTATACCTAATTAGCATAGGCCTCTCGCTAACCTTACCCCGCGGCGGTTGGCGTATCTCGGATTTCCAACGGAAAAAAGCATCCCAAAACCCGACGCTGGGAATGGAAGGTAGAGGATACATGCGTCTGGGACCACTAGCTAACTGGAACCACGATCCCAGATGCCTGATTCGTTTTTATTTCATTTATTATCAAGCAAGTGGGACCCACTCGTAATTTTAACCAGAAATCCATTGATTAACACGATCGTAGCAGATCGATAACTTTTTCTGTTCACTGTACATCAAAGCTAATTGGGTATGTGGTTCCAGTCGACCAATTCAAAAAAGCTACAGGCGGCTGGGACCGCGGTTCTAGTTCATAGTGGTCCCAGTTGTCTGTACCCTCGGAAGCTAAGCCAGTACGTAATAATAGAACCATTATAATATTGCTTGTTATGGTGTTTCGAAAGCATTCGGGTAAACTTAGTGGCAAATTATTGTAGCAATAGGTGAAGTTAGCAGTCTTGGCACCTCGCGAAGACAATGTCAGTCCGAATGGGGAATAGTTGGGAACTCGATTGTACGCCGCAGACTCGACTTGTGCACTTCTGTACACTTCCAGACACAAATTTATACTAATACTAGCTGTGCCCGGCAAACGTTGTATTGCCATTTTTTTTTAACTACCCTAACATTTAGGGGGATGAAAAATAGATGTTGGCCGATTCTCAGACCTACCCGATCTGCACACAAAATTTCATACAAATCGGTCCGTTTCGGAGGAGTATGGCAACGAAAACTGTGACACGAGAATTTTATATATTAGATTATAAAGCTGCAGAGTTTGTTTGTTTGCTAATCTCAGGAACTACTGGTCCGATTTCAAAAATCTTTCACTGTAAGATAGTCCATTTATCGAGGAAGGTAATAGGCTACATTAATTTCAAAAAAATTAGGGATCGGTAAGAATATTGCGATTTTGTAATCCAAGGTGTGATATCGAAAACCTATTTATGTATGCGCTGATGATGTAATATTTGTTATGATATTAGCTCGATATATTTGGTGACCTTGGGGTTTGAGCTGTCGCCTACTACGCAAACGACGCAAGTTCGAATCCCAGCGGGGCCTATACGAATGAGTATTTCTAAAAGCATAATATGTACAGTGATTTCAGACCGCGTAGGAAACCTGCATATGTCATGTTGGTACGTAATCATCTTCGGTGAAAAGTGTGTGTTATAATTACAACACCTCTGCCTACCCCTTCGGCGAATAAAGGCGTGAGCATATGTATGTGTGTTTATTTTGAAATTGCGGTTCACATTAATAATCTCCTACTGTCCCCCAATTATTGTCCCGCACTGGACCCCTCGAAACTCGGGAATAATAGCCAAGTTCTGTAACAGTTGCTCAGCGCTTCGGTGATCATCCATCTGCAATTGATATCATGCCTTAAAATCATATTGACACGGTATAATATCGGAATATCAACGAGGTACTCTCAAAACTGTATTAGCTCTTGGAACTTCTAGTAGACTTGTCTACTTCGATTTAGTTGCAATATCTCTTGACGTAGCAGTTCGTGTTATTTGATTTATATTAAACGTTTTTAAAACGATTGCTTGATGGTAAGCGGTTACCACAGCCGTCGGACACTCGCAATAACTCACAAAAGGTTTAAAAATACGCCGTGGAGCCAAAATAGGTGCAAAGGAGGAATATTTAACTGCACATAGAGAGAACATTTTGTGTGTCAATGTGCGGAAATGTCGTAAGCCGTTTTTATTCAATATACATACATACATAAAATCTTACGCCTGTATTCCGCGAAGTTGTAGGCAGAGATGTTGTAATAACAACACCTATTTTCACCGAAGGTTAAGTATCAGCGTGACAGATGATGAGTCTATCGCCGTCTCAGGCACTATACATACGTCTTTGAAATACTTCAAAGATAAGCTCGTGGCACAGTTGCTATTGCGCATATCATTTGATCAGTGAAGTTAAGCAACCCTAAGCCTAGCCAGTAATTGGATAGGTGACCGCCCGAGTTTCCTCCGTGCCTCGGAGAGCACGTTAAGCCGTCGGTCCCGGTTGCCAATTTATCATCTTTGACAATCGTTACAGGTCAGTCGGAGGCCTAAAATAGTCTGACAACTGATTTAGCCCAGATCACAGATTTTCCTCGTTAAAGGGTTTGCGAATGTCAGATGGCAGCCGCTTCGTATAAAAATCAGGTGTTCAGCCACATCGGGTTGAATCAAATGCCGACCCAAACAATGTATGGGATAAGGCCAGGGCGATGATACATACAGGTACCACGATATGTTAATTCATCGTAAAGCACGTGGTGTGTAAAGCTCATTGGCCCCGCTGGGATTCGAACTTGAGTCGCTTGCGTAGCAGGCGAATGTTCATATTTTATAGTAGCTGTGCCCTGCGGTTTTACCCGCGTAGAGTTAATTTCATGTTGAAAGTCCCGTTAATCGGTCCTGCCGTTTCGGAGATTAGCCAGAACAAAAAAAATTTACAGAGTAAACATTTTACATTAGTTTTTTTCTATGTCTGTACCGTGTGTACTTTCATATTATGTATTTAGTGAAAAGCTGCTATTTTGGTATTACAAACAGACACTTCAATTTCATTTATCTGTATAGATGTAATAATAATGTATAAATATGATAAAAAATAAAGTACATTAATTAGCAACAAACAAATGCATTTTGTCGCGCAAATCTAATGTCATTTAGCGACGAGAGAGCGCTATATATTTTTTAATATATATATATATATATATATATATATATATATATATATATATATATATATATATGCTCACGCCATCCCAGAAGGGTCCCTGAAGGGGTAAGCTAAGTGTTGTAACAACACCCACATTTCACCGAACATGATCAAGTGCCAACGTGACAGAGGGTGAGTTCAGCGCTGTCTCATGCACTATACATACGTCTTTGAATTATTTCTCAGACATATGCAGGTTTCCTCACGATGTTTTCCTTCACCGTAAAGCACGTGGTGTGAAATAACTGCACATGAGTATTTTTGAAAAACTCATTGGTACAGGCCCCGCTGGGATTCGAACTTGCGTCGCCAAGGCCACCACGGCTTTTTTTAAATATTACACCGAGATATTATTGGTGTACATGAGTTGTTTGCCTAATTTATAACAGAGCACAGAACACCAATAACATATAGGATCATAAATAAACCGCACCCATTAGGGAACAATGTCGCAGGTAAATGAGTATTTTCGTCGAGTGGGATAGGCAAACAATAATGGGCAATTTCGAATAATGACCGCTATATGGACTGTGTGCATACACACTGGGCAATACGGATACAGGACTTGCAAAAGCAAAGGATTAAAATAATCAGTAGATTGTTGTTATGATGGTAATTTAACTGGATTGAGAGAGATTTATAGAATGACCAGCGATGCCTCGCGGTTTCACCCTTGTAGATTTATTTTATATAATATATCGGTTTTAAATTGACAAAGTTTCATGCAAACTTTCGTCCCCTATTTTATCCCCTTGGGGGTAGAATTAATCAAAATCCTTTCTTTGATGCCTACGTCATAACATCTATCTACACATGTAAGTATTCTAAAAGAGAAGAACAAATTCGACGAATGAAGTGTGATCACGAATATCTAAGTTGGCAGCTGCTCAGCTGCAGTGAGTAGTGGGTTCGAGTTCGCCATGGTTATTGTTTTTCCTAACCATTTCCAAGATATAAGTCTGGTGGAGACAGCTGTAACTCCACTCTTCCCAGCGTGTATACACATCTGTAAGTACAATGAGCTCCCTAGATCACTATAATCATCACCATGACATTATAATCCTCCGGTTAATAGAGCGTGGAGCTAGCCCATTACGGCGCGCGTAATGCTATCATGCGTTTGACATACTTTTATGACGCTGTTGTTATACGAATACTTTACCTTTGACCCTACATACTGACTGATATCAAAGTCCTCTAGGATAGGTAGGATTTTAAAACAACCAAATTTTAATGAACATAATTTGGGTGATAACGAAACAGATTGTCGACTCATAGCAGTTTTTTTTGCCGGGTGACAAATAATTTTAATTTAATTTATAATTTGTGATTAAAAAGGTAGAGGTTTTTCATTTTGACCTTATAAATATAGTATATGTATTGTTTGCGGATTACTTCGTCGCTTATGAACCGATTTTGATAATTCTATTTTATCTACACTACTATTAAAAAGAGGAAAGATTGGAATGATTATAATCAATAAACTCAAAAACTACTGCGCCGATTTAAAAAATCACTAGTAGGTAATAAATAAGCAAGTTTTATTTTACTTACCTAGTCACAAATATATTAATTATGAGCTTATAAAAAAATCTTATCCATATAACAGCAAGAAATTTTAACAAAAAAATCATGCCAATTCCCCAGCAAGCTCTTGCGACAGAGTCTTTGAAATAAACATAACAAGAACTAAATCATTGTCCTAATTCCTTTTACCGCAGACACGGCAAGCCATGCATCTGCCACAAACTAAGACGAGGTGCACCTTTGATACTGTGACCAGACTTTAAAAATCCCCATACATCACCGCCCTCAACAATAAGTGGGTGAAAAGGCAATAAAAATAATTTACAGCTCGCGGGAGTCGCGAGCCGCGCCGCGGGTATAGCTAGGTTCACATATATCACTCTGTTTGGAACGCCTTTGCCATGCACGCCGACGAGGTTTTCGATTTTGTATGTGGACACGGCGTTGTATCGGGAATTTATTTGGTTTGACCATTGCTTTAAAATATTTGCTATCTACTACCTATTGAGTTGGAAATTTTAACGCTCTGTGATTTCGAGAATCAAATAGTTCAAACAGTCATCTACTACGCAAGTTCGAATCCCAATGAGTTTTTATAAAAACTCATGTGCAGCAATGTTATAACTGATGACTGATGGACCTTAACAATTAATATCATCATCTCCCTGGCCTTATCCCATACATTATTAATGTCGGCACCCGATGTGGCTGATCACCTGATTTTTATACGAAGCGACTGCCATCTGACCTTCGCAACCCCTTTTACGAGGAAAATCTGTGATCTGGGTTAAACCAGTTGCGATGATTGCCAAAGATGATAAATTGACCTTAACAATTAATATATAGTACAATTTTTTTTTAATTTAATTTTGTTTTACTCATAAATATTATACAATATAAGAAATACAAAAATAGTTATTTCACACCACGTGCTTTACAGTGAAGGAAAACATCGTGCGGGAACCTGCATATGTCTGAGAAGTAATTCAAAGACATATGTATAGTGCCTGAGACGGCGATGGACTCACCCTCTGTCACGTTGGCACTTAATCATATTCGGTGAAATGTGGGTGTTGTTACAACACCTCTGCTTACCCCTTCTGGGATGGCGTGAGCATATATTTATATATAACCTTTAAAAAGCAACATAATATAGTATAATTAAAACGTACTCGTAAAGTCATCAAAGGGGCCATCCATCTTACAAAAAAACTACAAAAACAGTGTATTTATTCGAAATTGTCTATTCGAGTGACACTCATACCACTAGTATTACCCATTCAAGATGTTATCTCAACTATCTGAATAATGCGATAGGGCTGTTAGCCGTAATTATGTAAACAGCTTAATAATAAGTTTCATTAAAGCAGGCCTTTGGTAATTAACTCCCCAGCGTGTTACGTCACTCTACGTCACCGTTTCCACGTGAAAAACTGGCCAATTTTACAAAATGTGATATGGGAAAATTCTATCGTGTGCAAGCTACGCACTGGTTTTTGGAAACGCTGCGTTTGTTGGATTTTCATTCGGAATGTGTTTTCGTACTAAGATCATTAACCCAATCAAAGGAAGCAGTCGTAATTCTATTATTTAGATCTAAAAAATAAAGTGTGGTGTATGGAGTACACTATGTTTTGTTGTTCTTAGCATAATCTTAGCTTTACTATTACAAATTGGTAACCCCCTATTACATGGAATTTAAATATAACTGATGAAATTTCGATGTACTAAAAGTACCCTCTGCCCACGGGCGTGGATTCCATATAAGCATATAAGAAGTGCTTACCATTTGTGATGGCTGAATAAACTCGTGTCGTGTATGTGTCGCCCATACCAAAACGTATGTACCTACGCCGCGCCAAGTTGGTATGTACCTAACCTACCTACTTATTGTTTATGCCTACCCCTCTGAAAATCCCCTGCCTACTTCTTCGGGTTGTGCAGCCATGATAATAATGTTTCTAGGTAAAAATTCTGGCCTTTCTAAAGATCCCAAAAACGCCACAGTAAATTGCTAGTCATCCCGGCGAGTGAGTATACTCCCCCGCTCTATCATAACCTGTCTGAACTGAAAACTTGTTCATCAGTTAGCGTCGCGTGCCATTTACACTACAGCTTAGACTAATTAAACACGAAACTCAGGCTGGAACTTGCGTGACTAGGTGTCTAGATGTGTGGGTACATTTAACTGACGTTTCGTCTGATTTCAACACGCTGACTAGATTTGAAATGCGAATATTGAATTTTACTTACACTTGTTTGTTAAGGGGCTTTATTCATTGATGTATTTTTTAACCGACTTCAAAAAAGGGAGGTTATCAATTCGACTGTATGTTTTTTGTGATTTTGAATCTTAGGAGCATGTAACACAGTTGCTATTGCGCATATCAGTCGATCAGCGAAGCTAAGCAATCCTAAACCTAGCCAGTAGTCGGATGGGTGACCGCCCGAGTACCCTCCGTGCCTCGGACGAGCACGATAAGCCGTCGGTCCCAGTTGCCAATTTAGCATCTTTGGCAATGGTTACAGGTCAGGCAGCAGAAGTCTGACAACTGGGTTAACCCAGATTTCCGATTTTCCTCGAAAGAGGGGTTACGAAGGTCAGATGGCAGTCACTTAGTATAAAAATCGAGTGATTAGCCACTTCTGCTTAAATCAAGTGCCGACTCGAAATACATGGGATAAAGGCCAGGGAGATGATGATTTAAGGCTATCTCAGGGGTAACCTAATGCTAATTTTCTTCATGAATTTGGGTATCAAAAGTGTTTAAAACAAATAAAACCAGCTTGATCACATTAGTAAGTTTACATTAATTAGTTCTATATATATCACTTAACGGGGCTTAATTTTAATATAAAGGTTAAACTTAATTATATTATCTCAACCTAAATATTATGCAAATACTTAAATGATATTAAATTGATAACATCCAATGTTTCTGTTAACCCCACCGAACCTTTTAGCCTAATTCATTTTATAGGAAACTATTAGCGACCCTGCAGGGCACAGGTTACCTTCCATAATGTTTAATGTGCAGTTAACATTAAGAGGCATCGTTCAATCAGGTCGGTCAGAGTTGGTGACGGCTTAAGTAATGAAGATAATAAATATTAATAAATTAATGGGGTAGGTGCGGTACGGAATCCATTATACGGAAGATCCCCCTTATGCCCTTAAGGCATACGAATGATTTATTTAATATATTCAACACTTACCCCGCTTATGTTGCAATATTCTTAATTCGACTGTTTTTACTTCTATATTATTAATCTATTTGATATAATATACATTTGTCACGATCACAGCATAAATCAAAAAACTTGGCACTATTTTGTGTTGTGTATTAAAATTATCAAATCGTCACTTCCGGAGCAGATCGCAAGCGGGCAACGATCCAGCATGGTGGCCGGATATTGTTGTTGCAATATTACACGATAGTGGAAAATTACAATTTCTTATTTAGTTATTGCTCATCGCTTTATAACTATTTTATTTTAGAACTATAAAGCCATCTGCTATTTTTAAACAATAATATACAGAGCCGTGGTGGACTTGAGGTTAGAGCAGTCGCCTGCTACGCAAGCGACGCAAGTTCGAATCCCAGCGGGGCCTGTACCAATGAGTATTTCTACAAAACTTATGTACAGTGATTTCATACCACGTGCTTTGCGATGAAGGAAAACCTCGTGAGGAAACCTGCATATTTCTGAGAAGTAATTCAAAGAAGTATGTATAGTGCCTGAGACGGCGATAGACTCACCATCTGTCACGTTGGCACTTAATCAAATTCGGTGAAAAGTGGGTGTTGTGATAACAACACCTCTGCCTACCCCTTCGGGGAATACAGGCGTGAGCATATGTATGTATGTAATATAAAGGTGCCTTCTAAGCCTTCTCTTTCATGATCTTTCCCATACACAATATTATAATGTTCATTTCTGTGTAAAGAAAAATCCTGCCTTCAAATACGTACATTTACAAATGTCTTACTTATCTGGTAGTCAAACGAAGCTATCTTTAAATAACATTATTATTTGACTACCAGATTGTTACCAAGTTCATTATAGCCCCGTCTTCTCCCTAAAAACCCGAAATTGAAATTGAATTGTTAAGAAACTTGGTAACAAGTACAAAATACTTGGGTCGAATGCAACAAGCTTTTTAAACAGCAATTGTGAAAGGCCATTGTAATAATATTTCTGAGCCGTAGGCCCCGAGTTCGAACTCCGGAAACGTTATTAATTAGCGCCAGTTTTGTTGGGTCTGCGAACTGAAAACACACGGGGTGAAAGTGTGCTGCAACCGGAGCGTTTCTAAAAATAATAACGGCTTTCTGTTTTACTGTCAAACAAACTAGACGCTAGGTGAATGAAAAAATAATGAGAATAAAATTGGGTATTACCAGCCATAACTGATTTTTGATAAAATCTCTAAAGTCAAAATATAACGGTGGCTAAATATATAAATTATAATACAGCCGTGGTCGCCTTCTGGCTTAAGCAGTCGCCTGCTACGCAGACGACGCAAGTTCGAATCCCAGCGGGGCTTTTACCAATGAGTTTTTCTAAAAACTTGTGTGCAGTGACTTCACACCAAGTGCTTTAAGGTGAAGGAAAACATCGTGAGGAAACATGCATATGTCTGAGCAGTAATATTGTATAGTGCCTGAGACGGCGATGTACTCCCCCTCTGTCACGTTGGCACTTAATCAGACTGTAGTGCCGTTTTATCCTATTCAGTTCTTGAGGATAAAACCGAAGAAGTGCTAATGGCGTTGGTCATAAGAACATTATACCCGTGTGTTGTCCAATGGGGTAGCTCTGTTGCCGAAGTAGGAAATGTAGCGAGTTTTAATAATGGTCCAATTGTTTTTGTTAGATGTACAGCGAGTATATTTAAAGCAATTTAGTTTGTAGCAGCGAAATAGTAATAAAATTATATATATTTTACAGAGAAATCTTTTACTTCATATTCATATTAATTACACGTCGCCTAGCAACCAACCAGATAGATGCTCAAAGAGAAAAGTAAGAATGTAAACTTGTAGGAGCTTTTCGTACACTTCTGTTTGTGTATTCTTGTGGCGGCGAGGACAGATATATCCGCACCGGTGTCAACGAGGAAACGTTCTGTAGAGTTGCGATCGAAAACACACAGGCGGTTGCTTGCTGGAGGAACACCGACGTCCGCCACGGTCGGTGTTTGTTCTAGTTTTCCTGATATTGAGATTGTTGATTGCGTCTTGAACACGGCTGCTCACATTTCCTAGCTTGATCTCCAAATCTAAAGTGGTATTTGCAGAGACGATCATCCTTATTTGAGCTGTTATTATTGTAGTAGTTGTGCCTATTCATTGATTTCGATCGCGAGCGGTAACGATGAGGAGTGCGATAACGTTGGCTCTGTCGTTCTTGTTTTAATTCCGCCATTTCAAGTGTCAGTTTTTCGATTTGCTTCGCCATCATTTGAATTTGTGTATTCATGATCAGTTCGTTTGAGCTGCTGGGGAAAGTTCTAGAAAATTGATTTTGATGAGTTAACATGTCCATCCTCGTGGGATCGCTTCAGTTTTCCTCCAGAGTTTCAGCGTTGGTGCGATGTTCACTTCTTCGGGGTCACCAGAATGTAGCAGCGAAATAGTAATAAAATTATATATATTTTACAGAGAAATCTTTTACTTCATATTCATATTAATTACACGTCGCCTAGCAACCAACCAGATAGATGCTCAAAGAGAAAAGTAAGAATGTAAACTATTTACAAAATACTTCATAGATAAATAATACACAAAATGTGGAACACCCATAAGTTAATACACAAAGTTAAAACACCGTTCTATGTGTTTTGTTTAAGTTGAACTCTCTATTAATTGTGTTTGTAGAATTTCACACAATTTATGAATTGATTGAGCAATTGTGGCTTACAATTTATGGTATTTGTAGAAAATTATGATATTGTGATCATGTATATCAGTGTATTTAAAATTCAAATTATATAGATTGAGAACGAGGGACTTAAAGAGTGGGACGGTGTCCATACTACCCTTATTTAAATATATATTATAAAGAGGAAACATTTGATTGTTTATTTGTTAGCATCGAATAGTCTCCGATATTACTGGACCTTACAAAATACTTCAGAAATGGATAGCTACATTATTACAGGGAACTACGCAGGTACAGTCAGTTTAAAGCAAAGTTTAAGCATTCGCCGTAGAAATATGTCAACGGGGTAAATAGAAACACTGCAACATGACAGATAATAATAACACAAAAGATTATTCAATATCTTTATAGAAACATTCCTGTAAAATAGCTGGAGGTCCTAGAAAAAGTTAAATTGGATCGGCTAGATAATTATACAATTAACAAAGCTCGGAGTGCCGTTGACATGCGGGACGAGGCGGTTGCTGCCGCCGGCGACTAAAGTTGCTCACAAATAGCGCTCCAATGTAATTATTCTTTAACAAAAATGTTGTTGACATGAAAAGTTTTGTAAATTATTTCAATTATGATTAAATTTTTGACGTAAAATTTTGTTACTTTAGTTATTTCAATTATTGAACCGGTTCTTAAAATATATTACACGGGTTTAATGTGGAATTATGCACTTTGCGATTGACCCCTGCATGGTGTTATAATGGTAACCTCCAAAAATGGTGTAAGTCAGAATTAACTGTCCACACTCACTTACTTTTCGAACTTAGCCTAAACATTTATAATGCTGTATAATTATGTTATTTTCACGAAAGTACTTTGTTAATAGTCTGATCAAATGTGTTTAACTAGCTGTGCCCTCGGTTTCACCCGCTTAGAATTAATTTCACGGGTGTCTTTATATTAAGGAGCACAATTTTTTTTAATATGAAAATAGCCGTGGTGGCCTCGGGGTTAGAGCAGTCGCCTGCTACGCAAGCGACGCAAGTTCGAATCCCAGCGGGGCCTGTACCAATGAGTTTTTCTAAAAAACTTATGTACAGTGATTTCATACCACGTGCTTTACGGTGAAGGAAAACATCGTGAGGAAACCTGCATATTTCTGAGAAGTAATTCAAAGACGTATGTATAGTGCTTGAGACGGCGATAGACTCACCATCTGTCACGTTGGCACTTAATCATCTTCGGTGAAAAGTGGGTGTTGTGATAACAACACCTCTGCCTACCCCTTCGGGGAATACAGGCGTGAGCATATGTATGTATGTAATTTTTTTTAACAAAAGTTACTCGATCCAGCCGTTTCAGAAAACAAACAACGCGGACAGACAGACAAATAACGATTTAAGGAAATTATTTTTTTACGTAACTTCCGTATATACTTTCATATGGTTGTAGTAAGAAGTTGTTCATTTGGAATCACAAACACATGAGACACCTCAGTTTTATTTATCTGTATAGATTTGATTTAACGAACCACATTACACAGCCAAGTAATACCAAAACATAAGATGACGAACTATCCCCAAAGATTTTAAAAATGAGTTTTAATTAACTTATGTTTATTATGACGAGCATGCTGTCGACAGATGTTTTGAATCATAAAATTGTATATCATAGTATCAAGCATGATAGTGATTTTAATACTTTTTGTACCAACAACCATAGCAATCCACATCTACACTTCTACACTATTATTTATTATAAAGAGGAAAGATTTGTATTTTTGTGTGTATGTTTGTAATGAATAAACTCAAAAACTACTGTGCCGATTTCAAAAATTCTTTCACCATTGGAAAGCTACATCATCAGCGAGTAACATAAACTTATTTTATCCCCGTACTCCCACGGGAACGGAAACTACGTGAGTGAAACCGCGTGACGTGCCCTAGTTTTGTTATCATATTATACATTAATATTGTCATGATTGAGAAAAGTGGTTTGTCAGTTCTCAGATGAGAAGAACATTTTAGGGTCGATTTTCAATGGCCTGATAGCATTTATTCGATGAGTAATATAAAATTGTTGTCAATCAATTAATATTATTATTCTTAAATGAGTTTTTCAAACGTCAGAAAAGCTTATACATTAAAATAACTTGTTTTGTCGGTCGTGTACGCGCATGTGGCTTCTGTAGCCAATCTTCTTCCAGAAGGTTTTCGTTTTTTTTATGTCAATACCGTATAAAATTTCATACGCATTTAGTGAAAAGTTTTCATTTTGCAATAACAAACAGACACTCCGATTTTATTTATCTGTATATCAATATATAGCTTCAGGTGATTGGGCTTTCAATTCGTCTTCTTTGGTATCAAGCTCAGAGCTCGTGCACTTCAAAATATGTCATTCTGAAATAGATATTACCTTTAAAACTCAAAGGGTGAAAAATAAATTTAGTGTATAAATATCTCGAGTAATGCGTACAAAGACTAAATTATAATAATAAATAATTGACGCGTCACTTTGTAAGATGGACGTTAAATAATAGATATCCACGTTCCCTTTTCACCAAAGCTGTCAGTGACAGTTGATTATGCTAAATTACGTCAATTATAGCCCTCTGAAGACTACCAACGGAGTGCTTTATGACTTTGACGTCTTCATTTATGATTGCCTAATATTACAAAATAGATACCAACAGAAGGGCAGCTCCACGATGTCTCGGTGGAGTTCAGTGCCCAGCGGTTTGTACCAATGGGTTCTTCTATAAATGCAGTGAGCTTTACGAGGAAGAAAAACATCATCATCATCACCCTGGTCTTATCCCATAGACTGTTTGGGTCGGCACTTGATTCAACCCGATGTGGCTGAACACCAGATTATTATACGAAACGACTGCCATCTGACTTTCGCAACCCCTTTAACGAGGAAAATCTGTGATCTGGGTTAAACCAGTTCTCAGATTATTTGAGGCCACCGACTGACCTGTAACGATTGGCAAAGATGATACATTGGCAACCGGGACCGATGGCTTAACGTGCTCTCCGAGGCATGGAAGGCGGGCGGTCACCCATCCAATTACTGGCTAGGTTAAGGGTTCCTTGACTTCGCTGATCGAATTATATGCGCAATAGCAACTGTGCTTTAAGATTTTTGAGAAGAAATTCAAATGATGTGTATGTATTTACCTAATGCGGGGAAGAATTAGTATCCATCGCGATGACATCGAATCATTTTCCGTGAATCGTGTTGTAAATTCTGCCTACCGCTGACGGAATGTCGTGAATATTTTCTTATTTTTTTTACCTATTGTTCATTGCGTGCCATTTCAAAACACTTACAGCAGTTAAACTATTGAATGGAGTCGTAGATAGTGGATGTGGATTACCAAAGTGAGTACAGGGCTTGTCATGTCTTTTTTGCAAAGCAAGTGACCGTTGTCTAGGATAACCACTTACCATCACGGTCGTATGCATGTTTGCGTACACTATTAGTAGTGCAAAAGAAACCTTACTACATTTTAATCTGCCAACATAATAATCAGGATCATCTTGAGATAATTCTAATAGTAGCTCGCTCGTGCTCGTAAGCGTTGTCGCTGATGTATGGAATCCGGCTTTATGTATGTTTAAATATTGTGCTAATATCAACTGGCATAAATTATTTCATTGTTTGCGAGGTAATGAATTCATTTGCTATATTAAATAGCTTGTTCGTAAGATACTGGTACTTCATTTATAATTGGAATTTAAAATATTGCTGATGAGCTGTCGTTTGTGAAAGGGCTGAGTTGGGTCCAAATATCGCGAAAGAAAGCAATGAAACTTTGCAATTAATATATTTCGTCTATATTTATTAAAGAGCCGTGGTGGCCTTGAGGTTTGAGCAGTCTCCCAGCTTGGCCTGTACTAATGAGTTTATTTAAAAAACTTATGTACAGTGATTTCACACCACGTGCTTTACGGTGAAGGAAAACATCGTGAGGAAACCTGCATATTTCTGAGAAGTAATTCAATGACGTATGTAAATTGTCTGAAACGGCGATGGACTCACCATCTGTCACGTTAGCACTTAATCATCTTCGGTGAAAAGTGAGTGTTGTGATTGCAACACCTCTGCCTACCCCTTCGGGGAATACAGGCGTGAGCATATGTATGTATGTATTTATTTAATGCTATGAGTCGTGGTGTACCGCATAGTTATGTCATCAGTAACAAGAATCAATATTTGGAATGAAATACAGGATGATTTTTTTATTATATGGGACGAAATATCGGTACGAACCAGACATTTGCAAGATTAGGGTTGTGAAAAGTACCGCGCTTATTACGTATATATGAGTTTCAATAAAATTTCAATCCGTGTCTAAAGGCAAGCAAATATAAAACAATTCAAAATTCAGGTAAAATACGAACACGAGGCGTGACTCGAACCCTCGACCTCTGCAAACCGTGCTGTTGCTCTACCAACTGAGCTACTCGTGATCCTACCTTATGCGTTGAATTTTTCCTTCCCTTGTTTTGCGGTTTAAGAGCCGCCTTGAGGACATGGACGATTTTTAAGAATTTAGAATATAAACATGTGTGTCATGCATAAAATGTCTAATATTTATAATACAATTGTCTACTAATATTAGTTAATATTTCGTAAGTCAAAGTCAAAGTCAAAAATATCTGTATTCGATTAGACTTTATACAAAGTACTTTCAAAACGTCAGAATGACATAATTATACAGGATTATACATGCTACCGCCAGGTTCGGAAGGTTGTTTTTACTGAGAAGAACCTGGCAAGCAACCTGACAAGTAATTCCTCTATTCAAAAATATTGTACAATTTAAAGAATACAAAATAAATAATTTAAGAAACGTAAGCTCATGGACAATGTTCCAATGCACAAATGTCGATAAAAATTAACATAACTAAAAATCTAGTACATCTACTTATAACTAAATGACCATGTACCCATGAATATTTGCCACCGTGAGCAAAACCACGGGGCAAAGTTGAATCATTTCAGTGGAAAGTTACCACATCAAAGTTCAGTAACACTAAAACAACTGTAAGTGTGTGAATAATGTTACCCCATAATGGCGTCTTTGTTTAATATCCAATTAAAATAAACTCGAACACACCTCATTATGTCATTCCACACTATTAATTTGTTCTCTCCCGAGTCACACTTAAATTTAGTCGGGTTTTAGAGCCATGTCACAGCTATTCATCAAAATGACAAGGCTTAAACCAACACGTTTTGAAACACGACCTTATCCCACTGACATAAGGATCAGTAGAAAGCTGCCCAAATGTAACCCATCAAAAAAGAATTGGTAACGCAATACAACACATTGTCCCTCGACACGGTCGCTTATTATTTATGTCGTATTATAAATAGAATATTTCGTGTAATGTGAGGAATTTATTCGTTTCAAACTACGAGATGATGAATGATGGAATTTGGACATTATTTTGATTGTAACATATTAAATTTGACAGCGTTATTTGAACAATTTATGAGCGAGATACATTTTAGTGTCAAATATGTCCACGGTTGAGGTGAGGAATATAATATAAACCTTACAGTCAATATATACCATGTAATGACTATTTTTATATGCTCACGCCTGTATTCCCCGAAGGGGTAGGCAGATGGTGAGTCTATCGCCGTCTCAAGCACTATACATACGTCTTTGAATTACTTCTCAGAAATATGCAGGTTTCCTCACGATGTTTTCCTTCACCGTAAAGCACGTGGTGTGAAATCACTGTACATAAGTTTTTTAGAAAAACTCACCGGTACAGGCCCCGCTGGGATTCTAACTTGCGTCGCTTGCGTAGCAGGCGACTGCTCAAACTCCGAGGCCACCACGACTATTTTTATAACTTGATAATTGCAGATCGTAACTAGTCGTAGTTTTAATGATAAGAATATTGACGTTAATTACAGTAGTAATGAGTTGATTGATGCGATGAGCACAGACATTCTGCTTCTGCTAAGCTCGTTACCTGGTCCGCCCGCGGCTTTATATATGATTAGCTGTGCGCCGCGATTTCACCCGCGTAAGCATACTATAAGCTCTTTATTAAAAGTAGCCTAAGCTGTTATCCCCGATTTTATCCCCTTGAGGGTAGAATTAATAAAATCCTTTCTTAGCGGATGCCTACGTCATAATATCTACCTGCATGCCAAATTTCAGCCCGATCCGTCCAGTGGTTTGGGCTGTGCGTTGATAGATCACTATGTCAGTCAGGCAGTCACATTTGAGTTATATATATTTAGATGATACAATATAGAAATACTTTAAAAATATAACTTTTGTGTTGCTTTATATAATAGTTATAATGCTGTAAAGTTTCATCAAAGTTCCATCTATACAGATAAATAAAATTGAAGTGTCTGTTTGTAATTCCAAAATAACAGCTTATCACTAAATGCATATGAAAGTATATAAGGTGCTGACTTAAAAACACAAACGTTCATAAGCTCTCTCTGTCTTTCTGTTTGTTCCGGGTAATCTCTGAAACGACTGGACCGGTTTTAACAGAACTTTCACTGGCAGATACCTAATGTTACAACGTGTAACTTAGGCTACTTTTATTAAAAAAACATTTAGGGTTCCGCGGGAAT
The DNA here is from genome assembly GCA_929442735.1 of Watsonalla binaria. NCBI lineage: Eukaryota > Metazoa > Arthropoda > Insecta > Lepidoptera > Drepanidae > Watsonalla > Watsonalla binaria. The sequence continues at coordinate 10,500,593 of OV838934.1, read as the reverse complement.
TAAATAAAATCTACGCGGGTGAAACGGCAGGGTACAGCTAGTGCATAATAAAATTTAATAATGTTGAGTTCAAAAACATACAAACAAAACCCTATACATGCACGATTAGAACAAAAAATATGGTCTAAAATTAGGTTGGATACATTTCCACTATTTAACGTAATTCGATTCAAAGTCAAAGTCAAAGTCAAAAGTATCTTTATTCGATTAGACTTTTTACAAAGTATTTTCAAATCGTCAGAATGACATAATTATACAGGATTATACATGCTACTATGACCAAATTAATAGTATTTTTCAGAAAGGTCAAATTCGGAGCACTCGTAACCGAAGAAAGTGTATGAAGAGATGCATGAATGTGGATGAAGCGAAAGAAGTATGTAAGGATCGTAGCATGTGGCAAACAGTGGTCTCTGCCTACCCTCATGGGATACAGGCGTGAGCATATGTATGTATACATGCTACCGCCAGGTTTGGAAGGTTGTTTTTACTGAGAAGATGATACTAACATATAAGTTATCGGATAAAATCCTTATTAAACAAAGCGTGGCTCCAAAGAAACACATTAGGTTAGTCGGTATATATTATACAGGTTAACCTATTTCATTAAAGTCGCCATTGAAATTTCAACATAAAATCAAGAGTGATAGAATTCACTTTCGATAACAACAGTTAACGCATTAATAGTAAAAGAATTCCTTTGATCGGTCAATACATTCTGCGCGGTTTAGTAAATCATTGGGTTTTCTACAAAGGAGCCCGTTTATCATTTGGTGGTTGATTTCTTTGTATTTTATCTAATGTATGTTATTGGTGTTGAAACAAGGTGAAGATGAAATGAAATTGAGATTTACATACATATGCTCACGCCCCCATTCCCCGAAGTGGTAGGCAGAGGTGTAAGAAAAACACTCGCTTTTCACCGAAGATGATTAAGTGCCTACGTGACAGATGGTATAAGTCTTTGAATTACTTGTCAGACATATTTCCTCACGATGTTTTCTTTCACCGTAAAGCACGTTATGTGACATCACTGCACATAAAGTTTTTAGGAAAACTCATTGGTACAGGCTTTTGCGTAGCAGGCGACTGTTCAAACCTCAATGCCACCACGGCTTTTTATAATTTATATAAATCTTGTTAGAATAAAAATTAAACAAATAGTTTGTATGTAAAATAACTTTAATACAAAGCACTTAGTGAAACAATCAATCCTTCAATGAACAGACGAAGCAAAAGAACTTTAAAGTAGACACGTAGATCATTAGACATTGAAGTATGTATGATGGCTGTAACCTCTGTCTGGGCTCAGATCGTTTGTTACTATGATTGATGAGCGAGCCGGCTAAAGTGCTAACTGCGACCACTTACCTACTATATTAAGGGCTTTTAAACATTTTTTTTAATGAAATGTTGTTTAGCCCATGGTATGCTATTAATAATTAATAATATGTTTGTAAAAAAATAATACATACATATGCTCACGCCTGTATTCCCCGAAGGGTTATGCAGAGGTGTTGTTATCACAATACCCACTTTTCACCGAATTTGATTAAGTGCCAACGTGACAGACGATGAGTCTATCGCCGTCTCAGGCACTGTACATACGTCTTTGAATTACTTCTCAGAAATATGCAGGTTTCCTCACGATGTTTTCCTTCACCGTAAAGCATGTGGTGTGAAATCACTGTACATAAGTTTTTAAGAAAAACTCATTGGTACAGGCCCCGCTGGGATTCGAACTTGCGTCGCTTGCGTAGCAGGCGAACATAATAATAATATTTGTTTGCCACAGTAAGTACACAGTTAATACACATACAGGTAAATGTTACAATTGGTAATTATTATAATCATATTAAATAATGTGGTATTGCCGCAGATGGCTAAACAAGGCTCGGTCTGTAATATAGAAGTAAAATATATATCAAGAATAACTTTATTTTAGCTATTATCGTCACTGTGCATTGGAACTGTGTGCACGGGCTCACATTTCTTATCAATTTGTCGCTATTGTGAATATTTATACCTGTTAATATTGTTTCAATGAAATGTACATGATGTTTGGCTGAGTTTCTTGCCGGTTCTTCTCAGAAGGCTAGTTTCCGAACCGGTGGTAAATTTTCGACATTCATAAGTGCCTAAACTGAATAAATATTTTTCATTTTCATTTTCATATGTGATTTATTTTGTACTAGCTATTTTCCGCATAGACTTAATCCTAGAAGAAATGTAAGTTTTGTTTTAAAAAAATTGCTTAAGTTACTCTTTGTAAAATTAGCTATATGCAAATGAAAGCCCCGTTAAAATCGGTCCACGGTGAGCCGAAACAGACAGACAGACAGACAAAATCTAAAAAAAAAATGTTTTTAATCTCGGTACCGTATATACTTTCATTATGTATTTGGTGAAAAGCTAATTAAGTAATTTAGGAATTACAAACAGACGCTTCAATTTTATTTATCTATATAGACTATGTAATATAATTACACTTCAGTAACAACGATCGTGTAGTCACGTGGCCGCGATTAATGACCTATTGGTATATAGTAAGCTCTTTAAGACGCTCGTATTCCCGTTTCGTAATTTCAAACGTTTTATATCTCCCTCTTCAGCTGGAGAACTGTGCTTGCTGAACAACCACGCGCGACTTTCATTGATTACTAGACTACATCTGTTTCTATACAGATAAATAAAATGTAAGTGTTCGTTTGTAATTCCCAATTAGCAGCTTTTCACTAAATGCACATGAAAGTATCTGCAGTATTGACAAACAAAATATAATTTTTAAAATGTTTCCCTGTCGGTCTATCCGTCTGTCTCTCTGTCTGTCTGAGTAATCTCTGAAACGGCTGAACCGATTTGAGCGCGACTATCGCTGACAAATAGCTGATGATAGAAAAGATAACTTAGGCTGTAAAAAACAGTAGTGTTTCCAAAAAAATAAAAATACTTGTGATACGATTTCGTACAAAAAAAAACGCGCGCTCTCATGCCTAGGACACAAAGCGCACAATATTGGTAGTTTCATCATTAGCTCCTAATGGGTTCAGTAAAGTTGCACGCAGCTGTTTTCATTGGTGTTTGTGTGAACATCAATGCGCTAATTAGGCTGGTTTCAATTATACTTAAGTCTCGCATAAATGGTTTACGTTAGACAAAATTAGTTCTATGGGAAATATTTTACTTCTATAGTGATACTAATAACGTTTGAGATGTGGTGTTAGAGAAGGATGGAGAAAATCATATGAACAGAAATAGTTACAAGCTGTAGGCTTGAGCAGTCGCCTGCGCAAGCGACGCAAGACACCGACATTTCACCGAATATGATTAAGTGCCAACGTGACAGAGGGTAAGTCCATCGCCGTCTCAGGCACTATACATACCTCACATCTCAGACATTTGCAGGTTTGCTTACAATGTTTTCCTTCACCGTAAAGCATGTGGTGTGAATTCACGGCGCATAAGTTTTTAGGAAATTTCCTTGGTTTAGGCTGGCGGGGATTCGAACTTGCGTCGCTAGCGTAGAAGGCAATAGAAGGCAACTGCAAACATAAAACACATATTCAGTGCGCAAGTAGAATACATTGTAAATGTTAATCGGTCAGCAAGATTTGTTTGTCACGGTGTCAGTAAATAATTACCTAATAAAGATTTCTGATACGTGAGGTTACAGCGAAAAGCTATTATCTCCCGTCGGGGCGTCTACGTTGCGTCTTAGAATGGGACGGATTTGGGAACATAACCTAAATAGGGTTGATCTACTTCCCAGAGTCTTTTTATATGTAAACATTTTTGTATTCGTCACCTAACCCGATTTTCAAGTTTAGTAAGATTTATTCGCCTATACCTGAACAAAGTACAAATATGCAAACTATATTGCAAATAAATATGAATATCAATAAATAATTAATCATATTATATATTTATAAGAGCCGTGGCTGCCGTGGGGTTTGAGCAGCCTGCATCGCAAGCGACGCAAGTTCGAAACCCAGCGGGGCCTGTACCAATGAGTTTTTCTACAAAGACTTGTATGCAGTGATTTCATACCACGTGCTTGAAACGACGATAGACTCAACATTAGCACTTAGTCATCTTCGGTGAAAAGTAATTGTTGTTATTACAACACCTCTACCTACCCCTTTGGGGAATACAGGCGTGAGCATATGTTGTATATATTATATTTATTGGAATAATTGCGTATCATCTAAATACGTCCCTGGTCGGGAATTCGGTCATAACAATCGATAGGCACACGTCCATGACAAACGACCGGCCCTGTGCGAGGACAATAACTCAACACTGCCAAAACAGAGGCACGACGCGGTGGACGTAGCCTTCCAGGAAATTATCACATTACACGACACGGGAGGGAAATGTATCACTTTGATGCCATTTTGATTATGAAAGTTGAAGCCAGAACAAGAAAAGTAAAATATCTGTGTGCCTAGTTTCATTTCAATCCGTTTTAACATACATACATATGCTCACGCCTGTATTCCCCGAAGGGGTAGGCAGAGGTGTTGTTATCACAACACCCACCTTTCACCGAATTTGATTAAGTGCCAACGTGACAGATGGTGAATCTATCGCCGTCTCAGGCACTATACATACGTCTTTGAATTACTTCTCAGAAATATGCAGGTTTCCTGTTCCTGTCCATGGGCTTATATTCATGAGATATAAATACTGTAACCAAAAACATTGTATAATATATATTTTTTTTAAAAGAGTAATTGTTGAGTTTCTTGTCGGGTTCTTCTCAACAAAAGCTACCTTCCGAACCCGGTGGTAACATTTATAATCATGTATAATGTATTTTGTGTCCTTCTGACGATTTGAAAGTACTTTGTAAGAAGTCTAATCAAATAAAGATATTTTTGATTTTGATTTTGATTTCCTCACGATGTTTTCCTTCACCGTAAAGCATGTGGTGTGAAATCACTGTACATACGTTTTTTAGAAAAACTCATTGGTACAGGCCCCGCTGGGATTCGAACTTGCGTCGCTTGCGTAGCAGGCGACAGCTCAAACCTCGAGGCCACCACGGCTCTCACTCACGGATCCGTTTTAACATTTAGCAAAATACAAATGTATTATTACACAGGGTGGAGACTTTTGGAAGCATCGACTCGTGGTACATATTTTTTTTATCAGCCTGTCGTGTCCCGTTAATTTAAAAATAAATTAAAACTTTATTTGTAACCGATTCTATTTATTCCATTCGCCTCTATTCAGTGCCATCTCGTTATACTTTCAAAATTATAGAAAATCTTAGTTTGTTGTGATATTATTCCGTACAGGCTTAAACTCTCCTTTAACATGTTATATTATAAGCTCAAACCAGAAAAGTTTAGATTTAATGGGTTTGTAGGCCTACAAAGTCATGTAAAATATCAGAAATTTGATCGAAACATCTAAATATATATAACTAGCAGGTCACAGACCAAACCACTAGATGGATCGGGCTGAAATTTGGCATGCAGGTAGATGTTATGACGTAGGCATCTGCTAAGATTTTGATTAATTCTACCTCCAAAAGTATATAATAAAAATATGAAAGTTTGTATGAAACATTGTCAAGTTTCACCCGCGTAGATTTAGTTTTATATAATATATCGGTATTATATAAAACTAAATCTACGCGGGTGAAACCGCGGGGCACAGCTATTAAATAATATATTCGGAGCCTACAAAAACAGAGATAATATTATATCATTCCAGTAATTCATGACTTCAATTTGAATCCGCCATTCAATAAAAACAAACGATATGAGCAAAACAATATTTTATCGCAATCACACTGGACCCACGACCATTCAAATAACGTAGCCGGGAGTCGAACCCGTGACCGATCCCTAATTAATTTAGCCGTGAACATTGACAAACGGACCAACCGAAATAAATCTACTGCAAATATAATTAGAATCGGGGAATTCTCTAATGGTACCGCCGAAGGGTGTGTGGGTACGATTTACGTTCTGTACTATATCGTCTATACAAGCCAAGTATGTAGGTAGGAGTAGTAGTGTATAATAAAACCGATAGATGGCGCTAACACTGTTGATATTATTATTTAAATCTCGCTATCGAGAGTCTCTACGGGGCTTATATATAAAACTTCTATTGTTGAATAAATAACTTTTGCCTCTTTGGTTCATCGTAATTTCATTTCGATCCCAAGTACCTTCTCGAAGGCCTTAGTACAAGAGTTGTTCATCATCTTTTATTTCTATTATATTAGGGACGGACGATATTTTTATAATGCGAAAGTTACTTAATTTACTGTTAACTAGCTGTGCCCCGCGATTTTACCCGCGTAGACTTAATTTTATAGGTGGCTCGCGGAACCCTTACTTTTTTAAATGAATAGTCTTTCTACTATCAGCCGGTGAAAATCTTGTTAAAATCGGTCCAGCCGTTTCGGAGATTAGGCGGAACAAACAGACAGACAGATAGAGATTTCTTTTTTAAATTGGTTGTTCTATATCTGTCGTATAGTCAAAAGGTGTAATTTTGGAATTTAAATCCAGCAAGCATTCCAACAGACACTTCAATTTTATTTATCTGTATAGATTTATTTGCCTTATTGAGATGTATTGACATTCAATTCATAAGATAATAATGTATATGCCATATTGGTAAAGTAAGTGAACACTGACTCAACACAGAATTAGTACCTAAGTAAAAGTCAGTTTAGGAATGAAATAATGAATTAATGCTTAATTTATTTATTACGTTATTTATGATATTCCATTGGTCGCAGAAATATATTGATATTCTATATAAGCCTGTTAATTATCAAATAAACTACGCAGGTGCTCGTAACCAGTCCGTCTGATGGTAAGCGGATTCTGCAGCCTAAAGGTTTGTAATTTTTCCAAGCTTTATAATTCATAGAATTACGCGGGCATCATTGCTTAAGTTCAAAGGTTTTCAGTAGCTTGTACGGCGCATTCACTTCTCCCGTTTTGTCTTTGGAACAAGAGGTAACAGGAGGCCAACTATGATCCTTTAAGCAGAACTTACTAAGAACTTCTTAGCTTTGACGTTTAATTTTACGGTATAAAAATGAAACGTCAAAGCTCAGTAGTTCTGAATACGCTCTGCTTAATCCGATGATGGTAGACCCACAGTCATAAAACTTAGCAGCAGAGAGAGTAATAGTATCTGTGGTCAGGAGATGTTGTATGTCTGTGACGTGTCATTTCTTGGTCCAGTCCGTCTCATTTTTGGTCTGAAAAATACTTTTTGTAATTTTTTCTGCGACGAGGTGCACTTGCAACCTTATATTTCTCGCCATAACTCAACAACTACTATAACATATTATTATTTGACTGTGCACTCGTAAAGGTATGTACAGGATGCCTACCATCGTCGGTTTAAGCAGAGCGTATTAAGAACTTCTGTGCTTTGATATTTCATTTTGGTACCGTAGAATTAAGACATTAATATGCGCTGCTGTAAGAGCCGTGGTGGCCTTGAGGTTTGAGCAGTCGCCTGATACGCAAGCGACGCAAGTTCGAATCCCAGCGCGGCCTATACCAATGAGTTTTTCTAAAAAACTTATGTACAGTGATTTCACACCACGTGATTTACGGTGAAGGAAAACATCGTGAGGAAACCTGCATATTTCTGAGAAGTAATTCAATGACGTATGTAAAGTGTTTCAGACGGCGATGGACTCACCATCTGTCACGTTGGCACTTAATCATCTTCGGTGAAAAGTGGGTGTTGTGATTACAACACCTCTGCGTATCCCTTCGGGGAATACAGGCGTGAGCATATGTAATACGCGCTGCTTAAACGATCATAGTTGCCCGCCAGTTCCAAATCGCAGTATTCGTATTGGTTTTAAAGTGTTTGTAATAAAATTTCATGCAAATATTATTTGGGGAGCGTAGACCTTATCTTTTCTATTTGCATGCAAGTGCTGGCGTGTAAAAAGTGGCCAATATACGTCGGTGCATGTAATCTGCACATGAAATATGCCAAGATAAAATCGCGGCATTTATCTGAATAAAGTCATTTACATTCAAATGTACGCTGAAAACTGTGCGGGAGCCCATTTTAACTGGACCTTTGTGGTGGTCCAAGATCAGGGGGAATGCGGGTCAAAAAGATAGAAGATGGAAGAAGAAGTTATGGTAAAAACAAGATTAAAATCTTCACTCATAAAAGCAATCCTCTGAATCTGGTGGTAAGATTTATAATCGTTTGTACCAAATGTATTTCTTCTTGGAAAGTAGTATCAAATCGTCAGAAGGACACAAAAATATAATATACTGGATTATAGAGGAGCTCGTGGCACAGTTGCTATTGCGCATATCATTCGATCAGCGAAGTTAAGCAACCCTAACCCTAGCTAGTAATTGGATGGGTGACCGCCCGAGTTCCCTCCGTCCCTCGGAGAGCACGTTAAGCCGTCGGTCCCGGTTGTCAATGTATCTTCTTTGGCAATCGTTACAGGCCTAGAAAATATTTTTACCACTGGTTTAACCCAGATCGTAAATTTTCCTCGTTAGGGGTTGCGAAGGTTAGATAGCAGTCGCTTCGTATAAAGATCAGGTGATCAGCTACATCGGGTTGAATCAAGTGCCGACCCTTACAATGTATGAGATAAGGCCAGGGCTATGATGATGATTATAAATGTTACTACCAGGTCCGGAAAGTTGCTTTTGTTGAGAAGAACCCGGCATGAAACACAGCGATTACTCTTTTAAAAAATATATTTTCCAATGTTTAATAGTTACAGTATTATCTTTTGAATATAAATAAGCCCATGGCCGCGTGACTGTTTTTGGACATCTAGTCGTTCCATAGAGTGTTTGCTTCAAAAGTTGTGATTAAGATGTTTAAATTAAGAAATGCCATGCTGAGGTCCATACCAAGAGACTTGAACAGCAGTTTATACACTAGGAATAAACACATCCAACTCATTTCCACATCGCTTCAGTGTTTAACTTAGAACACACATTAGCGCGATGGTACACATTCGAACCTGGATTTCGATATAGCAATATAAAGGCCCGTTTACGAATAACGCGATGGTTGCCGCCGAATAACGACCCCGCCGAAATAAAAGTGTTTGGGGGACTTCGTTCCAGCATAGATGCGGGTTGTTTTGACTGTAAAAAATAATGGGATTCACCTTCGAATTGTGGTAGGCATTGCTTTTATAGTCAAAATAATAAACCTGTTATGGTGATCTGTGTTATAGTATTCCGAGTCATATTTTTGACGGATAATCCCGGGAAAGTTGTTTCGATGGCTAGGTAGCTAGCCACAAACTATCATCTGCTAGCAGTACTTTTAAGCTTAACTGACTTATTATAAAACTAGCTGCTCCCCACGGTTTCACTCGCGTAGACTTAACTCCATGGATATGTGGTGTATAGTTTTGATAAATTTTTCACGTGTGTTGTTTGTTGTTATGCGTAAAATATGTGTGTTGACGTATTTCCTTGAGTTAACTTAACACATTTATGCCACGGAAAATTACACATAGAAAATTAATCTTGATAATATTCATACATATATTCACGCTTGTATTCCCCGAAGGAGTAGGCAGAGGTGTTATAATAACAAAACCCACTTTTCCCCGAAGATGATAAAGTGCCAACCTGTCAGGATGGTGAGTCTATATATCGTATGTATAGTGCCTGAGACGGCGCTCAGGCACTATACATACGTATTTGAACTACTTCTCAAACGTATGCAGGTTTCCTCACGATGTTTTCCTTCACCGTAAAGCACGTGGTGTGAAATCACTGCTCATAAGTTTTTAGAAAAACTCATTGGTACAGGCCCCGCTGGGAGCCGAACTTGCGTCGCTTGCGTAGCAGGCGACTGCTCGAACCCCGAGGCCGCCACGGCTCATAATATTCATGAATATATATTGTTAGCTTAATTTAGTATAAACTCTCGGACCGACAAATAAAAGTGAAAATTGATTTTAAATGAGCTCCTTTGAGCTAAGAAACGATAAAAAATTTGCTTTAATTTTATCTTATACTAACTGTGCCCCGCGGCTTCACCCGCGTAGATTTCGTTTATATATGTCGGTTTAAAAATGAGCATTTTTTCATTTCAATGATGAATCATATTTGGATCACATTATGATTCTCCCAAAGCAGCCTTTTTTAGACCTACTTCAATATTCGGAAAGCCTACACATCCTACTGAAATATCCACTCACAATATACTACACTTCTGAGAATTTCTATCGAAGGTATTCAATACAGCTTCTCATGTTCAAAACGAAGGCTGAATTTGTAGCTAATAAAGTCTCTTTTACCCTGCACAGGCTTTTAAGGTAACTATGTTACCTTCGTCATATCGTATAACTTTTGTGAGAAGACAAGGTAATGTTCTCTTGTGAATGTTAAGGCATGGTTATACTGACGTATCTAGATAATGCTGTCAAAAAACAGTTGGATAGGCACAAGAAGCTTCTGTCAATTTAAGCAATTGTTATGTCTGAATTAAGCAATTGTCAAAGTTTTCCTAGGTCTCCAGCTGAACTGTAATTTCACCAGATATGATAAATTGGCAACCGACACCAACAGCTTAATGTGCTCTCCAAGGGCTTCGGGGTCACCTATCTAAGTAGTGGCGAAGGTTAGGGTTGCTTAACTTCGTTCATCGATTTTTTTTATGAGCTAGCTATTTGAGCCTACCTATATTATTACTTATTGCATAATAATTATTTAGGAATGGTCGGCAATTAATTAATGCTATTCAAGTTATGCTCGGTTACTAAGTTAATTGTCATGACTGACCTACTGATTCATCAAAGTCAATCTAATGGCTGCGGGGCGGACGGACGAAGGAAAATGATGCAATTTTGTATGACAACCTTAATTTTTGAAAAATTGTATATGGGTCTTTGTTTAAAAGTAAATAAACGCGTATTTAAGGAATACTTTTGATAAAAGAATTACTTTTGATAAAATATTTTTGAATAAAAGTCCAAGTACACTCTATTGTATATTTGAATGTTTATCTCTATTAATACATACAGACAGAATTTTTTAAAAATTCATTAATAATTTTAATAAATTTCATAAAATTCTCCGTTTTGATACTGCAATATTGTACACGCGCCCTTATGTATTTATTTCGTGTTCTTGTGTTACTTGACTACATACGTTTAGAATACCATAAAGGTTTAGGGAAATTGCTTCAGTGCCTTACTCAGCTACCATAAAGGTGTATTATGTTATTATTTATTTAACGCTCGACTTTCTTGTTACCACCCCATATACTTAATGAGGCTTAAAATTATGAAGGTAAAGAAAATGTATCTTTGTCGAAATATTATTGTAAATAATCCCATTGGCACTGTACTTTTGCTACAATTAATTAATCTTAGTTTGATCTTTGCTTTGACTGGCTGGAATTTGCCATGCTCACAAATATTTGTAATATTTTAGTTATTATATTTGACAATTGAGCATTTGTGCTGTGTCCCATGGGCTTATATTCATGAGATATAAATACTGTAACCAAAAACATTGTATAATATATATTTTTTTAAAAGAGTAATTGTTGAGTTTCTTGCCGGGTTCTTCTCAACAAAAGCTACCTTCCGAACCCGGTGGTAACATTTATAATCATGTATAATGTATTTTGTGTCCTTCTGACGATTTGAAAGTACTTTGTAAGAAGTCTAATCAAATAAAGATATTTTGAGTTTGAGTTTGAAAAACATTTTTGGAAAAAAAATCTGACGTAAGACACTAAAAATCCATATTTTTTTTATTTCATTCGTACTTTTCATTCCCTGTGGGAAAAGTATATATTGATGGTGAATTGAAAAAAAAATGAGACAAACTTCAAAAATATACTTCACAATACTATGCAACGAATAATATATTAGAGTACGGAAAATATGCAAAATATATTATGTGACTAGCAAAATATTATGAAGCCTCCCTTAAAATATTGAAATTATATAACGTTTGCAAAATATGATAGTTTTAAAAATATATAGTAAAGAAAATATGACACTATAAAAAACATGACAGTGTGAAAAATATTCTAAATATATCTGTAAGAATAAAATGACACTGAATATTATTTTAGCGAGGATGCTACTTTTTTCTTTTTTATTATAGAATATGGCCCTGGGACAGGCAGATCGGGGTATGTGTGATTTCACTGCACAAAAACCCCCGCGGTGGCCATCCTCAGTGCTCAGGGGGGACTCCGGGTACTCTGATAGATAGCACCGGTGTCCCCCCACACTTTGCCGGGGCACATCCCCGTCGCAGCTGTATCGCCGCTCCTGGCCACATTGCGCTGCCACCTTCCCGGGCCCGCGGCTCGGTGGTCAAAGCTAACCCCGACCACCGCCAGCAGGCCCTCCAGCGAAGATGTTACTTGGGTTATCCTAGTGTCTACCAATAAGTGGACCGCAGTCTGAATGGTTGTTAATTGAAAAGATAAGATATAAGAAATTCTTATGTGATTATTTTACATGGCATGCCACGGTCGAAACACGCAAAATTTAGCACAGCAATAAATCAGGAATTAACTCTATCTTTACGTAACAATTAAGACGAGCAAAAACAAGCGAATCTATTTGCGTGCCTCACTAATGATCCGCCAATCTGAAGGAGATTAGAACTTAGGTCACGGCTCGGCTTGTTTCGCAAAACAAGGGGTCGGTGATCCGATACAAACGTTATTAGATTTACATTAAGAGGGGTGTACTTGAGGACACTATGAGTAGGACATACCAGTTGGACATAGACATTTTTACGTTCTTCAAATTAATTAATAATAATCGGGGCTTCGGGGTTTTGGCTGTCACCTGCAACACAAGTTCGAATCCCAGCGGGACACCAATGAGTTTTTTTTAAAAACTTATGTACAGTGATTTCACACCACCTGCTTTGTGGTGAAGGAAAACCTAATTCAAAGACGTATGTATAGTCCTTGAGACGGCGATGGACTCACCCTCTGTCACGTTGGCACTTAATCATAATTATTCGGTGAAATGTAGGTATTGTTGTTAAAAAACCTCTGATTACTCCTTTTCGGATGGCGTGAGCATATTTTTTTTATTAATACTTTAAATGCAATCCTTTGGTGCTGTGATAAAAATCAAATTCGAAAGTGAACAAGGAAGTTTGGAAATGTCTCAAAAACGTAATAATCTTTTCTTTTCTATATTTATACAGATTTTTTTATTTTCACGTTGTAATTTGAATAGTCCATGTAGGAAAATAAATGTTTAACTCTTTAAAGTCACGTTGATCTTGTTGACTTCCAAAATGTTTAAAGTACTGAGTATACGCATTCGCACTTGAGACAACTCAGCCACTGTATTTATTAAAGCAAAGCATACACTTTTCTTGGCAGCAAGTGTACTGCGAGTGTATCATCGTCGAAGTCGTTACACCGGCCCATTATCTGGCTTCTCTTCGTTAAACACAAAATTTTTCCTTATCAACCATTATATTTACTCCCCGCCTCGCGGGCCCCACCCTCTAACCATTTCGATACAATGTTTATGTACATGTTTAAAATAATACCACATAGACTTTATAAGTATAAGCATGAGTGATTATAATAATGGCTTACTTAGGATAATTATCCTATTTACTACCTATACAGATCAATGAAATTTTAAGTATCTGTTTGTAGCGTTTCTCCACTCGCTACATAGATGGCGCTACTCGCTAACAATTGCAAAGATTGAGAACAAATACACGAGAAACTAAATCGCGCACAAAGCGTTTTTGAGTCAACAAGTCTCCAACTAGAACAGTTAGTGCCAGGGTTCCCGAGGCCTGAAACCCGCCTGGCTGGAAGATCTTCCCTTTGCTGACGATGAGCATGATCACTCGCTCTCCCCACTCACTAAATATATATATGAAAGCAAACGGTACAGATATAAAAAAAATCTTATCTTTTTTTATTTTTCTCTGTCTGTCTGTTTGATTAGGGTAATTTCCGAAACAGCTAGACCGATTTTAACGGAACTTTCAGTGGCAGATAGCAGATGTTACAATGAGTAACTAAGGGTACTTTTATCATAAAAAATATGAAATTATGGGTGAAACCGCAGGACACAGCTAGTAAATAAATAAATAGTACCCAACAAACTGTACGTTTTTAAGGACTTAAAATTAGCATTCAACATGTAACCCAGTTCAATGGCGGGGATTCAAATAGCATTGACTTGACCGCGATGCGAGGTTTCAATTCCGGTCACTGCTTGAGAGCCTTTCCGGTTAGTTAGGAGTTAGTAGTCTATGTGATCTTCTGATTGAGGACAATTACACGAGTCACGTGGTTGCTTACCGATATAATATTTACACACCGGCGATTAAGTGCCAACGTGACAGATGGTGAGTATCGCCGTATTTGGCACTATATATACGTCTTTGAATTACTTCTCACACATATGCAGGTTTCCTCACGATGTTTTCTCTGTATGTTGTATATTTACAGATGCCATTTATTTATAAAATAATGTAGGCTATGAAGAAAACTATTTTTTTAAACAGCATTCATTTGAAATGCGTTCGTGTTGCGTGTCACGTGACCCATCCGATGATACGCAATTAAAAGTTACCAAACTACCCTCAAGTGACGAAGTTATGATTGTTGACGTTGAAAAAACTAAGGAAATTTTGGTCCTCGAAGATTGTGAAATTCTCTATTACATAACAGCGTATATGGTTTCTGTAAAAGGTAAGTGTTGTTAACGGGCAGCACTAGCGTGCCATAGACATAGATACGAGACTCACAGACTTATTATTTAAAGTCCTATCAAAATATATTGACTTGAATAATTACTAAATTGATTAGTCATAAAATATATTTGTGGGTGAATTTATTATCTATAATTAGTGGTTACATTTCTTTTATAACATGGAACACTGATTTATTTTGGTTAGGGTAATGTTTTTGATAGTAGAGATTGACGGGATTTGTAAAAACTATATGAAGATAAGTTATAAGAAGGTTTTAAAGTTTATAATATATCACGTCATCGCCCACAAGTTACACTGTATATAACTTACATAAAACAAAAAAAAAATCCTCTCTGTTTCTTCCGAATAATCGACTTTAACGGAACAGATAGCTGATATTGCAAGGTCCAGGCGTTTATTTTTAAAAAAAAATTTCAAAAGAAGCTATACATGACGTTAAGTCTAATGATGAACCAATGGCAATATTCTGATCCAACATTGATAATTTGTACATACAGATAAATAAAATTGAAGTGTCTGTTTATAATTGCAAAATAACAGCTTTTCACTAAGTTAAAGATTTTTCTACAAGAATGGCACGTTGACCAGGCGTGCATTGGCATTTCAGAAGGGTAAGCATAAACAATAAGTAGGGCAGGCAGATAGGTTAGTTACATGTCAATGTGGTCCGTAGGTACATACGTTTTGATATAGAAACACACACAACGACACGAGTGTATTCAGTCATGATACCTAAGGGTTCTTTATCTCAGTAATAGAGTTTCTAGTCGTTTCTAACAACCCCATTGATGTACACGTCAGAAAACTTAAAGATGATACAGTACCCCTATCACAAGTTTGCCACCGTTTTCGTAATCTATACTCGCTAGCGTCTCCGCCTAATATTAGTATGACAAATTGTGCAGCGACTCCCAGCGGTGACGTGAAGAACTAATATATCTCATAAAAATATTGAGAGTGACGCTAGCGAGTATAGATTACGAAAACGGTGGCAAACCCGTGATAGGGGTACTGAACAATAAAACGTAGCAAAATGAGGGAAGGTAATTTTGAAAGTGAAGAAAACATTCCCACAGCGCAATACGGTGTGGAATCGGAATAGGCATCATTCGCAGAGTTTAATTACAATTTGCCGCCGAGCCGCGGGCCGGAATAGAACCCGCACGTGCCCAGTGTTCGTTATTAGTTGAGCAATTTTCATATTAGCTTAAATAATACGTTGGGTTTTGATGTGGTACAAGTGGCGTTAAGGCGCGGGATTTATAGATTTATTTAATTTTGTGTTGGTAGAGGGCGTCCAAGGAAGATCTACTATGTTATATGACCTTACAAGTATATAACACCTAATTTGACCACAATTTTTTCCGGGTTATTTTATTGTTTCTAACTCCATTTTTGATCGGTCTTTTTAATACGGGTAATTTAAAGATTAGCCTGAGATGGCAAAGGACACATCACTTGTCTCCTTGTTCTTAGTCGAAACAATATTCTTCGTACAAAACCGGGTATTCACTCAATATCATTGTCAATATTCACAATATTATTGTAAGCACCGCAATAGAGTTCACACACAACATTTTTGTAAGTATATACATTATTCAAATTCAAAATATCTTGATTTGTCTAGACTTCTTACAAAGTACCTTTAAATCATCAGAAAGCCACAAAAATACATTATACTGGATTATATATGTTATTACCGGACTCGAGAGGTTGCTTTCGCTGAGAAGAACCCGGCAAGAAACCCACAATTACTCTTTTCTTATTGACAATATTATTACTTTTAAGCCTAAGACTTCTGCCTTCCGTTCTCCCTTTCAAACCCTTCTGTGAAGTGGTGATGAAAGTAATAAGATAAAAATTTCGTAATTTTTATATATCCTTTACCTGTAACACCTAAACGCTATCTCTCCTATTTTAAACCACAGGGAGACGAAGCGTCTAAGTTGCGATCAAGTTTGTTACGCGTGCTACACTGGCTATGCAAGCCACCTGTATTGTAATTAGTTTAACTAGCGCTACGTGAGCACTTGCTTGTTTCAATGGACTATTGCTGTGTGTTCTCTGCTGGAGTCTTCGTGGACTTGGCTGGAGCCTCAGGCGAGAACCTCAATACTGCTTAGGAGCTTTAACACTGTCTCTTACCTACTCATTGTCCTCCTGCATTTATCCCATGTTATTAGTAGAAGCCGTGGTGGCCTTGAGGTTTGAGCAGTCGCCTGCTACGCAAGCGACGCAAGTTCAAATCCCAGCGGGGCAGTACAGTGATATCACACTACGTGCTTTACGGTGATTGAAAACATCGTGAGGAAACCTGCATATTTTTATGAAGTAATTCAATGACGTATGTAAAGTGCCTGAGACGGCGATGGACTCACCATCTGTCACGTTGGCACTTAATCATTTTCGGTGAAAAGTGTGTGTTGTGATCACAACACCTCTGTCTACCCCTTCGGAGAATACAGGCGTGAGCATACGTATGTATGTTATTTGTAGTCGGCGCAATGTGTCTTCTCTTCCATTTCTATCAGCCGTAATATCTATATTCACTCCCTTAGCCCTATCATCTTTCACACAAACCATCCATGGTTTCTCAGGTCTTCCTTTCCTTTACCCTCCTCTCTTACCTACTGACATCTATAAAAGATGATTCTAAATTTGCTATAATGATGATGATCCGATTGATTTCTGCCATGATGACAGATTCAACTCCGATTCACTTGTCGGTCGGCGAGTGTGAGCAGGCTTATGTAGACAATCTTCTTCTATAAGGTTCTAGCGGACATGTGATTACACTGTACACAAAATTATAATTGATAGCCGCAGGTGGTTAAGCTCAGATCGCCGGTGGGCTTCAAACTTTACTATAAGACTACACAAAACTGGTAACTCTTTGTAGGGTAAAGTAGGTATTGGATACTATAATACTATTGAACAATACACATCAATATAATAAAATAATATTGGCCTCTTTAATGCAAAGTCTGTTTAAGATTATCCAGATCAAAGATACACAAAAAATATTACTCGCTTCGACATTAACATTTCACATGTAAACTTTCATACCATTTTAGTGTAAAATGGTATGAAAGTTTACATTACTCTTAGGGGTGGAATTTTTGAAAGCCTTTTCAGACCTCGCAACGAACATACCTGTATGTTTAAGCTGCATTATGTCAATCAAGACTTAGAATTGCATATACATACATATGCTCATGGAATTCCCCGAAGGGTTAAGCAGAGGTGTTGTAACAACAACACGCACATTTCACCGAATATGATTAAATGCCAACGTGACAGAGGGTGAGTCCATCGCCAGGCACTCTACTCGCGTCTTTTAATTACTTCTCAGACGTATATCGGTTTCCTCATGTTTTCCTTCACCGTAAAGCACGTGGTGTGAAATCACTGCACATAAGGTTTTAGACAAACTCATTGTCATAGGCTCGCTGGGATTCGAGCTGCTCAATAATAAAGTAGCATAATATTATACATAAACTAGCTGTGCCCGGCATACGTTGTATTGCCATTTTTTTTTTGGGGTGGACTACCGCTAACATTTAGGGGGATGAAAAATAGATGTTGACCGATTCTCATAGATACCGGATAAGCACAAAAAAATTCATCAAAATCGGTCAGCCGTTTCGGAGGAGTGTGGCAACGAAAACTGTGACACGAGAATTTTATATATTAGATAGTAAAAAGTCACTTTTATTTTATTTATTTGTCCACATAGACAATAACTCCAACACAATTCTATCTAGTAAAAGCTAAACAGTAAAATAAAATTGTGTATAACAGGCGCCGTTGGGAGTAGTTACAATTTACACAGCACTCCATTACCTGTTAAATATCATAATATTAATGTAACATCTATTTTACACGCCCCAGAGTGTTGTTATTCCAACTTCGTGTACCTTAAAAGCCTTGTAACACGATATAGTGTGAGTGAATTTAACTATATGTCAAAAACACTACGATGTTATTGTTACCGACTAGCTCTTAGCCGTGGTGGCCTTGAGGATTGAGCAATCGCCTGCTACGCATGCGACGCAAGTTCTAATCCCAGCGAGGCCTGTACCAATGAGTTTTTCTAAAAAAATTATGTACAGTGATTTCACACCACGTGCTTTACGGTGAAGGAAAACATCGTGAGGAAACCTGCATATGAGAAGTAATTCAATGACGTATGTAGTGTCTGAGACGGCGATCGACTCACCATTTGTCACGTTGGCACGTAATCATCTTCGGTGAAAAGTGGGTGTTGTGATTACAACACCTCTGCCTACCCCTTCGGGGAATACAGGCGTGAGCATATGTATGTATGTACTAGCTCTTTGTGCTCTAGCATGCTTTCACTGAAAACGGGATTTCTCATCACGTCATACATAATGTCTGGTAGAACCTAAAGGACAGAGTAGGCATAATCATCATCTCCCTGGCCTTATCCCATACATTGTTGTGGTCGGCACTTGATTCAACCCGATGTGGCTGATCACCTGATTTTTATACGAAGCGACTGCCATCTGAACTTAACGAGGAAAATCTTTGATCTGGGTTAAACGAGATGTCAGACTATATAGGCCTCCGACTGACCTGTAACTATTGCCAAAGATGATACATTGGCAACCGGGACCGACGGCTTAACGTAGTAACGTAGGGGTAGGCAGAGGTGTTGTAATAACAACACCCGCTTTTCACACAAGATGGTCACCGAAAATGATTAAGTGCCAACGTGACAGATGGCGAGTCCATCGCTATCTCAGGCATATATATATACGTCTTTGAATTACTTCTCAGACAAATGCAGATTTCCTCACGATGTTTTCCTCCACCGTGCACGTGGTTTGAAATCACTGCAAGTTTTTAGACAAACTCATTGGTACAATTATACTGACATAGAAATATTAAAACTGCAGACAGGGACTGAAAAATTATTGTTCCATATACAAATGACAACTTTTCTTTAAAAAAACATGCATCTAATTATTGTTGTGTACAGTCGCGTGGATATTTAACATGTACACTCGCAAAGAGAAGTGTAGTCGTTAGCGCGTGCCCCCGGGCAGTCGCGTCGTGAGGTTATTTAAACCTGTGCAATATACATTGCTTGCTCCGAAGGAGGTGTAAGTTTTATGTTGCATACGTGACTTTTATTACAATTCGATAACTGTCAAATAATTTTGAAATGTGTTCAATAAGTTCGCAAGTACTTAATAATTTTAGCCGCCTTGTATTTTCTATTGGGTAGATATTTCCTAGTTCGATATTAAAAACTATTCATACATACCCAAACAAATTTAATCTATATTTAGGAAACAGGACACTAATATATAAAAAAAAATATCTTTTTATTTTCGACGGCAATATGAAAATACATAGGTACATACTTTCTATCTTCGTCGTTCAATTTTACGGTACGAATATGAAACGTCAAAGCTCGGAAGTTCTTAATACGCGCTGCTTAAACCGATAATGGTAGGCCCTTTGCACTTTGTATCTATGTATTTGTATAAAGTGTCAATAGTTCTACTTTGATTTTTGTCGAGAATTCATAGATAATAGTTGGCCCATGGTTTCATCAGTCATAACAATAGCTATCATTTAAATTGTGTTTTGACAGAATTTACATTTTAAACCAGCAATGTACACTCCGTCATTTTTAAATCCGTCGAGTAATAGTTAAAAAGGGCAGATCCTTTAGTTTGAGTGAGTGAACAATTTTTGTGAGTGGGTCTGCGCTAGAAGTTGTTTGAAGAGCTGGAGTCGGAAGCCTGTATGTTAGGATTGTCTCCCGGAGGGAAATTGCATTGTTAGGTTCTCTGCGACTCAATCTATACTTCTATACTAATATTATAGAGCCGCAAGCGACGCAAATTCGAATCCCAGCGAGGCCTGTACCAATGAGTTATTCTACAAATCTTATGAACAGTGATTTCACACCACATGCTTTACGGTGAAGGAAAACATCGTGAGAAAACCTGCATATTTCTGAGAAGTAATTCAAAGACGTATGTATAGTGCCTGAGACGGCGATAGACTCACCATCTGTCACGTTGGCACTTAATCAAATTCGGTGAAAAGTGGGTGTTGTGACAACAACACCTCTGCCTACCCCTTCGGGGAATACAGGGGTGAGCATATGTATGTATGTATTATAAAGAGGTAGCTTTTGAGGTTGTTTATTATACGTTTGAGGGTAACTCGCGATCTACAGAACCTATTTTGAAAATTATTTTAACTATGGAAAGCCATGTTATTTGCTGTTGTCAAAGGCTAACTATATAGATAAATAGAATATAAATGTCTGTTTGTAATTCCAAATTAACAGCTTGTCACTAAATGCATATGAAAGTATCTACAATGATAATATAAAAAAAAAAAAAGTTTCTCTGTCCGTGTGTTTATTACGGCAAATCTCCGAAACGGCTGGACCGATTATAGCAGAACCTTTACTGACAGATAGCTAATTTTACAAGGCACAGGCTATTTTCATTTAAAAAAAAACATTTGGTTTCCATGGGTCATTCATGAAATTAAGGTGACGCGGGTGAATTCGCGGAACACAGGTAGATCACACCCGCGTAGTTTCCGTTCCCGTGGGAGTACGGGGATAAAATATAGCCTATGTTACTCCCTGATGATGTAGCTATCCATTGCTGAAAGAATTTTTCAAATCGGTCTAGTAGTTTCGGAGCCTACTCAATGCAAACAAAAAAATAATCTAAGCTTTCCTCCTAATAATATATCGAGTAGACTAAATATTTATACATTATCTTTGGCATAATTCAAAATCCCCATTCAGGAACCACCGAACACCCTGAGTGCATATTCAATTAACATCTATACATAATTTAGTCACGCGTGTCGGTTTGTCTGTCAAGAGGGCGACGCACCAAACACACTATTGTCTGGGGATTATATACGGTTCTCAAGTTAAGGAGTGTAAGTGACTGCTTAGGGTGTAAGGAACATAATGGAACCCTTAGAATATAATACATCGATAGGGCATAACGGAATCTACCGGAATTCGGAACTGTAGCTGAGAATGGAATCACCTCGCAGAATAATATTTCTTAAGGAACTGAACATAAAATTTTCGCTATTGTAAATACATTTTGATGATTATGTAACTGTCATTGTTTACTAAGTAATGAAATTTACATGATGCCAGCTGAGTTTCTTGCCAGTGCTTCTCAGAAGGCTAGTTTCCGAACCGATGGTAAGTTCCTCGACATTCATAAGTGCCTTACCAGGGCCTAAACTGAATAATTTTCATTTTAATTTTCATAAACTTTCGCGATTTAAATTCATACTTAAAGGTACTCGGGACTAACCACGATACGTTTAATATGCATTTAGTGAACAGCTAAATTATAATTTAATTTAATTAATTTTGGAATAACAAACAGACACCAAAATTGTATTTATCTGTAAAGATGAGCATAATGGACACCTTACCATTTTTTTTAAATAAGAACCTTTATATTTTGGAGCATGAGGGTTATTTAAATGTTACCGTATACACATACATACACATAAATAAATTGGAAGTGCCTGTCTTGCCGGACAAACAGACAGACAGAGATCATTTTTTTAAATAGTTTTTTTTAATTCAGTATACGGTATAAGTATACCGTATGAAAGTTCATAATTTAAATTTTGTGAAAATGTGACGTTATCTTGAAGTTACAAACAGAAACAGACACTTCAATTTTATTAATATGTGAAGATAAATTCATGGAAATAATATTTTCAGTTACATTTTTGACAAAATAAGAATGTTAATCATTTTGACTAAGAAATAATAAAATGTATGGCGAAAGATGGCGCTAGTGTGTCGTTACCAGAAGTAAACTGGTTAATGCGAAATAATTTTCCTTCACTTCACAAGGTTACATATTGTTCAGCTTTACATTTAATGTTATGAATAACTATTTAATGAAGAACGCAGCGTTAAAGTATGTTCAGAATTTATTTTGAACTATAGAATAAAAATTTGTTTATATCTTTAGTTACTGAAGTGAGAACTAGATGGCGCCACTCGCTCTGTTTGGCTACGATGTAAGTTTTGGGATTAGTTGTTTCCAAGTCTAAACTTTTATTCCGAGAAGTTATATAATGTTAAATAAATGTAAGAGTTTCTCGTAAGGGTAGAGAAAAGAATAGGCAGAATTTTTTAGATGAAATAAGAGTTGATTGACTGCGGTAGACGCTTACCATCAGGCCAAAGGTACGCTCGTTTGGCACGTTTAATGTAGAAAAATAATATTTTTATATTATTAATAATTGGTCCCGCGGTTTTTTTAAATGTGTCATTCCTTGTAACAGCAGCTATCTACCAATGAAAGTATGCTGTTTCAGAGATTAGTCGGAATAAACAAGGGTTTTGTTTTAATATATTGTTTTTTTTTATGTAGATAAGTATTATACTTTCACTAGCTGTGCCCCATGGTTTCACTTACGTATATTTAGTTTTATGTAATATTAATATTACTACACAACAATAAATACACGTTTAACGAAGTTTCTTTCTTCAAACGGTTTAATATTTTTTATAATAGTTATATATGCGTGCTCTCGCGAACTTTTTTGTAGATCTTAATAAGACCTACAAACCCGGAACCACATAACTCTGTTTGTTGTAGCGAGCGCATAAATAGGTTTTTGATTTTACACCTTGGGTTACAAAATCTTATTTTCTAACGGATCCCAAAATTTTGAAAATATTAATAGCTTATAGCCTTCCTCGATAAGTGGACTATCAAACACTGAAAGATTTTTGAAATCGGACTTGTAGTTCCTGAGATCAGCGTGTCCAAGCAAATAAACTCTGCAGCTTTATAATATTAGTTTAATTGATAATTACAAACAGACACTTCAATTTTATTTATCTGTATCTACAGATTGATTGTTCATCTATCTCTCCTGTGGTCCAAAGATTTGGGTCAGACATTTAAAAAATAAATAACATAGCTCGTATTCCTTTTAGCTAAATGAAAATACCTTTTATGAAGTCAACACTCCATTTTGCCGATCGAGGACGAGAGGCCCCTAGGAAGGGGAGGGGAGGGAAGGCGATTGTGTAAAAATCTAAGAGTTAATATCGTTTGGAGAAAAAAAATAAAATGGGGTGAGAGAATTGCCGGCGGAAATCTCCCACTCCACTTCTAGTGGCAATTCTGCTAAAATAATTTCCGAAAGGAATATTACTGGAAAGGCCATTAGACCAGCGGGATCGTTAGGTACAAGATTTGACTTGACTTTCTCATGTGATTAATTTTGTATTTATAACTAGTTGTGCCCCACGGTTTCACTCACGTAGACGTAATTACATGAGTAGCCGACGGGACTCTTATGTATTTATTAAATAAATGTAGCCTAGGTTACTCCTTGCAACATAAACTAATTGCCAGTGAAAGTTCCGCTAAAATCGGTCCAGCCGTTTTGGAGATTACCCGGAACAAACAGACACACACAGATGGATAGACATACAGAGACAAAAATAAAAATTGGTTTTTCAACGTCAGTACGGCGTATACTTTCATATGCATTTCATGAAAAGCTGTTATTTTGGAATTGCAAACAGGCACTTCAATTTTATTTATCTATATAGATATATAGATATTTGAAAAGAGTAATTTCTTGCTAGGTGCCTTTTAGTAAAAGCAACATTCCGAACCTGGCGGTAGCATGTATTATTCTATATTATCATGTCATTCTGATGGTTTGTAAAGTACTTCGTTGATAGTTAAATAAAAATAGATTTTTGATGAGAACAACCTGGCAGGAACTCAGTAATTACTCTTTTCAAAAATATTATACAATTTTAAGAATACAAAATAAATCATTTAAGAAACATAAGCTCATGGACACAGTTACAATGCACAAATGTTGATAAAAATGTACATAATTAAAATCTAGTAGATCTACTTATATCTAAATGCTTAGCTTGAGATGACCAGCCCCCACAAGCAGCACCTGTTCACAAGTATGACGTGAATGCCAGCCATTGACCTCCTCAACCATTATAGAGGGAAGTGGACAACCAGTCATCCAGACGCCGCCGCAAGCGAAGGCATTTTAGTGAGCATGACAACTCAAGCCAGTCATACAAAGATCAAAACTAATAAATATTAAGAATTGTAGTATACTGTACTTGGGCTACAATTCTTCTTCGTCCATGAGACTACTTACAATATTTATCTGGTAGTACATTATTCCAATTACAACGATAAACTCTCATCCTAAGTTATGGCTTAAAAGTTATTGGAGTGTACACAGTCCTTTATTATTTTAATTAAATATACGCGAGTGCTGTGGCCACAACGGCTGTGGACTTTTCTTAAATATTAAAAAACACTCATTTCTATTTTCCGCTAATTGCCGTCGGGATCAGTTGGTATATACTGTTAAGAGGATTTATATGAATTGTTGTTTATTTTGTTCACTTTTACCCACTTATTTTATGAATAAAATAATATAAAATCAGCTCTAAGTATTTCTTTTTTGTTTTTTTTTAGAACTGAATAAGCCGCTTGTTTGCTGACTAATATGAGCTATTCAAAATATGTTAATTCGATTAGACTTTTTACAAAGTACTTTCAAATTGACAGAATGACATAATCATACAGGATTATACATGCTACCGCCAGGTTCGGAAGGTTGCTTTTACTGAGAAGAACCTGGCAAGAATATAAGAGAATATAAGCTATATAGTTGAATTGAATATTAGTCAATTGATTATCTAAACTGAATCTTAATCAATGCTAGTGCGATACGGTGGTGAAGTAGTATGTATCCAATCAAATTTTAACTAGGTAATTAGGAAAAGTATTTACATTATAGTATTTATTTCAAGGTATTAATATTTATATAAAGTTAACTAATTGTCATGAGACCGTAGTTAACTCAAAAATATATTTAACTTAATCATGATTATACATGCTACCGCCGGGTTCGGAAGGTTGTTTTTACTGAGAAGAACCTGCCAAGAAACTCAATAATTACTCTTGGCAATAAAATATTCAAAATAAATCTCATGAACAATGTAAGCCCATGGATGCAGTTCCTTACAATTAAAAACGTGGAAAGTGTAATAGCTTTACTTTTATATAAATGCGTAGCTTGAGATGACAATGTAATTTTTATTACATTTACTGTGTAATCTTTATTATAATCATGTATATACAATGTGAGCCGTGGTGGCCAGCGGGGCTTGTACCAATGAGTTTTTCTAAAAAACTTATGTGCAGTGATTTCACACCACGTACTGCATATGTCTGATAAGTAATTCAAAGACGTATGTATAGTGCTTGAAACGGCGATAGACTCCATCTGTCACGTTGGCACTTAATCAAATTCGCTGAAAAGTGAGTGTTGTGATAACAACACCTCTGCCTACCCCTTCGGGGAAGACAGGCGTGAGCATATGTATGTATGCATTACTTAATTTACATTACTTAACATTGCTATTCAACATGGCAATGCTGCCAGGCTTCTTGGCACGATCTCGAGAGACACCGACTTAGGCCAAGTTTTGTACTTGTAATTAGTTTTTAGATGACAATTTTATGTTAGAAAAACTCGAGGAGCTCGTGACACAGTTGATATTGCGCTTATCATTCGATCAACGACGTTAAGCAACCCTAACTCTAGCCAGTAATTAGATGGGTGACCGCCCGAGTTCCCTCTGTGCCTCGGAGAGCACGTTAAGCCGTCGGTCCCGGTTGCTAATTTAACATCTTTGGCAATCGTTACAGGTCACTCATAGGCCTAAGAGAGTCTGACAACTGGTAAAACCCAGACCACAGATTTACCTCGTTAAAGGGGTTGCGAAGGTCAGATGGCAGTCGCTTAGTATAAAAATTAGGTGATCGGCCACATCGGGTTGAATGAAGTGCCGACCCCAACAATGTAAGAGAATAGGCCAGGGAGATGACGATGATAATGTATTGTTAAAAAAATAGCTATAGATTTTACGAGTCTGTCCATCTGCCTGTCTGTGCACGCAAGAAATCCAGGAATATAAAAATACTTGTTATATTCTTACTAATATAGGATTCTACAGTTATCGGCCATTTTATTTTAAAAAGCTTTAGAAAAGTAAAGTTAAAGGTTGTATATTTTTTCGATGACAATTACATGCAGCTGTGCAACATGTGCTAGTTTTATGCCAGCAATTTGCCGCCGGGAATCGAACCCGGTAACTGTGGAATCCGTCTAATAGGCAGATGCGATGGAGGTATAAAACGTTATTATAATATAGATATTATATTATACTTGTGAGTTATATTTATGCAAAGAACACCCATAAGTATAATTTATAAAAATATGACTTTTTTACAGCGTTATAAAAGTGCATAGGCAATAATAGCTGGCTGATAGGTGTTTCTCCATACGTATCGTCTATGTTATAAGTATGTTATTATAATTCTATCGATAGGTAGTTAACAGTACTATAAATAACATATGAACCAGAAAATGAAACGACAACCGAAAATAATTATATCAAGAGTCGTGGTGGCCTTGGGGTTCGAGCAGTCGCCTGCTATGCAAGCGACGCAAGTTTGAATCCCAGCGGGGCCTGTACCAATGAGTTTTACTAAAAACTTATGTACAGTGATATCACACCACGTGCTTAACGGTGAAGGAATACATCCTGAGGAAACCTGCACATGTCTGAGAAGTAATTTAAAGACGTATGAATAGTGCCTGAGACGGCGATGGACTCACCCTCTGTCACGTTTGCACTTAATCATTTTCGGTGAAATGTCGGTGTTGTTGTTACAACACCTCTGCTTACCCCTTCGGGGACCCTTCTGGGATGGCGTGAGCATATTTATTAATATATGATCGACGAATGCGTGTGACGCGTGTGACAGATTCACAGCTGATCTGCCACCTGGAGCAGGTGCTTGCACACGCGCACGCGCCTTGACAAGTGCCTGGTGTCAATGTGTGCGTGGGGCGAATGGGGAAATGCGGCATATTATTTAAAATCCATGGTAACTGATGCACACTTATAATAAAAATAGTAATTTCGTATTACATTTTAACATTTTATTCCCAGACCATGATTTTCATGGTTTTTGTTTTGGTATTCAAATTAATTCTCACAAAATACAAGAAATTGAATTGTCGTTGAGGTCGCTTATAAGGTCGTTTTATTTTAAATCTATGGGTTATGAATAAGCCATTTTAACTACTTGTCATTAAGGTTAACGTAATAAGTTGAAGAAATTAATAAAAAAATATATATTATAAGGAAAATAAATTACTATTTTCCAACTAAGTTTTATCTTAATCAGATTTAAAATTGGCAAACGAAAAAATACGCACCTGCTATTATCTATTCTGTACTGGTAAAAGCAATGATTCTATAAAATAAGCTCACTTGCCAATAAATACTATAAAATACAATGTTTTTTTTTCAAATATAAAGTGATAAAATATGAAGATTGAACATTTTCATTAAAATTCCACACAATATCAAACTACCCCAATCTCCCCAGATCACCGCTCTAGAGACTCCTGCGCAGCGCTCCGCCAATCGCGTGCGTGTACGAAATTTGAAATCGTCTCAGCTGACTGGCAGTTAATTCAAAGGAATTTTTGTGAATGGGACTTCAAACTTGTACTGTAACGGTACGAAGGACATCTGGCAATATAAACAGCTGATTTTGACATCGTTCAAAAGAAGTGCACACTTAGGTACTCTATAAGTGTGTGTTTATTATACGTGTGTGGAATTCGTAATTTATAAAAGACGCATTGACTTATTTCATGCTTTGACTCGCGGAACCCTAATTTGTTTTTTAAACAAAAGTACATACATACATATGCTCACGCCTGTATTCCCCGAAGGGGTAGGCAGAGGTGTTTTTATCACAATACCCACTTTTCACCGAATTTGATTAAGTGCCAACGTGACAGATGGTGAGTCTATATAAACAAAAGTTACGGCTAAGTTACTTATTGTAATATTAGTTATCTAGCAGTGAAAGTCCTGTTAAAATCGGTCCAGCTGTTTCGGAGATTATCCGGAACAAACAGACAGACAGACAGACTGAAAAAAGTTTTTAAATTCGTTTTTTAATGTGAGTACCGTGTATACATTTATAATTATAGATTTAGTAAAAAGCTGTTAATTTGGAATTTCAAACAGACACCTCAGTTTTATTTATCTGTTTATAGATGTATAGATATGTATTTTCATGTAAGTATAGTATATACATCTTATGAACAACTCTTAATTTTGAATTACAGACACTTACATTGTATTGCTCTCTATACATTATACTTTACTACATGACTCATAAATAAATTATTCCGTCGATAAATTCCTAAGACAGTCGCTATTCGTTCGTTACACATATTATATCGACTTTCACTTATAATTGAACGAACTCACGATGAATTAATAAACACTTACTAATAACCGATGGTGAAGAGTACATTTAAGGCTTTATAAAAAAGGCTCATTGACTTGTGACGTCTTATAAGACCTTTCGGCGTAAAAAGTGCATACATTTCATTACTTAGTATATAAGGGGGTCTACCATAATCCCCCCCGACCCTTGAATAATGTATGATTTTTTTTTTTGTTGACGAGGGGGTAACCTTCAAAAGGTCCCCGACCGCCCTGGGAGAGGCAGATCGGGGTATGTGGGATTTTTACCTCTCTAAAACCCCCCCGGTGGCCGTCCTCAGTGCTCAGGGGGGACTCCGAGTACTCTGATGGAATGCACCGGTGTCCCCCCACACTTTGCTGGGGCACATCCCCGGGGCAGCTGTGGTGCCGTCCCTAGAGACCTCGCTGTGCAAGGCAGCGCGAGCCACGTCGCGCTGCCACCTTCCCGGGCCCGCGGCTCGGTGGTCAAAGCTCCCACCCCGACCACCGCCAGCAGGCCCTCCGGCCCCCTTTTAGTCGCCTCTTACGACAGGTAGGGGATACCATAGCCATTTTCTTAGACCCTGGCTATTGGGTGGTGAATAATGTATCAAGACCAAGTCAGCGCCCTAGCGCCAGCAACGCACTAAGCCGAGGTCCGAGCCCCACTATGGGGCGCCCTTAGCTGCGTTGTTTAATTTTTTTTTTTATGTATGGAGGCTTAACTCGAAATAATCGGCGTAAGGACCGTATTAAGAACTTCTTGGCTCTGACGTTTCATATTGCACATACATACATATGCTCATGCCTGTATTCCCCGAAGGGGTAGACAGAGGTATTGTAATCACAACACCCTCTTTTCACCGAAGATGATTAAGTGCCAACGTGACAGAGGGTAAGTCCATCGCCGTCTCAGGCACTATACATACGTCTTTGAATTACTTCTCAGAAACATGCAGGTTTCCTCACGATGTGTTCCTTTACCATAAAGCATGTGGTGTGTAATCACTGTACATAAGATTTTTTAGAAAAACTCATTGTTACAGGCCCCGCTGGGATTCGAACTTGCGTCGCTTGCGTAGCAGGCTACTGCTCAAACCTCAAGGCCACCACGGCTCTCATATTGTAATACCAATATTGAACGTCAAAGTAAGTAAGTAAGGCGTTACTGCTATAACAATGAT
Source organism: Watsonalla binaria (assembly GCA_929442735.1). Classification (NCBI taxonomy): domain Eukaryota; kingdom Metazoa; phylum Arthropoda; class Insecta; order Lepidoptera; family Drepanidae; genus Watsonalla; species Watsonalla binaria. The sequence continues at coordinate 10,470,291 of OV838934.1, read as the reverse complement.
AGTTGAGTTTGCATCAAAAAACCCAAGCCCAATGTATAGATTTGTAAATGATCAATCGTTGTCGTCATTCGATATAGTAACGTTCTCCTCGCGCTTGCGCTAATAGCAGCGATACAAATTGTATGGGAATTACATGAATCAGTCACGTGATATATGTTACTCCTGATTATTTATTTATTTAAGTAATCAGAACGGCGAAAACTGGCAGTAGCATGCATAATCCTGTATAATTGTGTCATTCTGATGATATTTTTGACTTTGACTTTGACTTTGAAGTACACTAATTACATACACAAAAGAAAAATAGGGAAAACAGAAGAAAAGCATGAACACTTATCCATTATAACATAATCTTATATTATAATGGATTAATGTTCATTCTTATTATTCAGTTATTTTCGAGTCATCCATAAAAAACATTGACATTTGGATTTGAACCCAAGAGTCCTATATTTTCGAAATGTTAACTTTAACTTAACCCAAGATTGTGTCAAATATATAGATAATAGCTGTGCCCGGCAGACGTTGTATTGCCATATATTTTTTGGGGTGGTCACCCTTATCACTTAGGGGTATGGAAAATAGATAGTAGCTGATTCTCAGACCTATTGAATACGCATATAAAATTTGGTAAAAATCGGTAAAGCCGTTTCGGAGGAGTACGGTAACTAACATTGTGACATGGAAATTTTATATATTAGATAATAATGATTTATAGACATAAGATATTTTTGAAAAATAATTATATTGCACGCCTCCACGGGCAGATTGCATTGATGCTCTATATAAATAAACGGTCATCTTTATACATTACATGCATTTCACGCAATAAATAAACTTTGAACTATTTAGTATAGCTTTCAGGCCAGGTCAGGTATTCTCAGTAAAAGCAACCTTCCAAACCTGGTGATAGCATGTATAATCATGTTATTCTGACTATTTGAAAGTATTTTGTTAAGAATTCAATTCAATTCAATAACACTGTGAACCCTGCGGGGTACAGTAACTTTGTAGATAGGACTCACACCATATTATATATTATACTTCACTCTGTTCAATTATACATATATTTATTATACCTCTCATCAATATCACACAGATATAATGCACCTAAATGTCTAATGAATGCAGTTAAGTGATCACCCTTCAAATGATGACAAGAAACATAACTAACCACAAGGTACATACCTCTAGATGAACATTAACTTGGCCTTAATAAGTTCGCCGCAAGTTAATAACTTAATTCTAGTGTTAACTTTCGTGTTTGTTATGATGTGTTGTAAGCTGTCTGTAAACGTTTCACGTAAACTTACTTTCTAATCTATACATATGTTTATAAGTTTTTCTAAAAAACTTATGTACAGTGATTTCACACCACGTGCTTAACGGTGAAGGAAAACATCGTGAGGAAGCCTGCATATTTCTGAGAAGTAATTCAATGACGTGTGTAAAGTGTCTGAAACGGCGATGGACTCACCATCTGTCACTTTGGCACTTAATCATCTTCGGTGAAAAGTGGGTGTTGTTATTACAACACCTCTGCCTACCCCTTCGGGGAATACGTGACAGATAGTGAGTCTATCGCCGTCTCAGGCACTATGCATACGTCTTAGAATTACTTCTCAGAAATATGCAGGTTTCCTCACGATGTTTTCCTTCACCGTAAACCACGTGGTGTGAAATCACTGTACATAAGTTTTTTAGAAAAACTCATTGGTACAGGCCCCGCTGGGATTCGAACTTGCGTCGCTTGCGTAGCAGGCACCACGGCTCTAACACAACAAACATAACATACAAATCTTTCCTCTTTATAATATTAGTTTAGATCATATTTTAAGAAGTACTTCAGACTTGCCGTAGTCGCAATCGCCACTCTGTAGACAGCCTACCAAGAGCCTAATTATAGTCTTCACTTTTTGCAATCGTTATAATACGAACAACGGACAATTGTTGTTAAATGTAAGTGCTATGGAGTCGGAATGGCCGCGTTTATCACCTTAATTTGTACGTTTAGTTAATTAACAAGTAGATAATTATGATTTGTTACTCAATTAAAGGGATTTTATTCGTGTAAAGATTAACCACCATAACCGTTTTATTAAAACAGCACATAATAAGTAGTCTTGAAACTTTTTGTGATGTTATTGTTTCGAGATTTTTTTCTGATTCTCCATCAAGTAGTATTTTTAGATAACTTTTGAAATATACATACATATGCTCACGCCTGTATCCCATGGGGGTAGGCGGAGACCACTGTATGCCACATGCTACGATCCTTACATACTTCTTTCGCTTTATCCACATTCATGCATCTCTTTATACAGTTTCTTCGGTAACGAGTGCTCCGAATTTGACCTTTCTGAAAAATACTATTGATTTGGTCATAGTAGTTGTTCCTTGGACGCCCTCTACCAACACTTCCTGTCACATTCGCTGTATAAATTTGTTTCGTTAATCGCCTTTCGATATGTCCAAACCATCTCAACATACTTTTTTCAATTCTAGTCACCGCACCATTCTTCAACTTGCAACTGTCTTCTATTCAAATATAACATCATAAAAAGCACTAAAATTATTTGTAATTTACAGTTAATTACAAAAAATCTACCAACGGGCGTCAATGTCAAATTTAATTCAACGGCTGAATGTTAGCAATGGAGGGGTGCCTGACAAATATTCTTGGTCTTTAAGCTTCGCTCTTGTCGGTGGAGCTATCGCCACTCTTGCCTCTTTTGGGAACAATTCTTGACCCCATACGACATTACTCTCGTTGATCCTTAAGGTAATAGCTTCTCCCTTGGTCTTCCTCTTCCTCTCCTCCCCTCCAGTACTAGATTGTCATGTCGTATCAAGTATCCAACCATTTTTTTATATTTATTTTCGATCGTTCTCAGCATTGTTATTTTCTTGTTTATACCCAGCGAATTATTTCCATTCTTACAAATATAACACAGATAATATTAATTTGCAAAATAAAAATCAAACAACGACTCAAGAAAATATAGCTAGGTACTTACCAATTACTATCAGGACCATTGGTGACCATCAGGAGCAGAATTTGGAAATCGCATACACTGCAAAAACACAACCTAGCATTATCACAGATACGACATACAAGAATCTAACTGTTAACGCTCTTATTTTGTATAAATATATGTCCAAAAGCTGGATTTATTTTTCTAAGACCCGCGACGTCTCAGCTCATTACGGCCGAGGTTCTCGTTAGACTGAATAGTTATGTGGAGAATGTATTGATAATGTTTTATCTACCCTCAGCTTGATTAATATTTTTTAAATATCATATACACTATGTTGTTGTCTCTATGTCACCGGTGTTGCCAGCAATCAAAAACTTTATAAGGATTCATAGTCTAATTTATAGTGAATAGGTTATAGAATTCATAAAAAAATACGTCTAAAACAGCATATTTATTGCTATTTCTATGAATTCAAGAATTGTTACTCTTCACTATCTATAGTATTTAATCTTTGTATTTGTATTCTGTTTATCATTTTTGTAAGTACTATAGATCATTGATTGCGAATCCAGTCAGAAAAGTAACTAGATTTACAAATGATTAAAACAATAGCTGCAGCTTACGTGTGAGAGATGATGATAAACTAACCGTGATGTATCTTTGGTGAAAAGTGGGTGATGTTGCACCATTAGCGTTTAAATTAAAGGCTGATAACAAAATTTACAATTTTATTGCTCTTATCCTGTGGCAGTCATAGCCGTAAAGATTTATAGCGTACAGAGGTCATAGAATTAGGAGGTCAATGACATCTGCGCACGCGCAAAGTTGGCGACGCGTGTCAAACTACCTACATAAGTATTACTTACTAACAATTGTATATACTGCTGGTAATGATTTCATAATTTAATATGACGCTTATTTTTATGTGCATAAAGGTGTTATTTGCACGCAGTTAAGCTAGAAAGTGTACAATAGTGTGGTATTATTTCGCTGTGATTCGATTGTTTTTATTCAGAAGAGTGGAAATGTTTAATTACGTATACAAAATGTTAGGAAATAGTTGAATTGCAGATGTGTTCGTTTGTTTGTTGCTATGCGGTTAGTTTAGGCTCCAGTTAACACATTTGTGTATGATAACCGCTGGTTTTGTTGTAACAATGGTACATCGGCCATGGCTACGAATAATTTTAATACTCATAGAGATTTTATATAAAAAAATATTTTGTATGATTTTTACGTCACATGTAGTGCCATATACATAAAATATACATAAAATTGTACTGAAAATATTATATAATTTAATCTATGCATATTATAAAGAGGAATGGTCTGTATGTATGTTTTTTAACGAATTGGCTTAAGAATAATTTAATTTCCATATTATCACTGGTTAATATAGGCTATATTTTATCCAAGTACTCCCACGGGAACGAGAACTATGCCGGTGAAACCGTCTGACGACCACTAGTATATTATATTGATTATTATTTTTCATTCCAAGGACGTCACAAAGTTCCCAAACCAATCGTTTGGGTTGTGATAAGCCCGTATTAGTTAGTTTTTATATATAGGGAATAAAATTTAGTATTAAAACCCCACATTCTGACTGGCCAGAACCAGATCAGACCAGTCAGAATATTAGTTTCCTCATGTTTTCCTTCACCGTAAATCATCTGTTTAAGCAGAGCGTATTAAGAACTTCTAAGGTTTGCCTCTTCATTTTCCCAAGTTTTGTGTATTTTAAGTACAATGGAAAAAAGGCACGCAATAACATCATCATCTCCACTTATCCCATAGATTGTTTGGGTCTGCACTTGATTCAACCCGATGTGGCTGATCACCTGATTTTTATACGAAGCGACTGACATCTGACCTTCGCAATCTCTTCTACCAAGAACATCGATAATCAGGGCTAAGCCAGTTGGATGGTCTTAAGCCTATGACTGACCTGTAACGATTGCTAAATATGTTTAATTGTCAACCGGGACCGACGGCTCAACGTGCTCTTCGAGGCACAGAGGGAACTCGGGCGGACACCCATTCAACTACTGGCATGGCAATGGGTGGCTTAACTTCGCTGATCGAATGATATGCACAATAGCAACTGTACCACGAGTTCCTCTCGCAGGCAGGTAATATCATCAACGTCTTCTTCTCGCGGTGCCTCTCCACTTTGTCCTTATTTTTTGCAAGCTTAAACAATTCTGTGACGCTGTTTATCCCAGTCCATTGCCTCAGGTTTCGGAGCCATGACAACTGCCTCCTTCCGACTCGCCGTTTCCCCTCAATTGTTCCCATCATTATATTCTGGAGAAGGTTGTAGGGCTCATGTCGTAGCACATGTCCGAGATATGCTACGTTCCTTCTCTTAATTCTCCTAAGTTCCTTCTCTCATGAGTTCTCTGGATCTTTTGACGTAAAAACATGGGGCACTGAAGTCCTTAATTCGCGCTACATTCATAATATATATTGTACTTTAGCAAGCAGGGCCATTGACAGTGTCATCGAGGCTACGAGTCCGACAAATGACCCTATGACCCTTCACTCAAAAGAACTTAGATTACAACTATATGTGGAACTAATAGGTGAAGGGAAAGGAAAACAGTACAATTGCGTCACTCCACAATACATCACAGATTATAAAAAGAACTATATTACCCTTTCAATTTAAATATTCTATTCATACAAGACATAGAGAGATTGATGCGTCACATTAAAATATGTACGGTAATAATTTACAAGATACAATCTTATTTATTCACTAATAATAAACTTTATGACAACTGACATAAAGATCATTTTATTATATCCTACTGCAAAGGATAATTCGGTAAGTTTCTCCGCGTGAAGTTTTGGCTGTCTTCGAATATGCAGTGTACGTGATCCTTGCTACACCAGTAATAAGGGTGATTTTTATTCAGTTATTTATTTGGTAGTACGCTTTTCGAGAGGTGACGAGGTAGGAAAATATTCGGCTTAAGAACATAGATGTGGAGTGATAGTGCGTGACCATATTTTAGGGTTGACAAAAGTGTGAAATAAATGGTGCTTAAAAAAAATTGTCTTAATATTCTTGGTAGTCTCATTGTCATAATATTCTCGATAATATTTATGTAGAATACAAGAAAATTTAGGTAGATATATTATGCCCCGCGGTTTCACCCGCGTAGACTTAATTTCATGGGTGGCCCGCGGAACATTACTTATATTTTAAATTAAAGTAGTCTAAGTTACACCTTGTAACTTTAGCTATCCATCAATGAAAGTCCCGTTTAAATCGGTCCAGCCGTTTCAGAGATTAAACGGAACTAACAGACTGACTGATAAATTTTTTTAATCGTTATTTCTATATCAGTACCGTGTATACTTTCATTTGCAATTAGTCAAATGATGTAAAATTGTATAGATATATCCACTATGTCGTCTCACAGCCCCTGTAAGGGAGCTGGGGAGACCGTTTCGGGGCTTTTGGCCCCCTGACGGTGGTGTCGATCGCCGCGCGGTGATCCGCGCGGGGCGTTGGGTTGGTGCGCCTGCACCCGGAGGGGTGCTGGCCGATGACGTCGCCTGGACACTGGGCAACCAGTGAGTGTGGCACGCGTGAGAGATCCTCTTCACGCCGCTCTCAGTGCGGTACAAGCCAGCCGGGTGAGACCCCGTGGGGGGAGGCCCAGCTAACGACCAGCGAGCAGGCGACCACTAGGTGTTCTCACGGTGTCGCGTGGAAGTCGTCGTGCGCGCGAAGGAGCTCGCGCGCGTAGGGCCGGCCTTCCGGTGGTCGCGCGTGCAGAGGCGCGAGGTCCCGCAGGTGCGGGTGCTGCGACCGGTCTGCCCGCGCGAACATGTTGGAGGCCAGGCGGCGGATGAAGTCGTCCAGGCTCTGTATAGATATAGATTTCTCGAATCTGATAAAGTCAGTGTCTCTGAAATTACAATTCTCGGGGTTCGATCCCAGCTTCAAAGATTATCGGGACTAACACTAAGGCATCTTTTAGCATTTTGATCTATTTTATTGAACTTAGTTACCAGGACCAATGAATATATGCTAACACCATCCTAGAGGGGTCCCCGAAGGAGTAAGCAGAGGTGTTGTAACAACAACACCCACATTTCACCGAATATGATTTAATGCCAAGGTGATAGAGGAGTCCGTCGCCGTCTCAGGCACTGTACGTCATTTAATTACTTCTCAGACATATGCAGGTTTCCTCACGATGTTTTCCTTCACCGTAAATCACGTGGTGTGAAATCACTGCACCATGAGTTTTTAGAAAAACTCATTGCATCGCCACCAATGAAATTATTACTTATTTTCTCATTATAGTAAATTGTTATAATTACTTGTGTTTTTGAATAATTCGTAGATAAGGTGGGTGAGGTACTATTACATGTACGTAATTTGATATCAGCTTCTAAAGATATTCAAAGTGACAGCCCTAGGCCACTGTTTATTTTCCAACAGTGCGCTGACGCATCCCGTGACTCACTCCCGGTTTAAGGCAAACTTTACCTACTCGATCCACATGCCAATTATGCTGTTAAATAATAATGTGACATAATGATCAACACTTTTCATGCGGTCTATACAAGTGCTTTTTTATTTATACGAACGCACATGTATTGTGGCCATGAATTGATTTCAGCAAAGGATTGAAATTGGAAAGACATGAAGGAATGACGTATGACTCTCAAGTTAGCACTTAATTATGAAATGAAAAATGGATGTTGTAACACCTCTGCCTGCTCCTTCGGGAACACTTCTGGGAAGGCGGGAATGTATGTATGTAAACTACCTAGGTGGTGATTCTAAAGACTTGAAGAGTTATTGAAGATGTAAGGTTTCGTTGGGGTAAGTTCGAAGCAGGTATAAGACCATGGAAATTTCTGACAAAATGAGCCTTATTAAGCGGACATCGTTGTATATCGGAGATGGATTTAATGGGGCTGTGGATAATGTTGCCCGCTTCACAAAATATGGCCTATTTCGCTGGAAATATCTGCATACTGTCTTATACCATGGTCGAATTTACGAAGGGGTAGGCAGAGGTGTTGTAATACACCCACTTTTCACTGAAGATATTTAGTACCAAGTTGACAGCTGGTGAGTTCATCGCCGCCTCAGGCACTATACATAAGTCTTCGAAATACTTCTCAGACAAATCCAGGTTTCCTCACGATTTTTTCCTTCACCGTAAAGCACGTGGTGTAAAATCACTACACATAAGTTTTTAGAAAAACTTAGTACAAGCCCCGCTGGGATTCGAAATTGCAATTGCGTAGCAAGCGACTGCTCAAACCCCACGGCCACCGGGACAACTATACTATAAATATACAATTTAAATAGCTAGCTCCTTTATTAGACAGATGGGAAGGATAGCTATCTAATTGCAGTGGTGCATCTGCCTTAAAGGCATATCAATGGTTAGAATTGATTGCAGCTTTGCCGACTGCAAGTAAAGTGATCGCAAGATGTTTAACAAGTTGGTATAATGATGAATTGGAAGCGTACTAATGTCGGCTTCATGCTTTAAACCCGCGCACGCACACATGGACACATATTTTTTGAAACCAAATGAATTTTATGCATGGGAAAGTGTTTGCAGATTTATGAAAATACACGATCTATATAAGAGCCGTGGTGGCCTTGAGGTTTGAGCAGTCGCCTGCTACGCAAGCGACGCAAGTTCGAATCCCAGCGGGGCCTGTACCAATGAGTTTTTCTAAAAAACTTATGTACAGTGATTTCACACCACGTGCTTTACGGTGAAGGAAAACATCGTGAGGAAACCTGCATATTTCTGAGAAGTAATTCAATGATGTATGTAAAGTGTCTGAGACGGCGATAGACTCACCATCTGTCACGTTGGCACTTAATCATGTTCGGTGAAAAGTGGGTGTTGTGATTACAACACCTCTGCCTACCCCTTCGGGGAATACAGGCGTGAGCATATGTATGTACGATCTATATAGTAATGTAGTTACTATGACTAACGAATTGGTATTGGGCTCTAGTAGTCGTAGCGGCACCCCACGATGAAGCTATGAGGAACCCGGCGGTCCCGACACCTTAGTGCGGGATGCCCCAGGAGGGTCGATCCTGTGCCGATCCCTCTCGGGGTCGACGGCAACGCACGCCCCAGACCGTCCACCCAATGGCCAGGGTCTAAGGATATGGCTATGGTATACCCTGCCTGTCGTAAGAGGCGACTAAAAGGGGGCCGGAGGGCCTGCTGCCGGTGGTCGGGGTGGGAGCTTTGACCACCGAGCCGCGGGCCCGGGAAGGTGGACTTGCACAGCGCGGTCTCCAGGGGCGGCCATACAGCTGCCGCGGGGATTTGCCCCGCCAAAGTGTGGGGGACACCGGTGAGTTCTATCAGAGTACCCGGAGTCCCCCCTGAGCACTGAGGATGGCCACCGACCTGCCTCTCCCAGGGCGGTCGGCGACCTTTTGAAAGTTTCCCCGTCAACAACAAAAAAAAATGAGGGTCGCTCCTGTAAGTGATGCCTGCTTTGAGTCATCGGCAGGCCTCCTTAGCGACGACGTCGTAGTCTGGGAAGTGGCGGGCGACGTGCAGGCGGCTCGGGCACTTTGGTGCAAGCTGACTTGTGGGGGTCGCCCCTAGCGTGATCTGCAGCATTACTGGGGAACACGAGGCAATGGGTTCGAGCCCTGGGTCAGGCAAAGTGCTATTGCCGTATTGGGGTTTTCCATTTGTAATTTTCCAGTAATTGACTAGCTGTTCCCCACGGTTTCACCCGTGTAGATTTAATTTTTTGGGTGACCCGCGGAACTTTAATGTTTTTTTTTTTATAAAAGTAGTCTGAGTTACATTAGCTATCTACAAGTGAAGCTCCCGTTAAAATTGGTTCAGACAAACAGACAAAGAAAAAAATTTTAAATCGTTTTAGTCACATCAGTACCTTATATACTTTCATATGCATTTACTGAAAAGTTGTTATTTCGGAATTACAAACAGACACTTCAATTGTATTTATCTGTATGAAAGATTTGCTCACTTTTACATACAAGGTGATTTAACCGAGTAATTTTATTTGCAAGCTTAATAAACAAGAGGAATTAATTTGTCATTGCATTTCGTTTTCTTCGCTGCATTCTCACTTTTACCCCTATAGAAATAAGGCATAAAGTTATTCAAACAGACAGACAGCTCATATGTTAGTATATGTTGCAGGTGGCTAGATACAAATCGATCTAGCCTGTCTAGTTAATAATTAAGAGACTGATATTCCTGTCTTGTTAACTTATTTCTGATTAGTTATAGATATAATGTGTTTGCATTCCGTTTTAAAAAAGTTTATTTAAATTTATGTACTTATTTAGCATATGAATGCTGATAAAATAACCATTAGATCAGATACTATTCACCCTATATCTTCGTTATGAATACATCATTATCTAAACAGATAAATAAAATGTATGTGTCTGTTTGTCATTATAATTAACAGCTTTTTAGTAAACGCACATAGAAGTATATACGTTACTAACATAAATAAACAAATTGGCTGTCTGTTTGTTCCGGGTCTCTTAAACGACTGGACCGATTCTAATGTGATTTTCATACTATTTCATATTGGCAGATAGCTAATATTATGAGGAGTTACTTAGGCTACTATTATTTAAAAAAAACATTAGCATTACGTTGGTCATCCATGAAATTAAGTAAAGTAAGTAAGTTAAGTAGCGTAAAGTGTAAACTTATTGCAGACGATAGCTAATAACTAAAATAAATTAGTACGAGAGCAGAGAAAAAAGCAGCTGACATGAAAAATATTTTATTTATAAACAACTGTCTCTTTTGACGTATGTATATAAAAAATACCATAAATAATTACAAAATAGTTTACAACACTTATTCATATTAAATTAATTGCTGTTCGTTAGTCTTGCTAAAACATGAGAATGGCTGGAGCGATTTGGGTAATTGGATGCTGATAAGCAATAATGTGTCAACCCACAAAAAGTCAAATTCAAAGGTTTTGATATATTTTGATAATGCATCACGTATTTAACATTCTAAAAAAGTGTTTCAAGTCATCTGAAACATAAAAGTACGTAAAAAATGGATTTATGTCATAAAACAAATCTTAAATCACGTATACAATCATCTTAAGACGCCATTTTCTCAAAACCAAGTTTATGCGGGTTGACACATTATTGCTTATCTGCATCCAATTTTGATCTTGATATATTTATGAAAGTTCAGGGTAGGTTTAAACGGTGAAAACCATAAATAATAAGTAATGGAAAAGGTGATACGAAGTTCACCGGGTCAACTAGTATTCATATATTTATTGCATTTTAGTTAGTTACATGAAAGATGCAAAATAATCATAATTATATTTAATATTAAGTACGTCTTTATTAACAAAATTTCTAGTTATTTAACCATAATTATATTTTAATTTGGCAATTCGTTTGGGATTATAAATATTACCGCAGAGTTCAAATGGTTGCTTTGAGCCCGGAAAAATATCGTCAATTGGTCTTCTTTTTTTTCTATATTAATCGCAACTCCAATAACACTATAAATCTATGAATGCAGTTCACAGTTAAGGTAAAGGCGAATCATACGGACATTTTTTTTTTCTTTCAATATTAAGGAAACGCGCAGTAATTTTTAAATGTCAATACCGATCAGTTGTGTCAGTATCATAGCTGACATAACATTTTGATTGCGGCCATAAACGGTTGATATTTTCGGGGTGTCATTTGGTGTCGGGAATCGTAATTTCTTACTAGAATTGCTATGCAAGTAGGTACACTTATCATCTTATTTTGTGTCTGGTATATAATCGTTATTGAAATTAATAATAAATGATTATTATTATAATTATTAATTTATATATTATTATTATAATGGTGTCTAAGTACGAGTATTGTTTACATGTATAATTTCATTGTACTAAGTACTAAACTGAAATTAAACATTAAACTATGATTAAGAAAAGAGCGTATAATTTACCTCCAAATCCTTAAGAATGTATGTTGAAAAATAAAGAAGTTACAGAGCAAATATGAAAAACATTCGCTTATACTGTCCATGACTGGTGACTTTACCTTATGATGTGAATGCCAGCCAACGTTCTAGGTAAGCAGACCTCTCCAGTTCGCTTTAATCTTTTCTTTATAAAGAAACTCAAGGGTGTCCAGCAAATTTGTTGGCCTACATGAATCAATGGGTACTCAGTCAATAAATAGAAATGTAACATAAGGACGACTTCACAGGTATTAATTGGAGCACGAATATAAGGATGTCGGATTTAGTCATACTATATTTTTTTTACGACGGAGGAGGTAACACATCGGCGCGGTTGATGGTATGTAGTTATCGTATTGTCAATAACATACACCTGGGGTATCACACGCGTCAAAAACTCTTCACACCTTATTTCAAGAACGATTATAATGAAATGAAAAGATGTGGTTGAGAGCTACTGGTAGTCTAACACATTTTTTAGAGGTTCCAGTATTTCCTAGTACAAACTTTAAACTGAGACAGCTGAAACCGCCTATGGGAGCTGACCTTCTATAATCTTTATTTTGTGTCCTAATCTTGGACCCAAACACGTTTGGGATGAGTGGGGGCTAAGAGGAGGTCAGAAGGGACTTATTAATATCACCCTTTGTAGTAGATTTACGTATATAGCGCCCTTTGTTGAGGGTTACATGGGGATTGGCATATTTAGGCTTAGCGACCATGGAAATATCTTCAAAAGAAAAGATGATATAAGCTATCTATCCATAAACGCTTTAACCCGCTGCTTTGTCCATAAGAACATTTCAACAAAATCGGTTCAGCCTTTTATCCTTGAAGCGTATAGCCATGTCGACAGAAATAATAAAAATAATATAGAAATTGTATTTAGTAATTTGTTACCACTTGCCTAGGCGAAGGAAAATATACATATATCTCGGAAAAAAATCAAGTAAATGTATAAATAGTGCTTGAGTTGGAGATTAATTCACCATTCGTCATAATCATCTTGGGCGATAAGTGCTGTAACCTTCCCCATTGGGGACTCTTCTGGAGCGGTGTAAGTGTATCATAGCATAACAGCCTTTAAACCATGCGGTTACAATGCGTGGGGTGGGGTGGGAATTACGAGGTGCCGGGTTCGATTCCCGGTCGAAAAATAGATATTGGGTTTTTCAACACAATTCTGACAGCACTTTTCAGAACCGGGTCAAAAGTAACATACGCTACACGTAATATATTGATAACAAACAAACCGACGTGCGTATAATGGATATACGGAATTATTGGTAGAGGAAGAGCGGAAATCAGCGATCGGGGAACTGAGCAATATCCTGTTAATACTACCACTCCCTACTGTGCCAGTTATTGGAGGCTTTACCTCACTGTTTACCTCATTGTTTACCTCATATTGCTTTCTGCATTCTGGGGATCGCTTCAAATCTAGTTACATCGATGTCATTCTTTATAGTTATAAGCAAACAAAACAAATCATGTTCATACACCGCCATCTCTACCCAAACTAAACATCCTAATATTATAAAGAGGAAAGGTTTGTATGTGTGTTTGTAATGACTTGGCTCAAAAATTACTAGATACATTTCAAAATTTATTTCACCATTTGAATGCTACATTATCACTGATTAATACAGGTAATATTTTATCACCATACTACCACGGAAACAGGAACTACATGGGTGAAACTGCGTGTCGTCTTTTAGTTATTTATATATTATGGCAAACTTAAAATGTTGGATGATCATTTACATTCTACACTTAAATATTTACTGGTTACGCTCAAAATTATACGGAATAAAATTCCACTCCGAGCCATCCCAGGCCCGTTTAGGCGCGGGATATTAAATTCGGGGTTGTATTGTAAAAAATTAAATCGGGTTATTGAATCATAAGTCATTTTTAATTGCGCCATATTTCACGCACACAATAGTGGCCGGCGGGTAGGCACAATACGCCGAGAAACAATCACAAGATTCAGCTTCCAGCTTGTGCTTATTTATATTATCGCCGTTTACACTCTCGCCTAACTTTCTGCGATTAATTGGTTATAAAGTGATTAATTGATTGAAGAATATTGTCTTTGCTATACTCAGTTGTATATTGAATTATTTGCCTTCTATAAAGATGAGCAAAGTAACATTTATTTCCAGTTTTTAAAAAGCCGTGTGGTTTGACCAGTCGCCTGCTATGCAAGTGACACAAGTTCCAATCCCAACGGGGCCTGTACCAATGAGTTTTTCTAAAAATTTATGTGAAGTGATTTCACACAAGTGCTTTAAGGTGACGGAAAGCATCGGGAGGAAACAAGCATATGTATGAGAAGTAACTCAAAGAAGTATGTATAGTGTCTGAGACGGCGATGGACTCACCCTCTGTCACGTTGGCAATCAATCATATTCGGTCAAATGTGGGTGTTGTTGTTACAACACCTACTTATATCTTCGGGGATCTTTCTGGGATGGCGTGAGCATATATATATTTCAAAAATTTCGTATTATATAGTTACCTTATACTACAAAGATGGAATAAACGTTTGCAACACCACGAGTGTCACGAGTGCATTACCTATCTATACAGATGAATAAAATTGGAGTGTCTGTTTGTAATTCCAAAATAACAGCTATTCACTAAATGCATATGAAAGTATATATTGTACTGACCTAAAAAAAATATTTTCAAAATATTTATCTGTCCGTCTGTCTGTTTGTTCCGGATAATCTTAGAAACGGCTGGACCGATTCAAACGGGACTTTACAAGGAGTATTTTAGGCTACTTTGATTTAAAAAAAACTTTTAGGGTTTTACGAGAATGAAATTATATCGACCCTTGTGAAACCGTAGGGCACAGCTAATTTTTAAAACAGGAAGCCAACATAAATATTACTAGCAGAGTACCTTTACTCTTCCTAAACCTTACTCACCGCAGAAATACAACACTAATCTAAGCTAATATTATTTGACTGGGATTTTCTATAAGGTGAAGATACATCACCCAGTCAGGCAGCTCTGGAATCGAAACGGGAGATAAATGTTCTAGGACCTCTCTTGCAACAAGAAGACAACGCATTAGAATAAATATACATTTTACAAGCAGCAAAAATCTGGGGCAGGTTATTGAAATAAAAACGTTTACTCAATTGAGCTTAAGGGTTTTCAATCTTAAAGATTATGAAATTTACTCTTTTATTTACGGTCAAAATAATGTAGATTTGTTTTGATGGGCAAAGTGTCTGGGAAGAGGCCAGTAGGCCGAAGGGGGAAGTCGTGGCTGCGCAATATCCTCGAGTGGACTGGCATCAGCAGTGCTGCTGCTCTCTTCCACCTCGCGAAGGATAGGCAGAAGTTAATCAACTGACAGCCAACCTTCAATAACTGGAGAGGCACTACTATAAGAAGAAGTAGTTTTGCATAATGCAGATAAAACGCGTGTAACGTATATGCGACCGGCCACGACTGACACCTCTTACTGAGTGCCTAGTGCGAGTTTTCTTAAAATCGCCGTCACAGGTCACCGCGTCGACGTAAACGCAGATTTGGTGGGCTCCAAATAGTGTCATCTTTAGGCGGACAGACAGCGTTGTTTCGATCCTATACACATCTGCGTTTACGTCAACGCGATGACTTGTGACGACAACAGTTAACCTCGCACAAATGCCACTGTATCACGCCTATTTCTGCTTATTTTCTGGAGTGTGTCATCTCGAACAATTTGTTCCTACATATCTGTGTGTTTAAGCTGTTGTGGCAGAAACTAATATTTCGTGTCATTGCTAAGTTATCATTCGTTTCGTGTTACACGTAAACATACACATGTGATAGACACGTGATGAAACTTTGCACCCGAAAGTAATTTTCACTCACATTACAATGATTTCTATGAATCACGAGTAGTGGCAATGAAATTATTTTTTGATGATCTTTGTGAGTCACCATGTGACTCATACTAGACACGAGACTAATTTAAATGTTACAAATCAGTATTGAGTTGGCATGAAATAATCCAAGGTTAACTTTCTAGTTATTGGAGCAGGAGTTACTCATAGTTTGTTACAGGGGGCAAACAATGCTGCAATGCAAAGAAGTTCTTTGCTTTGACGTTTAAATTCACGGTACAAAAATCTAAGGTAAAAGCTCAGAATTTCTTAATACGCTCTACTTAACCTTAAAAACGAGTTACCTAAAATAACCTACCTTGAATTAGTCATCTTATGAGTATGTAAAATAAAATTATAAATGTGCTCCCGCCATCCCAGAAGGGTCTCCGAAGGGGTAAGCAGGGGTGTTGTAACAACAACACCCGCATTTCACCGAATATAATTAAGTGCGAACGTGACAGAGGGCGAGTCCATCGCCGTCTCAGGCACTATACATAAGTCTATGAATTACTTCTCAGACATATACAGGTTTCCTCACGATGTTTTCCTTCGCCCTAAAGCACGTGGTGTAAAATCCCTGCACATAGGATTTTTTAGAAAAACTCATTGGTACAGGCCCCGCTGGGATTTGAACTTGCAGTCCTTGCGTAGCAGGCAATTGCGTGAACCCCACAGCCACCACGGTTACGAGTCTTAAGGATTTTAACCTGACTTTCTCTGGCAGATAGCTAATGTCACAAGGAGTAACTTAGGCTACTTTAATTTAAAAAAAAACATTTTTCTACACGGGTGATACCGCAGGGCATAGCTACTTTTGAATAAAACCCACAGCCTTCATAGCTCTACATACACTATGTTTATAGTTTGTTCCCCTACATGTCAACTATAAACTCGCTGACGCGTTGCATTAGTTCAAACAAACAGTTTAGTAAGTTAATACTTAACAATTGGGTGACCGCTTTTCGAACAAAAAATAACATAATCTGGTTACCTCTGACAAAACGCCTGAGGGCTTTGAACTTACGCTCCGTGAAATTAGGGTAAGTGTGACACTTATTGACACTTTAAAATAAGCGATGTATTTAATCAAATGACGTGGAACGATAAAAATAATTTATTAAAACAATCATCAAAAAGTCATCCCACATGGGTCCCCAAAGTGTTAAGCAGATGATTCAGAAGAAGATAATTCAGTGCCAACGTGACAGATAGTGAGTCCATCGCCGTCTCAGGCACTATACATACGTCTTTGAATTACTTTTCAGACATATGCTGATTATCTCACGATATTTTCCTTCACCGTAAAGCAAGTGGAGTAAAATCACAGCATTTAAAGTTATAAAAAAACTCACTGGTTCTCTCACTCACAGAACACTGGGATTAGAACTTGCGTAGCTTGCTTAGCAGGTGATTGCTCAAACACCACAGCCACTGCGATCTCTAAAACTTGAAAATATTGTCGCTTTCTTCTCCCGTTCTTACATCACGTTATTTGCGGTCGGTGTAATATGTTTCTCACTATGTGTCAGTGTAGATGACATCTTTGTATTTACTTACAACGTAGCAATCTTCTTTCACACAATGCATCCATCGTTTCTTTCGTGTTTCCTTTTTCCCTTGGAATCTGAGCCATCGAGGGCGAGGTGCAACCTCTGGCATGTCTCCCTGCCTATTCCTCCCATGGCCAATCTGGAAATCACTAAATAGACTTCAGACTCAAATCGGTCGGAGCAAGGACAGCATGATCCGTGAAACCCCACCTGGTTTCACGGATGACGCCAACATATGTGTACTGTGTGTACGCTGCACCCCAAACTATGGCCCACCTTATGTCGTGCCCTGCGTGCACCACCAGCTGCACGCGGGAAGATCTGATGGCTGCCATGAATAATGCTGTTTAAGTAGCCAAGTTCTGGGCTACAACAACTTGAAATGTCTGTCATCGACACCATAAGAAGAAGAAGTTTCTTTCGTTCTGAGACCCCGTAAGATAGCGTAAGAATATTTTGAAGTACAATCAAATAGTGGTTAAACATTTTGAAAGGCGCTAGTTAATGACAATGATTAATAGTAGGTCTAGTGCCGTCACGACGTTTGAGCACTGGCCTTGTGAGCTCAGTAGTATTTTTTTTTGATCTTGTTGGAGCGGAATGAACGAATACCTGTAGTTATACCTGCTAGTATCACTGAGTACTTATAGCTCGTGACTAGCAGCGCTTACCCTACACCATATTCGACCTATTTCTGTCGACCACATGTCTCAGATTACATCCATGTGAATATAAAAAAAAGATATAGTAATAATAGTCGGACGCGTTAGCAACATATTGTTAGCTGTTAATTTGTTTGTTTGTGCGTCGTAAACAACTCCCGTTTCATGTCGGGAGCGGGAGGAGCAGGGTGGGGATAATTGTATTTGAGCATTATGGGGGAATTGCTATACTTACGGCTCGTTAGTAAGTTGTGTATTTAGTTGTGTGCCAAAGCCAAAAAGGAATACTTCTTGGAATTGTTTCGAATTATCGAGACTTTTAAAAAAAAATCTTCATAGCTCAATGTACATAAGTTTTTTAGAAAAACTCATTGGTAAAGGCCCCGCTGGGATTCGAACTTGCGTCGCTTGCGTAGCAGGCGACTGCTCAAACCTCAAGGCCACTACGACTCTTTTAACATTATGGTACCTAAATATTATATTAGAGATTTTATTCATGACATACGAATATTCATATGAAATTCTCGAACTCGAACCCACAAGTAGTTAGGGGGCAGTTGGAAGAGCCCCTGCACGGTTTGCAGAATTCGTGGGTTCGAGTCCCGCCTCGTGTTTGTATTTGTCTTACCATTGTTAAGAATTATAGTACCTAGTAAGTATGTATGTTTAGAAACTAAAACCCGACTACTGGAGAAAACACGCTCTCAAAGGTATGAAACAAGTGATATTAATTCATTTGCCATCATCAGCCTCGGGTATCTTCTGAACTTCATACTAATGAGAGCTTGATTTTTCAGTAGTATTACAGCATGAGAGGCAACCTTGTTCGAAGCATCAATAAGCCATAGTAAAATACAAAATAAATAATCTCACGCCATCCTTGAAGGGTCCCTGAAGGTGTAGGCTGAGGTGTTGTAATAACAACACCTACATTTCACTGAATGTAATTAAGTAACGTGACAGAGAGTGAGTCCATCGCCGTCTCAGGCACTATACATACGTCTTTGAATCACTTCTCAGACATATGCAGGTTTCCTCACGATGTTTTCCTTCACCGTAGAGAACGTGATGTGAAATAACCACCCTTAAGTTTTAACAAAAAGTCACTGGTATAGACCGCTGACATTCGAACTAGCGTCCCTTTTTTTTTATTGGCAAGGGGCACACTTTCAAAAGGTCCCCGACCGCCCTGGGTGAGGCAGGTCGGGGTATGTGGGATTCTTACCGCACTAAAACCCCCCCGGTGGCCATCCTCAGTGCTCAGGGGAGACTCCGGGTACTCTGATAGATTGCACTGGTACCCCTCCACACTTTGCCGGGGACACATCCCGGGGCAGCTGTATCGCCGCCCCTGGAGACCTCGCTGTGCAAGGCAGCGCGTCTCACATCGCGCTGCCACCTTCCCGGGCCCGAGGCACGGTGGTCAAAGCTCCCACCCCGACCACCGCCAGCAGGCCCTCCGGCCCCCTTTTAGTCGCCTCTTACGACAGGCAGGGGATACCATAGCCAAATTCTTAGACCCTGGCTATTGGGTGGCGAACTAGCGTCCCTAGACCATAGTAACCGCTTACTATCAAGCTGTAAGCAAATTTAACAGCTTTTTAGAGGAAAACAATTACTTACAGCACAGATCAAATCTTCTGCACGTGTTAACCCCTAAACGGATAAAAAATATTTTTTGCGTACTCTTTCTTAACCTCACACGTAACGTTTTGATTAATGATGTGCCATCCGATACATCTTGATCGTTTTGTATTATCACCACCATATATCGCGTTTTGGCTCCAGCTGATTATTTCCTTTCACAGTTGTATAAATCAATTGTTATATATTTATGTTGTACGAATAACTTTTTTATTCTTTACCTGACTTACTACGATTAGGGTTCTGGACCTTAAAAGGAAAAAAGGTTAACGGAGCATAATCTCGAAATTAGCTTTACAAAGACAAAAATAATGAATTATCACCCACATCAAAAAACACCCCTGAACATTGATTTTAAATTTGACAACATAATCCTAGAGAAAGTAGACGATTTTACATTACTCGGCCTTACTATAGACACACATATCGCACATAAAGAAAACTCACACAAAATTATCAAAATTTACATATGCTATCCTTGAAATAAAAAACATTACTAACTTTGATACAGCACTCACAACATATTACGCTTATGCCTACTCGTGGCTCACCTATGGCGTAATATTATGGGGAAACAGCACCGATGCACCACTTCTTCTGAACCAACAAAAAAAAATTATAAGAATACTGGCCAACATTACAAATACAGATAGTTGCAAACCTTACTTTAGACAGTACAAATTATTAACTCTCCCGTGTATTTATATACTAGAGATTTGTAAATTATTAAAAAATACCCAAAGTTTTCCAAAACCTCAGACCTAAACATAAGTTAATAAAACCTACCTCTCGTCTAAAACTGCATTCAAATAGCCCACTTGTCATGTCAATTAGTATATTTAACAAACTACCAGAAGGGATAAGAAAAGAACAAAATTTCAATAAATATGTAAAACTAATAAAGATCTTGCTGATTAACAAATGCTATTACAGTATGCAAGAATTCTTAAATGATAATTTTTAATATAACTTAATAATAGATTTATAAATATACCTTTTATGTAGATTTATATGGTACATATGGTTATGGATCTCAAATATAAGTAAATTCATTGTTATTGATTATGATCTCAAATACAACATATTAAATAGGTAATAATTTACAAACAAAATATAATGAAACATAGGTAATGGAATTTATTAGTATTGTAAGAATAATTAAAACAGAAATTATAAAATTAAAAGTATAAAAATATAAGTACCTATAAGAAGTAGCCATATAGTATAATAATATAAAATGTAAATATAATATACCTAATTTAAGCCCTCTCTCAAAAAATAGCTGTGCCCAACAGGGTCCATATTGTTAATTTATAGTGTTACCATTCACTACCTGTAAGTGCTAAATTAAGAATATGTTTCAAAGCAATAAATTGAAATTGAAATTGGAATAAACCGAAACTTTTATAGGATCACTTTGTCTGTAAATACGGTCTATACTATATTATAGTAAACACAGAAAATAAAAATAAAACGTGTCTTGTGTTACAGTTGTGACCATTCTTATAGTCTATTTAAGTCTAAAAGAATGTGCAAGAAATTTAAATTACATATACAGTGATTATAACTATCCTTAAGAATAAGCCATATTAGTAATTCCTGTCACATTTTAAAAAAATCCTAGCTATGCCCGCGGTTCCACCCGCGTATTTAATTTCATTCAAAAGTTCTGCACGTATATCTATATTCTAAACAGATGCAGATATAAATAAAAAAAATGGAAGTGACTGTTTGTAATTTCAAAATAGCAGCTTTTCCCTTAATGCATAATATGAAAATAATATACGGTACTGACTTAAATACAAATTTTCAAATTTTTTCTCTGTCCGTCTAGCTGTCTATCTGTTTGTTCCGTGTAACCTCTGAAACGCCTGGACCGATTTAAACGGGACTTTCACTGGCAGACAGCTAATGCCACAAGGAAAAACATAGGCTTTTATTAAAAAAAACATTAAGGGTTACGAGGGAATTATATTATGTCTACGTGGGTGATACCGCAGGGCACATCTACCTTGTTCATAAACTAATTGCGTTTCAAAAATTGTATATTGTTATTACAGCGATGTTAATGTATAAACATCATTTTACAGGTAGGCAAGAAAATATTCAGAATAAAATAATGTATGTAATCGTTTTCCCTGGGCTAGGATTAATGACGTCACCATACCTTCTCCATTAATAATTACCATTGACCACATTGCGTGTCATATGTTTCGAAAATAATGGTAACAGAAGGTCAGTAGCTGGCATTCTCGTCATACTTGTGAACAGGTGCTGCTAGTGGGGGCTGGTCATCTCAAGCTACACAGTTATTCGTAGTATTTATTTTTAGTTTTTAATTTTTTTATATCGACTTTTGTGCACTGGAACTGTGTCCATGGGCTTATATATATATTTTTTTTATGATTTATATTGTATTACTCAAAGCTGTAATTTTTTTTTAAAGAGTAATTACTGAGTTTCTTGCAAGGTTCTTCTCAGTAAAAGCAACCTTCCGAACCTGGCGGTAGCATGTATAATCCTATGTGATCGTGTCTTTCTGACGATTTGAAAGTACTTTGTAAAAAGTCTAATCGAATAAAGATATTTTGAATTTTGAATTTTGAATTTTCAGCTTCGATCGTGCGTACGTCGTTAAAGTCATTCTAATTATATGCGATTTCAGTTTTTATCAAAATGTCGTACAATAACCATTTTAAGAAAATTGTCCATCTGTGTTTCAATGAGACAAATCTACGTGATTTGGTCAGCACTCATACTAGGTGAAATCGCAGGATATAATTTATAATCTGCCTCTTATTACTTGCGTGCGCCAAATAGATAAGACTGACCTTTTGTTACATTTTCTTTTTGATATTACCCTTAAATCAAATCAAATCAAAAAGTTTTATTCAATATAAGGGACACTTGGAACACTTAGTGAACGTCATTTTTCTTACGTTAACTTAAGTTAATTTACTACCGTTTCCAAAAGTAAGCCTGTCAGCAGAAGAAACGGCGAAACAAACTCCCCGGTTTTTTTTTTTTTTTAACATGTGTCCCTTCTATATACATAGGGTTGCTTAAGTACATTTCAATGGAAGAGTGAGCAACTCATTGCCCTGTTTGGCTATCATCAATATACTCAGTTACACTATAATATGCTTTTTCACAAAGTTTCTGTTTGATGCTTGCCTTAAATGTTACCATCTACCATAAATAACATTTTAATCTTGATTACAAAATGGCCGCTGTAAAAACAAATCGTAAAAATGTAGTCTCCTATTCTCACGCAAAAGTAAAGTAAATAATGTAAAAAAATGGACTGCGGTATTTAAACATATAAATTCACAAACAGAATGGTCTCAAATCCTCTAATTTATTAGCACTGGCAACACTGGCCATTTGTATTATGTTTAAATATAATGTTAGTATTTTATTTACAACAGGCTATTTGACAGTTACTTGTATAAATTAGTAAGTTTTTGACGATAGTGTGCTAAGAATAAATAAATTTCATTTTAGATTCCTTTAGATTTTAGTATTTAGTAAATAACAAATGAGATCGTGACTTACAGTTGTTTATTTAATTTGATTTTATTTATATAATAGCAACATTAAAATAAATCTAATCTACCTAACTATAAAATGTGTCATTCCGTTTTATTATGGTCAGAGCTTACTATGATCATTATAATTATGCAACATGTTTTAAGAATTGCATCCTTCAAAACGTCCACGGCCACCCTTGGAGAGAGTCGGGGTATGTGGCATTTTTACCGCACTAAAACCCCCCCGGTGGCCTTACTCTGTGCTCAGGGGAGACTCCGAGTACTCTGATAGATCGCACTGGTGTCCCCCCACACTTTGCCGGGGCACATCCCCGGGGCAGCTGTGCAAGTCACATCGCGCTGCCACCTTCCCGGGCCCGCAGCTCGGTGGTCAAGGCTCCCATCCCGACCACCGCCAGCAGGCCCTCCGGCCCCAGTTTAGTCGCCTCTTACGACAGGCAGGGAATACTATAGCCAAATTTTTAGACTCTGGCTATTGGGTGAAGAATTTCATACCTACAACCCGCGTAGACGTTATTTTACATAATGTTCACGCTTGTATTCTCAGAAGTGGTAGGCAGGGGTGTTGTAATGACAACACCTACTTTACACTGAAGATGATTAAGTGCCAACGTGACTAATGGCGAGTCTATCGCTGTCTCAGACACCATACATACATCTTTGAATAACTTCTCAGATATAGGTTTCTTTGTAATGTTTTCCTTCACCATAAAGCACGTGGTGTTAAATTACTGCACATAAGTTTTCTAACGTTTGTTTTGTGGATATTAAAAATACCAATTGTTGTACCATAATTCATGTGAATAAATATTGTTTCCATTACTATAAGTATTCGTAAGTTCCAAGAACTGAAGTGCTGAGAGTTCATCGCTCGAAATATAATTGTAACATCAGCAACGGTGATATTATTTATCACGCCCGTTTTTATTGTTAAAATATAATGCAGGAAACTAACCATAGCCAGTGATTACATATTCGTAGTACTGTTAATTAAATGTGCTATTTGGTTAACGATATGCTTTTATGTTTTGAGAGGTTATTTCTAAACTAACTTCCATTGCAAGTTGGCAGAATTATTTAGTGGTCAGATGGTCCAGTAAGCATCTAGCAGAAACTTATATTACCTTTACGATGTTGTAAATATTTCTAAATACGTTTTGGGAAGTTTATACACATAAATAAAATTGAAGTGTCTGTTTGTAATTTCAAATTAACAGCTTTTCACTTAATGCATATTATGAACGTTTATACATACATACATATACTCACGCCTGTAATCCCCGAAGGGGTAGGCCTAAGTGTTGTAATCACAACACCCACTTTCACCGAAGATGATTATGTGCCAACGTGACAGATTGTGAGTCCATCGCCGTCTCAGGCACTATACATACGTCTTTGAATTACTTCTCAGACATATGCAGGTTTCATCACGATGTTTTCCTTCACCGTAAAGCACGTGGTGTGAAATCACTGTCAATAATTATTTAGAAAAACTCATTGGTACAGGCCCCGCTGGGATTCGAACTAGCGTCGCTTGCGTCTCAGGCGACTTATCAAACCTCAAGGCCACCGCGGTCTTGTATGTTTGTATAGATATAGGATTAGAATCAATGTTTTGTTATAGTCATAAAAATATGAAGCAAAGGCTTTCTTTTCAAAGGCTTTGTTTAATGACGCTTAATATGATCTTCAAAACAGCCAGTTAATTAAACATTGAAAAACCAACACGTCTAGTTAAAAAGATACCAGAGAAAACGCGAGAGCATATAAAATATCTTCACGCATCCATCTCCTGGGATTAGCCGGGATTAAAATGTCAGCAAGGAGCCTATTAGGGGGTCGATTCATGGCGTTATCACGTATCCGGTAACAATTTGCTGCCGACCCGTAATTGGTTTGGATTATGCATGTACAAATACAGGATTATTCCCAGTTGTTCGTCATTTTACTGTCTCGATATCCACGACTTTTGTTCAAATAAGTGTATTATGGACTCGGGACTTTTTGGATGCACAGAGCATCTATTAGTGGTAAATATCAGTCTATATATCTATACAGATAAATAACATTAAAGTGTCTGTTTGTAATTTCACCAAATACATATGAAAGTATATACGGTAGTCAAATAAAAACTGTGCAAACACTGTGCTGATTTTAATAATTCTTTCACCATTGGAAAGCTACATCATCAGCGAGTAACATAGGCTTTATTTTATCCCCGTACTTCCACGGGAACGGGAACTACGTGGGTGAAACCTCGTGACGTCCGATAGTTCTTTATAACGTTGCATTTATAATTCTGTTGCAAATAAATATATTTTTCATTTTGATTTAATCATCGTCGATGAAAAATTATCTTGTGTAAACAATGAGCCGTGTAGCCTGTAAATCTTTGGGGATAACCCCAAACACATCGGTGATTTGATGCCCAAATGAAATTTTACTGATAATGGCATGAATAAGCCGATCCGGATTTGTTAGTGTTTTGTTTTTGGGATTTGTTGAAATGTACATTTTAATTTGTCTCTAGTGATCAACTGCAGGTATCTATTTCCATGTATATCTATACAGATAAATAACATTGAAGAGTTTGTTTGTAATTCCAAAATTACAGCTTTTCACTAAATTCATTTGAGAGTATTGTATGTACTGTATCAAAAGATCAAAAAAAAATCTCGGGATTTGGAGTATTGTCAGGTTATGGGACTGATATCCAAGGCTACGACAAGGAATATACCAAGGAATATAGTATCTAATGCTTCTTCTTAGTCGTAACCTCATGACTGAGGGACGTGACCATGGTGCGACGTCTGCATTATTAACATTGCTTTCCAAGCCTCTCTATTTTGTGCCATCTGGATGGTAGCCTGAAGAGTAGTCCTCGTTGCAGCCTGGGTCGCATCCGTCCATCGTGTATCTAATGCTACTTTTATTTAAAAAACATAAGGTTTCCGCTGGGCACCCATGAAATTTTGATAAATGTATCGAACCTTGTCACTAAGTCAGTTGAAGGCATATGAGCATAACGTTAACTAGTGCAATAATACTCGCATAAGTAAAATCACATTATGCTCGATACTGCCATGTTTGCCTTTCATACATCTATCGAGCTGCTAATACCTATTCAGACTAGTTAATATGACTCAACTAATCCAGTTAAACCAATCTGAGCAGCTTTGAGAGGAATTATTGATTAACTAGCTTATACTCGGGACTTGATCTGCTTTATGATTTTAAGTAAGTGTTGGACCGACCTTGAAATTGAATCAAAAGTATTTCAATGTTCTGAAAATAGAAGACGCAGTTCAAAGATACTGAAAAAAAATTGTCTTTTCTTTTTAATCAAATAATCCTTTAGATGGATACACACCCCTGCCACGGTGTTCCTCCACATCGCCTGAGTGGGGGGAGGGGGGGTTCAGGACCGCAAGATACACGCACCGACGCCCCCTCTAGCGACTGGTCTTTTCGACCCCTCCTATGGTACCACCAAATATGTTCACCAAGAGATGGCGCCACATGTTCCGGAGTTAAAGTTGTGACTCAAGACAGGTATACCATACCACATGCTATTATATTTAGTTTTTGAATGCCAATTACAACAATTGTAATGAAATCGTTTAGCACCTAAAATATAATTTAAAAAAATATGTCTAATAAGTAATTCGGACGTATGTATAGTCTAAGACGGCGATACACTCGTCATCTATCACGTTGGCACTTAATCATCTTGTGTGAAAAGTGGGTGCTGTTATTACAACACCTCTGCTAATCCTGAATACAGGCCTGCGCATATGTATGACCTTTAAATTTACTGCCGTCCCCTTGACACCAGAAGTATTTTACCATCAACTTGTATGATTGCTTGTATGGTTTGTCACTGTTTTCGTAATCGATACCCGCTAGCGTCACTCGTAATACTTGTATAAGATATTTTAGTTCATCACGTCACCGCTGGGAGACGCTGCACAATTTCTCATACTAATATTCGGCGGAGACGCTAGCGAGTATAGATTACGAAAACGGTGGCAAACCCGTGATAGGGGTACTGTTTAGAGGTAGGTACTAGGTAGAAAAGAGTGTCCAAAATGGATACCTCAACCTTTCGAGCAGGTATATTCCTGGATGGAAATCACTATAGAGCGGGCCGGACGACATCGTAAAGCATTCACATAGGGTCTAAAAGCTAAAAAAATAATACAACATCGACGATTAAACGAATACGCAGATGAGGCACTCCGTAAAGCAAACTTTTATATATTTGCAAACTTTAATAAACGTATCACGCGCATTACAGTGAAGGAAAACATCGTGAAGAAACCTGCATGTCTGAGAAGTAATTCAAAGACGTATTTATTGTGCCTGAGACGACGATAGATTCACTTAGGTAAACATTTGTCACGTTGGCACTTAATCATCTTCAGTGGAAAGTGGGTGTTGTTATTTCAACAAATCTGCCTACCCCATCCGGGAATACAGGCGTGAGCGTATGTATGTAATAAAGAAATTCCTGCAGTGTGTTTAGTTCAACCGATGCTGGTTGGTTGTCATTCGCGTCATGCTTGTGAACAGGTGTTGCTTATGAGAGCAGTGCCCCAAGGATACATTTACAAACCCATCCTAAGTACATATTACATGTTTTTATTTTCTTAAAAATGGTTAGGAAAGATACGAACACGAGGCGGGACTTGAACCCACGACCTCTGCAATCAGTGCAGTTGCTCTGCCAACTGAGCTACTAGTGATCAAACCTCGTGTGTAGCATTTTTCCTTCCCTTGCTTTTTATTAATTTAAGCTTTGGAACCGTATTTCTGACTTCTCAGTGACTATTTGTAACTATCAATATTAATAAACAGAGTTATCGTACTCGTCACACTACTTCGCTATCGCTAGAATCTTTGTGGTTCTATGACATACATTTACTTACTAGCTATGGCCCGCGGTTTTACCCTCGTTGACTTTGTTCGTGCTTTAACTCGCGGAACTCTTAATTGTTTTTAAGATTAATTGTTATTCTTATTGAAAGTCCCGTTAAAAGCCTTAATTTTGGATACTAGCCGGAACAAACAGACAGACAGACAAACAGTGAAAATTCCAAATTTTATTTTAACCTCAGCGCCGTATATACTTTCATAATTATGTATGTATATATATATATATATATATATATATATATATATATATATATATATATATATACATATATATATGTAGATGTATAGATGTAGCTGTGTGTTTGTGTAGTCAATCAATTGAATTAATTGCAAACACAAGACATCGAGTCGTGATTGGAATATTTTGATATCGTACGTATTAATATAATATGTAACTAACTGATCATTACGTTATAAGTAAGCTGTTTTTGCTGCTAAATATAATATCGCTTATATTATAGTAGTCAATTTTACGTAGTGATCCCTCTGCGGCCATAGCTAATCTTTGCCCCTAGCACAACGGATGCACAAAAGCCGAGCCCGTCTGACTGGTTCCCGGTTTTTTTGTCCCTTGGACTCGTGCGTGTAGGAAGTTGTGCGTGTGTGTGTAATCAGCTGATGTGAACAGCTGTGCGCTGCGTGGCGAATTCACTTTGGAACTTGTTGAATTCCTTACATTTACTTTGCTGGGAATTTTGTGTTTAGAATCTTAGGCTGGTTGAGGTATTCCCTAATACCTCAACGTTATATACTTGTGACTACGTGTATGAGTTTAATAAATAAAATAAATATGCTCACGCCATCCCAGAAGGGTCCCTGAAGGTAAGCAGAGGTGTTGTAACAACAACACCCACATTTCACCTAATATGATTTAGTGCCAACGTGACAGATACAGAGGGTGAGTCCATCGCCGTGTCTTACTCTCTACTATACTTCTACTATTACTTCTCAGACATATGCAGGTTTCCTCACGATGTTTTCCGTCACCGTCACCGTAAAGCACGTGGTGTGAAATCACTGCACATAAGTTTTTTTTAGAAAAACTCATTGGTACAGGCCTCGCTGGGATTCGAGCTTGCGTGGCTTGCGTAGCAAGCTCGAATCCCAGCGAGGCCTGTACCAATGAGTTTTTCTAAAAACTTACGTGCAGTTATTTCACAACACGTGCTTTACGGTGAAGGAAAACATCGTGAGAAAACCTGCATATGTCTGAGAAGTAATTCAATGACGTATGTAAAGTGTCTGAGATAGCGATGGACTCACCATCTGTCACGTTGGCACTTAATCTTCTTCGGTGAAAAGTGGGTGTTGTGGTTACAACACCTCTGCCTACACCTTCGGGGAATACAGGCGTGAGCATATGTATGTATGTAGAATTGTTTCATTCAAGATTAAGATCAATAGTTTACAAATGTATGTCTGTTACATTGGGTTATATCGTATTCATAATTTGACGTCTTTTTCACCCCATGCCTAATATTTGTCATTCCTGATTGATCCCAAATATATTCTTCATTCATTCCACGTATTAGCTATCAAAATACTACCTATGGTTTTATTTACGGTCCAGTTATTTTTTAATTTAGTTGAAACACTTCATTGTCTTAAGCAGAGCATATTAAGATTTTTTGAGATTTCACGTGTTTCAATTTTGGTAGCTAAGAAGTTCTTAATACGTGCTGCTTAAACGATCATAGGAGGCCCCCGGATCCTAACTGAGTTTTTTTTTTTTTTTTTTTAATGGCCCTGGAGGCCTTTCTTTTGTTTCCCCTGAATCTACTCAGGGATCTTATGTAGCTTCCTAATAATTTTGTGTACCAGATTTTTAATTATTTTTCCTTATATTAAAAATAATTCCAATTTTTCTTGCTTCTATTTTATTTTTCCTGTTACTCAAAATTTACCTTTTATTTATTTATTAACTTTTCCTAATTGAGATTAAAGACCTTTACATACATTCCATACACATTATTTCTATTAGTAGACAATAGCAAAAAGGCCGTCCGTCGTACACCAGTCAGGTCACAATTTAAAAATCCAAGTGCACCTTGCCTCCCGTCGAGCTTTACAAAAACGGACGAAAAAATAAACCCACTCCATCTCTGTCACACTCACCATCCCTTCATACGCTGTCTCAGTCCCGCTTGCATCTCTTTTTTCAAAACCCTCTCATTACGTAGAACAGTCAACATCCTTCAAGTGCACACGTGTTAGTGTACGGCATGCGTGTGTGTGCGTAGTCAGCTGTGGTCGTTCATGTGTTTGTAAGCGAGGGATGGGTGAAGTAATTTTAGATAATTTCAGTGCAATATTCCACTCGAGTTCAGCTTGTTATTTCGGCTTTGTAGTTATTTAGAATCGCCAACTTATTCAGCTTTGAATTGCAGTTAACTACAGTTCGTTAGGTTTTACATTGCTTTTTGTATTATGCGAAGTTTATCTTCATATTATTGAAGCTACCGAGTCTATAGTTTCAGCTCCCAAACTTTTGCCAGCTCTATTAGCGAGCAATGAAAGGTTGAGAGCCGGGGTCTATTTAGAATGATCAGAATATTGCATCAAAATTGAATTGACAAAAACATTAGGAATATATAGAGCTGTGGTGGCCTTGGGGTTTGTGCAGTCGCTTGCTACGCCAGAGACGCAAGTTCGAATCCCAGAGGGAACTGTGCCAATAAGTTTTTCTAAAAACTTATGTGCAGTGATTTCTCACCACGTGCTTAACGGTGAAGGAAAACATCGTGAGGAAACCTGCATATTTCTGAGAAATAATTCAATATTATGTATAGTGCCTGAAATGGCAATGGACTCACCATCTGTCACGTTGACACTTAGTCACATTCGGTGAAATATGGGTATTGTTGTTGTGACAACACCTCAGCTTACCTCTTGGGGGACCCTTCTGGGATGGCGTGAGCATATATAGAAACATATTATAAAGGAAGAATATAAGTAAATATAAGAAAATTAATTTATTCCGTCCAGAGTTAATAAATTTCGTCCGATTGGTTTTCTACAGCTCACCAAGAGTCCTGAGATCCATATAGACGTCTCGATTGGTCAATCGGCTTACATACTGAGTAGAAAAGAACGAGCAGCATATATTTTCTGTTTTCAATTACACTTCTATTAATATTGGATGAGCTGATATATATTTGTAGATATAAGACTATAATAAGGATAATATTATGAACAGAATTGAGAATAAGAGCCGTGGTGGCTGTGGGGTTTGAGCAGCCGCCTGCCACGCAAGTCACGCAAGTTCGAATCTGTACCAATGAGTTTTTGTAAAAACTTATGTGAAGAAACCTGGATATGTCTGAGGAGTAATTCAAATACGTGTTTATAGTGTCTGAGACGGCGATAGATTCAGCCTGTGTCACGTTGGAACTTAATCATCTTTGACGAAAAGTGGGATGGCAATGGCATATTTTTTATATGAACTCACGCCTGCATTCCCCGAAGGAGTAGGCAGAGGAGTTGTAATAACAACACCCATGCTTCAGACGGTGAGTCTTACGCCGTCTTTTGAATTACTTCTCAGACATATGCAGGTTTACGAACGATGTTTCCTTCACCGTAAAGCGCGTGGTGTGAAATCACTGCACATACGTTTTTGCTACGCTTGCTTAGCAGGCGGTTGCTCAAATCCCAAGGACATTTACAATACTATAAATTCTAAATCTAACCATCAGTTTACTGATCGTACCCTCGCCGAGTCACCTAAAAAGTCTTCATAGTAAAACTAAAAATAACAAACGTAAAAACGGTTCGTTTCGACGTAAAAATATAGACACGTCGTCCTTGAAGTCATATGGGGATGCGTCTGCGCAACAGCTGATGTTACCTGACACTGTGTGACTGTGTGGGTGTGTGTGGGCGAATACATGGGGTGGAATGTTCAAAGTTGTGTACTTGAGTTGTTATACGTCTTGAAGGTTATGTAATGTGTAGGTTGTGAGGACGTGCTTTTATTTTATTACTGGCTTTAACCACGAGTTTGTCCGAGATTTTTGATGCAGCCAAGTAGGATCTACGTCCTTGGGATTAAAGGTACCTGAGGGTACCATCAACGATTTAAGCAGAGCGTATTAAGAACTTCTTTGCTTTGACGTTTCATTTTGCTATATGAAAGTGAGGTGGAAATTAAACGTCAATGCTAAGAAGTTATTAAGACGTCGCTGCTATAACGGTAATAGTAAGCGCCCTGTATTTAAATTTTTAGAAAAAACCGATTTAGCTAAGCAAAAGTAATATAATAATTAAATATATTTGAAAGGCAGAGTTCCGAATCAGGTGGTAACATTTTATAATCTATATTTATATATATTTAAAGCTGTAGAGTTTGTTTATTTGGTTGTAATATATATAGATACTTGTTAAAATATTACTCGAATAAAAAAAAAATGACTTCAGTCTATCAATCTTGTTAAAGAAAATAAATGCTAAAATTGAATAGCACAAATCACGCAAAATTAATGACAATTCTCAGATGGGACATGAGAATTGATCATTCCATTACCGACTCAATGTGAGTCAGTACAGACC
Source organism: Watsonalla binaria (assembly GCA_929442735.1). Lineage (NCBI taxonomy): Eukaryota > Metazoa > Arthropoda > Insecta > Lepidoptera > Drepanidae > Watsonalla > Watsonalla binaria. Next base: position 10,437,534 of record OV838934.1, on the reverse strand, counting down.
CTAAAAAATGTCACACTCGATGACGCTTCAAAAGCAAACAGATCAGTGAGTAATGGTATGAATTTGGACCATGATTGTTGGTGATATATCACTCCCTAGGGTCTAATTGCAGACAGATGGATACAGAATATCAATCAGTCATGTTAAGAAATACAAAATAAACTGTAAAATCGTGAGTTGACATTATTGAATTGTCAATCCTGCATTGAATGAGACAGCCCTAGACAGCTTAAAAATTTCGATGTTAAATTTAGAAACTTTTTTTTTAAATAAGGCTTATTTTTTTTTATACTCTTTATAGAGGCACAGGGCATCAGTTGGTAATGCATATAATTTGAAAAAAAATATAAAAAAATCGTTTTTTTTTTCAAAAAATTTAATTCTTTCTAATTACTCACGCTTGTGTTCCCTGAACGGCTAAGCAGCGGTGTTGTAATATCAGCACCCACTTTTCACCGAAGATGATTAAGTGCCAACGTGATAGATGGTGAGTATTTAGCCGTCTCATATGTACTATACATACGCCTTGAATTACTTCTCAGACATATACAGGTCTCCTCACGATGTTTTCCTTCACTACTAAGCATGTGGTGTGAAATCATTGTGATCACATAAGTTTTTAACAGGTCAATCCTGTCAAAGCCTTGAAATCGATATAACCGTTTCAGAGATTACCTGGAACAAACAGACAGACAGATATTTTTTTATGTAGATATGTTACGCCTTATATACTTTCACAAACATTTAGTGAAAAGCTTTTTATTAAAATTTCAAACAGGCACTACAATTTTAATTATTTATATATAAGGAATTTTGTTATCGTATTCTTGTTTACGTAATTTTAACTTTGGGAACATTTGGTAGAGCAGAATGTTACTTGACTAATCTAAGTATAGTATGGTGTCAATTTTTTCGGATAATCTGAACTTTATTGGTATGTTATTAAGGGTCAAATAATATTGGTTATATTAAATATTTTATAAATACACTCGTTAGTAGTATGAAGAACATCAATCGTATCCAAAAATTACTACACAACGAAAATATTTACCGAAAACCAGAAGTCCCTTACCAAGACTCTAAACAGCTGATCTTTTATCATAAACATAGCTTTAACAAGCTAGATGCTACCTTATTTCAAGACCACTAAGTCACACAATAGTTCGTGAGCGATATTATCGTTTATTTTTTGCCCAGACTTGCATCTGTGTGAGTGTACCCTTTTTTCAAAGGGTCATTTTACAAATAGTAAACGGACGAGAGCTCGTTCTAAGTCCAGATTATTGTTTTCATTTGAATGTTATGTATTTTTTTGGTCCAATTCATCTCATACTTTACGGTTGATATGCGTTCTATTATATCATAGGAGGAATGAGGGTCCGTCGTGCGCATTGTCGAACAACTCGTAATTGAAATAGTGTATTTCTATTTTATTTTACTTGTTACGAGAGCTGGAAAGGTCTATGAATAGGGGTAATCAGATATACGGTCTGTCTGTGGTACTTAGTTACTTGTTACCATTAGGGGAATAGGTCAAAATTGGATTATATGTAAAAAAGTGAATTTTATAGAATACTAAATTATACCAGCGGACGTCACGCGGTTTCACCCGCGTAGTTCCCGTTCCCGTGGGAGTACGGGGATAAAATAAAGCCTATATTACTCGCTGATGATGTAGCTTTCCAATGGTGAAATAGTATTTGAAATCGGCACAGTATTTTTTGAGTAAATTCATTATAAACATACACACAAAAATACAAATCTTTCCGCTTTATAATATTAGTGTAGATCTTCCTATATTGTTTGGTAAATTGATAATACATGATTATATCCTATGGCTTTATTACTATAGTTAAAAGTAGTTACTCTAAACACGAATATAAAACTGGACTTGCCAGTGCACACCACATCTTCTAAATATATACAAGTAATTCAAAGGTGACTGACTGACTGACATAGTGATCTATCAACGCACAGCCCAAACCACAGTATGGATCGGGCTGAAATTTGGCATGCAGGTAGATGTTATGACGTAGTCATCCGCTAAGAAGAAGAAGGATTTTGATTAATTCAACCCCCAAGAGGATAAAATAGGGGATGAAAGTTTAGGCTACTTTTAATAAAAAACGTAGGGTATGCAAACGCGGGTGAATTCGCGGGGCACAGCCAGTTATAAGTATACACTTACTAATAACAATTGTATGTGAATTTTATTTTAATTAATCATTATTTACTACGAGTTGTGCAGCGCGGTTTTACCCGGAGTTAATTTCACGAGTGACACGCGGAAACCTAATGTTTTTTTTAAAATTTATTTAAGTAATTTAAGCTATATGCCAGTGAAAGTCTTGTTAAAATCTTTCCAGCTGTTAAAGATTAGCCGGAACAAACAGATACACGGAAAATTTTTTATATTTTTTATTTTACTTATTTTGTATCATATTATGGATCTAAAGGATTACAGAAATAAAATTAGGTACTTTAGAGTAATGCTTATAAAATCTACCATTTGCAATTACAAATTACGTTCCAGAAGCCTGTAATACAGCAGAATGAATAACAATAAAACAGTCAACTTTTTGATTACCTTTGTACTCGTTTGAAACCCTTAAAAGTTCCCCTTTCATCTCCCAAGTGTTTCTTTCATTGCAACAATGTCCTTTATGGCAAAATTTGCATAAGTATTGAGAGAAACTAGAGGGCAGGAATAACTGGGCTATTGTTGGCCTGACCGGTTGACCACGTGTTTTGTAAGACTCACTCATTTATGGAGAAACTTGATTCAAGTATGTATAAATAAAGTTATTCATTCTAGTAATAAGTTTAAATTGCATTGCACCATCTCTATTTGAGGGTATATTACACTCTGGCCCGCTAAAATGAGTACCGAAGTGTTACGTTGTGGCCTTCTCAAAAAGCTTCTTACACTGTGTCTCGAAGTACTTTGCATATTAAAAATGAAGTACATCGTGACTGTACTGTACCGAACTGTACATAAACACTCCAAAGAGTTTAACAAATTGCTTGCTTGAACTGAGCCTTTAATGGGGCTTATTCCCGGACATCCATGATTTTATTACCTACCACCACCTCCACGGCTTCTGTTTTGGTTGAAAACTAATTAATTCTCAGGACATCCAAGAAACTGTCATGGAGGTCGCGGGAATTATTGTATGATAGATTTTTTTTCAAAATCTATCTATCTATCAAAAACTGTGCCACGAGCTCGTCAGATTTTCTAAATCTGACGAGCTCTTGGCGCAGTTGCTATTGCGCATATCATTCGATCAGCGAAATTAAGCAACCCTAGCCCTAGTCAGTAATTGGATGGATGACCGCCCGAGTTCCCTCTGTGCCTCGGAGAACACGTTAAGCCGTCGGTTCCAGTTGCCAATTTATCATCTTTGGCAATTGTTACAGGCCAAAAAATAGCCTGACAACTGGTTTAACCCAGATCACAGATTTTAGTTGTAAAAGGGGTTGCGAAGGTCAGGTGGTAGTCGCTTCGTATACAAATCAGGTGATCAGCCACATCGGGTTGAATCAAGTGCCGACCCCAACAATGTATGGGGTAAGGCCAGGGAGATGATATGGATGCTGATAAGCAATAATGTGTCAACCCACAAAAAGTCAAATTCAAAGGTTTTGATATATTTTGATAATGCATCACGTATTTAACATTCTAAAAAAGTGTTTCAAGTCATCTGAAACATAAAAGTACGTAAAAAATGGATTTATGTCATAAAACAAATCTTAAATCACGTATACAATCATCTTAAGACGCCATTTTCTCAAAACCAAGTTTATGCGGGTTGACACATTATTGCTTATCTGCATCCATATGGGCTGTGGATGTTTGGGAATAAGCCTTTTACGGTACCAAAATGAAACGTCAAAGGTAAGAACTTCTTAATACGCTTTGCTTAAACCAATGCTTCATGTCGCGGAACCCTAATATTGTTTATAAATAAAAGTAGCCTAAGTTACTCCTTAAAACATCAGCTACCTGTCAGTGAAAGTCCCGTTAAAATCGATCCAGTCGTTTCAGAGATAATGGAACAAGACAAGCAGAACACGACAAGACCAAAGGAACAAATATACAGACAGACAGAGAATATTATTAAAAATACCTTTTTTTATGTAGCTGCCGTATATTTTTTCTTAGTAAAAAACTGTTGAATACGACATTTTGTTTTAAAATCAATTTTTCAATTTTCAGAGATAATCCAGAACAAACAGACCGACAGAATGGAGAAAATATATATAATAATAATAAAAAAAATGTCAATACCGTATATACTTTCACATGCATTTAGTGAAAAGCTGTTTTATAAATTTTTACAATAACAAACAGATACTTTAATTTTATTTATCTTTATAGATATACTAGCTGTGCCCGGCAAACGTTGTATTGCCATTTTTTTTTGCGGTGGACTACCCCTAACATTTAGGGGGATGAAAAATAAATGTGGGCCGATTCTCAGACCTACCCGATCTGCACACAAAATTTCATACAAATCGGTCCAGCCGTTTCGGCGGAGTATGGCAACGAAAACTGTGACACGAGAATTGTATATATTAGAAGGATCCGCGAAGACGCACATGAAATCAATGAAATAACAGACTGAACTAATTGTAGTAAAAAATTATATTCTTATCTGTGTTAATTACATACATACATATGCTCACGCCTGTATTCCCCGAAGGGGTAGGCAGAGGTGTTGTTATCACAACACACACTATTCACCGAATTTGATTAAGTGCCAACGTGATAGATGGTGAGCCTATCGCCGTCTCAGGCACTATACATACTTTGAATTACTTCTCAGAAATATGCAGGTTTCCTCGCGATGTTTTCCTTCACCGTAAAGCACGTGGTGTGAAATCACTGTACATAAGTTTTTTAGAAAATCTCATTGGTACAGGCCCCGCTGGGATTCGAACTTGCGTCGCGTGCGTAGCAGGGGACTGCCCTCTAACCCCGAGGCCACCACGGCTCCTGTTAATTATTAACGTAATAACTTTATAAACACGTACAGATCTCGCTTTAAGTTGTCGACTCATCCAAACGTTTCTTAGAAATCACCACACTATTCTTGGAACTACCTGCTGTTGGTGAAAAGAATTGCCTATCGTATAAAAAGAACTCTTCAAAAGCTTTGCTCCTTATTGCGTAAAGATAAGGGTTAATTTCCCATGGACTTTAAAAAGCACCATTCGTTAAAATTGGGTCTAGTACAAAAAAATAAGCAGTGGAACAGATGAAAAAATGCTCGAAAGTTATCATAAATCAATACAAAGCATAGATATTGGGGGTGGCCTAAATGAGTATGATAATAGGTCACAGTAATAATCAAAACAGTATCTTAACTAGTATGCAGGATGTCTTAGTGTGATAATCGGACTAGCAAATATGTATTGTGTGTATGTAGACCTCTATAATCCTGATCTTTACCATGTATTGTTGGGGTGGAAGCCGTGGTGGCCTTGAGGTTTGAGCAGTCGCCTACTACGCAAACGACGTAAGTTCGAATCCCAGCGGGGCCTGTACCAATGAGTTTTTCTAAAAAAACTTATGTACAGTGATTTTACACCACGTGCTTTACGGTGAAGGAAAACACCGTGAGGAAACCTGCATATTTCTGAGAAGTAATTCAATGACGTATGTAAAGTGTCTGAGACGGCGATGGACTCACCATCTGTCACGTTGGCACTTAATCATGTTCGGTGAATAGTGTGTGTTGTGATAACAACACCTCTGCCTACCCCTTCGGGGAATACAGGCGTGAGCATATGTATGTATGTAATTAACACAGACAAGAATATTATTTTTTACTACAATTAGTTCAGTCTGTTATTTCATTGATTTCATGTGCGTCTTCGCGGATCCTTCTAATATGTAAAATTCTCGTGTCACAGTTTTCGTTGCAATACTCCTCCGAAACGGCTGGACCGATTTGTATGAAATTTTGTGTGCAGATCGGGTAGGTCTGAGAATCGGCCAACATTTATTTTTCATCCCCTAAATGTTAGGGGTAGTCCAGCCCAAAAAAAAATGGCAATACAACGTTTGCCGGGCACAGCTAGTATATCTATAAAGATAAATAAAATTCCCCTTCGGGGAATACAGGCGTGAGCATATGTATGTATGTATGTTGGGGTTCAGGATGTGGCTGATGATCCGATTTTAAATTGTAATTTAAACTGCAACGATTAAAATCTTAACAATAAATAAATAAGCTCACGCCATCCCAGAAGGTTCCCCAAATAAGCAGACTTGTTATAACAACCACATGATTAAGTGCCAACGTGACAGAGGCTGAGTCCATCGCCGTCTCAGGCACTATATATACGTCTTTGAACTACTACTCAGACGTTTTTAGAAATATTCATTGGTACAGGCCCCGCTTGGATTCGAACTTGTGTTGCTTGCGTAAGAGGCGACTGCTCAAACCCCAAGGCCACCCCGGCTCTTTATCATTTAAATTAATAATTTTATAAAAGCAAACGTTTGTGAGTATAAATGTTTGTTAGTCTTCACGCAAAAACTACTGAATTGATTTTGATGAAATTTCACAATAATATTACATTATAGGTTATAGTATAATTTATAAAGATTTTGTGTGAATAGTCCTAAACGTAAATAGTAAAAATAATAACTTTATAATTAAAATAACAAGCAATAACATTCAACTTTTTCATTCGTACTCCTATGGTACTGTTCTTGTATGTTTACTATACACTTTACCAGCTGTATCGCTAGAGGCGTCTTAGTTAATTGTTTGAAAACGATTGCGTCCAAAGGATTTATTTTAAACAATAAAGGGATTTTGTGTTATTTTAATTACATAGTTCTAACACAAAAATAGTAAGTTCCTGTAATTTATTATATAAAATTTTAAATTCAAATAAATATTCATCATTTTAAGGTAGTTGTACATACAAAGTTTTAAGGTAGGTTAAATGTGTGTTAGTTTATACAGATTATGTAACAAAAGTTTACGTACTGATCGCAAAGTCTCATAAACCCTTCATACAAAGCAAAGTTTAAAAATAATTAATAAGCAATGGTGGCACAGTTGCTATTGCACATATCATTCGATCAGCGAACTTAAGCAACCCTAAGTCTAGCCAGTAATTGGATGGGTGACCACCCGAGTTCCCTCCGTGCCTCGGAGAGCACGATTAGCCGTCGGTCCCGGTTGCCAATTTATCATCTTTGGCAATCGTTACAGGTCAGTCGGAGGCCTAAAATAGTCTGACAACTGGTTTAACCCAGATCACAGATTTTCCTCGTTAAAAGGGTTGCGAAGGTCAGATGGCAGTCGCTTCGTATAAAAATCATGTGATCAGCCACATCGGGTTGAATCAAGTGCCGACTACAACAATGTATGGGATAAGGTCAGGGAGATGAAGTAATTCCAAATTTTTTCAAAAGCTTTTCACTATACTCGTATGAAAGAATATACGGATATATTAACACTCTGGCCCGCTACAAAAAAAAACGATTTATAAAATGTGATATTTTATGAAAAAAAAGGTTCCATTAAATAATGCCCATGATATAACCAACTATTTTTACATAAAAAACCACGTGTACGAACCACACAACCGAGCGGTTTCTAACCCGACCGTGCCTAACCAAGCACATGCCTTATAAAGCCGAAACCAATAAAAGTCGGTGCCAAAATTCAGTCGACTTCCAAACTCCGAATCACAGGATCTCCAACTTTCCTTGCCATATTCAAAAAAGGTTCACCAAATAAAATTTCATTTCACGAACACTCGTCGGCAGCAAAAGTTCCCCAGAACTTCTCTGCAAGACTCCTATATACCGTCCGAAACATCTGTCGTATGAACAGACAGGCCAACTAAACTGTACACTCCTCTGACACCCTACCTCTCAGCTTTAAGGTTTATTTTCCAATAACTGAGTGTAAACTTACACTGGTATTGCCTTAGGTTGGTTTTGTACTTTCCGATAGACTGGAAGCTTGTTCATAAAAATAAAAAGGACATATCATAAACGTTTGCATTAAAGTGAATAATTTATTGTGGTTTAAAATTGTGGTTATGTTTACGGCATTTTGAATTGCTTAATGAAGTTACTTCGCAACTTTAGTTGGGAGCGGTACGAAAACTTCCTGACACATTGTTTTATGAGTTAAACTCTTCAAAATTAACTTTACGTGAACAATAAATAAACACAAGCGAAGAATAATTTGTATCAACGTGATATCAAAGCAATTAAAAATTTTTTGACGGTTGTCGACAGCAATCTTGGAATCAAAGTTGAGCCTTCTCCCTATTCATAGGTAGCAGGTAGTTCTCTCTATTGGCCTATGTTGGAGTCAGAACATATATCAAGTAGCAAGCTGTTACAGCCATGAAATTAAGGCTATGCAAGTACCAATTAACCAATTCTTTTCCTAAAAGTAACAACTCTTTACAAGCCCTGTTAAAATCAGTCCTGCCGATTCAGAGTCATCCAGAAGTAATAGACAAAGATTTGTGTTGGTCTTGAGGTTTCAGCAGTCGCCTGCTACGCAAGCGACGCAAGATCAAATCCCAGCGGGACCTTTACCAATGAATTTTTCTAAAAACTTATGTGCAGTGATTTCACACTACGTGCTTTACGGTGAAGGAAAATCGTGAGGAAATCTACGTAAGTCTGAGAAGTAATTCAAATCGTATGTATATATGACGTATGCCTGAGATGGCGATAGACTCACCATTGGCTTAATCATCTTGGGTGAAAAGTGGGTGTTGTTATTACAACACCTCTGCCTACCCCTTCGGGGAATATAGTCGTGAGCATAAATAAGTGTGAGTTTGTCATATACGGGAGCCCCCTTAAATATTTCTTAGTTTTTAGTATTTGAGGTTATAGCGGCAACATAAATATATCTTTCGTAAAATTTCAACTGCCTAACTATCATAGTTCTTTCATGAGAATATAAATAACGCCTGGTGACAGACGGACAGACTATGAAAAATATTTATTTACTTATGAAGTTCAGAAACTAGCCCTCTGAGAAGAACCGGCAAGGAACTCAGCTGGCATCATGTACACTTTCATTACATAGTAAATAATTATTAATTACAACAAAATTAATATAAAATTATGACAGACAGACAGACAGCGGATCTTGGTAATAGGGTTCCGTTTTATCGGTTTTATTTTCAACGTAATATTACTTCGACTACCTTAAAAATAAGTGCTTAACATGGTATGCCAACGTCATCGTAATCCCCATTCAAAGCCTGTTTCAATAGAGTTCCAGTGAATCTACTAATTGGTCCGTATCGATGGTAAAACACACAGGTTCGATCGGAATTAATGCGACGCGAGCTCGCATTCGTTTACAAGTTAAATCGGCGAGGTACAGCTGGTAATTAATTGGGAGACGGGAGTTTCCGGGACTAACGCTAGTGTCGTTCAGCTCCGAAGCTACGAAAGGAGCTAAGCTTATATTTTTATTCCGTTTTCCAATTTATTTTCTCTCTGCCTTCATCGACCCGATGTGGCTGATCACCTGATTTTTACACGTTGCGACTGCCATCTGACCTTCGCAACCCCTTTAACGAGGAAAACCTGTGATTTGGGTTAAACCAGTTGTCAGACTATTTTAGGCCCCCGACCGACCTGTAACGATCGTCAAAGATGATAATTAGGTAATCGGGACCCACGGCTTAACGTGCTCTCCGAGGCACGAAGGAACCTCTGGGGGTCACAGATCCAATCACTGGCTAGAGTTAGGGTTGCTTAAATTCGCTGATCGAATGACATGCGCAATAAAAATTGTGTCACGAGCTCCTCCGACCTTTATTTGACACTTTTTTAATAACTATTGTATGACAAATTAGGCCTGGGAGCCAGGGTCAGTCGGAGCAGACCTTGGTTAGTTGAAATTAAACACCGTAACTTGGGCAGTCCTGGTATTTAATGATTCGATACTTATATTCATTTGTTCCCTTGACGACCACTTGAAGGTCACTCTATTGACGTTTGTCACCGAAATATATATACAACTAAAAGATAATCTTAGCATCGAGATATAAAATGATAAGGCGCCATCTTGTGACAAGTTGGCTAACTACTTACATATAAACTACGTTAAACAACGTTATGTTTTATTCGGGGTATTCACTTAGCTACTTTTATTTACAACCAGAAATATAAAAATCTTTTCTAACAAGCCACTCTGTCATCTTGTATAGTATTAAATTTACAACATGACAATAATAGCAAAATATACAATCGAATTGTTCACGTGAAATAATAATTTATAGCAATATGGCTTATGGTTTGAGCAGAGCGTATCTTTTGAGCTTTATTTCAGTACTGTAAGAAATTCTTAATACGCTCTGCTTGACGATCGTAGTTAGCCCCTGGCTTCCTTTAGTTTTCGTAGCTCATTGTTTTGTGTCAAGTAACTACAAGCTCGGCTCTCGTTCTCAGCAGTAAGTTCTAGTTGTATCTCTGGTAGTATTAGCTGCGACGGCCACTTAAGTAATGGTGTGGATTCGGAGTACTTCGCCTTAATTGGACTATATGGCTGAATATTCGGTTTGAGACTTTGGAAACTAGATGCTAATTTTTTAAATTTTACCACAATCAAGATTTATTAAGAATGAATAGCTTTTCACTAAACGAGTAAAGAGTACTCAATTATCAAAACATACCTTTTAAAATGTTTCCCTGTCTGTTTGTTCCAAGTGATCTATAAAAACGGTACTGATTTCAACGAAACTTTCCATGGCCGATAGCTGATATTAAAAAGAGTAACTTAGGCTACTCTTATTTTAAACAAATTCGTAATAAAATGCGGATACAGTCGCAAACGGAAGCTAGTAGAATGTAAAATAATTACCATAGTGACATAGAATCAGATCATAACCAATAGATCTACAGCCCATTGATTTTGAAAACTAACCTTTCGTGCATTATTTCCCGCGACGTCCACGACAATTCATTTACTTGGATATTGTGAGAGTTCAAAGTCAAAGTCAAAGTCAAAAATATCTTTATTCGACTTTTTATCAAGTACTTTCAAATCTTTAGAATGACATAATTATACAGGATTATACATGCCGCCGCCGCTGAGTAATTACTTTTTTCAAAAATATTATACATTTTTAAGAATACGAAATAAACCACTTAAGAAATATAAAGCCATGGACATAGTTCCAATGTACAAATTTCGATAAAATGTACATTAAGAAAAATCTAGTAGTTCTACTTATATCTAAATGCGTAGCTTGAGATGACCAGCTCCCACACGCAGCAACTGTTCACAAGTATGACGAGAATGTATTTGTATACCAAAGCAAAAGCTGTGGAGGTGGTGATAGTAAAGTCTTGGATGTCTGGGAATAATCCCTATCAATGTTATAAGAGTGACGTCTTACGAACTTCTTAGCTTTGACGTATAATTTGACGGCATCAAAATGCCGATGATGGAAGGCCCTCAGTCCACAGTTAGTGGCGCTAAAAATCACCAAAACAACAAACAAATAACAACAATGTACCATTTGCACAAATGCACTTATTAATGCCGCTCTGAACCGGTTAAAATGCAGTTTAAACCAGTTTACGAAATCCTGAGTAATGGCGACTGGACGGAATTAGAGCTGTTTGGTTAGAAAAATAGGTGCCATAGGACAATCAGATCCTATCACAATTGGCTGGTTCAGTTCAATATTAAATTGTCCAAGTAATTATGCATTGGGATTTGTATTGCTTGGTTGTGGTTTTGTTGTCGCCTGCAAGTCCTCTAATGTATGTAAATAAATATGCTCACGCTATCCTAGAAGGGTCCCCGAAGGGTTAAGTAGAGGTGTTGTAACAACAACGCACATGACAGAGGGTGAAAATGAAATGAAATTTTCCTTCACCGTAAAGGACGTGGTGTGAAATCACTGCACATAAGTTTTTAGAAAATCTCATTGGTACAGTATTGATCGCTTGCGTAGCAGTCGACTGCTCAAAGCTCAAGGCCACCTCTGCTCTATTATTTATTTCAACTGTCTTTAAAACTAGTAGACGTCACGCGGTTTCACCCGCGTAGTCGTCGTTCCCTTGGGAGTATGGGGATAAAATATAGCCTTTGTTACTCGCTGATAATGTAGCTATTTATAGCTGAAAGCATTTTTTTTATCGGTCCAGTAGTTTTGGAGCCTGTTCAATACAAACATACTTACATACAAATCTTTGCTCTTTATCATATTAGTATAGATAGACCTCCCCGGCTCCATTGCGGGCGAAGCCACGGGTCGGAGTAAGTAATTACTACATTCTTAAAGGTAGGAAAAAGGAAGTTAGAATTAATATCGAAACCTACAAATCATCTAACAGATAAAAACAGTGAAATGAATGCCGATACTCGAGGCAAGAGGGTCGGATTGAAGCCGGCTTATCCGACCAAATGGCCAGATAATAATGATGAATGATGAATCTATACAACCTCCCGTCATACACGAGAAATGTATTGCATGACGTATCGGATACCGAACTTATGTTCAGTTGTGATTGAAGTATTTTCTTGGGATGGATTTGGACCACTGCGATTGAAAAGACTTACCTTTGATATGGTTTATTATTCGTTTCGTTCATTTGCACTTACGGGCTTAATGTCGTGGTCATTCTCTACCAGTCAACCTTTGGATAAATTACGACTTTGATGTAATAAAAAAAGATTTATAAATAAAAACATATTATTGAAAATGCAAGCATGTCCCAAATGCCAAATGTTTTCGGGTAAGTTCCAGAGTACCCTGATCCCTGAGGCCCCTTCAAAAAAGTAGGAGGTTATCAATTCGACTGTATGTTTTTTTTAGGAAAAATTAAATTATGTGAAATAAATCACTTAGACAGCATATTTCTGAGAAGTAATTCAATGACTTATGTAAAGTGTCTGTGACGGCGATGGACTCACCATCTGTCACGTTGGCACTTTATCATCTTCGATGAAAAGTGGGTGTTGTGATTACAACACCTCTGCCTACCCCTTCGGGGAATGCAGGCGTGAGCATATGTATGTATGTAAATCAATTTATTTCACATAATTCTATTTTTCTCTTTTTGAAGACGGTTTTACTTTTATTTTTTATTTTTTTTAATCTTGATAAACTCAATGAATAGTCAGTTTAGCATTAAAGTAGTAGCAAATGCGCTAAAAAGAGAAGTCCACCAGCCTGCTGACGTCCGCAATCTGCCTGCAGCACGCTCTTGCTAAAACACACTTATTCCCAAAGCTAGTAAATGTTCAATATTTTTAATTAATTACCACATTTCTAATTGTTGTTTTAGCACAAGTGTTTATTAAGCAGCGATTAGCAGCATTAGGACTCCAACCTTAAGCGCCTACGTGGCTTACAGACACTAATGCAAATCCAACCAAATTCCAAAGCGAATAGCTCAAATTACACCCCAAATTGCTCCCGCGATTCTCGATGCACATTTCACCATCTAATTAGCTGGCAAAGGATTAATGGTTGTTATACAATAATTACACAAAGCATTCACCTCTGACGCACGCCTAATAAAGCCTTCGCGATCCGCTATATATTACTGGCACGGGCGTCGCTGCCACACAAATTAATCAAAGAGAAATATTCATGCCGACACATGCCATGAAATGATAATGAACTCGTATCGCTGGATGGTCTAAGTTTAATACTTCATGCGAGGTCGATGATCATGTATCTACACAATTGTTCTGAGGGTGCGATATAAACACAATATATTCAAACCTCTTCACCTCCTTCTTCTAATCGTGTCGATGACAGACATTTCAAGTTGTTGTAGCCCAGAACTTGGCTACTTCAACAGCATTATTCATGGCATCCATCAGATCTTCCCGCGTGCAGCTGGTGGGGCGCGCAGGGCACGATATAAGGTGGGCTATAGTTTAGTTTTGGTTTAATATAAAATGGTCACTTTTTATGATGGTATTTGTCACAAATGCAATTCATATTTCGTGGACCATTTTAGGAATCTTCATATGAAAGTGTGAAATAGGTGGATTGCGGAATATTAATCATTCGTAATTGCTACCTAAGTGACAATTTTGTCATTTCGATGCTGAATCATATTCGGATCACATTATGATTCTCCCAATGTGGCCTTTTTGGACCTACAGATCATTTCGTCCTTGCTCCAATCGACCTGAGTCCGAAGTCTATTTAGAACAATTTCTCCTGTACGCCAAGGATGCTTTTTGGTAAATTCAGCCGTATCCCAAAACGCTGCCACCCAGAGCTTACACCGCTCGCTAATACACAGGGTTTAGATACGAAGCGTGTAAAACAATACGCTTTACAATGGAATGCCGCTGTCTGTCGTGACAATTAGTGTAGAGAAATTGCTTTTGACCCACTCGGCTCTAATAAACAAAAGCCTGTCGTGCTCTGTGATTATCCGCGGTTTAGAGGTATTCGTGAATTAATGATAATCGGAAGCATGTATTATAATTAAGAGAACTATTATTTGGGACGATCCTATCTTCAATTTCGCATATTGAGTCATTTAATTGCTTTCGAGTAATTTCTTCAGTAGTATTACGCTGGGAATCGTTACCATGATAATTCGTCTTAACCTCAAAGGTCAACTTCCACTTCTCACCAAAAATTAGTAATTAGCATCGGGATAGGTATTGAGTCCATCACCTATTCACCGTCTCAGTAATACGTCTTTGAATTTCTTCTCAAGCTTATGCAGACATCTCCCGAGATTCTTGATAGTTATGTATCGTACAATCTTTCGGTCATCAAGAGACGTGTGTGTCTCAGTGACTTATAAAAGTCAAAGTCAAAGAAATTCTGTGTTTTATACCCGATACCTGAAGGCTCTCCTAAATTCAATCATGACATTCAATATCACCTAGACCAATCATACTTAATCCCTGATGTACTAACCTTGTTAAAAGGGCTAGATGCAAGTTTTGCAAAAACTGGGGGCCTACCATCATCGGTTTAAGCAGAGCCTATTAAGAACTTCTGAGCTGTTGACTCCGTAGAATTAAACGTCAAAGCTAAGAAATGTTTAATATGCGCTGCTTAAACCATCATAGTTGGCTCCCAGATCTGATGAAGTATAACAATAATATTAATTATTTCAACGTCGCTAGATAAATGAACAAAAACGTCGGATAAGAGGAAAAAAGAACATCCTTAAATAGCGAAAATGAAGGCGAGCTCTGCTACAAAGGGTTTTTAATCTAGCGAGTTACCTAGCTTATGAAACTGGAATGTTTTTGTGCAAACAAACGCAATTTCCTGGAGAAGATTTATTAAATTTTCCTATTCTATCCTACTCTAGAGCTCGTTTGTATCTCGCTAATTCTTTCATTTGCGATCATTGAGCAAGAAAATTGGAGCAAAATGTTTGCCCATGTTTTGTTACAGTTTTTAACTTCATTAAAAATACTTTACTTTAAAAGGTTTCGCTAATTAAAGAAGCAATAATGCGAAAGTCCTTTTTAATAATCTTTCAAAACGCCTGGTTGACATCTCTGGTCAAGGTCGAGCTGGTTCTTACCTCGGTCAGAGGATTAGCTTAGCGATCCAGCGAGGTAACGCAGCCAGCTTACTGGGCACCATTCCCGCAGACACTAATTTAAATTCCGTGTTTTATTTATAATTTTTATTTTTATTATATTTTTCTTTTTCACTATGTGATAGGTTTAAATAAGCTATGTATATACAGATAAATATTTTTTCTTAAATAATCAATTATTATACCAACAATAATTACTAAAATGTATTGAGATTCACGTAAAGTCCCCTTTTCATACGACCACTAGCTGTGCCCAGCGGTTTCACCCTCGTAGATTTAGATTTATATAATATATCGGTTTAAAATTGACAGTTTCATACAAACTTTCATTTCCTATTTTATCCCCTTAGAGTAGAATTAATCAAAACCCATTCTTATCGGGTGCCTGAGTCATAACATCAAACTGCATGCCAAATTTCAGCCCGATCCGTCCAGTGGTTTGGGCTGTGCGTTGAAATATCGCTATGTCAGTCAGTCAGTCAGTCATCTTTGAGTTATATATATTTAGATTTACTGATTCGTTGGTGTGAATAAATATTCCAAATTGTATTGAGAACCCTTTTTGATACGATATTTGACTCCTTCGTCGTGTGCATCCCAAACCGTTACTGCGGAACACAAGGTCCTGGGTTTGATCCCCGGTTGGGGCAATGTGTATCCTAATGTAATTTTTCCAGTGCCAGCCAGAAATTCAAATTCGAAAATATCTTTATTTGATTAGACTATCATTCAAATCTTCAGAACGACACGATTACATAGGATTATACATGCTACCGCCAGGTTCGGAAGGTTGCTTTTACTGAGAAGAACCTGGCAAAAAAACTGACTAATTACTCATTTCAAAGAGAGATAATTATACTATTTTGAGTACTACAATATAAATCATACAAAAAAAAAATAAGCCTATGGACACAGTTCCAGTGCACAAAAGTCGATTAAGAAAAAAATATTAACTAATATAATTAAATTGTGTAGCTTGAGATGACCAGCCTCCACAAGCAGCACCTGTTAACAAGTATGTCTGGATTGGTGTTCGTTCGGTGTAGTAATGGCAATAGGTTTGACCCTTATAACATGGGACTTATGAATAACTGGCGAAATTTGGTTGTACTATAAATCTGCTCTGCCTACAGTTTAAGGGATACCATAGTTGAATTTTGGATCATGTCCTTTGGGTCTAGACCCTAGCTTTGAGTGGAGGAACACAGCAATATTTGGTTGCTCTGTATATTGAAAGGTCTCGATTATCCGTTATCTCTTACGAATAATATTTCAAGGAACGTATTTGAGATTTGAATAGATCAGATTTAGCAGCAACGAATTCTATACAACCTTATTCGAATTATATTCCAAATATACAGTTACTGAATCCGTATTTCTATCTCCGTATCAATATCTCAAAGATAAGATGTTGCCTCGAACAATACTGTTAGTATTATTCAAGTATTCATTTGGTATTTCAGTGATTATTTACTAGGAAGCCGTGGTGGCCTTAGGGTTAGAGCAGTCGCCTGCTACGCAAGCGACGCAAGTTCGAATCCCAGCAGGGCCTGTACCAATGAGTTTTTCTAAAAAACTTATATACAGTGATTTCACACCACGTGCTTTACGGTGAAGGAAAACATCGTGAGGAAACCTGCATATGTCTGAGAAGTAATTCAAAGACGTATGTATAGTGCCTGAGACGGCGATGGACTCACCCTCTGTCACGTTGGCACTTGATCATATTCGGTGAAATGTGGATGTTGTTACAACATCTCTGCTTACCCCTTCGGGGACCCTTCTGGGATGGCGTGAGCATATATATATATATTTACTAGGATTTGCATTCCTTTACAGATAAACTAATTTCAAGCGCTGTTTGTAATACCAAATTATATTTTCACCTAATGCATATGATTTAAAAAAAATCCTAAATAGATTTAGAAACGGCTCGACTGATTTTAACCAGAATTTCAGTGGCAGAGAGCTGATGTTACAGGCAGGTTTTATGGTAATTTTTAATTTCTTTTCTATGTTTACTTTTATGAAAAGTTTACATTTTTAATGTCAAAATCATAGTGTGACTGCTTTTTAAGATGATTTACTTGTCATGATGTGAATTTAGAAATGTATGAATTAAATGTATAGTTCGTTTAATTATTTAAACATTGTGTATATTTTGATAAAGATATGAATTTGTCTCAAGGGATCAGGGGGGTCTACTCTCTATCTCCGAAAACAAAACGTCGCAAGCGAATGGAAATGATATGAATTATGAGTATCGTTTTGATACTGCAGCGTGAAGTGTTTTCACACCACGTACTTTACGGCGAAGGAAAATATTGTGAGGAAACCTGCATATGTCTGAGAAGTCATTCAAGGACTATAGCCAGAGACGGCGATGGACTCACCATCTGTCACGTTGGCACTTAATCATATTCGGTGAAATGGGGGTCGTTGTTGTTACAACACCTCTTCTTACCCCTTCGGGGACACTTCTGGGATGGCGTGAGCAATCAATTTTAAAAATTTTCGATCGTGAAATAATTAAATAAAAATAGGCTTAGAAAATATAAGCTTCAAAGAATGATTTTGCGTACCACATTTGAACGCAATTTTAGAACGAATAAGAACCGTGGTAGGATCTTTGCGAAGTTTCGACAGAAACTTCGTAATTCGTTCAATAAGAGAAGGCCCCCACGGCCAAATCCCCGATAAGTACAAAGAACCATCTATATTAATTTACCTTGTGCTCAAACTGTTGGGCAAATATGATATATTTATGATGATGAAATACAAAAACCTTTCGAGAGTGAAATGGTTTACTCTCTGATTACTGATTCGAACAGTTCACTGAGTGAACAGTTCAGAGAGTGAGTCCATCACCGACTTCGGGCACTATACATACATCTTTGAATTACTTCTCAGACACAGGTTTCCTCACGATGTTTTCCTTTACCGTAAAACACGTCGTTTGAAATCACAGCTCATAAGTTTTTAGAAAGAAATAATTGGCTCAAAAAGTGCTGAACTGATTTAAAAAAATCTTTCAGCGATGGATAGCTGCATTATCAGCGACAAATATATTTTATTCCCGCACTCTCACTGGAACGGGAACACACTTCATTGAATTACTTCTCAGAAATATGCAGGTTTCCTCACGATGTTCTCCTTCACCGTAAAGCACGTGGTGTGAAATCATTGTACATAAGTTTTTTAGAAAAACTCATTGGTACAGGCCCCGCTGGGATTCGAACTTGCGTCGCTTGCTTAGCAGGCGACTGCTCAAACCTCAAAGCCACCACGGCTCTCTTCTATGTATACTAATATTAAAACGCTGAATAGCTTTTTTGATTGTTTGCTTGAACGCGCTAATCTCAATCACGGGCTAAAGTTAGCGTTAGCCCGAAGCAACGAAAGAAGTCATGAGAAGGAAGAATTTATAATATTCTTGAACCCAATCATCAGAATAGTCAGGTCTTACAGATTCTAACTCACTAGCCTCTGCTTTGCAAGACCACGAAGGCAAAGAGATAATAGAGCTATATCAGTAACCGAGTTCGCCAGTAGGAGACTCACGAAACGTATCTAAGAAGCTTCTACCAAAATTCTTAGCGATACGCCAGCAAGTCGTTCTCAAGGTTCTCCTATACCGTTTTTTTTTGTTGACGAGGGGGAAACCTTCAAAAGGTCCCCGACCGCCCTGCGAGAGGCAGATCGGAGTATGTGGGATTCTTACCGCACTGAAACCCCCTGTGGCCATCCTCAGTGCTCAGGGGGGACTCCGGGTACTCTGATAGAACGCACCGGTGTCCCCCCACCCTTTGCCGGGGCTCATCCCCGGGGCAGTTATGCCGCCCCTGGAGACCTCGCTGTGCAAGGCAGCGCGAGCCACATCGCGCTGTCACCTTGGGCCCGCGTCGGTGGTCAAAGCTCCCACCCCGACCACCGCCAGCAGGCCCTCCGGCCCCCTTTTAGTCGCCTCTTATGACAGGCCGGGAATAATATAGCCATATTCTTAGACTCTGGCTATTGGGTGTACCGTTTGACTATATCCAGGTTAACGAGAACATTAACCTATTTCACAGAGGCTCTCATCAAGTGCACACAGAGAACATTATATAGCTGCACAACAAACACCAGCTTAATTTTATACTTACTCAATTTAATATGGAATACGTAACAAGAAGGGTGGCTATACTTTAGACGTGCAGTTGGATATTAGGGACTCTGGTTAATTAATTAATAATATATCTATAGATTATGAACATTATGTCGGTTATTTATTTTGAAGCGCAAAAAATGCATACGTTCTGGAAGAAAACATATTTATATTCTATTTTATTAAGACTTCATAACAACCAAATGTTCGGATAGCCAAAGATCGTATATATATATATTTATCTAGAAACTCAAAAATATCTTTATTCCATTACACTTTTTACAAAGTACTTTCAAAACGTCAGAATGTACAGAATTATGTACAGGATTATACATGCTACCGCCAAGAAACCGGCAAGAAAGTAAAAGTCTAGTAGTTCTTATATCTAAATGTGTAGCTTGAGATGACCAGCCCCCAAAAGCAGCACCTGTGAAGTATGATAATAATGTATAGATAGCCAGTTTATCCGTTTGCATAAATCCTGGAGTCCCTAGTCGCAGTAAGAGACTTAATTGAAAATAGCTGTCAAGTAAACCCACCTGACGGAGCGTGTTTCGTGCGAGGTACTTAGTGGGTGCAATTTGGGTCTATGTTACTCACACCTATGTATTGTGCTATGTTTAAATTCAACACTTATGTTTGTTAAACACCCTGTTAATTAGCTGCAGGCTTCATACAAACTTTGCCCTTTTAGGGATGAAACGAATATTAAAGAAAAAATATTTTCGTTCATGGTTTTCATGTGTTATGTATGTATGTATCATTTATTATCAGGATGACCCGCGAAACCTCAATTTGAAAATAAAAGTAGCCTTAGTAACTTCTTGTATAATTAGCTATTTGCCAGTAAAAGTTCCGCCTAAACCGGTCCAGCCGTTTCGGAGATAAACCGCAACAAAAGAAAAAATTAAAAAAAATATGTCAGTAAAAAAACTGTTATTTTGGAATTACAAACAGACACTTCTATTCAGACAGACAGATATACAGACTTTCTTTTTAGTATCAGCATAATAGAAACTTTCATTGCATATGCATTTAGCGAAGGGCTGTTACAATATACACACTTCAATTTTATTTTATTTTAGCTTTGATATAGATAAGTTATTACTATTACCAAATTTTATTTCTATTTTTATTATTTTATATCATAAATAGAAATATAAATACAAAAATGTTATAGTGGACTCACCATCTGTCACGTTGGCACTTAATCATCTTTGGTGAAAAGTGGTCGTTGTTATTACAACACCTTTGCCTACCCCTTCGGGGAATACTGGCGTGAGCATATGTATGTATGTTATATGTGTCTAGACCAAAACTGATTAGAGCTTGTACTATGGATAACAGACGGAGAATGTTTCAAATATAATGAATACCTTAAAATACTAACATGCATATGAACGTTTGTGTTCTAATGTTCCTGAAAATTCTATGCCTAATTCCCTTCCCTCTTCAACACCAATACATTTGTTTAAGTACATGATAATTAAAATTATAGGTGTCATTAATTAAAGGAATATTTTTTAATCAGCACATAATGATCCAGCTAAGTTATGACCGCGACAGGTAAGCCAAGTGCATGGCAAGACGAACAAACGAACGGGATGTCTAGAACAGCTCCATTTTCAATTAAGCTAGAACCCTGAGGGTTAATTGGCTTTTATTGTTGGCTATCACGAGTTGTGAAGTTGAGGTTATATGTGCGGCTAGCTGTGCCCCGCGGTGTCACCCGCGAAGACTTAATTAAATTCCCGCGGAACCCCAAATGTTTTTAAATAAAAGTAGCCTCAGTTACTCCTTGAACTATTTACTTTATGCCATTGAAAGTCTAGATGAAATTGGTTCAGCCTTTTCGAAGATTAGCCGGAACAAACAGACAGAGAAAAATTAAAAAGATTTGTTTTTTTATACTTTCATATGCATTTAGTTAATAGTTGTTATTTGGAATTAAAAACAGACACTCCAATTTAATTTATCTGTATAGAGTATGGATAGGGAACCGGGAAGACTTCATTGCTCGATAAAGGACTTTATTATGAAAGTGCGCAGTGTAATTAATTCTGATTGCGTTTTAGTGTGCATTCAAAATTATATTATTTTCACACATACAAAGATATTATGCTCACGTCTGTAGTCTCTAAAGGTGTAGGCAGACGCGTTTTAACAACAACACCCACTTTTCACCGAAGACGATTAAGTGCCAACGTGACAGAGGGGTGAGTCCATCGCCGTCTCTGGCACTATACATACTTCTTTGAATTACTTCTCAGACATATGCAGGTTTCCTCACGATGTTTTGAAGCACGTGCTGTGAAATCACTGCACTTAAGTTTTTAGAAAAACTCATTAGTACAGGCCCTGCTGGGATTCGAACATACGTCGTGTGCGTAGCAGGCAACTGCTTAAATTCCAAAGCCACCACGGCATTTGTATACTTATGCTCACACCTGTAATCGCCGAAGGGATACATAGAAATGTACTTATAGCACACCCATATTTTGTCAGTATGTTTGTATCCCACGCAACAGGGGCCTATTTCTATTGCTAATAATCTAGACCTCTGGTTTTTAGCAGTAAATTACAGATGGAAAAACCCAATAACACTGCCCGACCTGGGGCCCTACAATAAGGTCTTATTGCCATGATAGTTTTACACTTATCATGAGACAGATATATTTGACGTGTGTACAACTGTCACTGTCACACAACTATAATAACATTGAAATAAGAGCTCATGGTTCGGACCCCTGGGCATCGAACAGGACTTAGGACCATTCTGCATGAGTGTATGTTAAGCCTCTTTACATAGTAACAAATAGCGTGATTCCCAAACGATGGATTTCACATACTTTAAATACTTTAGTAAACACAAAAATATTGATTTACTGTTACTGTAAAACGTGCCCATTAAAAATAAATCAACGTCGCTTTTAAATCGTCAAAGTCGAAAACGTCCAATTTACACTGACCTTTGCATGTGCCGGAGCCTGGTACTTTTGTAAGCAATTTTCAGGCTTCAGGGTGGGGTGAAAAGGTCATATAAAGCTGGTTGAACGGTTGGTATAAAACTTTGCGTGGTCGACGTAGACCGCGTCCAGTCACCGTTAGCCGTATGCAATGGTGTGAACATAAATTGCAGTGTTTTTTCAGTTTCAGCATTTTCCCACGATAACTCTGCTTTTTGAAAGCCGCGGTAGCCGTGTGGTTTACGTAGTTGCTTTGTTGGAAAGTGACTTATATTTAAATCGCGTAAGCAGAGGTGTTGTAACACCAACACCCACATTTCACCGAATGTGGTTAAGTGCCAACGTGACAGAGGGTGAGTCTATCGCCATCTCAGGCACTATACATACGTCTTTGAAGATGGTAAGTCTATCGGCGTATATACGGTACTGATTTAAAAATACAAAGTAACAAATTATTTCTCTGTCCGTCTGTCTGTTTGTTCCAGGTACCCTCTGAAACGGCTGGACCGATTTTAACGGGACTTTCACTGGCAAGTAACTAATGTTATATGGAGTAAGTTACTCCATATACTACTTTTATTTAAAAAAGCATTTAGGGCTACGCGGGATTGAATTAAATAAAAACAGCTCGTTTGAAAATAAGTATTAGCTAAAAGGAGCTCGTATTTATTAATCCAGAAACCAATGATATAAATTACTCAGAAACCATTGTTTTGCTTGAAACCTTGCCTCTAATCGGATCAGAACAATATATTATTATGATAACAACTAGAAGCAAAAAAGCATTAAATATAAACAATTATTACGTCGATACAATTGTAACATAATACGTCGAACTGCGCAGATATTACCCATCATGTTTGTTTTGAAACTACAACGAACGTTACTATGGGTTCCAATCGCTGCAATCATTTTTGATAGCTTGTAAACTATATTAGCGAGTTTCTAGTGAGTTTTCGCGACATGATTATTCTAATTCACTGATATTTATGTAAATTCTAGCTGTGCCCCGCGGTTTTACCCGCGTAGAAGTAATTTTATCTGTGGCCCCCGGGAACTCAATATTTTTTTAAAATTAATAGTAAGCCTACGTTACTCTTTGTAATTTAGCTATACTTAACTCAAACTGAAAAATACCTTTATTAGATTAGACTATTCAAAAAGTCCTTTCGTCTGAATTACATAAATGTACAGGATTATACATGCTACTGCCAGGTTTGAAAGTAATTTTGTCCATAAGATCGTTGTCAAGAAATAAGAGATTAATTAGAAACTCAATAATTACTCTTTTCAAAAATATTATACAATTTTAAAAATACGAAATAAATCTCTTAAGAAATGTAAGCTCATGGACACAGTTCAAAGAATCTACTGTTCATAATAAGAATCTGCGCACTGGACACCTTTGGAATAAATTTATACATATAGCATAATTGTGGCACGGTCTCTGCCTACCCCCATGGGATACAGGCGTGAGCATTTGTATGTATATAGAATTATTACGTGGTCAAAGTTAAAAGTTACCACGGCTCTTAGAAAGTAACCAAACGTTATTGCAACTCATCACTTCTCGACTCCGCACTTTTATCTTATCACGCTATTCCTTTTGCAAACTTTTTCGAAAACCGATAGTAGAACAGCTTTCCTTTATTATTGTTGATATTTCGCTAACCTTAATGATCTATTGTCCAGATATGTTTGGATTACCTTTTTGCGATGTAACTTGATATCCTGAACTTTGATTACCATTGTAATATCATGTTTAAGCACAAAGAATTGTTATGGCATGTTTTCATAGTGTCTTGTTACAGCTTAGTCATAGGTCGAAGGTGTCGCGTCGCGCCTCCAGGCGCCCTCTTAGCTGTGATTTTACCTAGTTGCTAATGGACAGGCTTTGTTACAGATAACGAAAGACGAGATAATGTGTCCTTATATTTTCTTAGGGCTAACGACCCACAGTTTATTTGTTATACTTACTAACGACTCGTCCCCTTTCTGGGCGGCTTTTATTGGCAATAATTTATTGGCCACTGGCACCCAGTTGCAGGGTACACTGGCAACTGGGACCACTGAGGACTGGGAACGTGGTCCCAGTGTGATAGCATTGATGATAACATACCTAATTAGACAGTGGAGAAGTGGCAGGGCTGCGCTCTCACACGGGACCATGTAATAAGGTAAGCCCATGGGCGAGCCTTTTGGAATTAACCAACTAAAATTTCAGACTCCAGGAATTGGAATTGGAAATTGCCGATGAGAATCTCGGGAATCTGGATGAATATTTTATACCTAGACCTAATAACAACTTAGATCTTTTGAATCATGTACCTGATTACATCTAATTTGGTGTACCTATTTGCATTGAACCTACACATCAAATATTTGTAATGTTATTATAATATGCTATGATAAATAGGTTCTTCTCAGAAGGTTAGTTTCCAAACCTGTGGTAGCGTTGATAAGTGCCTTACCAGGGCCGAAACTGAATAAACAATTTCATGGAACTCTGGACTTCGCATTCAGCTACCAACCAACCAAAACCAACGATGCCGTAAATTCTCGACGTGTCCTATCAAATACCAGCCAATACTTATTATAAACAGGCTCAATAAAGTTACCTAAGACTATTTTACAACTAAAAACAATAATTTAATTATTAAAACCAGGGTGTGTCCGGAAATAGTGTGAAATGAATGTTAAATAATGAATCGGGCGTCACTCCCCGCCGTTCACGAATTACATCGATTGGTTCGTTCGTAAAACATTCATAGGCCTTACGTGACATGTCACGTGTTTGGTAGAAACATGAAATTATATACTGTCTGTCCGTAAATTTCAATTGCTGTGAAAATCCCTCAAACTGTATTATGGACATATTTAAGGCACTAAAATGCGTTTCGTCCGCTTTTGACATAAGGAAAATCTGTTGCAACATAATTATAACTATTGCGTGGGGCATTGACGACCTTACTCACCTTGTAAAAAAACCTTTCTGAAATGCTTCACAGAAATTGCATTGCATTGTTTGTTTGCTAGCTTCTGTAAGGTAGTAAAGCCAGTCTGGCAGCACCAATATTTGTGACCCTCCTATAATACAAGCTCAAAAAATCCTCGTATATACTCGATTATTAACTATTTTCGACAGACTTATTACTCGTTATTAATTTATAAACATCTGTCTCTTAATCATTGTCCATATCATGGTATTAAGAGGCCATGGCCTGATCGACTGCCATGACACGTGGCCATATTTAAGACTTATGCAGGACTGATGTACAGGTACTCTATAGGTCTGCCGCTTTTGTGAGTAAAACCTAAAATCCTCTTTGAGGCTCCCCAATAAAATGGTTAACATTTGGGAATAGTTAGAGTGCAGTCACGCTTCTTGCTTGTATAGGGATCGTTATACCAGTATTATTATCACACGCGTGTGTCATTAGTGAACACTTAATTTAGGGGTTCGCTGTGTGACATGTATTTGTAACCAGCCATAACAATACTATATTATAGTTCTTCTATGTTACGGTATTACGATATTATTTCATCAGTAAGTTAGTTCAGGCTTTTCCAAAAGGGCAAAAATTATTTTCTTGGAAAACGTTATCAATTGCCGTCAAATGAACCTCAATATGTTTTCTAATTCTTAATGATAATAATTCTTAATGATTAAGTTAGATGAGCTCGTGGCACAGTTACTATTGCGCATATCATTCAATCAGTGAAGTTAAGCAACCCTAACCCAAGCCTGTTGGATGGTTGACCACCCGAAGTCTCTCCGAGCCTCGGAATGCACGTTAAGCCGTCGGTTCCCGTTGCCAACATAATATCTTTGGTAATTTTTACAGGTCAGGTTTTCGAGAGTCCGGCAACTGGTTTAACCCAGATTACTATTTTCCTTGTGAAATGGGGTTACGAAATCACATCGGGTTGAATCAAGTGGCCACCCTAAGAATGCACGGGATAAGCCCAGATGATAAATATATGTTAAGATTATAAAACAAAAAAATCTGCTTGCAATTCACACCCGAAGGTGTTTTATTAAAAAAATATACGCCTCTGCGAAAATACGTGACCCTCTAAAACCGTGAGCCGGATCATGGCGGATTATAACCGGGTTTGATCGCATTATTTTTTCCCTCACACCTATCGTAAACGGTATCGTAATATAAAAGTACTTGGATGACCAGTACCTCTATCACGAGTTTGCCACAGTTATCGTAGGAGATATCGTAATGATATTGTAGGAGTTTTTTAATGCCTGAAAACTAGATCAATGTGTTGCCTCCGAAACCCCCTTACATACGAACATACATACATATGCTCACGCCTGTATTCCCCGAAGGAGTAGGCAACGGTGTTGCAATCACAACACCCACTTTTCGCCGAAGATGATTAAGTGCCAACGTGACAGACGGTGAGTCCATCGCCGTCTCAGACACTTTACATACGTCATTGAATTACTTCTCAGAGATATGCAGGTTTCCTCACGATGTTTTTCTTCACCGTAAAGCTCGCGGTGTGAAATCACTGTACATAAGTTTTTTAGAATAACTCATTTGACAGTCGAACTTGCGTCGCTTGCGTAGCTGGTGACTGCTCAAACCTCAAGGCCACAAGGGCTCCTCACCTTACACGAAAATCATTGTAGCCGTTTCCGAGATTCAGAGATATTGCTCGTTTAAAGGAATAATATTGTCGGTTTTATATCTTATAATTGGTGTTATACGAGTATCATTGCAGAACATTTTAATTAGACTTAGAACTAGCTGTTCTGTTTTACCTAGATTCAGTTTTATGGACCCTTATTATCTTACATACAACCCTAATAAGGTTACATTAGAATGGTTTTGAAACTTTAAATGGCA
This sequence comes from Watsonalla binaria, assembly GCA_929442735.1. Lineage (NCBI taxonomy): Eukaryota > Metazoa > Arthropoda > Insecta > Lepidoptera > Drepanidae > Watsonalla > Watsonalla binaria. The sequence goes on along the minus strand of OV838934.1, from coordinate 10,410,000 downwards.
TGCGTTTCATCTATGCTTCTATATCTATACAGTTAAATAAAATTTAAATGTCTCCTTGTAATTACAAAATAACATTTTTCTAAATGTACATGAAAGTACATACGGCACCTACTGACTTAAAATAAAAAAAAAAAACATTATCTGTTTGTTCCGGGTAATCTCTGAAACGGCTGGACTTTTGATTAGACTTTTTACAAAGCACTTTCAAATCGCCAGAAAGACATAATTTACAAGATTATACATGCTACCGCCAGGTTCGGAAGGTTGCTTTTACTGATAAGAACCTGGCAAGAAACTCAGTAATTACTTTTTTCAAAAAAATATTATACAATTTTAAGAGTAGGTACAAAATAAATCGCTTAAGAAACATAAGCTCATGGACACAGTTCCAATGCACCAATGTCGATAAAATTTACATAATTAAAAAGCTAGTAGTTCTACTTATAATTAAATGCGTAGCTTGAGATGACCAGCCCCCACAAGCAGCACCTGTCCACAAGTATGACGTGAATGCCAGCCATTGACCTCCACAACCATCATAGAGGGAAGTGTCATGTCTGAAAATATAAAGCTAATTTCACAATCATAACAGCCGTTGATCTTGAATTTAAGTCACATTAAAATTTTACGGTTTTCTAAACAACTTTTCTAAACCCGCCGTGTAGACGTAAAACGCTTATCGAATCATGAGTCACAATTCACTGGTCACTTGGGAAACACAATTCACTGCAAAATGTACTTTGTTGCCAAGTGACAGAGCTTACAATGACTTGGCATCGTTGGAGTCATACAAGTCATAGTTATCACCACGTTTAGCGAACCTCGTTATCAAACTAAAATAGGTCAGAGAACAGTTTTTAAGTAAAAATTGTTGCTAAAGTAGGTGAATAAATACTAGCTCACATAGCCTGAGTTGCTTTAGCTGTAGGCTTTTTGGACAGTGCGGTCCCCAAGGCCACCATGGATTTTATAATTATTTTTGAGGGGGACTATGAGACTGCTAAAGACGTTTTAATATGTATACAAAAATAATGATTCTACTAATAATATAAACGCGTAAGTGTGTAAGTATGGATGGACGTTTGTTACTCTTTCATTCGTAAAAACTACTCAATTCATTTTAATAAAACTTTACAAAAATAGCTTAAGCATCCGAATAACATTACGAATTTTACTCGAAACTTAGTACTACTATATACCTATATTATTTATTAACTGCCTCGTTGGTCTAATGGTTAGTACGTTCGCCTACTGATCACGAGGTCCCGGGTTCGATTCCCGGGTCGGGTCAAAAATTTATATTGGGTTTTTCTGTCAAGAAATTCACAATAAAATACCCGGAGTTTGGAAGTTGGCGGTGTTTCCACCCCCGTGCCTCGGAAAGCACGTTAAGCCGTTGGTCCTACGCCTGATCTCTCTCCGGTCGTGTCGGATTGCCTCCCATCGGACTTTGAGAGTGAGGGAATAAAGAGTGCATCTGTGTTTGCGCACACACTTGGGCACTATAATATCTCCTGCGCACATGGCTGATCCTCGTTGAGATTAGCCGCCGTAGCCGAAATTCGGTAGGAGATCATCAACATCATTATTTATTAACACGATACCTACTAATCCTGCGCAGATCAAATCACAGGCTACTTAAAAATATGTTGGAGTTAGGAACTGCGGTATGAAGGGTCCCTCGATTCATGTCATATTATTATAGTTCCTACTTGCATGGTAGTAAAATAACTGTTCCATACTAAACAACTGTTCCATAGTAAAATAACTGCTCCATTTTGAAATTGTCAGATTTCCTATTGAAGCTATTGCATATATATATTACAAGTGAAGACATTCTTAGACCGCGTGCAACTGATGTCGGTGGCATAGCATGCGTCCATAGGCTGTGGGATACAGTGTGTTCGGCAATCGAACCGGTGCAAAACATAAAAAGTACTTCCACCCTTCCACCATTGTGAATCGAAGAAGCCTCTTTTTTGAAGGGGCTGTTTCGAACCATTGTTCGAATCAAAATGCCATGTGTAACCCACTAATCAGCATGAGGATTGCTTGTTTGCCTTAATGGCTTAAGAAAGAAATAAAGTAGATCTTGGTAAGCTTCTGCAAAATTTTGCGCAAATCATTGACGCGGGTGAAAATGAAATCAAAAAGTTTACTTTACAGCACCTTTAAACAGCCGTTAGACTACCACAGTTCTTATCTTAAGCTAAGTCGATAAAACAATACAGCCGTGTCCAAAGCACGTGGTGTAATTGCGCAAGCGCAATACGTGATCCTAACGACTGTGAGTCATCACTTATCATCTATTTAACTGACGTGCGCCACATGCGGATGTTGTTATCAACTTCTTAACGACACTTATATCCTCTCAAATGACATTAAAAGCCTTCTAACTACATACATACATATGTTCACGCTTATATCCCGTGGGGTTATGGAGAGACCACCGTTTGCCAAATGCCACGATCCTTACATACTTCTTTCGCTACATCCACATTCATACATCTCTTCATACACTTCCTTCTTCATTCACTTCGGTTACGAGTGCTCTAAATATGCTCATGCCTGTATTCCCCGAAGGTGTAGGCAGAGGTGTTGTAATCACAACACGCACTTTTCACCGAAGATGATTAAGTGCAAACGTGACAGATGGTGAGTCCATTGCCGTCTCAGACACTTTACATACGTCATTGAATTACTTCTCAGACATATGCAGGTTTCCTCAAGATGTTTTCCTTTACCGTAAAGCACGTGGTGTGAAATCACTGTACATAAGTTTTTTTTAGAAAATCTCATTGGTACAGGCCCCGCTGGGATCCGAACTCACGTCGCTTGCGTAGCAGGCGACTGCTCAAACCTCAAGGCCACCACGGCAGTTGATTACATTTTTGATTCCTTTTATTTATTTGGTCATGGTAGTTCATTCTTAGAAGCTCACTACCGACACTTCCAAACCCACACTGACACTTAATCTAACTTATCAGAGATATAGAAAAATATAGTTTTCTGTTCTAAAATCGTCATTATTTGAGTGGAGACTATACCCCTTCACCTCACATTAGGTCAGCCACATAACCTTTGCGTAACACGGGACTTATTTTCGTGGGTCAGAGTGTAATATATCCTAAATTATTGTTGTGTTCGTGTGGTGATTATAGTCTGTATTGCTCCATGGTCAACAGAATGAATTGAGCTACTGGGCTCGTATCGCACAAACAATAAGGTAACCCATGGCTGGCCTAATGTGCCCATGTCAGATTTCTCATGACAAAAAAGCATGCTTATTTTTAAAAAGCATGTGAATGAGAAGAACTATACCAGGATAAGAGGAATATTTAACATATTTCTGACGCAATTTTTAGAGAGCTTTATACCGTAAAATTAACAGAATCCGAATATTTCCACAAAACTAACATTGTGAACTTTTGTAATATCCTCCAGACTGTTTAAATATTTGAACTCGTCGGTTGGTAGTTAGTCAGGCAAACAGACTACAGCCAGTTAATTATACGTCTACCAGGGGCTTAGGAATCAATACATGTATGTCCATATACATATGTACATCACTGTATGCTCCGTCAGGTACTTGTATTGGTATTAGCTCCAATTTGCAGCCATATGCATACACACTGCCTGTAATTCCCAAAGGGGTAGGCAGAGGTGTTGTATTATAAAAATACCCACTTTTCACCGAAGATGACGTATGGTATAGTGCCCGAGACGGCGATGGACTCATCCTCTGTCACGTTGGCATCATATTTGGTGAAATGTGGGTGTTGTTGTTAATATTATTATTAATTTTTAAAACATCTTAGTTTATCTACCTAGCAGAACCACTGAACCAGCAAAAATTTGGCATATAATTAGCTTGAAGCTGTAGTCATATTATGAATGTGTCTGTATGGCGCGACATGAATAAAAACATATTCATTTACCCCTACAAATTTCGCTGAGCGATCATAACTCGTGACGATACAGTAGTGAACATTGATATGAATTATTCAAATCAGACCCTGGTAAAGGCACTTATGAACGTCGATAAATAACCATTGATTCGAAAACTAACCTGATGAATAAGTTGTAACTTCTCCTTTGAACAACATTTAATTAATCGTATGATAATATATTTAAAACAGATACAAAATGCCACTGAGTGTATACGGTAGCCATATTTAATTACAAACGCACCGAAAACCAACATCGCGTTAAATTCTAAACCGAAGCGGTCAGGTTGAGATTCATCAAACGCAATGTAAGGCCGCTACCTTAGTAGATAAGAATAGCGGTTTATATCAAGCCTAGCACAAGAGACCCTGAAAAGTGCAAATGCACTACTTTTGTGGCCTTTCGTGACATAAGGTCACGGTCACCGACCGCTCTTGGTCCCCACCCTGATCCTTCCACATCCTACGAATCCCAAAGTAATGGCTTGTGTTTTTGTGAAAATAATGTGTAAAGTATTATTTTCAAAATGACCCCAATATGTTGTGACCCAAGCGGGCTTTCCCGCTCAGAGAATCACCCTGTGGAATCAATATTTTCTATTTAGTATGCAGTCAATTCTCTGTTAAACAAAGCTACTTAGATGCCAATGTGAAATGGCGTTCTTCCACTATAAGTGAAATTCAATGTAATTGAAGAGTCGTATGATACTGTGAGTACACTTGGAGATAGATAAGTTTATATTTTAGAACGTTTGGGTAAAGAACCCGAGCTATATGGTGAAGGAAAACACCGTGAAGACCTACCTTGAGACAGCAATGAATTGACCATCTATCATTTTGACCCAAAACATCAATATTATCTCCCGAAAAATTATTGCTACATCTTGATAACGGGTCTGTACTAATGAGTTTTTTTAAAACTCATGTGCAGTGATTTTACACCACGTGCTCTGCAGTGAAGGAAAACATCGTGAGGAAACCTGTATATGTCTGAGATGGTGGTGGACTTAGCCTCTGTCACGTTGGCACTTAATAATATTCTGTAAATGTGAGTGTTGTTGTTACGACACCTTTGCTTACCGCTTCGGGGCCCTTCTGCGATAAAGCAGTAAAATACCCGCTCTCTCCTACACTATGGTCTCGTCCCAAGCCAATGATGTACTCGCGATAGTGAGCTGTAGACAGACAAGTTAATAGAACCTGTGTTTAATATAATCTGCGGCGGTGATCTAGCGAGCACACCCCGAGGATACTTGCAACTTATTATAATGTATGGGGAAATATTTTAGATATTATCAATACTTTTACAAGATGTTTTAATTTATTTAAGACCTTTAAGAAACGCAATGATCTTATGTGGAGAAGTTAGGAGGCCCTTCAGTGAACCGCCGACCTGGTGATAAGGTGGGTCTGGATGCGAATTACTAATGAAATTATATTAGAATCTGGATGACCGAGCTGTGTTCTTTTCAATGACGTTTTCTCATATGTGTATGCTTTAATAAAAGAAAATTTTGCCGGTGAACGTCAGTGCCGGGGTATAGCCCATTTTCGTTACCACTCGATAGGCTGGTAGTCTCCCGTCCGAGCTTTCATAACTTGACAGATTTCAGCGAAATCTAACTGCGTATTGTAATGATATTGTAGCAATTATGCATTGCCTGAATACGTGATTAAGACGATGTTTTCTGAAGATGAAACCTAGCTAGATAATTTTTTTTGCCCCTGAAACCTCCAACACACAACATTTCATGAAAATCGTTGAAGCAGTTTTCGAGATTCTGATTCTATATATACGTATATATATATACAAGAATTGTATCGTTTAAAGGTTCTTGATAACCTAATCTCTTTAACATCATATTGAGTTGGTTAACTAAAATCATTTAAATTGGATAAATGCCAATGGACAAACGGGTAAATAAGTCAATCGAGGTTTTAGTATATATCAGTATTATTTAGTTGTTTGACTTACGGCTTAGTAGGCAAGATAATTGTTTATTTGGGCTGGTCGGTGTTTGTTCCCTGAATACACAAATTTATCGCAAAATCATGAGATATTGGGATGTTTGACTGAATACAGTTATCGTGTATTATATCAATCAAACTGTGAACCTGTGTGAACTTACCAATGAAGTGAAAATTACACATGTATTCGATTGTATCCGTGATGTACTGAATTGTACCGCTTTTTAAATCGTTTGAATCATATTTAAATATATATAACTCAAAGATGACTGACTGACTGGCTGACATAGTCAGACATCAGGATTCCTCACGATGTTTTTCTTCACCGTAAAGCACGTGATGTGAGTACACTGTAATTAAGTTTTTAGAAAAACTCATTGGTTCAGGCCCCGCTGGGATTTGAACTTGCGTCGCTTGCGTAGCAGGCGGTGCTCAAACCTCAAGGCCATCACGGCTCTTGACACTTACTGAAGTGTCATTTATAAACAAATTTCAAACCAGAAAAGCCCCTTGTGACCTCATCCCACCCCGTATTATTAACTACGAATTACTGGCCTCATTAGGCTGTTCGCGTGATTTTTAAATATAAACCCGGGCCTGCAATTAAGCGGAATTGCTTCCTCGACCGATGTTGACTCCATTTACATATTTTTATTGTGTGTGGTGGCCATGTGGCGGTTCGAATCCCAGTTCGTGCAATATTACATTGTAAGAAAAGGGTTGCAAAAAGAGTTATGGAGGTGAAAAGATTATCTTAGAGTTTTGTCACGGTATAAATGTAAGTAAGTAAATAGGCGTAGTGGCCTTGGGGTTTGAGCAGTCGCCTGCTACGTAAGCGACGCAAGTTCGAATCCCAGCGGGGCCTATAGCAATGATTTTGTCTAAAAATATATGTAAGTGCAGTGATTTCACAGCACGTGCTTTACGGTGAAGGAAAACATCGTGAGGAAATATGCGTTAGAAGTGTTTCAAAGTTGTATATATAGTGCCAGAGACGGCGGTGGAATCACCATGTCATGTTGGCACTTAACCATCTTCGGTGGGTGCTGTTATCATCTGCCTACCCTTATTATTTTAACATATAGCTAATAGTATTTCGAAAATCGGTCCAGCCGTTTTAGCGACGGAACAATCAGACAGACAGAAAGAAAAAAAAAAAATAGGTATTTTATATAAGTACTTTGGTGTCGTGACCAACATGACATCTCTTCAATTCCTTTTCTGTATTTTTTCTTTATAATAAACCATCGATTATGAAGATTTTAACTCCTCACAGTACCGTATATACTTTCATATACATTTAGTGAAAAGCTGGAATTACAAACAAACACTTCAATTTTAATTATCTGTATAGATATATGAACAATTTCAATGACGTATGTTTAGTCCGTGATCTGGCAGTGGATTCTTCATCTGACGCGTTGGCACTTAATCATCACGTGTGAAAAGTGGGTGTGATAACACCCATACCTTTGGGCTCTTTCCTGGAAGGCGTGAGCTTACGTACACCTTAAAACCCTGAAACTCAAATAAAACAAATGAATTCTACCTACACAACAATTATTACGGGCAATTTACTAACGACTGAAATTTTAGACGTTAAGCATACGTAAGCAGCAATTTAGCTGAAAGCAATACTAACTTCTGAAACTGCGTGAAAGGGAAACTTTTCAGGGGATTGTTTTATTTAAAACGTAAACAAGTTTGTAACGTGCCGAATTTACGGGAAGGCGTCACTAGCTGTGACAGAGCGACAGATATGGGATCATATCACGCTACGACCATACAAACACTGACTGTATGGACTTAGGAACTCTTTGGGGTCTACCATCACCTCCCTGGCCCTATCCCATACATTGTTGGGGCACAATGTGGTTGATCTCCTAATTTTTATACCAAGCGACTGCCATCTGACCTTCGCCACCCATTTGACCTGGAAAATCTGTGATCTGGTTGTCAGTATATTATAAGCCTCCCACTAACCTGTAACGATTGCCAAAGATGATGAATTGGCAACTGGGACCGATGGCTTAATGTGCTCTCCGAGGCACGGAGGGAACTCGGGCGGTCACACATCCAATTACGGTTAGGGCTACCTAACTTTGGTAATAGAATGATATGCGCAATAGCAACTGTGCCACGAGCTCCATCATCGGCTTAAGGTGTCGTCTACTAGCGATATGTGAATGCCCTGTCACACATCTGTCACCTACCCGGTAAGCAGCCGAGTTCCTGCCGGTTCTTTTCAGAGGGCTAGCTTCCGAACTAGTGGTGAATTCTTTGACGTTCAAAACTGCTTTACCAAGGACATTTTACCCCAACTTCCAACTTTAAGTGGTTACAATAGTAGGAAGAGACATTAAAAAGTTTAACGGTTAATTTTGGGGTCGAGTCGTTCGTGACCGAATTGATGTGAAAATGGATTCCCTCTACCCGCATCTAGATAACTTGTTTATTACATAAATAATACATTATCCCGGTACATTAACCGCACCGGCGTATTATGCCTTTTATATTGATACTTATGAAAATGAGTATGAGAGTAACTTTTTGCACGAGGTTTAAGTACATACATAATGCTCACGCCTGTATTCCCCGAAGGGGTAGGCAGAGGTGTTGTAATAAAAACATCTACTTTTTACCGAACATGATTAAGTGCCATCAATGCAGATGTCGAGTCAATCGGCGTCTCAGACAGTATACATACATATTCTCACGCCTGTATTCCCCGAAGGGGTAGGCAGAGGTGTTGTTACCACAACACCCACTTTTCACCGAATTTGATTAAGTGCCAACGTGACAGATGGTGAGTCTATCGCCGTCTCAGGCACTATACATACGTCTTTTTAATTACTTCTCAGACATATGCCGGTTTCCTCCACCGTACAGCACTTGATGTGAAATCATTGCAGATAAGTTTTTTAGGAAAACCTATTGGTACAGGCCCCGCGGCGATTTGAACTTGCGTCTCTGGTGTAGCAGGCGACTGCTCAACTCCAAGGTCATCACGGCTCTATGTACGGCACCTAATTCAAACTGTATTGTCCCACTGCTGGGCAAAGGCCTCTCTTAGCATTTTCCAGTTCGCCCGGCTTTGTGCCTCCGTTGGACAACAGTTGTTGAAGTCTCATCTGCGTTGAGGTCTGCCTCGTCCATGGTGTCCAATGGGTGTCGTCTAACCTTAGTTTCGTACCTACTCCGGAATAATTATCTATTGTATTCATAAAACTAGGTCGACAGAGGACCAGGTAAAATATGTTATTGAATTTTCGGAAACTATAAAAAAATTACACGCGTATATTTAGTTTAATGTAATATATCGGTTTAAAATTGACAGACCTTCATACAAACTTTCATTCCATACCTTAACAACAATAATCAAAATATCAACAATTAATCAAAATCCTTCCTTAGCGGATGCCTACGTTATAACATCTACCTGCATGCCTAATTTCAGCCCGATCCGTCCAGTGGCTTGGGCTGTGTGTTGATAGATCACCATGTCAGTCAGTCAGTCAGTCAGTCCTTTGAGTTATATATATTTAGATTAATTACAAAAAACATGAACCAAATCGGTATCTTGAATCGTGATAGGAAGGCTGGCATCCTTGCCATGCCAATTTATTGCTCACGATGTTGGCAATTTTGAACAGATATAATTTTATGAACCCGAGTGTCGAGTAAAAATTCTTCGGTGTTATCAAAGTTTTTTTAACTTTAAAGCGTTACAAACTATCGCCGGAACATACCATAAAAGTCACAATAAAAAGGATTTCTCGTAAAATAGGAAAAATGTATTAGGTACGCCAATATGAAACATTGAATTGGAGTAAAAAAACGATTAACCATGCATAGGGGACGAAGAGAATCACCTAGTATAACTAGAACTATGGGTCGCGAAGCTTCTCTCCTGGTTGGTTTGAAATATAAGGCCGTAGGGGATCAAAACAATATGGACAGCGTACATACTAGGTACGTTACAGAATGTCCGGCGAATGCATACCCCAGGGCGATGCAGTACATTTTTTTATTTATTACGTTGCCCGATGAGAGCTCGGCGTTAATCAATACTTTCATAGTGTATGCAAAACATAAAAAAAATATGCTTGTGTACCCGGATAACAAATTTTTATCCCGACGGCCGGATATGGAAAAATGGAAAAAGCTTTACTCGGTATTAAATCGATCGTGAACAATGTTTTCGGTGCATTTTTAACATCAACTCTCTTATTTGGTGGGTCGCGCTATATTTGTGTCAGTCGCCTATGTTTTGTAACTAGACATGCCTGGATACAAGTACTTTATAAAAAAACATTAAACTTGAAAAATAAACGTGTAATTATATTTTGAAGAATCACCGAAATAAGTCTCAATAAATTCTTATAGTCTTAATTAAAGTTGAACGGATCTATACCGATACATCATTATATGTATCTACACATATAGACAGAATTGTATTGTCAGTTTGTTATTACAAATTAACAGCTTTTTACTGAATGCATATGAAAGTGCCTGCACGGTACTTACAAAAATAAAACATTTTTCATAATTTTATCACTTTGTCCGTCTATTCATTCTAGCTGATTCAAATAAATTATAACATAGCTTTTATAGTTAACCACGACACAGCTAATTTATGATAAGTTTATTTAACGTTTTTGTAACGTAAAAACCATTATAAGGCAATATCATCGTCCCTGGCCTTATCCCATACACTGTTGGGGTCGGCATTTGATTCAACCCTATGGCTGATCACCTGATTTTATACGAAGCGACTGCCATCTGACCTTCGTAGCCTCTTGAACGAGGAAATCTGTGATCTAAGTTAAACCAGTTGTCAGACTAGTTTAGGCATCCGACTGACCTGTAATGATTGTCAAAGATGATAAATTGGCAAGCGGGACCGACGGCTTAACGAGCTCTCAGAGGCACGGAGGGAACTCGGGCGGTTACCCATCTAATTACTTAAATTCAAAGCAAAAATAATTTCGACAGACATATTCCCAGTAAATATATTAAATATATATAGTTATTAAATGCTCCATTGGATTTGAATAACGCACACGGAACAACTTTAATCCGGAGCTTTTAAACTGAATATCAAAGTAGGAAAGTGAATAAAATCGTACATTTACATGGATTACATTTGAAATCACAGAGCTGCATTCATACATGCGGATTAAATATGAAGCGGTCATTCACCGCTTACCGGGAAATTGAAGAGATTAAGTAAGATATATAAAAGCCATCGGAAAATACGGCTTTATAATCTATAAAATTTACAGATAAATAAAATTGAAGTGTCTGTTTGTAATTCCAAAATAACAAATTGTTACTAAGTATATATATGTATATAAATAAAATATAAAAACCATTTTTTAAATATTTTTCTGTCTGACTATTTTTCTGGCTTATCTCGGAAACTGCTGAACCGATTAAATTGAGACTTTTACTTAAGCTACTTTTAATTAAGAAGATAATATATATATATAATAGGTTCCGCGAGCCACCCTTGAAATGGAGTATTTGCAGGTGAAACTGCGTGGCACAGCTATTACATACATATTCCCAGAAGGGGCAGGCAGAGTTGTTATAATAACAACACCCACATTTCACCGACTATGATCAAGTGCCAACGTGACAGAGGGTGAGTCCATCGCCGTCTCAGGCACTATACATACGTCTTTGAATTACTTCTCAGACATATGCAGGCTTCCTCACGATGTTTTCCTTCACCGTAAAGCACGTGGTGTGATATAACTGCACATAAGTTTTTTAGAAAAACTCATTGGTACAGGCACCGCGTAAGGCACCTACATATTCTGGATATAACCAGATAATTCATGTCTCCTTCCAGATGCTTACTTATTTTCCTTTTTGATTCATATGCAAATATTAGACAGGAAATGTAAAGCAAGCAAACGGATAAAACGAAGAAGTATTAACATATCACAACCTTAAATAAAAATAACATGTATTAAACGAGCTAATGTTATGGAATTGGAAACATATTTCCCGTTTCATTAAACAATGTTATTCTTAGGTATGAAAATTAAAGAGTTTCCAAAGATTTCTCTCTCAAAATTATTCTCTAATGATTTTCATAATGGTGTACCTACTTGCCTCCAATTCCGTAGATTTTAATTTTCTGATGAAATAGAAGATGTCTGGCTGTGTTTCTTGCCGGTTATTTTGAGAAGGCTAGTTTCTGAACCAGTGGTAATTTTTAGACGTTCATATTTATTCAGTTTGGGCCCTGGTAAGGCACTTTATGGGAGTGTATTCGATATTAAAGAAATAACTAATTAAAAAAATACGTATTGATTATGTAGTCTTATTGGTGTGGAGAACTACCTAGAAGCTAAACCTGTTGTTCATCTCTTACCCTTTCATGGCTGAACTGCTGAAACAATTTGACATACATACATATATAGTCGCCGTAAGAGCCTTTGAAAAGGGGATTGAGTTGTCGCAAGCGACGCTTGTTCGATTCCTATCAGGGCCTACACTAATGAGTTTTTTCTAAAAACTTATGTGCAGTGATTTCACACGACTGCCTGAGAAGTAATTCAAAGACGTATGTATAATGCCTTAGACGGCGATAGACTCACTATCTGTCACGATAATCATCTATGGTGAAAAGTGGGTGTTGTTATTACAACACCGCTACCTACCCCTTTGGGGAATACAGGCGTGTATGAGAATACACCCCTGGGTGTTGTAAGAACAACACTTGTTTACCGAAGATGATTAAGTGCCAACATGACAGAAGGCGAGTTCGCTGTCGCAGGCATTAGTACATACGTCTTTTGAATTACTTCTGTGAACTCCTATCACTTGGCTATCGCGGCATCCTTTGCTTCTATTTTTCTCTGCAAATACTCTATTTTCGAGAAACGCTAAAAATGTTTGCCGAAACGTGAAATTCGTAGTCCTCGACAAGCACTCGTAACAAGTAGCGAGCAGCGCAGAGCACGGTTCATGCATCAAAACACTCCACAGCTATCCTCTCGCACTAGTGTATCATACCAGGGATCACTGCTTCATTAATATAAAAAAATATTTTAAGCTAAAACCCGACTACTGATAAAACATGATCGAAAAAAAAATAATCAACACTATACAACTATTCTCAACACTGATTGTTGATAAATTCAATTCATTAGAAAATATAGAATTAAAGCGATATAGAAAACCAATTTAAAAAAAAAAATTGTCTGTCTCTGTCTGTCCGATTTTAACGGAACAGATAGCAAATTTAACAAGGAGTAACTTAGGATACTAGTATTAAAAAAAACACAAGGCATTCGTGGGTCACCCATGAAATTAACTACATACAAATGCTCACGCCTATATCCCATGGAGGTAGGCAGAGACCACCGTTTGCCACATGCTACGATCCTTACATACTTCTTTCGCTTCATCCACATTCATGCATCTCTTCATACACTTTCTTCGGTTACGAGTGCTCCAGATTTGACCTTTCTGAAAAATACTATTAATTTGGTCATAGTATTTGTTCCTTGGACGCCCTCTACCGACACTTCCGGTCACATTCGCTCTATGAATTTCTTTCGTTAATCGCCTTTCACTCATCCTTTCGATATTTTGATGTGTTTTTATGTTGATATGTATTCAAATAACTTCAAAATTTTTATTTTTCTGTTACATAATTGCATTCTGTTTTGTTCTTATTGCTATAAATTATATTTTAATGCATGCTGTGGTCTCCTGTAATTGAAGGGACACGCTTACTTAGAACCCTAAGAACTGTGTCTGTATATATACGTGTATCCTTTGTTGGAGATCCATAAATAAATAAATAAATAAAATAAATAAATATGTCCAAACCGTCCAAACCATGTCAACATACTTTTTTCAATTCTGGTCACCACATCATTCTTCAACTTGCAACTGTCTCTTATCACACTAACTAATTAATTATCACTCTAAAAATTTACTCTACGTGGGTAAACCGCGGGTAACATAATACAAGTAGACCTTTAAACGAGAATAAATCGATCTAAGATCGCCTGGTAACATAAATTAGTATTCATTAATTAAGTAGCTTACGTTGAAAAAACAATGAATTAATTATACATATCTATCTAATTGGATAAGCTAGTAATATAATACTTATTGAAATATGATACTCGATATGAATGGGTAATCTTATATGGTAATCGATTAATTACAGTCGACTAAACACCTTGGTATCGAGGCGCACTTTTTATATTGTAAATGAACCATCTTGAAATACCAGCCAAGTTAGAGATGATTCGCTTTTCACTTGGCAAACTATGCAAATGCTTTTAGGTAATTTATCCATAACTTTTTATCTATACATATAGATACATTAAATGGAAGTGTGTGTTAAAAACCCTGTGTGTTTGCCTGTCTGTTTGTTCCGGGTAATCTCCAAAACGGCTGGACTTTCACTGGCAGTTGACTAATGTTACAAGAAGTAAGTTAGGCTACGTTTATTTAAGAAAATCATTTAGGGTTCCAAAAATAAAATAGTTTTGATAAGAAAATTGCGTCCACTATTTGACAGCTACTAGCCCCAAGTACTTATTGGTTTTGACAGATTCATACGTCATCGAGATACTCTTTCGAAGGCGGGTTGTGGTTGAATGTAAACGATGGATCAACACGTCTCTACACTCACGGCGGTTGGTGTATCCAGGATTCTCTATATAAAAATGGATTCTAATTCCTGAAAGTTTGCCGGTTCTTCTCAGAAGGCTAGTTTCCGAATCGGTGGGCAATTCTTCGACATTCATTTACCTGGGCCTAAACTAAATAAATTATTATCATTTTTTCATTTCGGAAACTGATTTGCAGTAATACTTAACGAATTTATCTAAAAGTTGAAATATAGTAAGCTTTATCTGTAAGGACAGACAATAGGACGTATGACATAGGACATAGTTGTGGGTAAAATCTAATAAATAAAACCCATCTAAGCTAATAATTAAAATTAAATTACTCAGAGGCGTGCAGTCCATATAAGCAGATAAGCATTGCTTACCATTTGTGATGACTGAATACATTTTTGTCGCGTGTGTGTGTCTCTATACCAAAACTTATGTACCCACGCGCTATATTAACCTACCTACCCTACTTATTGTTTTTGGTTACCTCTCTTAAAATCACACACCCCTGATACTACTATCTGTATTTAATTTCATGGGTGACCCATCGGAACCCTCATAGTTTTTTAAATAAATATAGCCTAGGTGTCCTTGCAACGTCAGCTATCTGACAGTGAAGGTCAAGCTAAAATCGGTCGAGACAGAGAAACAAAAAAAAATTTAATAATCGTTTTTTAATGCCTATATACTTTCATATGCATTTAGTGAAAAGCTGTTATTTGGGAATTTGAAACAGTGACACACCAATTTTATTTATCTGTATAGATGTGCATTATTAATTAATAAAAACTAAGGTAGCACCAACAAACAGTGGGATTATAATTAGCATAATTAAATAGGATGGATTACGTGTACCTTTGAGAGCTGTTCAGGCGGAGCGAGTGGCTGGCTTCAGGGACTATTTTATTCCACTAATGAGGCTTTGCTGGAGTATCCACTATTTTTGTTTTCAGTTTAATGAAGATGTTTCAGGATACGGTTTCATTTCACTTTAATATTTTGCATTATGAATTAATAATGCTATAAATTATACTTTGTTCTACTTCAACAAGCTATTCACACTCGGTACTGACACCTAGGACACCTGTTTTCGTTCTAAGTATCTTCATGCCAACTTTAATCAAAAGCAGTCCAGTCTTATTGTTAGATGTCTCAATGCATTCTCGTCATACTTGTGAACAGGTGCTGCTAGTGGGAGCTGGTCATCTCAAGCTACACAATTGTTCGTAGTACTTATTATTAGTTTTTTTTATGTCGATGTTTGTGCCCTGGACCTGTGTCTATGGGCTTATATATATATTGTTAATGATTTATATTCTCAAGGCTGTAAAATTATTTTTTTAAAACAGCTTAAACTGAGTATCTTGTCAGGTTCTTCTCAGTAAAAGCAACCTTCCGAACCTGGCGGTAGCATGTATAATTATGTCATTCTGACGATTTGAAAGTACTTTGTAGAAAGTCTAATCGAATAAAGATATTTTTGATTTTGATTTTGATTTTGAATGTAAAAAGCAAAATTCAAAATTAAGAAATGCTTACACAGCTACTCTCTAAGAACGTTAGAGACTTCATTATTAAATCCAACTAGCTGATTGCAATTTTATTTGCGTACAATCCTCTGTAAACTGGAGAAAATGCCCCAAACGGGGACTATGAGCGAACCCATTTTCTAGAAGATGAAGATGATTTAGTATCGACCGGACAGACGGTGAGTTCGTCGCCATCGCTTCATTGAAATTCCTATCAGATTTAATATACAAGTTCAAACATAATAACACAAGCATTTTTCCACTATAAATATACAAACAGCTTATTGGTATATTTATGTTACTTCATAAGGTAGTCAATTCTTAAGTCATAATAAAAAATATAAATATTATGAGTATTACCAGCCATCTTTGTTACAAAAACAATGCACGTCAGTATTCGCGTAACTTTTCTCACAATGGTGCGTGAAAGCCTTAAAGCCCACCACATATATAAAGACATGTGCCAATCCAAGCTTCACAACAAAGAGCGGATTTTGTTTTCACCATTCGGTTTGAAAAAATATTTCTGCCACATTTTTTCCGCTAGGACAAGGCCGGGGCTTTGTGAAGCCGAAACAGAATTAGAGTTGGCAGTGTAACGTATTTGAAATTTTGTGAATGGGAACACTTAATCGGCGCTGAAAGAATTTTTGATAACTCCGGACCAGGGATGGTTGTAGTTGGATTAGCAGTCGGGATTAGTACAGCGAGCTCGAAAAACCTATAATACCCATATAAAAGAATTTTTGAAACGAAAATATATGTTAGAATTCAAAAATAACTACACCGCCATTTTGAATGGTTCGCCATATTGGATTTAGTCTGACGCCATATTATTTTTCGCCTGCTACGTGAGCGATGTAGTTTCGAATCTCAGCGGCTTGTACCAATGAGCTTTTCTAAAAACTTTAGTGCAGTGATTTCACCGCACTCCATCGTGAGGAAAGGATATGTCTGACGCGTATTGTCTTTGAAATAACTTCGCACACGCATATTATATTATTGTGCCTAAGACGGCGATGGACCCACTGTGACGTTAGCATTTACTCATCTTCGGTCAAAACTGGGTGTTGTTGTTACGACACCTCTGCTTCGGGGACCCTTGTAGAAACCTCCCGAGACAAGTGGGCTGGGGCTTTTCTCGCTCAGAAATGAGCACTGCTATTCAACGTGGCAATACTGCCAGTATCATATATACTTTCATATGCATTTAGTGAAAATCTTATTATTATATTTTAGAATTACAAACAGACACAGGTGTACATCGGATATATTTGAGTTTGAGTTTGAGTTCATAACCTTTTTGTTTTTTTTGTTGACGAGGGGGATACCTTCAAAAGGTCCCCGACCGCCCTGGGAGAGGCAGATCGGGGTATGTGGGATTGTTACCGCACTAAAACCCCCCCGGTGGCCATCCTCAGTGCTCAGGGGGGACTCCGGGTACTCTGATAGAACGCACCGGTGTCCCCCCACACTTTGCCGGGGCACATCCCCGGGGCAGCTGTGAGGCCGCCCCTAGAGACCTCGCTGTGCAAGGCAGCGCGAACCACATCGTGCTGCCACCTTCCCGGGCCCGCGCCGGTGGTCAAAGCTCCCACCCCGACCACCGCCAGCAGGCCCTCCGGCCCCCTTTTAGTCGCCTCTTACGACAGGCAGGGGATACCATAGCCATATTCTTAGACCCTGGCTATTGGGTGGTTGAGTTCATAACCTACAGTAACCTATATTTAAAGGTACTCGGGACTTATCACGATAATATTATAAAAATAACGTACCACGATTCTCTTAGGCTGCTCGCGACTACGATTGGTGTAACTCAATCGGAACGTGGAGGTTCGTTATTTTCAAAACATTATCGCGATAAGTCCCAAGTACCTTTAAATATGAATTTAAATCGTGAAAGTTTAAGAACTATTACCCATCAGGCAGATTGTACGCATAGTCAGTTAGGAATATTCAAAACTCAAATAGTTGCGTCATAAGCCATTGTAAGGCCATATAAATTGTAACCCGCAACCCGTTACCCGACAATATTGGACGAAAAAATGTTTAAAACATCCACACGAGATTGTTTGAATAGTTCTCCCATTTCACAGGCCCGGGGCGGTTGCTAGAAATATGTATTTCAAATTTCAATGTGCATCAGGAATTCTATGAAGCTCCATTGTGAATAACGACTAGTTAATGAATAAAAGTTATTTTATGTTCATTTTATTGTGTTATTTCATTTAATAAAGTGTTACGTTTCGCTTTGTTTGTTAACGTTATAGCTTTTCGATATTTCGAATAGCTTTTTAGAAGATTGAGGACTTGGATTCTGTTTAAATGAATATAGGCGTTTTAGTTTACTTTACGAAACTCTTTCAAGGTGACATTTCAGCGTTACTCCTTCAAGAAAGGTCAAATTCGGAGCACTCGTAACCGAAGAAAGTGTATGAAGAGATGCATGAATGTGGATGAAGCGAAAGAAGTATGTAAGGATCGTAGGATGTGGCAAACGGTGGTCTATGCCTACCCCCATGGGATACAGGCGTGAGCATATGTATGTATGTCCTTCAAGAGAAGCTGACAGAAATGGACATTGAAGACCACAGAATGGCACTTTAGGTAATAGATCGACAAATCAGTAAATCAATATATATATATTTTACAAATAAATGTTTTTCTCTTGACCATACTTGTCAACATTATAAAGGTGGATCGGACCTAATGACAAAATCATCATAAAACAAAAGAGTAAATAAGAGTGTATCAAACGAGGGGATCAGACCGTTTTGTTTGGCCTGCGTCCAGGAGTTATATGAGTATGTTAATTTATATACATACATATGCTCATGCCTGTATTCCCCGAAGGGGTAGACAGAGGTGTTGTAATAGCAACACCCACTTTTCACCGCGGTATGATTAAGTGACAACGGTGAGTCTATCGCCGTATAAGGCACTATACATACGTCATGAAATTACTTCTCAGACATATGCAGGTTATCTCACGATGTTTTCCTTCTCAGCACATCATCGTCTGCCTGGCCTTATCCCATACATTGTTGGGGTCGGCACTTGATTCAACCCGATGCGGCTGATCACCTGATTTTTATACGAAGCGACTGCCATCTGACCTTCGCAACCCCTTTTACAAAGAAAATCTGTCATCTGGGTTAAACCAGTTGTCAGACTATCTTAGGTCTCCGACTGACCTGTAACGATTGCTAAGATGATAAATTGGCAACCGGGACCGCCGGCTTAACGTGCTCTCCGAGTCACTCATCCGATTACTGGCTAGGGCTAGCGCCCCCCCTGCAAAAGCGACGAGGAGGAACACCCGTGGGTTTTAGCCGGTATGAGTCCGGCATAACCCTTCCGCTGCCCCCGCTACGGTTGGCGTATCCATGACGGATTTCCCATGGAAAAAAAAAAAAAAAAAAAAAAAGGGTTGCTAAACTTCGCTGATCGAATGTAATGAGTAATAGCAACTGTGCCACGAGCTCCTCTTCCCTCTGAGCACATATACAAAAAAATATGTATTTATAGCTATGCATATACTAGATGGCGCTGTGAGATAATTTTCAAATTATTGTAATTGACTATTAATTATTTTAAACGTTCACTGTACATAGATGCTAAAAAATATGCATTCGACTTCAAGCGCCGTACTAGCATGTTACTCTATCTTTTTAACCCTAAACTTTTTTTAGAACACACATTGAACAGGCTGGCTTTTGCTTTTGTTTTTCACATTGTGTGTTTTTTGTATTACATCAAAGCCGAAGCAATACGCACACAGAATTGCTAACAGCCCGCTAGTGGAATAAAACAATGAAACGTGGACTTTACTTGGCGGGCTTACGAACTGTATTGTTGCAATCGTTCCAGTGCTGATGCTATTAAACTACACCGCAAGTTATGAGATTTGGGCGAAAAATATCCCTTTTTTTTGCTCTGGACGATATCGATAAAATTTTCTCAACTAGTAGCTTTCTTTTCTGTAATACAAGGGAGTGGGCTAAACAAACCACACGATGGACTCCTCCGAATGCAACGCGCAGACGTGGTAGGCCGAGAAATGGCAGGACGAACTCGCCGCTTACCTCAAAAAACGACCGGAGATAGCCCTGGATCGGAAGGGTTGGAAAGAGGGAAGGGAGGCCGTGGGTTAAAGTGAGCTTCTGCCCAAAGTAACCATTCCAAGCCGACAATATCTAAATTATAAATCCTGATTGACTGACTGCCCGACTTATGTATATCAACGCACAGACGTTGATCTACAGACATAAAAATTGTAGGATGAGTTATTTCAAAGGTCACAAGTTTTCAAATTTCACCCCGAAAGGAGATATTAAGTAAAAGCTCCTAACTGCCAAACAGGCGAAGCTACGTGCTGGAGCTACTTTGATATATTTAGGTAGGCTTTTGTTATTGTATACCGCGCATGTTTTTACTCGCATTGCGCCATAAATATAGACAGAGACAGGCTCATAAAATGACTACTGTGCATTCAATGTTCAAAATTCATAGCTCCTGACGGCACCTGTAACCGCTTATTGCTTGGACCACAACCAATGACCGCCCGATTGTTCTCTCTGGTTGCGATTTCAATTGTATATTTTCTGTCGGTAATAATTGGTATTTTTATGATTTTCAATACCTATCAACTGGTATTTATTTCATTATAATTTGTAGCTTAGTGGAATGTTATGCCTAAGATCTTTGATTTAAATATAGTTCCATCTCTTTTTGCGTTACGGATTTCAAAAGGGATGCATATAGTATTAGGCCGAGTATGGTTCTTTTAAAATTTATTGTTCTAAATTCAGCTTAGGCTCAATGATATTAAAAGTATAGATACGTTCTGTTTTGTTCTGACAGCTTCAACGCGTCAATATGCGTGGTGGTCGAATGATTGAATCAATGACATACATACATACATATGCTGACGCCTGTTTTCCCCGAAGGGGTAAGCAGAGGTGTTTTTCACCGAAGATGATTAAGTGCCAACGTGACAGATGGTGAGTCCATCGCCGTCTCAGACACTTTAAATACGTCATTGAATTACTTCTCAGAAATATGCAGGTTTCCTCACGATGTTTTCCTTCACCGTAAAGCACGTGGTGTGAAATCACTGTACATAAGTTTTATTAGATAAACTCATTGGTACAGGCCTCGCTGGGATTCGAACTTGCGTTGCTTGCGTAGCAGGCGACTGCTCAAACCTCAAGGCCACCACGGCTCATGAATCAATGAGATTTTCCAATAATTGTACTTAAGTGTAGTTGGACAGGTCAGCTCCCCAAACTGTGCTGAACGCAACATGGTGTGTTCATGTGTTTGTGGAATGTGTGCGGTGCGAAGCTGACAGAAGCAAACTTACCCTAAAGGGGCTAGTTGTGTCCCATACCGGTACTAGCAATATAGTCTTACCAAGCCCCAGTTTGGTGGGGGCCAAAATGTATGCCATGATGCAAAGGGTGATCAAATGCAGACTCTGATCTTGTGTTTTGTTTTTGTTTCGTTCGTTTGTTTAATTTGTGTAATCAATAAGAATGGAGTGCATTCTGTACAAAAACTGTTTTTTATAGTAATGAGGAAAAAAATTAAATGTGTAGTAATTTCACACCACAAGCTGTGAAGGAAAAAAAAGTATGTGATATGTGTACAGACATAATGTTAATTACACTCATTTTATTAAAATTGTTGTAAGTCCATTGTTTACAATAATAATACTTACTTCCAGAGAATCGTGGTATTCGAAGAAAAACAGAAAAGTCCTTTAGTATTGTGTCCCTCTCAATAAAGCGGACAAAAGCGAGCATAAAAAAGTTAAACAATGCTGAATACATTTCAAACTTTCCTACTTTGTAACGAAAAGTTTCATAGAATAAATACGAAATAAGTTATTAATTTAGGCAAAAATCGTGGCGTTCACCTCCCGAGGTCGTGGAAAGGAAACACGAAACTTTACTTAACCTAACTTACAAAGTTGGTGCATAATTTACAACCAGTAAGCTACCCTTGGCTTAGATACTTGAGAGCGTGGAAGTACTCCAATAGGGACCTTTTGACAATTGAATGGTCAACTGATTTTTCTACTCAATTAAGATACAGCTCCCATACACGCCTAGGTAAAGGAAGGAAATATTCGACACATGCAACACGCATCCCAGCGGGTCCTGTACCAATGAGTTTTTCTAAAAAAGAAAGTGAAGGAAAACATCGGGAGAAAACCTGCATATTTCTGAGAAGTAATTCAAAGACGTATGTATAGTGCCTGAGACGGCGAAAGACTCACCATCTGTCACGTTGGCACTTAATCAAATTCGGTGAAAAGTGGGTGTTGTGATAACAATACCTCTGCCTACCCCTTCGGGAAATACAGGCGTGAGTATATGTATACGACACGCAGTTGGCAGAGCAACTGCACCGTTGCAGAGGTGGGTTCGAATCCCACCACGATTACGTAACCATTTTAGGTAAATTAAAAAAAGTAACGAATATATAGGTATGCACATACATATCTGCCTGCCTACCTACCTGCATAGGGCCTGTACCAGTGAGTTTTTCTAATAAACTTATGAACAGTGATTTCACACCACGTGCTTTACGATGAAGGAAAACATCGTAAGGAAACCTGCATATTTCTGAGAAGGAATTCAATGACGCATGTAAAGTGCCTGAGACGGCGATGGACTCACCCTCTGTCACGTTGGCACATGATCATATTCGGTGAAATGTGAGTGTTGTTAGAATACTTCTGCTTACCCCTTCGGGGATCCTTCTGGGGTGGCGTGAGCATATTTTTTTTATATTTATGCACATACATATATCAGAGGTGTACTTATAATTCATTAAATATTTTTAAAATAAAGTTTTAACAGTTACGTTTAAGTCCCATATAAATAGCCATTAACCGATACTAACCCAGACTCTGGACTACTGAGAAATTATAGATCGAAAAACCCAAAAAAATATAGGTGTATTTTTTTTAGTTTCAGAATAACCTCTGGTGAGCCAGAATACAGTTATAAGAATAAAGTATCCATACAGATAAATTAAAATTTAGTGTCTGTTTGTAATTCCCAAATAACAGTTTTTCTTAAGCTTAAGAAATTTACCGCGGAGCACAGCTAGTATTACATAGAGCATGTTAGAGTAAACTTTGTAGAGTACAAGAATCAGAAATATTTCGCAGATTTCGCATCAAACATCATCATCTCCCTGGCCTTATCCCATACACTGTTGGGGTCGGCACTTGATTCAACCCCATGTGGCTGATCACCTGATTTTTATACGAAGCGACTGCCATCTGACCTTCGCAACCTCTTTTACGAGGAAAATCTGTGATCTGGGTTAGACTATTTTAGGCCTCCGACTGACCTGTAACGACTGCCAAAAGGTGATAAATTGGCAACCGAGACCGACGGCTTAACGTGCTCTCCGAGGCACGGAGGGAACTCGGGCGATCACCCATCCAATTACTGGCTAGGGGTAGAGTTGCTTAACTTCGCTGATCGAATGATATGCGCAATAGCAACTGTGCCACGAGCTCCTCCGCAGAATGAGATTTCGTATTACACATATAGGCACGAAAATGATCACAAGCTTTTCTGAACTATTGACTGCCACCTCTGAACAAATTCATCTGATTACAAATAAAATGAAAGAAAAATATTTTTTTTTCAATTAAATATATCTTTCTTTTGAACATATTTTCCTTCACCGCCAAGTTGCTAGCGAGAATGTAAAGAATATTTTTTTGTTACAATATTAAAATGTTATTTTATGTATCATCTCTGCTAACTGAACTCTTAAGCGTAACTGAATTTTGGTTAACTTTTCATGTTTAAAGAAACGTGGTACTCTATAAGCCTCGGCGATCAGGGTACTCGGAGTCTAACCTGGGATTAGTACTGGCACCGTTTGCGTAGCAGGTCATTCAAACCACTTGGTCACTTGGCTTACTCACACACCTATCAACAATTACGCACATACTTATCAGCATCGAGTGGACATCCGTGCAAGTACGTGCCAATACTGACCAGGTGCTATCAATTATGTACTATGTACATTTGATAAATTACACGTGTATTTTGAGTATGATGTTTAAATATTCATTAATATTCCATGATAGCAAAGCAGCATTGCACTGGATGTCAGACGTGGACACTCACGCAAAGAGATAGGAAAAAGCTCCAGGCATTTGAAATGTGGTGCTGGAGAAGGATGGTGGTGGCCTTGAGGTTTGAGCAGTCGAAGTTCGAATCCCAGCTAGGCCTGTACCAATGAGTTTTTCTAAAAAACTTATGTACAGTGATTTCACACGTGCTTTACGGTGAAGGAAAACATCGTGAGGAAACCTACATATTTCTGAGAAGGAATTCAATGACGTGTGTAAAGTGTCTGAGACGGCGATGGACTCACCATCTGTCACGTTGGCACTGAATCATCTTCGGTGAAAAGTGGGTGTTGTGATTACAACACCTCTGCCTACCCCTCTCTGTATGTAGACAATATTTATGGTTTAAATTTATTTTTAAGCATTTAAAATAGTTAAATGTCACAACTGTCGGTGATGACATTTAAAAGTGAAAATTTTGTCATTTAAACTTTGGAATTATTTATCAGAAATTAAAGGCTTTAAATGTTGTTTTTTTGTTATATCAGGTGAGTTTAGGATGTTATGTTAAGGATATGCAAGAGTTGCTTGTTCAAAAGTATAAGATATTAGATTCGATGGACAAGTCCAGGTGAGTGTGTGATTTCGAAAGATTTGTTCCTAGACTCTGTACTCCGTGTAGCTCATATAGTGCTGTAGATAATATTTGTGATACCTCCGGGATTGTTCAACCAGAAGCACTCATGCTGCACTTTGTTCAAAGGGAACTTTGCTTTTGAAACGTATGGTATATAGAATTTGCGTTCGAATGAACTTTTACTCAAATGTTCACATCATCTATACTTATTTGTCAGAAATTTTGAAACTGAATTGAAACCACTCATATACAAAATAACGGAAGTACTCCTTTGTTAAACCTTCAATCGATTTATATTTACTAGAACTAGGTGTGCTACGCCCAGCTCTTAAGTTTATTTTTAAAAATAATGTTAGCTCAAGTTAATCCTTGTAACATTGGCTATCTTTCAGTGAAATTCCCGTCAAAATCGGTCCAACCGTTTCGGAGATTAGTCAGACAAACAGTCAGAGAAAATTATAAAATTTTTTTTTTCATTTGATTATGAATGTACTTTCATAGTGCATTTAGTCAAAAGCTGTTCATTTTGTAATTACAAACAGACATTTCAATTTTATTTATCTGTATAGATAATTAAACGTAAATAACTTTCACGGATCGTGAAAGATCGAATCCAAATCTGGTTTATAGCGAGGAAGAATACTTGTGACAGCAATAAAAATCATTTGGACTCGCACGTTAAACACCAAATCTCAATTCAAAGAACTTGCATACCTAAATCCTGTAAGGGTTCAGCCATAAGGTACGATTTATTTCTTTTTTTTTTTTTTTTTTCAAATTGAATTGATTTTAAAAGGCGAAATTTGTTCCAGTTAATGCATCAACTGGAACAAATATGGCATCTTTACATCTATGCAGATTAATAAAATACATACATAAATACATAGGTGTAGGCAGAGGTGTTGTATTAACAACACCCATTTTTCACCGAAGAAGATTAAGTGCCAACGTGACAGATGGTGTGTCTATCGCCATCTCAGGCATACATGATATACATACGTTTTTGAATTACTTCTCAGACATACGTAAGTTTCCACGTGGTGTGTCAGGTCCCGTTGGGATTTGAACTTGCATCACGGCTCTGGGTGTCTAGAAATAAATTCAGTTTTCGAAAAACTCATGGGTACAAATCGATGAGATAAGAACATACACTGCAAGCAACTATTTAAACAACTCGACCCGTGGCTGAAGTGATATAAGCAAGATCCTTTACAATTGAGAATTTGGCACAAAAGATGGCGAGCGTCAAAGAACAAACGATCCGAAAATATTTTAGCGGTTGAAGCATAAAAAAACGTCGATATTTCATGCAAGTGCATATTGCATATTCATCTGTCGCTCGTAATATGGCATTACTCTGATAATTTACGATTTTTTGGCATTTATCGCCCTATGTCAACTGTGAGTCGATCCGTTTTTACGAGTGCGCGCGCGCATTGTGATTCATTGGCAAAGAGTGTTGATGTTACTGCAGATGCGACAAAATTTACCTATGCGTTTTGTATATTGATTTAATGTTACTCTCATTTTTTGATCAGGTTCTTCTAAATACGTAATTATGTATTGGTCTGTCGAATCTAAATATATTAAGTTTTGCCTCTAAATTAAGTTTCATGCTTTATTACGCGGAACCTAAATATAACCCTATGTTATTCTTTAAAACAACAGTTATCTGCTAGTGAAAATCCCGTTATGAAGTTGTTCAGCTGTTTCCGAGATTAGCCGGAATTTTCAGTGACCTTGTTACATATTCATATTATTTTAATGAATACATATGCTCACGCCTGTATTCCCCGAAGGGGCAGACAGAGGTGTTATAATCACAACACCCACTTTTCACCGAAGATGATTAAGTGCCAACGTGACAGATGGTGAGTCCATCGCCGTCTCAGACACTTTACATACGTCATTGAATTACTTCTCAGAAATATGCAGGTTTCCTCACGATGTTTTCCTTCACCGTAAAGCACGTGGTGTGAAATCACTGTACATACGTTTTTTAGAAAAACTCATTGGTACAGGCCGCGCTGGGATTCGAACTTGCGTCGCGTGCGTAGCAGGCGACTGCTCAAACACCGAGGCCACCACGGCTCATTTTAATGAAAAGTTATTATTTTGGAATTAAAAAGAGACGTTTAACTTTTATTTATCTGTAACTTTATATCAAATCAAATCAAAAAGTTTTATTCAATATAAGGGACACTTGGAACACTTAGTGAACGTCATTTTTCTTACGTTAACTTAAGTTAATTTACTACCGTTTCCAAAAGTAAGCCTGTCAGGAGAAGAAACGGCGAAACAAACTCCCCGGTTTTTTTTTTTTTTTTTTTACATGTGTCCCTTCTATATACATAGGGTTGCTTAAGTACATTTCAATGGAAGAGTGAGCAACTCATTGCCCTGTTTGGCTATCATCAATATACTCAGTTACACTATAATATGCTTTTTCACAAAGTTTCTGTTTGATGCTTGCCTTAAAACTTAAAAATGGTAGTTCACACATTTTTAATGGTAGTTTAATGGTAGTTTATTATATGTATAGTAAGTCTGACTTAATGCAATAAATATATGAATATGACTAATCTACAAAATACAGTAACAATAAAGTCGCTTCTGCGCCATATATAATAATGTATTCTTTGTCGATATCTTTGAATGCATCAAATTAATCCACAAGCGCGTAACCTTACATTGTGCAGCGGATCGGCGCGTTTATTACGACTTTGTATCGAAAAAAACATATTCATGCCTAGTTTACGACACTTTTACGACCAACACCTATTGTAGTAATAGTGAATTTATTATTTACGGGATTATGTTTTCGATGCTCCTGTAACACCTACATACCTTGTTTGTTTGTGTGAAATTTGTATATACTGACTTTCCCATGAGGTTCGAGACGGGAAGGGAGATGTATAATACCCACTTTTCACTGAAAATTTTAGGTCCTTACATATGAAATTGGCGTTTTGTAAGGGATTAACGTAATGTGTGTTTTTTTTAATTATAATATAATAAATACATATTTAATCAAAGTATGTACCATGGCCATTTATGCACTTTTGCCATCTCTCCCTTTTCTACAAAAACCATTCGAGCGGGAATCATTAACATGTTTGAAGGTGCTGTGGACTGATTTGGTAACTGTCTGTGGTATGCAGGGTGTGATCTGGCGCTGTCCTGAAGCAGCAGAGGCCTTTGGCGGTTGACCAGCCTCGGCAGCCGTAATTCAGAATTTATGAATTACTAGCTGTGCCCCGCGGTTTCACCAGCGTAGATTTAGTTTTATATAATATTTTTTTTCGCAATAAAAGGTCTATCTAATAAGCTTATGTCCTTTCTCATTGTGTCAAGATTATCTGTGCCAAATTTCATCAAAATCGGTTGAGAGGCTTAAGCGGGAAAGCGTAACAGATAGATAGAGCTACTTTCGCATTTATGATATTAGTAGGGCATTGTAGGGATGATAAATACATTACTGTTAATTACTATTAATGCTACATTTGGCACTAACTTCAAAGGTAAATAAGTACGTAAGTAATTAACTTAACTTAATTTTATTTTTATCTGTTAGAAGGCGGTTTTGTTTACTTAAAAAAAAACGTGTTTCTCTGTCTATATGTATGGTGCGAGGTGAATAAAAACATACGCAGTATCCCACAGTGTGTTTCTTTACTCGTGACGGGATATGTACTAGCAATAATATACTCAAGTCAAGCTCCAATGGAAACCTGCATTGTCCTTTAACAATAATGTATTCCCATATAATGAATTCTCCTGTACTTAATATTGTCATGAAAAGGAACTGATAATTTTTTTTATACAAAAATAAATTCTATAAGGGCGAGGTTTATGACCTATTATGGTTACGGACCCCGACGAAAAATGTCACATGACACAATAATAATAAAATAAATTGGTAATAAAAACATCAACTGAGGAAATAAAATTACTTGTTTAGTGGGATTAGTGAAAGCAGATGTATCTAATGCCATTTTTGCAATATCAGCTGTTGGGAGGAGTCGATATCTGGACACACTCTGAGAGAGTTAGGCCCAAAGATGATTTCTCGTTCGAAATTATGCATTACTAGTGTTGTTCTACATGCTCACGCCTGTATTCCCCGAAGGGGTAGGCAGAGGTGTCATTATAACAGCACCCACTTTTCGCCGAAGATCTTAAGTGTCAACGTGACAGATGGTGAGTCTATCGCCGTCTCTGGCACTATACAAACGTCCTTTGAATTACTTCTCAGACATATGCAGGTTTCTTCACGATATTTTCCTTCACCGTTAAGTACGGGGTGTGAAATCATTGCACTCACATAAGATTTTAGAAAAACTTAATTTGATTAATTCGAACTTGCATCGCTTGCGTAGCAGGCGACTGGCCCATGGCCACCACGGAAAACATCCTGAGGTAACCTGCATATTTCTGAGAAGTAATATTCCAAGACGTATGTATAGTGCCTGAGACGGCGATAGACTCACCGTCTGTCACGTTGGCACTTAATCAAAATTCGGTGAAAAGTGGGTGTTGTGATAACAACACCTCTGCCTACCTCTTCGGGGAATACAGGCGTGAGCATATGTATGTATGTAAATTGATTTTTGTATTGAGCCCTTATCGTTCTGAGGGTGATATTTTATATACAGAACCTGAACCATTCAATCTGAGGCTATGGGACGTTATGAAAGCTATCTGTATATACATTTGAGTGTATTATTGTTATTGGGAGGCCGGCGCCGGCCGAGTTATGAAAGTTTGTAAGAGGACATGTGCGTTGAATGACCGTTATATGCACACTCTGGATGTTAATGTGGGGATGTTGGCACAGTGTATCACTCGTGTAGATAGGGAAAAAGTATTTTTATACGAATGTCCAAAAAATAAATACAAAAACATTGGATTCTTAGGAAATAGTTTCATAGAACAAACCGGCGATTTAACATATTTTTTAAGATTAGCGTTGTGTTATTTGTACCACCGCTTGCAATTCTATATATATAAAGGAAATTCGTATTAGTTACACTATTTGTAACTCAAGCACGGCTGAACCGATTTGGCTTAAAAATTTATGGGAAGGTAGCTTAGGAGAAGGACATAGGATACTATTTTTATACCGTTCCCGTAGCACGTGGCATAAAAGTGGTATGGTTGGACAAATTATTGTCTAAATATTAGGTTTTTAATCATAACACACGACCTAAAGACTTGATAACCGCAAAACAAGTGAAGGAAGAATTCGACGTATGAGGTAGGATCACGAGTAACTCAGTTGGCAGAGCAACTGCACGGTTTGCAGAGATCGTGGGTTCGAGTACTGCCTCGTGTTCGTATTCTCCCTAAAAATTTAAGAATTTAGATATTATTGTCTGGCAGAAAAAAATGCGAAATAACAACATTGCTATGCTTGGCTTATTGATTGGTCCATGTAATCATATTTACAGTAGAAATGGACTTTTTCAACAAACGTTTTTTAGTTTTATAATTTACCTACCTATTTAGTTTATATACTTAGAACCTGGTTGATTATATTGGAAAGAAAAAGGAAATAAAAAGAAAAAATTAACCGGTGAACGTCAGTCTCGAACCGGGCTACTCTAGTTTCGTTATCGCCCCGTAAGCTGGAAGCCTTACTTTTGAGCTGCCATAACTTGACAGACGTCGGCGAAATTTACTGTGTCGTATTGTAATGATATTGTATGAGTTTTTCAGTGCCTGAAAACATGGTCAAAACGATGATTTCCAAAAATGAAACCTAGCTAGATTTATTTGTTGCCCCTGAAACACACAAAATTTCACGAAAATCGTTGGAGATCTTTCCGAGATTCAGATTCTATATTCGTTTAAAGGCATAAGATAAAGCCAATACTTAATCATGTTAGGTGAATAGTGGGCGTTGTTGTCACAACACCTCTGCCTACTCCTTTGGAGACGTTTCTAGGATGGCGTGTGCTTATTTATTTTTATTAATGTCAGTTGTACAACTTGGTATGTCTATGGGCGAAGCCTCCCATGTCCCTACTGGAGACTATAATAATAAACAAAACAAGCGCTAGGCCGCAGTTACCGCCCTACCTCATACTTGGCGCCCATCGCGGTACTTAATGCTTTCAAATCTGTCTTATTTTTTGTTTTTAGGGGTAAGCAGAGGTGTTGTAACAAAAACACCCACAATTCACCGAATATGTACGTGGTGTGAAATCACTGTAAATAAGTTGTTTTGAAAATCTCATTGGTACAGGCTACGCTGGGATTCGAACTTGCCTCTTAAAATGATCTTACAAAAAGTACAAGGAGCCGTGGTGGCCTCGGGGTTTGAGCAGTAGTCTGCTACGTAAGCGACGCAAGCTCGAATTCCAGCGGGGCTGTACCAATGAGTTTTTCTAAAAAACTTATTTACAGTGATTTCACACCACGTGCTTTACCTGCAGGCAACCTGCATATTTCTGAGAAGTAATTCAAAGACGTATGTATAGTGCCTGAGACGGCGATAGACTCACCATCTGTCACGTTGGCACTTAATCAAATTCGGTGAAAAGTGGGTGTTGTGATAACAACTCCACTGCCTACCCCTTCGGGGAATACAGGCGTGAGCATATGTATTCATTAAAATAATATGAATATGTAATATTTTTCAACGAACATAAAGCGAAGCAGCAAGCTTTAGCCAGTCACGATTATAATTTGTTTATACTAAAGATGCCATTGAGTTGCATTTCAACATCTCGATAAATTTTGAAACTAGTGAAAAACAATGGAAAATCCATTTTCACAGCTCATCTGTATTCTATACGGAGATAAAATCTGTATTTTATTAGATTATTTAAATGACATGGCCAGCGTACTTGTAGCTTGGAACTAACTGGCTCATACATTTCCATACAATAGGACATGTTAGGTTCGAACTGTTAGTTTTAAGTAAAGTAAATCCGTTCCGGCAACACATTGAAAATGTAGAGCAGAAGTTATCTTGGATTTCAGTTGATCTTACGGTGAAAATCAGATTGTAAAAACAGAATCTGTACCATTATCGCGTCTTTTTCCATCTTTGTTAAATTGTAACTTACAATATTTCACTCGCGTGCTAACTGTCCCCAAGTACAATATATCTATACATCTACATCTATACAGATAAATAAAATGGAAGTGTCTGTTTGTATTGCAAAATAACATATTTTCATTAAATGCATACGAAAGTAGATATCTATGGTACTAACATAAAAATTAAATTTTTGAAAAATTTCTCCGTCTGTCTGTCTGTTTGTTTGTTTGTTCCGGGTAATCCCTGAAATGGCTTGACCTATTTTAACAGGACTTTCACTGGCAGATAGCTTATGTTACAAGAAGTAACTCAGGCAACTTTTATTCAAAAAAACATTTTCGGTTCCGCGGTTCGGTTCAAATTAAATCTACGCTATCTCAGCTATTCAAAAATTTCTTTCATTGATTAGACTTCTTACAAAGTATTCAATTCAAATCAAAAATATTTAAAAATCACGGAAAAATTACATTATATAAAATTTGAAAATTAATTATATAGAATTAAGAGCACGTTAAGCCGTCGGTCCCGGTTGCCAATTTATCATCTTTGGCAATCGTTACAGGTCAGTCGGAGGCCTAAAATAGTCTGACTACTGGTGTAACCCAGATCACAGATTTTCCTCGTTAAAGGGGTTGCGAAGGTCAGATGGCAGTCGCTTCGTATAAAAATCAGGAAATCATCGGGTTGAATCAAGTGCTGACAACAATGTATGGGATAAGGCCAGGGAGATGATGATATTTTACAGAATATGTTATTAATCCTATATTTATTAAAGCCGTGGTGGCCTCGGGGTTTAAGCAGTCGCCTGCTACGCAAGCGACGCAAGTTCGAATCCCAGCGGGGCATGTACCAACGAGTTTTTCTAAAAAACTTATGTACAGTGGTTTCACACCACATGCTTTAAGGTGCAGTGAAGTAGTGAAGGAAAACATCGTAAGGAAACCAGCATATTTCTGAGAAGTAATTCAAAGACATATAAATAGTACCTGAGACGGCGATAGACTCACCATCTGTCACGTTGGCATTTAATCAAATTCGGTGAAAAGTGGGTGTGATAACAACAACTCTGCCTACCCTTTTGGGGAATACAGGCGTGAGCATATGTATGTATGTTATTTGTAGGATTTACTTTTAACTTTTAATTCTAACTTTAATTAAATTGTAACTGTTTTAATTTTGAATTTAATATATTTCATTGATAAACATAAAATAGAATTAGACATTTTGCTTAACATTGTGTTAATAGCTGTTTCAAAGTTATTTCCTTTTCACGAAAACAAATTAGCCCACCACAAAACCTTAACAAACCGCGATTTAAAAAGATGCACAGCTCCATCTTCAGAATAACAATGAAGGTATAAATTACTGGATTCATGCAAATTTGCCATTTTGCCTGTGAATACAAAAATACCGAGTTAAAAAATTCCGCAAAAAAATATAAACGGCCCTGTGGTTTATTTTCATGAATGGAATCTGAAATTGGGGTATTGTGCGAGAAATATTTCGTTCGAAATATTCTTGTCAATATTTTTTTTGGTTACCTTGTTTCACCCTGAGGTGGTTGTTGTCAATGTATTTTCCAGTTTATTACTTTACATAATGCGTGTGGGAATTTTTGCTTAGAATGTTGAGGTACTTTTTATTAAATTTAAGATGGTAAAGAAGCTCTGGGGCCCAACCATGAGCTACTATTGCAATAATATTTCAGCTGTGTGACAGTGACATATGTATACACGTCAAATACATCTGTCTCATAAGAGTAAAACTATCATGGCAATAAGAGGTCATGCTAAGGCCCCTGGTTTACATATTATGCTAAGTCAATTATTTATCTATACGAATAAATGATGTTGAAGTGTTTGTTATTCTAAATTGAAAGCTTTTCACTAAATGCATATAAACCATATTATACGGTACTCATATAAAAAAAATAAAAAAAAATATCTGTCTGTTTGTTTATTCCCGAAAATTACCGGACCGATTTTAACAGGACTTTTTTTAAATATCAAAAGATCATACTGGAAATATCTTTAAACTAACGGACGTCACGCGGTCACACCCGCGTAGTTCCCGTTCCCGTGGGAGTACGGGGGTAAAATATAGCCTATGTTAGTCGCTGATGATGGAGCTATCTATTGCTGAAAGAATTTTCAAGATCGGTCCAGTTCTTTTTGAGCCAATTCGTTTCAAAAATACTTACAAAAATTTCCTCTTTTTAATATTATTAATTCACAATTTAAAAAGTTCACAATTAAAAAAGTCATGGAATACAGGCGTGAGCATATGTATGTATGTATTAAAAGTCAGGAAGAATATTTTTTTAATGTAAAATTTACTTCCTCATGCCAACAAAATTACGTGGCATTAAATAAAGGCATATTACACATATTATTTTGACTCCATTGTGACTGCCGCAGGGGGTATGGTCCAAGAGTTAGGTCAGGCAGGTGTTAAGAGTTATTCATTTATTTAAATATGTATAATAATATATATATATATAGATATTGAGGAGCTCGTGGCACAGTTGCTATTGCGCATATCATTCGATCAGCGAAGTTAAGCAACCCTAAGCCTAGCCAGTAATTGGATGGGTGACCGCCCGAGTTCCCTCCGTGCCTCGGAGAGCACGTTAAGCCGTCGGTCCCGGTTGCCAATTTATCATCTTTGGCAATCGTTACAGGTCAGTCGGAGGCCTAAAATAGTCTGACAACAGGTTTAACCCAGATCACAGATTTTCCTCGTTAAAGGGGTTGCGAAGGTCAGATGGCAGTCGCTTCGTATAAAAATCAGGTGATCAGCCACATCGGGTTGAATCAAGTGCCGACCCCAACAATGTATGGGATAAGGCCAGGGACGATGATAACTTGTTAATTCGTTCTCTGTGTATTTTTGTATTACTGTTGTAGAAGTCTTAAATTGTGGATTTTCAATCCCATAAAGCTGCTGATGTTGAAGGAGGTAATCGAAGTAAAAATGATTATTAAGTTAAGATCCTGGTAAGGCACTTATGAACGTCGAATAATTTGACCACCGGTTCGGAAACTAGTTTCCGATGCCGAAGAAAAAGAGCCGGCAATTCAGCTGGCATCATGTCGATTACATTACATAGTAAATAATCATTAATTACAATAAAATTCATATAAAAGTGCCGTCGTGGCCTCTGGGTTTGAGCAGTCGCCAGGTACGCAAGTGACGCAAGTTCGACTCCCAGCGGGACATGCACCAATGAGTTTTAAAAAAAAACGCATGTCATTAATTTCACACCACATGCTTTACAATGGAGGAAAACATCGTGAGGAAACCTGCTTAAGTCTGAGAA
The DNA here is from genome assembly GCA_929442735.1 of Watsonalla binaria. Taxonomy (NCBI): domain Eukaryota; kingdom Metazoa; phylum Arthropoda; class Insecta; order Lepidoptera; family Drepanidae; genus Watsonalla; species Watsonalla binaria. The sequence goes on along the minus strand of OV838934.1, from coordinate 10,374,791 downwards.
GTAATTCAAAGATGTATTTATAGTGGACTTATTCCAGTTTGATATGCAAGTTTACGTAGTATGATGATATATATACTCCTTCTTCGATAAATGGGCTATAAATAGGTCATTTAGGTTTAGAACACATAATTTTTCTATATAATTTTTCGGTTCACTGAAATTAGCACGTTCAAGCAAACAAACTCTTCAGTTAAATATATTATAAGTATAAGTATCGATCTGCGTATTTTTCCAGCCGTTTGTGATTATAAGAAAGTAACTGACTCTCTGCCTAAGCCGAGCACACGTGCGTGAGTCGTGACTGAGTGACGCGACGACGACGTGACGTGACGACACCGCACAAATCCGAGCCCTTCATGTGTTTTGTCTTTGACCCTTTTAGAAAATGGAACACTTTATTTAGAACGCCCAATACGTTGACATCTCAAACCGAGCATTTCTGCTGATTTACTGACGTCAAATAAATTTGTGTATTTTTTTAAATATTTGTCAATAATATCCAGTTTTTGGGGCCACCTATGATCCTTTAAACAGCGCGTATTAAGAACTTCTTAACTTTGACTTATCATTTTCCAGTACAAAAGTGAAGCATTTTGACCGGAAGAATGTCAGCCACATAGCCGAATTGCCTTTTACAATATAATTTAACTTTTATGATACTCCGATATTATATCTGAGGCCAAGACTCATTAGGGTCGCAGTACCATACCAGAAAGTTATGGGTATTCGACTGATATTTTTTTCGATATGTACGAGACAAAATTAAATGATTATCTTATCTTAGTTTCAACTAGCTGCGCCCTACGGCTTTACTCACGTATACTTACATTCATGGGTAGTTAATAATTTTATATGAATTTTATTGGAACTAATCATTTAATTAGGTACTATGTAATGAAATGTACATGATTCCAGCTGAGTTTCTTATCGGTTCCTATCAGAAGGCTAGTTTCCGAACCGGTGGCCAATTTTTCGACATTCATAAGTGCCTTACCAGGGCCTAAACTGAATAAATAATTTTTATTTTCATTTTCAGTTTTATCTGCCGGCCAAAGTTTCCTTAAAATTGGTCCAGAACACAAAAACAGACAGATGGAGAATCAGTCTATTTTAAATTAGTTTTTTAAGTAGGTACCGTATATACTTTCATATGTATTTAGTGAAAAGCTTTTAATTAGATTCACGAAGTCACTTCAATATTATTTATATGTATAGATATAGATTAGGTCACCTGTTTCAAAAGCAATGTAACATTTTACGAAAATCATTAGAAGTACCTACATAGACGTCTAAAGCACAAATTATGTATGTAATGTAGCTGAGTTCATTGTTGATTGTAAAGCCCGTCCATTTAAAAAGATAGCATCGGACACAAAAATTATTAAGTCATTACCGACGAAAGGTCGAGCCGTATCTTAGAAACAGATCGCGAACGCATATTTATAAGATCATCGACTTATAAAAGCCATCCTCAACGCCCATAAGCTGAATCAACTAATAGTAAAAACATGCTCACGCCATCCCAGTAGGGTCCCCGAAAGGGTAAGCAAGCAAGCCGAATTTGATTGAGTGCAAACGTGAAAGAGGGTGAGTCCATCGCCGTCTCAGGCACTTACATACGCCTTTGAATTACTCAGACATTTGCAGGTTGATTTGCACTTGATGTGAAATCACTCCACATACATTTTTGAGAAACTCATTGTTACAGGCCTCGCGGGGACTTGAACCAGCGTCGCTTGCGCAGCAGTCGACTGCTCAAACAACAAGGCCACCTCGGCTATAATATTTACTATTATTCAAAGTCCTGACTGACTGACTGACAGAAATATCACCTTAATTACCAGCCGTCTGGTTTTAGAGTAATTAAGCAACAAACAATTCACACGTGCAGTTATTTCACCCGGTGAAGGAAAACATTATAGACATATGGGCCGGAAAAAGTGTTAATTCTTCTGCCAGTCCCTTTGGTAGATACCCTGTTGGGAATGTGGAGATAATTTGAAGAATGAACCTAAAAAGTCAGGTTCACTGCCATTTTGTATATCACCAAGCATTTAGAGTGAATGCTCTGTGTATGAACTTTCACCGGTCTCGTTTCATATTGCCCCATGATACCGCACCGATCACGACTCACAATAATAGTGCTCTTGTTTAGATAATTATTATGTTCGGTTTAATTGCCCTTGTTGCGGTACAATGTGAGATGTTGTGGGAAGTCTATCAAATATATTGTTTTTATTTTGGCGCTGTGGTAGGTAAGTTGTTTGGACTGTTATACGAATATTATAAAAAAAGTATGGGGCAAGTTTCTACGCGAAGGGGCGAGTAGGCACTTTTTTGGGGCAAAGTGAGCGTTGAGCTCTTTCATCAAAAAAAATATAGGAACTATTAATTAAGGGAAGATTTTATGTAAGATATATATATACATTGTTAGAGATACAGTAAAAAATAAACGTGTTCATACATTATTATATTTAAAAAAAAGGCTGTCCAAATTTTGCTAGAAATATTGTACTATTAATATAAAAAAAAAGTTTGAAATCAAATTTAAAAGTTCATGTACATTGTCGAAATTTTTTTGATAATTCATATCAATACGTTCCAAAATCAAATCTTTACTTTTAATCTCGATTCGGTATCTTTATGGGCGCACATCGATATCAAGGCCGTCGATTTCGAATCGGTTCTTTGTAATCGATACAATCGCACGAGATGTAATGATATGATAAGTTTTCGAGATCACGATTGTGACCTATGGTTCAATAGATTATTACATATTTAGTTAGATCTTAAAAAAACTGTAGTGGTTTTTCGATTTGCATACATTGGAACCGAAGCTGATCAGCTATAGGTTCAGAAATATAAAGAACTTGTGTTTTATAAGTACCTTCATCAAGTCCGTCTATGGGATCAAAGGAGGAGCTCGTGGCACAGTTGCATAACATTTAATCACCAAAGTTAAGAAACCCCAACCTAAACCAGGGATGGGTGACCGTCCAAGTTCCCTCCGTGCCTCGGAGAGCACGCTAAGCCGTCGGTCTCGGTTGCTAATTTAACTGACGATTAATTTAACCCAGATTACCAATTTTCCTCGTCAAAGAGGTTACGAAGGTCAAATTACAGTCGCTTCATATAAAAATAATGTGATGATATCGGGTTGAATCAAATGCCGATCCAAACTGCGTAAGGGAAAATTTTATCCATACCGAATTTCAGCGAATTTTGTACAACGATTTATCCCTGAAAAAAAGCAGGCAGCCAGGAAACTTTTTAGCCTGCAAGGTAACGCCATTGCATAATAAGTATTTAATATTTCTAAATTCTATAAAATGCTCTCCTCATGCAACTACTAATAGCTCAGATACACACATAAGCTTTTCCCATCTATAAATCTGTATCAATACAGAGAAAAAATATTGGTTTGTCTGTTTGTAATTCCAAGAACAGGTTTTCACTAAATACATATACGGTACTTTATAAAAAAAAAATGTTAGTAGGTGTGTTAACAGATCACCCAATAGCCAGGGTCTAAGAATATGGCTATGGTATCCCCTGCCTGTCGTAAGAGGCGACTAAAAGGGGGCCGGAGGGCCTGCTGGCGGTGGTCGGGGTGGGAGCTTTAACCACCGACGCGGGCCCGGGAAGGTGGCAGCGCGATGTCTCCAGGGGCGGCGTCACAGCTGCCCCGGGGATGTGCCCCGGCAAAGTGTGGGGGGACACCGGTGCGTTCTATCAGAGTACCCAGAGTCCCTCCTGAGCACTGAGGACGGCCACCGGGGGGGTTTTAGTGCGGTAAAAATCCCACATACCCTGCCTCTCCCAGGGCGGTCGGGGACCTTTTGAAGGTTTCCCCCTCGTCAACAAAAAAAAAAAAAGAGGTGTGTCAACAGATAGTCCGATTTACGGGACTTTCACAGGCAGATATCTAATGTTACAAGGAGTAAAGGCTATTACCTACTACTTTTTTAAAAGCCAAGGGAAATTAAGCCACCCATGAAATTAAGTCAACGCGGGTGAAGCCCGGGGGAACAGCTACTATATAATACAAGTATGGCTATCATCCGGCTATAAATTTTCATACGACTGTTTACCTACTTGATATGTAAAAACTTTGCAAGTGTGCAAAAAAGCGTAAAAGTAAGCGCTTTTCAGTGTCCGTAGGGGGATGAACACACCCCTCTTTTTAGTATTAGTCAATGTTGCCGTGCGGGGGGTGGGGCTTCGGCAAAAAACTCACATAATAAGAGGCATACCTCACAGATAGATAAGTGCGGTCAACATTGGTATGGTAGAGACAGCAAAATAATAAAATCAGAAAATTAAACTTATATTTTCTAAACGGTTTTTTTAAAGGTTCAGCCAGATTCTTCTCAGTAAAAGCAACCTTCCGAACCTGGCGGTAGCATGTATAATCCTGTATAATTATGTCATTCTGACGATTTGAAAGTACTCTGTAAAAAGTCTAATTGAATAAAGATACTTTTGACTTTGACTTTGACTTTAAAAAGACAGCTGGTTTTAAATTTAACTGAGAAAAGCAATGTTTCAAAAACTACAAGAAGACATTGAAGCATAAACTCCATCTAAGGTAAGCGGTTACCGCCGACGAAAGACACTTGCTGCATCTGTTAAGACGCCGATAGAACCAGGGCTTGTAGATAAAGTAACATTATCCGCACACTTCGCTAGTAGGAACGATACAAAATGTACTGGAATGACATATGTCACGTGACTGACTTATGTCATTTCCATATTTTTTTTTAGCGTTCGTATCCGAGAGAATGTTACTTTGTCTAGGGCTACTGGACCGATAGCGAGTCCATTTTCTCAGGCACTAATAAATACGTCACTGTTTTCTTACCCTCTGCCTACCCCTTCGTGGAATACATGCATGAGCATCATGTAAGTTCACGATGTTTCCTTCACCGTTAAACTTGCCACTGTGATAAAATAAAATAAAAAATCAGACCGATGGGATTTTAACTCTCGACGCTTAATAGGAAGCTACTCGAATCATTCGGCCATCACGGCACATTCCACAGCCGTCCGGGAATTCACTGTTTTCACCGAATGGGGAGAAAATCCCATGTAATAGGGGGAGGGCCTATTAGCATTTACCGGGCACTAACCTAAACTCGCGCCTGCCATCTGACCTTCGTAACCCGAATCGGCAATCTGGGTTAGCTCAGTTGTCAGACTTTCTTAAGCCTGTAACGATTACCTAAGATGTTAAATTGGCAACCAGGACCGACGGCTTTACGTGCTCTCGGGCGGTCACCCAACTACTCGCTAGGGTTGCTTAACTTCGCTGATCGAATGATATGCGCAATAGCAACCGTGCCTCGAGCTCTTCTAGTATAATGGGGGGAAAATTATTAGTATTTAATTGCCGTTGCTATCAGTACAGATCTGTGCTGACCGTCGTTCCGCTGAGGGCGCGATCCAAAATAAGATATCTACGGCCGACCTGCGACCGGCGCTCATAAATCCCCCAAATATGAGACTCAGTCGCGTGGATTATGCCTCAACCCTCTACAATCTACATCTAACTATACCTGTCTATAACCTTGTATATTTTATACTATGATATAATAAGAATATTGTCGATACATACCACCTGACTCTTTATATTATTGAATATTTGCAACAGTAGTCCCGGGAAGATAAGGGTTTCGACAAATAAAGTCATCCAAGGAATTAAGTTTACGCCATAGAGGATTAATAGTGATGATTATTTTAGTCTCAATAAATAAAAAAACAAGATAGCTAAAACAAGACAAGGTAACCGTGGGGTTTGAGCAGTCGCCTGCTACACAAGCGACGCAAGTTCGAATTCCAGCGGGGCCTGTACCAATGAGTTTTTCTAAAATCTTGTGTGTAGTGATTCCACACCGCGTGCTTTACGGTGAAGGAAAACGTGGTGAGGAAACCTGCGTATGGCTGAGAAGTAATTCAAATACGTATGTACAGTGCCTGAGACGGCGATAGTCTGACCATCTGGGTGTTATTACAACACCGATGTCTACTGCTTCGGGGAATACAGGCGAGCATATGTAATGTATGTATAATTAATAAATAATATAATTGGGACAGTGCATCTGTCTGTGTATTTGATAACGTTTCCCCACTGAGCCTTTGGAACGATTTTGCTGAATTCGTCCTGAGTACGTGTCGCTGAGTACCTTTGAATGCTCGGTAGTCATTTTATGAGTCTGTCTGTATGTATGTATGAAGAGAGGCGAATACTCCCACTATTTTATGCTGCGTGTTCTTTACCCGTGACGTGACTGCTATAGGGATAGCTCCTAGGCTTCGTCCTTCATGTACGCCCGTAGGGTTACTTAAAAAATACACATACATATGCTCACGCCTGTATTCCCCGAAGGGGTAGGCAGAGGTGTTGTAATCACAACACCCACTTTTCACCAAAGATGATTAAGTGACAATGTGACAGATGGTGAGTCCATCGCCGTCTCAGACACTTTACATACGTCATTGAATTACTTCTCAGAAATATGCAGGTTTCCTTACGATGTTTTCCTTCACCGTAAAGCACGTGGTGTGAAATCACTGTACATAAGTTTTTTATGCCACCACGGCTCACTTAGAAAATAATTCGCGAACGAAATCGCAGCGGTCCTCAGGTCTTCAAGGCCTGCGTACATGCATGGCTTAATACCATAACTTCTTATACGCTCTTATCATAATAAACCTCCATTTCAGGAGTCTTACGAGACTATACCAGTATCATTTGAATGAACATGAATCATTGAACAAACTGGTCTTAAATATTTTATCTATATCAATACGGAAACACTGAATATTCAGTATCGATCTTATAACCAGTTTTATAACAAGGATATCAAAATAGTATAAAAATGTCTCATACACTTTCATTCATCCGTACCATTGATTGACAGTCGAAATGTTCAAGTATAAATCCAACAAATCAACTGTAATCCAACGGGATAAAGTTCAATTTTGTACGCAATCCGAATCTATTTACCGGCGTAATCTAGGCATTCGATGCGACGTCATAAACCGGCCTATTTTCATAAAAACTATTTTCAAGCAAAGTTATTTAGGGTGGTGAAATAATACAGCATAAGCCTTAAAGTTATAAGGTTAACGTATAATTTTGCTTGTATTTAGGTTTGTCAGGGGTAAGAAATATTTGGTGAATCATATCCGACTCCGTCAAAAAGATTTATGTGTCGTTAGACGACAAATTATGTCTTTACTTTTTATTGGTTGACTGAAAAAATATTTTTATTAAAAGTGCTCCCTTAAATCGGTCGGGTTACCTCACTTTTTTTACCTGTGCATAAAGTATTGGTTTTGACTCGTCCGAACGACGTTTCTTGATCTTGCGTTTTTTTTTATGGAGACGTAAAACTTCCTACACTCGCCGCTTGGGGCGCTTTTTAACATTCCCATACAAAATTACGAAAAAGCGCACGCGATATTGTCAACGTAAAAAAATGATCTAACCTATACTCGAGACACTGTAGAGGTGTGCAGTTTATAAATACCTATGCTTAAGAGTATGTTGCATCAAATGTGTATCATTAGCTAACTAACAAACAGACAGACGGACCGAAAGACTTTTTAGTACCGTATATACTTCCTTACTACCATTTAGTAAAAAGCTGTTAATTTGAAATTACAAACAAAATTACAATTTTATTTATCTGTATAGATACTTTGAGAAAGGATGCTATTCAATACGAAGTAAGGGCATAAATACTTAAAATCACTGAAGAAATTGCACGGAAATAATTTCTTCAACATAATAAAAAATGGTCTTTACATTTCAAAATCTCGACGCCAATCCTTTTAGGTTGGTAAATCGATGCACTATACAGGCTTCATTTGACTGGCATCGGCCAATATCCTTTGGACCACAACAATGCCCTCGTTTACCTTCCAAAACCTGTTTTTAAGAGGATAAAGGGGTACGAGGCAGATCATACTAGATTGGTCAAAATGTATGCAAGCGAAGCTACGTACCATTTTAAATTGAGCTGCGCTGGAAGGCCCTTTACTCTTACTTGGTGCGCTATTGTTTGGAATCGAGGAGGTGTGGAAGATCAGGCTACATTGGTCGAAGCATGGATCCTTATACAATGAATTGCATTAAGCGACAGGCCCCTACGAGCTATGAATGCTCTTAATGTATGGATACGATTTGATCGCTCGAGGCGTTTAGTGATGGGTCACTGTGAGATTGGATTTCATCGACATTTCCATAATAGTTCAAAGGATTCCAGATAATCCTCTTCAGAGATAGATTTTAAAACACACGTTTTGAATTGCAAATTGCGTGATTTAATCGTGAACATGTGGGCTACGCTTCAGATATTGCTGGATAAAATTCAAGATGATTGTTTTAAAATGTTTGTCGCCTATGAGATCGAATATATCGACTTAAAATGAAAACTATTTGTAGTATTAATACGAATCTATCCTTCAGGTGCCTATTGTTTTTTAAAAATGGAAAATTAGTAACTTTTTAATATTAAGACGAAATAACGATCGATTATAATATTAATTTAAATTTTACAAGTACGATGTAGGTTTAGTGAAGGCACCCGTTATTTTTGAATGATGGTCAAGTAATTGCATTTTTAAAGTCTGTCTAATGTTTCTTTAAGGTCACGCAGAAATCTTCACAGCCACGATACCAGAGTATAAATACAGTTGGATGAACAACACACCAACATTATACTATTTCTATGTATTAATATGCATGTAATAATATCGATATTACTAATGCCCCATCACTAAAGCAACGAAAGCCCCAAGTCACGACTGGTTACCTTTACACAGGGATCTTATTATTTCTTGCTGGTTTGCGTGTCCGTCCGTACGCTCATTTTTCAATTTCAATATATTACAAGACAGTACTCGATATCATTAGAGGTTACTTATTGTTTATGTTATTAATATTAGCATTCATATTATATTGCAGTATTGCCTTGTTGGTCGCTACTGCGAAACACGAGGTCCTGAGTTCAATCCCGAGTCGGACAGTTTTATTTGGTTTTGTCATCTCTAACACACTGGCAACAGCACGGAGTCAGGTTTACTGACTGGTTGGTGACAATACACGCACCCTTATTACATTGGACTTAAACAAAACTGGCAAAATGTGGGTGTGCTTACACCTCTGCTTACCCTGTTGGAGAATATAGGCGTGAGCATATGTCCTTAGTCAATTTAAGAAATGTACATTATATAACTGTTCTGGACTAATTCACAAATTAGCCAAAATTGCCTAGAAATTCTTCTTGTTCTGGTAGTGTGCTAAACGCAGTGGCCTGCAACCTATGCGACGCAAATTCCAAGTTCACTAATGAATTTTATTCTAATGTAAAAAATCGTGAAGAAATCTCTAGAAAGCATACCATTGAAAGATTTATGTAAAGTGCTACTCAATATTCGTGTCGCGTTGGGACCTAATTAATCACAAATCATTTCGTAATCTAGATTAATAATTGACTCCAGATAGGTCAAATTCAGAGCACTCGTAACCGAAGAAGTGGATTTATTATGAGAACTCTTGCCCGCGAATTCTTCCGCATCCGCGAAAGTTTTCAAATCGGATCAACAGTTCCTAGGATTAGCGCATTGATGCAAACAAACTCTTCAGTTTTGTATATTAGCATAGATGCATGAAAATTCGTCTGTCAAAAATCTGCCTACCCCATGGGATATAGTCGTGAGTATTTGTATGTTCTCCAAGTAACGTTATTCGGCTTCGATCATCTTGTAAGTACAATCCTTCCAAGTGGGCAATCCTAAGTCCAAATTACGATGGACGAATAAAAACTCCATCCGACTTATCTCCAAATCATTTAACCTTTTCATGTTTCAATCTGGTAATTCAATACTCCATAAATACTATGGACCTTGTGTCTTCAAGTTATCAGTTCATCAGACTGACCTTAACATTGGGCCATTGTTTCGACACAATGTTGGTTGCGCAAGCCAGTATGGTTCGAAACGTCTTGTGGTTTCGTGCCGGTGTGGAATAACAAGCATCGTGTTGGTTTATTTAAGGGCCTCCTAAAGCATAGAGGATGGCCACCGACGGGGTTTTAGGGAGATAATAATCTGTGATGGCGTGGTGATCATGTTATTTGAGTAGTTGCCTGCTACCCAAGCCACGCTAGTTCGAATCCCAGCAGGACCTGTGCTAATGAGTTTCTCTAAATATGTGCAGAGATTTCACACCACGTGATTTACGGTGAGGGAAAACATCGCTCAATATTTTCCTGCCATCATCTCAAACAACTCAAGCCCCACCACCACGGCTATATTTATGAAAAGAAACATCATAATTTCCCAGAAGTAGCAAAAGCCTTTTCAGAATCAATTAGTATGCTTGTTTAATTGATTACTAGAAGAAATAACAACCTAATTTTCGTATCTAGAGCCTCTAGAGCGAGCAAAAAGCGGAGTTATTCATCTTAGTTAATCCGCAACGGTTAATATCCGTGCAAGCTAAGTGCGCAGTCAACAGCCGGGTAACGAAACACCCCGGTCAGTCTCCGTTATGATGAATGGCCGTCGAGATAGATAGGGTTAGAAGAAATACGGGGTAAGAGTGACCACAACGAGTGCGGAGTTGAGGCTAATCAAGGTTAATCTTTACTAGGATTTTATTATAAAGAGGAAAGGTGTTTATGTATGATTGTTACGAATTGGCTCAAAAATATTGGACCGAATTGAAAAACCCTTTAAATTACATACGTTTTTGAATTATTTCTCAGACATATGCAGGTTTCCTCACGATGTTTTCCTTCACCGTGATGTGAAATCACTGCAAATAAGTTTTAAGAAAAACTCATTGGTACAGGCCCCGCTGTGATTCGAACTTCCGTCGCTTGTGTAACAGGCGACTACTCAAACCCCGCGGCCACCACGGCTCTCTTATGTTATATTATCTTCTATGATAATATTACATATGATATGAAACATATGTATATGTATAATTTTGTCATGTTCTCAGTCATAGTAGTGCCTTATACACTAATCTATCACATTGTATCTCATACACAATCTGTTTAGATTAAAAGCCAGTTTTGTAATGATTCCGTTTGTGCGTATCACTGTATATATATATATACACTTCACATTATATAAATAGCTCGCAGATGAAATATGTTCTATCTCAGTGGCGATTGTAATGTTAATAGCAGTATCGGTTGAGAGTTCAAAACATACCAAAAAAAATGTGCTCAGGCTATACCAGAAGGGTCCCCCGAGAAGTAAGCAGAGGTGTCACGACAACCACTTTTCCTCAAAGATAGTAAAAAGATTAAATACCAACGTGACAGATAATATTCAACAAACTTCAAGTTTCAGCAGTGAATTAAAAAAAACTTATTAACATTCACCAATAGGGAGGCCACCAAGACTTATATCATTTAAACTAGCTGGGCTCTGTGGTTTCACCTGCGTAGATTTAACTTCATCCTCGCGGAACCCTAAATATATTTTTTAATAAAAGTAGCCTTAGTTACTTCTTGTAACATTAGCTATCTACATAGAAAAGTTTACTTTCATATGCATTTAGTAAAAGTTGTTATTTTGGAATTACAAACATACACTTTAATTTTATTTATCTGTATGTATGTAAGTACAATTAATAATTCCATGTACTTTAATATTACATTACACATCATATAAATTTTACAAGTTTACAACTTTCGAATTTTATCGTATTGTATTATTAGCCGTATTAATTTCATAAGTTAAACGCGAATTTTGTCTCTATAGCTAGTGTCACTTGGTTTATATTGCCTTGTAAGCTTTGAGGATCAGATAAAATGTTGCCATGTGTATAGTCAAGAATTTCACTTTAAATAAATTTAATTCTTCGCGTGACATCGGCAGATGTTCGGCATCACATCAAGAAAGAAAGTCTAAAATAGCGCAAAATAGTTCTATATAGGTCGACCGTCCACATACATATATACATTGATATTGTTGATCGTTTATCAATTATGTATGTCCGATGGTGTAGTTAATTCATTTGATGATAAGCTTTAGAATTAACTTTCTGAAGAATACATTAACGATATCACAAAACTAAGAGCTATTTTGGCTACATCATTACACTGGCTATATCAGCGAAATGCGTTGCGCGTAATAATGATTTTGAAAAAAACTTATTGGCAATTGTATTCAATATCCGTAGTAAAATGTAAGCATAAGTAAGCTAAGTTACTTCTTATAACATTAGCTATCTGCCAGTGAAAGTCCCGTTAAAATCGGTCCATTTATTTCGGAGATAAACCGGAATAAACAGATAGGCAGACAAACAGTGAAATTATTTGAAAATTTGTTTCCTAAAGTCAGTATCGTATATACTTTCATATGCATTTAGTAAAAAGCCGTTATATTCAAATTACAAATAGTCCCACTATTCGTTAGCACAACGATTCCTCTCCCCCTCCCCACCATGCAATGGAGACCTTAATCACCGCTGGAACACAACACTACTCTTAAGTTAACATTAAGCTTCACTTGGCTGCAATCTTTAGTAAGGTGGAGAGGTGATCCCCAGTCGGGCAGCTCCAAATTTCGAACGGGAAACCCAGCTGCTTCCTACCTCTCTTTGAGTATGTACTTATAGCCGGCAATGTAATAGAGGTGATATGATCTAGACATCAAAACAAAACGTAGTCACAAATTGGAGCACCTAATGATGACACAGTAAGTGAGTCACGAACTGTCTATGGTAGTAAACAGAGAAGTCATATCTCCAATTACGTTCATAAATTGACCCGTACCAAGCAATCCGAGCTGAGTTAAAGCTAAGTCTAGTGAAATAAACCTGTACCACTTTGTCTACGTACTAGTATTAAACCCCGTGTTTGGTGCAAGTTACGAGGTTATCTTAACCTTCTGTATACAAATACTTTCTTACTAATGTTATAGAGGAAATATTTGTGTTCAAGTATGTTTGTAACTAATTAGCTCGAAAAGTAATGGACCGAATTGAAAGATTCTTTCACCATTCGATTGCTACATTATCACTGATTAATATAGGCTATATTTTATCCGGGTAATTCCACGGGAAGGAGCACTACGCGGGTGAAACCGCGTGTAATCCGCTAGTCTATACAGATAAATAAAATTGGAAAAAAAAAGCTGTTGTTATTCCAAAATTATATCTTTTGACTAGATGCATATTAATGTATACACGATACTAACATAGTTTTTTTTTTCCGTTTTTTCTGTCTATCTGTATGTCCCGGGTAATCTCTCTCGTTACTCTCACTGGCAGATAACTAATATTACAAGGAGTATCTTAGGCTATTTTTATACAATAAAAAAAAATTTGGGTTCCTCAAGAATGAAATTAAATCTATGCAGGTGAAACCGCAGGGCACAGGTAGTTTGTAATAAGGAGTCAGGACCCGCTGCAGCGTACCTCTTGTGCGGGCCTCAAAGAGCAACACAGCGCTAGTCGAACGTGCCCCGGGCCAATTCGAGTTGCATTGCACCTGCTATTATAATGAACTATTATAATAATACAACACATACCTAATACACGGCTTATGTGTACGTGTAAACTGTTCATATTAACTTTGGGCGGTATTACGTATGCATGCTTCTGTAATTACCGCGGTGTATGGAATAAACTACATATTATGTACTTAACTATCTACGGTACTCGTGAATACATGATGCTTGCAGTTACTCCCCAAATAGAATATCGTATACCTATTGTTTCCGACCGTAAACCTGGATTTATTTTTATACTACTAAGATTTTATTCTCTCTGAACTCGTTGGGATTCGAACTTGCGTCGCTTGCGTAACAGGCGACTGCTCAAACCCCAAGGCCACCACAGCTCCAAAGTAAGAAACATTCACGCAAATTTCGCAACAAACAGTTTCTAAATTAAATATTTTAATTCATTTAAAACAATCGCATGCGTACGCGAATGTCATACGGTTTCACCCGCGTAGTTCCCGTTCCCGTGGGAGTACGGGGATAAAATATAGCCTATATTTCTCGCTGATAATGTAGCTATCTATTGCTGAAATAATTTTTCAAATCGAACCAGTACTCTTTGATTTAATTTGTTACAAACATACTTACATAAAAATTTTTCCTCTTTATAATATTAGTATCGAAATAATATTGTGCAGTACGAGTAACTCTGAAAATATTATTTTTTATCAAAGTCGACGGTAATTGCTAATCATCACAGAAATATTTAAAAACCAGTCGCCACAGATGAATGGAAAGACAGTAAATAGGGCTAAACTATTAATTGACTAAGTCAGTCCACATCCAATTAAAACTAATATCCAATAGTAATCTGTGTGGATGGCAGGTAACCTCCATTGTAACCTAATGGCTTTAGACCAGTACCTGTGATCGGCACAGACTAAAAATTGTGCAGACTAGTCATGAAATATTGACGGTGGGTTAGTTTACGTATGAAAATATACTAATACATACATACATATGCATAGAGCCCTGGTGGCCTCGGGGTTAGAGCAGTCGCCTGCTACGCAAGCGACGCAAGTTCGAATCCCAGCGGGGCCTGTAACAATGAGTTTTTCTAAAAAACTTATGTACAGTGATTTCACACCACGTGCTTTACGGTGAAGGAAAACATCGTGAGGAAACCTGCATATTCTGTGTTGTGACAGATGGTGGGTCCATCGCCGTCTCAGACACTTTACATACGTCATTGAATTACTTCTCAGAAATATGCAGGTTTCCCCACGATGTTTTTCTTCACCGTAAAGCACATGCAATATATTAACAATTGAGAAAGTTCCGATTAATATTATAAAATAATGTTTAGATTACACATTTAAATGAAATATTCCATGCAGACAGTTATGCACAGATGCAAACGAGTTTCACAAAAAAAATGTAGGTTTTTACGATTGACGATTTGAAGATTTGAAAGTACTTTGTTAAATATTTAATCGCGTAAAAAAATATTTATATTTGACTAGGTTTGCCGAACTTAATTTCATGGAACCCATCTTTTTTAAATAAAAATACAAGTTACTTAAAACATGTGCTATCTTCCAGTGAAAGTCCCGTTAAATTCACTGCAGCCGTTTTAGAGACTTTCTGAAACAGAAACACATAGATAAAAACTAGAGATGATGTTTTTTATGAATGTTCAAAACATATACTTATCTTGTATATATATAAAAATAGTTAAACATTTTTCAAACGAGTAATTACAGAGTGTCTTGCCAGGCTCTTCTCAGTAAAAGCAACCTGACGGCAGCATAGTCCCTGTATAATTATGTAATTCTGACTTAAAAGTCTAATCGAATAAAGATAATTTTGTTTTTGATTTATTCTGACATTGACGTGCCTTGTTAATATAGCAAATCTACAACATTGTAAGTCTATGCCTTAGTGTATACAATAAGAGGATTTCGACTGACGTGACTGTAACATGCATTGAATCGGATCTGCTGTTTGCGTACACACATCTCTGCTATATACATTATTATATGTTGCTAACAGACTATGATTAAGATTTTGATTTGGTTAGTTATACAGTTATGGTTATGATATAACTCGAAGGTAGACGTCATTTGTGCTCATTTTTAAATCAAAATTCAATTAATTATTAATTCTATTCTAACATACTATCTTAATACGATTACAGTTATGGAAAATCAGATTAAATTGCCAGAGTTTGACAGGATTTGTTTATTAATTTATTTACACATACTAAGTTTACCCCTATAATTACAGGCTTAACCCAATGCGATAGGGTAGCTAATAATAATTGTCTACTCACCATTATCTCCCTGGCCTTATCCCATACATTGTTGGGGTCAGCACTTGATTCAATCCGATGTGGCTGATCACCTGATTTTTATACGAAGCGACTGCCATCTGACCTTCGCAACCCCTTTTAAGAGGAAAATCTGTGATCTGGGTCAAACCAGTTGTCAGAATATTTTAGGCCTCCGACCGACCTGTAACGATTGCCAAAGATGATAAATTGGCAACCGGGACCGACGGCTTAATGTGCTCTCCGAGGCACGGAGAGAACTCGGGCGGTCACCCATCCATTTACTGGCTAGGCAATAGCAACTGTGCCACGAGCTCCTCTATTGTCTACTGGTAACATATAATAAATAATGCAATCTGCGTTAATACACTCAGAGAACAGATAAATAAGTCTGTAATGTCGACCATTTCGTTAATGGAAGGATTATATATATTATATATACTAAATAATATCAGCTAGCTGCAGATTCTGTTCGTCTGCGGCGCAAAGTGAGTGCGCAAATCCTCTGCTTACCCCTTCGCGGACCTGGGGCCTTACCATGAGCTCTTATTGCCATGATAGATTTACTATTATTATGAGACAGATGTATATGACGTGTATAAGTCTGTCACTGTTACACAGCTGAACTAACATTGCAATAAGAGCTCATAGCCCTGGAAAGTGTTAACACATTCACTGCTAACATTTCAACTTCTTCGTAAATTCTCTAACAATTGGACGCACATACGCGTCGTTAGCAGTGAACGCGTTAAGCATATAATATTCGTCTGAAAACAAATTTTCCACAACCCTACACACGATATATCGACGACAAACCATTGGAGGCCGTAATCGTATGAAAATATCTGATATTGCCTCAAATTGCAGGTGTTTATTGCATGGTGTTCACGTTTCTAAGAAAATTATTGCTCTCCTACATGACGTGTTTGGAGTTAAATATAATTCTTGGAGCGGTTTGTATGTAGATAAGTATAGCTTTAAACCTACCTATTAGTAGATATTGTAACGCGCGTAAGAAAAGTTTCTAATTTATCTTTGGATTTCTTCTCAGACTTACGCAAGTTTCCATTCGATTTTCCTTGATGAACTTGCATACATATGCTCACGCCTGCATTCCCCGAAGGGGTAGGCAGAGGTGTTGTAACAACAACACCCATTTTTCTGTGGTGGTGAGTCCATTGCCGTCTCAGACACTATACATACAACACGTAAATCACGTGGGGTAATCTCTGAAACGGTTGGATTTATTTTAACGGGACTTTCACTGGCAGATAGCTGGTTTTAAAAGGAGTAACTTAGGGTGCTTGTTTTAAGAAACTAGGTTCCCGCGAAGTTGAGTCAACACGGGTGAAACCGCGGGGCACATCTAGTTTATGAACAAGGATTTGAATTGCCATTAAATTTGCATTCATTACAAAATATCGCACCAAAATTCCTTCATCAAAAATTATAATACAACTATACCTTCATACTCAACGCATTAAAGAATTCTTTTCGCAAATTCCCTCGATACAATAAACGTGAAAATATCAAATTGTAATAAAAAGTATTGAGGGTAATCGTGATTAATAACATGGCGATAGGGACGTGACGTGACCATCGACATTAAGGATGCGAAACGTCGACATTACGTGGTAGCAATTTTGCAGTCGGTTCACCACCAGAATGTCGAATAATCGGGGTGCTAAGATTAAAATTATTAACGAGTAAACATTAAACGAAGAAGGGTGATCGAATCAAGCAATTTAGCAATGATTTTTTTATGATACAAATGCTTCCAGAATCTATAGCAAGAATCCAGAAGGTTCCCTAAAAAGAAGGCAGAGGTATTAACTTATCAAATGGTGAGTCTATCGCCGTCTCTGGGCCTATTAATATTCATACGTCTTTGAATATTAATTCTATAAGTCGATTGCAGAGGTCAGTTGTTTCTCGAATAACATATTATGTGATAGTTATCTACTTGGATATTTTGAAGGTATTTAAGGCTTGTATATGTTTTGAAGGCTTCTTTCAAGACATCCATGATTTGATTACCACACCTCCACTTTTGTTTGAAATTTTAATCTATAACTCAAAGGTCTGACTGACTGACTGATATAGTGATCTATCAACGCGCAGTCCAAACCACTGGAAATTTGGTATGCAGGTAGATGTTATGACGAGGCATCCGCTAAGAAAAGATTTGGATTAATTCTACCCCCAAGAGGATAAAATAGGGGATGAAACTTTGTATGAAACTTTGTCAATTTTAAACCGATCGGGCTGAGACATGTCAACGCGAGTGAAACCGCAGGACACAGCTAGTATATTTTTTAAGATAGAAAAGTTTTTAAGATTTAAATCATGAAGATATTTTTATAGATCTGTTACTTATAATTAAGTGTAGTATTTTTAACACTTTTTAATTTCCATTCCATTGAGCGTAATTCTGTCATAGCTTATATTTTTTTAGTGTATGTTTGTCTTGGTCTCTTAACTAAATAAATTGTCATTGGATTTGACATAAAAATGACATTTTGAGTGATGACAGATTCAAAAATAAACTTATACTTAATATCATAAGGCAACAATCGCACAATCATAATCATATTGTTGGGTATCGTATCGAGCCCTCACTAATAAAATAATAATCGATATGCAAAAAAACGTAATGGAATCACTCAATCGAACTAATGTACCGATGAATAGAAAAGTGATTTATTACTCCTCGAATAAGAAAAATGACTACAAAATACAATACATCATTCGTTTACACTCCACGATACGGCTACGATACGACATAAATATTATTTTGTTATTTGTGTATACGTCATAGCTCCCGATCCTATCGGGTTTAAAAACATGGACGTAACACGTCTTTTGTGTATCCTGTGGGGAGAAACTGGTCGTCAGCCATTTTTTCCTTAAAATTACTCTTATTACTCAAAACATATATACATACGTTTGCTCAACGCCTGTATTCTCGAATATGCAGGCAGAGGTGTTATAATAACAACACCAACTTTCTACGAAGATGATTAAGTGCTAACGTGACAAATGTTGAGTCTATCGTCTCAGGCACTATACATACGCCTTTAAATTGCTTCTCATACATATGCAGGTTTCCTCGCGATGTTTTCCTTCACCGTAAAGCACGTGGCGTGAAATCACTGCTCATAAGTTTTAGGAAAAACTAATTGGTACAGGCTCCGAATTTGCATCGCTTGCACCACAGCTCTTACTTTAATTAACACTTTTACGAATTAAGCAAATACATAATTATTCGTAGCTTGATGTACCTGGCAACTTCCCTCCCAACTCCCATTTCACCCTCTTATCATTTAACCCTGTCGTAGTGTTAACTTACACCATACCAAGAACAGAAGCTCTACATAACGTGGGTCTAGGACTTGCGGATTGAGCTGTGCTTGGATTGCAGTCTGTCAGGACTTTGAATTTTATGTTAAGAAATTAAGATTTGTAGTTTGCCTATTGAACTCTAAAAAAACCCGAGTGAAAAAAATCAGGAACAAACCGCCCTTATGAAGAAACCTTTTATAAATAGATTAAATAATCGGATACTGTAAAAGAAAATCCACAAAAACCCAAGCTTTTTAGCAAATTATGACTTCACGTCCCTTCTTGCCTGATTTAGATTTATGTGTAGCGCTGTAATCAACTATCTATTATGTACTTACGATACTGACTGATGACTGATCGCTTTAAATTGAAATTAACGTCATTGAAGCGTGATTTTGTAAATGGATGCTACGTTGAGTGCGATGAAGGGATTCTGTTGATAAGACGCGTCGATTTCTATTCTCTAGCGTGGTCGTATCGATCGTTCGATAGCTGTTAAAGATACAGTAGACGGACAGACAGTAGACAGAAAGGTAGAAAAAACACTGTTTTATGTAGGCAGAGTTATTTTAAAGTCCTATATAATAAGAGGCGAGCCTATTGTACCTACCAGGCACTTATCCAGACTCCAGGGTGTTACTAAGACGGGAACATCTGAAAGATGGGAAAACCTAACATTATTTCTCCGGACTGCGCATCGAACCCTGAACTCGCAACCACTAGACAAACGCAGCAGTTAGTTTTACTATCGATAATATTAATCCATCGAGCCGTTTCTGCAGCACTGGTACCACGGTGGAACTGCTCGTAAATATTTAAAGTCTTCCATTTTGTAAACTGAGTGAGAGTGACGTACAAAAAAAACCAAAGATGGAAAATACATATGGATTATGGTTATCGTAAAACAAATGCATGAGTTAATAGCTGTATATATTTTAAATTGAAATTCTTAACCAAACACGAGATAGTTAAGATCAAAGTGGACAGTACGACCAAACGCCAGTATCATATGTAAGGACCTAATATTATCATACTATCACCAGTTTGGTTATATGTATGGCTTGTGTGAAATACATGGATAGAAAGAGAGCAAACCATATTGTAGTTACCAAAAAAACATGCAACTGTGTATCGTTGGTGAAGTGGTTGGTATACCAGACTGCTACAATAGGTTTGATTCACGCGTCTAGGCAATTTTTTTAAGTGATGATCATTTTGTGTTTGACTTGTGTTTGGGGGGTGGGTATTCAATTTATAAGTATGTATTTCAATATATATATAATATATAAATAATACTTAAGTATTATATGCGCTGACTGCTTAGTTTATGACTGGATGGCGCTGTGATAAAGACATATAATTTATATTATTATTTATTTATAAAATCACACACAATACGGTGGCTCCGTCCCATCTCCCCGGCACTGCTGTGGCGGCCGGTGCTGCTTCTGTTCAGCAGGAGTGCCTCAAGCGCCGGAAATATGCTTGCATTGGTCAAGGATACATATTTTCTGCGTTTGCGGTTGAAACTCTGGGGCCTTGGGGTCCAGATGCTCATCAACTTTTCGAAGAGGTTGCACGTCGTCTGGTAGAAGCTTCTCGTGACAAGCGCATTGCTGTTCAACGTGGCAATGCTGCCAGCCTTCTTGGCACGATCCCGAGAGACACCGATTTGGGCCAAGTTTTCTACTTGTAATTAGTTTTTAGTACTCTTCCTTGAAATATATTATTCAATAAAGCTAATAAAATAAAAAATAAATCACATTATTAATTAATTTTTTTTTTGCTTATGCACGCTGGAAGTTGATAAGTCTGTAGGCCTAGGACTGAGAAGCCATACAGAAAACCTCCTTCATTGACGGTAATGCTAATATTAAAAACAAACATCTCTTTGAACGATAGGAAATCTAATTTACAGCAAGAATCCAATAAGCCATGAAGCTGGTAATTGCAACGCTATTTCTTCGAGGTAATTAATGGTTCTCAAATGGTTACAATCAGTTTTGCAACATCTTCGATGTAAAGGTTGATTCCGATTTTGTATCTTCGTTTACGGTTAAAATATACTCCAAAATTTGTTATGTCACGAATCCTTACATGATCCCTGTGCAGAGAGTCCTGTCGAGAGTCTATGGCAGGCATGGTGGAATAACTTGTTCAAAATTTGGAGCTACCTGGATGTGAACTACCAACTTATAGATTACAACCAAATAGTGTTAACGAGCCTACCATCATTACATCACCGATTTATGCAGAACGTCTTAAGAACTTCTTAAAGAAGTTAGTTAGACGTCACAGCTGTAACGATTATGGTGGTTATCTTTGTAGTCTGGAAAACACTTATCCATACTTTATTTGCAAACAACGATTCAGAGGAGCTCCACCAAGATTCTTAGATGAGACAGATGTGTATGACGTATATAAGTCTGTCACTGTCACTCTGTGGAATGACAATAAGAGATTATGGTAAGACCTCTGGTCCAGTATCACACCAGATTCTAACTCAACAAAATGTTATTCCATTACATTTTGTATAGCTTCTATAAGTGAAGTGCGAGGATACAGTTACTCTCCCTAGACTACAGATACGTCTTGTTTGGTTCCTAACGCTGATAACAAAACAAGAAAACTTCAAAGATTATGACGTAACCAAATACGCTAAAGGCACAAAGCACACATGGTCATTCACGTATTTCAAGTGTGATTTCCAACTTTGTAAGGAGATTGCTAGAAAGTGCTTTCTCAATACATCCCACGATTCGGTAATAATAGCGATGGGTCTAGTATACACGCTTTTGTGTACAAACGACATGGTCTCCAGTACAATTCCATAATTATGTAAATATACCTATTCCAAAATGCCCTGTACTCAAACACGTATTCTTGAATGGCCTGTGCTGAGAAAGTTTGTGGAACCCTTATCTTTTACTTTAATGGACAGTACACATCCATGCAACTGACTGTGTCTACGAAATTTAAATGTTAATTTAAAATGTCCTTAGAACCATTGTGTTGTCCCTCCGGTGTGAACACAGCTCTATGGGTCACGCATTAAGTAATACTTTCACGATCTTGTAAATAGTAGACAATTATCAAGATTCTTAACCGAGACAAAATCTTAGAACTCGGCCCTATTACTTTGTCCCACAATGTGTGGAGTAAGGGAAATTAGGATCTCACTCGTTTGACTAAAGTTGTTTGTTGTTTGTTTATCGAATTGCCTAATGTGACATGACATCCCCCAGTTTATAATAATTGGACATGAGAGAATGGGGATCAAATGTTAGGGTCCGGTAGGAATAATGGCAAAATGGAATTTAACTGTACAAAGTTGGAACCTTTGCTCAAATTTAAAATTTTATTCGCAGTACAATTATTAGCCGTGGTGGCCTCGGGGCTAGAGCAGTCACCTGCTATGAAAGCGACGCCAGTTCAAGACCCAGCGGGGCCTGTACCAATGAGTTCGTCTAAAAACTTATGTGCAGTGATTCCACACCACGTGCCTTCTTCTGAAGAAAAACATCATGAGGAAACCTGCATATGTCTGAGAAGAAATTAAGGACTGAGACGGCGATGGACTCACAATCTGTCACGTTGGTACTTTATCATTTTCGGTGAAATGTGGGTGTTGTTGTAACAATACCTCTGCTTACCCCTTCGGAGACCCTTCTGGGATAGCGCGTTCAAAACGACACAATTATTTTGACAGTAAATTAAAGTGTATTTTTTTTAATCTTCAAGTTTGTCTACTTTCACGCTCCTTGGAGCAAACATTCTTATTTAAAAAAAATAGGCCAATATTTCTTGCTGCTTGCAAAACTTTATATTTACTGTGTCTTAACTATGTTACATACATATTGCTCCCGCCTGTATCCCATGGGGGTAGACAGAAACCTTACATACTTCTTTCGCTTTATCCACATTCATGCATCTCTTCATACACTTTCTTCGGTTACGAGTGCTCCGAATTTGACCTTTCTGAAAAATACTATTAATTTGGTCATAGTAGTTCTTCCTTGGACGCCCTCTGCGGACACTTCCGGTCACATTCGCTCTATAAATTTCTTTCGTTAATCTCCTTTCACTCATCCTTTCGATATGTCCAAACCATCTCAACATACTTTTTTCAATTCTGGTCACCACATCATTCTTCAACTTGCAACTGTCTCTTATCACACTATTTACATACGATCTACAATGGTCGATCTACAACGATCTTAACTATGTATAAGTATGTATTCCCACAAACACGTACACGTAACGTTAAATAATAAATAAACAAATCGGCAATAACTCCACCGAACAAATAACGAAAGAAAGGAACCCCAACCAGCCGCATTCACCACTCATTCCACACGAATGAACATTAAAAAAATATGTTCAAGATTTTGACGTGAAATAAACGGAGATTTTATATATCGATGCTCGGTTGGGCCCATTGTGGGCTGTTTGGGCAATAATAAGATCGTAGTTTTTAATAGATCTGGTTTAGCTCCTTTATTTGTAAATGAATTGGAATTGCCTTTGTGTTCCTAGTGTCAATTGAGTTCACACTGGGGTTGTTATGATACGTTGTGGAATGATTTCGGTTACCTGGAGCTCTTATTGCAATGATTGTGTGTTGTTTTTGTTGTGTGTCAGTGACAGCTGTATACACGTCATATATATCTGTCTCATAATATGAGTCAAACTGTTCTGGCACTAAGAGGTCACGGTAGGGTCGCTGTTGAAAGACACCACCCTTTCTATACTAATATTAAAAAGAAGTAATGTTTGTATGTATGTTTGTAACGAATTGGCTCAAAAACTACTGGACCAATTTTAAAAAAACTTTCACTTTTTGATTGCTAAATTATCACTGATTAACATAGGCTATATTTTATCCCGGTAATCCCTCGGGAACGAGAACTACGCGGCTGAAATCGCTTGACGTCCGCTAGTATAATATAAAATCGGTATTGATATAAATGTTTACAGGGGCCCAACTATGATCTATTAAGCGGCGCGTATAAAGAACATCATAGCTTTGATGTTTAATTCTACGGTACCAAAATTAAACGTCAAAGCTCAGAAGTTTTTAATACGCTCTGCTTAAGCCGATGATAGGCCCCCAGGTGCCGTCATGAATTATGACCGACCCGATCTGCACACAAAATTTCATACATCGGTCCAGCTGTTTCGGAGGAGTATGATAACTAACATTGTGACATGGAAATTGTATATTATGCAGACAGATTTAGCAAAAAATGTCATGATGCCAGACTCCTAGTAGTCTGTATCAAAGAGTATTTCTCAAATTGTATACGCAAGGATGATGAACTACGAGATTTACCATGAAAATAAACATCCGGAGAGAAACTGCGTATGATGGGAATAAATTCAAAAACGTAAATACAGAGATGAACTCACCATCTGTCGCATTGGTACCTTGATAAGGTAGAAACGTTATTTATATATATGCTCACGCCATCCCAGAAGGGTCCCCGAAGGGGTAAGCAGAGGTGTTGTAACAACACCCACATTTCACCAAATATGATCAAGTGCCAACGTGATAGAGGGTGAGTTCATCGCCGTCTCAGGCACTATACATACGTCTTTGAATTACTTCTCAGACATATGCAAGTTTCCTCACAATGTTTTCCTTCACCATAAAGCACGTGGTGTGAAATAGCTGCACATAAGTTTTTTAGAAAAACTCATTGGTACAGGCCCGTCTGGGATTCGAACTTGCGTCGCTTGCGTAGCAGGCGACTGCTTTAACCTCAAGGCCAGCACGGCTTTTTTTTTGTAGAAAAGTGCTTGTTTTAGCAACCCTCGGAGACCCTTCTGGCATGTCGGTAGATTACATAACAGAGTTGTTATTTCAACAATTTTTATTAGTAGGGGGGTCCATAATTAATGTAAAAAGGCCAGCAAATAAATAAACAAGTGGCATGGCTACAATTATTCAAGTCCGCGTCAAAAACTACTAGTGCCGCGGTCACATAACACACATTCTGTACGAAACTTTGCTAGTGATTATTTACACGTAGATGGGACAAGCCTTATATGTTTTGAAAGTACCTACACTCATGATATTTAACCTTTCACCTTTTCTGTAAAGAATAGTCTATATCTATACAGATAAATAAAAATTTAATATCTGTTTGTAAATCCAAATTTACAGCTTTTCACTAAATGCGCAACTCAAAAAAAAAAACCAGAAAAAATTATTTTTGTCTGTTTGTCTGTCTGTCTGCCTGTTCCGGGTAATCAACGAAACAGCTGAACCGATTTCAACGTGACTTTCACTGGCAGATAGCTAATGTTACAAGGAGTAATTTAAGCAGTTTTTATTAAAATAAATACATAAGGATAAAATACATGAGACAAGTTAAGGAAAAGGTGTCTGTCATGACGTATAAGGAGGTCTAAGAGATGGCACTGGATAGAGAAGAATGGAAAACAAGAGCCACAACTCTTAAAATTATAATGATGACATACACAGCTTGAAAAAATAACAGCATTCAATAGGCAACCTAATATTATAATCTGTGAGAATCCAGAGTACTTTTTAAAATGAAATAATCATTTTTCATTGAATTTTGTTCTGTGCAAAACTTTAAAAAGTATACCCTGCTAGTCACATCTGTCTAATTTATTTTATTACTCTATAGCCAACCCCTTGCTCGTAAATATTCAGACGATTTGCATAAGAAACGGCGGCAGTCACACACTTCGCTACTGAATAAATTAACTGCCTTTGACTTTTTTGTACCGCTGATCTGAGCATAGTAAGTTTTTTGCTATTATTTTAAGCTGCGGATTTGTAGTTACATTTACTTCGTAAGCCTATTACCTAAGGGACGAATTTATTGTCGCAGTAATCCTTACGCTTGACTTCATTAATAATAATACAATTGATAATCAGGTTGCGATTTTTTATGCATTTTAATATCAAAAAGAATTGCTTATTTTATTTTTTGTATTAAATTAAATACCTCTGTTCTTAGATACATGAAATTTTGGGACACAATGGGTTTTTCTATATTCCATTCCTAAGCGTGTTAAATTGGGGTTCAAAGTTAATCTTACTGCCATCAGTAATTTCTCAGTAGCCCGGAGTCTGGATAAGTGTTCGGTAAGTAGAAAAAGGCTCGCCCCCATTACATGGGACTTAAACATATTTGGCAAAATACACTCCTGCCTACCCTTTCGGGGAGGACAGATGTATAATACTGTATAATAATGTTATTCTGACGATTTGAAAGTAGGTGTTTAAAGTCTACACAAATAAGATATCTTTGAGTTCCTGAACCTCTGCAATTATTCAAGTCTTCATAGCTCCAAAAGCCAAAGTAAAAAAAATATGCTCATGCCATCCCAGAGGAGTCCCCTAAGGGGTAAGCAGAGGTGTTGTTGTAACAGCTTTTC
Organism: Watsonalla binaria; assembly: GCA_929442735.1. Taxonomy (NCBI): domain Eukaryota; kingdom Metazoa; phylum Arthropoda; class Insecta; order Lepidoptera; family Drepanidae; genus Watsonalla; species Watsonalla binaria. Next base: position 10,348,237 of record OV838934.1, on the reverse strand, counting down.
ACCGAATATGATTAAGTGCCAACGTGACAGATGGTGAGTTTATCACCGTCTCAGTTACTATACACAGGTGCAGACATATGCAGGTTTCCTCACGATGTTTTCCTTCACCGTAAAGCACGTATTGTGAAATAACTGTACATAAGTTTTTAGAAAACTCATTGGTACAGGACCCGGTGGGATTCGAACTTGCGTCGCTTGGCAGGCGACTGCTCAAACCCCAAGTCCGCCACGGCTCTTAGTCAAAATAAAAAGTACTTGTAGAACCATATTCTAACAATGTGAGTTTATTTGAATAATAATAGTTTTGCATGACATCCGCGTGTAATAGGCCTACGAGCGCTCCCATAATGTGAGCACGAGGAAATAATGTACTCAACGTATGCAAGATATTGCCCTGGATGTGTGTGAAAGTGGATGCGCTGTGTTTTTGACGAAACTATAATTTGACAAAAAAATTGGGGGCCAACTATGATCAGCAGCGCGTATTAAGAACTTCTTAGACCTTTTAGTATTACGGTACAAAAATTAAACTAAAACTGGGCCGCGAAACTTCGATTTTATTTAACTGTTTATGTGTGTAATGATAGTAATAGTGGGGAATGAAGCATTATAACATATAATGCATGGACTCACCATCTGTCACGTTGGCACTTAATCATCTTCGGTGAAAAGTGGGTGTTGTGATTACAACATCTCTGCTTACCCCTTCGGGGAATACAGGCGTGAGCATGTGTATGTAGGCGTGAGCATATAATCCATATCTATACATCTATAATTATCAATAAAATTGACGTGTCTGTTTGTAATTCCAAAATAGCAGCTTTTCACTGCAATACAATGAAAGTAATGAGAATATATATCAACGGTACTGACTTAAAAAACGAATTTTAATTTTTTTTTCTCTGTTTGAGTGTCCGTCTATCTGTCTGTTTGTTCCGAGTAATCTCTGAAGCGGCAGGACTGATTTTAACCGGACGTTAATTGGCAGATAGCTAATGTTACAAAGACTAACTTAGGCTACTTTTATTTAAAAAAAAAATATTTAGGGATCACTCATTAAATGAACTCTACGCGGGTAAAACCGCGGGGCACAGCTAGTATGTTCTATAATCAAACCTAGCCTAGTAGATAAGATATTAGAACTTCACACATACGAAATACAATAATGATTTCCCCGACCCATTATCATACAAGCATGAGTTCAAACAAACGAATTATGACCTATCCACGGTATCTTGGCTCCGTGATCTCCGCTGCGCCGCCGGCACGCATGCTAAATGATGGCATCTACTTTTTACTTGTTTATCTAAATTAAAAATCTCAGTTGACTCCATACACCGTATTGGGGGGTCTAAGGTTATGCTTGATGATAAACATGTTTGTTGATGCGGCTCCAGGCTTTGAGAACAAATATAAGCTAGCAAATCAAATCAAAAACTTTTATTCAACCGAAGGGGCACTTGAAACACTTATTGAAGGTCATTTCTCTTACGATAACTTATGTTAATTAACTACCGTTTACAAATGTAAGTCTGTCAGGAGAACAAACTTTATACATAGGGTTGTTTTAGTACAATTTAATAGAAGAGTGATCAACTCATAGCCATGCTTGGCTATCATCAATATACTCAGTTCATCATCGTCTCCCTGGCATTATCCCACCCATTGTTGGGGTCGGCACTTGATTTTATACGAGGAAAATCTGTGATCTGGGCTAAACCAGTTGTCAGACTATTTTAGGCCTCCGACCGACCTGTAACGATTGCCAAAGATGATAAATTGGCAACCGGGACCGACGGCTTAACGTGCTCTCCGAGGCACGAAGGGAAGTCGGGCGGTCACCCATCCAATTACTGGCTAGGCTTAGGGTTGCTTAACTTCGCTGATCGAATGATATGCGCAATAGCACCTGTGCCACGATCAATATAATCAGTTACACTATACTTAATATGCTTTTTCACAAAGTTTCACATGATTGCACTTGTACGTAATTATGTGAATAAACCCTTGTGGAAATCAAACGGGTGCCCTAATCTAAAATACCTTAGACGCTTCACGTTTGGTGCTGAACATGGAATGCCGCTAATCTATACAGATAAATAAAATGGAAGTGTCTGTTTGTAATTTCAAATTACCAGCTTTTTACTTAATGTATATGAAATTATATACTTAATAAAAAACAATTTATATTTTATTCTCTGTAACGTAATCCAAGAAACGGCTGGACCGATTTAAACTGGACTTTTTCTGGCAAATAGCTGGTGTTATAACTTAGGCTATATTTAATTTAAAAAGAAAATAGGGGTACACGAAGAAAGAAAACCATGAAATAAAAATTAGGTCTACGCAGGTGAAATCTCGGGGCACTGCTAGTGCAAATATTTTAGCCTTAAAATTACCTCAACACGTACAAAGCAATACAGGCGCTGAAAAAAAGATCAGCCAATTATCAAAAAAAATTAAAATATATTTTACTTATTATGTAATGTATGTAATACATTAAAGGTAGGTATGTAATCAATCTAATGTTATCATCATACAGACGTCAAACAGATATAATTCTAAAGGAATTTCCATTTGGAATTTCCAAAGACATTTGCTAAACCGATTTCGAGGACATGTCGAAATATACTGAAAAACTACATTTATTGATTTGCGAGAGTGCTTTCCTAGTGTCAAATAATACTTGTTACAGGAAATTACGTATATGGTCGATTTTATAATAAACAGAGTCATAGTTAACCGCAAAGTATTTAAAATTCAATCCTTCTTGGTATTATCAAGCATAGCTAACATTATTATGGCAAATTATTATTTTGTATTCAATGCAAATTCTGTAAACCACAAAGCGAACGAAGAATAATAAAACAAAAAATACATACATAAGCTTACGCCTATATTCTCCGAAGAGATAGGCAGAGCTGTTGTAATAACAATACTCACTTTACACCCAAGATGATTAAGTGCCAACATAACAGATGTGCCTAACGTCATCTCAGGTACATCTTTGAGCTACTTCTCAGACACATCTAGGTTTCCTCACAATGTTTTCCATCACCGTAAGCACGTGTGAAATCACTGCACATAACTTATAGAAAACTCATTGGTACAGGCCCCGCTGGGATTCGAACTTGCGTCACTTGCGTAGCAGGCGACTGCTCTAACCCCACGGCCACCACGGCTCCTGTCATCGGTCAGTATTAATAAATTTGTTGTTTTAATTACTAGGGTAGTTCAGTGATGTCAAACCAATTTTTAGAAAAAGTCCGTGGGAAAGGAACTTGTGTTTAAGCAGGCCTATGCTTAAACCACTCGGCTATGAATTATTTTATCCGTAAACCTAAAAAAATACATGCTTATGGAACATCTTAGCTATCTTATACCTTGGAACGAGCAATTCTTGTGTTGAGCAAGTCGGAAACGCCTCCAACAATTTTCATGATTTTTTTTCTGGGTATTTTTTTATTTCGGGGACAAAAAATTTACCATATTATCAGACAATGAAAACTCATATACGACGGCAATTTTCACCGACATCTGTCAAGTTATGGTAGCTCAGAAGTTCCAACCTACGTGGTAATAACGAAACTAGAGTACCCCGGTTCTAAACTGACGTGCACCGGTTAATTTCTTTTTTCCTGTTCTTTCAACAAATATATATGAGAAAACGTCATTGAAAAAAAGTTAGGTCAACCAGGTTCTTTATATTAGATCACAATGCATCGACGTCAAATGAAAGGCTTAAGCAAAGCCTGTCATAAATCAGTAATTGAGTGACAAAATATACGCTATTAAAGGTAACGATCCATCAATAAAAATGTGGTATCTTTTAAAGGCGTATATCCACTACCACATTACGCTATACGCCGCTCTTATAATCAAAATCAAAAATATCTTTATTTGAGAGTTTTGGTGGCCTTGGGTTTGAGAAGTCGCCTGCTACACAAGCGACACAAGTTCGAATCCCAGCGGGGCCAGTACCAATGAGTTTTTCTAAAACTTATGTGCAGTGATTTCACACCATGTTGGTATATCAAAATAAATTCATCAGTTTTGCATCCAGCCTCATTCAAATTACATTGTAATTATTTGCCTTAAATAAAGCATATTAGCAAATACATAGGCTAAGATAGTACTGGGGTTAAAAGTAGCTCCATCTCTTTTTATAATACGGATATCAAAAGGGATGGACATAGTTTTAGGCCGTGTGTGGTCCAATCTTCGTTTCAAGTTTTTTTTATTATTGATTGAAATTTATTACATAAACAGTGGGACGTTGCCTTAGCAACAAACCTTTTTAAAACCTCGCCTAACGACATAGTATATGAGTCATGATAGTAACACAACACCGTACATTCGTCATTTATAAAGCGCACGCGCATCTATCGGTGACTCACGCGTTTCCGACTGTAATGACACAGTCTGTTTACATCGACGGCCTACTGTTTGGATTTTAAATATGGCATTTTTAGGCATAACGAAAAAATAAAATTTTTTTTTTACAAGAAATGATTTTTTTAAATCATTTATAGGTAAGTAAGCAATCATTTTGCTAAGAATATTTGGTAGGGCTTGAAATCTATACAGTTAAATAAAATTTAAGTGTCTGTTTGTGATTCTAAAATTACACCTAATGACTAAATGCATATGAAAGTATATACGGTACTGACTTAAAAAACCTTTTTTTTTCTCTGTCTGTCTGCTTGTCTGTCTGTCTAATCTCCTGAATTTAACGGAAATCTTCTCTTTTTTTTTCATTGGCTGATAGCTAATGTTATAAGAAGTAACTTAGGCTTCAATAAATAAAAAAAATGGATTCCAGCGGCTACCAATACGAGAAAATCCCTATAAGCAAATAGTTTTTTTACAAATGCACCTTTTCCTCACGCCATCCCAGAATGACCCCCAAAGGGGTAAATAGAGGTTTTGTTATTACAACACACGTTTGAAATTTCATTCCCATCTGAGCATAAATACATAATATAATCTAAAAATATATAGACACCTTTCAAAAACAGCGTTGTATACTAACGGTGTGATTTCGTCTATTTCAGATGGAGTAGCTATGTTGAGTGAAAGTCAGAATGGTCTGTCTGTGAGTCATTGGCTACCAGCCTAGGTGAGATGGTCCGATTATTACCTTAACATTATGGTTGACTGACACGATCAAAATAGTTATACAGACATACATACATATGCTCACGCCTGTATTCCCCGAAGGGGTAGGCAGAGGTGTTGTCATCACAACACCCACTTTTCACCGAATTTGATTAGGTGCCAACGTGACAGATGGTGAGTCTATCGCCGTCTCAGGCACTATACATACGTCTTTGAATTACTTCTCAGAAATATGCAGGTTTCCTCACGATGTTTTCCTTCACCGAACCGCACGTGGTGTGAAATCACTGCACATAAGTTCTTTAGAAAAACTCATTGGTACAGGCCCCGCTGGGATTCGAACTTGCGTCGCTTGCGTAGCAGGCGCAGGCGACTGCTCAAACCCCGAGGCCACCACGGCACTTATACAGACAGTAGACAAAATATACCTCTTGGAACAAGTTAACTTTACCCCAATCATTAATTATATACAAAAGTTCCCACACATGTAACCACAGAATAAATAATACGAAGCTGACAACATTAAATCAAGTTAATCGAAGCTGGCAGCCCATTCCATTCAATGTCAAATTCCAAAACAATATTATCCACTTACTAATTTCCTTCCAACTCCATCAAGCATTAATTGCGAATCTTCATTAATTATTCACTCGAAACTAAAGTAATGAAGTGTCTAGGCTAAGGCTCTTCCATACATACGGAGGAGATAGCGGCGTGAATTGACGATACTCGCACGGTCCTTATCAAAGTCTCAATTAGCTAAGTACTGAGGTGCGATCCTGGTAAAGGAGCTTCATATAAGACGGTTGTAGCGTCCAATTTGTATGAGACAAGCATAGATTTTTACGTTTACTTCATACATTTGGTGCAAGCGCTTATCGACTGCCGTAACAACTTGCACGCTGGCAATTGAGTTTGCCAGTTTTAAATAATAATGACACTTTTTTAGTAACTTTTTTACAGTTACAGCAATCGCACTAACCTTAACCGTATGAAACAATCCTACCTACTCAATACTACCTATGATACTACTAATGTAAGTATCTACCTGTAAATATCTTCTGAGCGAAATGCCCAGGGATATTATATATTGTCATCATCAATTTAAGAGTAATAACTCTGGTCGGTGTAACCGATGCATTTCTTTCCACTTGTCTCTGTCCAGTGCCATCTCTTTGACCTCCCTATACGTCATGACAGACACCTTTTCCTTAACTTGTCTCATATATGTTAGTCGTGGTCTTCCTCTCCCTCTCTTTATATATTGTAAAATTTTTAATTCCTTTTTTCCAGTAATTTACCTGCATATTTTCTTGTATCTGTTCACCTATAAGTAAAGGTATTAACATAATGGTCTAGGAAACGTAATATTCGTGTTATATATAACCGCCACGTTGCAGCGCGGCCGTGTGTACATACCCCATACCGCGCAGAGGGCACGACTAATGTGTCAATTTATATGATATATTCGAGCCACTGTAAACACACGTTCGACTGTACGCTAGATTAAATTATGCAAAAACCCATCATTTGTCGCCGTCGAGTGTACCGATGCTGAAATGTCACTGAATTTGTTCATATCTTTGGAAATTATTAAGTGTTTGTGGAGAATAAGGCTTACATTTATGAGGTAAAGCTTTTTATTGGTGATTTTGATTGTAAGAAATTATTTACATTATTTTTAGACTGGACACTTACTTATGCTAAAATTTTTGATATTACTTTTGATTTTTGTTTGACTAGCTAATAATAATATAGCATAACTCTTAGTACAGTATACAGAGGAACGGTGACAGTCGCAGAAGTTTAAAAACTGTGTTGCGTCTGACAACGACCACCTTCGGAGAAACACAATATTAAAAGTAAAGTAATACATACATATGCTCACGCCTGTAATCCCCGAAGGGGTAGGCAGAGGTGTTGTAATCACAACACCCACTTTTCACCGAAGATGATTAAGTGCCAACGTGACAGATGGTGAGTACATCGCCGTCTCAGACACTTTACAAAGTAAAGTAATATTAACAATTTAGAGCTAGCTAGAGTCGTCATGCTCACATTTGCTTGCGGCGGCGTCTGGATGACGCCTTGTCCACTTCCCTCTACGATGATTGAGGGGTCAATGGCTGGCATTCACGTCATACTTGTGAACAGGTGCTGCTTGTAGAGCTGGTCACCTTAAGCTACACATTTAGATATAAGTAAAACTACTAGACTTTTCAGTAGGTTAATTTCTATCGACATTTGTGCATTGGATCTGTAGCCATGGGCTTATGTTTCTTAAGTGATCTATATTGCCAGGTTCTTCTCAGAAAAGTAACCTTCCGAATCTGGTGGTATCATTTATAATCCTGTGTAATTATATCATTCTGACGATTTGAAAGTACTTTGTAAAAAGTGTAATCGAATAAATATATTTTTGACTTTGACTTTGACTCTAAATAGCCTACACAAATGCCAAACACCCACTTTAAGAAGATTACATGCTAACATGACAGATAACTAAGTCTGACATCGTCTCAGGCACAATATATTTAGATGAAGCTAAGATCACCTTTATCGTAAAACTCTTGCGAATCTCGTAGTGACACGTTAAATCAAGTAACAACTTTGAATAACAATTGTTTAATGACTAATGCGGTTTTAACTACTAGTTTACCGTCAGTTTGATAAAGCACATCATAAATTCTACTTCATGGAAAAGTATATTATTTTTCTAGCCATCTGCATTATAGCTCTTCTCATTCGAAACTTCATAGAGCCGTGGTGGCCTTGAGGTTTGAGCAGTCGCCTGCTACGCAAGCGACGCAAGTTCGAACCTCAGCGGGGCCTGTACCAATGAGTTTTTCTAAAAAACTTATGTACAGAGATTTCACACCACGTGCTTAACGGTGAAGGAACTCATCGTGAGGAAACCTGCATATTTCTGAGAAGTAATTCAATGACGTATGTAAAGTGTCTGAGACGGCGATGGACTCACCATCTGTCACGTTGGCACTTAATCATCTTCGGTGAAAAGTGGGTGTTATTACAACACCTCTACCTACCCCTTGGGGGAATACAGGCGTGAGCATATGTATGTATGTCACTCAAATCATTTCTTCTCTCCATAGATTACTGGAACAGTCGCCCGTAGCGCAGTAAGAGAACTCCGCTCTATGGTTTTTACAATCTTCTGGAGGTCATGGCACAGGAGTTACGGACATGAAGGAGCTTGTGGCACAGTTGCTATTGCGACAAATCATTCGATCAGCGAAGTTAAGCAACTCTAAACCTAGTCAGTAATTGGATAGGTGACCGCCCGAGTTCCCTTCGTGCCTGGGAGAGCTCGTTAAACCGTCGGTCCCGGTTGCAAATTTATCTTCTTTGGCAATCGTCACAAGTCAGTTGGAGGCCTAAAATAGTCTGACAACTGGTTTAACCCAGATCACAGATTTTCCTCATTAAATGGTTTGCGGAGGTCAGATGGCAGTCGCTTCGGGTTGAATCAAGTGCCGACCCCAACACTGTATGGGATGAAGCCAGGGAGATGATGAATCTTCTGTAAGTCAGCTTCGAACTTCGATCGAAAGCACCGTTATGTACTCCTAAAGCTCTAGCCCTATTTAAATCTGCAAACATTTTAATACTAACAATTTTGATAAGAAATATATCAGCTACATCATTATTTGAAAAGCTGGGTATATATTGTTTACTAGCTGTGCCCCGCGGTTTCACCCGCGTAGTCTAAATCCGAATATTTTTTTAAATGAATCGTAGTCTAAGTTACTCCTTGTAACATTAGCTATCAGCTAGTGAAAGTCACGTTAAAATCGATCCAGCCATTTCGGAGATTAGGCGGAACAAACACGCAAGCGGCGTTTTTTTTTAAAATTGGTTTTTCTATGTCAGTACCTACCGGGTATACTTTCACAAGTATTTAGTCAAAAAGTTTAATTTTGGAATTACAAACAGACACTTCAATTTTGTTTATATATATATATATATATATATAGAGTATATATGTATGGATTTACTTGTACATTGAAGTGGAAACAAAAAGCAATATGCATAAATTTTAGTTCGGTACGTATTAGAAACACGTTTTGCGTAGCCCAGTAGTGATCGAGTCATGTTGGTTTAGAGGCTGCGACACGACTACGATGCGATTTGAACTGATTTGTATAAATATTAGTAGTCTACAAATACACGTGATACAAAACTCAATATAATACATAGAAATTAGATACGGCTAGAGTTAGACGTAGTTAGAGCCGTGGTGGCCTCGGGGTTTGAGCAGTCGCCTGCTACGCAAGCGACGCAAGTTCGAATCCCAGCGGGGCCTGTACCAATGAGTTTTTCTAAAAAACTTATGTACAGTGATTTCACACCACGTGCTTCACGGTGAAGGAAAACATCGTGAGGAAACCTGCATATTTCTGAGAAGTAATTCAAAGACGTATGTATAGTACCTGAGACGGCGATAGACCCACCTTCTGTCACGTTGGCACTTAATCAAATTCGGTGAAAAGTAGGTATTGTGATAACAACACCTCTGCCTACCCCTTCGGGGAATACAGGCGTGAGCATATGAATGTATGTTAAATTAAAAAAATATATATTATTAAAAAAATACTCTTAGAACCTCGATGCCACAGCTAGTACGACATAAAATCGTAAGGTGTAAAGAAATCCCTAACAGGTTTTTATTAGCACATGGCACTGGCCTGAGAGGGCAACCCACTGCGATGGTTTATTGGATAAGCGCCGTGACCGACGGTGCCTATTCTATTCCTGTTTCACCACTTGTATTGTACACTTGGTTGGTAAAACATTGGGTTTAAAGTTTTAAGCAGCGGATTTTAGTCCATTTACTTTGAATGTTTACTGGCAGGGATGCTATGAGACTTGGGGGCCAACTATCGATTAAGATAAATTTTATATAGAAAAAATACTAGTGACTCTCACGTTGCTGTGCTCTAACAGGGTTTATGTTAGCTTTACTAAGGATACTACTATAATTAAGATTATTTTATATCATACATGTCATCATCATCAATTTAAGAGTAATAACTCTTGTCGGTGTAACCGATGCATCTCTTTCCACTTGTCTCTGTCCAGTGCCATCTCTTTGACCTCCTTATACGTCATGACAGACACCTTTTCCTTAACTTGTCTCTTATATGTTAGTCGTGGTCTTCCTCTCCCTCTCTTCCCTTCTACCTTTCCTTTTATTATGTTTTTAAAGAAGGTGTCATCATACATGTAACTAACATAAATGAAATAAATATATGAATACTGTTTCCCATTCCAGCGTTACGTTCTTGTCACGCAAAAAAACAGTCCCACTGCTCGGGCGCTAAGTTTTCTCAACGACTTTGTCGCCATGATCCAAAATGCTGACGTATTCGCAGATTCGCTGCCGTCACTCATACAGAGTTTGAGAATCTATATTTGTAAATTGAGTGTATCATAATTTTCTTTTGGTTTTATATATAATCGCTTTGGCAATATCTGTAAGTTTATATAATCAAATTATAAATAAATAAATAAATAAATATGAATATGAAAGCAGGGCGTATTAAGGACTTGTTGACTTTGACGTTTAATTTTGCTATCATAATATGAAACGTCAAGAAGCTAATAAGTTCAATACGCTCTGCTTGAACCGATGATGGTGGACCCCTGGGTGCTAAGATACTCCTACTGACATTTTGGTTCCATCAAATTAAATTTCAAAGCCAGTAGTTCTTAAAACTTCTATTGAAGTTGTACCCTAAGGATTATAATCTATGAGTATATATTAAATTGAGATTCGAAATAGTAGAGAATGAGTTTATGAGGGGAAGTTTGAAAGTAGCACCAGACTAAGAAGTTCCACAATAAACATTTGTCGTGGTATGGACATGTTATGCGGAGGGATGACGATAATGTTGGTAAAAAAGATTTGTTTATGAATGTGGATGGTTACAAGGGGAAAAGAAGACCTAAGACACGATGGATGGATTGTGTGAAAGATGAAATAAGCAAGAATGATGTTCATAATTTACATACATACATACATATGCTCACGCCTGTCCCATGGGGGTAGGCAGAGTAGGACGCCCTCTACCGACACTTCCGGTCACATTCGCTCTATAAATTTATTTCGTTAATCGCCTTTCACTCATCCTTTCGATATGTCCAAACCATCTCAACATACTTTTTTCAATTCTGGTCAACACATCATTCTTTAACTTGCAACTGTCTCTTATCACACTATTTTTGATACGATCTACAATGGTGACCCCACACATACTTCGTAAGGAACGCATTTCCACTGCATGCACTTTACTTTCATGTTTCTTCTGTTTCATAATTTAATAGATAGATATGTATAGGTAATAAGTTTAAGTATAATATTACAATAAAATGCATGATAGCTTAGAAATAATTAACTAAGAAACTAGTCCAAGTAACAGTAGAAATAATAATAGTGCCTCTCCAATTGCTGTGACCTAACAGGGTTGTTAGTTATAAGTTATAACCATTATAATTAAGTTTATATATGTGTGTAAATGTAACCAACTTGTGCAATGAATATATGAATATGATTATGATACATACATACATCATACATATGCTCAAGTTTATATTCCCCGAAGGGGTAGGCAGAGGTGTTATAATCACAACACCCACTTTTCACCGTAGATGACTAAGTGCCAACGTGAGAGATGGTGAGTCCATCGCCGTCTCAGACACTTTACATACGTCATTGAATTACTTTTCAGAAATATGCAGGTTTCCTCACGATGTTTTCCTTCACCGTAAAGCACGTGGTGTGAAATCACTGTACATAAGTTTTTTAGCAAAACTCATTGGTACAGGCCCCACTGGGATTCGAACTTGCGTCGCTTGCGTAGCAGGCGACTGCTCAAACAATGCTCAAAAAAACAGCTCTGATTGATGATTATGATATGGTTAAAATGGGAGTGAATACAGAAATGACGGCTGATAGAGAGAAATGGAAGAGAACACATTGCGCCGACCACAAATAACGTGGGATAAGGGCAGGAGAATGATGAAGGATATATTAAATTGATACAAGAGTAGGTTTAAAAATGACTCAGTTTCTACAAACGATTGAAATAGATCATGTGTTTCGTTTTTTTCGAACTCAAAACATGCAAAATTTTATTTATTCCTGAATTTAAATTTATATAGACGTATTGAAGTTGCCATACAACATTATTTAATCGTTTTTATTTCAAAATGTACCGAGTCACTAGTACAAAATATAATGTTGGCTGTAATGTTAATAGTTCCCGTGCCATAACTCCTCACCTCAATAAAATTATCGTTAATAATGATATTTCGCTTCCGCATTTATTATTCATAACAATATTAATAAGCCTAACATCTTATTCTATATGATATAACGCGTCCAAATTACAGAGACCTTTCTCAGCGTTCCAATTCGATGTTTCTGGGTATCTATGTAATTGTGGCGACTTCTTAAGGCTCTATAAATTATTTATACCCAAAACAAAGCTGAGTTATAGGGCATAAACGGATATATATACATACTTATACGACGCGTAGTTCGGTAGTGGAGCAGACGGCTCTTGTAAAAGTAGTTACATACTTCTCTCCCGTTGTTGCGGTCATTTTTCCTTATTCGTATTGTTATAAGGTGCATATTGGTGTGATTTAGGTGTTCCAATGTTTGCGGTAACACCGAGTTGGCATCGTAAAGGGTAAGAGGACGAAGATAACTGTTCCAAAGGTTTATTTAGATGTTGAGTTTTGAAATTGAGAAGAAACGTGTTATACTGCAAAGGGGTTTGAATAAAGTATTATTAACGACGACACAGTTTTATACCCCGCGGTTTTAACAGTGCATAGTTAATGGGAGGCCCGCGGAACCTTAATGTTTGTTTTAAATAAAAGTAGGCTAAGTTAGCTATCGGCCAGTGAAAGTCCCGTTAAAATCGATTCAGTCGTTTCGGAGCGGAATAAACAAACAGAGAGACAGACGGACGGATAGACAGAGATTTTTTTAAATTTTTTTTTTAATACCGTATATACTTTTAGTGAAAAGCTGTTATTTTGGAATTACAAATAGACACTTAAATATTATTTATCTAAAAAACTAAATATAGAATAGAATATAGATAATAGATAATAGATCCAAAGCATGCCTCTGCTATATATACTGTATGTTGTATGTATTTATAGATATATAAATGTCGTCACGAACTATGACCGCTCAATAGCGCATGTATTTTATTCACGCTATACATACACTCATAAATTGACTAATGCGCATTCGAGATCAGCGCTCAAAACTCATGACGGCAAATCTATGTACGTATATAATAGTATTCAAAGTCGTAAGTGCGTTTCTTGCCGGTTCTTCTCAGAAGGCTAATTTCCGAGCGAATTTATCGACATTCATAAGTGCCTTACCAGGGCCTAAACTGGACAAATATTTTTTATTCAAACGTCGAAACTTTGAAGTTTTGAATAAGCGCTTCTTAAACGACCATAGTTGGCCCCTGGTCAGTCCAGTAACCACAAGACCAATAGCCTCTAACTGATACTTAACTGTATTAATTAAATCTCAAGGCAATTAGATCTCAAAGGAAGCTCCTTTCACTCGCTAGCTCTCAGCACTTCCAATTTCCGTAAAAAAAAGATATTGGGAATCAGTTACAAGACCCATCGATATGTTGTCAGCCAACCAATTTCCGCCCGATATCTTCCATGAGAGATTGCTTCCTATGGTACCACTTGTATGTTTGTGCTATAAGCTTTTCTTAAAAATATCGTACCTACCTATCTTTTTCTGTCCTGATGCATCCATGAGAATTTGAGGGGAACCTTCGAATATCTTACCGGCAACTAGTGCGTTTATTAATTATTTTCATTAAGTACTTGAAGCACTACTATTTAATGAAGGTGTCAAGTCGATCTGATGATAGAGCCAAAAGACAGTCGATGGACTTCAATGACATACGGCTTGATTTTTTTGTGTTGGAAAGTTTATACCTACATGGGTTGTAGTGTAGGTGCACTTTGCAAAAAGTCATTGAAAAGCGAGAATATCTTTCTTGAAAGATTGCTTAATATGGTACCACTTATATGTTTGTGATATAGGCTTTTTTTTTAAATATCGTAGACCTATCTTTTTTGTAATTTTTTCATGACTGAAGGTCGTGTCAAGACGCAAGCTTTCGACGGTATCAGGCAGCTGTTGCTCACTTTTTTTACCAACGAATTTATTTTATCAACAATATGGGGTCCAGACTTTTACGGCCATCATTATTGGTTCAGAGCTTTGGTGCTAGTTCGGCTTAGCTATGATGGTAAACATAAATATTAAAATATTGAAAAAAAACTACAAAGTTACCATTAAATTCTACGTAGAATGTATCTCAAAAATATATTGTAAGTTTAAAGACTACAGAATAAAAAAATGTTAAAAGATCTTTTTTTTTTAATATGTACCACCTACCAATGTATTGTGCCGAATATCGCCTCACAAATCTAATCCCTGTATAAAAATTTAATAAATATGCTAGCCTCCTTCCAGAAGGTTTCTCGGAGGGATAAGCAGAGGTTTTGTAACGACAACACCTGCTTTCCAACGATGTTAATTAAGTGCCAACGTGACAGAGGGTGAGTCCATCGCCGTCTTAGGCACTATACATAATATTATGCCTTTCAATTACATCTCAGACATGCAAGTTTCCTTACGATGATTTTCTTCACCACGTTCTCTTGTCTATCAACACTTTTATATAATACTAGCAGACGCCATGCGGTTTCACCCCCGTAATTCCCGTTCCTGTGGGAGTATAGAGATCATGTGTAACCTATGTTACTCGCCGATGATGTAGCTATCCATTGCTGAAATAATTTTCAAGATCGGACTAGTACTTTTTGAGCCAATTCGTTACAAACATACTTAGATCTTTCCACTTTAGTTTAGATTTTTATGTACATATTTGTACGTATTAACGCAGTTTCTTACTAGTTCTCCTAAGGTGGCTAGTTCTAGAACCGGTTGTAATTTCTCACGTTCATAAGTGGTCTACCGGGATCTAAACTAAACTATTTAACTGAAACTATCTTACCTAAAACTATCATTATCATTCTCACTTTCAACAAAGGAGCCACTACCTTACCTGCAGGCTATAACTATCATCCTATATCTTTATCTTGAAACGAGCAATTATTGTATATATATAATCGGAATCTCGGAAACGGTTCCAACGAATTTCATAAAAAATTTCATGTAGGGGTTTTCAGGGGCAACAAATAGATCTAGCTAGGTTTAATTTATGGAAAACATCGTTTTAACCATGTTTTCAGGCACCAAAAAATTCATAAAATATCATTACAATACGACAGCAAATTTCGCCGACATCTGTCAAGTTATGGTCGCTCAAAGGTGAGGCTTCCAGCTTACGGAGCGACAACGACACTAGAGTACCCCGGTTTGAGACTGACGTTCACCGGAATTTTTTTCTTCCCTTTTATTTTTTTGTGTGAAGAAGAAACTGAGCACAGTTCTGTCAACTAGATATTTATCATTAACCGACTTCAAAAAAGAAGGTGTTTATCAATGCGACTGTATTTTCAAAAAACGAACCATCAAGCATACAGCCTGGTGGTAAGCGGCTATTGCAGCCTACGAATGCTTGTGATATTGTCCCTCGCGCATTTCCTATCAAACAAGATAGATTTTAGCGTTAAAGATTCCGTATTTACCTGTACCGGTAGAATTTCATACACTCGCCCCGGTTTTACGTTCCCATACAAAATGAGGGAAATACGCAATCGATATCGTCAACGCTAAGACACGTTAAACGTATACTCATGGTAATGATGACGTTGTTGCTAGCCATAAATCATGTATTATACATTGCTTTCAATGAAATGTCACCCAGTTTCCATGAAAGTAATGAATTTCTTATTAATATTAGTTAGGTATTATGTCGTAAATTGTATAGCTTTAGCCGACTTCAAAAAAAAGTAGGTTTCTCAATTCAATACTATATAAATATAAGTATTTTATGTGTGTTCGCAGATAACTACGTCGACTATGAACCGATTTTGTAAATTATTTTTTTGTTGGAAAGGAAATAACCCAAGCGTAACCCTTTTATAAGGAAACCAGGATCAGATTTACCATGATAAGGTAACGAAGATCCTTCATCATCAGAACATTCCAGCAAAATCGAGGTGAGCCTTCAAAAATCGTTATAGCGACTAGTGCGTTTGTTATTTTTTTCTGAAGTCTTATTTTATTAATAAGTACGGTATTACGAGTAAATTTTGTATTTATGAATAAAACATGGTATTAAATGGTAACAGGTCAGATCTTGCAATACAATGCCAGTACAATTATGTTTTACAAACGTTACAAAGCCACAATTACAAGCATTTCATGACATAAACACAAATATAGTTCCCAGCCTTAGGCGGTAAGCGAATATTATTTTTTTGTGAAGCTTAATTACTAATTCCCTGTATATTTCCTATGATAATTAGTCCCGAGGGAGGAAATGTAATAGTGTTGCAGCGAGTGTGAGGTTGCGGTTTGTGGACAGTTTATTAAAAGTCTGAAAAAAATTATGATAACTTTAACTGCACTTTTGAAAATCGTAAAAAAATGAAAGATAATATAAATATGGTATTAATTTACTTTTGAAGTTAGTGTTTGATACAGAGTTTGATGTTACATTTGGCTATTATAACTCAAGAACGGCTGAACCGATTTGGATGAAAATTGGTTAAGAGGTAGCTTAAAACCAGGAGAAGGACATAGGATACTATATCCCAAAAAATCTATACATACACTAAAATAAAAATTAAGTGTCTATTTTTAATTTAAAGTTAATAATAGCTTTTCATCTAATGCATATGAAACTATATAAGGTACATACATAAAAAACAAATTTTTAACATTTTCTCTGTATGTCTGTCTGTCTGTTTGTTCCGGGTAAACTCTGAGACGTCTGGATTGATTTCTAAGGGATTTTCACTGACAGGAGTAACTTAGTATACTTTTTTAAGGTTAGGATTTCGTGAATAAATCCATCCATTAATTAAATCTGCGCGGGTGAAACCGCGGGGTACAGCTAGACTTATATATAATTTAAACATCTCTAATTTGGCTGTAGTTACCATCATTGCTATATATTTTATCATAAGCATATTTTGGAAGCTTGAAAGTTACGTTACAGCGACCTTAAGCCCTGTATTCTATCAAGTACATCTAAGGCTGTGCAAAGTTTAATAAGGCCTTATAAAAAAAGTCAATTAACAATATTATAATTATTTCGCAATCATTATTAATGATCCAATTTGCTCTCGTTATAAAAGTCTTGTAAACGTTTTTTATTAACAACACATTTATAACGTTCTGCTGTTAGATTTTCCGCCGATTTGATGTAATTGGGGTTATTATTTTTAAGGCCTCCTTGCATTAAAATGGATTTATTGCGATAATATAGCAATTAAAGCTGTACTTTTAAGTGTTTTATAACATTTCTAGTAATAAATTAAGAACCGTTGGGTCACGACCCACCGGGCCCCCAAAATTCGTACTTTCGAATAAAAGTTGTAGACGCGGCCCTTATATGCCTTATATTGGTCCCCGGGAGGTGAACAGTCAATTATTAATATACTTGAAGGTACTGATCTCCTAGTATAAATGTTAAATATGATATACTGTCCAGAAACATTGTAGCTACTGCTTTAAATTTCTGACGCCCACTAGCGCGAACAGTATCTAAAGTACTAAAATAGATAGTTAAGAGGACAAGGAGGATTTTCAGGGGACAAGTGGGTCCCGACCCGAACTACTCTTGGTATATCTCATACCACACAAATCTCCCGAATGTGTATAATTATTGTACCGTTATATATTATTGTATTGATTAAATTAAGTAGCAAGGAAGACATGTAGGTGTCAATTGTAAAAATTGTACATATTACGTTACTAATATTAAAGTTGGCAACACGCACAGAATGCTCTGACATTACAAACGTCAGTTGGCAGTGGTAACCGCTTACCATCAGGGACCCAGCCATGAGACCTCTTATTGCAATGATGGTTCAACTGTTCAGTGATATATGGATACACGTCATAAACATGGCATAGGTCATGGTAGGGTCCCAGGTCCACACATACTTAGCAGGCATACCGAATGCTCTTTGTTTGACTGGCCTGAGTTGTCATGCTCACTAATATGCCTTTGCTTGCGGCGGCATCTGGATGACGGGTTGTCCACTTCCCTCTATGATGATTGAGGAGGTCAATGGCTGGCATTCATATCATACTTGTGAACAGGTGCTGCTTAATAAGAACTACTAGATTTTTAATTATGTTCATTTTATTGACGTTTGTGCATTGGAACTGTGTCCATGAGCTTATGCTTCTTAAGCGATTAATTTTGTACTCATAAAATTGTATAATATTTTTTTAAAAGAGTAAAAGCAACCTTCCGAACCTGGCGGTAGCATGTAAGTGCTTTGTAAAAAGTCTAATCGAATAAAGATATTTTTGACTTTAACTTTGTCTTTGAATTTCTGATTTCGGCAGAAAAGGAACTCAATGTTAAAAAAACTGTCAAAAATAGTATTTTTTCGAAAACTGTCCTTTTCATCTGAACGGTAACGTCGTGTCGGACGCACACCCGTCGGCTAAACTCTGTACATGCATTTCCAATTATTGACGGTGCTGCGTACGTGTAAACTGATATGCTTTATTACTGCCCCAGGGTTCTGCACAAAGGCTGTTCTGACGAGCATAAGGATCTCTATTTCAGTTTGAAATTTTCTTTTGATGGAACGTTAATGGCGAGCGATGTTGGTTTGTTAGGGAAACGGTGAAGTTATTATTATTATGACTAGTAACCTGCGCAGTTACTTGTTAATTTTTGATGTGTTATATTATGCATTACTAGCTGTCCCCACGGTTTCACCCGCGTCCAGGTTTCATCCGAAGTCCACACATGAAATAAAGTGTTTCATGGGTGGACATTTTTCAGGGAACTCTGTTTTTTTAAAATAAATGTAGCCTAAGTTACTGCTTGTAATATCGGCTATGGATCCAATCGTTCAGAGAGACGAAACAGATTGACAGACAGACAGACGGACAGAATTTTTTTTTTATAATCTTTGTAAGCACTGTATACTTATACTTTTGTATGAATTTAATAAAACGCTGTTATTACAAACCGAAACTTCAATTTTATTTATCTATATAGATGGATATATATATATACTCGTACGTATAGATGACAAGCTACGCCCTGTGCTGTGAGGAAAGTAATCATAACGTAACTCACATTAAAATATTTTTTTACTTTTTAAGTATAATATAATATAATAATATATTTTAAAATCAGAAAAAAAATCGAAAATTGTAAACACTTTTCTTTTTTTCCATATTTTTTTTTAAGTTAGACTCGTTGTGCGCGGGAATGGAACCAGCAACCAAGCATGATAAATGAACCTTTTGTCTATTAACTGAGTCGCAACAATACCTATAATTTAATTAACAGACGGTCTAGACATCTCAGCTCTTCATATTTAGAATTTCAATTAAATCGTTGTGAAAAGTGTCTGCGGCATACTTTTTGCTAAGGCATTATATTACAGGTACTTTTTTATACTTTTAAATAATTAACAACATGATAGTAGATAAATATACAATCGTTTCATTATTCAAACTTATTTTGGGATTGTTGTGTTCAAATATTATTTATTTGCCTTATACATCCGCTCTGACGGTAAGTTCCTCAGATGAATTCTTAAAGGATATTTTCGTTGTCCTAAACACGTGGAAGTATAAAATTTATCAGGGGACCTGCCATCATCTGTTTAACCATTAAGAACATTTGACCTTTCCGTTTCGTTTTGTTACCGTAAAATTAAACGTTAAAGCAAAGAAGTCCTTAATAATGATATCCTATCGAATTTCGATTACGGCGGCTAATCTCAACGAGGATCAGCCATGTGCGCAGGAGATATTATAGTGAACAAGTGTGTGCGCAAACACAGGTGCACTCTTTATTCCCTCACTCTCATAGTCCGATGGGAGGCAATCCGACACGACCGGAGAGAGATCAGGCGTAGGACCAACGGCTTAACGTGCTTTCCGAGGCACGGGGGTGTAAACACTGCCAACTTCCAAACTCCGGGAATTTTATTGACAGAAAAACGCAATATAATTTTTTTACCCGACCCGGCAATCGAACCCAGGACCTCGTGATCGGCAGACGAACATACTAACCACTTAACCAACGAGGCAGTTAATACGCGCTGCTTAAACGATCATAGTTGGCATCCAGCCATGAATAAAAAGCATTCGAACTTGACCATTTTTTGTTTCTATTATATGACCAGAGACGTGGTTTGACGTGATTACGCATATTTTACGGCTATTCGCTCTAAAGTTACTACTGGAGACGAATAGAATACCGCGAGATACAGCGAGGTGCCTTGATAGTGCACGCGCACGGTTCAATGCATGTACGCGGTTCCTGTGCGCGACACCATGCGTTTGCACCGATTCTCGACCAATGCAGGAAGCCGGCCTTTTATTACATTTCTGTTTCGTGACGCTCGTGCTCTCGACCTTGGCTTGAGTGGTTGCTACACCAGCTGCAAATCATTCCATTTATTTTATGATATTTATTATACCGTAATCATATACCACTAAATATTAATTACCAGAAGAATTATACGTTTTATTGAAGTGTGAATACAACGTATGTAATTATAATTATAATGTTGTTTCCTAGGAACAATGTCATTATTTAGTGAAGTATTCAGATTAGATCATGTTTAATTTGAAAATATTTATTCATAGATACTAAGCAAAAAATAATTCTGAAAATAGGGCTCCAGAATACGCCGCTGAACATTGGGACTGAGCTAATAGTGAATAATACATATATACTTATGCTCACAATTGTATTCCCCGAAGGGGTAAGCAGAGGTATTGTAATAACAACACCCACTTTTCGCCGAAGATGATAAAGTACCAATGTGACAGATGAATCATACATGTATTTGAAACATATGCAGATTTTCTCACGATGTTTTCCTTTACCGTAAAGCAGGTGGGATAAAATTACTGCAATTTAACGAAAATCTAAAAAGTTCGAATCCCAGCGGAGCCAATCATTTGAACTTGCATCGTTTACGAAGCAGGCGACTGCTCAAACCCCACGGCCACAACGGCTGTCTTTCTTTAAAATATTGGTGTATTAACACTTCTGCTACCCTTGGATTAATAAAATTTCCCATGCGATCCATCGGACTAGGACTTCTAAAATTATTCCTGAGCTTATCCCAAATTTAAATGATAAATCCACATAAACCATGATACTAAAATATACGTAAGTGTTAAAGTAGTGATGTCAGAGACCACTTTTCCCAGCTATCGATAGTTTTGACATAAAACGTGAAAGTAACAGCTTCTGTGTAGATAACTCGTAACCATAAAATGTCGGTGCATTATTTGAGTTCTTAATTCTTCTGTCAAAGAATAAAAAAGGATTGAAACTGAGAACTTTATCCGAAATTACTGCATTCAAAATCACACTATTAATTAATTTATTTATAATTACTTACAAACTTTCACGTTTACAATTAGGATTATGTATACATCTATACATATACATACATATTACATATATAATTTCTGGTTTTTAACTTTATTCGTTTTTATACATACTATATATTTTTATGGTATAATGTAGTTGTAAAATTAAAAAAACATGTACGGGAATTTTATATTTATTTTTAAATTTATATGTACCACCAGCTGATTGATACTCTTGGACAAAAAAATGTCACGACTCTGTTTATGATTATTTTTACGTGTATCATATTTTATTAACAAAAAATATAATATTTAAGCAAAAGGTCGGAGAAAGGATTTAATTTATTGCCTCATCTGCGAGTAACTTTCATAATCTTTGACCCAAAGTTGCATGCTTTAAATCGTCTGTAACTTAAGTTTCGGTGTTAAAAAGCCTATTAACCTATTTTATTCGAAAGTTAAGTCAATCAACTACGGCAGCTTACAATTATGCATTCTATACCCATTGAAATAAAAGTTACATTTGTGTGAATAGAATTAGAAGTGGAATACTTAAGTGGTTTCTATCGTATTTATGTTTCCAGACTTTAATAATTATGTAATTATGTAACGCTTGAGTATTTCTCCGTACCCCTAAGAAGTGCAATGATAATAGAAATTATATTCATTTTAGCAATACTAAAATTTTACATTTCATTAAAATAAAAAACGGGAGTGATACAGATAGAAAAGTAGATCATGACGGTTAGTCTGAGACATTTGCTGTCTGTGACGTGTTTCTTGATCATTATTTTATACCATAACTAAATGTATGATGCGTCTTAAATTAGTGCGAATATAACATATATTTCTTATTTCTTTCTATTTAAGGCCAGGAGGATTATGACTTATTTTGATGATTTGAATGATCGCCTTATTCGCAAACTGTAATAATTGATTTATTTATTTAACCTCATAGAACGGCTTGAAGCCACTTAAACTAAAGGGAAAAAAAGAAGCACTTTCATGCAGTCTCCTCACAAAACTCCAAACATACAGACAAAATATTCTTCCATTCATCCGCAAACAAATCACATTGTTAATGATTAGTTTTAAATGGAACAAATGAGTTTCTAATACGAATGCCTACTCGTAGATTAAACAATCAAATACAATAAATGATTTTAAATTGTAATGATTGATTATTCCAAATTTTCATTTAAAAATAGAAAAAACATTAATAATGATAATGATTAGTTCTTAAATAGAACTAAATAGTTTTTAAATTAAATATCGATGTCAGGTGTAATAAATAACTTTGAATTTAAAACAGCTGCCTTTTTATAATTTCTCAAGAAATACACTATTCTAGAAAAGCTCATTAAAATATATTGCCAGTCTAGACCAATTTATCTTTAACAATATTATAAATGCTAATATATGTGTGTGTCAGTATGTCATTTCGTAGCTAAATTGTTGACAGATTTAAGCTATATTTGGTGTTAGATAAGATATATTTGACGCGAGAACCACAAAATACATGCGACAACATTTCATTCTTAAACAAAAAAATATGAAAAATACCCTTTTAACATCATCTCATTAATCGTCCGTCGGAATAAATAATGTTGGATAAAAACAATTTTTTTTTGTATATACTTGCTCCATAAACATCCCTTTTTGCCAAATTTTATGAAATGATACTATATATTATGATTTGATTCCTTTGCAAGTGTAACATCAAGATATGCTAGATAGTCTAGTCACCTTATATCAGAGTCCGTTAATAATGAAAATAATATATTAAATTTAGGCTCTGGTAATGCACTTATAAACGTCGAAGAAAATACCACCAGCTCGGAAACTAGCCTTCTGACAACAACCGGCAAGAAACTCAGCTGGCATCACGTACATTTCATTGCATAGTAAATTAGTTCAATCTGACATTTTGTGTCAAGTCACGGTTTTATTATTTTTAACGTAATATAAATAAAAAAAATAAAACCGAAAGTGAGAGAGAGAAATATTAATCGATTCGACACTACACCCCCACTTTATTATCACGACAAGTATCTCTAAATATATATAACTATATGACTGACTGACCGACATAGTGATCTATCAACGCACATACCAAACCACTGGACGGATTGGGCTGAAATTTGGCATGCAGGTAGATGTTATGACGTGGGCATCTGATAATAAAGGATTTTGATTAATTCTACCCCCAAGGGGAAAAATAGGGGATGAAAGTTTGTATGAAACTTTGTCAATTTTAACCTATCGGGTTGAGACAAGTCTACGTGGGTGCAACCGCGGGGCACAGCTAGTTCTCTTATACTCTGCGAAATACCACAATCTTACATTTTAGATCAATGTTAAGGGCCTAGTAAAACGCCCTACAAACGAAGGTAATTATACGACTTTAATGCCTCACCTACTCGAAACCAAAACAAGCGTATTATTTCGTACACACCCCTTTACGGCGCCGTTAAAACATCATTAAAGTATACATTAATTAATTTAAAAAAGTACATTATACAACTTTCGTTAAGCCACCTGCGTGCACATTTGCATCGTTATTGTTTTAACGTGAATATCAAATAAGTTGTTTTTGTTTTAACAATGTTCGTGAATAAATATAATTATGAAAACTAAAATGTTCATTTTAACTCTATTATGTATGTGATTTTTGTAGATTATAATGTGTACTGCGCTCCGTCCGACAGCAACCCAGATTACCAAGTCTAACCTATATTATTGATTTTCCTTGTAAATGTGGTTACGAAGGTCAGATGGCAGTCGCTTCGTATAAAAATCGGGTGATCAGCCACATCGGGTTGAATTTAGTGCCGACCCCAACAATGTATAGGTTAAGGCCAGGGATCACTCTAGCCTTATCAAACAGTTTATTAGACAGTTTTTTTTAAATCATACATTGATTTTAAAATCCCAAATAAAGTCATAAATCTTGATATTTTACATAGGTAATAGTAATTCTGATAACATACTCAAAATCCTAAGAATTACTGAAACTATTTACCAACACAAGTGATTTTATAGAACAAGTGTTGTCATACGAAATTAATTAGATAGAAAAGGGTCATTATAATAGATTAAAGTCCCGACTTTGCCTGTTATAAAGCCGCGGCCGTTTGACTTATTTACATAGTGTTAAGGTGCCACATATTATATTGTTATGATATTTTTGTTCATAAGTCGTGGCGTTTCAAAATTCACATTGAAAATATCGTTATTTAATTTGACTTCTTACAAAGAGGAGCTCGTGGCACAGTTGTTATTGCGCATATCATTCGATCAGCGAAGTTAAGCAACCCTAACCCTAGCCAGTAATTGGATGGGTGACCGCCCGAGTTCACTCCGTGCCTCGGAGAGCACGTTAAGCCCAGATCACAGATTATCCTCGTTAAAGGGGTTGCGAAGATCAGATGGCAGTCGCTTCGTATAAAAATCAGGTGATCAGCCACAGTGAGTTGAATCAAGTGCCGACCCCAACAATGTATGGGATAAGGCCAGAGTGATGGTGATTAGACTTCTTAAAAAGTACTTTAAATCGTCATAAGGACACAAATAATGCATTATACAGGATTCAGGAATATAAATGTTACCACAGGGTTCGGAAGTTTGCTTTTGTTGAGAAGATCCCGGCAAGAAACTCAGCAATTTTATAGAATTCCCCGTAACGTATGCTAAGCATGTTCCAGTCTCTAGTTCTAGAGACTGGAACAGTTCTAGTGGCCGCAAACGTTACTGCGGTCGTGGGTTCGATCCCACTGGCCAGGCAAAAGCTTATTGGAATTTTCCATCTGGATTTTACAAGTAGTCACCCGTAGTTCGGATTAGTCCTCGTTATTGATAATTGGCTCGACCCTATTACATGGAACTTAAGATAACTGATAAAAGATAACAAAGTGTGCTTGTACTATAAGGACACCACTGCCTACCCCTTCAGAAAATACAGGATACAAGAGCATATGTATGCGATTTACTCACCAGGTAGGGAAAAGATTGAACACACTGTTATTTTTATCATTCCTCTTTCTTGTATCAGATCTTAGAACTCAGAGCCAATTAACCGGATCTAATTTATTTTTATGATCCAAGATCACACTTCGCCTTAACCACACAAAAATACCTTCCCATAGCGAACTATTTAATTATATGCCGACAAAGCGAAAACATCACATCAATCAGCGATGCCGACACAGGTTACATGTTGAAAAAATCCACGTTGTCACAGTAAACATATGAGCTTACTACAAACAGTACGGAATCTAAGACAAAACCTTTTAAATGACACACGCGCGCGACTACGAGATTATAAGTGACCTCGTCGTAATGTCAATTAAAGGTGTCACGTATGCGTCATTTAGGTATTTTACAGACATTTTTTGAACTTCAAACTTGAAATTTCTTTGGCAGTAAATTAATACATCTATACAGATAAATACAATTTGAGTGTTTGTAATTGCAAACTAACAGTTTTTCACTAAATGCATATGAAAGTTTATAGGGTATTGACATTAGAAAACTAATAAAAAAAATCTCTCTCTCGGTCTGTCTGTTTGTTCCGGCTTATCTCTAAATCAGCTGAACTGATTTTATCGGGACTTTCACTATTAGATAGCTGATCAAGGATTTACTTCGGCTACTTATATTTAAAAAACATATAAGGTTATCTCGAAATAAAGCATGAAACTGAATCTACGCGGGTGAAGCCGCGGGGTACAGTTAGTTAATGGGTAAGTTTGAGAAACTTTAAGAGTGAAAACCCTCACGCTTGATGAAATAAATGTTTTTATTTCAAAAAATTGGTCTTGTTTCCATACTGCTTTGGTAAGCTAATATGTATACTGTGACGTAGATATGCGAGTCAACCCTGTTATGTGCCACGGGCCATTTAATGCACAATAAACACCACTTGGGCTATTTTTGCCCCGATACAATATATTTTTTTCATTCCCCATTGCAAGGTGTTTATGATACGAAAACCATATGCAATATGCTCACGCCTGTATTTCCCAAACGAGTAGGCAGAGGTGTTGTATAACAACACCCATTTTCCACCAAAGATGATTAAGTGCCAACGTGACAGATGATGAGTTTATCGCCGTCTCAGGCACTATACATACGTCTTTGAATTACTTCTCAGACATACGCAGGTTTCCTCACAATGTTTTTACGTGATGTGATATCACTGCACCTAAGTGTTTAGAAAAACTCGTCGGTACAGGCTGCTGGGATTCAAATATCGCCACCACAACTCCTAATTACTGTCCAATATCAGTATTAAAAGTGTCATTTAGGACACCTACATAATATAACATTGCCGTGCACGACTACCGTCTCGTATTAACACGTTATATAAAGTTGTATTTTTCTACCGCATTTACAATTAAGATAATAATGAGCCGGGCGAGTGGTGTATATGAAATTAATTGGTGCGGTCACGCGAACTACCTCTGCGGCTCTTGCAGGGTTAAATGCAAAGTAAAGGATTTTATTTTGAACTAGCTCTGACCTGCGATTTAATTTAATTCCCGCGATAACCTGAGCCTGGCCTCGGGGTTAGAGCAGTCGCCTGCTACGCAAGCGACGCAAGTTCGAATCCCAGCGGGGCCTGTACCAATGAGTTTTCCTAAAAAACCTATATACAGTGATTTCACACCACGTGCTTTACGGTGAAGGAAAACATCGTGAGGAAACCTGCATATTTCTGAGAAGTAATTCAAAGACGTATGTATAGTGCCTGAGACGGCGATAGACTCACCATCTGTCACGTTGGCACTTAATTAAATTCGGTGAAAAGTGGTTGTTGTGTTAACAACACCTCTGCCTACCCCTTCGGGGAATACAGGCGTGAGCATATGTATGTATGTAAAGTCGACGCGAATGAAACCGCGGGGCACTGCGAGTGTAATGCTAAAAATAGCAATTTACAGAATGCGCAGTTATTATTTCCGGTACCAATATCACCTTTGACCCGAAATCGTATTTATTTACTTCATTTTACGTAGAATACGTTAATGAGTTCACTTAGTCGCGCCACTTGTTAATTAAAGAAATCGCTATGTACGCACTTTAATTAGAATTTGTTAATTGAAATGCACTGTTCTTCTACACTACTATTGTAAAGAGGAAAGGTTTGTATCTTTGTGTGTATGTTTGTAATGAATAAACTCAAAAACTACTGTGCCGATTCCGAAAATTTTTTCACCATTGGAAAGCTACATCATCAGCGAGTAACATAGGCTTTATTTTACACTCGTACTCCCACAGGAACGGGAACTACGCGGTTGAAACCGCGAGACGTCCGCTAGTTCTAAGGTTGTGATGTTACAAAATATTTTAAAAGAAATTCCTTGTTTTTTTAATAGTAAGACAAGTTTTATTATTTTATTACGTTTATTTTTATATCCAGAATATCTTTTTAGGAATGAAATTCGCTAATTGCCTACCTTTTTAAAGAATGGAATTACTGTGAGAGAGACGAAAGGCTACCCACCATAGTCAGCACAAGATCTCTACTATGCAAAGTGCCTGAGACGTTCATGTACTCAGACAATAATACGCAGATTTCAACGTTTTCCTTCACCGTAGCTTTGTATGACATCACACTACTTAAGATTTTGACAGACTTCATGTTTAATGTAGTTTATATACAAGTAGTTAGTCATCTTCTCCCAAGATGGCGCTGTACTATTCTATATCTCGATGTTGAGATTCTCTCTCCGTATCGTATATAGCAAATATATGTGCTCAAACCAATATTAGTGGTAGAACCAATAAACACCAGAACTGCCCAAGTTATTACGGAGTTTCATTCAACCAAACAAGGTCTGTTCCAACCGATCCTGGCTCCCAGGCCTAATTTGTCATACACTTCAAGAAAAGGAGTTCCCAATTCGATTGCATGTTTTATTATTAGGTTTGTTACCTTATTACCTTCGACTAGGTGAATCGATTTTGATGATTAATTTTATTTCCAAAACTCATTTCTGTAGACTCGACTCGACACTCGCCCATCACGGCTAATTTGACGATAAATATTTATTTAAATAGGCATCATCGGGTAAAGCTGTAGATCATTCCGAAACCATGAAGAATAGTAATACGTTTCTCCTTTTTATCTTTGTGATATGGGAATAAATTATCGTAACATTTTATACATACATACATACATATGCTCACGCCTGTATTCCCTGAAGGGGTAGGCAGAGGTGTTGTTATCACAACACCCACTTTTCACCGAATTTGGTTAAGTGCCAACGTGAGAGATGGTGAGTCTATCGCCGTCTCAGGCACTATACATACGTCTTTGAATTACTTCTCAGAAATATGCAGGTTTCCTCACGATGTTTTCCTTCACCGTAAAGCACGTGGTGTGAAATCACTGTACATAAGTTTTTCTTTTAGAAAAACTCATTGGTACAGGCCCTGCTGGGATTCGAACTTGCGTCGCTTGCGTAGCAGGCGACTGCTCAATCCCCGAGGCCACCACGGCTCTTTTACATTTTACAACATAACATTTCATATATTTCTATATTTACAAAAATATATCATGAAGCCACCATTAAAACGTCAAATCTCAAAAATAACATGTAGGTAAAGTCAAGCGTACAAGACAAATCCAAACAGAGTCGTAGCAATTCAAAAGTTATACTTACCATCAAATCATCCGTAGCACTTTACAAATAAAGTCCAAATTCTTCGTAAGAGCAAACACAATTTGTATCGCTTATGTATTTTAACATGCATGTGCCAAATAAAACATGCTATAACCGTCAGTCTTAACTATGATTAAATAAGGTTGATTATCCTATGACTGAGTGTAGAGAGTCAGTACAAGAAATGAGGTGGGCTTAGCAAATATTGACACAAGTCTTAGTGGGTACGACACAGAGAAATGTATCCAAACATAGTGAGGTGTCGATGTTTATTTGTCGAGCAATAGAGGAGGCCTGTAGCCGCAATAAGATGCCGAGACTGGTGACAACCAGGGAATTAACGCACAGATAGCGTTCGTGTTAACAGAAGGATGGCTTCCAATATTGGTCACAAATCGCCGCACGCACACCTGCTTAAGAGAATATCGAAGCAATCACCAGCACCCCGAAACAAGAAATGTGTTCATACTTTCTTGGTTACCAAAGATGGCGGAACATTTAGTGTAATACGCTAGAAAATTCGTCGAAATTTACTAATTTTACAAAATGTATACTTAATTATAGCTTTAAAGCCACGGGCACGTGTAAAAGGGGCTTACACCTTACGTAATCTATATTCGTATGTACAATTTCTTTGAGAACTTCTCATCTTTGTATATATAATACTATTGTACGCGTGTATATTGAACTCTTTTTAAGTTAAGATTTAGTGATTATTTTGCATACGTTTGGAAAGCACTCTGAATGATTTAGATTCACAGATCAGTCGGGCAGATGGCGCAGCACTCAGTATGCAGGACAATGTGTGTCGTAAGAGATCAACACCAATGGCTGGCATCCACGTCATACTAGTGAACAGGTGTGCTTGTGGGGGCTGGTCATATCAAGTTACGCATTAAGTTATAAGTAGTACTACTAGACTTTTATTTATTTTATTGATATTTTGTGCATTGGAACAGTGTTTATTTTTGAAAGGAGTAATTACTAAGTTTCTTGCCAGGTTCTTCTCAGTAAAAGCAACCTTCCGAACTTGGCGGTAGCATGTATAATCCTGTATAATTATGTCATTCTCTCGATTTGAAAGTACTTTGTAAAAAGTCTAATCGAATAAAGATGTTTTTGACCTTGTCTTTAATCAAAATGCGCGTTGAAGTACTTCATTGCCTTCTTATTCTTAGTGAATTGCAGCCCATTGACAGTGGCGGCGGTGTTCAAGCTGCCCAATTCTAGAAGTTACTTTAGAGCAAGACGCTCGGCCTCGTACGTGTATGCGCATGTTACTGCAGATTTCATAAAAACTGACCTTTGGTGCACTTTTATTTTGTCATGTTTGTTTACTTAAGGGAGTGATGTTGGTATGTGCGCTAAAATGTGTGATTTTAACGCGAGTGCTATGTCGACGAAACGGGTGTTATATAAGCTTGTTTTTGTTAGAGTTTACAGCCTTTTATCGATGGCTGAAAGGCTTTGTAACACGCTCAATTTAAGCCAAGTTCCATTACATGACGTGAACAAATAAATACACAAACATATCATACTCAGTCACATTCCACTCAGGACTTATATGCTCACTCTTTATTTTCTGTGAAGGCTATCAAGCGTAGGTTATATTCGCCTGATTTTATGCGGCTACACTGCTTAGCCGTGGTGGCTGTGGGCTTTGAGCAGTTCAGAAGCAAGTTCGAATCCCACCGACCTGCACCAATGAGTTTTTATAAAGCTTAAGTGTAGTAATTTCATCTCACGTGTTTAGCTGGGGAGGAAAACATCGCGAGGGAACCTGTATATTATGTCTGAGAAGTAATTATATTTTTAGACATGTATAGTGCCTAACACGGTAATGGCTCACCATCTGTCACGTTGGCACTTAATCATCCTTGATGAAATGTAACAACACCTCAGCTTACCCCTTCGGGTACCATTCTGGGATGGCGTGAGCATACATTGTATACTGCAGGGCATAAATGCCTGTACAGCAGTTATGAGCGAACAGTGAAAATAGTGGGGGGGGTTAATCCTCATTTATTTTATATTCGCGTTCATACACAGAAACGGGCTCAAATGACATCTGCGCATCGAAGGTCAGTGCTTATAAAATAGGATCACCGTTTCTAATTTTATTCTCTTGCTGAACCGATTTTGCTGGAGTTTGGAATAGCTTTGACACTAAAGACAAACATGAAAGTGAAGGTCCCATGAGAGTTAAGATAGAGTACCTTTGAATACACATTAGTAGTTTTATGAGTCTGTCTCTGTCTATATGTATAGGCGTGAGGCGAATAAAAATATGCAGTATCACCACTATTTTTCACTTCGCATTCTTCACTTGTGGCTAGACCTATACGTAATAATTACATGGACGAAGTCACGAGTAGTGCCATAAAAGTCCGCAAATTTCTAGAAACCTTAAAATTATAGTCTTTGATCAATGAGGAGCTCGTGGCACAGTTGCTATTGCGCGTATCATTCGATCAGCGAAGTTAAGCAGCTCTAGCCCTAGCCAGTAATTGGATGGGTGACCGCCCGAGTTCCCTCCGTGCCTCGGAGAGCACGTAAAGCCGTCGGTCCCGGTTGCCAATTTATCATCTTTGGCAATCGTTACAGGTCAGTCGGAGGCTTAAAACAGTCTGACAACTTTAACTTAGATCACAGATTTTCGGCGTAAAAGGGGTTGCGAAGGTCAGATGGCAGTCGCTTCGTATAAAAATCAGGTGATCAGCCACATCGGGTTGAATCAAGTGCTGACAACAATGTATGGGATAAGGCCATGGAGATGATGAGCAATGGAGTATTCTAACTTTATAACCGTGGGTTGCATACCATGCCATCGATACAGCAAAAATATTTTATTAAAATAATCCACTTTCGTCGGGGACTGTACAATTATAAAGGAAGTATAACAAGTATAAGAACCATTTAAAATTAATTTGCAGGAACCGCTGGAGAATTGAGCCGGCATCCATTTTGCATGTCCTCTGATTGTACATCAAAGTGGACATAATTTATTCAAAGGCCCAGTTACTTGATGCCTCCAACGATTGCGTGGGCTACAGGCCTCAAAGTGAATCCTTAATACATACTAAAGTGGATGAGTTTTCATTACCAATTGGGAATTTTAAACAGACATTTTGTTTAATAGGATTAACTTATTAAAAAGTCAAGTATTGCTAAGTACATTTGGAGAGCCGTAATGGCCTTGGGTTTGAGCGATCCCAGCGCGGTCTGTACAAAATTTTCTAAAAACTTATGTGCAGTGATTTCACACCACGCGCTTTACGGTGAAGGAAAACATCGCGAGGAAACCTACATATGACTGAGAAGTAATTCATAGAATGAAATGTGGACAAACGACCTCCTTCTTTTTTAAAGTCGGCTAGAAAAAAGATAATACTTCTATTGCTTAGTAAAAAATATGGAAAAATAATTGTACCCAAATCGGTAACAAAGCACATTAATTAATTCAAAGTGTGTTATTATATACAAATTAGTGAAGTATTTCCTCAAATGTGCCGTGTTCACACTTTGAACAATCGTACCGTGAAAACCGTTTACTAAGATACGAGTGGGAATAACCATAAAAATGCACAATGTTTTACTTTACTAATTTATACTACTTATATATTTTGTCTCTCTTTACTTTTAATGAGGTAACACAATTTATTAGTGATGAGAATACACGACACGAATATACGACACGAATATCGATATGTAACGTAGTGTTAAATGGAGACTGCTGCGATATCCTGAGAACCTAGTGCGAGTTTTTCACTGCCATCACAAGTCACCGCGTCGACGTACACGCAGATTTGTATAGGATCGAAACAGCGCCGTCTGTCGACCTAAAGATGCCCTATACGAGCCCATACAAATCTGCGTTTACGTCAACACAACCTGTGACGGTGATTTTAAGAAAACTCGCAATAGGCATATTGTGCATATATGAATGACGAATTCCACTCCGAGTGTCTGTTTCAATCACAAAACAATAATACGCTTATGCACCTGGTGGTTGACACCCATACTGTGATAATGCAGAAAATATTTGAAATTCGCAATATGCAACATTCCACATGACTAGCTTTCATTTGCTTTTTCCTTACGAAGATCAAGGCAGTCGTTTCGTATAAAACTCAAAGTCAAAGTCAAAAGTATCTTTATTCGATTAGACTTTTACAAAGTACTTTCAAATCGGCAGAATGAAATAATTATACAGGATTATACATGATACCGCCAGGTTCGGAAGGTTGATTTTACTGAGAAGAACCTGGCAAGAAACTCAGTAATTACTCTTTTCAAAAATATTATACAATTTAAAGAATACAAAATAAATAATTTAAGAAACGTAAGCTCATGGACAATGTTCCACTGCACAAATGTCGATAAAAATTAACACCTAGTACATCTACTTATAACTAAATGCGTAGCTTGAGATGACCAGCCCCCACAAGCAGCACCTGTTCACAAGCATGACGTGAATCAGGTGATCAGCCTCGGGTACAATACATGGGATATGGCGAGGGAGATGATGATGATGACCGTTCTCTTCTTCCATGATTTTTTTATAGCTGGCAAAATTTTACTACAATTGCGGAACCTCAAGAATCAACTTGTCGAAATAGGGCGCCGCAAGGTATCGATTAATGTTATAGATTACGTCCGCACTAGGTTGGTTTCATAGTGTCGATATTTTGTTCCCCTAGTACAGCACTATAGCCTCATTATAATAATTTACGGGTGCTTCAATTGTGGTTACAGAGATGTATCATCAGATAACATGCTAAACAGGTGATGTGTTAAGAGTTCGTTCACACAAAATTTACGATTACCAACTATTATGGTACATTTAATACGAAATATATTGCGTGTATTTTGTAATTGTATACTGTTACTATCTTTTACCAATAGTCTACTGACTTACCCAAAGATGGCGCCTATTCATTAACTTTATTACATAAGATTTTAATGGGAGTTTTCTTAAATTAAAAAAAAAAGGTCTACGCGGATGAAACCGCGGGGCGCAGCTAGTCTGTATTTATTGTTATAACTATTATCTGACAATTGACTCGAGAAGCTCATGGCACACTTGCTATTAAGCATATCATTCGATCAGCAAAGTTAAGCAACCCTAACCCTAGTCATTAATGGGATGGGTGACCGCCCGAGTTGCCTCCGTACCTCGGGGAACACGTTAAGCCGTCGATCCCGGTTGCCAATTTATCATCTTTGGCAATCGTTACAGATTAGTCGGAGGCCTTAAATAGTCTGACAACTGGTTTAACCAAGATCACAGATTTTCCTCGTAAAAGGGGTTGCGAAGATCAGATGTAAAAATCTGATGATCAGCCACATCGGGTTGAATCAAGTGCTGACCCTAACAATGTATGGGATAAGGCCAGGGAGATGATATCCGACAACTAACAGTAAACTTTTCCAATTTATAATATGCTAGACATCACTCGGTTTCACCTGCATAGTTCCCGTTTCACCTGCATAGTTCCCGTTTCCATAAAAGTGCGGGAATAAAATATAGTCTGTATTTCTCGCTGAGAATGTAACTTTCAAATTCGTACAGTACTTTTTGAGCCAATTCGTTACAAAAATACTTACATACAAATCTTTCCTCTTTATAATACACATACATAAATATGCTCACGCCTGTATTCCCCGAAGGGGTAGGCAGAGGTGTTGTTATCACAACACCCACTTTTCACCGAATTTGATTAAGTGCCAACGTGACAGATGGTGAGTCTATCGCCATCTCAGGCACTATACATACGTCTTTGAATTACTTCTCTGAAGTATGCAGGTTTCCTCACGATGTTTTCCTTCACCGTAAAGCACGTGGTGTCAAATCTCTTTCTCTCTTTATAATAATTAACGGAATAGAAAAAAAATATATATAAATAATATAAATGTTAATAATATAAATAATATATATATTAATAATATAAATGTTATTTTGCTGACGTTGCTTCAAACTCAAACTCAAACTCAAAATATCTTTATTTGATTAGACTTCTTACAAAGTACTTTCAAATCGTCAGAAGGACACAAAATACATTATACATGATTATAAATGTTACCACCGGGTTCGGAAGGTAGCTTTTGTTGAGAAGAAGCTTCTTTTCTACACTACCAACTAGTTGCTAGTATAAGACGGTTCTGTATTAGCGCACATTATAACTTGACGCTTGTCTGTTTAAAAGCCATAACAATGTATAGAACAATCGAAATCCCACTTGTATCTCCAACCAACACGCACCGACCATAGCACAAACACGTGAGTAAATCGAATAATGTAATTATTCGGCTATTATTCGAGTTTTCGAGATCGAATCGCGTTTCCGTCTCTGGCGAGGGGGCGCGTAAAAATGTCATCGCGCGCGTAGCCCGCTTAATTAGTAACCGACATGGCAACTACTTCAATATAGAGTTAAATATAAATAGATGCGGTATTATGGACATTATATTTAACTTTATAGTAGCCGTGATGGCTTTGGGGCTTGAGCAGCCTGCTACGCAAGCGACGCAAGTTCGAATCCTCGCGGGGCCTGTACCAATGAGGTTTTCTAAAAAACGTATGTGCAGTGATTTCACACCACGTGCTTTACGGTGAAAGAAAACATCTTGAAGAAACCTATACACGTCTGAGTAGTATTTCAAAGACGTATGTATAGTGCCTGAGACGGCGATAGACTCACCATGTGTCACGTTGGTACTTGGTTATCTTCGGTGAAAAGTGGGTGTTGTTATTGCAACACCTCTGCCTACTCCTTACGGGAATACAGGCGTGAGCGTATGTATGTATATAGGGGAAACGATTATGCTCATCCTTAGCAAAGGGAAGTTCTTCCAGCCAGGCGGGTGTCATGCCTGGGTAACCGCGGCTTCAACTGTTCTAGTTGGAAACTTGTATATATACAATGCGCTTGAAATCACTTATTTCGCGATGTAGGTTCTTGTGTATTTGTACTCAAACTTCGCATTTTGTTAGCGATTAGCGTCGATATCTTCTCCTTGTCCCTTTTTTTGTTGACGAGGTGGAAACCTTCAAATCGAGTGCCTTACTAATACGCAACGAACATCGTCATCTTGCTAAAACACTTTGACACTGTACTGGTTATGTTACACTCTATGGTCGAAACGTAGGTCGAATAACCCTGGTGACCAGTTACACGAACCACGAACTAAGCCATTGTTACGTCACACGCGTATACCGAACGTTAATTAATACGTTTTTATACTTTTCAACTCGTATGCTTAGCGAATAAGGACGCACGGTTTATTATAGGCGAACTAGAAAAAAAACGCTCTTAAAAAAATTAAGAATGACAAATTGATTGACGAACATTTTTGTGTAGAGTTTATTTTCACAAATCAATATGGACACTATATCACTTGATAGATAAGCATTTAATTCTGGATTTGGGTCTGTATTTCCCCCTTGCAGAAGATCGCAACCACAACTACTTATCTGTTAGGGCCTGCATGGAGTGAGGTCATTAGTACTTCTTGGAGAAACGGTACATGAAATCGCCAGTCCTTGGTCAGTATTAAATTTTTTTCATCATTATGATCTTACTATTTCTTTTTGAGTACACTGCGCTACATTAAGGGATTTATTTAAATATATTTTTAAATTCATGCATACAACAAACCCACACTCTGTGCAAAAAATATTCGCGTAAAAAGTCTACACCCTATATTAAGCACAATAGCAAGAAATCTTAACATCTGTGAACTCCTGCCGCAGTTAAACTCAACAGTTACTACGACTTCTTTCCCATAGAAACGCCGCACCTGTGTAACAAAAGCATAAACTTAACTAAAGCACGTTTTGTTTTCGGTCGCTTTTAGTTAGCAGTGACGTGGTACGGTAACGTGATTTACTTTTAATGACTTCATGGGCCGAGTGTTTGAATAAAACTTTATAAGGGCTATAGTTTCGTGTATTGGCTGGGAGGCGATTATTGCGTGTATCGCTAGTTTGACAACTTATTTGTTGTTTTGTGAGAGGTTGCTGTGTTTCAAACTCAATTCAAAACTCTTTTTTTGAAGCGCAGCTTTATTGCGTTGCTCGTTTGGTCGACGCGTAGTTGGGGAATATGACAAATTTCGTTTGAATCTAGCAGGACTAACTAGGGTGTCTGACTGTAGCATACATATATACAGAAAAAAATAATACTATCAGTTTGTGATTCCAAATCAACAGATTTTCTGTATGTCAAAGTCTGAAAGAGCAGTGGTGGCCTTGGGGCTTGAGCAGTCGCCTGTTACGCAAGCGACGCAAGTGCGAATCCCAGAGAGGCTGGACAAATGAGTTTTTCTAAAAACTTATATGCAGTGATTTCACACCACGTGCTTTACGGTGAAGGAAAACATCATGAGAAGAGAAAAGAAGTGCCTGAGACGGCGATAGACTCACCAAAAATGGGTGTTGTTATTACAACACCTCTGCCTACCGTTTCGGGGAATACAGACGCGAGCATATGTATGTATATAAACCTGAAATGTTGTACCAAATGTATTCTAATAACAAAAGGTCTGTATCAGCAATAATTTACATTTAACAAAACAAATTGCATTCATTATCAGAAAATATAAGCTGACCTTCAATTATTCATAAAGCCTATACTATAGGAGGTCGGTTTACACTGGTTACGAAAAGGTGGATGTCATTGTCGGTACCACAAACATAAATAGCAATGGATACAAATCAAGGCAATCGCTATTTGATAAAAAATATAATTTAGGAAACAAAAAAAGGGTTGGGTCCCTCTCAACAAATTCGTGGCCCCACTCAACGGACCGGGTGAATTCGTGATTCCAAAATTATAAATTGGAATTTAGATAATGTTCACGCAATTTCAAATCTGATGAAGGTTTTGAAATTTAAAAATTGAGGTTTTTGTTTCCTTGGAGTTATCTGTTTTGATAAGAATCAGTTTATACGTATATGAACATGACCATGATTTATTCAGGCCATGGATTAGAATATGATGTTTAGGCCCTCGTAAGGCACCTATGAATGAAAGGAGTACGACACCGACTTTTTTCGGTATAAGTAACAAAGAGACAGATAGTGAGTTCATCCTTACATATGGATTACTTCTCAGGAACGCAGGTTTCTCACGACGTTGTTCGTAAAACGTGTTACTTAAAAATCTCATTGAGTGGTACAGTGACATTGCAACTTCTGCCGTTTACATAGCAAGCAACATCTGAGTTGCCACCGCAACTTTTACAACGTAATTTTTAAGAACTTAGTAGTATTAAAATCCTGAAAGGGCTAATGTAGGCAGGAATCCATAAACAAAGCCAATCCAATCCATTTATAAAGCAGAGTAACTTCCTCCCACTGCAGTGAGGTTTATAATTCAATTATTAAATCCAGGTACACGTGTAACTATTTATTTATTTTTATCGATGGGATTGTCTCGTGCAAGTCGGACGGAATTCTTTTCGAAATCCACTAGGTCCACAATTACAAGGGAGCCAAGGATTTCATTGCCAAATATTTTCCTTTATCCGTAAGGGGATGGAGTAAGGGATGAACGCTGGCGAGGGCAGGTTCAACTAGATTCAAATAAGTGCTAAGGCCTTACTATAAGTTCCTATTGCTATGATACTTTGATTCATATTATGAGACAGATGTATATGAAGCAGCGTTAATGGGCTGCAGAAGCCACTTACCATCGGGCGTATTGGAGCATTGAGCTCTTATTGCAATGATAGTTCAGCTGTAGGAATCTAATGGTAGATAATGGTTGCGGTCTTCTAAAAAGTTGATTAGTTTTAACATTGAGAACCGCTTGGGATAGTTGCACTTGCTGTATCTTCTTTCACCACCCAGCCGCGGGCCTGGGAAGGTGACAGCGCGATGTGGCTCGCGCTGCCTTGCACAGAGGTCTCCAGGGGTGGCGACACAGCTGCCCCGGGGATGTGCCCCGGAA
Source organism: Watsonalla binaria (assembly GCA_929442735.1). NCBI lineage: Eukaryota > Metazoa > Arthropoda > Insecta > Lepidoptera > Drepanidae > Watsonalla > Watsonalla binaria. The sequence continues at coordinate 10,308,914 of OV838934.1, read as the reverse complement.
AAGTGTGGGGGACACCGGTGCGATCTATCAGATTACTCGGAGTTCCTCCTGAGCACTGAGGATGGCCACCGGGGGGGTTTTAGTGCGGTAAAAATCCCACATACGCCGACCTTGCCTCTCCCAGGGCGGTCGAGGACCTTTTGAAGGTTTCCCCCTCGTCAATAAAAAAAAAGGTGCACTTGCTGTATCTTAAGATGCTTCATCGTTGCTCTACCGTGAACCCCTTTATGTCTTATAATTTAATGTGAAAATCTTGGTTTCTAAACGTTTTTCCCCTTGATTCACCATCCTCTTTCCTTTTGGGCCACCCCCTTAAGCTTTTCCCCCAGTGTTCATTATTGAAAGGTCGCAATATAGCTTGCCCCCGCCCATGTCGCGTCCCCTTAATTAGGACATCTGCCCTGATATTACGCCGAAAAGGTGTGTGCGCAACGACTCACAGAAATCTTTGACCGTATAGAGTTTGGACCTTTGATTTGTGGTTATTGGAGGCAGGAAGCTGTTTTGTAAAGAGATTTCACTTAAACTAGGGATGCCTTTGCAACTTGCATGACTAATGAGTAATGTAAAAGTGTATTTGTCATTGGTATATATTACATTGAATTAAGTACGTACTATCTAATAGAAAAAAAACCTACTTAAGATGTAACTTTTTTTTTGTTTCATGTACCATTTGCATTTGCATGTAGGTACCATTTTATGTGTTGCAATTTATAATAACTAATCCCAATAGAAGTAATATGAATAGACAGAACCTTACGAAGGAAATTTGGTTTTTATTTCCCTTATATTTTAACTCTAATCTTACAAATACTAAACCACATTATTTTCCATAGGCACCGAAGCATAGAAGACTTTTTAGACAAACTATATTCCTGAATTAGAGTGGCGATTTCACTATTCTCCTTCGATAACCCACGATGCTCGCGTGAAATCACCCATCTTGTTAACCCGAGCTGGTGTTACTATAGGTTTGCTTCGTTGGTCTAGCGTCCTGGATTCGGTTCCCGGGTCGGGCAAAGTATTATTGGGCTTTCTATCTGTAAATTTGCAGTAGCAGACCAGAGTCTGGATTAGAGCCTAGGATAGGCTAGCCTCTTAAAACTTGGGACTTAAACATAACTGGCGAAATGTCATTATGAAATATACTCCTCTGCGTGCTACTTCAAAGAATATAGTCCTGCATGTTGGACATAGGATTACAAGTCGGTTAAAAGTTCATAAATAATGTCAAGTTCACAATATCGGTGGTATAACTGTTCCCGATATTGTTTCTTACTGAGCTATTTAATGAAACATCCGTTAATTTCGTCACAGCTCCTGTTCTAATTGTTACATCTCCACGGTGATTTATACGCTGTATTTTTGATCATATTCAACAAAATATACATTTGGAAAAGACTTATTCAGATAGCTACTTTTAAAATACTGCAAATATATGTTACATAGAGTAAGTATATCACGTCGTGTCTGTGATTATCTATGATATGTCATAGGAAGTCTGTGTGTTAATGTAAATGTCAATTGATCGATATAGAGCAGGGTCTGTGGAAACACTCTATATTTTGAAAATTATTGTCTACCTTTAGATAGGTATTATGGATTATGAGGTATTTTCGAACGTGTCAAGGGCCGTGACCGTTAAGACTCTGTGTGCAATACCTTACTGCAACTCCAACTTACATGTTTAAAGTACTTGTATACTATAATAAATGTTCAATAAGATGACACCAGTCAGCTTCGACATAATCCACGTTTAATAGTTAATAACTTAAACCCGCGATTGGCCTAAGCGTGATAATATATAGCCTATATATCCTTCCTCGATAAATGGGCTATCTAATACTGAAATACGTACATACATTATGCTCACACATGTATGCCCCGAAGGGGTAGGTATGGATGTTGTAATAACAATACACACTTTATACCGAAGATTCAGTGCCAACGTGACAGATGGTGAGTCTATCCCTGCCTCAGGTAAAAATTCTTCGAAATACTTCTCAGACTAAGAGACTAAGAGACTAAATTAAAAAAACATTTTAATTCTGTATATTGTACGTGCATGATGATGATGATTTAGTAAAAAGCTAATGTGGCGTGTTCAACAAATGTAGACTTCATTTTAATTTATCGCGATAGACAAGAAGTCTGGAAAGCACTTTATCAAATACCTTCATTCATTGACCAAATACTGTGATATGAAAAAGGGCGTATATTAACGCTGTTTGCCCATAAACAGCAAATATTTTATATTAGGAAAAAGCAATGTTTATATCCCCGAGGAATGAATTTGTCCCGGAGGCATGATTTAAAAGAAAAGGTGAAATGATCATCATAAATCGCCCCCCCGCAACGAGATTTCTTCCACTTATTTACGTCCAAACTTTTGTTTGTCAGAGATTAGTGCGGGGCACGAGGAAAAAGGAAATAAAAACCGTTATATGTGCCTTAGCAGTTGGATATTGCGTTTTATTAATGGATTTTCGTTAGTAGTTTAAGAACCGCAGTACATAAGAATTGACACGGTGAAATCAATTTAAAGCAGTTTTTGCGTTACAGATAGATTTTGACATATTTTTACTGCTTGCTCCGCTAAATATGGCAAGAAGCGTGCAGTTCTTTTAATAAAATATAATTTTTAGTAAGGAAAATCGTACCATTAAAGTCTAGTTTGTAGTCGATAAACGGTCACACCCTATTAATTATTTTATACCTAGACCTGATATATTTTTTTCTTATTTTCCAAGATTTCAAAATTAGTCACGCTTCACGATCTGTAAATATGATTGGACTTTCCTGTTAAATTCTATAAAACTAACTATAGTAAAAAAGACGGCTCGTCGATAATATCGCCTATGGTTACTAGCCTTGATCGTTCTCAAAGTATACTAATATTATAAAGAGGAAAGCTTTGTATGTATGTTTGTAACGAATTGGCTTAAAATTACTGGACCGATTTCAAAAATTCTTTCACTATTTGAATGCTACGTTATCACTGATTATTATAGGCTATATTTTATAACAGTACTCCCACGGGACCGGGAACTACGCGTGACGTCCGCTAGTACTAACTACGTTTTACAATAATACTACCATTATAGATCCACGAGAAGAGAAATCGCAGCGAAAAATAGTGACGATACCGCGTATGTTTTTACTCTCTTGACTTCTACGCTTTCCGAGATACTTGTACGTAATTCGCAACGGGACCTGTACTAGGCTGCAATATATATGTATAGAGTTATGGTTGCCGTGGGGTTTGCAGTAATCGCTAGTTACGCAAGCGACGCAAGTTCAAACTCCAGCGGGCGATATCAATGAGTCTTTCAAAACTTATGTGCAGTGATTACACACCACGAGCTCTACGGTGAAGGAAAACATCGTGGGCAAACCTACATATGTCTGAGAAGTAATTCAAAGATGTATGTATAGTGCCTGAGACGGTGATGGAGTCACCATCTGTCACCTTGCCACTTAATCGCCGGTGAAAAGTGGGTGTTGCAATTACAACTTTGATATATATTTTTTTAATAACTGTGTATCGCGATTCTACTGCTGGCGATATTTTTCACAAGTTCCTAATTTAAAAGGCAACAGCTATAAAGTAAATTAGGTTATATTTAGGTAACCTTTCAAATAATCCCCGGTACTTATGCTTACATGTCTGTTACTCCGAATAAAGCATTGTAATGGCGGATTAGGGAGGTACGTTTTGTATCTTTGTGTTGTCGAGAGCCTTACAATTGTTTGAATAAAGGTCACTCTTCATTCTTATTGTTATTTTATTTTGTTATTTAACTCTGAGCTTAACTCCAAATACTCCTAAATTGCTCACCCATTCAGAGCTTCCCACGAACAAACATGATATAGATATCACAAGATTGCCTCGTTGGTGTGGTTGTGAATACTACTGGAGGTCCTGGTTTCGATTCCCGGGTAGGTTGACGTTGATGTTGTTGAGTTCCTTTGATTTCCTAGTAGCCCGGAGACTTGATTACTTAGTGTATTGAGTTCCTGCAGTAGATATGGTCGCAAGTGATCCACTGGAAGAGGAGGAAGTGTAGATGCCCTGTGCTAGTATTATTTGGCTGTGTTCTATAAAGTACAGATATGATGGCTGATAAAGATAGTACAACACAATGCGCAAATGAATAAAATGGGTTTACGGCAGGAGGATGATGATATTATGTAATTTAAAGGTATATAAGGTGGTCTTCAGTTCAGGTACAATGCCGATAGATGGGGCTAATTATGTTGTGAATCGCGCTATAGAGATTCTCTGCGGTAAACATATAATACTAAGTCTCGCTGCATAGTAAAACGACAACTATCTCTTTGATTTTCAGTAATTTTATATGATCCCAAGGATGTGCTCGAAGGTTTATTCAGTGATTGTGATTGGAAACCTTACCATAAGCTTTTATTGCCATCATAGTTCCATCGTGTGACAGTGACAGACTTATACACGTCACATACATCTGTCTCGTAATCAGAGTTAAACTATCATGGCATTAAGAGGTCATGGTAAGGCCCCAGGACCAAGTTGCACCGCTAACTTCCAAAGGCTTATTGGTTGATTGATAGATAAAGTTTCTAGTTGTCACGCTTAGCTCCCGTGTAGACAACTACCAGTTTTTCCACAGCACACAGTTACAGTCTTCCATCAAAACGCAATATGATAAATGAACGCTAGTTCTTACAAACAAACTTATATTTACTATACAAAAACTATGCAAGCAATCCTTATCACCCTTATTACAAGGGAATAGAGGCTTTTAGGGCTACAAGGAGTGTGACGAAGGGTGGAATATAATCATGGTACACACTTACACGCGAGCAAGAACCTCAAACGGCCCTCATGTGCTTTTTCTGGCGATCTAATTTCTTGGAAAATATGCTACGTGATGTAACTCGGCAAAATAATAATTTGAATCATCCCAGCCGAACACGGAGCTCGGGCGTGCTGTGGCTTGCTGTGGAAGTGCGATTATGCGGTTTTTGCTGCAATACATCGCTGCCAGTTATCTATAAATTTATACAAATAAATAAAATTGAAGAGTCTGTTTGTAATTCCAAATTAACAGCTTTTCTGTCCGTCTATAAGTCAGTTTAATCCGGCTCATTTCCGAAACGGTTGAACCGATTTTAACGGGACTTTGACTGGCAGATAGTTAATGTTCCAAGGAGTAACTTGCTACTTATATATAATAATTATTAGGGTACTGCAGGCCATCATTCAATGAAGCGCGGGGCTCAGCTGGTAAATAAATAAATATGCTCCCGCCATCTTATAAAAGTCCCCGAAGGGGTAAGCAGAGATTTTGTAACAACAACACCCACATTTCACGGTATATGAGCGAGTGCAACGTGACAGAGGGTGTGTCCATCGCCGTGTCAGGTAATTTTCGTGTTAAGATTTTAAAAAGTTAAGATTACACACCACTAAATCTGGCAAGTATTTGCTAGTTATCTTTTAAATCTTATTAATAATGATGATATACAAGTCCGTAATGAGTTTTGAGGGCTGACCTTGAATACGTGGTACCCTTTATATGGATATTGTATGGAGCCAAACAAATACTGGATCATCACTAATTTCTCTGAGAGCTGAACTCTCACGACAGCACCTATAACCCTACAGCCTTCTATCTGGGATCCATTGAAATCTATATGTTGCGATTTTGCGACATAGTCGGTATTGAGTAGGCAGTTTTACACAGAAAAGAGGTCGCTACATCACTGATAACGAATGATCAAGATCACAATATTAGTTCTCACACTGGCATCCTAACTATTCGCTGATAACTATTTTACTAGAATACCGTATCTAAAATATTTCGTGTGCAAATTACAACGCATAGTGTAATTATGTTCTATTATGACTTGGTAATGCTGCAGTTTTAATTAACTTTAGGGCAATTTGAAAACTGGTCTGGATACCTTAGTACAAATGCTCGGACATATAATTTTGTTATGAAAGTGTTTGTATTATTTATCTCAAATTCATATTAAAATTGTGCGCACACACAATATGCACTCGCCTGTCTGGGTAGGTGTACTAACACACCCGCATTTCGCCACTTATGTCTTAGTCTCATATAAGTAAGAGCCGTGATGGCTTCGATTTCAGGAAAATTAATAATTATAATAATTTGCTATATCTGGGATTCTACCTAAGACAGATTCATAAATTTAATAAAAAAAAATTACTTTAGATATTTATTCATTTTACTGTCAAAATTTTAGACTCTTCATCAAATGTCTATTTAGTCAAGTGTAACCGCAACTTGAAAATGAGATCATTACTATATAATGACCTTATATGGTAATTGGTGGTGTTTAATCAGATGCCTGATAATTTAACTGATTCCTTCATTGTTACATTTCCATAGAAATGTGTAATGGGAAAAGTATTTTATGACTTAAAAGTCATCGCGAATTCGCTTACTTATTAAGGTAAATAGCTGCGTCTTAGGTTCGAAAAGCTTCACCCAATAGCAAGGATCCAAGAACCTGGTATGGTATCCCCTGCCTGTCGTAAGAGGCGACTAAAACGGGGCCGGAGGTCCTGCTGGCTGTGGTCGCGGTGGGAGCCTTGATCACCGAGCCGCAGGCCCGGAAACGCATAGACAACCTGTCATCTAGACGCCGCCGCAAGCAAGGGCATTTTAGTGAGCATGACAACTCAAGCCAGTTATAACTAAGATCAAAAGAATTGCGACATTAGTACTGGCAATACATTATTCCAAGTTTCTTTATCAGATAATCACTAACTGTCCCATCACCATCTCAGGCACTGCACAGGAGGCCATCCTCAGAGGACTGAGCAGTCAGTCATTCATCTACTGAATGCCGAATTAAGAATTTCTGAGCTTTGAAGTTTCGTCAAAGCTGAGAAGTTCTTAAGAAGCGCTGCTTAAACTATCATATTTGGCCCACAGTAGGTACTGTGGCGAGCGACCCCCAACTCGGGTCCCTCGCTCTCCGGGATCACTGCTATTTTCTATATATAATAAAATTAATATATCGTTATTCCTTTTATTTCTTATTCCTTCGATCTCGTTCTGCCGCCTGACAACCTCTACTATTTCTTCTTTTTTCTATTCGAATTCTTTTTCGGATGATTTAAATATATTTCATAAATTCTAAATTATACCGCAAAGGTTTTAACCAGCTTGTAAGGCTGAGGCCTTACAGTACCATTCATTCGTGCGTAGACTATGCTATGTGAAATCTCAAATGAACTTAACTAAAGGTTACAAACCTGTTTAGTTAACGCTCAAATTATCACCGTTCAATTACTGGCCCAATATTAACTGGAGTTTAACTGAGGAACTAAACACGGTTGCATTTCACACGCCTATTAATCAATCCGACAGGTTTATATTTGACTGCAGGTTCGATTCTCACGTCTGATTAAGAAGAGACTTTACACTCTTAAGAAGTCTACGGTTAGGTTGAGGGTAAGCGGTTACCAGAGGTGTGTATTCAAAAATATTTTTATTCGATTAGACTTTTAACAAAGAGCATTCAAATCAACAACATAATTATATAGCATTTATACATCTTAACACCAGGTTCGGAAGGTTGCTTTACCGATAAGAGCCTGGCAAGAAACTCAGTAATTATTACTATAGAAAAAAAAATCACCGAATAAGATGTAATTCAAAGACGTGTCGTATAGTGTCTGAAACGGCGATGGACTCATCCTCTGTCACGTTGACACTTTATCATCTTCGGTGAAATGTGGGTGTTTTTATTACAACACCCACTTTTCAAATATCCCCAAAAGAGTAAGCCTCTATCTTCCCGAAATTTGGTTCGAAGGCATTGCGAAATTAGTATTTAATATTTATTCAAATTTAAAGTCTCCAGGCGTTCCTTAAAAAAGTCTGGGTAGACAAAGAAACTGACAACGAAGTGTTTGTTAAATAAGGTAACCCAAAAATCTATCTCAAGTTTTCAGTAGCTGTCTGTTATAGGCGCTTCCATTACATCAAAAAACCATGTTACAAAATCGGTTATAGCTACAATTATTATTATTATCAGCCCACTAAATAAGTCAGTTGCGTGAATTGGTGATAATACACATGTGAACTTACCATTGATGTTAGATCCGATGTGGCTCTTACATTGTTTGTTTTTATTTCGGTTCTATCCTTGTACGGTTGTGTCAAAATTAAATCTCTTTTAACATGTTAGTATATGTGCAGTGTGAGCTAGCACCTTCTCAGAATTGTTCCCGAAAGGGCAGAGTATGTTACAGCACCCAGATGATCATCACCGTCCTATATACATAGCCCTTGGAATTTCTGCTTAGATAAAGGGGCCTTTTCATTTTGGTATCGTAAAATTAAACGTCAAAGCTTAGAAGCACTTATTACGCTCTGCTTAAGCGATCATAGTTGTCCCACTGGTCTTCGGTTATATTTGAGTTGTGGCCCTTTGACCGTAACAGTCTACTCCCGATATACTTGTGAAGAATCATTTTCATATGAATTTAGTGAAAAGCTGTTAATTTGGAAAATTCATTCCATGACCATGAGTCTCAAACTTATATAAATCACAGTGGAGCAAATTCAGTTAGAAATATTATGGAACAAATATATGAAAGAATTTTTATGAACAACGTGATTATAATAAGCTTAGTAGTAGGAATATAAAATTCATTGAAACGATGACGAACATGCGTCGAATTTGTTTTCTTAAGAGAATAGTTTTCATGTGTTTTAATAATGAGTCATGTATGTAATTATTGACTTGCCGTAGAAATATGATGATAGTGATATTCCATGAATCTTATCCTATAGGATTTTGTTTTCGGGACACAAAATCACCTCAGATCCACTTTATTATAATATATTATTGAATACCTACTTAGTTCAATTTAAAGGTCGGAATATTCAATACCACGAGCTAAATGAAAATTAATTATTTCACATAAATAACACAAGTAATGAAAATTATTCAAAATTCTAAGCGAATGAAAATAAAATATTATTTAATCAAATGTGAGCAAAGAACATTAGTAATCGCTGCAATAACGCAACAAAATGCTTGATTAGAAAGAATAACCATCAATCAATAATCTCAATGCACTGAAGTATTTTTTAAGCTGACAGACCTTATAAACGGTATTCAACATCATTGGCCGTTTGACCCGACCAGTTAGGCCACACACGTTCCCACAAGTACAATATCAATTATTTGTTTTAGATAAATAAGTGGGCTCTGTTAATATATGCGCAAGATTGTCCGTCTGTCGCCAGATAAAACGTTATTTAAATGTAAAAATAGGTCGCGGTAATTACATTAATTTGACTTTCAATTTGGGTGACCTAATTTTTATATCTACATCTCATATCTTGGGACGATTCCATGCAGATTGACGTAGTCCTATACGAAACGAAACTTGTAATGAGAGATATTAATTATATTTAAACCTATGTACTTGCGCAAAGTATATGTTCCAAACTCACCGGTCCGTATCAAAGAGTTTCACTAAAAACTAAGTACAGTGATGTGGTGAAACTTCAGTGTAAGACAACGTGATTTGTAAGACTTCTGCCTACCCCTACGGGAACCTTTCTGGGAAAGCGTGAACTATGAATGAAAGATGAATGTATTATAGATGAAATTATGGCCAATCCTAGCACTAAATGATTTATATCGTACATAGCGCGTGATTTCGATATCAAGTGTTTTACTCATAGATTTGAAATTCGTTATAATGGTTATAAATACCAATAAAAGTGGTTATGTGCTCTATGGTTACAGCTCAATAATACATACATATATTCACGCCAGTATTCCCTGAAGGGGTAGGAAGAGGTGTTTGTAATAACAACACCCACTTTCCACCGAAGATGATTAAGTGCCTTTTCCTTCACCGTAAAGCACGTGATATGAAATAACTGCACATAAGTGTTTTAGAGAAACTCATTGGTACAGAAACCGCTGGGATTCGAACGTGCGTCGGTTGAAAATAGTAATTATTGTGTTTCTTGCCAGGTTCTCCTCAGTAAAAGGAACCTGCCGAACCTGGCGGTAGCATGTATAATCATGTATAATTATGTCGTTTTGACGTTTGAAAGTACATTGTTAAAATTATAATCAAATAAAGAATTTATTTGAATTGAATTGATTGATCCCACAAGGCCCCTGGATCTTTTCATAAATTTTAATGCGCGCCGCCAATAAACAAAAATATTATTTAATTAATATTTTGTCCGTTGTTTTCAACAAATTTATCACGGGTTAAGCTATTAGAAACGGTTCATTTGTTATCATGTTTCAGCAAAGATAAAGCAACCTTGTGTACATGACTTCTAAGTTCTAATTATATTAAATTATAAGAAAAATAAGGATTAGGATTCAACCTGATATAACTGGTTACCATATTTTTACACAAAGCGACTCTCGTTTAATCTTCGCACCCCCTTTTATGAAGACAGACACACACAAATGCGCGCAATTCTCCTTAGGGGTAGGCACTTTGAATACACTTACATTTCGTCACATATATTTTTAAGTTCCACGTAATATGTATCAAACTAATCCAGACTATAGACTGGTATTGGGAAAACGCAATTTTGCGACTACTGGAACATCGAGGCAGAGGAAAATCAGTAGTCCGGCCTTCTAAGGCTTCCGACTGACCTGCTGCGTTATTCTGTAAGGTATTTTAGCGTCGCATTCGACGTCGAGTGTCGGTTACAATGATACAAAATTGAACATTATCGTCTTTGTATTATATATTATTTTCCTACTATTGAAAGCGACGCACCAAAGCACGAAGGTAATTAAGCAGTCACTAGTTCATCTACTGAAGGCAAACTATGAACATTTAAGCAGCGCGTATTAAGAACTTCTTAGCTTTGACATTTATTTTTACAATATGTCAAAAGTCAAAAATAACTGTATTAAATTTGACTCTTTACGAAGTATACAGGACAACACATGCTACCGCCAGGTTCAGAAAGTTGCTTTTACTAAGAAGAACCTGGCAAGAAACTCAGTAATTACTCTTCAAAAATATTATACAATTTCAAAATACAACATAAATCATTTAAGAAATGTAAGCCCATGGACACAGTTCTAATGCTCAAATGTCGATAAAAAATTACACAAAGAAAAGTCTAGTAGTTCTACTTATATTTAAATGCGCAGCGTGAGATGAAACGTCGAACCAAGATTGACAGCGAGGAATCCAATGGGTTCCTCCACATATTTTTAACAATTTACAAGATATTTTTCTCAACAATCACTTGACATTGGCGGAATAGTTTAACTTAAGCTCATCGCCATTAAATAAATAAAGAGATGAAACGTCAAAGATAATAGGTTCTAAATACGCTCTGCTTATACCGATGATGGTAAGCCCCTTGACAGAAACCAACTACGTTACGTTACCACAGAGAATAAATAAGACACCATACACGGTATTACAAAGTTCAAGATCTAACACCTAAACAATAAAATCGCCATTGTGCAGTGAATTGGTGCTAATGTAAAGTTTAAACCATGATTGTATGCAGTAAACAAACTTCTCGGTCGACTAGGGCAAGGTTAGCCCTTTCCAATGTTGCCTCGCGTGGGCTGTATACTTGGGGAAACTGTGCAAATTACATGTTGTACTAGACTTCGAAGTAATTAAGATCGACTGTACCTTATAGATGTGAATACATCACACACCAACACAGAGGTTCGAGGTCCCGGTAGGACTAGTAGGACATACATACATACATATGCTCACGCCTGTATTCCCCGAAGGGGTAAGCAGAGGTGTTGTTATCACAACACCCACTTTTCACCTAATTTGATTAAGTGCCAACGTGACAGATGGTGAGTCCATCGCCGTCTCAGGCACTATACATACGTCTTTGAATTACTTCTCAGACATATGCAGGTTTCCTCACGATGTTTTCCTTCACCGTAAAGCACGTGGTGTGAAATCACTGAACAAAAGATTTTTAGAAAAACTCAATAGTACAGGCCCCGCTGGGATTCGAACTTGAGTCGCTTGCGTAGCAGGCGACTGCTCTAACCCCGAGGCCACCACGGCTTTTTTCACTGGTAGGAGACTTAATCAGAATTATACATCATCTCCCCGGCCATATTCCATACATTGTCGGGGTCGGCACTTGATTCAACCCGATGTGGCTGATCAACAGATTTTTATACGAAGCGACTGCCATCTGACCTTCGCAACCACTTTGACGAGGAAAATCTGTGATGTTGTAAGACTATTTTAACTATTGCCAAAGGTGATAAATTGGCAACCGGGACCGGGTGGTGGACCCATCCAATTATTGGCTAGCGTTAGGGTTGCTTAACTTCGCTGATCGAATGATATGCACAATAGCAACTGTGCCACGAGCTCCTCAGAAATATACATAAGATGAAAATGAAGATATTTCGGTGCTTATGTTACTTTAGTAAATATAAATCTCTGGCTCAGAGCTCCTATGCAAAGAACATATACACAGAATAATAATGAAAAAATCATGCAATCCCGTAGTTGGATGGGTGACCGCCTGAGTCCCGGTTGCTAATAAATCGTCTTTGGCAATCGTTACAGGTCAGTCGAAGGCCTAACAGAGTGTGACAACTGGTTTTTCCTTGCAAAGGGGGTAACAAATCTATACTTCTATACTAATATTATAAAGAGGAAAGATTTGTATGTAAGTATGTTGGTATTGCTCCGAAACTACTGGACCGAATAGAAAAAAACATTCAGAATTGGATAGCTATATTAACAATAAATAACATAGGCTTTATTTTATCCCCGTACTCCCTCGGGAGCGAGAGCTACGCGGGATAAACCGCGTGACGTCTGCAAGTGTCAAATAAATAATGTATTTTTTGTATTGATTGCAGGCAACTATTAAAACTACACAACCACCACGGCTTATTAAATATATGCTTATTATGTTATGTAAATATCTACAAGGATACTTGCAACCTTGCGGAATCCTTGACCGTATCACACAACCCTGAAAGGGCTTTCAGTATGACCTTACTTTGAGCAAATACAATTAACTTTCAACTTAATTAACACTGAATAAATATTACATTTGTGTATGAAATATTTCCATTATCCTTGAAAAATATAATAATGGCCTGGAGACCCAGAAACTGTTTATATATAATACTAGTCCGCTAGTATAATATATATGCAGATTCACCCGCGTAGTTCCCGTTCCCGTGAGAGTACAGGAATAAAATATAGCCTATATTTCTCGCCGATAATTTTGCTATCCATTGCTGAAAGAATTTTCCAAATCGGTCTAGTGCTCTTTGGCCAATTCGTGACAAACATCCTTACATACAAATCTTTTCCCTTTATAATATTAATATAGATTATATTCTACTATTATTCCACTCGGTTATGTGTAGTTGATAAGTGTGCGTTAACCTTTATACGGTCTGTTGTTTCCATGTACCACGTACTTAAAAGTGTATACAGTGTACAGGAGTTTATGTGATGACGCCAGTCAAACATTCGCATGCTATAATATAAGTTAGCTAAACATGTATGTTCTATTATACCTCACACCACCTTTATACCATGTTTTTGGCGAATAAATTTATTATTATTATTATTATTATCCTGTCTTAGAACAAATCCTGCAGTGTAAAGGCACCCCAATAAGTAGTAAGTGTTATTGTTGATTAATCTCACTGCTCACGGCAATCTTTCCGCCGGCTGTACGGCCCTGCTACGAAATGCATCGCTTCGAGCTGAAGCGAAATAACCGTGTTGGCTTTATATGGATGTACCATGTATTGAATTGAAAATTATAAATAAGATCGGATCAGAGCCACCTGCTCGTGGTAATTGTGGTCATGTGCTCAGGAGTTATCCTGATTATAGAAAATTGCTGGCAACTGAGAGAATACTGTCTTCATTAATCATTCCGGTAAATATATGAGGAGGCTACCATGGAAAAAACATTATTCATGATTAAAATCAAATTTACCAATTAAAATTAAATTTGTATATTATTCAGACTATTACTTGAGTAAACTCCAATAATATGTAGACCTCCTTTATTTGTCTGAACTCTTTCATTTTAGATAAAAAAAAATCATGAGACGATAACCTGATCCAGTGCATATAGAAAGTCCTGTATCAGTGTTATAAATATATTTCTGATTTAAATATAAATTTAAGCCCTAGATTAAATTTGTATTAATGTTACTCATTTGTGTCTTATGTCGTTACAATCTTCTCTATATAATATAAATAATAATAAAACTAAAAAAACAGCATTCAAATAAAAACTGAGACACTCGTTAAGTTAATTATTTTGTCATTATCGCTATATACCTTAGACAAGCAACAGTTTTATTCCTTTACTACGTATAATTACTAATTATAAGCAATTATCATTACAAACGTGTTGTATTCCAACAAATAATAAAACAAATAGAACGATAAAAATACCTTATCAACATAATTCTTTCGTCCACTTATACTATACGAACGTGTCCGAAGGAACCGGTTAGTTTGTGTGCAACTGAGAACGATATACATACTCGAATGCAAGTGCAAAAGGGACAGGTAACCGATGCACGACTAGTACCACAACAAACATGCGATATACATCTAATACAACGTAAGGTTTTCTGCGAGGAAACTGTGTGAACGAATTCAAGCTTAAAGTTCGTGACATAAAAGTTGTTTTTTGTTTGAATTTTGTGGGAATTTATGATTTTCTATCTGATAATGCCTCGATTTTGAGTGTGCTGACATGAAATGGTCGATTCGATTCTATCAGACGTAGGACAGTACGGTGAGCAATGTCAGTATGAGATATGACATGAACAAGAAAAAGGATCAACACTTTTTTAATTTTTTTTTGAAGCTTTGTAGAGAAAATAGCATGAACTTCAAAGGGATTAAAAACTAGGAATGACATTTGAATAAATGCTGGAGTAAAATTTATCGAATGAAAGAGAATATTTTCATACATACACATGCTCACGCCTGTATTCCCCGAAGGTGTAGGCAGAGGTGTTGTAATAACAACACCCACTTTTCGCGTAATAGTGAGTCCATCGCCGTCTCAGACACTTTACATACTTCAATGAATTACTTCTCAGAAATATGCAGGTTTCCTCACGATGTTTTCCTTCACCGTAAAGCACGTGGTATGAAATCACTGTACATAAGTTTTTTAGAAATACTCACTGGTACAGGCCCCGCTGGGATTCGAACTTGCATCCCTTGCGTAGCAGCCGACTGTTCAAACCTCACGTAGAGAATATTTAATTTATTTATTATTCATGGCAAAATTATTAGTCATTAAATGCACCTATTATCACTAACAATAGGAAAATTACCATGAATAAAAATGTGTATAGAATACAGATTAAAAAAAAATCACAATTACATATAGAAATCATATGACTATCCTCTTTTAAAACATCAATAAAAAAAACAGTAAAAAAAAAATTTACACCACAAAAAAATTCCAAAATTTTTTTTCTCAAAAATCACAGTCACAAAAATTGCTTGTGTTGCAACATGTACATTTGAATATTTGGACGTGCATCCATTTTTTAGGTCTTGGGTTAGTTTTGGCCCTTATCTTTTGATGTTATTGCTAGAGCATCGTGGGTATAAGACGTTAGGACATGTCTTTGTATAAGATTTTATCACGCCATGTAATTTGACATTTTTAGAATTTAAATCGGGCATGAAAGGTCCAGCTTTCGGATTTCGTGAAGGCTTTTTACTATTCTTATCGGCGTTGGTAAATGTGAGTTGTGAAAACGCTTTTCAAGAGGAGAATTTAGTAGTGCCATATAAATTCTTAAAAAATATTCTTTCATCAGTAAATCTATTTAATGTTGGTTCAAAAAACATGTCGATCAGTCGAAAATATAAAATAATCAATTCCTTAAATACTAACAGGTTAAGTGAGCCATATGTGATAGATCACCCAATATAATGTGACCTAGATTAAAAGTCCATTATAATCATATTATAATAGTTAAAAAAACACAAAAGGAATTGCAAATTTAGATGCATTATACTTTAAGTGAATAATAAGGTATTATTATTACGAGCCGTGGTGGCCTCGGGGTTTGAGCAGCCTGCTATGCAAGCGACGCAAGTTTGAATCCCAGCGGGGCCCGTACCAATGAGTTTTTCTAAAAAAATGTACAGTGATTTCACACCACGTGCTTTACGGCGAAGGAAAACATCGTGAGGAAACCTGCATATTTCTGAGAATTAATTCAATGACGTATGTAAAGTGTCTGAGACGGCGATGGACTCACTATCTGTCAAGTTGGCACTTAATCATCTTCGGTGAAAATTGGGTGTTGTAATTACAACACCTCTGCTACTACCCCTTCGGGGAATACAGGCGTGAGCATATGTATGTATGTATTACGTTCTGTGTGGCTGTGGAGATAAATAATATAGTTAAGAAGATGTTAAAATAAAACAAGACAAAAAAGTTTAAGGTCTTTGAACGTTGAAGAATTGTTCATCAATAAGCTTAGGTTTGGATGAAGCTTTTACTCTAAACAGGTCCTTAATTAACATAATTATTAGTTTAATTTATTATTTATTTTATATAGCTTGAATTTAATCTGTTTTGTATATTTTATTTACTAACTAGCTGTGCCCCGCGGTTTTACCAGCGTGTACTTGATTTCACGGGTGGCCCGCGGAACCCTAATGTTTTTTTTAAATATAAGTAGCCTAAGTTACTCCTTGTAAAATTAGGTGTGAAAGTGAAATTCTCGAGAAAATTGGTCCTTCTGTTTTAGAAATTACCCGGAACAAACAGACAGACAAACGGACAGACTTAGAAATATTTTAAAAATTGGTTTTTCTATTTCATTATCGTAATTTTGGAATTACAAACAGACGCTTCAATTTTATTTAACTGTATAGATGTATAGATTAATTTATTCACTGTAGTTGTAAATAGTATGCACCTTAATATTTGTAAAATGTATTTATTAGCAAAGGAAAAAAAATTTTTGTGAAATTTATTTGTATCAAGTAGGTATCAAATATTAATCAGATTACAATGAGTCAGTAGCGGTCAAGGGCTGTGACATCATTATGCCATCCGAGCACTTTCGTGTTTGTGTCATCAAAACAAAATATGAATCAATTTCCGAACGTGATTGCTGACTGCCGGTTCAGTAGGTCACATGCGTGTGACATTTAGTCGTCTAATGTGACATATAAGGACACGAATCACGGACAAGCGGTCAATGGTATCATATGGATTGCAAATATAAGAGGATTCTTCTCAATAGCTATCTTTTCCGCGAGACTAGAATAATTAATATGGTATCAGAATATTTTATAATAATTTTTCTTACAATCAATTTTTTTATAATATTTTACAAAAAATTTATGAGCAAAAGTACAATTTTACTCTGGTACTGAAAATATGATATAAATAAAAAAATATTTTTCCTAAATCCAATGTTCTATTTTCCCAAATGGGACGCCGTATCAAGTTAGGATTATCATAGAAATTTATTAGATCAATCCTCGACCCCCTGATAGTACAGTGTACTTTTGAAGGTAACTTATCTTATCTGTGAGCGTTTCAAATAATTACAACACACCTTAGACCCACATTGTCTTACTCCAAACAATACAAGGTACAGGAAGTGATACTGATATAATGATGCGATAGCCCAAATCAGTACATCCGACGATGGTTCTCAGAACTTATCAACGCCACTCGAGATTGACGTTGGTGACGCAATTTTTTTAGGAAAACTGGGACGTGCCTTAGTGACAAATAAATTTAATCATTAATTTATATTACTGCATTTAGAAAAAAAATCTCTGTTTTATTCCAAATTCAATTTCAGCAATAGAAATTCGACAAAAATTGCTCACGCCAGTATTCCCCGAAAGGGTAGGCAGAGGTGTTGTTATCACAACACCCACTTTTACCGAATTTGATTAAATGCCAACGTGACAGATTGTGAGTCTATCGCCGTCTCAGGCACTATACATACGTCTTTGAATTACTTCTCAGAAATATGCAGGTTCCCTCACGATGTTTTCCTTCACCGTAAAGCACGTGGTGTGAAATCACTGTACATAAGTTTTTTAGAAAAACTCATTGGTACAGGCCCCGCTAGGATGCGAACTTGCGTCGCTTGTGTAGCAGGCGACTGCTCAAACCCCGAGGCCACCACGGCTCTTTTTTATTTTAAAAAAAAATATTTAAATGGTCCGAAAATATCGAATAAAACTTAATTTATTAAATTTTTAATCACTAAAATTACGAAAGTATACTCAATTCTAATTTATTTTATTTTTTATACAAACCTATTCATATTTCGTGAAGCACAATGTGATAATAATTTCTCGCCGTCTTAAGGAACAGTTGAATGGTTTTTAATTTAACTCAAATTGATATTTGGATGCTGATAAGCAATAATGTGTCAACCCACAAAAAGTCAAATTCAAAGGTTTTGATATATTTTGATAATGCATCACGTATTTAACATTCTAAAAAAGTGTTTCAAGTCATCTGAAACATAAAAGTACGTAAAAAATGGATTTATGTCATAAAACAAATCTTAAATCACGTATACAATCATCTTAAGACGCCATTTTCTCAAAACCAAGTTTATGCGGGTTGACACATTATTGCTTATCTGCATCCATTTGATTTCATTTGAATTTAATTGTTTGTATATTAAATAGAAAATCGTTTCTTTGGCTCTTAAAGAATAATTAATTACTGTATAGGATCGTCAAGGATTTTTTCCTGACACCTTCGTGATTTTATGATAAAATATATTCCTAAAATTATGATAAAATCGTAATCAAGTGTAACGATTCTTCCGTTTGATTGTTTGAGATGTTCCTGGATCTATATTACTTTGTCAGGTAGTATTACAGTACTTTTTGTTGAGTTGTAATTAACATAATATTACTAAGCAGGGTTGCTTTGTGTAGTAGATTTAAGGTGTATAATTGTATCTTGAGATAAAAATCTCAATTAATAATAATTTCGGGACCTAATAACAATAAAAAATTATGATGTGGGTAGACCCGCCAAATATCGGTCTGCCTACCTGGTAGAATTATACATGAAGATGAAATGTCTTTAAACCACGAAATAAACTTTAAGATTTTATTAAACAATAAAGGAAATGCTCACAAATATTTATAATAATATAATTTATTACTAGTTTTTATTAATTCACTGACGAATTGATCTCAATACATTGAGAGTTTATAATTATTCACAAATTTCGAAAAATAATAAAAAAAACATACATACATACATATGCTCTCGCCTGTATTCCCCGAAGGGGTAGGCAGAGGTATAGTTAACACAACACCCACTTATCACCGAATTTGATTAAGCGCCAACGTGACAGATGGTGAGTCTATCGCCGTCTCAGGCACTATACATACGTCTTTGAATTACTTCTCAGAAATATGCAGGTTTCCTCACGATGTTTTCCTTCACCGTAAAGCACGTGGTGTGAAATCACTGTACATAAGTTTTTTTAGAAAAACTCATTGGTACAGGCCCCGCTGGGATCCGAAATTGCGTCGCTTGCGTAGCAGCTCAAACCCCGTGGCCACCACGGCTCGCTATAATAAAAAAATTGAAGACAAAATTAATCATCAATTTAAATTTTCGAAGCGCTAAGTGAAAGGCACAAAATTATGCAAGCTTGCAATCAGATATAAGTAAATACTTGTACTAATGATCTACCAAGTTACCAAACCCTTAGGTCGAGTACGACAGCTGTATGCGGTCGCCCGCATCCTGCACTCTTCAATATTGATTACCTGTTGTGAATCCACGAGTCAGGTGTTCTTTAGTTATTCAAATTCAATGCTATGGGCCTTTTTATATGGGCTCTTGAATGAAGACTTTGTGATGAGAAAAAGGGAATTTAAATAGATGAGTGGGTTGTAGAGCAAGAAGTCAGCTTATACCCGTATTGGGTGAATACTCGTTTGTTAATTTCTAAGGGTATTTATACCGATGGTTTGATGGATAAAATACTTCGTGTGAATGTTGAAGCTTTTTGTATATTGCTTGCTACTCCACGTTGTATATATGCTCACGCCATCCCAGAAGGGTCCCCGAAGGGGTAAGCAGAGGTGCTGTAATACCAACATCATCATTTCAGCGAATATGATTGAGTGCCAACGTGACAGAGGGCGAGTCCATCGCCGTCTCAGACACTATACATACGTCTTTGAATTCCTTCTCGGACATATGCAGGTTTCCTCACGATGTTTTCCTTCACCGTAAAGCACGTTTTGTGAAATCACTGCACATAAGTTTTTAGACAAACTTATTGATACAGGCCCCGCTGGGATTCGAACTTGCGTCGCTTGTCGGTTAACGACTTCACGTGGTATTGCCAAATGAATACCTACTTAACGTCGAAATTGGTCTCGTCGGTTCGGAGATTAGTTTAAACAAACACACAGCCAGTAAGACAACGTAAATAAAACAAAATAAGATGCCAACACAATAATTATTATTAAAATTGAATTGTTAGGTAGCTAACGAAAAATGGCTAGTCATCATGTTCTTGACTCAACCTGCAGAGTTACGAAGCCACGTTTAATTAAAAAATAACTTAAATTACATTATAATCTGAAGAGCTGATGATATCGAGGTCGATGAAGGTGCTACTTCAAACCAGCTATCGCCTCTTCCAGTAGCAAGCACAATCCAAACTTTACATATCGTTCCGCTGTAAGTCACAAGCCTACCTCATTATGTTAACAGAGCGAGGTGTGTGGGTAATCACTACAGGTTAATGACCAGCCCATGTTTGGTTAAGTCCACAAACTCTCAACTGGAGGTGATGACCTTTTAGACCAAAAAGTTTACTCGTGAAACATACATTATTTGAGGTTACATTAATGATTATGAACAACAAGCTATTTTCTAAAATGATCCGTACTACCAATTTGGATATTGTTTTGATGTGACCAAATAGTTACCTGAATACAAAAAAGTCATCTAAATAAGTCAAGGGACTATAATAAGACTCTTAAGTGATCATGAATAATGATAATTGAAACAAGAAACGTGAAGAGAGGGATTTGGAGAGTGGAGACGAAGCGGAAAACATAAATAAAAAAATACATCATAATGCCCAAATGCTAAATTAGAATACGTAGATCAACTTAAATCTATTATTAACGTCTGAGTTAACAGTAAAGAAGATAAAAAGGTCTGTATTTTCGTGCTTGAGTACCCAAAGGAGCTTAGAGGAGATAATAAATTTGTAATTGGACCAAATCCTTAATCGCTAAACAAAACAACTTCCTGAACCGTACCGAAAGAAACTTACGGCAACAATTAGGAAACAAATGTACAGGAAGAGATAACATAATTCAATTTGCAAATACATAAGGAAGTTACTTCCTGCGTCAAGTTCCTTTGCAACAGCGATAGGAGCTCAGAATTTCCTTAGAGATCCTTAATACCATATAAGTGCATTTTTATACCATTTAACAACTACTGAGCCTGGTATGAGAACTCCAATGAAATCTAATCACAACTTTATGTTCGTATAAAATTAAAATAAATATGCTCATGACATCCCAGAAGGGTCCCCGAAGGGGTAAGGAAATGTGTTGTAACAATAACACAGTTCGTATCTGAAGCAGAACTGAGAATGTGAGCCTTGAAGATTACGATGTCTACTACACTGGATTGAATAAATAAAATAATTTTTAAATGTAAACTAGCACCGCATTCAGGGAAACGCAATGAAGATAAATACATAAAAAGGTCAATGTAAACAATTGCCGACCAAACTTGGTAGCTTGTCATATTTATGGACGACTACGTAGCGTATTTGCGCCTTATTTGTATGTAAACGCTGTACCCATAAACACATTTCCGTGTTCTGCGAGTGGTTTGAAAAAACGCTTTTTAGTGTAAGAATACATCGTGAAATTTGCATTTTAAACGGCCACTGTGGGTTACGGTTAGCGGGCACGAGTGTTTGTGTTTACGGCGGTCATTAGTGGCGAAGTGTGTACGAACGAGCGGGTGACGTGCGTTCGCGTTGGCAGCTCGAGCACGAGTGCGGCGTGAGGGGCGCGCGGGGCGCGTGCGCGGGGCGGGGCGGGGGCGAACAGCTGAGCGCGCGGGTATATTGACAGCACGTTGCCGCTCAGTCAGTTAGGTTCGCTGTCACCGCGGAGTGCGAACGTAGCCGCATCCCCTCCATCCGAATATCCCCGATTGATTATGCCACGATCGCTCCGCAGTGCTAACTGAACTGCGGTTGGGACCCCGCTAAAATTATGACTTTTGGATCGTTCGCCGGCAAAGAAGTTAGCGGCAGATATATCGTTCTAGAAGAAAAGTTGAGGATAGTGTCCAGGTACTGGGAAGTCTCCGGTGCATCGCCTGCCGAGAGGCTGTGGTACGGGAACAGAAAAAGGCTGCTGGTGGTCTCATTCGGACTGCTATAAATTAGAGCGAAAAAATAAAAACAATTTTGAACTTGAACAAATTTATTAGTGTTAATTAAGTGCAATACGTGAACTGTGTTTTGTGTTTTTAAGTTTTTGGGCTTTTAAATTTTTTTGGATAAACGAAAATGGTGCCCCAACAAGTGTCTGATGTGAGATCCATGACGCCGACGTCGAGCGGAGTGCCCGTGTTTGGCTCTCAGCTGGTCGACAAAAACTCATCAACCCCATACACGGATGCGACACAGGTAAGTCTCGATTAGAAAACTAGGAGACAAACGCGAGTGACAAATTTACAGAGTGAATAAAAATTCAAAAATAAAAAAAAATCTGTGTAATAATAAAAAATATACAAAAAAAAAATCATATGCCAAAAGACTAAAAAAGACCGAATCCTATCCAAAAGAGAAAAAAAATGAGAATGTCATAATACAAAAAAAAAATGGTATAGCCTATTACCATTTTTTTCATCAGAAATAACTTACTTAGAAAGTTAGTAAAAAAAGTATAAATCCGACGGTAAAACTCTTCGATTTAATGGAAAAAACCTGAGTGAAAATACGTGATGATAATTTAAAACGGATGTTATTGTAAGAAGAAAACAAATAATAAAAGCAATAAAAATAACGCGCATTATATTTTATCGATTGGTAAATAATCAAAGAATGCCTAAGTCGACCACATAACATTGTAAACATGTTTTTAGTTTTTTATATTAAGCTAGTTAATCTTATTAAATGGAACGGTCACGTTAATCTTGATATGCCATAAAATATTAAGCGCCATTCCAGTAACTAAATAAATAAAGTAAAGCACTTAAATAAGTAACTAAAAACATTTGCAATTTTTTTAGCCAATAAAAAAATCAGTGGCCATTTAAAAAAAATCATCACAAATTGTACTGTCACTTAATATTTAGCGTATAGTTAGCATAATAAAAAATAAGTGAAATAAAATAATTATCTTAGGCAATTTCTATCAAATACGAAAACTAAAGAGTTAAGTCCGATCTAAATTTGCGTTTCCGAACTGTATGCTGAGTCTAAAAAGGGCTAGATCATATATTTAATGTCAGACTAATATTCAAGTAATTTACAAGAAACGGTGCCCACAAAATCTCATCAAAAACATTATGATACGGTGTATAATTTTATTTCTAAGGACAAGGCAGAAATCATAACTCGCGCAAACGAACTTTGCGTAGAAACGTTGAAATGTAGAAGGCATTATATTAACCTGTTTAAAATGGTCTTGTTATTGGTGGAGGCCAAAGGCTTTAAAATAATACGCATCTAAATAGTATTAAAAAAAAACACTAGAAACATAATAATATTCTGTTGAATAAATTACATAAAAATGTTTTAATATTATTCCATATTAATATACCAAATTATGCCTAAATAAATACAAAATCCTTGAATTATAATTATTGTTTTTACAAGTCTGCAAAATCTGCTAGTACTGAGAAAAAAATAAAATATAGTAAAAAAAAATTAAAAATAACTCAAAAATACCTCTATTATGTTTAAAAAATAACCAGGGTACTACTCATTGGGCATTATGTTTTAATGATCTACGTCTTTAACTTGATATTAGATTTGTTTAAATTAATTACTTAAAAATTATCATAAGTTAGTGTTAGTTTTCACCAAATATAACTTGATACAGAATACAAATAATGGCATGTAACTTAAGTAAACATTGCGCAACAAGAATTGTATCTGTGCAGCAAATCACGTACACCAATAATTTCTAGTGCAGAAAAATACAAGGAAGCCAATGTTCGTTTCTAATAAAAAATATCATACCGGATGATATAGTTGTTCTATAAAATTAAACCGCATTAAAAAAAACGACACGTGTAAGATATCAGAAGTCTAAAAAGTTTTTTTTAATAAATGTGTTAATTTTATTCAATTTTTGAAATAGCGATAGCAGAAGCAAAATATAATCCTCCTGTATTTTTCACATGATATCTTTAGAAGTTAATGATCTTAAGATTCAGAGAATGAAATATATTCTAACACATCAAACAAACTGCAAGAGTAACGATGACTCGAAACGCACGGGAGCATTGACATCTCATCCAATTTTTTCGCATTATTGCATCAAAACCCTACCTCAAGCTATATCGTAAGCAATGAAGCTATAGCAGTCAAAACAATCGATAAAATAAAAATATTTATGATTTTATTGGTCGTTCTCGAGCAGAATATCCATGAAATGCGCCGAAGAGTCCGCAGAGTGCATTAACATTTCAATGTCAACTTGTAATAATGTATTTTTAGTCATCCTCTGCGCTCGTGTGCGTAAGCTCTCTTCGACCGACGTCCGTCCCCTGTTTGCCTGTGTGCACCACACTAGGAAATAATAATCTTAGGTCGTTTGCGCCACAGATTTTGTGCGAAATGAATTTTCAGTGAAAACGCTTCATCATCCACTTCGCTTTATAATTAGAGCTAGGAAGTCAGTAATTTTTCCTTCAATTTATCCTTGTACGGTTGCTACGAAAATGTTCATACTATCGTTTGTAATAATATAAGGAAACAATTACAATTGTATCATTTCACAATGCAACAGTTTATTGGTAATTACCTAGGGCTCATCACGAGATGATTATTGAATTAAGTAAAAAACTGCAATTGTCTTCAAACGCTTGAGAAATCGATATACCTGCTAAAAAAAAGTTAAGTTGAAATAATCTCGGTTGCCATACAAAAAATACAAAATTAACTAAGGGCGGAGCTCACGATCATTATAATGTGAACGTAGAGCGATCTATAACGTCGGTTCTGACTTATTTTTTGTTACGTTTTTTGCCGTTCTCAAACATGTAGCAGAGCTGTTACAGTCTCTGCCGTGTTCATTTGGACCAAGGTTACTTTGCGCCTCCTAGTACTATTATAACTTGATTGTGAATGTCCATTCTCTAACTAAATCAATTGAAACATTTGAAAACCTTACTTTTTACAAGCACCCATTTCCTAGAAAAATGTTTGTAAAAACATGGCGTTGAAATTTTAGAACGTTGAAAGTTTTCATGAATTCGTGCAAATTTGCTAGTTATTTTGTCGTCATAATTACTGTGCATATGCTTATTGATAGCACAACGGGCGACGAACCATACGTTACGTAGAAAACAATTTCAAAGCAATAAATTTACATTTAAGACTGAGCCGGTTACCTTTGGTAAACAATTTCGTGTTAAAACCTTTCTTCGCATAAGTTTATCGTTTAAGTAAGCAAATTTATGTACCCTAATGCAGCGCTGGCAGCTTGAAGCAAATCAACGTTTGATTGTAAAATACGGACTCATGTCGGCAAATGCAATTTGCTCTACACTTGTGGGTGGTGTTTTAATAGTACCATTATACTAGAGTACGGGCGAATGTTGCTCAAGGAAATTAGTTCTGTGTGCAAACGTTGCTTTCTTTATCTACTAAAAACACTACTGTATTTATCAACTTCAATTAATACTCTAAAAATTTTTCCTATAGTTCATCCGAGTTCACATCTCTTATATTCATGTTTTGATTTTTATTAATAATCGTTTGAGTTCTTCTAAATATATTTAATTTATTGATATTTCACTGATCACTACTATCGTCAATGTATTCTTTTTTAAATAATCACTTATCCGTTGACTAATACCGTTATTACAATAATTGCATTATGTGAATAGGTTATTTGTGTAAAAGTTTGGAACACACCGTTTGACTTGAGAATCGAATCTTGTCCATAAACTTGTGAAACTGAAACCGTGACATGTGAAAACAGAAAGTCTGGACTGCAAATAGCCATAAATTCAGTCCAGGCTACGTTGACGCGGATCGCAACGGCCAACTTTCCTGTACTATGAAACAACAAAAATATACCATATATCTTTCACTTGAATTTTCCGCATAAGGTTTTGTTTGTACGTTTTATTTCAACTTCTAAAATTGGGGTTACATCCTGTTGGATAGAGAGCTCTCGTAGATTGTTTTCAATTTCTTTTTAGCTGCTAAAGTCTGTGTTGTCTAAGGTCAAACTTAGGATAAATTGGACACGGTTGATGGATGAATTCTAGATTTTAATATTTGTTGTAAAAACTTGAATTTCCATATTCGCGAAAGGTCAATAATTTAAGCAGGTATACTTTTTTATCTTAAATCATGACATCAAATCGATTACCAGCGCCATATCAGATATGATATCTGTATTCAATTAATAATTCGTATTGTCCTGATAAATTACGTACTTCTTGGGTTAATGCAAAATATTTTTAACTTCGCAATTCTTATCTAGCTAACAAACTAAAATAATTTGCATCCGTAAAAAATTGCAAAAAAAATCTGACATTACTCTTTTGTTACGTACATATTTATACCGACCTCGGGCTTATCAGTAATCTTAATAATTGTTTTATTTAACTAACTCCCAAGTAAGTCCGCTATAAAAACTACGATTCCATTATAATATTCAAGAACATTGTAAGTGTATGTCTTTACTTCATAACATAAAATGAGAACAGTAAAACGGGCACTAAACCAAAACAACTCATTCAATACACGAAAGGGTGGGGTGGGGTAACTTTATCTATGATGTTTACTCATGTTTCACAAATAACCCTATTCGAAGATTCTCCCCGTCTTACTCCATTTGGCGATTTATGTATGCTGATTGGATGCCTAGGGAAAGTTCACCAGTAGTAGTTCTCCAAGGATCATGTTTGATTAGGTGTTTTTTCGGAACTTTATCGTTCAACTTTGATTGGATTCTAATGGAAGACCGCGGAAGCATACAAGTTGCATTATCGGCCTTTCTTCAACTGTACTATTGTTGGCTAAAGTGTTTGGGATGTTTTGGTTTCTACGAGTTTCTGTGATACAACGTAATTGATTTTAGTTGGCGTCTGATTTATTTCCCCTCTGCTCTACTTAGACCATTTCGCATTTGTTATTTGTGTTGACTTTATTACCGTCTAAATTGAATTAGAGATGTTGATAGTCAAATAGATTAATATTATTGTAACTTTTTATTGCGTGACATTAATATCCTGCTTGTTCGATTTAAATTGGTCTACATCCGAACCCTTATCGATTCTAAGAAGATATTCACTACAGACGGTGTCGCCGGACGTTCCGTTTTCTCATTTCACGCACGGAACACTAAAGACGATAAACTTTACGACTGGCTTTTAAAAAGGACGACACTCGATCCCAGACACTTTCGAAAACGAAATTTCTCTTTTGGCAAAGCTTCGTTTGTCTTTTAAATCAGCTCGTTGCAACGTTATCGTTAAATTAATTTGTTGGTTATGTTGAGAGACTTTGGTAACGATATTTGATAATATTAAAAATTCGCTCTATTTTTTGTAGAAGATAAAGGTATCGCAAGATGATACGGAAATGGTAATAAATAACATGGAAATGAAATAAGCATATTTTTTGAATTCGTATTAAAATATAGTTGAGTTTAATTAACAAATGGTTGATACCTTACATAGCATAGCAATCGATGTTTTTACATATTTCTATAAAAGCCATTTTTAATTTCGGCTTTTAAAAATATACTGGAATGAACGAAAATAATAATTAAAATATTTGCATAACACTTTTTAATGAATAAACCTTAAGTTAAATTAAAATATTCTCGAAGGATTAAAGTATCTAAAATTTTATAAATAATTAATCAAAGTTTACTCGAGAATTCAGTTCGCTCCGCTAACTTTTGGGTTTGATTGATTGTTTCAGACTTGAGTTAGACTGTAATTTAGGAAACCTTCATTAGGATTTTATTAGGATTTTAAGTTTACTTAATTTATTAGAAGACATTTTTGTGTGAACGTAGAAGTAACAAATCATGATGATGCAAAAAATAATGCTGACGTACGACGGTACATTGAAATAAATAGACACAGTTTTGTAAATGGATTTCAAAAGGATTGCATTTTCTATGGAAGATAATTCCAGCTGCACCAAACTGTTAAAACAAATAGTTCCCAGTTCACGAATCTGTAACAAAGAAATGTTATTCACCAACTGAACATAAGATACTGATCACACCTATATCCACTTGGTGAAACTATAAATTAATATCAAAAGATGCAGAAACAGTGACGTATCGAATTTCTAAAACGTGAACTCGACCGCGCTCTGTACCGACAATGACCTTTATGGTTACTTTTATTCATGCGTTGGTAGTGTCAGAACCGGTTCTATCGAGGCTTAGGCCAACACGGCGCTTTCGTCTGTAGGCCTAAGATTATTTGTTGTTGATCGTACTTATTTGATGCTAAATGAGGTTATTGATTTTTGCTTACTTGCTTAATCAATATTTATTTAAGATTACATGTATTAGTTTCACTTCATTTTCTTTATTTCGTTTTCAGATAACATTTCTTTTTTAAATGATGATTGTAATGTTGCATCTATTATCATAACTTTTTAGTTTATTATTTTATAGCATTACTCTTTTGTCAAAATCTCCTTCAACCAGAATAGGTCGTCCGACTTGTCTGAAAACGTGTCACGTCTACAAACATTTTATATTCTGTCCTAGCAAAATTTTAGTCGTGAGCTCGTATTATTTTATAGGAAGAGTCTTGGTCGTGCCGTGAGCGGTAACTGGCCTTGCCTTCTAACTTTTCTTGTTTCCGGGAGTTACTCCCTCGATATTCACTTGTGACTCCGGTAATCGTGTTACTCGATTAACCCAAGACAGGTTTTCTTTTATACAATTAGCCACTTATTGACTTGGAAAAAATCTCCCTCTCTTTTGTGGTTAATCGGGTTTCCTATTAAAACTTGCTGGTTATTGTTGAAGGAAATCTCGGGTCTTTTAAAGATTTTGTGGGTGCCCTTGGGAGAGATTCTTCATTCAATTTTCTTTTGACTACAAGATTAGATGTATTTATATCAGTATTCGTTATTTTGTACCCGTTTACTTTATCAAAACCGACTTTATGTATAATATCATCAAAATAAGTAATAGCTTTTTAAAACATACTGTTTGCAGTGTTGCAAAGTAAAGACACAATTCTTTGCACTTCAAACTTGGCGTGCTTAAAGCCTAACGTTCTAGGTTCAACTTGAAATTTACATAGCACGGAGGGGAAAAAAATAAGCAGCGACGAAGACCAAGGCAGTTGGATGATTTACGTAGCTTGTAGCGTGACTACAGGAACGAACAGCAAATCCTTTGAATGCCAGCTAAATTAATCACACGGCTTCGAATTTTACCCGCAGAGAAGGTACAGAAAGTTCCATTGTTGAATAGAACTGAGATTTACTGGCCTGTGTCTTGAATGTAAGAAATTTGTTGTTGACACATTTGAACCGTGAATTGCTGAGGTGAATAGCGTAACCTTCAATTTTCAATTTTATTTGCATTGTAATAGAATACAATACTAGTCTGAAAAGTAAATTCTGGTTCGATAGTTCAGAAACATCTGAAGCTAAAATTTCTTGAAGCTTAACGAAAACTTAATACACTTAAGTAAAATGGAGAACAAGATAAAATGTTTACGGTCACTAACTCAAAGATTAAGTACATCGTGCAGTTAAAGTTCAACGATAAATTAGCCGGTCTAGTTAAAGAACCTTATATCTATTTAATTTTCATCTGCAATAAATGTAACTAGACACAAGTTTTACAACCTCGCCTTTGGCTCTTAGAAACCTGACGAAATCCTGAAATAAATGAAACTCGATCCATTAATCGAAAGGAAAGTAATCCCTGTAATTGAAATTGGATCTTTGAAAACATAGAATTAAATGTACGAAATAAATTGACTTTTAGTACAAAAAATACCCAGTAAGTAATAGTCGTAACACAAGTGCTAAAGAAACAAGCTGCACCTTGTTATCATAACTGGCAAAGCACTGGTAATGAAAATTTTGCTACGGCTCTAATATTTGAAATATCATCATCGGCTTAAGCAGAACGTATTAACACTCAGAAGTTCTTAATACGTGCTGCTTAAGCCGTTGGTCCCCTGGGTTCGATATCCCGGTGGGGTAAAGTAAGATTGAGTTTCTCCATCTGTAATTTTTAGTAGCAGCTCAGAGGGTTTATAGCCTGGTTAGTGGCAATAGGTTCACCCCCTATTACAAGGGACGTAAACACAATTGACGAAGTATGGGTGCACGATAAGTACAATTTCGCCTACCCCATCGGGAATTGCAGGCATGAGCTATGGTTAATTAATATTCGATTTTTTTTCCGTCCGTATGTCCAACTGTTTTTAAACACAACTAACCATATTGTATATATGTAAATACGATTTCTATAGCAATATTATATATAAAATCTTATCTAATACATAATCCACTTTGAAATACTTCTATTTCTAAGGTACTCGTTAGCTTCAAAAGGCGGTATACTTGATATAACAACATCATAATACCCTTTCGGACGATTTAACGTTTTAGTTCGTTCGTTATCACTGTAGCTATAGTGGTCGGTTCTGTTATCTTGTATGGTCATAACATAATTAGGACAAGTAATTTAATCGTCGTTAGTTATACTTAAATAGGTATTTAGTATTTATGTTTGCGATTATTTCTATTTCAAACTTGGTCTATTTATTATTAATATCCATGGGAACCACAATACAATTAATATTTGATAATGCTGCAAGGGGTGAGAGAGAATGACTTCAGTAACGATGGGTGTATTGTGTAAGAAATGATAAGGCATGTAAGGGAGTGAATACAGACGTGAAGGTTGATGGAGATATATTGTAAGGAACCAAAAATGATATAGAATTAGAGTAGGAGGATGATGTTATTAATGAATCAATTCTGTTAAACGGTGGCAAGCAAGCATGCGGTCCAACTGATGGTAAGTGGTTACCGCAGCCTATGATCGCTGGCATCACACACATCTGTACATCGATATACAGATAAATACATTTGAAATGTCTCTTTGTAACTGAAAATTAACAGCTTTTCACTAATTTCTTTTCTCTGTCCATCCGTCCGTCTGGCTGCCTGTCTGTTTGTTCCGGCTAATCTCCGAAACGTTTGTACCGATTTAACGGGACTTTTACTGACAGATAGCTAATGTTACTAGGAATAAATTAGATTACTTTTATAAAACACAAAGGGAATTCGCTGATTAAAATCTACGCGGGTGAAACTGTGGGACAAAGCTAATGTTCATTAATATTAAGCATACTCATAAATACATCTAGCATTAAAATAATACCTTCTCAAAACAAAATCCTACCGTCCCGAAACATTCTTAAGCCTGTGAGGCAATATTGTTTAAGGAGAATTAAGTTTGAGCACAAAATAAAATATGGAAATTTAATTAGTTACGCTTAAACGGATATATTCCGCGGAAAATGCTTATTTCGTAACTTATGTTTCAGAATAAGATTCTATAAAAAAGCTGATAATGATTCAAGCTTCGAATCTAGTCAATTCGGTTGAAAGTATTCTTGTATACCATAATTATGGTTTAGAGAACCATAATTATGAATCATTCATTACAATTTGTAGGACTGTGAATTAAGAATTACAAGAATTACACTTATTTTATTCTATTCTGACTATAACGTATCAGTTTCCGTTCGGTCTTGATCCGTTCTGTTCACCTTTAACAGTCATAATTGTGGGATTGTTACTATTACTGACTGATTGCTTAACGCGACCGTGAACTTTACTGTTCGAGTTTAAGTCCGCTTAACAATTGATCAATCGAAGATAAGTATTCGGATATATTTAAATAAAATTATTTTAACATTTAACGTTTACAGTGTCAAAAACATAACAGGTTTTCGGATCTTCGTTAGTGGTCAATCAATTAAAAGAGCTACTGAGTTGATTTCATAACTTCCTAGTTCTAAATATAATTGGCAATTAAGATGGTTTAAATTTAATTACACAAGCAATTACTTACTGCTCATCCGTATTCAAAACTGCTCGGAATCAATCAATCACTCGATCAATCAGTCGATATCTAGATTTAAAACTTCTTTAACTGCTTTATCACCCAATCAGCTGTGGTATACCGTATGCAGATCATTCGCTCGATAAAAACTATCCTATAGACGTTCTACTTGATTATAGAAATAAAATAATATAGCACACTTTCCTTCATACGGGAACATAAACGTATCTATCTATCTATATACATATGTATATATATTTTACCTGCGATTTTGATTGTGTAATGATTTTCAAGCTATGTGACAATCACCGGGTCTTACTCTCTTACCCACAAGATGGCGCAACATGTCAGTTAGATCACGCAATTATCAATTTTTCATATACTTCTCACCTGACAAATCACAAAACACTTTCCCATCAATAATGTTTATATGTATAAGTTACATCAAGCTTGGTGTGAAGTGAAACTCATCAATATAATGTACAACTACCGCTTATATTTTTCTCATAACCTTCATATGTGGTTTCATGAACTTAATGTCCAGTTCATATGACCTTTATTAACATCATGAATATTACTTGTTTGCAATAAACAACTATAGTAATTACAGATGCAACTCACACCGAGATTAACCACGTTTTACATCTTTTAACCATAAGGCAGTGTTTCTATAATGTTCTTTTAATCAACTGACGTATTATATGGTCATTATGTTTCCCGGTCGACTAACCGGTTTGGTTGGTAAGAGATAAAAATCGTTCGATGCACTCTCGTTTCTTGTTGACATTTACACTCTACCTATTCGACTGATGATATTGAATCGATAATCGCACTGGTAATCGATATTGACGTAGCTCGATGTGACGAATCAGAAATGTTTGTGGCTGTTCGATTCCGATTCCTGTCTTATATACCTTTAAGGTTTTTGTTATGATGAGATAACTGTACAGTGTTTTTTTCGTAACTTAAATATTCAAAAAGAGAATTCTAAGAGTCTAAGAACAGCGGAGAAGTATAAGGAGTCCGGGTAATCTGCATGAGGAAGCAACTTCTTATAAATATGGCCTTGAACTTCAAGTATTCGAGGTGAACTGGTTTGAAACTGAACGAGTAAGTACTTATTGAATACCTTTTAAGGGATATGATATTAACTCACTGACTCCATTCAGGTTGGCGTTTAATTTTGTGCATGAAATTACTACACAAGATAATATCACGTGAAATTTCTAGGAGCAAAAAATCCGAAAAAAATATCAAAACATTTTAATTACCAAATGTCTTTACACACTCATAACCTTCAGACACGTAATCTTCTCGACTGAAAATGTTCTAATTATAATATTAATTCAAGTCTTGATTTGAATATTAAGGGAATATTTTCTAGCTACGAATTAAGAAGAGTTAAATACTGAATTTTCGATAACAACGAAGCTTCTACCTCTTAGGACTAATTACACATTCACGGGCCAAGAACGTTCAAAATTTTGCTTCTAATTGACGACTCGACGCGAATTCTACGATCTTGGTAACGAGCTTCACAATTAAATATTTAGCATTTTCTATCAAATATTCCTTTGAGAAAACCTTTGATTAAACGAATAAAATTTAATTATAAAGCCCACTATTTAATTCTACTGATACAAACGAACTTATCAGAATAATTCAACTGTCTAGAAGATTACCTTTACGACTCATTGAGAATTAGATACCTTTGTGTTTTGTAATTAGAAGAAAATCTGACAAGCAAGTAAGTTCACCTAAATTCTAAACATTTACTTCAACTTTGACAATAAACCAAGCATTAATGTATAAAGCAGACAGGCCAGACAGAGACTGAAATATGTAGATGACTTCGGATTTATGAGGAAAGCTCGGAGAAAATATGGAGAGACGCAATCCCATTCAAACTTTTTTCAACTCAGATGTAATATAAACTTGCAAATTGATAAAGATTTCAAACAAAAATATCTTGCGACTGTCTCCTTATGTTTCTCTGTTGACACTGACGATACCAGATGGATTTTGGTATTTGGAATATCTTTTGGCAGGATTTTGGCATTGGTACAGCTGATTAAATATTTGGAGGATGTTTAGGCAAGTTTAAGTTGTTCATCATAATAATTTGGTCGTATAATTCATTCTTCTATTTCCTCCCATCTCCATCAACCATTTACACTTTAAATCTAACACATTAAGCAGGTTTTTGCAGTGCTAACAAGCACTTATTTTGACTTAATAATCTCTTCCCGATTACATAATACCATGTTAATTTTAAACCAACTTAAGTCTTGATACTGAAATAGAAAAGCATGGTGTAACCAAGGATCAAACAAGGCTATAAAATCGAACACCAAGTAAACAATTAGACGTACGACATAAAAAGAGTGTAAAAAACCCGGCAGTCGAGAAGTAACTCGTTACAGCTATCGCTAATACTCTGCCAATATTTGTTCTGGAGTCTCCGGGGATCGGCACAAACACTAGCGTACTACGGATGCAGTCGGCTTGGAAACTAATAGTGTTATATTCAATGCATATCGTTAGCTCCAAGCTATTTTAGGCTTGAATATCACAGTTCACTTTAAACTGACTTCAAAAGGAGGTCTCATTTTTAGCTTCAAGATCTTAAGCATTTATAACTTTTGTGTATAAATTGCTTAAAAAGATTAACTATGTGTGTCAGATATTAACACTACTTTTAGATTTTACAATCACTATTATTTTTATCGTGCAGTTTTATATGTTCATCACATACAGTTTTAAAGTCTACAAAACGTGAATACAAAGTGTTTAGAAGCTGCTTACCTAACACAGTCTTTAGCGCTTTAAAGTGTAATCTAACATTAAAACCAAAGTAATGATTCGGTAAACCCATCGTAAAACTATTATTACCGATGTATTTAAAACGCGGCACTCGAAACCGCTCTGTAATATAACGGGCCGTACGTAGTTTTTATTAAACGCATGTGAGCAATAAATTCAACATTTACTACGTCGAAAACTCCGCCACTTTGTTGGTTTGGGTGTAAATAAAAAGTTCAATTTACAACTACATACAAAGTATTGCGGCCAGTCTGCATCTGCATCCGTTTCGGACCATATTGATTGCTACCATCTGCGGCAATACGTGCATATCAAAACATTCTGAAATTTCGTAGCATAGACAAGTGGCGTCCCTAGAGGCGAACCAACTTCCCACTTGAAAGAATTGTTTAAATTGCAGCTACCAACAATTCTAACATATTCTGATGCAATCTGAATACTATTAGACGAGGGAGCTGATTTTAATGTCAAAATTTACAAAACAGGACTTGTGTAGTTTCTTCCGTGATCTAACATTATATTCAAAACAAATATTTCTTGACTTAATAAATATGTAAAATTTTCACCGCTTTATAAAAATATTAAAGCTTTGCCTCTAATTAATATGAGCACTTTATACGGGACTTAACGTTATAAGCCAGTTGCAGATCCGCTTACTGCGGTAATAATGATAAGCATTGATTAAATTGACGCAATCGATACGAATAGTTTGTAAAGTGGAAACTAGTTACGGATTCCTATCACATCGTAACCCAGAACTTAGGCTAAACGAGATCGAGTCAAAAGCGTGGATCTTATTGAGTGTTCCGTCCCGTTTATACCGGCATCTATTGACTCTGTAATGTCTCCCATTTCCCGAACACACCAGCCTTCTGGAATAAGAAAAGTTCTGGCGCTCTTGCCGAGGAAATGAAAGAAAGGAGGCCTTTTCGAGACGAGCGCACTAAAGTTAATACCTTTGATCTTACATCCAAAAGTTCGAATTAACTCGAACACAAAGACAGTGGTAGCCATCTGTTTAGGACCCTAGTAACTAATTCCAAGTTTAATGAGAAACCCTCTTAAGAGAAATAATTCGATTTTGAATACAGCATTCTTGGCAATTTGCACCAGTTACCTTTTTGATGTCCGGCTAAATTAAATTCCTTTTGTGTAGCAGCGCGTTCAGTTAGCCTTAACGTTGAGACATGGCTATTACGATACGTTGGGGGCAAATGATGAATCATTAGCCATTGCTGTCTTATGCCCTTTAATACTGTCATTAGCGTAATTGGTTTGCACTGTAGCTGTTCTAGCGGGAACAATTTCTTTGCGTGGTATCGATCCTAACCCCCATTGTTAGGTCGCGTCCGTCGAGTCAGCACATCAAACAATTTACTTACAAGTGTATGATTTCTTTATTACGGGCCCTTTATCCTTTTGTCTGCCGGCACTCAGTTCTCTCTTGGAAAATTTTCTTTTATGCCTTTCTGTATCTTACGAGATAAGAATATATTGAATTTTGAAACATAAGGTTTCCCTTTTTATTTTTGTACGGGATCCGTTTATTTACACACCGAACAACATCGAGTGATTCCGCCGGGTCTATTATGCGAATTGATATTTGTTTCGTACGTGTTTTTATCTGGAGCTTTTTCAAAGTTATCTACTTACATTCGGAGTCGAAAAAAGAATTGTTCCAGTTCCGAAGTAAACAGTAAAGCACTTACTGTAATGTGTTTATAATTACGTTTCTATGTAGGTTTCGTCGGTCGTGACAAAGAACATGGCTGTGTCCCGCGTGTGGCCATTTGTCGTGATTACAATAATAGTGCCTACATGGTGAGCGTCAAACTAGAAACAAATGGCGTTCATAGCGAAACAGCTGATCAAGGCGTAATGAAATGCCGCTATACGATATTATGTCAGACCATTATCTGTGTAATTAAAACCCTTACGAGTGTTTAACGAGAATACGCGGCCTGGTCTGCAATAAACCTCGAGCATTCTTGTAGCGGAGTTCCCATGCGCCTGAGAGATCCACATTTAGCCCCGTTAGGACAAATATAGTGCGTCGCCCTGGTATTATCAGATAGGTACGCGGAAAATTACTGTGCAACTCACCAAGTTTTTATTCCCACTATGGGTGTTATTATATAAAATTGCACCTTCCATTCTGATGTCATTTGCCACTTAAGTACCATATTCACGGAGCTCTATGGATACCGTTACCAATTGATTGGGTTATTTGTGATTTCGTAGATTTTGCATGCCACGCTGGATTAAACTTTTTGCTATTAATATCCACCGTCAGCAAGTACTGTAAACAAGTATTAAAATTCGATTACTTTAAACTTACCAATTCATTTGTGGTTTATTGAACTTGCTTTTAAGATCCTTTCCCATTTTTTCCACAAATCACGTACATAAATTTAGTTTACGTTTTTTGCAAACACTTTGCATTGTAATTATCATTGTAGAATTTTATTCGATACATGAACTCATACTTGACCTATGATATCACCGGGCAAAGCAGTCAGGAAATGACTAATTTCAGCAAAAACTAAAAAATATATAGAGTTCTAATTGGCGTAAATGATAGACCACATTATTAACCACTCAAATCCAAACAAAAAGACAATTTTGGACCATTTTTTCTCGTTCTTCGATTGCAGCAAGCGAGAACCTTGAACAATATACTTTAGTTAGGTCAATATAAGGTTGAATATGAAATTATAAAAAATGCCACCGTGAAGGAGAACACAATTATTTAATGAAAATTATTTCATGCAATTCCTTTATCAAATCATAATGTTATTCAAAGGTTACTTCAATGATACAGTTTAAGAACAGTTCTATACTGGAGCAAAAGTAAAAAATTCTGTAGAGATACTGCTATTGCAATTTCAACATTAATACATAGACACTGAACACCGTACAAATTAGACGGCATTTGCACTTATTACTCATTATATTGAAAGTATGGGATCACCACAATTACCAACCGGTCTTTGTGTTTGCTTTCTACAATAAACGGCTTAAGAAATATGTTCCTTTCATTTTCCCTGCTTAGTCTATTTAATATTATTGAATCAAATTAAGTTAAATACAAGGAACGGAAAGACATAGCTAATATTTCCATTGAGCGCACAGCTGAATTATTGTGTATCGAACTCGACCAATTTACTATTATTTGCGTGTACTGGGGGACAGAGTACCCCTATCACGAGTTTGTCACCGATTTCGTAATCTATATTCGCTAGCATCACTCGCAATATTTGTATGAGATATTTTAGTTCTTCACGTCACCGCTGGGTGTCGCTGTTTTTTCTCATGCTAATATTCGGCGGAGACGCTAGCGAGTATAGATTACGAAAACGGTGGCGAACTCGTGATAGGGGTACTGGTACAGGTTCAGGGATCGTTTGTTTATTTGAATATCTTCTAGAATATGTTATTAAGCGTGTTAGTGCACTTAACAAGAATATATGAAGAATAAGAAGAAGTCTTAGTAGCGATTGTAAGGTTAATCTGCTAGATAGTGGACCATTAACGGTTAGGTTGGCCCGGGAAGGTGGCAGCGCGATGTGGCTCGCGCTGCCTTGCACAGCGAGGTCTCCAGGGGCGGCGTCACAGCTGCCCCGGGGATGTGCCCCGGCAAAGTGTGGGGGGACACCGGTGCGTTCTATCAGAGTACCCGGAGTCCCCCCTGAGCACTGAGGATGGCCACCGGGGGGGTTTTAGTGCGGTAAGAATCCCACATACCTCGATCTGCCTCTGCCTCAAAAGATGACTGTTTTATATACAAGTAACATAGATATTCAAGAAGATGTTAAACGTCTAATCTATATCTCTATCGAATAGTGATATTTTTATGTTAAGCTCAAAATTCTTTAACTATTTTGCTTCGATTTTGTTCCTAAGAATGTTTTTTGGCTTCAAAAGAAATATTGCCATTGTTGAGTGCCAGCAATACGTAGGTATTACTTTCACAAACAGCAAATTGCTCGTGTAAATAAATGCATGTAGAATATCTTTAATTAGTCGTAGCAACCCAATGATCTAAATGTATATACTTATAATAAATTAACATTGAATAAATGTATTAAATATAATGAACGTTTCCAGAATTCATCGGTGACTAATAATTTGTTTAGTCCCTATTGTATGCAATTCATAGATCCGTCCTTGTTTGCATAATATTACCGGCGTGATTGAAATTGCATATGTTAAATTAATTCCTGTATTGCTAGATAATATTGTCTTATTAAATACGAATATAATTGAATGGACATTGTATATCCAAGAGGCAATAGATCATTATTGAAAAGAACTAAAATTTGATACATATGCTCACGCCTGTATTCCCCGAAGGGGTAGGCAGAGGTGTTGTTATCACAACACCTACTTTTCACCGAATTTGATTAAGTGCCAACGTGACAGATGGTGAGTCTATCGCCGTCTCAGGCACTATACATACGTCTTTGAATGACTTCTCAGAAATATGCAGGTTTCCTCACGATGTTTTCCTTCACCGTAAAGCACGAGGTGTGAAATCACTGTACATAAGTTTTTTAGAAAAACTCATTGGTACAGGCCCCGCTGGGATTCGAACTTGCGTCCCGAGGCCACCACGAAAGAATTTGATATTTTGTATAAAATATTGCAGTCATGTGTGCTATTTAATCTCCCAATAACAACTTGGGTGTATTAAAGTATATAAGCAGTCCTATAAATTTGCTAAATTCCCCTTAGGTTACGTGAAATTTTTCTCTGCCATAATATCCCAGAAACCTTACGGCTGTTAGATCGTTTAAAGTCTACATAACTCTTCGAATGTCCAATTTTTCGTTATCTTGGTAAAGGATTGGTGAACGTTGGAACGAAATAGCGTGATCCCGTGTCGATACTACGTGTTGGCGTACCGTGCCAAAACTGGAATTTATTGAAACAAACTTTCCTAGCCGTAAAGCATTGGATAAATCGTGAAACGGCTTAAATTTTCCCAGATTGCATCTTGAGGGTTAATTATCGTCGCATTTTCGGGATTCTCCCGAGCTTGTTTGTTGAAATTATGGGGCTCAAGACCTCTTTTAATTCGGTAGCTATGCGACTCCTGCAATTATCCAGAATGGCTGTTTTAAGAATTGTATTTGAAAAGATCCGACAGGGATAAAAATAAATAAATATGCTCATGCTATCCCAGAAGGGTGTGTAACGACAACACCTTCACTGTAGATGATTTAGTGTCCACGTAACAGAAGATGACTCCATCGCCGTTTAAGGCACTATACCATACAGTCATATGCTGGATCCTATTCGACAAGGATGGTTCAATATTCGTTGTAACGTTCCCATGATATTCGATTTAACGTTTCTAGAATAAGCCGTATCAGCTGTGAAAGAAACGTCAAACATGCAATACGCCAATAGAGCGATGAACGTAAAACAAAACACACATGCGTATCAGTGCGCAGTTACATCACTACACGCGCACTCCTGCGCCGGGTATTAATAAACGTACACGTGTGGCTTGTGTGCGATCGGACCGAGGTTAGGGTGGTGGCAGCGGATTTGAAGGGCTTGCTGTTTTGGGGTCAAATTCTCCCCAACGTTATTCAACAGTGTTTATTATACAAAACTCCCGACCTTCAAAGCACACCGGAAAAAAATACTATTGCAAATCCTCAAGCTAATGAATCGATAATCTTTAGAATACCGAATGATTTGTACTTGATGTTCATGGCGCTTTAAGTCTTCCTACGTCACAGATCTTGCATAGTTATTAGCAATCACAAGCAATTTGTTTGAATGTTCAATATTTTAATTACATTTATTAGTTTTAATAGCATTATATATTTATCGTTATCGCTTTAGCTCATTTACTGTGCGCACAACTGAATAGTGCACTAGCGTTCATATCTCAGCGCATATGTGTGATAGCAACACATGGGCAGTAACATAATATACAATAAACATATTGCACCTAAATCATATACATACTTCCGTGTTATTACGTCCTCATATTCCATTACTAGTATCATCTAAGCTTGATTTTGGCTCATCAACATCCTAAATTATTCTTAGAGATGAATTATTCTGTGACGGATAATATTTAGCGTGCGTCTAGGATTATTCTTTGACAGTTCTCAATTTATATTTCACTGGTCGTTAGTATCAAACACTGAATTGAGATCATTAAATTCATTTGCTGCCTAAGTCATGTTACTTCTACATATGTTGTTAATATTGTTTATATTTATTATTCACATTAGATTGATGGTTCGATGCATGTTAATCTGCGGTAAACCTCCTTTTATTTGGATCATTTAATTCTAGTGATTAAATTTTCTGTTCTGTTTTGATTTTCGAGGACACTGATTCATGCGAAGGATTAGTGGTTTGTAAATTCAGAGCATGTATTAATTTGTTATTATTGGACCGAACCCAGATGATACTTTTATGGGACTATTGACATTTATTTCTATATCAATCTAGTAGTTATGATGGCCAGTTTTCATTTCGGTCCAATCATCATCTGTAATACATTACCTGAGTAATGTATTATTTTGGTAAGTTACTTTACTATCTTACACGTTGAATAAAGCTTGTAACATAGTTTAACTGAATCGTAAAATATTTTACCAACTACAAATGCATTAATATTTTTAGACAACAACAGTAAATACGTTGAATTACTTACAATTTTACAGCGTATGAATAGTTTATTATGTTTATGATGATAGACGCACTGACAGACATAAATACTGAGTTATTATTAGTTAGATATCGGCTACTCGTGCCACGATAACTACAGAGAATGTATATAACTTTGTTGATACAAAATTTCCGACTGGTAAACACACGTGTAAAGTAATTTTTATCTTTAGCATGTATTGCGTTGTTGTGACCACAGTGAAGGTTATTCATGATATGTGGTGCATCATCAGAGACATTTTTATTACTCGTGATCTTTTTTAAATAATGTCCTGTAGAGCCGTGGTGGCCTTGGGGTTTGAGCAGTCACCTGCTACGCAAGCTGCGCAAGTTCGAATCCCAGCCGGGCGTGTACCAATGAGTTTTTCTAAAAACTTATGTGCCGTGATTTCATACCACATGGCTTACGGTGAAGGAAAATATCCTCCTTTTCTCCAGAGGAAACCTGCATATGTCTGAGAAGTAATTCAAAGAGTTATGTATGATGCCTGAGACAGCGATGAGCTCACCCTCTGTCACGTTGGCACTTAATCATATTCGGTGAAATGCGGGTGTTGTTGTTATAACACCTCTGCTTACCCCTTTGGGGACCCTTCTGGGAGGGCGTGAGCATATTTATTTTATTTTATGTCCTGTAACCAAACCTGTCTATGACTAGTCATCAACTGTTCAAAGAATTCGTTATACAACTATTTTCTTCAACACATGGTAGGTACTAGGACACTAATTGAACATATTTTTAAGCTAACTTATATATATATATCCTGACAGCCGATGGTCTAGCGATCGCAAATGCTACTTCGGATCATGAGGTCCTGGGTTCAATCTCCGAGTCGGGCAAAGTGTTATTGAGTTTTTCCACTAAGAACCTGGA
Organism: Watsonalla binaria; assembly: GCA_929442735.1. Lineage (NCBI taxonomy): Eukaryota > Metazoa > Arthropoda > Insecta > Lepidoptera > Drepanidae > Watsonalla > Watsonalla binaria. The sequence continues at coordinate 10,266,165 of OV838934.1, read as the reverse complement.
GTCTGGCTAGGTTGCCCGGAAGATGGCAGTAGGCTCGCCTTTTGCATGGGAGCTAAACCTTACTTAATACCTATTTTTCTTTTCATGCTAATTTTGAAATATTTTATTATTGAAACAGGGTATTAATTAACATAGCCGTCGTAAAAGCTGTCATAATCATAACTAAACTATGACGTAGTCATGTCTCATAACAGTTCACTCCTCCCCAACCGTTAGTTAACACTATATGTATGTATTTATAAGCGTAATTTCTACTATTTCCACGTTAAACAAACACATTATAAGGTTTTTAAACACTTTTAAGGCGCACACTCGTAATTTAAGTGCGATAAACATCTGCATATAAGCAAAATACGTTCCTAACGTGAAAAACAGGTTTAATATGCATCATAAAAACGTAGTAAAATGTCCTACCGCGTTTTAACTTTATGTCACTTTAGGCGCTTAACCTGACTTTGTCTGCGTGAAATATTAATTTATAATAAATAAGATTACAGTGAATTTTGATCCATTGAATTAAAGTACATTTATGAAACTAAGAATTATGAAAATGATTTTTTCTGCTACGTTTTTGTTGGGTACAGACAAAATCTGTTTGACTATTTTATATAGCGATATTTCAACTGCACCGATGTGAACAACATTCGTGTTAGCAACGCATAAATTAAGCCACACCATTAATAATGCGACTTCGTGTGATTAGTGGTCATATTTTTCGTGTTTTGTGAATTTTTAGCAGAATTTTTCTCTATTTTTTTAAAACCGTATTGGACACTGAGTATTTGGGTTAATTAAAAGCTATTAATTAAAATCAAATCTGATTACTTTTATAGTATATTACAGTATAGTATAGTACAGACGGCGATAGACTCACCATCTGTCACGTTGGCACTTAATCAAATTCGGTGAAAAGTGGGTGTTGTGATGACAACACCTCCGCCTACCCCTTCGGGGAATACAGGCGTGAGCATACGTATGTGATTACTTTTATAAATAGTCTTCTTACGCCTTAATATTGTCCGCAAAGGGCGTGAGTTTCAACCCCGTTCATGTCAGACATATTCAAAATAAAAATACCTTAAATTACTCCATATAACATTAGCTATTGTGAAATGTCCCGACACACAGACAGACAGAAAATAAACATTTTGAATTCCGTATATACGGATTAGTATATGCATTTAGTGAAATTACAAACAGATACTTAGATTTTGATATTGTTTATGTATCGAATATTTTATAAGTTTGTCTGTAACATTCTTTAAGCTCAACTGCCATTTAAGTGAGAATATCGTTAACTGTTTCCATAGTAAAAGCTTTACTAAGGGTTAGGTCAATTTGCGTGAAGTGGTCCCAAGATAATTATTAATAATGACGTCACTTAGAATAATAATTAATAATACTAGTCATTGCTCCAGTGCATTCCGCACCTATCATGTTGAAATAACTAGTGCCGCATAAAACTTACAATGAATGCACAAATGACACGAAAGGAAAAACTTTATGAACTGTAATTTAGATTCAATTATTTTAATTTTATAGTAACGTGTATTAATGTAGGGGTGTGGTATTACCTGTGCTTTTACATACGGAAATGTATTAAGGAATTTTATTTAGACATAAGAAAGGCATTGGCTATGAATATGTTTGAAAGTTTATGGAATCAGCTAACTCATCATCATCACTCTGGCCTTATCCCATACTTTGTTAGGGCTTGATTCAACCCGATGTGGCTGATCAACAGATTTTATAAGAAGTGACTGCCATCTGACCTTCTTAGACCTGTGACTGACCTGTAATGATTGCCAAAGAAGTAAAATTTACAACCGGGACCAAGGCTTAACGTGCTTTCTGAGGCGCGGAGGGAACTCGGGCGGTCACCCATCCAACTACTGGCTTGGGCTAGGGTTGCTTCCGACACAAATTCCTCAAAATCCTTTCAATGAACTTAGACGTTAAAATTACAAAGCCCTATTTTAATAGAATTAACACTTTGAAATACTGCCGTCGTCAGAAGCAAAGTTTCAGAATAGTTGGTAAAAATATTTTGACTCAATTTCAACTTCAACATGACGCCATCACAGAATATCTTTGCTTCGAAGATTAAGAAGTTACCGAAGAATTCTTAAGTTTCTCAATTTCAAACAATCTTACTCATAGGAAATTTATATAAAACTTTAAATATTTTTACTTAACTTAAACCTGTAACATGAACTGTAGTGTTGAACAACGTGATACTATGGTATCTATAGTCTGATCAGATATTCGGAATACTACCAGATTTTGACGTACCTATACAGATAAATACCATACTAACTATGAATAGATTTTGGTATAATTCATCTTAATAACTAAGTCCAACAAACTGTGTTCAATAATATTCTGGCAGCGGAATCCACTCAGAATAACTAGACCTAATTGATTTAGTAAAATGATAAGCCAAATGCATAGATCAAAATGACATTGAGTAAACCAGCATGCCAATTTGGTTTCAATCAACGTCTCGCTCGCGTGCATCTGTTATAACTAGGGTAATACTTTGGAAATCTATCCAGACTGGAACATGATGCTACCGTCATGTTGCAAGTGGAGTGACGCGTATCGATTGATTGTGAGCAGTGATCTTGCCACAATACACTTGCCTGATGGTAAGCAAATCCTATCCTATGCTCCTCAAAGTGGTAAGCAGAGTACTTAAAACTTGTAATAGGGGGCGAGTCTATTGCCATTAACTATTTATCCAGACTCCGGGCTGCTACTAAGAAATAACAGTTAGAAATATCCAATAATTTTTCGTCAGGCCCGGAGATCAAACCCAAGCAGTCCAGATATAAGCTTTTACTTCTAACGAACACTCACTCACCCCAAGTAATTCTACCAGTAAATAAAAAGGCTAGAAAGCAGTTTAAGTAACACTAGTATAAAGACCCCTAGTATTTTTCAAAGTAACCATTCCAAATCACAAACTGAATAAATAATTTTCATATGGTGGATGTATTGTCCTAAGAGCTTGCATTTAGTTAATAATTAGAGCATTCCAAATGAGGTCTTGTCGTTGTGCAAATAGTGTTGAAATTTAATTTCGCAATTATTAATAATAGTACGAATCGCTTCGCAGTGTAGCGAGCAAAACCTCCAGATACGCGTAAGAGATTAATTGTTCCTTGTCTCTCTTATTGTTATCACAATTATTGGCTCACCAATTACCAAAGTGTTTCGAAATCGTAAAGCGTAGGAGTAACACGTGACGATTTCGACTTGTGAGTGTGAGCTATCGCCAATGTTTGCTTCTGATTACACCACTGAGTATTTGCTCCGAGATAAGTGGAAGCAAGGCTGAAAGACTAAAAAACAAATGTTTGTTCAAACAATATTTTCTCTACCCCACTTCATGTCGACACCACATTAAACAAGTTTAAAACGCAACAAAACCGCCTTAAGAGCCCAGATAATGTTTATGAGCGTTATAATAAAATTACTAAAATGCCGCCTTTGATAACGCTAAGTAAGAGCCACATCGTTTTTTTTTTTCATTCATTGCCTTTCTTTATTATTCTATAACTTTTTCCTTTATCAACTTCATATATATTTTCATCAGATTCTCCTTCTTCACTAACCTTAAGTAGTGTAAAATATAACAAAGTGTACTCACATCGAAAAGTCTTGGAAACATAAGTTAGTAATGCAGCAAGTGTGGAACTCGGTACAGTCGGCAACTTCACATGTTTTGTTCATAAAGTTGGATCCTCGGTTAGCACTATATGTATGAGTGTTGTATTTGGATCAGCATTTTTCATTGCTGCTATCACATTGCTACATTCATGTCGTTTTTTAAAGAAACCATCAATGCACTTTAAATTAAATGACTTACTAGAAAAACTACGTCCTACTAATCAATGTCAGGTCACGCCTGTATTTAAGGCAAAGGGTCATCATCACCCTGGCCTTATCCCATACATTGTTGGGGTCGGCACTTGATTCAATCCGATGTGGCTAATCACCAGATTTTTATACGAAGCGACTGCCATCTGACCTTCGCAACCCCTTTAAAGGGGAAATCTGTGATCTGGGTTAAACCAGTTGTCAGATTATTTTAGGCCTCCGACTGACCTGTAACGATTGCCAATGATGATAAATTGGCAACCGGGACCGACGGCTTAACGTGCTCTCCGTGGCACGGAGGGAACTCGGGCGGTCACCGGCTAGTCTTAGGGTTGCTTAACTTCGCTGATCGAATGATATGCGCAGTAGCAACTGTGCCACGAGCTCCTCGTTTTAAAGGTAAAAGTGTATGTATAATAAACCCACATAGTCCCAAGTCTATTGCGATTTACCGGACTCTAATCCAGACTCCGCGCTTCTAGTGGGGAATTACAAATGGAAATACCCAATATGAAATTGTCCGACCCGAGGATCGTATCTAGGGCCTCGTGTTCAACATTAACGCTTGAGACGACTAGACCAACGACGCTGTCGCAGCGTATAATTATAATATAACTAGAACTAACAAGCTTCACCTAGAAACTTAGTACAATAACTTTCTAGAAAGTACCTTTAAAGGTACCCAGACATACTTGATAATTATCGCGACGAAATGCACCATACTTTCTAGCTAATTATAACATAGCCGATGTATTTCAAAATTATAACGCTGGATTAAGGGAAATTGAAATTACAAGTCGTGGTAAGAACACCTGTCTTATAAATAGTCACAACATTTTGGGGATCAGTTTATTATAACCGCTTTCCGTAATAGTGAAGAACACAAGATACTAATCATTTATTTAAGGCCAAAGGATTATGTCGTAAGGCATAATTGCCTATAAAGTTAAAATCTATAGAATCAGTCTTCTTACAATAGTTTTACGATCATACAATTTCATTCCTTACAAGTAAACGTTCCTAATAATATTTATACGGAACGCCATGACCACATGCAAAACTGCTCTGGCATATTTTTTACTTCACTGAAGTAGGTACCGGCTCGTTGCCATCTGTTAGGTGTAGGCTCGCAAATTTCGGAACAGTTGTCAAATTGTCCGTTGTTTTTTGCTTGAAGACACCTGTGTCAATAATTTTGGCCCGAACTCTACATTCGTAAATCGTTTAAGGACGTGATCATATCGGTAAACCACTTGGCATTACTAGTTTTAGACTATAGTGATATTGGTATAGCGTTCATCAACGACTTAAATGTTATGCCTATGAGGTTTGAGCAGCCTGCTACGCAAACGACGTAAGTTCGAATCCCAGCGGGGTCTGTACCATTGAGTTTTTCCAAAAACATAGATACATTAATTTCAGACCACATGCTTTTCGGTGAAGAAAAACATCGTGATCAAATAAGCTTAATAATATGTACGAAATATAATTGTGATCATATATATATATCTAAGCTTTACTGAATCAAACGCAGAATCAACCAACGCTTGTGATTCAATGAACATGCATCCAATAAAAGCGTATGGACATATAAATGAAGTGATTTAATATCGCAAATACAGAGCGATGGTGGCAAGCTCACGGGTAAGGTCGTAAACGCTCCACTAAGTTATGCATCATCACGTACCCTCGGAGCTGAAGAAATGAACGAACCAAATAAAAGCAGCACACCCGAAAATTTCCTTTGAAGAGGCTTATACAATAAATCTTTTAATCCTCTTACACAATTTTATCGAGATTGCCCAGTCGAGGCCGGAGTTGCGTTTTTTTATTCGACGTTCGTAGGAGCAGGGTGCTCGCTCAGAATTTTTCCAATGTCAGTTCTAGTTCTTTTTTTTGCCTTTTTGTTCCGACGACGAATGTTTACTGAATGTCGATGCGGATTTCGTTGATGTTTTTTCTACTTATCCTTGGATTCGTTTTGAATGCTGTTTTCGATGGTGACTCACTTTTGGGTTGGCTTAAATGGTTTATAGTAACACAGTACCAATTATAATTTTATGTTTTTATATTTAAAGTCTTTTTTTGAAAGGACAAAAACATTTATAAAATTCACAAAGGACTTAAAAAATATCTTACCTCCTCAGTAAAAGATCTCCCCTCAAACTGTCAAAGTATATCAAAGTCATCAAACAAACCCACACCCTTGAGACTATTTGAGTCGCATCCATCAAACGACGTTAAAAACTTGACTGATAAAAATGTTATTGATGAAGACAGGTACACAGAATTTCCAACTTGAAGTTTAGTATAACAGACTATAACCATTGCGGAGCCACGGTGGTCTTTTTTTATTAGTATTGTTAATTTTAACATAAGGACTTATAAATAAACACTAAAGACTTTTAGAATACCCGTTGAAGCAGCAGTCTATTCTGTATAGATGTAGTAGTTAATATCGGTGAATCACTACAATCTCTCATTTTGAAGATGTTCAAAACTGATCTTTAGGGGGATCAACACTAGAATCCCCCTATGCTATCCATATCTGTCAGTATGAAAGATACTTTTTTTTTATTGACAAGGGGGAAGTCTTCAAAAGATCCCGGACCGCCCTGGGAAAGGCAGGTCGGGGTAGGTGATATTTTTACCGCACTAAAACTCCCGGTGGCTATGCTTGACTCCGGGTACTCGGTATGAAAGATACAAGGTTATCCTATGGAGTCAACAGCATTGAGGATGTGGAAGGTGGTAACCTATTTTGCTGCTGGCCTTCTACAATAAAAAATATTAAAAAGTTTGTAATTAATTTTTTTCTTCACTTTAGATTACTACTCTTGAAGTAAGAAAGAGTAAATATGTATTTTTAAGTGTAAGCCATTTTCGTGGTTTTTTTCATCATCTGGCTACACAAGCAATACAAAGAAGAATTATTATTATATTTGCTTTGCGATTGTTCAGTTTATAAATAGAAGAATACTCTTTCTTCTGCCTTCTTTTTAAGCCAAGAAATTTTACGAATTAGCTGTATTTACGATTAAAGGAGAAATTTTGAAGATTAATGCTAAATCAAACAGCAACGAATGTATGGTGGCAAGATTGATATCTCGTAACCATACGTCACGGGAGTCGGTTCCGATAATAGTAATGCTATTGCGACTTTGCTGCCTCATGGCGATAAATTGCCTAAGTCTTTAGTAACGAATCGGTAGGTTTCTGATGTTTTTGCGTGGGAATTATGACCATTTCTCGTAACAGTTGCGCTTTTTCATCGTCTTGGATACTTTTTGTAACAAGCTGGTTAGTAACCATATTCATGTTACTTATCACAATATTTTCTACCAGATGATTTGTTTTTAATTTTCTTTTGCGTGTCTTATATTTTATTCGCCTACCTTGGGTAGGATATCTCAATTTAATAAAATGTCAAGGGATTAAGAATTTCAATTTCATATGAATATGAAAATGATTTATTACAGATTAGGCCCTGGTAAGGCACTTATGAATGTCGAAGAATTTACCACCGGTTCGGAATCTAGCCTTCTGAGAAGAACTGGCAAGAAACTCAGTAGGCATTTCATTGCATAGCAAATAATCATATGTATGTTTATGAAAATAGAAATTGCAAGGTGGTTTTAGCAATTTTTTACGCAACTTTTTGTCTATCGCCCCTATGTCGTAAAATGTGTTATTATCTCGAGGCATATGTTATTGAAATATACTTTTTTATTATTTCCATTATCTCAACACACATTTCCACCCACATCTATGAAAATCAATCAAACTTGTAAGCCACAGTATAAAAAGTAATTTACGTACCCACCACTAAATCTGTTTTAAATAAAAGATTTTTATAAATATAACAATGTAGGCTATAATTATGATAATTTAAAATATTTACAAGCAGAAAACTTGGCCCAAATCGGTGTCTCTCGGGATCGTGCCAAGAAGGCTGGCAGCATTGCTACGTTGAATAGCAATGCTGATTCTCTAAGCGTAGCTATCTGTAATTTTTTTTATACATCAGTACATCTTTATTGAAAACAAAGCTTAATTTAATATTGAGTTAATTTTTCAAAATCTTCATCCCTCTAACATTGAATATTTAAAACCAAACCTTAAAATAAAAATATTGAATTTGCATGGCAAATTTTTATAACGAATAATATTAATATGTTTCTACGTAAATATATTTAAGTAAAACAGGGTTACCCCATTGATTTATGTTAACAGTATGAATTAATCTGTGCTTGCAAAATAACTAACAATAAATTTTCTGTTTACAGGTAAATAACCGTGTAAATTCAGGAGCACCTTGGCGCAATTGGTGAGACGTACCTCGTATATTACTACCGTACTTAGCCGTATTTTATATCGAGTCTTTACTATCTACCGCCTGGGTAACTATAGTTTTAACTATAACAATAAATTCACTTGAACTTTGTTCATTTTGCAACATAACGTTAACTCCTTTAGTTGTTTTAATTACTTGAGCTGTTTTGAAATATTTTTCATTATCTTACTTTATGGGTGTATCCTTAATGCCCAATTTCCTCTCAACTTTATATCCAGTATTAAACTGTAATTAGGTTAAGTTAAGTTTGAGATTAAGTGACTGTTACGTTATAATATTAACACTGGGATTTATATTTACAAATATAAAAATACAATTTAAAGTCTTGTATAATGGCCTGTATAGCCTAGACCGCTGGTGCTAGAGACGTGAAATTTGGAGGGTGTTTCCTTAGCGAGATATATTCACAAAATTAAAAAGGTTCTGCCTAAATTCCATCCCTAGGTTTGAAAAGGGGTATTCAAAAACTGTATGTAAAATCTTACGGCAATTATATATATGTCGAACCAGGGAATAATTTACAGATGTAATGAAACGTAATAATTGTTCCTCGCTGACACGTGGAGACATCTAGCAATATAATGTTGGCAACTCAATACTTTGACGACCTGTTAAGATTTTAAATGGAGATAGATTTAACTTGAAGGCTTGACTTTGACTGCTTAGTGTACTTAAAAAATCATTACGCAAACGAACTTGAGAAATATAAAACAAACAGTATAATGTTTAATATCACTCCAGTCCAACATTAGTATGTAAAAACTTTCATATTGCCATCCAACGTTCCTTCAAAAAAGAAACACTTATTTTCATTTCTTTTTGAAGAGCTTCAGACGTCTAGGGAACAATGTAATTAAAAAGTTTATAGTTCACAAGACTTCGCTGTTACTACATTAATACGTGTATCGCGTGCATCTACACCTACTATATTGAATTGTTTGAGCCCATAGTTGTTATAAGCATTGGAAATGCATGGTCATGTCTTAAAAATAGTGGTTAGCGTGCACAAACCTTCTCTTTAATGTTTATTTTAGTTTGTACAATAACTATTTATTAGCGGACTGGTGAATTGCATGCAGAGTGCAGACTCGTTTTTCGTCCAACTTTTTTTATGAATATTGGTACACGTATCACGCTAATTGATAGAGTTTTTATGTTAGTTTTTGTTTGGGTTTAATAGATTACAGCGCTTTTATTATCTGCGTGTATAGTTCTGTTTATATTAACATTAGTTTTTATTTCACTGGGTTTCGTTTGAAATCAAGTTTAAGGTTATGTTAAGGTCTTCAAATTTTTGCATGACCTGGGGGCCAAGTATGATCGCTTACGCTTTAACGTTCAATTTTACGGTGCAAAATAAAACGTCAAAGCTCAGTTGTTCAAACGCTGGGCCAATTCCATCATGTTAAACCAATGATGGTAGGCCCTCAGTAACATATAAGAAATTTCTGTGATACAACCAAGGAGGTCTTAATTACATACAACAAAGCGTGCAGTCCTGATTCGTAAGCTACTGCAGCCTATGAAATCCCGGTGCTAACACAATGACAACTATAGCTGATACTGCGACGCACTCCTACTCCCCTTCATGAAGCACTAGATTTCTCAACGTTTTCTTTAAGTAATGCCAAGTGCACTATACTATAACTCTTTGACAAATGCATATTCTCGTAATCGGCCTTCTGGTCCAACCTTTACCCTCCCGATAACTATTTAAAACATGAACATCACCCATTACGTAGATTAGTGTTTTATTGAGTCCAGACGGATTAAAAGCTGCGCTAACAAGTCCTAATCTAGGCTCAGCGTTAAAACATTATTTGTTTCCTGTTCTATGTCTTTTAAAGTGACATATTAATTCGTTCGTCAACTGTAAGTAGTTACTTCCTCATTAACTGGTTTGTTATTATTTATCCGACCACTTAACTGACTCCTGGAGTCACCTCAATATTTTAATAGGCCAGTTAATCTTTATTAGGTACGCTATTTATACATACAGACAACCGTATCGTTGTGTGACGTATCTATTGCACACTTGGCTCGTACACGCAATTCTCATTACGCAGTTGTAATAATACTGCTGTTTGTTCGTTTAGCTACTTAGCCAGTAATATAAATACTGGTGTGATTAGAAAAACATGGTTATTGTATTTACAACGTTCTTGCATATCCTTTTGTATTCTCACAAGGGTATTTTTCACTGAATATTAAAATATTGCACATCGGCGAAACAAACGAGACAGTCGACACATTTCGGCTTCGTAGAGCTTTGTCCAAAATCGAAGGGGAAAGATGCTTGCAACCTTGTGCGACATGACATAATAGAAGGAAAGGTAGAAGGGAAGAGAGGAAGAGGAAGACCAAAGATAACATATATGCGATAAATTAAAGAAATTTTAAGATTATTTTGTATTCTTTAAATTGTATAATATTTTTGAAAAGAGTAATTACTGAGTTTCTTGCCATGTTATTCTCAGTAAAAGCAACCTTCCGAACCTGGCGGTAGCACGTATAATCCTGTATAATTGTGTCATTCTGACGATTTGAAAGTGCTTTGTAAAAAGTCTAATCGAATAAAGATACTTTTGACTTTGACTTTGACTTTGAAAAGGTGTCTGTCATGACGTAGGTAAAAGAGTTGGACTTGACAGAGACAAATAAGAAGAGTTGCATCGGTTACACCGACAAGAGTTATTACTCTTAAATTCATGATGATGAGAGCTTGGTCAGTATCACACAGTACCTATGTGTTAGGTCGATGTGCAATATGTATATATCTGGGTACTTAAGTATTAACTACCTTCGTCGTCTCTCAATCGACTTCTTCCACTATTTCTACTCAATCAGGTATCCTTACGATATTTTCTTCACCGTGCAGCTTTTGATATTCATACTTCTTATCTTTGATGTAATATATTTTGTTTTGGAGTCTCTCACTGCATTATCTAGACACTTGCAACGTATACATACTCGGAATCTGTGAGGTTGTAGATATCGCTCGAGACCACTTGGTACCATAAAGTTTTACGATCAAGTCGGAACATCTCGTGAATCTTAATTATTATTTAATCTTGTCCTCGTTCATGGTGGACTATATTTTTGTAATTATAACATACCATACCATAAGTAATCATAACGTGGTATGGTTTGGATCGATATATTTAGAATGAGATTACACGATTGTTAAAATTAACGACATTGCAATCACACATTCAATATTATGTGTGAGTTGTCCCACTCCTGCATTCGCTGCTGTGATCAATGTTATATGAATTTTATATTATGCCCAGAGTAGTGACATGATTACAGCTGAATTTCTTGCCGGTTCTTTTAAGAAGGCTAGTTTCCAAATCGTTCCAACAGCATAGATATAATAAGTAATGTATTTTGTGCAAAATTAATAGGAATCTTAATAAAATTCAGCGAAAGCAACAACAACGGCAACTCCTTAATTAATGAAAAACTTGAAATAAACAAACTTTACGTATCAATGGAAAATTATAACGACAAAATAACAAGTTATGAAATGAAATTTGACATGCTTTGTTTATAATCACAGAGGCCGTATTGTGCCCATTGAATTTCCTTCAAAGTCTTGACAAATTGAAACAAACTGTAAAGTAGAGTCTCGAAGTTGGACGGTAACTGCCTCCGAATGGGGGGCAGAGCCCATTAATGTAACAACTTGAATTAAATCACTCGAACCTTTAGCTTGTTGAGATTTTTCGAAATCGATTGGATAACTTCATAATTTTTATCATAAAAAATGATTTGAAAGATTTCCTGCTTTCTAAGCCGTAGTGGCCTCGGGATTTGAGCGACGGAAGTTCGAATCCTAGCGGGGCTCATACCAATGAGTTTTTCTATGTAGGTAAAGGGAACATCGTGAGAATACCTGCATATGTCTGAGAAGTAATTCAAAGGCGTATGTATAGTCTCTGAGACAGCGATGGATTCACCATCTGTCACGTTGTCACTTAATCATATTCGGTGAAATGTGGGTATTGTTGTTACAACACCCCTGCTTACCCCATGAAGGACCCTTCTGGGATGGCGTCTTTCCCCCAAAGTAGCAGTTACAGATGGCGAACTTTTAAACTTAATAAACTTCACATTACCTCAACCAATAACAATAAAAGCTAGACTAAGCAAAGTTACAACTACTTCAACTTAAAAGCGTCCTGAATGAAACGATCTGATATGAATATAAAAAAGCGCTACTGTAGCCATTAACTTGGTCCTAGAGGTGTTCTAGTCTAGACTAGTTTTGTTAGTAGAATCAATACTGTATCTTCAAGAGCGATATAGACAGAAAATATACAGACTATTTACGGTACTCATTACCTCATTTGATATTCAACATAACATGAGAAAACAAATCAAGCCAACCCTTTAGATCACATTTTTTCCCTCAAAAATTATGAAGTATAATGAACCAGCGGGAAGTAAGTTAGCATTAAGTATTCGCATTTCCAGAGCTGTCTCTGTCGAGGCAGTTAAAATTTCACTTGGCTAAGCAAAATTTTCTGTCCGCTGCAAAAATCTTCCCCTTTTAGGGAGAGGGGAGCATCAGGCGAATTCTTGCATAAAATTTACATCGAGCGGTCCATACAAATTACCATTTCACTTCTTACTCTGATTAAATGTTGTAGAAAAAATATTGCTCTCTAAATGGAAGAGAAAATTCTCGGTTTGAGACTCATTAAAATTGATGTTTTGTTTTTTTTGTCCACAGTCCTTCTCCGAAGAGCGATTTCCTAAGTTTTGCATTTGACATTTTTAGGTTGGTAGCTTACTTTCGGAGTTTACATTTTATTAGGGTCATTTAAGCCACGATTTGTCAACGACTTGAATAAGGTGTCTGAGTGGAAACCGCATAGAAATTTAATTTGCGGCGTCGAAAAAATGTTAAAGCGACTGTAGAAAGTGTTCGAGCCACTGTTAATGTTCAACAAAAACGACCAAACTTGGCACTGGTGGACGCGAATTCGTCCAAAAAAGGTGTGTGTTACAACGTCTTTCACGCAAAAGGGTGAGAACACAACGAAGGCAGAGTAAAGATATTTGGCAGGCCTTTACTGGCTAATGATCCACTTGATTGTGGTTAAGTGTCGCTATAAAAATGTCTGAATGTTGCCAACTAGGAAAAAACAGTTGCCCCTCTAAAGTGACTATTTTTCCTGGCAGCCACCCGATATCATGAGACAATTGCCTCTACGAACACTTTAAGTGGAGGACAATTGATGTTTTCCTTCCCCACTTTTACAAACTCTCGTTGGATTCGTTCGGAATTGTGTTTAGAGGTGTGAAGTAGCTTGTTTACCTATTGCTATCCTTTCTTTGTATAAGGATGAAAGTGATCCTAAATTTAAAACTAAATACTATCCAGATTAGAAGCTTCTGTTGCATCATCGAATATATAAAACTCCAGTGTCGCGAACCCCACTGAAACGGCTGGACCAGTATTTATAAATTTTGTGTATGTCTGAGTATCGGTCAAATTCTATTTTCATACCCTTAAACGATAAGGGTCTTCGACCCCAAAAAATATATGGAAATACAAAGTTTGCCAGGCAGCTAAGAATCGTATAAAGTATATTTATAAAATAATAACATTAGAGTAAATGTCTTCAAAACTTATCGAATCTCAATGCTTTTTCTTTACTGTTACGTAAAATAATTCAGTCAGCTGTCATCGTACAGCATTATAGAATTGATCCCCCTCTCTATGTAGCTCGCAGCAGGTTTTCAAATCAATTTTGAATTTATAATTTAATTTTGTAGCGGTCGCGTAGCTTGGAAAATGTTTAATTTGGGCGAATACACGGGAGATATACTTTCGCTGTGCATTAACTTGTAGCAGCACTTTTTAATCTATACTGCGAAAACATCAGAAATATTTAACAATATTTATACCAAACAATTTGTTTTCGATATCTAAACAGTACATTATTAATGTACTCGAATTAGCATAAGCCTTCTATGAGGTATAATATCATTATGCGTTATGTCAAATTAAAATTATGATGGCTAATAAATAAAAATGAAATATGATAATCTATAATTCTGTTGCAATACTAGTGCCTTCAACTACGTACGTATTGCGTAAAGTTTTCCAACGAAATATGGTGGGAGTTCTTTAGGGAGCATTTTTGGGCCAACTTTATTAAAAGTTGATACAGTGAAGGCGGCCACCGTTACACCACTTCACAAAGTAATATAATACTTTTGCTTCGGACGAATAAACGTTTCAATATTCGGAGGCTTCATTAATCACAGTAATTGACAGGAAGGGGGAGTTGGAGCTTCGCCCCCCAGTTTTGTACAGTGTGATTGTGTTTTTGTTTTTATTTTTTGGCGATAACGGCTTAAAAATTTTATGACATAATTTGCGGTCGGCTGATAGGGGCACCGCTTGATTGGTTTTGTATAATGAGATTTTTTCAGTTTAATTTTCTATGAAATTGGAACTTTTAGTTGATTTTAGGAGTCATAAAATTTTACGCCTTCCGTTTGAGTAAAATTTTAAATCAACCACCGTTGCTATGGGCGATAAAGTCTAGTTACTAATAAGACTATTAGTATAACACTAGACCTTAATATTGGATTAGTAATGTTTATGATAATATCAATTTATCTTATGATATCCCCTGTAGAAATACCTATTAGTACTACTGATGTTGCCAAAACGAAAAGTTTGAGTCTACTAATGACACAAACTTTTCTGTTTGATCTGTTATGCTTATCCGGCCTATTATAGCCGTTGGCCTGAGCCGTAGCAATTTAGGGATGAATGAGGAAATATATCGTGTTTAAGAATAGGGTTGCTTAATAATAGAATTAATTTTATTACGTGTCTTTTGTGATGGGATATTGCCATGGGTGATAGAAAGTTATGTTATAGTGGTTTGTTGAATAAAAAGTCGATAAGTATTTATTCGCTTTGACGACCCTAATGTTATAAGGTTACACTGGGAAGAATATTATAACGGCTACTTTTATCATCATTACTATCATTGTCGTCTATTTTAATTAGTAATTAAGTACCTAGTTCTCAGTAACTCCGAAGCCGGCGGTACTATGTAGAATCATGACGTTCTGACAAATCTTCACAAGTAATGTGTTAAAGATATTTTGAATTTGTATTTGTAGTACATGAGAATATATCCAGGATCCAGATCGTATTTTTTTTTATTGTTGATATCACTGAAATTAGAAAGTACAATAAAACTTATTTGTTTACAGTGTAGGCTTGTTTCTCACAGTGAGTAATCATGTACCTGACTACGTAGGTTGAAAGGTTTAAGTAAAATAAATTGGAAACATCTATTAAAAGATTAATCGCACTTTCAAGGATATAGTATAGTGGATAAATAGCACGCAAGAATTGTAAACTATTTCCTATTTCCTGAACTAGTACGCGTTAAGCTACAACTGATTTATACGTAGATTTGAATGAGGAAGTATTTTTAGATCAAGCTTAGTTTTAAATACTCCAAAATGATAATTAATTTCAACTAGTATCTAAAGAAATAATTTGTAATCGTAGCCTGACAATCATTCACTATAATAGATAGATGATACGTCATAATTATTTGAAGAATACTACAAAAGAAGGAAATGTTCTCGGAGATTACTTACCAGCTGTCAAGATATATATCCAAAACTACTCGGCTGCCTGCCAGTATGGTCATCACAAAAAAATGTCATCGAGCGTAACACCATCTGTCACTCTTAATCTTTTATAAAAGCCTTTTAATCATTAATGGGTCATTAATCATAAATCAGGACAGACAACCCTGCGTATGATAGCTGTCTCGTTCTAACTAACGTCTCTACTGCACGGCTAAATAGGAAAGTGTACGGATTTACTTGACAAATTACTTTTACGCTTTTCTTGTTTATAGGGGGATGAGGGAGTATTCTTTTGGGTTCCTTACGTTGATGGGAAGCAGTATCCCCAGATGTCTATTGGCTGTGATCATTTTTATGTCGTTTAGAAGTTACGGTTGCGGTGAAAGTTTGCGATTACATTTTGTTGGAAATTGCAATTTTAAATTCCTCAAAAGCGTTTGATTAAATAACAGTTGAAATGATTTATTTTGTAAGTAAAATGTTTGCTTTTGAGATTTGAACTCTCTCCGTCACATTTACCTATTGAACTCAATCAATCTAAATAGAAGTGTATGCGACTGTGCCTACGTAAACAAACATTGCCAACTCAAAAATAAACAATTTCCGTACACCACAAACAATTCGCTAACCAAATTAAAGCTTGCATCGTGAACAGTAGGCTGAGTTGCCAGTGCGCCCTTTGCCAATTTTTCCCCAGTATTGGGCCAGTATCGGTTTGTTTACGGGAAAGTTTGCTAGAGTCATTTGGGAACGATTTTTATTAACTTTCAAGGCTCGAGAGTAGGAAACTTTATGTATTGCTCCTTTTCGTTTAACTTTTATGTTGGTACCCGGCGTTTTATAACCGTGCACTTGACTTTATCGCTTATTAAAACTCTTACTCATTGCGTATTATTATGAGATATTTAAAAAAGCTTTTTTTTAATTTTTGTATCTGAATATGTATTACTCAAAGGTGACTGACTGACTGACATAGTGATCTATCAACGCACAGCCCAAACCACTGGACGGATCGGGCTGAAATTTGTCATGCAGGTAGATGTTATGACGTAGGCATTATAAGAAAAGATGTTGATTTGTTCTTCCCCCAAGGGGATAAAATAGAGGATGAAAGTTTGTATGAAACTTTGTCAATTTTAAACCGATCGGGTCTACACGGGTGAAACGCGGGGCACAGCTTGTTTTCAAATGAGATCTTAATCTAAGCAACACTCAATTGAGAGAAATCCAAATAAAACAGTAAATACAACCTATTCAACGTCGATAAATCAAAACAAATTTAAGGGATACAATTTGAGAGGTATTAATAAGTGTATGTAATTCATCTGATTAGTCGATTCAAGTATGAAGCTACAATTACTAGTATCAAGGTAACGGGTGTAATTTAATCGTGCATTATTTCAAGTCAAATTATATCTCAACTTGGTATTAAGTAGTCTTGACTAATAGTGTCATTATTTGAACGAAAAGTTGCGTAAAACGTGACACTTTGAACACCTACGCGGGTTAGACCGTGAAGGACCGAGGCAAAGTACAATTAAGCAATATTGAATCTTATTCGTAGGTTTTTAAGAGTGAATAGGAAACTGGGTATTTACTGTCAATTTATGAGCACTAATTTGACGGTTATAGCAATAGTAACAGTTTGTTTTGTTACTAATTGGACGTTAGAGTATAATATTATAAATGGAGAAGTTTTACTGGTATTCAGTCAATTCAATACTTACATTATATAATTAAATGATTAAAAAAAATTATAAATCTAAAGTCAATGTCCGGGACCATTTTCAACAAAAAATGCTTAATTCAATTTTGCCAATATATTATGCTAGACAAGATTACTCTTAATTCGTATTTATTTATTTATTTATTATTAGGTTTGCCAACAATTCTTACATAAACAGTATACAGAAACTTAATTCTAGGGTTGCAAGCTTTATGTAGAACCTATTACAGGCAAACACCACATGCAGGTTAGGTTAGTACCCGGAGACCCCCCTGAGCAATGAGGATGGCCACCGGGGGGGTTTTAGTGCGTTAAAAAAAAAAGGTTAGGTTAGTATTTTATGATGTAGAATAAAAAGAAATCAATCGGAAGCCCGGTGTTATCTACAAATAAATTATTTGAAATTATCTTGTATTCTGTTTACACGCCATTAATGTGGCGCCAAGAAATCGGTTAAGAAACACCGTCTGCTTGATGGTATATCCAATCAGGTTTTGAAACATTTAGATAGTTTAAAATTTTTTTATGCTAAACTTGGCAGCGCCAGCCCCGGAGATAATAATTTAGGTCAGTGCTATCTTTTTGGACAATGTTTCTTTTACTTGCGAATGGAAAAAATATTATACCTAATATTGTTGTGTATTCCGCATTAGGTTTAAAATCTGTAATGATGGTGTATAAATGATGATGTGATGGACTTTGCCATGCTCACAAATATTTGTAATATTTTAGTTATTATATTTGACAATTGAGCATTTGAACTGTGTCCATAGGCTTATATTCATGAGATATAAATACTGTAACAATAACATTGTGTAATATATTTTTTAAAAGAGTAATTGGTGAGTTTCTTGCCGGGTTATTCTCAACAAAAGCAACCTTCCGAACCCACTGGTAACATTTATAATCATGTAAAATGTATTTTGTGTCCTTCTGACGATTTGAAAGTACTTTTTGAGAAGTCTAATCAAATAAAGATGAATAAAAGAAAGATAGAACAAACACAAAATCCTTTTTGATATTATTTATCTTTTCCACGACCGATATAACATATCCTCATATCAAACGTGTAACAGATCCACCAAATCAAATAACCCCGTTTCGGAATCTGTGCGTAATTCAATTGTTCCGTTTTGTTGTTCGAAGAATAAGAAACGGGTCAAGTTTCTTCGAGTCTTTCGGCCCTGATAATGAAGCGTAGAACGTATATTATACACACGTAATTTGAACACGCGATAAGTTTCATAATTTTGGTTCGAGGTTGCAATGAATTATACTACACTTGTTTCTTTTTTACAACTTTATTGAGATGTAAAATAAAACTTGGTGTGGTTATTTTCTTTATTAAGACAGCGTTTACATTAATAATGTAGCTCAAATCATAGTTTAAGCCAAAAACTTTTAAGATAAATTTGTTTTTGGTAAGTAATTCATAACCTTGTTCGTTTGTCACAAGAAGCTTCTACCAGACGACGTGCAACCTCTTTGAAAAGTTGATGAGCATCTGGACCCCAAGGCCCCAGAGTTTCAACCGCAAACGTCGTCTGGTAGAAGCTGCGCGTGACAAGCGGGCTGGGGCATTTCTCGCTCAGAGAATCAGCGTTGCTATTCAACGTGAGACACCGAGTGTTCTACTTGTAAATAGTTTTAGGGCTATATAAAAAAAACCCTGTTTATAAAACAGGCCCGTCATGAGTTCTGAGCGCTTTGAGTAGTAGTAATATGATGTGTCTATCTCTCTCTGTTTTAAGTTCTAGCGGTCGTCACGCGGTTTCACCCGCGTAGTTCCCGTTCCTGTGGGAGTACGAGGATAAAATAATTAAAAAAAAAAAAAAAAAGATAAAGCCTATATTAATCAGTGATAATGTAGCAAGAAATTTTAATATTGGTACGGTACTTTTTGAACCCATTTGTTACAAACATACTTACATACAGATCTTTACTCTTTATAATATTAGTATATATATG
Source organism: Watsonalla binaria (assembly GCA_929442735.1). Lineage (NCBI taxonomy): Eukaryota > Metazoa > Arthropoda > Insecta > Lepidoptera > Drepanidae > Watsonalla > Watsonalla binaria. The sequence goes on along the minus strand of OV838934.1, from coordinate 10,246,600 downwards.
GAATCCATACGCAGCTGTGCAACCTGCAACCTGTTTAAGAAGAAGGCTAGTTTCCGATCCGGTGGTAAATTCTTCGACATTCATAAGTGCCTTACCGAGGCACAAACTGAATTCATTTTAATTTTCACTCTCAAACAGATGCATTTCAGGAAATTCATTTCGTCCATCAAAATACGGATTGGTAATTCCAATAGCAATTCAATTAGTCAAACCACTCGGATTCTATCAAATTTACGTAATCCAAACGTTAGTGTTACTGTCGCCTCCCACGTGACAACTTTAAACATGTTTTTATAGCCATCGCAACTGTCAAACACATGCGTCATTGAGAGTGGGACTGTCACTATATTTTTTCTTTATTCCTGTATCTTATCTTGTTGATCTGTCGTGTATCTCATTAGAGATATACTTGCTTGTTTGGTGTCGGTTATTTTCGGTAGTGTTAATTGAACAACTTTGTTAGTTGGTAGTTAATAGTAGGAAAGCGTAAGTGTTATTTGATTGGTTGGGTATTGCTTTCTATCTGGACTAGTGTTGTTCTCACATTTTAAATGTGATTTATTTTGTATTAATAAAATTCTATAATTTTTTTGAAAGAGTCATCTCAGAATTTCTTGACGAGTTCTTCTCAGTAAAAGCAATCTTCCGATTCTGGCGATTTGAAAGTAGTTTCTTAAAAGTCAAATAAAAATATTTTTGTTGAGCTGAGTTAAATAAACTGAATTTGGCATCTTACAAGCTATTTTGTATGTTGACTCGAACCAATAAATTAGTTGCTTGTATATTGAATATGTTTCACGTATATCCTCATCAACTTATACCATACAAGCATCCCTATTATATTTATATGTCTTTATATTTATGTAGCATATTCTCAGTCAAACAATCTTAGTAATTCCCAAGTACTACTTACCTTTACGAGAGCCAATTTGCTGGAATCTTCTGAATAATATCACTAACATTTCATAGTGTTCTAAAATATTTTATAAGATCATTATTTTTATTGTTTAAATCCAGTGGGTTGTAAAACCATTTTTTTAGCGAAATATAACTCAGCACGTTAATATTTTTCGGCGTTTTAAGGCTTAATAAATGTCAAATTCTAACATTCAATGTCCAGAAATTGAACTCATTCGTACGCTGTTTCGAAACGACACTTAATTTAATGGTGTTATGAAATTCAATATGAGAGCTGTTTTATCGTATGAAATCCATAAACTTTATCAAATTCTTGTCTATTACTGTATTGGCTTGTTTTGATATTTGTGCTATTAGAATTTTCTGTATCTCAATGCTTATATTTGACATGTTCATCATCACCCTAGCCTTATAACATAGGTATATTTTGGTATGTGTGTGTTGGTTTGGTATGTGGTATATGTGGCTGATCCTGCTTTTTAGACAAAGTGACAGTTCCGAATCCCATTTACAACTTTGAAATGTGTCCATGGGCTTATATTCATGAGATATAAATACTGTAGCCAATAAAATAATATTTTTGAAAGAGTAATTGTTGAGTTTCTTGTCGGGTTCTTCTCAATAAAAGCAACCTTCCAGTGGTAAGATTTATAATGACGTATTTTGTGTCCTTCTGACGATTTAAAAGTACTTTGTAAGAAGTCTAATCAAATAAAGATATTTTGAATGGACTGACAGATGTGCAAAGGGTTATTTTCTTAGTATATCTCGTAGCTTTTAAATATATCTTACATTCAAAACAAGAGCCTTTGATAGTTTTCTCCATTTGAATTATGAAACAAAAAAAAAACTTGTCAAAACTTTTTGCCTGGAGTGCTAATAAATCACCGAAGGTAACAAACAAATAAATTACTACTTTCTGGGATAAATCAACGGGAATAAAAAGTATATGATTCATCATTATAGTTTCAGAAGGTAGGATTTTGGTCCTTAGCAAATATTATTTACTCCAAGCGAGCGCCAAATCACCTCAACCGGAAAAATATTAATGATAATTTTTTTTTTTATTTTGTTTTAAGTTCACATTTACTATAAATAAGTGTTATTACATATTATAAATCTGCTTCGATTGCATTTTATAAATATAACTTCTAATACTCGGTTAATTTTAACAGGAAACCGTCATTCATATCCCATAAGATCGTAATACCCTGAACCATTTAATTGTACAAAAATTAACACTCTTTATAATAACTGTTTGGGCACATCATCAAATTATTTATACGCCTTCCCCGTGTAGCTAGCAAGCGAACTATATCATTATCACCACGAAAATTGGACGTGAAACACCATAATATTATATATTTTCAACTTAATCTAAGCATATCAACAAATTTTACCATCTTGACGACTAAATAACTCTGTAATAGTCGTTCACGCATCCATTGTTTTGTAACGACTATGTAATGCGGTCGAATTAAAAATACAAGGGTGCTAAGTGAAGTTTTAATGGATGGAGGTGGTTCTAACTCGGTTGGGTTGTAGCCCAAAACATTGGATTGGGTGAATGTGGGCACGCAAAGTAATTCTGTAGAGATCCCTATCTGTTCAATGGATGGGTGTATAGTTACCAAATGAGTTTAAAAATACGATAATAGTGAAGGTTGGGTCGGCAGGTACTACTACATATGCCTTTACTAATAAATATGCCTTTTTATAATCTGCTGTTACACAACATTTTATATTCAATGTTGTGTTTCCCGATGAAGTTTTTGACAGAAACGCCCCTTGTCGAAACTTTTTTCCGTTAATTTTAGGGAGCGAATTGGGAAATTCTATATTATGTACCAATATTAGATGTATACCTATATTAATTACCGTTACATAAATAATACTTTGAATATAATTATGCTACAACTGATCTTAAGCGAACATGAATGATTGTTCATAAAAGCTTTGGATTAAAATCTTGTTCCAAAATTTCGTTAAGCCGTTCTTAAATTGAACAGTTTTATACTCAGTAAAAACACTGTCAAAATAAGAGGTTATACGTAAACATTTTTTTTAATGTAGGGCATGTCTAATTACCTGATATTCTAAATAACCGATTGAATAAAAGCTGATGGAAATTAAATATAAATAATACTATCTATTCTAATAGTATAAAGAGTAAAGATTTGTATGTAATTATGTTTGTATTGAATAGGCTCCGAAACTACTAGACCGATTAGAAAAAAATTTCAGCAATGGATAGCTACTTTATCAGCGAGTAACATGGGCTACATTTTATCTCCGTACTCCCACGGGAACGGGAACGACGCGGGTGAAGCCGCGTGACGTCCGCTAGTTGCTTATAAAATCGCTAATCATACCTCAATGTGTACTGCCCTAAAACCTGCGTGATTTAAACACGAGGATTGGTCGAAAAGTGTTGTATTTAGTAAAATTACGAGTTACAATGTAGAATCATATTATAGCCATCATAATACCGTGCCGTGTTTGATTGTAAACCAAAACGGACATGAAAGCACATGATAAAGACATCTTTATGTAAATGTAACGAATTAAATTTTATTTCTCATTGAGGGATCCAAATGAGAATATTTAACCAATGTATTTCTGCTCACAACCTATTTCATAAAACTAACTTTTACCGTGTACTCGACTGAGTTTTTTTTAATTAACATGGCAAATCTAGGAGCTATCTCTAATCCAAATTGTAGTTCCAATCAAGTCCAAAAGATTCTAAACATTGACAATATATTATTTTGAAGATGTCCAAATTGACCTAAAATGAGATCGAATAAGTACTTTTGTGGTAGAGGCGTGGCAAAAAATACTAGACCGATTTTAAAATTCCCGCATCGCTAGCTAGCTAGTAACATGTGTCGTCAAGAGTAATGAGCGCTGACTTTGAATACTCAGTAATCATTTCATGAGTCTGTCACTATCTGCATGTATCTTCTTCTTAAAGTGCCTCTCCAATTACTGAAGGTTGTCAATCAGCTCCGAGCATTTGTGTCCGTCCTTAGCGCGGCGAAACAGGTCGGTGGCACTCGCAATCACGGTCCACTCTCTGATGTTTCGTAGTCAAGACTTCTTCCTACGACCAGACTTCCTTTTGCCATCTGATGTATGGAGAATGAAATACATGATCAATTACCCTTTTTTTAACGTGGAGAATCTGTTATGGATTCACCAACCGCCACGGGGGCAACGGAAGGATTATGTCGGCCTACACCGACTACACGGTGTTCCTTCTGGTCGCTAAATGGGGTGTACACGTGATATGTCATCACATGCTTCACCGTGACCCAGCGACTGACCTGTCAGGCCGAACGATACCATTTTTTTTTTTTTTTTTTTTTTTTTTTTTTTTTTTTTTTTGTTGACGAGGGGGAAACCTTCAAAAGGTCCCCGACCGCCCTGGGAGAGGCAGATCGGGGTATGTGGGATTTTTACCGCACTAAAACCCCCCCGGTGGCCATCCTCAGTGCTCAGGGGGGACTCCGGGTACTCTGATAGAACGCACCGGTGTCCCCCCACACTTTGCCGGGGCACATCCCCGGGGCAGCTGTAGGGCCGCCCCTAGAGACCTCGCTGTGCAAGGCAGCGCGAGCCACATCGCGCTGCCACCTTCCCGGGCCCGCGCCGGTGGTCAAAGCTCCCACCCCGACCACCGCCAGCAGGCCCTCCGGCCCCCTTTTAGTCGCCTCTTACGACAGGCAGGGGATACCATAGCCATATTCTTAGACCCTGGCTATTGGGTGGACGGACCGGGGCGTGCGTTGCCTCCGCCCCGCCGTCGCCGTCGTCTCCGAGAGGGATCGGCTCTCTCCCGATCCCGCTCGGAGGTCTCCTTCTGGGACATTACCGTCTCGCAGAAGGAGACTACGGCCCTCCATGCCTCTCTGTCTGCCAGCATAGCTGTCACTACGCGTGGCAGAGAGAGGTCCTGCCCGATCCTGGTGACCAGGACTCGACGCTCCGAGCTCCACGCTGGGCACTGCTCCAGCGTGTGCTGTGCGGAATCCCGGTCACAGCCGCAATGGTGGCATTGCGCCGTCGGTTCGCGACCGATCCGATTCAGGTACTCACCGAAACACCCGTGTCCGGTGAGTACCTGCGTCAGCCGGAAGGTGACGTGGTCCTTCCTCTTTAGCCAGGGCCCGAGGCTCGGCAAAATTGCACCGACAGCGCGTTGGCGGGCGTTCTGCGGCTCACAAAGCCGCTCACGCCACGCCAAGAGCGCACGTCGGTGCTCCTGCCTCCGCACTTCAGCCGCATTAGGAGGCGCGGTTCCGTCCGCCCGGCGGAGACGGTCGTAAATACGAGCATCCATCTCCGCCAGGATGTCCAGGGGCGGAAACCGCGCCAGGACAGTGGCCGCCTCAAAGGACAGGGTACGGTACCCCCGTGCGACCCGGATGGCCATAGGACGCTGCATACTATTATACATAGTTCTGCAGCGCCTAACACCCAGTCTGGAAGACCAGACGGGTGCTCCGTAGAGAGCCACGGATCGCACGACCCCCGCATAGAGGCGGCGGACTCCTTCACTCGGCCCCCCGAGATTGGGCAGCAGTCTGTGCAATGCACCCGCTACCCTCTTGATCCGGGGGACCATGCGGCTGAAGTGCTCCTCGAAGCCCCAGCGTCCGTCCAGGGTGAGACCTAGGTACTTCAAGTACCGTCCCACCCGGACCTCCACGTCACCTACGCGAACCGACGAGCTGGGTGGTTCCCTCCCCCTCGGGAGTTTGTGGAACCACAGCGCCTCGGTCTTCTCCGGCGCTACCCGAAGGCCCAGCTCGTGGATTTTCTCCACGACGCATGCCACGCCAAGCTCGGCGAGCCGGTTGGTCTCCTCGAATGTCGCCCCGACGGCTAGCACCAGCGTGTCGTCCGCATAGCAGACGATGCTAACGCCGTCGGGGCGGTCGACCCGCAGGACCGCATCGTACGCGAGGTTCCACAGGAGTGGCCCTAGGACCGATCCCTGTGGGACCCCGCAGTACACCTCCCTCCGGTGGAGTCGTCCATCTCCGCCCACATATTGCACGCACCTGTCGCGCAAGTAGGCACGGACCACGCGCTGCAGGTAGGGGGGCACGCGGTGGTACACCAGGGCCCCCCATATTGCATCCCAGGGCAGGCTGTTAAAGGCGTTGACAATGTCAAGACTGACTGCCAACGCCACACCGCCCCGGGATACGGCCTGCGTCGACAGTGTTCGGACGCGTATGATCGCGTCCACTGTCGACCGCGCGCGTCGGAAGCCATACTGGTCTTCCGACAGGTCCGGCCCGACGCTCGTCAGGTGCGTACTGAGGCGGTCAGCCAACACTCTTTCGAGCAGCTTACCCGCCTCATCTAGTAGGCAGAGAGGACGATACGCGGAGGAAGAGTCCGCGGGTCTTCCATCCTTATGGAGGAGAACCAACCCAGCCACTTTCCAAGGCCGAACGATACCAAGCTGAACCCGACTTGTACACTATGGAGCACCAACGCGCCCTTCAACCACGAGGTCCATGCGTCGATCCATTACCCCTACCATTTTCGCTGAGTACTCATAAGTCGTGACAGCAGCTATAGCGTTCTAAAAGGCCATGGATCTATGATATATATTTTCCTTCCTGCACATTCGATTGTATTGTTATATATCTTTGTCTAACACCAAGGTAACGATATAAGGAAGACGTGGTATTATTATAGGTAGTAAACTGGTATTAATGATCCGATCGACCTCTACTACAACAATTACGTGAAAGTATAACCTTTAAGCATGGTTTTTGTTACTGTATTTGTAAATTCATTGTATAATTTATAGTACCTAGCGACTCGCCCTCGCTTCACTACGACAATTTTTTTTTTATTGACTTATCTCTCATCATCTCCCTGGCCTTATCCCATACATTGTTGGGGTCGGCACTTGAATCAACCCGATGTGGCTGATCTCTTGATTTTTATATGAAGCGACTGCCATCTGACCTTCGATTTTTTTGAACCTGTAACGATTGCCAAAGATGATAAATTGGCAACCGGGACCGACTTAACGTGCTCTCCGAGGCACGGAGGGAACTCGGGCGCTCACCCATCCAATTACTGGCTAGGGTTAGGGTTCCTTAACTTCGCAGATCGAATGATAAGCGCAATAGCAACTGTGCCAGCTGTTGACTTATCTATACTATCTATGAATATAATATGCTTTTTTCTTATAAATAATTTGGTATGGAAATGGCGACTTTTCGTACTATTTAAAGATATTGTAACCATTAAAATATTTATTTTAAGATAAGGCTACTTACTGCCTTGGTTAAATCTGCGCTACTATTATAAAGAGGAAAGATTTGTATTTTTGTGCGTATGTTTGTATTGAATAAACTCAAAAACTACTGTACTGATTTCCAAAATTCGTTCACCATTGCTACATCATCAGCAAGCAACATATCCCCGCACTCTGACGGAAACGGGAATTAGGCGGGTGAAACCGGGTGACGTCCGCTAGCTAGGCTCAATGACTGTTCTATCACATGCAATATTATTATAAATATGTTTTAACACCTTAGAAACCCATAAGCTTTTAAGATTTGAGGCAAGAATGCACTCTAACAAAACAAATTTCAAGTTATTTCAAAAAAAATCTAATACGTATTTATTAAGTTGAACCACTCAATTTATTTTGTACATACCATCCAATTCCAGAGGAACGCAAAGCTAACCGGATCTAATTTAAAAATCGATACTAAAAACCCGATCGAGATTACTCGCTTCCGCGCAAGAATTGTGTGGAAGAAAGCTATGGTTCTCAAACCTCTTGGCCCGTGGTCTAATAGATTCTTCCGAGACGATGCGCCGAGTTTCACGTATCACTTGGCAATCGATGGATGCTGTGTAGCATTTCACAATTTGTTGGCCTCTCTTGCCGTATCGATTTCATTCGTTTGAGATTATTCGATTACCTACATGTTCTGTGCTTCTGGATGTTTGAAATGGAAATATATTTTTATGGCTCGTTTGCTTCGAGACTTATTTTATATTCCACTTAAATATCTTTATATTAAGATTATATTTACGCTGTCTGTCATCGCTCAGGAATGATTTTAAATTAGAATTTCCTCACGTTATCTTCCTTCATCCTAAATCTCGCTGCACTAACTATCAAGTTATGAGAGAGTTCCAAATATCGAACGTAAAATATACCACTTACAACCGACAGTCAAGTAAATTTATTCTATATACTTAATGCGATTATGTATAATCATAATTATTACATAATTATAGAACAAAAACTGACCTCAAACACGACTAATGTAAATACCAACTACATAAATCATAATTAAACATTGACTTTTTAAGGTCATATTTGACATTTGTATTTTGTCGTCTAGCTTACTACACGACCAAATAGAATTGTGAGAAGAATATTATTTATCACAGAAGAAATCTTGAAGTTGAAACAAGTTTATTCAATATTAGGTTAGCTGTTTTTAAGAATAACATATTTTGTGGCTGAATTACGTAAAATATGTTTGAAATGAACAATTTCGTTTCAAAGGTTTCATTCTATAAAACGTGAAATTTGGTTGTCAACATTCTGGCATTAATCATAAGCACATTATTTTAAAAGAAAAGCAGCTATAATGAAGTCGCGAAACAATATTTAGGTCGCGTAAAAGGTAATTTACAATATACTAACAGGACCAAGGACTGTATGCAGATAAAAATAATATATACATTTCTCAATGTCAAACGTGCAGTCGAGGCATAAGACTAGTTAATAAATAAAATAATCTTATTAATATACGCAACACCCACATACACAACTAATATATTACTTGCCATATACAGCGCGGCTGCAAAGTCGGCTAAAGTCAAATTTGTATGCATATTACGAGTATCACTTTTTAATCTCAAACATTTAATTTGGTTACGTTTATTTTAATAGGACTGGTTTTGTTTACTACCTCTATTTATAGGTTGACTAGGTAGGTTATGGGTTGACATTTGGGCTGGTCACTAACCTAACAACGAGGGTAAATGTTACATACATATGCTCACGCCTGTATTCCCCGAAGGGGTAGGCAGAGGTGTTGTAATCACAACACACACTTTTCACCGAAGATGATTAAGTGCCAACGTGACAAATGGTGAGTCCATCGCCGTCTCAGACACTTTACATACGTCATTGAATTACTTCTCAGAAATATGCAGGTTTCCTCACGATGTTTTCCTTCACCGTAAAGCAAGTGGTGTGAAATCACTGTACAATAGTTTTTTAGAAAAACTCATTGGTACAGGCCCCGCTGGGATTCGAACTTGCGTCGCTTGCGTAGCAGGTCAAACCTCAAGCCACCACAGCTCTTTTTTTTAAATTAATTTAAATTTTATAATACATCTTTATGGAATTTATAGATATATATATACATTCATACATACCGGTTTCTCTCAGAGAGCTAGTTTCCGAACCGGTGGTAAATTCTTCAACATTCATAAGTGCTTTAGCAGGGCCTAAATTGAATAAATCATTTTTATTTTCATTCACGCCTGTATCCCATGGGGTAGGCAGAGGCACCGTTCGCAACATATTTCTTTCGCTTCATTCACATTCATGCATCCCTTCATACACTTCCTTCGGTTACGAGCGCTCCGAAATTGACCTTTCTGAAAATTATTTTTATTTTATTTTATTTTTATTTTATTTATTTATTGCATTTATGTTAGTTACATGTATGATACATACTAATCTTAATTATAATAGTAACACAAGTAAATCTAACATAAACCCTGTTAGGGCACAGCAACGTGAGAGGCACTACTAGAGCTATTAATATTAATATATTTATCTACAAGTACCTATTTATTATTATTATATTATTATTATTTATTATTTATTATTAATTTATAATTAATAATAAATAATATAAATAAATAATATTTATCTACAAGTACCTAATATGTATAAAATTATTTATTAATAAACAACAATGTAATATCTATTAATTCCTACACTTTATTACAACAGACAACGCACACTGCCTTATCTGTTATAATTTATAATTTTAATTTGGTAATAGAATTCATAGTTGTTGATTAAAATGTAAATTGGAAATAAATGTTCTGAGAAACTCTGCCTACTTAAGCTAAATATAAAATAAAATAAAAGTGTCTGCAGAATAAATTCCATTCACCGCCGTAAAAGTTAACAGGCTGCCAAAAAATATATTAAACACATTCTTCAAAATCACAACGTAAAAAGTACATCATAAAACCTGAAAGTTCCTCTGTATAAAATATTCTATGGCACTGTACTTTTATCGTTTTCAGTCCCTCGGTCCCTCTTTGGAACTCTCAAATGTATTTCTTTACAAGGTTTTGCACTTGACTTTGGCCGGCCCTTTTTCAATTGTTTTTTTTGGGAGCGTGTTAAATTGAACTTTAAATTATGCATTCATTTTATGTCCATCTTAATTTGTCATAAAAAAAACGCTGATATTCGGGACTGGCCTATCCCAATCTTTCATCATTAAGGACTTGATTTAAAATGCAGGAATAATATAACGAAGATACCAATATCTAAAAAGGATAGAATGTTAGATTACTTATTTCAATAGATAATTTTATATTTCTGTCTAGCTACATGAGATTTTTTGCCCTCCTATAATCCATAAAAACGGTTGTAAATTTTTCATACGGAGTCCTTTATCGCCGTAACCGAATAGAACACTAGTCTCACGAGACATCGGGCCCAACCATGAGCTATTATTCCAATGATAGTTCAGTTGCGTGAAAGTGACAGATGTATACACGTCATATAGATCTGTCTCATAATATGAGTCAAACTCTCATGGCAAGAAGAGCTCATATTCACTTATGACATGAAAATGTATTCCAACAGTCAGACAAACACCACAACCGTAGCATGTAAGTAGGGACAGGAGTTGGCATTCCAGTAAATTCCCTAAATGTTTCCTTGCTCAGCTATATAGCTGTTTCGGAACGTTAACTTTCGCGTTTTTTCACTGAATGTTTATTATTATATAATATTAGCATCCTTTGCGGATTATTAAGGGTCTCTAAGTCCCCAACGTTAAATATGATGGCGCTTTTTAAGGCTGTATATATTTTGTTTTTTCTTCTTAATGCTTTTATGTAAGACGGCGTTCTTTGCTAATTTTGGCAATATTTTAGATTCTATTGTCAAAGTAATGGTTGTTGTTGTTAGAGGAGGATATTTAGATTTACTTGTTGTTAGAGTAATGGTCCAAGATGACTTTGTCTTATTAAGACTGTTATTTTCTTAATTACAAGACCTTTTCATTTGAATATGGATCAGCATCATTAACATGTCTATCAATTTTTTCAAAGTGTCTTTTGTATATTCGACCCTCTTAATTTAAATTTTAAATCTGGCTGTATTTGTGAAATCATGTATAAATTTTAGCAATGTTTTCGCCATAACAACGCATATAGAAATCCAAACACACGAAATGATTGTGGATACAACAACTTATTATAACTTGCCCTAAAATTATTGCAAATCTGCGCTCGTGCCAAGATCTGGCTTGTGTCTCATTGGTCGGTCCTTTAGTGCTACATTGAGCTAACATTAACAAATAAACTGGCTCAAGAACAGATGTTTGCTTTAGATCCCTTGAAATTCATTGTTAATAAACATTCATTGTGGGTTGAAAGATAAGAATCTCTCAAAAACTTCAAAACAATAAAGTAAAGAGGGTAGGGTATAGGTTTTCACATAACGAAGGTAACACAAGTAGCCACCGAGAATATTCCGTTACAAAGCATAAATATACTGGTTGAGACACGTAAATAAATTAGTTACAACCTTTTTTCGAAGTGCCCACTTCATAAAGTTGATTTGCAACACCACGCGCCCTAAGTATAAGGTGTAATGATATAAAATTTATAACAGAACCGCCTTGCCTCTCTAGTCACGTTTTACAGGCTTACAACCATCACCTTTTAATTTTATGACATACTATAATCATTACTCTAACACATTTTGAGGGAAAAGAAATGTTATGATTATTAAGAAGTTGCCAGTTGCCACCTTTACGAAAATATTCAATATTCCCAGCAAATATGTTGTAAGAGGAGACATTTTATACAAGCTCGTACATTCCACTTTTGGGCGAACATCGCAGTAATTTAGAGGCACGAGGGAGCATCCAAGTGGTCGAGGCACTTTGCTTTGGGGAGGCAGGGGGAGCCCAACCAACCGTGGCATGGATACGGGAGTATCAACAGGAAACACGTACAAGACGCGTAATTCTAACATCACAAACTCAATAAAACCCATTCGTTTATACAGTCGATAAATCGTATAATCGAAATTTAAATATCTAGATCGGATATGAGAATACATGAATGATGGACACGTGGGGAGTAGTCGTAAACCATACATATGGACGGTAAACTATGAATAATTCAATATGAATACATAGACATTATCATTTTTTCATTCGTTGTCTCTCTGAAAATCTGGGTGGAGATGTGAAAAAATGGCCGGTCATTCAACCTTTACGATTCGAAATACAATGGTGGCAATTTTCGAATTTTCGAATCATTTCGATGTTGCTGTAAAAACAAATTACAGTTAATGCAAATGACTCTAACAAACAATTATTTCTTGTTTCAGGTCAGTACCGTCATAAATGATACATGGAAAAATATTCGTGAGTATAATGCATGGCCTAGAGAATATTCTAGCTATTCGTTTGACACCCAACAAATTTGCAGCTATTTTTTTCCTGTGACGCGTCTAAATCGTTTTATCGTATTCGATTGTATCTAAAATGCGGAGTTGAACGCCCTCATTATCGCTCTGTCGTGAATAATATGTGGGACGAATTTCGCGTGATTCCGCAAGCGATTTTCGTCACAAAGTTGCGTCATTCGATTGATATTCGTTTCCATTTTTCATTTATCTTCTCATCGACAACTGCACGTATTGTGATCAAGCAAGGTCAAAGGTGATTAACCCCAGCGGAAGGACGATCGTCGACTTTCCATATATTAAAAATCCATCTACGCACGTATTTGCAAATGATTTTCCTGACACAGTTTCTATTCTTAATTGAAATTCGTCTCCAAGAGGTTTGTGATGTTTTTTGTCACTTGCAACTTGGGGTTAAAGGTAAACAACCTTGGAAAGACTTGTTTTAACTTGTGAATAACGTTCAATGACTTTTAACAGTTTCTCTGCTACAAGCAAGTTTTAATACAGTCTTGGATTTTGATTTAGGTAATCTGAATCCTGAATTGCGCGTTGAATTTTAATCAAACTCTTTTGGGAATATAATCCATTGTACGAAATATGATTTGAATTATTGTCGCTTACTGACAGTACGTATTTTCACATGACTATTATATTATTAAATTAACTTAATAATCATTATCAAATACGGCAATACTAACGCGTATTCGAGAAACGGGTCAGTTACTAAAAAATAAATGAGAACCATGTGTAGGCATAACGTCCTAGGTTATCATAGTCTTATCTTAGGTCAAGTAAAATTAGCTTTATTATTAAATTATATTCATAACAGTCTGATATGGCGGGCATGTTATTTACCTGCCACGCCCAAGGTTCTTGATCACGACAAAAAGTTAAAAAAAACTTACATCTAAGAATTAATTTGAAACATTGCCCCCTAAACCTCCAGAGACCCTTCGCAGAAGACATGAACTTACTTATGAATGACTACTTATTCATACACAAGATTACTAGTTAGATGTCTGTCTAGTAGGTGCAAATACTACTACTAAACATGAGGTCCTAGGTTCGATCTACGTGTGAGGCAAAGTGATATTGACCTTTTCAATATGATTAATCATGGACTCATCTTAGTAGGAGTCTGGAGACTGGATAAATGCCTGGGTAGTATGCTCACCTATTTACATGGGTCTTCAACATTACTTGCAAAGTGTGGGTGTACTATAAATACCTCTGCTTACCCTTTTGGGATATACAGAAGTGAGCATACACGATGGAACAATTAAGCAAATTAAAAAGTTCATAATCTAAGCCTTAGGATGAATCACGAATGATTAACGTTCTATGTGAAAAGATACCAATTTAAAACCATATCAATTTAACTTGTTTTCCATTATAATACTCAAATAAATCCCTTGTCTAGACTTGTCTTAAGAACTTGTTGATATTCGGCTACAATATGAATTTGAGAAATATGAAGATAATATTTTGATATATTAAAAATAAATACAATCTGCATAATTTGATTTCACTAAGACTCGAAATAAAATAAAGAATTGAAATATCGAAACATTATATGTAATAAAGTATTTCATTCTCTTCTCATTCTCTAACCATATTCAAATGCAAACAAAAAATAAATAGAATCACATAGACACAACAGAATCGAGTAAACACTTCGTAATTTTTACACAACTGCGTAGTAATACATTAGACAAAATAGTAGACGCAATAAAAATCATCGCACCGCCAAAACCTAGGCCACTAACAGCTGTGAAAACATTTGCAAAGATACATTCAATGCGTGACAGGGATAATGAGGTCGATGAACTTGATTTGAATGACTAGCTAGACTCGATTACGTTACAATCGATTAAGACCCAAGAGCAAACTATTTGGATGATCTGTTACTTTTGTGTTCTATGATCAGGGTTAATAATCATCTGGCCAGGGGTGATATACCTTATTAGATATAAAGTAGCTATAATTAAAAAAAAAATCTACGTATTTAAGACTAGCTGGGCTCTGCGGTTTCACCCGCGTAGATTTAATTCTGGCGGAACTCCAATTGTTTTTTAAATAAAAAGCCTAAGTTACTCTTTGTAAAATTAGCTATCTGTCAGTGAAAGACCCGTTAAAATGGATGACGAGATTACCCGGAACAAACAGACAGACAGACAGAGATTTTTTCTGAAATTTGTTTTTTAGTGTGTTCCGAATATACTTTTTATATGCATTTAGTGAAATCTGTTATTTCGGAACAACAAGCAGACACTTAAATTCTATTTATCAATTTAGTATATAATGAAAACTGTACAGGCTTAGCGTCTAATCTCCACACAGACCACTTCCAAATTATTCAGGTTTAGAATTTGTTTCAAAAAGAATATTTTTTCGTTTATACAAAGCTGTCTAAAATTATTGTAATATAAAATATATAAAGTATTGTAATCACGAAGTTTATGACTTTAATTCATTTGCTCAAGTCAGTATAAATGTAGGCAGTATTTACTCCTAGTACACCCACTTTCCCCAGATATGTTTGATTCCCATGTAATAAGGGGCAAGCAATGACATTAACCGAACACTTATCCAGACTTCAGACTACTATTGGGAATTTACAGATGGAGAACTCAATAACACTTTGCCTGATCCAAGAATCGAACCCAATGCGACCACTGGACTAACGAGGCAGTCTACGTATAATTTCAATAAATATTAGGTATAATTCTGTTGGCCTACATCCATCGCTATTGCTGTTAACAATACAGATAACCCAACGCAGACCCGTGGCTTATCTTGATACGAGGTGTCTATCACTTTCCAATGTTTGATTTGTCTAAACGTCGGCTCTGTTAACTGACGTGTGTGCTAAATATTCTATACTATTAACTTGGACTTTAGTTTCATTATATTTATCTCAGCCAATTGTATCTCTCTGTTTTGAAATGTTGATCGTTATCTTAATAAAATAGACAAAGAAACAAAAGTAAATTGAAATATAGCTTTGATTCTTGGGGTTAATAAATACTAAAGAGCCTGTGGTGGCAGTGGAGCTTGAGCAGTCGCATGCTACGCAAGCGACGCAAATTCGAATCCCACCAGTGCCTGTATCAATAGGATTTTTAAAACTAATGTGACGTGATTTCACGTCACGTGCTTCAAAGGAGTAATTCAAGAACGTATGTATAGTGCTTGAGACGGTGATAGACTCACGATCTGTCACATTGGCACTTAATCATCAGAAAATAAGCAACAATTCACTAAATGGATATGAGAGTATAAAAAAAATGGTTATTTTTTTTCCTACATGTCAATCTGTCTGTTTATTCCAGCTAAACTTCGAAATTTCTGAACAGATTTCAACAGGACTTTCACTGACAGATAGCTGATGTTACAAGTAGTAACTTAAAGACATTAGGGTTCCGCGGACCACCTATGAGATTAAGTCTAGTCGTTAAATAAAAAAGGCGTTATACAGAGTATATTATTTATTATAACCAATCACACGGTTGAACATACCAGCAGTTAGCGAAGCTATTTCAAAAATTGCGAAACAAAATACGGCGGGGATTTATTAAAAATATCTATGCTAGTACGTCGGGATCAAAGTGACGCTGATCCGAGTTTAATCTACGGTTATCGTCGGCCTCCAGCCTCCCAACGGTCAATACTAACACCAGTGGACACTTTAATCCCAACAAGATCTCGTTCAATAACAGAATTCCCAGATTTCAAGTGTCGTCGAACAGAGAACAGACTTCAAGCACAGTTTGTCACAAACTAATCTCTTCTCTAAAGAAAATATCTCATAAACTACCAAAGGTAAAGAGAAAAAGGTTGTTGAAAATATCAAGTTTTCTCGAGCCTCGTCCAAGTTCGTTTCAACTCCCCTTGTCTTTGCCAAAACACATTTCAGATCCATAAGAAGAAGTTGTGAAAATTTTTCAAAAATAATTTGTATAAGTTTTTCCCTTTGTTAAGTTCGCCGAGACGTCTCTGACTGCTGCCAAAATAGCGAAATTTTTATACGTGAGAATATTTTTCTTATCAATTTACTTATTCTGTTGACTTTGCCTGTCTCGTAAAATGTAAATAAATTTAAACTCGAACAGCTTATTCCATGAAAGAACTCTGCCAACTGCCTTCCAAAACTACGTTTAAATTATAATATCCAGAATATTATGTTAGAGGTCTTAATGTTTATCAATGTTAGTAATAACTAACTCGATCAAAGCTAAAGTGACCTCCGATTGCGTTATAGATTGCATAGACGCCGTTTAATCCTTCGTTATCGGTAGAAGCAGTCGCTCGATAAATGTTACACCCTTGCAATGTTCCATTTACCAATACCATCGCCGTATGAACCTTGATATTAAGTACAGAATACCCCGTCTTAGCTACGAAAAAAATATACCCCTTATTATTGGGGACGAAATGGATTGACGTTATGTTCCCCTTATTTGTGATAAATATTCACTAAAATGTCGTGTATTACATTTTGTGCACCGTTTATCTTCAGATAAGGCGGAAAAATAAAATGTATCACTTAAAATAATATTTCTTGCGTCGATATTGTCATTACAATAATCGTGACACGACGATCACGACGCGAGAATTTATTTCAACAATCGATAAAAGCTCTCAAACCAAGGTGCATTACATCCTTATTGGCGTTTTTTGAACGTGAAGATTTATGACAACTTAAACAGGCGTTGGAAAGTGAACATTAATCTTCTGTAGCAATACTCGGCTAAATTGTTTTAAAGGCAACACTGACAATCCATTTGGAGGAAAGCTCTTTATAAAAAAACAAGTTATTGCTAATGAAGCGTAAATAATCGTGGAAAGCGTCGGAATAACTACGGATGTCAAGATTTCAACCGATTTAACATCGAGTACGGTCTAAATCTACCGAATAACGCCTGGCAATATTTCAAGAGAGCACTTAAAATTATTGACATTAAGAACTGAGAACCGAAAGATACAGGGCTGGGCGAAAGCGAATTATAATTCGTCTCAAACTTCGCCATCGGCTTGGGTCATTAAATTTATTAATGCTTCAAGTTTTGCTTTCGACAACTCATAGTTAGGGATTAGCTGTTTGTTTATATCGTCTTAAAATGTATTCTCTTCCGAAGGTCGTGTTTGATTGATGCTACAGGCTTTAAGTTACACGCTTCTCATTTATTTCATTGTCCTCTGTCTTGTTTGACGTGGATTTCATAACTAGTAACTATTCTTTTGTGTTTTGATTAGTAATACTTTCTATGTGTACAGATCTTCTATTCGAATCGTGTTTCTTTTCTTAGATTGTTTTTAATCTAAATGTATGATAAGCTATGTCAACTGCCTTATTCAGCTTGACAGCTTAATTACGAGCCATTATTTGTGAACTTTAAATGTGTGAAGAGGTCTTTTTTTGTTTCTTACTCTAAGTGGATTTAGTTACTAAATCAGAATTTGAATAAGTTAATTACATAAAGATAGTCAAAATCTAAGAAAAACATTAAATTATAACTAGCAGTTCTAGCGATTTCACCCGCATGGACTTAATTTCATTGGTGGGTTTATTACGCAAAATGTTCTTTTCAAATTAAATTTGCTTTAGATAGTCCTCCATCAGATATCGACAAGTGAAAGACACGTTGAAAATGGTCCCAGATGAGCCGGAACACACAAACAGAAAAAAATCAAAAATCAAAAGTACCATTTCATCTTTACTATGCGTTTTGTGAAAAGCTATTAATTTAGGATAACAAACCTGTAAAGATAGATTGTCATCAACACACTGATATGGAGCTTCAATACCCGAAGATATGGCAGCAAACGAGAGCGACAGCCAAAATTAGAAGGTTCCTTTTCTATTTTCTGCAGATATTGTAGCAAATTTAGTTCCACCCGATACATCGGCAGTAGCAAAAACGGTCTCGCTATATTTCGTCCGGGCCTTCGCATCTCGATCTCCGAAACCCCTATTTACGTTTTCAGGTAAACGGCTGTTTTTATTTCTGTGTATTCTTGTATGTGTGCGTTTGTGTTTTGTATTATACCCCGTGAATGTTGCACATCTGTTGCAGCACCGACATTTTATTGGGCTGTTATTATTGCAATCCAAAACGTGGTTTGTTTCACTCATTTTATATATTAATGCCGCGTCGTGCTTCGTATGAAATGTTTCGGGTTTCCAATTATAAATTTGCCGTGGTAAAATCTTTAGCATATTTTTTATACATGTTAACAGTGTCAAGTTCTAAGGGGCAATTAATTGCTGTTCAAATCTGAACCCTGAATAAACTATCAATAGTGGCCATGATTTCAGCATCCAATTCACAATATCTACAGTCTAGTAAGTCGTCTGGCCTAAGTTTGAATCTGTTTTCTGCATTATAATGACCTTAGTTGCCTCCTGCCTTTCTTAACTGTACTTATAAATTAATAGCTTCAAATCACTGAATGCATAATTGAAAGTATACCTACTGTTCTTACATAAAAACAGCCAATCATATAAAAAAGTCTGTGTCTGTCCGTTTGTTCCGGCTACTTCCTAAATCAGTCAGACCGATTTTAATGGCACTTTCTGGCAGATAGATGATGTTACAAGGAGTACACTTAGACTATTAATTAAGGTTCTTCGAAGCAAAGCCTCTCATGAAATTAAGTCCATGCAAGTTAGTTTATAAATCCATATGAAGAGGAAAGATTCGTATATATGTTTGTAACGAATTGGCGTAAAAAGTACTGGACCGATTTTAAAAATTATTTTACACTTTGTATGTTACATTATCGCTTATTAACATAGGCTATATTTTATTCCCGTGCTCCCACGGTAACGGGAACTACGCGTGTGTAGCCGCGTGACGTAAGAATACATAAAGCTAGTATTCCAAAGATCACAGTCATTATTACGATTGGATACCTTTTTGACAGTTTGCCACGGGGGGGTGATTTCATTTCGCAAAGTAACTCCAAGACGACATGTAATGCTACCGTAGACATCCGGATTGTTATTAAATTGTAACGAAATTGTTTTCAGTAATATTGTTGCTTTTAAGTGGAGGAGCTCGTGGCACAGTTGCTATTAAGCATATCATTCGATCAACGAAGTTAAGCAACCTTAACCCTAGCCAGTAATTGGATGGTTGACCGCCCGAGTTCCCTCCGTGCCTCGGAGAGCACGTTAAGCCGTCGGTCCCGGTTGCCAATTTATCATCTTTGGTAATCGTTACAGGTTAGTCGGAGTCCTAAAAATAAGTCTGACAACTAGTTTACCCCATATCACAGATTTTCCTCGTCAAAGAGGTTGCGAAGGTCAGATGGCAGTCGCTTCGTATAAAAATCAGGTGATCAGTCACATCGGGTTGAATCAAGTGCCGACCCCAACAATGTATGGGATAAGGCCAGGGAGATGATGATGTTGCTTCTAAGTGTGTATTTTCCTTGTATGTTCTTTTTTACATACGAAACGGTAACATTTATGATCATTTATCATTTCTTTCTGAGTATATGCGAGTACTTTGTTAAAATCAAATAAACATAATTGTAATTGTAATGTAAGTTACTAAATTGCATTTTTGTGTCGTTATTAAAAAAACTTTTCGAATTCAAAAAGATCATTTGCGAGCCAACCCTAGGACATATTTTTTGGTTCGAATTTTAAAATCTGTGCATCAGGTACCGTTTTATTTGTAAAGGTATAAAGCTTTCGATTGCTGTATTTGTAGAATTGAATAAAGATTTCCAATCGATCATTAAGTATTCACCCACACGTCCCGCTCGATCCTTATAAAGTTAAGAAGTCGTAATTTTTTTACGATTAACGCGAAAAATATTGATAAAGACCAGGTTAACGGTTGAATGACCTTTGTTTACTTTTTAGGGTCAGTGATAGGGTTGCCAAAAATATTTTGTTTTTTATTATTAAATGCGACATGATGACACGTCCACCATAAATTGAAAAAAATAATTAAGTTAGATAAGTGTGTGTATCATATTATACAAATTTTATTTTTAACTAGAGAGATCAAAATACTTAACTCAGTACTTCGTCAAACAACTCAGAAGTGAAGAATGAAATAAAATTAAATGATCTCAGGTCACAACTAAAACTCATTACGCACGTTCATAAAATGTCAACGATACGACAGCCTTGCGATCCAGCGATAAGTTTATAGGGCATTACCCATCGCAGTGGAACAAACCTTACAGAAAGCCGGCTTCCTCACATTGACAACACATGGGCAATTGTAAATTCCACGCGAAGGCGAGACCAGAGAATACAGTATTTTTATACAAAACACAAGTTTATAATATGTCAGTGTCAACCGCTCTAATTTTACTCCTGGAGTAGCCGTGTCCTGTGGTTTTACCCACGTAGATTTAATTTCATTCCCGCGGAATTCTAAATGTATTTTTTTAATAAAAGTAGCCTAAGATACTCCTTGTAACAATAGCTTTCTGCCAGTGAAAATTCCATTAAAATCGGTCTAGCCGTTTCAGAGATAACCCGGAACAAACAGACACACAGACAGAGAAACATTTTGAGAATTTGTTTTCTTAACTCGATACCGTATATACTTTCATATGCATTTAGTGAAATGCTGTTATTTGCAACAAAATTGTATTTCTCTAGAACCAGCGGCTTAATCAGTCAGGATTTTGACTCTTATGTGTGTAGTTGATTCTCGATCGATGCAAGAAGCAGTCCTTCTACCACCATTTTATTTGCCATCGCGGTGTCGCGTTACCCCGATGATTTATCTGCTTTATTTATCGCTACACGTACTATCCAAGACCCTTCTTTATGTATTTGTAGACAACGATGTGATTTCAGGGTAGAGGTGTCATAATGTTTATAGCTATTAAGAGTAAGCTGCTTAAAACACTAAAACGTTTAGGAGGAGGTGCTAGTGCACCTACGAAGATTATTAGGTGCAAAATTTAAATCACACGGTCACCACGGCACTTATAAGTAAGTAAGTACCCTACAGTACTTTAGTATATTACTCAAATAATCATCAAGTATAGATGCTCAATATTACAGGAAAGGCATTCTGTAATGAAGCAATATTTCTCATTAGCATCGAGTACTCGCGGAGCTGTGTGATGAAACCACAGAAATGCAATTGAATTATCTTATTACGTCAAAATAGTGAGTTATTGTGGCACAAGACACAGATACGGGCGTAATAGAGTAAAATTGTAAACAATCTAGTACCGACCGCAAGAATAATAGGCTTAAGCATCAGCGCAGATGTATTCGATTAAATTCGAGTAATGCATCACTCGGTCTATCATTCGTTAGTTGCAGATAAATTGCGAGCGAGGCGTTCGCTACAGCTCGGCTCTCCATAGTCAAATTATTCACTCGCACAATCCGACTAAAGCCCCCGTCCTACAGCGCCCAGCCGCTCTGCTATATTAAATTATGGTGGCCCAAGTAAAGCATTTCCAAATAGAAAATTGTATCCTCCATTTCGTATAGAGAATACAGAAGCTTCATATAATATTCCCTTTATAATCGATAATGGTATCGATTGACGCTGAGTACAACACCTTGTGAATGATGCACCGAGTGTCTAGACTGCTAATAGGCCATTGAAAGGTAGGGAAGAGAATGTTTGCGTGGATATAACGATGTGTGTCCACATTATCCGAGCTTAAACAAGGCTGAAATTGTGAAATATTAAGAGGGGATCACCCGCCATCCGAGGATTTATGACGGTTTTTTTATTTAGGAAACGGACGAGTTTAATTCATACCAAACGTAAGAAGAATAGGAGAAGGCTTTCAGAAGATTTGAGTTCGTAACCTGACGACGTTATATCGCGAAATACCACACCGTTATTGTAAAGTAAAACAATCTTTATTTTTTAATTTATTCTCCTCCGGTTTGCGGACTGGATGTCATTTCATTTTGTGTTAAAGCAACACGTTTATGCTTTTATTCCTCCGTTGGGACACTAAAGATATTTTCGCTTTTAAACATTCAGAGTGTCTCGTTTTCTGCCGCTCGTATAAGTTGATCCATTTAGTTTGGGCTTTCTTCAGCAGTTAGTTGTTTGTTTTAAGTTGCCGTCAGGTTCACAATCGCGCGGTAAGGGAGCTATCTCGTTAGCGACCAATTTAACTAAAGCGTTTGAGTTTGTATTAGACGATTAGAGTATAGTCGCATATAATTCAATTCCTGTTTTAATTAAACTCCATACTTCAAAACTTTGAAATTTAATACTAAATTGCGGCTCAGCAATAAACCGTATCTGTTGTTTATGTTCGCCATCAAATGAAGATAACACTGGCCTTACATCCCGAGTTTAAGTTAGTGTCATTGTTTTGTAAGTTACAAGTCTAAGCGACATTTCACAACAGCGCTTCGCTTTAACATTCATGAATATCATTAAGCCTCCCCCCTGTTTTGAATACTGTAAACCTCTTTCCAAACTTCACAAACTTCACCGAGTCGTATTTATGTTCATTGCCCCGTAGTATAGGCAGGCCATTTTTCTTTGAAACTTTAAAATATTCGCATCTAAACAGTCTGGCCCGAGGTCCCTTGCGAGCAAAAGAACAATCCTCACAGATGCAATACGCTTCTATTTGAGAACGTCCCAAAAGGTTTGCTCTTAAAACACGGTCCGTTTCGATTGTAACCGACATGCAAAGCGTCGCATTTAAAAGAGGAAAGAATAAAATAGGAGTAGCTGGAAGCAAACAAGAAAGTTGGCCGTAAGCGGGAGGTTGTTTAAGTTGCACGAAACAAGTTTTCTATGAACATTATTTTAGTTTGCCTGCAGCAGACACTATATTAAAGGTATCAGGGTTGAATTTTTAAAGTCGTCCTGTCGATGGCGCGGTTCGGTCGGCCGCGAAACAGCCGCAACCAGCGCTCTTGCCAAGCGCCTATTGGAAAAATAAAATACAGGCAACAGTTTGTTGTCAACTTGCACACGCTCGGGCAACTGAAAAGAATTATTGTGAATTTGTTTCTGTGTATACTTGCTTTTTAAACGTTCAACTTTAGTCTTTACATCTGTTTTATCGTTCAAGTTCCAGTAAGGTACTTTAGACAATACTTGCTTTGGTGAAACAGTTGTAGTTTTTGCTATTGTTACGTTATCGATATAATCTGGAGGGGTATTAGGGTCAATTTGAATTTACGTCCAATAATGTTAGGAAACTTGATTTCAATTTGGAAGTTTCAGTACGACCGAAGTATGTACATATTTGAGCGAGCCTAAGCCAGAAGGTCCTCTAAATAAATTGGCCGTTCAACTCGATATTTGCTAAAATTCCAAACGGCCCGACCCTTTGGGACAAATTTGACAAATAGTTGGTGGACTAATAAATTTTCATTGAAACCCCCACTCTGAACGGCAGCTGAGTTTGAAATTGGGACATTCGGTGGAGTTACAGTTAACTTAATTAAGAGTTGAATTAGTCTTGACTTAAGTATGATTATAACTTCTTAAGACGTCTCTGTAGTGGCTCTTTGACGCTATTAACGGGTTCATATCTTGGTGTTGTATTAAGGTATTATTTCATTTGTGTGCCTTCATGACTCCTTCACTTTAACTCCGTCTTTAAAAGGTATTACGGTTCCTAATTATATTTGCTCTCAATCTAAATCTATACGTACAGATAAAAAAAAATTTGTGTCTGTTTGTAATTCCAAATTTTCAGATTTTCACTAAATGCATGTGAAAGTATAACAATTTTTTCTGTCTGAGGTTTTGGATCTCAGAAACGGCTGGACTAGGCTAATTTCATTTAAAAAAACCCACCCATGAAATAAGCGGATTCGCGAATTAAGCAGAGCAATTTGAGCTGTGGGGCACAGAGAGTAACGTAATATGTTTATTGAATTAGGTGTATCTACGTTACTAAATATACCTTCAGATTTATATTTAAAATACATTTTAAGTGCACCCAACAAAGAATTCAGACATAAATCTAAATACCCAGTCAGCTCAGCAAAAACTTGGAACGAATCCTTAAGCCGTTTTTAAAATTCCGCAATAATTTACGAATGCAAATCAGTGCACGTATTATATACGTTCAAGGTGTTTAAAAAAATTGCACAATTAAAACTGTTCACGTTAATATATTCCATTGCATGCCTTTGATGATATCGTTGAAAAATATTATATTTAGCGAGCGCACCTAATTATTAAAAGATTCCACCTTCGATGGCGTGCTGTCTATGTAAATCATATCTTGTTTATTCGCCCTCATATTAATTGAAATAATCTTGATACTGGTAATAAGCGCAATACAAATATAAATACAATTAAATTTAGTTTATAAAAAATACAAACAATTTAATTTACTGCCGCATTTAATTATTATTCTAGCAAAATCTTATTTATGTCTAGTTTAATCAATCCCATTCATACGTTGTATTCATTGACATCGTAAATTCGTGTTAGCACTTCATTAAATAGACAGGCAATCAAATTTGGTATATCTATACCATTAAATTAAACATCAGATTATCATCACATGTGTATTTCAATTTGCCACAAAAACGTGGAACTTTATAAATTTGCATTCCCTACATAAATAGGTACGCTTTGATAAATGGGCGAGGTAAATAGCTTTTGCGACATACATCTTTAAAATCGTCGTGTTCGTTAAAGTTCAATGACTACTGCCTATTATTAGATACAAATGTTTGTGTCAATTATTCCAAAGGTGAACTTTAAGTTGGAACTCCATAGCTCAGTTATTATCGGGCTAGTATTAAAGGTGGTGGATCAAATATCGATTGATTTTGTACTACTAATACAAATATTGTTGAACACAAAGGCATAAAAAGCACTATTTTTAAAATGAAAGTAACGACGTACATTTCGTTACTATTTCGTAGGATGTCGAATATTGTACTAAATTCCATATTCGAAAAGATATTAGGATTATTTTCAAAGAGTATCTACTGCCATCATATAATAGGACATACGGATGCTCCGAATACAGTACTTGTGTGCTTCGATCGCGTTTCCTTATTTAAACTGATGCCAGCCAAAATGCAGGTATTTCGTATTTCCACTGTATTTGTTAGAAGGTTCTTGAATAGATCCAGTTCTGCAATGTTACCTAACCAGTGTCGCTTTGAATATTGCTATTGAAATTCTGTTCTACCTTTCGTATATAATTAGATTGTATACCAGAGCCGGCAAATGTTTCATATATTTTGCGTTATGACATTGTTTGTATGGTTTTCCTCTATCGGTTTCTGGTTAGAAAATGATATCTGCATTATCGTACATTTCGAAAACTTCAAATTGTCTCTTAAATATAGCATCATACGATGTTTTCACAACAACATTATATTGAACCCCAATCAATACTTGCTGAGTTTCAAATAAAATTTGTGGAACATCAACTTGAAGATACAAGTAACAAGTAGATGTGGCTCAGTGAATTTCCCCAAGTTTTATTTGCAACTTTGAAACATTGACAGGTTGAATTTACCTCGGCTACCGGGTGAGCCAGCCTTGCCGACGGTCGCAAATATTTGCAGCCAAATTCATTTTGAGGGAGTTTGAAGCAAATTGTCTTGTATTCGAGTCGGTTACATTTAATTACTTGTTGCTTAGTATTATAGTGTTAGGAGCATTGACCGTCGAGTTATTTTAATGAACTCTATGTAACGAATACAATCGTTTGCGCATTTTTCGACGTCTGCCTTTTTTATTCGGATTTTTTGTAACCATTGTTCCTAGAAATGTTAGTCGATGTGAGAATGACATAACCTAGTTATTAAAATCAAATTTCCAAGTGACGTTGACTCATTGGTGAACACTTTTCCGTGGAATCCTTTTTTGTGATTACATGCGGCACTTTGTAGTTATTTGTAATAGCGTAACCAGCGCGGTTTTGTCATTGATGCCCAATGGTGTAAAGGGTCCGTGTCATTTTCCATCAAGTGCATTAGTCACGTCTTCTATCAGATCCGTCTTCTTTCCGCTGCTTCTACGTGCCTTTGCATAGTTGACTTGGAATTTTCGTTCATTGTTGTTTGATAAATCAGATCATTGTACTTTAATGGATCGTTTTGTTCTGCTCTTGTGATTCTGTTTTAATTATTTATACTTTTTTTGGGGTTATAAGAAGAACAATGTGTGTTTTTTACGACGTTTGAATTAAAGTGTTGAATAATTTATTATGAGTCATTATTTGTTTCACCTTTACCCCGCAGACTGTTAAGTGACAAGATACAAATGGGACCATATTGTTTAATTTATAAATTTCAATATACTCGCCTGTTAAATAAGTCATCGTAGACTAATTCAATGAAACAAAGCCGTAAAGACCGCTCGAATTAATTCTCGAAAATTTCATTTAACAAAAAATAAAACGCGGAAGTTTGCTAACGAGCCGGCTAATCATCAAAGCAGTCTTAGATATCCCTAAGTGCCTCTCATTAACGTCTCCCTAAAACTTGAAATTCACTTCATTAATAACATAAATGGGACTTCTGGAACGTCAAAACGTTAATTAACAATTAATTTATTTAGTAACGAGGCCCTCATTGGTATTTTCATAAACATTAGCGACGCAAATCAGCTGAGATCAAGGGAATTTATGTGCACCTGAATTTGTAATATTTATAAATTAAGGTGCTTTATTAATTTGAATGTTCATCAAAACCATGTTGAGTAGATAATTATAACATCACGGACAGGACGAAATATACTATACTATTATTTGCTTCAATTATTTTAAGAAAAGTCACTGAAGAGGTGAACAACACTCACTTTACACCGATAATGACTGAAGAATATTTTGATCTTCCGGAAAACTATTTGATAATGGTGGACTATCAACTGCATTCCATCCACAGGGAAACGAATCTTTTGTAAATATTATTATTAAAGTGTTCCTTTTGAATGCAAAATACAAAGCTTTTCTCTTGTATTTCACATATCTTAAGCCTTTGTTTACCGTCTTCTGAAAAATAATAAACAAAGTCTCCACATCTCATTCCTCGTGTTTACAAAGAGTCTCAGACCGGGATCAAGAGTCTTGCAATTTTATGAGGTAGAAAATTTAACTCTATCCTATACTTTGCTCTATGATAATAAAGCCATTTATTACGAACGTAAAACTCTGGGTGTTCAACAATTTCATAGAGCGCGACAGTTCTTAAGAGTTCGGGGTATTATTCCAAAAGTTTTGAGTTCGCATACGTTAAAGTAAACTTCAAGTTTTGGAATTGTGATTCTTGAAGTTTGTTATTCTGCGATCGTTTCTTGATTGTGCGCTTTGAAAACTCTCACTCATTTTTGGAAACACCATCTTTAGTTGTATGTATTGACTAGTTTTCTTTCAATTCTAATATTTTCCTAGTCTCAAATTCTCTCATTACGTAACCATGAGCTCTCGTTGCAAATATAGGTCAGTTCCGTGAGATGTATACATTACATATACATCTGTCTCATATAAGAGCTCATGGTAAGGACCCAGGCGCAAATACACGTAGGTCCAATTCTTTATCGCCGCAACATTTCACATCCACAAGTACACCCCATAAACCTATTCAAATATAACACATAAATAACAAGTTAAAAACTGTAAACTACGAAGCGCCCGGAAGTTCAGAATACCCCCGTTTGCGAAGATGTTGGCAAGTGACGTTAATCTTACTAGCGCGTCTGCCGTAATGATATTTGCAAATTGCGTTAGTACTGTTTGTTAACATTCACAACTTTTACGACCAACCTGCGTTGTTTTCAGAGTGCTTTTGTCTTCTGGTGGTTTCTGAAAAGATTTTGTACCTAACTTAGTTCTTGTAATAGGAAAATTATCTTATTAACATTTAGAAGAGCCGGGGTTTGAGCAGACGCCTGCTTCGCAAGAGGTCTGCACGAATAAAAACTTATAATTTCACACCACGTGCTTTACGGAGGAGGGAAACATCGTGAGGAAACCTAAACATGTCTGAGAAGTAATTCAAAGACGTATGTATAGTGGCTGAGACGGCGATAGACTCACCATCTGTCACGTTGGCACTTAATCATCTTCGGTGAAAAGTGAATGTTGTTGTTACAACACCTCTGCCTACCCCTTCCGGGTGAATACAGGAGTGAGAGAGTAGCTTCAGCATAAAATAGCGAAAGGAACTATCAATATATCAATAGAGTCACAATCAGGAAAGTTGGCACCTCATTTCATGAAGTCGATTCCGTATTAATTCTGCCTTCTCTTTAAATTATTCTAAGAAGGGTGACGATATAAACAATTTGTTGTCAATACCCATGTGATTGGTGAAACAATTGAAGTTGCTTAAGGGTCAGTTTGTAATACGCAAGTCACGACAGATTCGTCTCGCCATAATACTTTCATAGAATGTGATCTTTAGAAGAAACTCGACATGCTGTTTAATTTCTAGACGAACTGTAAACGTGACTAATCTGAGCATTTTAGTAAAGGACTTGAGATTTTTATCCTTATCCTCATTAATATGAGTAACGTTTCTTACTTCGCTCTTAACAGCAACTGCCCTTTCCAGTGCATTGTTATATCTGTTTGCAGATTTTACGTGCTCCATCAATTAATCTATGCTAATATTTAAAGGTTTGCTTAAGTAGAACATCAGAGTTGTGACGTTTAATTTTACGGTAGGTACCCCTTGGTCCGATTAGAAAAAAAAGTGTTAGATAGCCCATTTATCGAGGCTATAAGCTATATCACGCTACAAAAACAAAAGATAGTTAGCGTTAGCCTAAAGTAGTCTATTCCTACGGAAGCCAATTAATAATAATTATTCTCCATCTTCTTCAATCAGAAACTCTATTTGAAAACATACATAAGTCTTTCCATATATAGCTAGTAATTGATTATCCGTTAGTATGTTTAATTACTGCAATAAATTAAGTTACATTATTTATATCTTCAAGCATTTGCGAATCAATTACAAAATAAATGTTGTCGTTTAGAAGCGTTACACCAACCGGTATATGTTTATCTCCGTACGTATATAACTACGTAAGACCATTCTGTGAAACCAGTACCACCTAAATTGAATTCAGTCTGAACTCAGTTTTATTGCGACTCTCATCATGCAAAAATATCGCACCGTCCGTCAGTGTAGTACATCAGTTTTACGAGTGCGATGCACCAGCATTGTGCGCCCGCTGTTTCTTTTAAATCGCCATAAATATTTATATGAGAACATTTTAGGAAGCATTGTTTTAACCTTCGCGAAACAAATATCGACCTTTTCCGTTCAATGAACGTAAAAATTGTGGAAAACACGTTCAAAGTCGGTGTTGAGATTATTAAATCAATTTTCAGTTGTACCATGAGCTTTGACCAGCCTGGGGGCCTACTATCATCGTTATAGCAGTGACGTCTTGCTGGCTTTGACGTTTAAATGAAATGTCAATTGCAAGCTAACTAAGAATATTTAATACTCTCTGCTTTAACTGATCATGGTAAGCCCCAGGTTACGTTTGGCAGGCTTACAAGTAACATCTCTTTCGCTTGCGCTCATAGAAGCAATACAAAATGTATGGATATGACAAATCAGTTACGTGACATGTCATTCCCATACATTTTATATCGTCTCTTTAAGCGAAGCGTGAGGATAATGTTACCTTGTCTACGTGGCCCTGGGGGTTTCCATCTGCTCTATTACCGTGACTTGTAATCTGCCTCGAACGATGTAAAAGTCCGATTCAAAGCAATTCTTATAAGTTACTAGTTTAACACAAATCACGGGTGGATAACACGATCATAGTTTCATGAGAGCAAGGGTTTGATCTACGCAAACCGATACAAGATTCAATAAACATTGTGTGGCGGGGCATAAAAAACTGCCAATTGGCAGTCAGGGCGCATCTACAGCGTCGTACGTGAGTCCGGTATTAATCAGAATTGCACAGATGGTGCTTGTAATTACAGCCGAATTTATGCCTATACGTGCCGCGTCTCTGGGCGTCAATTGTTTTTATTAAGATAATTTCGGATGGATTCGTTAGTACTGATTGTTTGACTACATCCGATACGTGATGAGTTATGAAGTCTATTAAGCCGTTAGCTATATTCTTATTTGTATTGGTACTATATTGGAATAATATTATCTACAAATTTAATAAGATCTTTCTAATCGTTTTCCAAATTATATGGTGTCAACTACGTCCATTATTCATATTTTACTTATAATCTAGCCGTGCCCCGTGATTTCATCCACGTAGACACAAAAAAAGTTACCAATCAGGTAACTTTTTTTCGCGGAACTAAATTTTTCCTAAATAAAAGTATATTTACATCAGCTATCCTGTGAAATCTAAATCTCTGAAATCTACCTGTGAAAGACCCGTTAAAATAGGTCCAGCCGTTTCAGAGATTAGCCGGAACAAACAGAGACAGTCAAACGGAGAAAATTTAAAAATATAAAAATTATACTATTGCACCGTATAATATACTTTCATTTATTGAAAAGCTGTTAATTTGGAATCACAAACGGACACTTCAACTTTATTTATCTGTATAGATTAAAGGCACTGCCATTCTGCGCAGGGCATACTCTATGTAAGCCTTCGAAGCCAGCAGAGTCGCATCGGAATACATTATATTCAGGAAATCACGAGCCAGTCCAGTATCCAATTTATCTTCCCAAATCATAAATTTACTTGTAATGATATTTCGCATCCGCTGTGTTTGCATGATGTGTTTTATAGGACGAAGTGTAACGTTACTTTTTATTTAAAAGGTCGGTTGATACGAGGTTTTAGGAAGCGTTTAGTATTGTTACATTTACAAAATAATGGATGGACTATTTATTAATGCGCGTGTTTTAATTTAACAAATGTTACGTATGAAAGGTTGCATATTTTTTCTGTTAAGTGGGTACGCAAGCGTATCTTTGCCCCAAAAGTTTTTTTTCTATGGAGACGAATAACTTCCAACACACGCCACTTGGGGTGTATTCCTATATATAAGAAAACATAAGTAAGCGATATCGTCAACGTCATGGTATTAAGAACTTCTCAGCTTCAAAGTTTGAATTTACTGTACAAAAATTTAATGTCAAAGCTCAGAAGTTATGAATACGCTCTGCTTAAACCGATGATGGTAGGCCCCCTGCAGTCGGCAGAAGAACGCTTGTAATTAAGGGTGGCGTTTGCTACATAATTTAAGGAATCACTGTGCCTCAATAATACTAGCACAGCGCCGATTTCTTCTTGCTTTTATGGTGAAGAATTCGCCAAAATTTTATTTATATGGCAAAGTAGGATCTATTTCCACGAATCAATCGATAATATGATATACTAGAAAGCAATCTGAAATCTTATAATTTCCATGATAATCTCAAATATTGCGATTAAAATGGAAAAGTACACTTTGAATCAGGTTTTGGTCTATATTATAAAGTTTCACCTTTACGCTAAGTGGATAATAATCGATAATTGTCGTGTTATCCGTTCGATTCCTGTTTGGTGTACGTTTCTAACTTGACCTAGTCGATGGAAACTGGATTGTTAAGTTATTAAGTGTATTAACTTAATGTGTATGCAATGAGAAGGACAAGATACCTGCTAAAGCTCAACTTATGAATAAGGTAATCGTTTTATAAGTCAAAATTGAATTGTTTAATGTCCAACTTATTGTAAGAGGCAAGAAGGTCCAGACGTAGTTATAACTGGCCTTCTAAATTACGAAGAAGGAAAAGTTAAAATAATATATTTATAGTATTTTTATTTCTTCGTAGGTACTAATTATTAGTACTCTCGAATTCATTATTTAAATAAAAATCTGCTCACGTAATACCAGAAGGGTCCCTGAAGGGGTAAGCAGAAGTGTCGTAACAACAACTCAGTCACTACACATACTTTTTGAATTACTTCTCAGACATATGCAGGTTTCCTCACGATGTTTTCCTTCAACGTAAAGCACGTTGTGTGAAATCACTGCACATAAGTTTTTTTTTAGAAAAAGTGGTACAAGCTCCGCTGGGATTCGATCTTGCGTCGCTTACGTAGCAAGCGACTACTCAAACTCCGAAGCCACCACGGCTCCTTTTCATTTCATTATTATTGGAAATCTTATGATTGATATTATTTTATCGAGCGAAAAAATAGTAACATTAGCAGCCGTTTTTGGAAAGCTTTTCGATAATTGAAGATTATTTTTCAAACATTCATACACAGGCACATACAAAACCATCACGGTAAATCCCTCACGAGGAAAACACATTCAATTTGAGCATAATAAATTGCCCAAAATTAAAATCCGTTACGACAAATAGGGCACGCAAGAACGAAGCAAGAAAGAGCCTCGAGCGAAGAGGCTATATTGTAATAAAGCTGTCATGAATATAAACCGTGTAAGGGCTTGATTAAAAAAATCATTTAAGTCGAAATTGCCTTGTCCTTCCGTATTGATTTTTGATGGCTCAATTTGGGAAAGATAACGATATTTATGGTATGATTTAAAAGATATTGAGCTCTCATTTCACTTTTGGGATCAATAAAGTTTGTAAAGTAGGCCGAGTTCTCGCTGAGCATTAACGTTGCGATTCAAATTGGACTATATTTTTAGTGTGGTAAAGAATATAATTGAACAGACCAAAGAGCTCCTTCAAGTCGTGAACCTGAAAACCTGAAACAGTAGATGTCGGAGTAAGTATTAATGCTTATGACAATAAAGGAGGATACAGGCGACTGATAGCATTTTTGAATCGGTCGAATGGAACCACATACCTAATAACATAAATGTATTACACGGGATTGTATGTGATCATTACGTGTGGTCCCACTCGCCTGATAATAAAAATCAACAAAAACGAAACAGGTATCTGAGAACGCGGTTCCAGTTAGCTAGTGGTCCCAGTTGAATGAATCCTTAAATAAAGACGATAAAATAAATGATTAAGTAGCAGATGAATCTATACACGTTGAATCAATAATGCTTTCTAGCCTTCTATCAAGGATATGAAACAATATTAATGAAAGACTATATTAGGCAAAATAAGAAGAAAAGTGTAGCATCCTATAACTTATACCAAAGCAATAATGGCTCGTAATAAGCTGGTAGAAGACACATCAATTACATAGGTGCCTGCAGCCAGTTTCGTGGTTTAGCTCGGGCCGACTGTGCAAGGTCAAACACAAGCCGCTAGCAACTTCTAATGGTCGTATAAAATTTATAACTATCATACTTATTTATAATAATTTGAACCGGTTTGCGATATGTGCCATTATCTCCGTCTGTAGAGATAGTAAAACACGACAAGAAATATGGTTTATGAGCTTTTGGGCACGGATGCTAAGTGTTTTTAATTCTATTTTTGGAACAATTACATTGGCTAAGGATGAATTGCAATTATGCGAATGACGTGATAGTAATTTGCGTAACGAATTTGTGATTATTCATGGTAGTCACAAGGTCATGATCGTGTTTATGGCAGTTCTGGAGTCGTGTCAGCGTTTCTCTTAGGTCTTTGATTAAGCCCTTATTACAAAATATAGACTAATTTAGTTCTTGATATAAACCAGCTCCATCTCCTTCTGTGATACGAATTTCGAAATGGATGGATGTAGTTTTAGTCCGAATTTATTGGGGGGGTGACAATTTAAATTGCATGATAGCATAGTAAATTCTATTTATTAATGGTTTCCTTGATCTTTTTAATTTGATAGCATTTTCTACCGATGGAAAAAAAGAAGGATATTCTCTAGTCGGACCACATTTTCTTTATTAATAAACTGTTCAGCTCGAATGAATTATAAATATTTTTTTCTGTATTCATATCAATACATTCAAATTTTGACTTTAAATCGTGCAACTGATAATCAGAATAAACGCTAACTTCACGGACTGGTCGATACTTGTGACTTTAAAAATAAAAAAAAAATTAATTGAATTTCTCTGCTATCGCTACATCACGATGACGTATCAGAGGTAACCACTCTCAGATCATGATTTTTTCACATCGTCCGGCAAACATCTTGTTTATATTGTAACACAAGCATCGTGGAAGGTGACAGGAAGGTCTTACCTTCGGCCAGTGCATAATCTGACAATATTGACTTTGCGAACAAATATTTATTGTGTTTCAAGTACTCGCTTTATCATTTCTTTATCAGGCTTAATGGGCTGAGTTGAGTGTTCAAATAAAATTAATAAATAAATATGCTCACGTCATCCCAGAAGTCTCTAAAGAGAAAGCATAGGTGTTAAAACCACATTTCACATCATCATCAAGTGAGTCCGTCGCCGTCTCTGGCACCATATAGAAGTCTTTGTATTTCTTCTCAGCCATATCATCATCATCTCCCTGGCATTACCCCATACATTGTTGAGGTCGGCACTTGATTCAACCCGGTGTGACTGATCACCTAATTGTTACGAGTATACGAAGCGACTGCCATCTGACCTTCGCAGCCTCTTTAATGAGGAAAATCTGTGATCTAGGTTAATCCAGTTGTCAGACTATTTTAGGTCTCCGACTGACCTGTAACGATTGCCAAAGATGATGAATTGGAACCGATGGCATACTGTACTCTCCGAGGTAAAGGGCGAACTTGGACGATCACCCATCCAATTACAATACGTGGCTAATCGAATGATTTGTGTAAAAGCAAGTGTGCCACGAGCTCCTCAGCCTTAGACAGGCTACATAGTATGTATTCCTTTCAATACAAACATTACATTAATTGCTCGCATACACACAAAATATCGAGAGGGTTAAAGCTATCTTGACGACCTTATACTTATTCAAGAGTCATCGAAGCCTCTAAATAGTTTGAAGTTACAATGCTTGCCAAGTTAACTCTAAAGGTCATAGTCGAGTGTTAAGTACAATAACTTGTTTCTTGTACATGTGACCTTTTTGACTTAGCACTTCTGATTCATTTGGATCAATTGTGTTATTTATTTCCATATGCCTAAAAAATGTATACTCATGTTCAATATCTGCCCTTAGCAGGGATCAAACTCACAATACCTTTACTTAGTTACGAGGTCATTGGATGATGGATGAAATTGAATATATTGGGGTCATAAAATGGGTCTTATAACCAGCACTTCAATGAAGGCTTATCGCTTACGCCTTTTTAACTATAATTTTAAAATTTGTCCACTAATATAGCTTTGCCACAAGGTTTCACCCGCATAGTATCATTTTCGCAGACTACTTTATATACTTTAAAACATATCAGCTATATACTACAATTTTATTTAACCGTATAGATTAATAACACATGCAATTAGTTAAGTAACAAAATTGCAGTAACTGCTAGCAAAATTGCAATATCTTGCAAAAGCAATTAATATCGATCACACAATAAAATAATTATATCTGCAGATAATAGCATGTACATAATGGGTATAATTTATCCTGCCAAGCCATTGTCGATTCAATTTCGCTATTCATACGGCCCATCTGTCAAGTTACGCAAATAATTCTCAGGGTTACATTATAATGTTCTTATTTAACCGTTCGAGCGTATTGTTAACTTTGGAACTTTGACTTTTACGTAAGCTTTGATATTAAGCAAAGGTCACACTGGATATAAATTTGAATTTAACTTGACAACTTTGAATATACTGTGGTGGCAAGAACATGGCGCAACATTTTTCTGTAGAATTTATTGTCGAAAATTTAAATTATATTAAAGTAGCGGATGTCACGCGGATTCACCTGCGTAGTTCCCGTTCCCGTAGGAGTATGGCGATAGAATATATCCTAAGTTATTCGCTGATAAAGTAGCTACTCATTGCTGAAAGTTTTGTTTAAATCGGTTCAGATCTTTTGAGTCAGTTCGTTACAAACATACGTACATACAAATCTTTCCTCTCTATAATATTAGTATTAAATATTCTCATGACTTCTGCATATCTTTAATGTAGGCATAGGTGTTACAACACCCACTTTACACTGTTGAGCTGCCGCGACAGAATCGCCTTCTCAGGCAATATGCGTGACTTTTGAATTATTTCTCAGTCTTAATATTATCCTTTTTTTCTCTTTACATCACTGTAAATCTCACTCATATTGCCAAAACTTATCAGAATTACTTATCGGTGCAGGCCAATGAGATTAGTCATATCGATTCTAAGTTGTAATTAAGTAATGGAGCAAGAGTCCAAAATAGTTTTTTGTTCAGGTTCGAAGGACCATATGTGTTCCTACTATGTGCTCGAAGGACCATATTAACTGACAATATTTATCGTTATTGATTTAAATAGATTGTTATAAAAAAATGCGGATCCCATTGTTAGCAAAATTATTTGTAAGTCACATAGACAATTACTCCTCGAAAAATATAATGAAATAAAATATTGCTGTTTGCAATTTGTTGGTAGTTAACCCACTCATAATGCCTCATTTACCCATACTTACAAACAGTTCATCTGGCTCACAAGTCAAGTGTATTTATACAGGCCAACTTAAAATAACTTAACAGTCAAACTCTTTAAGTACTTTCGAACGAAAACAACCTTTATCTTGGATATTTGTATACGCGACTGTACGTGACTTTTGCTCGGTGTGCAAACAACAATACTTTATGAGACTGATTTATTTTTTATATTGTTCTTTAGTATAATCAAATACATAAGTGCCTTTAAAACCACTGGGCGAAACATGTAGGCCAAGGCTGTAAACCACTCTTGTAATTGTGGACACGCTTTGAGATTTTTTCTAATGTTACTTTATATGTGACAAATTAGACGTATCCTTGGACAGGTGCGTTTTATTAGTTTACTACATACGTGCCAATAGCTTTTAGCTATAGTAAGCGCTTACTTAATATATGAACAACTAGTTAACTCCGAATCCCTATTTTAAAAAAGTAGGATATTCCCGTTAATATCGGTCGAGCCATTTCGCAGACTACGGGGAATAAACCAACAGACAGATATACAGACAGATGGACAGCCAGAAAGAGAAAATAAAAAAATAAAATTTGTTTTGACATCGTACCTTGCCTATGCTTTTAGTGAAATCGGTTAATTTGGAATTACAAAGTGACACTTCAACTTTATGTATCTGTATAGATGTATAGATTGCAAGTTGCAACGAGATATACCTGCCTCATCATCATCTTCATCATCATTATCATCATCATCTTAATTGTATGGGAACGTTAAATAACACCCCAAGGAGCGAGAGTATAAAGTTTTACGTCACCATACAAAAAAGCGAAAAACGGTCGAGGGACGATGTTCGAACGCTTCAAAAGCTATAGTGAACTAGACATGACTCCTTAAGGCAGTTAATATCCATAACAAGACTTATACCTAGTTACTAAGCCTAAAATATATGTAAAAGAAAATGTTCAACAAGTCTCAGTCTCATAATAAACAATAATTTATCGCCTATACATCAAGTTAGCAACAACACAATACAGTGAAACAATAATCCTTACTGTACTTGGTCATCCCAAATTAGTATACGTCGCTTATGGCTGTCGACCTATAAGCGTACGTACGTACAAATGGGCACAGAGTAACAATAACAAACTTTGCAGAGAGGGCAGCTTATTGAAATCCATTCATTGTTGCCTTCAGCAGTTTTGGAAAATATTTAGTTCGAAAGTCTCTACAATAAAATAAAATGCTAAGGATTTGCACGGGTAGGATTCTTCCTAGAGGAGTAACATAGCAAATTTTTCGAGATAGATATAAATAAACAAGTTTGAGAATGTATATTTGAATTGAAGAAAGTTTCTATTCTATGGTAGGTATTGTGAAAAGATCCAATATTCTTTTCTCTTAAGAAAAGTGTAATTTTATCAAAGTTAGCTTTATACAAAGTACTAATTAACCCACACACCGCATCGCCTGCAATTATTTAAATCATAATATAAATAAATCTGATTGGCTAGCCGCACACACGCAATAATATTGACAATAAGGTGCATATTTTCAATAATATGTGCAGTATTTTTTAATAATATTGTGAATATTGACAATACTATATTGACAGTAATATCGTGTTTGTTCGGCCAACATTTAAATGTGCCATATCTGCGTATAATCTTTTGATCTATGCTCAACATGATAGCAACCTACACGATACCCACACTAATATAGGCTATAGTTGGTTAAAATTCAAGTCTCGTGAGTGTATGAATAGACGGTTATAGCGCAAAGGGGTCAAAATAGATGTATCCGTACAAAGTATACTAGTGTGTGCATATGAGTGGGCTCGTTCGCATAAAATCGTGACTCCTCGCGATAGCCACGTGTATTTTGTATACAAATGTCAAATGGTATTCATAGATATGCCTGTATGTCGATTTATACATTTCCGTTAGATTTTAAACCCTATAAAGTATACATAACAGTGGTATCGTGAACTAAATTATACATCAGGCTTAATATCTATAGTAATAGCTTAACGTTCGTCGGTAAGTAAGTAATGCCTACGTGTTTCCTACTTACTATTATAAATGTGTATGTAGGTTAGTTTGTTTGTAACGCTTTCGCGAAAACTACTTAACCGATCATCGTGAAACTTTTTACACATATTTTTGGAAGTGCTAGATTTCACACATGAAAGAAAACTAAATGAAGAAAAAAAAGTGCCTGGGACGGCGATAGACTCACCATCTGTCACGTTGGCACTTAATCAAATTCGGTGAAAAGTGGGTGTTGTGATAACAACACCTCTGCCTACCCCTTCGGGGAATACAGGCGTGAGCATATGTATGTGTTAGAAGTAAGATAGATAACATTATATTTAGAAATTCAATGATCGCATTGACACGATGAAAGCCGCAGGTAAAAGATGGTTATTATAAATGTGTAATTACATGTTCGGATATTTGTCACTTCAAAATGGCTGAGCAAATTTCGATATTACTTATACACCTGAAGATTACAATGGTATTTTCAATAAGGCATTTTTATTGTAATTTTAAATTATATTACAAACTTAACACGGCTTAAACAATAAGTAAAAAAAAAATAAGCAAATTCATTGTATATATATATATATATCTACCTTTTGTAATACTGATTATTAATTTTACAATCCGAGACACCGAGAAGAAAAAACCTTTGGGGACAATCTATGGTGCTTAAATATCCTTCCTATACACCTATATCTTTATTTCTTCCCCTCTACTACATCATAGCTGTCAAACGTCCCACATTGTATAAAACATCGTAGTAAAACGTGATCGTAGTAGCGTGTATATGATACATTATTAATCACATATTCATGTACTCCATATGAAACATAGTATATAAAAACATATAGTGTGCGTATCATGACAGCTTTATGAAGTGCTTAGGTGTAAATATAAAGTAAACAAAATGTGCGCAGTGTAAATAATACAGTGTGAGGAATTAATCCGTTGTCTATTTTGTCGCTTCTGGTAGTTATTAATCTATGGAGTTCCTTAGGGTTGTCCCAATTAAGATCGATGCTATATTTTAATTATTATTTTGTTCAAAGATAATATTTATTATTGCACTATTAAAGACAGGGATATTACTGAGGTCAAATGTCAGGTAAATAAGCCGACAAATCGGAAGTAATTATGTCATTTTAGCGTTGGAAACATGTTTTCTGTCAATATTACAAATTATACAAACGAGTTATGCATAAATGAGTCGTAAATTTTTCAACTCGGTGACATTGAATTATAATAAAGTATTTTTTTAGTTAATTATTTTTAATTTTCACACTTCTGAAGTGATAATATTTCAAAATCAGACTTAATAATAAATAAAAATATATATGCTCCCGCCATCCCAGAAGGGTCCCCCAAGGGGTAAGCACAACACCCACATTTCACCGTATATGATTAAGTGCCAACATGACAGAGTGTGAATCCATCGCCGTCTCAGGCACTATACCTAAATGCGTCTTTTAATTACTTCTCAGACATATGGAGGTTTCCTCACGATGTTTTCCTTCACCGTTAAGCACGTGGTGTGATTTAGACTTAATAAATCACTTATACTATAACCATAAGCAAAAATAAACCCCATATTTTTTAGTAAAAATACTATTAAAGATTTTCTTTAGAATTTATAGCCTATAAATCTTCAAACAAGGCTTCAAGAGAAATAACCGTAAATTCGAATATAGAATGAGTATAGAAAGCAGTTTTGAGACTGCGAACTCGAAACCCTTGTCGGAATAAACGTAAATAAAATAGTGACGTGGCACTGTCGATAATATTGCATCGGTAACATTGACAGTCCTTGAGTTGTGCGCTATTCGTATTCACTTCCTGGTAACGACGCTATGTTCCAGCCTTTTCTCTATGCTGTTCAAAGATCCTGCACGCGTCGATATTTTCATATTATTAAATGTGAATGGATAAGGTTTCCGTTATTATTCATTGTTATACAACCTTTGATATAGCTCCATCTGCGAACACAAACGGTATTATAATGTTCTTGATTGTGGTGGCTTCATGTAAGTGAAATGTTTAAAATATAATAACATACAGATGCCCCCGTCTGTATTCCCCGAGAGGCTAGCAGAGGTGTTGCAATAACAGCATCCACTTTTCACCAAAGATGATTAAGTGCCAACGTGACAGATGGTGAGTCTATCGCCGCCTGAGGCACAATACCTACGTCTTTGAATTTTTTTTGGTACAGACCACGCTGGGATTCGAACTTGCGCCACATGTATAGCAGGCGACTGCTCAAATCTCAAGGCCTCGCGGCTCTATAGTGTACTAACACTAGTTATGATATCATAAAGATACTATTTTATAATAATAGGTATTCAAGAAACATTTAAAAATAAACGTAAAGAGTGCGAAATATAAACCGTAAAAATATTGAACAAAATTTACACGAATATTTCCATCAAGTGGTTATTTCAATTCACAAAAGGGAAAATTCTAGGCCCATCTGGGTCCGTCTACATCCCAAGACAATGGAACCATAATCGTCCCGAATTCCCCTTTTGTTCTGTAATACTTGGAATTGTCTAACATCTTCATTAATATCGTGCCTTCAACGTGTCGGAATATTACCTTTAACGGCCTTTGTGTTCGCTAATATCACTTATTTTATTTAAGGTGGCTACACTAAAGATACCCTTTGGAACATGAAAAGCTTTATCAAAACATTTTAATGAATTCTCATTTACTACTGAGCTGTTTTTGTGCTCTTTTTGTGTCTGTATGCAATTTGATAGCATTATCTTGTGCAAGTTTCTCAAGAAATATGAACTTCTTCACCATTATTATAATGGCATGTGTTCCATATCTGTCGTAGCCTTGAGGTTTGAGCCGTGGTGGCCTTGAGGCTTGAGCAGTCGCCTGCTACGCAAGCGACGCAAGTTCGAATCCCAGCGGGGCCTGTACCAATGAGTTTTTCTAAAGAACTTATGTACAGTGATTTCACACCACGTGCTTTACGGAGAAGGAACACATCGTGAGGAAACCTGCATATTTCTGAGAAATAATTCAATGACGTATGTATAGTGTCTGAGATGGCGATGGACTCACCCTCAGTCACGTTAGCACTTAATCATCTTCGATGAAAAGTGGGTGTTGTTATTACAAAACCTCTGCCTACCCCTTCGGGGAATACAGACGTGAGCATATGTATGTATGTCTGTCGGTCTATCATCATTATCAGATAGCTTGCCTCCCTTCTTTAACTAATCAGTGCTGCAGAATTTATTTAATCCAAGGCAGACAGTAAAAATTAGTTTGAACATTTTTAAATTTACTTTTCTATGCAGCGTAAAGCGTACATTGCCGAAAAATCGCGGCACAATACAATTTTATTCCCGAACCTGCCAAGGCATTTAATATCCCATCAATAACACAGAGAATGCTTATTCCAATACAAAACGCTGACTTTATTCGCTAAATCTGGTGTTCGGCGCAAAACACGTGAACATTAATTTTGGCATTTCGAAAGCCGCGCTAGCATAGAAAATGCCAAATCGACTTTAACACCGCACTGTAAATGTCAGATTTTATATAATTTAGTTCAGCTGGAGTTATGGGATTTATTGTAAGTGATTTTTTGTCGGTTAAGTGCTGTTAAGTTAAGTTTTGCTCTCGTTTAAACAGCTTTGCTTGGGT
This sequence comes from Watsonalla binaria, assembly GCA_929442735.1. NCBI lineage: Eukaryota > Metazoa > Arthropoda > Insecta > Lepidoptera > Drepanidae > Watsonalla > Watsonalla binaria. Next base: position 10,203,925 of record OV838934.1, on the reverse strand, counting down.
CAATAAACTATGTAAGTTGCATTAATTTCTTTTGCAATTATATTACAGTTTTTATCTTAACTATACCACTTCCATCTTATATTAACTCTTTCTGTAAATTGATACAGGAAAATATTAGAATTACTTTGACGGTAGAATATGTTGATATTATGTAAATTTTATGCAATGCAACGTATTAAAATAAACCAGTTTAAATCATTTACATGCTGGCTTTATTCTTACGAATGAATTATTTTTTTCACTATAAACATTAATTAAATATGGCTGCATATTTTTTTTAACATATCGATACTTGACTGACATATAATGGTCTCCTACCAAATTTCGGTAAGATCTCAACGAGGATCAGTCATCTGCGCAGGAGATATTATAGTGCACAAGTGTGTGCGCAAACACAGGTGCACTCTTTATTCCCTCACCCTCATAGTCCGATGGGAGGCAATCCGACACGACCGGAGAGAGATCAGGCGGAGGACCAACGGTGCAACGTGCTTTTCATGTCTCCTAGCATATCGATAGCAAAACTATCGACAAATAAACACACTAAATCTGTAATAGGTTGTAAGGTTCAGAAGTCGAGCTTGAAGATACTAAAATTAATTTTGATTAACTCGTACAGGTCGTTTGCTCTCAATTAAACCAATTAAATGCTCTTATGCGATTATCGACTATAAAAGCTTGTAATAAAGTTGAAAATGCGTTACACATCCATACTTGACTATAATTTGTTTACATTTTAACACACTGGGAAACGTCGAACTGATTTCGTTTGAACAAAAAAGAGCATATCGTTTCCTCGAAGGAAGTCTTTGTGAATCATCTTTAAAAAACCTTATCCGTTAGTGACCTCCATTTAGCTTGCCAAAATTCCGGAATTGAATTTAATATACGTGCGTTAAACTAACACGGAAACCGATACTTTAACCTTGGATTCAATCGATACAGAGAGCAACACTAACACACAGACAGACATATAAATTACGTATGTTATTTGTGTTAACTATGAAACTAAGTCACTCGTACAATTACCCCACCTATGAGGTAGGCAGCTGGAATTGACCGCCAATATAGATTCACGTTATAATTTTGTTCCATTGATTCTTATCAGTTTAATGGTTCTGTACTTTCAGGGCTAGCGCTTAAAACTCGTGACGCCAGTTATATTAAATATAAAATACAAAAAAAAAAACAGAAATCATTGAAATCTACCTGCTAGAAAGTCACACCCGAAATGCTTAATTATTAGTTTAAAAATATGTTTTTTTATTTCATTCATCTATATATCTATACGCATTAATAAAATTGAAGTGTCTGTTTGTAATTCCAAAATAACAGCTTTTAACTAAATGCACATGAGTGTATGTACTGCACTGACATAGAAGATGCATTTTTAAAGTTTTGTCTCTGTCTGACTGTCTCTTTATTTCGGCGATTTTAGAGGGAGTTTCACTGGCGGATAGCTAATGTTACAAGGAGTAACTTTTACTTTTTTTATAAACATTAGGGTTCCGTGGAACAACCATGAAATACAAATATACGCGAGTTAAACCGCGGGCCATCGATAATTTTAATAAGACAAAACTTAATCTTAAAAGTAAAACTAACCTGACCATTTGCGTTGCTAAAATCAAGTTCTTCATTAAAATTCTATTGTAGTTATGTACTTAATAATCTATGCCAGTAGGATAACTCACTTTCCATACTCAGTAAAGCTGATATCAATCGAATACGGATAGATAAGCCGGGCTAAAAATATTTATCAAAAGCAGGCATACATATTTTCATTCAAGTATTAACCCTATTAATAAAATAGAAGTGTCTGTTTGTAATTCCAAAATAACAGATTTTCACTAAATTTATATTATGATAGTTTACACGGTACAGACACAGAAAAACTGTATGTCCGTCTGTCTGTCTGTATGTTCCGGCTAATCTCCGAAACGGCTGGGACGATTTTAATGGGCTTTAACTGGCGCATTATTAATATTACAAGTAATAACTTAGCCTGCTGTTAATTACAAAAAAATATTAGGGTTCCGTGGTGGAAGTCTACGCGGGTGGAACCGGGGGCATAGCTAGTAAATAATAAAGTAGATGCATTTCAAAATATCTTTTTATCATTAAACTTTAACAAAGTACTTTTAAATCGTCAGAATAACATACAAGAAGGTTAGTAACGTTGATCTACTGCGTGGGTTCGTGTGTGTGTGTGCCGGCTCGAACAATTTGTTCCTAGTTGCCACACTGTTTTTAATCTTATATATACACATGTATGGTGTTTTCGCAACCTTCTGTTTAATTCCAAGACTTCCATTTAAGGTTTCAATGTATAAGCCCATTTATTATTGCTCGCGCGTTCGGCTCGCGCCGGCTACAAGGGCGTCCACTACATTTCCTGATTCGCTAAGATTGATCTATCGTACTATCGCAAATTTGGTGCTCGGCTTGTTATGTCAAGGATACTTCACCATAACTCTGTTCCTCTTTGAATTTGTGGCGAGAGTTATATCTAGCTTTGTCATTGATATTACTAAAGATACATTGATGACTACCACAACAAACCTTAAAACATATAATCTAATAACTAAAATATATTATTAAAAGGAGTCCCTGTAGACAAGGTTCCAAAGATACTGGCAGCATTCCCCCTTTGAATGGCAAGACTAATTCTTTGACCGAGGTAGCTGCCAGCTCTTCGGTCTCCTGTGATGTCGACTAATTTTTTTGTTATTTCTTTAAAAAACCTAATAGCGCTAGGACCCCACGGACCACGGGTCTCGACTCTGAATGGGATAAGAGATTCTATAAGTTCAATTTTGATCTAATTATTTGCTCGGATTTAAAAGAGTGTTCATGGATTTAAAAAGAGCGCAGCTATTATTTTCAGTTTCAAAGTCCCTTTCTGTTGCGGTGCAAATTTTTCATGGTTGGGCTAAACTTATTTGATGTATAAAATGGGTGTTGTATCACCCAAAATATACCACTTCCGAAACTTAGGGGAAGCATGGTCATACTCTTTTCTTTTAATCTTTCTGAAAATTTCGATTTCCAGTTTGCGTTAAAAAGTCATAAAAATGTTAGCTGCTGTCTTCAAGGCACTCATTAAGTACTTACTTTCAAGTTACATGAATGTGTTTTATAGTATAGTTGTAATAAGCATTGTGCCGTGTATATTTACATCGACATAATAATTTTTATGTGCACAAAAATAAGGTTCCCAAAAGTACGTTTTAGTACACCAATTTGAAACTCGTTAAAAATCTGGTCTTGTTGCCTTGCAGCCTTTAATCTTGCAAAACTTAAGTCGTTAAGATTTTAATAGCAATAAACTTGAAACGATTATGTATTATGAAACTTCATTTCTGGTACTTGACGATGCTGAGAGGGCCATTTACATCTAAAATAATGAAATCTTTTCGGCTAAGATACACAACATAGATCTGTTTTAAGATAACACTGGGCTCATTACTGAGGAAACATTATCTGAGCATTTTATAGGCTTAATATTAAAACTGTACGTTTTGCGTTCACAAAACCAACGAAAAAAATGTTCCGTAGGCTGTCTGTCACTTGTCAAATAAGTGGTGTAAACACTTGAAAGTAACTAAGAGAAAAGGCAGCTTTATAGCCTAGCTTTTAGCTTATACCCACGCTTGTATGCGGTAGGCAGAGAATATTGTGCGCCAAATACGTGGTAATAGAATTCTAGCATACTTCTATTGCTTCGTCTACAATCCTCTTCATACACTTCCTGCGTTTATGAGTGTTCCGAATTCAGCCATAAAGTTCGATGATTATAAATTTGGTCATGATAGTTCTTCCTTGGACGCCCTCTACCTACTTCCACTCATATTCGCTCTATAAATGTATGTCGTTAATTTACTTTCAGTCATACTTTCAATATGTTCAAACCAAATTTCTTCTTTTAATTCTAGACTTCTAGACCACATAATTCTTCAGCTTGCAACGGCCTCTTATCATATTATTCCTTTTTTTTTAAAGTCTAATATGGGCTTAGTACGAGGTAGTATCTGTTGTATTTCAAAGTAGATTTCTAACAAATATTCTCAAAGGCAACCTTTGATTTATTATGTTAAGAGATGGTATGCATAATCCATTGGTGAAGGGTCTATCCTTGCCGCGGGCGTAGGTCGAAACTTTTTGATCGTTTTGGGACTCTTCAACTATGTAGCTATAACGCATGAAATATCATTCATATTATTATTGGGTATCGTTTGGAACCTGTGATCTTACTCCAGTATAATAGTTTTTCAATAATGAAGCAGTAACTTAAGAATAAATATGATAATTACGTTTACGCCATCACAGAACGCTCCCCGAAAGGGTAAGCAGAGGTGTTGTTTTCACCAAAGATGATTGTGTGTCAACGCAATAACCATCTCAGGCATTATACGTACATCGGCTTTCAATTACTTCACAGTCTAAGGTTACGTTTCTAAAAATGAGATTACATTTTTAAGAAAAACTCATTAGGTCTGAAATTTCCTCGTTCGCGTAGCAAGCATGTTCATACTCATACCCACACCTACCTTGCAATCTAAGTAATGTAAATAGGATTGTTACAAGCAACTTCTGAAGAACGAATCCTAGTAAATAAATTACGTAGTCATCAATTAGTTGGTGAATCCATTTGATAGCTTACAGCTGTTCTGTTTCAGGATCGTAATATGTTTTATAGCAGAGTAGCAACCTTTTATCTTTGGCACAGCGTTAACTGGCCCTTTATACATTTTACGAGCACCCTACAAATGTTCGGGTATAAAATGACAGAATTTATTCGAGCACCATCAACAGCGTGATAAACATTTCTTTCCAACTATAATTTCTCGTTTGGATAGCTATTTCCAAGAGTTATAAACGTCAGTAGTAGAGATGTTGTAAGCTACTGGTTATTGTAACGATTCTGTGCATCATCAAAACGATACAGATATCGTTACAAGCTTTGAGCAAAATTGCACATGTATTTGTTTGCGTTCAATGTTCCAATTATCCTTTATGTTGATTTTTTTTATTTTGAATTATAGACTCAAAAACATACATACATATGCTCACGCCTGTATTCCCCGAAGGGGTAGGCAGAGGTGTTGTAATCACAACACCCAATTTCACCGAATTTGATTAAGTGCCAACGTGACAGATGGTGAGTCTATCGCCGTCTCAGGCACTATACATACGTCTTTGAATTACTTCTCAGAAATATGCAGGTTTCCTCACGATGTTTTCCTTCACCGTAAAGCACGTGGTGTGAAATCACTGTACATAAGTTTTCAGAAAAACTCATTGGTACAGGCCCCGCTGGGATTCGAACTTGCGTCGCTTGCGTAGCAGGCGACTGCTCAAACCCCGAGGCCAACGCGGCTCAACTCAATAAACGGCCAGCATTAACAGTCTAATCAAAGACAATACGTTAATAATAAAATGATAAGCCGAGGTACCAAGTTCGCTTCGATAACACGTTGAATTCGTCGGTAGCTGGCAAAAAAATGGGCGCAAAAAACAAACCACCTAGCAACAGTACAATGTAGTCACGGACAAAAAATGAGCATAGACACGTGATTAGCTAGTCATTGCACACTAGATCGTAGCCCAAAACAAATTGCGGGTGCAAAAAAAAAGCATGTAATATAATTCAGGCAGTATTCCCTAAAGGGTCCCACTTCTCGATGAAGATGATTGGGAGCAGTTTTACCCACATACAATTAACGTTAGCTACAAACAAATCGGTCCAGACGTTATTAGCTGCAAAATCAAACAAACAGACAGACACAGAAAATTCTTTTTTTATGTATATACCGATTATACTGTCACATATTTAGTGAAAAGCTGTTTATTCACAGAAGCCTTCATTTTATTAATCTGTATTGAAGTATATTAGTGAGTTAGAACTTGATGCGCTTAAGCGACTACTTAAACAACTTGGCAATCACGACCATAATAATCGTCTGTATACCGGCTAAACATAAAAAAAAATGCTTACCTCTATTTAGTTCACCTTGACTCGTTGTGGGCGTACCAAACTTGATTTAGTCGCTATCTGACAAACCCTTTTTTTGGCCTGAATATAAATAAGACTAACAAAAAATATAGAGTCGAGCGCGGTTTTCCCCTCTCAGTTACTCGAGCTGGAGTCGAGTTTAGCGAAAGTGAGATTTGAATAATAAAGGGAATATTCGCTTATGTTCTTACTGTGTGACGTGTTTTTATGTTCGCCAGTAAGCTCCAGAGATAGTGCCGTAAACTTTCCCCGTGAGTGAACGAAATATGCTTTCTATTTTGGCTCATGTAAAACCCTTCCTTGGCCCTTGTACAAATAAAATGAGGGAAGATACGTGTAAGCGACAAGGACACATGTCGCTTCCTACTCCATTTGATAATGACTTCCTTTATCCTTACACATCCTCGTTAATCAATGTTTTACACTAACATTCAATCGATGCGGAAGCTAATGTTGCACTTGGATTGAACGTGTTACGTTCTATGAGTATATTTTAGAAAGAGGCCATGTGAATGGTTGGTTTAGTTACCTGTAGTTAAGTAGGCTTCGATTCCGGTTTGGGACTTTAAACTGCTATTGTGACATTCGTAAGGGACATATGTATCTGACGTGTACGCATCTGTCACTGTCGCTTAGCTAAATAACAATCGCATTAATAAGTTAATAGTATGGTGAGGTGCTAAAATATTTTGTTGAATAGTCATTTGACACTTAGTAGGATATCTTCGTTTCCATTCCACAATAGATTAGATATTATACCCACCACTTCAGAAACCTTTGTGTTATATTAAATGTGAAGGCAAAAATGTGTCAACAGAAGTCAAATTAGGTCAAGCGTGATGACCACAAATCTCACGTGTACGCAAAATTATTCTTCCACATACGTCGGTATTATAAAATTTTCCGTTATTATACTATTAGAATAGATTATATTTCGAATTGTTTGTAATAATAATAATTCCTATGATAACCATATCATTAATAGTAAGGACACAGAGTTAATGTTGCAATGCTTCGCATACTAATTCAATATAGCAAGCTCTGCGCCGGGCTCGCAGCGAATTGAACATGCCTGAAATAATAATCGGGCACTCCACAATTAAATAGATACCAGTGATTTTCTACTTCGAACGTGAACTTACTTTATACTTGAGCAAATTGCCTGTGAAACGCTCGTTTAGTCGTGACTTTATCTAACTGGATTCGTCTCTATTGTTCGCAGACTAAGAAGAACAACCCCAACCACATCAAGAGGCCGATGAACGCGTTCATGGTCTGGTCGCAGATAGAGCGCAGAAAAATATGTGAACAAACGCCCGATATGCACAACGCCGAGATCTCCAAGAACTTGGGCCGCGTTTGGAAGACTTTGAACGATGATGAACGTCAACCCTTCATCGATGAGGCGGAGAGGCTGAGGCAGCTGCATATGAGGGAGTACCCAGACTACAAGTACAGGCCACGTAAGAAGACGGCCAAGCCCGCGCCTAGGTCTGGAGCCGTGACGAAGCCGAAGCGCAAACAGCGAGCGGATTCGAACAACAACCGAGGTGTCTCCAGGCGGCGGTCGCGACCAGCGCCCAGCACTCCCTGCGTCCCAGTGGAGACTCCAGCGCCGCCCCCTCTCCCGGCATCCCCCGCCGGCTCTCCTGACTCTCCTGAGTCAGCCTGTTTATACGAAGATAGCCGTCGCGATCAGGCGGATCTAACCGATTTGTACTCGATCACAGACCTGCTTCCGCTGCCCGTCGACTGCGAAGTGGATTTGGATGCGCTAACGACGGATATAGACTCTTTCGAGACGGCTTCAAGCTCCTCTGGGTCGCACTTCGAGTTTTCGTGTACACCTGACGTGTCGGACATGCTGAGTGAGATCGGTGTGGCCGGCGACTGGGTGGACAACACGCTCTCGTCGTACCTTACGTCTTAGAGCGTTGCTCGGGTAGCCACGGCCGCAGCCGGCTGATTCCACTGATCTCATGAGGTCGGCCAAAGGGCCGTCCCACGAAGGCCGACGACGCGGCGACCGCTCGCCGCCCCGCCTAGAGAGTGCCTATCCAAAATGACGTGTCGACATTTGGATTCAATGTACAAAGTTATTTAATAAGGATCGAGGGTGAAAATTTTTTTCAACAACCGACCGTCGCGGTCGCATTCTATTTCGGTTCGATTGATTTCTTTTACAGTAATTTAAGTTTACATAGACCGTTCTGTTGTAATAGGCGACGCTTCACCGTCATCGCTCGGAAGTGCATCGGGTTTTATCATAGGCTGTGAGTTGGTTCTCGTAATGTCATGTTACTTTCGTTTAAATCTTAATTTGGATATACATATAAAGCTATGTCCAAACGGCACGTCTCAGATGCATCTCAGTAAATAATCCGTCTACTCTCCGTCGCTTGGTAGTTGACCACGGGTCTGTCAAGTTGCTTGCCGCATCACTCGTACCGCGTTGTCGCGTCCGTATTCTTGTGTGTACATTTCGACTTGGCTTCTAGTGCGTTATTAATAAATTGTACGTTTGCAATACCTGTGTCACATTTCTTTACTTTGTTTAAGTTTATTAACATTACTCTTAGGGATGTTCGTCGCGTCTTTACTTTAAATTGTCTTAGATGAAATAGTGTATTCATTGGAGTAATAGAAAATGTAAGACTAGGTTATAGTCGTATTCGTCTTGGTTTCTATTAACTGTTTACTGTACGTAAGTTCACTTAATACTTTGATCACACGTAGTTAATAGTTCGACATTATAATTTTATTATTGGAAGCTGATCGGTGTGTCGATGGAAGAATTTCGGAGTGCGGTTTTTAGAGTTGGTATTGAATGGTTATGGACTTTGTCGTGGTTGAATTAGGATTGAGTTTGGCGTACTATTGAGCCTGTCACTACTGTCTATTGAAATTTCTTCCGCATTACGCCTGACTAGGTCCTTGTTCGTGTTTCCACGGCAGGTCTATTGTTTGTGTACTTGTATGGAGTCTTGCTAATGTTAGGATTTGTAGGTAAGGTAAACATTGTTCAATGGTTAGGTACGAATATTATTTGTAGTAACGATGGCACCTATGAATCGATGCGAAGGGACACTAAAACTTTCCGTTTCTATTCTCTCTGTCATGCTAATGTCAACTCAAACTATAGAAAGATACATATCAGTAAAAGGAATGCCATGTATCGGTTTTGCATATTGGATGGTCAATGGTTAGGTTTCACTCAAAATGTTTTGCTATTTCAAACTCTGTGATTTACTTTATGGATTTTCTAAATTGTAAGGTTCTAGTGGAGACTGATAACGCATAGATTAGTTTTAGCAACGCTAGCTTCTGGTAACTTTTTTAATTTTTTTAAACTGGGCATAATTACAATTTTATATTGTTAAAAATACGGACATATTTTTGATAATTTTGGTTCATTGTGGAGCTGGGGTATTGTGCCGTAACACGCGTATTCAAAAAAAGTTTTTAACGATTGAAAATTATGCGCATTTGAAAGCCAAATTCTTATTTTATTTAAATAAAATACTATATAAAAAAAAGGTAAATACTGAAATATTATAAAAGGTTTAGAAGTGTTTACAGCCTGTCCCAAATTCCACAATAAAGCAACAAGCTAAACAAAATTGTAATAAAAAGCTAAAAACATCTGTCAATTCAGTGAAATTGGTGTCAGTTACTTAGGAAAGGTAATGTTTCACATATTACCTCATTATTAAGCTAGATTAAAAGTAATCTGTCTTAAATATACCTGTTTCAAAGTGTGGAAAAAAAATATTTGTAGAACTCTGTGTCCCTAATGTTAGGATGCGTTGTGGTCCTTGTGGTCTAATCAATAAGAAACAAAATGCTTTACCTATATTATTATATTCTTATAAATATATTATGTATATGTAAAAAATGCGAATTCGTGTATTAATTAGTAAGTGTCTATTAAAAATGATTATTAAAATAAAAAAAAAACGTGTTGTCTACTGATTTGCGATCAGTACTTTAAATAAGGTGTTAACTTAACACGCGCGTTTTCGTTCCGGATTTTCGTACGTAACGTAAACGCGGAGGTTACAGTTAACTTATTGTAATGATGTTGTATTAGGACGATATGTAATGACGATATATGAATATATACTATACATTGAGTAAAAATCGTGCCTAATAAATCACTTGAACTCTTCATACTTATGTATATTAGTAATGCTCAAGATGTATTTTAAGCGCGTAGTGTTTTAGATGCTGATGACAGAATATTTTAAAAATACTTTTTTGAAATTTCCTTCGACGCCAGATGATGCATTTTCTTTCAATCATTTTAGTTTCTGGACTACTCAGAATACAGCTTAAAGTGTCAATCAGTCCATTATTCAGACAAATAATAACACAGTTTCTTATCCTATAATAACAGAGTGATTATAAAAATATAATTATTCAACTCTTCAACTAATTATATCAAATTTATTGCTTTTGTGTGAAGACATTTGCAATACTTCTGTAAATTTTCTTCATACTGTAAATATATATACATCCAAATAAATATATATTGGCATGTTTATATTAATATATAATAATGAATCAACGATAACAAGCAATATTGGAAATTATTATAGTAGCAACAAAGCTCAAATTAGAATAAACCACTTCTACTAATAAAAATTGACAATGCCTTTTTTATTTAAAATTTGGAATTTAGTGATGTAAATTTTAATATTTTTACAAAGATTCAAAAATATATTTCCAAAATAAAAATAAACGTGTTCTAGTTTCAATGAAAAAAATAACTTCACGATTAATGCACTCACAATAAATAAAGAACTTGTTATTTTTATTAGTAAAAGGTAAAAGTAACCCCGAAAGTATTTTTAATGAAGCAACATCGAATTTAAAATGTTGTAAAGTAGCGATTCTTGTTGTGACTCGATGTTTGGAATTATCAGGGTTAACCGTTTCGTTGTCAACCGTAGATGTTTAAAGGAGTCTATGCCTTCATACCTTCGAAATATGTAATATAATCCTTTGCATAGAAGCTTCTCTTTATATCCTTTCATTATTGATGTATTGTAAATAAAAACTGTTTATAAATAAACAAGTCAAAATAAAGCGATACTGTGAGAAAAAATTAGAAAGGTATAAACGTCACAAAAATTATCATAGATGACGTATGTAGTTATTGTAGTACATGTAATTATGATGTGCATATGGTAAAGTAAATAAACTATTGTTGTATATTCCGCTATTGAAGTCACATGATACCAAGCTTACGATATCGCTTGTACCAAGTAGGTGAGAATTGTAATCTCGGAATTAGAATGTAAAGGCGATTCAATTTATAATTAAAAGAAAAAATGTTAGTGATAAATTCACAGAACTGAAAAGTTGATAATATGCTCGTTATGTTATTTGAAAAATAAATTTTTGAACGTAATTTTATCTGTGTAACATATGTATTTAAATCTCTTGTTGATTTATTCGGTAAGAAACTTCTATCTTAAGGTCTGTTTCGTTCTCTATTTCACTTTGAGACAACGAATGTTTTGTTATTTCTTCAGCACGTAATATATAAACTTGTGTAATATTAACGATATAATTGGTGTCTATAAGGAGATATATAACCCACAGACCGTAGTACATGCATTATGTAATAATGATATTATCCAATTTGTTGTTGACGTAGTTGTGTCAGTTACTGGTAATGATAATGGTAATTATAACGAAATCTTCGCACAATCCGAGTCAAGGACCTGTAATTAGGAATAACAATAATAGTTATTAATATAGTTAAGTGAAATGTTACATTAGGTGTAATTGTAATATCGTGACTTTCGTTCCATTATCACTAAAGTTGGTTTAAACCATTTGAACTTTAATCTTCCGGCGATGTTTTCTAGTGTCATATTCTGTGAAGTGCTAGATTTATAGAAAACTTGGAAGTGCCAATTATAATCTTAGAAATAACACAAACTGTACATAAAAGAAGTAAAGCCAAATGAAATCACAAGCTGTGCAACCATAAGGCATATATTTGGCACTATCAAGTAAAATAACATTTTCAATAAAAATAACAACTTTTTTATAATCTTCAGCTTCTCAAAATATGGGCCTCTGAATTTTTATTTCGAAGTTAGTTGTGTACATATACGTTGAACAATCATTAAACTAGACGAACAAAAATTAAAAAAAATGGTCCATTAATCTTTATCGAGATATTGTAAGTTAATGTAGTATCGCGTATACCTACAACTTTCGTGTGCTTAATGGTATTATGAGACGAAGTAAATGCCAAACTTTTTACATTCGAAGCTAAAAGCATGGCTTTAAGGGGTTACATAGTTTGTGAACTGACATTATTAATTTTCGTTCCTCCTCCATATAACTTGTAAATATCTATACAATTAAGGCCACATTATTCTAAGTGATCATCATTTGTAGTGTGATCTGGAGGATTTTCCCCTTGCGAATATTCATAATGGACCCAACGTCTGGCATATTAAACTATTTCATGATCAGCTATGAGGCACATTTTAAAAAGCAAATATGAAATGTAGAATCGTCACAAAGCCACCGTGGAAAAATACCTTGTCTTATTTGCCTATGCTGCGGTAGATTATGTCAGACGTTGATGACATTTTTAAATATTCCTAAGGTCGAAATACCGAATCGTTCTAGTCTTTTGAAAAATTTCGGACAACCTTAGTCTCTACGGCGATTCGTCGGCAGCAACCTAACTCTACTTTTAAAAGTTCGTGGCCTTTGAATCATTGATACCTGATTTTTATTAGTATATTTTTTTTATTCAATTTATACCAAAAAAAATGAAGCTCTTTGACTCCGTTACCGATGGATCTCTTTTGTATAATGAAAAACATTTCTATTGTTTTCAACTTTTTAATTGTCGGTTTTAAAGTGTTGTATATATAGGATTCGGTTTTCTTTTGATTTTAAGGATTGCACGTTTTCAATGAACGAATCAAAGATGTGACCCTTAACGGGTCTTATATTTAAGGACTCTGGTCTATGCTAGTGCAAGATCATTTCTTTTTTAAATATATATATATTTCTTTGATAAGTTATTTTGTTCGAGGATAATAAGGTTTTTACCTTCATCCCTCGTCCGTTGTATAAATTATTTACGCATATTTTTAAGGATCTATTATAAAATGCATATAATAAAGTAGTATTTTAAACTGTTAAGTATGAATTAACAATACTGTAGTTATGAATATAAGACGAACGTGTACATTTTGTATTGTACTTTGTTTCAATAATGAATATATATTATTATATGGTAAAAATAAATCATCCAGTTTTTAAAAAATATACCAGATTTTTATTGTGCATTCCTTTCCCTAAAGTTATCTGCAAAACTTGCTCTTCAATGTGTAACGCTGAATACCATATGAATCTCAAGAGGGTGCCAAAACTATCCAACTTATTTTTAAACAGCTATCTTATAATAACATTAATGTATAGACCATAAAAGTACAAAGTTAATTATAAAAAAAAATAACAACGCCTTTACATGGAATCTATATAAAAGTGTCAGTCGAATAACAATCAAGTTAAATACCTTGACACCAGTGCGCAGCACCTTAAGAAGTCTTGAAATAATGTCAGGAACAAAATACAAATAGAGCAGTGACATCTGGCAGAAAGTTTTCGAAAGGTGGAGGTTAATTCTAACAAATTAGTACAATCGGAACTCAAAATAAATGAAAGTAAACATTGTATTAATTACAATATTGATTAATGACGACGGTAGAAAATACAACAATTCATAGTATTACTGTGTGATTAGTACAATGAACCTTATAACACCTAGTGAGTAAAGTAATAAACTTTGAAATATTTCTTTTTCATAAGACTTTGAAAGTATTCAATTCAATTCAATTCAAAATATCTTTATTTGATTACACTTCTTACAAAGTACTTTCAAATCGTCAGAAGGACACAAAATACATTATACATGATTATAAATGTTACCACCAGGTTCGGAAGGTAGCTTTTGTTGAGAAGAACCCGGCAAGAAACTCAACAATTACTCTTTTAAAAAATAAAATATACAATTTTTTTGGTTACAGTATTTATATCTCATGAATATAAGCCCATGGACACAGCACAAATGCTCAATTGTCAAATATAATAACAAAAATATTAAAAATATTTGTGGCATGGCAAATTCCAGCCAGTCAAAGCAAAGATCAAACTAAGATTAATTAATTGTAGCTAAAGTACAGTGCCAGTATCTCTCTTTTTACTTGGAACTGTTGCTATATTACTTACAAAAATAACAATTCGATTATAAAAAAAATAACATGTTATTTCATTATGCAGTGTTTATTTGCAGTTGACATTAAAAGTAAATGTTATAATTTATGTATATTTAGTATTTGTATCCTGAATCTTTACACATCAAGCCATCAACGAAGACCTACGAGCAATAAAATAACACGGAGGATAAGCGTAAGTATTCATAAAAATTCTGGCGAATAAAAAATAAAAAAAACAAGAACTAAGATGAGTTTTTACTGAGAGCAATTTAATATCTTGTAACGAAAATGTAGGACCTGAGAATAAAGAAAAAATTAGGTTCCGTCACAGTATTAATAATATAAGCTGAGCTAAGAGGCCTAGTTTTTGTTCCATTGAGCGTTGTCAATTTAAAAGTTTCAAAAATGGACGCTTTATTTACTGTTAAATAATGCTTATTTGTTGTGTTGAAGATTTGAAAAAGTTGGTAAAACACGAAATTTACGCATATACGACGTGAAACTACTAACACTACTGCTATTCTGCTTACAATTTCGTAGATGTGCGCATCTGTATTAGTGTCTTATTGAACGATTTGTTCCTAGATTCCTCACTGCGTTTTAAGCTACTAATATTTATACTATGGTTCCGCCTAGAGAAATACAATAATCTATACATCTATAAATCTATAAATTGAAGTGTCTGTTTGTAAATCCAAAATAACAGCTTTTCAGTAAATGCATATACACGGTACTGACATATAAAGACCAATTTAAAAAAAAATCTCTGTCTGTTTGTTCCGGCTAATCTACGAAACGGTAGGACCGATTTGAACGTAACTTACACTGGTGGATATCTAATGTTGCAAGGGTAACTCAGGCTACTTTTGTTTAGAGAAAAGAACAAACACATTAGGATTGTCATTTGAGTGTCACGCATGAAGATTTTCCAATGTAAACTTTTCAGTAAACCGAAGTAAAATGAAGATTGTAGATATAATCAACATTTCAGACGAATAAAACAAGAGCCTGTGAAACGTTTGACAGTCGCCAGGAGTATAAAACATTTTCCCATCTTAATAAATTAACAGCCAGACGAAAATAAACCGACAAAACAGAGCGTTCATTAAGCGACCAAGATTAAAAGACGTTTCAAGATTTTTGATGAAGTCCAAGACAATGCAACCTTTACCCTCATTTGTGATTGCAGTCGATACCAAATTGATATTCGTTCTTTGGACTTTTGACTCTGATGTTTGCGGTATAGGGGTCAGAATCGCTTAGCAGTTGGGATTCGTACCATCTTTTCATCACGCCCTATATCTGAGGAACACGGTGTGAATGCTAATGCTTGCTTGTTATTCCGGTTCCGGAGGTTCTTATCTGTAACATTACTAGAGCTTAATATTTTTTCCGGAAACCGCATATTAATTGGGATTTGTAAGTATAGGAATGAAGTGATTTCTTATGTAATGGAATTTTAGTGAGAATAGTAATTTATTACGATAGATATTTAGCGGATAGCTTTTATTAACTCTGTGATTAGGATGATAAATTTTATTTTAACTAATTTTAGATTAATTATTTTACATAATATAAAAATCATACGGCAGTATGTGTCAAGAAATATACGGAAGAAGATAACTTATATTCTAAAATTGCAATGTGAGCTTTTCCACCCACTCAACTAATCATGATGGAGTACACATAATTCTAATGGATTCAAATAAAGGCAAAAGGTAACTCTTATCTGAGAACACGGCTGAATACGCAGACGTAAGCTAGTGAATCTAATTCTAAAAGTTCTACACTAAATCAGAATACTCTAAGTATTTATAAAATCAATTGTTATTTTAAATCTTGCTATTCAATTTAAAAAAAAGTGTTATTTTATAAAACACTAGAGACCCGCCTTAGATTTACATCAGGTCACGAATTTTAATACTATTACAAAACGGTGACTTTCCAATATAATCTATAAATATAACATAGATTTTTTTAGCTATAAACCAATCGGAGTTAATCTCCTACATGTTGGTAAAAACCGTACCATGATCTGTAACGCAGTTTATAAGAGCAATGAGGTCAAACAGACAAAAAAAAAACCTATTTATAGATTTTCTCCTAAAAGCATAAATGTTCCCAAAAAGTCTTTACCAGCCAAATTATTGATGAATTCAGTATTCCCGAAACAGGAGCCCAAAGTCCCTTATGAATGCTAAATAGCGAGCTCCAAATTAATTTGGCAGTTCTTGCCGGCCGGTTTATGTGGGGACATAGTTCGCAAGTCTCATGAATATACATACAATATTATACACGCGCAACATTCGATACGCACACTATTAGCTATGTAGATTGGTCTGTTTGTTACTCAGGATATCTTTATGGGTTGTTTTAGAATATACCTACGCTTTGGAAATTCGTACTAAGGTTAAGTACGGGCTCAAGGCACACTTAACTTAGGCAATTGCCAGGGCCTCCACCCCAATACCCGTGGTCTAAGAATATGGCTATGGTATCCCCTGCCTGTCGTAAGAGGCGACTAAAAGGGGGCCAGAGGGCCTGCTGGCGGTGGTCGGGTGGGAGCTTTGACCAGCCTCTCCCAGGGCGGTCGGGGACCTTTTGATGGCTTCCTCCTCTTCAGTAAAAAAAGGCTATTGCCAGGGCCTAAGAATTCCTAAGAATTTGGCTATTGTATCCCCTGCCTGTTGTAAGAGGCGACTAAAGGGCGGAGGACCTGCTGGCAGTGGTTGGGTGGAAGCCTTGACCACTGAGCCGCGGGCCCGAGAAGGATCATTTTCTCAATTATTCCATCCCTCATGTTCCTGTTCCAGCTGCCAAACAAATTGATACATATGAAGCTCATCACCACGTATGTCTATGCGCTCTACGTACATAGATATACATAAGAACTTATGTTTGTTCATGAGAATAAATATAGTGTACCTACAGCTAACAGTTGCAGCAACGTGTGTGTGCTAATCGCATGTGGCAGACAATTCGTCGCAGTGATTAGATAGTCCTTATCACAACTGGTACATATTTATTTAGTATCAATTTCCAAATGGTTAGATTATTCTAAGACTAGTTGAGAAACATTGTCTCTGCTTAGTATTAGCTAAGAAAGCTTGCTCCATTGAGTAAAAGGGTTGTCACTAATACAGTTTATATTTTCATTTTTCTTAAAGAGCCGTGGTGGCCTTGAGGTTTGAGCAGTCGCCTGCTACGCAAGCGACGCAAGTTCGAATCCCAGCGGGGCCTGTAACAATGAGTTTTTCTAAAAAAGCTTATGTACAGTGATTTCACACCACGTGCGTCTTTGATTACTTTTCAGACATATGCAGGTTTCCTTACGACGTTTTCCTTCACCGTGGCTTGTGGTGTATAATCACTGCACATAAGTTTTATAGAAAAACTCATTGGTACAGGCTTCGCTGGGATTCGAACTGGCCCCCACGTACCACAAACACCGAGGCCAGCCCGGCTTTTGTTCATTGTTATAACTTATTGTTCAGAAAAATGTCTTGACTTGATCACGGTTAAAAGCCATAAGCTCGCCCCCTTTTACATGGGATTAAAACATAACAGGGAAATGTGAGTGTATTCGTGTACTCTTAGTACATAATTCTACTACCCCTTCGGGGAACTCTCGGCGCGCGAGTCTGACTCGCACTTGGCAAGTCAATTATTACTATGTAGTCTATTTTAAAAGTATAATTAGCTGTGTTTTTTGTTCAACGACCCCTATATATTAATATGCAAAATATTTTAGACAATGGATTTTTTAAATTGATGTAAGTAAATTTTTTAAAGCGAAATTTTAATTGTATGTACGTAAATTTACAGGTACTTGTCAACGTATAGCGTATCGTATTGACGGGGAATTCCTTATAAAAGCGGAAATAACAAAATTTTACCAAATCGGGTAAATACGGATAGTAAATTATGGATTAAATATAATATTCTAAGCTATTATATCGCACCCTCAGAATTATAGGGGGATACCCAATTCAAAAATCTAAGTTTAAAATTTTATATTGACAGTAATTATTTTACCAGTTTTGTGTACGATGAGACTTTTTTTTATTAATTCTAGGTTTTGTCGATTAATAAAAAAAAAATCTTATTTTTTTCCAAAACTTCAGATGGCACATACATTTTAGGATTGTCTACGATCTTAATTCGTTTTTACAAAATTTGGAGCTGAGTTCCTATCGTTCCATATATGCGATATATCCACACTAATGTTATAAAACGGAAAACTTTGTTTGTTTGGTTGTAATGAATAGGCTTAAAAACTACTGGACCGATTTCAAAAATTCTTTCACCATTGGATAGCTACATCATCAGCGAGTAACATGGGCTTTATTTTATCCCCGTACTCCTACGGGAACGGGAACTACGCGGGTGAAACCGCTTGAGGTCCACTATTCGTTTATAAAACTAAAAAATAATTATATTGAACAATTATAATTATTAAATATACTTACCCACCAGATGCAATATTTTTGTAGATTACTTTTAACTGTTAGTTACAATAGAGCTAGGGGAAAATAGGGAATGACATCAAGATCTTATGGAGCAATGGCTAGCTTGTATAAAAAGTTTCTTCAAAAAGTTCTTCCTAGGATTCAGGCGTCTGGGACCGCTTGCTCACTAGAACCGCGTTCCCAGATGCATACATACATACATAATTATGCTCACGCCTGTATTCCCCGAAGGGGTAGGCAGAGGTGTTGTAATCACAACACCCACTTTTCACCGAAGATGATTAAGTGCAAACGTGACAGACGGTGAGTCCATCGCCGTCTCAGACACTTTACATACGTCATTGAATTACTTCTCAGAAATATGCAGGTTTCCTCACGATGTTTTCTTTCACCGTAAAGCACGTGGTGTGAAATCACTGTACATAAGTTTTTTTAGAAAAACTCATTGATACAGGCCCTGCTGGGATTCGAACTTGCGTCGCTTGCGTAGCAGACGACTGCTCAAACCTCAAGGCCACCACGGCTCTTTTGATGCCCAGATGCCTGGTTCGTTTTTATTTATGTTTATTATCATGCGAGTAGGACCACTCATTATTTTAGCCTCGTAGCCTCTTCGATCACATACAATCCTGTGTGATATTTAGGTATGTGGTTCTAGTCGACCGATTCAAAAATGCTATCAGGCGACTGGGACCGCGGTCCCAGTTGCCAACCGCTGCGGGGCAGCAGAATGGTTATGTTGAACCCCTACCGACCAAAACCCACTGGTGTACCTCCTCGTCGCTTTTACGGGGGGCGTGGGTTCAAGCCATACAACACTAATCTAGCCTTTGAAAAGCAAAGGGTGATCACTTTTAACTTCAATTTCAGTTTAATAACAAACGCAGTAGATCGTATGAAAAATAGTGTGATAAGAGACAATTGCAAATTGAAGAATGATGTGTTGACCAGAATTGAAAAAAGTATGTTGAGATGGTTAGACATATCGAAAGGATGAGTGAAAGGCGATTAACGAAAGAAATTTATAGAGCGAATGTGACCGGAAGTGTCGGTAGAGGGCGTCCAAGGAACAACTACTATGACCAAATTAATAGTATTTTTCAGAAAGGTCAAATTCGGAGCACTTGTAACCGAAGAAAGTGTATGAAGAGATGCATGATTGTGGATGAAGCAAAAGAAGTATGTAAGGATCGTAGCATGTGGCAAACGGTGGTCTCTGCCTACCCCCATGGGATACAGGCGTGAGCATATGTATGTATGTATGTAACAAACGCCTTATTACCAGGTCGATGACCTCAAACGATACCTTTAACAGGAAAACAAGTCGAGTTATTCATAATAACCTACAGTTAATTTTGCGTTGAAATACACACTCTTCATGTAGTTATTATAACGTGGCGATATCGTTTGCTATCTCCTTTAAATCGTAGATTAACATCAATATTTAAATGAATATCTAGTAATTACAGGGAACACAATGTTATAAAATATTTATAAAAACAATATAATTACGAAAATTATAATATTAACTAGCTGGCCCGGCCACGCGTTGCTGTTGCTTTTTGTTATATTACATTACAGTAAACAATCTGAGAGCAGCGCCATCTATTGATTACTTACTCAACCCAGTCGAAAGGTATCGACATCTGTTAGGATCATTTGGAGTTAACAGATAATTGCGACTGTCAAATAATAACAGACAAATAATTAGCAATAAATTAAAATTGCGACTATAATTTGAGATTTAAACTATCCTATCTTTCAAGTTGGATCGAACTGCACATGGTGTGCGAATTTTATTATAATCGGTTAAGTGGTTTAGGAGTCCATTGAGGACAAACATTGTGACACGAGATTTATATATATTAAGATTTCTTATGTGTGCTTCAAGGTCAAGGGTTTTTTTTCAGGAATAAAATTTAAATATCTCAAAATTATATCTACTTACGTTTCCTTGATCGAGTTACTTGATCATATTTGGTGAAATGTGGGTGTTGTTGTTACAACACCTCTGCATACCCCTTCGGGGACCCTTCTGGGATGGCGTGATCACATATATATATTTTTACTTAACCTTCTATAAATCATTATATACAGTGACATTTATGCACTGGGTGTGAGATCGTTTTCGAAAAGAGTATCTATACAGAAAAAAAAAAATTTGAGTCTGTTTGTAATTACAAAACTACACTTTTTGACTATAAACATCTGGAAGTATACACGGTACTGATATAAAAAAGTTATTTTCAAAAATGTTCTCTGTCTATCTGTGTGTTTGTTGCGGCTAATCACCGAAAAAGGATAGCTAACTAACTATTAATTAAATATTAGGGTTCCGCGCGTCACCCATAACATTAAGTCTACGCGGGTGAATCCGCGGGGCACATGGAGTCTAACTATAAATCTATTATAACTTTTTTTAAATGTATTTGCAAGAAATAAAAGTATGTGAATATTTTCGAGTACAGTTATTACCTATTTAAATTATCAGAGAGTGACGTCATATTATATCGTCAACGAGGCGCTAAAAATTCTTATGACAACTGATAACTAAACAGTCATATTATCAGCATCCGGGTGACCTTGCCTAGGTCACTCACCCTAGACGTCAGCTGTTCATTGCACCTGAAATTCAGGGTCATCTTGCCAAGGTGTCTTCTTGTCTTCGCGCCTCGGAACTTTTTCTATTTTGTGGTCAAGTATTTTTAATAATACCTATTTGTATTATCCATACAGATTAATACAAATTTAAAAGGCATAAACTGCAAGAAGTTCAAAAAGGTCTTTTTTTTTTATTTTAAGAAGGCTAACAGACAAATTACATTAATAGAAAATACAATACACTTATATAATACAGAATGCTATTAACAAGCCTCCACAGATACATAAGTATCTAAGTCAAGGAAAGCCAAAGCCTGCAAATACAGGGGTCTGGGCTCCGAATATGACTTTGTCCCATTCGGAGTCGAGACCCTTGGTCCGTGGGGTCCTAGCGCTATTAGGCTTTTTAACGCGTTCACTGCTAACGACGCGTATGTGCGTCCAACTGTTCGAGAATTTACGAAGAAGTTGGCAGTGTTAGCAGTGAATGTGTTAAAGAAATAACTAAAAGGTTAGTCGACATCACAGGAGACCAAAGAGCTGGCAGCTTCCTCGGTCAAAGAATTAGTCTTGCCATCCAAAGGGGGAATGCTGCCAGTATCTTCGGAACCTTGCCTACAGGGACTCCTTTTAATAATATATTTTAGTTATAAGATTATATTTTTTAAGGTTTTTAGTTATGTTAGTTATTCGATGATTCGATGTTATATTATTCAATAAAGAAAATTTTTGTATAGATTTGTAGCGAATCATTCCATGTTGAGGCATTGAATGTATATAAGATCGATACCCTGGCAGTAAATCAAGGAGTAAATACTCCTTACATGTATAATATCAAATTCAATTTAAAATGACGTAACGAGCACATTCCTCTGAAACAGATTTCAGCGAAAATCACAGGATGTCATTATCGAGATCGTATTTTTATCAGTTCCTAGAACACCGCTCAGATGTTTACAATAAACATGTTTTGTGTCACATCACAGATAGAGGTTAGGACGTGGCATTTATGGTATATAGTCCTAGGCTAACTCAAAGGTGACTGACTGACATAGCGATCTATCAACGCACAGCCCAAACTGGACGGATCGGGCTGAAATTTAGCATGCAGGTTGATGTTATGACGTAGGCATCGGTAAGGAAGGATTTTGATTAATTATACCCCCAAGGGGATAAAATAGGGGATGAGGGGACCTAAGGTTTCCCCTGCTTATAATCGAAATATATTTTTTAAGCTACTGCACTTGTATTTTATTCGCATCGCAACATACAGAGACACACGCATAAAATTACTACTGTGAATTCAAGGTCAGCGCTCATTCCTCGTGGCATACTTTTGTAAATTTCTAAAATCCATTTACAAAAAGAATATAATATCAATACAAAACTGTTCACAATACCATGCCTTAAACCACTCAACTATACTAACAGCAATACTTACAAAATAAGTATGTTCAAGTTTTAAGTACATATAATCTCAAGTAGCTCAAGGTAGCAACGCCTACTTAAGTTAACTTACAATCATAATCACAACAGATGCATCAGTGACCCACTAATTATTCAGACAATTAACTATTTAGTGTAACATTGAAATGAACACGAAACGCGAAGGGCAAATGGAATTAACCAGAAATGAAACTGCAGCACACGAGCTGACTGACTCACATTCAGATAAAGCACAAGGTTGACACTTATATAAACTATGGACATTGGACATTATTATAATTTATATTGTATTTCTCAATATTGTAAAAAAAAAAAATTTTAAAGAGTAATTACTGAGTTTCTAGCCAGGATCTTCTCAGTAGTATCTGAACCTAGCGGTAGCATGTATGTGTAATGTGTAATCGTTTCGTTCTGACGATTTGAAAGTATTGTGTTAATAAAAGTCTCAAATAAAGATATTTTGAATTTGAATTGCATATTTACATAACATTTTCTAATGATGAGTTAAAAGTTAGTAAATATATTCTTGATAGAAGGAAGAGTAGAAAAGGAAACCAAAGAGAAGTTTAAAAATTACTAAATAAGTAAATGAGGGGTCTAATCAATGAATAATTATTGACTATGAAACCTGATCATAATTTATGCAAAAAAAAATTATAAAGTACTTACTTGGAATTCCAAACAGCTTTTTACTAAATGCATGAAAGTACATAAGGTACTGCCATATGAAACCAATTTAAAATTTTTTTTTCTGTCTGTTTATATGTATGTCTGTTCCGGCTAAGCTCCGAAACGGGTGGACTGATTTTAACGGGACTTTCACTGACAAGTAGCTGATGTTACAAGGAGTAACTCAGGTTAACTTCATAAAAAAAATGTTCCAGGAAATAAAGCCTACAGGGGTGAAATCGCGAGGCAAAACCAGTACATAAATAGATTAATAATGGTCAAGTCCACAGTTGGGCCAGCCATATGCCTCCAGTTAGTACACGCGACGGCTGAATCATACCACTGTATTTCCTACATAATTTATAATTTCATGGAGCTTATGCCCGATCGCAGTATCTAGGTTAATTGTTTTGTTCTATGATTCACGGCCGGCAGCCATTTTGTATTTTTTTCATCTGTATTATTATAATTATTCGTTTTTTAATTGCCGGTTTTGATGATATATGTATGTGTAATAAGTCCGCGTTACAAATAATGACGTTATGAATGCTGTTGAAGCGTGAAGGGATGAGATATTAACGGTACAGTAAAAAAAACATAGGCAGGTCTTATCTCCCACTACTGAGCATAGGAGAAAAGCATCATCCCATTTTCCATTGCCCAAGGACAGGCTATGTTAGATTAAGAAGGAAGGGATTTTATGCCCAATTAATTGAACTTGCCATCTATATATTCTATATACAGATGAATAAAATCGGAGTGTCTGTTTGTAATAACCAAATTAACAGCTTTTCACAGCACACAAAGTTTATAGAGTACCGACATTAAAACTATTTTTTTTCCAATGTTTCTCTGTCCGTCTGTGTGTAATGATTAATATGATTAATTATATGTCTGAATATGATTAAGCGCCAACGTGAGATAGAGGGTGAGTCCATCGCCGTCGCAGGCATACGTCTTTGATTTGATTACTTCTCAGACATATGCAGATTTCCTCACGATGTTTTCTTTCACCGTAAAGCACGTGGTGTGAAATCACGGCACATACGTTTTTACCAAAAGTCATTGGTACAGACCCCACTGGGATTCGAACCTACGTCTCAAGCGTAGCAAGCGACTGCGCCGGCACGGCTCTCGCATAAATAGTAGTATATTTTACTATAGTACTAGTGGACGGTAAATTTGTTTACCGTCACAGTCTACATTACTGACATTGAATTATGGTAATATTTTACACAATGCAATTATTTTTCTAAAGTCACTGACCGAATTTTCTCACGTAGTAATTAATTTCCCACATTTAAAATGTCACCTTAGATAAATTTAATATCATTTTGTATGCAAACAAGAAGCTGTGTTAGATACCTAACCTGACTCAACGACTTGCTAAATGATCAGGACATCACAAGGTGATTGATAGCACGTACGTGTAAAGAGGAAATAATCATGTATTTCAGAATTGTTCATGAAACGAAGGTAATTAACCGGCTGCATTAACATTACAGTAAAATAAATATGCTCACGCCATCCCAGAAGGGTCTCCGAAGGGGTAAGCAAAGGTGTTGTATCAACAACAACCTCATTTCACCGAATATGATCAAGTGCCAACGTGACAGAGGGTGAATCCATCGCCGTCTCGGGCACTATACATACGTCTTTGAATTACTTCTCAGACATATGCAGGTTTCCTCATATTTTCCTTCACTATAAAGCACGTGGTATTAAATAACTACACATAAGTTTTTTTTTTTTTTAGGAAAACTCATTGGTACAGGCCCCGCTGGGATTCGAACTTGCGTCGCTTGCGTAGCAGGCGACTGCTCTAACTCTAAGGCCACCACGGCTTTTAATAATACAGTGTGAGTGAAGAAATATCTTCCCTGTTTTTCAGGAGTAGCTTTAAAAAAATACTCACGCCCTCCCAGAAGGGTCACGGAGGGGTAAGCAGAGGTGTTGTAACAACAACACTGACATTTCACCGAATATGATTAAGTGCCAATGTGTCAGAGTGTGAGTCTAGAGTGAGGCACTATGCATAAGTTTTTGAATTACTTCTCAGACATATTGTCCTTTTGATATAAAAGTCAGTCAGTCAGTCAAAGAGGACTGTGTTGAACGTATTTATCAAGAGAGGTGATCGAAACCGTTGCCTGCAGAAGAACTGCCTAAAGTGTTTGTAATTTCGAATTAACTACTTTACCCTAAATGCATATGAAAGTTTATACGGTACTCAGATAAAAATAGCTTCATTGGCAGAAAACTAATTAATGTTACAAGGAGTAACATAGTGATTTTAAAATAATTTTCCGCGGGCTAGCCATGAAAGCTAACTTAAGCTAGTTTACAATAAGCTTAAAGTAATCGCTTACTGCAATAAAAGTCTAAAAGTCAAGACCAATATTTATAATTTTACAACACTCAGAATTGTTATTGCTGGCCGTGGTTACCCTTGCAAACGACCATACCACACGTGCCACCACGGTTACACAACCTTACACACCTTTGTATTACCGGTATTTATTACTTTGTGGTATTATTGATGGGTATTGGGTGGTAATACACTTGGTGCAGTTAAAGTTTCTCATCTATTAGATTTTTTTCTTGTTATGTAAGTGTTTGATGATGCAAAAATCGCTGCAGGTTATCAACATATAGGTCACTACTTGTATTTTGAATGTTTCAATCGCTTTTGGTTGTGTAAATGTTCAAATTACGTACCTACGAGTACATAAATGCAATGACTAAGTAAATTTCAGAGAACCTGCAGAATAAATAAAGATATTCACACAAAAAACCTTTGCCACTCCAGCTCTTGATCCCAGCTCAGCACAGCATCCAGCCCGAGGGTGAAGCTTCCCAGTTCATCACAGCTTAATTTATTGTGGTGTTGCTATGTTTTTTTTATTTCGATTAAACAGATGCGTTTGAAAAACACACCTACATGAAAGTAATCATCATCTCCCTGGCCTTATCCCATACAATGTTGAGGTCGGCACTTGATTCAACCCGATGTGGCTGATCACCTGATTTTTATACGAAGCGACTGCCATCTGACCCTCGCAACCCCTTTAACGAGGAAAATCTGTGATCTGGGTTAAACCAGTTGACAGACTATTTTAGGACTCCGACTGACCTGTAACGAATGCCAAAGATGATATTTTTGATATGATGATATTTTTCTAAAAAACTTATGTACAGCGATTTCACACCACGTGCTTTACGTTGAAGGAAAACAGGAAACCTGCATATTTCTGAGAAGTAATTCAATGACGAATGTAAAGTGTCTGAGACGGCGATGGACTCACCATCTATCACGTTGGCACTTAATCATCTTCGGTGAAAAGTGGATGTTGTGATTGCAACACCTCTGCCTACCCCTTCGGGGAATACAGGCGTGAGCATATGTATGTTCGGCTATCTGTCGTTGCAATGTTAGTTCAGCTGTATGACAGTGACAGAGTCATACACGTCATATACATCTGTCTCATAATAAGAGTTAAAAGGACATGGCCATAAGAGGTTATGGTAAGGCTAGTATTCCTCTGAACTTGGTCTTGAAAATAAACTAAAAATAAGAATCTTAATAAAATTTAATGCCTTTTACGTCACATGTTTACATCTAGAACTGGCTGCCATTTCACGATTGCCATGAGTTATCAAAATAATAACGGGGTCAGTGAACTGATATCGCTACGTAGACAACAGCTGTATGCGATAACCGTTTACCTAAATATTTGCCTATGTTTTACGAGTGCACTTAATAATTTTGACAGAACCGGGAACGAGCGGCATTCCTTTTTTCCGTCGGGACTTTAATTTCATCGGTGACCCTTATTAATATTTTTTTCAATAAAAACGTTAGTTACTCTATGTAACATTAGCTATCCACCATTGAAAGTCCCGTTAAAATCGGTCCAGTCGTTCCGGAGATTAGCTGGATCAAACAGACTGACAGAGAACGATTTAAAATTGCTGTTATTTTAGATTTACAAACAGATATTTCAATTGTATTTATCTGTATAGATATAGTAGTTATTTCCATACTTATGTTTTTCCTATAATCTTCCAAAGTGAATACTAATTTATGCACTGAGATATTTATTTTATCACATAAGTAAACATATTTATTAATTTAATTTAAAACATAAATAGAAAGTAGCTAAAAACTTATTACAAGTAGAAAATTTGGCCCAAATCGGTGTCTCTCGGGATCATGCCAAGAAGGCAATTAAAAAAAATTTGCTCTCTTGACCCTTAATATCGTTATTGATTTTTTTACTCAAGTAAGTACCTATAGGTTTACATTTTGTCCATCTGTAGATTAACAATATTGTTTTTTTGTCTCTGGAAAATGTGGTATATTACCATAGATAATGTGAATTTTTTGCGCGGAACGGTAAGTAATAAATAATAGGGTTTTTTTAGAGTTCTGTATCTAAAACCAAAACACTTACCCTTATAGGATCCAATTCTTGTCCGTATGTCTGTTGTTAAGTTTCTTTTTCTCAGCAAGGCATGGTTAACAAGCTGAAATTCATATCAAATACTCTGGTCTACTGACCTTGGGAGATATGTAAAAAAATCCAACCCTATCGAAAGATACAGACGTTGATGCTGCTAATTTTTCGACACTCGCAAGGGTATCAAAACCTACTGGGTAGGTACTTTCCGTGACCTCATAATCTAGGAATTAGGTTCTAAGCAACGTCTTATAACACAGTTAAAGGAAAAATGTGAAAAATTTATTTTTTTGTTACATAAACATACATACATATGCTCACGCCTGTATTCCCCGAAGGGGTAGGCAGAGGTGTTGTTATCACAACACACACTATTCACCGAATTTGATTAAGTGCCAACGTGACAGATGGTGAGTCCATCGCCGTCTCAGGCACTATACATACGTCATTGAATTACTTCTCAGAAATATGCAGGTTTCCTCATGATGTTTTCCTTCACCGTAAAGCACGTGGTGTGAAATCACTGTACATAAGTTTTTTTAGAAAAACTCATCGGTACAGGCCCCGCTGGGATTCGAAATTACGTCGCTTGCGTAGCAGGCGACTTGTGAACAATACCCTGAAAATACTCTTTTCATCTGACAACAGACAAGACACTTACCCAAATTGAACATAAAATAAAATTGAAATGTCTGTTAGTAATTCCAAATATACAGCTTTTGACTAAATACATACAAAAGTATAGACGGTTATTGGAAACTATTTTGTAAATTATATATGTTTTTTATTTTTTTTTATAGTTATGTCAAAATAACAGTTGTGTTGTCAATAAAATATTCTTGATATCAGCTGCTCTTTCACTGCTCTCGCACAAATTTATTTTAGTTACTCTCTATCGTCTTAACGGTACTGAAATAAAACTATTATCAGAATACAAATTCGCTCAATCTGTTTGTTCGGGCTAATTTTTGAAACTTCTGGACCGTTAAAAGCCGTGGTGGCCTTGGGGTTAGAGCAGTTCGAATCCCAGCGGGGCCAGTACCAATGTGTTTATCTAAAAAAAAACTTATGTGCAGTTATTTCACACCACGTGCTTTACGGTGAAGGAAAACATCGTGAGGAAACCTGCAATTGTCTGAGAAGTAAATCAAAGACGTATGGATAGTGCCTGAGACGGCGATGGACTCACCCTCTGTCACGTTGGCACTTAATCATATTCGGTGGAATGTGGGTGTTGTTGTTACAACACCTCTGCTTACCCCTTCTCGGATCCTTCTGAGATGGGTTAAGCATATTTATTTTATTTTATTATGGACCGTTTTGAACGAGAATTTCACTGGCAGATACCTGATAATACAAAGAGTATGTTAGTTAGTTTGTCTGTGTGTTTAGTCTACGCGGGTGAAACCGCGGGGGGCAGCTAGTCTACAATATGTATATTGATTGAGTACATTGGAAAACGCTTTTCACTGAATCAGCGATGCATCAAAATCCCTTGATAACCGCTATCGGTGATTCTGAGGTCGCGGTGATAAAAGGTCGATGACCGTTGATTACATTTTTTATCTGTAGGTATGTCACCTTGTTAGTAGGTATGTTTATTATCTAATAAAAGTGATCCTTTGGCGGTTTCACGTGGCATTGACTGTTCAATCTAGGGGTAATGAACTTTGAAAATCAAAGCGAACTAACCCAGGAAACATACATACATATGCTCACGCCTGTATTCCCCGAAGGGGTAGGCAGAGGTGTTGTAATAACTACACCCACTTTTCACCGAAGATGATTAAGTGCCAACGTGACAGATGGTGAGTCCATCGCCGGCTCAGACACTTTACATACGTCATTGAATTACTTCTCAGAAATATGCAGGTTTCCTCACGATGTTTTCCTTCACCGTAAAGCAAGTGGTGTGAAATCACTGTACAATAGTTTTTTAGAAAAACTCATTGGTACAGGCCCCGCTGGGATTCGAACTTGCGCCGCTTGCGTAGCAGGCGACTGCTTAAACCTCAAGGCCACCACGTCTCTTACCCAAGGAAAATAATACTAAAAAATAAATCTTTACAAGGTTGTAATAACCGCTTACCATCATGGACTACACACTAGTCTATATTTATATATACAGATAAATAAAATTTAAGTGTCTGTTTGTAATACCAAATTACAGCATTTCACTTTATTTTTCTCCCTGTATGTCTATCTGTCATTCTACATATGCTCACGCAGTCCTAGAAGGGTCCCCGAAGGGGTAGGCAGAGGTGATGTAACAACACCCACATTTCACCGAATATGATCAAGTGCCAACGTGACAGAGGGTGAGTCCATCGCCGTCTCAGGCACTATACATACATCTTTGAATTACTTCTCAGACATATGCACATGGTGTAAGATCACTGTGCAAAAGTTTTTTTTTGGAAAACCTCATTGGTACAGGCCCCGCTGTCATTCTGTCCGTCTGTTTGTTTGGGTATTAGTTCTGTGTAAATGTCATTACTTCTATGACCGGAAGTTCAAAATACCTCATACTCATAGAAGTCACACTCTTATCAAAACAACTGACGGACAGACACCTCAATTTTCCTCTTTCGTAGTAAGTACATACGATAATTAATCAATGTAATATCAACTTTAAAACTATAATAATTACGGTATAAATTACTTACCATGTAGGCTGAGGGTCATTGCGAGTGTTTATAACATTTTCCTTAGAATTGTTGTGGCTCATTATTAACCTACACATTATATTAACAATTGATGTTGCCATGTCTGTAACCATTAAATAGAATTTAAAAAGATGTTAAATATACTACTGCATTATTATTTATTATTTATTTATTCAATAATTAGAACGGCATACAATGCCAATTACACTAATCAGACACAGGTAATGCAATATACACATAGAATATAATATAAAAACTAAAAATAAAATATTAACGTTCATCCTTTCTCGCAGAACATCATGCACTCTAACAATAGCTTGTTCCATCCGTCATCAAACACATTCACCGTAGGGTTAGACTCCAGGAGAGCATTGAGTGCAGTCAACGAACGAGGTATGGGGGACTTCGCACGAGCTACTGTTCGACTGTTGGGGACAGCGAACAGCTTGTGTTTCCTTATAGTTTGCATATAGAGATCCAAGTACTGGACCATGAGGGCGTGCATTGCAATTTCAGGGGGTTAAGCATTGACAGTAATTAGGGTAGGTAGGTAGATTAATTAGATACCAATGTGGCGTGTACATACTTTTTGGTATAGACACACACACACGACACGAGTTTATTCAGTCATCACAAATAGTAAGTTTATATCGAATGCACGCCCCTGCCACGAGGTTCTGAGTTGGATCCCAGGTCGGGCCAAGCGTTTGGTCTCTTCATTTGTATTTTTCCAGTAGCGTCTGGATTACTGCCTGGACAATGGTAATAGAATCACCCCCTGTTACTTAAACTTGACTGGCGGAATGTAGAATGTAAGATGAAAATGAATGTTTATGCTCAGCTCACGCCATCCCAAAAGGGTCCCCGAAGGGTTTGGCAGGGGTGTTGTAACACAAGCCACATTTCACCGAATATTATTAAGTGACGTGACAGAGGGTGAGTCCATCGCCGTCTCAGGCACTATACATATGTGTTTGAATTACTTCTCAGACATATGCAGGTTCCGTCACGATGGTTTCCCTTAGCGTAAAGGACGTAGGTTGAAATTACTGCACATACGTTTTTAGAAAAACTCATAGGTGCAGGCTGCTGGGATTCGAACGCGTCGCTTGCGTGACAGGCAAACCCTACAGCCACGGCTGTAGAATGTAAATGTACTATAAGTACACCTGCTACAGGCGTGAGCATAATTTAAGAGTGTGACTCTTGTCGGTGTAACCGATGCAATTTCTTCCATTCATCTCTATCCAGCGCCATCTCTTTTACGTACCTATACGTCATGACAGACACCTTTTCCTTAACATGTCTCATGTATGTGATCAATACAATGTCGTGGCCAAGACATTTGTAAATACTTGTTCCTCAAGTAAGCAATATTCGTAATATCAATAATGTAGAAGGTACATAACCCCCTTTGGTAACGAGAGCTGTCAGTCTAACTGCTCGCATGTATGCGGAGGTATGAGTATTTAAATATTCAGGGCTCTACGAATTATTTCCTCAGAAAATATGTGTATGTTTTGGGTCTACTCTTTATATATCCAGAAAATTATAATGCCACAAATTTTAATATAATAAACTTTATTCTTAAATTGATATTGTATCACCAGCCGATGTTATACATTGAATAATATATACTTATATAGTACGTTTTTTTAAGTATGATACGAGCTAAATAGAAATCTCTAAGCTTGATTACCTATATTGTATGCAAAGGGCTCTTCATACATATGGTGTTTTCAAAATAATCTTTTTACACAAACGGATTTTTTATCGTAAAAATATTTAAAGTTCAATTACTTCCAAAACACATGAAGGTTTGCTCATATGTTCTCCATCACATTATGTCACAACACTTACAAGAAAGTTAGGATTCAAGCTAATATTTTGGATGATGGACCTACTGCATTGTATTTTGTGTACCTATTTCGTTCCAAAATTGTTAA
Organism: Watsonalla binaria; assembly: GCA_929442735.1. Classification (NCBI taxonomy): domain Eukaryota; kingdom Metazoa; phylum Arthropoda; class Insecta; order Lepidoptera; family Drepanidae; genus Watsonalla; species Watsonalla binaria. Next base: position 10,171,397 of record OV838934.1, on the reverse strand, counting down.
TACTGTATTGATGAAATGTACATGATGGTTGACTGAGTTTCGTACCGGTTTTTATCAGAAGGATAGTTTCCAAACAGGTGGTATTTTTTTGACATTTATGAGTGCTATACTAATAACAAATATCTTTCATATTAATATGTACGTCGGTTGCCCAACTTAGTTGGCATGAGCATATGTAAGATTAAAATCTATGTTTGCATTGGTCAAAGATACACATGTTCTTGGTTTATGGTTGAAACTGGGGCCTTGGGGTCCGGATGCTCATCAACTTTTCAAACAGGTTGCATGTTGTCTGGTAAAAGCCTGGGGCTTTCCTCGCTCAGAGAATGCTATTCAACGTGGCAATGCTGCCAACCTTCTTGGCACGATTCCGAGAGACACCGATTTGGGTCAAGTTTTCTACTTGTAATAAGTTTTTAGTACTGTTGTGTATATAATTAAGTTTTTATTCAATAAAACATGAAAAGAGCCGTGGTCGCCTCGGGGTTTGAGCAGTCGCCTGCTAAGCAAGCAACGCAAGTTCGAATCCCAGCGGGGCCTGTACCAATGAGTTTTTCTAAAAACGTATGTACAGTGATTTCATACCGCGTGCTTTACGGTGAAGGAAAACATCGTGAGGAAACCTGCATATTTCTGAGAAGTAATTCGATGACGTATATAAAGTGTCTGAGACGGCGATGGACTCACCATCTGTCACGTTGGCATTTAATCATCTTCGGTGAAAAGTGGGTGATGTGATTACAGCACCTCTGCCTACCCCTTCGGGAAATACAGGCGTGAGCATATGCATGCATCAATAAAACATCCATGAGAATGTGAAGGATTTAGTTAAGCATTATTATCGAGGGTCAACGTTCCTACAATCGCATGTTTCACGATCTATATTTTAATGCTAGATACCGATAAACACTAGACGCGATCAATGCCCCATTATCTAACCTCTCTGTGTCCGATATTGTTTTCCACTATTTTGTGCAAACAACTGTTTTTGTAAACATATATTTTTATCATCAATAATGGTTTTGTAATTCTACTTGTTATCCAGCTTTGAAAATACTTGTCTAGGTCAGTGTATATAGGATTAATTACTTAGTTACAATGTTAATTGCAAAACCCACTGCACGTGTAAGTGCCAATACGAAATAAATTCTATACATATAACACTGACGGTAAGACGGTTGAACATAAGACAACATACATATTATGCTCACGCCTGTATTGCTCGAAGTTGTAATCACAACACCCACTTTTCACTGAAGATGATTAAGTGCCAACGTGACAGATGGTGTCTCAGACACTTTACATACGTCATTGAATTACTTCTCAGAAATATGCAGGTTTCCTCACGATGTTTTCCTTCACCGTAAAGCACGTGGTGTGAAATCACTGTACATAAGTTTTTTAGAAAAACTCATTGGTACAGGCCCCGCTGGGATTCGAACTTGCGTCGCTTGCTTAGCAGGCGACTGCTCAAACCTCAACGCCACCACGGCTCTATAAGACAATGCTTAAAATATAGGCTATCTACACTTATAGTATTATAAAGCTGCAGAGTTTATTTGAAAGCGCTAATCTCAGAAACTACTGGTTCGATTCCAAAAATCTTTCAGTATTGGATAGTCCATTTATCGAGAAAGGTTAAAGGGTATTTATTTATTTAAAAAAAAAATATGGATCCATAAGAAAATTGCGATTTTATAACCCAAGGTTTAAAATCGAATACTATGCGTGCGCTGAAAAAACTATTGACCATAGAACAAAATGATGTACTACAGGTTTGTAGGTCTTATTAATATCTACAAAAATGTTCGAGAGAGCACATACGTAACTATCATAGTTTAGTCTCAATAACCGCTTTTATGTTCATAAATAATTTGAAATCGTCTGAAGAAAGAAACTACGTTGAATGTGTATCGTGATATTAATATTATATAAAACTAAATCTACGCTGGAACAACAGTAACGGACTTTTATTTTCTTTTTATTGATATAAACCAGCAATTATAAACTAACTATATACCAGCTCTGTGACAAAATCGGTGCCAAATTAGTCTAAACCTTACATAATCATAATTGATGGCCAATTGTATCGTAACGTGGTATATATTCATAATTATGCAATAAACATTGATCATTGGACGTATAGTATTGCCTAAGTAGATGTCCATTTGAAGGTACCCCTTACGTCCTTTCAGTAATTCGTCCCACCCTTTGGGACAGCTAAATCTATTCGCTTATATTAATGAGCTGACAATGTAAAATACATGGGCCCAAAAGGTATACTTTTTAACGCCGGACCCGTTTCTAGGGCCGACCTTTCCTTCAATGAAACACTCATAAACATGACTCCCTGAAGGCTCTGTTATTTGTATTTAAGGGGACCAATGGGCCCTTCAAATATTTACTACTAATGGAACTCGAACTGAATATACAAAATTATATTAAACTCACTGCCAAATATATGCTCACGCCTGTATTCCCCGAAGAGGTTTTCACCGGAGATGATTAAGTGCCAACGTGACTGATGGTGAGTCTATCGCTATCTCTCTATACATATTGACACTATACATACGTCTTTGAATTTCTTCTTAGACATATGCAGGTTTCCTCACTATGTTTTTCCTTCACCGTAAAGCTCTACGGATGAAAAAAGCCCCCAAAATTTCAACTTCATGAAGAAGGTCACACGTCTTGCTATAATATTATATTGGTTGGTTACAACGGAAATAATTAAATGAATGTTTGGGCCCTATTAAGACATTTATGAATGTCGATAAATTACTACCTTTTTGGAAACTAGCAACGACTTAATTGGTCAAATTTACACGGATTGGTGATTTTGGTCCAATTCTAGAGGACTTTATTGGCAGAAGCACACACGTGATTGATGATTTAAGAGAATATGATTGTATCACTTGTCGGATGGACTAGATGAGTATAGTAATGATGCAAAAAAAATCCACCACGATAAAAGACACTCTCATATACACACACACACATATGCTCACGCCTGTATTCCCCGAAGGGGTATGCAGAGGTGTTGTAATTACAACACCCACTTTTCACCGAAGATGATGTAGTGCCACCGTGACAAATGGTGGTTCCATCGCCGTCTCAGACACTTTACATACGTCATTGAATTACTTCTCAGAAATATGCAGGTTTCCTCACGATGTTTTCCTTCACCGTAAAGCACGTGGTGTGAAATAACTGTACATAAGTTTTTTAGAAAAACTCATTGGTACAGGCCCCGCTGGGGTTCGAACTTGCGTCACTTGCGTAGCAGGTGACTGCTCAGACCTCAAGGCCACCACACTCTGATATCTTTTTGCATTAGGCTTAGCATATCATTTTAAGGGCATTCGAGAACCAACGTTCACCGAGCATTTAGGAAAATTCTCATACAGAATACAGAAATATGTCTGGGCATAATATTCCTGTCAAAATATGGTGACGTCTGTCAATGGTCAGTGCAAGTGAAAAAATAACTTTTGATTTCTTCAGAAACTTTTAGGTATGAAAATAAAGGGAAAAATATAGTTATAACAAAAAGGCGAAATAAATAAATGAGGTAAACTGTTTTAAAAATAAAATGTCCTCATTTGAAGTCCATTGACTTCTGACCCGTTTATCTGAATGCGTTTAATTGAACAAGTTGTAACACGCTCTTGGCCTTGGCTGGGTGCGCGATGCCTACCAACAAGTCTCTACAGGAACTATATATAAAGGATCACGTTCAAACCAGCTTTGGAGGTCTCGAAACGAAGCTGTTTTGCTTATCAAGCAAGAACAATTTAATTGTGATTCTTTGCATACAATGATACATAGAAATAAACAAAGTCTTACGCTGCGTACGTCTGGGACCAGTTTATTGAACGCATTTTACAGAGGAGAATTTCAAAATGCTCAAATAAAGTTTTGTGCAACAATTCGAAGAGCAATCATTTATTTGCGCAGTTTTTGGCCAATCTCATCCTTTTCTACAATGACCAAAGCCTGTCAGACCATAGACATTAATTTAAACCACTTGAGGTTTTCTCAGAAGATCTCTGGAACGGTTGCTCTGGACACGTTTTCTATCACAATAAAGCTCATGTTGTGGACCATGAGCTTTATTGAGAAAGAAACGTCGTGACGAAACCTGCATTTATGTAGAAGTAATTCGACGACATGTGTATAGCGCCTGAGACGACAATGGATTCACCATCTCTGACGTTGGTATTTAGGTCTTCAATCATCTTCTATGAAAAGCGGGTGTTGCTATTACAACACTTCTGCCTAACCCTTCAGAAACGCTTCTGATGGTGTGAGATTTATTTTCATCAAAATTGTAGAACTCTGCAATTTTCGATAATTTATGCCGTTATTAACTTGATTATCTGGTCTGCGGTTACCACTTTCCATCAGAAGCCCTAAAAGAAGACCCAACTACATTATCCAACGTGAGATTTTTTGACAAAATTCGTTCGAGAACAAGTCGTATCGCCTAACCCTTCTAGGGCATTGGAATGAATAAATAATGATTGTCAATCAAGCTGCCACATATCCTGTCCTTTCGTGTAGGGAAGCAATAACTTGCCGCGTTTGTTTATAGTGGGCAGATAAGCTGAGGCGTCGGGGGTGGGTTAAGTTGGATTAAGTTACTGTTTGAGTGTTTTTAAACTTGAATAATAGTTGAAATTGTTACTTCATTTCTAGGAGAATTAGTTAGGTGTAACATGGTCTAGTTTCTTTACAACAACACAAAACACGAAACATTATGTGATGTTTTGTAAATTCAACTTGAGGTCTTTGCAGGTCAACCCAGCGAGTACATACATATGCTCACGCCTGTATTCCCCGAAGGGGTAGGCAGAGGTGTTGTAATCACAACGCCCACTTTTCACCGAAGATGATTAAGTGCCAACGTGACAGATATTGAGTCCATCGCCGTCTCAGACACTTTACATACGTCATTGAATTACTTCTCAGAAATATGCAGGTTTCCTCACGATGTTTTCCTTCACCGTAAAGCACGTGGTGTGAAATCACTGTACATAAGTTTTTTTTTTTAGGAAAACTCATTGGTACAGGCCCCGCTGGGATTCGAAACCTCAAGGCCACCACGGCTCTTAAATAATCTCGAGTAAATACAGATTGGAGTTTTTTACGAAAGTATGAAGAGAATTTTACAAGGCTCCAGACTGGGGTATTACCCATGGACAAATGCAATAACACATAGCTCGGGGACCGAACCTTAAGGATAGCTGTAGCTTTTGCGGCCACTAGACCAACGAGCCTAGAAATATTGCTGTCATCAAGCGTAAAAATCGAGTACCTTTGAATGTAATTTGTAATATTTTAGTTATTATATTTGACAATTGAGCATTTGCACTGTGTCCATGGGCTTATATTCATGAGATATAAATACTGTAACCAAAAACATTGTATAATATATATTTTTTTAAAAGAGTAATTGTTGAATTTCTTGCCGGGTTCTTCTCAACAAAAGCTACCTTCCGAACCCGGTGGTAACATTTATAATCATGTATAATGTATTTTGTGTTCTTCTGACGATTTGAAAGTACTTTGTAAGAAGTCTAATCAAATAAAGATATTTTGAATTGAATTCAATTGTGCAGTATTCATTTTATGAGTCTGTCTCTGTCTATATCTATAGCTGGGCGCGAATAAAAACATGCGCAATATCACGCAGTAGTTCTTCACTTGCGAAGACCTATACTACGTTTTAAATGTCCGAAGGTCTTATTTTATTGCGCCATAATGGTTTGACAACTTCAACTAATGCCCTCACACATAACATTCTTAAGTAACAATAAGTATAAAGAACAATGGGGCCCTTAAACACTTACATTCACTTATACCGCTGTTTGATGGAGCGTGGTGTAACCGATCGTTCCCTTACTAACTACTAAACATAACTTGACAATTTATGTTAAACTAGATATTTACTGCCCGCTTCGCCTGGTTTATTAAGGAATTCTTTTGACAACGTGTAGAAAACATTTTACAATAATCGTTAATATTACATAAGCCCAAAACAAGCTGGTAATTGGATTGGTGACCGCCCGAATCCGTCTGTGCCTCGAAGAGCGCAAACGAGGGTCAGATGGCAGTCGCTTCGTATAGCATCAGGTGATCAGCCAAACATCGGATTAAATCAAAAGCCAAACCCAGCAATTTGGATAAGGCCATGAAGATGATGATGATCGGTTAAGTAGTTAAGCAATTCCGAAACAAGCTAGTAGTTGGATGGGTGACTACCTGAGTTCCTTCCATGCCAAATTAACAACTTTGGCGATTGTTATAAATCATTCAGAAGCCTTTGACAACTGGTTTAAACCATGTTTTTGGGAAATTGTCAGAGTTGCGATGACAGTCGCTTTTTATAAAAATCTGATGACCGGCCTTAAGGCCAAAACGATGATGATTAGTTGAAAAGAAATTACGTTATATTTGAGTAAATCAAATATCCAGAGCCAGTGAATATTGTTACTTCAAGGATAATAGCAATAATTAATAATAATACATGTAGAGAAAACCTTAAATGATTTATTTTTAAGAGACGTGGTGGTCTTGAGGTTAGAGCAGTCGCCTGCTACGCAAGCGACGCAAGTTCGAATCCCAGCGGGGCATGTACCAATGAGTTTTTCTAAAAAACTTATATACTGTGATTTCACACCACGTGCTTTACGGTGAAAGAAAACATCGTGAGGAAACCTGCATATTTCAGAGAAGTAATTCAATGACGTATGTAAAGTGTCTGAGACGGCGATGGACTCACCATCGGTCACGTTGGCACTTAATCATCTTCAACGGCTCTATAGCTCGATGTTACAGAAGATCGCAGCCAAATAATGCTATCTTAGAGTAGTGTTGTATTCCTGCGGTGCGGTCAGTGTCCCATGGAGGGGAGATGTAGGAATGGACTCGCTGTACTAACAACACGAGAGGCTTGGTGTCACCAGCATTCTTAGGCTGCAGAGGCCACTTACCGACGGGTGGACTGCGCTAAGATGAGGTTGTTCATGGTAGGGAGGGCCGTGGAAATGAGGATACACTTTAAACTCCGGAAAGCATAGAGAACATTTATTGATACTAACTTAAACTATATATACAACGAAAAGAGCGCAATGATACCGTGTATAAAAGGGGTACAACGCCATCTAGTGATAGAGACACGAACTAAAATCAAACTTAAACAAGGTATCAGGTTTACCGATCTCTTTCATGAATAATCTTATTAGCACACCAAAATTTAGAGGCTATCTCGAATTGTATCTGACTAATAATACATTTTCCGTAAAACTGGAGTTAATAAGGTCGAATATATCACGTAGACATATAAAATTATATTCGTAAAACGCTTTACGAGTTGTGTTTTCATAACCGAAAAGTCAACCTTAAGTAACGGGTAGAGTAATAAAATACAAACGTTTCATAATACTTTTATGAAACTTTCATAATATACTCGTATATAGCAGATGAACACATAAAAAAGGATTTTTCAGGACTTTTTTATTAGCTAGCTTGCTCACGCTTTGAATAAAAATAATCTCTCGGTTATCAGAAAGACGCAGGCCGTATATGGTATGAATATCTGACGCGCTCGAGTATTTCCATGTAGCTGTTATTATGACATTTTCTAAAATCGCACACTAAGAAAATAACTAGCTTAACTTAAAGTTTTTTTGTCTTACCATCTAATATTCCCAACTAGCATCTACCCACGACTTCGTCCGCCTTGAATAGTTACTTTGGGCTAACTATAACTTAATCCTGAGATTGACATTAGCGTGATGATATGGGCTATCGAACACTGAAATATTTTTTTCAAATCGGACCTACCTTACTGACATTACCGCGTTCAAGCAAACAAACTCTAAAGCTTTATATATTAGTAATAATAATAATAATAATAATGATCTCCTACCGAATTTCGGTTACGGCGGCTAATCTCAACGAGGATCAGCCATGTGCGCAGGAGATATTATAGTGCACAAGTGTGTGCAAACACAGGTGCGCTCTTTATTCCTTCACTCTCATAGTGGGATGGGAGGCAATCCAACACGACCGGAGAGAGATCAGGCGTAGGACCAACGGTGCAACGTGCTTTCCGAGGCACGGGGGTGTAAAACACCGCTAACTTCCAAATTCCGGGCATTTTATTGTGTATTTCTTGACAGAAAAACCCAATATACATTTTTGACCCGACCCGGGAATCGAACCCGGGACCTCGTGATCGGCAGGCGAGCGTACTAACCAACGAGGCAGTTTAGTATCTCCCCATATTAGTAATATATATAATATTAATAGAGATAAAGATTCACTAGGACCCCATAACGCATTAGAAACCACGTGCTTATCTCACCCATCACTAGACAAAGAGACACTGTCTCGCATGCACTAGTATAAAAGTAGTTTTCCGTACATTTCGTTTCTACAAGCGAAGCGTGAGGATAATGTTACTTTGCCTACAGGATCCACTACACACATCCTTCAGCTCGCCCGACTCAGGACCAAGATATATAATCACAAGGCAAATAACATAGTTAAGTTTAATTAAAACCATTTGAAGATGTACTCCAGGCACACTTGATTAACTTGGCATTTTGTGCTTGGCTCGTAAAAATGAGATGCGCCGACTTCATACCTTTGGGGTGTAAAGTATCTTGTACATTGGACTGTTTTTTCGAGTTAACGACTGATGGTAAGCTACTCGGGGTTGGGTGGTTTTAAAGGTTAAAGTAACCTATTGTTTGACATATGTCACGTGACTGGTTTATGTCATTTCCGTGTATCGTTTCTATTAGCGCAAGCACGAGATAATGTTACTTTGTCTAAGCCTACAGGTGAGTTATATAAATAAAATAAAATTAATAAATATGCTCACGCCAATCCAAAAGAGTCCCCGAAGGGGTCAGTAAAGGTGTTGTAACAACAACACCCACATTTCACTGTTGTCATGAGTATATACTCAAAAAGGAAAGATAATTATAAAGATATCATCATAATTATCTTTTCACGACAGATAATATTTTTATTTTTGAGATTTTGATAATGTTTGGAATAGAGATCTCTTTAATCTTAATTAAATAAATATATGCATAATAAATAACGCCACTTGTAACATATTATAATGTAATATAATCTTCTTGTAATCCTTAAGTTCCGCTATTGTACACCTATCTATACATATACATAAAATTGAACTATCTGTTTGTAATTCCAAAATAACAGCTTTTCAATAAATGCATAATATGAAAGTATACACGATACCTACTGATATTGAAAAAACAATTTCATATTGACTCTGTCTGTCTGTCTGTTTGTTCCAGGTAATCTCTGAAACAGCTGAACCGATTTTAACGGGGCTCACTGATAGATAGCTAATTTCACAAGGAGTAACTTAGCCTAGTTTTATTTAAAAAAACATTAGGGTTCCGCGGGTTATCCATGATATTAACTCTAAGAGGAAAAATTACATTCTCAAATACATTTAACGCCGGAGTATTAAAAAAGGAGCTCGTGGCACAGTTGCTATTGCGCATATCATTCGATCAGCGAAGTTAAGCCAGTAATTGGATGGGTGACCGCCCGAGTTCCCTCCGTGCCTCGGAGAGCACGTTAAGCCGTCGGTCCCGGTTGCCAATTTATCATCTTTGGCAATCGTTACAGGTCAGTCGGAGACCTAAAATAGTCTGACAACTCGTTTTACCCAGATTACAGATTTTCCTCGTTAAAGGGTTTGCGAAGGTCAGATGGCAGTCGCTTCGTATAAAAATCAGGTGATCAGCCACATCGGGTTGAATCAAGTGCCGACCCCAACAATGTATGGGATAAGGCCAGGGAGATGATAATGGCTAGAACTGAATATGGGATTACTATCAGTACAAAATGTTAGTGCTATTTGATGTATTCAATTATAAACTTAATTGCTATTTGGTGTAACATTTAATATAGTTTGAGACGACGAATATTAGTTTAATTACACAGGTGTTCAGAATTTAATAATCTGGTGTTCAACTCTGAGGACCTGTGTTGCATTAGTCGCGTATTGTAATATGCAAGTTTCATTGCAAACTATTCCAATTTGACGATTGCACGTGTACCCGAATGATAAGTTTAAACATTATCATTATGACGTGGAATGTGAATTAGTGAGTATTTACAGAATTTTTTAGTTTTAATAATATTGAATTTAAAATAAAATATGAAAAGAGCCGCGGTGGCCTTGAAATTTGAGCAGTCGCCTGCTACGCAAGCGACGCAAGTTCGAATCCCAGCGGGCCCTGTACCAATGAGTTGTTCTAATGTACAGTGATTTCACATCACGTGCTTTACGGTGAAGGAAAACATCGTGAGGAAACCTGCATATTTCTGAGAAGTAATTCAATGACGTATGTAAAGTGTCTGAGACGGCGATGGACTCACCATCTGTCACATTGGCACTTAAACATCTTCGGTGAAAAGTGGGTGTTGTGATTACAACACTACTATATACTATGTAAATATAATATTTTTGTCACACCTAATAGTGTAGTTAAGTATTAGAATAATTTTTCTTCAAAATTTTCGACGCTCTTTACTATAAGCACGAATTTGCGGAGAACCAAAATATTAAACTAGTAAATTTAACTAGAGTACATCGCATAGTTCCCGTTCCCGTGGGAGTACGGGAATAAAATGTAGCCTATATTAATCAGTGATAATGTAGCATACTAATGGCGAAATATTTTTTTTAATTCGGCCTATTACTTTTTGAACAATTTTGTTCTAATGGTTGTGGAATATATGCATGCGCGATGTATTTAAGTGCGCGAACGCACACATATTAGTCACGTGGGTGCGCATAGGTGTACAAGAGGATTACGGGTACGAAAACCCTATATCCTCCATAAAAATCTATTAATATAAATGGCCTACTATTCCCGTGAGATATTAGACTATAGCTGACTTCGTAACAATTGCCCTTATTACCTGTATTATTCCTGTTAGTAAATCGTTTAAAAAAGATTATAACAACATTATAATTTGTATTAAGTTGACATTCGTTCTGTGTGGCAAGTCCAGTCAAATCTGTTTATTACACCGAGAATACACGAAACAAGGCCTAAAATCGGTGAAAACACCCACTTTTCACCGAATATGATTAAGTGCCAACGTGACAGATGGTCTCAGGTACTATACATACGTCTTTGAAATTCTTTTCTGATGTATGCAGGTTTCCTCACGCTGTTTTCCTTCATCGTAAAGCACGTGGTGTCAAATCACTTTACATAAGTTTGTAGAAAAACTCATTGGTATAGGCCCAGAGATTCGAACATGCATCGCTTGCAAAGCTAGTTACTACTCAAACCTCAAAGCCACCACGGTCAGGTTAAATGAAATATGTTCAATAAAAAACCCTATTTCTAAAATCAATAGATCTTTATTATATTAGCAAATTAGGTGAGAATATATCGGTGCAATTAGGTGTAAACGCTCCCTTATAATATTAGAAGCGGTGTCAAACAATTTTGCCAGCTACGTTTTACGATCATTTTAAATGAGGAACGTCGCTCTTCGGCATAAAGTACCCATACCTATTTTTTAACATTTTTGAACACCGCGGTCAAAAATTAACTTGCAAAGGACTCTGCGCTTTATTGCCCAGTCTAAAGTGTTGAACTTGATTGGCAAAGTTTTTTTACAACTTGCCGGGTCATAAGATTGGAATTGCAAATTATTCCTTTGCATTTCATATGACTCTTGTTGCGTTGTGCGAAGGGTGATTATGAAATGCGCCGGGGAGGATATAATGTTGTAAGTTGCCTGCAAAGTAATAAGTTTAGTACTTACTCGAAATAATGATGAAATGTTTTTATGTCTAGATTTCGTGATGAGGCACATTTCATCTCGGGATCTCATACGAATAAAAATAATGCTTAACTGGAAATTCACCTTTATTTTTCTCTTTTCCCCTTACAACTGTGATATAGTGTCATACCAAAAGAAACATAACTTATTCAAATTGTATATTTGACTAGCTATACCCCGCGGTTTCACCGGCGTGGATTTAGTTTTATATAATACTAGTTGTGCCCGGCAAACGTTGTACTGCCATATATTTTTTTGGGGTGGTCACCCTTATCATTTAGGGGTATGAAAAATAGATGTTGGCCGATTCTCAGACCTAATCGATCTGCACACAAAATTTCAAACAAATCGGTCCAGCCGTTTCGGAGGAGTACGTTAATTAACATTGTGACATGGAAATTTTATATAACCGACACCTACGGTTTAAAATTGACAAACTTTCATCCCCTATTTTATCCCCTTGGGGGTAGAATTAATCAAAATCCTTTCTTAGCGGATGCGTCATAACATCTAACTGCATGCCAAATTTCAGCCCGATCCGTCTAGTGGTTTGGGCTGTGCGTTGATAGATCACTATGTCAGTCAGTCACCTTTGAGTTATATATATTTATAAGATAATGTGTGTTACTTGTCTGTACAGATAAATAGAATTGAAGAGTTTGTTTGTAATTTCATATTAACAGCTTTTCACCAAATGCGTATGAGATTGTATAATATAACTAGGTGTGCTAAGACGAAGGCATCCGCTAAGAAAAGATTTTGATTAATTCTACCCCGAAAGGGATAAAATAGGGGATGAAACTTTGTCAATTTTCTACATACATCTACATATTCTCACGCCTGTATTCCCCGAAGGGGTAGGCAGAGGTGTTGTTATCACAACACCCACTTTTAACCGAATTTGATTAAGTGCCAACGTGACAAATGGTGAGTCTATCGCCGTCTCAGGCACTATACATACGTCTTTGAATTACTTCTCAGAAATATGCAGGTTTCCTCACGATGTTTTCCTTCACCGTAATGCACGTGGTGTGAAATCAATGTACATAAGATTTTGAGAAAAAGTCATTGGTACAGGCCCCGCTGGGATTCGAACTTGCGTCGCTTGCGTAGCAGGCGAATGCTCAAACCTCAGGGCCACCACGGCTTCTCAATTAAAATTTGTCAATTTTAAACCGGTATATTATTTAAATTAAATCTACGCGGGTGAAACCGCGGGGCATAGCTAGTAATTTCATATGCATTACGCTGTTAATATGAAATTACAAACAGACGCTAAAATTCTATTTATCTGTACAGATAAGTAACACACATTATTTTAACTAATAAAATGTAATGGTATAATAAAACCAAACATGTGTATCCAATTAAAATGATGAAGCAATTGATATTTGCATCTTTTTATGATCCTTAATATTAATCAAAATATTAATTATAAAGACTTTCGTAACACTCTACTGCCTCATTGTTCTAGCGGTCGCATATATATAAGCTTGCACTAAGAAGTAAAATAGCAGTAGTGGCCTTGGGGTATAAGCAGTCGCCTGCTACGCAACCAAGTTTGAGTCCCAGCGGGGATGGATCAACGAGTTTTCTAAAAAACTTATGTGCAGTGATTTCACACCACGTGCTTTACGGTGAAGGAAAACATCGCGAGGAAACCTGCATATGTCTGAGAAGTAATTCGAAGAATCTGTCACGTTGGCACTTAATCGTCTTCTGCCTACCTCTTCGGGGAATACAGGCGTGAGCATATGTGTCAGTCTCAGGCACTTTACATATATATCGCATCCTGAGATGAATAGGGGCACAATTTTTTTTTTTTTTAATTCGTTATCAAAGATCGGCAAGTAAATATTTATAATAGTATAGTTTAGATTATAAAGCATATAGGTTGTGTATCTGTGTACATTATAAAAATATAACAAATAATTCTTTATATTTTTTCATTTTGAGGTCTGTCTTACGATCTTAACATGATTATTTTTGCAACTTTTAGAGTTGAGTGCCTATCGTTCTGAGAGTGCGATATACGTCTTTGAATTACTCACGATGTTTTCCTTCGCCGTAAAGCACGTGGTGTGACATCTCTGCACAATTTTTTTTAGAAAAACTCGTTAATATAGGCCGTACTAGGATTCAAACAAGCGTCCTTCAACTACTCCAATCCCAAGGCCACCGCGGCATTTGAAGTCGTTAAAAATAAGAAACTCAGTTACTCTCATAACATTAATAATAGTAGGTGTTGTGACATATCTGTCTATCCCTTAAGAAACCTTTTAGGGAAGCACATCGACGTACTACTGATAAAACTACAAAACGGGAGAAAATGCCTTTAATAAGACCCTGGACATTTTCATTTTTACAGCGTTAAAAGCCGGGAGCTAGTTAGAAATAAATTGTAGCGAGCCGAAATCTATTATTATGTTAAAGAGGCAGCCTGTGCAGTTTTTGTACGCTTCCAGCAGATATAAACATGCCCGGTGTCGCACAGCTCCGCTTCTGCATAACACAGACTAGGGAGTTCGTAGCTGGACCCCAAGTAGGTTCTTGTATGTTAAAATGTCGATGGATTAAGAAGTAGATGATCAAGAAGAGGAAATTATAGTGTTACATTTATTATATAAATAATAGCAGACGTCACGACCTTTCACTCGTGTAGATTTAATTTCATGGGTGGCCCACGGAATCCATATGCTTTTTTTTTAAATAAATGTTGTCTTAGTTACTCCTTGCAACATCAGCTATTTGACAGAGAAAGTACCGCTAAAATCGGTCCAGCCGTAACGGAGGTTACCCGGATCAAACACAGACACACAGAAGTTAAAAAAAAAATCAAAAGTGAAAGGTAAAATTGAAGTTTCTGTTTGAATTTCCAAGAAGCAGCTTTTCATATGAAAGTATAGATACACAATACTGACATTGAAAAACCAATAAAAAATATTTTTAAAGGGTTTTAAACGGGACTTAATATAATAACGAATGACTGATCTGAAGTTCACAAATACTGTAACTTTTTACTGTAAATATTAAATTAAATTTTATTATAATTTGACCAGTAGTCTCTACACCTCCCCTACTCTGTGCACGGACAGAGGAATTCTCGTTACAGTATCCGAGATAAAGTTAAAATATTATCGTACGGGATCGAAGTGGGATGCGACTGGCGCGAATAAATGCACTAATACATTTCGAAAACAACAGTTCAATTTTAACGCTAGTACTTCTAGCTAGGGATGTAAGGTTAGATACAAAATATTGGGATTTGTACATAAAACATTATATACAAAAATAAAAAAATATTAATATTATGAAATTGAAAAGCAAGCTCCCGGTTTAATTTCATTTTTATTTTATGTATATTTTTTTCTTTACTAAGTGTCTTATATATATGTTTTCTCATATTATCCCATTCAACCCGATGTGGCTGATCACCTGATTTTTATACGAAGCGACTACCATCTGACCTTCGCAACCCCTTTAACGAAGAAAATCTGTCAGACTATTTTAGGCCTCCGACTGACCTGTAACAATTGCCAAAGATGATAAATTGGCAACCGGGACCGACGGCTTAACGTGCTCTCCGAAGCACGGAGGGAACTCGGGCGGTCACCCATCCAACTACTGGCCAGGGTTAGGGTTGCTTAATTTCGCTGATCGAATGATATTATATGATAATAAGGAAAAGATACATGGACAATCTCAACAGTTAATATTTTGAAAAATATGTTAACAATTCTGATAATTACAAAATACCCCGAAATTCCCCGAAGGGGTAGGCAGAGGTATTGTAATAAAAATACCCACTTTTCACCGAAGATGATTAAGTGCCAACGTGGCAGATGGTGAGTCTATCGCCGTCTATACATACGTCTTTGCAATACTTCTCAGACATGTGCAGGTTTCCTCACGACGTTTTCCTTCACCGTAAAGCACGTAGTGTGAAATCACTGTACATAAGTTTTTTAGAAAAACTCATTGGTACAGGCCCCGCAGGGATTCGAGCTTGCGTCGCTTGCGTAGCAGGTGACTGCTCAAACCTCAAGGCCACCATCGCTTGTGTTGAGGTCTATAAAGAATAGTAAAAAAGTGATTCAGAAGGAGTTTCTTGAATCCGAGCAACCCTAGAATTCCAGTATTTAACTGAAAAGATTCCGTAAATGTAACGTCTAGTGGTACGTTATTAGACCGTCAGTCCGGACTTAGGTCCGGGCGCCAGCTATTTGTTCCGGAACGGTTTGTTCGTTTGTTCTAAAGGATATGTTAAGGTCACTTTAGGAATTTTCCATTTAGAATCGACACAGAAATTTCTATCATGTATATTTTTTAGCAATTCTCTTTAGAGGTTTGATCAGTCGCCTTAGCAGGCTTACTTGAGTAGCCTCAAGTGACGCAAGTTCGAGTCCCAGCGGGGCCTAAAATGAGATTTTTCAGAAACAACTTATATGCAGTGATTTCACACCACGTGCTTTACGGTGAAGGGAAACATTGTGAGGAAACCTTTATATGTCTGAGAAGTAATTCAAGGCATATGTTTAGTGCTTCATCTATCGCTTTGGCACTTAATCATATTCGATGTCGATAAAAGTGAGTGTTGCTATTACAACAACTCTGCCTACCCTTTCGGAGGATATTGAGCATTTGTATGTATATATTTATGCTTTTTTTATATCGTGATTATTGTTTGTATGTGTATAATCTTCAGTGTACGAATGCGAATAAATTATGTATGTGTCAAGTCGATAGCAAACGTATTATACTTACGCATGTATTCTCCCGCGGTGTACTTATAGTACACTGATATTTCACCAGTTATGTTTAGTCCCATGTAACGGGAGTGAGCATTTTGCCACAAACCTTAGCTTATCCAGACTCCAGACTGGGAAATCACAGATGGGAAAACCCTAAACCGCTTTTCCTGGCCCGGGTATCGAGCCCATGTCCTAGTGTTCAACAGAAGCGTTACCATTAGACTAAAGAGGCAGTCACTATAGAACACAGGTAAAATTTGCAGATAACACAAAGGCCTCGAGATTTTAAAAATATTTGGTTTTATCTAGCATACTTTCATGTGCATTTAATGAAAATCTCTTATTTAGGAATCACAAACAGATACTTAATTTTATTTATTTGTATGTATAGATGTATAAATTTTCAAGTAGTCCCGTAAAGTTCTTAAAAGTTTAACATTTCCTGACTAAAAACCCTGCTTTAAAAACAAGAAATAAAGAAAAAACTATAAATTCCAATTTCAAAAGTGTTCCAGTAAAAAGTCGGTACATTCCTGTAGCTCGGCTTGAGCTCGGCTGAGACGGCTTAAGACCAGGGCTGATTGTGCCCTTGTAGCGAGCCGATTGGGAGCACGCGAACAGCTGGAAATGGTTACACCCAACTGATGATGGTTATGGATTTGGTGAAATATGTGCTCTAAAATTAGGGGGGGAAGTTTTATTTTTGAACGTCCGGCTTATCTCTCAGTATACTTGATATAACTTTGATTATGTTTCCGTGGGATCAAAGCCGATTTGCTATGGCATGCTGTGAAATGAGGTAAATGCCAAGGAAGAAGGATTTTCAAGAAGGGCTATATGTAGGTATTCAAGTTGTGATTAAGTGTTATAGGTAGGTTATATATATAAGATAGGTACAGATATATATATATATATATATATATATAACTAATTATATATATATATATATATGACGGCGCGTAGAATATTTTTAGATGATTAATGTTTTGATTCTCAGTTTTATTTGATTTTTGATTATGCAATTTAGTTAATTTATTCAGCTATTGTTTTTATTATTACTTTTGATAGTGGTAAAATTAAAATAAGAGCGGGTAACCCCGAATAGGGTGGTGGGTGCCGCCATTTGCAGTGGCGGGCGGTCATTCGGTTGACAGCTA
This sequence comes from Watsonalla binaria, assembly GCA_929442735.1. Taxonomy (NCBI): domain Eukaryota; kingdom Metazoa; phylum Arthropoda; class Insecta; order Lepidoptera; family Drepanidae; genus Watsonalla; species Watsonalla binaria. The sequence continues at coordinate 10,153,630 of OV838934.1, read as the reverse complement.
CTGGATATGGCGGACACGTGCTAACCTATTGGCTCTTAATCCAGTTCCATCTAGTGTTTAGTCATTTATTTTGTCTAGTAGTGTTATCAAATCGAATAATAAGATAGCGAACTGTACGAACGTGGTTTTATTTTGGAAGTTTCGTAGTCAACACGCCCACAATGGAGCAAGACAGCCCAGACCGCTTCAGTGCCCCTTCTGACATTCCGATATCAGAAGTGGGATTACCGGAAACACATCGGAGCCAAAATACAGGTCAGAGTGTTAATCTTACATTAGAAAATGAGTGTGACCGTTGGAAGTATCTTTTTGAAATCCAACAACAAAACATGTTAGAGTTGATACGTACTTTACAAGAACCGCGTGCATCAGAAACAAAAATCACATTGCCGGAATTTAATCCAGATGATCAAGACTATGATGCTCGCGCGTGGTGCGAAACTGTGGACATATGTTTACAAGAACGGCCTATTTCAGGCAGTAATTTGATAATAACAATGAGCAAGGCACTCAAAGGTTCTGCGTCTTCGTGGCTAGCTCAAAATAGTTTCCCTGGAATTACCTGGCCTCAACTGAAAGACCTATTTCTAGCTAGGTTTGACTTTGTTGAAACTCCAGCTGCAAATTTGTGGAGATTACTCAACGGTAGCCCAAAAGAAGGAGAATGCTTATCCGCATATGCTGGTCGATTTATGAGTGCCATAATTGCGCGATGGAAATCTTTGTCAACGGAACAAATAGCGATTGCGCTTACTCTGGCACATGCTACGAAAATTGAGCCGCGGTTACAAAGAATTACATTTACCACTGAAATCGAGACTCGTAATAAATTGCAGCAGGAGCTCATGGCGTTTACTTTTAGAAAAAGAGGCCCTCCAGTTAACGAGAAGACTCCTGCGCCTGTAGAGGCCAAAAAGCCACGTATTGAAAACGCCCGCAAATGCTATAATTGTGGCAAGCTAGGGCACTTATCTAGTGAATGCCGAGGTAATGGTAGTCGCGATAGCAATACTAAGGCAAGGTCTGAGTTTTCAGGTACTACATCGGCTCAACAGCCAAAAGAAATTGGAGCACAAAAGAAGACTATTACTCCAACCTGCTTCAACTGTGGCGTGCAGGGCCATATAGCGACGCGCTGCCCCAGTAAGGATGCAAGAGCCAGCGATGAACGAATCGAACGACGAGTGGATATCTGCGCCGTCCAACCAGCTATGGACCAGCTTTTGGATGAGACCGGTGAGATCTTTTCATTTTGTTTCGACTCTGGTGCCGAATGTTCTCTAATAAAGCAAAGTTTGGTTGATCGATTCCCCGGTAAACGCAGATATAACTCAGTAACATTATTGGGACTAGGAAATGCGCGCTTAAATTGTAGTATTCAAATACTCTCAACGGTTTCAATTCAGGGCTATTTAGTGCAGTTGTTGTTTCATGTGGTACCTGATTCTAGTATCTCGAATGACATATTGATAGGAAGGGATTTACTTACATTAGGTTTTTCTATTGAGATTTTTGAGAAAACCCTTGTTCTCAAAAAGATTGAAGTGGTTTCTGTTTGCGAAATAGGGTCGGCAGTAAATAATTTTGATAGTATAGATAGCGATGTGCCAGATCGTGAAAAGCAACAATTAATATCACTTTTGAAAAATAATTCTAGTCATTTTGTAGAAGGTACGCCAACTAGTAGGGTCACTACAGGGCAATTAGTAATTAAACTAATAGACTCCAATAGAACAGTTCAGCGTAGGCCTTACAGATTGAGTCCTCAAGAAAGATCTGAGGTACGCAAACAAATCAAAGAACTATTATCCGCTGGTATCATTCGCGAAAGCTGCTCCCCTTTTGCGAGCCCAATTTTATTAGTTAAAAAAAAAAGACGGGACTGATAGGCTCTGTGTGGATTATAGGGAACTGAACAGCAACACTGTACCTGACAGATATCCTTTACCACTTATCTCAGACCAAATACAACGTCTAGTAGGGGCAAACTATTTTACGTCTCTAGATATGGCTAGTGGTTATCATCAGATACCTGTAGAAGAAAACTCAATAGAACGTACAGCTTTTGTTACGCCAGATGGGCAATTTGAATATCTGTCCATGCCTTTTGGGTTACGAAATGCTCCATCGGTGTATCAACGAGCTATTAATAAAGCCCTTGGGGTACTAACTGAGTCATTCGCTGTCGTCTATATTGATGACGTCATCATTCCATCACGCACAATAGATGAGGGTCTTGAACGATTACGACTTGTCCTTAAAGCTTTAACAGATTCAGGATTTTCGCTAAATATAAAGAAATGTGCTTTCCTTAAGACAAGAGTAGAATTTTTAGGTTTTGAGGTTTCGGCTGGTGAAATAAGACCAAATCCACGAAAAATCAGAGCCCTTACTGCACTTTCACCACCCGGGACCGTCACCCAACTTCGCCAATTTATTGGCTTAGCCTCTTATTTTCGAAAGTTTGTCCCTGGGTTCTCACAAAAGGCAGCCCCCCTTTACGGTCTTACATCTGGGAAGGGAAAAATTCATTGGACACAGGAACTTGAGAAAGTTCGACAAGACATTATTGGCATACTTACTAATAAACCCGTATTGACAATATTTGACCCCAAACTTCCTACGGAGTTGCACACCGATGCCAGCGCTGAAGGTTATGGTGCAATACTTATGCAACGTATCGATGGCAAATTACATGTAGTGGAATATTACAGTCGTCGTACCTCCAGCGCTGAATCAAAGTACCACTCCTATGAATTGGAGACGCTTGCGGTGGTAAACGCTGTCAAGCATTTCCGCCACTACTTGCAAGGCAAAAAATTCACAATAGTCACAGACTGTAATGCTGTTAAAGCATCTAAATCAAAGGTTGACCTCACACCCAGGGTACACAGGTGGTGGTGTTTCTTGCAAACTTTTGATTTTGATGTTGAATATCGACAGGGCAAGCAAATGAGTCATGTAGACTTCTTTTCCCGTAATCCTTTGCCAAACGCGGATGATAATATTAGAGTCGAACAAAAACGTATTAACCTAACGGAAATATCAGACAATTGGCTACAAGCCGAGCAACGTAAAGATAATGAGATTAATTTAATTATAAATCAACTTCAAACCAATGAACTTAGTTCCGATATTGCCAAGACATATGAAATTAGGCGCGGTGTCCTTCATCGGAAAATTGAGCGCAATAATAAAAGTTATTGGTTACCAATAGTACCTCGAGCATTTCAATGGGCAATCATAAATCATGTTCATGAAAACATTATGCATTTAGGTTGGCCAAAAACTCTTGAAAAGGTTTACTGTCACTTTTGGTTTCCAAATATGAACAAATACGTTCGGAAATTTGTAGAAAATTGTATTACTTGCAGAATGGCCAAGTCTAACTCTGGAAAAGTTCAAGCTGAACTCCATCCTATCCCCAAAACCACAATTCCGTGGCATACCATCCACATGGATGCAACTGGTAAATTGAGCGGAAAGAAAGACACAAAAGAGTATGTGTTCGTGACCATAGACGGCTTTACGAAGTATGTTATTTTATACCACACACGTAATATAGACACACATAGTGCCATCAGAGCGTTAAAATACAATGTCTCATTGTTTGGTGCACCTACACGTGTTATAGCCGATCAGGGTCGATGCTTTGCAGGGAAAGAATTTAGGGATTTTTGCAATACACGAAATATTAGTTTACATCTTATAGCTACAGGTACTAGTCGCGCAAACGGGCAGGTAGAACGTGTAATGTCTACGTTAAAAAATATGTTAACTGCAGTCGAGACCAATAAGAACAGGTCATGGCAAGATGCATTACCTGACATACAATTGGCTATTAATTGTACTATGAGTCGGGTTACGAAAGCCAGCCCCTTAGAATTACTAATAGGAAAAGTAGCTAGACCCTTAGATTTAATGACATTAGATACAGATGATATAGAAATTGACTTAAATTCTGTTAGAGAACAATCGGCTCGGGAAATAGAAGCTAACGCTTATTCGGAAAAAAATAAGTTTGATAAAACAAAAGCAAAAATAAAAAAATTCAAAGTAGGTGATTATGTGCTTTTGGAAAACCATGAGCGTAATCAAACGAAGCTAGATTCCAAATTCAAAGGTCCTTATAGGGTACTAGAGCTGTTGGATGGCGATAGGTATCTACTGGGGGCTCTTAACTCTAATAGAACATACAAGTACGCACATGATCGGGTTCGTGCTATGCCTGAATGTTACGTTCCATTAGAGTTAAGTGGCGGACTAGAAATCCCTACCAATCAGATTGAATCAGAATGCACCGATGACGGCGCGGGTGAGTAATTCTTTTCTGACCCGTCTATTTGTTATTGTCTCTATACGATCTATGTGACATGAACTGGCCTGTGTGGCGTTGACTAGCCTGTGTGGCGTTGACTAGCCTGTGTGGCGTTGACTAGCCTGTGTGGCGTTGACTAGCCTGTGTGGCGTTGACTGGCCTGTGTGGCACTGACTGGCCTGTGTGGCACTGACTGGCCTGTGTGGCACTGACTCGCCTGTGTGGCACTGACTGACCTGTGTGGCACTGACTGGCCTGTGTGGCACTAACTAGCCTGTGTGGCATTGATTGGCCTGTGTGGCTTCGACCGAAGTAATAGGACCCGTTAATTGGTCAGGAAGACCGAGTGGAGTAAAGTGTGAAACTGTATCTATTGTTCACAGATGAAATCAATACGCACGATGATGGAAGCTCCACACACGAGGACGTGTGAAGATGCAGGACGGCCGTGACGGCGCGTAGAATATTTTTAGATGATTAATGTTTTGATTCTCAGTTTTATTTGATTTTTGATTATGCAATTTAGTTAATTTATTCAGCTATTGTTTTTATTATTACTTTTGATAGTGGTAAAATTAAAATAAGAGCGGGTAACCCCGAATAGGGTGGTGGGTGCCGCCATTTGCAGTGGCGGGCGGTCATTCGGTTGACAGCTACTGGATATGGCGGACACGTGCTAACCTATTGGCTCTTAATCCAGTTCCATCTAGTGTTTAGTCATTTATTTTGTCTAGTAGTGTTATCAAATCGAATAATAAGATAGCGAACTGTACGAACGTGGTTTTATTTTGGAAGTTTCGTAGTCAACACGCCCACAATGGAGCAAGACAGCCCAGACCGCTTCAGTGCCCCTTCTGACATTCCGATATATATATATAATTAGTTGTATTACTAGTTGTGTACTACCGTCTCGCTAGCAAAGATGTAGTTTCATGATTTTAGCGGCACCCTAATATTATTAAATAAATTAACCTTTTTTTTTTTTTTTTTTTTTTTTTTTTTTTTTTTTTTTTTTTTTGTTGACGAGGGGGAAACCTTCAAAAGGTCCCCGACCGCCCTGGGAGAGGCAGATCGGGGTATGTGGGATTCTTACCGCACTAAAACCCCCCCGGTGGCCATCCTCAGTGCTCAGGGGGGACTCCGGGTACTCTGATAGAACGCACCGGTGTCCCCCCACACTTTGCCGGGGCACATCCCCGGGGCAGCTGTGACGCCGCCCCTGGAGACCTCGCTGTGCAAGGCAGCGCGAGCCACATCGCGCTGCCACCTTCCCGGGCCCGCGCCGGTGGTCAAAGCTCCCACCCCGACCACCGCCAGCAGGCCCTCCGGCCCCCTTTTAGTCGCCTCTTACGACAGGCAGGGGATACCATAGCCATATTCTTAGACCCTGGCTATTGGGTGGACGGACTGGGGCGTGCGTTGCCTCCGCCCCGCCGTCGCCGTCGTCTCCGAGAGGGATCGGCTCTCTCCCGATCCCGCTCGGAGGTCTCCTTCTGGGACATTACCGTCTCGCAGAAGGAGACTACGGCCCTCCATGCCTCTCTGTCTGCCAGCATAGCCGTCACTACGCGTGGCAGCGAGAGGTCCTGCCCGATCCTGGTGACCAGGACTCGACGCTCCGAGCTCCACGCTGGGCACTGCTCCAGCGTGTGCTGTGCGGAATCCCGGTCACTGCCGCAATGGTGGCATTGCGCCGTCGGTTCGCGACCGATCCGATTCAGGTACTCACCGAAACACCCGTGTCCGGTGAGTACCTGCGTCAGCCGGAAGGTGACGTGGTCCTTCCTCTTTAGCCAGGGCCCGAGGCTCGGCAAAATTGCACCGACAGCGCGTTGGCGGGCGTTCTGCGGCTCACAAAGCCGCTCACGCCACGCCAAGAGCGCACGTCGGTGCTCCTGCCTGCGCACTTCAGCCGCATTAGGAGGCGCGGTTCCGTCCGCCCGGCGGAGACGGTCGTAAACACGAGCATCCATCTCCGCCAGGATGTCCAGGGGCGGAAACCGCGACAGGACAGTGGCCGCCTCGAAGGATAGGGTACGGTACCCCCGTGCGACCCGGATGGCCATAGGACGCTGCATACTATTATACATAGTTCTGCAGCGCCTAACACCCAGTCTGGAAGACCAGACGGGTGCTCCGTAGAGAGCCACGGATCGCACGACCCCCGCATAGAGGCGGCGGACTCCTTCACTCGGCCCCCCGAGATTGGGCAGCAGTCTGTGCAATGCACCCGCTACCCTCTTGATCCGGGGGACCATGCGGCTGAAGTGCTCCTCGAAGCCCCAGCGTCCGTCCAGGGTGAGACCTAGGTACTTCAAGTACCGTCCCACCCGGACCTCCACGTCACCTACGCGAACCGACGGCTAGCACCAGCGTGTCGTCCGCATAGCAGACGATGCTAACGCCGTCGGGGCGGTCGACCCGCAGGACCGCATCGTACGCGAGGTTCCACAGGAGTGGCCCTAGGACCGATCCCTGTGGGACCCCGCAGTACACCTTCCTCCGGTGAAGTCGCCCATCTCCGCCCACATATTGCACGCACCTGTCGTGCAAGTAGGCACGGACCACGCGCTGCAGGTAGGGGGGCACGCGGTGGTACACCAGGGCCCCCCATATTGCATCCCAGGGCAGGCTGTTGAAGGCGTTGACTATGTCAAGACTGACAGCCAACGCCACTCCGCCCCGGGATACAGCCTGCGTCGACAGTGTTCGGACGCGTATGATCGCGTCCACTGTCGACCGCGCGCGTCGGAAGCCAAATTGGTCTTCCGACAGGTCCGGCCCGACGCTCGTCAGGTGCGTACTGAGGCGGTCAGCCAACACTCTTTCGAGCAGCTTACCCGCCTCATCTAGTAGGCAGAGAGGACGATACGCGGAGGAAGAGTCCGCGGGTCTTCCATCCTTATGGAGGAGAACCAACCCAGCCACTTTCCAGCCTCTGGGGAACACGCCGCAGCGTAGGCAGTCGTTAAACAGCCGCCGCAGCCTGTCCCCCAGCCCGTTGGGTAGAGCCAACACCCAGGCCCGACCAGGAATTCCGTCGGGGCCTGGTGCCGTGTTTCGGGCTCCGAGGCGCCTCACGGCTCGGTCTAGCTCATCGGTCGTCACCCCCATCTCTTCGGACCAGATAGTCGGTTCCGAAGGAGGGGGCGCGGGACTGCTCTGGACCCTGGGGAAGAGGGTATCGACTACCCTCTCCACGAATGCCGGGTCCAGAGTTTCCGTCAACGGAGGGACCCACGGGCGCAGCTTGCCCAGTACCATCTTGTACGGGCGGCCCCATGGATCCCTCTCCAGTCCCCCGATGAGCTCATCCCACGACCGAGCCTTGGCGCTGGCAATTGCTGCCTGCAGCGTCTTCGTGGCGCCTCGGTATGCCACGTAGGCTCCACCCAACTCTTCGGCTGTGGCTCGCCTTCTTCTCCGGGCACGTGTGTACCGGCGTCGGGCGCGGAGGCACGTCTCACGCAACTCCGCGATACCCTCCGACCACCAGTACACGGCCCGGGGCTTGGCAGGTCTGGTCCGGGGCATCGACGCGTCACATATGGACGTCATCGTGTCCCGGAACCAGGCGGCTTCTCTCTCAGGATCGGGCAGGATCCCTTCCTCTTGGCCCTCAGGCCAGGCCGCGACGATGGCTGCGGCGCAGAGACGATCTCTGTCCAGCCGCTTGAGAGACCATCGTCGCGGCGGGCTGCTACGGCGGCGGCTGTCGGGGCGGGGAGGGCGGATGGCCACATCCATCGCTATGTAGCGATGGTCGGATAATGTGACCATCTCCTCCGCCACTCTCCACCCCGTCACCATGCGCGCTGCCTGGGGAGTCGCCCACGAAAGGTCCACAATCGACTCCCCCTGCCAGCGCACGCAGGTGCTGACGGACCCCCGGTTAAGCAACCGGAGGTCCAGCGCCGCCGCCCATTCCAGCACTGTCTCCCCCTTTGGGTCATCCCGGGCGCTCCCCCACTCACGAGAGTGAGCGTTGAAATCGCCCAGGACGAGCACGGGACGAGGCAGACATCTGCGAATGCAGTTGGCCACCCCGTCCAGGTACGCCTCGTAGACGGCGAGGGTACAGTTGGGGGAGACATAGCAGCCCACAACGACTATGCGGCCCCAGCTCACGGCGACGTATCCCAGCCCCCTCTCAATGAGGGAGCAGGGAGGGTCGCCGCTACCGCCACCCCAGTATATGGCGACGGAGTCCATGTCGTCACCAAACCAGCGAGGATGGTTTGGGACGACGCGATATGGCTCCGCCACCACCGCCAGTGCAACCGACCACTGCGCGACGGACTGCTGGAACAGGTCCTGCGCCGCGCGACAGTGGTTGAGGTTGCACTGTAGGGCTCGCTGGGGCCTTAAGGCCGTGCTGGAGCCTTTGCTGCCGCCGCAGCTGGGCTCGAGCCCGGCTGGACCGGACCCGTGCCGCTCGGCTGTACGGGACCCGGCTTACGGCCCTTTTTGCCACGAGGAGGGGTGCATTTTTTGCCCCCCATCCTGTGGTCATGAGGCCGGCCCAGGTCCGCGCACAGCGGGCACCTCAACGGGCGAGTGCACTGACTCGCCCGGTGGTCCGCCTCGCCACATGCGTAGCACAAGGTGCTCCGGTCCGTCGAGCTCGGACATGTGCTACGCACGTGGCCGATTTCGAGGCACCGGAAGCACTGCAGAGGCCGTGCTTCCAGTGCCTCAACCCTCACCGACACCCACCCAACCGTGATGCGCCCAGCTGCGAACAGCTTGCGCACCACGGCGAGTGGGCAGCGGACCCACGCTGTCCCGAGGGCCAGACGTGAGGGGCGCTTTATGTCGCCCACTTTCACGTCCGCCGCCGCGCAGCCACCGGCCTCCGCGATTGCCGCCGCTACATCCTCGGGGGTAATGGCCTCGTTGAGGTCCATCACCCTCATGTCCCCCATCTTAACAGGGCGCACAATACGCACGCCCATGTCAGCGAGGGACTCCCGCATGCGGCTGGCAAGCGCGTCGGCCTGCGATACGCACTCCGGACCGGACACCTCGAGAATCAGCCCACCGGTTATGGCCTTCCTATTCCGTACGTTCGGAATGCCAAGCTCGGTGAGCTTAACCCTCTCCCTAGCGGCCGCCATCACCGCAGCGTACGTGACATCTGATCCCTCTGGGATCGTCACCGTAATCGCTGCGGTAGCTGGCAGTCGCGAAGGTGCCCGCTCCGGTTTGCGCGGCAGCGGGGGCCTTGTTGCAGGCGCAGGCCGCTGGGACACCGCGGGAGGAGACCGTTGAGGCCCCGTGCTCGGCCCAGCCCTAGGTTGGGCTTTTCGCCCCACCACGGTGGACCACGCCACCTGAGGGGGCTGGGCCTGCACAGCTCGCGGAGCTGGGACAGGAGCAGGAGCTGAGGGAGGAGCAGGAGCCGGCGGCACCGCCGCAGTGGTCGGCGTCCGCCTGGTCTTCCTGCCCCCCCTTGCCTTCCTCTTGCGCCCCGGTATCACCGGCGCGGGTGCCTGAGAAGCTGGGGCTTCCAGCCTAACAGGTGGCCCGGCAGGAGTCCGAGGCGTTCTCCCCGCATCCGCGGCGAGAGGAGGGCGCATGCTCTTCTCAGGCAGCAGCCTCTCCTCTAGGGCCTCGAACCGCGCGCCGATCATGGTCCCCACCTGGACCATGATGGCGCGCGTTAGGTCCTCTACTCCCGGGGACTGTGGCTGGGCGGCCTCCACCCTGCCTGCCCCGCGAAGGACAGAGAGCTCCTCCGTGAGCTTCTCCATCCTTTCGGAGAGGGCCGCTATCTGCGAGCGCAGTTCGGCGTTCTCCCGCTCCAGCCGTTCGGTGTTGGCGCTCTCAGAGGTCCGCGCTGCCATCGCCTGGGACGCCGCCTCAGTCCTTCGTGCACACATACGGAGCTGGTGCACGAAACTACCCTTCAGGTGCTTGGACTTGTCGGCGACCCGCTCCACCGCCAACAGCTGCTCCTTGATGAGGGAGCCCAACTCTCCAGTGGGCATCACCTCCAACTTCCTTTGAAGCTCCTCAACCGAGGGCAGCTTCTTTTTGGCCCTGGTGTTTGTTAGGGCCAAGTCGGGACCAAACAGGTCATCTGCGTCGTCCTTCATGTAGGCCGCTCGGCAAGTGCCGGAGGGACCCGCCCTTGACGCCACATCAGCATCCCCCGAGGTCAGCGACACGAGCGACATGTCCGACATCGCGTCGCTGTCCTCTTCTCGCTCGCTGCCCGCGCCAGGCGTGGGAGGCCGGATAAAGCGGCCCGATCCATCGCGCGATATTCGCGCTGCGGCGCTTGCGCGAGTGCGGCCACGCGTCGCCGTGCGGACTTTGGGAGCCGTCTGTTCGCCGCAGGAGGAGCCGGAGTTCGTCCTACTCCTCTTCTGCGACCTTGGACGCGCTGCCACAATTTTGCTGCTGCAGTTCTCCAGCACTACTACGGGGGTCAGCGGCTGCTTCCCCCCCGTAGTCTCCTTCCCGTCTAAGGACTTCACTCCCTCGACCTTCTCCTCATCTCCCTTCGTCAACGTGTTTTGTTTTTTTGTGTTCTCCATATCAATTCCCACGAGTGTGGGACGAAATAGAGACCATTGCCGGGTGACGCCCATTCCGACAATGGGGGACTTACATACTGAGAGGTGGCCCAGAGCCTCTCAGGTTTTCACGACTTCGCTGTCGGATTTTTATAGAGGTTTGCTCCTCGCAGGCCGGCCAATTAAGGCAAGCCCTCTCCGGTCACCGACTCCCCGACGTATCCAGCCTCGCTAACTGGAATCGTTGAAGGAAGAGCCGGTGATTACGGCATTCACGGGGTGACGAGCGAGATAGCGTCAACCCCGGGCACCCCTTTCGGAGTGCCTCCCCATCCCCCTGACGTTTGACTGGGTATCACCCCCCAGCCCTAGACAGAAGGTCTAGTTCCCATAGGCACGCCGGGCCTTGGGAATGGGTGACGCAGGCTCGCATCCGTTGTCATCTCTGCTGAACAGAGACGCACAAGGAGCGAATTCCACCTCCGCCACCTGCGTCGAGTGCCAGAAGTCGGTCATCGACGACGGCGTCCCCAGGGATCGCCATCGAGGAGCAAAGTCACTCGATGGAGGCCCCCGAAGAGTCCGTCGGCGACGTCCAGGGTGCACCGGCCCGAAGCCATTGTCGTTCCCTCGGACGTATCCTAAGGACAAACAATGGGTCGGGCACACGAGGAGGTCTCCTGGCCTTGCACCCCAAATAAATTAACCTAGCCTAAGTTACTCCTTGCAACATTAGCTATCCGCTGGTCAAATTTCCGTTAAAATCGGTCCAGAAGTTTGGGATTAGCTGGAACAAGCAGACAGACAGATAGGCAGTCAGATAGACAGATGGGCAGACAGAGATTTTTTTTGTAAGTTATTTTTCTATTTCAGTACCATGAACATATATACCTTACATTAAAATGTGAACCCAACCACCGTCGCCTCAAATAAATCTATTCTTTACTTTGATGTCTGTTGTGGGTGTTTGAATGACTTCGCATCTATTGTCTCTATATTTCGAGCCGTGGTGGCCTTGAGGTTAGAGCAGTCGCCTGTTACGCAAGCGACGCAAGTTCGAATCCCAGCGGGGCCTGTACCATGAAGCTTTTCTAAAAAACGTATGTACAGTGATTTCACACCACGTGCTTTACGTTGAAGGAAAACATCGTGAGGAAACCTGCACATTTCTGAGAAGTAATTAAAAGACGTATGTATAGTGCCTGAGACGGCGATAGACTCACCATCTGTCACGTTGGCACTTGATCTAATTCGGTAAAAAGTGGGTGTTGTGATAACAACACCTCTGCCTACCCCTTCGGGGAATACAGGCGTGAGCATATGTATGTCTTGAAAGTATATTTTCCATTTTATATGTAAAACAAAATTTTCTCACAATGTTAACCGTGAATCGTTGCGGGGCTGCTTCTGACGGCATGTTTGTATAGGATGCCCGTGACGTTTGAGCATGACGGATATTATGAAACAATATTTAATCGTTTCTGAGCTGTGGAGGCCGTGGGGTTTAAGCAGTTCGAATTCCAGTAGTGACAACGAGTTTTTCAGAAATGTAATGTCACACGAGCTTTACGATGAAGGAAATCATCTTGAGGTTACCTTTATATGTCTGAGAAGTATTCCAAAGACGTATATATAGTACCTGAGACGGTGATGGACTCACTTTGGTCACGTTGGTACTTAATTTTCGCTGTAACGTGAGTGTTGTTGCTATAACATGTATTAATTCTCGTGTTACCATATCTTGCAAACTCATAAACTCAATAGTTTAGAATATGATTGTAAAAGCTTCCCACTTTTCCCCGGAAAGTGTGCTCCCCATACAGCGGGAATAGTTCCCGTCTGTCAGCCGGCTTTGAAGGGAATTTATTATTTTTATTATTGTTTCTTCGTTCCTTCCTCGGCTTAACTCCAGTTATACGGAGACGCGTCAAGTGCTATTTTCCCCTGCTCTCTTGTTGCGAGTTGTGAATTATTTTATATTGTGATGAATTCTAGCCCCGTATTAGCTTAAAGTACATACATACATATGCTCACGCCTGTATTCCCTGAAGGGGTAGGCAGAGGTGTTTTTATCACAACACCCACTTTTCACCGAATTTGATTAAGTGCCAACGTGACAGATGGTGAGTCTATAGCTGTCCCAGGCACTATACATACGTCTTTGAATTTCTTCTCAGAAATATGCAGGTTTCCTCACGATGTTTTCCTTCATTGTAATGCACGTGGTGTGAAATCACTGTACATAAGTTTTTTTAGAAAAAAGTCTTTGGTACAGGCCCCGCTGGGATTTGAACTTGCGTCGCTTGCGTAGCAGGCGACTGCTCAAACCCCGAGGCCACCGCGGCTCTAGCTTAAAGTACTTTTATGCATAGCTATTAAAACATCAAATGTAATCCATTTCACGGATTTGTCTATTCAATTCGTTATCGATCTCTTCATCCTGCCCTTATCCCATGTTATTTGGGGTCGGCGCAATGTGTTCTTCTCTTTCATTTCTCTCCGTTATCAATCTATGGACATAAATAATACTGAAATGTATGATTACCTTCGGTAAAAAGTGGATGTTATTATTACAATACCTCTGTCTACGCCTTCGGGAAATACAGGCGTGAGTAAATGTATGTATGTTTGAACTAATCACAATTTTGCATCAACTTATGACACTGTATAACTTTGAACAAAAGACACTGTAACAGTTTCTGTCAAATTTTAGTGTCTCATCAGTCTTGATAATGATGATTGAACTATTTTGCATCTCTCATGAATTACGAAACGATAAGGTTCTATCGTGAACGCTATGAGAAAACTATCTTTCTCTATCACCCATTCTCACAAGCATTGGCGCGATGAATATACAAAATTATCTCGCTGCGACCATGTTAGACGGTGAAATGTACATGATGCCAGCCGAGTTTCTTGCCGGTTCTTCTCAGAAGGTTAGTTTCCAAACCGGTAGTTAATTCTTCGACGTTCATGTCTTATCAAGGCCTAAACTGAATCAATCATTTTCTTTTTCAATATTACCCACAGATTTTTGATGATGAATGCTTGCTTTAAAAGTAACAGGAAAATTATGCATTTAAATGGACAAACAAAACTACCTTTATAAAACATTTATGATTGGTTAAATGACACATTTGTCTAGTGATTGTAAGCGCAACTGTGGCACACAAGATCCTGGGTACGATCTCCGGGTCGGGCAAAATATGATTTTACCCAGAAGGAAATTACAAATGGAAAATTCCAGCGAGTCTGGAATAGGATGTGATAGGCTCGCACCCAATTACTTGAGACTGGTGGTGAGAGAAGGTTCGGGTAGGCAGCCAGCCGTGTAGAACGCCTGTATCGTGTGTCATTGAATTTATTTTGTGTCATGTCAGATTTTAGTCCGTACATTACCCAAAATATCCCACTAGATTCAAAGCTTTAATCAGATACACAGACAGATACAGCGGTTCATTACCTTACCTATTTCGGGGTTATTACAACAAGTTACCATACTAGGTAGATTTGGTAATAGCTGTTTTGAATATTAACTATGAATAAAGCACATTGGTACCACGAAAATAATGCGTACAGAAGGACAGACTTTTACAACGTGCCAAACGGTTGTACGTCGGCAACGTGCGCGTTTCACAGTATTGCGACGATGTTCGTTGCCTGCCCACCCATCAGGGGCCCTACCAAGTCTTCTTATTGCCATGATAGTTGAACTTATGAGACAGTTGTATATCTTGTCTATAAGTCTGTCGCTCTCATACAGTAGAACCTATGATTACAATAAGAGCTTATGGAGAGAGGAGAGGAGAGTCACTGCACTTGTTCTTGTGTGTCTCATATGATTTGTTTTGTAATTATAGTATTTTTGAAAAGAGTAATTACTGAGTTTCTTGCCAGGTTCTTCTCAGTAAAAGTAACCTTCCGAACCTGATGGTAGCATTATTATGTCGTTCTGACGATTTGAAAGCACATTGTCAATAGTCTAATCAAATAAATATAATATAATCAAATAAATCAATTAAATCGAGTATAAGGTGGAGGTACCTTGTTGGACAGTATTGAATTCATACTGGGTATCGCGATAAATATTAACTCAGTCTTGATTCTCGTACGCGCAACGATGTTCGACGAATGTACAAACCGCCTTTCAGTAACTATTTAATATTGTATAGTTACTCTGTCTGAATCACCTATTAATGGTTACCATATAGGGCCTATATAACTACCGATGTTTTTAGTCTTGTTTTAACATGTCTGTTAAGCCGCCCACGCTTGTCTACAGGTGTTTTTTTTTTTTTTAAATTAGCATCGACTTGTTTACTTACGCTAGTTTATGCTTTAAGGTAGGTAGTTATAGAGTCGATTTCTTTTGTGGATTACCAAATTAGGTAAGTTTTTTTTAATAGGAACTAAAAGCGAATTACGTATTCGGTTAAATAGTTTTTAAGCGTAAGTAGGTAATTATTAATGTATCACTTAACGCCCGAGGTGTAGTGGTTAGTAAGTTCGCCTGCCAAAATATTGGGCTTTTGTCAAGAAATTCGTAATGCAAGGAGTTTGGAAGTTAGTTGTGTGACGTTAAGCTGTTGGTCATAAGGTTGAGTACCTAGCCGTCACCCAGCTTCTAGAGTTTAACATTACGGTACAAACATTTTGGTACTTTTTTAGGTTAATAAGGGATTTATTTATTAAAAAAAAATATATCTGGTTGACCGAGCTATGCTCGGTTTCTTCTTCACAAAAAAAGGAATAAAAAGAAAAAGAAATCCGGTGAACGTCAGTCTCGGACCGGGGCACTCTAGTGTCGTTATCGCCCCATAAGCTGGAAGCCTCACGTCTGAGCTACCATAACTTGACAGATGTCGGCGAAATTTACTGTCGTATTATAATGATATTGTATGATTTTTTCAGTGCCTGAAAACATGGTCAAAACGATATTTTCCATAAATGAAACCTAGCTAGATCCATTTTTTGCCCCTGAAACCCCCTACATGCACAATTTCATGAAAATCGTTGTAACCGTTTCCGAGATTCCGATTATATATATACAAGAATTGCTCGTTTAAAGATATAAAATAGATGTAATCAACGTTCATTCTAAACCCAGTAAAGGCTTAATATACGGAGTTTTGGCATCGAAACAGAGACTTCTCAGTCATAATTCAGCGTAACTTATCACAAAAAGTGTTGAGCTAAGTGGCAGGGGCAAGTTGGCGATCCGTCCGGGGGAAGTTTGAAGGACTTTATTAAAATTCAAACTAGCCCCAACTTGTTATAAAAGGCGGCTTTGTAATTTTAAAGTTGGTCTGGTGCAATTCATTTTTCGGTTGCTTGCATTATAATAGTTTTAATAATTAAATTATAATAAATTATTAGCTATTTCTGCTTTTAGGCTGTTTGTAATTCAATATTAGCAGCTTTATACTGTATATTTATGTATTTATTCGTATATGAAAGTATATACGATACATACATATACATATGCTCACGCCTTAATTCCCCAAAAGGGTAGGCTTAGGTGTTGTAATCACAACACCCACTTTTAACCGAATTTGATTAAGTGCCAACGTGACAGATGGTGAGTCCATCGCCGTCTCAGACACTTTACATACGTCATTGAATTACTTCTCAGAAATATGCAGGTTTCCTTCACCGTAAAGCACGTGGTGTGAATTTACTGTAATTAAGTTTTTTTAGAAAAACTCATTGGTACAGGCCCCGCTGGGATTCGGACTTGCGTCGCTTGCGTAGCAGGCGACTGCTCAAACCTCAAGGCCACTACGATACATACATGAAAAAAAACTTAGTTTATGTGTATTTATTTTGGCTTATCTCTGAAACAGCTGGAACGGTTCCACTGACAGTAAGCTGCTGTCACAAGGACGGTAAATAAGGCCAGTATTATTTAAAAAAAATAGGAGTGCCGCGATATAAAGCATGAAAAGTCTACGCAAGTGATATCGCAGGACTCTGCTTGTTTATCATCATTAAATTGAACTGACTTTTAACACAATTTAATTTAACCTCGTAATTTTGCAACTGCGTAAAAATACGCTTGAACAATTTGCAAAAAAAAAGAGACGCATTTTTCTTTAGACTTTTTCTTCAGAGTTTTTATTCATGACTACATGTTTAAATTCTAAATTCTTAAAACGACGGGACTCGAACCCACGACCTCTGCAAACCGAGCAGTTGCTCTTCCAACTGAGCTACTCGTGATCCTACCTCATCCATCGAATTTTTTTTTCTTTCGTGAGTTCGAATCCCGCCTCGTGTTTGTATTTCTTTACCCTTTTTAAGAATTCTTTTTCATAATTTTAGGTAATTTTTAGAGAAAAAATAAACAGACTCCATCGCCCAAATTAAGAACTGTAAAATACATTTAGAGCAACTATGCAAGCCGTTTCAAATCCACATTGTTCCCGACAGGCGGTCCAAAAAAGTAACTCATCTAGCAACATAATTGAAAATGCCTAAAATAACCGACCTGCCTCGCCTGGCATCTCAATAAGCTCTAGTTTAACAATTCCAGTAATTTCATTCTCCTATCTTATTATCGTTATACCTACTGTGCATTTCGTTAGAGATAAAATTGGATGGCATTTCTGATCTACGTATACAGATAAATAAAATGTAAGTGCCTGTGAGTAATCCTAAATTAACAGCTTTTCAACAAATAATTATGAAAATAGGCAGTCGTTTCCTATAAAAATCTGGTGATCGGCTACATTGGGATGAACGCTGTCCCTAACAAGACATGGAACGAAGCCCGAGAGATGACTATGATGCAAAAAAAAACTGTGGGTGTTGTTATAAGTACCTTTGCTGGTACCTTCGGGTAATCTGACATGGCGTCTGCCTATTTTCTTAAATTGAATCCGTGACGTTCATAAACCCAAACCAAAGACGGTAGTTGGCTGGGCGATCACCTGATTTTTCTACGTGCCATGAAGAGCTCGCGTAAAATCCGTAGGACTCGGTGGGTGATTAAACGTGATTGCTCATTGGTAATCGCTTCAGGTCGGTTTGAAACCTAAGAGGCTAACGTTTTGCCCAGGTAACCTTGTTATCTTGCCAGTTCTTCTCAGAAAGTTCAATTCTTCGACGTTTTTAAGTGCCTTACCAGGGCCTAAACTAAATAAATCATTTTTTATTTTCAATGTGGGTGCAAAAGTTAGAAACTAGCCACATCAGGTTGAATCCAGTAGTGACCATAAGTCGTGTGGGCTAAGGCCAAGGGCCGACCCTGTTTACGCTCCTAAAAAAAATGGTGGTGTATTTTTTAACTTTCTCAAATCAGTTGTTATCTACTGCTCGAATCTGTAGCTCACACTCTCAAGTCCAAACTGAATAGCTGGCAAGATGAACACAAAACAAGGCCTATTTGAGACCGTTCCGAAGGTAATTTTCCTTCACGACGTCATTTCGCGTAATTTCGTTGCGAATTTAACGCCCCGTTTACGGAGATCCGTCTTAGGGGCGTGCGTTCGCAATATGAGATTCATATTTTTCCGCCTCCATCCAGATTTTTTCGGTAATGACGCTGTAAATCTTTTGATGTCTCCTTTTCGGCGTTTTAATTAATTTGACCTGTCGTTCTGTAGATTGCTTGCTAAGTATAATGTTTAAACCTGAAACAATCATTATTATTTTATATCAATAATTACTCGTTAATCAATTCACATGTATTTTTTAATCTTTATCTATACAGATAAATAAACTGTAAGTGTCCAAATGTGTAATTCCAAATTAATAGCTTTCCACTAAATGCACATGAAAGTACCTATATACGGTACTTACATAAAAACAACGATTGTCTGTCTGTTTTTCCGGCTTATATCTAAAAAAATCGGATCCACCAGTTTTAACTGGACTTTCACTGATAGATAGTTGAGGTGTAGCATAGGATGCTTTTATTTCGAAAATAAATTTAGGGGGGAGCATGAACTCAATTATAGGTCAAGCAATTACACAGTCAGGTACTGGATTCAAGGTCCTCCCTGTGTTCGTATTTTTCCTAAATAAAATATATATGCTCATGCCATCCCAGAAGGGTCTCCGTAGGGGTAAGCAGAGGTGAACAACACCCACATTACACCATTGATTAAGTGCCAACGTGACAGAGAGTGAGCCCATCGCCGTCTCAGGCACTATACATACGTCTTTGAATTACTTCTCAGACATATGCAGGTTTCCTCACGATGTTTTCCTTCACCGTAAAGCACGTGGTAACAAATCACAGCACATAAGTTGTTAGAAAAAACTCATTGGTTGTGTAGCACGACGAGGCCACCATGGCTTTTATTTTTCCTATTGATTTAAATTATTCTTAAGTTCTGAAGAGACCCTTGATACCCTTAGCGAGCATCCATAGGTGAGTTGTGCACACGTTTGCTATCTTCCTTATATAAAAAAAACGTTTGGTATAAAACTTTTTTCTTATTCCTGTTTTAGAATGTTACAACATCAAACGTGCTTCTGAAGAAAATCATAAGTGTACAAAACTATGTTTTCCTGCGTCTTTTGTGTTTGGGTTCGTCGAACGATATGCTGTGGCGGTGGTGCAAATGATGAACTGAGGCGGAGACTTACTGTACGTGAATAAAATAAAAAGATATTTGGAATTAAAGATCGAATCATATATATATATATAGTGTGATAAGAGACAGTTGCAAGTTGAAGAATGATGTGGTGACCAGAATTGAAAAAAGTATGTTGAGATGGTTTGGACATATCGGAAGGATGGGTGAAAGGCTCTCACATTGCTGCGCCCTAACAGGGTTTATGTTAGTTACACATAAATGTAACAATTATAATTATGTTTATGTTGTATCATTGTAACTAAATAATTGCAATAAAATATATGAATATGAATGGCGATTAACGAAAGAAATTTATAGAGCGAATGTGACCGGAAGTGTCGGCGTCCAAGGAACTACTACTATGACCAAATTAATAGTATTTTTCGGAAAGGTTAAATTCGGAGAACTCGTAACCGAAGAAGGTGTATGAAGAGATGCATGAATATGGATGAAGTGAAAGAAGTATGTAAGGATCGTAGCATGTGGCAAACGGTGGTCTCTGCCTACACCCATGGAATACAGGCGTGAGCATATGTATGTATGTAGATATTTGGATATAAAATAAAAATGTTAGTAATTTTTAAGTATAAATAAAAAAACAGTTTTCTGGTACCAATAAAAAAAACATACATACATAGTTGGTGCTGTAATAACAACACCCACTTTTCACCGAAGATGATTAAGTGCCAACGTGACAGATGGTGAGTCCATCGCCGTCTCAGACACTTTACATACGTCATTGAATTACTTCTCAGACATATGCAGGTTTCCTCACGATGTTTTCCTTCACCGTAAAGCACGTGGTGTGAAATCACTGTACATAAGCTTTTTTAGAAAAACTCATTGGTACAGACCCCGCTGGGATTCGAACTTGCGTCGCTTGCGTAGCAGGCGACTGCTCAAACCTCAAGGCCACCACGGCTCAATAAAAAAAAAAAGTCATTATTACCTAAAGCATATTTTTCACTATGGATTCCTCGTCACGTCAATGACTTTTTCTGATCGATTGTTGGACTTACAAAAATTATATTTGACAGTCATACTAAATATAATTGCTGAACACGAACTTCATTTATTACGGGTGCAGAATTCGGAACTTATTTATTAATATTAGCGGGCCAGTGTGTAATATAACCTTTATTACCATTACATGATCTACGATCTACGAATATAATTGAGACATTTGAGACTACAAGCAAAGTATAAAATGAACTTGATACTTTAAGTCAAGATTTAATTTTTCATCTCGGTAGTATAAGCGACAAAATTTGCGCCACAAATATAACACTATTTGGGAATAACCACAAAACTGGCCAGATTAATGTAACAATATAACATACCCATTACATTATCCTCGTTGACCAGGGATGAGTAACGTTATAATTATAATAATACATTCATGACTGACTATCGTCAAAGGCGATCTGACATCTATGTTATGACAAACAATTATTTATACTTTAAGTATATATGCTTGCAGCATCTACTATCATATAATTGTATATATTAATATAAATACGTGGCCAGAGTAAAATGAATTCAATTTCATGGGTGTCTTCAGTCTATCAATTTAATAAAAAATATTTTCTTTCACATATATGTATATATATTTTTAATATTTCTTTGTCTGTCTGTTTGGTTCGGCTAACCTCCGAAACGACTGGATAAATTTAACGTTTCCGCGGGCCACCCATGGAATGAAGTCTACGCGAGTGAAACCGCTGAGCACAGCTATATGAAATAATGTGAAACTGTTAAGAAAATAGACTGTAATATTTTTTATGGCATTTTCTTCCCGCTGTATGTCACACCCCACCCCAAGATAGCACAAGTGATACTGTGATATCGCGATCAACTGTCAAGGTGCGCCTGCTTCGCAGACTCTGCGACGACAAACGGACGATAAGACTTGTTTGTTTTTTTGTACATGAGACATAAGATTACAATGGCTAATAAAAACACAAATATAAAAATTTATCTCGGAGAAATAACAAAGTTTTTACAGTAAAGATTTCTCCGTATTTACATCTTCTTCGTCGACTGTTAAGATAATCAGTCGATGAAATTTTTCTTAGAATATAATTTAAGTGACGGAATTAAAAGATAAATATGCTGACGCCATCCCAGAAGGGTCACCAAAGGTGTGACAACGTGGCAGTTGGCGAGTTCATCACCGTCTCAAGCTCTTTACATACGTCTTTGAATTACTTTATAGACATTTGCAGGTCTTCACGATATTTTCCTTCACCACCAAGCTTGTGGTGTAAAAATTACTGAATATTAGTTTGAAAAAAAATTACTGGGGCAGACAGACTTCTGGGATTTGAATTTTCGTCGCTTGCGTGGTAGGCTTCTGCTTAAACCATTCGGCTGCCACCGTTCTAGATTAATGTATATAATGTCATTATTTTGCTAGGATCTCTGAGGTCTAACGGTACGGGCTAACGGGCAGTTCTGATATTCAAGCCGGAGATCCTAATATGTTCTACGTATCGTTAATATTCCCCGAAAGAATGTAAATTGTTAAAGCCTAATTTAATAAAGATATTTTAAATTTGAACGTACATTTTAAAACCAGCTTATGTTTCGAATTTATAATAAAAGTCATATATTTTTTCCATGATCACATACATATACTCACGTCTGTATCCCATGGGGGACAGAGACCACCGTTCGCCATATGCTATGATCCTTGTGTACTTCTCTCGCTTCATCCACATTCATGATCTTGGTATATTTTATGATGAGTTTGGCAATATTGCTGTCTATTATCAACAACACATCACATTTATTTACAGACGCATCTTTCTCCGCCGACCCCTCTCTGATGAGGATCCTGACGTCCTGCAAGTACTCTCAATAGATTCTCTCCAACATCTTCGGCATGGTGGAATGCGACGTTGGTCGGTCTGCCAAATGTCGGCCACCTGACTATCTTTTTGGACTACGACCTCTTAATCCTTTTCGCCCTGTTCTTCCAGTTACAATTAGCAATTCAAGATTATTTGCTTTCCTTGCAATGGGGCCAAAATACTTTTGTACTCGAAATAATCCCTTTTGGTTTTTGAGATGTAGTTCTTCCAACACTGATGCATTAGTGCGGTGTGCAGTCCACGGGATTCTTAGTAAGCGCCGCCAGCACCACATCTCGAAGGCGTCTATCCTTTTCCTACACAGAGAGTATTTTAATTTAAAACATAGAGTTCCAGAAGAGCGTAAACACATTCGAATTGAAACAATTTATTGAATCGATTCAATAACCAATTGTAACCGGTTCATGCTGTCTACATAACCGGTATTTACCGGTTTTCATTGCATACCTGTTATAAAAACCTTCTGTTTGCGCGCATGTGTTAGCTCAGCTGAAGAGTGTGACCGCTTTGGTTAAATAATTTACTTGTTTATTGCATTTCTACAGTTATTTTAGTCATGAAGATATTGTTTCAAGTGAAATTTCATCATTTACATACATACATATGTATGGGCATATGCCCACGCCTGTATTCCCCGAAGGGGTAGGCAGAGGTGTTGTAATCACCACACCCACTTTACACCGAAGATGATTAAGTGCCAACGTGACAGATGGTGAGTCCATCGCCGTCTCAGACACTTTAAATACGTCATTGAATTACTTCTCAGACATATGCAGGTTGCCTCACGATGTTTTCCTTCACCGTAAAGCATGGGGTGTGAAATCATTGCCCACAACTTTTTACTTAATATAGGGATCGAGTGCGGACTCCGGCTGCTGGAAATTAAATAACTAACTGTGCCCCGCTGTTGCACCCGCGTAGATTTGGTTTCATGCTTTATTTCTCGGAACTCTAATATATACGACCGTTTTAAACTTGACTTTTACTGGAAGATAGCTGATGTTTCAAGAAGAAACTTGGGCTACTTTTATTAAAAACATTATAAGGGTTCCGTTTGTCCTAAAGCAACAAATTAGCGGGAAGAAGAGAGGAAGGACCTTACAAAGAACATGGTAGGGTTTAGATAAAAAAAAATTGCTTTTACCAACCAACACTGCAAACGGCAGCAACTTTACAAATAATGAAGTAATTCTTATAGTCTTGAACAGGAGAAATTTCTAATACTATCCATAATAATACAGACCAGAAAATTTGCCCACAAAGTGCAAATTATAAGCACTTTGAGCTGTACCTTCAAACCGTACCATATTTTGAACAGTTTCGTCTTAATCCCTCGTGGCTGGCGCAATAAATATTTATTGCCACTAAACGTAAGGGTCTAAGTTCTAAGATGTAATAACTTATCGAAAATATTATGTAGCAATCCTAAGAATTTATTAAAGCATAAGTGATTAACTGATTATATTAAAATAATCTGTTTTTTTTTATTAATGTAAATAAAATATTTGTGTGTTGAAAAAATGATCTCATCCTATAGGTATTTTTTTCTTGAGTCTTCCCAAATTGCATTCGCTACTCAACCTATGCATTACTTTTAATATTAACTCTTAGTTTAACTCAAACGTATTCCTTGCTCATTCCAAAGTAGTAATTATTAATAATATAAGGTAAAATGGGAAGGGTAGCACATTTTTTTTATAATTTATATTACACATTACTTGGTAAGGTCTTGAATATTTTTTGGCTACGTTCGGTAAATGCGTTTTATTTTAACCTTTTTATTCCTATAATTTTATATAAGAGCCGTCGTGGCCTTGAGTTTTTCTAAAAAACGTATGTACAGTGATTACACACCACGTGCTTTACAGTGAAGGAAAACATCGTGTGGAAACCTGCATATTTCTGAGAAGTAATTCAATGACGTATGTAAAGTGTCTGAGACGGCGATGTACTCACCATCTGTTGACGTTGGCACTTAATCATCTTCGGTGAAAAGTGGGTGTTGTGATTACAACACCTCTGCCTACCCCTTCGGGGAATACGGGCGTGAGCATATGTATGTATGTATTATTTTATACATTCTATAGGTCAATATTCATTGACCTTCACTTCTCTAAGACGACAGCTACAAGTTTACATCTTGTGCCAGACTCAATCGAGATATAAAATCTATTTGTGCGGTATATTGTTGATTTGTCATTAGATTGCGCAGTAATTGTGCGGAGCCCAGCATGATGTTATCTTTATTCGAGTATACCAGCGTTTGATTGACTTTGTTACATCAATAGTAGGGCTAAGATACCTTTGATTTACCAATATGTTAGTAGACGAAGTAGACGATTTCCCTGTAGTACGAGTTCACATGAAACAAAAAAAACACGGGTTATGGGTATAAAAATGTTTTAATAATTTCACAGAATTAGATTGCCGGAATTCTAAAATTATAAGGTAACAAACATAAGTCAAAGTCAAAGTCAAGGTCAAAAATATCTTTATTCGATTAGACTTTTTACAAAGTATTTTTTCAAATCGTCAGAATAACATAATTATACAGGATTATACATGCTACCGCCAGGTTCGGAAGGTTGCTTTTACTGAGAAGAACTTGGTAAGTGCTCAGTAATTACTCTTGCAAAAATATTATACAATTTTAAGAATACAAAATAAATAATTGAAGAAACATAAGCTCATGGACAAAGTTCCAATGCACAAATGTCGATAAAAAATAACATAACTAAAAATCTAGTACAATTACTTATAATTAAATGCGTGGCTTGAGATGACCAACCCCCACAAGCAGCACGTGTTCACAAGTATGACGTGAATGCCAGCCATTGACCTCCTCAACCATCATAGAGGAAAGTGGACAACCCGTCATCCAGACATAAAAAAACATATAGTCGAATTGATAGCTTCCTTGTATTGAAATACAAGCCGCGGTGGCCTCAGGGTTTGAGCAGTCGCCTGCTACGCAAGTGACGCAAGTTTCGAATCCCACCAGGGGCCTGTACCAAAGAGTTTTTCTAATAACTTATGTGGAGTAATTTCACGCCGCATGCTGTACGGTGAAGGAAAACATCGTGAAGAAACCAGCATGAGAAGACGTATATTCCTTCTTTCTTTTATTTATTTAATGGCGACGAGTTTGAGTACAGCAATTCCGCTAATGTTGTGGTTGTTGAGAAAAAAAATCTTGTAAATTGTTAAAAATATATGAAGGAATCCATTGGAATCCTCCTTCCCAAAGACTCTCCCTCTGTTGATGACACTTAAATCATAATCGGTGAAATATAGGTGTTGTTGCTACAACACCTCTGCTTACCCCTTCGGGGGCTCTTCTGAGATGGCGTGAGCATCTTTTTTTTATAATGGCCTCCTCCTTTTTTTTAGTCGGTTAAAAAGGAACGGGAACTTCCACTTACGATCGGAATTTTCACCCGTCAACGTTAACTGTTCATACGATTGAATATTTGTTTTGCCGCCTTTGTAGTGGGTATAAAAATAGGATTAACGATGAGTCCATAGGCCACTTAATTTTCTATAAATTACAATCAATCTAGACGTTTTCATTAATTTTTTGACATATTATGCTGTAAATTAATATGCCTCTAGCATGTTATGGGTGTATAAATTAGTTCCGTGTTTTGTTTTGGACTGTGACCTTCCTGACTTGGGTTTCCCAAATGACTACAGTACCCCTATCACCGGTTCGCCACCGTTTTCGTAATCTCGCTAGCGTTTCCGTCGAATATTAGTATGAGAACTTGTGTAGCGACTCCCAGCGGTAGCGTGAAGAACTAAAATATCTCATACAAATATTGCGAGTGACGCTAGCGAGTATAGATTACGAAAGCGGTGGCAAACCCGTGATAGGGGTACAGTATACTGTTTAAGGCGTGAAATGTTTTCTACAACGATATTAACATACGCGAGATTCCTAGTATTGTGAATTGTTCGCCTTTGGACCTCAAAAGTACAGAAAGTAATGATTAATTCGATATATATGCTTACGCCTGTATTCCCTGAAGGGGTAGACAGAGATGTTGTAATAACAATACCCACTTTTCACCGTGACGTCTTTGAATTAATTCTCAGACATATGCAGGTTTCCTCACGATGTTTTCCTTTACTGTAAAGCACGTTGTGTGAAATCACTGCACATACGTTTTTAGAAAAACTCAATAATATATATACTAACATACAATTATATATTACTTAGACTTATGCTTGCATTATAATATATATCTCCCTATACAAAGTGAAAGATCCCTATTTATTTTGTGATCTATAAATCCTGCGATCTACAAGCTTCTTCGGGCAGATTCTGGGAAATACAATCTTATTCGTTTTTTGTCTTCGTGTTTTTGATGTTGCATAATGTCGGATGAGTTAATTTTAAAATGGATTATTTAAGATTTGTATTTGATAGTTCTTGGGAAATCGTTTTTTATACGATTCCTGGATTTTTGTCAATGGTTTTTGTTGGTTTATAAATAAGACGGTACAGTACAGAGTCGAGAAGAGTAACACTTATGTACAGTGATTTCATACCACGTGCTTTACAGTGAAGGAAAACATCGTGAGGTAACCTGCATAGTTCTGAGAAGTACTTCAATGACGTATGTAAAGTGTCTGAGACGGCGATGGACTGACCATGTGTCACGTTGGCACTTAATCATCTTCTGTGAAAAGTGGGTGTTGTGATTACAACACCTCTGCCTACCCGTTCGGGGAATACAGGCGTGAGCATATGTCGCAAAAAGTATCAATACATTTTCAGCCATGTAAAACGCAGTATTGTGACGACGTCAAACTTCGTTTGAAAATGACAAGCCTATATATACGTCTTGGGGTTGATAAGGGATAAAAGTAGGTACACCAAACACCGAATCACAGCAATGTAGTACAGCTGTTTTACTGCTTTCTAAACTCTGTTGTTAAAAAAATATTTAATTGCCCTACTCAGTAAAGAAATTAGTGTTTATTAGAAAACGGCGTCTTATTTTGAATTCTAACTAATAGCTCATATGGAATACTAGCTGTGCCTCGCGGTTTCACCCGCGTAGATTAAGTTTTATATAATATATCGGTTAAAAATTTACAAAATTTCATCCCCTATTTTATCCCCTTTGGGGTAGAATTAATCAAAATCCTTTCTTAGCGGATGCCTACGTCATAACATCTACCTGCATGCCAAATCTCAGCCCGATCGGTCCAGTGGTTTGGGCTGTGCGTTGATAGATCACTATGTCTGTCAGTCAGTCAGACTTAGTGAAAACAAGAAATGTTAAAAGCTTGACCAGAAACTTGCAGTAGTTTAAAATCTGTTCAGTCTCCTTCCATCGCGTCCAAGAAACCTGATTGATTCATACAAAATGCATGCAAAGTCAAGAGCAACCTTTTAGGAAACCCTCTCCTTGATAGTTGCAAATGTTGGGGGATGTTCAAAGAGCGACTTATGCAAATATAGTTAAAGATTATATATTTTGGTTGAACCACTTTTATGTCTAGAGGCTTAATGTTCTGCGAGTTGATATAAGTTTTAAATTCTATGATTGATTTTCGTATAATAGTTTGTTATCATCACGCCTGTATAAGGGGTAGGCAGAGGTGTTGTAATAACAGTACCTACTTTTCTCAGATGATTATTAAGTTGAAACGTGAAAAATGGTAGGTCTATCGACGTCTCAGCCACTATGTATACGTCTTTAAAACAACTTATCCAGATTTTAAGATATTTTCCTTCACCGCATAGCACGTGGTGTGAAATTATGGAGTGAAGTGCTGACCGAGGTCTAAACCTATTAGGTATTGCACGCTACTTAAACCACTCGACTAATACGGCTTTCTAAACAATTACGTTGGAAATGCGTGCGGACCGTACACGTCCAGTAAATTTTAATACGCCCCATCAAACCGCTTTTAATATTCCAGTTATTCCTTAAATTGTCTCGTTCTGAAGATATATCTGTTGCAAACCTACCTATTGTCCCCGGAGGACTTACAACTGACTCTGCACATAGCCTATTATTTAGAAATCTTCCTGTGCGCCGCAAAACCCTACCGTAGCATTCACAAAACAAAACTCAATTTTAAATGCATTGAATACGGAACGGTGGCGTCATTTGTTTCAACGTGATTTGAACTTTAATGTGAAACGTTTAAAGTGTATTTTAGTTTGACGTCGTTTGACACTCATGACGTTCCGTTTCACATAGTGGCACGACATTGGATAAAGGGCCGGCCATTAATCGTGGAGAGATAATATCGGTTTGGTAATCGCAGATTGCTAAACGATCAGTTAGTGTACTTGTTGGTGGCGATGCCCCCTCTTTAGTAGCTCGATAAGAAGCTGGATTGAATATTAAGTCCAAACATCAATACCTATAATCATAAATTTATAATGGAACTGTAACGAGGACGTTTAATCCGTATGTCTGTTTGTGCAAACATCTCGCAAAATCGTATCCTACGTTTACTAAGTTTTTATTTGTTTCAAAACGGTAAGCATGCTTAACTGCCCAAATTAGTCGTAGCTGATTCAATCTTAATCAGCGTCATCGGAGAAATATGTTTTTCTATTCCATTTCTCTCTATCAACCGCCACAAACTGAATTTCAAACTCAAACTCAGAAATATCTTTATACGATTAGACTTTTAACAAAGTACTTTCAAATCGTCAGAATTACATAATTATACAGGATTATACACGCTATTGCTAAGTTCGAAACGTTGCTTTTACTGAGAAGAACGTGACAAGAAGCTAAATAATTACTCAAAAATATTATGCAATTTATAAAATACAAAATAAATTGTTTAAGAAATGAAAGCCTATGGACACAGTTCCAATGCACAAATGTCAATAAAGAGATGACCAGCCCACACAAGCAGAACCTGGTTACAAATATGACGCGAATGCATATTACGTAAACTAAGTTTTGAAATATTTAAAAAACGTTTTATTAAGCTGTCCAAATTAGTCGCAGCACTCAACCTTATCACATAGTCATCGTCATCGGTGAAATGTGCTCTTCTCATCCATTTCTCTATATCAGCCATCATATCTGTATTCACTCCATTCCTAGCCATATCATCTTTCACACAATCATTTCTAAGATCTTCCTCTCCTCTTGTCTACATTCATGGACAAAACTTATAAAGTCTTAATGATGTATTTTGTCCATGTTTTGTGAGTAGTTTTTAGTCAGTTATTGAAATTTTTGTTGCATAATAAATGGAAGAGTATAAATAGACACTGATGAATCTTTTTATTAACTTTCAATAGATATTATTAAGGCGACTTCTACACCTATATTAAACTTGCTAGGATGAAAGACGTAAGCCCCTTAAAAGTTTCAATGGAACTTCGCAATCAAATTTTCAATATAAGCTAATTGAACTTCAGCCAAAAAGCTCTTACATTTTTAAGATTCATTAATTAGTTGTATATTAATATACGTATAATGTATTTTTATTTTTTTATGATGGGAAATTGAATAAAAGTTTATTAGCACTGGATTACTTTAGTATCATGAGAGTAGTGTTGAGGTGCCCGACTGGGGACATGTTTTATATATTGAGGTTAATGATGGTTGAGGAGGTCAATGGCTGGCATTCACGAAATACTTGTGAACAGGTGCTGCTTGTGGGGGCTGGTCATCTCAAGCTACGCATTTAGATATAAGTAGATGTACTAGATTTTTAGTTATGTTAATTTAATCGACATTTGTGCATTGGAACAATGTCCATGAGCTTACGTTTCTTAAATTATTTATTTTGTATTCTTATAATGTAAAATATTTTTGAAGAGAGTATTTACCGAACCTGGCGGTAGCATGTATAATCCTGTATAATTATTATACAGTCATGTCGATTTGAAAGTGCTGTGTAACAAGTCTAATCGTATAAAGATATTTTTGACTATGACTTTGACTATAGTTATAGTCGTCGTCAGGAGTTATAAGCGCTGAACTTCAATGCGCAGTAGTCATTCAAATTGGACTTGGAGTAATTAACAATGTCTAGTTTCTACTCGTGACTTCGCCCGCGGGGAATAATTAGGCCTAACTCAATTGCTTTTAGCATGATGATAATAAGCCTCGATAAATGGGTTATCTAACGCTGCCTCGTTGGTCTAGTGGTTATCAAGTTTGCCTGTCAATCACGAGGTCTTGGGTTTGATTCCCAAGTCGGGTCAAAAATAGAAATTCACAATAAATGCCCGGAGTTTGGAAGTTGGCGGTGTTTCTACCCCCGTGCGTGGGCGTGAGCATATTACATTACTGATAATTAGTAATGATTAAAGTTTAGAACCTTATAGGTAACGCAGAACATACTTTAAAAACCAAATACCATTACTATATAACTTGAAAACCCTCTTCATTAAAAAAATAAAGTTTGCTTCTTTTCCGAGTATTTATCGAGTTTCTATCGAGTCCAATAATGCGATTTCAGTGTACAAACTAATTGCGCCCGAGAGCTCGTTTTGGTGCTCACCCCGATAACGTTATTTGTATGTAGAGGGTGGATGGGATGGCTTAGTTTTTAATATAGATAAATGAATTTGTAAATGTTTGTCATTCCAAATAAGCTTTGCGGACGGACAGACCGATAGACAGACAGAGAATCAATTCAAAAGGCAGACATAAAAAGTTTTTTTTCTTGAGTGATCTGTTATTGTGGACAGACAGACACTTCAATTTTATTTATCTGTATAGATTGTAGGTCGTGAAATTAAGAAAAATATCTCCATAAACATACATCACATTATTTAAAAGGCTAACTACTGATAT
This sequence comes from Watsonalla binaria, assembly GCA_929442735.1. NCBI lineage: Eukaryota > Metazoa > Arthropoda > Insecta > Lepidoptera > Drepanidae > Watsonalla > Watsonalla binaria. The sequence continues at coordinate 10,122,544 of OV838934.1, read as the reverse complement.
CCTGTTTGAAATGCATATATAATATTTTTGAAAAGAGTAATGACTGATTTTCTTGCCAGGTTCTTCTCAGTAAAAGCAACCTTCCGACCCTGGCGGTAGCGTGATGATGATTTAAATGTGAAAAGCAAGCGTTTTTGAATTTTCCGTAATACATGAAGGTATTTTTCGTCACCGTAAAGGTGAAGGTGAACACCCTAATGAAAAAAATTCCAGAATTCCATATATCCCCATTGTTGGGGTCAGCACTTGATTCAACCCGATGTAACTGATCACTTGATTTTTATACGAAGCGACTGCCATCTGACCTTCGCAACCACTTTAAAGAAGAAAATCTGTGAACTGGGTTAAGCCAGTTGTCAGACGATATTAGGCCTCCGACCGACCTGTAACGATTGCCAAAGATGGTAATTTGGCAATCGGGACCGACGGCTTAATATGCTCTCCGAAGCACGGAGGGAACTCGGGCGGTCACCCATCCACTTACTAGGGGTAGGGTTGCTTATCTTCGTTGATCGAATGATATGCGCAATAGCAACTGTGCCACGAGCTCCTCTTATCAGGCAACTGTCGACTGAAATAGTGTTTTATTTATTCTCAATAGTTCAACGAAGAGAATTCGCTAGAAAATGCTCCCAGAATTTTTTGCTATCACCTCTTCATCTTAATCCAATTCTGTCTGAAATTGAAAAATAATTCACTATATAAATGATGTTTCACTTAACTCACTTCGGTGGATGTAGTTTTATCTAATACTACTATGCCCTGCGGTTTTACTCGCGTAGATTTAATTCCCGAGGAACCCTGAATATTTTTATCTAAGAAAGAAAATAAATTTATTCATAACAACATACGAAGCGAAAAGGTTTATCGTACAGTAGGTTATAGTTGTTACGAATTGGACCCAACTCAGCATAATCTGTCTGTCACGGTGATGACGACCATCACTGATCTTCCGCTAGGACCAAGGCGTGACGTCACAGCATGGTCACACTGGCAGTGGCCACAATACAACTTTATGTGAATTCAATGTGATAACAATATCTGAATTAAATTACTTATTACATTAGCTATCTGCCAGTGAAAGTCCCATTAAAATCAGTACAGTTATTTCAGAGATTACCTAGTACATACAGACAGAGAAAAAAATTTAAGATATTTTTTTTTTCGTGTCAGTACCGCGTACATATTCTTAAGTATTTAGTGAAAAGCTTTTATTTTGGAATTACAAAGAGACACGTAAATTATATTTATCTGTATAGATTTCGTGCAAATACAATTTAGCATCATCCTGTGAACACACCACCTGCGACACTCGAGAAAAACAAACAATGGGAGACTATTGAAGGTTTTACAGAAAATTTTTAAAGCTACTTCTCAGATTAATATTGAACGGTTTTCAAATTGAATCGAGCGTTAGTGAACTTTTTACTTAAGTAAAAATAGCTTGGTGTGAGAGGGAATATTTTTACAGTGAAGTAGAAAAATATCTATTAACCGACATTTTAGATATTTAACTAATCTATAAATCATTGGATATGTTATACAACCAGTGAAAAAAAAATCAAGGTAATCTATACATCTTTTATAAAGATGTATAGATTACATGTATATGATGTATAGATATCAATTTAAAGTGTTTGTAATTAAAAAATAACAGATTTTCAATAAACATACATACATATGCTCACGCCTGTATTCCCCGAAGGGGTAGGCAGAGGTATTGTTATCACAACACCCACTTTTCACCGAGTTTGATTGAGTGCCAACGTGACAGATGGTGAGTCTATCGCTGCCTCAGGCACTATACATACGTCTTTGAATTACTTCTCAGAAATATGCAGGTTTCCTCACGATGTTTTCCTTCACCTTTTTTAGAAAAACTCATTGGTACAGGCCCCGCTGGGATTCGAACTTGCGTCGCTTGCGTAGCAGGCAGCTGCTCTAACCCCGAGGCCACCACGGCTCATTAAAATGATTACAACTTAAAGCAACGTCTGGACAATTCCAGTTCGAGACCCAAAAATCTGTCCGGTCAATCCATAAATTATCGACCTAAAAAGCGCACATAAAAATCTTTACCTCGAAATGGGTATTAAATTGGCATTAAGGCTCTTAAGGATCACTCACCCTAGACCGGTGTTATTCACACGAGCATCGAACTCGTGCCCTTGGACAGAGGTCCTTGCCATCGGTGCATACTACTATACTATAGGTATTGCATTAGGCGGTTTGTTTGAGGGTTTAATGACTGGACACACATGAGCGATCTCAATATTACCAGTGTTGGTGTGAACGGTACTTTGGCAAATTAAATAAGCCGTGGTGGCCTTGAGGTTTGAGCAGTTGCCTGCTACGCAAGCGACGCAAGTTCGAATCCCAGCGGAGCCTGTACCAATGAGTTTTTCTAAAAAACTTATGTACAGTGATTTCACACTACGTGCTTTACGGTGAAGGAAAACATCGTGAGGAAACCTGCATATTTCTGAAAAGTAATTCAATAACGTATGTAAAGTGTCTGAGACGATGATGGACTCACCATCTGTCACGTTGGCACTTAATCATCTTCGGTGAAAAGTGGGTGTTGTGATAACAACACCTCTGCCTCCCCCTTCGGGGAATACAGGCGTGAGCATATGTATGTATATTTTAAATATTACTTTGCTTTGGTGTATGGCACTTCTTACGTGGAGACTATTTTTGGATTCAGCTAAAAGTTAATTATCTATACAGATAAATAAAATTGAAGTGTCTGTTCGTAATTCCAAAATAACAGCTTTTAACTAAATGCATATTATATGAAAGTATACACGGTACTGAAATTGCAAAACCAATTTTTTTTATTCTTCTTTGTCTGTCTGTCTGTCTGTTCCGGCTAATCTCTGAAACGGCTGGGCCGATTTCAACGAGACTTTCACGGGCAGATAGCCTAAGTTAAGTACCTTAGACTACTTTTATATAAAAAAAACATTTAGTGATCTGTTGAATTAAATTAAATCTACGCGGGTGACACCGCAGGGCATAGCTAGTAATAAGTAAACTATACAATCTTAACGATACGATGTGTCTTGCACGTTATGTGTTAATAGCTAAACGTTTGAAAGTCACAGTAAATATTTGCAAACCACATTTAATTTAAAGTAACATTAAATCTTAACTTTATTAGCTGGCTTTATTGAATTTTGATTGATATTTTTTTATTATACATCTATATCTATATAGTATATATACTACACAGATAAATAAAATTGAACTGTCTGTTTGTAATTCCAAAATAACGTATTTTTTACTAAATACATATGAAAGTATACATATACGGTACTGAACGAAAATATTTTTTCTTTATCTGTCTGTCTGTTTGTTCAGGCTGGAACACGGGAATGGAACTTTCACAGGCAGATAGCTGATGTTTCAAGGAGTAATTTAGCTACTTTCGATTTAAAAAACCATTAGGATTCTGCAAGCCACACGCTACACAGCTAGCCATCAGCCGTCACGGTAATTTTTTGCGTCTTGTATAGAGCGAGTACGAGTTACACGTGCCGTCACGATTTATGAGCGCTAAGCGGAAAAAGTACGGGAAACAGCAAATTCATATTATTCCTGTCACCTCATACATACAAAAGGTCACTCCGCCTTCAAGGTCAGCGCTCGTAATTCATGAAAGGACCAAGTACTCGGCAATGCTAATTGGCTCAGTGTACCTTATTTTCGTTCGTGCTCCGTATGTATATTGTGCTTACAAATTTGTTCAAAAGCTGAGTAAACTGAAAAGGGAAAAGGTTTGAAGTAAGGTTGTATTCAAGGCTTTGAACTCTTTGTGTTGTTGAAGTCGAGGACTGTTTAGGTCAAAAGTGGTTCGATAATATTTGAAAACTAACAAATATAATCGACTTCAGAAAAGGAGGCTATTATCGAAATATTTTGCTTTCATTTTTTCACAATATTAAACTAGTTGTGCATCGCGGTTTTATTTGCGTTGGATTAATTATAGTTCTGTAAGTAAAATGATCTATGTTTCTCCTTATAAAATCAGCTATCTGCCAGTGATAGTCCCGTTAAAAACGAACCAGCCGCCTCAGACGAACAGAAAGAGAAAATATAAAAAAGGTTTTTTATGAAATGACGGCATGTACTTTCATATGCTTATAGAAAAGCTGTTAATTTGGAATTCCAAACTTAATACTTCTACCAGTCTTATTCACACATACTTACAAGCCGCAACAATTTGAATATAGTGACTTTGGTGATATGTCACATACAGACGTTTTTTAATTCAATGCTACGCATTTAGTTATAAGTAGATGTACTAGATATTTTTGTTATGTTAATTTTTATCGACATTTGTGCATTGGAACATTGTCCATGAGCTTACGTTTTTTAAATTATTTATTTTTTAAATTATTTATTTTGTATTCTTTAAATTGTATAATATTTTTGAAAAGAGTAATTACTGAGTTTCTTGCCAGGTTCTTCTCAGTAAAAGCAACCTTCCGAACCTGGCGGTATCATGTATAATCCTGTATAATTGTGTCATTCTGACGATTTGAAAGTGCTTTGTAAAAGTCTAATCGAATAAAGATACTTTTGACTTTGACTTTGAATGTAAGTACTAATATTTTACTTTGTGTCTGCAGTGTAATAAAATAGGCAATAAAATAAATCAATATTTAATAATACTTTGTGATGCGATTGAAAATGACGCCATTGCTAGAGTCATGAGTTGCATAGACTCGTAAAATACAAGTGAACTAGCGAACGTCACGCTGTTTCACCCGTGTAGTTCTCGATCCCGTGGGAGTACGGGTATAAAATATAGCCTATTGATAATGTAGCATTCCGTTGCTGAAACATTTTTCTAATCGGTCCATCATCATCTCCCTGGCCTTATCCCATACATTGTTGGGGTCGGCACTTGATTCAACCCGATGTGGCTGATCACTTGATTTTTATACGAAGCGACTTCCATGTGACCTTCGCAACCCCTTTAACGAGGAAAACCTGTGATCTGGGTTAAAGCAGTTGTCAGCCTATTTTAGGCCTCTGACTGGCCTGTAACGATTGCCAATGATGATAAATTGGCAACCGGGACCGACGGCTTAACGTGCTCTCCGAGGCACGGAGGAAACTCGGGCGGTCACCCATCCAATTATTGGCTAGAGGTAAGGTTGTAACTATAGCAACTGTGCCACGAGTTCTTCTCTTTTTTTTTAATCGGTCCAGTAGTATTACATTAGTATAGATAAGAAGAGAATTACATCGTTCCATCTAGCCGGTAGCTTCCTACGCTAGATTTACCTAAGCGTGCTCTCCAAACTGAAGATCACTGGTCTATTATATTGAGTTGATGATGGCCAAAAGTCAGTTTTTATCTGACTTATAATCTTCCTAGACCATGGACATTTTCCGTCATAAATCTCCATAAGACAATAGGTTTCATCAACTGATGTTTTTCAAACTTAAATAATAAATATCTGGTTGACTGAGCTGTGCTCGGTTTCTTCTTCACACAAAAAAAAGGAAAAGGAAAGAAAAAAAAATCCGATGAACGTCAGTCTCGAACCGTGGTACTCTAGTTTCGTTATCGCCCCGTAAGCTGGAAGCCTCGCCTTTGAGCTCCCATAATTTGACAGATGTCGGCGAAATTTGCTGTCGTATTGTAATGTAATTTTATTAGTTTTTCAGTGCCTGAAAGCATGGTCAAAACGATGTTTTCCGATAAATTAAACCTATCTATTTTTTGCAAAATTTCATCGAAGATCGTTGAAGCCATTTCCGAGATTCAGATTATACAAGATTTGCTCGTTTAATGATATAAGATAAGATTCTTTATTTTCATTGCATTTAAATTCACCTATGTAAATAATAGAATGGACTGCCAAGTTGATAGTGGTTACAAGTGCTACTGTGGAATATGAGATTCTGGGTTTGATCCCCAGGTCAGGTAAAATATTGTTGGATTTTCGAAACCTTTTTAATGAAACTCAACCATTTTTGATCCCAAACATATACGAATGGTATAAAATAACATCAGATTCGGAGCTCTGTAACATTTTACAGACAAATATACGACCGGTGCTGTGTGAAACAGTAAAAAACGCAGCTCACAAGATTTATGGAGCCAATATCCTTGGGGAATCCACCTCGGGCCGCTACTTTTAAAAATGTATTAGAAAACTGCTTATGATTTATTGGAGTCAAATCATTGTCTCTGATTTTAATCTTTGAAGTACCTAAAGATTACTATTTGAAACACGGAATTCTGTAGAGTGTCGATGGACTTATGGTCGGTAGAGAAGATTAGTCCAGTGTCCCAAATACAGGTTTTGATCATAAAAAAATAATGTACTACTTACAGGTACTACCTTGCGTTTTGAAATGATTCAAATGTGTTGATATTTCTTTAGAGGTGGGTTGTGGTTGAATGCCAAAGATGGCGGATCAACACATTTTGAGACACGATAATACGCGAAATCAAGTGACGCCATTTAAACATTTACAAAACCAGCACTTGGGGTACTGGATATGAGGTCATATCACGTTATGAATATAAGCTTTACAAACAGTTAGAAATAAAATAAATAAATGTGCACACGCCACCCCAGAAGGGTCTCCGAAGGGGTTAACCGATGTGTTGTGACAACAACACCCGAATTGACCGAATATGATTAAGTGCCAACGTGACAGAGGGTGAGTCCATCGCCGTCTCAGGCACTATACATACGTCTTTGAATTACTTCCCTTCATCACTGCCCTTAATTTTTACAAAACCCACTGGGATTCGAATTTGCGTAGCCGGCGATCGTTCAAAATGACACACAATTTATAAGAGTTGTACTTAAAGTAGCTATAAACTTTAATTATGTGTGCTAAACAGATACAAATAAAAATACATGCATGGTTCGGCATACTAATAAAATATGAAAATTCGAAAATATCTTGTGATGCAATATCCACCATAATAATTATAAATGATTATATGGAATAATTGAATAGATATTACAAAATCAATGTCAATTGCAACAAACAAACATAACAATAAAATGCGTATAATCAAAGGTCAGTGACAGACATGTTGGCTGTTGAACCGAATGCGTTTATAGAAAAAACTGTATGTTAACACGGTTATGTAAATAAAGATTGTCATATGCATTATAACTGTTTTCTGTCATAACAGAGATGTAATACGAGCCGTGATGGCCTCGGGGTTTGAGTAGTCGCCTGCTACGCAAGCGACGCAAGTTCTTATCCCAGCGGGGTCTGCACCAATGACTTATGTACAGTGATTTCACACCACGTGCTTTACGGTGAAGGAAAACATCGTGAGGAAACCTCCATATTTCTGAGAAGTAATTCAAAGACGTATTTATAGTGCCTGAGATGGCGATAGACTCACCATCTGTCACGTTGGCACTTAATCGAATTCGGTGAAAAGTGGGTGTTGTGATAACAACACCTCTGCCTACCCCTTTGGGGATTACATGCGTGAGCATATGTATGTATGTAGAGATGTAATAAAGTTATTTTATATTGCGCCGTGATTTCACCCGCGTAGACTGAATATTTTGGATAGCTTTATATCGCGGAACCCAAGCTATCTTTCATAAATTTGGTCTTAGTTTCTCCATGTAACATCAGCTATCTGCCATTGAAAGTCCCGTTCACATTGATCCAATCGTTTCAGAGAATAGCTTGAACAAACAGACTGACGACATACAGATAATTTTTTTTTTATTATATGTACCCATGAGTTCTTATCTTTTCTTGAGTAATCATCATCTCCCTGACCTTATCCCATACATTGTTGGGGTCGGCACTTGATTCAACCCGATGTGACTGATCACCTGATTTTTATAAGAAGCGACTGCCATCTGACCTTCGTAATCCCTTGTACGAGGAAAATCTACGATCTGGGTTAAACCAGTTGTCAGACTATTTTAGGCCTCCGACTGACTTGTAACGATTGCCAAAGATGATAAATTGGCAACCGGGACCGACGGCTTAACGTGCTCTCCGAGGCACGGAGGGAATTCGGGTGGTCACCCATCCAATTACTGGCTAGGGCTAGGGTTGCTTAATTTCGCTGATCGAATGATATGCGCAATAGCAACTGTGCCACGAGCTCTTCCCTTGAGTAAGGTTAATCAATTTCGGTGAAGAAAACATACAGCGTAATACATGAGATGAGAATATTATGATTTGGCCATTTAAGTTTGTGTTAAAACATAATCTTCATCACTTTCTTAAAATAGTGTTGACTCATGCACTTTATCGACAGTATCGATACTTGGTCCAACGTCAACGGTGCGCAGTGAACATGAATACAATTTGTAAGATAAAATAATGATTAAGCTTGCGAAACGTTGCGTCACGAGCTAGCTACGGCATGATTAAACTTGCAAAAGCAAAATACAGTCGAGTAAAGGTTAGTCGGCGGTTAGTGTTGGGTTGTGCTTGTGGCTTAGGTTTTTATCGATATTAATTTCTTAGAAATATTTTGAATGTTTTTCAACACTACTATTACTCTTTTCCAGCAGATCATTATTAAGGATTATTGATTGGAGATATAGAAATTGTATTAGTGTAGTCGTTATGTTATCGCTTATATCTGAAGGTGTAAGCTGTGTTAATATCAGCTGAAAATGTTTGTTTTTTCGGCAGGTTTTTATACAATTACTTTTTACATTATCTTGTTAAATACACATAATCTCTCAAGGAATAAACAGGGATAATAGAGCGCCCATCTTCTTCAGACTAAGAGATTCGCTCTGTCCCTACAAACAATAGAATGTATAAAAGTATTATCAATTATTGTTCAAATAAATATTGATACTATATAACATCGTGCGTTATATGGTATCGATACAAGCATGGTGCCAACACTAAGATCGCGCGGTACCGATCATTGTCAATTGGTTCGTGACCAAAATATACGTATCCGCCTGTATCCGCTTATTATCTTAATAATTTTGTATACAATCTCGGGCGACTTTGCTCATTTTTAGCACATCCAAGGTTTCTAGCAAACGGTCTATTTAAACTGGGTCTTATTTAATGTTATGTAATTAGGTTTGGTATAACTAGTTCATGATACTTCAAGGTTGGTACAGTTGAGATAATTCACTTACTTCGATACTTAATATTTACATTGTAAACGTAAGTTATAACATATTATAACTTAACGTTAAGACGAAAACTTTCGATTTTATGTCTGATATAATTTAACCATTGCTCTAGTCGACGCAAAATAAGCAGAGGGAAAAATTCACACACGAGGTAGGGACATTGGTCTCTATTGGCATAGCAACTGCTTGGTTTCCAGGAAGTCTGAGTTCGAATCCCACTTTGTGTAACTCTTTAAGTATGTAGTCAGAAACGTATTTCTCTTCAGGCCATTAGGGTCTCTTAAATATCCTTCTCAGGTGATAGTTTTTGAGTTGTCGTCGGAGGTCGGAGCTGTTCCTTACGATGGTTCGAATCAGCTTATTCAAAAAAAGACGTTGTCGATTCGCAATGTGAACGCTCCGTCAGGCGAATCAAATCAAAAAGTTTTATTCAACACAAGCGACACTTGGAACACTTATTTAACGTCATTTCTCTTACTTATGTTAATTTACTACCGTTTCCAAATGTAATCCTGTCAGGAGAACAAACTCCCCAGCTTTTTTTCTATGTGTCCCTTCTTTATACATAGGGTTGTTTTAGTACAATTTAATAGACGCGTGAGTAACTCATTGCCATGGTTGGCTATCATCAATATACTCAGTTACATTATAATGTGCTTTTTTACAAAGTTTCTATTTGGTCTAGGCTATCGATGAATTCGCAGTATTAGGTGACTCTTGTTTGCCATCTTTTAGCGCATGTTCCTGTCCTATGTTATCTTCTATTTCGTGTCAACCCTCTTGTTACAACACATAGATTAAGATAGTCCTGGGTTTAAAAGTAACTCCATCTCTTTCTGTGATATGGATTTAAAAGGGATAGACATAGTTTTAAGCCGAATTTAGTCTAGTTTTTGTCTTGTAATAAGGGAGATAATGTATACACCAAACTTTTACGTCTCAGGTCTATCGTCAACTTTGTCTGTTCTAAATGAAGAATATTATAATCAAATTTAATTAACATTTTCTCAGAAATTTAGCAAACTTCTTTCTGAAGCAGAACATTTATAGACATTAATTGTCTATACATTTTCTGCTGCGGTGACATGCCGGTTTTTAACCAAGTACATACATACATACATATGCTCACGCCTGTATTCCCCGAAGGGGTAGGCAGAGGTGTTGTAATCACAACACCCACTTTTCACCGAAGATGATTAAGTGCCAACGTGACAGATGGTGAGTCCATCGCCATCTCAGACACTTTACATAAGTCATTGAATTACTTCTCAGAAATATGCAGGTTTCCTCACGATGTTTTCCTTCACCGTAAAGCACGTGGTGTGAAATCACTGTACATAAGTTTTTTTAGAAAAACTCATTGGTACAGGCCCGCTGGGATTCGAACTTGCGTCGCTTGCGTAGCAGGCGACTGCTCAAACCTTAAGGCCACCACGGCTCTCTGTCTGAATAACAAATTCAAAAATGATATTCAAAAGATTTTTCTTCCCAACCATAATATAATTTACATCGTAATAAAGCGATATCAAATACTTGATAAAAACGTTTCGCAATACGAGAAACAATTACAACATCATCTATCGTATGTAAACAATAATGACACCCTATCGTTTGTATTACTTTCATCTGAACTAATCAAAGTTTGAATATACATTGCGGGTTACCTTAAGTAGTGTATGGAGGTAAGAATACAAAATCGTCAATGTACAACACGGAGAAGTAAACACGTTGTTTGTATAGTTTCATTAGTAGAGAGACAGTGGTACCTGTTCCGACTTGCACGGACCGGACGACAGCTCACGCATATTCCAATGATGTTGAATTAATTTTATGAGGTACATCCTCTTATTGGCTAAGAAGTCTGCTTTATTGTTTTAATAGCATATGCTCATTAGATTGAAGATAAAATTATAATTTCCTTTGTCATAATCGTCTTTTTTCTTACCTCGTGTTGTTTGGGGTCAGCGCAATACATTTTATAAACCTTCGTATTGTTAATCATCATTTCTATCTATATCTTCTTAATAACCGCCTTCGTGAAAACCATAATCATCATCGTCCGCTTTTATCTCATGTTACCTAACTTATTTGTGCTTGATTCTCTCTATCAGCATATTTGTACATTTTTATTAATACACAAACTTTAATGATATATATCTTTATTTCTATTATTACGTATATATTGAAATTATAAAGATCTAAATTCGGATGTATAGAATTGTTGTAATATCCAGTTGTTTATGCAGTATTAGATTGTTGGATGATGTTACGACAACACATCCCCAGTCATTGATCGCAACTGACTCACCACTGACCGTTACCGATGAGTAAGAATTAATTAAATCCACAAAAACCGATCATGCTAATCGGGTACACATTAATTTGCACTTTATTTCCATCTTAATAAAGCTGTAATTTATAACTTACAATACACCGTTAGGATCTGACGAGGATTCGAAGAAAATCACGCCAATTTTGGGCCTCTTTTATATATATGTGTAACTGTTATGGAATTACGATGATGTGAGGTCGTGGAGCAATCTTCATTAAAGTAAAATTGAAAGGATTCGTAATAAATACTCATTACCCGGTCCCTCACGCCTACATAGGGGTCACTAACTTTGAGATGAATTGATGTGGTTACATGATTAGTGGTCTGTTGACTAACGGAGGTCCTGCTACCGAAATAATTCTCGGCACAAGATTATCTTGGCGACAGGATTCTTGTTTAATACCGTGTTTATGTTGACAATTTAATTAAAACATTCGGAATTCAAACTTCCACACTTTGTGCCGTAAAAAATGATTATGAAGTTTTCTTTCAAATACGTATTTGCACTATTTAAGTGATTTTTGAAGAATTATTCAATCATCGTTACCTTTTTGTCCTTGTCTCATGTAACATTATGGACAATTTTTTTTCAGCGTTGTCCTATTCTTTTCACCTAACACGTTCTTTAACCTAATCTATACGTTTATCCTTTAAACATACACCATCAAATAAAAAGCTGAACTAAAAATCATTGCGTATTGATTTCGAAACATTAAAACATACAAGAATAAACGATCTTTGCCTAACCAGTGACAAATTAAACTCAAACTTGTAGAGATTTAGTTGAATAAGATCCCAATGCCGTTCTTCACCATTCAAAAGCCGATGACATCGAATATGGCAATAAGATGGACTATTAAATGAATCGTGCAATATTCAATGATTTAATTACCAACCTTGCAGTACTTGCGATTAAACATACTATAAATAGTTCACAAGGATGTATCGATAGGGCTATCATCGTAAAGAAATGCAAGTTGACGAACTCATTGGCAATGCGGGCGACCTTGCTTGATAAGATAACGATGTACGGAAGCATTTTTTAAACGATTCAAGTGGTATTTGTTTCATCATATTCGTTTTGTTTCACTGTGAATTAGGGTTAAATCTCTATCGATGTATCTGATTCAATTCTCTTCATTTTGCTTTGACCAGTGCCATTATCTTTGACCTCTTAATACGTCACCTTAACGTAGTCTTCCCTTTCTATAATTCCTTCTACTTACCCTTATAGAATGTTCTTAAAGTAACATAATTACAGTTTCTTCTTTGGGTCGCTTTTTTGAGTCCTTACATGCAGGTAATCGGTTAATTTTACTTTAGACTTATAAAATAACTACTGCGCATTCAAGATCAGCGCTCATAACTCGTGGCACCTGTACTGGTGATGTTCTTTGGTGATGACTGGGAGATGTGATACTTCTACACCCTAAAAATAACTTGCCTATTTTATAAATTGCTAGATTGAAGGCAGATACAATGTCTTCTAATGGTTCAGTTACATTAATTAGCGTTAGTTCTAGATCGCTTATGGTAATCGCAATCTGATTAATTAGAGTGAATATTATGAATTCATCTCCTTGTTTGGTGCAATACGAACATTATATCAACGTACGTCTGTGTTACTATGTATGATTAACTATAAAAACACTGTTGCTAATAGATTATTTTTCTTAAATAAAAAGTATCTTACTTCTTTTAACATCATCACGTTCAGTTGTTTCAAAGATGCCAGAACAATCATAATTAGAAATGACAAACAGAAAATGAAATTTTATGTATCAGTATAGATGTAGATATATGTTATTCACTTAGGAGATCCATGGGTATCTCCATGGACGTTAATCTTACTAAGCTGTTAATGGAATATTGATTGCACATAAAGCTTTAATCGCTGTCTCTTTTTCTAGGGTCCCCAAAGGGGTACAGAAACTTCTCCTTACACCGAAAATTAAAAAAATGGCAGCTTGACAGAAGACGAGTATATCATATATAATTGTCTCATAAGTAGGCAAATTTAATATTAACTATCACAGCGGCGGCGTCTGGATGATGGGTTGTCCACTTCCCTCTATGATGGTTGAGGAGGGCAATGGCTGGCATTCACGTCATCCTTCTGAACAGGTACTGCTTGTGGGGGCTGGTCATCTCAAGCTGCGCATTTAGTTATAAGTAGAACTACTAGATTTTTAATTATGTTAATTTATTGACATTTGCGCATTGGAACTGTGTCCATGAGCTTATGTTTCTTAAGCGATTTATTTTGTACTCTTAAAATTGTATAATTTTTTTTAAAAGAGTAATTACCGAGTTTCTTGCCTGGTTCTTATAGCATGTATAATCTTGTAAATTATCTCATTCTGACAATTTGAAAGTACTTTGTAAAAAGTCGAATCGAATAAAGATGTTTTTGACTTTGACATACAAAGGTTAATATTTCAACGTTCAAATACTTTAGCATGTTCTACATACTGCCTTATTTCAAATCAATACGATACAATTTTGCTTGTTAATGCGCGATGCAGATAAATCGGTGTACGTAGGTCAAATCGACATTAATCATTCTAAGGAATTTTGCCGAAGATTATATGAGTCTACGTGACCGACGTCTGGTCCAATATTTATGTGAATCCCTATTTTCCTCGTGCGAAATAAAAAGTGCATGATAACAGACGGCTTCCAAGAAATGTCATTGAATAATGATTTGTATTATAAAAACTTCTTGTGCTTACGTAGTCACCTTCGGACTACGTCATAACCACAATATAAATATAAACTTTATCTAAATATATATAACTCAAAGGTGACTGACTGACATAGTAATCTATCAACGCACAGCCCAAACCACTGGACGGATCGGGCTGAAATTTGGCATGCAGGTAGATGTTATGACGTAGGCATCAGCTAAGAAAGGATTTTGATTAATTCTACCCCCAAGGGGATAAAATAGGGGATGAAAGTTTGTATGAAACTTTGTCAATTTTAAACCGATCGGGCTGAGACAAGTCTACAGGGGTGAAACCACGGGGCACAGCTAGCATAAATATATACTTTACAAGTAGCAAGGAATCTGGGAACAAATCGTCCACAATGACACACTCACACAGACGTGCACATCTATTAGGGTATACGCATAATGCAGTAGCGTCATCATCACATCGTGTCCGGTCGCGTATACGTCATTTACGTGTTTTGCCGAAAATTTCCAAAACTCCAGTCCGACAAATTACATTATTTTGACTATATTTGAATAATAGAGTTTATTTCAATTCTTTAAGATTCACGAGCCTCACGCTTCCTTACTGATTATAATGCTTATATTTATATTGAGTCAAAACGATGTCTTTTAAAAAAATACTCTTTAAACTTTACTCAGAGTTAAATTTCTTTTACTTACGTATAAGCATCGTAAAATTAGATAACAGTTGATTTTACTACACTTGGCTGAAAGCATATTTATCCCTTAAGATGTCACCACATGTCAATTAGATTCAACATAACTAGGGGAATATATATGTTTATTATTCTGTAATTTTGCACTTTTTTGTATGGAGACGTAAAACTTCCAATACACTCGCCGCTTGGGGCGTTTTTTAACGTCCACATACAAAATGAGTAAATACACAAGCGATATCGTAACCATCGTAGTCGAGATATAATAGATTAATGAATTTCTAAGCTCTGTCATCCTTTCCCTGGCCTTATCCCATATACTGTTGAGGTCGGCACTTGATTCAACCCGATGTGGCTGATCACTTGATTTTTATTGCTGCGACTGCCATCTGATCTTCGCAACCCCTTTAACGAGGTAAATCTGTGGTCCAGGTT
Source organism: Watsonalla binaria (assembly GCA_929442735.1). Taxonomy (NCBI): domain Eukaryota; kingdom Metazoa; phylum Arthropoda; class Insecta; order Lepidoptera; family Drepanidae; genus Watsonalla; species Watsonalla binaria. Next base: position 10,107,262 of record OV838934.1, on the reverse strand, counting down.
AAACTACTTGTCAGACTATTTTAGGCCTCCGAGTGACCTGTAACGATTGCCAAAGATGATAAATTGGCAACCGGGACCGTGTGCTCTCCGAGGCACGGAGGGAAGTCGGGCATTCACCCATCCAATTACTGGCTAGAGGTAAGGTTACTTAACTTCGCTTATCGAATGATATACGCAATAGCAACTGTGCGACGAGCTCCTCTTTTTATTTTCTATTTCTAAGCTCTTTCATTGCCTAAGAATTTAACTTAATCAAACTGCTGAGATTTTCCCATTGTGTTAAATCAACAAACAACACAGGTTCTCCTATAGGTAGTATTTACATTCACGTGTCAAGGACAGATGTAATTTAGCAGGTATCGATATAATAGCACGGTTAACAGCTCTATTATACAGAGTAGGGTTGGCGCATTTGCATGCAAAAATATTTTTTAATGTGGTAAATAAAACCAAATATCAGATGTGATAGGTTTTGGAATTTTATACAGAAATAGCTGTGCGTCGCGTTTTCACTCGCGTGGATTTAAATTCACGCTATTATATCGTGAAACCCTAATTTTCATATAACATGTGAAAAGCTGTAAATTTCGAATTACAAACAAATAAAAAATGCACAGTTTTTCACTGAATGCATACTATGAAAGTACCTATATGTATAATTACATAAATATAATTTTTTTTTTGTTCGGATTATTCTCTGAAACGGCTTGACCGATTTTTACGGGTCCTTTATTGGTAGATAGATGATGCAACAAGGAGTAACTTAAGCTACTCTTAGAAAAAAAAAACACCAATCAACATATTTTTGGTTATTAAACCTGAGCGGAAAAAATGCGGGTCACCCAGCTATCACGGTTCTCACGTGCTAAAATATTCCTCATTAAGTTTTCGCCTCATTACACCTCATCCCCAAAGAACTGTTGGACATTACATTTGAATTAGGGGGTTGATAGGGGGCAGGGCAGGTTGTTTGCGGCCATAACGATCGTAATCGAGCCTAATCCCGTCCCAGGCCTCGTGTAAATCATGGACCCAAACTTGCTACTTGGAGCTCTTAACGATCATGCGAGGAAGAGCTTTTGCTAAGAAATTAGCGCTAAATCATCATTATGAATATAAGAGTGTGACTCTTGTCGGTATAACTGATGCAATTTACTCCATTCGTCTCTGTGTAGTGCTATATATATATGACCTCTTATACATCATAACAGACACCTTTTCAATAACTTGTCTCATGTATGTTACCTGGTTCATCCTCTTCCTCTACATTCTTCTACTTTTCTTTCTAATAAAATAAATAAATAAACATGCTCACTCCATGCCAGAAGGGTCCCCGAAGGGGTAAGCAGAGGTGTTGTAACAACAACACCCACATTCAACGTGACAGAGGGGGAGTCCAACTCCGTCTCAGGCACTATGCATACGCCTTTGAATCTCTTCTCAGACATATGCAGGCTTTCTCACAATGTTTTCCTTCACCGTAAAGCACGTGGTGTGAAATCGGTGCACATTAGTTTTTAAAAAAACTCAATGGTACAGACCCCGCTGGGATTCGATCTAGCGTCGCTTACGTAGCAGGCGACTGCTCAAACCCCGAGGCCACCACTATTTATTATTTTTAAGGAAAAAATAAATAAAATAAAATCAACCTTTTGTACGTCATTTGATATTCATAGTTGCTCCTCATTTAACTCCTTACCTCACCGTTAATCCGATCACCAAAAATATATTATTCGAACTCTTCCATCATTCATGAAATTAGCTCATTCGAGCCTCATGATCACCGGCAATCGGACCACTTAAAATCGTTAGTCGCAGTTTTTTCGATTGCTTAAACATCTCGATTATTTTCAATCGTGCGTACTAAGTCAAAATTCATCGCGATCGTTCGATCGGTTCTTTTCGGCTAGATTCGGCGCGACTTGGACCAAACGTTTACGTCAAACTAGTCAAAAACCTCTTGATTGTTTCGTAAGCAGGGTGAGTCGATGGCTGACTCGATGAAACATTTCAAATTCAAATTCAAAATATCTTTATTTGATTAGACTTCTTACAAAGTACTTTCAAATCGTCAGAAGGACACAAAATACATTATACATGATTATAAATGTTACCACCGGGTTCGGAAGGTAGCTTTTGTTGAGAAGAATCCGGCAAGAAACTCAACAATTACTCTTTTAAAAAAATATATATTATACAATGTTTTTGGTTACAGTATTTATATCTCATAAATATAAGCCCATGGACACAGCACAAATACTCAATTGTCAAACATAATAACTAAAATATTACAAATATTTGTGAGCATGGCAAATTCCAGCCAGTCAAAGCAAAGATCAAACTAAGATTAATTAATTGTAGCAAAAGTACTTATGTTGACTTATGTATCGACTGTAGAAACATCTCGCTTGCGATGCAGACTACTCATTGCAGATACATCGGAAGACGATGGAAATAGCAAATTTTCTCTTGTTCTATACATTGTCGCGTATAAATTGATACCGAAATGCCTGCGTTCTTGGAAACACAGTAATCTGCGAAGTTCCTTTGTCCACAATTAGACTATATTAACGCAACATTTAACGTTAAAGTCAAAATATAAGCATTCACATTTAAGTTAACACCCAGAGGATATTAATTTTGGATCGCAGTCAGCAAATATAATTTTATACTGGAGCTGAAATTATGTTTACATGTTGACTTTATGCTTCTGCATAAACACTAGCCTTGGGTGTATCTATACATATAAGTTTTATTAAAGTATCTGTTTGAGTCGTCGAAATATTTTTTTGCAAATGCCGTATTGCAGGTATAACTTATCTAGTTTAGTCCTGCGGCCTTACCATGAGCTCTTATTGCGATGATAGTTTTACTCTTATTATGAGACAGATGTATTTTACGTGTATGCATCTGTCACTGTTACGCAACTGAACTTTCATTGCAATTTGCAATAAGAGCTCATGGTCAGTCCCCTGAAAAGGCTCTATTGAACGTCCTTAAATTACCACCGGTTTGGGAAGTTACCAGCTGTGCCCAGGATAACATACATGAGACAAGTTAAGGAAAATATGTCTGTCATGACGTATAGGGACGTCAAAGAGATGTCACTGGATAGAGAGGAATGGAAGAAATTGCATTGGTTACACCGACCAGAGTCAGACTTTAAATTTATGATGAGCTGTACCCGCCAAACGTTGTTTTGTCGTATTTTGCCTGCCTATTTATTCTCATAGGTAATTATACGGTAAAGTTCAATTTCGCATCTTTGAAACTTACATTCGACGTCGAGTGCAACGCTGAGAAACCCTACAGAGCAACACGGCAGATCACTTTCACAAATTTTAAAGGAAATTTGTTATAATACTATAGATTTTATAAATTAGTTTTTATTTCCGAAATGCTGCAAATATTTTCAGATTACCCAGTGCTTTACCAGAACTAAACTCATTATTGATTAAGTTATTTATTTAAAATTGTATAATATTTTTAAAAATAGTAATTATTGAGTTTATTGCCAGGTTCTTCTCAGTAAAAGCAACCTTCCGAACCTGGCGGCAGTATTTTTCAGTGTTTAAACCAACATAATAATGTCAGCAAAACTAAGGTTCAAACCTAACACCTTACTTTAACGACGAAAACAGAATTTCACTGCCATTCAACATTAAACGTAGCTAATTTGTAGAGATTGACCTTCTTTCTTAGGAGTTCAGGGAACCTAGATTTATCTAGACCGTACCGCGAAACCTTGAGTATTTGCGGCCGTAAAATTATTTTCTGAGTAAACGGTAGTAAACATTTTGTACGTCGGTGCATCATCATAATTAGATCGTAAAAGCTGCGCGTGAGACGCCATTTTGCTCAAAGATATAGGCATGCGACGGATGGATGTGTCAATTATTTTTATTATTTCATAAAAAAATACAGAGTAATTTACAGATATTATTTTGAAATTGACAAGTTGCTAATTTAAATTTTTTATTTTTTAATTTAAAGCTTCCACCACCATTTTTTGCACAGTACTTTACCAAAAGCACGTTAAGTAAATAGTACCTACAGTGCTGCCGTCCGATTACTAAAAAGCAGTTAACTAAAATTTTGTTGAAATTTATTTTTTTATAAAAACCTAAAAATACGGCTTTTTCTCTACCTACCAACCTGGGTCACATTTACCTATCTTTTAATAATTTCAAGATCAGGAAGCTTTGTTTACACATTTGCAGATACATCATATTCGTTACAATCAACGGTGAAGTAATGAACGCACATAGGACCACACGTCTTTATACAAATACGAAAGCTGTATGCACGAATCTCATCCAGTGATCTATGTCTGCAATGCTCCGCCATTTCAGCGGCGTGTATATATTTATTTAGGAGTATAGTTCGTCGGCCGGACGACGCTCCAACGTGACCTTCACCCGGCGCCCCAAGGTCTCTGGTCGGTAGCCAGTTGCCACCAGACTTCCTGGAACAGTCAACATTAATCATTATTTTTAATTCAAGCCCCTTCACGTAACAACGCGAGTGTCGTATGTCATTTTATGTCACTAGGCTAAATATCGTGGTGTATTTTGTTTTAGAATTGTTAATTTAAATTCGTTATGTGTGTCTTTGAGACATTTAACTAAATCTATGGATTTTAATATATATTTTTCGTAATAGTTACTCAAATAAAATATTATATTTCTGAGAAGTAATTCAATGACGTATGTAAAGTGTCTGAGACGGCGATGTACTCACCATCTGTTAAGTTGGCACTTAATCATCTTCGGTGAAAAGTGGGTGTTGTAATTACAACACCTCTGCTTACTGCTTCGGGGAATACAGGCGTGAGCAAACTCCAAGCAAGTCTTGCGATCAGCAGTTTAGGTTCTGCATTCATGAATCAGTCAGTCAGGAAAAGGAGTTATACATTTATGTATTCAAATCTATTCCTGTGACTAGGTACTGGTGACGTCACGTGTTTGCCTCGAATTTTAATGTCAAAATTAAAGAAGAAAAAATCTGCATCACAAGTCTACGCAAATCACTAAAATTTGTGCACAATTTCACTAGATATACACGAGAGTTCTTTTAATTTACATCAGTCTATTTATTGTATAAATTATTCAATTAAATCCGTACCTAGAATAACTGAGGCCGGTATAATTTATACACATTTAACACAATATGAGAGTGGACAATAGGCCTGCCATCCATTTGGAGCAACAATTGGCAGTGGTCTCGTGACCTTGGGCAGACCACCGAGCAGTCTCCTTGACCTAGCGGAGGTCACTGTCATTTGGCCCAAGATTGGCTATGTGGCCACGAAGTTGGCTGTTGGATACGCTTGTGAAATCGCTTTCGCCGATGAATACATAGATAGATACGAATATCAAAATATAACTAAGCATTAAGAATAATTTTGAAGAACAGATATATATGTATATATAGGGAGTGACGTCACGACACCCGTGAACTTGCCATACGTGTCCATGCTTATCACAAAAATTAAATAAGTTAACTATTTATAATCGTAATTTATTGGTTTAATACATACATTTAGTGAAAACCTTGGTGTTCGTGTTTTGGTGAGCGAAAATTCAAACCACAAATAACTTTAAAATACATCTAACGCTTAACGTTACGTAACAATTTTTTTCTAAAGCGATCATAGCTGCGGCTACTACCTAAGCTATCTAATACAGTGACTGTGAGAGATAAACTGATCGTTTGCTTGCTTTTATAGAATAAATAGTGGTGATGTTAGAAAAAAAAGATATCCCAACAATAAAAAATGCAAGTGTGTTCGTTAACACCTGAAGTACTCAACTATAGGAGAGAAAACGCGACAGTTAGTACAGAACAGTCCGTGGACGAAGTTGCGGTTAGGTGCTAGCATTATGTACATCTACACTACTATTATAAACAGGTTAGAATAGTATTTTCGTGTGTATGTTTGTAACGAATAAACTCAAAATCTACAGTACCGATTTCAAAAATTCTTTCACCAGTGGAAAGCTACATCATCAGCAAGTAGCATAGGCTTTATTTTATCCCTGTACTCACACGGGAACGGGAACTACACAGGCAAAACCGCGTGACGTCCTCTAGTATATTATAATATTACAACGTTATTTTTTTTTCTACAATACTTGAATCGCTGCCTAGTTCATGGCCACACGCACAAAAAATAAATTCTTATAAAAAGTATATCAGTGTTTCAGCGGTACCTTTTGTGTGTTACCAACATGAAAACTGTTGACAAATTACTGCAAATTACCTTCTTTTAAAAGCGCTTTGATGTGGTTAGACGAGGTGATTTTTTTCCAAAATCAATTTAGCGAGCGGTACAAATACTAAGGTTGGAAATTTCACGGTAATTTCTTATTTTCCCGCCTTAATTAAAGTGCGATCGCCAGTAATTGATATTTTTTTTCCATTTAATTACTTGTCGCTAAAAATATTAAGTATTTTTTGGTGAGTAGGTCTTTCAACTCATTACTAAAAATATTAAGTATTTTTTGGTGAGTAGGTCTTTCAACTCATTACAAAAAAAAATGCTTTGAGGTACGCAATATCAATGAAATTAATTACGTGATTCTCTTAATGGCCTTAAATTTTTTTTTTCATGTACACTGATCCAGGAATTCCACTTTTCTATATTTTTCATAAAGGTCACGCCATTATGAAGAAACGACGAGTCTAAAACACAATTCAAAGCAAACTTGTTCATGTCGGAAAATTAGCCGATGTGATTTTTGAATAATATTTCCAACAAGCCTTCAGCGGTTTCAGACTTTCACGGGAGACCCGACCCTACTTATTTTTTTAAATTAAACATAGCCTAAGTTACCTCTCAGAGATATGTGGGTTTACTCACGATGTTTTCCTTCACCGTAAAGCGCGTGTGAAATCACTGCACATATATTTTTTTAAACTCATTAGTACAAGTCCCGCTGGGATTTGAACTTGCGTCACTACTCAAACCCCACGGCCACCAGGGCTCATACATACATACATACATATGCTCACGCCTGTATTCCCCGAAGGGGTAGGCAGAGGTGTTGTAATCACAACACCCCAGTGCCAACGTGACAGATGATGAGTCAATCGCCGTCTCAGAAATATGCAGGTTTCGTCACAATATTTTCCTTCACCGTACATGGTGTAAAATCACTATACATATCAAATCAAATCAATCAAATCAAAAAGTTTTATTCAATATAAGGGACACTTGGAACACTTATTGAACGTCATTTTTCTTACGTTAACTTAAGTAAATTTACTACCGTTTCCAAAAGTAAGCCTGTCAGGAGAAGAAACGGCGAAACAAACTCCCCGGTTTTTTTTTTTACATGTGTCCCTTCTATATACATAGGGTTGCTTAAGTACATTTCAATGGAAGAGTGAGCAACTCATTGCCATACTTGGCTATCATCAATATACTCAGTTACACTGTAATATGCTTTTTCACAAAGTTTCTGTTTGATGCTTGCCTTAAAACTTAAAAATGGTAGTTCACACATTTTTAATGGTAGTTTATTGAAAAGGCGTATACTTTGCCCCACAAAAGAGTTACTAGTTTTGTGCAGTCTAGTCACAGGGACACGGAGTTTATCCCTCTTGCGTGTATTTATATTGTGCATATCACTATTTTTCTTAAAACTATCTATATTCTTTCTTACATATATCAAATTTTCAAATATGTATTGACATGCCACAGTCATTATCCCTATTTCTTTAAACTTCTCTCTGAGAGAATCTCTAGATTTGAGTTTATAGATTGCACGAACAGCCCGTTTCTGCAGCACAAAGATAGAACTGATGTCTGTAGCATTTCCCCATAAAAGGATGCCATAAGACATAACACTATGGAAATAACTAAAATAGACCAACCGAGCTGTGTTTATATCAGTTAGGTGTCTAATTTTCCTTACTGCGAATGCTGCAGAACTGAGTCTTTTCGACAATCCAGCTATATGGGGCCCCCATTGCAATTTATGATCCAATGTAACTCCAAGGAAAACTGTTGTATCAACAAGGTCCAACACTTCGTCGTTGATAAGTACATTGGTTTGCACTTGTTTCACATTTGGCATAGTGAACTTGACACATTTAGTTTTTTTACTATTGAGTACTAAGTTATTAGCGCTGAACCAATGTACTACGTCAGAGAGAGCATTATTCACATCGTCAAGGTTAGCTTTTTGCCGGTCTATCTTAAAAATCAGAGAAGTATCATCAGCAAATAATACAATATCGTGTTTATTGCTTACCATGTAAGGTAAATCATTAATATAAGTTAAAAAGAGAAACGGACCAAGAATTGAACCCTGTGGAACACCCATCTCTATTGGACACCCCGGAGATGTTACGCCATGTATATCGACTTTTTGTATTCTATTACTTAGATATGAAGATATAAGTTTTAGAGCCAGGTCTCTTACACCGTAGTGATCTAATTATTATCTAATTATTACTATTATTATTATCATAAGTTCTTTTTAGATAAACTCATTGGTACAGACCCCGCTGGGATTCGAACTTACGTCGCTTGCGTAGCAGGCGACTGCTCAAACCTCAAGGCCACCACGGCTCACACTGTAAAAAAAGTCTTCTGCGAGGTGGTTGTACTTTTTTTTTTTTTTTTTTTTTTTTTTTTTTTTGTTGACGAGGGGGAAACCTTCAAAAGGTCCCCGACCGCCCTGGGAGAGGCAGATCGGGGTATGTGGGATTCTTACCGCACTAAAACCCCCCCGGTGGCCATCCTCAGTGCTCAGGGGGGACTCCGGGTACTCTAATAGAACGCACCGGTGTCCCCCCACACTTTGCCGGGGCACATCCCCGGGGCAGCTGTAGGGCCGCCCCTGGAGACCTCGCTGTGCAAGGCAGCGCGAGCCACATCGCGCTGCCACCTTCCCGGGCCCGCGCCGGTGGTCAAAGCTCCCACCCCGACCACCGCCAGCAGGCCCTCCGGCCCCCTTTTAGTCGCCTCTTACGACAGGCAGGGGATACCATAGCCATATTCTTAGACCCTGGCTATTGGGTGGACGGACCGGGGCGTGCGTTGCCTCCGCCCCGCCGTCGCCGTCGTCTCCGAGAGGGATCGGCTCTCTCCCGATCCCGCTCGGAGGTCTCCTTCTGGGACATTACCGTCTCGCAGAAGGAGACTACGGCCCTCCATGCCTCTCTGTCTGCCAGCATAGCCGTCACTACGCGTGGCAGAGAGAGGTCCTGCCCGATCCTGGTGACCAGGACTCGACGCTCCGAGCTCCACGCTGGGCACTGCTCCAGCGTGTGCTGTGCGGAATCCCGGTCACAGCCGCAATGGTGGCATTGCGCCGTCGGTTCGCGACCGATCCGATTCAGGTACTCACCGAAACACCCGTGTCCGGTGAGTACCTGCGTCAGCCGGAAGGTGACGTGGTCCTTCCTCTTTAGCCAGGGCCCGAGGCTCGGCAAAATTGCACCGACAGCGCGTTGGCGGGCGTTCTGCGGCTCGCACAGCCGCTCCCGCCACGCCAAAAGCGCACGTCGGTGCTCCTGCCTGCGCACTTCAGCCGCATTAGGAGGCGCGGTTCCGTCCGCCCGGCGGAGACGGTCGTAAATACGAGCATCCATCTCCGCCAGGATGTCCAGGGGCGGAAACCGCGCCAGGACAGTGGCCGCCTCTAAGGACAGGGTACGGTACCCCCGTGCGACCCGGATGGCCATAGGACGCTGCATACTATTATACATAGTTCTGCAGCGCCTAACACCCAGTCTGGAAGACCAGACGGGTGCTCCGTAGAGAGCCACGGATCGCACGACCCCCGCATAGAGGCGGCGGACTCCTTCACTCGGCCCCCCGAGATTGGGCAGCAGTCTGTGCAATGCACCCGCTACCCTCTTGATCCGGGGGACCATGCGGCTGAAGTGCTCCTCGAAGCCCCAGCGACCGTCCAGGGTGAGACCGAGGTACTTCAAGTACCGTCCCACCCGGACCTCCACGTCACCTACGCGAACCGACGAGCTGGGTGGTTCCCTTCCCCTCGGGAGTTTGTGGAACCACAGCGCCTCTGTCTTCTCCGGCGCTACCCGAAGGCCCAGCTCGTGGATTTTCTCCACGACGCATGCCACGCCAAGCTCGGCGAGCCGGTTGGTCTCCTCGAAGGTCGCCCCGACGGCTAGCACCAGCGTGTCGTCCGCATAGCAGACGACGCTAACGCCGTCGGGGTGGTCGACCCGCAGGACCGCATCGTACGCGAGGTTCCACAGGAGTGGCCCTAGGACCGATCCCTGTGGGACCCCGCAGTACACCTTCCTCCGGTGAAGTCGTCCATCTCCGCCCACATATTGCACGCACCTGTCGTGCAAGTAGGCACGGACCACGCGCTGCAGGTAGGGGGGCACGCGGTGGTACACCAGGGCCCCCCATATTGCATCCCAGGGCAGGCTGTTGAAGGCGTTGACTATGTCAAGACTGACAGCCAACGCCACTCCGCCCCGGGATACAGCCTGCGTCGACAGTGTCCGGACGCGTATGATCGCGTCCACTGTCGACCGCGCGCGTCGGAAGCCAAATTGGTCTTCCGACAGGTCCGGCCCGACGCTCGTCAGGTGCGTACTGAGGCGGTCAGCCAACACTCTTTCGAGCAGCTTTCCCGCCTCATCTAGTAGGCAGAGAGGACGATACGCGGAGGAAGAGTCCGCGGGTCTTCCATCCTTATGGAGGAGAACCAACCCAGCCACTTTCCAGCCGCTGGGGAACACGCCGCAGCGTAGGCAGTCGTTAAACAGCCGCCGCAGCCTGTCCCCCAGCCCGTTGGGTAGAGCCAACACCCAGGCCCGACCAGGAATTCCGTCAGGGCCTGGTGCCGTGTTTCGGGCTCCGAGGCGCCTCACGGCTCGGTCCAGCTCATCGGTCGTCACCCCCATCTCTTCGGACCAGATGGTCGGTTCCGAAGGAGGGGGCGCGGGACTGCTCTGGACCCTTGGGAAGAGGGTATCTACGACCCTCTCCACGAATGCCGGGTCCAGAGTTTCCGTCAACGGAGGGACCCACGGGCGCAGCTTGCCCAGTACCATCCTGTACGGGCGGCCCCATGGATCCCTCTCCAGTCCCCCGATGAGCTCATCCCACGACCGAGCCTTGGCGCTGGCAATAGCTGCCTGCAGCGCCTTCGTGGCGCCTCGGTATGCCACGTAGGCTCCACCCAACTCTTCGGCTGTGGCTCGCCTTCTTCTCCGGGCACGCGTGTACTGGCGTCGGGCGCGGAGGCATATCTCGCGCAGCTCCGCGATGCTCTCCGACCACCAGTACACGGCCCGGGGCTTGGCAGGTCTGGTCCGGGGCATCGACGCGTCACATATGGACGTCATCGTGTCCCGGAACCAGGCGGCTTCCCTTTCAGGATCGGGCAGGATCCCATCCGCTTGGCTCTCAGGCCAGGCCGCGACGATGGCTGCGGCGCAGAGACGATCTCTGTCGAGCCGCTTGAGAGACCATCGTCGCGGCGGGCTGCTACGGCGGCGGCTGTCGGGGCGGGGAGGGCGGATGGCCACATCCATCGCTATGTAGCGATGGTCGGATAATGTGACCATCTCTTCCGCCACTCTCCACCCCGTCACCATGCGCGCGGCCTGGGGAGTCGCCCACGAGAGGTCCACGATCGACTCCCCCTGCCAGCGCACGCAGGTGCTGACGGACCCCCGGTTAAGCAACCGGAGGTCCAGCGCCGCCGCCCATTCCAGCACTGTCTCCCCCTTTGGGTCATCCCGGGCGCTCCCCCACTCACGAGAGTGAGCGTTGAAGTCGCCCAGGACGAGCACGGGACGGGGCAGACAACTGCGAATGCAGTTGGCCACCCCGTCCAGGTACGCCTCGTAGACGGCGAGGGTACAGTTGGGGGAGACATAGCAGCCCACAACGACTATGCGGCCCCAGCTCACGGCGACGTATCCCAGCCCCCTCTCAATGAGGGAGCAGGGAGGGTCGCCGCTACCGCCACCCCAGTATATGGCGACGGAGTCCATGTCGTCACCAAACCAGCGAGGATGGTTTGGGACGACGCGATATGGCTCCGCCACCACCGCCAGTGCAACCGACCACTGCGCGACGGACTGCTGGAACAAGTCCTGCGCCGCGCGACAGTGGTTCAGGTTGCACTGCAGGGCTCTTTGGGGCCTTAAGGCCGTGCTGGGGCCTTTGCTGCCGCCTCGGTCGGGGCAGAACCCGACCGGGCCGGACCCGTGCCGCTCGACAGCGCGGGACCCGGCTTACGGCCCCTCTTGCCACGAGGAGCGGAGCATTTCTTGCCCCCCATCCTGTGGCCAGAGGGCCGACCCAGGTCCGCGCAGAGCGGGCACTGTAGCGGGCGAGTGCACTCACTCGCCCGGTGGTCCGCCTCGCCACATGCGTAGCACATGGTGCTCCTGTCCGTCGAGCTCGGACATGTGCTACGCACGTGGCCGATCTCGAGGCACCGGAAGCACTGCAAAGGCCTTGCCTCCAGTGCCTCAACCCGCACCGACACCCACCCAACCTGGATGCGCCCAGCTGCGAACAGCTTGCGCACCGCGGTGAGTGGGCAGCGGACCCATACAGTCCCCAGGGCCAGACGTGAGGGGCGCTTTATGTCGCCCACTTTCACGTCCGCCGCCGCGCAGCCTCCAGCCTCCGCGATCGCGGTCGCGACGTCTTCGGGGGTGATGGCCTCATTGAGATCCATCACCCTCATGTCCCCCATCTTGACTGGGCGCACGATACGCACGCCCATGTCAGCGAGGGACTCGCGCATGCGACTCGCGAGCGCGTCGGCCTTGGAGGCAGAGTCCGGATCCGGGACCTCTAGGATAAGCCCGCCGGTTATGGCCTTTCGGTTCCGAAGACTCGAAATGCCGAGGTCGGCGAGCTTTATCCTCTCCCTCGCGGCGGCCAATACCGCAGCGTACGTGACGTTAGACCCTTCCGGGATCGTCACTGTAATCGCTGCGACAGTTGGCGGCCGCGCGGGAGCCCTCTCCGGCTTGCGCGACGGCGGGGGCCGCGACGCAGGCTTGGCAGTTGGAGCCCGTTGTGGCCCTGTGCTCGGCCCAGCCTTTGGTTGGGCCTTACGCCCCACCACGGTGCTCCACGCCACCTGGGGGGGGTGGCGCCTGCACTGCCCGCAGAGCTGCAGGAGGAGCAGCGGTCGGCAGCACTGCGGCAGCGGCCAAGCTCCGCTTGCTCCTCCTGCTTCTCTTTCCGCCCCTCCTACGCCCCCTTGTCTCCGGGGCAGGTGCCCCAGGGGCCGGAGGGGCTGCCGGGCAAGATGGTGGCCCGATAGGCGGTCCCACGGGTGGCACGGCTGGCACCTGAGCTGCCCTCCTGGCATCCACCGCGAGTGGGGGACGTATGCGCCTCTCGGGGAGCAGCCGTTCCTCCAATGCCTCGAACCGCGCGCTGATCATGGTCCCCACCTGGAGCATGATAGCGCGCGTGAGGTCCTCCACACCTGAGGGCAGTGCCGAGGCGGCATCACTGGCCCCTACCCTGCCCGCCCCACGGAGGGTAGAGAGCTCCTCCGTGAGCTTCTCCATGCGGGCAGAGAGAGCCGCCATCTGCGAGCGCAAATCCGCGTTCTCGCGCTCTAACCTTTCGGTATTAGCGCCCGCGGATGTGCGCATCGCCAAAACCAGCGACGCCGCCTCGGTCCTTCGTGCACTCACACGAAGTTGGTGCACGAAGTTGCCCTTCAGGTGCTTTGACCTGTCCGCCACTCGCTCCACCGCCGTCTGCTGCTCTTTAATGAGGGTGCCCAACTCGTGTGTGGGCATCTCCTCCAATTTCCTCTTCAGCTCCTCCACCGAGGGCAGCTTCTTCTTGGCCCTGGTGTTGGTCAGGGCCAATTCGGGACCGGACAGGTCGTCCGCGTCGTCCTTAAAGAACGCCGCGCGGTTCGTTCCTGAAGGGCCGGGCCTGCACGCAGCGTCTGCCTCCACTGAGGTCAGCGACACGAGGGACATATCTGATGTCGCGTCGCTGTCCTCCTCGCGTTCGCTTCCCGCGCACGGTGTGGGAGGCCGGATGAAGCGGCCCGACCCGTCGCGCGTTATACGCGCTGCTGCGCCTGAGCGCGCTCGCCCACGTGTCGCCGAACCAACCTTGGCGGCGATCTGCTCACCGCAGGAGGAGCCGGAGTTGGTCCTACTCCTTTTCTGCGACCTGGTTCGTATTGCCACAGGTGCTCCACTACTGCAGCTCTCCATCACGACCACGGGGGTCAGCAGCTGCTTCTCCCCCGCGGACTCCTTCCCATCTAGGGATTTCTCCCCGTCTCCTTCTACCACCATCAGTTTTTGAGTTTTTTGTTTTTCAGAATTCATAACTATTCCCACGAGAATGGGACGAAGTATGAACCATTGCCGGGTGACGCCCATTCCGACAATGGGGGACTTACATACTGAGAGGTGGCCCAGAGCCTCTCAGGTTTTCACGACTTCGCTGTCGGATTTTTATAGAGGTTTGCTCCTCGCAGGCCGGCCAATTAAGGCAAGCCCTCTCCGGTCACCGACTCCCCGACGTATCCAGCCTCGCTAACTGGAATCGTTGAAGGAAGAGCCGGTGATTACGGCATTCACGGGGTGACGAGCGAGATAGCGTCAACCCCGGGCACCCCTTTCGGAGTGCCTCCCCATCCCCCTGACGTTTGGCTGGGTATCACCCCCCAGCCCTAGACAGAAGGTCTAGTTCCCATAGGCACGCCGGGCCTTGGGAATGGGTGACGCAGGCTCGCATCCGTTGTCATCTCTGCTGAAAGGAGCGAATTCCACCTCCGCCACCTGCGTCGAGTGCCAGGTGTTGGTCATCGACGACAGTGTCCCCAGGGATCGCCATCGAGGAGCTAAGTCACTCGATGGAGGCCCCCGAAGAGACTGTCGGCGACGTCCAGGGTGCACCGTCCCGAAGCCATTGTCGTTCCCTCGGACGTATCCTTAGGACAAACAATGGATCGGGCTCACGAGGAGGTCTCCTGGCCTTGCACCCCGAGGTGGTTGTACTGTCCCAGCTTAACTCTGATATAAAACAAGTGCCGTTATGATCTTTCTCTTTTTAAATGCTTCAAAAAAGAGGTTTAGTTGAAATCAGAGAAGCGTATCTGATCGACATTTTTTAAAATTCGGAAAAATCTCGCAATTTTGCGTTGTATTCCAAGTTTTTGTCCGTTATTTCGTGCCAAAAAATATTCTTGAAACAAATTGTGAAACAATAGAATACCTGATTGAATTGGCCACGCGTATTTTTTCACACATGACTAACCGGTTTATTTTGAACTATGACTACTTTGGTGTAGTTAATTTATCGTCTAGCATTCATGTTTTATTGGTTGAATCATCTCGAACAATACCTGCTAATTAAAATAAACCTTTAGTATGAAATTATAATAGTGCATGGAATATTACAAATAATCGACTTGATCTGCAATTAAACTGGTTTGCATATTAACGACCAGCTGTGCCCCGCGGTTTCACCCGCGTAGATTTAGTCTTATCTTAATATATATAATTTACATGTCACAATGTTAGTTACCATACTCCTCCGAAACGGCTGAAACGATTTGTGTGAAATATATGGCAATACAACGTTTGCCGTGCACAGCTAGTATATATCAGTTTAAGATTGACAATGTTTCATACAAACTTTAATCCCCTATTTTATCCCCTTGGGGGTAGAATTAATAAAACCCTTTCTTAGCGGATACGTCATAACATCTACCTGCATGCCAAATTTCAGCCCGATCCGTCCAGTGGTTTGGGCTGTGCGTTGATAGATCACTATGTCAGTCAGTCACCTTTGAGTTAAATATATTTAGATTATAAATGTTAGCCGTGCCCCGCGGGTTTAGCCACATCGATTTATTCAGTAAAAAAAATAAGGCTTGCTGAGACCCGTAATCTGATGCTGTACGAAGATTGAACAGATGCCTTCACTATATTATAGCCGCGGAAAATATTACAGCGCATGGATTATATTCGCGTAACGCCATACAGACTGAAGAGCTCGTGGCACAGTTGCTATTGCGCATATCATTCGATCAGCGAAGTTAATCAACCCAAACGCTAGTCAGTTATTGGATGGGTGACCGCCCGAGTTTCCTCCGTGCCTCGGAGAGCACGTTAAGCCGTCGGTCCCGGTTGCCAATTTATCATCTTTGGCAATCGTTACGGGTCATTCGGAGGCCTAAAATAGTCTGACAACTGGTTTAACCCAGATCACAGATTTTCTTCGTAAAACAGGTTACGAAGGTCAGATGGCAGTCGCTTCGTATAAAAATATTGAATCAAGTGCCAACCCCAACAATGTATGGGATAAGGCCAGGGAGATGATGTGTGTGAGCTCTGTGAGCTCAAAATTGGTGACGGCACAAGTATTAAATAAAATAATAAAATACTCTCACAGAGATAAGCACACATACACGTAAATTTTTTTTAACAGCTTTTTTTTATATTATTAGGTAGGTGCACTATAAAAATATGTTCAACAGTATTATCTTAATTTTATACCAGACTAGTTGTATTAAGGTATATTATTATGAGCTTTGACCACCGAGCCGCGGGCCCGGGAAGGTGGCAGCGCGATGAGGCTCGCGCTGCCTTGCACAGCGAGGTCTCCAGGGGTGGCACTACAGCTGTCCCGGGGATGTGCCCCGGCAAAGTGTGGGGGACACCGGTGCGTTCTATCAGAGTACCCGGAGTGCCCCCTGAGCACTGAGGATGGCCACCGGGGTGTTTTTAGTGCGGTAAAAATCCCACATACCCCGATCTGCCTCTCCCAGGCCGGTCGGGGACCTTTTGAAAGTTTCCCCCTCGTCAACAAAAAAAAATTTAAATTATTATGATCCAACTGACGGTTACTGATTATCAACGCCTATGGACATCCAGTATTAATTTATCGAAGCTGAGGTCTCTCCGAATTTTGTAAAAACTTTTTCAATTTCCAATCCATTTAAAACTTACTTTTTTACCTGACAAACTGACAATCATTTTAATATGAAAACTACATAATATTACATTATAAGTTGTCGCGAGTTCGTGTATTCATTGCACTGTGACGGCTATAAAATAATCGGTATGACTTTTTAATGTTTCCTTTCGAACTTTTCAAGAGAGGACATTTTATAATGTCATTGTCTTCCAGACATACAAAGTAATTAAATTGTCGTGTCTGTTTATATTTCCCTTTGTTTATACAGCCTTTTGCTTACGAAAAGTCACTTTTTTTTTAATTCGTCCGGTTGTCGGGATCTTAAGTAAGGTATCTGTATTTCAGTAATATGAAATGTATTCCATGCAGTTGAAACCGCAGGGCAAAGTTAGTTGTTAAAATGTAAGTGTAATGACCAGCAATTTACTTCATTTATAAGAGGTTGGCCTTGAGTTGACTTAAATTAAAAATAATAGGGTTCTTCCTTTTGTAATCTTGGGAATATGTGTGGTTCAAGAACACTAGAGCATCATCCTCCTGCCCTTATCCCATGTCATTTGTGGTCGGAGCAATGTGTTCTTCTCTTCCATGTCTCTATGCTCACGCCTGAATTCGTCGAATGGGTAAGCAGAGGTGTATTATTAACAATATCCACTTTTCACCAAAGATGATTAAGTGCCAACGTGACGAATCTATCGTCGTCTCAGGCACTATAGGTCTATAAAATACTTCTCAGACATATGCAGGTTTCCTCACGATGGAACTCTGCCACGAACTTGCGTCGATTGCGTAGCAGGCGATTATTCCAGCTCCATAGCCAACACGGCTCAACGGTTTTACTAACGTGACGATACAAATAAAACGGGTTATAGGGACATATTTCCATTAACCGGACACTAAGCCGTTGTAGCTTGTTGTGCTTTACGGTGAAGGAAAACATCGTGAGGAAACCTGCATATGTCTGAGAAGTAATTCAATGACGTATGTATAGTGCCTGAGACGGCGATGGACTCACCCTCTGTCACGTTGGCACTTGATCATATTCGGTGAAATGTGGGTGTTGTTACAACACCTCTGATGGCGTGAGCATATTTTTTTTTTATTTTACTAGTCCAGACTCCGGGCTGCTACTGAGAAATTACAGGAAAACTCAATAACATTTTCCCAACGCGGAATCGAACCCTCTCGTGCTCCGTAGATAGCGATCGCTAGACCAAATGTAGAAAACTCTCGCTTAGAATTAACTTTTCAACATACAGCCAGCCTTCTTGGCACGTTCGCTAGAAATACTAATTTAGGTCAAATGCTGTACCTATAAACAACGTTGTTGCTTGTTCCTATTATTACTGTTAGTTCATACAGATAAATAAAATTGAAATGTCTGTTTGTACTTCCAAAATAACAGCATTTCCCTTAATGCATATCTAAATATATACAACTCAAAGGTGACTGACTGACTGACATAGTGATCTATCAACGCACAGCCCAAACCGCTGGACGGATCAGGCTGAAATTTGGCATGCAGGTAAATGTTCTGACGTAGGCATCCGCTAAGAAAGGATTTTGATTAATTCTACCCCCAAGGGGATGAAAATTTAGGCTACTTTTAATAAAAAACTTAGGGAATGCTAACGCGGGTAAAACCGCAAGGCACAGCTAGTTACAAATGAAGGCGATCGTACAAAAGGCCACTTACAAACGCATCTCGTAATTTATATTTTGCGGTGTTTATTTAAGTTGGCGTGATCGTGTCTGTCCGTCTGTTTACGAATCGGTGTCTAATAGTGAAGGCAAAAACGTATCCGAAAGATATTTTTTTTCGGATATCTATACTATCTCTGCTGCTATACTAATACAATACAGTGGGGTAAAAAATATACTTGGTTAAATAAGTTATTTATTCACTTTGCAAGTAAATCGACGTCGGTAAAGTTACAAAATAAAACATAAAATTTATTTATTAAGTTTAGGCTCTGGTGAGGTACTTATGAAGGTCGAAGAACCACCGCCTCAAAATTCAATTCAAAATTTAAAAATATTCGATTTGACTTTTTACAAAGTGCTTTCAAATCGTCAGAAAGACACGATTACATACATGCTACCGCCAGGTTTGTAAGGTTGCTTTTACTGAGAAGAACCTGGCAAGAAACTCAGTAATTACTCTAATAAAAAATAATTTTACAGCTTTGACTAATACAATATAAATCATAAAAAAATATATATAAGCCCATGGACACAGTTCCAGTGCACAAAAGACGATATAAAAAATAAAACTTAAAAATAAGTACTACAATAACTGTGTAGTTTGAGATGACCAGCGCCCACTAGCAGCACCAGTTCACAAGTATGACGAGAATGCTAGCCATCGCCCTCCTCAACCATTATAGAGGGAAGTGAGCGACCGTCATCCAGATGCCGCCGCAAGCAAAGGCATTTAGTGAGCATGACAACTCAAGCCTCAAACTAGCCTTATGAGAAGAACCGGCAAGAAACTTAGCTGGCATCATGTAAATTTCATTAGATAGTAAATAATGAATAATTACAATAAAATCTAAATAAATAATTACACAGTAGATAGAGTCAACAGTTTTAAATACTTGGGCAGTCTCATAACAAACAATTCAAGATGTACCCCAGATATCAAATCCAGAATTGCAATAGCGAAACAAGCATTTAATAATAAACGACATATTTTTACATCAAACATTTCAAGAAGGGTAAAGAAAAAGTTTATAATAACATATATTTGGAGCATAGCACTATACGGGTGTGAAACATGGACAATGACAAAAAGGGATAGAGAGATATTAGTAGCGTTTGAGATGTGGTGCTGGAGGAGGATGGAGAAAATAAAGTGGACAGAAAGAGTAACAAACGAAAATGTACTCAACATTGTGAAGGAAAACAGAATACTTTGAGGAACAATCCAAAATCGAAGGGGAAAGATGTTGGGCACCTTGTGCGACATGACACCTTCTTTAAAACATAATAGAAGGAAAGGTAGAAGGGAAGAGAGGGTGAGGAAGACCAAGGATAACATACATGAGACAAGTTAAGGAAAAGGTGTCTGTCATGACGTATAGGGAGGTCAAAGAGATGGCACTGGACAGAGACAAGTGGAAAGAAATGCATCGGTTACACCGACCAGAGTTATTACTCTTAAATAGATGACAATAAAATCTATATCAAGAGTTAAATCATAACTATAATAACATAAGTGAAAGTCCTGGTAAAATAAGTCAAGCCGTTTCGAAAATTACTCAGAACAAACTGGCAGAGAATTTTTATTTTTATTTTATTATACCGTTTATATTAAATTTGGTACTACAAAGAGACACATCAATTTATTATTGGAATGTATACATGTATAGAATACAATTTCTGAAAAGCAATGAAATATACATATATATTTCTTATATGTACCAAAAACATGCTTAAGAAATAGCGTACCAAAATCTATGTTACGAAATAACATCACTTTTACTAACGAGACGGGACGTAGGGATATGCGACCGAGTTAGTAATTCGCGGATATTTCCAGCGGCTACCGCGAATCCCTAGCTACGTACCTAACGGTTGGAGGTTAGAGGTTAATGACCGACTCAATGATACCGTGGGCGTTCACTTACAGGCTTGAAAATTGTATCTTTTGGAGCTTTGAATAAAGTTCTAGATGAGAAGACGTATAATTTTATCTGTGCGCTTCTTCACTACGTTCTATCGACTAATTCAAGAGAAAATTAATTATACTCCATACTAATATAAGAGCCGCGGTGGCCTTGAGGTTTGAACAGTAACCTCATTGAACCGAACTTGTGGCACTTGTCGATTTTTTTTAATCCCAGCGGGGCCTGTACCAATATGTTTTATAAAAAACTTAATTGCAATGATTTCACACCACGTGCTTTACGGTGAAGTAAAACATCGTAAGGAAACCTGCATTTGTCTGAGTAATTGAAACGTGTGTATAGTGCCTGAGACGGCGATAGACCACCTTTCACGTTGGCACTTAATGATCTTCGGTTAAAAGTGGGTGTTGTTACTACACCACCTCTGCCTACCCTTTTGGGAATACAGACATATGTATGTATGTATCTAGATACTATATCTACACTACAATTATAAAGGGGAAAGATTTGTATTTTTGTATGTATGTTTGTAATGAATAAAGTCAAAACCTACCGTGCCGATTTCAAAAATTCTTACACCATTAGAAAGCTACATCATCAGCGAGTAACATAGGCTTTATTTTATCCCCGTACTCCCACAGGAACGGCAACTATGCGGGTGAAACCGCGTGACGTCCGCTAGTAACGTAATAAAATGAATTCAAAAGCATGCAATATAAATAACAAATATATTATACCAATCTTTACATAAATAACTAAACAGAACACTCTATTGATATATTTTAATAAACAAGCAGAAACACCAATAAACATAACAGCAATATCAATAAATACGTTCACAGGCTGTTATAAAACAAATTATAAATCAACTATTTGTTTTATTGCGACTTGATTTGTTGAATAGAAATTCCTATTGCAATTTATTCAGTGCAAAATTAATGGACCTGAGTGCTTGGTGCGAGTTTTCTTAAAATCAGTTCTTTTCACGACATTTTCCAATAGACGAAGGTACTTGACTTACAAAATTAAGTATTTGACTAAAAAAAAAGGTGCAAGCCGGTGAGATTTGAACTTACAGAGTTTACGGTTGCCGTCACATGTGACCGTTCATCGACAACAGTGGCGGTAACTGCGCAAGCATTTTGTACTTGTATCAAGCAGGTTATTCAAACCTTGCCAGAGGGCCTAGTGCAAGTTTTTCACTGCCGCCGTCACATGTGATCGCGTCGACGTAAACGCAGATTTGTAGAGGATCGAAACAGTGACATCTGTCGGTCTAAAGATGACACTATTGTGAGCCCATACAAATCTGCGTTTACGTCGACGCGATGACTTGTGACGGCGGCAGTGAAAAACTTGCACAAGTATTCCCCGAAGGGGTAGGCAGAGGTGTTGTTATCACAACACCCACTTTTCATCGAATTTTTTAAGTGCCAACGTGACAGATGGTGAGTCTATCGCCGTCTCAGGCACTATACATACGTCATTGAATTACTTCTCAGACATATGCAGGTTTCCTCACAGTGTTTTCCTTCACCGTAAAGCACGTGGTTTGAAATCACTGTACATAAGTTTTGTGAAAAACTCATTCTTACAGGCCCCTTCACAGGTTCTTCCTTTCTAAGTTGAAAGGAGGCTAATAATTTGCCCAAAATTCAAAATATCTTTATTTGATCAGAGTTTTAAGAAAGTACTTTAAAATCGTCAGAACGATATTATTATACAGGATCATATATGGTACCGTCAGGTTCGGATGGTTGCTTTTACTGAGGACCTGCCGGGTTGGAAAGAATCTCAGTAATTATTGCTTTCAAAAAATATATAAGCACATGGATACAGCTCCAGTGCAGACTCGACACAGACATGGTCACGAACAGCAGTTAGTATAATAAGGGTAAGTATAAGGTACTTAATTAATTCGAAGTATAGAAGTAGGTTTACGACCAAGCCTATTGTGGCCGAAAAGACCGTAAATACATCAGCTGATTTTACCATAAAAGGCAATAGATAGTGGTGGAACTAAAACCTGTGATTTATGATGCTGTTCGATAGGGTATCTACCCCTAATGTTGATAGAAGGACTTAGTTTTCATCTACGTTAAAACTACGCACCATATTCATATACATACATACAGATAAATAAAATTGAAGTGTCTGTTTGTATTTTCAAAATAACAGCTTTTCACTAAATGTATATAATGAAGGTATACAAGGCATAGAACAAACTAGTTTTAAAATTTGTCTTTGTCTGTTTATTCTGGGTATCTGAAACGGTTGGACCGATTTTAAAGCGACTTTCACTTGTAGTAAGCTAATCTTACTAGGAGTAACTTAGGCTAAAAAACATGTAGGGTTCCGCGGGAATGAAATTTAATCAACGCGGGTGAAACCGCATGGCACTAGTAGCATGTAAAATATATTTAAAAAAGTAATGGATTCAATAAGAACACATAAAAATCTCTCGTGGCCGTCTGTTCGTTACCCAAAGCACGTTTCTAGTTATACGATAAACGTTGAAATCATATAATCAAATTATAACTTTTAAAATTCAGAAGTTTCAGGCTAATCTCTCACTAGCGCGAGCCGCGTCCGATGTGCAAATATTTACAGGGATGTTACAGCTGAGGTCAATTTTACCCATGTACGTACACTAAAAGACCCAAAAACAACCCTACACACAACCCAAAATATACCCTATCTCGCCTTGACACAATTCAAATTTGAAACTACATATCAAAGTCGTAAAACTGAAGTCTGCACGATCGCTACAAGTCAAAATGTACATTAATCCAAACGGTCATAAAGTTTATTTTAGTTCGCGATGATTGCTCGAGACCTTCTCGTGATAGAACGTCACAACTCCAATTTCTTGTTTATTTAATGTAGACTTTATTGTTTTGTGTTCAAAGTATATTTTTGAGTGGGGAATCCAGTTTTTCCAAGTGCACTGCACTTTGTGGTTACCTCGATGCGCTACGGAACAGACTGATTTATGAGTCTAATAAATATATGGGTGTTTAATGTTCAAGATTATCTGTAGTGAGCAATAAAAACGATGACTGTGAAATAAGCATGGATATGTTACTTGTTAATAAAGTGCGGAGAAGAAATTATTAAGGATTACTTAGGGAGCACCAATAAAGATCTTATCTAAACTCTGCTATCGATACATGCAATCTAAGTGTGCCTGAATAATTGATTCGAATGGCCTGAAAGTTATTGCGGTTGGGTATTTACTTACGACTGACTTTAATAAATATCTCACGCGCTCTATACATGTACACGTTATTTAAGTACTGGTTTCTAAACCCCCATATTGTAGATTTTCAACTAACAATTACATAAAAGGAACCGTGGAATCGGGGTTTGAGCAGTCGC
This sequence comes from Watsonalla binaria, assembly GCA_929442735.1. NCBI lineage: Eukaryota > Metazoa > Arthropoda > Insecta > Lepidoptera > Drepanidae > Watsonalla > Watsonalla binaria. Next base: position 10,083,328 of record OV838934.1, on the reverse strand, counting down.
CTGCTACGCAAACGACGCAAGTTCGGATCCCAGCGGGGCCTGTACCAATGAGTTTTTCTAAAAAAAACTTATGTACAGTGATTTCACACCACGTGCTTTACGGTGAAGGAAAACATCGTGAGGAAACCTGCATATTTCTGAGAAGTAATTCCAAGACGTATGTATAGTGCCTGAGACGGCGATAGACTCACCATCTGTCACGTTGGTATTTAATCAAATTCGGTGAAAAGTGGGTGTTGTGATAACAACACCTCTGCCTACCCCTTCGGGGAATACAGGCGTGAGCATATGTATGTATGTAATTACATAAAATTGTCAAGGACCAGAAGAGGTACGCTGCTATAGCACCCAGTTTTTGCCGAAGATCCTTGACCGTAAAATTTGTAGTGTGATCAGTCACAAAATTATTTATGAATAATGTTGTGATTTAATCCCATACCAGGCGTCTTGTGGTACCATAGTTTGCCAGATATAACAATTAAATACTTACTTCTGTATATTTATAAAAAATATTAATTTCAAAATCAAATTTTTTTAACATTGCAGTTTTTTATTTTTGACAATCTAACATTGAATTTATTACAAATCTATACATACATTTATACAGATAAATAAAATTGTAATGCATATGAAATATATACGGTACTGACATAGAGAAATCATATTTTTTCGCTCTGTTTGTCTGTCTGTTTGTTGCGGCTAACTACTGAGTTTCTTCTCAGGAAACCTTCCGAACCCGGTGGTAACATTTATAATCCTGTAAAAAAAAATTCTGTGTCCTGTCATACTGTCTAGCGTCTCCGCCTAATATTAGTATGACAAATTGTGCAGCGACTCCCAGCGGTGACGTGAAGAACTAAAATATAGGTGGCAAACCCGTGATAGGAGTTCTGGTGACTTTAAAGTACATTCTTAGATCAAATAATTATATTTTTGCAAATATAAAAAGTTTTCCTTGACATAAGAGTCGACGTCGAACTCGCGATACGCAGCAATCAGATAAGTATCTGATTAACTAACAACTAGAGCAACGGTGCCTTTCCAATCAAATAGTTAATATTGAAACTAGTTTTGTTTTTAATTTAAATACTTTATAGGTATCGTAAAGTCGTATTCACGTAAATTTACAACATCCACACAGGATACCCAATCACGAAGGTTGTCAAGATAACTCTAGAACGGCCGCAAGTACCAAATTCACACAAAATTAGCAGGGTTCATAGACCTTTTACGAAAATAACACGATAATTACCGCGTCTTAAACAGCCAAATGTTTATTATGTTTAGCAATGGTTTACATTACTGGCCATGTGATTTCGGTCTCACCTTGGATGCGTTCAGATGCACACAAGGGCACGTTCAGCATCCGTTATGAATAATTACTTGACACTGTTTACACCGCGGTAATTATGACTACGAGCTGGTGGGGAACGGGTGCTGTCCATGCGGGAATTGCTTGCAAATTTATACATATACACAGATAAATAAAATTGAAGTGTCTGTTTGTAATTCCAAAATAACAGCTTTTCACTAAATGCATGTGAAAGTATATACGATACTGATATAAAAAAAAACATTCTGAATTTTTCTCTGTCGGTTTGTTCCGGTTTATCTCTGAAACGGCTGGACTGATTTTAACGTGTCTTTCACTAGCAGATAGCTAGTACTACAGGGAGTAACTTAGGCTACTTTTATTTAATATACATAAGTAGTAAAGAATTTAAAAAATCTTGAACACAATCAAGTAGAGCTGTGGTAAGAGTACTATTTACACAACACGATGTTTTGTAATTTCTATAGTGGTCAAAACACAATACCCCATTCGAGAAGCTAACCGTAGACTGCTTAGGTACGTTATAATTTAATTACGAGTAAAAAAAAACAGGCTTTAGCAAGGAATATCAATATTTTAATCAATTTCAAAATGTAATTGACAAATCATATCCTAAACAACGAAGAAAAGAAAATAAAAAATACAGTCTAGTAACTGGTAACCTTGTATGACAATTTTCAAGCCGCATGAAAAAATGCTAAGTACCTTAGAATATTTGCGTCTGCTGCCAGAAAGGTCATTACTTGCCCGTGCTCCATAGGGAGAGGAATGGAGACCCTATGATAGCTGTGGTGGGACTCTTTCGTCTCTTACTATGATGACACAGTTCCATAATTTACAAGTACGCGAGTGGGAGTCTTACTACCTTATTACATAGACTAAGGTTTAAAAGTAGCTCCGTCTCATTCTGTGATCCGCATTTAGAAAAGGGTGGATATAGTTTTAGCTAGAGCTGGAGCTCGTAGCACAGTTACTATTGCGCATATCATTCGATCAGCAAAGCTAAGTAATCTTAATCCTACCCAGTAATTAGATGGGTGACCACACGAGCTCCCTCCGATCCTCGGAGAGCACGTTATGCCGTCGGTCTCGGTTGCCAATTTATTATCTTTGGTAATCGTTACAGGTCAGTCGGTAGCCTATAGATTTTCCTCGTTAAACTATAATTATCAGGTGATCAGCCGCATCGGGTTGAACCAAGTGCCGACCCGACAATGTATGGGATAAGGGAGATGATGGATATAGATTAAGCCTGAGCTTGATCTAGTCTTGTTTTAAACCACGTTTTGTAAAAAGCTTGGTACTTTTATAAAGCTGCAGTAACCGCTTATCATTAGGTGGATTTTACGATTAACTACGTTTATTGAATAGTCAGTCCACCGTACTTGTACAGGAGAGGTCATTGGCTATATAACATTGTGCTCACAGTTGAGCTGTATCAAGTAATTGATCACTTTAAACGGATATCCAGATTTGAAATGTATTTTCGTCCAAGTAAAACGGGTTGTTTATTACATCAAAGGAGGCGAAGGCAAAAACCGAGTGTACTGAACACAGTTTTATTGGTGGGGAGAGAAATGAGTTATAGCTTGTGATGTGGAGGGGAATGACTGATTTAGAAATTTGGTTTGTTGTTTAGATGGCTATTTTACTAACGTAATTATTTATGAAAAGCCGTGGTGGCCTTGAGGTTTGAGCTACGCAAGCGACGCAAGTTCGAATCCCAGCGGGGCCTGTGCCAATGAGGTTTTCTAAAAAAACTTATGTACAGTGATTTCACACCACGTGCTTTACGGTGAAGGAAAACATCTTGAGGAAACCTGCATATTGTCTGCATAGTGACCGATTTTAATGGGCCTTTCACTTACGGATCGCTAACGTTACAAGGAGTTACCAATTAATAGTAAACCTAAGTGGCTCCTTTAATTAAGGTTGCGCGGGTGAAACCTATTATCAGAATAAGACCAATGTAATTTATTTACTGTAACGTTAAAAACATAATAAATGTAGAGTTTTAAGAAATGTACATTATTTACCTAATTAACAATTAAAATTAACGCATAGCTTTAGATTACAAAAGGAGAAAAAGATAAAAAATTACAATGTTAAAAAAAAATTTATAATTGAGTTACAACACTTCTTGTCAATAAGTCTTCTTAACGACGCGTGTGCTCACTTATGCAATTTATGTATATAGAAGAGGCCCCGAAGGGGTATGCAGAGGTGTTATAACAACAACACCCACATTTTACCAAATATAATTACGTGCCGACGTGAACTGTCACGTCTCAGGCACTATACGGTATTTGAATTAGTTCTCGGACATATTCAGGTTTCCTTACGATGTTTTCCTTCACCTTAAAGCACGTGGTGTGAAATCACTGTACATAAGTTTTTAGAAATACCCTTTGATACAGGCTCCTTTGGGATTCGAACGTCGCTTGTGCAGCAGGGGATTGTTCCCAATGCCAAAAAAAAAAAAAAGTTTTTTTTTTATTTTGCACTTTTGCTATTGTGTATAACTGTGAGAATTTGTGTCTGGAGCGCGGACTAAGCTATCTACAGTTAAAAAATAATTTTCCTCAGGAACATTATCTCTAGTTCCCAGTAACAATAATTCAACGAACAGTCAGGAGGAAAAAATGACAGCACATTTATCTGTCCCAGCACGGCTGAAAACGACTGAAGCCGACCGGAAGTGGGTCATTAGTACGTAGATTCCTGACGTTTTGGTGGGCAGCCAACGTGACGCGTCTATTTATGTTAAACACACGATAAAAATTATAGTGTTCTATGATTCTATTACTCACGAACGAGTGTTTTTAATAATAACTATCTGTGCAATTTGACAGCGAAATCAAATTAAAAAAATTGTTCTTTATGAGAATCGTATATACTTTCATATGCATTTAGTCGCCACGCAAGCAACGCAAGACCCAATCCCAATGGGGCCTGTACCAATTATATTTTAAAAAAAAATTATGTACAGAGATTTCACATCACGTGCTTTACGGTGAAGGAAAACCTCGTGAGGAAACCTGCATATTTCAGAGAAGTAATTCAAAGACGTATGTATAGTGCCTGAGACGGCGATGGACTCACCCTCTGTCACGTTGGCACTTAATCATATTCGGTGAAATGTAGGTGCTGGGGTTACAACACCTCTGCTTACCCCTTCGGGGACCCTTCTGGGATGGCGTGAGCATATTTTTTTTTATGCATTTTGTGAAAAGCTTTTAATTTGAAATTACAAACAGACACTTCAATTTTATTTATAGATATTAGTGGTCGCAAGTGGTGGAGAGAAGAAGCGATTGATGGATTGTGTTAAAGATCATTCACTCCCGCAGATATGACGGCTGATATAATGGAAAAGAAGGCCACATTGCGCCTACCACTGATAACATGGGATAAGGGCAGAACGATAATAATGAAGTGCGGATAATAATGCGGAGTTTATTTCTAGATTTTTTAATTTAAAAAAAAATGGTTTTCCCCGTAGTGGTAGTAGGGTCCCCAAAGAGATAAACAGAGGTGTTGTAACAACCACACCCACATTTCACCGAATATAATATAATAATAATACCCGAAATCGGGTCGCCAAAAATCCAAATTTTTTTCGTCAGTTTAAAAGTAAGTCGCATTTACCTAATTGGACTATAATATCGGGCTTTGAGCCAAATCAACTCGTGTTTCCAGTAATATATGAGGTAATACGCGGTTTTAAAAGTCCTAGAAATAATGATGTTAGCTTTAAACGTACTAATGATGCTTGACATAAGTCTCCAGAAATATGATGATGCGTGATGTGACAGCTTCGAATATTTTGGGTCGGTTTTACCTTTATATAATACATACATCCCTTCATACAACGATTTCTGAAGGGGAAGGCAATGGTATGTATAGGACGTTCGATAACTGGAACATGGTCCTTCGAGCCGACTAGGCAAATAATAAGTATAAACTGGACACATTTCTAAAAAAAATAAAAATCATGTTATGGTCTGCTCCCTGAATATGATTCTATATTTAGGGTGTTTTACGTTGTGGCCCGAAAAAAATTAGTGCCAAAAAGATACGTGCTGCATAAAAAAAAAACAATTTTCGAGTTTTTTTTCTGGGACTGCCTATCGATATGTAACGGCTAATCTTCGAAACGGCTGAACCGATTTTAACGGGACTTTCACTGGCAGATAGCAAATTTTATATGGATAAACTAAGTAGAGTATTTTTATTAAAAAAAAAAACATTAGAACAAAGATAGGGTAGAAATTATCAACTGCCCAGCTATATATATATATAAATATTTTTTACTATAGGTAAACCTACCTACTTTTATCGTCAAATTCCTATGTATGTAGACTAGTTACCAAAATTCCGGTGTGCACGTATTGTGTATAATTTTATGTGATATATTTTACGACCGATGAATCAATCAGATCTAACGTGGGGGGATTATCGGATGTGTATAGTGTACTCGTGACAGCAGTATTATTTAACAGACGAAGAGTTTTAGTTTTTTTATTCTGTGAGTTTAATAAGTGACTTGCTAAGTCCCGTGACTTCACTAATAGCCAGGGTCTATGAATATGGCTATAGTATCCCCTGCCTGTCGTAAGAGGCGACTAAAAGGGGGCCGGAGGGCCTGCTGGCGGTGGTCAGGGTGGGAGCTTTGACCACCGAGCCGAGGGCCCGGGAAGGTGGCAGCGCGACGTGGCTCGCGCTGCCTTGCACAGCGAGGTCTTTAGGGGCGGCACCACAGCTGCCCCGAGGATGTGCCCCGGCAAAGTGTGGGGGGACACCGGTGCGTTCTATCAGAGTACCCGGAGTCCCTCCTGAGCACTGAGGATGGCCACCGGGGGAGTTTTAGTGCGGTAAGAATCCCACATACCCCGATCTGCCTCTCCCAGGGCGGTCGGGGCCCTTTTGAAGGTTTCCCCCAAGTCCCCAGCTTCCACCCACTAGTCAGGGTCTAAGAATATGGCTATGGTATCCCGGGTCTACGGGTATTTTTCCCCCGTAGACCCACTACTCCTCAGTGGGACTACAGGTAATTAAAGCAAAACTTTATTTTATTATATTAGTAGGTTGTACATACCTAATTAAAAGTTAGATTATTACAATCTCTTTGCACTTCACGGTTTATGCGTTGTGTCATTACGTATGTCATTTCAAAGTCACCAAGTCAAGATTTTCTAATAATTCTCTCAATAGCAGTGAGACCACGGTTAATATCTCTTCCTATCATTTGTCCCTAACACATCCACGTTATGACTATTGATGTAACAAGTTTTGATCTTTATAGTTCCACGAAGCGAACCGGTAATCGTATCAAATAATTTATTTTACGATGCGTCGAATCATAGACCGTTCACGCCTACATTGTTTGTTGTTTTCAAAATCTATGTGATGTGTGTTTACAAAGAACACTTCCGATTTAAAGCTTGTGAGTGTGAGAGTGACTAGCAGAAATATTCAAGACTGGCTGTGCCCGTGGTTTTTCCCGCGTGGAGTTATGTTTTTTTAAATAAAAGTAGCCTATGTTTCTCCTCGTAACATAAGCTATCTGCCAGTGAAAGTCCCGTTAAAATCGGTTCAGCTGCTTAGGAGATCAGCAGGATCAAACAGACAAGCAGGAAAAGCTTTTTTTTTAATTTATATACTTTCATTAATTATGTATTTAGTGAAAAGATGTTGTTTTGTAAATACAAACAGACACTTCAACTTTATTTATCTGTATGGATGGAAGTATAGATTAGTTTCCGTTCGTGGCTTTGCTCGTGTGTTACAGATACTTTAATACCTTATTTACTTCGATTAATAATATAGCCTATTACTCAGCGTTAAATTTGTGAAAGAATTATGAAATCGGTTAATTTTGTAAGTTTATCCTTCAATAAAATAAACATATTTACACAATACAATTTTGTTAATGTAGTAGTGTATTATTCTGTACATACTCAAGTATTTTTCTATGTTATGTATTTTGAATTTTGAAATATAGTTACTATTATTTACTTAATCAGCTTTGTAAAAAAATATTTTCAACAATATGTAATTTATATTATTCTATACAACTACATAACTACCAACCTAATAAAATAGGTATATCATGATTAAGAAATACATGATGAAATTATGATGATATAGAAAAGACACTGAGCATAGCTCGTTCTATTCCTTTAATGAAGTAATAGTACGACATACACTCGACGCCTACATAAGATCTAGAATTCTAGACCAAAATGTAGGCAACACAGTGACATCTGTCACAAACATTAATAAACCTTGACCGAGTACAGAGGGCGTTGACATTGCGCCCGCGCTGCGAACTCGATAGACGCAATAAACTGAAATTACGCGAGAGTACGATTTACGAGTTTTTTTTTATATACGATGTCGCACTAGTGCGTAGTGGACTAGTTTTCGTATAAAACTCGCAGACATGTTAAAATGCCGTAAAAATACTCTCCTACTTACAGTTCATGCGATTTTTTTAAATAAATTAATATGGTCACGCCACATTTCACCGAATATGATAAGTGCTAACGACATAGGGTGAGTCCATCGCGGTCTTAGGCACTATACAAACCTCCTAGACATGTACAGGTTTCCTCCTGTTTTCCTTCACCGTAAAACACGTGGTGTGAAATGACTGCACATAAGTTTTTAGAAAACTCATCAACTCAAGCCCCGCTGTGATTCGAACTTGCGTCGCTTACGTAGCAGGTGACTGCTCAAACCTCGAGGCTACCACGGCTCTTTGGTTTTTTTTAGTTTTAGTAGTCATATAACATATATAAATCTGTCACACAGCTGAACCTTAATGGTGATAAGAGCTCATGATCAAGTCGCTGGAGAATGATCTGAAGATCTCTTGATCTCGTGCCAATCTCATTAACCCAGAGTTACGCAGGGGAATCAATACTCATAAATTAAATTGAAGTGTCTGTTTTTTTCACTAAAGGCATATTTAAGTATATACTGTAAGTATTTCTTTAAAATAAAAAGCTATTTGTATTTTTTTTTCGATATCTGTCTAGCTAAAGTCACGCGGTTTCACCCGCGTATTTCCCATTCCCGTGGGCGTACGGAGATAAAATAATGTTACTCGCTGATGATGTAGCTTTCCAATGGTGAAAGAATTTTTGAAATCGACACATTAGTTTTTGAGTTTATTCATGACAAACATACACACAAAAATACAAATCTTTCCTCTTTATAATAGTAGTGTAATGAATCAAATTATCGCCATAATTAATTCTACGCAGGCATAACCGCCAGGCATAGCTAGTTGAACATTGTCCATGAGCTTACGATTCTTAAATTATTTATTTTGTATTCTTAAAATTATATATTATTTTTTAAAAGAGTAATTACTGAGTTTCTTGCCAGGTTCTTCTCAGTAAAAGCAACCTTCCGAACCTGGCGGTAGCATGTATAATCCTGTATAATTATGTCATTCTGACGATTTGAAAGTACTTTGTAGAAAGTCTAATCGAATAAAGATACTTTTGACTTTGACTTTGACTTTTGAAAGTATGGTTGCAATTTGCATCCAGTATTTGACGTAAACCTGTGAATAAGCTGTGAGAAGTTTTTCTGGTGATGACATCATGTTGTAAAATGTTTTTTGGCACAGTTTCGTAAATATTCTTTCATTCCAAATACTTTCAGTGCACTTAATAATTGATACATACATATGCTCACGCCTGTATTCCCCGAAGGGGTAGGCAGAAGTGTTGTAATCACAACACCCACTTTTCACCGAACATGATTAAGTGCCAACGTGATAGATGGTGAGTCTATCGCCGTCCCAGGCACTATCCATACGTCTTTGAATTACTTCTTAGACATATGCAGGTTTCCTCACGATGTTTTTCTTCACCGTAAAGCACGTGGTGTGAAATCACTGTACATAAGTTTTTAGAAAAACTCATTGGTCCAGTTCCCGTTGGGATTCGATCTTGCGTTGGTTGTGTAGCAGATGACTGCTCAAACCACAAGGCCACAACGGCATAATAATTGAAACTTTAATTTTTTTTTTCCATAGACGAGCTGAAGCCAGTAAAACAAATATGTTTGACGAAGAAAAAACAGGTCAAAACGAACGTAGTGTATAGAACCGTATAGGAAAAAAAATATGATGATTATTCCTCTGTTAACTTTGCTAAAATATAAATAAATACATGATTGTCTTGTCTCTTACGTGAATACAAAAATTCGAAAGGGATTCACAATCAAGTTACGCTCCACGATTCTGTAATAACACATGAGATTGTTTCAAAACTTAAATATAATTTGTATTAAAGTAGCGCATAATAAGGTATATTTTTATAAGTAACTCATGCACTTACTCAGTATGACGTCACGCGGTTTCAGCCGCGTAGTTCCCGTTCTCAAGGCAATACGGTGATATAATATAGCTTATATTAATCAGTGGAAATCATCATATCCCTGGCCTTATCCCATACATTTTTGGGGTCGGCACTTGATTCAACCCGATGTGGCTGATCACCTGATTTTTATACGAAGCGACTGCCATCTGACCTGCGCAACCCCTTTTAGGAAAATCTGTGATCTGGGTTAAACCAGTTGTCAGACTATTTTAGGCCTCAACTGACCTGTAACGATTTCCAAAGATGATAAATTGGCAACCGGGACCGACGGCTTAACGTGCTCTCCGATGCACCTATTATCAGTGGTAATGTAGCATTCTAATGGTGAAATAATTTTTAGAATCGTTTTAGTATTTTTTGAGTTAATTCGTTACAAACATACATACCTTTCCTCTGTATAATATTAGTATAGAAGGCAAATGCAATTGTTTTAAAGATGGTTCATGTAATTACTAGTTTTTTTACGTAATTTGAGTTAGCGTCTATTGCGAATAAGAGGAAAAATATAGTTGATAATTATTGTTATAAAAAATCAAATTTGTTTTGACTACCCAATTTGCAACTAGCCCTATAAAATTGTAGGTATCGTAATAAACATGTTCCTTCATAAAACCGCAAGATTATTAATCGGTTCAACGACCTCATGATATACTTACATTGAATTGACACAAAAAAGATAAGAAATATGCATGAAATCATCAATTAGAATAATAAAGTATGATACATTTTAGTAACGCGTACAATTTTATTGTATGAATTTGAATAGGTATTATTTAGGACGGAAGGTTGGTTGGTAATTACTTGAAAATTATTCTTGGGCAACTAGTACAGTCATGCACAGTGTGGTTTGAATCCCTTTCACTTTTTCTTTTCAATATCGACAGGTTATCGGAATTATGTGAATAATATTAGATGTTTGAGTATATTTACAGAAAATTATTATTACCTGGTATGTTTTTTTTTTATTTTATTTCACACTGTCTGCTACTGTTTTTGATTTTAGATGATTAATGTAGGCTATTTTTTATCCCCGTACTCCCACGGGAACGAGAACTACGCGGGTGAAACCACGTGACGTCCGCTAGTTAATCATAACATCTTTATGATGGCACCGAGAATCGATTCCCGAAAAATTAACCATTACATGTGAACAAAAAAATATCGATTTAAATCAGTATTGTATAAAAATACAAATGCAAAATTATTAATTCATTAAGAAAGTTGTTTAATGAATATATAAATGTGTCCAAGCGTAGTAATTTCACACATTTAACACGCGGTTTCACCTGCGTAGTTCTCGTTCCCGAGAAAGCACGGAGATAAAATATAGCTTATATTATCAGTGATAATGGAGTATTTAAATGTTGACAGAATTTTTCAAATTGGTCCAGTAATATTAAGTCAATTCATTAAAAAAAACGTTATAAATCTTTCCTCTTTATAACATTAGTATAGACTAGTATAAATTGGGAGCCCAATGAAGTGCGTAAATGTAACATTACGCGGGCTTGTATTCCATAACATACTATTAATGATGTTAACATTACCCTAGTGATCAGCAACATTACCCCCAAAGCTCCATAAATCCAAAGCCCGTATTACGATACGCTGAACAATTTCAAAAATGTCAGCGGAATCATACACGACACCATCCTTGGATTGAACATAACAAGTACATTTTCCACGCGTATAATTCCATCTAATTACATCCACCCTTACCCCATTTATACCTTACCCTTCCGCGTTTATATCTTACCCTTTAATTAACGTGAAACGGGGAATATACTGATTTTACTGCGATGAATTATTTCATTTCGGTAAGCGTGTGTTGCTGAATGCAATTGCTTTTAGAAATCTGATTACACTGGTTCGATTCCTGCACGTGTTTTGGGTGTAAGTATTTACCATGACATCATACGATCCCATCATATATCCCCCATGGAATAAAGGCGAGGGGCCTTTATTCCATGGGGGTAGGCAGAGACCACCGTCTGCCACATGCTACGATCCTTGCATACTTTTTTCGCTAAATCCAAATTCATGCATCTCTTCATACATTTTTGCCATTTACCATGACAATTTTTTATTAGTTCTGGATGTCAAAATAAAGGTTACCTTAAGGACTGCACTTCATTGTGTGTCGGTCTGTTTATCAAGACTCCAAAGGGACTGAAAACTCCATTAAGCTAGACTGATGAAATTTAAAAGCAACGTATAGTACACGTAAGAAGAAGAAATCTGAAAACCATTTGGGAGATAGATATTTTAGTTCCTAAGTAACAGATGAGGACGCACCATCGCCGTTAGAAGTTTTTGAACTGAATTTCTTCTCATACATATATATATACAGGTTCCTTCAAAGATTTTCTACAAAAACTCATTGGCAGAGACAGACTGGTGAGATTGGAGGTTGGGTCATTTGCTTGGCAGGCGACTAATCAGATCACTCGATTACCACGGACTTTATAAATATTCCAATATTATTATATAAGTAGGTATAATAATGATGTAGTAATTTTCTACAGGTATCAAATTCAGATTTCTGAATTTGATACCAACGAATAGTCTAAGCCGATTCTAGAGAGAAACAGGAAGAATCCTAGAAGAAACAAGAAACGGGTTCTGGAGACATGAAATTTTAAGATCTTGGTGAGGTGATTTTTTAAGGATATTTCCTCAAATAAAGATTTCGGAATTCCAGCTCTAAAAAGGTAGGAGTTTAAAGTTTCCGAAATCCTGCTCTCACGCATGCGAAGCTGCAGACGGATGCTAATATTAAATTATAACATTTAATATGTATGGCTTCTTTAAAAATATAATAGAAGGAAAGGTAGAAGGGAAGAGAGGAAGGGGAAGACCAAGGATAACATACATGAGACAAGTTTAAAAAAGGTGTCTGGTGTATAAGGAGATCAAAGAGATGGTACTGGACAGAGACGAATGGAGAGAGTTGCATCGGTTACACCGACAACAGTTATTACTATTAAATTTATGATAATTAATATGTATGGTGACACTGTTTCTACTTACTAACAGTGCCTTAACCGCCGGAAATATGCTTACCTTTTTCCAAGACACATACTTTTTGCGGTGTTTGCGGTTGAAACTCTATGACGTTGTCGTCCGGATGTTCACTAGCATATAAAAAACTTGGCGCCGTCTTTTTGAGGCCTCTCATAACGTGTTTAGCTTGAAGATTCAATATCGCAGTGCATGATGCTTGCCATCTTGGTATTGATTTTAGGGAAGGCTTATCCACCCACGCTTTCACTCTTGTGTTAAGGAATTCTATGATATTTTTGTACTAAAAAAATATGTCAAAATTTCATGATGATCGCTTAAGTACTTTAGGCGTGAAAGCGTTACAAGCATCAGATTGTATTCCTTCACCCAAAATCCTAAATGGAACTGTATGTTGTATTGTACGAGAATTCTGTGTCAGTCAGTTATGACAGCAATATATTGTTGTAATAAAATTGTAACACTTTTCCTCGCGTCTATCCACAACACAAATCGGTGGCTCGGAATATTTAAATTAAGTGTAATGACAGTCATCAGCGACCACATCTCGTTTGGTTCATTTGAGAAATTGTATTGCCATGTACAAAATTGTATTACATGTATAAAACTGTGTAAAATAACTCAGTGTTGTGGTAACACTCTATTTCCGAATGTTGCCAAATTAGGCTTTTTGTTTGAATGAAATGGGGTTGAAATAACTTCATCGCAAAGTTTTATAGGGTTGGTTACTCCGGTCTCACGGGTCTGTAAGTTTTTCTTTAAACTTAAGTACATAGATTTCACACCAGCTTTGTGGTGAAGGAAAACGTTGTGAGAAAACCTGCACATGTCTGAAATTTAACCGTATTATCCATATACATACTTAATCGTACATCCATATAGGTAAAAGAAGTACCTGTTTATAATTCCAAAATAACAGCTTCACCCTGGCCTTATACCACTCGTTGTTGGGACGACACTTGGTTCATCCCGATGTGGCTGATCACCTGATTTTTATACGAAGTGACTGCTATCTGACCTTCGCAACCCCTTTAAAGAGGAAAATCTGTGATCTAACCAGCTTTCAGACTATTTTAGACCCCTGACTGACCTGTAATGATTAATAGGCAACTGGAACCGACGGTAACGTGTTCTCCAGGGCACGGAGGAAACTCGGGCGGTCACCCATCCAATTTCTGGCTAGCGTTAGGATTGCTTCGCTGATCGAATTATATACGCAATAGCAACGGTGCCACGAGCTCCTTAGGTGTGAGGGGTGAGATTATGTATCTTTGTACTTATAACTGTGGACTACTAACAAGAAGTTGATTTACAAGGAAAAACCTCTCTAGATTCTGATGTATGTATTACTGAAGATATTTTATACGGCGCAGGAGACAATGTTAATAAATCAATATTCAAGTTCCGTATATACGGCGCAGTAAAGAGACATACGAAAAGGGTACCGTAAATATTTGCCAAAGAAACAATATTATTTTCGCTCGCAGTACCGGAGAGCGTGCAATTTGTTAGCGATATGGGTCCGACGGGTGTAGATTAGATACCGCGCAGAAGTGCCACAGCAACTCTTTAAGCAACCTATTTTTGTACCAATGATAGAAACAAGAAACATGCTCACGCCATCCCAGAAGGGTCCCCGAAGAGGTAAGCAGAGGTATTGTAATTAAACCCACATTTCACCGAATATGATCAAGTGCCAGCGTGACAGAGGGTGAGTCCATCGCCGTCTCAGGCACTATACATACGTCTTCGAATAACTTCTCAGACATATGCAGGTTTCCTCACGATGTTTTCCTTCACCGTAAAGCACGTGGTGTGAAATAACTGTACATAAGTTTTTAGAAAAACTCATTGGTACAGGCCCCGCTGGGATTCGAACTTGCGTCGCTTGCGTAGCAGGCGACTGCTCTAACCCCAAGGCCACCACGGCTCTCTGTACCAATGATTTTTAGTGTTATAGCAGTGTGTACATTGCAATAATGTTTTAACAATTAATTCAAATTTTTACATTGCCAGTAAAAAAAAATAGACATCAAATATAATAAATATCTCATGTTTTATGATTAACTTTTTATTGAAATTATTCAAAACAAAGTTATCTTATTGTTTTTTTTTGAGTTAACACTTCTAAAATAACATAAGTAGGAAGTTAGAAGCTCTCGAGAAATTGTTCTACTGCCGTAGACTTCGGATTCGTTGGGCCCAGAGGGGAACTACGGAATTATTTCGACGCGTCGAGAAATCCAGAGAATCATGACTAATATTTTGAGAAGAAAAGCATATCTTGAACATATGCTAGGACATGAGCTCTTTTATCTTCTCTAGAATATAGCGATGGATAAAATTGAGGGGGAAGGCCTGATGGAAGTAGGAATTTTTCATAGCTCCGGAAACTATGCGAATGGATAGAGATAAACAGCGTGGAAGAATTGTTTTAGCAGTCAATTAAATTTGGAAAAATTCGCATAGCTGACGGCCTATCTTCATTACAAAAACATGAAGAAGAAAAATTAATTAAAAAAAAATAGTTTTGTTATACATGTTCTTTAAGAACCGTGGTGTCCTTGGGGTTTGAGCAATTAACTACTAAGCAAGCGACGGAAGTTCGTATCCCAGCACTGACTGTAACAATGAGTATTTCTAAAAATCTTATGTACAGTGACATCACACCACATACTTTACGGTGAAGGAAAACATCGTAAAAAACTTGTACATGACTGAGAAGTAATTCAAGGACGTATGTAGTGCCTGAGACGGCGATGGACTCACCCTCTGTCATGTTCGTACTAAATCATATTCGATGAAATGTTGTAATAACAACACCTCTGCTTACCTGCTTACCCCTACGTAACGTACGTAAACCTATGGGATAGCTAGAGGATATTATTTTTTATTTTTATGTTCCTTTTAGATTCTAATGTTGTCACAAGTTGTCACACCATGATGCTGTCGCTAGGCATGGACAACCGAAAAATTCCTTTCTGCCATGAAACTACTCTTTGTCCATTTGTCAACAACTCAGATCACGTAGGCTCCGACCGACCACCGTAAGCTCGGTTAGAGCGATGCATAAAAACTAAGCTTTGCTTTCAACTTTGAAATTCAAATACAAAATATACCGATACTGTTCGCCAATACGTCTAGGTTTGTATCGGTTTTTGGAACGTGATAAATACGAAAGAGATGAAAGCTTCTAACTGGTTTATTTTAAGCCAATAACAAAGTATAAATTATATGCTTACCTACCAGGATGGAAACTAGGCTTAATTTTTGAATCGAGAGCGATTGTTCCTATGGACGTTAGGGTAGTCACTCTTACCCCTTTATCACAAAACATGGTTGAAACGACGACTAGACTAAATATTTATCCCTTTTTAGACCCGTATCCCAGAAAGAGATGGAGCTACTTTTATACCAAGGCTTAGTCTATGTTTCAACAAGATGCTTTAGGTTAAAAACCTTTAGGTTTTGAAATTTACTTATAATTTTACTGCCTGAGTAATAGATATATATTTTTTGAAGTATTGAAATATGTCAGTGAAATACGTGAATAAGGAATACGAGATCAGACAAGACATGACACTCTTAATGATAGCACCGCCAGTGCTTAAAATCTCGTAGATGTGGTGTCGAAAATTTTTTTGTTACCAAACTGTTTATATTTATACTGTAGGCCTTCATTGGTTTAAGAAGAGCGTATTAAGAACGTATGGGCTTCGACGTCACATTTTTGTATCTTAAATATATGCTCACGCCACCCCAGAAGGGTCCCCGTAGGGCTCAGCAGAGGTGTTGTAACAACACCTACATTTCACCGAATATGATCAAGTGCCAACGTGACAGGCACTATACATACGTCTTTGAATTACTTCACAGACATATGCAGATTTCCTCACGATGTTTTCCTTTACTGTAAAGCACGTGGTGTGAAATAACTGTACATAGGTTTCTTAGAAAAACTCATTGGTACAGGCCCCGCTGGGATTCGAACTTGCGTCGCTTACGTAGCAGGCGACTGCTATAACCCCAAGGCCACCACGGCTATTGTATCGTAAAACATCGTAAAAGCTAAGAAGATTGTAATACAAGCTGCTTAAACGATCATAGTTGACCCCTGTGCCACTGACGTGAGGTAGGCCTTATAAACCTTATATTAACTTATAATATCCATTGGAAACAAAAGTACGCATTACAATATAAAAATATATGGTTCACTTTAATAGTAACACATCTAGGTTGCCAATTATCCAATATTACGCGCAATTTCCATTGAAATTATTTATCATTTCTTTGAAAGTTATTGTAGATTGTAGAATAGAATTCATATTACTGTGAAGTGAAAATGTATTTGATATTAATTCCTCAATTCAATTCAAAATATCTTTATTCGATTAGACTTTTTACAAAGTACTTTCAAATCGTCAGAAAGACACGATTACATAGGATTATACATGCTACCGCCAGGTTCGGAAGGTTGCTTTTACTGAGAAGAACCTGGCAAGAAACTCAGTACCTAATTACTCTTTTCAAATCTACACTAATACTATAAAGAGGATAGAATTGTATATACGTATGTTTGTAACGAATTGGCACAAAAAGTACTGACCAAATTTAAAATTCTTTCTCCATTTGAATGCTACATTATCACTGATTAACATAGGCTATATTTTATCCCCGTACTCCCACGGGAACGGAAACTATGCGGGTGAAACCGCGTGACGTTTGCTTGAATTATATAATTTTAAATATACAAAATAAAGCACATGACAAATGTAAGCCTATGGACACAATTCCAAAGCACAAAAGTCGATGCAAAACAAAAAAATAATAATTAAAATTGGGTACTTGCTCCTCCTCATTCGAGCAGCATCTAGTTTTAAACAAAAGATCATCTTATATCTTAAAAGGGATCTGTATTTGATAAAAGTATTATTTCTGAAAGCAACGTATTAATTAAAAACATGTTCTTGAAATTGGCAAGCCCAAACGGAAAATCATTGTGTGAAAATGTACACTCGGAGTAAAAGATGCTCTCCAAAAGTTTGTCGCAGCGTCGTAAATTCTCATTAATTCACTGTGAAGGGGAAAAATATACTTATTTGGAACAATACACAGCTTTATAAATATATCATTGCGATAATTGAGATTAAAATTCTTAGCGTCTTCTGTTTTGCAAGGTGAAATGAATTTACATACATACATATGCTCACGCCTGTATCCCATGGGGGTAGGCAGAGACCACCGTCTGCCACATGCTACGATCCTTACATACTTCTTTCGCTTCATCCACATTCATGCATCTCTTCATACACTTTCTTCGGTTACGAGTGCTCCGAATTTGACCTTTCTGAAAAATACTATTAATTTGTACATAGTAGTTGTTCCTTGGATGCCCTCTACCGACACTTCCGGTCACATTCGCTCTATAAATTTCTTTCGTTAATCGCCTTTGAAATGAATTTAAAATGATATTATTAAGATATAATTTTATTTTCTGATATATTAACAAGCCATCAGTAAAGTTAATGATATTTTTTCGTAAAAATATATTAGGAAACTGATTAAATCTTCAATTACAAAAATAATGGAATTTTCAATCGATGAAATTATAGTTTGAAAGCTTCAATTCATTATGATATTACATGCGCATAAAGATATATACGAGGAGCTCGTGGCACAAATGCTATTGCGCATATCATTCGATCAGCAGAGTTAAACTACCAGTCAGATGGTAGTCGCTTCGTATAAATATCAGGTGATCAGCCACATCGGGTAAAATCAAGGGCCGACCCCAATAATGTATCGGAGAAGGCCGGGATCAGAAATATGCACAAGAGAATATATTTCAAACAGATTTTTTTTACATAATTGATCGCTACTTATCAAATATTACTGATTCGTTGTTTTTCTTTAAAATTTAAGTCGTAAAATGTATCAATGTAAACATTGGTGCTCCATTTGTTGGCAAACACAGGTTAAACATTGTGTTAATGAGTTGTAAACAACGTAATAATTGTCTTGAGGACAATTTGACCTGATCCGAATTGCGTTGCACAAATTATGCCAAACATATAGCACTGAAAACAGTCCTCGGTGAAATATTGAGACAAATTACATAAAAAAAACATAATACTTCACCATCATCGCCCTGGCCTTATCCCATACATTGTTAGGATCGGCACTTGATTCAACCCGATGTGTCAGCCACCTGATTTTTATACGAAGCGACTGCCATCTGACCTTCGCAACCCCTTTGACGAGGAAAATCTATGATCTGGGCTACACCAGTTGTCAGACTATTTTATGCCTCCGACCGACCTGTAACGACTGCCAATGATAAATTGGCAACCGGGACCGACGGCTTAACGTGCTCTCCGAGGCACGGAGGGAACTCGGGCGGTCACCCATCCAATTACTGGCTAGGCTTAGGGTTGTTTAACTTCGCTGATCGAATCATATGCGCAATAGCAACTGTGCCACGAGTTCCTCAATAAAAAATAAGTCAACAGTACAACAATAAATTGGAACCCAGTTGGTAAAATTATCTTCTACGCCTTAACGAGATGACTAGATTAATAAAAAAACATCAGATGGTGACGGAAAACATCGTGAGGAAACCAGAATATGTCCGAGAAGTAATTCAAAGACGTATGTATACTAACTAAGACGGCGATGGACTCACCCTCTGTCACGTTGGCACTTAATCATATTCGGCGAAATGTGGGTGTTGTTGTAACAACACCTCTGCTTACCCCTTCGGGGACCCTTCTGGGATGGCGTGAACATATATTTTAAACAACAATTAAAAGCAGCTACCCAGTCCACAAGCAAATTACAGTATAAAGCCAGAACGGCTTATAGATGGACTGACTCATCTGGAATTCAAGGCGAGACTCTAGACATATCTTAAAATACATAATCAGATCATTCTTAATGTATTGTTACCTAAAATCGGTGACCTAAAACAATATTTTCGAGAACTTCAAGTACTCCGACCCAAATATGTGACATTGACATCAGCGGTCCGAATACGTTACCTTGAGGATCTCCGCGCAACATATTGACCATATGTCACGTATGACCGCCAAATTCGTCAGTTTGTACATATTTATCACTAATTTGTCTCTCTGTTGTATCAGACCTCGGCTATCATGTAATAGGATTTACGGAATATGTGCTGAAAAGATTAAAATGTCACAATACATTGTGTCCGAACGTAGCGAATGCGTGATGTGAATTTGCAATAAATTAGTTGTAATGGCTGCAAATGCTTGATAGAGTTACTTGCATAATATATTTATATTTTAGCACACTGTATCTGTGATAAAATTATTCTATGGTATGCAGGATTTGATATAATATATTTTTCTGACAGCTGTGACCTACTATCATAGAATTAGAGGCTTTTGAAAGAGAGTTTATTTTATCGCGATAATCTACAATATAGCAATTAGTACTAATTATAAAATTGGTTAATTACGCATAAGTTAGTTATCTTAGAATTTAAAACGTTTTTCCATTGATTTGTATTTCTATAAAATATAGTATGTTTTTTAAATGCGAATCAAAGCGAAATTTGATAACTCCTTGAGGATATCGATAGGGATCAATTTTGGTGTCTTATATTTACCTTTGAGACCATACAATCTACACAATGGAGTGGACCAGGAGGAATACGAAATGTAGGCAAACCAATCAGACGGTGGGCTGATGATATCAAGGAAAAAGCAGGGAAAGATTGGTTGATTCTAGGTAAAGACAGAGTGGCATGGAAAGAGATGGAGGAGGCCTGCACCCAAGGAGGGGTCCATATTCTTATGAAATAAAGAATATACCACAACTTACTAACCATTAGATTTAAGCTAAAAATACCAACAACATTTGATTTGTAACATCAGGGATGTGGAAATAAAGAGGCTTTATTATTATTATTATTATATTATTATATTTACCTACCTTTTTTACTTATCTAACTTTATTTTCATTAAACATTTAAGTTGTTATATTTAGAGAAAAATCACTTTTAGAAATTCCTACCTTACATTACAATATGTTAAACAATTTCTGGGTACTTAAAGATGTAAATAACTAACGTAGGTAACCTAATTATCTTATTTAAACTAAGTGGACGCGATTATATCGAACTTAACTTCATAAAATAAAATGTCATTAGATGCGACCATATATATGTAGCCGTAACGCACCTCTTTTACTGAAATGATTCGGATTTCATAAATATTGTAAAAGAGAGTTTTGACAAGCTGTCAGAACGACTGAAGGAAAAAATAGATTTATACTTTTTTTTTTTTTATTACTACATATACAAAATGCTCACGCCATCCCAGAATGATCCCCGAGGAGCTAAGCAGAGGTGCTGTAACAACAACACCCACATTTCACATGTTTCAGTTACTTCTCAGATATTATGAAGAAACCCACAATGATTTCCTTCACAGCAAAGCACATGGTGTGAAATCACTGCACATAAGTTTTTAGAAAAACTCATTACGACAGGCCCCGCTGGGAATCGAACTTGCCACCACGGCTCTTAGATGCGATCACTCGATCTGGGTACGCGGTTCCAGTTAGCTAGTGGTCCCAGTCGGTATCATCAATAGGCTACAGATATCTGCTATTTAAAATTTATTCATTTTCATATTTCGCATGATGACGTAAAGACACAAACCGACCTCCATACCTCATTATTCCTACATCTTTATTATATCCATAAAAATGTTTAAGTGATTTAAGACTCATGTCTTCAATAATATGGCTCTTTCTACTTTGGCACGCTATACGCCTATAATAACAGCCTATTTCCATAGATAATTGCAACGGGAACGTCAAGTGTGCATTTTCCCTCGCTTTAGCTGAATGCACGGACCTGGTATTTATATAATTCACTTTGATGGTAGCTACAAATTTTGATCTGAATTTTTTAGCGCACCTCGAAGCGGAATGTTTCATTTAAGTTTCTTACAAAATATATATTAATGACCCCGTAACGATTACTCATAATTGTTAAAGATAGAGCTTTAAGAGAAGTAGGGGTTTCCCGTTCGAAATTCTGAACTGCTTGACAGGGGATTGTACCACCACCGTACAGAAGATCGCAGCCAAATAATGCTGCCTTAGAGAAGTGTTGTCTTCCTGCGGTGAGAAAGGTCGCCAGTGCTTGCGTCACTGCTAAGGATCATGACTCCTTTTTAAATTTTCCAAGATTTGTCTCGATTTTTGATGATTTGCCGCTTAATGGGTTGCGACGCTGATAGATGCATTTAATTCTGATACCTGGTCCGTCCAACGCCTCCGGCCTCTTGGTTCATTGCCTTCTATTTTTCCCGTTGCTATTAGATGTTCCAAGTTATTAGAACCTTTCCGGGCAATGTGGCCGAAAAGCACGATGCGCTGCAGGCAAATTTTAAGTTCTTGCAGCACCGATATATTAGTGCGATGGACTGTCCAAGATATCCCCAGCATCCGCTGCCAGCACCACAATTCAAAGGCATCGAATCTTTGTCTCTTGCCTGCTCTTACAGTCCATGTTTCTGACACAGCAATTCCATCGTGTATAAGGTGGTCAATGCGTTACTGGTGTTGGTAATGTTCATAGGCTGCTGAAGCCGCTTACCATCAGGCGGACTGTATGCTTGTTTAAAAAAAAAAAGAGAATATTTGCCTTCACCGTAAAGCTCTTGGTGTGACATCACTGAAATATTCTTTTTTATAAATCTCTTATGCGTAGACCGTACAGATGAGGGCGTGTTGAAAGTTATTTTACATTGTTCCAATATCACCCTTACTATCAATCGATAAATTTTACGGAATCTAAATTATAAACAAGTTAACACACCCATTAAGGTAATAAAACTGAGATAAACGATACATTAGCGGCGCGTTATCTCTGAGAGTAAACAGCCGTATTTGGAGATGCAGTACCATAAACTTGGACTCATACATGATAACGTGGTAAGAAAACTAACTATTGTACTCAGGACTTTTACTAATTAGTACCATTAGTATTAATTATATTATTATTGTGCCAAGGAAGGTAGTTTAATTATCCATACATAAACATAATTTATTACGAAATATATATAATATATATAAATTATAATTTATTGCGAAAAGAGTAATGAAGTATGAGTTTTAGAGATTTTTGAAAACGTATATTTTACATCTACATATATACATATGCTCACGCCTGTATTCCCCGAAGGGGAAGGCAGAGGTGTTGCAATCACAACACCCACTTTTCACCGAAGATGATTAAGTGCCAGCGTGACAGATGGTGAGTCCATCGCCGTCTCATACACTTTACATACGTCATTGAATTATTTCCCAGAAATATGCAGGTTTTCTCACGATCTTTCCTTCACCGTAAAGCACGTGGTGTAAAATCACTGTACATAAGTTTTTTGGAAAAACTCATTGGTTCAGGCCCCGCTGGGATTCGAGCTTTTACGTCTAATTTTAGAAATTTGGCTTAGATTAAAAACTGCTTAATAACTTCATATCTACATCTAAACAGATACACAAATTGAAGTGTCTGTTTGTATTACCAAAATAATAGCTATTCACTAAATGATTTCACTGACGATACAAGGAGCTACTTTTACTAAATAAAAATAATTAAGGTACTGCAAAAGTAAGCTACCCATGAATTTAAGTCTACACTGGTGAAATCGCGGGGCACACCTAGTATATAATAAAAATTGTGGTATTATTAACTGGATTCTTACAATGAGCTCTTATTGTTATGATAGTTGTACAGTGACAAATGTATACACGTCATATATATCTGTCTCAGAACAAAATTCAAAATTCAATATATCTTTATTCTTATTTGATTAGACAAAGTACTTTCAAATGACCAGAACAACACGATTACACAGGATTATACATGCTACGCCAGGTTCGGAATGTTGGTTTTACTGAGAAGAACCTCGCAGAAAACTCAGTAATTACATACATACATATGCTCACGCCTGTATTCCCCGAAGGGGTAGGCAGAGATGTTGTTATCACAACACCTACTTTTCACCGAATTTGTTTAAGTGCCAACGTGACAGATGGTGAGCCTATCGCCGTCTCAGGCACTATACATACGGCTTTGAATTATTTCTCAGAAATATGCAGGTTTCCTCACGATGTTTTCCTTCACCGTAAAGCACGTGATGTGAAATCACTGTACATAAGTTTTTTAGAAAAACTCATTGGTACAGGCCCCGCTGGGATTCGAGCTTACGTCGCTTGCATAGCAGGCCACCACGGCTCAGTAATTAGTCTTTTCTATATGATATACTCTAATATGTGTCAAACTATCATGGCAGAGTAGTGGCTACTTTTATGTCTGAGAAATAATGAACATTCTAACACGGTGTCATTATCATCATCATCATCGACCTACCTTAGTCCACTGCTGGATATAGGCCCTGTGTTCAGCTTGCCGCATCCAGCATCTGCCTGCAGTCTTTCGCAGTTCGTCATCCCACCTGTAGATCTAAAAAGGCCACTTTGGGAGAATCATAATGTGAACCGAATATGATTCATCATCGAAATGACAAATTGGTCACTTAGGTACAATTCATATCAATGATTAATATTTTATACTTCACATGTTTCACACTTTCCTGTGAAGATTCCTAAAATGGTCCGCAAAATATGAAATGCTTTTGTGACAAATAGCATCATAAAAAGTTAATTAGGGACTAACATCTACAATTATTGTAATCATTCGTGAATCATAATATTAATTGCACCTAAGTGTTTGTTATTTCGATGATGAATCACATTATGATTCTCCCAAAGAGGCCTTTTTAGACTTACTGGCCGGAGAGCGTCCTACACTACGTTTGGCGAGTCGCAGTCTCCACTCAAGAACACGCTTACCCCAGCGGTTGTCAGTTCATCGGGAGATATAGCCGGCCCACTGTCATATTAAGTGTAATTTAAACTCGATCACCTAACAGGGTTATAGAAATCACAGACTGGTGACATACATTTTTTGCTATCATCAATCAAATTGCTTTAACAAGTCTGTCATTATAATACATTTAAAGCTGAATGTCTTAATATAATAATAATGATGACAAAATAATTTTGCCATCCTATAAAATATTGACACTCGGTAATCTAAAGCTGAAAATATTTTAACTGTATTAAACTAACTCCAATCCGCTACATGATCTGTGTAATGATTTCTTAAATATATTAACTCCTACCTTCGCTGTAAAGCTCATTATCAACATCCCCGGCCTTATCCCATACATTATTGATCTTGACATTTTATTCAACCCGATGTGACTGATCAGCCCCCACAAACAGCACCTGTTCACAAGTATGACGCAAATGCCAGCTATTAACACTCTAGTCGAAGATCTAATCCAGGACCTCATGTTTCACAGCAGTGCTATGCGACCACTAGACCAACAAGGTAGTCCTAACCTAAAATGTATTCATATAAAAACAACATTTATTTTATTTCTTTGAAGTAATCCTTTACATAGTCCGACTAGGTTGAGTAGTAATTATGCACATAACTTATGTCTATGGCGTGACAAACAGACACAATGCTCATTTAAATTAGACGTCTTATATTGTTTCCTACTGCTTTGCTTGTTTGTCAAATTATGGGACGATTTTGTATCTACTCCAATTTGATAACGGTAACCGTCTAACATATTTAATGCAATGATATAATAACACTAGATATGTTAAGTTCATAGGAATCGGCACTTCAAATCTGATTGTACGAATGAATAGTACATCATTTAAAAGCGTCCCAATTGATATTTTGGTGTTATCACTACGCTATCACTCTATAGATATTTCTACCTCTATATATGTAACTAGCGGACGTTACGCAGTTTCACCCGCGTAGTTCCCGTTCCCGTGGGAGTAAGGGGATAAAATAAAACTTATGTTACTCGCTCATGTTGTAGCTTTCCAATGCTGAAAGAATTTTTGAAATCGGCACAGTAGTTTTTGAGTTTATTCATGACAAACATGCACACAAAAATACAAATGTTTCCTATTTATAATATTAGTGTAGGTATGTACGGTAGGTATGTGTGTATACGATCTTACATCTAAAAATTACATAATTTATCATATTTTTAATATCCTTTTTGGTGTTTAATACAGGGGCCTAACCATGATCTTATAATGCAACGATAGTTCAGCTGTGCGATAGCGACAGATGTATATACGTCGTATACATCTGTCACATAATATGCGTCAGACAATCATGGCAATAACAGCTCATTGTATGTACGTATATTATTTTCTGGAATCCAGTCTAACATAATATCGATCGCGATTATAAATCACGTCACTTTGGCAAAAGAAAAGCGTCGCCATTCATCTTCGATGACGGAAAGCTAAACATTTTGACTTACGCCATCACTTTATTCCCAGAGACAATTCGTTACAAAAAATCTGATTTATTCACACAAAAGCCGTTAAAAGAGTTATTTAAAAGATCGCGTGACAGACAGACGAGCGTATTTATTATCAGCTGCAACATTGACAATGAGGCGTTCAATGTCATGCGGGCAGGAATTCCTTGCAATAATGTTGAAAAAATCCGGAAGACATACGATGGTATGCGTAAGCGCATGTTTTATGTTAATAAGCACTGATGTTACAGAAAGCATTTCTATGTAACAACCTTGTAATGGACTAACTGCCTAGGGTTCCGGGTATGACTGTTGCTCAACACTTATCATTTAAATTTCCTTTTGTGTTATATTCATCATATCCTTCTAATAAACCGTATAGATAAGTATAGCAGCAGTTTTTCACAAAATCCATGGGTATATAAGTATATATATAAAAGCTCTATCTGTCTGTTTGTTCCGGGTAATCTCCAAAACGGCTGTATCGATTTTAACGAGAATTTCACTGGTAGCAAATTTTACAAGGAGTACGCTTAAGCTACGTAAATTTTAAAAAAATGAGTCTCGTGGGTCACTCATGAAATTATGTCTACGTGGATGAAACAACAGGGCACAGCTAGTATTATCTACATGCTCACGCCTGTATTCCCCGAAGGGGTAGGCAGAGGTGTTGTAATCACAACACCCACTTTTCACCGAAGATGATTAAGTGCTAACGTGACAGATGGTTGGACCATCGCCGTCTCAGACACTTTACATACGTCATTGAATTACTTCTCAGAAATATGCAGGTTTCCTCACGATGTTTTCCTTCACCGTAAAGCACGTGTTGTGAAATCACTGTACATAAGTTTTTTGAAAAACTCATTGGTATAGGCCCCGCTGGGATTCGAACTTGCGTCGCTTACGTAGCAGGCGACTGCTCAAATCTAACCTCAGTACCCTTAGGTATTTGTTTTACAATTACAAGTCGATAAATAGTACTAATTAGTATTGTTATCTCGTCTTAACAAATTCTCTGAAATTCTTTTTGACCCATAACAAAAATATTCACAAACTCTACGGTCATAGCACAATCACAAACAGTGCTCCAAATATAAGTTTCAAAATTTATCAACGTTGAAAAATTTAGCATTTTAGAGTGTGAAACAAGTTCAAAGGAATTCTCTGGGTGCAGTAGTATAAAGCAGTATACATACAGACATACATATGCACACGCCTGTATACCATGGGGGTAGGCAGAGACCACCGTTTGCCACATGCTACGATCCTTACATACTTCTTTCGCTTCATACACATTCATGCACCTCTTCATACACTTTCTTCGGTTACGAGAGCAGTATATTACGTAATTAATATTATATATTACTCGATTAACTATGCTATTTGATAATAATACATCATTCCATTAGTGAAAGAGAAGTTTAAAGTCAGTTCTGTAGTTATTGAATAATATAATAGTACTAGCTGTGCCCTACGGTTTCACCTGCGTAGACGTAATTTTATAAGTGGATTTTTTCACGTAACCCTAACTTAAAAAAAGGATCATATGCTCCTCCTTGTAACATCAACAACCTGTGAAAGTACCGTAGAAATCGGTCGAGACGTTTTAGAGTATACCGGGAACAAACAGACTGACAGACAAAAAAAAATATTTTTTTGTATACTACTTATGTCTTTTCATATGAATGAAGTAAAGCTGTTAATTTGAACAGACGCTTATATTTTATCTATGTGTATGTATAGATTTTTCGGGATGTAGTATCCTATGTTCTTCTACTGGTTTAAAGCTACCTCCCACCAATTTTCAGCCAAATCGGTTCAACCGTTCTTAAGTTATAAATAGTGTAATTAACACGACTTTCTTACATTTCTTATATAGATTCGTATAGGTGACTGTAAAAGAATGCCCAATAAGATATATAATATCAGTAATTAAATTGATAGTCTGAATTCTCTCTTACTTTTCCACTCACATTTGCACGCTCAGTGGCGCGCCAAATTAAGTGTTTATTATGTAGATTAGGCACTGTTTCCTTTTATGCATTATGGCAAGGGTCTTGCCCGATTTCATTAGCGATATGCGTTTGATGTACCGACGGTTTTACTATTGAGATAACGATTTATTACCTATTTAAAGTTTATTGACATGTAACAGATACGAAAGCAACTATTTATTGGGATTTGACATCAATGTCATCCCTAAGTGATGTAAGTTACATTCTTGATATAGTCAATATTTATTACATTTTACATACATACATATGCTCACGCCTGTATTCCCCGAAGGGGTAGGCAGAGGTGTCGTAGTCACAACACCCACTTTTCACCGAAGATGATTAAGTGCCAACGTGACAGATTGTGAGTCCATCGCCGTCTCAGACACTGTACATATGTCATTGAATTACTTCTCAGAAATATGCAGGTTTCCTCACGATGTTTTCCTTCACCGTAAAGCACGGGGTGTGAAATCACTGTACATAAGTTTTTTAGAAAAACTCATTGGTACAGGCTTTTTTGTTTTTTGCATTTTGATCAGATTTTTTTAAAATAACGTTTTTTTTCTTTTCAAGATATATTATATAGTAACTGTGCCCCGTGGTTTCACCCGCGTAGACTTAATCTCATGGGTGGCTCGCGGAACCCTAATGTTTTTTTTAAATAAAAGTCTTAGTTACTCATTGTAACATTAGCTATCTGCCAGTGAAAGTCTCTTTAAAATCGGTTTTGGAGATTAGTCGAAACAAACAGACTAAGAAAATTTTGGAAAATTTGTTTTTATAAGTCAGTACCGTATAAAATTAGTTAGTGTGTAGTGAAATGCTGTTATTTTCGAATTACAAACAGACACTTAAATTTTATTAATCTTTATAGATATACAGATAGCATGATGAAAATCAAGAACAGTTCACCATATTATATCTGTCGGAGTGAGAATATCGAAATAATATACACCATTTTACGACATTGCTAACTCAGAAGCGACGACTCTACCGAATTTACAGATTATTTTGATTCCACCGAATATGTTATTACTGCAGTCCATTGGCACTCGCGAAACATGTATAATATCACCAATTTGACAAACGTCAAATAAGCAGTGCTGTCGAAAATACGAGCCCTGCGTATAACCACAGTAGACATGGTAAACTTATCTTATTAAGCAGTATGGAAACTAGTAACAATTATTTCGAAACGGCACACTCTTACACTCGACTCTAAGCTTCAGTGCCAGTGCTGTCATTAGGAGGTATCACGTCCTGACCGATCATGTATGTGATATTTACATGTTTTACGTTTTTTTTAAATCTGGACGAAAAAGTTATTTCAATCTTTTCCTTCTTTAGACAGAAAATTAAGGAAAAAATTTAAAACATTTAACCGATTTCAAAAAAGGTGGAGGTTATTAATTCGACTGTATGTTTTTTTTTACTGTTTGGGCTTGATTAATTCATACGTAAATGGTTATGACTGGTGTAGGTGCACTTTATGAAAAGGCACTGAAAAGAGAGGAAAAATTTTTTTTTACAAAAAGTTAAATAGCTTTCTTCAAAAGTAAGTACCTACCTAATTCACATCTAATTTTTAAAAAAAAAAATTATGTATACATCAACCACCGCATGAGCAGCGGAGGGAGCTAAACTCCACGTGCATGCTTCACCGTGATCCCCCAGCATTTGGCCTGTCAGGCCCCTCCTTACAAAAATGGAATTAATTTCAAACATTAGGCCGAGTTTCAATACTGCTTAGTTAGCTTATATTTATACTGTGCTATAACCTTGGAGATTCCAAGCCCGGCCAGTTTACATTATGTTCCAAATTTAACCCAGTGCACTTCCTTTTGATCTTGGAACGACATGCGCGCTGCATACGCCATTTTGATTTCGTGACATTTACGACATTTTGATGCTGTATATCCTTGCGATATGGCAGGTAATTGTTTTATATTGTCGTTATGTTTCTCGCAATTTGACGATTTTAGTGATGAGTTAGATGGGTTGGAGGCTATTTTGGGATTTTATGAATGTTTTTCATTTTTATGCGGTCATTAACGGTGAGGTTTGTACGACAATTAAATTTGATATGGCAATGCACGAATATAATTTAGTATTCATAGTGTATGGAATTAAATCTTAAATCAACAGATGTTATAATTAACAGTCATCTTGATAATGTTTTTTAAAACATACAACTGCTCTACGAATTCTCTCAAGCTCTGCCGTGGTGGCCTTGGTGTTTGAGCAGTCGCTTACTACATAAGTACAGTGATTTACTGCCTCGTTGGTCTAATGGCTATTACGTTCGTCTGCCGATCACGAGGTCCCGGGTTCGATTCCCGGGTCGGGTCAAAAATGTATATTGGGTTTTTCTGTCAAGAAATTCACAATAAAAATGCCCGGAGTTTGGAAGTTGGCGGTGTTTCCACCCCCGTGCCTCGGAAAGCACGTTAAGCCGTTGGTCCTACGCCTGATCTCTCTCCGGTCGTGTCGGATTGCCGTCCCATCGGACTTTGAGAGTGAGGGAATAAAGAGTGCACCTGTGTTTGCGCACACACTTGTGCACTATAATATCTCCTGCGCACATGGCTGATCCTCGTTGAGATTAGCCGCCGTAACCGAAATTCGGTAGGAGATCATTATTATTACAGTGATTTCACACCTCGTGCTTTATGGTGATGGAAACGTGAGACGAAAAAAACGTATGTAAAGTGCCTGAGACGGCGATGGACTCACCATCTGTCACGTTGGCACTTAATACCTTCGGTGAAAGTGGGTGTTGCTATTACAACACCTACCCCTTCGGGGAATACAGGCGTGAGCATATGTATGTATGTGTATGCTCTAAGAAGTAGAAGAAGCTCTTTATATTGGCCGACTTAAGAATAAGCTAGTTTGCAATTCTAGTGCATGATTTGATGATATTTTGTGTATGTGTATGTCACACGAACTCTCGAAAACGGCCTCATAGATCGGATGAGTTTAGGATTTTTATAGAAATAATATTTGTAATCGGTATTGACATGTCACTAGAATATATTACAAGGGACCAATTACGGACCAAATCAGTTGCGTCGATTAATTTTTTTATATATTTTGTATTCCTACGCTTAAATTTAGGAATTAATCATGTGATTGTCATATAAATACTCTTAATTTTTTTTGTGTAGTTGCTGATTATTGTGATGAATAAACGTAAATTATTATAATTTTAATAAAATAACGTTTATAGTAAATACAGAGGTCATTAAAAGCCAGTAAAAATCCCGATACAATTGGTCCGGCAGTTCACGCGTGATGGCGTGACTAAGGGAAATAGGGATTCATTTTTATATAGGCATATCTATATAATTTTGTATCGACATTTCAAATGTTTCTGTAAGATAATATAATAATATTATCTCAAAAGAATTTGTCAAAAAGTCACTTTGTTATTAAATACCACTTTTTATATTAGATTTACCATCGTTTTTAAGATAGAGGGAATTCATCTATTTCTTCCAACAAGTAACAGACTGAGCAATTTGTCACACGCGCTATGGATTGACAGCACCACGTATTAAAAACGAAATGGATTATGATACTATCTGTGACCCACGAAAATGGGTGTGTAGTTACTCCTTATAAAAACAGCTATTTGCCAGTGTAAGTCCCCTTAACATCGGTCCAGCTGTTTTGGAGATTAGGCGGAATCAACAGACAGACCGACAGAGAAAAAGTTTTCTAAATTTGTTTTTTTCATGTTTGTACCGTACCTATATATTTTCATATGCATTTAGTGAAAACTGTTATTTTGGAATTGCAATCAGACACTTCAATTTTATTTATCTGTATAGATGTATAAATCAAGTCAAATCTCACATAATCGACAAAATTCTGTCACCATTACAATTTTACTAGCAGACTCGGGCCCCTTGCAAAGTGGGTGCACTTTATTAACTTGCAAAGTTCATTAACACCCACGCGTTTATTATGCCCATAGGCCGGACGTTGTGGTGTTGCTTTCCTGATGTCGGGAATCGAACCTGACACCGGCCACCACCCTAACCAAGCCTCGAGGTCGTTTCACTTACAATCATTTGGCTTGTAACTTGTAAATGTTAATAAGGTGCAATTCTTTTTTTTGCATTGTGTGTCTGCCGAGTTTCCTGTGCGAGCTATCCATCAATTTGCGTATTTGTTTGTTTATTTGTACGCATCGTGTAGGTACAGTGATGTAGATGTGTGTAGGTCGATGATCTGTACGTAATTCTGCTATAGATATTTATATCTATACTAGCTGACCCGGCCACGCGTTGCTGTGGCTAAAGTTTTTGTTATATTACATTATAGTAAACAATCTGAGAGCAGCGCCATCTATTGATTACTTACTCAACCCAGTCGAAAGGTATCGACATCTGTTAGGATCATTTGGAGTTAACAGATAATTGCGACTGTCAAATAATAACAGACAAATAATTAGCATTAAATTAAAATTGCGACTATAATTTGAGATTTAAACTATCCTATCTCTCAAGTTGGGTCGAATTGCACATGGTGTGCGAATTTTATTATAATCGGCTAAGTGGTTTAGGAGTCCATTGAGGACAAACATTGTGACACGAGATTTATATATATTAAGATTACTCTGATGTAGAACTGAATGTTGGGTTTGGCAGAAGGAACATGAAAGTAGAGTGAATGCAGTGGAATCGCGTTCGTTACGAAGTATGTGTGGGGTCACCATTGTAGATCGAATGAAGAATTGTGTGATAAGACAGTTGCAAGTTGAAGAATGATGTGGTGACCAGAATTGAAAAAAGTATGTTGAGATGGTTTGGACGTATCGAAAGGATGAGTGAAAGGCGATTAACGAAATAAATTTATAGAGCGAATGTGAGCGGAAGTATCGATAGAGTACTACTATGACCAAATTAATAGTATTTTTCAGAAAGGCAGTATATAGAATACGGAGCACTCGTAACCGAAGAAAGTGTATGAAGAGATGCATGAATGTGGATGAAGCGAAAGAAGTATGTAAGGATCGTAGCATGTGGCAAACGGTGGTCTCTGCCTACCCCCATGGGATACACGCATGAGCATATGTATGTATCTATATTTATATATTAGTGTGTTATTGCAAGTTCAAATCCCAGCGGAGCCTGTACCAATGAGTTTTTCTAAAGACTTACGTGCACTGATTTTACACTACGTGATTTACGGTGAAGGGAAACATCGTAAGGGAATCTGCGTATGTCTGAGAAATAATTCGAACACTCTCTGTCACGTTGGCACTTAATCGTATTTGATGAAATGTGGGTGTTGTTATACTACTGCTTGCTCCCTTGGAAGGCCTCCTGGGATGGCGTGAGCATATTTACATCATTCTTCAACCTACAACTATGTGTTATAACACTATATTTCATGTGATCTGCTCGTAATCATAGCCTGTAACAGGCAAATACTGTGAAAGTTGAAAGGAGCCAGCCCCCATCGGAGTGGAATATTTGGTCCGATGGATTCCAACCCGCTGTGTGCTAATGCGGCGTCGAGTTGCTCTTGCTAACGTTTTTGGCAAACATTCAACTGTCACACGCATCGTGCCCGCTGTATCGCGTCAGGGTTCACATCCAGTTGAAGCTTCGAATCGCATAGCAGTATCACGACTTGCATTACCAGAAGATGCAGAAGACAATAGCTGTAATTCCTTTTTGAAGAAGAACTGCGTTAAGCAGACAGTTACCTTAAGCCACTGATTTATCTACAAGGACTGCCGTGAAGTTACTAATATTTTTTTCTTTTTGAGATTTTTTCTTTTCCAGGACTTTACTTTTTTGTGTCGTCATCGTAAGCTTTGTCAATATTTGATATATCAATTATTATTTAGGAGCTATTGAAATTTTTCCGGAGTTTTTTTCTGGATCCTTCTTAGTATAAACATTCATCTAAATGCGATTAGACATTGTTTTAAACTAGTTAATTTCGATGTTTATGAAGGATCTTAATTACTTATCGCACCCGACTTCCAATGAGACGCAACCCTAAAACGCGTTGTAAAGGAATTTCTATTCGCAACGGGCTCATAT
Source organism: Watsonalla binaria (assembly GCA_929442735.1). NCBI lineage: Eukaryota > Metazoa > Arthropoda > Insecta > Lepidoptera > Drepanidae > Watsonalla > Watsonalla binaria. The sequence continues at coordinate 10,049,113 of OV838934.1, read as the reverse complement.
TAATCTCTTTCACATTTCACCCAAGTCTGGCGTTATTGCTTAACGTACCGTTTAATAGTTGGGATTGTTTTCTTTAATTAATACATACATGCCTCATACAAAGCTCCCTGCTGTGTTATTAACTGATACTTTTCGTTTTACTGTTGCGAGTTGCTTTGCTTCTTAATTTTTGCTCACAGTTTTGTTACAAGCTTACCATTGAATCTTCTTAAAAAAAAAGTTACTTCAGTATTACTACCACCATCATCATCTCCCTGGCCTAATGTTCCGACCCTAGAAATGTATGGGACATTTCTGGGGTCGGCACTTGATTCAACTAGATGCGGATCACCTTTTCTTTTATGCGACTGCCATCTGACCTTTGCAAGCGCTTTGACGAGGAAATCTGTGATCTGGGTTTAACCAGTTGTCAGACTATTTTAGGCCTCCGACTGACCTGTAACAATAACCAAAGATGATAAATTGGCATCCATCGGCTTAACGTACTCTCCGAGGCACGGAGGGATCTCAGGCGGTCACCCATCCAATTACTGGCTAGGGTTAGGGTTGCTGAACTTCGTTGATCACGAGTTCCTTTTGTGTCCTTCTACCATGTAAGTTAAATAAAATTAATTTAAAAAAAAATGTTTTTTCTTTCTCACTTATTTTTTTCGTAATTTTTTTTACAATATTTTTTATATATTGATAGTCAAACAAAATCAATTTCAGTAACCAGACCACAATAACCTATATGCTTAACCACACTAACCAATTATACGACAAAACGATATACAGGTTGATTGAAATGATTCGCGTGCGTGTTTGAAAACACGCTATGTCAGTCAGGCCTAGTTATTACTTTGATCGCTAGCTATGGTAGGCAGTGCTTTTGTAGATGTGTAATTATCTATCTAGGTAGTTTATATTTTATAGAAGCTTTTAAAAAGGCCACAGTTACTGAGCAGTTTGAGTGGCCCGTTTCGCAAGCGACGCAATTTCGCATCCCAGCGGTTTGTAATAATGAGTTTACAATTAACCTTATGCCTTACGGTGAAGGAAAACATTATGAGGAAACCTGCATACGATTGAGAAGGTATTCAAAGGTATTTATAGTGCCTTTGATGGATTTACCATTTGTACGTTGAAACTTATTAATGTTTGGTGGAATGAAACACTTCTGGTAATTTCCAAATGTGTCTGTTATTTACTAAGCCCTTTTCCAAAATAACTTAAAGTTATTATCTAAAACAGTACGAACATGAACAAAAAAAAAAAATTTGATTATTACAAGTGATCCGATATCACACACAGCGCCATCTAGTCTCAAACTAAGGAAAACTGTAGGTATAGCCATTTTAGATTCATATGCATTTGGTAAAACACTTTTATTCTCACAGCCACTGTGTCGTATTTGCTTGTTAAGTGTATTTAAAATTATATGAATATCTTATAATTTCCACAGAAACGTCAGTGTTAACAATGTATGAATCATGTACATACAGGTCAAAATGTCATGAATTTACAAGTCTGGGGAATTCTGTAGCTAAAATGTAAGTTTTCCTCAAGATGTCAGAGGTCATTTTTAAACCGTGAACTCACGAGATCCTTGGCACAAAGTGGACACAGTTCCGTACCAACGATTCCATACTGCAGGAACTCAGGATCAAACAGCGTCTGTCTTCCACAGTTCAATCTCGCATCCTCAACTTCTTTGGGCATGTGTCGCGTCGCGACGATGCATCCATAGAGCGTCTGGTGGTGCAGGGTAAATTCGATGGTACTAGGGCACGTGGCAGATCACCAATGAGATGGACGGACCAGATCAAGGCTGTGAAGGGTGTTCCTACTATCAATGAATGCTCTCGTAAAGCAGCAGTCCGAAGTGAATGGCGCCGTTTTGTTCAGCAAGCCACCATTTCTGACATTACGACCACGACCGCTCTGCCAAGAGTGTAATGATTGAGAAGAAGAACTTACGAGAGTAAAGACTGTGCTTGATGGTAAGATTCACGACAGTGCATCATATTTTTGACTAACTGAGCACCGCAGTTTCACCTGCGTCAGATTTATTTTTCGGAACCTCTGCCAGCTCAGTAGAGTAGCTGTCCAGTCGTTTTTGAGATTAGATTAACAACCAAACAAACAGGCAGCCAGAGAGGGAATTTTTTTTTTCTATGAGTCATATTAATTTAGTTAAAAGTTGTTACTTTTGAGTTAAAAACAGACACTTCAATTATATATATCTGTATAGATGTATAGGTATAGATTACAAACAGACTCTTAAATTGTATCTGTACACAGCATATAGATATACGTAACGTAACCTTTTCACGGTAAATCAAAGTTCGCGGAAGCCGAACCCATGTTTACGTACGCACTGTGGCACGACCCGGCTTTGTGCGCAAAAAAATAATAGCGCCGGTGAAAAAAAACCGCAATCATTTGTACATCAGGCACAATGGGCGCTAACTGTATGCAACACTAAATAATCACACAGATTTACATAAAAGTGTTACTGTACGGTATTGAATATGACACACTTATGCACGATTGACGGTCTTCAGTCCGTTGCACTGCGGGCGGGGAACGTTGTTTTGTGCGCAAATTGGGTCGGTTTGAAAAATGTTTTGCCATTTTTTGTGAGACTGCTAAGTAATTATGTAAAAATTATCGACACATGGAAAAATACGGAATCTTATACTGTAGGTTTTTTTAACGGCTTGGAAAGTAAAGGTTTTTTTGTTAATTTAATAGTACATACAAACATATGCTCACACCTGTATACACCGAAGGGGTAAAAGAGGTACTGTAATAACAACTCCCACTTTCACCGAAGATGGTTAAAAACCAACGTGACAGATGGTGAGTCTATCGCCGTCTTGGGCACTATACATAAGTCTTTGAATTAATTCTCAGACATATTCTGGTTTCCTCACGATGTTTTCCTTCACCGTAAAGAACGGGGTCGGAAATCACTGCACATAAGATTTAGAAAAACTCATTGGTTCAGGCCCCGCTGGGATTCGAACTTGCGTCGCTTGCGTAGCAGGCGATTGCTCTAACCCCGAGGCCACCACGGCTCTGGTCTAGTAATTTTATGTCTATATATAAGGTGCGAGGTTCGAAAAAATCTATTTTTGCTGCGAGCCCGTAGCAGTGTCAATAACCATAGCTAATTCTCAATCCCAGCAGTATCATAACCACATAATGAGCACAGTCCTCTTATATAACGCAACAAATAAGGGCACTTAATCAATTTATTAACAGTTCAGCGAACCTAGTCAGATTAACTCAAATTATCTAATAATAAGAGACGCCTGCGCCTTCACTGCGCACTTACATATGCGACTCAGGCGCATATTATCCACAGTATAAATAAAGATTGACAAACAGTAAGGAATTGGGTAGTGCGAAAGATGACATGGCTAGAATGGGAGTGAATACAGATACGACGGCTGATAGAGAGAAATGGAAAAGAAGAACACATTGGGTCGACCACAAATAACATGGGAAGTAAGAAATTTAGGCCTATTTTTTTCAAATTAGAGCGCCTGTTCCATTGAGCCACTCTCAATCTAAAAGATTCAAAAATTATGCTTTTTTTTTATACTTAATCATCTTGTCTGAAAAGTGGGTGTCGTTATTACAACACATCTCCCTACGCCTTCGGGGAATACAGGCGTGAGCATATGTATGTATTTACTGTCAAAATAATATAGATTTGTCGTGACACCTCTTACTATCATTACGCCCATTCCGCTTATGTCTTCGTTTATGTGTGTGTGATTTCGAACGATTTTTTCGATTATTCCTAACTGTTTATTAATTTTATATTATAACAGTGTATTCTGTATCTGACATTACTAAAGTGTACCCGGTTTCAATATCTAGACCATCTGGAACCTAGTTATTTACCTACTATTATTACGCAATATGTGGGAGTACTCCTATTACTCGTCTATCTATACAGATATATTAAATTGATTTGTCCGTTTGTAATTCTAAAATAACAAATTTTCACTAAATGCACATGAAAGAAGTATGTAAGGATCGTAGCATGTGGCAAACAGTGGTCTCTGCCTACCCCCATGGGATACAGGCGTGAGTGTATGTATGTATGTATGAAAGTATATACGGTATCGAGCTAAACAAACTATTTTAAAATTTGTCTGTCTCAGTCTGTCTGTTTGTTCGGGCTAATCTCCGAAACGGGACTTTTACTGGTAGATAGCAAATTTTACAAGGTGAAAATAATACATTATAGTTCCGTGGGTCACCCATGAAATTAACTACGCAAGTGAAACCGCAGGTCACGGCTAGTAAAACGTATTTTGTATTGGAAAGGGATGCAAAATCGCCCCTAGTGGCGACTGTAGGAATTTTTACGATCTCATACAAAACGAAATTACGTAATTGATATTGTCAAATTCAAATACCTTATTCACAAACATCCACAGCCCATTAATTCGGTCATCATCATCTCCCTGGCCTTATCCCATACATTGTTGGGGTCGGCACTTGATTTTAATACGAAGCGAATGCCATCTGACCTTCGCAATCTGTGAACTGGCTTAAACCAGTTGTCAGACTATTTTAGGCTGACCTGTAACGACTGCCAAAGATGATAAATTGGCAACCGGTACCGACGGCTTAACGTGCTCTCTGAGGCACTGAGGGAACTCGAATGGTCACCGATTCACTTACTGGCTAGAGGTAAGGTTGGTTAACTTCGCTGATCGAAAGATATGCGCAATAGCAACTGCTTACTACCTCTAATTAAGTGCCAACATGACAGATTGTTAGCTAATCACAGTCATAATATGCTGTTTCCCTTTACCGAAAAGTTTGTAGTTTGAAATCACGTTTTAGAAAAACGCATTGGTACCAACGGCCTTAGAACTTTCGTCATTCACGTAGCAAGTTAAAACTCAAACCACACTACAATCTCATTAAATAACGTGTATTCCACAGACGTAGTTAAAATACTCTAATTCATTCCAATTAGGAATTAATGTTTTAACTCAAAACATTCATTTAACAACTTCCGAAAACATTGGCCAGGGTAAAACTATTTACGAATACTTTTGAGCGGGGCAAAACAGTCGCATTCGACAACGAGCCAGCTATTTATTTTAACTTCGCCTCTGTAGTTGTCTGATGTAATTGTAGAGATGTCAGTAGTTTTATGGAGCTATACATACAGATAAATAAAACTGAAGTGTCTGTTTGTAATTCCAAAATAACAGCTTCAACTAAAAACTAACATTTAGCATATAAAAGTGTATACGGTATTGCCATTGAAAAACCCATTTTTTTCTCTGTCTGTTTGACTTTCACTGGCATGTAGCTAATGTTGCATGGAGTAACATAGGCTACTTTAATATTTTTTTTAAATAAGGGAGTGGAAGGGAGGCCTTAGCCCAGCAGCGGGACACGACAGGCTAATAATAGTAATAATAATAATTATTGTTCCGCGAGCCTCCCATGGGATTCAGTCTACGCTGGTGAAACCGCAGAGCACAGCTAGTTTTAACTAAGTACTAGCTATGCCCTGCACCCTAGTAAACTCAGTTTTTTTGCTTTATTTCGTGGAACCCTTTATTTTTTTAAATAAAAGTAAAATCGGACATGTTATTTTTTTCATGCATTTAGAGAAAAGCTGTTATTTTTTAATTACAAACAGACACTTAAATTTTATTTATCTGTATGTATAGATTACACGAAATTGTGTATTGGTATTCTAAACAAACTTTATCAGATAACTAACATCGTTTTGTTCACGTACGAGTACACTAAATTCACAGCAAATCTGTTTATTCAAAGTGAAATTTGAACTCTATCAAAACTTAACGCTAGAACGGATGTCAAAAGGGGTAATTCCGGCAAACAAAATGACCCAGTGCAAGTTGGCCGACTGGTTGGAAATCTCATTAGGCTCCGCATTCGAATCCTGAGTGGAACCGACTGAAATTAAATTCCACTGGACGCAACATGGTACAGCCAAAAATAACAAAGTAAACAAATATGATAGGGATGTGCTGTTACCCGTATACGGGGTGTCGTTGGCGAAACTGTTATGCTGTTGTGATATACAGTACCTGAAGTACAGTCCAAATCATTGCTATCCTATCACTAGGTCCCTCGACTTAGCCCGCATGCCTTCGACTTTTTTTTTTTTTATTCTGTACTAAAAAAGAGTTTTTGCACTGAGTGCACGCCACTCTTATTGGTAACACAAAAATAACTATATTGGTAGATCAAGCGAGCGAACTAGCCATTAACTTTGGACTAACGTTAGCTCGCGAATGGTTTTATCGTGGTAACAATAAAAAAAAAATATTCTATTTCGAAAATTCAAAATATCTTTATTTGATTAGACTTCTTACAAAGTACTTTCAAATCGTCAAAAACATTATACATGATTATAAATGTTACCACCGGGCTCGGAAGGTAGCTCAACAATTACTCTTTAAAAAAAAATTTCTTCAATATTCTTTATAGGCATAGTTAGCCCAACCCTAACCCCGGAGTAAATTCAGATGCACGTTTACGTTAACGTTTCGCGAAGGTATAAATCCACATACATTTGATACTGTTTACGTTGCGCGGCGCGAGCCACATTTGTTCTCTTCTTATGATTATTTATTGCACACTCAAATGAATGCATTGCTGAATTTATGCGTGTTTATGAAGCTTTGCTTTCTATTAGAATCGATGCTGCATTTAAGGCTGGTGTTGTGCTTCCGAGAGGTTTTAATGGTCGAATACAATAGCGGTTCCCAGTATAACTATATTTTTACCTAGATAAATCAAAATCAAAATATCTTTATTTGATTAGACTTCTTACAAAGTACTTTCAAATCGTCAGAAGGACACAAAATACATTATACATGATTATAAATGTTACCACCGGGTTCGAAAGGTAGCTTTTGTTGAGAAGAGCCCGGCAAGAAACTCAACAATTACTCTTTTAAAAAATATATATATTATACAATGTTTTTGGTTACAGTATTTATATCTCATGAATATAAGCCCATGGACACAGCACAAATATACTTGTGCAATACAATAAGGAGCTCATGGCACAGTTGCTATTGCACATATCATTCTATCAGTGTAGTTATCCAACCCTAACCCTAGCTAGTAATTGGATGGGTGACCGCCCGAGATTCCTCCGTGCCTCGGAGAGCACGTTAAGCACTGTTGTCAATTTATCATCTTTGGCAATTGTTACAGGTCAGTCGTAGGGCTACTATAGTCTGACAACTGGTTTTACCCAGATCACTTGTCGTTAAAGGGATTGCGAAGGTCAGATGGCAGTCGCTTCGTTTAAAAATCAGGTGATCAGTCACATCGGGTTGAATCAAGTGCCGACCCCATCAATGTATGGGATAAGGCCAGGGACGATGATGACTTGGTAGGGCTCCTAGACAAAGTAACATTCTCTCGCTCTTGCGCTAATAGAAATGATACGAAACGTCTGGAAATTATCTAAATCAGTTACGTGATACTTGTCATTCAGTGTCAAAAATATATAAAAAAATATATTACTCTCAAGTTCCAAATATAATTTACTTGTCATACCAAAAAAAATATGCCAGATGTAATGATACCCTTTTCAAACGAAAATATTTAACACGTGTCAGTGTTAACCTTATTTACAGTGAAAATGATGCTGTGATGACAATCGGTACTTCAGTCAGAGATCATTGAAATGAAAGGACTATAAATAAACTTACTGTTGGGTGACAAGCAAAAAGCGACCTTAAAATAAATCCTTAATCACGTAGTTTCAGTACTTAAGGCAAGTTCGAATTACAGTCGCTTGTCCAATGAGTTTTTCTAAAAGGTGCGGTGATGTCACATGACGAGCTTACCCTTATACCTCGCAAGTTTAACTATACCGGAATACCCACATTTAACTGAATATGTTAAGTGCCATCGTGTCGGAGAGCGAGTTGAATTACTTCTCAAATATATTCAGGTTTTCTTAGCCCTAGGCACGCACTACTATCTTAACTAATATTATAAAGAGGAAGGATTTGTATGTATGTTTGTAACGAATTGACTGAAAAAGTACTAGACCGATTAAAAAAATATTTTACCATTTGATTGCTACATTATCACTGATTAATATATTAATAGCGGATGGTTATATTTTATCCCTGTACTCCTGCGGGAACAGTAACTACGCGGGTGAAGCCGCGAGTCGTCCGCTAGTTCTCCAAACTAGGCAGACTCTGTCCCGGTGTCGAACCCAGGGCTGCCACGTTTAAAAATAATAATCAGCATTTAATAATTCAAGTGATTATGAACTTTTTATAAACCTCACCTATAAAAATTAATGAGATGTCATCTCCTATTAAAAAAATCACTCGTCGTACAAAATTTTCGTTTTCGCAATAATTTTTGCACTTCGAATATGACAAAAGTGACAAATAAAGAAGACAGGGGTTTATTTGACACGTGCGAACGTAAAATTAGACTGGAACACATAATAAGTGTCACTTGTCAAATTCTGAGAAGTGACGCGTTGCGTGCAGTGTCACTTTGTACCGCATTCGGTTTAATTGCAATTTTTATTTACGGTTGCGGGAATTTTTTGGCATTTCTTTTGTACTTTGATTGATGATTGCCGGGAACACTGTTTATAGGTTATGATTTCTTTTGGTGTTTAAAATATACTTACTACGTTTATTAAGTGACATGGTGGGCCGGGATTTGAGCAGTCGCCTGCTGCGCAAGCGACGCAAGTTCGAATCCCAGCGGGTCTGGAACCAATGAGTTTTTCTAAATCGCTTATATGCAGTGATCACACCACGTGCTTTACGGTGAAGGAAAACATCGTTAGGAAACCTGCATATGTCTGAGATGTAATTCAAAGACGTACGTATAATGCCTGAGACGGCGATAGATTCACTATCTGTCACGTTGGCACTTAATCGTATTCGGTGAAAAGCGGGTGTTGTTATATATACAACACCTCTACCTACTACTTTGGGAAATACAGGCGTGAGCATATGTATATTATTATGTTTCGTTTTTATTCCGTTAAAATCAATATTATTTTATCGTCCTGAGATATGAGTGTTGAGACGCTGACCTTGAATCCGCAGCTATACCCACTACTTTCGTTGAGCACTCATAATTCGTGACGACACCTATCAATTCCCTGGCCTTATCCCATACATTGTTGGGGTCAGCACTTGATTCAACCCGATGTGGCTGATCACCCCTTTTACGAGGAAAATCTGTGACTTGGGTCAAACCAGTTGTCAGACTATTTTAGGCCTCCGACTGACCTATAACGATTGCCAAAGATGATAAATTGGCAACCGTGACCGACGGCTTAACGTGCTCTCCGAGGCACGGAGGCAACTCGGGCGATCACTCATCCAATTACTGGCTAGGGCTAGGGTTGCTTAACTTCGGTGATCAAATGATATGCGCCACAGCAACTGTGTATTATCTCTGTATGGGTGTCGTGACGACGATAAATATACATAATAATAAATCGCAAAAAATATATCTTGGCACCAAACTACATAAAATTGCCAGAGTTTTAACAGCACTGTAACTGTTCGTGTGTTTGACGTTGTAATGTTTTTCATTTAAAAACGGCAATTATGTGAGTTTATTGCACAAAATTGGCTTCCGTACGAGCCAGAATACTTTATTACCCATCCTGCTAATGAAGTAAAATCAAGAATTCTTAAGCACCTAACACACACATTAAAAAAACTGAAGCTTACATGACTTGGAAAATATATATGTATTACACACATACATATGCTCACGCCTGTATTCCCCCGAAGGGGTAAGCAGAGGTGTTGTTATCACAATACCCACTGTTCACCGAAGATGATTAAGTGCCAACGTGACAGATGGTGAGTCCATCGCCATCTCAGACACTATACATACGTCTTTGAATTACTTCTCAGACATATGCAGGTTTCCTCACGCTGTTTTCCTTCACATAACTACATAAGTTTTTTTAGAAAAACTCATTGGTACAGGCCTCGCTGGGATTCGAACTTGCGTCGCTTGCGTAGCAGGCGACTGCTCTAATCCCGAGGCCACCACGGCTCCTTACATGACTTGGAAAATATATATGAATTGTATTCCATTTATGGATGTGAGACGAGGACACTCACGCAAAGAGTATTTGAAATGTGGTGCTGGAGAAGGATGGAAGGTATACGTTAGACAGAGATGGTCACAAACGACAAAGTATTGGAAAGGGTAGAAGAAGAAAGAATGATAATTCTACACAATAGAAAACAGGAGGGGCAAGATGATTGGACACCTATTACGACATGACGCTCTCATCAAAAACATCATAGAAGGGATGATAGAAGGAGAGCGAAGAGGGAGACCTAGTAATAATGTCGTACAAGGAAGTCAAAGAGTTAGCGGACAATAGAGAGGGTTGGCGATTGCTTCACCGACTAGAGCGTAGTTTCTAAATAAATGATGAGTATGATGATGATTGTATAAGTTTTATTTCCTTTGGGACACTATCATTGTCATATGGTTATTATTATCATCACACAGCGTCATCTTAGGTACCATATAAACTAATATAATACTTATATATTTAGGTTTGGTATATAAAATATAAATAAATATGCTCACGCCATCACAGAAGGGTCCCCGAAGGGATAAGCAGAGTTGATGTAACAACAACACCACAACGTGACAGAGGGTGTCTATCGCTGTCTCAGCCACTATACATACGTATTTGAATTACTTCTCAGATATATTATGCACGAATCTCCACGGTCACCACATCTCACATTGTTTCGTAAATATATATGATACTTAAAATCTAAGTGTTTTCAAGGAAATTGCAAGGTAAAAACAATCTCAAACTCATCACGTAACTTTCTTCTGCCCGCGACTTCTTCTGGTTGGAATCTTGTAAATATACTGTAATGCACTTGAGACTCTCATTCCGTGATTTAGGTTCTCGTGTATTTGTACTCAAACTTTGCATTTGTTAGCGAGCAACGCCATCTATGTAGCAAGTGGCGAAACATGGTAATTTTACTTATTTTCTTCGGAAGTCATCATAAGGTATATTTGGTAACTAGTTGTGTCCCACGGTTTCACCCGCGTAGATTTAGTTTTATATAATATTAATATAACGATACACATTTTTTTTTAAGCGATTTAATATTTTTTATGAACATAAAAGAGGTTATTGTGACTAAACTATAATAGTTACATATGTACTCTCGCAAACTTTTTTGTAGATCTTAATAAGACCTACAAACCCGTAGTACATTATATTGCTCTATTGTGAATAGTTTTTGCAGCGCACGTATAAATAAGTTTTAAATTTTACACCTTAGGTTACAAAATCGCAATTTTCCGACGGTGCCTTATTATTTTGAAAATAAAATATAACCTACAATTTTTATCGATAAATGGACTATTCAACACAGAATTTTTTTTTGAAATCGGATCAGCAGTTCCTGAGATTAGCACGTTCAAACAAACAAACTCTGCAGCTTTATAATATTAAGTATAGATTAAACGTTCCTTAAGTTCGCAATAATAACTTCAGTTCAGTTAAAACTGCACTTAGGGATAATAAAACAAAACTGAATTGATACATCAAAGGTGCCGTTGCTATTACTGTTTTGAGTGCATTTTGGGGTCCGTCATAAAGCGTAATGTGGAGGCGAAATTTACCTTAATTGGCTCGGTTTTACTCATATCTTAATTGTTGATTTAAGGGCTTGTTAAATTTTTTTATTTAAGTTAGATGTGTCTTGCGGTTTCGTCCGCGTATAATTTCCCGAATAAAACCTTATGTTTTTTAATAAAAGTAGCCTATGTAACTCTTTATAATATTGGCTATCCGTCAGTGAAAATCCCGTTAAAATCGGTCCAGATGTTTTGGAGATTAGCCAGAGCAAACAGACAGACAGAGAAAAAATTGATTGATGATTTTTTTATGAGAGTACCGTTTAAACTTTCATATGCGTTCAGTGAAAAGCTGTAAATTTGGAATTACAGAAGGACACTTCAATTTCATTTATCTGTGTTTAGATGTTAACCAAATATTGAGCTAATATTTATTGGACCTTTCGGATTTTTACGAAGTAAGTATTTTTTTATATTTAAATGATGACCACAGTTTCTGATTTGCCAAGAAAAGTGTCAAGATTGTGTATTTGCCTCTGGTGTTATAACCAATTAAGTACCAAATTAAAATGAATCCAGTAAAGATAACCAACATTAACCATTAATTTCTTTCGTCACAATTGTCAACCAGTAACGTTACACAAATCAAATTTAACACACACATTCCGTTTTACGCACATAATGTGGTAATTAAATTTTTATTCGAATATATCAACGCGTTACAATAAATTATTCGTATGTTCCGTAATGTCCGCGTAGCAGATTTATTCGGCTTAAAATAAAACATGTTTTTCAGGACTGTTGTAATTTGAATTTAATTAAACTGGCAACACAGCCACGATGGATTATGAAACACATTTGTACCTTTATTTTGGTGATCAGAATTCCATTTGACATTCAAAAATTTTTTTTGACATTCACTCTTATTAGCTTCATTATTTTCGAATAAACAATTTATTTGTCTATTATATTCCAGTAGGCGTAAACTATACAAAATTTACGAGAATGACATATGTCACGTGACTGATTTACGTCAATGCCATACGTTTTTTACGTTGCTATTATTGGCGCAAGTGCTAGTGAATGACACTTTGTCTAGGCCTACTGGGCCTGTACACAAAGTAACATCCTCACGCTTCGTTAGTAAAAACGATTCAAAATGTACGGGAGTGACAGATGTCACGTGACTGATTTATACAATTTGTACGCCTACAGATAGAACACATTTTAAGAACTGTAGTGGCCGTGGGATTTTAGTAGTCGCCTGCTATGCAAGCGACGCAAGTTTGAATCTCAGTAGTCCACCAATGAGTTTTTCTGTAAACGTATGTGCTGTGATTTCACACCACGTGCTTTACGGTAAAGGAAATTATCGTGAGAAAACCTGCATATGTCTGAAAAGTAATTCAAAGACTCACCGTCTGTAACGTTGGTACTTAATCATCTGTGAAAATTGGGTGTTACAATACCTCAGCCCATCCCTACGGGAATACAGTGACCATATATATTTACGAGTATGTATAAAATATATAGAGGTTTGTAAAAAAGGCCGTAGTGGCTAAGTTTTAAGCTAAGGTTTGCGAGTAATTTTTCAAGTCGAAGAACATCAAGTCCCAAGCAAAAGCAAGGATACTGAAATGGTATAAACTGCGCAATACGCAATGCGCATTACTCGTGCACTTATAATCTTCAACAACATGTTTTCAGGGCAATCGAAAAAATAAACATACATAGGAAGTTTACTCACCGTTCGCATTGTTGCGGTTAGCTTGCGATAATTTCCTATGAATAATTTGTATAAATTTTCCTTGTATCCCGGCTCGGGATTATATTGGAAGGAAAATTTGTTTAGTTTCTTACTATCACTGTTTGATAGATGTCAACAAACAATAATAATAGTTACACTTAGAGCCGTGATGGCCTCGGGGATAGAGCAGTCGCCTGCTACGCAAGCGACGCAAGTTCGAATTCCAGCGGGGCCTGTACCAATAAGTTTTTCTAAAAAACGTATGTACAGTGATTTCACACCACGTGCTTTACGGTGAAGGAAAACATCGTGAGGAAACCTGCATATTTCTGAGAAGTAATTCAAAGACGTATGTATAGTGCTTGAGACGGCGATAGACTCACCATCTGTCACGTTGGCACTTAATCATCTTCGGTGAAAAGTGGGTGTTGTGATTACAAAACCTCTGTCTACCCCTTTGGGGAATACAGGCGTGAGCATATGTATGTATGTATGTACCATTTGTTTGGTTTTATTAATGGACGAATTTAATTCCACAGACACACATAGACATTGTTACTTTTTTTTTTAGTGTATGAGTAATTGTAATACTTTCCTATTGTGTATGTGGTATGTTAGCATTAAAGCAGACTGTACGACATACCGGACAAACCTCAGTGGTTTTTGGCATGCTAGGTATAAACATTAGTCTCGTTATTTGTGAATTAAATAAAAAAAAAACACAGAAACGTTATATTTCTGTTGCACACATATGTATCTACCAATATAATATAATACAATGGACATACTTTCACGCTTGAATTCCCCGAAGGGGTAGGCAGAGGTGTTCTCAAATTCAATTCAATTCAAAATATCTTTATTTGATTAGACTTCTTACAAAGTACTTTCAAATCGTCAGAAGGACACAAAATACATCATACATGATTATAAATGTTACCACCGGGTTCGGAAGGTAGCTTTTGTTGAGAAGAACCCGGCAAGAAACTGAACAATTACTCTTTTAAAAAATTATATATTATACAATGTTTTTGGTTACAGTATTTATATCTCATGAACATAAGCCCATGAACACAGTTCAAATGCTCAATTGTCAAATATAATAACTAAAATATTACAAATATATGTGAGCATGCCAAATTCTAGTCCACCCACTTTTTGCCAGAAATTATTAATCCCATTTATAAAATAAATATGCTCCCGCCCAGAAGGGTCCCCGCAGGGTAAGCAGAGATGTTGTAGCAACAACACCCATATTTCACCAAATATGATTGAGTGCCAATGTGACCGAGGGTGAGTCCATTGCCGTCTCAGGCACTTTACATACGTCTTTGAATTACTTCTCAGCCGTATGCAGGTTTCCTCACGATGTTTTCCTTCACAGTAAAGCACGTGGTCTGATCGAACTTGCGTTGTTTGCGTAGCAGGCGACTGCTCAAGCCCCGAGGCCACCACGGCTCCCAGTAAGAGCAGTTATCCCCACTTTTTTCACTGAGCGCTAATAGCAAGTGCCGTGCCCGTGACGTGAATTGACCACCAGTTCGGAAACTAGCCGTCTGAGAAGAACCGGCAAGAAACTCAGCTGGCATCATGTACATATCAGTACATAGTAAATAATTATTAATTACAATACAATTCATATTAAATTATTCACAATAGTGAAAGTTGTGTCAGCAGTACAACGTGTGTTACGATTAATATCAATTAATTTGCAATTGAACATATATTGCGTCATAATAGTTAAATTTTATTGGAAATAATATCAAAATGATGGTATTTCTCACTAAATGCCTACAAAATGAAGTGGTTTCGCGGTTTTTTGTTTACTAGTAATATAATCGTAAATAATACGGAATACTATAATTGTGGTTAATATAATATTCTACGCTGTATTGTGATCTATATAAGGTGGGGAGATTGTTTAGTTTATTTAAATACAACATTGTTATTGCAGGTTATATTTTTATATATATATTCATACGCTTGTATTCCCCAGAGGAGGAGAGTTGTTGTAACAACAACACCCACTTTTCACCGAAGATGATTAAGTGACAACGTGACAGGTGGTGAGGCTATCGCCATTTCAGTCAGTAAACATTGTCGTTGAATTACTTCTCTGACATATGCATGTTTTCCGCCACCGTAAAGCTCGTGATGTGAAATCATTGTTCATTAGTTTTTGGAAAAACTCATTGGTTCAAGCTCACTGGGATTCTTGCGTCGAGAACTTGCGACTCTTGCGTAACAGGCGACTGCTCAAACCTGACGGCCACTGCGGCTTTTTACTTTTGTACGACAGTTAGTAAGCAGCTATTATTTATAAAAAGAAATTAAGATTTTGGATTTCATAGATAAGGATTAGTTTTCATTAGTATTTTTTCTTGCTGTTCCGTCTCAAAAGTTTCCGAACCGGTGGTCAGTTTCTTGCCAGTGTCGGCCACACTAGATACCAGAATATTTGTTTTTTTTTTTCATTTTAATTTTAGAAGGAGATTTTATTAGACTTTTATTTATTAGAACACTTTATGTATAAATTATGGTAAAAATAATTTGTTTCACAGTGAATTCACTGCATTTAATACTAAGTGTCAACAAAGAAGGTATGATTATTTATGATTATCATTAGTATAGTATTATTTGACAAAATTATTTTGAAATATACGTATATTAAATTTCAGTTTCTTTGTATAACCAAAAGTTTAACCAGTTTAACCATGTGAAAAGTGGGTGTTGTGATTACAACACCTCTGCCTACACCTTCGGGGAAAACAGGCAGTTTTAAGATACAATGCATTGCGTGAATATATTTATGTTTTCCTCTAAAACTTAGCTGTGAAATGAGACTGAACCCATCCAGCTGCGCAATAATACTAGCAATTAACGTGAACAGCCATTCCACGTGTCAGCATAGTCTCAAGACGCCGTGTGGCGTCACACTTGCCTTGTACTCAAGAATAGGCACAGTGAGCCAGATAGGAGAAAACTTTGACATATTCATATTTAGGACATTTATTGCATACTAGCTTACCCGGCAAAGTTGATACCGCCTCAAAATCAAAGTCATAGTCAAAGTCAAAAATATCTTTTTTCGATTAGACTTTTTACAAAGCACTTTCCAATATTCAGAATGACATATTTTTACAAGATTATACATGGCAATAATTCAGTATAATTCTTTTCAAAAAAAATTATACAATTTTAAGAGTACAAAATAAATCGTTTAAGAAACATAAGCTCATGGACCATCATAGAGGGAAGTGGAATCAGTAAATATAAAAGCAAATTTTTGGGTTTAATGATGAATGTCAAAGATAAACAGCATTATTTAAATTGAATTAGATTTCCGAACGACGCTTCGGAACGCACATCAAATGTCTGACAGATAGGAATAGTTTTTAAGAGGAAGGAAAATCGTTGTTTATGCTATATTCAAGATTTTTTTCATATTTAATCACCTTTACTCGACTTCCGCAAAATCAAAACCACAAGTAGTTAAAACAGGGCAGCTGTTCTTGAGTTTTAGCGAGACTAACGAACAGCAATTGATTTTTATATGTATAGATATTTCAGTCACATGAAATATACAAAATAATCTTAATTATAACAGTATCCTAAGTTAAAATAGCATAAATACTTATGTGAGAGGCACTAATTATCTAGTAATATATGTATCAATAAGTATCTAATATTTATAAAAGTATTTATTCACAAAACATAATAATACTTATTAATTTTATTATAAAAGATAGCACAGTGTTTCGAGATCCTTTTTGAACAACACATGAATTTAAACTAGAATTTGAGCGTTGGATCAAATACACATTGTATTTGGTGTGTTGAAAACACAAAAGTATTATAGGTATTGGAAAGTTACGGATGAACTTGAGATAACCATAGTGTTACTAGAATTCTGTTTTGATTGGTATAGTAGGAACTGTGATGTTTTATTTTCTGTAATTATTCCAACGTCAATGGATTATAGTTATTTGTTAATGTCAAAATAGGACGTATGCTATATTCTTTTGTAAAAAAAATTGACACATTAAAATTTTAAATTAATAAAATAAGCTTCTCAAATATTTTGATCCTAATAACAGAATTAACTGTGGGCACTGTTGTTCATAACCATAGTTTGGCAAGACATTTATTGAAATCATATAGGGATAAATGTGGAAATATTTCGTGTGAATATTATAACAGAAAATTTAATTGTAGAATAATAATTTAACATCGAAAAAATATTATTTTATGTCCCAAGTTCATTTACATCGACGCACTGTGCGCTCTCGGGGTCTCTTACAACTCGCTATAATCTGTCTTGCTATTCACAGTAATGCGGCCATCTTCAGATGCATCCTTGAATTTCCGACTCTGAATGCGGTGATTAATGGAAAAGTCTAGAATTTTGTGAATAGGACGACGTTCTAGCCTCTTTGCCTTCCATTTTACCTTTGATTTACTCTAACTAAAGATTTAAGTTCTTTAGAAAGAATTTTTTTTAAATTAAAAAAAATACTTTTTCTGCTATGTACGCTTCTTTTATAGTCGCACATAGGTACTGAATCGTAATTTCCCTGGCCTTAACTAATTATTTGATTACGGTATAGTTGATTATTTGAATTGGAGACAAAAAAAACTGCGTGGGTATTTTATTCGCGTCGCGCCATATAGTCAGACAGAGACGAATTTATAAAAATACTATTGTGCATTCAAGATCAGAGATCATAATTCGCGATCTTACCTTTTTTATGCCCTCAGTGATACAGTATGCCCCTGTAGGCCGGCAGCTTAACGTGTTTTCCGTGGCGCGGAAGGAACTCGCGTGGTTTTTCATCGAACTACTGGCGTTGGAGTTGC
This sequence comes from Watsonalla binaria, assembly GCA_929442735.1. Lineage (NCBI taxonomy): Eukaryota > Metazoa > Arthropoda > Insecta > Lepidoptera > Drepanidae > Watsonalla > Watsonalla binaria. The sequence goes on along the minus strand of OV838934.1, from coordinate 10,030,881 downwards.
TTAACGTCGTTAATATAATGACATGCGTAATAGAACAGAATTTGTCCCATGAGCCTTTCTACGAAGTATTTCATACAAAAATTTAAAATTCAAAGGCAGCTTATAGAAGATTCGTCGGTTGTATGGAAGCCTCTTGTGATAAAGTTCTCTTAATGGTTATACAATGCAAAAATATGCATCATGTATTACTGTGGGTGGTTTAACTCATCTATACCTGTAAATAAAAATGAAGTGTTTGTTTGTAATTCCAAAACAGCTTTTCACTGAATTCATAATTGAAAGAGCCGTGGTGGCCTCGGGGTTAGAGCAGTCGTATGCTACGCAAGCGACGCAAGTTCGAATCCCAGCGGGGCCTGTACCAATGAGTTTTTCTAAAAAACTTATGTACAGTGATTTCACACCACGTGCTTTACGGTGAAGGAAAACATCGTCAGGAAACCTGCATATTTCTGAGAAGTAATTCAATGACGTATGTATAGTGCCTGAGACGGCGATGGACTCACCATCTGTCACGTTGGCACTTAATCATCTTCGGTGAAAAGTGGGTGTTGTGATAACAACACCTCTGCCTACCCCTTCGGGGAATACAGGCGTGAGCATATGATTTAAAAAAAAATCTAGCTGCCTGTCTGTCTGCTTGTTTGTTCGGGGTAATTATCATTATATGATAATAATATGACCTTGGAACCACCAACAGTTAACAACTAGACCAAAAGGTCGACAACATTTTAACCTACAGAAGCTTAATATTAAACAGCATGCAAACCATACACATATTTATTATTCTAGCAACACCACCGTAGTATGACTACAAATAATAATAAAAAGATAAAGTTTTTATTAAAGCGACGTGACCGCAATAATTGAAATTCTAATAATCATTGTGATTGATTGACAAGTACCCTCGGCAATTAGATGTCAACATGTCAGTGACCTTACACGACGTGATAATGTTGCACTATCTATTTGGAACACTGAATTTAATAATTGCCAGTATTTAACTATCAACTCTTTATAGTTTTGATTATTACAGCTGCAGGGTCATTCTCGGATGAAATCACGTTTTGAGATATCATTTTTGTATTATATGTTTGCATAACGTCTTAAAGTGAATTACTCTGCTCAGATTCGATAATCTTATTAATATTAATTATATTTCTTTTTTTTTGTAAATTATTAATTTCTTTTACTATGAAAAAATATTATTTATTTTATTTTTATTAATTATGAGAGCCGTGGTGACCTTGAGGTTTGAGCAGTCACCGGCTACGCAAGCGACGCAAGTTCGAATCCCAGCCTGTACCAATGAGATTTTCTAAAAAAAAACTTATGTACATTGATTTCACATCACGTGCTTTACGGTGAAGGAAAACATCGTGAGGAAACCTGCATATTTCTGAGAAGTAATTCAATGACGTATGTAAAGTGTCTGAGACGGCGATGGACTCACCATCTGTCACGTTGGCACTTAATCATCTTCGGTGAAAAGTGGGTATTGTGATTACAAAACCTCTGCCTACGCCTTCGGGGAATACAGGCGTGAGCATATGTATGTATGTATGTAATTAAGATAATACGATTATTACAGTACCCGGCATGTATTATTGCACATCGGTCACAGGAAAGAGACAATCGACTAATTTCGGCTTAGGCACTTCGTAGAGCGTTATCTCTGTCGCACAATCTTGCGTTTACTATGCGTGTATAGGCTGCAGTTGACGTAAAATTATTATTTATCAACAAAGCGTTTGTTATATGACTTATATTTTAAAAAAATGTGTATATTCACCACCCTCCTTCAGAAGTATATCTATCCCTTTTGAAATCAGTATCTTAGTCTATGGTTAGTAATATGTCGATAATATGTATGATTAACAAATACCTGATGTATTTAAAACTCTATTGCCAAATGAATAGGGCTCAATAAATACATTTTACACAGCTCACGTCTCCACAGTGTCTGAACCGCTGATAGATAATGCATAGTAATAAATGTTTACAATAAAACCTAGGACTTCTGCAAATTGCAATCATTATGTACAAGGTAACAAAGTCCATTTTCACTCTTACCCTTGAGCGTTTAAGGTCGTGATTTGAGCTGAATAAATACAAAATGTATAGAATAAATAAATAATAAATAGTTGATATAAAGTAAGGCAATATTTATTTTTATGGCTTGTGGTCCGGAGCGGCCTCTTTTCTCGGTAAGGTTAGGTTAGTTCGGTGCGATCAAAGGACTCTGGTCAAAGAATATTTGAATTAATTAGGCAGAATGCCACTCTGACCTATTATACGTACCTTACAAAGTATTGTGTAGTAAAAATCAGTTGCACCTTTCCGCTGCGTGCATGAAGTAACCCAAAAGTACATTGACATTTATCCTTAGGGATAAGCAAGTTGAAGAAGTAGTGTTCAGATTTACCAAAGAACCGAAAACCGCTAAGGTATACGAGTGGAAAAATGGAGACGACTGCCTACCGCCTTGATGGAGGAACGTATATACGTGAGGTAGCTGGCAGATTTGTATAAAGAGAGGTGAGGACCTGGGGCCTTACCATAGCCTCTTATTGCCATGACAGTTTTACTCTTATTATGAGACAGATGTATACGACGTGTATAAGTCTGTCACTGTCGCACAGCTGAACTAACATTGCAATAAGAGCTCATGGTTGGGCTCCACAGTTGTGCACCATGGATATATGATGAAGGTGATATTACGTTTCTGATTGTAATTTCAAAATGCAAAAGATTCCAGTCTATTTATTTTCATTCACGCATTCGAAGAAAGTAGTATTCTTAATTGTATTTTATGCTCCTTCTATAAATTTTCAATCACACCGCGAGTGAACGATAGACTTGTAAGCTTCTGAGAAGGTTAAACGCATTAGTAATAGTAATTTTGTCGCAAAGTCCACTCTGATTTATTGAAAACTGTCAGTCTATGTTGAGTCACAGCGCAGCTGCGGTTGCGTCGTAGGCATTTGCAGATAAGTAATTTAATTTGAATCGCAACCACTCCATTTATTGGAAAACAGTGGTATTGTAATTAAGTATTAACATTACATCATTATTTTTATTGTATACTTGTTACAGGTTTTAATCCATACTAATTGGTATATAAGAGAGAGCCGTGGTGTCCTCGGGGTTAGAGCAGTCGCCTGCTACGCAAGCGACGCAAGTTCGAATCCCAGCGGGGCCTGTACCAATGAGTTTTTCAAAAAAAAAACTTACGTGCAGTGATTTCACACCACGTGCTTTACGGTGAAGGAGAACATCGTGAGGAAACCTGCATACTTCTGAGAAATAATTCAAAGACGTATGTACAGTGCCTGAGACGGCGATAGACTCACCATCTGTCACGTTGGCACTTAATCAAATTCGGTGAAGGGGTAGGCAGAGGTGTTGTAATAACAACACCCACTTTTCACCGAAGATGTTTAAGTGCCAACGTGACAGATGGTGAGTCCATCGCCGTCTCAGACACTTTACATACGTCATTGAATTACTTCTCAGAAATATGCAGGTTTCCTCACCATGTTTTCCTTCACCGTAAAGCACGTGGTGTGAAATCACTTTACATAAGTTTTTTAGACAAACTCATAAGTACAGGCCCCGCTGGGATTCGAACCTGCTCAAACCTCAAGGCCATTACGACTCTCATATGGCGTGAGCATATGTATGAAAATGTCAGAATGCTGTTACTTCTACAAACCCTGGACCTTTTTTGTCGACTCAGTGGAGAGAAGATAAATAGACTGTAAGGAGACTAGACTGTAGACTGTAAGTACAATTAAACCTTCCTTATCGATGGTTTGAAATAAAGAAGAAAAATGCAGAAAAAGGAATTGGAGAGACGTCTTGATTGTCATAGAGTATTAAAAATGTATAATTACTAAAATAAAATATAGTCCCTTTTTTTTTTTGACAGCGAGGAATCCAATGGGTTCCTCCACATATTTTAATAATTTACATGATATTTTTCTCAACAATCACTTGACATTGGCGGAATAGTTTTACTTAAGCTCATCGCCATTAAATAAATAAAGGAAAGGAAAGGAAAATATAACATGGTTGAATATATAGTATAATTCTAATGAATTGATACCCATCTAGAGCTACGCCACCACAGTACCTTCTTGCTTCCGAAAATAAAAATAAGATATTTGAAATGTATGTACTGTAATAATATAAGTAATCAGTATTCAATTGTGCAGAAATTCCGTTGCAAAATGCGTTATATTTCAGCATGAAAGTCGGTCAAATAAATACGGAGTCTTGGATTACCGACGCAACTTTATGTTTGTTCAGAAGTTCCCGTACTTCCTACGGCTTAGTGTTATCCTTTCTTGTGAGATGCACTGCTTTTGTCGCATACTTAGCTATAAATATGTCTGTCCGTTTTTTGCACGCAGCTTCGTGATAATTTGTTACCCATTTGATACACTTTTAAAAGTGTGCTAAGGGTTTCTGTAAGGAGTGTCCGTTATTATAAAGACGAATGATTTGTATGTAAGTATGTTTGTAACGAACTGGCTCAAAAAGTACTGCACCGATTTCAAAAATTCTTTCAACAATTAATAGCTACGTTTTAAGCAAGCATTCTGAAATTTTGAAAGTAACTACTTTGAAGTAAGTCTAATCACATGAAGGTATTTTTAATTTAAAAGTTTCGTGTCTCGTCATTACAGATGGGTTAACCCAATATCACTTTGTTCGACCCGGGGATTGAACCTAGGACCTCATGTGCAACTACTAGACCTATGAGGCACTCCGTGTATTGTAATATTTACTTAAATATTTAATTGAAATCTTTAATATGATCATTTTAATATTTTATATTATACCGGACGACATAATATATTATATTACATGTCGTACTGTCGATTCGAAAGTATTTTGTTAAAAGTATATTCAAATATAGATATTTAGAATACTTGCTGTGCCACGGTTTTGCCCGCATTTAATTTCATAGGTGGCTGTTTTTAAATAAATCTTATTAAATAAAAGTAGTCTAATTAAAATTGGTACATTGGTACAGACATTTCACATATAATCCGGAGCAAACAGACAGACCGTTTTATTTTATCTCAGTACCGTATATACTTACATACATGCAAAGGTGTGAGAATGAAAATGAAAATGAAAAATATTTATATTCAGTTTAGGCCCTGGTAAGGTACTTATGAATGTCGAAAATTTACCATCGGTTCGGAAACTAGCCTTCTGATAGTCTTCTGTTAGTTTGGAATTAAAAACAGACTCTTACATTTTATTTATATAGTTCTATTTAGATTTGAATTTTACTCTGTTCGGGGTTAACGATGATCATAGGTACTTAACAACGAATGAGTTTCACCCACGAAAGTATCTTTATCTAATATAAAAAATTTCCATGTCGCAATGTTAGTTACCGTACTCCTCCGAAACGATTGAACCGATTTGTATGAAATTTTGTGTGTAGATCGGGTAGGTCTGAGAATCGGCCAACATCTATTTTTCATCCCTTAAATGGTAAGGGTGACCATCCCAAAAAAATATATGGCAATACAAGTTGGGCATAGCTAGTATATTATAAAATAAAGTCGTGTTGGTTACCCTATTTATAACTCAAGAACGGCTGAACCGATTTGGCTGAAAATTGGTGGGGAGGTAGCTTAGAACCAGAAGAAGGACATAGAATACTCTTTATCTCGTTCACTTACAACACAGCATAGTCAACGCGGGTGAAACCACGGGGCACAGGTAGTAATAAACGTAATACAAGTCTAGAAACTGTGTGAATGATTAAACATTGTCGGAACGATAATTTTGAGTCATTACGAAAGTAGCGAGCCGGGTTTGTAAAGGCTGCTAGGTAATAATATATTTTATAAATGAAAAGCGAGTCTCAAGAAGGCTACCAAACAAATATAGTGCGCAAGAGTTGAACACTCGCGAATATTTTATTATCTATAAACGTTCACGCACACAAAAACACGTTAAGCGTAGGTTGGATGTGTGCGAGTGTATTTGGATGAAATTGGTTTGATACTTGAATGAAAATACTAAATATTATATTTTAGCTCGACAAATCACTTACCCACCTATCTTATGAGTCATGTTATCCTTATGTTATTTAAATTGTAGTGTCTGTTTGTGATTCCTAATTAACAACTTTACTCAAAATATATATTAAAGTATTTACGGCACCTACTTACATTCAGAAAGCAATGAAAAAAAAATATCTTTTCGTCTGTCTGTTTCTTTCGGCTAATCGTCTGATTTTAATAGGACTTTCACTGGCAGATAGCCGATGTTACAAGGAGAGAAGAATTTTATTTTAAATATAAATGTACGCTGCTAAAACCGCAGGGCACAGTTAATTCATAATATGAATATAGAATTTAATGTCCAAATAACTATTGTAGTAAATAATATACATAAAAGATATGACAAGTATCAATCCCCACCGATCCTCGTATACGGACACTTGTGTTGATGTAAACAAGCTCCACGTGTGTCGCACACAGGCGTCAGTCAACACGCTGCGTCTGTGTGGGTGCAGCATTGAGACAGGTCATGGCACTCGCGCGTGCTGTTTGAATTACCTAGGTTTTGGTTAGGATTTATAAGGCGAGAATTGATCGTAAAAAAATTGCAAATTATTTTAGACTGTATTTTTATGGCAGTACGGTACTTTTCACTCTATTGTGTTATATTTTAGTGTCATCAACTTGGAGTAATATAATTGTCATTGATATAAACTATCTGTGATTTAGTAGATTCAATAAACATAATAATAAATATGCTCACGCCATCCCAGAAGGGTCCCGAAGGGGTCAACACCCACATTTCACCGTATATGATTAAGTGCCAACGTGACAGAGCGTGAGTTCATCGCCGTCTCAGGCACTATACATACTATATATAGATATTTCGAAATTTGGTGACATGTGGATGTTGTCGTTACAACATCTCTGCTTACCCCTTCGGAGACCCTTCTGGTATGGCGTGGGCATATTGTTTATATTAAATAACCGAATACCAAGTGGGTGAAGCTGCGATCAGAAATAAGTTCTAATGCAAACTATTACGTATATACAATAAAAAATTAATCAGCTTGTCCAGCTTAAACACACCATTTTGGAATGGTGGATTCTTTTTAAATTGATGAAATGAATTTAAAAAGAGCCGTGGTGGCCTCGGGGTTAGAGCAGTCGCCTGCTACGCAAGTTCGAATCCCAACGGGGCCTGTACCAATGAGTTTTTCTAAAAAACTTATGTACTGTTATTTCACACCACGTGCTTTACGGTGAAGGAAAACATCGTGAGGAAACCTGCATATTTCTGAGAAGTATTCAAAGACGTATGTATAGTGCCTGAGACGGCGATTGACTCACCATCTGTCACGTTGGCACTTAATCAAATTCGGTGAAAAGTGGGTGCGATAACAACACCTCTGCCTACCCCTTCGGGGAATACAGGCGTGAGTATATGTATGTATGGGTTTAAAAATAGACTCCGAATTAGATTCACCTAGGTCTTGTTTTTGCATAAATAATTCTTCCGCATTGATGTTGCCGCCTACTAGATACCATTCCAGGCGTTTTTTGTTCAAGATTTATGTCTAAATACCACAGTATATTATATACATATAGATAAATAACATTGAAGTGTCTGTTCGTAATTCCAAAGCAACAGCGTTACACTAATTGCGTATGAAAGTACGGTACTGACATGACATGACATGACATAGATGCAGCGTTGACAACGCTCTTTATTTTTAAGTAGATCTACGTATTTCAGGCTTTTCCTGGTTACTAAGTTCAGTCCAAGATCTACGTATTTTTAACAAATTTCCAAAACATGTCTCATTAGGCTAAATGGGAGTAATTACCAGTAGGTAGGTACGAATATCTTCGCGCTAAAAAGTTGAATAACGTCCCATCTCATAGCAAACGCACCGGTGGCCTTGAGTTTTAAGCAGTCGCCTGCTACGCAAGCGACGCAAGTTCGAATCCCAGCGGGGCCTGTAACATTGAGTTTTTTCTAAAAAAACTTATGTACAGTAATTACACACCACGTGCTTTACGGTGAAGGAAAACATCGTGAGGAAACCTGTATATTTCTTAGAGGTAATTCAATGACGTATGTATAGTGCCTGAGACGGCGATGTACTCACCCTCAGTCAGGTTGGCACTTAATCATCTTCGGTGAAAAGTGGGTGATGTGATTACAATACCTCTGCCTACCCCTTCGGGGAATACAGGCGTGAACATATGTATGTATGTAATCGCTAGCGTCTCCGCCGAATATCTGTATGAGAAATTGTGCAGCGACACCGTGAGGAATTAAAATATCTCATACAAATATTGCAAGTGACGCTAGCGAGTAATGTTTACGAAAACGGTGGCAAACTCGTGATAAGGGTACAGTTCACCTAGCAAGATGGTAAATACTAACTCCGACGTTGTTTTTTTCAGTTATATCCTATAGGTAACCAACAAGAGTTTTTTTGCGACCAATCTGATGAAACCTAAACTAAAAAGAGCAGATTGATGAATCTACGTAAATTAATCTGCTAACTTTTCCAAAGCTATTATATAAATTCTGCGTCTATCTGAGTTGGCAACACTGCATAGATGTATAGATTGATGTACCACCGACTGATGGCCTGTGCCAAAAAATTACGCTTAATTTTGTATATTTTTTTGATTAACCTCCGTATTATACTTCAATCAAATTCTTTCTTGTATCGCACGAACGCGGAAGGCTCGACTTATTAAAATTCAGTAACATAAGGAAACAATTGATGAGGTCGTACCGCGATGCTCGCCAGCGCATGTTAATGGCATGCTGCGGATAGTACAATTTGATACTTTACAACGTTTTTGTAAATAGCCGTGGTGGTCTTGGGGTTAGAGCAGTCGCCTGCTACGCAGGGTTTTAGCCGGTATGAGTCCGGCATAACCCTTCCGCTGCCCCCGCGGCGGTTGGCGTATCCATGACGGATTTCCCAAGGAAAAAAAAAAAAATTCGCCTGCTACGCAAGTGACCCAAGTTCGAATCCCTGCGGGGCACCAATGAGTTTTTCTAAAAAATTTCTTTCTTTTCGGTGAAGGAAAACTTCGTGAGGAAACCTGTATATGTCTTAGAAGTGATTCAAAGACGTATGTATAGTGCCTGAGACGGCGATGGACTCACCCTCTGTCACGTTGGCACTTAATCATCTTCGGTGAAAAGTGGGTGTAGTTATTACCACACCTCTGCCTACCCCTTCGAGGAATAAAAGCGTGAGCGTATGTATGTATGTTTTCAACCTCTACTGTGATGTGCTCTTGAAGGTCGGCGATTGATCACGATCAAGTTCAATTGTTACGCTATTACGCGGTTACAGATTGTTAGTAAGTGGAATTGTGCGGTTTCTATTTATCTACCTAGATTTGTGGCGATTAGGCTTCAGTACGTGGGTATGTTTCCATAAAGGGGTTGAATGCCATTTCATGACGGATGAATTTTTAGACATGACATTTTTAGAAAGGTCAAATTTGGAGCATATGAATGTGGATGAAGCGAAAGAAGTTTGTAAGGATCGTAGCATGTGGCAAACGGTGGTATCTGCCTACCCCCATGGGATACAGGCGTGAGCATATGTATGTATATATGTATGACGGATGAGTGTTATTTTTACACGATAATTCTTAATACTGTATAAAACATATTACATTTTACACCACGAGTTCAAACCACGGTGAAGGAAAACATCTTGAGGAAACCTGCATATGTCTGAGAAGTAATTCAAAGACGTCTGAGACCGCGATTGGCTCACCCTCACGTTGGCACTCAATCATATTCGGTGTAGTGGGTGTTGTTGCTACAAAACTTCTGCATACCCCTTCGGAGACCCTTCTGGGATGGCGTGACATTTTTTTTATTTTCATTTGTTTACGATTACACCTTGTGCGTACAACTTTAAGAACGAAGTATTAGATAATACTGCAGCTGTTACTTAACATACATTATCAATTTAATCTGAGCTAATTAACAGTCCTACAAATAAGTTATAATTATAAACAAATAGTTCATTATCTCATCCAAGTGGTCAAGCAGGTGGCGATAGAGAGTAATTATTGTAATGGAGGCGATTACTATGAGGAAGACCGGATAAACTTGACTTCCTCGCGTAAACAATGGAAAACGACAGATTGTAGTATACGGCATAGATTAGAAATGAGATTAAACAGTAAAAGAGATTATATACATACATATGCTCACGCCTGTATCCCATGGGGGTAGGCAGAGACCACCGTTTGCCACATGCTACGATCCTTAAATACATCTTTCGCTTCATCCACATTCATGCATCTCTTCATACACTTTCTTACGAGTGCTCCGAATTTGACCTTTCTGAAAAATACTATTAATTTGATCATAGTAGTTGTTCCTTGGACGCCCTCTACCGACACTTCCGGTCACATTTGCTCTATAAATTTATTTCGATAATCGCCTTTCTGAGTGAAAGGCGATTAACCTTTCGATATGTCCAAACCATCTCAACATACTTTTTTCAATTCTGGTCACCACATCATTCTTCAACTTGCAACTGTCTCTTATCACACTAGTTTTCATACGATCTACAATGGTGGTAGAGATTATATAACGTTTGAAATTCAGCGATATTGACTGTGGACTATCTTTACAGATAATCGCTAGTAAATAATGTTACCCTAAAGTAGTGAGGGGTGAGGGAAGAGGAGAGGCTGTGTTTTTGTATTCTGGCCACTGGCCAGTGTGAGCATGCTGTGACTTCTCGACTTGGCCCTAGCGGAAGATCAGTGATGGTTGTCATCACCGTAACAGACAGATTATGCTGAGTTGAGTCCAAGCCTTTTCGCTTCTTTATGTATGTTGTTATGAATAAATTTATTTTCTTTGTTCTTTTTTAGTGGGAATTCAGACAGATTAGGATCTCCGGGTCCTGACCCATATATCTCCAATAAAAAAATCTGTAATGGAATGCAATGCTTGTGCACACGCCTATATCCCATGGGGATAGGCAGAGATCACGTTTGCAACATACTACGATCCTTAAATACTTTTGCTACATCCACATTCATGCTGCTTCTGATAAATAGGTTCTGAAACAGCTAGAGCGATTAATAAAAAATCAGTGTTGGAATGCGCCTGTCTCCCATGAGAATAGGCAGAGACTACCGTTTGCCAAATGCTACGATCCTTACATACTTCTTTTGGTTTATCCACATTCATGCATCTCTTTATACACTTATATCAGTTATGATTACTGCAAATGTAACCTGTCGGAAAAATATTACTAATTTGGTCATTACTTATTAATATCATATTATACGGGAAAAGCCGCACATCGGAATTAGGCATCAGGTGAACTGAGTTTTGAAACAAACAGTTTTTTTTTTTTGTGTAAGTAACCAATACATTTTCATATGCATTTAGTGAAAAGCTATTATTTTGGAATAACAATCAAACACTTCAATTTTATACATACATACATATGCTCACGCCTGTATTCCCCGAAGGGGTAGGCAGAGGTGTTGTTATCACGGCACCCACCGAAATGTTGTATTCAATTTTATATATCTGTATAGATATAGATTTGGGCCAATAAAGATCTTAAACAATCATGTGTGGTTCAGATTAAGTATATTAGACCCGTTGGATGTATCTTATATACCAGCGTATACTATGCAAGTATAACATTTGAGCTAACCCGTCTTGCTGAACAATTGATGGGGATTTCTGTTTCCACCATTATAAAAACTACATCGTGGGGAAAAACTTTTACACGTTCAAAATTGGTACTTAGAAATAAAATTATATAAGCACTTGGAATACCGGTATTTGCCACAATATCAATTAGGCACGCCTCTAGTGGTTGGCAAATCTATATCTTTATTTATATAGATAAATTAAATTTAAATAAAATTGATACTTAGAAATAAAGTCATATAAGCACTTGGAATACCGGTATTTGCCACAATATCAATTAGGCACGCCTCTAGTAGTTGGCAAATCTATATCTTTATTTATATAGATAAATTAAATTTAAATAAAATTGATACTTAGAAATAAAGTCATATAAGCACTTGGAATACCGGTATTTGCCACAATATCAATTAGGCACGCCTCTAGTAGTTGGCAAATCTATATCTTTATTTATATAGATACATTAAATTTAAATAAAATTGATACTTAGAAATAAAGTCATATAAGCACTTGGAATACCGGTATTTGCCACAATATCAATTAGGCACGCTTCTAGTAGTAGGCAAATCTATACCTTTATTTATATAGATAAATTAAATTTAAGTGTCTTTTTGCAATTCCAAATAAGCACCCATTCACTAAATGCATATGGAAGTATATAGACTACCGCATAAAAACACTTTTTTTCTGTCTGTCAGTCGGTTAGTCTGTCTGTTTTTCCGGCTACTTTTTAACATTTTTTTTTAAACACTCTTTTTCTGTCTTGTCTGTTATTCCCTGAAACGGCTGAACCGATTTCAACAGGACTTTCAGGTCTGATGTTTCAAGAAGTAACATAGGCTTCTTTTATATGGAAAAATATTAGGGTTCCGCAATATAAAGCATTTAACTAAATCTACGCTGATGAAACCATTCGGTACTTGTATATAAATATACTTTTAAGTATGTCTCGTTGGTCTAGTGATCGTCGTGTAACAGGAAGTCCTGGTTACGATCTCTGGATCAGGAAAAGTGTTATTGGGCTTATCCATCTGCAAATCCTCAGTAGCAGCCCGGAGCCTGGATTTACCTGGCGGTAGCATGTATAATCCTGTATAATTATGTCATTCTGACGATTTGAAGGTACTTTGTAAAAAGTTTAATCGAATAAAGATATTTTTGACTGTGAATGCCCGGTTAATGGCAATGAGACCTCCTCCTTATAAATGGGCCGTGGTGGCCTCGGGGTTTGAGCACTCGCCTGCTACGCAAGCGACGCATGTTCCAATCCCAGCGGGACCTGTACCAATGAGATTTTACTAAAAACTTATGTGCAGATATTTCACACCACGCTTTACGGTGATGGAATACATCGGGGGAAATCTGCATATGTCTGAGAAGTAATTCAAAGACGTATGTACAGTGCCTGAGACAGCGATAGACCTAGACTTTAAGAACATCTCTGCCTACCCCTTCGGGGAATACAAGCGTGAAAGCATGTCTATTGTATTATATTATATTGGTAAATACATATCTATGCAACGAAAATATAAGCTTTCAATGCTTCTTTACCAAAATTCTTATTTAATCGTCCATTAGAAGAACCAAACAAAAGGTAAAGGTACCTATTAACTTCCCTTGCCAACTTGCATTAATCGTGTTTTTTCAAAGATCCGCCCTTTGAAAGTTTTTTTCAGGCAAGAGCTCGCGTGCCTTGCATCGCGTGCGTACCGCTTTCCATACTGAAAGCTAATTAATATTTATTAATTAAATTACACGTTTCATTACTCTGTGCCGCTGTGCGCTTTATAGCTTGATGACCATTTAGTTTTCAAATATACTTCACTTCTGAAGGAGAGTTATGGAGGAAGAAATGAGATAAAACTGATTTTAATTCGAGAAACTTTTTATTCATTAATACAAATACAAAAATGTTATAGCGCTAATAAAATTTAAGTGTCTGATTTTGAAATGTATATGAAAGTATACACGGTACTGATATTGAAAAACCAAGCTCCAAATTTTTTCTATCTATATGTTTGTTCCGGGTAATCTCTGAAACGTGTAAACCGATTTTAACAGGACTTTCTCTGGCAGATGGTTAATGTTACAAGGAGTAACTTGGCTGCTTTTATTTAAAAAAACATTTAGGTTTCCGCGGGACTCAAATAACTTCTACGCGGGCGAACCGCAGGGCGCAGCTAGTCCATACTATATTTCCATCGTGACAGATGTCACGTCCATCTATATCTTAATTAATTATATTATTTAGTTACATTGCGCGCAATAAAAATGTATTGTTTGTAAACCAGCTGGTTACTTATCTATTGTATATAATTGAAAGGTCGGACCATGGAAACATTTTCCTTGTAAATGCGTGGTAATTTCATTTCGTGACACTAGTTATTAGTTGCAGTTGCGTAGTACAACGTAAAGAATGCTGTTCTATTTAAGACTTTTTTTGCAAACGTATTTGGATTCACAGCAGACATACATACATACATACATATGCGCACGCCTGTATTCCCCGAAGGGGTAGGCAGAGGTGTTGTTATCACAACACCCACTTTTCACCAAATTTGATTAAGTGCCAACGTGACAGATGGTAAGTCTATCGCCGTCTCAGGCACTATACATACGTCTTTGAATTACTTCTCAGAAATATGCAGGTTTCCTCACGATGTTTTCCTTCACCGTAAAGCACGTGGTGTGAAATCACTGTACATAAGTTTTTTTAGAAAAACTCATTGGTACAGGCCCCGCTGGGGTTCGAACTTGCGTCGCTTGCGTAGCAGGCGACTGCTCAAACCCCGAGGCCACCACGGCTCTCATAGCAGACCCTATTGACAGTGGTCTGTCTGTAAGTGCCTGTTTGTAATTTCAAAATAGATTTTAATGCATGATGAAAGTATATACGGTAGTCACATGAAAAACCAATTTTAGTTATTTATCTTTGTCTGTCTGTTTGTTCCATCTAATCGCCGAAACGACTACTTTTATTTAAAAAAAATATTAGGGCATATGAAATAAAGTCCATACGGGTGAAACTGCGTTACTCAGCTAGTCAGAAATATAAAGAACCTAAACCAATCGAAACATACTACGTTACCTACCCCGACTAGGGATTGTACCTCCACCTTACAGAGGATTGTAGCGAAATAAATCACAACCTTACAGTAGTAATGTCTTGGTACGATGAGCAAGGCCGCCGAAGTATTAGTAGAGTCGCTGTTCATCTATACATTTACATCTATACTAATATTATAAAGAGGAAAGATTTGTATGTAAGTTTGTAACGAATTGCCTCAAAAAGTAATAGACTGATTTTAAAAATTCTTTCCTCATTGAATTGCCACATTATCACTGTTCATATAGGCTATTTTTTTATCTCGGTAATCCCACGGAGACGAGAACTACGCGGGTAAAACCGCGTGAAGTACTCAATAAGTTTGGCAAAGCGCGGTTGTCGCTTGGTATTGCAAGCTTTCATATGATGCAGAATATACATTAACATCAGACGGACAACTTAGTCGCATAAAATAAATCCACAAAAAGTAACAGTAAGCTAAAAGCACGTCCTACTTTTCCTAATTAAAACGTCTAATCTCATTATCGTTCAGTGAACAGCCGGCTTTACCGGCTGCATACGTGACGGCAGACATACAGACGCCGAGTGCAATCGATAACCGGTGACTCGATAATTGTGTGCTCGTTTATCATATCTCGATTAAATTATAAATCAATTGGTATTATGACTATTATGGTCTGTTATCAGCACATGTGCAGTTTGGTTGCTTTAATTGTCAATATGATAAGGCGGTTGGCGTATTTGGTGCTAATCACCATGTAAATGACTACTTACCGATTATGTACAAGATCCTTGTTAGTTTTGCAACCCGAATGAGTATTTTTCGTAATAGATAAGATGTCCTGTAACATACACGATGGATGAACATGTAAATATACAAGCGGGTTAAAATCTCACTGACCAGTACCGGGTTAGTTTATGTACAGTGATGTCACCCAATAGCCAGGGTATAAGTAATTGGCTATGGTATCACCTGCTTGCCGTAAAAGGCGACTAAAAGGGGGCCGGAGGTCCTGCTGGCGGTGATCGGGTCAGCAGTACGATGTGGCTCACGCTGCCTTCGTTGTCTCCAGGGGCGGCGACACAGCTGCCCCGGGGATGTGCACAGGCAATGTGTGGGGGTACACCGGTGCGATCTGTCAGAGTACCCGGAGTCACCCTTAGCACAGAGGATGGCCACCGGTGGGGTTTTAGTGCGGTAAAAATCCCACAAACTCAGGCATTCACGCGATTCGCTTTGAAGTAGACTTCATAATGACGCATAGAAAGAAGTTCAGAGACGTAAGCGCAGTATTTAGAGACTCACCATCAGTTACGTTAACACCTAATTCGATGGTTAAAGAAGGTATAACGAGATATTCCGTTTAAAAACTGATGAATCCGAAGTAGTCTGTACCTTACAGAAGATCGCAGTCAAATAGCCGACAACGCCATAGACTAGTATTCTGGAGCAGAAGCGGTCCATGGAGCAGGAGCTAGCACATCCTCCTCTTCCCCCTAGTAGGACCCTCTCGTCTCTTACTATATATGCAAGCGATACTCTTAATGGTGGTCACGTTCACAAATGTTTGACACCTTTGTAATATAAAAAATATTAATAAAAAACCCCAGCTCAGAAATCCTTGTTGCAAATATATCGAGGAGCAAATATCCCGGGTTGAATTATATCAATTCCCAAGTCCAGAGTCAATTCTTAACGCATCGATGCTGAACAATATCGCTTACTATAACTGCTGAATATAATATCTAACTGGTACCCGCTTCGCTTGTCAAATTAGCGTCGGCTTCTGCGGTCGCTCGTGCCGCTTCGTCGAGCGAAAGGACCTAAACTTCAACGTTCTCGTTTTGGTATACCTGTGTTTTCTCTGCTCTTTGGTGTATGACTAACAGCCGATAATGTTTCGAGGGGAATTATTATTTTTATAAATGCTTACTTTCATAGGACGATTTGAAAGTACTTTGTTAAAAATCAAATCAAACAAAGATATTTTTAGATTTAAATAATTTGATAAATGTGGACAGCTGCCTCGTTGGTCTAGTGGCTAGTAAGTTTGCTTGCCGATCACGAGAACTTCACAATAAATGATCTTAGTTTGGAAGTTGGCGGTGTTTCTACCCCCGTGCCTCGGAAAGCACGTTAAGCCAAGCCGTGGGTCCTACGCCTGATCTCTCTCCGGTCGTGTCAGATTGCCTCCCATCGGACTAGGAGAGTGAGGAAATAAAGAGTGCACCTGTGTTTGCGCACACACTTGTGCACATAATTGATATATTAGGGAGAGATCTCCGTTGAGATAAGCCACCGTAACCGAAATTCGGTAGGAGATAAATATTAGGACAGTATTGTAGTTAGGTAGTTAGTCTATCAAGTCACAAGAGTCATTCTCGCATATTACAAGATATGGTTTAAACGGAAACTTGATTAAGCTCAGTCTAAAACTATCTCCATCCCTTTTTAAATCAGTATCACAGAAAAAGATGGAATTTCTCTTAAACCAAGAACTATCGTAGTCGATGTTTCGTATTATCCTGTTTTCAGAAAAACTCATTGATACGTGCCCCGTTGAGGTTCGAATTTGCATCGATTACGTAGCAGGCGATTGCTCAAACATAACGGCCACCACGTCTAAGTAGAATACAAAGGGCAATATGATTAGAACGGGAGCATGCACTAGTAATTCTCACGGCAAATAAAACTGTAACTCAACCAGCTGTATACTAAATTAAGCCCTACCATTTTAGGTGCAGACTTGCGGAACATTCCCTTCTTAATACGTTAGAACTAGTTTGCCCTATAGAGATGAAGTCTCGCATAACATGCGTGTTTCTTAGAGATTATTCTATTATAAATGTCACATTTCAATGACGCTTGTCACAATCATTCCAATGTACACGTTGCTAACATCATCATGATTTTTATCTTCGATTCCAAGATATTGGGGTTAGCACTTGACGACCAAATAAGGATAGGGCGTAAAAAAATTTGATGCGTCTATTTGTAATTCCAGAATAACAGCTTTTCACTAAGTGTACGGTATAGATATAGAAAATTCAAATTTTAAAATCTTTCTCTGTCTGTCTGTCCGTCTGTCTCTCTGTTTGTTCCGAGTTATCTCCAAAACAGCTGGACCAATTTCAAAGGGACTTTCAAGGAGTAACTTAAGCTATGTTAAATTAAAAAACATAAGTAGTGTTCTGCAGGCTACCCATGAAATTTATTCTACGCGGGTAAAATCACGGGCCACAGCTAGTGTATGTATAGATTACATGCAATAACCTGTATAAAAATGCGTACAAGAGATCAGGCGCAGGACCAACGGCTTAACGTTCTTTTTGACCCGACCCGAGAATCGAACCCTGGACCTCGTGATCGGCAGGCTTAATATGCTAACTACTTGACCAATGAGGCATTTCATCTCATGAATGTAAGTACGATGTGAGGTCAATTATCCATAAAATTCCACCCCTAAGCCGTGAGGAAGGGTATGAAAGTTAGAATATGAAATCTAACCGCCACGCAGGAGAAGCTGAAGGCAGAAGCTAGTCTTTAGTTACAGCCGCGTAGATTTAGTTTTATTTATTATATCGGCTTAAAATTTACAAACTTTCATCCCGGCATTCTATCCTCTTGGGGGTAGAATAATCAAAATCCTTTCTTAGCGGATGCCTACGTCATAACATCTACCTGCATGCCAAATTTCAGCCCGATCCGTCCAGCGGTTTGGGCTGTGCGTTGATAGATCACTATGTCAGTCAGTCACCTTTGAGCTATGTATATTTAGATGATATTAAAAAAATATACCTGACCAATTTTAACGAAATGTTCACCAGCATATCTGCTGTTGGTGTTACAAGGAGTAACTTAATAATCTTAATTTTTTAATCAATTTCCACGAATTAAGGAACATTTAAAATAATAATAATAATGGTCTCCTACCGAATTTCGGTTACGGCGGCCAATCTCAACGAGGATCAGCCATATACGCAGGAGATATTATAGTGCACGTGTGTGTGCGCAAACACAGGTGCACTCTTTATTCCCTCACTCTCATAGTCCGATGGGACGGCAATCAGACACGACCAGAGAGAGATCAGGCGGAGGACCAACGGCTTATCGTGCTTTCCGAGGCACGGGGGTTTAAACACCGCCAACTTTCAAACTCCGGGCATTTTTATTGTGTATTTCTTGACAGAAAAACCCAAAACAAATTTTTGACCCGACACGGGAATCGAAACCGAACATTTAAAATAAAATCTAGTTGTAGTTAAGAGAAATAAAAATACAATAAAACATTATAATAGCCGTGTGTCTGTTCCAACAGTAAACGCATTATCCGTTCGATCTGGTGAAATCGCTTTGCAATTAGCACGGTACACGCTAAAAGCTGGTTTTATTATTGTACGATGCGTTCGCAAAGGGATATTTATCTTTGGTACAATCTTCGTGACTAAGAACGTTCTTAATACAGAAACGGATTAAATACATTTATTTTTTTAATATGTCAGAGGGGACTTGTCAGCGGACTTAAATGATGAGGAGCTCGTGGCACAGTTGCTATTGCGCATATCATTTGATCTCCGAAGCTAAGCAATTCTAACCCAAGCCAGAGTCATCGCGTCGTCGTAAACGAAGGTTTGGGCTCACAATAGTGTCATCTATAGGCCGACAGACAAATCCTCGATCCTATACAAATCTGCGTTTACATCAACGCCGTGACTTGTGACCGCGGCCGTGAAAAACTCGCTCTAGGCCCTCTGGTGAATGGGTGACCGCACGAGATCCCTCCGTGCCTCGGAGAGCACATTATGTCGCTATCATCTTTGGCAATCGTTACAGCTCAGTCGGAGGCCGAATAGAGTCTTACAACTGGCCAGATTACCGATTTTCCGCGTAAAAAGGGTTACGAAGTTCAGATAACAGCCGCTTCGTATCAAAATCAGGTGATCAGTCGCAGTTTAATTGGAAGAGGTTTGGACTTCTATGGCCAGAGAGAGAAAAAGTGAGACGAATTAAAAAATAGAAGAGTTCCAAATAAGGTAGTAGACAAGAGGGACACCTTGACGCTAATCAGTAATAGCCTAAACTCAATAACAGGGGGCCAACTATGATCGTTTAAGCAGCGCGTAGAGCTTCTTACTTTGGTTTAAAAAATTAAAGCTCAGAAGCTCTTAATACGCGCTGCTTAAACCGTTGATGGTAGGCCCTCTGGTTTCGCAGCATTTAACATATCGCAGCATACAAAAAAAGTAACTTGTTCGTCAGTCTTATTTCTCTGCAAATTTACACACACAAACACTAATAAAAAACAATTTACTATCCGACTGCTTAGGAATAGTTGCCACCTATTCTGTTATCATTAAAAATAATTAATTGTTTCGTAACAAACTTATTACATAATAAATTTCGCAGGCGAACTGCGTAAGTAACCTTTTAAACCAGTCGAGTGAATACAACTCACGCGCATAGGATGCACCGCAGCGGGTGGCATTCTACATTTGAATTGAACTTTTTAAGCCATCATTAACTTGAGCACCGTTTTAACGGCGTATTGTCTAGAAACTTAAAGCTAGTTAAAACTAATGTAGATTTCGCAATTAATTAGATGGTAAAAAACCTTTTAATACTTAACACCTTCGAGTTAATGATGAAGAAATGGAGGCATCGGGGCTACGGACCTTCTTAGGCAGTATTGCGGGAATGTAAGCTATTTAGTATTATTTTATTATGCTGAGAAGTAGTTGTTCGTTGATAGGACTGTATTTTAAGACTATGTGACAAAATATGAGCGAAAGACTCGTGGCACATTTTTAATAATATTTTGAAACTACAGGGCATTTAATTTTTACGACATAGAACGATTACGAATCGAGCATTCGTCTGATAGAGGCTTCTGCAGCCTAATCTTGAAAGTTCATTCGAAAAATATTGAGTGAAATATTTTGAAATCTTATGACTTGTTTGCTTTCCACCTACAAACTTTCAAACTCAATTCAATATTAGTGCAAAGATATTAAAGGTAGGTTTACATTTCCGATTTTTAATTCTGTTGAATTTTTCCGATCGTCGTTTATTGTCCCCTCGACAAAATAGGGGTGTTGTAAGTTGTGCACGTGTTATATGTGTCTGACGCGACGTAACACCCAAGTTAATAGACCGATTCTTATGCGTTTGATGTCTCTGAAGATCTAGACAATTTGCAACAGAAAAAAGATTGAGTCTAATTGAAAAAGTCCTCCATTTTTGAAGTTAGAAAAAAGAAGGCAGAGTGAATATTTTTGTAGCTATATATATTTTTAAGTACGTACCTGTCTGAGTAAAATGAAAAATACTTACGTGACGGCGAAACAATGCACGCCCGCGTTTCAGGCGTGTAATTAAATACTAATTCTCCATGTACAGACGGACAAAAGATCATTAATAATCCTGAAGGTAGACAAAGGACATTAGACGAACAAGGGATTTAAGCCTTAAGCCACTCATCGCTTGTTCGCTAATCGGAGTGACGCTAATTGCATTTTTAATTGCATTCAAAATTTTAATGTTACCTACGCTTTTTTGTTAGGCAGTGCACCAATTTTCTTTTGTTTTTAAATTTGTTAATACATTCTTTGTCCTTCTTTAATTTATTGCACTTTGGATGTGAACAGACATTCCTTTATGTGTGTTGTATTGTTAAAATGTACATTTCTTGAAACATGCAATGTTATGGAATTAATTAAAAATCATAAAAGAACATGCATTATACTGTCAGATATTTTTAATAATTTATTTTAGTTTAACAGCAAATTTAGATGGTTTAATTATAAAAAAATCTGTTACATTTCTGCATAAATTATTTATAACCGTCCACAATTATTTATTTTTTGGTACTCTATCAATCAGCCCATTAGACTCTAATGGGCTAAAGCCTATGGCCATGGCTCTAATGATTAGAGTCACGGCCATAGGCTTTTCCCACAGTGCGCTAATGTGATCATCAGGTGATAAGTATCTTATTGGAGCCTGCCACGTTCTTCCATTATCTAAGGCAACTGTCCAACTGGCTGTAGTGGCTGTAGTCGTGATGGCGAGTAGTTAATCGCGATTGTTCAAGCATTTCGATGTATCGTGATTGTTTTCAATCCATGGTAGCGAGTCTGACTCGCTTGTAATCACTACTCATAGAGCACGGTGTGGTACAAAGCGCCGGCTGACGATCGGTTACATTCGGCTAGCTTCGGCGTGACTAAGACCACTTGCATCAAAACCGTCAAAACAATCGAAAAATCTCTCGATTGTTTCAACGCAGGGTGAGTCGATTGTTGACTCGATGGAAAACTGTACCGACTCCGTTTGTTTCGATTGATGAAATATCTCACATTCGCGTGTTGCTACGATACGTTTGCAGTGACGTGGTTTCTATCCTAGGACTCTTAATCATATGATTATTATAAATTATTATAAGATTTTGCGTAAGTACTAAAGTTTACTACTTAGTCTGTGCTAAATCTTTCTAAGTTGGAGAAAAGGTCTAGTAAAATATAAAATAAATAAATATGCTCACGCCATCCCAGAAGGGTCCCCAAAGGGGTACGCAGAGGTGTAGTAACAACACACCCACATTTCACCGAATATGATTATGTGCCAACGTGTACAGAGGGTGAGTCCATTGCCGTTTCAGGCACTATACATACGTCTTTGAATTACTTCTCAGACATATGCAGGTTTCCTCACGATGTTTTTCTTCACCGTAAATCACGTGGTGAGAAATCAGTGGATGCGAGTTTAAAAACTCAACCGCTGAGATTCGAACTTGCGTCGCTTACGCAGCAGACGACTGCTCTAACTCCGAAGCCACCACGGTTTAGGTCTAGTAATTATATGGGAAATAATTAACCTCCATTAACAGTCTGATAAACCCTAGTTATCTCCGAGTAAATAAAAACTTAGTCGTCACCTGTTTTAAATTCAAACTGCATTTGTCGATCTAAATGCAAATTTAAACTCGAGTTTAAGATATAAACCGGTCCATTAGCAAATATATTGCGATTTTTTTACTTCTCATCCAACTTCTTAACTCTTAAGTGAAGTCAAAGGCACTTTGTTTTACTTAAACCGGGGGTTAAGTTAAACTTTCCGGGCAGTGGTGGCGGAATTCGGTAAGGGATAATATCGATAGTGAGGCGCCCATCTGTTGTGTATGTAAGTAGCTATTATCGACTTCTCAATAAAATTTACTTACTGAACTTGACAGTGACAATTATAATCAAATATTTAATGATCTAATGACAAGTATAAGAGATTTTTTTGAATCAAAAAAATGAACCAAATCTGATGGAAATATAAATGTGCATATATCCTTATAAGCTTGTAAACATGAATAATCATTAGTGAAAGATACTTAGTAATAGACTTAGTATCTTTCGAAATAAAGGAATAGGTGCATACTGATGCTATAAATCCTACTGATTCTAAAAGTTGCTATTTGAATCTAAAGTTTGGTCCAATTTGTCGATATCGATACATTACCAAATTGCTCGTTCCCCACACTTTTATCCTAGCTATCTGCTATTAACATAAAGTTGGTAAAAGTCTGTATAAAGTATTAAAGTTTCTCCTGAAATTGATAACGTACAACCAGATTTAAAGTCGGATCTTATAAATTTATTGCCCCGAGATGAATTCCTTTATCATAATTTATAAGTTTACGGAAGTGAGAAAACACTTATAGAATAATTTTACATATTTCCTTGGTGTCCGTCTTGCTTGTTAATTACTTTAACAACTGTAAAACTATACATACATATGCTCACGCCTGTTTTCCCCGAAGGGGTAGGCAGAGGTGTTGTAATCACAACACCCACTTTTCAAGTGCCAACATGACAGAGGGTGAGTCCATCGCCGTCTCAGACACTTTACATACGTCATTGAATTACTTCTCAGAAATATGCAGGTTTCCTCACGATGTTTTCCTTCACCGTAAAGCACGTGGTGTGAAATCACTGTACATAAGTTTTTTAGAAAAACTCATTGGTACTGTATAACGGGATGTATTATGCTAAAAATATTTGTTTTGTGACCCCATAACAGTGGTGTCTGACTTTGAATAAGAGACGTAACTTTCATTCTTACTGGTAGTAAGTTAGGACTAAGTTACTTAATATTATGTTAGTAAGTAGATCTCATCAAACCATTAAGCACGGCAGTAAACCTGTTTTGTTATTTTTAGGGTGATTCAGATGGAGTCCATCCCCGTCTTTTAACTTCTTAGACATGGTAAGTACCCTAAGTATGTAGGGTCGTTTATCGAAATTTGTGCAGTGGGACTGTGTCCATGGGCTTACATGTCTTAAGTAATTTATTTTGTATTTTTAACTTGTATAATAAATTAAAAAGAGTTATTACTGAGTTTCTTGCCAGGTTCTTCTCAGTAAAAGCAACCTTCGAACTTGGTGGTATAATCCTGTATAATTATGTGTTTCTGACGATTTAAAAGTATTTTGTTAGAAGTCTAATCAAATAAAGATATTTTTGAGTAACATGTTTTTATCGTAGACGATAACGATTGCGTATTTTCAAAATTTTTAAATCCCTGCATTATATTGTGCTGTTCGAAAAAACATTTCAAAAGTCAAGAGAGTTACCGAAAAATATATTATCCGGTATCTCTCTCCCGACAGCTATCCGATGTATAATAGTTATAGAGTACATGTAAGTCGGTGACTATTACAACTTGTCAGCTGTCATTTTTCGCTACATCATTTTTCACCGCGTCGGTAAATCGATAACACTATACATTTCCCCGGAGGCAAAGAATATTTATCGTTTTGAAGAGTGGACTTTGAACACATTTTAATTTTTGTTTGATTATACATACATACATATGCTCACGCCTGTATTCCCTGAAGGGGTAGGCAGAGGTGTTGTAATCACAACACCCACTTTACACCGAATTTGATTAAGTGCCAACGTGACAGATGGTGAGTCTATCGCCGTCTCAGGCACTATACATACGTCTTTTGAATTACTTCTCAGACATATGCAGGTTTCCTCACGATGTTTTCCTTCACCGTAAAGCACATTGTTTGATTATAGATGCACTATTAACGGAACAGAAAATAATAATAGAATAAGAATTATGGGACATAGGTATAATAAAAAGTTCAATATTTTTCATTCGCAATACGTGATATAAAAACACTTGTGTGACTAACTCGTGAGAGAAAGCGAGGTCCCGGGTTCGATCTCTGGTTCGGGCAATTGGGCATTACCATCTGTAATTTTATAGTCCAGTAGTCTGTCTGCCTCAGCGCCCGGTTAATGGCAACAGGCTCGCCCCCTATAACATGTTATAGGGGGTTACTATATATTTTTGATGGTATATGTATTAAATAAAAACTTAATCATATATACAAGTACTAAAAACTAATAACAAGCAGAAAACTTGGCCCAAATCGGTGTCACTCGGGATCGTGCCAAGAAGGCTGGCAGCATGGCCACGTTGAACAATGCTGGTTCTCTGAGCGAGAAAAGCCCCAGCCCGCTTGTCACGAGCGGCTTCTACCAGACGACGTGCAACCTTATTGAAAAGTTGGCGATCGTTTTTGCTTAAATGAATGTCGTGACTCCTCTGTTTTTTATTTAATATTAATCTATGTCCCGTCCAGCGATTACAATGGCGTCGAAATGTGGCGGGCACTGCAAATGGATTAAGTCATGATGGGGCTGCAAAAACTCTCGGTCGAATCAATTTCTATGCTAATTCTATTGAGTTCACCGGTTTAGCTTTATGACCTTAGGGTCATTGAGGACTAAGCTTTGTGAAACTAGTCTCTGTATGCTGCTTTATCTGTGTACCAAGTATTCTTAACCATGAGTACCTTTGTCCTGCAATGCATGGACAATAAATCTAAATGTTAACCACGTTATTCATAAGCTAACGAGCTCTCTTCGCGTCAGTTTTGGTTACGATGTTTTAGATATATACAATACGTCTTTGAAACAATATAAGCACGTATGCTTAGAGCCTGAAAACTGTGAACACAATATCAGCAGCGTATGTGTAATCTCTATATATACAGATAGATAAAATTTAAGTGTTTGTTTGTAATTCCGAAATAACAGCTAACTAGAAACGGTAGGACCGATTCTAACGGGACTTCCACTGGTAGATAACAAATTTTACAAGGAGTAACGCAGACTACATTACATCTCCCTGGCCTTATCCCATACATTGTTGGGGTCAGCACTCGATTCAACCCGATACGGCTGATCAATTGATTTTTATACGAAGCGACTGCCATCTGACATTCGCAACCCCTTTTACGAGGAAAATCTGTGATCTGGGTTAAATCAGTTGTCAGACTGTTTTAGGCCTCCGACTGACCTGTAACGATTGCCAAAGATGATAAATTGACAACCGGGACCGACAGCTTAACGTGCTCTCCGAGGCACGGAGGGAACTCGGGCGGTCACCCATCCAATTACTGGCTAGGGTTAGGGTTGCTTAACTTCGCTGATCGAATGATATGCGCAATAGCAACTGTACCACGAGCTCCTCTACATTGATAAAAAAAACTAACTCAGACTACATTTATAAAAAAAAATTTAGGAGCTGCAGGTCTCATATAAAATTAAGTCTACGCGGATGAAACCGCAATTTGAAACAAACATTAAGGTGTATTTCATGTCTTCGAAAGAATAATAATATGCAGAATAAATTGTAGCCCGTGAAAGAAGTCCAATGCGCCGACATTACAATGGCTAGAATGGAAGTGGCCTCATATTTTCTCGAACATGACTTTCAGGACAACAATACCCTTCCCTAGCGCTTCCTCCATTTTTTCCTGCTTTATTTAATAGCGCGCTGAAGTCGTACTGAAATTGGTTTAATAACGTTGTTTGGTAAAGACTTATAGGAATAATTAACAACTTTATTTGGGTTCTTTGTAAGCATATGGTGCGCTGATGGTAAGTGGTTACTGGAGCCAATTTCTCCTTATATTATAAAGAGGATAAAATTCTCGTGTCACAGTTTTCGTTGCCATACTCCTCCGAAACGGCTTGACCGATTTTGATGAAATTTTTTGTGCTTATCCGGTATCTATGAGAATCGGCCAACATCTATTTTTCATCCCCCTAAATGTTAGGGGTAGTCCAAAAAAAAAATGGCAATACAACGTTTGTCGGGCTCAGCTAGTATATTATAAAGAGGATAATTTTGTATGTATGTTTGTAACGAATTGACTCAAAAAGTACTTGACCGCTTTAAAAATTCTTTCATCACTTGATTGCTACATTATCAATGATTAATATACGTTATTTTATCACCGTACTCCCGCGGGAACGGGAACTACGAGCGTGAAACCACGTGACGACGCAAGTTCAAATCCCAGAGGGTAAGAATGAGTTTTTCTAAAAAAATATGATTGTATGATTTCACACCACGTGCTTTACGGTGAAGGAAAACATCGTTAGGAAACCTGCATATCTCTAAGAAGTAATTCAAAGACGTATGTATAGTGTCTGAGACGGCGATGGACACACCCTCTGTCACATTGGCACTTAATCATATTCGGTGATGTTGGCGCTGTTATTACAACACCTCAGCTTACCCCATCGGGGTCTCTTCTGGGATGGCATATTTATTTATTTTTACCTGTGACTCTCGCGGTCACATTCATAGGCTACAATGGCTGCTTATCACCAGGCAAACTGCACGCTTATATGCCAAATATCTACATCTAAACTACTATTATAAAGAGGAAAGATTTGTTTATTTGTGTGTATGTTTGTAATGAGTAAACTCAAAAACGACTGTGCCGATTTAAAAATTATTTCACCATTGGAGAGCTACATCATCAGCGAGTAACATAAGCTTTATTATATCCCCATACTCTTACGGGAACGGGAACTACGCGGGTGAAACCGCGTGACGTCAACTAGTCTTTCATGTAGTATAAAACAAACCTGTTTTTACACCAAAATTTCTTTCTAGTAGTTTCTTGCTAACATTTCAATGGAAACAATTTCCATAGTAGCATGTAACAACCGAAGCGTGAGTCGTAAGTCCCTGTGCCCCGCTTGTCTCGGTCAGAAATCGAACCCGGAACTGCTCGGACGTCCCTAGAGACCCGTTAGTTACGTGTATTGCCTGCTGTACTATGGCGGATGACTATTTCACGTTAGTTTTGGGAAAGTGGTCTTTATGTTTAGAGAAATAAAGATGGTTTTAGATGAGAAAGTTACTAAGGAGATTAGTTTTTAACCGATCAAAAATAAAGACGTTTTGTGTTCAGTCAGTATTTGTTTTTAGGGATATTTTTAGCCTTGAAGGAAAAGTTTACTTTAAATAAGTTGTAACAGAATTGTAAACCCAATTACCAAAAATAAACGCTCTAAAAAATTTAAAAAATATATATTTTTTTATATGTATGTATATATTTAGTATTTATTTACTATCTGGGGCCTTACCATGACCTCTTATTGCCATGATAGTTTTACTCTTATTATGAGACAGATGTATTTGACGTGTATACATCAGTCACTGTCACACAGCTGAACTAACATTGCAATAAGAGCTCATGGTTACCCCTGTAATGTATACAGTATAGACTGTGAATGTACGTTAATACATAAGTTAATATTTAGAGTAACGATTGAACCCGAAACATCTCAAACCAAAGTACCACTAATCCACAGAGACAATCTTAAAGCTTGGATTATAAAATTAAAACGAGTTATACGAAATGTAATAAAAAAAACTTCGGCCCCTTTGTTAGCCTACGTTTTTATGGTCGAAGGAAAACTTAATTAATTACTCATTATAATATGAAGGACGGTCGCCATAGCAACGGGGGATTAAATTAATAAGAGGGAATATTATTCTGTACCATCAAAGCTAATTCGATTCGGTTCATTTTTAAAAGGCTTAAACAAAAGTTAGATTCGTTTTCTTTCGGCTTTTAAAAAGTGTTCAGTTTGCTCTCAAATGATTACATATTTCTAGAAAGAGTAATACATACATACATACAAATGTTCACGCCCGTATCCCATGGGGGTAGGCAGAGACTACCGTTTGCCACATGCTACGAGCCTTACATACTTCTTTCGCTTCATCCACATTCATGCATCTCTTAATACACTTTCTTCGGTTACGAGTGCTCCGAATTTGACCTTTCTGAAAAATACATTAATTTGGTCATAGTAGTTGTTCCTTGGACGCCCTCTACCGACACTTCCGGTCACATTCGCTCTATAAATTTCTTTCGTTAATCTCCTTTCACTCATCCTTTCGATATGTCCAAACCATCTCAACATACTTTTTTCAATTCTGGTCACCACATCACTCTTCAACTTGCAACTGTCTCTTATCAAACTATTTTTGATTCGATCTACAATGGTTATGTTTTGTAAATAATCCCATGGGCACTGTACTTATAGTACAATAAATGAATTAATTAGTCCTTACCTAATCTTTGCTTTGACTGGCTGGAATTTGCCATGCTCTCAAATGTTTTTAGTATTTTAGTTTTAATCATTGAGCCGTGGTTTGCTACGCAAGCGACGCAAGTTCGAATCCTGTTCGAGGCCCGTACCAATGAGTTTTTCTAAAAACAAAAACTTATATTGATTTCACACCACGTGCTTTACGGTGAAGGAAAACATCGTGAGGAAACCTGCATATATCTGAGAAGTATTTCATAGACGTATGCATAGTGTCTGAGATGGTGATGGACTCACCATCTGTCACGTTGGCACTTAATCATCTTCGGCAAAAAGTGGGTGTTGTGATAACAGCAGCTCTGCCTACCCCTTCGGGGAATACAGGCGTGAGCATATATGTATATATGTACTGAAGCATAAGTTGCGCAATCTGGGTGTACTTTAAGTACAGTTCTACATATCCTTTCAGGGAACACAGGCTGCGGTATCATAGTAATTTCCAAATACTCCTCACATACTCCCGCAAAACCAAACAACTTAAGCCCCCCTTTTAAGTAAAATAAAATAAAAAGCACGCAGCTAGCGAACAGAGATATAAACGGAGGCACATTTACATACAAATGAGCTCGGTTCGAATTATTTCAGACTAGCAAGGCGATGCAGTGGCTACAACGGCCAGGGGCGAACTCATTGCGAAATTGCTGGGTGCTCTATATAATTTAATAACTTCATACGAGTTTCTTTTGTTCAATGTGGACAGTTACAAGGGGCCGTGGTGGCCTTGAGATTTGAGCAGCCGCCTGCTACGCAAGCAACGCAAGTTCGATTCCCAGCGGGGCCTGTACCAATGAGTTTTTCTAAAAAACTTATGTACAGTGATTTCACACCACGTGCTTTACAGTGGACGAACACAACGGAAACCTGCATATTTCTGGGAAGTAATTTAAAGTATAGTATCTAAGACGGCGATGGACTCACCATCTGTCACGTTGGCACTTAATCATCTTAGGTGAAAAGTGGGTGTTGTTATTACGACACCTCTTCAGGAATTCAGGCGTGAGTATATGTATAAAATAAACAATGGGTCCACAGATGTATTCCACAGTGCGCATCCCTAAAGTCCCGCAGTCTTTTTGCAGGACCATTCGTGGAATGGTCACTCTACTTCCTGTTTGTTTTGGGACTGTGTTTTATGCAGTTGAATTTTATACCTTTTTACCGAATCGATTCAATTGAAAATGTTCTCGTAAAGAGATCAAACTGACTTTGTATTTGAAACCAATATTAATTGTTTATTTAATAAAAATATGCTCACGCCATCCCAGCAGGGTCCCCGAAGGGGTAAGCAGAGGTGTTGTGACATTAACACTCACTTTTCAGCGAATATTATTAAGTGAAATGACAGGGGGTGAGTCCATCGCCGTCTCAGGCACTATACATACTGTCTTTGAATAACTTTTCAGACATATGCAGGTTTCCTCACGATGTTTTCCTTCACCGTAAAGCACGTGGTGTGAAATCATCACTGTACATTTTTGAAAACTCATTGGTAATAGCCCCACTGGGATTCAAACTTCCTGCTCAAACCCCGAAGTCACCGCGGCTTCTTTATTTTGTTTATTTATTAAGTTAATTGTGTATTTAAGTTTGTAAATTCGAACAAAAATTTTACTTTATATGACCTGTAAGTATATTGAGGGAAAATAAAATGTCTGTCTGTTACTTACATAAAGTACTAAATAAATCATGATGTAGATTTAGTTGTTATGTTCAATATAATGAAAAAATAATGCCCTATCAGAGATTAATACCTTTTATTTGCATACATAATAAGCGCTGAAACATACGATCCTTGCTTTTCCTTACATTCATGCATCCCTTCATACACTTTGGTTATGAGTTCTCCGAATTTAACCGACATGTAGAAGATTCTTATTTTGTTCATGATAGTTCTTCTTTAGACGCCCTCTTCCGACATTTCCACTCACATTCGCTATATTAATTTCTTTCATTCATATGAAAGACGAGTGGCATAGCTGCTATTGCGTATATCATTCGATCAGTAGCCAACCCTAACCCTAGCCAGTTATTGGAGTGGTGACCGCCCAAGTTCCTCCGTGCCTCACAGAGCACGTTAAGTCGTCGGTCTCGGTTGCCAATTTATCATCTTTGGCAATCGTTACAGGCCTAAAATAGTATGACAACTGGCTTAAACCAAATGCTTGTCAAAGTTGAGGGTTGCGAAGGTCAGATGGCAGTCGCTTCGTATAAAAATCAGGTTGCATAAAGTGCCGACCCCAACAATGTATGGGATAAGGCCAAGGAAATGATGATCACTTTTCATTAGATACTTCAAAATTGATAAAAAATACGATTTTCCAATCTGAAACCTAACCTTGCCCACATAACTTAACCCTGGGTTCTCACGCCTACAATTTGGCAAATCCGAGTTATGTCGCAATAATTTGCGTCGTAAAAAATAATGGCGCCGGTGTTAACTGCGCTTTATGGCATCATGTGGCATGAAAAATATATTAAAGCACATTTTTACCGAATCACAACACCCCTTTGACCGCACTCTACATGTATTACAAAATTACATTTCGGACTAATTTGGTTTAATGTCATATTGGCTGGAATTAAGTAATTTTCCCCTTTTTGAAAAGCTTGAATTAGTCTCAGGATGCAAATGTTTTCTACATATATGATGAACATTTATGAAATAACCTTAAAGGATACTCGTGCCCGTGAGTCTTAATAAAAAACTTACATAATTACTTGCAATAATGGCCCTGTTAGCCGAGGTGATTGAGCAGTCGCCTGCTACGCAAGCGACGCAAGTCCGAATCCCAGCGGGGCTTGTACCAATGAGTTTTTCTATAAAACTTATGTACAGTGATTTCACATCACGTGGTTAACAGTAAAGAAAAACATTATGAGAAAATCTGCATACGTCTGAGAAGTAATTCAAAGACGTATGTAAAGTGTCTGAGCGGCGATAGACTCACCATCTGTCGTGTTGGCACTTAATCATCTTCAGTGAACAGTGGGTGTTCTGCCCTTAGGGGAATACAGGTGCGAGCATATGCATGTATGTATGTATTATTATGTCCATGATTTATGGATATGTCGATAGTTCAAAATCTGCTCTAATAGATCAGTTTGTTTTGCTTCAGCTGTCTTCAATAATGGATTGTCCTCTGAATTTCCGAGATATATGATATTCGTTTACAATTTTGTCTCCATGATGTGCATTCCACGTAGGGCATCATCATTTCGAGCACTTAAAGAGAAAGCACATATAGTAGAGAGCCGTGGTGGCCTCGGGGTTAGAGCAGTCGCCTGCTACGCAAGCGACGCGCAAGTTCGAATCCCAGCGGGGCCTGTACCAATGAGTTTTTCTAAAAAAACTTATGTACAGTGATTTCACATCACGTGCTTTACGGTGAAGGAAAACATCGTGAGGAAACCTGCATATGTCTGAGAAGTAATTCAAAGACGTATGTATAGTGCCTGAGACGGCGATAGACTCACCATCTGTCACGTTGGCACTTAATCAAATTCGGTGTAAAGTGGGTGTTGTGATTATAACACCTCTGCCTACTCCTTCGGGGAATACAGGCGTGAGCATATGTATATTAAAGTATTATATCATTCTACTGTATGTGTGTATGTCACTGGGCTCCTCCTAAACGGCTGGACCTACTTGAATTATTTTTTTTGGATGGTTTAGAATCAAAAATTGGTATGCAGAATATCGTCTATCCGGTTCGCTAATTCTACATCACCGCAGTTACATTTTAAGAAAATCGCATGGCACAGACTATAGCGATTATAACTCAAACCATTCGGCTACTATGTCCCCTTATTGTAAAAATGCACAAAAGGCCCAATCCCAATCCAATATATCGACTTATCAAGTAGATGCGGATACAAAGCAATATAAATTACAATAAAAATCATTTTACCACGTACCGTACGTGACAATACAAGACAGACGACATTAGATACAATGTGTATTCAATATAAAGGCGTTAGGTTACTCCAAATGGCGTGGGAACGTGTATCGACGATAATATTGTATTAGCACCCATTGAGATAAAACCGGCGGCTATATTGCCGCTGGGAAAACTATCACGGCTTATTCTGTATTAAGTATACGTTTGCAAATATCCAA
Organism: Watsonalla binaria; assembly: GCA_929442735.1. NCBI lineage: Eukaryota > Metazoa > Arthropoda > Insecta > Lepidoptera > Drepanidae > Watsonalla > Watsonalla binaria. The sequence continues at coordinate 9,997,494 of OV838934.1, read as the reverse complement.
ACGTCATCGATCGACGATGTGATTTAGCACGGCTCAAAATGGGTTGATCCGCCTTTGGTATTTGACCACATCCTCCAAAAAATACTAACATAAAAAACAATTACTATTTTTTTATGTTTTTTCTGTCTGTTTTCTGAAACAGCTGGAGTGATTATAGCTGCAACGTCTCTGGCTAATAATTGATGTTACAATGAGTAGATTAGCCTTAGTAGCCTTAGTCTACATACAATAAACATAAAATTAAGTCTACGCGGGATAAGCTGGTAAAGAATAATATCACTATGCTGAAATCATGACACACTAAAGATCCTCAATGTAACTAGCGCAGCGCGTCCTCTCGTATCACCTCAGGGGTCAGGACCAACTGGGCCCCCAATATTCGTCCTGTCCCTCCTAGAAACACTGGCCACCCTCCTCACTGTAGGAACACAAATATCTCTCAAAGTGTTATTTGCTTGCTATCTTTGAAGTTCATTAGGCGAATATGTGAAGATTACAATGAATTATGCCTTTACTAATCAGTTACTAACAAACAACCTCCTCTTAAGCTCCATCTTCAAAGCTTATCCGAAAGCAGTGGAATACAGAATTCCCTGCAGGCAGGACCTGTCAACTTGTGCAGGTATTAAGTATGTGACTCATCCAGTACGTAGAATATTAGTGGCAAAGGCCTGTTCAAAAGATCCCAAGGGTCGACATGCGTCAAATTTAGTAGGACTATTCCAAACTAAGATTAATTACAATACCACAGAATAAATACAAGCACTACGGAATCTAGGAACAAATTGTTTGCAATGAAACAATCAGACAGACGCGCGTATCTACGAATTAATAAGTGGCCTTGGCGAAATGTAAGTTTCACTATCATGTCGTCTATGTATTTTACACACATTTTTCTAAACTCAAAGTCTACAAAACGGCGTTGCTTTGACAGTAAATGAAGTACATTTTCAAACATTAATTCTAGATTCCACACTGCTTATACTAATATTATAAAGAGGAAATATTTGTATCGAATTGGCTCTATCAAAACTGGACGGATTTAAAAAATTATTTCACTATTTCAAAATTCTGTCACTGATTAATATAATTACATTATCACTCAGAACTATGCGTGAAATCGCTTGACATCGGCTAGTTAAACTAATATTTAAACTGACAATACTGACTAAAGGTGAGAAGATGTTAGATTAAAGGTTCTATTTCGTTTTTATATCGATCCAACATCGCATGTTTAGTTCAGAATAAGGTAACTGAACGAAGCTGTAACTGGATGCAATGGCGTATACTCTTGGAAATTGTCTTAAAAGAGCAAAGACGCCCCTACTAGACGACGAGTTACTATTAACTACTAGTGGTGTGGTGTGACGTTTAATTTTGTCGATGTTTTCAATAAATAAACGTTTTAATTCGTCTATCCTACATTCTTTGATGATATGATGCTCGACAAAAAACTCAGGTTTTTTGTCGAGTCTTCAAGTAGTTTGGTTAAAAAAATTATCGACGTTAGTCCTTTATGGGTTTCGTGATCTATCAATTCAAATTGGGCAGTTTGCGATGGGTTGCCTTGTAAAGTGTTCTAAATATCGTGTTCTTGTAAACGCTTACATTTTGAGGACAAGTTTTACTTGGACCGAAATGTGTACTTACGAAGAGAAATAACATCAATTTTGGAAAAAGATGCGTTGAATTAATTTATTTAGGCTAACTTATATTCATTTACCAACGATGTGTTGGTAATGTTGTTCCTTTTTTGTGTGTGTTCTGTCTAGACTGGTTGCTTAGTATTTTTTCTGCTTAAGACTGATTAGTTTTACTTTGAGAATTTTTATTTTGATGTTAATTTAATTAGTGCTAATTCATTAGCAATTTAGCTTGATTATCGACACTATCTTCCCTACGCTTCCCTTCCCTAGTTACGTATCACTGAATGTCTCTCAAAGTTAACGCATTACCCGAACTGCATCCACCTTGGGCGAAACTTGCGTCATAATGTCGCACCTTACCTACATAATATACCTTCATCTCGCTTTAAAAGAAATTACTTCCAAACGCTGTAGTTAACAGCATAGCTTCTGGTTTTCTAAATTAAAAATACTATACTCGTTGCATTAAAAATAATATATTTATATTTTACATATATAGTACCAGGTTGACAGAGCTATGGTCGGTTTCTGCGGCGTCAGGATGACGGGTCGCTCACTTCCCTCTATAATGGTTGAGGAGGGCGATGGCTGGCATTATCGTCATACTTGTGAACAGGTGCTGCTAGTGGGGGCTGGTCATCTCAAGCATTCGTAGTACTTATTGTTTTTAAAGTTTTTTATATCCATTTTTGTGTACTGGAACTGTGTCCATGGGCTTATATATATTTTTTTATGATTTATATTGTATTACTCAAAGCTATAATTTTTTTTTAAAGAGTATTTACTGAGTTTCTTGCCAGGTTCTTCTCAGTAAAAGCAAACGTCCGAACCTGGAGGTAGCATGTCATCATCATCATATCAGCCATAGGACGTCCACTGCTGAACATAGGCCTCTCCCAATGATGTAGCATGTATAATTCTATTCAAAGTACTTTATAAAAAGTCTAATCGAATAAAGATATTTTGAATTGAATTGAATTCTTTTTCACATATAAGTTAGAACTTGACATTTAGCATGTGGCAAACGGTGGTCACGTTTGAGCTACCATAACTTGACAGATGTCGGGGAAATTTACTTCGGGGGAATTGAAGTCCTATCAAACTACGGGTATACATACATATACTCACGCTTGTGCTAATAATTTTTCTAAAAAAAAAATTATGTGCAGTGATTTCACACACGTGCTTTACAGAGAAGGAAAACATTGCGAGGAAACCTACATATGTCTGAGAAGTAATTAAAATACGTATGTATAGTGCTTGAGACGGCGATGGACTCATCCTCTGTCACGTTGGCACTTAATCATATTCGGTGAAATATGGGTGTTATACTTGCCCCTTTGGTACCCTTCTGGGAAGGCGTAAGAGCATATTTATTGTATTTCACTTACAGATAATCATATACTTTACAGGGTAGTTACATGCCGTCCCCAATAACAAAACGACCCAAATATAGTATAATTGAATTTGACTAAATTTTAATTAAAACCAGTCGGTGTGTGTAATATCCAATGCACGTTCAAATGAAAATTCACCAGAGATTTTTCATTGAAAACGAAGTAAATAGGAATTATTTAGACTACTAGCACAACAGTGCGTCGACTTAATTTGAAAAAAACGTCGAATTTTTACGTTGAATTTAGAATTGACCAAAGTCATACTTAATCCCATAATAACACAGAATTTTATGAATATATTCAAAACTAATTGTACCCTGCCACGCTTCGCTGTGGCACATTGTGATTGAAAATACATTTTGAAGCGTACATAACATTTTTGTATAGATGAAAAAATTGATAAAAACAATCCTTGACGCGGAGTTTTTTAAGCGTAAAAACGACATTCTCACACGGTGGGCAAGAGTGCAAAGTTACGAGTATATTTAAAGAACAAACGCTAGTGCCCAAAAACCTTAGATTAAAATTCTTGTATTTAAATAAAACTGAGGAACGAATCTCTGCTATATTTAATTGAAAGATAGCGGATTGTCAATGATAAGAGACTTCAATGACTATTTATAACATACGTACAAAATCCAATGATTGCGTGTTTTTTAGATCGATAAAGAAACGGCATTTGATCGTTTTAGTTTTCTGAAAATCGTGGACTCTATAATTCCTAGTATCATTATAATAATCTACACAGGTAAATAAAATTATAGTGTCGGTTTTTAATTCCAATATAACAGCTTTTCACTAAATATGTTAATAAAAATATAAAAAATATTAGGGTTTAGCGAAATTAAGCAAGAAACTAAATTTACGCGAGTGAAACCGCGGGGCACAGATAGTTATTCAATATATATATTTTACTTCTGTGGGTTAACTAACAATAACTCACTAAAATGTAAGCACATAACTGTTTTCTTATCTTGTTTCGTCTATGGATATTGCTCATTTGGTCCTTCGAACCGGTTCTCATCCGGATCATATTTTACAAGTTGTGACGGTCCCTCAATGTAAGGAATTTAAAAAGTGATGACGAAATTATACTGTGACCAAAGCACACTAACTCTTCCTAGCGTGTCAGCGCAGGGGTGTGCAAACAGCACTCAGTTTCCAATGAAAGCCCCGGGCTAACAGTGATTGTTAATGGAACACAATACTGCGCTGAATGTGTTTGATAACCAAACTCTAGTTCGGTTAATATTTGAAATAGCCAATTGAGCTTTTCAATTTGTGTGATTTTGGACCACATTTGGGTAGATAGATGTTTATTTTTTTTATTTATTTATTGCATTTATGTTACTTACATACACACATCATACATATGCTCACACCTGTATTCCCCGAAGGGGTAGGCAGAGGTGTTGTTATCACAACACCCACTTTTCACTGAATTTGATTAAGTACCAATGTGACAGATGGTGAGCCTATCGCCGTCTCGGGCACTATACATACGTCTTTGAATTACTTCTCAGAAATATGCAGGTTTCCTCACGATGTTTTCCTTCACCGTAAAGCACGTGGTGTGAAATCACTGTACATAAGTTTTTTTAGAAAAACTCATTGGTACAAGCCCCGCTGGGATTCGAACTCGCGTCGCTTGCGTAGCAGGCGACTGCTCAAACCCCGAGGCCACCACGGCTCTTATCTTGTTACTTACGATATGTACGATACAAAATAATCTTAATTATAATAGTATCCCAAACAAAGCTAACATAAACCCTGTCAGGGCACAGCAACGTGAGAGGCACTACTAGAGCTATTAATATTAATATATTTATCAATAAGTACCTAATATGTATACAATTATTTATTAATAAACAACAACGTAATATCTATTATTTTCTACACTATATTACAACAGACAACGCACACTGCGTTATCTGTTGTAATACAATATAAAAAGTTGTGATCCTATTCTATATGTCCTTCTTTATATTATCTACTTACTATATTTAATATTAATTACTTCTTTACATTTGTTATTATTTAGTTACAACATAATTTTAAATAATTAACTTATTTTTACTGTTATCATATTTATTTATTTATTTATTTATTTATTGATCACCAACAAGATGTACATCATCACATACAAAAACAAACATTGAAATCACTTTGAGAGCATGCTTAATGCCATCTTAATTATAGGTGAAAACTGCATGCATGAAAGAAGACAACTAAAAGAGTATACTAGTTTCACTTAAACAAAATATGAATTAATTAAAACTAAATGTAAATTTTCTAAATAATGCTTATAAATTTAACTGATTAAGGGAATGCCTAAATTCCGAGGGTTTGTCAGAGAATATATCGATGTTATTACACTTGCGTTGGTCGTCCTTGCAATTGGTAACAGTGATTTTATGAAGTGCATTGTAATGTATGATGAGCCTATTGATGGGGGAGAATCGGCCTTGACGTGAATAAGATTTTTTTTCTACGAAAGGTTTGGCTGTTTTAGATCTGGGCCGTCTCTTTGGTGCTGAGAAATTTATCGAGCTCAATAAATGAGGAGAATCGATGATTCCATTTAAAACTTTGTATAAAAACATGTTATCAAGCTGTTTTCTACGACTGGAGAGAGATTTAAACTAAACCTATTAGTAGTAAGTAAATACCAATACTTGTATTAAAAATTTACTTAAATGTATTAGTGGGTTAGATTTTTAGTCTGTTTTCCAATCTTCAAATAAGTTTTGGGTCCACTCGTGGTGGCGATGGGGTTTGAGCAGTCGCCTGCTATGCAAGCGACGTAAGCTCGAATCTCAGTAGCCTGTACCAATGCGATTTCTAAAAACTTATGTGCAGTGATTTCAAATCACGTGCTTAACGGTGTAGGAAAACATCGTGCGGAAACCTACATATGTCTGAGAAGAACTTCAAAGTATAGTACCTGAGAAGGCGATAGTCTCATCGTCTGTAACGTTGGCACTTAATCATCTTCGGTAAAAAGTAGGTGTAGTTGTTACAACACGTCTGCGTTGGAGTCCCGCCTCGTGTTCGTATTATTCTTTACAATTTTTAAGAATTTAGAATTTATAAAGTCGTGAATAAAAACTCTTATATTCAACACTGATGTCTGAAATTGTATGTTCAAGAGTATCATTAGCACAAGTATATATTAGTATTTAAGCGGTTGGTCATGGATTATATAAAAACTATAATTAATATCGCATTATGGCGTACCAAGTATTTGTTACGTGATACGTGATCTCATCGATGACGCCAGGGGTGTAAATGTGCACAAGTTTAATATTATTTTTCTTCTCTATAATTTTTTTCAGAATTCTTTATTCTTTAAAGGGTAAGGAAAAATACGACCTCTGCAAAGAAGAGCAACTGCACGGTTACAGGCCCCACTGGGGTTTGAACTAACGTTGACTTTCGACTCAAACCCCATGGCCACTACGAATCTCGTTAGTAATATTGTTTTTATTATTGGTTAAACATACATACATATGATCACGCCTGTATTCCCCGAAGGGGTAGGCAGAGGTGTTGTAATAACAGCACCCACTTTTCACCGATAATGATTAAGTGCCAACGTGACAGATGGTGAGTACATCGCCGTCTCAGACACTTTACATACGTCTTTGAATTACTTCTCAGACATATGCAGGTTTCCTCACGATGTTTTCCTTCACCGTAAAGCACGTGGTGTGAAATCTCTGTACATAAGTTTTTTTGGAAAACCTCATTGGTACAGGCCCCGCTGGGATTCGAACTTGCGTCGCTTGCGTAGCAGGCGACTGCTCAAACCCCAAGGCCACCACGGCTTACTTTACTTATAAAAAATATGTAAAATTTATTTGTGTGTTTATTTAACAACAAGTATCAATTGCCGCTCGACCTACCTTTAAAATAACTAATTACACTTCTTTTACAACAAAGCCGTGGTGGCCTTGGGGTTAGAGCAGTCGCCTGCTACGCAAGCGACGCAAGTTCGAATCCCAGCGGGGCCTGTACCTATGAGTTTTTCTTAAAAACTTATGTGCAGTTATTTCACACTACGTGCTTTACGGTGAAGGAAAACATCGTGAGGAAACCTGCATATTTCTGAGAAGTATTTCAAAGACGTATGTATAGTGCCTGAGACGGCGATAGACTCACCATCTTTCACGTTGGCACTTAATCAAATTCGGTGAATAGTGGGTGTTGTGATAACAACACCTCTGCCTACCCCTTCGGGGAATACAGGCGTGAGCATAGTATGTTTACAACAAATTGATTGCTTGGGTGGCGGCAATTTATAACAGTATTAATGGACTTTATAAATAGGTTTCAAATAATGAAATATAAACTTAAACTATAGTAATTAATTAGTTATGCATGGCATTTATTTCCCATAGTATCTAGAAGATTAGATAGATATCTTCTAGTTCAATTTAGAGTTGAAATTCAAAGTAGATTAAAATTCTTGCAAACTGCTTTTAAGTCGCCAGAATTATTCACAGAAGTATCGTTTATACATTCATATATCGTTTATGAAATCAATGAAAAGCTGTTAATTTGGAATAACAAACGGAAAATTCAATTTTATATCTGCATAGATATATACTATAAAATATGTCAATCCAATTATATCCTTCTGTGAAGTGAAGTTATTTACTCACATTACATATCCGAGTACATATTGATTTCCATATTATACTAACACTAATTAATTCACGGTATCTCCGCACAGTCTGTCAAAGGTAATACTTGCCATATAAGTGAACGAATAATAGCGTATGTATTCAGTCATGATTATAAAATAGGTTGCTGTAATGAGTTCCGTATACATAAATCCGCAAAGGTGTTGAAGCAATGTGTTCCGTATAATAGATTATTAATAATTCCAAAGCTATTGAGGGTATTTATTCGGAGTATTTATCGGTGACTCGAATTCACTGCTCTCAATGTTTTCGTCTCTTTCAACACTCTTTATTTAAGTTTGTAAATAATATGGTGCAGGAATAATAAAGCCAATATTATAATAATAATACGAAGATCTAAAAGATGAAATAACCCGCATGTGGCATTTACATAAAGTAACAATAGTCCCAATAGTCTTATCTACAACTGGCGTGATACCAAAACAGCTACACCAATCCATATCCACAATAGATCTGCCTAAACTCACCTACCTCACCTTACAAAAAGCCGTAATATTAAATACTTGCCGAATCACTCGAAAATTTCTCCAAATTGATCGCTCTCTACACACGCTCACTACACACAATCCCATTTGTGATACTCACTTGGCCTAGGCCCGTGAATATCCAAAAAAACCGGTTAATGAAGCCGAGATGAGTAAATTACTTTAAAAATAATAATAATAATAATAATGTTTATTTTCACAAAAATATATACACAAAATTTTATGAATTGCCTGACTTCTGAGCTAGGCCTGAATGCTAATATACTATGTAACTGAAGATAATGTAAAACTATGATATTAATAATTTGTATGTATTTATCTATACATATAATTGATGTAAGAGAGAACTACTTTATCTTCATCGTCTTCTGCTATTTTTCTAGTTATAGGGGCCGTGATGACCACGGGGTTAGAGCAGTCGCCTGCTACGCAAGCGACGCAAGTTCGAATCCCAGTGGGGCCTGTACCAATGAGTTTTTCTAAAATACTTATGTGCAGTTATTTCACACCACGTGCTTTACAGTGAGGAAACCTGCATATGTCTGAGAAGTAATTCAAAGACGTATGCATAGTGCCTGAGACGGCGATGGACTCACCCTCTGTCACGTTGGCACTTGATCATATTCGGTGAAATGTGGGTGTTGTTACAACACCTCTGCTTATACCTTTGGGGAACCTTCTGGGATGGCGTGAGCATATTTATTTATTTATGCTGAAACGATTTTAACGTGACATTCACTGTCAGATAGCTAATTTTACAAGGAGTGACATAGGCTTCTTATATATAATAAACTAAGTAAGTCTAGGCGAATGATTTCGCAAAGCATAGCTAGTAATTAATATACGAGTAATAAAATATTAATGAAATGTACATAATGCCACCTGAGTTTCTTGCCGGTTCTTCTCAGAAGGCTAGTTTCCGAACCGGTGGTCAATTCGACATTCATAAGGGCCTAAATTACATAAATAATTTCGTTAGTTATAGATCAAGCCTTTAATCACAGCGATATACGAACAAAAGTAGAATTATTTGGCTACGATCTTTTGGAGGACATCGTTCGATATCTGTGAAAGTCCCGCTAAAATCGGTCCAGCTGTTTCAGAGATTACCCGCAACAAACAGACAGACAGACAGAGAAACTATTTAAAATTGTTTTTTTTATGTCAGTACGGTATATACGTTCTTATGCAATTAGTGAAAAGCTATTATTATGAAGTTACAAATAGTCACTTTTTTTTTTTTTTATTTATTTTAAGAAGGCTTACAGGCAAATTACATTAATAGAAAATAAAATATACTTATATAATACAGAATGCTATTAACAATCCTCCACATATACATAATTATCTAAGTCAAGGAATTTAAAGCGAAACATACTAGAAATACTAACGAATAACATAAAATTTATAATTTGACAGTTCAAATTTATACATAGCCAATAACTTTCTAACAGGACAAAATGAAAATAATAAAGAAAGAAAGAAAACTAACCTACAAGAGATACTGCTGTTTAAGATCTTCACATAATTTATTTTTTATCTATATATATTTCTGTTGGTTTAGAACCTGCTGATCTCTAAGAGGTAATGACTACCACAATTATAATGATTGTTTTATATCAAAATGGTGTGATCATTTAATATTATGGTCTGATTTGTTCCTACGTATGGTATTTTACAGCCGTGAGTTGAATTGTTTTAATTGTTTTATAACTTGGCTTTGAACTAATTGGCATTTAAGAGTTGTAAAACTTAATTGTTAATAACTTAATATCTGAAAGCAAGACTAATAAAACACCCCATGGACTAAATAAGTCACGGAAGAGTGTTTATTTAATTGGTGGCATTGAACCCAGCTTAGAGAGGAGCTCGCGGCACAGTTGCTATCTCGCACTCCACTTCCCTCTATGATGGTTGAGGAGGTCAATGGCTGGCATTCACGTCATACTTGTGAACAGGTGCTGCTTGTGGGGGCTGGTCATCTCAAGCTACGCATTTATTTATAAGTAGATGTACTAGATTTTTAGTTATGTTAATTCTTATCGACATTTGTGCATTGGAACATTGTCCATGAGCTTACGTTTCTTAAATTATTTATTTTGTATTCTTTAAAATGTATAATATTTTTGAAAAGAGTAATTACTGAGTTTCTTGCCAGGTTCTTCTCAGTAAAAGCAACCTTCCGAAACTGGCGGTAGCATGTATAATCCTGTATAATTATGTCATTCTGACGATTTGAAAGTACTTTGTAAAAAGTCTAATCGAATAAAGATACTTTTGAATTTGACTTTGACTTTGCATATCATACGCATATCAACCTTTTGACTAAATGCATATGAAAGTATATGCGGTACTGAATTAAAAAAACTAATTTTCTAAATTTTTCTCTGCCTGTCTGTCTGTCAGTTTGTTCCGGCTAATCTCCAAAACGCCGGGACCGATTTTAGAGGGTCTTTCAATAGCTGATAGCTATTGTTGCAAGGAGTAATTTAGGCCCTTACCCTTAAAATTAAGTCACAAAGCACAGAGCTATTTAATATTACATTGCAATCGTGGTAAATCGAATTAAGTTGTCAAAATGTCTAGCTATTTTGACAGTTGGCAATACGTTCAATTAAATTAGCGAAACAAGCGATTACAAAATATAGGTCATCCTGTTTTGTGCAGTATTTAAATAGGTTAAGTCGGGCTTATCATGAACAACTACGCAACACTTTGTTTATCGCTCGCGCTCCCTAGCGGTGACAGATAACGCTAACCACTTCATGTTATAGAGAACCAATTAATTTATGTGATAGTGATTTCACACCATGTGCTTTGCGGTGAAGGAAAACATCGTGAGGAAACCTGCATATGTCCGAGAAGTAATTCAAAGACGTATGTATAGTGCCTGCGACGGCGATGGACTCACCCTCTGTCACGTTGGCACTTGATCATATTCGTTGAAATGTGGGTGTTGATACAACACTTCTGGTTACCCCTTCGGGGACCCTTCTGAGATGGCGTGAGCATATTTTTTTTTAATTTATCTGTACCGACAAATACAATTGAAGTGTTTTGTGCTTTTCACTAAATGCATATGGAAGTATATACAGTAGGTAATCACATAAAATATCAATTTGTTTATTTTTTTCTTTGTATGTCTGTCTGTCTGTATGTTAAAATTGCTACAGATTACAGATAGCTAATGTTACAAGGAGTAAGGAAAATGTATTTAAAACATATGAAATTGAGTCTACGCTCGTTTTTTATATACCAAAAGAGTCTGTCTGTTGCAGCTAATCTCTGAAACGGCTCGACCGATTTTAACGGGACTTTCACTGGTAGATACCAAAGTGTAACTAAGGCTTAACTTTAATTTTTTTTAAATAGGGTTCGGCGGGTTAGCCATGAAATTCAATCTACGCGGGTGAAATCACAGGGCACAGCTAGTGTTCAAAAAAAGTCACATTTATTGATAAATAAACATTTTTTTTACTGCTTGTTACATAAACCCATCCAATGCCGGTCAGACGTGCACGCATGCCCTATCGCAGTTCACTTTTAATTACCATTTAAACTAATTAATTACAATAATGTTAGTTTGTTTATTAATTCTTTTGTAACCTAATTTAAGCCTTATGCTGTTATCTTTAGATTTATAGTGAGTTGTAGTCCATGAAAGCATTTCTTATTGTTTATTAAGTAGTACTTTCGTGGGTAAATTTGTAAATTATTATGATTATCTGATGGAAAGATTTTTCATGTTTTATTCCAAATTCAATACTTCGTAAATTTTCTTTTAACTTTGTAAATCTATTATTTTTTTAAGTTACTCCATAAGATTTTTACTGTGTATTTGTTCCGATTTTAATGAATCTATATGTGTCAATACTGCCTCTGAATAATTGAATCGGATCTAATTCTTCTGTCTTCTGTCATCTCCTCTTCCTTACTTTACATATGCCATGTTATAAAGGGCGACCCTATTGCCACTATTGGGAATTGACAGATAGAACAACCCAGTATCACTTTGACCAGCCCGGGGGTCAAGCCCAGGACACCGAGTTCCGCAGTAGACAGTACCAAAATCAAGTAACTATACAAACATCTCGATGGATGTAACATCATTTCCCAGGCCTTATACCGTATAATGTTGGGGTCGGCTCTTGATTCAACCTGTTTTTTATAAACGACTGCCATCTGACCTCCGTAACCCCTTTCACGAGGAAAATCAGTAAACTGGGTTAAACCAAGTGTCAGAATTTGGCTTACTGACCTGTAACGATTGCCAAAGATGTTCGATTGACAAGGTAAGCCGTCGGTCCCGGTTGCCAAATTATCATCTTTGGCAATCGTTATAAGTCAGTCGGAGGACTAAAATTGTCTGACAGCTGGTTTAACTCAGATCACAGATTTTCCTCGTTAAATGGGTTACGAAGGTCAGATGGCAGTCGCTTTAAAAAATCAGATGATCGGCCACATCGGGTTGAATCATGTGCCGAATCCGACAATGTATGGGATAAGGCCAGGGCGATGATGAGTAGATACAGCTGCAAAGGTTAAACAAACTACAACTGGTTGCCATATGGAATCAATCAATCATTGTGATAACCCCGTGTCAAACGTTACACGAGGTCCTTTATCTCTACGATAAGGGCGTAGTACACTTGTTTTGCCTACTGATAACGTTCTGACATATAAATTGTTGTACAAATGCTATCAATTATGTTTAATTACGCAGTATACCTGAGACACATCGCAGCCTGCAGCTAGCTAGGACGTGGTTTGCGATGGGCCCGTTTCCACAATAGTCAAAAGTCAAAGTCAAAAATATATTTATTCGATTTGACTTTTTACAAAGCACTTTCAAATTGTCCGAAAGACATAATTTACAAGATTATACATGCTACCGCCAGGTTCGGAAGGTTGCTTTTACTGAGAAGAACCTGACCGTGGTGGCCTTGAGGTTTGAGCAGTCGCCTGCTACGCAAGCGACGCAAGTTCGAATCCCAGCGGGGCCTGTACCAAAGATTTTTTCTAAAAAACTTATGTACAGTGATTTCACACCACGTGCTTTACAGTGAAGGAAAACATCGTTAGGAAACCTGCATATTTCTGAGAAGTAATTCAATGACGTTTATAAAGTGTCTGAGACGGCGATGGAATCACCATCTGTCACGTTGGCACTTAATCATCTTCGGTGAAAAGTGGGTGTTGTGATTACAGCACCTTTGCCTACCCTTTCGGGTAATACATGTGTATATTTTTGAAATGAAAATGAAAAATTTTGATACCATAACCATGTAAATTAAGTATACTCGATCGGCTACGACGTGAAACTTCATACTGTCATTTCGCCTATTTCGCAATTTTCCCGTAAATGCGCACATCTGTGTGAGTGCGTCATGTTAATCGATTTGTCCCTAGATTCCTAACTGTTTGTTAAGCTTATATTAGGTCCTTTGAAATTGGCGTATTGTCGTACTGGCCACTTTGATCTTAAATATCTCCTTTTTGGTTAAGAATTCCAATTTCAAATGTATACAGCTATTTACTCGGGGATAGCGAGTACATCCGAACTCTTTCGTCTCACTATAAATAGAGAGGAATACTCCAAATTCACTGCCAGCCTTCGTTAATCGGAGAGGCACCTTAAGAAGGAGAAGAAAAATGTGTGAACTACCATTTTTAAGAAACTTTTTGAAAAGCATATTATAATGTAACTGAGTATGCCGTTAGCCAAGCATGGCAATGACTTGATCACTCTTCTATTAAATTGTACATAAAACAACCCTATGTATAAAGAAGGGACACATGGAAAAAACCCGGGTAGTTTGTTTCACCGTTTGTTCTCCTGACAGGCTTACATTTGTAAACGGTAGTAAATTAACATAAGTTATCAAAATCAAAATCAAAATCAAAAATATCTTTATTTGATTAGACTTCTTACAAAGTACTTTCAAATCGTCAGAAGGACACAAAATACATTATACATGATTATAAATGTTACCACCGATTATCGTAAGAGACATGACGGTCAATAAGCGTTCCAAGTATGTTGAATAAAAGTTTTTGAATATGTTAAAAACTATATTGGAGCACAGAAAGCTCTTGTAAAATGTATACGAAATAACAATTCGCTTTAAACTAAACGACACTTAAGAATATTTTTTATTTGCCTGTTGATCCAAACTCCCCATTTGGGCACTAAGCTATCCAACTTGCATTATAGCCCTGCCAAATGTACCCATTACAGTTCTTGCGACTTTTATCATGTGTTCGAGAGAGTAATAAATAAGTTTTGCTCAGAGTATAACTGGGTGGTAATGATTTTTTTCACGCCTGTATTCCCCGAAGGGGTAGGCAGAGGTGTTGTAATCAAACACCCACTTTTCACCGAAGATGATTAAGTGCCAACGTGCCAGATGCTGAGTCCATCGCCGTCTCAGACACTTTACATACATCATTGAATTACTTCTGAGAAATATGCAGGTTTCCTCACGATGTTTTCCTTCACCGTAAAGCACGTGGTGTGAAATAACTGCACATAAGTTTTTTAGAAAAACTCATTGCTCAAACCTCAAGGCCACCACGGCTCTCATTAAATATCTCTACTATTCGAAAGCTATGTCGAATGCTACGTTTATAAATAGTGCTTAAGAAAAATAAACGATCCTGAATACCGTTAAAAGATTGAAACTATAAAATATTTTGGTCCCCATCAGATGGTTTTTTTCATTTCCAACTAACTGCAAACGCTAAGCGTTTCACCATATTTTAATGGCTGAATAGTTGGGCTATAAACTCGTTTGATTTATTTTATGACCACTATAAGTGCGCGGTTCCTCTGTCAGCGGTACTGCATATAAATCATGTTGTTATTGCGTTAGCAATTTATATTTTGTGGCATTTTAAGTTTTGCTTATTAATTAAATTGATTTATTTTGAAGTGTGTTAATTGTGTGAACGAATGGTTGGGGTTTGCTAAAGGATTTTCTTGCATTTAATACAACCTTCTGTTTATACATTTCTGTATACGATTATGTAGCTTGAGATGACTTATCTCCAAATGCACCTGTTCGCAAGTATAACGCACACGCTCGTTGATTTAATTTTCTTCCGCAATTCATATGTAATAAAACAAGATGGTTCTTTTGTTATTAGTGCGTTATTTATATCATGTTTTTTGCTAAATTAATGAGTTCAAGTTGAGATGGCCACTTTACACTGCGAACAGGTTTCAGGTATTTTTAAAAAAAAAATTTAAATAAATTTTTTTTTTGTACTTTGTTATTCTACAAATGATCCCAGGTTGTGAAAAATATTTATATTTTATTTATTTATACTTTCTCCACTACATACTTGCATAACTGGATTTAATTCCATAGGCATTTTCTACAAGTCAGCCTTTGGGTGATGGACAAATGTCACCAAGATAATGCATTTTCGTACCATCACACAAGCTTCTAGATGATTATACAAAGTTATTCCAACAACTGTATAAACCCCGCTAACAGTGACACCACACCTTACAGTCTAGCATGAGCTTCGACAGAATTAATGGCCATACCTCAAAGAAAGCATTTGAATTTGATAATAGACGCGCTTCAGTCGGCGAACTTTAATACTTATTTAATATGTCACTATAAATGTTTAAGCAGACGTTTGAAATTAGTGGAATTAATATGATATTGGTATTTTGAGACCTCAACCTTACATCGGCTTCAGTCTTACAATCTTATTGCTACACTGGGCCACAATCATTAGCTCTTATTGCAACGATAGTTCAGCTTTACGACTGTGACAGGTGTATGCAGGTCATATACATCTGTCTCATATTATGAGTCAAACTATCATGCAATTAGAACTATATAGTAATGGTAGAGCCGTGGTGGCCTCGGGGTTAGAGCAGTCGCCTGCTACGCAAGCGACGCAAGTTCGAATCCCAGCGGGCTCTGTACCAATGAGTTTTTCTAAAAAACTTATGTACAGTGATTTCACACCACGTGCTTTTCGGTGAAGGAAAACATCGTGAGGAAACCTGCATAATTCTGAGAAGTAATTCAAAGACGTATGTATAGTGCCTGAGACGGCTATAGACTCACCATCTGTCACGTTGGCACTTAATCAAAGTCGGTGAAAAGTGGGTGTTGTGATTACAACACCTCTGCCTACCCCTTCGGGGAATACAGGCGGGAGCATATGTATAAAAAAATAAACCTTAAAGAAAAATATACTTATTTCTTAAATAATAAAATACTTATTCCATATGTACAATGATTTCACACCACGTGCTTTTCGGTGAAGGAAAATCGTGAGGAAGCCTGCATATTTTGAAGTTATCAGACGTGAGGCTTCCAGCTTACGGAGCGACAACGAAACTAGAGTACCCCGGTTCAAGAATGACGTTTACCGGTTATTTTTTTTTTTTTTTCTCAGCATGCATATATGCAGCACAGCTTGGTCAACCAAATTCTTTAAATTTAAACCTACAACATAAATATTTGAAACTGAATTTAATTATGGAAATGATTAATTCAATTAAATTAATAGCTATGACATAAGTAACAAATTCATTTAGTACGCATGTGTGTGTAGTGTGATCATTAAGTAAAATGTGTGTGTAGTGTGATTATAAAGCCGGCTAGATGCCATTGGTTTGTAGTTAAACTGTAATGAGTGGATTCCGATCCCCTTTGTGCGCGCCGCCCTTTGATGCCGCGCCATAGGGAGCTGGGTACGCTCTTAATTTGGACACGTAATAATATCACAGAGAAAACCGGCTCCCTTACATATGCGGTGACGAAATGTGCGCTAATTCCTAAAAGTAAAAACGTTTCTTCACACAATTATATTACAGAAGATTAGCTGTAACCCAACTTTTTATGTTACTGCTTGTAAGATCAGCTATCAGCCAAAGAAACAGACAGACAGTCAGACAGACAATATTGTATTAAAGCTTGGTTTGTGAGCAACGCATATATACATCGATACAGATAAATAAAATTTAAGTATCTGTTTGTTTGTTCCAGTTAAACTCCGAAACGGCTGGACCGATTTTTACGAGACTTCCACTGGCTGATAACTAATATTACAAGGAGTAACTTAGCCTACATTTAGTTTAAAAAAATATATTAGGGTTCCACGGGCCACCCATAAAATTACGTCTACTACCATTTAATGGAAAGCTGTTCATTAGCAACATAACAGCCTCCTCTCACACTTTATATTATATATATTATTCTATAAATAGACTTATATATATATTATTAGGTCATGATGAAGCGTAGGGCGCCCCCCCGCGAGATGGACGGACGATCTGGTCAAGGCCGCGGGAACCCGCTGGATGCAGGCCGCTTCCAACCGGGTGAGGTGGAAATCATTGGGAGAGGCCTATGTTCAGCAGTGGACGTCCTATGGCTGATATGATGATGATGATGATGAAGCTACTTCTAATTACTTATTACTTTTTTCTACAAATGCAGGAAACTGCCCATCTGTGCTCATACTATTTTGGGATTTGAACGCAGTTTCAATTTCAAATAGTTCCGAGTATTATTTCCTAGGTGATGTATTTGTTAGTTAACTACTGCATCAAGCTGCTACAAAGGTTGAGGGATGTAATTAACATCTGATACTTAAATACAGATACAGATACGGCCCGTATCTGTATCAGTCACGAGCCAGAGCGCTGCCCTTGAAATCGCAATAGTTATTTTATGAGTCAGTCTCTATCTGTGTCGGTTGACGCGATTAAAATATATAAACAATAAAAAAAATATTCTCACGCCATCCCAGAAGGGTCCCCGAATGGGTAAGCAAGAAGTGTTGTAGCAACAACACCCACATTTCACCGAATATGATTCAGTGCCAACGTGACAGAGGGTGAGTCCATCGCCGTCTCAGGCACTATACATATGTCATTGAATTAATTCTCAAATAAATGCAGGTTGCTTCACTGATGTGATGTGAACTCACGGTACATAAGTTTTTAGAAAAACTCATCGTGACGCAAGTTCAAATCCCAGAGGGGCCTGTACCAATGAGTTTTTCTAAAAAACTTATGTACAGTGATTTCACACCACGTGCTTTACGGTGAAGGAAAACATCGTGAGAAAACCTGCATATTTCTGAGAAGTAAATCAAAGACGTATGTATAGTGCCTGAGATGCCGATAGACTCACCATCTGTCACGTTGGCACTTAATCAAAAAATCGGTGAAAAGTGGGTGTTGTGATAACAACACCTCTGCCTACCCCTTCGGGGAATACAGGCGTGAGTATATGTATGTATGTATGTACATATCTTACTTGGAGTTTCAATAACAAATACATTTACAAACTTATTATATTAGTATATAGGGAATATAATAAACAAAACAGGTTGTCATCTTTGAAAATCGTTACAGGTAGGTCGGAGGCCTAAAATAATCAGACAACTGGTTCAAACCAGATCACAGATTTACCTCATCATAGGGGTTGCGAAAGTCAGATGGCAGTCGCTTCTCATACAAATCAGGTGATCAGCCACGTAATGACGTATAAGGAGGTCAAATAGATGGTACTGAACAAAGACACATGACAATAGTTATTACACTTAAATTTATGATGATGACGATGATCAGCCATATTGGGTTGAATCAAGTGCCCCAACAATTTATAGGATAAGGCCAGCAAGACCTATGATAATAAACAAAGCAGAAATCACAAAAAAGAACCTTAATTGTGAATATCTTTAAAGTAACAATCACAATGAATAAATTACTGACATTCAGTTGAAGGTGTAGCAACACCAATAACGCCGTTTAATTAAATACGCTGTCAATTCAGTTAATTTTAACATTCCATTAAACGGTACACCGGTCCTTATTACGTATTCTGATAAGGTGTACAATTTGATAGCATTTAAGTTTGAAAAACTTTTTACTAATTTAATCATTCTTACTAATAGCCTCGTTGGTCTAGTGGTTAGACGGGCTCGATTCCCAGGTCGGGTCAAAATAGATATTGGGTTTTTCTGTCAAGAAATTCACAAAAAAATGCACGGAGTTTGGAAGTTGGCGGTGCTCGCTCCGGTCGTGTCGGATTGCCTCCCATCGGACTATGTGCATGCGTAAACACAGGTGCACTCTTTATTCCCTCACTCTCATAAAAATTAAATATTCAAAATATCTGTATTTGATTAGACTTCTTACAAAGTATTTTCAAATCGTCAGAAGGACACAAAATACATTATACATGCTACCGCCAGGTTCGGAAGGTTGCTTTTACTGAGAAGAACCTGACAAGAAACTCAAATAAACTCAAAATAACTTTTTTCAAACAATACTATACAATTTTATAAATACAAAATCAATCACTTATGAAATATAAGCCAATGGAGACATTTCCAATGCATAAATGTCGATAAAAAAAATACATTTATTAGTTTCACCCGCGTAGATTTAGTTTTATATAATAAATCGGTTTAAAATTGACTAAGTTTCATACAAACTTTGATCCCCTATTTTATCCCCTTGGGGAGAGAATTAATCAAAATCCTTTCTTATCGAATGCCTACGTCATAACATCTACCCGCATGAGAACATCTAAACAGTAACTTAAAATTCTAGCCACGAAGTCAGTAATTAGAATATAAGGTTAATTTTAAATTAATCTGAAGTCACGTCTGGTCTTAATCACTGAAAGTTTCAGTGGTCTACAGACTAAGCTAGGAATTGTAATTCCAACTCTCGATATTTCGCCTTTAGGATAAAGTTAATTACAAAGTAATTATTCAGAGAATAAAATGAAGACACTCCAGTTTCTTTGATGCCAATTTGCTTCATAATAATTGAAATACTGTAACCTTGAAACTTGTGACTTATAGGAATACTAGCTTTTACCCGCGGTTACGCACGCTTTGCAAAATTTATTTACCTTTTTGCAATAAAAGTACGTATCTTATAATTACTTCTTATACCTCCAAAAATATGTGGACAAAGTTTTGTGATGATCGGTTAAGTTGTTTTGGCGTGTTGTTGTTTTGTTTGTAACGCTATTACAAACAAACTTACATTCACATTTATAATATAAGTAGGGATAGATAAGTCTCAGAAGTAAATCAAAGGTGTATGTATAGTGCCTTATTTAATGGGTGGCCCGAGGTACCCTAAAATGGTATTTTAAAAAATAAAAGATGCCTAAGTTACTCCTTTTAACTAGATATGTCCCAGTGGAAATCGATTATCGATTACCCTGGGATGTATCTCTGTCGAAAAATTATTGTAAATAATCCCATTGGCACTGTACTTTTGCTACAATTAATTAATCTTAGTTTGATCTTTGCTTTGACTGGCTGGAATTTGCCATGCTCACAAATATTTGTAATATTTTAGATATTATATTTGACAATTGAGCATTTGTGCTGTGTCCATGGGCTTATATTCATGAGATATAAATACTGTAACCAAAAACATTGTATAATATATATTTTTTTAAAACAGTAATTGTTGAGTTTCTTGCCGGGTTCTTCTCAAGAAAAGCTACCTTCCGAACCCGGTGGTAACATTTATAATCATGTATAATGTATTTTGTGTCCTTCTGACGATTTTAAAGTACTTTGTAAGAAGTCTAATCAAATAAAGATATTTTGAATTTGAATTTGAAAGGAGATTAGCCGGAACAAACAGACAGACAGTTGGACCGAGAATTTTTTTTTTTTATTAATTTAACTACAAACAGACACTTAAATTTTATTTATCTGTACGTAAATCGGCGATGAATTCACCATCTGTCACGTTGGCACTCAATCATCTTTTGTCAAAAGTGGGTGTTGTTATAACAACATTTCTGTTTACCCCTTCGGGGCCCTTGCCACTACATTAAATAAAATACAAATTTAATATTGTATTGACTCAGATATCATTGATAGAGACTGTCGCTTATCGTAACACGTAATGAATCAATGAGTGTAAAATTACTGAAAAGGGGGATTCGAATTAAAATCGGTCCTCGTAAACAAAGCTTTGACAGGTAATGAAAGCTACCTGAATGCTTGATAGCGTTTATATTTATGATGCAGATATGAGACCCGCGGTAGCCGTATTTGTGCAGTCGCCTTCTACGTAAGTGACGCAAGTTCGAATCCCAGTGGAGCCTTTATCAATGAGTTTTTCTAAAAACTTAAGTACAGTGATTTTACACTACGTGCTTTACGGTGAAGGAAAACATCGTGAGGAAACCTGCATATGTCTGAGAAGTAATTCAAAGACGTATGTATAGCGCCTGAGACGGCGATAGACTCACCTTCTGTCACGTTGGCACTTAATCATCTTCTGTGAAAAGTGGGTGTTGTGATTACAACACCTCTGCCTACCCCTTCGGGGAATACAGGCGGGAGCATATGTATGCTATACCGTTAGTATCTTTTCTACGAGTGAAACGTGAGAATAAGGTTACTTCGAAAGTTAAAGTGAAAATGTCTACAGACCCTGGTAACAAGATATTAAAAATTTAAGAAAAAAAATCTGCCTTTTCTTTCACTACTAGTTAGCTGTGTTATAAGTACGAACGCAGGCTACTTTTTTTTGAAAAAAAAAATCTCAAATTAACATAGTATTATTGTTGATCCTACGCGAGTAAATCCGTGGGGCACAGCTAGTGTGTAGAGACTGGTATAAACCACTGTATTAGTTGAGTATAAACTGAAATAATTTGATAAGGCTAATGGATATTGTTTTCAGTTCGATAAGCTGACCTCCAGACGTTACCAATTTCCTTCAAACACTTATCAATACAAATCCAATTTAAATTAGGGAACAAAGCTTAAACATCGATTAGATACATAATTGAAATTGCTTCCTTATATACTGGCTGAGACCTGCGGTTTTACCCGCATAGACTTAACTATTTCCCGAGAGAAACCTATTTGGGGCAAGTTTTGCTACCAATGAGATTTTTTTTAAACTTATGTGCAGTGATTTCTCTTTATCATCCGTCATATTCGTATGCACTCCCATTCAATCCAAATCATCTTTCACACAATCCATCCATCGTTTCTTAGGTCCAATCCCTAACACCTTTAAATTAGCTCGGTAATTCTAAACTTAATACTATCAAATAAAACTGACGCGTAATGTAATGAAGACGCTGATAACTTGCCCATTATTCAAATTTGATCGTGTAAACTAACATGGAGCTTATAATTTACATAGGAATAGTCTTTGAATGATCACTTTGAATGTAAATGTCGTACATAGGCCTATTTTCGAAGTCGTTTTCTTTGTTTTTATCCAAGCAGGTATCTTTAAAGGCTTTGTTTTTCGATTTTTGACGTAATTATTTTCAATTGAACGATGTATACTTAAATGTGATTCAAGAGTTTAGTCTCGAATAACTTGATACGCTAAATATTATTTCATATTTTTTCCTAAGGCAGAAATAAGAAAAGAGCCGTGGTGGCCTTGAGGTTTGAGCAGTCGCCTGCTACGCAAGCGACGCAAGTTCGAATCCCAGCGGGGCCTGTTTCAATGAGTTTTTCTAAAAAACTTATGTACCTACAGTGATTTCACACCTCGTGCTTTACGGTGAAGGAAAACATCGTGAGGAAACCTGCATATTTCTGAGAAGTAATTCAATGACGTATGTAAAGTGTCTGAGACGGCGATGGACTCACCATCTGTCACGTTGGCACTTAGTCGTCTTCGGTGAAAAGTGGGTGTTGTGATTACAACACCTCTGCCTACCCCTTCGGGGAATACAGGCGTGAGCATATGTATGGTATGTATTTTCTCCTAAGGAATGGAAGCATTTATCTAAGGTAGCTTTATTTAACTGCGATCTTCTGTTAGGTAGGGTATCAAGAAGCTCCGAATTCAGAACGAGAAATCCCGTTATTCCTAAAAAAAAATATTTTTGTAAGAGCCGTCGTAGCCACAGGGTTTGAGTACTAGCCTGCTACCCAGCAGCTTGCACCAATGAGTTTTTTTTAAATTAAGTATAGTAATTTCACATCACGTGCTTTACACGAAGGAAAACATCGTGAGAAAACCTGCATGTGTCTGAGAAGTAATTCAAAGATGTATGTATAGTGGCTGAGACGGCGATGGACTCTCCGTCACTTTGGCAGTTATTCGTATACGGTAAAATGCACATTGCAAATGCACGTGGGAACTTTCTGGGATGGCGTTAGTATATTAAAAAAAAATATTTGAATTTGTGACGGTTCATCTGCTAAAACGATTTAGCTGAAATTTTAAAGGCCTTATTCAAATATTACGCAGACAACAGTACCCCGAGTCTGCACCGTTTTCCTAATCTTTACTCGCTAGCGTCTCCGCCAAATATTTGTATGACATATTGTGCAGCGACTTCCAGCGGTGACGTGAAGAACTAAAATATCTCATACAAATATTGCGAGTGACGCTAGCGAGTATAGTTTACGAAAACGGTAGCAAACTCTTGATAACTCGTCGCCAAGAAACAAAAGTTTCTTTATAAATACCAAGTATATTGTGAAGCAAAGTAAGAATTCAGGAAGCCGGCGCAGACTATTATAATATAAGCCATGTAAATTCATACAAGCTCGCTAATATCCGGTAATGGAGGCAATGCGACTTGGATTGCGAGTGCTTGTTAGTATTAGCATGGCTCGGTGCTTTGAGAATATTATACGAGTCTTAGGGAACAAGCCGGGTAATGTAGGTCTTGGGAGCCGTGTTCGGTTTGTTCTTTGTACGAGAGTAAAATCCTTTCTTTTTCAGTGTTTAGTTATAAAGCATAACTAAATAATTTTACGTAAACATGTCGCACACACAGAGCGATGGAGGCTTAATTCGAAATACAATTTTTTTAAATAGCAATCATAGATCGCTAAGTTCGGCTTTATTACTTTGACAGTAATTATTTTAATATTTATGTCTGCTTAAAAAACAGTGGAACATTCATTATTAGGTCTGTCTATGATAGTAACTCATTTTCGCAGAATCTTTCGGAGGTAGGTCTTGTAATAACACCCACTTTTCACTGAAGATGATTAAGAGCCAACGTGATACATGGTGAGTCTATCGCCGTACTTCTCAGAAATATGCAGGTTTCCTCGCGATGTTTTCCTTTTTTATTATTAAATATGTATAGTAATATTTATGATGAATTATATCCGTCTGTTTGTTCAGAGTTAGTTAAGCACTAAGGAGTCCTGAACACGAGTACAATAGTAGGTTAATATAATTCAAACATCCACTGCAGTCACAGTCTAACATAACTTGTACAAACCTTCAATAATAGATTAAGTACAAACAAATTAGTGGGTTGTGCTTAGCTCGTCTGTGACACGACAGCCGCGGTAACAAAGCGCGCTCATTAACTCTCCGACTACTGCCAACGGTCAGAGATTATGTATCGTGTAGTAGGTCATCGTTGTACAGTACATACTTCGTTCCCTTAATGTTTTTTAAGGGAAGTGTAAAGTACTCGTTAGAATGCATAAAAGTTTTCCTTCTATGAAAATTAAAATGATTTATTCAGTTTAGGTAAGGCACTTATGAATGTCGAAGAATTTACCACCGGTTCGGAAACTAGCCTTCTAAGAAGAGCCGGCAAGAAACACATAGGCGTATAAATTCTGTCCTCATCCTACAATATGATCATCATCAGCCTATGCTAGTCCACTGGACGTAGGCTTCTCCCAAGAGCTGTCAGCCCGATCCTGTGTTTTTCGCTTGCAGTCACTGCCAACTGCTTTTCGTATATCGTCGCTCCATCTAGTCTCAGGGTTTGCCGGCTACTAGTCTTCTCTATAAAACTCTTCTACCCCAGCAGTTTAAGTTCTATGTTGCATTGGAACTGTGTCCTTGTTGTGGGATTATATATTTTTGTGTATTATTTTGTATTACCTACTAAAAATTGCAAAAATATTTTCGAAAAGAGTAACAGCTGAGTTTTTTCCAGGATTTTTCACAGTAAGAGCAACCTTCCAGACCCAGCTGTAGTATGTTGATTGTGTGTTGAGTGTGACGGTTTGAAAGTATTATGTTAATCTAATCAAATAAAGATATTTTTGAATAAGAATTTCAATTGATATAGCCGGCCTACTGCCACTATAGCTTACTAATGCGTTAAGCTATGTCGGCGAATTTGATTCTCACGCGAATTGGTTCGGATTCGTTCCTTAAAGGAACGCCGAGCACAGCCATTTCCATAGCTCACTGAGCTACTTTTAATGATGCATTTTCCATTCATAATAACAGTAGGTACTGATTACTTACGCCTGCATATAAATACACTCTTCATAATCTTCCTGCAAAAATACCTGGTAAGTAGCAAAATTATACTCAGTGATTTCAGCGTTTAAAAATAAGCTGCTGTATATTTTTATCTATCAATACGAAATGGGAGGTAAGCAGTAACTATCTCTCATAGTAAAACATATATTTATTTAAATTAGGCGCTTCTGTTTATTTCAGTTGCTATATTCTTTGACCACATTTGAACACAAGCGGGGAGATGGAAAATTTTAATAAAATATGTTCCTCTGCGTGAACTGGCGTCTCACGTCACTCCACCAGAGACGAATTACAACAGCTCACTCTTATTGCTACGGAAATAAAGGTGAAAATTGTCTGCCCCAGGGGAAAGTCAGTACTGTCGCACAATAGTTCTAAGGGTGTTTTCTAGCTTTGACTTGAATTAATTATAGTAATATTTTGTTATTTACACAATGACGACAAAAGTCTACGGAACCACAATGGTCAGCTACTGCAGTATTTTTAGGGTATCCAGTGTTAAGTCAACTCAAGCTACGCATTTAGTTATAAGTAGATGTACTAGATTTTTAGTTATGTTCATTTTTATCGAACTTTGTGCATTGGAACATTGTCCATGGGCTTACTGTTCTTAAATTATTTATTTTGTATTCTTTATATTGTATAATATTTTTGAAAAGAGTAATTACTGAGTTTCTTGCCAGGGTCTTCTCAGTAAAAAGAACCTTCCGAACCTGGCGGTAGCATGTATAATCGTGTATAATTATGTCATTCTGACGATTTGAAAGTACTTTGTAAAAAGTCTAATCGAATAAATATACTTTTGACTTTGACTTTAAGAGTAAGACGGGACTCTATTACTAAAACTCCACTGTCCATCCGACTGTCTATCTGCCTGTCAGTCATCAGATATCTCACGAACTGAGATAGTTAGACGATTGAAATTTTCATAAATCTTGTATTTCTGTTGCCGCTATATCAATAAATACTAAAAACAGAATTAACATTTTATTTAGCTTTTTTGCCGTTATTATAAACATAACCCGTCGTGCGCGAGTCCGACTCATGGCCGGTTTTTCGTGTTTGCTGAAGTCACAGGCATAAACTAGTCTATAATATTCAGAGCTTTTATAAGCCATAAACCGACATTGTATAATTTACCTTCAAACCATGTCTTCAATCTAATAGTCTGCGCTACAGACTTACTTAACGAGGACATTAAAATAACGCTTTTACATTGAAACAATGTAATATTCTAAGCGTCGTTTTAACGGCTCTCTATTGTGTTCAAAGCTTTTGAAAAATGTTATCGTGAAAATACTAATAAAGTAAGTATTTCTTCTATACTATAATATTGCTCCACAGTTTCAGTAAAATTAATTTCATGGATGGCTTAATTACGTGAAACCATTTTTTAGTACTAGTAGCCTAAACTACTCATTTTAACATCAGCTATATGATTACAGTGATGTATATATATATAATAATATAAATGCATAATGATACAAATATTTACGTATCAAATCTCGAAAATATACATAAAATAAAATTATAATAAGAGAAATAAAAACAACAGCTATCTGCCTGCTAAAATGAGTTCAGTCGTTTTAAACAGACAGACAGAGAAAAAAATTTGGCTCTTTTATGGAAGGACCGTATGTACTTCATATTTACCTTTAAACGAACAATTCTTGTATATAGATATAGAATCTGAACCTTGGAAACGGCTCCAATGATTTTTATGAAATTTTATGTGTAGGGGTTAAAATTTAATCCATTAGACTATACCCCGGTTCGAGTCCAAATGACACCTATTCGGTGTATTTCCTTTTTATTCAGTTTTTTTTCAGCTTACTTTTTTTGTGAGAACAATTTGGAATTACAAACAGACACATCAATTGTACCATTTTTATAGATATAGTTTTAAAATTATTAAAAATTAATGAAATTCAAAAAATCAACACTAAAGCACGCCTTATCATAAGAATACAAGATACTAATAACAAGTTGAACTAACATATTTTTTTTTATCTTTAAGATCAACTTAACATTCCCAGACATTCGTTAACTTGTTGTTTTAGAAGTTTCTGAGTAATTCAAGTATGATTGATTACCTACACTTTTCTTCGAAGTAAGTTTTCATTATCTCGTGAAAGTTAAGATCATCATCTCCCTGGCCTTATACCACACATTGTTGGGATCAGCGCGACTACCATCTGACCTTCGTAACCCCTTTAACGAGGAAAATCTGTGATCTGGGTTAAATCCGTTGTCAGACTATTTTAGGCCTCCGACTGATCTGCCAAACGGGCGGTCACCCATCCAATTACTGACTAGGTATAGGGTTGCTTAACGAATGATCGAATGATATTTACAATCGCAACTGTGCCACGACCTCCTCAATCTATGTATGCGTATGTATATAAAAATATCCCTATCTATAGCTGACTGGGGCAGTGTCGTACATAGATCGTAAATAGCTCAACATCAGGGGCGTGCATTCCATATAAGCAGATAAGCAATGATTATCATTTGCGATGACTGAATACACTCCTGTTGTGTGCGTGGGTGTGTTTATTTACACTAAAACGTATGTACCATTTATATGTACCTAATCTACCTAAATCTTAATCTTAATAATATTCTACATGGCGAGCAATATGGCTTCACAAAAGGTCGTTCAACTACTGATGCTGGTGTTGCACTTCTTAGACATATTTATAGAGCGTGGGAGAACGCTCATGACATCATAGGTGTATTCTGCGACCTATCCAAGGCTTTCGATTGTGTCCAACACGAAACCTTATTAGTTAAATTAAATTATTACGGTGTCAAAGGTAGGGCACTCGACCTAATCAAATCGTATCTTTGTCAGCGGATTCAAACGGTCGAAGTAAATGGCGTCAAATCTTCCGGTTCTCCAGTACTAATGGGCGTCCCACAGGGTTCAATCCTAGGACCATTTCTGTTCTTAGTGTATATTAATGATTTACCAAATTTAGTCAAGAATACGTGTGACATTGTACTGTTCGCTGATGACACATCTCTTTTGTTTGAAGTCGACAGAGCCAAAACGAATTATGCAGATGTAAACAGTGCACTCGATCAGGTATTGAAATGGTTTAATGTAAATAACTTAGTCTTAAATGCACAAAAAACTAAATGTATTAAATTCACTTTACCAAACGTCAAACCTGTTGATACAAAGGTCATGGTAAATGGTGAAACTTTGGATATCGTAGAGTCAGTAGTATTTCTAGGTATAACCCTTGATAACAAACTTCAGTGGAGCCCACATATATCCAAGTTATCAGGAAAACTCAGCTCCGCGGCTTATGCAATTCGTAAAGTTAGACAGTATACAGACATAGAAACAGCTCGACTCGTATATTTTTGTTATTTTCATAGTGTTATGTCCTATGCTATTTTAATTTGGGGCAAAGCTGCTGATATAGAGAATATATTCACATTACAGAAAAGGGCTATACGATCAATTTATAATTTGGGACCCCGAGATTCGTTAAGGGAAAAATTTAAATCAATTGGAATTTTGACAGTGGCCTCACAGTATATTTTAGCTAACTTATTATTTGTGCATCAAAACATTGGATCGTTTCAAAAAAAATGTGATGTGCATAACATAAACACAAGGCACAAAAACAAAATTGTAGTGCCTGCGCATCGCTTACAGAAAGTACATGGCTCATTTTTAGGACAGTGCACACGCTTCTATAATAAATTACCAACAGAAATTGTAAACTTGCCCTTCAATAAATTTAAAGAGACCATCAAAGGAGTTTTGCTCAAAAAAGGATATTATACTGTAAGTGATTATATTTGTGATAAGGAACCCTGGGATGTATCTTTGTCGAAAAATTATTGTAAATAATCCCATTGGCACTGTACTTTTGCTACAATTAATTAATCTTAGTTTGATCTTTGCTTTGACTGGCTGGAATTTGCCATGCTCACAAATATTTGTAATATTTTAGTTATTATATTTGACAATTGAGCATTTGTGCTGTGTCCCATGGGCTTATATTCATGAGATATAAATACTGTAACCAAAAACATTGTATAATATATATTTTTTTAAAAGAGTAATTGTTGAGTTTCTTGCCGGGTTCTTCTCAACAAAAGCTACCTTCGCGAACCCGGTGGTAACATTTATAATCATGTATAATGTATTTTGTGTCCTTCTGACGATTTGAAAGTACTTTGTAAGAAGTCTAATCAAATAAAGATATTTTGAGTTTGAGTTTGAGTTTGAGTTACCTATCTACTTATTGTTTATGCTTATGCCTCTACACGACCCTGCTCAACATTGATACATACATATGCTCACGCCTGTATTCCTCGAAGGGGTAGACAGAGGTGTTGTAATCACAACACCCACTTTTCACCAAAGATAATTAAGTGCCAACGTGACAGATGGTGAGTCCATCGCCGTCTCAGACACTTTACATACGTCATTGAATTACTTCTCAGAAATATGCAGGTTTTCTCACGATGTTTTCCTTCACCGTGAAGCACGTGGTGTGAAATCACTGTACATAAGTTTTTTTTAGAAAAACTCATTGGTACAGGCCCCGCTGGGATTCGAACTTGCGCCGCTTGCGTAGCTTGCACCTCAAGGCCCAAGCTCAACATTGATCTCCAAAATAAAAACTATTTAGCATGTATCTTACGTAGTAAAAGACAAAGAGTCATAAAACCTTATCAGAAAACCCTGAAGTAGTCCTTCGCACGAGCTCCGACCTTCAGCGTGTGAATAGATACATGAACATTTAAATAGCTGCATTAGATTTTACCCACTATTTTCAAGAACTCAAGTCAAGGTCGTGTTGTTAGAATATACGTATTTGTTTTCGGTAGTGTGAATGATTGTTACGGTGGAATTAAATTTACGGGGAATCTAATTGAATGATACTAAACGGTTCTAAGGCAGCTGAGTTTCTTGCCGGCTCTTCTCAGAAGGTTAGTTTCCGAACCGGTGGTAAATTCTTCGACATTCATAAGCGCCTTACCAGGGCCTAAGCTGAATAAATCATTTTCATTTTATACATAGTTTATTATACATTGCAAAGATTTGCATTTTCCATTTTTTTATGGGCCAAGTTTAAGTAGTGACCTGCTACATAAGTTATACAAGTTCGAATCCCAGCGATCACGCCTCACCACAACATCCAGTTTTCACCGAAGATGTTCCAAAGTGACAGATGGTGAGTCCATCGCTGTCACCAATACATACATCTTCGAATTTCTCAAATATACGTCTTAGAAAGAACCGTGGTGGTCGTGGGGTTTGAGTAGTCGCCTGCTACGCAAGCGACGCATGTTTCAATCCTAGCGGGGCCTGTACCAATGAGGTTTTCTAGAAACTCATGTGCAGTGATTTCACACCACGTGCTTTACGGAGAAGGAAAACATCATAATCCAAAATATATATATAAAAAACAAAATATGTATAGTGCCTGAGACGGCGATAGACTCACCGTCACTTTAGCACTTTATCACCTTCGGTGAACAGTGTCTGTCGTTACTACAAAACCTCTACCTACCCCTTCGGGGAATACAGGCGTGAGCATATGTATATATTATGTATAATTATCACTGGCTAAGCTACGTGTTATAGTGTGAATGCAACGCGGGTAAAACCGCAAAGCGCAGGCTAGTTCATGTATATAAAGTTAAAGTTACGTCGGGTAGACAGCACACCTATTAATCACGAACAGAACGCCAGACGAAGCTGTTTACTCAATCCGTAACTTGTGTATTTATGAAAATAGTCTGGAAACTTAGTCTGAAAACAGTTTCAGGACCTTTAGAGCTCCTAGCTGAAAATTTACCCCTATCTATTTGACTTACGGTCAAAGCAGACCGTCTCTCCAATTTGATAGCATTCGAATTTGTACACCTTAATAAAGGTTAATGATTTTATTTCAATTATATAATCTACTGGACTGTGGTTGCCCGCAGAACTCTTATATGTTTTCAATAAATATTAGTCTAAGTTACTCCTTGTAATATTATCTGTCAGTAAACAAATAGACACATAGACAGAAAAAAAATGGGTTTTCTTTGTCAGTACCGTGTATACTTTCAAAAGGTGTAAAAGGTGTACATTTTGAATTACTAACAGTTACATCAATTTTATTTATTTCGCCTAACCTTCCAAACGACTGGTCTGATTTTAACGGGACCTTCACTGGCTGATAGCTAATGTTACAAGAAATAACATAAACTACTACTAATTAAAAAAAATTGTGTTTCGTTTGCCACCCATAAAATTTAGTCTACGACGGTAAACCGCGGCTAGTCATCAATATAACAGAATAGGAGCGCGGAATCAATAAAACTTTATATTAATGAACATAAAAATGTTATCACTAAATACTTAGTATTTTAATTTACATACATACATATGCTCACGCCTGTATTCTCCGAAGGGGTAGGCAGAGGTGTTGTAATCACAACACCCACTTTTCACCGAAGATGATAAAGTGCCAACGTGACAGATGGTGAGTCCATCGCCGTCTCAGACACTTTACATACGTTATTGAATTACTTCTCAGACATGCAGGTTTCCGCACGATGTTTTCCTTCACCGTAAAGCACGTGGTGTGAAATAACTGCACATAAGTTTTTTTAGAAAAACTCATTGGTACAGGCCCCGCTGGGATTCGAACTTGCGTCGCTTGCGTAGCAGACGACTGCTCTAACCCCAAGGCCACCACGGCTTCCTAATTTACAATTTTTTAAATAAGAAAGTAACAATTAAAAACTGATAGTTTTCCTTCACATCCTCGATAAGGCCGGTAAAACAATGTCCAGCGATGATATCTAAATTATCTGTGCATCCAAACCACTGCATCCATTGCACAATGCTCATATAGTGCCGGGAACTTTGTGGTTTCAAAGATATAGTCAGATAAACAGGTTGTTAAGGCTCTTGCCCCCATATTACTGAACATAGACTAACGATTGTTTTTAATATACCATCCATCTGTCATTTAGGTTAGATAGATACAAAAATCAATTTTATCATTCATTTAGTCCTTTTTACTGAATAAAGACTTAATTAAAAAGGGATTTTGGGGAGAAAAAGGGAGGGAATTTGGAATTACCTTTTTTTATTTTACGATTGGGTCTCTCGCAGTTGTTAGGGGGAGTTACCTCCACTGCTTAACCGGACTAAAGGGCGAGACCCAAGGACCTAAGTAACACAGCTAAGGGCACCCCGGTGCGGGGCTCGGACCTCGGCTTAGGGCGTTGCTGGGGGATGAGCTAGGGAGCTGGATCTGAGTGGTATTATTTAGGGACATGTTTAAGGCTAGTGGCTCGGCGCGCGCCGGCTCTAGCAGAGGACGGGGGCGACGATGACGTAAAACTATGTCCATCCCTTTTTGTTCCGTATCACAGAAAGAGATGGAGTTACTGTTAAGCCAAGGACAACCTTGCCCCTGATTATGATCTGATGAAGAAGAACTAAGACATTGGCCAAAAAATCGATCCTTTTATATTCAAAAATCGGTTGTAGCCACCATATTATTCGACCCGAGTGAAATATAAAGCTAAAAGAATTCAATTTAATTTTTCACTGTACTATAAAGCTTGCCTCAAATCAAGTTGGTTGCATTTTAAAGGACACATGCACGATTGAAGAGATTGCAGTGATTTCGCCGAGGCAAACAACTGGAGGTAAATTTTTCTTAAGCTTAACGATCCTGCTTTAATCCCTTTACAGTACTATACGGTGCGATAAAAACGACTTGGAACCAGAATCGAATTTACACATGTGTTTTATATACGCTGCGATTTTTTTCGACTCATTTTATTCCAAGTATCTGGTTGACCGAGCTGTGCTCGCTTTCTTTTTCACTCAAATGAAAGAACATTTAACATATGGCGCAAACGGTGATCTCTGCCTACCCATTGCATGGATACAGGCGTGAGGATATGTAGAAAAAGTCGGACTATTAGGACTCGAACCGGGGTATTCTAGTTTTGTTATCGCCCCATAGACTAGAAGCTTCATGTTTGAGCTGTCATAATTTGACAGATGTCGGCGAAATTTACTTTCGTACTGTAGTAATATTGTAGGAGGAAAAAAGATAATGTCAGAGGAATCCAATGGGTTCCTCCACATATTTTTAACAATTTACAAGACTTTTTTCTCAAGAATCACTTGACATTGGCGGAATAGCTATACTCAAGCTCGTCGCCATTAAATAAATAAAAGATAGAAATATTGTAGGAGTTTTTCATTGCCTAAAAACATAATCAAAACGATGTTTTCTGAAAATAAAACCTAGTTAAACTAATTTGTTGCTCCCGAAACCCTATATAATGTATATATAATCTGAATCTTGGAAACGGGTCCAATGATTTTCATGAATTTTTGTATCTAATAGCTATTGCCTGACATAATCAACGTAAGAATATCTACTAAAGCAATAAAATGAAAATTACATTAATTTATACAATTTGGGCCCTGATCAGGCTGTAGCTTAGCACTTACAAGCAGTAAATAAATTCTTACTTCTACCATTATTAAACAATAACATTATTCATACAATATTACTAAAGCAACAATTATTTTTACTCCTCAAATACTTACATCGTTTCCGAACTCTGGATGGGCTTATATTCATGAGATATAAATACTGTAACCAAAAACATTGTATAATATATATTTTTTAAAAGAGTAATTGTTGAGTCTCTTGCCGGGTTCTTCTCAACAAAAGCTACCTTCCAAACCCGGTGGTAACATTTATAATCATGTATAATGTATTTTGTGTCCTTCTGACGATTTGAAAGTACTTTGTAAGAAGTCTAATCAAATAAAGATATTTTGAATTGAATTGAATTGAACGAACGTCAATTTTACAACTACCCTCAAGCAAAGTAATATTCGCTCGACGCCATCTTAGTTACGTTCAGTTGAACTCCAGATACGGCTCTGGGCGTAAGTTGAGGACGATCCTCTTCGCCTGCTTGATTGCAAATCTGCTTCGAAAGCAGCTGAAGCTCCCACCCCGACCACCGCCAACAGGCCTTCCGGCCCCCTTTTAGTCGCCTCTTACGACAAGCAGGGGATACCATACCAGGTTCTTAGACCCTGGCTATTGGGTGGTTGTGTGAATATCCTAGTGTATTTTATTATTGTGTAGGTAATTAGAAATTTTGTCACTGCTTTCATGTAGGTATTTATGTTCAAATAACTGCCGTGTTCTTTAAACGCATGTGTGTAATCGAAGCAAAAAAAACATTATAATTTTTTATAAAAAAAACATTGATCAATTTGCAATAAATTGGAGCTGTGATGAGCTGGGAAGCTTCACCCTCGGGCTGGATGCAGTGCTGAGCTGGGATCAAGAGCTGGAGTGACAACGTTTAGTGATAGCATAGTTTGTTTAACACTGTTTCGATTTTTGTGTGAATATTCTTGTGTATTTTGTTGTCTAGGTACTATGAAGGTCACCCAATAGCCAGGGTCTAAGAATATGGCTATGGTATCCCCTGCCTGTCGTAAGAGGCGACTAAAAGGGGGCCGGTAGGCCTGCTGGCGGTGGTCAGGGTGGGAGCTTTGACCACCGACGCGGGCCCGGGAAGGTGGCAGCGCGATGTGGCTCGCGCTGCCTTGCACAGCGAGGTCTCAAGGGGCGGCGTCACAGCTGCCCCGGGAATGTGCCCCGGCAAAGTGTGGGGGGACACCGGTGCGTTCTATCAGAGTACCCGGAGTCCCCCATGAGCACTGAGGATGGCCACCGGGGGGGTTTTAGTGCGGTAAGAATCCCACATACCCCCATCTGCCTCTCCCAGGGCGGTCGGGGACCTTTTGAAGGTTTCCCCTCGTCAACAAAAAAAAAAAAATACTTTGAAGGTTATTTTCGCCCTTTCTCAGCAATTTCGAACATGTGTAAAAACCGCCGCGTTTTAAAACCGTCCGTGTGCAATGTTAAGAGCTGAACAGTCGTTTTACAGTAGCGCTCGATCGCAGAAACAAAAATAAAATTGTTTTACTAGCCCCGGATTCGCTGCAGCTTCGCACGAATACGTGACGGTACCCTGTTTTTGACTTGGTTTATTTGTTGAGTACAAATAGCAATTGATTGTTGCCTCTTCTACAACCACATTACATGGAACTTTGGCTGCGATTGAACAATTCTAGAAAGATTTTTTAATCGGTGAGAAAATTTGAAGATATATATAATGGGGTCTCAAAAGAAGCTCGTGGCACAGTTGCTTTTGCGGATATCATTCGATCAGCGGAGTGTTTTTTTTTTTTTTGTTTACGAGGGGGAAACCTTCAAAAGATTCTTACCGCACTAAACCCCCCCTCCCCCCGGAGGCCATCCTCAGTGCTCAGGGGGGACTCCGGGTAATCCGATAGAACGCACCGGTGTCCCCCCAAACATTGCCGGGGCACATCCCCAGGGCAGCTGTGACGCAGCCCCTAGAGACCTCGCTGTGCAAGGCAGCGCTGCCACCTTCCCGGGCCCACGTCGGTGCTCCTGCCTCCGCACTTCAGGGGCATCCATGGGTTAGGGTTGTTCAACTTCACTGATCGAATGATTATGCGCAGTAGCAACTGTAACTCGAGCTCCTCTCTACCTGCATTAATATTGACTTATTATGTAAACAAATTTAATTATAGTTCTTGTTATATGTAATTGAATCGCTTATTGAAATATAAAAAGAGTACCTATAGTCAAAGTCAAAGTCAAAAATATCTTTTTTCGATTAGATTTTTACAAAGTACTTTCAAATCGTCAGAATGACATAATTATACAGGATTATACATGCTACCGCCAGGTTCGGAAGGTTGCTTTTACTGAGAAGAACCTGGCAAGAAACTCAGTAATTACTATTTTCAAAAATATTATACAATATAAAGAATACAAAATAAATAATTTAAGAAACGTAAGCTCATGGACAAAGTTCCAATGCATGAATGTCGATAAAAATTAACATAACTAAAAATCTAGTACATCTACTTATATCTAAATGCGTAGCTTGAGATGACCAGCCCCCACAAGCAGCACCTGTTCACAAGTATGACGTGAATGCCAGCCATTGACCTCCTCAACCGTCATAGAGGAAAGTGGACAGTCCGTCATCCAGACGCCGCCGCAAGCAAAGGCATTTCATTGAGCATATATTATTGTTCCACCAATCACAAACGTTTTATGACTGAAATTGCAAAACTCTCAACATAATTCTTAATTTAAAATGTAGTTATGGAACATTAATTTAGAAGACTTTAGTAAAAACTTCTTAGAAATACATACATATACTCATGCCTGTATTCCCCGAAGGGGTAGGCAGAGGTGTTGTGATAACAACACCCACTTTTCACTGAATTTTTGATTAAGTGCCAACGTGACAGATGGTGAGTCTATCGCCGTCTCAGCCACTATACATACGTCTTTGAATGACTTCTCAGAAATATGCAGGTTTCCTCGCGATGTTTTCCTTCACCGTAAAGCACGTGGTGTGAAATCACTGTACATAAGTTTTTTAGAAAAACTCATTGGTACAGGCCCTGCTGGGATTCGAACTTGCGTCGCTTGCGTAGAAGGCGACGGCTCAAACCCCGAGGCCACCACGGCTCTAAGAAATACATTTAATTTAATTAAGCCTCGCCGCTAACTCGGGGGTCGTCGTAAAACAAAACAATCGCACATTAACATTTCGAGCCGACTGTATCAATCGCCACAGAACATTTTATTTGCATAGGTATCGTTTAGATATGCTACACTGATTGTTGCCAAATTTTTTCGACACACTCACGCACTAAAGTGTTAAACCAATTTTCGAATTTCAATGACACTTTTATTCTAATGCATATTATTTCGCTTTCTTCGGAAAGTAATAGAAATAGCTTCTGTTTTTTAATCACAAAATGCGACACAGAACTTATTAAATTTAGATATATTTTATACAATTTAGATATATTCACGTTTCTGTCTCTTCTATTGAAGGTGTAGCGTACATCTGACTGATTGGCTAGCAGCTAATGCAACCTTTGAAAGCTTGCAACAACAAGAGTATCACTCGCACTTTGCCTACCTTATTAGGAATGAAATCGCTGTGCCAACGTCTATACAACAAATTGCTAGCACTGCAACAATTCTCCTCTTCCCTCCTGCAATAACGATTTTACTCGCCTTTAGAATACAACACTACATCTGTTAGATGGAAGTACAGTTTACTAGTAGTTGAAGGAAGTGCAATTGCCAACAGGAGATTCCGTAAAACCTTCGTGTATTAGGCATATACTTGAAATTTTAAAACTGAGTTATTTTTCGCTTGAAATAGATATATTTAGAATTTTTGTACTTTACAAATTTATAAACTCTATATAAACTAGCGGACGTCACGAAATTTCACCCGTGTGGTTCCCGTTCCTGTAAAATTACGGGGATAAAATATAGCTTATGTTACTCGCAGATCATTTAGCTATCCATTTCTGAAAGAATATTCAAGATCGGTCCAGTTCTTTTTGAGCCAATTCGTTACAAACATGCTTACACACAAATCTTTCCTCTTTATAATATTAGTATAGAGTAGCGGACGTCACGCAATTTCAGCCGCGTAGTTCCCGTTCCTGTGGGATTACGGGGATAAAATATAGCCTATGTTACTCGCTGATAATGTAGCTATCCATTGCTGAAAGAATTTTTCTAATCGGTCAAGTAGTTTCAAATCCTTCCTTTTATGATATTAGTGTAGTAATTCAAATGTAAATACTTTTGATTGCGACAGTAGTTTCAATACATTATACTATAGAATCAACTGCGTTTGTAAAAATTTTTCGCCCGTTACGGTAAGTGGACACGCACTGAGGCAACGCGATTTTTGTAAATCTACACTTCGTGTAAAGGTGTGGACACGCTATGGGAATTATAAATACGTGATTTAAATTTAGATTTTACTCGTAATTCCATATATATGTTCAAAACTTTATGTAATACTTGCCTTTATGTGAAGTCGGGGATGACGTAGATAGCTTTAAGGCTTAAAAGTTTCTTTAACAGGATCAAAAGTTCACGAGGTCCAAAGATAACTTCCAATTCGAAAAATATACAATATTTCCCGGTGTCGCCGTGTGGTTTCGCTCGTATCATATTGTATATACTATGGTATATCTCCAAAATGTTCTTCAAATTCTAAACTGCCTGTGCCCGCGGTATCATAATGTTTTTTTTAAATAAAAATTGCCTTAGTTACTCCTTGTAAAATGAGTTATCAGCCAATGAAAGTCCCGCTAAAATAGTTCCGTATACAAACAGACAGACAGAGAGACAGAGAAAATAAAAAAAAAATATATATATCTGATCTCGTATATACTGTATAGTAAATTCCCAAATATTGTAAATTTTGCTCAAAGTGATTTGTAATAGTTGAGTATTTTCCCATTATTCGAGACTCAGGGCTGATCTTGGAAAATTAAACCCAAAAAGCTTTTGCCGACTCGGGATCAACGCTTTGCGACCACTAGACCATCGAGTCTTTAAGGTGCTTGAAGGCTGTCATCAAATGCCTTTGCTGCACTACCAGGTTAAGCTTTGGCATTTCGTAAGTCGTTAAACCCAGGACAAGTCCACTTTACGACGCCAACCAACAATTTATTTGCAAATACCGAAGGATATAAAGGGTGGGCCAATGTTCGACGGCGTTGGTTTATATTGGCGCCAATGTTTGATGTAGTATATAAATATGCTACATACACTCACGCCATCCCAGAAAGCTCCCCGAAGGCAGAGGTGTTGTAACAACAACACCCACATTTCACCGAATATGATTAGTGCTAACTTGACAGAGGGGTCTATTGCGGTCTTAGGCACTACTAGGCAGGTTTCCTCACGATGTTTTCCTTCACCGTAAAGCACGTGTGTGAAATCACTGCACATAAATTTTTGTTTAGAAAATCTACCCTTTTACCAATGGCCACCACAGCTCTCGTAAAGGCTGTTGGATGTAATTTTTACATTCTGTTTATTTACTAGTCAATTATATTTAAGGCCATGTAAATTACACACTCCAAAACTCAAAAATATCTTATTTTGATTAGACATTTATCAAACGTTCTAATCGTCAGAGTGACACAAATATTCAGGATTATAAATGCTACCGCCAGGTTCGGAAGGTTGCTTTTACTGAGAAGAACCTGGCAAGTTACTCTGTGACAAATCTAAGATAACATTTACACCCTAAATCTGCCAACATATGCCAGAACAAGTTGGGCCAATACGCCAATACAAGCCTCATTTTCCTCTAGTTTATTACTTCATAAGTTGCTGATGTGAGTTAAGTGTGCATGTGTAGGTAGTAGAAACCCACCTTTGATTGCATCTATACAGGTAAATAAAATTGAAATGTCTGTTTATAAGTCCAAAATAACAGCTTATAACTAAATGCATATGAAAGTATGAGGATACAAGCAACCGCGGTTCCAGTGGCCTGAAATTTTCTCTGTTCGTCTGTATGTTTGTTCCGGGTAATCTCTGAAATTTTTACGAATTTAACTAGACTTTCTCTGGTAGATAATGCTAATGTTACAAGGAGTAACTTAGGCAAATTTTATTTGTAAAAAACATTTATGGTTCCACGGGAATCAAATTAAATATACGCGGGTGAAACCGCAGGGCACGGCTAGTAATAAATAAGATTAATTAAAGTAAAGGCCTATTTAATAGGTGACCCAGGTGACACTTAAATTTGGACTATGTAGTTAAAACTCCTAAGATGTAAGAGTAGTTTTAAGAGGAGTGGGGATTAATGAGATTCTCGTCCAAAATTCGGTGCTGAACGACTGCGACTTTATACTTTACAGTAGATCGCTGACAAATTACCCAATTTTTCCCAGACATTCATAATTTTACCACCATATCCATAGCTTTTGTTTCAGTATAAAAATTAATTATCAAAAAGCCGTGGTGGGCTTGAAGTTTGAGCAGTCGCCTGCTATGCAAGCGACGCAAGTTGGAAGCCCAGCGGGGCCTGTACCAATGAGTTTTTCTAAAAAACTTATGTACAGTGATTTCACACCACGTGCTTTACGGTGAAGGAAAACATCGTGAGGAAACCTGCACATTTCTGAGAAGTAATTCAATGATGTATGTAAAGTGTCTGAGACGGCGACGGACTCACCATCTGTCACGTTGATACTTAATCATCTTCGGTGAAAAGTGGGTGTTGTGATTACAACACCTGCCTACCCCTTCGGGGAATACAGGCGTGAGCATATGTATATGCATTAACTTAAAAACAATATCTTTGAATGAGCAATTCTTGTGTATATATAATCGGATTCTCGGAAACGGCTCCAACAATTTTCATGAAATTTTGCATGTAGGGGGTTTCAGTGGCAAAAAATTGATCTAGCCAGGTTTCATTTATGGAAAACATCGTTTTGACCATGTTTTCAGGCACTGAAAAGCTCATAAAATATCATTACAATACGGCAGCACATTTCACCGACATCTGTCAAGTTATGGTAGCTCAAATGTGAGGCTTCCAGCTTACGGGGCGATAACGAAACTAGAGTACCCCGGTTCGAGACTGACGTTCACCGGATTTTTTTTCGTATTTAATTTTTGTGGAAAAAAGAGCACAGCTCGATCAACCAGGTACTTATCTTAAAAACATTAGTAGTTGGACATTGGCCATTCATATGGCCAGCACTCTTTATTGAGACTAACCCTACTGTGGATGTGTTTGAAGACGGATGGAACAAGCTATTGTTAGAGTGCATGATGTTCTGCGAGAAAGGATGAACGTTAATATTTTATTTTTAGTTTTTATATTATATTCTATGTGTATATTGCATTACCTATGTCTGATTAGTGTAATTGAACAATGCCAGTTACATTAATCAGAGTTGTGTCATACATACATATGCTCACGCCTGTATTCCCCGAAGGGGTAGGCAGAGGTATTATAATCACAACACCCACTTTTCACCGAATTGGATTAAGTGCCAACGTGACAGATGGTGAGTCTATCGCCGTCTCAGGCACTATACATACGTCTTTGAATTACTTCTCAGACATATGCAGGTTTCCTCACGATGTTTTCCTTCACCGTAAAGCACGTGGTGTGAAATCACTGTACGTAAGTTTTTTAGAAAAACTCATTGGTACAGGCCCCGCTGGGATTCGAACTTGCGTCGCTTGCGTAGCAGGCGACTGCTCTAACCCCTCGGCCACCATGGCTCTTGTGTCAATTAATTAATTAATTTATTAATTAATAATTAGAACGGCATTATTGTATAAAGAAGTCTCAGGTAATTTAAGATGTTGCAGTGTGATCGCACCCTTACCCAACTCACACAGAACAATGCAAGAATCGCAATAAGAAAAAAGCAAAACCATTTTATATAATGCCCAAAAAGTGCGGAACACCGTGTCACGTCGACCGTAACCTTTAAATTACGATGCGCATGCAACACTAAAAATTGCACTTAAAAAATGGTACCACCATAAATTTTAACGACCTTAATATATGCAGTAATCTAATTAACTTTGTATCGCATGTTTTTTTTGTAATATCCTTAAAAGTGTTTTAATGAGACCTGAACTTTTTTTATATATATTAATGTTAGCAACAATCGTACAGACAGATTGATGGTAGGTACTCCGCTATCGCTAATTGAGCTAACTCGTGTGAGTGCGATATTTTTGAGTCTTGTGAAACCGTAACTGAATTAATTAGTTGAGTTTCAGCACGGTATCCATGGTAAGCACGGTTGCCACGGTTATCTGGCTTCCAGTGATACCATTGGTGCTAAAAACGATTATTTGGTCCAATCAATAATTAATAATCTGAAAAATCGGAATCTGTTTGTTCCGGCTAATCTCCGAAACAGCTGATCCGATTTTCACTGGCAGATAGCTGATGTTACCTTAGAGTTCCGCGGATTACTTGAAATTAACTCTACGCGGGTAAAGCCGTGGGGCACAGCTAGTTTTTAATATTAATGTAACTAAAAGATATATATATATATATTATTAATAATAGAATAAGTAGCATAACTAAAAACCTAAAAATATAATCTAATAACTAAAAACTTTAAATAATATAATCTTATAACAAAAATATATTATTAAAAGGAGTCCCTGTAGGCAAGGTTCCGAAGATACCGGCAGCATTCCCCCTTTGGATGGTAAGACTAATTCTTTGACCGAGGTAGCTGCCAGCTCTTCGGTCTCCTGTGATGTCGACTAACCTTTTAGTTATTTCTTTAAAAAGCCTAATAGCGCTAGGACCCCACGGACCAAGGGTCTCGACTCCGAATATAACTCCGTAACTAAAATACCTAAAGAAATTTAAATGTGGACGAAGCGAGAGAAGTCACCATTTCGACACAGTCTTCGCTCATGCCTATAGGATCCGGTTTGAGCATGATGAATGGAAAATTCTTAGAAAGTATACACCGAAATTCCCGGTGACTGTGGATCCTTGAGACCGCACAGCGACAGGCCTTGAGCAGACAATAAGCAGACAATAGGCGATAAGGGAAGCCTGCGGTCGGCAGACGTAGAAACCAACTTGTTTTAACATACGATGCACGCACCGTCGTATGGTTAACCTTGAAGTTAGGACTCTATGGATATGGCATATCAAATAATCAATAATTTCATCCAAGAACTGTCGTGGCCGTTCGTGCGGTTTGAGCAGTCTCCTGCTACGCAAGCGACTCAAGTTTCAATGCTTTGCTTTATGCGTGCTTTACGGAGAAGAAAAACATCGTGAGGAAGCCTGTATATGCCTGAGAAGTATTTCAAAAGACGGTTGTATATATATACAACCGTCTTTTGAAATACGTTATTTGACACATATGTGTCTATGGTCAAAGTATTTATTCACCAGCTCCCTGCGGTTTGCTTTATTTCGCGGAGCTCTCTACCCTTTTCTATCTACCTAACCTAACCTAACCTAACCCTATCTCATACATCTTATCTAGATTTGCCCACGATTTTTTCGTTTATATTAAAGTACAACTGCATTTTCCTAAACAGAGAACTCAGAAGATGAAATTAGAAATTGTATTGTAGACGGCTACTAAAAATAACATCTACGCCACCTTATTAGTCTATACATATAAAAGTCCTGACTGACTGACTTACTTATAAACTCACAGCCTAAACCGATGGTCCTAGATACATGAAAACGGAAGAATGTATTCTGGATAAGATTATTCGAAATTCGCCCCCTAACGGAGTTAAATAGGGGTTGTAAGTGAAATCTTACTCAGCTGACGGTAAATCATCATGAATTTAAGAGTAATAACTCTTGTCGGTGTAACCGATGCATTTCTTTCCACTTGTCTCTGTCCAGTGCCATCTCTTTGATCTCCTTATACGTCATGACAGACACATTTTCCTTAACTTGTCTCATATATGTTAGCCGTGGTCTTCCTCTATTTAAATATATCTACCTGACGGTAAATATATTTAAATAATCCCATTAATTTTCCCTTTCAAATAGC
Organism: Watsonalla binaria; assembly: GCA_929442735.1. Taxonomy (NCBI): domain Eukaryota; kingdom Metazoa; phylum Arthropoda; class Insecta; order Lepidoptera; family Drepanidae; genus Watsonalla; species Watsonalla binaria. The sequence goes on along the minus strand of OV838934.1, from coordinate 9,953,537 downwards.
CACGTTCAAAGCTTCGTAAATCATGGTAGTCAATACTTTATTCATGCATATCTTATGATGTGCTGTCAATTATTACTAATCTTCAACAGTTTGGCAACTCGCCAGCTGTTGGAAAAATACAAGTTAACAAACACTTTATATGCAATACAATGTCTTAGAACAGACATCTGCTTTATTGTTCAACTGATTGATAGTATTGCGCGATTTTAATAATATTACCTGGTTGAGCGAGCTGAGCTCGGTTTCTTTTGCACACAAAAAGAAGAACTTAGCAATTAGTATGTGGCAAACGGTGGTCTCATTTTTTATTTTACAAACATTACGTCGTAATTTTTTTTTCTGTATTCTAGAATGGGGCCAATCTAAGCTCATGGTAAGCTTTAATTGCCATGATAGTTAGACTCATACTATGAGATAGATATATATCACATGTCTGTCACTTTCGTACAGCTGAACTATCATTGCAATAAGTGATCATGGTGAATTTCGGGCTAACAGCTTTTTATCGAATACCTTTAATTAAACGAACAATTCTGGATCTGATCGAATCTGAATCTCAGAAACGTTTCCAATGATCTACATAATATTTTATATGGGGGGTTTCGGGGGTGATAAATCTATCATCTCATTTTTAAAAAACGTCAAGAAGAAACGCTTTGTCATCCAGTACCAGATGTTGTAGGTAGGTATGGAAAACATCCCAAAGTTATAGCAGGGTGTATTCAGAGGAAATAGAGCTTAATTGCACAGAGCTTTGCCCGGGTATAATTGAAGTAATAGTAGTAAATTCATAAGTCACAATTTCTCTCGCTGATAGTTCCGGGACCGTCAGCGGAGGCGGCTACTGAAATTCAAAGCGTTATATTTTTACGATGGGCGCACTTGCGGCTCCTCCATTATCGGAGCGGCGCTTTGATGGGGCATAAACTGGGCCCAGCTGTCGCAGTCTTAGTCTGGGAGGTGAGCTATGGTATAAAAGTATTTTTTAAGAAAAAAAAATCGAAAATATTTCATTCATAGTTGAATTTTCATAGTTATATTTTTTAAAATTATATATGATAATTACGAGCAATATTAATTATATATTAGGCAAACAGGTAAATAAAATTTAAGTGACTGTTTGTAATTTCAGATTAACAGCTTTTCAACTTTTCAAAGAGGTTGCACGTCGTCTGGTAGAAGCTTCTCGTGACAAGCGGGCTGGGGCTTTTCTCGGTCAGAGAATCAGCATTGCTATTCAACGTGGCAATGCTGCCAGCCTTCTTGGCACGATCCCGAGAGACAAGTTTTCTACTTGTAATTAGTTTTTAGTACCATTTATTGATATAATAATAATAAATTAAAAAACAAAACAGCTTTTTATTAAATACATATGGAAGTGTATACGATACTACCATTAAAAAAAAAAGCTTAAAAAAATATCTGTCTGTTTTTATAGGGTACTTCACTGGCAATTTAGGTTACAAGGAGTGACTTAGGCTACCTATATTTAAAAAATAAATCATTAGGGTTTTGCGAGCCACCCATGAACTTAAGTCTACGCGGGTGAATCCGCAGGGCACAGCAAGTTAGATATAAAATAATTTCGTTATACAAACTATACATATATTAATTCCTAAGAGTGAAACTTAAAAGCCGAGCCTGGCGTCTCCATCCGCAGATTGTCACTGACTTATATACAAACGTACAATACACATTGCTAGCGCGATTCAGAATTATAAAGCGCCATCTAGTGATATGACGCTTGAACAACAAAAAAGTAGGAATTCACTTCACAGCTCCCAAACTATTTCGTAAAAAAACATAATTCTTCCCATTTCCGCCTCTAGTTTTACAACCGGCGTCGTATCGAATAAGCTTCGTCAAATATTCACGTCGTCAAATAAACGGAGATACTAGACTAGCTATTTATTTCACTTATAGCGTCGTAAAATATTGTTTAGAATGTGTAGCAAGTAGGTATAATAATATGTCAAACTGGACTTTAAGCCTGGCTTCTTACACGCGTTGTAATTATAACTGCCTAAAATATGTAAAATTATATATAAAAAATATGCTCACGCCATCCCAGAAGGGTCTCCGAAGGGGTACGCAGAAGTGTTACAACAACAACACTCGTTTTTCATCGAATATGATTCAGTGTAAACGTGACAGACGGTCCAACTCCGTCTCAGGCACTATACATACGTCTTTGAATTACTCCTCAGACATGCAGGCTTCCTCACGATATTTTCCTTTACCGTAAAGCATGTGGGGTGAAATTCTGCACTTAAGTTTTTAGAAAGACTCATTGTACTGACGGCGCAGAGTTCGAACTTGCGTCGCTTGCTTAGCAGGCGACTGCACAAACCCCGCGGCCACCACAGCCCATACCCACTATAATAATGTTTACATATAATAAAGATAGTGGTCGCAAGCGCTACTGCGGGATACGCGATCCCGCGATCCCGATCCCGGGTCGGGCAAAGTGATATTGGGTTTCCATCTGTAATTTCTGAATTCCTACAGGAAATTGGCATGTATGTATGTACTGGGGAGCTCACATCATGGGCTTAAACGGGGCGTATTAAGAACTTCTAAGCTTTGACGTTTCATTTTTGTACCGTAAATTCAAACTTCGAAGCTAAGAAATTCTTAATACGTGCTCCTGGCCCCCTGTTTTTATTTTAAGTACCTACTGATAATATTTATAACGTAAAAAAATCAGAGGCTGTTCATCACTGTCATATGAGTAACTGCAGTGTAAATTATTCAAAATAATGCATTTAGGGCAAAAGTGACCTAAAAATATGGTTTTGAGACGGACATTGTCATCATATTTTCTTTGAACAATACCAGCATTTGGTGAAAAGAGGGTGTATGTGACAACTTTTCTCTTTATTGTTTAAACAATTACCATTAAAACACCTCTGGTAGGACGCAAGCGTGAAGCTATGCATAATGTGCATTCATTTACCAACCTTTAAAGAAATACTGCTCATTTAAATGCACGTCGCGTAGGCTCACAAAGTTGCAACTTTCTGCAAAGGACTTCAAGGCTCAATTGCCAAGATCCTTGATTCTTAAAAAGGGGTAACGAAAAATACGAACACGAGGCTGGACCCACGACCTCTGCAAACCGTGCAGTTGCTCTTCCAACTGAGCTACTCGTGATCTTGCCTCATGCATCGAATTTTTCCTTCCCTTGTCTTTGCGGTATAGGAGCCGCCTTGCGACATCTGTTGGTCGGTGTATTCAAACAACAACAAGATCCTTGAGTCAAGTATTTGTAAATATTTGCTCAAAATGTCGGTACTTACTTCATTTGATAAGCACTTCTAATTTTAAGAGCCGTGATGGCCCTGGGGTTTGAGCAGTCCCCTGCTACGCAAGATACGTTCGAATCCCAGCGGGGCCTGCAATGAGATTTTATAAAAACTTATGTACAATAATTTCACACCATGTGTTTTACGGTGAAGGAAAATATCGTGAGAAAACCTGCATATGTCTGAGAAGTAGTTCAGAAACGTATGTATAGTGCCTGAAACGGCGATGGACTCACCATCTGTCACGATGGCGCTTAATCATATTCGGTGAAATGTGGGTGTTGTTGTTACAACACTATTTCTAGTTTTAAACAAGAATGTTATATTTATCCTTAAAGGACCCGAAGCGATAGGCAGAGGTGCTAAATCCACGATTCGCCGAAAATAATTAAGAGGTCAACGGTCAACGTCACGGATATTCAATCAACACTGTCTCAAGCGATTGATATACGTTTTTGAATTTCATCTCAGAAAAATGCAGGTGTCCCTATGACCTTAGAATATCTGTAGATGGGCAAGCGCAGCCCAGAGACTACCTAAGCGGACATCCATTCAGGCCACCATCCAGCTGAGAAGACGGAACAGCTCGTAGATTTGCGGTATGAAGTGCCCCAAGTATAGCTGCGCTATTCCCTAAGGTTTCAATGATACTACATTGAACTTTAATACCTATGTTTTATGTATCAATTTTCTATGAATGAAACCACGCTTGTCGCTGAGAAACCTTACAGAATAACGCGATAGGTATAATAGTGAACATAACTGCACATGTTTTTATTCGCCACACGTCATACTGGCATAAAATAGACTCATAAACTGACTAATGGGTCCAAGGTCAGCGTGCATAGCTCATGACGGTGCCTATATTATGCCTGTATTATCAAAATTAGTCAATGTTGAGCTATTATCACGTCTCGGGCTACGACCAAAAAGAATATCCTCATATTGATAATGTTTTACTTTGAAATCGCTGTCGTTCCGGTGTATTCACCCCGTTAGCCTACAAACAGACATACAAAACACGAGGCAACAAGACCTACGCGAAAGCAAAGCGACTTGTTTATAAATACATACTCTCACCTTCGACTACTGGCCAAAATTATCATGCTTTAAGCTGTAAACAGTGTGGGCGCGACAGCGGACGCTTAGGAGGAAGCGAGTACAGGCTGAGAGAGTTTTTTTATACATTACTAGCTGAGCCTAAAGGTGCAACCACGTGTAGCCGCTCGTTCCCAGCGACAATCAGTCGCTCGTCGCTTGTTTGGTGATGGTGGCATATTTCGTGATTCAAAGATGGGCCAAAAGTTCAAGTAGAGAGAAATGAGTGTACCCGATCCAGAAAAGTTAACGGTTGATGGAATGGCTTTACCATATGTGGTAGTTGGTGACGGGGTATTCCATTAATAGACTACTTACACTCACGATACTTCCCAGCGATAAAGCTCAACATTTTCAGCTTTATCGAAACATATCACGTGACCACATTTGTCGCTGGAAACGAGCGTCAAGTAGTAGATTTAATTTCATTCTCGCGGTTTTTTTTTAAATAAAAGTGGTTACTCCTTGTAACTAATAGTATTCGCCAGTGGAAGGCCCGTTAAAACCGGTCCAGCCATTTCGGAGATTAAGCGGAACAAACAGACAGACAGAGAGAATTTATAAAAAAAATCTGTATTTTGATGTCACATACATGTCATGTACATAATTTTATATGCATTTAGTTAATTACAAACGAATGAAAATAATTTTTATTTATATATATCTTATATGATAACGACACTTTCTCTGATAGATAGTAAATTTTACAAGGAGTAACGTAGGCCACTTTTAAAAAAAAAGGGGGTAAAACCGTGGGGCAGTTAGTCATGAATAAATTCCGACAAGAGTTTATATTACTTGAGTCAGTGAAATACTGTTACGGTGGCACTATTTTTTGGGTGTTCTAGTACCTAAGCCTGTCCCATCTTAGACTGGCGTGGGATTACGTAGATTTTGACCGACACAGTACTAGACATGACACAATAGGTTATTAATTCAACTATATATCTCAGTGCATATCAATGACATTAAAATTATAGCTACAAAATTATTCCTACGTTGTATGCCACTTGTCAAATAACTTCACTACCGTTCTAATAACTTCAATGCCTAAATTTCAGCATGCTAGTGACATATTAACCTTCCCTTTAAAAAAATGCTTGATATAATTAGTGGTCGTGGTGGCCTTGAGGTTTGAGCAGTCGCCTGCTACGCAAGCGACGCAAGTTCGAATCCCAGCGGGGCCTGTACCAATGAGTTTATCTAAAAAACTTATGTACAGTGATTTCACACCACGTGCTTTACGGTGAAGGAAAACATCGTGAGGAAACCTGCATATTTCTGAGAAGTAATTCAATGACGTATGTAAAGTGTCTGGACTCACCATCTGTCACATTGGCACTTAATCATCTTCGGTAAAAAGTGGGTGTTGTGATAACAACACCTCTGCCTACTCCTTCGGAGAATACAGGAGTGAGCATATGTATGTATAATTAGTGCACATCCGCTCGCGCCGCTCATCACCGAGTCCTCACCAAAAGTGCAACACACTACGCCGCGACCCTGACTGGGCTAAGGCCAATCGCCTTAGGGAGCGCATTTAGTATACGCGAACGGCGGTATGACAGATCACTTATGTGCCTATAACAAGTATGACGAGAAAGTGATAATTAATTTGTCATTAACGTTTGACAGGTAGGTCGTTTGATAGAAACGTTGACATGTTATTGTTTGTGAATCACGAGGTCAATATAACGTGAGATTTATTTTGTCTAAGTGATCTGTTGCGGTAGGACGAAAGGTGAGGGAACGGTCAACGACCTTTACATTTCGTTCATAGAGAGTATTGGCCTTCAGATGAGCTGCTTTACAATGTTGATGCCTACTTTATATTTACGTAAATATATTTTTTTTTTTTACATATTTGTCACACCGCTAGAAGACAAGAAATTTTAAGACGTATAATGTCGTATATATGAATTTAAAATCTAAAATCTTTATTTGATTAGACTTTCAACAAAGCAGTTTCAAATCGTCAAAACGAAATGATTATACAAGATTATACATGCTACCGCCAGGTTCGGAAGGTTGCTTTTACTGAGAAGAACCTAGCAAGAAACTCAGTAAATACCTGGCAAAAAATAAATCGTGTAATCGAACATTAGATAACGACATACACCTCTGCGATTAAACCAACTACCGATGTGTACCGAATCTACCAACTGTTTGTATAAAAAATGCAGTACTTAATATGTATGATCACACTTATTTTCCACAGTTTTATGACGCGAAAAGGGTATATCTTGAGGTCTAGAGTGCATGGCCGCTATTTACTACTTTTATTGTCACTCCTTATTCTCGCTTATCTTTAGCTCGGGGCACAGTTACTATTGCGCATATCATTCGATCAGCAAAGTTAAGCAACCCTAGCCCTAGCCAGTGGTTAGGAGACCGCCCGAGTTCCCTCCGTGCCTCGGAGAGCACGTTAAGCCGTCGGTCCCGGTTGCCAATTTGCCGGAGGCCTAAAATAGTCTGACAACTGGTTTAACCCAGATCACAGATTTTCCTCGTAAAAGGGGTTGCGAAGGTCAGATGGCAGTCGCTTCGTATAAAAATCTGATGATCAGCCGCATCGGGTTGAATCAAGTGCTGACCCCAACAATGTATGGGATAAGGCCAGGGTGATGATGATTGTCACTCCTTATTCTGAGTGCTTCTTAAAATCGCCGTCACAAGTCATCGCATCGACCTAAACGCAGATTTGTATGGGATCAATATAATGTAATCTGTAGTCCGATAGATGGCGCTGTTGTATCCTATACAAAGCTGCGTTTACGTCGACGCGGTGACTTGTGACGGCGTCAGGGAAAAACTCGCACTAGGTACTCCGAAAGGGACTGGGTTTGTTAATGTATGTATATTATATAAGTATTTTTAATCTTTCTTATATCTTATAGGTATAAAACCTTGTTTAACACAAAAGTTATTTCATTGTAATTTTACCATATTGTTTAATTCCTAAAATGGTCGAATATGTATTTAAATGAAAAAATAACTTTTTTTATGTGTCAGATAGTCAGTAGCATAAAAATATCTACACTACTACTAAAAAGAGAAAAGATTTGTATTTTTGTCCGTACTCCCACGGGAACGGGAACTACGCGGGCGAAACCGCATGACGTTCGCTAGTATGTAATATAACGCAAAATTTCGCTGATAATATGTGACTGGGCGATATATAATTGAAATGCAGCTCTGCTAATAACGATTTATATTGAAAAGGACACCAAATAATATTAATACAAAAATTATGTTGTACGTGTAATGGCGGCAAGAATAGAAGAGAGAGAGAGCGCGCTCATAGACAACAGGAAGTAGTTAAAAATGTACATAGACAAAACAAGGAAACAGTGAGGCGATTACATTCTAGTGAGCCAAATGCACAGATGTAAAATATATATTGTACATAACACCCCCCTGTTGCAGAGCAACCCTAATATAGTAGTTAACAGTTTTAAGTTTACAATCAAAAACAATAAAGTTAACTGATAGACTGCCTACTCAGCCCTACGCTATTAACTTGGGTTCGGTCTGTCTGAAGTGTCAGAACAGCCACAGAGTAGACATCATTAGACCTTAGTGGTCCATAGTAAGTACATATACTAGTTATATTTATATATTTCATTAAACATGCCAGCTTTCTGAAGTTAATGAGTCTAGCAAACTTACTGATTACATACACGGAGTATTGTACAAGTAACATAAAAGCAAACATCTAGTTTTATCACATGACTTTTACATATTACAAAACTTATGAACTAGAATTGAACATGAACATAGTATGTACACGTAAATATTAAATACCACGTGGTCGAGTCAAAACTACTGTTCAATGGGCAATACAATAATTTTGGTAATTGGCCGTACATACGAGCCATTTTTCGTTTTTAGCATAACAGATCTAACATAGTTGTCTTTGCCATGGAACAATTTAATAATTTTCCCCAAAGGCCAGACTTGGGGTGGAACATTATCATCCTTTATAAGAACTAAAGCATTTATCAATACATTTTCATTTAATTTATTCCACTTATACCTTATTTGTAGTGAATTTAAATAATCATTTTTCCAGTACCTCCAAAACTGTTGACGCATTTTACATATCTGTTTGTATATAGTAAGCTTACTTTCAGGCACATTCATAAGGTTACCTTCAGGAAAGGCAGTGAGACTGTCTCCTATTAAGAAGTGGGCAGGAGTTAAACACTTATCATCAACATCATCTCTAAGGGGTGCAATGGGACGACTATTAACTATAGCTTCTGCTTGAATTAAAAATGTATTTAGATGCTCATATGTTAAAACGTTATTGCCTATTATCCTCTTTAAATGATGTTTTACTAATTTAACACTACTTTCCCATAATCCGCCCCAGTGAGGCGAATAAGGTGGTATGAACACCCATTCAGTACCTTGCATACTAACGAAATCGTGAATAGATTCATACTCATGTTTGAAGATATCATGCAGTGCCCTCAGCTCGTTATTGGCACCTTGAAATGTGGTCCCATTATCGCTGAATATTTGTAGGCACCTACCCCGCCTCGACATGAATCTTCTGAGAGCATTGAGAAACTCTTTCGTCGTGAGGTCAGAGGTGAGTTCAATGTGAATGGCTTTGGTACACATACAAACAAAAATACAAACATACCCCTTGGTTATGATGGGTTTTCGAATGCGTGCTACTTTGAGAGGAATGGGGCCTGCGAAGTCGACGCCAGCTAAGAGGAAAGGTCGGTTGGGGGTCACACGGTACCTGGGAAGATCTGCCATCATCTGAGAAGCAGCTTCACCCCTGAATCTGTAACATTTTACACATTTGTGAATGATGTGCCTTACACGATTCCTACCATTCAATGGCCAGACAGACTTGCGCAAACTCGACAACGTGGTTTGATTACCAGCATGAAGCAGCCTCTCATGCTCATATTTAATGAGTAGCGTAGTCACATGATGATGCGACGGTAGCAACAGCGGATGCTTTTGCAGAGGAGAAACATTTGAGTAACTCAGACGACCCCCCACGCGAATGAGATTTTTATCATCAACAAACAAATTCAAATATTTCATTTGTTTACAAGTGAATTCAACATCGGAACTATGTTTCTTATTATTCAATTGTTGAAACTCTTTATAGAATTGTTCCTTTTGTGTGATTGCGATTATCTTTTCAGATGCCTGTTGCAACTCTTGCACAGACAGATAGCCACCAAATTTATCATTCGGATTTTTTAAGTTGCGGACGAAGCGCAGAACGTAGGCAAATACACGCCTTAATTTGTTCCATGAGGAAAACTTTTCAAAGGTACTATTCCATACAGAAATGACTTCATGAGAAGCATGACTTACAGTTTTCTGTTCAGGAACCGTGATATCGACACTGATATCATCGTCGCATACAAGTTGGTCTTCGGCTGAAGACAGCCAGGCTGGCCCATGAAACCATTGTTCACAACCAACAAGATTTTGAGGTTCTAGCCCACGTGAAATGAGATCGGCAGGATTGTCAGCAGATTTGACATGGCGCCAACGTTCCTTAAGCGACAGCTCCTGAATCTCAGCTACTCGGTTAGCAACAAACAAAGTCCAACGCGCTGGGTCGGCCTTTATCCAGTGTAAAGTGATCATAGAGTCAGTCCAGTAGACAATCTTATTTTTAGAAATGCACAATACCTCTGCAACCTTATCCATCATTCTAGCCAATATCAGCGCAGCAGAGAGCTCTAGCCTGGGGAGCGTGACTTGTTTGAGCGGTGCAACACGGGACTTAGCAGCAATTAAGTGGACTGTATATTTACTACCTTCGCAGCAACGCGCATAAACGACAGCGCCGTACGCCTTGGTAGAGCTGTCTGCAAACCCATGAAGCTCCATCCTCTCAACAACACGCTCCTTCAAGCAACGAGGCACTGAAACTGAATTAAGCGAAGCAAGATTGTCACAAAAGGGCTTCCAAACCTTGAGGATTTCAGAAGGAATCTCTGCATCCCAGCCAATATTACATTTCCATATCAATTGCATCACAATTTTTGCATACACAGTGACAGGAGCTATAAGACCCAATGGATCAAAAACCCGTGCAATATCAGACAGGACATTCCGTTTTGTATGCTTTCCATTCATTAAATCATGAGGCACAACAATTTGAAAAGCGTCATCAGCAGGATCCCACTTCAAACCAAGCGTTTTTATTGATGTATTGTCATTATTATTAAAAGCAAAGGTGCATTTTTCACGCTTCTCAGGAGGCAAGCTTTGTAAAATTTGTTGAGAGTTAGAATGCCATTTGTGTAATTCAAATTGGCCACATTTAAGAAAACTCTCAAGCTGACGTATTGTCTGAAGAGCAATGTCGATATCATCAGATCCATGCAAAATATCGTCGACGTAACAACCTTGTAGAATAGCATTAGCAGCAAGAGGAAAACAATTACCTTCATCTTCAACTAACTTAACCAACACTCGCGTGGCCAGGAAGCTCGCTGAGGCTGTGCCGTACGTGACACGATTCAGTTGAAGACACTGCATTGGCTGCGCTGGATCGTCACGCCACAGTATTCTTTGCAGCGGCTGATGTTTCTTGGACACCAAAATTTGCCTGTACATTTGTTTTATATCAGATACAAAGGCATATAGATAATTGCGAAAACGCAAAAGCACTGAAAACATATCAGGTTGCACCACAGGTCCCACAAGCAAAGCATCATTCAAACTGACACCTGTAGAGGATAGCGCAGAGGCATTGAACACCACCCTTAACTTAGTTGTAGTGGATGAATCTTTTATGACAGCATGATGAGGCAGGTAAAATTCTACCTCATCACTTTGATGTGGTTTAAATTTCTCCACATATTGAGCATGACCAAGATTAATCAACTCATTTATAAACTCCTTGTAGGACTTTGCAAGTTGTAAGTTATTCAAAAACTTTAATTCCAATTTATGGAAACATTGAAAAGCAATATTAAAAGAGTTACCTATTTTTTGAAGAACATCAGGCTTAATAGGAAGTTCAACCTCATACCGACCAGTGCTATCACGAGACACAGACTCAATGAACAGCTTTTCACACGTCTTCTCCTGAAATGATAGCAATGGTTTATTATTAGACATTTCTTCTAAACTCCAAAACCTTGCGATGTCATCATGCAATTCTGTTGCATGAAAGGTATTCACTTGTTTTGAAACCAATATACCAGCATTTTTAAGGGATAAATCACCACAGACCACCCAACCGAATGCAGTATTAAACAGATACGGATATTCTTTCCCTAAAGAAACTTTTCCATCACGTAGTGACTCACCAAAAATATGTGCACCCAAGATGACATCAACTTTCTCCGAGCGGTTGAAGTCAGGGTCAGCAAGTTCAACAAAGGAAGGCAATTTCAGCCCCTTAACAGAAAATGCAACACAAGGCAGCACACTTGTGAGAACATCCATCACACCAAATTCTGATTTAATTTTAAATTCAGAACAACGGGAATGAACACTTAAACAAACTTTGTTTTTTATTTTGGTACTATGACCTCCTACACCAGCTACCACAGAATCAGTGTAGTCAAAGTCTTTACCTGTAAATTTAGTAGCTAAATCTTTAGATATGTAATTCTTTTGACTGCCTACATCTAACAGCATTCTACAAGTAACTCGATTACCATCAGAATCACATAAGACAGCTTGAATCGTAGGCAGCAATGAAATATTAAAGTCATTACATACAGATGGCAACGCTACGTTGCAGCTCTCCCCCTCCTTGCACACAGTACCTGCTGTCTCCCCACTTGTACAAATGGACTGTTTGTCATGATGTAACAGAGAGTGGTGACGCTCTTGACACTTCTTACATGTATCACTTTTGGGACAGCTTGATACACTGTGAGAATCTGCTAAACACAAGACACATAACTTTTCTTTTTTAACAAAGGCTAATCTTTCAACTGCGTTAATTTTGAGAAATTTGAAGCACTTACTTGTGTAGTGAGACTTCTTACAGTAAGAGCAACTTTTGCTTGGGTGTTTTGCAGGGCTGGTAGTCGCATGAGAAATCACATGTACAGACCGCTGTCTACTGCCATCTGTAGGAACATCTCTAGCCAACATCTCCAACGCCTGACACCTCTGCTGTAAGAATTCAATAAAAGCCTGGAGTGATGGAAATTCATTTGCATTGCGTTGCATCTCATAATCACGGAGAGATCCATAATCAATCTTAGTGGACAAAAGGTGTATTAGTATTACATCAGCTAGGTTCTTTATGTCTAGTGACAATAACGAGTGATAGCACTGCATGAAATCATTTATAAATTGTCTCAAATTGTATGCTTTGCTAATTTTGTTAAGTGAAAATATATTGTTAAGATGATGTTGAGCGATAAGAATCTTATTGTCATACCTTTTTGACAGCAATTCCCATGCCTTACCATAATTATCACTTGTACACTCTAATGTTGACACTAATGAGGCAGCCTCCCCCTTGAGGCATGATTTTAAATAATAATATTTTTGAACAGAACTGAGATTACAATTATTGTGTACTAATGAGCAATACAAGTCCTTAAACTCCATCCAGGCACCAAAATCCCCCGAGAAGACAGGTAGGGATACGTTGGGAAGATGTATATCACCAGAGCTGTGCTTGGGCGGGTCCGCAGTCTCGCCTCGTTCCATCCGTTGAAGCTGCGTCCTCCTTTTATATATCTTGTTCATTAAATCGGTATATTTATTCTCGATTATTAGTCCTTCCTCTGTATGGCTGTCGTCAATGCCTTCCAGCTTCATGTTACAATCGTCGAGCCGTGAGAAAAGTTCGTTGAGTCGATTTTCAGCTACGAGTAATTCGGACGGCGAAGTAATTCCAGTAACATCACCGAGGCTGTTCTCAATATTGGTGATGCGGCCTTTAAGGTATCGACGCACATTTATCAATTTAACCTCTTCCTCGTGCGTCGGCGTCGGCGTGATCGGCCGCGTAGTCATATTTAAAACAGCAAAACACGACTCAGCCAAATACAAAGGCAACGGTCGAAGGGCCAAATGGGCGATATATAATTGAAATGCAGCTCTGCTAATAACGATTTATATTGAAAAGGACACCAAATAATATTAATACAAAAATTATGTTGTACGTGTAATGGCGGCAAGAATAGAAGAGAGAGAGAGCGCGCTCATAGACAACAGGAAGTAGTTAAAAATGTACATAGACAAAACAAGGAAACAGTGAGGCGATTACATTCTAGTGAGCCAAATGCACAGATGTAAAATATATATTGTACAGTGACCGTCTAGACCTGCCTAATAATATAATTGTTTTTTAATACGCGCAACTACACTCGCCGCTCATGTTTGGAGTAAGACTCGGTTAAACCGCAATATGATGGTATAAACCAATTAACATACATTACTTGCGGACGTGCGAAGTGCGTCCTTGACCGTCGCTAATGCACACGCAGTCCGAATGCAAATATATAAATACAAAAGTTTATATTTTTTATTTACCCATGAATAACACTTGTATCCTTGATGCAAATTTTGATAGTTTCTGGACACTGAAAATTAGATGGTACCAGTGACGTCAGCTTAGTTCAATAACGTGACTGTCACATAGCAGGCATTACTTGGAATTAGCGGTCGCCTGCTACGCAAGCTCGCCTGCCAGCGGGGCCTTTACCAATGAGTTTTTCTAAAAACTTGAATGCAGTGATTTCATACCACGTGATTTACGGTGAAGAAAAACATCTTGAGGAAGCCTGCATAATATGCCTGAGAAGTAACTCAAGAACGATAGATAGACTCACCATTTATCCGTGGGCACTTAAGCGCCTCCAGCGAGAGAGATTGAAATTACATTTTACGTTTATTAAGTTTAATTTATTTAATATATTACTTTAATACACAATTTATTTTATAAAAATATCACACACAACTTTATATTTTATAGGTGTGCCGCGGAATCATATTATTTATTTAAATTAATAGTAACCTACTCCTTGTAACATTAGCTATCAGCCTGTGAAATTACTGTTAAAATCGGTGCAGCCTTTTAAGAGATTAGCCTGAAACAAACACACGGACAAACAGAGAAAAAACATTAGTTTTTTTATGTTATTACCGTATATACATTCATAATATGCATTTAGTCTTAAAAAATAATTTTGGAACTTCAAACAGACACTTCAATTGTATTTATCTGTATAGATGTACAGATATAGATAAGGATGTGGCGTCTCACAAATGACAACTGATCTGTCAAATATCAATGACAGCAGGATTGTAAAAAGCCAACTAGATTTTAGACAGTAAGAAAAATGTAGAGAGGATTACATAAATCTTGATATTAATAGTAATGTTTTAATTATATCCCAAATACATCATATCCCAAAAGGATACTGCAAAGAAATCGTTAAACGTGCAAACCGTTTAAGAAAAGAAAATCCAGGCGTTTTAAAATGTTTATTTCGTCACGGGAATTAAACTCCAACCTTAGAAAAACTCAAAGGAAATGACATCGTAAAATAAATTTAACACTGCAAATGCTAAGCACATCAAACTTGCCTGGAGAAAACTTGCAGCCCGATGGATCCGCCTTAATTTCCTCGTCATTAACTTTAATTACCTTCACATAAAGTTCTATTCTCCTTACCTTCCCTCCCAGGCACTAGGAGGAAATGACATTTCCTCAATTTTTGAATTTAACTCTAGGTTCTTTTGAAACGAATACTTTTTAGTGTTAATATTTTTTTAATTAACACTTGTAGCGTGTTTTGTGTTGCAGCCAAAAGAAGCCTATTAACGCGTTCACCGCTAACGACGCGTATGTGCGTCCAACTGTTAGAGAATTTACGAAAAAGTTGAAATGTTAGCAGTGAATGTGTTAAGGGTGTGTTTTTCATTCGCAGACTGTTAAATTCTCTTCAATATTACTTTTAAAGGTCGTGGCATTGGGGCCGATCCGAGTGGGGCCGGTACCAATTAATGTTTCTAAAAAAGCTTATGTGCACCACGCCTTACGGTGAAGGAAAACATCGTGAGGAAATCTGCATATGTCTGAGAAGTAATTGAAAGACGTATGTATAGTACCTGAGCTGGCGATGAACTCACCCTCTGTCACGCTAGCACTTAATAATATTCGGTGAAATGTGGGTGTTGTTGTGACAACACCTCTTCGGGGACCCTTCTAGGATAGCGTGAGCATTCACCATTTTAAGTTAATCGTGTCTATCTTTACAGATAAATAAAAATGAAATCTGCTTGTTATTTTTGTTTTCATCAATAATATTCTTACAAGCATATTATAAGCACACAAGACTAACCTCTTCAGAGCCTATCCCCTGGGATTATTAAGCAAAGTTTAAAGGAAACATTGTTCAGTCAACATTTTATTTCTTTATCGATTAATAATCCTGATATCCTGTCTCTAATTAAGTCAAACTTTTGATCAAAACAGGATAACCTTGTAAATAATCGTGCTGTTGAAAACACTATCCCAAAGGCCATTGCCTATGAAGCTATCACGAACTATGGCTGAATCTGCTGTTATACTACTTCTCTGATAGATCAACATAAAATGGAAATAGCTGTTTATAATAAATCTATTCAGATAAATAAGATTGAAGTGTCTGTTTGTGATTCAAAAACAAAACAGCTTTTCGGCATCGTAAGAAAGTATATAAAAAAATATGCTCACGCCATTCCAGAAGGGTCCCCAAAGGGGTAAGCAGAGGTGTTGTAACAACACCCACATTTCACCGAATATGATCAAGTGCCAACGTGACAGAGGGCGAGCCCATCGCCGTCTCAGACACTATACATACGTCTTTGAATTACTTCTCAGACATATGCAGGTTTCCTCACGATGTTTTCCTTCACCGTAAAGCACGTGGTGAGAAATAACTGCACATAAGTTTTTTAGAGAAACTCATGAAAGTATAAACAGTATTGATATAAAGAAACCAATTTTAAAGTTTTTTACTGTTCGTCTGTCAAATAGATACTTTGTATGTGTATATGTATGTATGTATGTATATATGGATTTAAACATGCAGGTAGCGTTGTTTCCGCTTTCCCGTGTTTGCGTATAAAAGGGTGAGCTATCGAACGTTTTATGTTCACTAATTCATTATTTAACATCACCACGGGCTCCGTCACGCGACGGTTTGCGACAAAATTACCGTAGATAGCTGAAACCTGAAACGATGATATTTGATTACAAGCTTTCTATTAACTTGCAATGTATGAATGTTCGGCTGGGTGGAGTCTTGCAACGGAAATATAAAACATCATAATCAATCATCAATTGTAAAATATATTTTTTTAAAAGAGTAATTAGGTACTGAGTTAATATGCCAGATTTTTCACAGTAAAAGCAACCTGTGTAATCGTGTCGTTCCGAAAATTTGAAAGTACTTTGTTAAAAGTCTAATCAAATAAAGATGTTCACAGATTGCGCTTATATTTGGTATACACGCTTATTTTGCACGTCTATGCATGCTTAGGTATGTGACGTCATTCTAATTCCAATATGGCGGATCATCCAAGATGGCGGACTAGTATTTTTTCTGCACTACCACGGTATGGGTATCAAATGAAAGAGCGTGCTTAATAATTTTTTTTTTTATAGTAATGCTTATTTTATCTTTTTTTGTAATATAGAAATAAATATTTTACTAAGTAATCGTAATAAAGATTATCTCCGACGGTGCTTATAGCGAATCATCACTCCTTTCAAGTGATATTGGGTGGAGATTATTTGTAATTTCAACTAATTAAGGTAATTAAGACATTGATAAGCTTAATAAGACAAGGGTTGGACTGGACTTTTAACTGACGTTGTGTAAAAAAAGAGCAGCTTTAAGAGGGAGAGGTCCTTCTGAAAAAACTCTTTTTAATATCAATTCCACATTATCTTCCAATGCGAATTCATAATCCATTTATCAACTTTATTTTAGTATATCTTCTGGTCAATTTGGTTCAAATCTATCTTTTGGCACAAGTGTTGGGGTCGGCACCTGATTCTACCCGATGTGGCTCATCACCTAATTTTTATACGAAGCTAGTTTTGCAACCCATTTGACGAGGAAAATCTGTGACCTGGGTTAAACCAGTTGTCAGACTATTTTAGCCTCCATGATTGCCAAAGATGATAAATTGGCAACCGGGACCGACGGCTTAACGTACTCTCCGAGGCACGGAGGGAACTCGGGCGGTCACCCATCCAATTACTGGCTAGGGTTAGGGTTGCTTAACTTCGCTAATCAAATGATATGCGCAATAGCAACTGTGCCACGAGCTCCTCTGTCTTTGGCACAAGTGTCATCAGCATTAATTTATTTATTAAAAAAATAATGTACACCTTATTTTCTAAAATACATCAATACGTCGCTTGATAAAAGCAATAGCATTTTCTAAATATACATCTTCCATTCCCAATTCGTCATCGTTCATCTTCGACAAGTCCATTTTCTGATCATCTGGGTAAGTTCCCAACTTCTTGTCTTATGTCATTTTAATGCGATCTGTGCAATAAAGTTGATTATATTCTACTTTTGTATTTGATTGTCCATATTATCATTGTCTACATTACCATACTTCGAGGGTGTTGAAATCACAACACTCACATTTCACCGAAAATGATTAAGTGGCAAAGTGACAGATGGTGAGTCCATCGCCGTCTCAGACATACGTCATTGAATTACTTCTCAGAAATATGCAGGTTTCCAGGTGAAATCACTGTACTTTTTTAGAAAAGCTCATTGGTACAGTCCCCGCTGGGATTCGAACTTGCGTCGCTTGCGTAGCAGACGACTGCTCAAACCTCAAGGCCACCACTGCTCGTAACTAGGCTTCTGGGAAGAACCTAGTTACGAAACTAATTAAGAAGGTCGTAGTTATGACCCACATTTTTTTAATACCCAGACTAATGGCAAAAACCTGGGCCATAAAATAAATCACCGAGTGGTCAGCTCAACGTTTTTATTTAATTTAATTACGCCCAGAATACGTAACCAGCCACCATTCCCATTTGATTCCAGTACGAGGAGCGTAGCCACATTTGCATTTTGTCGTGCAGTTTTTGCCGCGCCCACTACTGTGCACCGGATTGAATTCGGAAATACGTGTTTAATAGCCCGTCTGATTGATTCGAACAAAACCTACTGTGGTGCATTATATTACCGATTTAAACTGAATATTTAAGGTAAAAAATTCAAAAGAGCCGTGGTCGCTGTATTGTATCAGTAATTCTTACCAGTACCACCGTATGAATATAGCTTCTCACGCAGTAAAGAATTTTGGATTATTTTTCAACCGAGTTCAAGAAAATTTTAAGTTTTCTCAATTCAACCGTATATATTTTATTATATGTGTTTTATAATAACTTCCTCGCTTATAATTTTTGGTTCGAAAGCAGATATTCCTAGTGTTAAGAAAACCAGGGTCTGGTGATGGCATCCCAGAGACATCGAGGGGAACTTTTATAAATCGTAGCGACAGTTAGTGCAATTGTTAACTTTTTAAAGAAGGTCTGGAGTCGATCTGATGATGGAGTCGAAAGAAACTCGAGGGAACTCCTCAACGATTTACAGCATTCCTATTTATTGCCTGGTGTTTAGGTATAATTAATTTGTATTGATGAGAACTTTACACCTAGATACATTTTGCAAAAAGTCACTAAACAGTTTGATTTTTTTTTTAATGGAAACCGCCTTCAAAAAGTGAATATTAAAATAATATAAGTAAATTACTTACTTACTTTTGAAGTCGGTGTCTTTTTTGATCCATAGATAGCCTCAGAACGATAGGCTCAATACAAAAATATATTTGTTTTTAAATCTCAAGTTTGAATTTTGAATTTATAACTTAGGCAGTAATTATCTTAACAATTTTGAATACAACATATTTTATATTTTTAAAGTAAAGTAAGTTTGTGCAATGGCAACGTGAGACGAAAGTGTTAAAAATATAATTGGTTTACAAGTACATGTTGAAATAGAGTTTGAGGGTAATTACTTTCGCAAATTTTTGTGGTGATCCCCTATGAAAATGAAAAATATTTATTCATTTAGGCCTCCTTATGAATGTCCAGAATTTACCACATATCGTTCTGAGAGTGCAATCCAGCTATTCATAGACAAGTCAAGATATATGAAACTTGCAAATCGTGGCTATTCGTTGCACATAGTAAATCACAGGATATGCTGACTAGCGTTTAATGACATCCATATTAACTGAACAGGGATACCAATTTTCACCGCACATTTTTCATTCCAGAACCGAAAAATAACTCAATAAAATGCAGCCAGACTTCGGTAAATCTCCACTAAGTTTTTGGCAGTAGCTTACAGGTTTGAAGCCAACAGAGGGGATCAAATGCATGCCTGTATGATATATGGCTCTGGCTTATTATTTCTACCCATTAAAATTACGTATGGCTCATTTTTTTCCAGCCATTTTTGGCATTCAGCCGATCTCTGTACGGTATGCGATTTTATTTGCGGCACAGCACTGTAAATCAATTTTTGTTTAAGAATCCACCCCTGTTTGTAAAGCGTACACCATACGAGTGTAATTTCAAAAAAAAAATACTACGTCGGTTGGTCTAGTGGTTAGCAAGTTTTCCAGCCGATCACGAGGTCCCGGAATTGATTCTGGGGTACTGAGTTTGAGTTTGAGTATTATTTATTTTTATTTAAAAAGTTCCGGCATTACAAAAGATGCATAGGCGGACTGTATAGGCATTCTCTACCAGTCAACCTTTGGGTGAAGTATTCACTTAACTATACCTTTTAGTCAACCTATAAGGTAACTAAGTAGTGAATTGCAGTAAATAATAATGATCTCCGACCGAATTTCGGTTACGGCGGCTAATCTCAACGAGGATCAGCCATGTGCGCAGGAGATATTATAGTGCACAAGTGTGTGCGCAAACACAGGTGCACTCTTTATTCCCTCACTCTCATAGTCCAATGGGACGGCAATCCGACACGACCGGAGAGAGATCAGGCGGAGGACCAACGGTGCAACGTGCGCCCCGAGGCACGGGGGTGGAAACACCGCCAACTTCCAAACTCCGGGCATTTTATTGTGAATTTCTTTACGGAAAAACCCAATATCAATTTTTGACCCGACCCGGGAAACGAACCCTCGATCTCGTGATCGGCAGGCGAATGTACTTACCACTAGACCGACGAGGCAGGTACTCTATATATTGCAGTATACTCTATATAAAGCCTTTTCTGATATAAACTTACCTCATTAAATAAATAATCATAATTTTTACGTACATTTATACTGAAATTATAAACCCTTATGAATAATTACGCATTCGTATGGAGCTCACCCGTGAAAAGCCCATAGAGTAATTGAATTTATGTTCTGTTTATTGCTGTGCGAAATTGTTGAGGAACGATTCTGTTAAACGCCGATTATTTTTATTTCCCCCTCACTGCTTCAGATTTGTACTTACCAACAGCTCTTTGACTCATATTATGAGACGGATGTATATGACATGTATACATCTGTCACTGTCGCACAGCTAAACTAGCATTGCATGAAGAACTTA
Organism: Watsonalla binaria; assembly: GCA_929442735.1. NCBI lineage: Eukaryota > Metazoa > Arthropoda > Insecta > Lepidoptera > Drepanidae > Watsonalla > Watsonalla binaria. The sequence goes on along the minus strand of OV838934.1, from coordinate 9,932,576 downwards.
TAGTCAGGCAGGGTTTGGAAAACTACAGATCTGGGCTCATTATGATTGTTTGTCTCGTATTATGAGACAGATGTATAATGATAAAGCCGTGGTGGCCCTGGGGTTTGAGCTGTCGCCTGCTACGCAAGCAAAGCAAGTTCGAATGCTAGCAGGTCCTGTATCAATGAGTTTTTCTTAAAATGTAGGTCCAGCGATTTCACACCACGTGCTTCAAGCCGAAGAGAAACGTCTGAGAAGTAATTCAAAGACGTATGTATATTGCCTGAGACGGCGATAGACTCACCATCTGTCACGTTGGCACATAATCATCGTCGGTGAAAGGTATGTGTTGTTATTACAACACCTCTGCCTACCCCTTCGGGGAATGCAGACGTGAGCTATGTATGTATGTTTGAACAATCGCACGGCTTTTGGAAGGGTTACAATAAAATATAGTTTATGGTAAGTATTTTTATGTGTTATTTATGAGAAGTTTATGTAATACTAACTGTGCCCTGCGGTTTTAGCGTAGAAATGTTATTTTTTAATAAAAATAGTCTACGCTACTCCTTGTAACATCAGCTATCTGCAACTAACAAAACTAAACTAAAAAAACCCATTAAAATTTGTCCAGCAGTGTCTTAAGCTACTTGCTTTTTTATTATTAGTATTCTGCGAAATATCTATGCGGGCGAACCCGCGGGATACAGTTAGTATAAAATAAAATCCCCATTCGACGTAAAGTCACAACCATTACTGAAATGAATGCATAATATTCCGGAAATTACGTTCCAAATAAATTAATAATAAATCGGACTCATTACATAATATACCGTATTGAATATGAAAACGTATTCAAAAATGGCATACATAATAATCCGTACATTGGCATAGGTCATCAACCGAACCGATCTGTCGGGTCTTTAAACCCTTTTTAATTCAGCCGTGTAGTAACAAAATTACACAGATGCGTGACAATCATAAAGAGTTCTTTTGAAATGTAATTTGTATATTTCAAGAGTGTCAATTAAAGAACTCATTACTTTGTGTATTGTTGGAAATACAGAGAAATACATTTGATCCGGCATCAAAAATATATTTTTGATCTGCATTTTTTCACCTAATTTGAATAAGCCGTGGTGGCCTTGAGGTTTGAGCAGTTGCCTGCTCTACGCTACGCTACGCAAGCGACGCAAGTTCGAATCCCAGCGGGGCCTGTACCAATGAGTTTATCTAAAAAAAACTTATGTACAGTGATTTCACACACACGTGCTTTACGGTGAAGGAAAACATCGTGAGGAAACCTGCTTCTGAGAAGTAATTCAAAGACGTATGTATAGTGCCTGAGACGACGATAGACTCGCCATCTGTCACGTTGGGACTTAATCATCTTCGGTGAAAAGTGGGTGTTGTGATTACAACACCTCTGCTACCCCTTCGGGGAATACAGGCGAGAGCATAAGTATGTATGTAATTTGAATATGGGAAATGATTACCTACCACGACTAATAACAGCTAATATTGAAATTCGAACTTATAAATATAGCCTTATTTACTCGCTGATGATGTAGCTATCAATTAATAAATAATTTTCAAGATACGTCCGGTACTTTTTGAGCTAATTCGTTACAAACATACTTGCATATAAATATTTCCTTTCAAATCTAATATATAAAATTTCCATGTCACAATGTTAGTTACCGTACATCTCCGAAACGGCTGGACCGATTTGTATGAAATTTTGTGTGCAGATCGGGTAGGGCAGAGAATCGGCCAACATCTATTTTCACACCCCTAAATGATAAGTGTGACTACCCCAAAAAATATATGGCAATACAACTATTGCCGGGCACTGCGAGTATTTGTAGGTATAGTTGTAATAACATTGTACTCTTAAAATAAAAAAGCACACATGCCCTTCGCTTTATTAAAGTCGGCTAAAAATACAATATACGGAAAGTCCACATGAAGATATGTTCCCACTCTATAATACCGTAACTACAAATATTATATTGCATACAAAATAACCCAAGAAGCTAAGTCTGAACGACACCTATTCATGGGTATGACGTGAATCACCCAGACGCCGGCGTCTGTCTGTTACGTGTCTGTTTTTTTGTTTGTTTGCATTACCGAAACTACTTGACCGATTTGAAAAATTCTTTCAGCGATCGGTAGCTACATTATTAGCGAGTAACGTAGGCTATATATTATCCTTGTACTCCCATGGGAACGGGAACTATGTGGGTGAAACCGCGTGACGTCCACTAGTATATAATAAATATGTAACAACACCTCCCCCCGAAGGTGATTAAGTGCCAATGCACTGGATTCCACAGTCGGCGATCTTTGAATTTCCACTCAGATTCGCAGCCGTCGTCTTCTTGTCACAGCCCCTGTAGGGGGGCTGAGGATACCGTTTCGGGGCTTTTGGCCCCCTGACGGTGGTGCACCCGGAGGAGTGCTGGCCGAAGACGTCGCCTTGACACTGGGCAAATAGTGAGTGTGGCACGCGTGATAGATCCTCTTCACGCCGCCCTCAGCGCGGTACTAGCCAGCCGGGTGAGACCCCGTGGGGGGCAGATTCGCAAGGGACATTACCATGAACTCTTATTACCATGATAGTTTTACTCTTATTATGAGACAGATGTATTTGACGTGCATACATCTGTCACTGTCACACAGCTAAACTATCATTGCAATAAGAGCTCAGATAAGAGCTCATGGTCAGGCCCCAGGTCTCCTAACGATATTTTTCTGAACCGTACCGCCGATATTTTTTGATGATGGCAATGAGTTGCTCACTCTTCTATTAAACTGTACTAAAACAACTCTATGTATAAAAAACGCAGGGAGTTTGTTTCACCGTTTCTTCTCCTGACAGGCTTACATTTGTAAACGATAGTAAATTAACGTAAGAGAAATGACTGAACGTCATTTCTCTTACGTTAATAAGGAGTGCTCCAAGTGACCCTTAATACATTTCTGATGCTTTTCATTCTGGGTCTGGCTTTTCAGTCTGGGATTTGAACTTGTGTAGCAGACTATTCAAACACGTGAAGAGAAGTGTATGAAGAGATGCATGAATGTGGATGAAGCGAAAGAAGTATGTATGAATCGTAGCATGTGGCAAACGGTGGTCTCTGTTACCCCCATGAGATACAGGCGTGAGCATATGTATGTATGTATGTACTATTCAAACACGACTCTAAGGAGGGGTTGCACGATAAAAATCAGACGAAGGCAGCCCTAATATTACACCAAATTGCATGATTCCAAAGAATTAGGTTAAATACCGTCTCGAGTATAATGACATCTCAAAGTATCGGTCACCGACACTTAGGAGCATGCACTCGTGATTAATGACTTCTTTGAACAGACCGTATCTTCAAAGTCGGGAGTTTCTTAAATGGGACTTTTTTGTGCATTGTTATTTTAGTTTTTGCAATGCGTGGGTAGTAATGATATTCAAATCGATTGCATTTTCTCGCGGTTTTTTTGTAACAGCCAGACAACCGTACGATTGATATAAGATTAGTTTTTTATAGAATTTTTTGTTATCGTTTGAGCCATTGGTGCCCGATCGTCTGACATATGGGTAGTCAGATTTTAATCAGGACACGACTGCTATTCGACTTTTGCAACTTTATTTGGGCCCAAGTACGACCCTAGGTTAAAGTAAATTATATTGACTCATCTTATCTTATATTATCTTGTTTTGTGGCGTTTTTGGTCCGGTTGCCCGGAAGCACGTGGACCCTTGGGATCTTTTGTGCCGCCCTTGCCCTGTTGCTTTACGTACCTGAGGGCTCATACTGTGATGGGCCGCTGTGTGAGCAGTTAAGCCACCATAAGCTTGACTTTGCTGATCGAATGATACGCGCAATAGTGACTGTGCTACGAGCTCCTCCAAGAACATGCGCAGTTATCCCCACTATTTTCCCAAGCAGTTGACGAATCACACTGTCTCCACTTTAATAGGGTAAAAAAACTCAGACGTATTAGTAACAGAAAACGCGTTAAAAAGTTAACTTAGCGTTAGCTCGTAAAATGATACTAAGCCACCGACCTGCGGTGCAGTGATCCCAGGTAGCATGATAATTACTCTGAGTCACAATAGTGTGGACACATTGGAATGCGATAATACCTACATATAATAATAATACGTTGTCCTTTAGTGAAATTTCCCTTTGTCCACATTTCCCCGAACAAAGTGACAGAGTAAGATGAAACATTGAGCCTAATTAGAGATGGTGGGACGCGAAAGGATATTGCGGTCGGAGACGACACAACATTTTGGTTATTTTCTTCAAACGGTGAAGGAACTAACAATATATAATAATAATAAATTATATTTATTGGTGATAAATACACGACAACACACAGAAGTATTAAATAAAATATACACAATTACAGACATAAGTATTAAAAAATAAAAAAGGCATTTAGTGTACACACGCATATCAGTAACAACTAACATAGTGTCGTCGGGCCGGGTGTGGACGATTACGTCGAGAGTTACAATGTTCTTCATCAAAAGGCCAACACTCAACTGTGACCCCAACCCAGACCGTATGATTGATATTTAAATAGGCGGACCGTATGATTGATGTTTAAAAAAAAATTTTCTTTAGAGCCCATGCTCTGAAATATGGGTAATCAGATTTTAATCAGGACACGACTGACATCTGACTTTTACAACTTTATTTGAACCCTAATAAGACCCTAGGTTACAGTGAATTGTATTGTTTACTAACTGTGCCCCGTACTGCTACCCGCGTAGAGTTAATTGCATGTGAAAAGCTCGTGGTGTGATATCAGGGCACTTAAGTATTAAAATTATATTAAAATTACTGATGCAGGCCGCTGGAATTCGAACTTGCGTCGCTTACGTAGTAGGCGACACTCAAACCACAAGGCCATCCAATCTGGCAGATTACGCCGCTGCGAGTTCGCCTCAAGCGAGCGCCCGTGTGACCCACTCGTTACTGATGCGATATTCAGGATATGACAATGCACTTTCGAGAATATCACGCGCATTTGACGCAACTGGGTTGTGAAATCTGTGGCCCGCTTCTCCTTGTACCTACAATGTCATGTCACTTACAATAACTTATTTATACATACTTACATATTGAAGATGTATTGTATTGGTTACTCTTTAATTTCGGTGAAATATTTACCACGAGAAAAAAAATTGTACAAAATTCAGTACCATTAAACGTTTTAACAGTAATTGTGCCTCGGAGAGCACGTTAACCCATCAATCCCGGTTGCCAATTTATCTTTGACAATCCGTTACAGGTCAGCCGGAGGCCTAAAATAGTCTGACAACTGGTTTAGCCCAGATCACAGTTTATGTTAGATGGCAGTCGCTTCGTATAAAAATCAAGTGATCAGCCTGGTTGCATCAGGAGCCGATCCCAACAATGTATGGGGCCATGGAGATGAAAACAATTACATTTTCATTAACCAATATTTTTTAATATTGGTTAATGAAAATATAATGTACGCAATCTGAATCAAGGCGAAAAACAATATGCCTTCAAATTATGAAAACATTTTTATTTCAAAATTATTGCGTGTGAAATTGTTTTTTTAAGTCGACTGACATTAGAAAAATATGTAGAGTAAGAGCCGTGGTGGCCTTGAAGTTTGAACAGTCGCCTGCTATGCAAGCGACGCAAGTTCGAATCCCAGCGGGACCTTTACCAATGAGTTTTTTCTAAAAAACTTATGTACAGTGATTTCACACCACGCTTTTTACGGTGAAGGAAAACATCGTGAGGAAACCTGCAGATTTCTTAGAAGTAATTCAATGACGTATGTAAAGTGTCTGATACGGCGATGGACTCACCATCTGTCACGTTGGCACTTAATCATCTTCGGTGAAAAGTGTGTGTTGTTATTACAACACCTCTGCCTACCCCTTCGGGGAATACAGGCGTGAGCATATACATGTAGTAATGTTTCTATCAATAAATCAATCAAGATCGTATGTGCAACACAAGATCGCCCATCGGCTATAAAGAGTGTATCGAGTCCCTTTTGATGTGCTCACGGTGATTATGTTCTGAATAATTCATCCCTCTCCACAAACGGCGCAATAATACAATATTATGTTTTATGTATTAAACCTTTTTTTCATTTATTTCGGACGGCTGTGTTTATTTTTGTGGTAACTATTCGAATAATATATAAGTACTCTTAAGAGGATATAAGATGTTATTATTGTTATTGAATAACTAAGTATTTTCTTTGGGACGTTGTGGTTTAGTAGGATTGTGGTTCTGCTCGCTAGTCGCTGTTTTGTTTTAATAATATTAAGCCTATTTCATATATTTTCTTTCGTATCAACGCTAAATGATTATTTTTAGGCAACCCTAAACATTTATTAGAAAACATCGTGAAACCTGCATATATCTGATATGTAATTCAAATACGTAAATGTAGTGCCTGAGATGGTGATAGATTCTCCATCTGTCACGTTGGCACTTAATCATCTTCAGTGATAAGTGGGTGCTGTTATTACAACACCTATGCCTACCCCTTCGGGGAATACAGGCGTGAGCATATGCATGTATGTATGTATATTGTGCTTATCTACACTACTATTATAAAGAGGAAAGATTTGTATTTTAGTGTGCCGATTTCAAAAAATCTTTCACCTTTAGAAACATAGGCTGTGTTTTATCCCAGTACTCCTACGGGAACGGTCTGATAGTACTAAATAAATATAGGTTACTAGAACATAACCAAACCTGAACGAAAACTATGTTACGTATCTCTTTTGAAATCCGTATCGCAGAAAGAGATGGGACTACTTTAAAACCAAGGATTATCTAAGGCAATTTAGAATAAGAGGTAGAGCTTTAAAATTTAAAAATGGAATAATATCAAAAATCTTTGCACGAAGTTTAAAAATAAATCGCCGTTCTATTTCTAAACATAACCGTTAGTGTGATATCTATATCAAGATAATATGTTCCAATGTGGGTATTTATATGTCAAATACAAACAGGGAATATGTTTACGTGTGTTGAATTTTCCAACCGAATGCATTTGTATGAAGATTTGATGAAGAATGTATTGTGTACACTTCGCACACTCGGAACGATAGGGACCCAACTCTAAATTTTGCTAAAACGAATTAAATCATACAAATATATATTTTTTTTAATTATGTTCCACTCGATTTAAAAAAAGGCAGTTTTTTTATTTATCGACAAAACACACTATAAAATTTGAGCCGTGGTGGCCTCGGGGCTTGAGCAGTCGCCTGCTACGCAAGCGACGCAAGTTCGAATCCCAGCGGGGCCTGAACCAATGAGTTTTTCTAAAAAACTTATGTACAGTGATTTCACACCACGTGATTTACGGTGAAGGAAAACATCGTGAGGAAACCTGCATATTACTGAGAAGTAATTCAAAGACGTATGTATAGTGCCTGAGATGGTGATAGACTCAACATCTGTCACGTTGGCACTTAATCAAATTCGGTGAAATGTGGGTGTTGTGATAGCAACGCCCCTGCCTACCCCTTCGGGGAATACAGGCGTGAGCATGTGTATGTATGTACACTATAAAAATATAAAAAAAGTCTCATTTTTCTCAAAACTAGTAAAATTATTACTGTCAATATGAATCCAAACTTGCCGGTCTATGATCACGATTTCCAAAAACATTTGATTTTTGAATTGAGCCCGTAGCGTTCCGAGCGTGCGATTTGAGCATCAATGCGGGTATTCAGGGTACGTTATGTACGTAAAACTTTTGTAATGTCGTGCTATTTGCTGTGTATGTCATCCGCTTTAATTAGCTTGTACTTACTTATAAAGGCCTCTGCTCGCCCTATATATATACAACACCATAATCATTTTGTCTTTCAAGATTCCCTTCTGAGTGTCAAAATAAGTTTTATTTTTATTCCTCCCGCGTAGAGTTAATTTCGTGGGTAACCCACGGAACCCTAATGTTTTATTTTAATAAAAGTAGCCTAAGTTACTGCTTTTGAGGAGCTCGTGGCACAGTTGCTGTTACGCATATCATTCGATCAGCGAAGTTAAGCAACCCTAGCCATTGCCAGTAATTGGATGGACCGCTCGAGTTCCCTCCGTGCCTCGGAGAGCACGTTAAGCCGTCGGTCCCGGTTGCCAATTTATCATCTTTGGCAATCGTTGCAGGTCAGTAGGAGTCCTAAAATAGTCTGACAACTGGTTTAACCCAGATCACAGATTTTCCTCGTAAAAGGGGTTGCGAAGGTCAGATGGCAGTCGCTTCGTACGAAAATCAGGAGTTCAGCTACATCGGGTTGAATCAAGTGCTGACCCCAACAACCCACACATTTTTGGGGCCAGGCCAGAGAGATGATGAGCCAAAGTTACTGCTTTAGCTACTTTTCAGTGGAAGTACCACTAAAATCGGTCGAGCCGTTCGGAGATTAGCCGGAACAAACAGACAGACAGACAGAAAACATTTTTAAAAACAGATTTTTCAAGCTTCTACCGTACCTACATACTTTCATATGCATTTAGTAATAAGCTGTTAATTTGGAATTATAAACAGACACCTCAATTTTATTTCTCTGTAAAGAAAAAAAAAATCTTTCATCATTTGATTGTGATCTCCAATAAATTAAATAAAACCTGAATATTCTTCTCAGGGTAAGAATTTGTGAAACAGTGCTAAATAAATTCTTTAATCTGTTGAAAAATTATCATGGAAGGTTTACCTGCGTTTTGTTTTAATCGGAGAAAACCTAAATTTTCCGTATAATGCCTCGCATCAGTCTATTGTTCGATTGCTGAGTGAAAGAAGGACAACTAAACAAACACAATATATAAGTATTAGTACGGAAACAATCGTAAAAATGGTAAGTAATAGTAAACGTGAGTAGTCATACGCGGAAACCGAGACGCGCCTCCTACGCAGCGACATTGTACTCGGCAAATTATGCACATTATAATAACGTTAACATATATACAGACAAATTAAAATGAAGTGTCTGTTTGTAATTTGGAATTAACAGTTTTTAACCGACTTCAAAAACGAGGAGGTTATCAATTCGACTGTTTTTATTTACACATTAGCGGACGGCACACGGTTTCACACGCGCAGTTCCCGTTTCCGTATTTTTTTTTTTCGATATGGTCTCTCGCAGTTGGTAGGGGGGAGTTACCTCCACTGCTTAGCCGGACTAAAGGTCGAGACCCAAGGGCCTCCAGCCGAGCTTAAACTTAAAAACTAAGCAACACAGCTAAGGGCAGCCCGGTGCGGGGCTCGGACCTCGGCTTAGAGCGTTGCTGGGGGATGAGCTAGGGAGCTGGATCTGAGTGGTATTATTTAGGGACATGTTTAAAGCTAGTGGCTCGGCGCGCGCCGGCCCTAGCAGAGGACGAGGGGCCCGTTTCCGTGGGAGTACGGCCCCTATATAGCTGCCCATTGGTCCCCACGATGAGTGGAAACCTCATGATGTATGGGGATGTTGCGGCCGGGCTACGCACGAAGACTGAGACGTACAGGGCCGGGGGGACATGCAGAGAGACCGGCGCCGGCGCAGCGGGTCCCACCACACACACTCGCGACGGACGACACCTCTCCCTTATAATTTTGTTTGGCGAAATAGAATCAGTTTCATATTAATACAGTCCACTTTTATTTTATACCCATAATACTCGTCGGAGGATTAACAGAGACCAGTGGGCACCTGACCCGTAATTAAGTCTACGTGAAATCGTAGGGCAGAGCTAGTTTAATATTCAATAATAAACGTATAACATACACATTATCATACATTTATGAGACAACAATAAGAAAGAAACTTGTATTTTACTACCGACGAGTTTGTAGTTACTCTCGGCCTTTGAGCTGTTGAATTTAATGATCAACGCTTATGGAATACAGGCGTGAGCATAATATGTATAATACCCGCCGATATACAGTGTTTAGACTTATTAGGGGAACATATATAGGTGATACACATCAAATGAACACTACAAAATAATCCACTTATTTTATTTAATACTCAAATAACAGTATCAGACAGACATACAGACGGATATTTTTTTTGATAAATTAATTTTTTTTGTCAATACGATTTAGTCAGTCAAGTATTTACGATACTTTCATAAATTAGTGATATTTTGGGATTAATTTTATTCATAAAATTATTCCCCGAAGGGGTAGGCAGAGGTGTTGTTATCACAACACCTACTTTTCACCGAATTTGATTAAGTGCCAACGTGACAGATGGTGAGTCTATCGCCGTCTCAGGCACTATACATACGTCATTGAATTACTTCTCAGAAATATGCAGGTTTCCTCACCATGTTTTCCTTCACCGTAAAGCACGTGGTGTGAAAACAAAAGTTTTTAGAAAACTCGATCCGTACAGGGACCGCGGGGATTCGAACTTGCGTCGCTGAAAAAAGCATAACGCGACAAGTAAACGCTTATATTTAATAAGTTATGATAAACTGATGGTGTAACTGTATTAATAAATAAATAAAAGTCATGCATCATACAAGCAATATTCACAGCGACCTTGTATTAAACTTTCCAACACACACAAAGGTACACGAGTGCATCATTTCTGCTCACACATTGTAGCCTTGAGATGTCGCGTTGATTCCGGAAACTCGACTCGTGCGCATGTTCTTAAATATGTGTGAGTGATACTACAAATAAGCGGCGAATTATTTTAGATGTGTGGATATTTTTATTTATTAACAATTAGACCTTGTAAGTCTAGGTTGCCACAAGGGTAGAAGGTGTAGTCTCGAGGGAGGTAGGGCATAACACTACTCTATTGTAGCATTAGTGGATTTGATTTGGTTCGGACTACCTCGTTGTTTTGTGGTCGTCAACGCATCTAAGGAATACGAGGGTCTTGTGTTCGAGCTGATGTCAGGAAATGTATCATTGGGTTTTGCCATCTGTAATTTCCCAGTAGTAGCCTGGATTAGTGACCGATTAATATATATATATAAATATATAAGGCTCACCCGGCGCCCTTAATATAACTGCCTCCGAAGAATACAGGCGATAGCATAATATTTAGTACTTGCTGTGCCCCGTGGTTTCACCCGCGTAAACTTAATTTTATGGGTGGTCCGCGGAACACAAATATTTTTTTTTATTAACAGCTTCAGTTACTGAAAAAAGAAATCCTCACACCATCCCAGAAGGGTCCCCGAATGGGTAATCAGAGGTGTTGTAACAACACCCACATTTCGTGACAGAGGGTGAGTCCATCGCAGTCTCAGGCATCTTAGTTACTTGTAACTTTCGCTATCAGCCAGTGAAAGTCCCATCAAAAAAAAGAAGTTATTTTATATCTGTACCGTATATACTTTCATACGCTGATAAAAATTGTTATTTTAGACTCAAATTGTATTTATCCCATTGACGTATCTTCTGTTCAGTAATTCCGGACGAGTTAATTTTTACCTCTCCTTTCCATCACAATAAAGACATCAAATTTCTTTCGCAAAAGCCAAGTTGAATAAGTAATGGTATCGTTTTCACCCCAGGTAACAGCCGTATAATTCGTTGAAAGCTAATCTGAAATCGATATGGCTACACACTACAGTGACACTTGGAAACCGTATGATGTTCAAGTAGCGAGTCTATCAAGTAATACTTAGGTACCCTCCAAGTGAAACCAAGTTTGGACAACTAGCGAATTCATTTGTCTGGCTGGAGTTTGGACGGGAACAACGTACGGGGACACAGGGTCGCTGCGGTCCGGTTATATCTTATATCTTTATACGTGCAATTCTTGTATATATATAGAATCTGAAGCTCGGAAACGACACCAACGATTTTCGTGAAATGGAAAGGGGTTTCAGGGGCTAAAAAAATATACATACATACATATGCTCACGCCAGTATTCCCCGAAGGGATAGGCAGAGGTGTTGTTATTACAACACCCACTTTTCACCGAATTTGATTAAGTGCCAACGTGACAGATGGTGAGTCTATCGCCGTCTCAGGCACTTTACATACGTCATTGAATTACTTCTCAGAAATATGCAGGTTTTCTCACGATATTTACCTTCACCGTAAAGCACGTGGTGTGAAATCACTGTACATAAGTTTTTTTTTTAGAAAAACCCTTTGGTACATGCCCCGCTGGGAATCAAACTTGCGTCGCTTGCGTAGCAGGCGACTGCTCTAACGCCGAGGCCACCCACGGCTCAAAGTTCATTGAAAATGTAAACTTTTACATGGAAATATTGTATTGATCGCTATATTATTTATAAAGATTAACACACATACCATAAACATAAAACAAATCAAAGTAATAATGAAATATGGTTTATGAAAATTATTACAAATTATAAAATAAAATTAATTTAGTATTGGGAAATTATAATCATAATAAAGTGTCCCAGAAGTCCAAGTCAAGCAAAACCAGGTGATAGGCAAAGTCAAAATAGTTATTAAAAACAATTAGCTGTATACTTTTGAAACCTGATAGTTATTTCAAACGTTACTAAATTTTTTTTTTATTTCCTTCCACTTCCTTTATTTATTTCCACGCCTTAAAAGAAAGTTTTTAAATTTTAATCATCTTAATTGTGGAAGAAAAAGTTGTCAATCTCCCATACTAACTTGCTTATATTAATGAAAGAAGGAAAAATTTGGAATTGTATTAAAAAAAAATTTCAGCGAATTTTCCAACAACCAATAACAGCATAATATTTTTTTAAAGAATAATTGTTGGGTTTCTTGCCGGGTTCTTCTCAACAAAAGCAACCTTCCGAACCCGGTAACATTTAATTATAATCCTGCATAATATTTTGTGTCCTTCGATTTGAAAGTACTTTGTAAGAAGTCTAATCAAATAAAGATATTTTGAATTTGAATTTGAACGAATCATATACGTAACTTCAGCTTTGCATGTCCTTACGTCATCCATTCGTTCGGTCATAATTTAAATGTTCGCCGTCCGCGGCTCCTGTGTGTCCGCCAGACGGGTGTGAGTGACCCGTCGCAGCCTATTCCGCACTAGCCGTTCACCCCGGCGCTGTCCGCAGACCAGACGACCTGTACACACGGCACTTTCCACATTATAAATACATATTCGGACCTACTTGGCTCATATATCTTACAATTGGACTTAGTTTGTTGGTTGAAAAGCTTTCAACTGTTATGCAACTATGATCGTTTAAGCAGTTCGTATTAAGGACTTCTGGCTTTGACGTTTTGTTTTGTGATAGCAAAATTCGAAGACGTCACTGATATAATGAGGAAGGAGCAGAATATCTATAAGTATAGACTAGCTGTGTCCCGCGGTTTTAGCCGCGTTGGTTTTTTTTCGTGGAGCCCACATTTTTCTAAAATCGCCAAAAAGTTGCGCCAAGTTTTCCTTGTAATATCAGCTGTCTGTCAGAGAAAGAATATTTTTTTTAATTAGCGTATACACTTTCATATGCATTTAGTGTAAAGCTGTTTGGGATTACAAACAGACACTTCAATTTTATTTATTTGCATAGATACATATAAATTATTAACTGCTTCTCAGAGTTCTATCCGCGTAGGGTTAACATTAAAAACTATGTTACTTAGTGATATATGATTTTCTTTAATAAAAGTAGGCTTTGTTACTTTCTTAGTTAGTTCCTTAAAAAGGGATCGGGAAAAGTGTTATCCGGTTTTCCATCTGGAATTCACTAGCAGCAGTCAGGATTCGAAATTATTGAGCACCTTAGTATAATTGGCGAAATGTGTATATACACCTTTTGCCTGCCCCTTCTGGGAATACATGCGTGGTCATATCGCACCATCAAAACGATAGGGACTCAACTCAAAAATTTGAGAAAATTATTATGTTGAGGCCGTGGTGGCCGTGAGGTTTGAGCAGTCACCTGCTACGCAAGCGACGCAAGTTCGAATCCCAGCGGGGCTTGTACCAATTAGTTTTTTTAAAAAAGCTTATGTGCAGTTATTTCATACCACGTGCTTTACGGTGAAGGAATTTTATTTAACACTTATCAACAATGCAAAACCTAAACTATACTTAAAAATATGAAATAGTTGTATTCAAAATTGGTAAAATAATTAATGCCTTAGTTATAAATTCCAAACCTGGCGGCAGCATGTACAATCCTGTATAATTATGTCAGTCTGACGATTTGAAAGTATTTTGTAACAAGTCTAGTCGAATAAAGATATTTTTGACTTTGACTTTGACAAACATGAGGATTTTTTTTGTATTATTCCCCATTGTTCACGTGAACAAAATCACGAGTTGAAACAAGAATGATTAGTATAGTAACACTACGCTGAAACCTATATTTTCACTGACTCATTACATAAACGCCCTAATTACAAGTATTGAACATACGGACAGACAATGATTCACTGTGGTGATTAGTGAATCATACGCAGCTGTCGAATGTGTATAACTGACACCCTTCACGAAGTCTGAAAGTATATTTAAATAGGACAAGTATTCAGTATAATATCAATGCTTGTGTATTCATAAGCTATACAACTTCGACTTCTGATCTATATCTATACAGATAAATTAAATTTAAATGTCTGTTTGGAATACCAAAAGTACAGCTTTTCACTACATGCATATGAAAGTATACACGGTACAAAAGAAAAATATCTATCTGTCTGTCTGTCTGTTTGTTCCGGCATATCTCCAAAATGGCTGGGCCGATTTTAACGGGACTTTCACTAGCAGGTAGCTAATGTTACAATGAATAACATAGGCTACTTTTATTGCAATTAATATTCCGCGAAATAAAGTCTACGCGGGTAGAACCGCGGGGTACGGCTAGTCGATAAAATATAAAACACTCCACTTTTAGCACTCAATGAAAATGTTCCTTATAAGTGAAATAATCATCTGGTTTAAATATTCTCACGCCATGAATTCTCCCCGAAGGGGTAAGCAGAGGTGTTATAACAACAACACCCACATTTCACCGAATATGATTAAGTGCCAACGTGACAGAGGCCAAGTCCATCGCCGTCTCAGGCACTATACATACGTCTTTCAATTACATCTGAGACATGAATTATGCAGGTTTTCTCGCTATATTTTCCTTCACCTTTTTTCCTTCAACTTTCATAAAATTACTTTCCAAAATATAGCAACAAACTCGGTGTCAAACACCAACTTCAAAAGTTAGTCATTAATTTCACATAATTTTATTTTTCTCGTTTTGATGGCGGTTGTACTGTTTTAACTAAATTATTTAGCAACCAGTTTGTTGGTCAGGTTGTCCTCGGACATAGACCTTCTCTAGTTTTTTCCAGTTGTCTGTCAGATGGCAATCAATAGCTTATAATATTCGGATTGACCCCAACAATATATGCGATAGGATTGGCCCAAGGAGATGGGATTGAGTTAACAAACAAATTGAGTAAATGCAGCAGTGTGCTCGTCTGCGAACTCAATAACTGCGTACATTGTACAAGGTTGTAATTAAAGTTTCAGTGATTCACACTTCTTTGTGTTAACATGTCCATTATTATACTGTAACTAGCTGTGGCCTGCGTTCTCACTCGTGTAGACTTTATTATTGTATACCATGTTTTATGTAACGTTCCACTGGAATGGGATAATCATTATCCCATGTCCTGGTACTAAAATTACCAATTTTCAGTCAAATCGGTTCAACAATTCTTGAGTTTCATATAGTATTACTAAATTTATACAGCGAATGTGACCGGAAGGGTCGGTAGAGGGCGTCCAAGGAACAACTACTATGACCAAATTAATAGTATTTTTCAGAAAGGTCAAATTCGGAGCACTCGTAACCGAAGAAAGTGTATGAAGAGATGCAATAATGTGGATGAAGCGAAAGAAGTATGTAAGGATCAGCATGTGGCAAACGGTGGTCTCTGCCTACCCCCATGGGATACAGGCGTGAGCATATGTATCTATGTATGTATTACTAAAATGACTTTCTTATATATAATCTATACATCTATACTGATAAAATAGAATTGAAAAGTCTGTTCGTAATTCCAAATTATCAGCTTTTTACTAAATGGATATGAAAGTATTTGTGGTACTTACATACAAAAAAACATTGTTTTTAATTTTTCTCTGTCTGTTTGATTATAACACCTGATCCCCGAAACACCTGGTCTGATTTAACGGGACTTGCTCTGGCAGATAGCTGATATTTCAAGGAGCAATATAGGCTACTTTTATTTAGAAAACATATGAGGTACTAAAGCATGAAACTAAGTCTATGTGGGTGTAATCGCGGGGCACAGCTAGTTGGATGCTGATAAGCAATAATGTGTCAACCCACAAAAAGTCAAATTCAAAGGTTTTGATATATTTTGATAATGCATCACGTATTTAACATTCTAAAAAAGTGTTTCAAGTCATCTGAAACATAAAAGTACGTAAAAAATGGATTTATGTCATAAAACAAATCTTAAATCACGTATACAATCATCTTAAGACGCCATTTTCTCAAAACCAAGTTTATGCGGGTTGACACATTATTGCTTATCTGCATCCAGTTATGAATGTGAATTAAGGATGTTTTGTGCTAGTGGAAATATCTCATCTTCATCTCCCTGGCCTTATCCCATACACTGTTGGGGTCGGCACTTGATTCAACCCGATATGGCTGATCACCTGATTTTTTATACGAAGCGACTGCCATCTGACCTTCTCAACCCCATTAACGAGCTAAATCTGTGATCCGGGCTAAACCAGTTGTCAGACTATTTTAGGCCACCGACTGATCTGTAACGATTGCCAAAGATGATAAATTGGCAAGTGGAAATATCTATTGGAACAATATAGTTATTATACCTCACACCTTACCGGTACAGCCCCGGGTCCTCAATAAATACTTCGGAGACAAAGTTTCCTAGGAAAGTAATTTGACAAAAAAAAATTAACAATTAAGTTCCTAGAGCTTTAAGCTCCGCTAGATTGAACTGGACTCCAGTTAGGTCTGCGGGTATAGTTGAGTTGTGGCCCTTTGATGACAATGTGCGGCAACACCCGATGTACTGGTGCGAACCACTTTGCACCATAAAAACACTTCTTATTTCTTTTGTGTATTCTTTTTTGTATATATTTTTTGTATGAGTTTTATTTGTTTTGTTGCTGCTTATTGAAATCAATAAACGATTTTTTTTTTTAAAGTAAGCTGTGGTGGCCTTGGGGTTAGAGCAGGCACCTGCTATGCAAGCGACGCAAGTTCGAATCCCAGCGGGGCCTGAACCAATGAATTTTTCAGAAAAAAAAAACTCTGTCACGTTGGCACTTGATCATATTCGATGAAATGTCGGTGTTGTTACAACACCTCTGCTTACCCCTTGGTGATAGCGTGAGTATATTTTTTTATATTTTTAAAACAATTATTCTTCCCCGAGGCCTCCAGACCTCTAAATCCAGTACTGCACCTCACATCAATCAACTTGAACAAAGCACATTCCTAATCAACACTTCCTCATCAATTTGGCCCTAGTTCAAAATCTCAAGGTCTTGGTCGTTTTAATTACAGATTACAATTATTTCAGTATTCAGAGACATTCGTTTGTGTTTCTTACTTCCTCGACATGTTAAGAAGCCTTCTTATAATCGTGAGTTCGCATTTCTAATCTCATATCACCTATAACAATGAGATTTAAAAATAATACATACATATGCTCACGCCTGTATTCTCTGAAGGGGTAGACAGAGATGATTAAGTGCCAACGTGACAGATGGTGAGTCCATAGCCGTCTCAGACACTTTACATACGTCATTGAATTACTTCTCAGAAATATGCAGGTTTCCTCACGATGTTTTCTATCACCGTAAAGCAAGTGGTGTGAAATCACTGTACATACGTTTTTTTAGAAAAACTCATTGGAACAGGCCCCGCTGGGATTCGAACTTGCGTCGCTTGCGTAGCAGGCGACTGTTCAAACCTCAAGGCCACCACGGCTAATAATAATCTGTGTACATATAATAGAGGATACAGGCAACTGGACCCGCGGTCCCAGTCGCCTGATAGCATTTTTGAATCCGTCGTCTGGAACCATATACCTACTTAGGTACAGGGTAGGTATTAGGCTTTAGTGTACAGTAAACAGAAAAATCTTAATCTATACAGATAAAAAAAATGCCTGTTTGTAATACCAATGTAACAGCTTTTCACTACATGCATATACAAAGAGGCAAAAAAAAAATTATATCAGTCTGTCTGTTTGCCCGATTTCAGTGGAAGTTTCATCGGCAGATAAATGTTAATGATAAAGTAGGGTACCGCGAAATAAAACCACCCAAGAAATTATGTCGTCACGAGTAAAACCGCGGGGAAAAGCTAGTTTGTTATAAAATATAAAGAGTGTATCTCGCAGGAGAAGATCTCTTGTTTCCAGTCGGATTGAGTCGTTAAACAAGAGACAAATACGCAACACTTCCAGCGACGAGGGAAAATAAAAGAGAGATTAAAAGTAAAGAGAGTGACGGGGAAACCTAGGGCTGCCTCTATACAATTCTAGATTAAAATATTATATCAGATTGGAGAAATATAAAAAAAATATCGTATACTTTTCTTGAATAGTTATTTATCTGCAAATTAATGTTTTTATACTTTCTTCAATTAATTTATTTCTTATGCTTTATCCCATACATTGTTGGGCTCTGTGCTGCAACCCGATGCGACTGATCACCTGATTTGTATACGAAGTAACTGCCGTCTGACCTTCGCAACCCCTTTAACGAGGAAAATCTGTGATCTGGGTAAAACCAGTTGTCAGACTGTTTTGGGTCTCCGACTGACCTGTAACGATTACCAAAGATGATAAATTGGCATCCGCGTCCAACGGCACAACGTGCTCTCCGAGGCACGGAGGGAACTCGGGCGGTCACCCATCCAATCCAGGGCTAGGGTGGCGTAACTTCGCTGATTGAATGACACCCTTCTTCCTTATTGATGCATGATTTTATTCTTAAACCCTGCGATTGGCAAAAAAACTCGGGCACATACTTTATGGTATATAGCTTACTACTGGCAAGCTATGAATGTTTACAAAAGGCGCGCTGCTGATATCATTCGGAGATATTGTGTGCGTTTTGCTAAAATCTCAAAAGCATGAAGCCAATCTTACATACGAAAAACAAATCCTAAAACATATGAACATTTGCACAGTTTTGAAGATATATCTATATGTATAATAATATATAAAGCTGAAAAGTGTGTTTGTTAGATTGATCGAGCTCGTTAATCTCAGGAACTAATATGGTCCAAGTTGAAAAATTATTTCAGTGTTAAATAGCCCACTTATCGAGGAAGGCTTTTAGACAATCAGCACGTCGGTAAAAAGTTAGCGTAAAAATATTTTTGAGAAGAGTGAGTTTCTTGCCAGGTTCTTCTCAGTAAAAGCAAACTTGCGAACCTGGCAGTAGCATGTGTAATCCTGTATAATTATGTCGTTCTGATGAGTTGAAAGTCCTTTGTTAAAAGTCAAATAAACATATTTATGAATTTGAATTTGAATTAGAAATATTAAACGGGGACAAAATTGCAGGCAGAAACAAGAAAATGATATGGTGCCAACCCTATTGGGAACAAGAGGCTTGAAATAAACAGCCATGTCTCGCTACCGTGCAATTATCGCGACATATTTTGTCACACTATGGACACTGAGCCCGGTGGGCACGATTCTAAGCTCTGTTGATCGATACACTAACAATTCCTCAACATAGGTCTACAAATACTTAGAACATTAATAATTGATCCATCACAATTCTTCTACATCGAATATCGAAATAAAAACTAGATAAATAATTCAAAGACGTATGTATAATGCCTTAGACGACGATAGGCTTACCATCTGTCTCGTTGGCACATAATCATACATACATACATATGCTCACGCCTGTATTCCCCGAAGGGGTAGGTAGAGGTGTTGTAATCACAACACACACTATTCACCGAAGATGATTAAGTACCAACGTGACAGACGGTGAGTCCATCGCCGTCTCAGGCACTTTACATACGTCATTGAATTACTTCTCAGAAATATGCAGGTTTCCTCACGATGTTTTGTTTCACCGTAAATCACGTAGTGTGAAGTTTTTTTTTAAAACTCATAGGTACAGACCCCGCTGGGATTCGAACTTGCGTCGCTTGCGTAGCAGGCGACTGCTCAAACTTCAAGGCCACCACGGCTCTCTCATATGATCTTTGGTGAAAAGTGGGTGTTGTTATTACAACACTTCTGCTTACCCCTTCGGGAAATACAGGCGAGAGCATATGGAAACTAAATATGCTTTTTACAAAACTACAAAACAATCGCTAGTCATTAATTAGTTAAAAAAATTACTTTTTTTAACGTATATTGGTTACAAGATAATTCGGCAAAATTACCTTCGTCTAAAAGCCTCAATTCAGTAACAAGCAATCACCAATTCTCAAAGGCCATAAAATATGAAGGAAGAGTAATTTTTCATTGTCCGCCATGTAACGCGATCGTTGCATATCACGGTAGGTCACTCACCGCCGCGACTGGCTGCACCACTCGTGTATACCTAATACCTACCATTCACAATGGATCGCGGAAATTATGGAGTGGGCTTTTTGAAACCATAAAGTGGAAGACCTAAGAAACGATGGATGGGAGTGAATGCGGATATGGCAACTTATAGAGAGAAACACATAACATGGGATAAGGACAGGGGGATGAAAGACATTAATAGGTATAATGTAGCAGCGTTTCTCCACTCGCTACGTAGATGCCACTACATACACGACTACTACTAATACACGAGAACCTAAATCGCGCAATAAGAGTTTCGATGAGCATTATCACTCTCTCTCCACACAATAAATAAATAACAAATAAATGGAGAAAGTTTCCTATCGTGTAATTTGTAATCATATTTTGAAATGAAATGAAGATATTTAAAATTTGTATCAGTTTTCAGATGAGTGATCTATCTGGAGTGTCATCATAAACATTTTAAAGGAGTCGTTTGTACGTACATACATGCTTCCCCGAGGGGATAGGCAGAGGTTTTGTAATAACAACACCCACTTTCCACCAAATATGACAGAGGGTGAGTATGCAGCTTTCCTCATGATGCTCATCATAAATCACGTGGTGTGAAATCACTACACATAAGTTTTTTTTGAAAAACTCATTGGTACAGACCCCGCTGGGATTCATGCGTCGCTTGCGTTGCAGGCTGCTCAAACCCCAAGGCTCTTTAAGTATTAAAATCAAACGCTTTTATACGTCGTCTCCAAAATGCCTTCTCCGTAATGCTCCCGCCGTTCTTAGCTCCGCGGATATGTCTCGGCATTTAACGTATACCTAGGCTAAACAGCAAATTCGTCGGGTTTCACTCGAGGACGACACGCCGCCTCCACGTCCGCTATATAACACAAATACATACAAATATTGTGCTCCTATATTTCGGAGGAGCTTTTAAAATACGTCGGGAGATTTTTAGGAGGCTACGTCTAAGTGAAACGATTTGAAAATGAAAATGTATTATTCAGTTTAGGCCCTGCTTAGGTACTTATGATAGAAACTAGTAAGCCTTAAATATTAATTTTTAGTTCATTAAAGTCAAAGTCAAAGTCAAAAATATCTTTCTTCGATTAGACTTTTTACAAAGTACTTTCAATTCGTCAGAATGACATAATTATACAGGATTATACATGCTACCGCCAGGTCCGGAAGGTTGCTTTTACTGAGAAGAACTTGGCTAGAAAATCAGGATTACTTTTTCAAAAATATTACACAATTTGAAGAATACAAAATTCACCGGCAAGAATTTGAATGTTTCCCTCGATTTATCATGGATGCCATTATCAGACCTGGACCAATGGGAACACATGAGAAGCACCAGCTTTCAAATAAAAAAAAAGTCGAAAGTTCTGAGGTAACAAAAAACAAACATACAGTCGAATTGATGACCTCCTCTTTCCTTTGAAGTCGGTTAAAAATAGGCTTTAGTATATTTACACTGTGACAGATAGCATTTTAGACTACGATCTTCTGTAAGATGCAAGAGCTAGAAACTCTTACATGGGAAGTCATGCCATCTAATCATCATCATTATCATCTGCCTTGTTGATCTAGTAGTCGCAAGCGCTTCTGCCGACCACGAGGTCCTGAGTTCGATACCCGAGTCGGGTTCAGAATGCCTAGTGCGAATTTTCTTATAATCGCCTTCGCAAGTGATCGCGTTGACGTAAACGCTGATTTGTATGGGATCATAATAGCGCCATCTCGGGGCCGACATACAGCGCTGTTTCGATCCTATACAACTCTGCATTTTCGTCAACGCTATGACTTGTGACGGCGGCAGTGAAAATCTCGCACTATTCAGAAAGGATTCGCTTCTGAAAAAGTGTAATTATTAAGGTATACGTAATCAATCATACATAAGTTCAGTCCCCATGTAGTCTATACACATGTGATATGTGTAGTTGATTACACGTTATGCATGTGTAGTTGTACGTCCAATTAACATTCGATAGGGTTGTTTAATTATTGTAACATCAAAGGTATTTGACACACACACATACATATTATACACATCAACTGTGCTGACGAGATTTGAAACTCAAGTCGATTTTGAGAAGAGATTTTAATTGAGTACCTAATAGGTACGTAATAATATTTCATGTAGTGATAATGTTCTAGTGTATGCCAGATGATATTGATGACTTTTTAAGAATTGTTTAGTCACTAGTAAATTTTGGTCATAGTGTATCTCTCTCGTCATCACGTTTTACGCTCCACACATTATCATTTCCTCACAGCAAATAAGACTTCAATAGTTAAAGTCAAAAATATCTTTATTCGATTAGACTTTTTACAAAGTACTTTCAAGTTGTCAGAATGACATTTATACAGGATTATACATGCTACCTCCAGGTTCGGAAGGTTGCTTTTACTGAGAAGAACCTGGCAAGAAAAATAAACTTTGTTCCTAATAATTTAGCTTTTTTTTCCTTATGCTCACATCTATATTCCCTGAAGGGGTAGGCAGAGTTGTTGTAATAACAACATTCACTTTACACCGAAGATGATTAAGTGCCCAGGTGACAAAGGGTGAGTCCATCGCCGTCTCAGGCACTATATATACGCCTTTGAATTACTTTTTGACATATGCAGGTTTCCTCACGATATTTGCACATAAGTTTTTGGAGAAACTCATTGGTAGAGGCCCCGCTGGGATTCAAACTTGCGTCGCTTGCGTAGCAGGCGTCAGCTTTGTTACGCTTTTTTCGAACTCACACATTTTACGTTATAAATTCATTTCAATACATTTTTTTTATTTGGAACTGAATGTTGAATAAAATATATGAAATTTCAATAGCAATCTTTATCACAGTTTTCATATTGGAAATTGCAGTTTGTTTCAAAGGGCCCTTTTCGCATCGCTCTCAGCGATTTTCGGTTAAAATATTTGATATTGATTCACTGTATATTAAATTCTCATTGACATGGCGGGGTTCGTCGCAAACGGGCTTTTCAAAAGAGCAGCCTGTATCCATATTTTATATGCAAGGTGATATTTATTTGGCATATATTTCATGTAGAAATGTTATGCGTATGTCAGGTTGGATTTCGACTGTTTTTAATTTTCGTGTAATCGACAAAGGGGTTTATTTATTCGCTTGCATTTGTAGATTTGTTTTACTGTGATGGGAAATATTCAGCATCAGTCGAAATTTAATTAAAATAATATAAGCAGGAACTGAGGAGTTTTTATTCAGGCGACGGGGACTGCTAGCTACCTGGAACCGTTTCAGGTTATTATCACAAGCCATTGATATATTTGCGCGTTTCAAAAAAATTTTTGGCAAAAACATAGTGTATTACCTAATTAGCGGACGTCATGTGGTTTCACTCGCGTAGTTTTCGTTCCCACAGGATTACTGGGAATATAGCCTATATTAATCATTGTTAATTTAGCAATCTACATGCAAACCTTTCCTCTTTATAATCTAATATACCTACACAATTTCCATGACACAATGTTAGTTACCATACTCCTCCGAAACGGCTGGACGGATTTGTATGAAATTTTGTGTGCAGATCGGGTAGGTCTGAGAATCGGACAACATCTATTTTTCATACCCCTAAATGATAAGGGTGACCACCCCAAAAAATATATGGCAATACAACGTTTGCCGGGCACAGCTAGTATTAGTATAGATTTAGCACTCTCATTATCCTGGCCTTGGGGTTAGAGCAGTCGCCTGCTACGCAAGCGACGCAAGTTCGAATCCCAGCGGGGCCTGTACCAATGAGTTTTTCTAAAAAAACTTATGTGCAGTGATTTCACACCACGTGCTTTACGGTGAAGGAAAACATTTATTTATTTATTGATCACCAACAAGATGTACATCATCACAAATAAAAACAAACATTGAAATCACTTTGAGAGCATGCTTACTGCCATCTTAATTATAGGTGAAAACTGCATGCATGAAAGAAGACAACTAAAAGAGTATACTAGTTTCACTTAAACAAAATATGAATTAATTAAAACTAAATGTAAATTTTCTAAATAATGCTTATAAATTTAACTGATTAAGGGAATGCCTAAATTCCGAGGGTTTGTCAGAGAATATATCGATGTTATTACACTTGCGTTGGTCGTCCTTGCAATTGGTAACAGTGATTTTATGAAGTGCATTGTAATGTATGATGAGCCTATTGATGGGGGAGAATCGGCCTTGACGTGAATAAGATTTTTTTTCTACAAAAGGTTTGGCTGTTTTAGATCTGGGCCGTCTCTTTGGTGCTGAGAAATTTATCGAGCTCAATAAATGAGGAGAGTCGATTATTCCATTTACAACTTTGTATAAAAACATGTTATCAAGCTGTTTTCTTCGACTGGAGAGAGATGAAAGCTTAAAATGTCGTAATCTGTCGTTGTATTGAGGAATATTATTGCCTAATTTACTATCATATGCAATGTACCAAATAAACCGTTTCTGAATTCGTTCTAATCTCTTGCTGTGAATATTATAGTGGGGATTCCAAGCAACACTACAATACTATAAATTCCTGCGTACTAGAGATGTGAATATAGAAATTTTCGTTTTTGGGTCCTTGAATTCCTTGCAGCTTCGCAATACGAAACCGAGCATCTTGAGGCCCTTGTTCGCAATATGGTCAACATGCAAGTGGAAGCGAAGCTTACTGTCCAAGATGACACCCAAGTCTCGTATATGGTCAACTTCCCGTAGGATTTGATTGTTGATAGAATAAGATCTAGCTATTGTTTTTTGTTTCCTAGTGAATCGCATAGTGTAACATTTGTCAGCATTTAGGGTCATGCCGTTTAGTTTGCACCACTCAACCAAACTGTCAATATCCTGTTGCAACAAGAGTGGATCACATTGAGTTATAATAGGTCTAAATAGTTTTAAATCGTCAGCAAACAAGTAGAACTTGGAATACCTAAAACATTTGCTAATATCATTGAAAAATATATTAAAAAATAATGGTCCAAGGTGAGAGCCCTGGGGGACACCTGAAAAAGCAATAAATGGTTCAGATCTGTATCCATCTATGACAACCATAGATTTTCTATTACTAAGATACGATAATATATCATACATCGTGATGAAACCTGCATATGCCGGAGAAGTAATTCAATGACGTATGTAAAGTGCCTGAGACGGCGATGGACTCACCATCTGTCACGTTGGCACTTAATCATCTTCGGTGAAAAGTGGGTGTTGTGATTACAACACCCCTGCCTACCCCTTCGGGGAATACAGGCGTGAGCATATGTATGTATGTATTATCCTGGAAAGATTAGTATTCTATGGAACAAAAAAGGGCGAAATAGTAATCAATAATTTCTTTCGTAACTCCACTTAAACGGCTAATGTGCAATAGTAATAAATATACCAAGTAATTATGTGTTCCCATAGAAGAGCCCCATGAAATATTTCGCACCTAACAAAACGAGGTGTAATAAAAAAATCTTACATCTTTGATATGATAGCACTCACGTGCATCGTACTCGTCGTATACATCGACGCCTGTCCTATATGGACGAATTTAAAGTTCCTTACAAAACCGACAATGGATGTATATGTCATTAGTGATGTATGCAAGCTTCTAAGGGAGGTGGTTTTATTACGGGCCGATTTTATAGTTCCGCCAATGGGCCCTGGTAGGTATGGGCGCTAGTTGCAAGTTTTAGGGAATTGGGTTGGGGCTATGAAACGGGAGTTAGTATTTTATCGCAAATCTTTATTTCTTATGAATGTGGGCAACAATTAGGAGCTCGTGGCACAGTTGCTATTGCGCATATCATTCAATCAGCGAAGTTAAGCAGCCCTAACCAGTAATTGGATGGGTGACCGCCCGAGTTCCCTCCGTGCATCAGATCAGCCGTCGGTCCTGGTTGCCAATTTATCATCTTTGGCAATCGTTACATGTTAGCCGCAGGCCTAAAATAGTCTGACAACTGCTTTAACCCAGATCACAGGTTCTCAGGTGCAGGTCAGATGGCAGTCGCTTCGTATAAAAAACAGGTGACCAGCCACTGATGATAATGTTGGGTTTGTAAGCGTATATGCTGTAGCCGCTTACCATCATACGATATTATCTCCTGTGAGTTTCCATACCTGTACTAATATATAAGGCTGCAGAGTTTGTATGTTTGAACACGCTAATCTCATTAACGACTGGTCCGATTTATAAAATGATTTAAGTGTTAGATAGCTTATTATCAAGGAAGGCTAAATGCTATTTCATAATCCTGAGACCTATCGCCGGTTAAAGTTAGCGAATCGAATTCGCGGGCAGAAGAAATTTCCAGCCGTGGGTCATCATAAAGCTCCTAGATCTATGCACGCGATGTTCGTGGCCCCACCACTACACGAGTGTGTCCTCCCCTTAATCCGGTTGTTTTACGACCTGCCTTTGTCGGTGCCGACAGTGAATACCCTCCATTTTCATTTATCGGTGCGTATTGTGACCGAATTCTTTATAGTTGGCGATTTAGTTTAGTACCCTGCGCGTGGCATACGATATATAGGCCTCTCTTTTGTGGGCCTTATTGATAATTACATGGGGCCCCTGGTTTGTTAATGATATTAGTTCGCAGTGTATATGGTTAGTTTGTGCCTTTTAAAAATAATAATTTTATTCAATTTGAGGAGTACTTGGAACACTTATTGAAGTATACAGAAATGTTTTTCTACAAAACATTATGTAATTATTTGTACCATTTGTTGTTTGTTTGCCTCGTTGGTCTAGTGGTCGCAACCGTGTCTGCGAAATACGAGGTCCTAGGTTTGATTCCCGGGTCGGGGTGATATTGAGTTTTTCATCTGTAATCTCTCTGTAGTAACTTGTAGTATTTTATCTATGCTTCGAAAGTTTTGTTGGATTGGGTACTGGGGGCCTACCACCACCGGTTTAAGCACAGCGTATTAAGAACTTCTAAGCTTTGACGTTTCATTTTGTGATACCAAAATTTTCACATTAAAGCTAAGAAGTCAAACGTCACTGCTATAACGATGTAGTAGACCCCTTGGTGGTTTTTATGATTTACTCGATTGCCACCGTTTTATTATAAATACTCTGTTCTCAAATATCGAAGTACATAATATTAACAGGATTTGATAGTACATTAACCCCTCAAGAGTTTTTCCAATAAAAATATTGGCAAGTGTTCGAAACATTTGGACATTTTTACGATTTTTCAACGTTTCTATACGGAATGACCTTTCATGAACTCCGAGCAAAGTTACTGTAGTGGTTTAATGGGGGTGGAACGAATGACCGACGTCGCGTGACCAGTTTATAGTCCTTTGATTATAATACGACTTATTTTAAAAGGTGAGGGCAACCCTTTAGGTATATTAATAAAATTGCCATTAAATTAAGTAGTTATGCCTTTCCAGATTAGTTTATGAGAATTGGGCCAGTAATAGCAAGCTGGTTAGTTTAACCTTGAAGAAAACTAAAAGTAAAATGTCTATGTTCAATTTAAATAATATTACTTTTAATTTGTAAATGGTGGTGAAAATGAAAATGATTTATGAACGTCCAAGAATTGACCACCGGCTCGGAAACAGCCGTGGTGGCCTTGAGGTTTGAGCAGTCGCCTGCTACGCAAGCGACGTAAGTTCGAATCCCAACGGGGCCTGTACCAATGAGTATTTCTAAAAAACTTATGTAGGTATAGTGATTTCACACCACGTGCTTTACGGTGAAAGAAAACATCGTGAGGAAACCTGCATGTGTCTGAGAAGTAATTCAATGACGTATGTAAAGTGGACACACCATCTGTCACGTTGGCACTTAATCATCTTCGGTGAAAAGTGGGTGTTGTGATTACAACACCTCTGCCTACCCCTTCGGGGAATACAGGCGTGAGCGTGAATGCCACACGTCATACTTGTGAACAGGTGCTGCTTGTGGGGGCTGGTAATCTCAGCTACGCATTTAGTTATAAGTAGATGTACTGAGTTATGTTCATTTTTATCGACATTTGTGCATTGGAACTTTGTCCATGAGCTTACGTTTCTTAAATTATTTATTTTGTATTCTTTATATTGTATAATATTTTTGAAAAGAGTAATTACTGAGTTTCTTGCCAGGTTCTTCTCAGTAAAAGCAACCTTCCGAACCTGGCGGTAGCATGTATAATCCTGTATAATTATGTCATTCTGACGATTTGAAAGTACTTTGTAAAAGTCTAATCGAATAAAGATATTTTTGACTTTGTTTGACTTTGACTTTGAGCATGTATGTATATAGGCATATGCTATGTATGTCATAGCCCGTAAGTACATTGTTAGGGTTAGCACCAAATTCCGCACAATGTTCTATCAAAATTATAAAATTTTAATGATCACTGCTCATTATCCGATGGAATTATACATCTTTTTGTAGAACATTTGACCAGCTAAGACAATCATTTGTAGGAAACCACTGGTATTTTAGCTTCCGTCTCCAACAATCAAGGAGGCTTTGCTCTCAGGCCGTTAGTTTCAAAACATTCACCCGCCTGACCCACCCATCAACTAATACGTGGGGTGGGATAAGTTGAAGACGGCAGCGTATTCCTATATATATTGGGGACCTACCATGAGCTATTTGCCATGATAGTTTGACTATTATTCGGGGAATACAACATACATACATGTATATGCTCACGCCTGTATTCCCCGAAGGGGCAGGCAGAGGTGTTGTAATCACAACACCCACTTTTCACCGAAGATGATTAAGTGCCAACGTGACAGATGGTGAGTCCATCGCCGTATCAGACACTATACATACGTCTTTGAATTATGACGATATCTTCTCAGACATATGCAGGTTTTTTCACGATGTTTTTCTTCACCGTAAAGCACGTGACGTGAAATCACTGTACTTATGATTTTTAGAAAAACTCATTGGTACAGGCCCAGCTGGGATTCGAACTTACGTCGCTTGCGTAGCAGGCGACTGCTCAAACCTCAAGGCCACCACGGCTCTTTATATAAAATATACTAATACAAGTGCGAGCATCAAAAATGCCCGCTGTAACACCTCTGCAAGAAACACCTTAGCAGGTAAGCAAGCACCATTATATAAGGGGTGAGCCCTTACGTAATGATAACGCTACCAATTCAAGAATCACACCACCGCCGAGGGAATCCTTCTCACTAATGGGCCGCGGTCGAGAACAGGGTGTTTACTTTTATTGTCAAGATAAATCTGTCTTAACCGTTCTGATAATCGCTACTAACTGCCGCTCAGATAAATATGGTCTCTTTATACTTTACGGTTCATTTAAATGTTGTGGATTTAACTTTGAATACATTATCATCCCGAAATTATTATACAAATAGGCTTTTCAGGATGATTTGGGGTTTACTACATTTGTTTCAGAGCATTTTTTAGAATAATTACAAAATTCTTACCCATTCCTGGTAGGTATATATTTTGAAAATTATGTATATTTTTCAACATGTATGCTGAGAACTCTAATTACAGGTAGCGTATAAGACTCCACCACCTCGGTGGTCTAGTGGTTTCCAAGCCCTGCTGTGGAACATGAGATCCTGGGTTTGACCCCGGGTCGGGCAAAATTATATTGGTTTTTCCATCTGTAATTTCCCATTAACAACGCGGAATCTGGATAAGTGCCCGTTTAGTGGCTATCACTTCAGAGAAAAGGCATGCATTACGTATGTTATTTAATTGGTATTGTTACAGCAGTTATTGTTATAATAGTTAAAATAATTATTATAAAACCCTAACCCCCTTATTACACAACATAGACCAAGATAGTTAGGTTTAAATGTAGCTCTATCTCTTTCTGTGGAACATACTTAAAAAGAGATGGACTTAGCTTTAGTCCAAACTTAGTCTATTATTCGCTTAAACCAAATTTTAGACTATCAATTCCGTGGACAGCCCGCGGAACCCTAATCTTTTTTAAAATATGAATAACAAGTTACTCCTTGTAACATAAGCTACCTGCCAATGAAAGTGTTAGCGCGAACAAACAGACAAAAAGAGAAAAAAATTAAGATAATTTTTTTATATTAGTAGGTACGGTATATACTTTCATTATGCACTTAGTGAAACGCTGTTAATTTGGAATTTCAAACAGACTCTTCAATTGTATTTATCTGTATGTATGTATAGGTAAAGCCTTAAAAATTCACCCAGATTTCAGAAACCAAATCGACTATATTTGATAAACGCTAGCCCTCTCTTATGCAAGGTAATAGCAAAGGACAGTAATGTATTATTCAAGGCCTTATATGCATTCCCCCTGCAATCAAGTAATGCTCCACTATAAAATATCTCTTGAGTCACGTGAACTAGTAAAATTTAACGACGCAACCCATTTCAGATGGCAGAGTTCACGTCAAATTTAACTATCCAGGTTAAGCTTCGGTCACACCTAAGCGAATTGACAGGCAGGGAAATTTAAGGAAAAAAAAATTGTTTTAGTTAAAATAATAATTTTAAAGAAAAACCAGGAAAAACATATTATACCGAAAATGTGGGATACTAAATTATTCTATTTAAGTTTATTGATTAACAGTTGTGCCCCGCCGTTTTACCCGCGTATACTTAATTTTAATAACCTGCATTACTCCTTGTTATATTAGCTATCTACCAATGAAAATCCCGTAAAAATCGGTCCAGTCGTTACGGAGATTAGCTGGAACAAAGAGACAGAAAAATTTAAAAATTGTTTTTATATTGGTACCTTATGCATACTCTACTTGCATACTCTACTTGCGTGTTCCCCGAGTTCCCTCCGTGCCTCGGAGAGCACGTTAAGCCGTCGGTCCCGGTTGCCAATTTATCATCTTTGGCAATCGTCACAGGTAAGTCGGAAGCCCAAAATAGTCTGACAACTGGTTTAACCCAGATCACAGATTTTTCCTCGTAAAAAGGGTTGCGAAGGTCAGACGGCAGTCGCTTCGAATTAAAATCAGGTGATCAGCCACATCGGGTTGAATCAAGTGCTGACCCCAACAATGTATGGGATAAGGCCAGGGTGATGATGATATATTGCATATGCATTTAGTGAAAAGCTATTAATTTGATATTACAAACAGATAATTCAATAGAACTTGTGTCGCTTGCGTAGCAGGCGACTGCTCATACCTCACAGCCACCACGGTACTATTTGTAATATAAATACGAATGAAATTCACGATCAGCTTCCAGTTATTTGAAACACGCCCAATAAAAGGAGAATATTACTCACGTTGTTCAATGAATGGACTAAAATAATCCAAGGCATGCACAGTCAAGGGCACCTTTTGAAATCTCATTTTAAGGCATTGCTGCATGATTTCGTGAGCTAGTCTCATTTGAGAATACCATCAGTCGCTTTAGTGTGTACAGGCCATTAACGCTTTACCTTACGTTAGGTTATGCACTAAACTGTCTCGTAAACTCTATCACGAGTTAACGTTTACGCCTAAGTTCACGTTTGGTATTTGCAATTTGGCTGCGTTAATTACTTTAGTGAAGTTACAGATGAGGTCTGGCTAAAATGATCTTGAGTATTGAATAATTGCAAACAGGTAATATGGTGACTGAATAAACCGTCGTGACCTTAGGGTTAGAGCAGTCGCCTGCTACGCAAGCGACGCAAGTTTGATTCCCAGCGGGGCCTGTTCCAATGAGTTTTTCAAGAAGAAAAAAAACTTACGTACAGTTATTTAACACCACGTGCTTTACGGTGAAGGAAAACATCGTGACAAAACCTGCATATGTCTGAGAAGTAATTCAAAGACTTATGTATAGTGCCTGAGACGGCGATGGACTCACCCTCTGTCACGTTGGCACTTGATCATATTCCGTGAAATGTGACCCTTCGGGGACCCTTCTGGGACGGCATATTTATTTTTTATTTATCATTGGTACAGGCCTCGCTGCGACGTCATCATGCGATTAAATAATATACCTTATCACATACAAGTTACAGGTCATATTTAAAAGTCGCCCCAACATGCATCGTCATCGTCCTGGCCTTATCCCATACAATGTCGGGGTCGGCACTAGATTCAACCCGATGTGACCGATCACCTGATTTTTATACGAAGCGACTGCCATCTGACCTTCGTAACCTCTTCTACGAGGAAAATCAGTAATCTGGGTTAAGCCAGTTGTCAGACTTACTTAGGACTCTGAATGACCTGTAACGATTACCTAAGATGTTAAATTGGCAACCGGGACCAACGGCTTAACGTGCTCTCCAAGGCACGGAGGGAACCTGGGCGGTCACCCATCCAATTACTGGCTAGGGTTAGGGTTGCTTAGCAATAGCAACTGTGCCACGAACTCCTCATGCACCTATATATATATAATTAGCTTTCACACTTCTAACTTAATCACACACCTACAGTATTTTCCTGCTTTCCTTTCCTTGACACGAAACAACGAAAATTACGCTCTATTCAGAAATACAAACTTCGACTTTATTACTGCGGAAATAGGATCTTAAATCAGCTAGCATTAGTAAGGCACTCAAGCAGAGAACATAAGCGCAGAGCCACGTTGAAATCGTATTTACTTTTAATTACTTGTTTGCAACATTCGCTGCGTTAGCTTGTCGTAGGAAGGAAATACAGATGTAATGTGCAACCACATACATACATACATACATATCTACGTACATATGCTCTCGCCTGTATTCCCCGAGGGGGTAGGCAGAGGTGTTGTAATAACAACAACCACTTTTCATAGAGGATGATTAAGTGTCAACGTGATATATGGTGAGTCTATCGCCGTCACTATACGTGCGTTTTTGAATTACTTCTCAGATATATACAGACTTCCTCACGATGTTTTCCTTCACCGTAAAGCTTTGATATAACCGCCATTTTTTGACGCGAATCTTTTGGTAGTTATTATCTTTTTGATTGACTGCAAGTGACATTATTCGATAGAATTTTTTTTAAATAATATTATTTATTATTAGCTGTGCCCCGTGGTTTCAGCGGCGTAGATTTAATTTAATAGGTGGCCCGTGGAGCACCACTATTTTTTTTCATTTAATAGTAGCCTACGTTGCTCCTTGTAACATTAGCTATCTGCCAGAGAAAGTCCCGCTAAAATCGGTCCAGACAAAGATTTTTTTTTTAAATATGTACAGTATATACTTTCATATACATATAGTAAAGCTTTTTTGGATTTATAAACAGACACTACAATTTTATCTATCTCAAAGATTCTCCAAACCCAATTACGCGTTACATGACGCCTATAACGTAGCGTAAATCCAATGTAGTTGCAACTTTACAACTGGTCTAATGGCAGTACAGTCGGCTTGGTAAAAATGTTTCTTCGCTACTCTTACAGGGCTCGCTCTAGCTCTAAAGTACTTTAAACCTTTTAATCTGTTGTGTTTGCAGGTAATCCTGTTTGTGTTTACTGTGCAGTAACTGCTTTGACGTTAACTCTTGAAGTTAAGTCACTTACCTCGGATTTTAAAACGTAAAATAGGTTAACTTTAAAACGGAATTTCTGTTGCAGTAACAAATTTTTATGATGAATCATCATCTCGCTGGCCTTATCCCCAGATCGGCTCTTGATTTAACCCGATGTGACTGATTTTTGTACGTAGCTTTATATGGTATGATCTGGGTTAAACCAGTTGTCAGACTATTTTAGGCCTCCGACCGACCTGTAACGATTACCAAAGATGATAAATTGGCAACCGGCACCGATGGCTTAACGTGCTCTCCGAGGCACGGAGGGAACTCGGGCGGTCACCTATCGAATTACTGGCTAGGGTTAGGGTTGCTTAGCTGCGCTGATCGAACGTTATGCGCAATAGCAACTGTGCCACGAGCTCCTCTTTTGTTTGATTAATATGAGTATTTAAGTCAAATGTTTTATAATTATTTTTGATATCCCAATAATAGAAGTTTTTTTTTCTTATATTTTGTTTATACTTTATACGCCCTGTTCTCACGCCTGTATTGCCCGAAGGGGTAGGCAGATATTACTTGTAGTAAGTAATTTTTTTTAGTACATGGACCCTCGACGTCTGGTAGGGGGAGTCACCTCCACTGCTTAACTGTTCAAATTAAACTTAAAAACTAAAAAACACAGCTAAGGGCACCCCGGTGCAGGGCTCGGACCTCGGCTTAGGGTGTTGCTGGGGGATGAGCTAGGGAGCTGGATCAGAGTGGTAAGTGTAACCCAGATTTCACCAGATATATCTAAATTGCCATTAACCGGGCGCTCCACCATTCCGGGCTGCCACAAGGAAACGCGCAACGAAAAATAGTGGGATACTGGGCATGTTTTTATTCGCCTCGCGCCATACGAACAGACAGAGACAAACTCATAAAATGACTACTGTGCAGAGGTATTCGATCTTAACTCGTGACCCGACCTGTTTCAATCACACCCTTCCACAATACGTCAGCTCTCGTTACGAAACAAAGCCGAGATTGAAGATTGTCGATAAAAATCAAATTTTGATTAACAATTAATTAGCTTACCCAACGGCGTATGTACCTTAAATTTAATCAAACCACTCCATATTACACAATGATTCAAATACAAAGACTTACCAAATCGCGCCCGTCGTTATAATTATTCTATTACCGAGTAATATCGCAGTAGAACAACAAACCAGTACAGCAACAAACCTAAATTAAATTTCCAGGTAATTTCCAAAACTGACGAATATAACATGAATTTACTGCATATTATAAAATAACTCTTACCTAATACTCTCTCTGCTCTGGTCTCCGCCGGGGTGCCTGCTGTACTGGAACCAGTAGGTTCCATTACAGCCGTTACAGCCGTAGGGCCGTGGGGATGCCACGTGTGTCGATACGTTGGCTCCGTCCCATCTCCCCGGCACTGCTGTGGCGGCCGGTGCTGCTGCTGTTCAGCAGAAGTGCCTCAAGCGCCGGAAATATGCTTGCATTGGTCAAGGATACTTTCTGCGTTTGCGGTTGAAACTCTGGGACCTTGGGGTCCAGATGCTCATCAACTTTTCAAAGAGGTTGCACGTCGTCTGGTAGAAGCTTCTCGTGACAAGCGGCCTGGGGCTTTTCTCGCTCAGAGAATCAGCATTGCTATTCAACGTGGCAATGCTGCCAGCCTTCTTGGCACGATCCCGAGAGACACCGATTTGGGCCAAGATTTCTACTTGTAATTAGTTTTTAGTTACTTATTAGTTACCTAAGTTAAGAAATAACTCTTCGATAATACAGTCAAATAATTGATATTGTATAACTGGGAAAACTGTGGGGCACAGCGATGTATGATCGAAAAACTTCTAGTTTTATAGCAAAATAATGGATGAATAATGAAGTGCAGAATTTGCGGCTTTATTTAATTTCAGAGTAGTGCGCACGTAAGATACTGTATGCTTTTATGTACTGTGGTAATATAGTCATTAATGAAATTTGCGTGTGTTACGTAACCACAAAGGCGTCCCTTAATAAATTATTGGCAATCCCGAAACTAACATAGTATTGGAGACATTGGCAAAATTAACACGGCCAGATTAAATTGAATCCAACATTGGAACTTGGCAGCGTTACGCTGAATAGAAGCCACTGACTTCAACGAATTTATATATTAGCTTAACAATTTGCTTGAGTAAAACTTGGTGGGTGATGGGGAGGAGCGATATTGGAACGCTATTATCAACTAATAGTATTTAAAACCGACTACCTATTATTTTATAAGTAATTCAACAATTCAGTTGAATCGGTTTAAGGTGCAAATGCTAACGTTGTCATAAAATACAAATGTAAGTTTGTTACGCTACTTGATATGAAATTGTGAAGTACCTAATCAGATAAGGCATTTTTATTTCGACTCTTTATTTTAGTTACGTAAAACGTAAACAGTATATGGAGAAAAGCTCAGGCACCCAAACATACTTTTATTTTACTCATCACTCTCACTTTCTTCCCTTATTTAAGTCGATTAACAAAAAAGGCTTACTCATTGTCAATTGTGTTCATGAAGAATTTATAAAAAGTATTTATATTTTTTTATTACACGCGTCACGCGCGTTGTTCCCGTTCCCGTGGGAGTACGGGGATTTTTTCTAATCGATCCTGAATTTTGTAGAATTTCTGACTTTTAACATGAGTATTCTCGATAAATATGTTTTTATCTTTTAAAATCGTTTCAATGAACATCGTTCTCAGAATAACCCCATTTAGCAGAAGGTGCTTCCCGAAGGACATCAAGTTACTCAAATCCGTTTAAACAGATTTTGTCTCGATTCCATTCCCGTTAGCCCTTTGATTCTAAGTGGAATAGTTAACTATTTATGCGATCCTTTCCAGAAACAGTTCCTGAAATTGGAGAAATTAACATAGTTACAAATATGACTATTCAAAGCTAAACGCATTTTTATTTGATTATACTTTGATAGGAGGAGCTCGTGACACAGTTGCTATTGCGCATATCATTCGATCAGCGAAGTTAAGCAACCCTAATCCTAGCCAGTATTTGGATGGGTGACCGCCCGAGTTTCCTCCGTGCCTCGGAGAGCACGTTAAGCCGTTGATCCCGGTTGCCAATTTATCATCTTTGGCAATCGTTACAGGTCAGTCGGAGGCCTAAAATAGTCAAATTGGTTTAACCCAGATCGCAGATTATCCTCGTTAAAGGGGTTGCGAAAGTCAGATGGCAGTCGCTTCGTATAAAAATCAGGTGATCAGCCACATCGGGTTGGATCAATGCACCGAACAAGCTCTGCAATTACTCTATGCATAAAAAATATGTTTTCATTTTAGAGCGTACTTTATTAAAATATTAGACACACAGTTACAACTCATGTAGAGCAGGATCCAATGTAAAAACACAGCTAAAATCCATGTTTAACAGGACAAACGATTTGTGTTACATAAGAACCATAGTGGCCTTGAGGTTAGAGCAGTCGCCTGCTACGCAAGCGACGCAAGTTCGAATCCCAGCGGGGCCTGTACCACTGAGTTTTTCTAAAAAAACTTATGTACAGTGATTTCACACCACGTGCTTTACGGTGAAGGAAAACATCGTGACAAAACCTGCATATTTCTGAGAAGTAATTCAAAGTCGTATGTATAGTGCCCGAGACGGCGATGGACTCACCCTCTGTCACGTTGGCACTTGATCATATTCGATGAAATGTGGGTGTTTTTACAACACCTCTGCTTACCCCTTCGGGGACCCTTCTGGAATGGCATGAGCTTATTTTTTTTTTTTTTTTTAGTTATGTAAATAAACCCACGTAAATAAGGTCCAATAGATAATGATAATCTAAATGAGCACCAGCTAAGCTAACTTCAAGCACTCACTTATAAACCAACGAGGCATTAAATTACTTTCCAAACCGCTAAACCATAAATCATCGAAAAATTATCACAAAGCGCCAGTACACTCAACCACATAATAAAGTCACCCTAAAAGATCACAAATCCCAAGTTATTTAATCGAAATTTGAATAACACAGATGGCTGACGCAACGTGACGCACTCAAAAATATTGGCTCATCATGGTGCGTAGGCAGAGAGCTCGCGTTCGGGTTAATTACGTCGTTTAGGTCATTTGTCTTTTGATGTTTCGACACAGTTTGTTCATTATTATTTTCTAATTTTGATATTGTCATTTTGAAACTATTACGATACGCTATTAG
This sequence comes from Watsonalla binaria, assembly GCA_929442735.1. NCBI lineage: Eukaryota > Metazoa > Arthropoda > Insecta > Lepidoptera > Drepanidae > Watsonalla > Watsonalla binaria. The sequence goes on along the minus strand of OV838934.1, from coordinate 9,894,495 downwards.
TAGTATTAAGTTGTTGTTTGTCGGCAATATTGGTATTGTGGATAGTATATTTATTATATATAGATTCCAGTGTCAGCTCGAATATTTAAGAAAAAATTTATGCACATGCCATCCCAGAAGGGACCCCGAAGGGGTAAGCAGGTGTTATGCGATTAAAGGCCTACGTTACAGAGTTCGTTGATCGGTCCGTTTTAAACACTATTCATACATCTTTGCAGGACATATGCAGGTTTCCTCACAATGTTTTCCTTCACCGTAAAGCCGTGGAGTGAAAAAACTGCAGCTAAGTTTTTAGTGAAACTCATTGTCAAACTTCTGCTATTTGAAATTCGCTTGCATAGCAGACGACTGCTCAAACCTCACGGCCTATATAAATAAATATTTGATTTGTATATGGATGTGTAAGATCTGTAGGTTATACTTGAGCTTCTTCTAATGAAATTATTTAACAGATTGCCGTGGTGGCCTTGAGGTTTAAGCAGTCGCCTGCTACGCAAGCGAAGCAAGTTCGAATCCCAGCGGGGACTGTACCAATGAGTTTTTCTAAAAAACTTATGTACTGTGATTTCACACCACATGCTTTACGTTGAAGGAAAACATTGTGAGGAAACCTGCATATTTCTGAGAAGTAATTCAATGACGTATGTAAAGTGTCTGAGACGGCGATGGACTCACCATCATTCACGTTGGCACTTAATCATCTTCGGTGAAAAGTGGATGTTGTAATTACAACACCCACTCTGCCTACTCCTTCGGGGGATATAGGCGTGAGAATAAATTTAAATCTTTTCTTTTGACATAAACTGCTCTCTTCTTAAGCAACATTTATTTAATATCTCTACAGCTATGCACATAATATCAGTACATTACTCCTTGACTACTTGGAACGAGTCAATAGGTAACTAATTTTACAGCCGCGTTGCCTCTAAAAGGCTTTGAATTTTGATATTGACGCCCGCACCTGTCACATGCACAGTGAAATGGGATTTTGCTAGTAATTTATTTTGTTGACTGTACATCGAATTTATATAAAATCAACAACGTGTTATTGGTAAATTATATTTCAAAAATATGTTGAAATATGTCTATGAAAAAAAAACGAAAATATTTTACAAACAAGAAGATATTCAAACATAAATAAGTTTGAAGACAATTCTATTGAATCGAATCGCAACATCCAACAACACAAAATAAGAGAGGAATGGGTTAAGCACAAGTGTCGAACAATCAGCTCTTTTAGCAATGATAGTTCAGCTGTGTGACAGTGACAGATGTATACTCGTCATTTACATCTGTCTCATGATATGAGTCAAACTATTATGGCAATAAGAACTCATAGTAAGGACCCAAGATCGTTTAAGAAGATCGCTTTTACGCCGCGGAATACAACGCTTCTAGAGATATGGGTACGAGATAATGTTTGCTAATGACCATAAATGGAATCTTCCACAAACATCATCTCCCTGGCCTTATCCCATATATTGTCGAGGTCGGCACTTGATTCAACCCGATGTGGCTGATCACCTGATTTTTATACGAAGCAACTGCCATCTAACCTTCGCAACCCCTTTTATGAGGAAAATCTGTGATCTGGGTTAAACCAGTTGTCAGACTATTTTAGGCCTCCGACTGACCTGTAACGATTGCCAAAGATGATAAATTGGCAACCGGGACCGACGGCTTAACGTGCTCTCCGAGGCACGAAGGGAACTCGGGCGGTCACCCATCTAATGACTGGCTAGGCTTAGGGTTGCTTAACTTCGCTGATCGAACTGTGCCACGAGCTCCTCTTCTAGAGATATGGGTACGAAATAATGTTTGCTAATGACCATAAATGGAATCTTCCACAAACAATTACGAGAAAAACCCAAATTTTGGAAAGTGTTCCAAATTCCCAACGACAACATTCGACCGCATCCGTGCCAAACAAATTACAGAAGAATGTTAAAATCCAAAACAAAATAATAGTCTATTAAAATCGTATTGCAGGGCACAGGTCAGATACGGCAATTATCGGGGATTAACGTCACTAAAATGTGTATAATTATGAGTATAATTTGACAGTGACATCACTGATATAATACAAGTTCTCTGTAGCATTAGCTTCGGTTGATCGGCGTGGCAAAAAGTACATAATAAGATAAATAAATTTCAAGTGTCTGTTTGTAATTCGAAAATTACACCTTTTGGCTAAATACATATGAAAGTATACACGGTACCGACTTAGAAGTGTCTGTCTGTTTGATCCGGCTAATCTCCGACACGGCTGGACCGATTTCAACGGGCCTCACTGGCAGATAGCTAATCTTGCAAGGAGTAACTTAGGCTACTATTATTGAAAAAAACCATTTAGTGTTTCTCGGGAATTAAATTGAATCTACGCGGGTGAAACAGCAGGGCACAGCTAGTAATATAAATATATAAACCGGTGACAGTTAACGGAGCCACCATGCCCTACATGGCTGGAAACCGTTGGTTTCACATTGGACAGCGTACATTGATGCTTTTACGTACTTGTATGTAACTGTTTCTTATTGGAACTATTTCTTCTATACTTACAAGTACACACTAACGCTCATAATATTTAAGAACTAAATTAAGATTTGCTTAACTGTTTTTAATTATAAACTTCTCAAAAGTTGTTTTGTATTATTTTTGCTTGAATACCTGACTAAACTTCTTCAAAAAAGAGAAAAAATAAAATACTTTATATTTCTGCTAGTGTAAAAGATTTGTTGGGCCAATTTGGGGCCAACGATGTGCGCAAATCAGAAGCGACGTGGTCTTTCTTTCTCCTTTCACATTTAGAAAGAAAAAACAAGCAGGTTAAGTTATATGGTAGACGATAATGTCAGTATGCCTGGAGTATTGTGAGGGGAACGAATGAATGAATATTGTACATATTACTCTTAATTAGTGTAATTGGCTTTTAGCCGTTCTAATTAATACATGTATAAATAAATAAATATTCAACAAGCAGACGTCCAGCGGTTTCACCCGCTGATTCTCGTTCCCGTTGGAGTTCAGAGATAAAATAAAGCCTATGTTATTTGCTGATGATGTAGCTTTCCAATGGTGAAATAATTTTTGAAATCAGCACAGTTTATGAGTTTATTCATTACAAACACATAGACAAAAATATAAATCATTCCTCTTTATAATTACAAGCTCAAACTTTTTATTATATATAAAGAATTACGTACCATATTCGCTCATATGACGCTGTTCTACTAAGAAACTTGATAAAATACTCCATCTATACCCGTCAATGTACTTGAGACAACTTCAAAACCCTCAACCGTTTCGCGGGTGAAAGCCCCGCCGCAAACGCAGACGATCTAATGACTCCTGGCGCCACCAAGCGGCGTATAACGGAGACTATGATTGGATAATTTATGTTTACGCCTGTATTAAACATGTGTTCTAGTAAAGTGGTTTTTTCATGTCATCTATTGTAATTTGTTTGTAATGCGTCCAAGTTGAACCACGGCAAGTGAAAAAATACAACGATTACGCAATACGCAAGCGACGCAAGTTCGAATCCCAGCGGGGCCTGTACCAATGAGTTTTTCTAAAAAACTTATGTACAGTGATTTCACACCACGTGCTTTACGGTGAAGGAAAACATCGTGAGGAAACCTGCATATTTCTGAGAAGTAATTCAAAGACGTATGTATAGTGCCTGAGACGGCGATAGACTCACCATCTGTCACGTTGGCACTTAATCAAATTCGGTGAAAAGTGGGTGTTGTGATTACAACACTTCTGCCTACCCCTTCGGGGGATACAGGCGTGAGCATATGTACAACGATTAGCTACAGGAGCTCCTACCATCATCGTACTCGGTGTTAAATTCTTCGAGTGTCACAAGTCTACACGGAATAAATAATTTTGATAAGCAGAGCGTATTAAGAACTTCTAAGCTCTGACATTTCATTTTCGTACCGTAAAATTAAACGTCAAAGGTTTTTCAAGAGGTTTTTAATACGCATCGCTTAAACGATCATAGCTGCAGGCCCCCAGGTCTCGTCAGGAGCTATGCTGAGCCTGCATATTATGTTAAAAGAAGTAATTCAAACAAAGTCAAAGTCAAAAATATCTTTATTCGATTAGACATTTTACAAAGCACTTTCAAATCGTCACAATGACATAATTTACAAGATTATACATGCTACTGCCAGGTTCGAAAGGTTGCTTTTACTGAGAAGAACCTGGCAAGAAACTCAGTAATTACTCTTTTCAAAATATTATACAACGTTAAGAGTACAAAATAAATCACTTGAGAAACATAACCTCATGGACACAGTTCCAATGCACAAATGCCACGTGTGTAATAGGCCTGAGACGGCGATAGACTCACCATCTATCACGTTGGCACTTTTACAACACCTCTGCCTACCCCTTCGGGACCACAGTGAGCATATGGGTCTATGTATCTTAATTTCATTAGACTTTCATCAGAGTATTTTCTAACCGTCAGAACGACCTGGGGTCCAACCATGAGCTCTTATTGCAATGATAGTTCAGCTGTGTGACAGTGACACATGTATCTGTCAACATACATCTATCTCATAATGAGGGTAAAACTATCATGGCAATAAGAGGTCCTTGTAAGGCCCCAGATTATACAGGATTATACATGCTACCTATGATCGAATGATATGCCCAATAGCAACTATGCCACGAGCTCTTCAGTCAGCACTTTGAATGTTCCCAAAATCTTATACCTTTAAACGAGCAAATCCATTAATCGGAATCTCGGAAACAGCTCCAACGATTATTAAATTTTGCATATAGGGGGTTTCAGGGACAAAAAATAGATCTAGCTAGGTTTAATTTATGGAAAACATCGCTTTGACCATGTTTCAGGCACTGAAAAACTCGTAAAATATCATTAAAATACGACAGCAAATTTCGCCGACATCTGTCAAGTTATGGTAGCTCAAAGGTGAGGCTTCCAGCTTACGCGGCGATAACGAAACTAGAGTGCCCCGGTCCGAGACTGACGTTCACCGGAACTTTTTCTTTTTTATTTTCCTTTCTTTTTGTGTGAAGAAGAAACCGAGCACAGGTCGGTCAACCAGATATTATTATAAATACACGACGGTTGCTGAAGCAAGCTAAACAATAAAGACCTAAAACTGTCCTCGGGTTCATATATCCTCGTTACTTCGCCAAAAACATTATTCCTTGTGAAGCGTCAGTTGATATTAATAGCGTCAAAATATCACTTCTCTCATTAGCGGGAGGCAATATATTATTTTGCGTTTTTCGCATATTTGCTTAGAATGATGAATTTAGGTTGGCTTCGAAACCGGAGCATGAGGCAAATAAATCTTTCTCTGATATATAAAATTCTCGTGTCGGTTTGTATGAAATTTTGTGTGCGTATCGGGACGGTCTGAGATTAGGCCAACATCTATTTTTCATACCCTAAATAATAAGATAAGCTTACTTGCCCTTAGAATACTACACTACGCTAAGATCAGTCCCGAAATTCGAACGGGAGATCCCTCCTTACGGGAGAGCAAATAATCCATATTCAAATAGGTAGCCCACCTCAGCATACATACATACATATGCTCACGCCTGTATTCCCCGAAGGGGTAGGCAGAGGTGTTGTAATAACAACACCCATTTTTCACCGAAGATGATTAAGTGCCAACGTGACAGATGGTGAGTCCATCGCCGTCTCAGAAACTTTACATACGTCATTGAATTACTTCTCAGAAATATGCAGGTTTCCTCACGATTTTCATTCATCGTAAAGCACTCAGAAATCACGGTACAATTTTTTTTATAAAAACTCATTGGTACAGGCCCCGCTGGGATTCGATTGCGTCGCTTGAGTAGCAGGCGACTGCTCAAGCCCCGAGGCAACCACGGCTTCATCTAAATTAAAAGAATCGGCAGATTTCTGTAATGATAGAATAAATAGCTGAGATAAATAGCTACAAAATAATTGTAAAATGTCTGACACCTTATGATGATTCACTCAAGCCCTACAAAGTACAGTCACCTACAATAAAACGCGAACAAAAAAACCTAACCCACACGGACGGGAAGCGGTCAGCACCGACCACCAAATTTATTTGCGAACCGTATCTGCAGTGTGAAGTATTGGATTACAAGGAAGTTTAGGCTATTTAGATAAGGATATCGGTTCTATATCCGTTGTTTTGGCACGTCGTGAGGTGACACAGTGTAGGTGTTTGCAGTTGGTTTTGAAATAGTTTTATATTGTACAAAAAAATATTGAATATTACGTTACTTTGAGGAAATGAAGCATAGACATTGCGTATTTGATTATATAAAATTTTATACAAATAGGATTAAATGGGCCATTAAATTCAAAAGATATCCGAAGGTGTAGCAAAAAGGAAGACAGTCTAGTTAGTGTAATAATATTTTATATTTAATCCACAATATTTTATTATATTTCAAACAGTTTACGACCCTTTCATAATGTAGAGAGTCACTATTTTCTTGGCCTTATGTCATACATTGTTGGGGTTGGCACTTGATTCAACTCGATGCGACTGATCACTTGATTTGTATACGAAGCTGCAGCCAACTGACATGCATAACCCCTTTTGCAAGGAAAATCTGTGTTCTGGGTTAAACCAGTGGTCAGAATATTGATTACCACCGACTGACCTGTAACGATTGCGAAAGATGATAAATTTGCAACCGGGACCGAAAGCTTTACTTACTCTCCGAGGCAGGGAGGAGAACTCGGGCGGTCACCTATCCAATTACTGGCCAGGGTTAGAGTTGCTTAACTTCGCTGATAGAATGATATGCGCAATAGTAACTGTGCCACGAGCTCCTGTCATAATGTAGAGAGTAACGTCAAGTATTTCAACTTAGTTATAATAAAGCATAGTATTACTTGACTGCATTAATTAGTCTGTGGCCCACCACGTATGCACCATACGGGACATTTTATTTGTCTAGACTGTACTTCTGTACCAATGTTCGTTATGACACAAAAACCGACTTCTTATATTTCTTTGAATTTAGTTAAATGTTTTTATAAAAACTTATGTGCAGTGATTTCACACCACGTGCTTTACAGTAAAGAAAAACATCGTGGGGAAAACCTGCATATGTCTGAGAAGTAATTCAAAGACGTATATATACTGCCTGAGACGGCGATACACTCACCATCTGTCACGTTGGCACTCAATCATCCTCGGTGAAAAGTGGGTGTTGTTATTACAACACCTCTGCCTACCCCTTCGGGGAATACAGGCGTGAGCATATCGCACCCTCAGAACGATAGGCGCTCAATTAAAAAAACTTTATTTTTTTTTTTTAATCGCAATAAAGATTGTTTGAACTTAGGCAGTAGATATAATTTTTAAATGAAAGTCTTTTGATCTCATCATAATTATTTATGTAAATTTTTGAGTTAAGCACCGTTTGTTCTGAGAGTGCGATATGTATATATGTAGGTAAATAAAAACTACGAAAGCGAAGTCGCGTGTGTAAGCTAGTGTTACAACAAGAGTCAACGCTACGTCCTCAGTTCTCCGTAAATAAGCCGAAGCTAAACGGAAAAGTTATGCCTAATTTCTCAAGATCGTTGTCGTAAAATCGTTTTAATTGGGCTCGCAATAAAGGCTGTAATGCAAAAGTTGTAATTTAATGAGTCCGTTACAACACCTCTGGGACGCATACTAAATTCCAGTTTGACAAACCCTTATTAAAGCGAGTACTGTCAGACGCATATTGTGTTGACGTATTTATTTGTATCTGGAAAATACGACGTTATTATCGAGTAATGTTCTCGATCACTAAAGACTTAAATCAGTGACGTCATTACAGTATTTGTGGCGAATAAAAAAAAAAACAATTGGTGTTTTTGAGATATACGACCTCTTTTCTTGTGAGATGCATCGCAAGAAACAGTGAGATTTAAATAGTTTTTTATTAATAACTAGCTCTGGCCTGCGGTATCTCCCGAGGGAACCTTAGTTTTTTTTCAATGAATAGTAGCCTAAGTTACTCCTTGTGACAATAGCTATCAGTCAGTGAAAGTTTTGAAGATTAGCCGGAACATATATAATAGACACAGACAGAAATTCAGAATTGGTTTTTCTAGGTTTGTCAGTACCATGTATAATTCCGTATGCATTTAGTCAATTTGTGTAATTTTGGAATTACAAACAGACACTTCAATGTTATTTATCTTTTAATGAATTAATCTAATATATAAAATTCTCGTGTCACAGTTTTCATTGCCATACTCCTCCGAAACGGCTTGACCGATTTTGATGAATTTTTTTTGTGCTTATCCGGTATCTATGAGAATCGGCCAACATCTATTTTTCATCCCCCTAAATGTTAGGGGTAGTCCATCCCAAAAAAATATATGGCAATACAACGTTTGCCGGGCACAGCTAGTTATATATATAGATAGATGTGAAATACGCACGCTCAAAACAACACTGCACTACGTTTCCGACTTGCTCCTGTATCATATTTATAAATACAAATATACAAATTTTCACTGTATTAATAAATGTAATACATCTATCGCCGATCTCTGCTCTCATCAGTAATTTCTAGACTCGGACATAAACTCAATCTCAAATATATCTTTAGAAAGATCTTCAGAAAGATATGATTACACACGATTATACATGCTTCCACCAGTTTCGGAACGTTGCTTTTACTGAGAAGAACCTGGCAAGAAACTCAGTAATTTGACTCAGTAACCCTTTTGAACAATAAATACATACATATGCTCACGCCTGTATTCCCCGAAGGGGTAGGCAGAGGTGTTGTTATCACAACACCCACTTTTCACCGAATTTGGTTAAGTGCCAACGTGACAGATGGTGAGTCTATCGCCGTCTCAGGCACGATACATACGTCTTTGAATTACTTCTCAGAAAAATGCAGGTTTCCTCACGATGTTTTCCTTCACAGTAAAGCACGTGGTGTGAAATCACTGTACATAAGTTTTTTAGAAAAACTCATTGGTACAGGCCCCACTGGGATTCGAACTTGCTTCGTTTGCGTAGCAGGCGACTGCTCAAACCCCGAGGCCACCACGGCTCAAAAAAGTTTTTGAAAAAGATTATTTAAAGAATATGAAATTATTCACATGAAAAATCTAGTAGATCTACTTATAACTAAATGCGTAGCTTGAGATGACCAGCCCCCACAAGCAGCACCTGTTCACAAGTATGACGTGAATGCCAGCCATTGACCTCCTCAACCATCATAGAGGGAAGTGGACAACCCGTCATCCAGACGCCGCCGCAAGCAAAGGCATTTTAGTGAGCTTGACAACTCAAGCCAGTCAAACAAAGATCAAAACTAATAAATATTAAGAATTGTAACATAAGTACAGTGTCCATGAGACTACTTACAATATTTATCTGGTAATACATTATTCCAAGTTTCTTTATCACATATATAATCACTAACTGTATAATAACCCTTTTTAAGTAACACGGATTTTACAGTCTCTTTAAATTTATCAAATTACTTATATATAATTGTGTAGCTTGAGATGACCATCCGCCACAAGCAGCACCTGTTCACAAGTATGACGCCATTGAACTCTTCAACCACTACAGAGTCATCCCGATTGAACCAAAAACCTCCACATCTCAATCAACTTATTATAGTCAAGTTACTAAAACCACTTACACAAACTCTTTACTTTATTAATCGTAAATTATACGTAGGGAATTATGACAATGTAATAAATTTGAGAAAAAACACAACAAAAGATCTACTTTACCATGGATTTATTCCGTAAAAAATATTATTAAGACCTTCATTTTTTACGAGAACAATACAAACTATATCCTTAAATCATAATTTTATGGCGTTCCAATAAACTCCAGCCGACTGTACCCACCTCTATAAACGTCGTGAACATTTTAATGGTAAAATTAGGGTCCGCGCTCCATAAAGTTATCAAGGGCATTAATATTAAATTATTACGTTACATGCCTTGACGGTTGACACATTGGTGGGATATTTGGCTGCTTACCATGATGCCGTGACAATGGTAAGCAGGTGAATGACGCTTGTTCCTAGAATTGATACTTACTTCGTTAACGAAGAAAGAAATAAAATATCTGGGTAGTTACTACACAATAAACTTTTTATTTATTTATTAATTGTTGTGGCTTCTTCATAGTTCAAATTTGAAGAAAGGATAGTTCTACTAGTCCAGGGTAATTTTTTTCATTAAAATCAGAACTCTGCTGAATGCATCTCATTATTATGGAGAAAGAGAAAAATTTATTTCCGTACTAAAACAGAAATAGATCGTCTGTGTAAATGTCAATTGTTTAAGTATCACAGACTGTTGATAGTCAGACTGACAGACAGACGTATAGTAAAGTTTTATAATAGGGACCCATTTTTTCCCCTGAAACCTGCATATTTCTGAGAAGTAATTCAATGACATATGTATAGTGCCTGAGACGGCGATAGACTCACCATCTGTCATGTTGGCACTTAATCATCTTCGTTGAAAAGTGAGTGTTGTGATTACAACACCTCTGCCTACCCCTTCGGGGATTACAGGCGTGAGTATATGTATGTACTTTTCACTCACGAGATTCCTTTTACTGCATGAACCTGAATTTATAAAAGAATTATATCTTCCTTTAAAATATTCTTAAATAAACTATAGTATGTAAGGATTTTTCAATTGGGAATATTCAAGAAGCTTTTCTGGAAAAGCTCCATTCTAGTTTCCTCCTGAAAACCTCCTATACATCAACTTTAGCTTAGCTCGTAATCGGTACCAACCTCAAGAAGATTTTTATACTGTGCGATTTTAAAACAGACTACTAAATACCGTAGCATAAAAATAAAAAAAAAATTACGTTGCAAGAGGGGTGAGCCTCACTTTGCATATAAACTGCAGTTAGGAATCTAGGATTTTTTTTCATTTTACTATTGTTTTGGGTGCGATAAATCGACCTAACTAGGTTTCATCTGTAGAAGACGAGTAAAGCACGATCATCAAGTTACAAATTCATTAAAATGTATAGCAATTTTCTTTTGGTGGAAAAGCTCTCATACTTAAAAATGACCAGACATCCACGATTTTATTACCACCACCTCCACGGCTTTTGTTTTGATATACTAATGAATAATATGATAATCCAAGAAATTGAATTGTCTTGGAGGTGTCGTACCCATAGTTTTTATGGATGTCGGGAATAAGCCAATCAAAATATCTATTAATTTTGATCTTTGTTTGACTGGCTTGAGTTGTCATGCTCACTAAAATGCCTTAGCTTGCAGCGGCGTATGGATTACGGGTTGTCCACTTCCCTCTATGATGGTTGAGGAGGGCAATGGCTGGCATTCACGTCATAGTTGTGAACAGGTGCTGCTTGTGGGGGCTGGTCATCTCAAGCTACGCATTTAGTTATAAGTAGAACTACTAGATTTTTAATTATGTTAATATTATCGACATTTGTGCATTGGAACTGTGTCCATGAGCTTCTTAAGCGATTTATTTCGTACTCTTAAAATTGTATAATATTTTTTTTGAAAAGAGTAATTACTGAGTTTCATGCCCTGTTCTTCTGAGTAAAAGCAACCTTCCGAACCTGGCGGTAGCATGTATAAATATTGTAAATTATGTCTTTCTGACGATTTGAAAGTGCTTTGTTAAAAAAGTCTAATCGAATAAAGATATATTTGACTTTGAAAAAGTCGTGACTCAAATCGTATAGTGTAAACGTGTTTGAATCGCGGGAAGCCACCTAGCTCCTCCGACCACGCCTATCAATCTATGCTCTCAGAATGAATGGACAACCTCCATGCGTTACCAACTTACCAACCATCGACACCCCGCAATATATACCCTATACACTTCACAATAAAGATGAATTTAACTGCACCTGTGGCGCGGTTAAGGCGGATCGGATCTAGAAATTGATTGTGGAACTCATTGTCCTAAATGAAAGAATTGAGACTAATGCAAGAGTATTTCCCCTTTTTACTGAGAACGTGCCAGGATAGGTACCGTGGAGGCACATCTAAGCTACTTAGCTTTATTCAATTACTAGCTGATATTTTCCATGATAATATATTACGTTACATCTAAAATGTATATATTTTATTTAATTATTGGTGACTATTACAACGAACCTTAAAAAATATGATCTAATAACTGCTATGCTGGCAGCTATCTCGGAAAAAGAATTAGTCTTGCCATTATCATCAAGGGGGAATGCTGCCAGTATCATCGGAACCTTGCCTAAAGAGATTCCTTTTGATGATATATTTTAGTTATTGAATTATATTTTTTAATATATTTCTTATAGCCTATATTATCGTAAAGTTTCATCAAAATCCATTCAGTAGTTTTTGCGTACTAGCACTCGTAACCGAAAGAAGTGTATGAAGAGGTGCATGAATATGTATGAAGTGAAAGAAGTATGTAATGGTCGAAGCATGTGGCAAACGGTGGTCTCTGCCTACCCCCATGGGATACAGGCGTGAGCACATCCATACAAACAAAGTTCCACGTTTATTATATTAGTAGGGTAGTCTTGACAACAGACAGACAGACAGAGATTTTCTTCAAAAACTAGTTCTAAATACATTAATGGTCACTTCTGTATTTTCCGAAGGGGTACGCGAAGATTTTGTAACAACAACAAATACTTTTCACCAAATATGATTAAGGGCCAACGTGGCATTGAATTACTTCTTAGACACATGCAGGTTTCCTCACGATGTTTTTCCTCACCGTAAAGCACGTGGTGTGAAATCACTGTACATAAGTTTGTTAGAAAAACTCATTGGTACAGGCCCCGCTGGGATTCGAACTTGCGTCGCTTGCTTAGCAGGCGACTGATCAAACCTCAAGGCCACCACGGCTCTTGGTACTTGAGATCCCACCAAGGTACTTGGGATCGAAATGAAACACGATGTACTACAGAGGAAAAAGTCTATTATTATACAGCGAGTCTTAGTATATACGTATACCGTAGAGAATTTCAATAGCGCGATTCACAATATAATTAGCCCCATCTATCGACATTGTTATTCACTACTACTCAATTCTACATACTTGGCTTGTACACCAAGACGCAATTTGTTTTATTGTAACAACACAATTCGCGTGTATACTTAGTTCAAAAGGCGAACACCACACGGTTAGGTCTATTAACAGACATAAGATTTATTTCACACAGTAATGTGCGCGTGTTTTTGGCAAGTTTTCAGGAAATAAGAAGCAATAAAGTTCCATATAATGAATCATGAATCCTTCTTTTAGTCTTTGTTTAATTTATTGTGAAATATTGTATTTAGTTGAACTTATTGCTAAGTATTTTATTTAAGTAGTCGAAGTGTGTCATTCGCTGTGTTATAATTTATATAATGTATAATCGGTGGTCAATTATTCGACTATCATAAGTGCCTTACCAGTGCCTAAACTGAAGATTATCGGTTTCCAGGATAAGAAATTGAACTTTATCGTTAATGCATTATGTATCAATTTCCAAGAGTCGTGTGGCCTTCGGGTTTGAGCAGTCGCCTGCTACGCAAGCGACGCATGTTCGAATCCCAGCGGGGCCTAAACAAATAAGTTTTTCTAAAAAACTTTTGGGCAATTATTTCACACCACGTGCTACACGGTGAAGGAAAACATCGTAAGGAAACCTGCATATGTCTGAGAAGTAATTCAAAGACATATGTATAGTGCCTGAGACGGCGTTGGACTCACTCTCTGTCACATTGGCACTTAATAATATTCGGTGATGTGGGTGTTGTTGCTACAACACCTCTGCTTACCCTTCTGGGGTGGTGTGAGCATATTTCTTTAATTTTTATTTGTATCAATTTTCTAAGATAACCGACGCTCGACGTTGAGTTCGACGCTGATATACCAGACAGAATAACGTAGCAGAACTCAATTAAAACAAACCAAATGTGTAACTCCCATATCCACGCATACCTTACAACTAACACTTAACCAACACGTTCCGATCCGAATAACTCTTAACTTCAATCACTTCACTTACAATCTGTTTACAATCAAGATAAAGGGTTACAATAGTAGAGGAACTCATTAAGTCAGGTCACGCGCGAACCCTCCAGCTTGGGCTGTTCCATTCGTGAGCCGTGTCTTATCTCATCCAACTTTCGATTGCCCTTAGGTATGCAAAACAAACGTAGATGACTTCATTTACTGCTTTTTGAGTGAGGCACGTTTAAAGATACTTAACGTGTTTTGACATCATGATGATTTCAATTTGAAACTGCACGATTTAAATTTGTGAGAAATATTACGGGGCGAAGCTGACAGACGCAATTTTTTTTTTTGGTGTAAAACTTCAAAAGGTCGGGGTATGTGGGATTTTTACCGCACTAAAACCCCCCCGTGACCATCCTCAGTGCTCAGGGGGGACTCCGGGTACTCTGATAGATCGCACCGGTGTCGCCCCACACTTTGCCGGGGTACATCCCCGAGGCAGTATCGCCACACAGACACATCGCGCTGCCACCTTCCCGGGCCCGCGGCTCGGTTAAGTTTTTAGAAAAACTAAATGGTGCAAGCCGCTGGGACTCCAACATGCGTCACCACGGCTCTTAGATAAACAATTATAAATAATCAATAAACGAAAAACCGTAATCAAGTGAAAAATCGCAGCTTCAGCGATTCCCTTGATAAAATACAATTCAATTTTTTGGAGACGGCAACTGTCACCCCATCCTCCGCGGCCTGAATACTGAGTACTGCTTAATATTCCAACGAACGATGGCTATTCAGACTGACGAAATACAACTGCTTACCAACCTGTCTTATTATTACCACTTCTTATTGATCTTACAGCTTATTTTACGCAAGTTCGAATCCCAGTGTTTTTATAAAAACACTAATGTTCATCGTGAGGAAACCTGGATATGTTTGAGAAGTAATTCAACGATGTATGTATAGTGCCTGAGACGGCGATAGATTCATCACCTGTCACGTTGGCACTTAATCATCTTGTGTGAAAAGTGGTGTTATATATACAACACCTCTGCTTACCCCTTCGGGGAATACAGGCGTGAGCATAATGTATCTTATTTTAATAGCTGTGGCTTAATTTCAAGGGTAGCCCGCGGAACCGCCCTAATGTTTTTCTTAAAGTAACTGTGTGAAAGTTACGTTAAAATCGGTCCAGCCGATTAGCTGAACAGACAGACAGTGATAGAAAATATTTTTAAATTGTTTTTTTATGTCATTACCGTATAAACTTTCATATACATTTACAATCAGACACTTGAATTTTATTTATCTGTAAAGATAATGGAGTACGTGAGAGCGCGAATAATAATCGTTTAGCATCAAAAGGGCTCAATATTGTCTATTATTCCATTGCATCCTCAGTGATGTAAAAAAACCTACCAAGCACTTGGCACTACATACAAAAACAAACAATTCGACAAACTACAATAACTATTAACACTGACCACTTTCGGGTATAACCCCAACTTAGGCTAGCCGCTCTACGCATTCAAAACCATGTCAATATTCGACCTTACTCCGTAGC
This sequence comes from Watsonalla binaria, assembly GCA_929442735.1. NCBI lineage: Eukaryota > Metazoa > Arthropoda > Insecta > Lepidoptera > Drepanidae > Watsonalla > Watsonalla binaria. The sequence goes on along the minus strand of OV838934.1, from coordinate 9,878,956 downwards.
AAAAAGGATTTAAAATACTTTAAAAAGCACACATTTAAAATTGCACCTAAACTTTGTACCAATTTAAAAATGATATCCTGGCATTATTAAAAATATCGATTATCAACTCTAGCGCTTTCAAAATAAGATCTAGCAATTCTATTTCCAAAGTGAAATACAAAATTGTCGTGTAAAAAGTTGCAAGGTTGGCAGCTATGGTCACTAGAGAATTGTTTAGTTGGCTAGTCTGCAAGTTGTATTACAGAAGTACAATATCTGCGGCGACAGTTTTGATAGCGCATTGTACATTGCTCGCTACGTTCAGTGAAGTTTACCTCACGCTTACAGACGCAAGGTTTTGGACTAACGGTAAACTTTACCGTCATAGTTTTGCAAATACAGCCTTATTGTCAATAGTTTGTATTGTGGTCCAGTGTAGATATTTTAGTGCATACTATCTATGCCCCGCGGCTTCATCCGCGTAGACTTCATTTCATGAGTCAATATTTATCGTTAAAGGTAAAGTATAAAAGTAGTTATTGTAGGTTACTCCTAAGAGATAGACGTATACCATTATGGACATTTTTGTACATATTTGTAAGGTTTACAATGCTCATAATCATCACCATCTCCCTGGCCTTATCCCATACATTGTTGGGGTCGATTTGATTCAACCCGATGTGGCTGATCACCTGATTTTTATACGAAGCGACTGCCATCTGACCTTTGCATCCTCTTTCACGAAGGAAATCTGTGATCTGGGTTAAACCAGTTGTCAGATTATTTTAGGAATCCAACTGACCTGTAACGATTGCCAACGATGATAAATTGGCAACCGGGACCAAGAGGCTTAACGTGCTCTCCGAGGCACGGATTTAATTTACGTATTACTGGCTAGGGCTAGGGCTGCTTAACTTCGCTGATCGAATGATATGCGCAATAGCAACTGAGCCACGAGCTTCTCAAGGTTTACAATACTATAGTACATTATTTTGATCTATCTCGTAGGGCCAGCGTTTGCAATGTTAACATTAAAATTATCAGTGTCTACTATACCTGCATGCATGTATTATACATATAAACCTTCTTGAATCACTATTAAAAAACTGCATTAAAATCTGTTCTGTCATCAAAGATACAAGCATACATAGGGACAAACAAACAGCGAGAAGCGACTATTTTATACAATGTAGTGATAGTTTGTATCGCGGTGTAGATATTTCAGTAGATATATTGTTTATTCACGGCGCATTGCTGTGAAATAAACCCATTTGAAACTTAGTTGACCAAACAATAATGATAGGCCTCCGAAAGTTATCCCAACGAATGTTGGGAATATTTGATACGTAAATCAACTTTGCATAGAGCTTTCATTACACTGTGGCAGGGTTTTTTTGATAACGTTCAATGCCAAGATTATGATACATTATTTTTCTAAAAAACATATGTACAGTGATTTCACACCACGTGTTTTACTGTGAAGGAAAACATCGCGAGGAAACCTGCATATTTCTGAGAAGTAATTCAATGACGTATGTAAAGTGTCTGAGACGGCGATGGACTCACCATCTGTCACGTTGGCACTTAATCATCTTCGGTGAAAAGTGGGTGTTGTGATTACAACACCTCTGCCTACCTCTTCGGGGAATACAGGCGTGAGCATATGTATGTACCGTATGCTTCGGATTAGTTGGACTCGAACGGTAATTAATGAGGAAGTAGGCGGCAAGAAATCCAAAATACTCATGAGGTTAAGAGAGGAAAAGAAGAATATCTCGGATATGTGCTACGACATGAGCGCTATAATCTTCTCCAGAATATAATGATGGGCAACATTTAGGGGAAAAGGCTAATCGGAAGGAGGAAGTACTGGGATAGACTTGTGTGGAAGAATTCCTTAAGCTTGCAAAATAGGGAGAAATTAGCGGGGCTGACGGCCAACCTTCGTTAGTAGCACTGCAAGAAGAAAAATAATATATTGTATTGACAAGACAATTTAATCTGGTGGGGTATGGTCATCTCAAGCTACACAATTATTCGTAGTTCGTAATTTTTTTTATATCGACTTTTGTGGACTGGAACTGTGTCCATGGGCTTATATATCTTTTTTATGATTTATATTGTATTACTCAAAGCTGTAATATTTTTTTTTTTTGAAAAGTGTAATTATTGAGTTTCTTGCCAGGTTCTTCTCAGTAAAAGCAACCTTCCGAACCTGGTGGTAGAATGTATAATGCTATGTAATCGTGTCTTTCTGACGATTTGAAAGTACTTTGTAAAAAGTCTAATCGAATAACATAAGATATTTTTGAATTGATCTAGCGTTTCAGAGATTAGCCGGAACAAACAGACAAACAGACATGCCAAGAGATAAAAGAAAAAATCTATTCTTTTTAAACAATATACTTTCATACACACTGAGTGAAAAGCAAACGGACATTTCAATTTTATTTATCTGTATAGATTGCCGAATTATACGCAAGCAATGTATAAGGTACATTTTACAACGATCGGTATGTAAGTACTACCAGATAGCCAATACTCGGTTTTCAAGAGCCAATTCTCGCCAATATTGCGAGCAGTATTGGAAGCTGTTATTTTTTTTAACGAAAAAATTATACCTTATAGTATTCCTATCGGCTATCTCCGTTATTTTACGGAATATAACAAAAGGATGACTGAGCTATGCCTTCTCAAGTTTCCTTGCGGAGATTCTTAACTATGTTTGGTCAATATCGGTCCTGCAGTGTAAGAGTATAAGCTCGTTTCCAAAATTATGAAGTAATGAACTAAGGCATTTGCGGCGTATGATTACTAGATTAACTGCTTTACGTGTGCCGGTATAATCGTTAAATGCCAATTAATTGACAACTTCAACTGACACCAGATGTTTGATGTTAGTTTGTGTATCTGTTCATAGATGGAGTTGTACTCTTTTTATACCAGGTAGCGCCCGCCCAAAAGGGTCCCGAAGGGGTAAGCAGGGGTGTTGTAACAACAACATTCACATTTCACCGAATGTGATTAAGTGCCAGCCTGACAGAGGGTGAGCCCATCGCTGTCTTAGCCATTATACATACGTATTAATTCTCAGACATTTGCAGGTTTCCCTAAGATTATATTATAGTTTTACTTCATGGGAATAAATCCTTTATGCGTTCCGGAGTTTGAAGTACATACATACATATTCTCACGTCTGTATTCCCCTAAGGGGTAGGCAGAGGTGTTGTAACCACAACACTCACTTTTCACCGAAGATGATTACGTGCCAACGTGATAGATGGTTTGAAGTGTATCTTAATTTCCACAACCCTCCCGACCATGAACAATAATAGATTTTGTTTACCTACTTCTTTATTATTTTTCGGTAAACTATAAGTATTTTATGCGTAAGGAGATTCAAATATTTTGTTTATATTGCATCGTCCTCCTCTGTCTTGTCATATGTTTATCTCTATCTCTTCATCAAAACCATAAGTGCTCAAAGCCTGCAGGGGCACTGAATAATTGAAGCGCAGTGGGAAATGGTGTTAACTATATTCTAAGTGAGTCACGGCTATGGTTCATACATTAATTACAGAATATTCCGCGTTCACTCGTTTTCACTGATGACACACTGTGTCAACACACGTGTGCATTTTAATAAGGATAAAGCAGTTTTATAGCGCGTTTATAATTAATCAACTTCATGGCATATTCTGCTCCCCTTTGTGACTCTAAGAAATTTGTATTTAACGCACAATTTTGTCATGCATTGTAATTTAATATTATGCTTACATTATTCTTGCAACTAGATACATACATACATATGCTCACGCCTGTATCCCATGGGGGTAGGCAGAGACCACTGTTTGCCACATGCTACGATCCTTACATACTTCTTTCGCTTCATCCACATTCATGCATCTCTTCATACACTTTCTTCGGTTACGAGTGCTCCGAATTTGACCTTTCTGAAAAATACTATTAATTTGGTAATAGTAGTTCTTCCTTGGACGCCCTCTACCGACACTCCCGGTCACATTCGCTCTATAAATTTCTTTCGTTAATCGCCTTTTACTCATCCTTTCGATATGTCCAAACCATCTCAACATACTTTTTCAATCCTGGTCACCACATCATTTTTCAACTTGCAACTGTCTCTTATCTATTTTTCATACGATCTACAATGGTGACCCCACACATACTTCTTAACGACCGCATTTCCACTGCATTCACTCTACTTTCATGTTTCTTCTGCCAAACCCAACATTCACTTCCATACATCAGAGTAGGTACTAGCACCCCGTTATGAATGGCGCATTTGCAACTAGATTATGAAAATAATCATCATCATCTCTCTGGGCTTATCCTAAATCTCTACAGACATATGAAAGTATACACTGGTACATACTTAAAAAATGCTATTTTCTATATTTTTCTCCTACTGTCTGTTTGTTCCGGCTAATCTCCGAAACGACTTGACCGATTTCAACTGGACTTTCTTTGGTAGATAGTTAATGTTACAAGGAGTAACTTAGGCTTACTTTAATTTTAAAAAAACATCATAAAAACCGCGGGACACAGCTAGTAATATAATAATAATGGTGATAGGGAGATATTATAGTCCACAAGTGTGTGCGCAAACACAGGTGCACTCTTCATTCCCTCACTCCCATAGTCTGGTACATTGTTGGGGTCGGCACTTGATACAACCCGATGTGGCTGACCTGATTTATATACGAAGCGACTGTCATCTAACCTTACCTCCTAACTTTACATATACCAGTGCCTCTATCCTTTCCTTTATTTATTTAAAAAGTGCCTCTATCACGATTGCCACCGTTTTCCTAATCTATACTAGCTTCCCCAATATTTCCTGCGAATATTTCTTTGAAAAATTGTGCAGCGTCTCCCAGCGGTGACATGAAGAACTAAAATATCTCATACAAATATTCAGGGGCGTGCATTAGATTCTCAGAGTGGTACAAACAATAAGTAGGGTAGGTAGGTTAAGTATATACCAATGTGACGCGTAGGTACATAAGTTTTTGTACAGACACAGACACACGACACGAGTGTATTAACTCATCACAAATGGTAAGCACTGCTTATCTGTTTACATTCAAATTCAAATTCAAAAGTATCTTTATTCGATTAGACTTTTTACAAAGTACTTTCAAATCGTCAGAAAGACACGTTTACATAGGATTATACATGCTACCGCCAGATTCGGTTGCTTTTACTGAGAAGAACCTGGCAAGAAACTTAGTAATTACTCTTTTAAAAGAGTAATTTTAAGCTTTGAGTAATACAATATTAATCATAAAAAATATATATAAGCCCATGGACACAGTTCCAGTGCACAAAAGTCGATATAAAAAAATTAAAAACTAAAAATAAGTACTACGAATTATTGTGTAGCTTAAGATGACCAGCCCCCACTAGCAGCACCTGTTCACAAGTATGACGAGAATGCCAGCCATCGCCCTCCTCAACCATTATAGAGGGAAGTGAGCGACCCGTCATCCTGACGCCGCCGCAAGCATTACATGAAATGCCCCTGCAAATGTTGTTGGTAACATTAGCGGGTATAGATTAGAAAAATTGTGCAAAATTAGTATTAAGGGTACAGATAACTACCTAAAATTCTCAACAAAAAATCTTTTAAACAACGGAATCCTTTGAAGAACGGAAAAAGGAAAATGAAAATCGTTTTCATGGCAAGCTTACAAAATGATTTTGACCAAAACATGAGCTGTCAGTGATATCTATCATCGTGTAAAGCGTAGTACACACAGATTATAAATACTTAACCGACCGTGAGTCATGACGCGACGGTATAGTGACTAACGCAGTTAAATTATCCTCCAGTAGGGTGACCAGCTGGTTCATAATTGAACGAACTTCACGTTGACACTTTTATGGTTAATCGTTCATTGTCATGAAATTTCTTATCTATATCAGATAAATAAAATGTAAGTGTCTGTTTGTAATTCCAAAGTAACAACTTTTAACTAACATTTTTTTTTTAAATATTTCTCTCTCTGTCTGTCTGTCTGTCTGTTTGTTCCGGGTAATCTCCAAAACGGCTGGACCGATATTAACAAGACTTTCATTGGCGGATAGCTAATTTTACAAGGAGTAACTTAGGCTAATTTTATTTAAAAATAATAAGTAATATTCTGCGGGTCCACCTATGAAATTAAGTCTGCGCGGGCGAAACCGCAGGGTACAGCTAGTGTTTACGAATAACTGCTGGATATTTGATAGAACTTTATTTAAATACTTTAGCATAGTTCTCGTTCCCGTAGGATAGCGGGGATAAACTATAGCCTATGTTACTCTCTGATGATGTAGCTATCTATGACTGAAAGAATTTTTCTAATCAGTCTAGTAGTTTAAGAGCCTATTCAGTACAAATATACTTACATAAAAATCTTTCCGCTTTATAATGTTAATATAGATATATTTTTCTTTATATGAAGTCAAAATGCTAATTATATTAAGTTGAGAGAAAAGCCTTAGTTGCTCTTTGATTTGTTTTCAGTTCAGCCGTTTCAGAGACAAGTTGGAAAAAACACATATTGTAAAAAGCTGTCAATTTAAAATTACAGACAGACACCAATTAAATTTATCTGTATTGATATTTTGAGGCAAGAACCTTATATAATTTAAAAACTTAAAGATATTGTCCCATTAAACAATCGACGCGTGGTATCCCCCTCGTTAGACGTCTATTTTAGAGTTTAAACACAGTGCACGTGTCCTAATGATTCGCTCTGAAGTTCACATTAACGTGTTTATATTATTTGTACTCATCATTCTGGGATTCGAACTTGCGTCGCTTGCGTAGCAGGCGACTGCTCAAATCTCACGGCCAACACGGCTCTATCATCATCATCATCACCCTCCTGACCTTTTCCCATGTTAATTGGGGGTCGAAGCAATGTGTTCTTCTCTTTCATTTCTCTCTATCAGCCGTCATATCTGTTTTCACTCCTATTTTAGCCATATCATCTTTAGCCAACACGGCTCTATATAAGAGGTCATTTTCAGAATTTGACTAAGTTGCGTATAGTGAACAAGCGCTTATTTTCAGACATCCATAATATTATTACCAACACCTCCAAAGCTTTTGTTTTGGTATACAAATGCATATCATGTTATCCATACATATATACATACATGATGGGGGATGATACATGGGGTGGCAGAGGTGTTGTAATCACAACACCCACTTTTCACCGAAGATAATGAAGTGCCAACGTGACAGATGGTGAGTCCACCGCCGTCTCAGACACTATTCATACGTCTTTGGATTACTTCACAGACATATGCAGGTATCCTCACGATGTTTTCCATGTGGTGGCCTTGGGGATTGCGCAAGCGACACATGTTCGAATCCCAGCGGGGCCTGTACCAATGAGTTTTTTCTAAATACTTATGTACAGTGATATTCACACATGTGCTTTACGGTGAAGGAAAACATCGTGAGGATACCTGCATATTTTTTGATATCATTGCAATAAGAGCTCATGGTTGGGCCCCTGTGCTACTGTTTGCCCTTGTTTTACTATGGCTATGACGTGTCCGACCGATGCACTTTGATACAACTGTGCAAATATTGACCGCAATCGCTTTGTCTTGATGTTCGTTGCACCATATTTCATTAGTAAAATTAAGGGACGTGTGATAACGGAATCAGTGAGTCCATTTCTTGCCAACCGTAAGTGAACAACACTTATATAATAACTATAAATCTAATTTATTTTATTTTTTGATATATTTTAAATCTATACATTGATATACAGATAAATAAAATTGAAGTGCCTGTTTTTAATTCCAAAATAACAGCTTATAATAATCATTTATTTTGTCTGTCTGTCTGTTAGTTCCGGTTTATCTCCGGCAGGTCCAGTTAATCACCATCATCCTCCTGCCCTTATCCCATGTTATCTGTGGTCGGCGCAATGTGTTCTTCTCTTCCATTTCTCTCTACCAGCCGTCATATCAGTATTCACATCCATTCTAGCCATATTATCCAATACTGTATGGATTATATATAAATAAAACTGAAGTGTCTATTTGTCATTCCAAATTAGCAGCGTTTCACTAAATGCACATGAAAGTATATACCACATAAAAAAACCTATTTAATATTTCTATCTGTCTGTTTGTTTCGACTAATCTCTAAAACGGCTGGACCAATCAAAACATTACAGGGATTAACACGAGCAGATAGATAATGTTGCAAAAAAAAAAAATTTTATACGAAGCGACTGCCATCTGACCTTCGCAACCCCTTTAACGAGGAAAATCTGTGATCTGGGTTAAACCAGTTGTCGGACTATTTTAGGCCTCCGACCGACCTGTAACGACTGCCAAAGATGATAAATTGGCAACAGGGACCGACGGCTTTACGTGCTCTCCGAGGCACGGAGGGAACTCGTGCGGTCACCCATCCAATAACTGGCTCGGCTTAGGGGAGCTCCTCAGAAAATGAAGTCTACGCTATAATAAAATATTACATATTGTAAGATTTTTTTGCTATCCGTGCCCAGGTCAGGAAGTCAGAACGGTGGATGTCCTCATATTAGTTCAGGTGTACTGACTCATTGATACATGTTATTGAGCCCTTCAGAACAAAGAGCTTTATGCTAACGCCTTTTAAGTTAATTAGTGCATGGCGAAATGAGGTTAATTTCCCACTTATGCGTTTATGTTGCTAAATAAATATTCATATTGGAGACACAATTTTCTTTGTTAAGACACTGTCTTTGTCTTGATAATGTTGTCATAATATCATCAAATATTATAAAATGGATCTTTTAACACAGTCAACGGATTTTAATGCAGCAATAGATCAAGTGATTCAAGAAGAAGGTCATCAATTTATCTGCTACGTAGTACCCGTCCAAAGCCTAATATTAAAAATTTGTAAGACTTGCGGACGTCACGCGATTTAACCAGCGTAGTTCCCGTTCGTGAGGGAGTACATGAATAAAATATAGCCTATATTTATCGCTGATAATGTAGCTATCCGTTACTGAAATAATTTTTTTATCCGTCTAATACGTTTCGTTACAAACATACATGTGTTGATACTTTTTCGGAGGAAGGTTGTGGTTGAATTTCAAAGGCAGCGGATCAACATCTTGAGCCTTGAGGCGAGTGGGCGCCTGATAATGAAAAGTAATAGAATCTAATCAGGTATCTAGGAACGCGGTCCCAGTTAGCGTCCCAGTTAACTTGCAAAAATAGCAAAAATATGCTCACGCCATCCCAGAAGATCCCAGAAGGGTCCCCGAAGGGCAGAGGTATTGTAACAACAACACCCACATTTCACCGAATATGATTAAGTGCCAACGTGACAGAGGGTGAGTCCATCGCCGTCTCAGGCACTATACATACGTCTTTGAATTACTTCTCAGAAATATGCAGGTTTCTTCACGATATTTTCCTTCACCGTAAAGCGCATGGTGTGTAATCACAGCACTCAAGTTTTTTAACTTGGATGCGTCGCTTGCATAGCAGGCGACTGCTCAAACCCCGAGGCAACCACGGCTCTTTCAAACCGTGCTTTTAGGTACAAACTTGTGCGTATAAATCTACTTTGGTTAGTTATACGTATGAATCTACGGCTTATTCCCAGAAATCCACAGACTTTCAATTCCTTGGATGTCGTGAAAGTCATGTGGTGGTAATAAGATCACGGGTGTCTGGGAATAAGCCGAATCCACTTTGGTCACGTTAATACATCTTAAACTCTTAAAAATAACAATACTCAAGTAAAAATTCGCCAGTTATTTAAATTCGCCGCAAGCGTCATAAACATCTTAACGTACATGTTGTAAATCAGGCAAAAAGTATAACGCGTTTGATCTTCACCCGAGTTGATGTATTGTCATATCTGTGTGGTTATTTTGAAGAATAATGTATTAAGTGAATGAGGAACTTAATCCTGTTATATTTAGATTTTTTTATATTAATCTCTTTCCGTTTGTTATAAAAAGTGAGTTACGATGTACTGTAAATATTGTTGCATGTATTTTTGTGTGACATATTCAGGGTTAATATGTCACACAAGAACATAAGTTTTAGAAAAACTCATTGGACATACATATGCTCACGCCTGTATTCCCCGAAGGTGTAGGCAGAAGTGTTGTTATCACAACACCCACTTTTCACCGAATTTGATTAAGTGCCAACGTGACAGATGGTGAAGTCTATCGCCGTCAGGCACTATACACACGTCTTTGAATTATTTCTCAGAAATATCCAGGTTTCCTCACGATGTTTTCCTTCACCGTAAAGCACGTGGTGTGAAATCATTGTACATAAGTTTTTAGAAAAATAATTGCTACAGGCCCCGCTGGGATTCGAACTGGCGTCGCTTGCGTAGCAGGCGACTGCTCAAACCCCAAGGCCACCACGAAATTATAAAATATAGCTTATAAAACCATCATATCAACATAATAATGATTCGGGCCCAAACAGCGGTCCCTAAAAAATACTTGACCTGAATCTTCAAGTATTTTCCTGCGCTTAACACATTCAACTACCCGTGAAATTAAACTGGGATTTTCGAAGAAACAAATTCTATATACGCTAGTCTGATTTCCGAGAAAACGTTATTAGGTATTTTATTTTAAATGATCATAATTGATTCAAACCGCAAACGGGCACCGAACGAGAACTTTAATTATACCTTACTGATTTTGATTCAAAACACAAAATTGCTTTTACACGGTTTTTATACATAATACTTGTTGTTTAAAAGTGATACGTAAATCTATATCTATACGGATGAATATAATTGTTGTGTCTTTTTGTAATTCCAAATTAATAGCTCTCACTAAGGCCTAGAGAAAGTAAAAATCTCTCGCGCTTGCGCTAGTGCCTGAGACGGCGATGGACTCAATCTCTGTCACGTTGGCACTTAATAATATCCGGTGAAATATTGGTGTTTACCCCTTCTGTTTACCTCTGCTTACCCCTTCGGGGACCCTTTTGGGCGTGAGCACATTATATTTTACATTTTGCCTTGATGGCCCAGTGTTTTCAGTAGCCATAGGCTTAACGTGCTCTCCAAGGAACGGAGGGAACTCGGACGGTCACCCATTAAACCTGCCTTGAGATTGGGGTTGCTTAACGTCGCTGAGCAACTGTGCCACGAGCTCCATTCATTTGAGATAACTTAAGTTTTGAATTCAAAATATCGTTGTCGTTATGATTTCAAAATAAGTAGCAATACGATGATGCGACTTTTAAACCATCATGATTAACCCACAACATTAAATAAGACCCTTAACACAGGATCACTCAATATATTGGGAGATAATCTAATTTGCCCATAAATACCCTTCCCTCCAACGTGGTAAATATTTATTAAATAATTTTGCATTAGCCCCGAGCCTTAGTTCGCGGTACAGTACGCGTAATCCGCTTATGTCGGTGGTATAACGGGCAAAGATTCACTATGTTGTAGAAGGGAAACTGCGTACATATTGCCTAGTTCCCATGCTATAAAATTTGCAAAGGCGAGGACTTATAGCTATCTAACCAGGAAATCATTTTTCATATCAGACTAGTGGTTCATGGAGATTAGCACGTCAAAGCAAACAAACAAATCCTTCTTTTTCATATGTTCGTATAGATAACGGTATGAAAGCATGAATTTAAGCTAAGACTCGCTCTGCTGCGGCTGGAATCTTGGCCGTGGTGGTTGGGGATAGACGCGTTTTCTGTTTAGCTCCGCTACACACTTTGTCCAACCATCGGATCTCAAGTGGCAGGCACTGGTATCACATACATACATATGCTCACGCCTGTATCCCATGGAGGTAGGCAGAGACCACCGTTTGCCACATGCTACGATCTTTACATACTTCTTTCGCTTCATCCACATTCATGCATCTCTTCGGTTACGAGTGCTCCGAATTTGACATTTCTGCACTGGTATCCCACCTACTAATATTTATGCTCGAATATAATATGTTGAAAATAATCAGCTGAACCTCTCTGCAGTTAATTGTTCTATGCCATAGGGTTTACCAACATTGTGCACAAGTTTCGTGTTGATGTACTTATGGTAAGCGCACACCCATGTACTATCCTAATGAAAACTTTGACATACGCTCCGCTTCAAATACTAATTTGCTTCCCAATAATACTTAGACTAGTATGGGAATTAGATTACTTAAATTTAAATCAAACTACTATCCTAGTAATATCATAAAATCGAAATTTTCTAAGAATGTATGTATGTGTGTATGGATGTATGTTTGTTGCAAAACTAATTTTGAATGGATTTTAATGAAACTTTACAATTATATAGCTTATATATCAGAATACCACATAGGCTATAGCTAAGAAATACATTTTCATTCAAAATATCTTTATTCGATTAGACTTTTTACAAAGTACTTTCAAATCGTCAAAAAGAGATGACATTAAGTAGTAAAATTTTACGCGGGCATAACCGCGGGAGTAACGAAGAAAAAAAAGGTTCCTTTATTGTTATTTTTAAAATAGCTAGCTGTGTCCCACGGCTTAGCCCGCGTAGAGTTAATTTCATAGATGACCCGCTGATATAGTTATGTAGACGGCTTATTCTCAGACATCCGTGATTTTATTCCGGCTCCGGCTTTTGTTTTGGTATATAAATGAATTCTCACCACACCTAAGAAATTTAATTGTTGTGGAGGTCACGGTAATTAATGTATGAAAATTTCATCATCATCTCCCTGGCCTTATCGCATACATTGTTGGGGTCGGCACTTGATTCAACCCGATGTGGCTGATCACCTGATTTTTCCACCCATCCAATTACCATGAGCTCCTCCTACGTATGTACATGAGCTAATGTATGAAAATTTATTTTTCAAAATCTACGAGCTGTAGATATTTGGGAATAAGCTTTTTAAATGTATTTGTTCCACCAACCGAAGTCTACACCCTGTAGGTATATTATTATAATGAAAAATGTGAAAAATATAACGCTTTGAGATGAGAGCCGTTTGCTTCTTAACTGGTGAAAAATACCTTAAAATAAACGTGATGCGAACTTTTATAATAGCATTAAATAAATCGATTAATGAATCGTCTAACTCGTAAGGCGATTAGTCGAGTCGGGACAAGTAGGATATACATAATTTGTTTAGTTTACGAAGAGGTAGCGTGGACACTAATCCTATTGGAATAAAGAATGGACTGAAAATAGCATTTCTTTAAAGAATTAAAATTAATTTCAGTTAATGTTTTGTTCACACCACGTGCTTTACGGTGAAGGAAAACATCATGAGGAAACCTGCATATGTCTGAGAAGTAATTCATAGACGTATGTATAGTGTCTGAGACGGCGATGGACTCACCATCTGTCACGTTGGCACTTAATCATCTTCGGTGAAAAGTGGGTGTTGTTATTACAACACCTCTACCTACCCCTTCGGGGAATACAAGCGTGAGCATATGTATGTTAATGTTTTTTATCTGCGAAAATATCTAATTCTCTTTCTTAGATATTTTGTTGCGCTAAGTAAAACATGTCGCTTATCGAAAACCTATTTTAGATATCTTCTATACCTTTCAATGCATGCACTACCGCCTTTATAACCTGAAGTGGTAGGCAGAGGCATTGCCTGCCACGCAATCGACGCAAGGCCCTGAGTATCTCTAAGAAACTTGCGTGCAGTGAATTCACACCACGTGATTTACGGTGAACGAAAACATCATGAAGAAACCTGCATATGTCACAGAAGTAATTCAAAGGCGTATGTATAGTGTCTGAGACGGCGATGGACTCACCATCTGTCACGTTGGCACTTAATCATCTTCGGTGAAAATTGCTACCCTACCCCTTCGGGGAAATACAGGCGTGAGCATATGTATGTATGTACTATTTCAGAACTTTAGTACCTGTATAATATAAGTGCTGTATGAAACTTTCCGATTTCTAAAGGCTTTATTGTGAATGAAAACATCGTGAGAAAACTTCCATATGTCTGAGAGAAATTCAAAGATGTAAGTATATTATAGTTTCTTCGAGACGTCGTCTAATTAATTATCTAATTAGCTTTGGTGGAAAGTGGGTGTAGTCACACCGGGCTTACCAGTTCATAGACCTTTAAGGTGGAATTTTGTAATTGCTTTCCATTAAATTGCTTGAAACTATCACGGATAAATTACGGACGAGTCTGTTTGGGATTCCAAAATAACAATCTTTCACTATGTATATGAGTGTAAGTACGTACGAAACCTATATATTTCTTATTAAATCTTTCTTTTCGCTTGTCTGTCTGTTTGTTCCGGCTGGACGGATTTTAAAGGGACTCACTGACAGATAGCTGATATTACAAGGAGTATCATTAGCTGCATTTATTTAAAAAAATAATGATTGCTCCACGAAATAAGTCTTTGTAGGCGAAGCCTCAGGAAATATATAGTTGATAAACACGTTCAATATTTTTTTTTTTTTTCATCGCGCACCCCACGAGGCACAGCGTCGGCTCATACATGATGCATTTTCTAATTGCCTCCCCGAAGCGAGGTGTGGATCGTGACACACGGGGTAGTTCAAATAATTAATTATTATTTGAACTGTATTCAACGCACAGAAATGTTTGTTTTTATACTAGGTGTTACTTATTCTGTGGTTGTCAGACGGTGGCATTCTCTCATTATTTTTTATGTTAAATAAACACATACTAACGCGTGTATTCCCCGAAGTGGTAGACAGTAGTGTACTTACAGTGCACACACATTTTGCCAGTTATGTCTTAGTCCTGTGTATTAAGGGCGAGCCTATTACCATTAACAGGGAACTAATCCAGACTTTCCACAACAGTACCTCCACTAAACTAACGAGGCAATTTTTTGCATTATTCAGAGTTATGTATCTTAGAGCCTATAAGAGCCGTGGTGGCCTCGGGGTTTGAGAAATCCCAGCGGGGCCTGTACCAATGAGTTTTCTAAAAACTTATGTGTAGTGATTTCACACCACGTGCTTAACGGTGAAGTTAAACATTGTGAGGAAACCTGCATATGTCTGAGGAGAAATTCAAAGTGAAAAAGTAGGTAAAATCCCCTATGATACAATCCCCTGCATACTTACGTCGGTACCAGAAATCATATTTAAATCCACACATCGATACAAATTTTCAAATTATCATTAGTAGAAAGATTGCGTTAAAAATGTCCCAATACACCATTAAAATACCGTTACACAAATACTTCGCTATCTTAAGAAATATTCGTCTCCCGCAATAATTTAACGAGATTGTCTCTGCACGAAATAAGCTTGAATGGTTTCGATTCAAAAGAGAAAATAAAGCGAACGAGTGACAAAAAATTACGAAGCGGAAGCGCATAGAACGAGTTCAAAGAAAACGCCTGGAGGGAAGCCGATCTTTGTTAGATCACAAGTGTACTTAGCGTAAACGCCTACCAGAATATAATAGCTATCGGAGCGAATCAATACTTGTTGCTCAATTTATTTTGCAGGCGCTATAATCGGTCTAGGAAAAAATCTTATGGGATAAATATCAATGAGTACATGTAAAATAGTTTCAGACAAAAGGGCGATATTAAAATCAAATACAGAATAAAAAATATTACATACCGATATAAAGCTTCTTTAGATAAGAAAATATTTTTTTTAGACCAACGGTAGTACTTTTCGTAGAATATAAACAAACTAGCGGACGTCACGCGGTTTCACCCACGTAGTTCCCGTTCCCGTGGGAGTACGGGGATAAAATAAAGCCTATGTTCCTCGCTGATGATGTAGCATTTTTGACATCGGCACACAAATTGAGTTTATTGATTACAAATATACACACAAACATTCAAATATTTCCTCTTTATAATAGTAGTGTATATGTATAAAAAAATTATAGGTAAACACAGCTTGCTAGTACTTAAATGACGTGAATAGTAATAACTAGCTGTGCCCCCCGGGTTCACCAACGTAGACATATTATATTATAGGATTTTTTTTTGGAACCTTAATTTTAAAAAAGTAGCCTTAGTTACTCCTTGTAACATCAGCTACCTGTCGGTGAAAATTGCGTTAAAATCAGATTACCCGGAACAAAAAGCAGTCAGATAGACAGACATAGAAAAATTAAAATAAATGGTTTTTAATCTTATTCATCTTTCAGTCTGTGCTGTGTATAATTTCACATGCAGTTAGTGAATAGCTGTTATTTTTTAACCTGTCTACTGTATACCTACATGTATAGTTTTAATAGAGAAAACACACTAAGGAACCTAGAGAGCCGTGGTGCCCTTGAAGTTTGAGCAGTCACCTGCTACGCAAGCGACGTAAGTTCGAATCCCAGCGCGGTCTGTACCAATGATTTTTCTAAAGAATTATGTACAGTGATTTCACACCACGTGCTTTACGGTGAAGAAAAACATCGTGAGGAAACCTACATATTTCTAAGAAGTAATTCAATGACGTATGTAAAGTGTCTGAAACGGCGATGGACTCACTATCTGTCACGTTGGCACTTAATCATCTTCGGTGAAAAGTGGGTGTTGTGATTACAACACCTCTGCCTCCCATTCGGGGAACCTATAATGACACGAACATAGATATAAAACTATAGTTTATCTACCCTCAAACACCCTTAATTCAAAAATCTCCCTATTTAACCGTCAGCAAATAAGAGTAATCGATCTCAAGGCTCAAATTGCTGCATACAAAAGAAGCCGACGATGCAAATCAAATAAATCAAGTCAAAAACGGGCAGTAATTTGAAAAACGTAGCTAAGTTAGATTGCGAATAGTGTACTGTCAGCAAATATATACGTCTTGCCAGCTAGTCGCCGCTTCGTGGATTTGCCTGGGCGTTGGCGTGGCGACGATCTCTCTGTACTGTTGACAAAAAAAGATGGTAATTAGAACAGTTTATTAAATATAAATATAAGTCATAACATAAGCATTGAAGTAAATAAATAACGTATCAGGAAAAGATTAAAATTCTTCATTTATTTTTATTTTATTTTATTTTATTTATTAGGGGTAAAAAACCGATATACAATAACTAATTGGTAGATTATTCTAGAATTTAAAGTTTACTTATTATATACCCAACACCATTACCCACGAATTATAATATAGGCAAGTACAGTGGTTTGCTGCTATTATCGTAAACTTATGTAGTAAATTATTTATATTATGTGTGACTTTGATACATAATTATGAAGGCAGTAAGTGTGAATACCCTTAATACATGAAAATCTAATCTAATAGTTGTGGGTGTGTATTGATATCTGCATAGCAACATTCATAGCAACCAAACAAGAAAATATAAGCAATATAGGGCAAAAATTTTAAAGTTGTCGAAACCCAATAACTACCCTCTCTCTGCATATTATATTCATTATGAATTGACATTGAGATTTGGAATGTCTAAATCTATACTAATATTATAAAAAGGAAAGGTTTGTATGTAAGTATGTTTGTAACGAATTGGATCAAAAGTAATAGACCGAGTTAAAAAAATATTTCATCATTAGAATGCTACATTAACACTGATTAATATAGACTATATTTTATCCCCGTACTCCCACGGGAACGGGAACTACGCGGGTGAAACCGCGTGACGTCCGCTATCTCTAATATATAGGTAAGATAAATACCAATTTGATAATTACTATGATCAATTAATTATAGCAATATAATTTGACAGCTAAGAGATAAATCAATAAAAATTGCACTTTCCTTATCCTGCCAACGCTACAAAGATCTCACGGGAGCCAGATCTCTTTCGACCAGGAAATTGAGTGAATGTTTTCCAATTTAATCGCATCTGGTCTGATACTTCGCAAGTCTGCTACGTGGTCTCATTGGTACCTTGGAACTGGTACTTGTCTATGTGAAATATGCTGATATAGATACAGGGGACCAACTATGATCATTCATCAGCACGTAATTAGAACTTCTTAAATTCAAACTCAAAAGTATCTTTATTCGAATAGACTTTTAACAATGAACTGTTTAACAATGTCAGCCGTGGTGGCCTCGGGGTTTGAGCAGTCGCCTGCTATGCAAGCGACGCAAGTTCGAATCCCAGCGGGGCCTGTACCAATGAGTTTTTCTAAAAAACTTATGTACAGTGATTTCACACCACGTGCTTTACGGTGAAGGAAAACATCGTGAGCAAACCTGCATATTTCTGAGAAGTAATTCAAAGACGTATGTATAGTGCCTGAGACGGCGATAGACTCACCACACTCACCTCACAATCTGTCACGTTGGCAGTTAATCAAATTCGGTGAAAAGTGGGTGTTGTGACTACAGCACCTCTGCCTACCCCTTCGGGGAATACAGGCGTGAGCATATGTACTGTTCAAATCGTCAGAATGACATAATTATACAGGATTATACATGATACTCGGAAGGTTGTTTTTGTCTGAGAAGAACTTGACAAGAAACTCAGTAATGACTCTTTTCAAAAAATGTTACAATACGTAAGAAAGGTAAGCCGATGGGCACAGTTCCAATACACAAAATATGTCGATAAAATTAACATAAAGTAAAAGTCTAGTAGTTCTACTCATATCTAAATGTGTGGCTTGAGATGACCAGAAACAGCACTGGCTAGGCACTTACAATTGGCGTATATTTGTGACGTTTATTCTCTTGGTGGTTCATTTATGTAACCATAGATTTATTAAATAACGCTATTTTATGCTTGTGTTTACTTAAAAAATATTTTTTTGGTGAGATTTTTTTTGACCATTTCTATGAGTGAAACCTAGCTAGATCGATTTCATCATCATCATCTCCCTGGCCTTATCCCATACACTGTTGAGGTCGACACTTGATTCAACCCGATGTGACTGATCACTTGATTTTTATACGAAGCGACTGCCATCTGACCTTCGCAACCCCTTTAACGAGGAAAATCTGTGATCTGGGTTAAACCAGTTGTCAGACTATTTTAGGCCTCCGACTGACCTGAAACGACTGCCGAAAATGATTAATTGGCAAAAGGGACCGACGGCTTAACGTGCTCTCCGAGGTACGGAGGGTACTCGGGCGGTCACCCATCCAATTACTGGCTAGGGGTAGGGTTGCTTAACTTCGCTGATCGAATGATATGCGCAATAGCAACTGTGCCACGAGCTCCTCCCAGAGCTAGATCGATTTATCACTCCCGAAACGCCCTGCATATGAAATATCATGAAAATCGTTGGAACCTTTTCCGAGATTCAGATTATACTCAAATTAGATTATCACCTCTATAATCTTAGATGAATCGAAAAGTTTACGGAAAAGAGCACTCTATTATAGGGTCTACTTAGGGGTGGTTTAAGCTCGAATCTCGTCTCGTTAGAACCAGTCAACGTAGAACTTTGCATAATAAATCGTTGAAGTAAAAATATCCATTAAAATTGTATACTGGCCACACAGTCCCTTTGAGACCCTTATAAAGCTATCAACATCCTTTTACTGCCCTTTGACCACCTGAGCCCATGACTTGGATTTATTGCGAATGAGTGGACAGCCCTAAACCTTTCCAATTTTGCGCTCAATTGACAACTTAGGAAATTTCAATTAGTTTTGAGTATACTAGACGTACTATTGATATATATTTGTGTATTAGATCTGTGTCCATGGACATAAATATATATCTATACATCTATACAGGTAAATAAAATTGAAGTGTCTGTTTGTAACCGCAACACCTTTTGACTAAATAAATATTATGAAAGTATACACGGTACTTACATAGAAAAAACAGTTTTCAAAAAAATATCTTTCTGTCCGTCCGTCTGTCTCTCTGTTCGCCGTTTCAGAGATCTGCCGAAACAAACAAACAGACTGAGAAAAAATTTATAAAATAGTTTTTTTATTTATATAGGTCCGTTTTATACTTTCAACCACGTTTAGTGAACACCTGTTAATTTGGAATTACAAATAGACGCTTCAATTTTATTTATCTGTGTATAAATTAATTTAAAACATGCTTCTATATTATGAGTACCTACTTAAACAATTATTTTACTTCTACAAAGAATTCAATTTAAAATTCAATAATATTAAGACGTGGAGCCAGTAAAACTACCTTATCCGGCAAGTTATGTGCGCGTGCGTCCATAAATTGCCACCGCGATGATTTAACTACTGCTACCGACGGCACCTGCATTTTTATACATTTCACACATTCCCAGAGAGTGCACGCTTCATAACTTTAATATCTGGCTGACCGAGCTGTGTTCGGGTTCTACTTCACAAAAAAAAAGAAAAAAAATCCGGTGAACGTCAGTCTCCAACCGGGGTACTCTAGTTTCGTTATGGCCCCGTAAACTGGAAGCCTTTGAGCTACCATAACTTGACAGATATCGGCGAAATTTGCTGTCGTATTGTAATGATATTTTATGAGTTATTCAGTGCCTGAAAATTTGGTCAAAACGATGTTCTCCATAATTGAAACCTAGCTAGTTTGTATGAAACTTTGTCAATTTTAAACCGATATATTATATAAAACTAAATCTACGCGGGTGAAACCGCGGAGCACAGCTAGTAGTAAACAAATATTCAGTAACGCACAAAGTACCTACAACATTTTCCTCACTTGACTATAAGGTAACACGTTAGCGGCAGTCTAGCCGATCGCATAATATAACTAAAAGTAACGCTATGATATCGAATCTGAATAAGTCGCCGGTCTCCCGAGCTTCTGATTTGCATACTGAGGTTTGTTTTCGACCGACTTCTATAAAATAGCTTGGTTACGACTAGGAAGCTCAAAATATTATTATGTAGAGGATTTCAAGATTTAAGATTCAATCTATCAACCCCCTTATGGTTGGTGGTATGTATGTATGTTTGTAACGAATTGGCTCTAAAGGTACTGGACCGATTTTAAAAATGTTTTCATCATTTGAATGATATGTTATCACTGATTAATATAGGCTATATTTTATCTCCGTACTCCCACGGAAACGGGAACTACGCGGGTGAAACCGCGTGACGTCCTCTAGTCAGCTAGCCTTTTTGGAGATTAGCTGGAACAAAAAGGCGGAGAAAAAGTTTGAAAATGGTTTTTCGAATCAGTACCGTTTTATATTACGAATTTTATTAGATTTTGGGGATATGTTTAGGATATAATAATTCCACTTATAAACTTAATATTTTAACAAAACAAATCGGCCGCTGGTGTGGGATGCCACGTGTGTCGATACGTTGGCTCCGTCCCATCTCCCCGGCACTGCTGTGGCGGCCGGTGCTGCTGCTGCTCAGCAGGAGTGCCTCAAGCGCCGGAAATATGCTTGCATTGGTCAAGGATACATATTTTCTGCGTTTGCGGTTGAAACTCTGGGACCTTGGGGTCCAGATGCTCATCAACTTTTCAAAGAGGTTGCACGTCGTCTGGTAGAAGCTTCTCGTGACAAGCGGGCTGGGGCTTTTCTCGCTCAGAGAATCAGCATTGCTATTCAACGTGGCAATGCTGCCAGCCTTCTTGGCACGATCCCGAGAGACACCGATTTGGGCCAAGTTTTCTACTTGTAATTAGTTTTTAGTTACTTATTTATTATTAATAAATGTATTTACAAAACAAAACTATCTTTACTAACTACCTCGGACATGGGGTAATTGTGCATTTACACTGTCTCAAATTCGGTGGCCATAATTTGTCACTAACTCCCGGCTTTGTCCAAAAGCACTAAATTTTAGTTACACCGAAATGAACAAGTATTCTTAATTAACCGAAAACAAATCTTCAGGAGCAATAAAGTACATTCATTAAACAATTTTAATTTGCAGTTATTCATCTTTCCAATTCGCGGGATTAGCTTTAAGTCATAAGCTACAGCGATTAGACCTGTGGGAGAGCGGGTGATGATCATCCCCAGCAAAGGGAATCTTCCAGCCAGGCGTGTGTCATGCCTGGGGAACCGGGGCTCCAACTGACTGCTTAGATCGAGTTTTCTTAAAATCCCCGTTGGGTTGAAGTAAACGTGCCAACCGAGAGCCGACAGAGGGCGCAGTTTCGATCCTACTTAAATCTGCGTTTACGTCAACGCGATGATTTGTGACGGCGACAGTGAAAAACTCGCATGTCCTCTGTACTAGTTGTAAACTTGTATATACACTGCAATGCGCTCGAAGATTCTCATTGCGCGATTTAGTTTTTCGTGTATTTGTACACACAAATGCGTTGTTAACGTGTAGCGCCATCTATGTAGCGAGTGGAGAAACGCTGCTGTAAACCTATTGCATGCTTTATATCACCGAATATTCTGATATGAGTAGTGAAATACTTGCTGAAAATGATTAAGTGCCAACGTGATAGAGGGTCTCAGGCACTATAAATGTGTTTGAATTACTCTCAGACAAGACTTCAATGTTTCCTTCACCGTAAAGCACGTGGTGTAAAATCACTGCATATAAGTATTTAGAAAAACTCATTGGTACAAGCCCCGCTGGGATTCGAACTTGCATCTCTTGCGTAGCAGGCGACTGCTCAAACCCCGAGGCCACCACGGCTCTCTGTCGTTAACTTGTACCAAACCCGCACAGTGCTTTGAGTTACATCATTGGAATATTAATTTTTGCCCTGGGAAGCGTTTCGTGATGAATTTTATTATCAGCCCCAGTCCCTGCTGAATCCAAATTGGGGCATTACAACAAATTGATAACACACTCGGAGGGAGCGATCATTTTTGTTCGTTGCAAGCTTTTCGGTGATTTAGTGTGGGCACGTTTTAATTAAAATGGCGGGATTCTTGGACGTTCCTCAAGATTCCTTTGAAGAAACGGATAAATAATAATTTATGGTAAGTTCGGGCTTATGCAACATTTTTTATTATTTTGTGCTTTCAATTTGAACTTTGTGTCTATGTCTATTAGATTTCATTTTGGTTTTACACGTTATTAAAGCTATCGGTCTGTATATTAAGCACGTGTTTGCCATCAGCACCTCTATCACTAGTTTGCCACCGTTTTCGTAATCTATACTCGCTAGCGTCTCCGCCGAATATTAGTATGAGAAATTGTGCAGCGACTCCCAGCGGTGACGTGAAGAACTAATATATCTCATACAAGTATTGTAAGTGACGCTAACGAGTATAGTTTACGAAAACGGTGACAACCTCGTGATAGGGGTACAGATCTCCTTCACTTGAACTATATTTTTGCGGCACTAATAGTAAATTGGTTAATGTATATACCTGACTGACTATGCAATAAAATTAGATATATCTAGAGAGATCTACGTACTGCTTTATCTACTAATTACTCGAAAATCTCATTAAAATCGGTACAGCTGTTACAAAGATCAGCCGGACAAGCAAACGGACAAATTGGTATTTTTATATAAGTACTGTATTTGCATTTAGTGAAAGGTCCTAATTTACAACTGCTTATTTATCTTTATGTATGTGTATTTGATGGGTTTGAAATAAAAATAAATACGAATGATTGAAAGGAATTTTCTTTAATCCGACTTTTTAGTCTTCTAACACACATCTAAAAAAAAATAATCAAAAATATCTGGTTGAACGAGCTGTGCTCGGTTTCGGTGAATTTTCCGGTGAACGTCAGTCTCGAACCGTGGTACTCTAGTTTCGTTATCTCCCCGTAAGCTGGAAGCCTCACCTTTGAGCTAACATAACTTGACAGATGTTGGCAAAATTTGCTGTCGTATTGTAATGATATTTTATGAGTTTTTCAGTGCCTGAAAACGTGGTCAAAACGATATTTTCCATAAAAGAAACCTAGCTAGTTCTATGTTTTTGCCCCTGAAACCCCGTACATGCAAAGTTTCATGAAAATACATTCAAAGTTTCATGAAAATCGTTGGAGCTGTTTCAGATATTCCGATTATATATATATATATATATATATATATATATATATATATATATTTGATTTGATATATATGATTTCAATGTTTCCTTCACCGTAAAGCACGTCGTGTGAAATCACTGTACAAACATTTTTTAGAAATTCTCATTGGTACAGGGCCCGCTGGGATTCGAACTTGCGTCGCTTGCGTAGCAGGTGACTGCTCAAACCTCAAGGCCACCACGGCTCTGATTTCTATACTTCATTTATGTAATAGAATAAATGAAATTCAAGTAAAGTGAGTGTAAAATGAATCGTCATACATAATCTATGAAAGTGAACGGTCCTCAAATCCGATAGGGGGTAGGAAGCGATCTCTCGAGGATTCAATTTCCGTCGGGCTTCCGGCTCTACTTGCCGATCTCTAATAATAAATAAAACTCCCTTTAACTCTATCTATATACACGGCTTTCGATATCTGTAACCCAATATTGGGGTATTTAAGACGGATTCGAAGATTCAAGATTCCTGTTTTTATATTAATACTAAGTGTACCCCGCGGTTTCACCCGCGTAGACTTAGTTTCATGGGTGACCCACAGAACCCTAATGTTTTAAAAGAAATATAATTAGCCTTAGTTACTCTTCTAACATTAGCTATCTGCCGGTGAAAGTTTTACCTGAAACAAACAGACAGACAAAGAAATACATTTTAAGATTAGTTTTTTAGTTTGAGTACTTTATACACTTTCATATACATTTAGTGAAAAGCTGTTATTTCGGATTTACAAACAGACACTTCGTTATATAGTATCAGTATCAGGATATAGTATCCTATGTCCTTCTCTTAGTTCTAAGCTACCTCCACACCAATTTTCAGCTAAATCAATTCAGCCGTTCTTGAGTTATAAATAGTGTAACTAACACGACTTTCTTTTATATATATAAATAGCTAGATTATTAAGAGAAAAGATTTGTTTCTAACAAATTGGCTCAAAAAGTACTGGAACTATATTAAAAATGTTCATTAATATAATAAATATACTATATTCAAACCCCGTACTCCCACGGGCACGGGAACTACGCGGGCGAAAAAATGTCTGAGGTATGTATAATGCCTGAAACGGCGATAGACTCACCATCGGTCGCATTGGCACTTAATCATATTCGGTGAAAAGTGGGTGTTGTTATTACAACACCTCTGCCTACCCCTTCGGGGAATACAGGCGTGAGCATATGTATGTATCATGTTCTTCTCAATATAAGCAATGTTCCGAACCTGGCGGTAGCATGGATAATCCTGTGTAATCGTGTCGTTCTGACGATTTTTTGAATGAAGATATTTTGAATTTAATTGTAAAATATGTTGGATGGATGGATTGTGTGAAAGATAATATGGCTAAAATAGGAGTGAATACAGATACGACGGCTGATAGAGAGAAATGGAAGAGAAGAACACATTGCGCCGACAACAAATAACATGGGATAAGGGCAGGAGGATGATGATGATGATGATGAGCCTAAGTCATTTACCAGTGTTAAATCAACAGCCACCTACAACTATATAATATTACAAGTAAGCACGCTAAGCACATTAGTAACTTAATCCAAAGCTCCAATTATGTACCTAACTGCTCATAATTCAGCTTAATGGTTGCCTAGATAATTGATACGAGCCGTGTGTAGTTATATCGAAGAGTAATTTAATTGTGTATATCTTACACGTAGGTGATTTGAGATATGTATTTGGTAACATTAGTTTACTGGAAATGAGAACTGAGAAAGTGTATGAAGAAATGCATGAATGTGGATGAAACGAAAGAAGTATGTAAGGATCGTAGGATGTGGTAAACGGTGGTCTCTGCCTACCCCCATGGGATACAGGCAAGCATACATATGTATGTATGAGAACGTCGTTAAGAAACGTTTTTAAGTCAATACATTTTATTGTGAGCTGTGCTTTAATTTAATTTAACCTGCGGAGCCCGAATTTGTTTTTTAAATAAATTCTAAGTTACTCCTTGAATCATCAGCTATCTGCCAGTGAAAGTCCCGTTAACATTGGTCAAGCCGTTTTCGATATTAGCCGAAACAAACATACAGAGAGACAGATAAAATATTTAAAAATAGTTTTTTTCAGTACCGTATGCATTTAGTGAAAATCTGTTATTTTGGAATAAATAGTTTCAGTCCTAGTGTGGCTTTGTCTAATAGTTTAAGCTATGTTTTGTTATCTAGATAGACATAATTATCAGAAGAACTCTGCAACTGTTAAGCCACGGAAATGTTTTCCTATTTGCCCTTTTATTTTATTTATTTAATTATTCAATAAAATTAATACAGCCAGAGCCAATTACACTAATTAACATATACCTATCACAATTGGGGTTATAATTTATACACAATTTCAATTTCAATTTATTGCTTTAAAACATATTCTTAATTTAGCACTTACAGGTAGTGAGCGGTAACGCTATAAATTAACAATATGTACCCTGTTGGGCACAAATGGTAAATAAAATATTGAATAATACATAACAATATACTGAAAGGGCAGAATGTATTTACCCTATTATTATGAAAAATTATAACAAATGTAATTCATAAAATAATACCAATAATATCACATTTTTTATTTGATTAAATTTTCACAGTTCTTTTTGATTAACGTTCATTATACTATCAAAGGCATATGCTCAAAGGTATATTACATTAAATTAAATTATTTGACATGAAATTGCATTATAAATGCCAGTGTCGAGTGTAATTTAATTTTTACCGTAACACGGAATAATTACTATGATATAAATTGGACTGTAAGGCTGCGGTTATAGTGATATACGTACGAAACATAACCTCATCCTTTTCTGTAGTCGGCAAGTGGGTCGGTTCTCATTTTTTTAATACCTTAAGCGCAGGATATGTGCTCGCTATTGCTATTCAGGACAAGGAGTTATGATATTCAACCAATTTAAATCAATTAAAAGTGTAGCTATGCCCCGCGGTTTTACCCGCACAGAATTAATTTCATGGGTGACCCTCGGAACTTTAATGTTTATTTAATAAACGTACCCTACGTTACTCCTTGTAACATTAGCTATCTACCAGTGAAAGTCCTATTAAAACCAGCCGTTTCGGGGGTTAGCCGGAACAGACAGACGGAGAAAAAAACTGAAATTGGTTTCATATATGAATACCGTATATATTATACTTTCATATGCATTTAATGAGAAGCTGTTTATTTGGAATTACAAACAGACACTTCAATTTTAATTTCCTTTATAGATATAGATAATTAGGTGTGGTAATTAGGTTTGAGCAGTCGCCTGCTACGCAAGCGACGCAAGTTCGAATTCCAGCGGGGCCTGTACCAATGAGTTTTTCTAAAAAACTTATGTATAGTGAATCCACACCACGTGATTTACGTGAAAGAAAACATCGTGAGGAAACCTGCATATTTCTGAGAAGTAATTCAATGACGTATGTAAAGTGTCTGAGACGGCGATGGACTCACTATCTGTCACGTTGGCACTTAATCATCTTCGGTGAAAAGTGGGTGTTGTGATTACAACACCTCTGCCTACCTCTTCGGGGAATACAGGCGTGAGCATATGTATGTATGTATGTATAATTAGGTGTTCGACAAAATTTGGTTGTCGTTTCTCAGACATTACAGGTCTCCTCACAAGATTTTACTTCACCGTAACTCGTAATGTTACAACTCGCTGTACAATTAGTGAGGTTCTAATCCTCAAATATGTTTATTAAATCTAGGAGGATGTTATGATATCGTTACGGAACTATATAAACTACCATAACCAAAACAAAATTCAATTACACGAGTACGTTTATCAGACGACCCCACACTATCGCAGAAACAGGGCATATTATATTTTGTATACACAATTTGAGTAAAGTAAAATGCAGCCGGCTAATCTAGCCTCGGATTAGATTAGTCGCTTCGCACCCGACACACGTACCGACAAACGAACTAGTCCAAACATGATGGTTCTTACAATGCTGGCCATTCAGTCTAGTATATAATTAAGTTATACTCGCAACACGCCCCGCCTGTCGCTTCAATATCCACTGTGTGGGTGGGGCGCCTCTGATAACGACGAAGAAAATATATATAAGCGGAAACGCTCATCGTAACGTACATACATACATATGCTCACGCCTGTATTCCCCGAAGGGGTAGGCAGAGGTGTTGTAATCACAATACTTTTCACCGAAGATGATTAAGTGCCAACGTGACAGATGGTGAGTCCATCGCCGTCGCAAATTCAATTGATAAATAGATATGTCTTTATAATACATGGCTTCCATAAAGACCTGGAAATTACTCTCAAATATAAGGCCCCAAGTTTCATCCTAACCCAAATTATTTTGTCTTTAATTTTTCCATCGACGCCTCTTAAATGAGCGATGGTGGTAATAGAAGGATTTATATGCACTGCAAGCTGATTCGTGTTTGCAAGATGTTTGTAACAGCGAATCTTCGTGTTATATGTATATACTGTACATAGGTCTCTAATGAATCAAGCAGAGCAAGGTTTTCGATGATACGACCAACTTTTTTTTATTTTTATTTATGTTACGCAAACATATTGAGATCAACAGAAATTACATACACAAGAATACAAACATATTGGAACTCGATACAAATTACAGCTATACTATAAATTATACAGTTTTAAGTCCACGGCGAAGAATTTAAAGTCTGACCACCTGCGGCTATCAACTATAATTTTGTGAACGGTGTGATCACATGTCCGGTATGCGCGAGAACCTTCCAGAAGACGATTGGCTACATAAGCCACATGCAAGTGAACGACCGACGCCGCTATCATCATCATTAAACTATAACGACATCTAACATCAATAATCGCTAAGTCCCAAATCCCATTCGTCGCTATCAATCACACCACAAGTTTAGGCATTTGCAATGCTTGTTAATGTTAATAGGGAATCTGAATTCAACCGGCGATCGCTTTCCGGCTTACTGAATATCCATTCGAAGCGCATTACTGCATATAATGCATCTGTAATAATTATTATTGTATATATAATATGGCGACGTGTCTTACGTGACAAATTCTAGGACTTAAGGGGTTTCGTAAGGCTTTGAAATTAACACCCCGACGTGGTTTTCCCATGCGACTACAGCGTTCCTTTATAGAGGAAAGTATGAGATGAGATTTACAGAATCGACAACGGACACGGCATTGTGAACGACCGTAAGCTGCGGTAACCACTTACCATCAGGTGAACCATATACTAGCTTACCACGTTACTCGTGTATAAAATGCGTAGACGTTTCTATGTTCAAAAAATTCAAAATAAGGGACACTTGGAACGCTCATTGAACGGCAATTGTCTTACGCTAACCTAGATTAATTTACTACCGTTTACAAATGTAAGACTGTCAGGAGAAGAAACGGTGAAACACACTCCTCGGGTTTTTTTCCATGTATCCCTTCTTTATACATAGGGTTGTTTTAGTACAATTTAATAGAAGAGTGATTAACTCATAGCCATGCTTGGCTATCATCATATACTCTAAGTTTCTGTTTGATGATTGCCTTGAAACTTACAAATGATAATTCACACATTTTTAATGGTAGTTTATTGAAAAAGCGCATACTTTGCCCCACAAGATTTACCAGTTTTGTGTAGGCATAGATATAGATGTAATAATAAGACGAACTGTGACAGATGTATATGAGGTGTCACTGTCACAGTGGAATTATGATGCTGATAAGAGCTTATGGTAAGGTCCTAGCGAAGGTACATCAAGTCTTATAGACTTGCCAAATTTCATGATGCAATTGCAAGCAGAAGTACCGGTTTTTATTACCTTACGATTGCCTAATCATGCTATGAGGCAGCAGATTTCCGTTTAGGGTTGGCAACACTAATGCTGCCCCTGATATTTCAAGTATAGGCTGCGATAACCACCCTTTTCGCCCGTATACTATTTTATTTGTAGGCGCAATTTTTTGACATTAGATTCTCTCTATCAGCCTCAGCTCACCCTTTCTAGCTGTATCATCTAGACAACTATACAGATAAATACAATTTATGTGTCTGTTTGTAATTCCAAAATAACAGCTTTCCACCAGATGCATATGAAAGTATTAATATATGTGAAAACAATTAAAACAAAAAATCTATAAAGGCAATATCTGGACTTACGCTGGCAGATAGGATAGGAGGCAAATTTTATTTTAAAAAATAAGTAGTGTTTAAATAAGTAGGGTCTGCTATGAAATTAACTATACGCGGGTAAACCCGCTGAAGTCTGTCATATAATCGAACCATTTCTTTAATATTGTTCTGCCATAATTATTTACAGTTAAGAAAATCTTAAGTATTGTAGCGGTAGTGAACCTTTCGCTATAATGTTTCTTCTTTCTTTCTTTTATTTATTTAATGGCGATGAGCTTAAGTAAAACTATTCCGCCAAAGTCAAGTGATTGTTGAGAAAAATATCTTGTAAATTGTTAAAAATATGTGGAGGAACCCATTGGATTCCTCGCTGTCAAAAACATAATGTTTCTTATTTATATTAAATTCAAATATTGTTAAAAAGTGGTTTGACACAAGATGTCGGAATGACTTGAGAGAAAAGATGTTTATGTTCTCACACAGTCAGGTTGAGTCAGTCAAGTCAAAAGTCAAAACACCAGCGAGGCATCCAATGGGTTCCTCCACATATTTTTAACAATTTACAAGATCATTTTCTCAACAATCACTTGACATTGGCAGAATAGTTTTACTTAAGCTCATCGCCATTAAATAAATAAAAGAAAGGAAGAAAGATATATTTTTATGTTGGATTATGATTTGACAGCGAGGAATCCGATGTGTTCCTCCACATATTTTTATCAATTTACAAGATATTTTTCTCAACAAACACTTGACATTGACGGAATAGTATTACTTAAGCTCATCGCCATTAAATAAATAAAGGAAGGAAGAAGGATTTTTATGTTTCTGGTTGTAAATAAAATACTAGATAATGCCCCGAATAAAGCGGACTCAATTATCGTAACGTACTTAATTACTACAGTATTATTTTCTGTATAAACACAATAGCCGAAAAACAAGAGCGTCTAAAACCGCTGGGGAAAGAAATCGCTCAGCACAGTTCGTATTTGAGCGTGTATCGAAGTTAGTAACGAACTAACGAGCCAACTTCCCTCTGCGGGACTGACAAAGAAAACTTTCCCCGGTACCCTACTGTCAACGGCAGGTATTGAACGAGTTCCTATAAGCAGGCACAATAATTTAAGTCACCGACGTTTACACAAAGTATTTGGAAAAGCACTTTATTTTAAACCAGCTTAGATTTAATTTCATATATGACCCGCCGCGGAACTCTATTGTTTTTTTTTAAATAAAAGTAGCTATATTACATCTTGTAACATTAGCTATCCACGAGTGAAAGATCCTTTAAAATCGGTCCAGCCGTTCCGGAGATTAGCCGGAACAAACAGACAGACACACAGTAAGACAGGGAAAAATTAAAAAAAAATATTTTTTCATTTTCATATAAATTTAGCGAAAAACTGTTGGTATTACAAACAGACTGTATGTGTAAATCTTAACGTATTTATGTGTGTGTATATATATGTACAAATATATATTTAACAAATTCAAGCACTACATGCGTTGAGTACATTATTTATTTCATTTACCTCGACATTTCACCCAAGACTCATCATCTGTCACGTTTGCACTTAATCATCTTCGGTGAAAAGTGTGTGTGAGTATCACAACACTGCTTACCCCGGGGAATACAGGCATGTGTGAGTTACTTGAATTCTTAATCACGTCATTAAATTTTTCCAGATCAATTAAGCGAAAATATATGAAATCCTTGTTATCATATTGATAAACGACAATTACAGTGAATTCTATAAAGCCTTTAAATAATACTAGTTGACCCGGTGATCTTCGTATCACCTTTTCCTTTACTTATTATTTATGATTTCACCGTTTAAGCCTTCCCTGAACTTTCTTAAATATATAAAGATCAAAATTATCCAAATCGGTCCAGCCATTTTCAAGTTTAAATGAGACTAACGAACAGCAATTCATTTTTATACATATAGATTAAGATTCCATAATCGTTGTACCGTGTAATACGTAAAGATAACCGCGCGATAGTTCACCAACTCTCGCAATTTGTTTATACTTTTTCCAAGGTGCAAGCCCGCCAGTAAATTGTTCGCAACTAATATAAATTTAGTTTGTCTATCTTTACATATTGTTCTACTACTAACGAGTTTCTGAACGTCTTCACAACTGGCCAGCTTATATTTATTAACTAAATACCTTGTGAAAGTTCTTAGTTTTGTGTTTTGTGAAAAGAGAATTTATAATAATAGGAATATTGTAAAAAGTCAGTCAGTATATTTGTATATTGGAGAAAATAAGTTATTCGGTATAGAGTACTTATTAACCGACTTCAAAAAAGGAGGAAGGTATCAATTTTATTGTATGTTTTTTTTTACCTGTAACACCAAACTTGGGGTGACCAACTTCAAAAGTAAGTAATTTATTACACATATTTTTTTTTCTTTTTGAAGGCGTAATCTAATCGTAATTTTTTTTTTTAACATATTCTAAGAATAAATATGCTCACGTCATCCCAGAAGGGGTAAGCAGAGGTGTTGTAACAACACCCACATTTCACCCAATAAGATTGAGTGCCAACGTGACAGAGGGTGAGTCCATTGCCGTCTCGGGCACTATACATACGTCTCTAAATTACTTCTCAGAAATATGCTGGTTTCCTCGCGATGTTTTCCTTCAAAAACTTATTTACAGTGATTTTACACCACGTGCTATACGGTGAAGGAAAACATCGTGAGGGAACCTGCATATTTCTGAGAAGTAATTCAATGTAAAGTGTGTGAGACGGCGATGTACTCACCATCTGTCACGTTGGCACTTAATCATCTTCGGTGAAAAGTGGGTGTTGTGATTACAATACCTCTGCCTACGCCTTCGGGGAATACAGGCGTGAGCATATGTATGTATGTAAATTTGTTAACGTTTAAAACTCGAACAAGCGAAATTCTGAACCGATTACAACACAAATTCATTAGCACACGTTCTTAGTTAAATTAAGCTAACACAGCAGAACACACAAAGCATTCGTGTAAAGCCTTTTTAAACTAGTTTCGCTCAAAAATGTTGCCGTTTTCATGTTTGCAAAGAGCATCTATGCGGGACAGCTCACATTCTGTTTTTTTCGCCATTTTTGCTCTTTTTACGACAGATTTTAGGCGTATTCTCTAAATGCTCGATAGAATCTCGACCGGATTTTTTTTTCTAACAATCAAATCGATCTTAGGCCCTGCCCTGATGAGTTGACGGTGGAAAAGTCAAGTGCGAGTCAAACACACACACCGTATCAATTTCAATCGCATTAGTTGTATGGTATTCTGGTGTTTTATTGTTGTTAGCGACGCAAGTTCGAATCACAGCGGGGCCTGTACCAATGAGTTTTTCTAAAAAATATTATTGCAGTGATGTCACACCACGTGCTTTACGGTGAAGGAATACATCGTGATGAAAACGGCTGAGAAGTAATTCAAAGACATACATATGCTCAATCCTGTATTCCCCGAAGGGGTAGGCAGAGGTGTTGTAATAACAACACCCACTTTTCACCGAATATGATTAATTGTCAACGTGACATATGGTGAGTCCATCGCCGTCTCAGACACTTTCATACGACATTGAATTACTTCTCAGAAATATGCAGGTTTCCTCACGATGTTTTCCTTCACCGTAAAGCACGTGGTGTGAACTCACTGTACATAAGTTTTTTAGAAAAACTCATTGGTACAGGCCCCGCTGGGATTCGAACTTGCGTCGTTTGCGTACCAGGCAACTGCTCAAACCTCAAGGCCACCACGGCTCATCACGGATCAAAGACATATGTCTAGTGTCTCAATCATATTCGGTGAAATGTGGTGTGCCAGAAGGGGTAGGTGTTGTAATAACAACACCCACATCTCACCGAAGATGATTAAGTGCCAACGTCACAGATGGTCAGCCTATCGTCGTCTCAGGCACTATACACACGTCTTTGAATTACTCCTCAGACACATGCAGGTTTCCTCACGATGTTTTCCTATTTAAGCGTTATGGTTATGTAAATGTTGTCTGTCTGACGGCAAGCGGCACCCATTACGCTTGTCTGTGTAAGATTATACTCACAATTTATATAGATAAATAAAATTGAAGTGTCTGTTCGTAATTCCAAAATAACTCACTAAATGCATATGAAAGTATATACAGCACAAATATAAAAAAAAACCTCTTTTTATTTAATTTTTCTCCGTCAGTCTGTTTGTTCCGGCAAATCTCCAAAACGATTGAACCTTTATTAAAACGTTTAATAAATAAATCCTTGAAATTAAGTCTACACGGGTGGAAACGCAGGGCACAGCTAGTTCTAAAATAAGAGTCACACATCGATAGAGCATAGTTTTTGTCGCTTTTGTCGCAAAGTGAACTAATTATAGCAGCTATGAGTGTAGGTATCAAAGTAGCGAGCTGAGACCGCTAAGTAGCGCACTCAGGACTCGATCCACCTCTAAGCTCATTTCGCCCGCTTTGGTTTATAAAACTGGGCAAATTCCAACACAAAACTCGACGACGTACCTAGACACGTCGATGTGCAATGTGTGGATGTGGCACTTTGAACTTAATGTCTTCAGCAATTTCTTCTAATATATATTAACTTTTTGTGTAGCGTATCCAAAATAATTAAGTGTTATATAGTTTTCTAATCATATAATCATATACCTCGTAATAATATTGTTCGCCTGTAGAAGGCAGCCCACTGAAATCATACATACATACATATGCTCACGCCTGTATACCATGGGGGTAGGCAGAGACCACCGTTTGCCACATGCTACGATCCTTACATACTTCTTTATATAACTTCCTTATGTATATTTAAACAATACATACTATTTTAATTTTAATTTTGTTTTTAAATATCTATACTTACTCAGTAAAAGCAACCTTTCGAATCCGGCAATGTATTATGTATAATCCTGTATAATCATGTCTTTATGAGGAATGTAAAGTACTTTGTTTTTTGAATTTGAATTTGAATTGAGGTATGAATGTAAAAAGGTGTTTCCGAATATATTTTCGAATAGTAGGTATATGAATGTTGAATTTCATGTCTACATATATTTCTTGTCAATACTAAAGTGTTCAACATCAACACACGTCTGTCAGCCACGTGTTTCTGGAAAGTATTTCTAAGAAATGTTTTGCGTGTCAAATAACATGTACAAAGAGTCGAAAGATAACATTTTATCAATATATTTTCATACCAATTAGATCGGCTTCACACCGCTTCAAACGATATCGATTCAAGGAATTTCAACTCATTAAAAAAGGCTTACTGCTTTTTCCCTTTCATTTGGGTGTGATTCACCAGAAATCAGCGAATATAATTTGAGCCGAACAAATTGGTTATAACTACATACATACATATACTCACGCATGTATTCCCCGAAGGGGTAGGCAGAGGTGTTGTAATCACAACACTTTTCACCGAAGATGATTAAGTGCCAACTTGACAGATGGTGAGTCCATCGCCGTCTCAGGCAATATGCATACGTCTTTGGATTAATTCATAGACACATACAGATTCCTCACAATGTTTTCTTTCACCGTAAAGCACGTGTTGTGTAATCACTGCACATACGTTTTTAGAAAAACTTATTTGTACAGGCCCCGCTGGTATTCAAACTCGCGTCGCTTGCATTACAGGTTACTGCTCCAACCCCAAGGCCACCACGGGTTTTATAAGTACGTACTTAAATAGTTATTAAGGTAAAATACTTTTAAGGTAGCGCATACCGCAAAACCATTATAAAGATTATTCCCCAAAATTCCCTCTTTAGATCTCGTAGCAATCTCGTAGTTACTGTAGCAAGAGTGTAGCGACTTCGTAGCAACGTAGCAGCCACGTAGAACTTAGATGTATACGTCATATATACATATATTATAAAGATGAATATAATTTAAGTGTCTGTTTGTAATTACAAAATAACAGCTTTTCACTAATGCATATGAAAGTATACACGGTACTGACATTGAAAAACCCTTATTGAAAAATTTATCTGTCTGTCTGTTTGTTTCGGCTAATCCGAAACGGCTGTACCGATTTTAACAGGAATTTCACTGGCAATTAGCTAATGTTACAAGGAGTAATTTAGCGTACATATACAAACAGACTCTTCAATTCTATTTATCTGTATAGTTATAACATACCTCGACGTTTCGATTGGGTTACACCAATCGTGGTCGCGAGCGGTCTGCTCGTCGTCGTGAGTAACTTTAAACATGACTTTAAATTGCGAAAGCTTAAGAAATAAATATATTTTTGTATCTCTTCGTACATCCTCACATTCGCTAGTCCGCAAGCTGAATGAAATTTCAGTAATTTCGTAAAGCGAATGCAAGGTAGGGACCCGAGCGGGATTTTCTTACGATCCCCGCTTTGTTTTGGAGTCTATTCGAACGGGAGCGACCGGAACACTTGACCTACCACACCCCCTCCAACCCTCCACGATACAGGCGACGAGAACCAACAGCCTTTTAAACTCAAAGGTCTTCTTAATTGGTCGAAATACGTTATTAGTATGCTGCTGTGGGTACCCTAATGCCATGTTAATAAGGGCCAATATTGTTTGGACAGCGGCAAGGTTGAATTGGTTAAGCTTGTGAATATTATCTGTTTGGACAGATTATGGAATGTTGCCGTTTTGATGGCCATTTTATCGCGATTTTACTCGGCTTGGGTATTTATGCTGCATACTTTTCAAATGTTTTCATTCTCTCACTTCATTTTCTTAACGAAATACCGACGGAATTTCGCAGCTTATTAAAATTATTTCATTTAGTTAATTAACGTAACTTTATTTCCATATATGAATAAATATGCTCACTCCATCTCAGAAGGGACTCAGTCCGCATCCGAAATATGTGTGCACTATATATACACGTCTGCCTACCACTTCGCGGAATACGCCTGTATTCCCCGAAGGGGTAGGCAGAGGCTTATGTTTCTTAAGCGATTTATTTTGTACTCTTAAAGTCGTATAATATTTTTTTTAAAGAGTAATTACTGAGTTTCTTGCCAGGTTCTTCTCAGTAAAAGCAACCTTCCGAACCTGGCGGTAGCATGTATAATCTTGTAAATTATGTCTTTCTGACGATTTGAAAGTGCTTTGTTAAAAGTCTAATCGAATAAAGATATGTTTGACTTTGACTTTGTCTTTGAGGTTGTAATAACAACACCCATGTTTTTCCGAAGATGATTAAGTGTCAAAGTGACATGAAAGTGATGGTGAGTCTATCACCGTCTCGGGCACTATACTAGTCTTTGAATAGCTACTCATACGTCTGCAGGATGCCTCACAATATTTCCCTTCACCGTAAAGCACGTGGTGTAAAGTCACTGTACAAAAGTTTTTAGAAAAACTTATTGGTAATATAGAAGTATAAAAGTGTGATTGAAACTCGCTCCGCTCGGGTAGTTGGCTTGGTTTTACAGCATAGTATGGCCATAGTATGCATAATAATATGAGCTCTGCATATATATATTATATATACTGTGGTATGACGTAACCAACGTAAGTGACAAGCGCAAAGCTTTGAATAAAGAAGCAGCCATGCAGTTCCTGCGGCGCTGAATTATACATCCCGCTGGGGCCTTGCATTAGAGCAAGGTTGAGTCGCCCCACTGGCTACCCACGCTGGACTGACATAGAACAACTACCGCCGCCACAGAGGGGACATTTAATGCATTCTTTGTCAGGAACACAAGGCCATAACTTTAATAATTATGTGTCATGTCTCTCTCCGGAGATGTTAGTGCTTAACCTGTCAAAAAGTTAAGGGCACCACAAGCTGCAGCTGGACCCTCGGACCCTGGACTCGCTTGTTGCTTGTGTCCGAGCTAGGGAGCTGGGTTTGGTATGCTTTGTTTGTATGGATTGGGAAGGGGTGTGATTTCATAGTTGCAAACACTACTGCGGAACACGCGAACCTGAGTTCGATCCCCGGGTCTGACAAACTAATTTGGTTTTCCCATCTGTAATTTCCCAGTAGTAGCCTGGATTAGTGCGGGGTTAAAGACCTTAGGCATGACCACAACTAACATGACTTGCGCTTGTTTTCCCCTTCGAGGAATAAAGGTGTGTGCATATGTATGTTCGTATGATATAATTTCCGCCTGACCTCTCTACGCAAATAATCTTTGAGAGTTAGCTACGAAATGAGTGAGCAAATGCAGTGAGTTAGATTACACAACGTAATAACGAGTATATGTAGCCTTCGCCTTAAGGCCAAGGACTCGCCAAGGAGAACAGTTAGATTGAGCTCAATACTGTGTCAAATGTTACTCTAGATAGCTTTAAAGGAAAATTGCTTCAAGTTCGAAATTTTCTTTGTCATCGAAGGATTGTAAATCTACTCTGTTGATAAATGAAAATTATTCAGTTGGGCCCTGATAAGGTACTAATAAACGTCGAAAATTTACTAGCCTTCGTTGTATACATGAGGCAATATTTCGAGTTGTATGAGATTCAAATAAAATGGACTAACATCGCAGCAATGAATTCCCATGTGACCACATAGCGGTAGGTATACGTTCTAACCTATTTGAGGCCATGGTCAGATCTGTACCCCTATCACGGGTTTGCCACCATTTTCGTCATCTATACTCGCTAGCGTCTCCGCCGAATATTAGTATGAGAAATTGTGCAGCGACTACCAGCGGTGACGTGAAGATCTAAAATATCTCATACAAATATTGAGAGTGACGCTATCGAGTATAGTTTACGAAAACGGTGGCAAACCCGTGATAGGGGTACAGTTGTAAGAACAGAAAAAAATACAGCAAAAAAGTATTTAAAAGCTCAACTAAAAAGAGTAAATGGTGCCGAAATGTTCCAGCGGTGTTCGCGTACATTTCGTATTTCAATCAACGGGGTCGACCCTCGTTGTGTCAAAACAAAATATCCTTTTTTCTCTGTTTTAGCGCGAACCTCCGTCTCGTGTGCCCTCAGGTTTTTACTTCAAGTACAAATTAAAAATGCTCAGGGGGACTATTCGCGAAACGAGTGTATTTTTTTTTGCGATTTCATTACGTACATTATGCCGAATCCCTCGCGGAGTACGCAGAATATCTTATTTCTACAAATAATTATTACGCTTGCTAACATATATACTTACCTACTTACTTAATTCAGTATGCGCTGAATAACTTATGATTTATACGTCTGTGAAGCCTAAAGGGAATGGCGCTCAATATTCTCGCGTATTTTTATAAGATTTTAATTTTAGTAAAGATTATGACTTACGTTTACGAGCTTTGTGAGCAGAAATTGGGTAGGTGACCGCCTGAGTTTCCTCCGTGCCTCGGAGAGCAGGTTAAGCCGTTGGTCCCGGTTGCCAATATATCATCATTGGCAATCATTACAGATCAGTCGGAGGCCTAAAACAGTCTGACAACTGGTTTATCCCAGATCACAGATTTTCCTCGTTAAAGGGGTTGCGAAGGTTAGATGGCAGTCACTTCGTATAAAAATCAGGTGATCAGCCGCTTCGAGTTTGAACCAAGTGTCGACACCAACAATGTATGGGATAAGGCCAGGGATATGTGCTATTCATCTCTGGTGTTCAGAGTTAGGTTAGAAAATTCGCTAAATCTCGAAGCAGTTGAAAATCTCAGTCGACATTTTATGTAGAGTTGGTATGTCGAGTATTTGGAGGGTTCCCGCCCAGAGGCGTCCCCCATGTAACTTACACCGTGCGTTAATGAACGCCAGATTCTTTTTCGATTTTCATCAAAACAAAAGGGGAATATTTTTTGGCAAACCCAGGTATAGCAGTGGAGTGAATGATGCGTTTGCTACCTACAGGATGTTTTCGTTCATTTACAAACCTTTTCTGTTAGATGCAATTGTGAAACGAACCAAATGAACTTTCGCTGATTCTGAGGGCGTCTGAGCTGAGCTTTTTAACATTATAACTTGGATTTGAGTCTTTCTGTTTTAAAAAGAATGTATTTTTAATTTTCATAGAAAAGCTTTTACGAAATACGCCATCATTTAATAATAATAATATTTATTCGCTAAAAACATAGTATAAAGGTGGTATATATACCTAAGGAATAACAGAACATTGTCCATGAGCTTACGTTTCATAAATTATTTATTTTGTAATCTTTAAATTGTATAATATTTTTGAAAAGAGTAATTACTGAGTTTCTTGCCAGGTTCCTCTCAGTAAAAGCAACCTTCCGAACCTGGCGGTAGCATGTATAATCCTGTATAATTATGTCATTCTGACGATTTGAAAGTACTTTGTAAAAAGTCTAATCGAATAAAGATACTTTTGACTTTGACTTTGACTTACATGTTTAGAGCTAACTTATATTATAGCATGTGAATGTTTGACAGGCGTCATCACGTCAACTCCTGTACACTGTATACATTTTTATACATGAATTTATACAGCTCTGACTTAAACATTTCTAGTTTAAATTCCTTAAGGTAACAAGGTAAATTATTATACACACGGACACACATGGACAGACAGCTTTTATTATATTTAGTTGAATTTTGAATTTAGGGAATTTTTAAATCGTCGTCGAAATAGAAGTCAGCTATGTTCCTTCAACGACGCACCCTTACGTTATCGAAACATCGATGGTTACAAAGCAGGTAACAATAATTATGTAACATCGATCACATAATTATAGGCATAACGTTTATTATCGAATGGCATGTCAAACTGTCACTAGGCTGGTTAAATTGTAAACAGTTATATTTTATGTGCCAGTAAAACATTACGGAACATTCAGATGGTAAGATACCTTTCATAAAGATGGAAAAAGTATGGTAAATCGATATCGGTATTAAATAATACTTTCGCAACACTATCTGATTTTCCGCTTCATTACTTTGGCCCCTATTTGTTATTTTATTATGTCTTTATTCTATGTAGTAGCCGTTTCATGATCTTTTCCTTTATACTACTAAGGCGACATACAAGCGCACAGTATCTGTTGGAGACTATTACTTTTTCTATAGTAATGTCAAAATTACAGTGCTGTTGTCAATAAAATATTCTTCTTGTCAGCTGTTTTTTCACTGCTCTCGCACTAATTTCTAAGTAAGCTACTACAGCCTATGAATCCTGTACTTCTGCGACTACTAATTTTTTGACAGACTTGTCATGCTCACTAAAATGCCTTTGCTTGCGGCGGCGTCAGGATGACGGGTCGCTCACTTCCCTCTATAATGGTTGAGGAGGGCGATGGCTGGCATTCTAGTCATACTTGTGAACAGGTGCTGCTTGTGGGGGCTGGTCATCTCAAGTTACACAATTATACGTAGTAATATTAGTTTTTATATATTTTTTTATTGACTTTTGTGCAATGGAACTTGAAAAGAGTTATTACTGAGTTTCTTGCCGGATTCTTCGCAGTAAAAGCATCCTTCTGAACCTTGCGGTAGTATTTTTAATCTTGTGTAATCTTATCGTTTTTGAAAGAACTTTGTTAAAAGTCAAATCAATGAAGATATTTTGAATTTTGAATGCTTGTAACAACACCAAATGTCGCTCGCTCAGTGCCTTCCTTATAAATAATCACATATTCGTTGGCACAGTGACTCCAGTCCTACTCCTCAACCCCCATGGAGCACTGTTGACCTTACTCACAGCAGAAACACAGCAGTATATTCTGTAAAGTGGAGGGTACAGTTCCCTGTCGGGCAACTCCAAATATCGAACGAATCGAGATCTCGATATATATCACTTCTAAATCCAGTTTAATCTTGGGTACAATCGATTTTTAAGTCCTATAGTTTATTGTGGTGTGTGTACCTATAGCCGTGGTGGCCTTGAGGTTTGAGCAGTCGCCTGCTACGCAAGCAACGCAGGTTCGAATCCCAGCGGGGCAAAGAGTTTTTCTAAAAAAACTTATGTACAGTGATTTCACACCACGTGCTTTACGGTGAAGGAAAACATCGTGAGGAAACCTGCATATTTCTGGGAAGTAATTCAATGACGTATGTAAAGTGTCTGAGACGGCGATGGACTCACCATCTGTCACGTTGGCACTTAATCATCTTCGGTGAAAAGTGGGTGTTGTGATTACAACAACTCTGCCTAGCCCTTCGGGGAATACAGGCGTGAGCATATGTATGTATGTATAGTTTACTGTATTGCGATTTCAGTTTCAAAGAGTTGTATGTGACATAAAGTGGGTGTCTAGATATAAGCGTTTATCGTCGGGCACCGACGGCAATTAAGCAGATTGCATTTATATGGGTTCCACATAAAT
The DNA here is from genome assembly GCA_929442735.1 of Watsonalla binaria. Lineage (NCBI taxonomy): Eukaryota > Metazoa > Arthropoda > Insecta > Lepidoptera > Drepanidae > Watsonalla > Watsonalla binaria. Next base: position 9,836,787 of record OV838934.1, on the reverse strand, counting down.
CAGGGTTCCGCTGCGCTTCGGCTGGCTATTCCCGAAGGATAGGGCCACGAAAACAGCGGACACACATTTATCAGCGAGCAACCTTTCACCCGCGACTTTGCCTCGTGTATAATGCTACTCAATAGCCCATATAATCTCATATATCTAGACAGTTATTTCGAACTAATAAAATAAGAAAGAAGTATGCAGATATATTTTCTACTACTATCTATAAATATACACCTATACAGATAAATCAATTGATATCTAGAAATTGAAATGTATATGAAACTATGTCAGGTCAGTTAGATAAAAAAACTATATTTAAAGTTTTCCTCTGTCTGTCTGTTTATCTTTTTGTTCCCACTAATCTCTTCAGCGGTTGGAACGATTTTACGAAGAATAACTAAGGCTGTTTTATTTAAAGAAAATAACGTATTTACGATACAAAGCTACCCATGGAAATGAAGTCTACGCATGTGAATTCGCGAGGCACAGCTAGACTATGAATATAACATGGACTTTTCTTAACTATAAACCAAACGAAATTCAACAAAATACACAAAATAATTGCCGAACAGACAAGAAGACAGAAAAAAAACATTTAAAGCGTATATATTTTCATAGTGATTTTGTCAACAGCTGTTATTTAGGAGTTACAAAAAGACACTTCAATTTAATTTATCGGTATAGGTGTTTTGATCAAATGTAAATATGTGCGTCAAACCTCTGTTATAGCTGATAAGTGTAGGAACTGGTGGCGGTAGCATGTATAATACTGTATAATTATGTCATTGTGACGATTTGAAAGTACTTTGTAAAAAGTCTAATCAAATAAAGATATATTTGACTTTGACTTGATTGTTACTGTTGACTCCAGCGAGGAATCCAATGGGTTCCTCCACATATTTAAAAAAAATTACAAGATATTTTACTCAACAATCACTTGACATTGGCGGAATAGTTTTACTTAAGCTCAACGCCATTAAATAAATAAAGGAAAGGAAAGGAAGACTTTGACTTTGACTAACGCCCATCTAGTGGCCCCACACCATACTTAGGGATATGTCTTCTTGTGATTTACTTTAGCTAGGTACGTAATTAACGCACGTAGTGGGATTCGCGGTGCTTTCATCTCGATATTATTGCATTACGAACTGATTACATTTACTGTGTATTTATATGTTTGTTTCCAATTGCGGTCCGGAGGGCGTTAAGTGCGGGATTTAATTAACATGCTTGAGAGGTTTTGTCCTCAGTTTGATCTTATAGAAACGTGAGCTCATGTCTCCCCAAAGAGGGCCCGAAGGGGTGAAGGAGGTGGAATACTTTTCACCGAAAATGTACTGTAGAATGTGTACACCTTATATTATTGAAGTCAGCTATTCAATCAGAATCGATGGTCAGTATGTTTAATGTTATATATTAATGATATATATATATATATATATATATATATATATATATATATATATATATGTATAGAAAATACAGATAAATAAAATGCAAGTGTCTGTTAGTAATTCCCAAATTACAGATTTTCACTAAATGCAAATGAAAGTATATACAGTACTGATTTTTAAAAACAAATTTTCTAAATTTTTCTCTTTATGTTTGTTCTGGATAATATCTGAAACGGCTGGACCAATTTTAATAGAACTTTCGCTGGCAGACTAGCTAATGTCTAATGTCTTAAGTCTAAGACTAGCTAAGACTTTTGTTTAAAACATTTAGGGCTCTGCGAGAATTAAATTTAATCCACGCGGTTAACCCGTAGGGCACAGCTAGTTAATTAAGTACTGAGTCATTCACAGTCAGAATAAGGCTGAGTCAATTACTAGATCGACCTTCTAGTGGTTCCGTGGAAAAAAAAATATCGGAAAATGGTGTGAGGCGAAGCAATATGGCGGCTGGCGGTTGCGAACTGTTTTCTAATTGGCGACACTTGAAACGGGCCTATTATTGGCACGGAAAACCAACTCCGATTTTCTATTTTCTTCAAGATCTTTGCTAGGGTTGTCACTCCCATTGAAAATAACAATTTTACTCATTTAGAAATGGAATCTGTTGGAATTCAATGTTTAGAAATTATTAAAATTTTATATATTAAAAAATCGTGTTTTTAAATTAGAAACGATTTAAATCTTTTATTAAATACTTTCTGTCCCTATTCATCCCATAAGGGTCCCCGAAGGGGTAAGCAGAGGTGTTGTAACATCAACACTCACATTTCACCGAATATGATTAAGTGCCAACGTGACAGAGGGTGAGTCTATCGCCGTCTCAGGCACTATACATACGTCCTTGAATTACTTCTCAGACATATGCAGGTTTCCTATTAACAATGATTATTAGTTACCCTTTCGGGGACCCTCCTGGGGTGGCGTGAGCATATATTTACTTATCATAGTTACCACGCACTACAGCAAAATATATATAGACATATCTTTAAATATTAAGTGAACCAGGGAGGGGGTCACGGCCCTCAGCAATGAGGAATATGACGCGAAAAGAGATATATTCCTTATTATTATCATTATTATTATTAGCCTGTCGTGTCCCACTGCTGGGCAAAGGCCTCCAGTCCACTTTTCCAATTTTCTCTGTCCTCAGCAGTCCTCTCCCAATCGCTCCTGAAAGCATCAAGCTCATCCCGCCATCTCCTACGAGGCCTGCCGCGTTGTCGTTTCCTGCCATTTTGTAATCTTTAGTTGATTTTAATGTCAATCACTGTGAACATAGCGTCGAGTGTCGCAAATTGATTGCCAGCCCTATTCGAGGACAAGGCCGGGTTCCCACCTAAAATTGAATCTATACCAATTATAGCGCAATCGTCTGTAATAAAATACAAACGGAACACAGCTTGTCGACAAGAAAACAATTTTGGTAAGAGATTTTTTAAAAGTTCACTTTGATAATACTTGCGAAGGAATACTCCTTTCAAGGGCCTTACCATGTGCTCTTATTGCCATGATAGTTTTACTCTCCTTTCCTTTATTTATTTAATGGCGATGAGCTTAAGTAAAATTATTCCGCTAATGTCAAGTGATTGTTGAGAAAAATATCTTGTAAATTGTTATAAATATGTGGAGGAACCCATTGGATTCCTCGCTCTCCAACCTAGTTTTACTCTCATTATGAGACAGATGTATTTGACGTGTGTACATCTGTCACTATCACACAACTGATCTATCATTGCAATAAGAAGCTCATGGTCAGGCCCCTGAACGTGTTACATAGAGTCTGCAATACTTGATTAGATGTGTGAAAATACTTTGTTAGTGTTTTTTTGGTAGGCTAGCTATGACCCGTGGCTTCACCTGCGTAGACTTAATGTCATAGGTGGATCACAGTACCCTTATTTTCTTTTATAAATTAAAGAAGCTTAAGTTACTCTTTGTAACATTTATAACATAACTTGTTCACTTAATGCAAATGTATATACGATACTCATTTCAATAACCAATTTAAAAATAACACTGTCCGCCTGCCTGTCTGTCTGTTTGTTCTAGCTAATCTCCGAAACGGCTTGTCCGATTTTAACGGGACTTTCACTGGCAGATAGCTCATGTTACAAGGATTAACTTAGGTTACTATTATTTAAAAAATATTAGGGTTCCGCGGGTCATCCTAAAAATTAACTCTACGCGGGTACTATATAAAAACTCAATGGTAATAAACGTGTACCATATATCCCGTACCGTCGCCCAAATTGGCCCCGTGTTCAACAAATTACCTCTGTTCGTAAGAGTTTGTAATACGAATTGATTAATTAATTCGACACGGCCTTTTACAGAACACCTCTCGTTTGCAAGAAGAGGTTAAATCATTACTCCCTGGCCTTATATATATGACATTGTTGGATCATCTGAATGAACTTATGCAGATTTCATCACTATGTTTCCCTTCACCCTAAAGCCTGATGTGTGTAATCGCTACACTTCAGTTTTTAGAAAAACAAATTGGTACAGGCCCCGCTGGGATTCGAACTTGCGTAGCGGCCGACTGCTCAAACCCCACTGCCACTATGGCTCTATCTATATCTATACAGGTAAATTAAATTGAAGAGTCTGTTTGTATTTCGAAATTAACAGTTTTTCACTTAATGCATATAAAGGTTTTTACGGTAGAGAAAAAAACATAATTTTTTATTTTTTTCTCGACTGTTTTTTTCCAACTAATCTCTGAACCCGAACCAATTTTACGGGACTATCACTGGCAGATATGTAACTTATATTACAATGAGTAACTAAGGCTACTTTTATCTATATATATAATAAAGTCTGTACTATCGTCGTGACTACCAAATAAAGACTCTAAAATTGCGTTTTGCTGAAATGACAAAATTTATTCATAATTATTCACAAATTGAGAACATAACCGATCCTTAACATAATACAATAACAGACTTCTAAACTCACCTGTAATGGCAAAAACCAACATTTAAAGCCTTTCTGATAAATAATTCCAAAGTTTAAATTATTATATTTTCACTTTTAAATGTCATCTATCCTATTTAATTAAATTAAAAAATAAATTTTAAACAGAAAACCATGTAAAAAATAATTACTGTTCGTAAGTCTCGCTAAAACTTGAGAATGGCTGCACCGATTGGGATAATTTTGGTCTTGATTTATTTATGAAAGTTCAGGGAAGGTTTGAACATAAATAATAATATGTAAAGGAAATGGTGATACGGTGATATGAAAATGGGATTCCGCGCAATAAAGGCACAATGAAATTAAAACAACGCGGAGAATATACCACAAAGACTAGGGTAGAAAAATTCGACGCATGAGGGAGGATCACGAGTAGGTTTGCGGAGGTCGTGGGTTCCAGTCCCGCCTCGTGTTCGATTTTAGATTTATCCTTATTAAGAATTTAGTTTTATAGTATTTGGGATGATCGGTCAAACATTTGTCCAAACAGTGGATGTTCCTTGCATTCATTACATAACAAACACCGCCTTTGGTAATTAATTATAGGAGATCAAATTAGCATTGTAGTAAATTGGTTACTTAATAGGATTATCTATTGACAGAGATAACATTGTTATGTTAACTATCTAATAATTACTTATTGGTATTTTGATAATGAAGTTCAAATGTCATCAATACATTTAAGAGAAGTTTGGCGTAACAACACCCACATTTCACCGAAAATGACTAAAAGCCAACGTAAAAGATGGTGAGCCTATCGCCGTCTCACTACTTCTTTTAATTACTCCTCCTCATTTGTAGGTTCACTCACGATGTTTTCCTTCACAGTAAAGCACGTGGTGTGAAATCACAGCACATACGTTTTTAGAAAACCTTATTGTGAATTTACGTTAGGTTTGTGAATAAGACGTATATTAAAGAATTAAAGAATTGAAGAATTAAAGAATTGAAGAGTTGAAGAGTTGAAGAGTTGAAGAATTGAAGAATTGAAGAGTTGAAGAATTGAAGAATTGAAGAATTGAAGAATTGAAGAATTGAAGAATTGAAGAATTGAAGAATTGAAGAATTGAAGAATTGAAGAATTGAAGAATTGAAGAATTGAAGAATTGAAGAATTGAAGAATTAAAGAATCTATTTAATACCATAACAACATAACGTCTAATAACAATACAGATCGTAAACAATTACAATAGTTAATAAAACTGTGAAGCAGTTGCTTGCGCCCATCTCCAGAGGATCATGGTAGGTAGGATTATTTTCGTACCCCTAAATGATAAGCTGTATGGCAAATTAACATTACTCGGGCAAACCTCACACGTTATACCCACCCAGTCTTTTTTCGGCGGTTGCTGAAGCAACCTTTTGGAAATGAAGATAACAAAAATAAAAATATTGTGATGCAGTCAGAGCTCGGTAGCTCATTACTCCGAACACGAAGAGATGAAAGGCAGTGTCTACACAGTTTATTTGTGTGACAACCCTCGCCTGTGAACCCCGGCTTTATTTCCTTAACGAGACAGGCACACACATAATACTCAGCAAAAAGTAATAAACATCTAGGATTTTTCAAGATTTATCGCTTACTCAAATCTCTTTTGGCTGGGAATAACATAGCTTGCTCTTTGGACATTTTTGAAGCTGAGAAAAGTGTTAATTTAAGTCTGAAAAGGTCTGGTTTTTAGGGCAAAGATCTACATATATATATATGCTCAGGCAATTCTAGAAGGGTCCCCGAAGGGGTAAGCAGAGGTGTTGTAACAACACCCACGTTTCACCGAATATGATTAAGTGCCAACGTGACAGAGGGTGAGTCCATCGCCGTCTCAGGCACTATACATACGTCTTTGAATTACTTCTCAGACATATGCAGGTTTCCTCACGATGTGTTCCTTCACCGTAAAGCACGTGGTGTGAAATAACTGCACATAAGTTTTTTTAGAAAAACTCATTGGTACAGGCCCCACTGGGATTCGAACTTGCGTCGCTTGCGTAACAGGCGACTGCTCTAACGCCAAGGCTACCACGGCGTATCTTATCTATATCTATAAAGACAAGTACAACTTAAGTAAATGTCTGTTTATAATTCCAAATTAACAGCTTTACACTAAATGCATACGGAAGTATATACGATGCTCAAATAAAAAAACTAAATTTAAGAAAATTGCTCTGTCTGTCCATCTGATTGTTACAGCTAATCCTCGAAACGGCTGGACCAATTTTAATGGGCCTTTCACCGGCAGATAGCTAATGTTTCAAGGAGTAACTAAGACTACTTTTATTTAGAAAAATATTAGGGTTCCGTGAAATTAATCACGACACAAAATCAACGCAGGTAAACCGGGCACAGTTAATATTGCATAAATTATTTCCAAGAGTATATTAACGCACAGATTACTTCGCCAAACGAGAGATCGTATTCGAGATTTTAAGCGATTCAATCGCTCAGCCCTTCGCTAAATGTATAGTGATGTGATGAGGATGGTACGGGCCTACCCGTACTCTGGGGAAATCTCCGCGAGACGAGTGGGGCTTGGATTAACTCCGGTTTAATATGTCATGGCTTCCACATGTTTCTCGATGTTTTCAAGTACCTATCGACACGATACCAAAGTCAGAGTCGGAATATATTTGTTCGATTCGACTGATTGGTATGCGAAGCTGGAGCTCCTGTATTTGATTTCCGCTCATCTTTAGAAAGCGCCTATTAAAATAACGAGCGCGAGATCTTCTGGGTCTGTCGACAGTAACATAATTCTCACACTTCGCTAGTAGAAACGATACAAAAAGTACGGGAATGACAAACGTCACGTGACTGACTTTTGACATTTCCATAATTGTATTATTGGTACTATTAGCGCAAGCGCGAGAAAATGTTACTTTGTCTAGGCTTACTGAACTGTCGTAAAATTAAACGTACATACATACATACATACATATGCTCACGCCTGTATTCCCCGAAGGGGTAGGCAGAGGTGTTGTTATCACAACACCCACTTTTCACCGAATTTGATTAAGTGCCAACGTGACAGATGGTGAGTCTATCACCGTCTCAGGCACTATACATACGTCTTTGAATTACTTCTAAGACATATGCAGGTTTCCTCTCGATGTTTTCCTTCACCATAAAGCACGTGGTGTGAAATAACTGCACATAAGTTTTTTATTTTAGAAAAATGCTGGTGCAGTCCCCGCTGTGATTCGAACTTGCGTCGCTTGCGTAGAAGGCGACTGCTCTAACCCCGAGGCCACCACGGCTCTAGATATAGCTCTAGAGCCGTGGTGGCCTCGGGGTATAATTTTATTATTGTTACTATTAGCGCAAGCGCGAGAAAATGTTACTTTGCCTAGGCTTTCTGAGCTTTGACGTATCATTTGGGTGTCGTAAAACAACGATAAACGTCAACGCTAAGAAGTTCTTACGCGCTGCTTAAACGATCATAGTTGGCCCCCAGAGGTCTATACTGTTGTGCACTTTAAGGTTTCACATATATCAACATCAAAACGAATCATCGCCGCCTCGACATCTGAAGCTTGCCGACGGACGCGACGCCGTAACAATGCTGATTCACGTAAAACCAGCAAATGAAAAACGGTGAAGCAAAACATCGTGAGGAAACCTGCATATGTCTGGGAAGTAATTCAAAGACGTATCTATAGTGCCTGAGATGGCGATGGACTCACCCCCCCTCACGTTGGCACTTAATCATATTCGGTGAAATGTGGGTGTTCTATGTAACTAGAAGGAAGTTGGGTAATACACATCTATGCAGATAAATAAAATTGAAGTGTCTGTTTGTGAATCCAAACTAACAGCTTTTCACTAAATACATTTAAAAGTATACGCGGTACTGACATAGAAAAACTAATCTCTAAAACGGCTGGGCCAATATTAACGGGACTTTCACCGGCAGATAGCAAATTTTACAAGGAGTAACTTAGGCTGCTGTTAATTAAAAAATATTAGAGTTCCGCGGGTAACACTTTATAATATTAGTATGCAAGTAACTTGGTAAAATAAAAATACAAATGAGGGCAAAGCTTAAAGTACTCGAGTTGCCAGACGCATATCATGCATGCAACAGTTAGCGATGTAAGACGCGTGTAGGGAGTCGAGAGGCCTCGAGAGGCCTGAAGAGGCCTGGGAGAGGACTCGAGGCCTCAAAGCGCAGTCCTCGACGCAAGCACGCTGTTGTGAAAAGGACAGCCTGCGGACTTACAGCGTAATTGCTGCTCTACTCTTTATTATTGGGAATGTAAGAATATGTTTGGATTTAAATGAAATAACCTTGCATTTTACTATTTGTAAACTTGAAGACATACATATGCTCACGCCTGTATTTCCCCGAAGGGGTATATAGAGTCGTTGTTATAACAACACCCACTTTTCACCGAAGATGATTACGTGACCGACACTATACATACGTCTTTGAATTACTTCTCAGACATATGCAGGTTTCCTCACGATGTTTCCTACACCGTAAAGTACGTGGTGTGAAATAACTGCAAATTAGTTTTTAGAAAAACTCATTGGGATTGGCCCCGCTGGGATTCGAACAAAAGCTGAAACAGATTCAACATTAACTTAGATATTTAAATGGTATTTTCAATCTGTGATTTTATACCATCTTCTAGCATTTCACAAAACATACAAATTCCAACCTTATATCTACAGCTAAAAGATCACAGTTCATATAATACTCCTAAAATGCGGAGCTCGTTCAATATTTTCTCATTGGAAACTTTATACTGGGCAGTGATTGAATGAGCACCGAAACGGTGTAAACATCATTTTCTCGGTCCCTCGTCAAAACTTTGCAAAAACACGCGGTGCGAAACACGACCTTAATCGAATTTCGTATACACGTAAACATTAAAGCGTGCTATTCACTACACGATTTAGTTATTTGTAACGGGACAACATGTTCAGAATTTGGAGCTGACTTAGCTTTGACTGACTGCTGGAAAGTACCTCGACTTTACGGAACTTTACAGTAATGTGGTAAGTAGGATCACCATTGCACCATGGAGAGGGAGCCGAGGCGACCGCTGTGCAACCATTGGCGAAATCCTTACGTCTCTCACTATATTATCACAGTTCTTCCATTCTTTGCCATCAAGCAGACTGTACGCTTTTTTGCAACTTTAGCTGTATAATTAAATGACGTAATGTCATTAAAAATATCACGACACATTCACACCGCAATGACTATATGCGACAAATCCATAGACAAGAGATGAGACAAATCGTATCACGAACAGCCCGCTTTAAGTGCATAGGTATACAGAGTGATTAATCGACCAGACGGAGTTGTATCTACAGTGTGTTTCGTTCTGCACTCAACAATGATAGATCACTTGCACAGTCCAGTAGTTAACTTGAATGTATAAGTCGTTTGTCATGCAGATACTTGGACTAGTACATGCTCTAGTTCAAAATTAGAAGCATTAAGTTACTGGCATGAAATTATGCTATTTGTTATTTTTTTTTTTATTAAAATTTGACAGATGTCAGTTTATTTAACTTGAAGCGCTTGAACGTAGAATTCCTTTTACAAAATATTCACACTCAATGCGGTAAAGTTTTGGCGTATTCATATCCCAATTTGAAATATAAACGGGTTTCTTTTTCCAATGAATTTTAATGATTTCGTCCGTGAGAAGATTATGCATTATATGCATCTCGCATCGCCGAATTAATAGTTAAATTACTATTTCGTGTCACGAACTCCGGTTATAGCATTCTGTGGCACGGAATTAACGAGAATACATTGTCTATGCCTACCTTTTTTTATTCCTTTTTTAAAAGGATATTTCACAAAATGTAGCCAATCATAATGCAGGCTTAACTAAAACTTACGAGTTCTTCTATACAGATGTGAAGTGTCTATTCGTAATTCCAAACAGCTTTTTACTAAACGCATATATGAAAACTAGCTTTTCCCCGCGGTTTCACCCGCGTAGATTTAGTTTTATATATCGGTTTAAAATTTACAAACTTTCATCCCCTATTTTATCCTCTTGGGGGTAGAATTAATCAAAATCCTTTCTTATCTACCTGCATGCCAAATTTCAGCCCGATCCGTCCAGTGGTTTGGGCTGTGCGTTGATAGATCACTACGTCAGTCAATCACCTTTGAGTTATATATATTTATATATAGTATACCGTATTTACATGAAACCATTTTAGAAAAATCTCTGTCAGTTTATTCCGAGTAATCTCAGAAAGGATTAAAAAATTTAAGTCAAAAACTATCAAAATCCAATCACTTTTAACGTCACTATCTACAATCTATACTGTGATGGATTATGGCAAAAAATAACTAAAAACCAACTCGGTAATGTACCTATGGACTGACACTGCAGCGATCGATCAAGAACGCTTGAAATATTGACCAATATGAGGTAAACTTGATCAAAATACAGGTGGGGATACTGGCCTGCGACGGACTGACTAACATAATATTATGTTAAAGTGAAGCTGGAAAATACATTACGGTAATCGGTTTGGTTAATAGGAGGAGCTCGTAGCACAGTTGCTATTGCGCATATCATTCAGCGAAGTTAAGCAACCCTAGCCAGTAATTGGATGGGTGACCGCCCGAGTTCCCTCCGTGCCTCGGAAAGCACGTTAAGCCGTCGGTTCCGGTTGACAATTTATCATCTTTGGCAATCGTTACAGGTCAGTCGGAGGCCTTAAATAGTCTGACAACTGGTTTAACCCAGATAACAGATTTTCCTCGCTTAAGGGGTTGCGAAGGTCAGATGGCAGTTGCTTCGTATAAAAATCAGGTGATCAGCCACATCGGGTTGAATCAAGTGCCGACCCCAATAGTGTATGGGATAAGGACAGGGCGATGATGAATCGGTTTGGTTCACAAAATAAAGAAAAATAAGCTCGATCATGTCATTCTAGAAAGCCACCCCAAATTGGTACTACTTATCACCGAAGATGATTAAGTGCCAGCAAAAACACTTAGTAAAATTTCGATAACCGACACCAAAATTGGATGCTGATAAGCAATAATGTGTCAACCCACAAAAAGTCAAATTCAAAGGTTTTGATATATTTTGATAATGCATCACGTATTTAACATTCTAAACAAGTGTTTCAAGTCATCTGAAACATAAAAGTACGTAAAAAATGGATTTATGTCATAAAACAAATCTTAAATCACGTATACAATCATCTTAAGACGCCATTTTCTCAAAACCAAGTTTATGCGGGTTGACACATTATTGCTTATCTGCATCCAATTGCACTACATTTCCTTAAATCTGTTAACTTCTCTGATAATTTCTCCATTTATAATATTTGTATGGCTTTAACTAATCTATAAGCAATTTGAGACAGCTTTGCTTTGCGACTTTATATTTAAATTAATTATATTTTTTCCCATTTTTGTAACATATTCCTATGACGCTTCGCTCCTATTGATCGCAACGTTATTTGACTTTTGACTTTGACTTTGACTTGACTTGACAGAAATTATTCTTCGATCCAAGCGAAGTTCGAATCCCAGCGGGGCCTGTACCTGTGATTATTTCTAAAAACTTAAGTACAGTGATTTTACCACCACTACATGCTTTACGGTGAAGGAAAACGTCGTGAGGAAACCTTCATATGTCTGTGAAGTAATTCAAAGATATACGTACGTGTCTGAGACGGCGATAGACTCACCATCTGTCATGTTGGCAGTAAATCAATATAATAATTAAAAAAAATTATAATTATTGCTACAATAATGATAGAATTATATAATGTAATACATGTTTAAGGTGTACACCCCTAAGTGTCCCGAGGGAGCCGTGTAGTTTAACCTCCTGAATCGACCCAACTACCGCTCATTCATCACCGGTGATCAAGGCAGCTGGCCTGAAAGATTGCTTCCTTCAGGGCCCCCTTAATTAAAACGTTAACGGTTAAATTTATTACGCCAACAGGTAACAGAGCGTGTTTTTATCCGAAACTATCGTTGATTTTCTACGTATAGTGTTTTACGATGTTATTTAACTTCTAGTTAGAATCCTACTAATCTTTATCTATACTAATATTATAAAGATTAAATATTTATATGTAAAAGCCGTGGTGGCCTTGGGGTTTGAGCAGTCGCCTGCTACGCAAACGACACAAGTTCGAATCCCAGCGGGGCCTGTACCAATGAGTTTTTCTAAAAAACTCATGTACAGTGATTTCACACCTCGTGCTTTACGGTGAAGGAAAACATCGTGAGGAAACCTGCTTATTTCTGAGAAGTAATTCAATGACGTATGTAAAGTGTCTGAGACGGCGATAGACTCACCATCTGTCACGTTGGCACTTAATCATCTTCGGTGAAAAGTGGGTGTGATTACAACACCTCTGCCTACCCCTTCGGGGGATACAGGCGTGAGCGTATGTATGTATGTATGTATTTTTTGGCCTAATCAAAGATTTTTGTGTTGACCGTAGGTCAAAAAGAGTAAGGTGGGTCAGACCTAAATGTCAAAATATAAAGAGGATCATTAAGGTATTAAAACAAAATAATAACCGAGAGTGGATTAGATGAGGGGATCAGTAGGCATACACAAAGTAACGCTTGCGCTAATGGGCGCTTTCACATTGGACGATAATTGTAACGATACGATATCGTCGCACTAGTAGTTTGATACAATTACCACTGAACGCTTTCACACTGTGTCGTAGTCAAGTATCGGCGGACGATATCGTGGCAGTGGGGAAGCCAATGAAATGACATTAATCAGTCACGTGACATACGTCTGAGGATAACGTTACGTTGTCTACGAACCCAGAGCGGAATAACTCGTCTGTCTGTATATGATTTTTGACTAGTTTGTTGTTACTTGCTTGATTATTTGGTTATACTAACCCCTATTGCTTGACCAGTTGACATCAAGACCGTTACTTATCGCCATATTATTCTTCACGGGAGTGCATTACATTCTGTCAGTGAATTATTATGTGCCAATGATTACAATATCATAGAGGTGGCATTTATAATACGAAATCCATATTTATACACAATATACATCAATAAATTCAAGTGTATGTTGGTAATTAAAACCATATTATACTGTTCACTAAATGTATGTAATGAAAGTATATACTGTACTTCTATAAAAGAACAATTGTTAAAAACAATATCTGTCTGTTTGATCTCTGAAAAAGTTGGAACAAACTACGGGTATAACTTAAAGAGTAACTTATGGTATCGAATAAAATATAGAATAAATAAAAACCAATTAGTAATATACATACATATGCTCACGCCTGTATTCCCCGAAGGGGTAGGCAGAGGTGTTGTAATCACACCCACTTTTCACCGAAGATGATTAAGTGTTAACGTGACAGATGGTGAACCCATCTCCGTCTCAGACACTTTACATACGTCATTGAATTACTTCTCAGAAATATGCAGGTTTCCTCACGATGTTTTCCTTCACCGTAAAGCACGTGGTGTGAAATCACTGTACATAAGTTTTTTTAGAAAAACTCATTGGTACAGGCCCCGCTGGGATTCGAACTAACGTCGCTTGCGTATCAGGCGACTGCTCTAACCTCAAGGCCAAGCCAAGTAAACGTTTTTACTGTTGAACAGCTTGCTGATTTATAGAATAATAGGTTTTATAGTATAATGGTACGAAAAAAGTACAAAGATTTGTTCTTCTCTTATAAGGTATGTTCAACTTCCAACTCTATACTCAATACATGCCCTATACAGAAAAATAAAATTAAAGCGTCTGTTTGTAATTCCAAACCAACAGCTTTTCACAAATGCAGACATAAAAAAAAATATATCCGTCTGTCTGTCTGTGTTAACGAGACTTTCACTGGCAGATAGCAAATTTTACAAACAGTAACTTTGGTTACATTAAAAAAACATGACTTTAACTCTACGCAGGGAAAACCGCGGGGCACAGCTAGTTAATAATAAAGTTGGCAACATGTAGCGTTGTTGCCATATCCATCCCGGAACCAACCTCCACGTGTATTTCTCTCAAAATGTACCAAATATGTAGATAGCCGGGCGTGATATTGCGGCGTATAAAAATAGGGATGGTGTGAACACCGCTTAAATCATTCCGGTGATTTATAGCGGTTAGTGTGGCCTCGCCCTTAGTAAGTTAGGTGTTCTAACGACTCCATATGATATATGCGGTTATTCCTCACACACAGTTTTTCTCAGAGATAATGGATGGATGTAGATTAAATAGTTTATTATTTACTTAGCCGTGGTGGTCTTGAGGTTTGAGCAGTCGCCTGCTACGCTAGCGGGGCAAGTTCGAATCCCAGCGAGGCCTGTACCAATGAGTTTTTCTAAAAAAACTTATGTACAGTGATTTCACACCACGTGCTTTACGGTGAAGGAAAACATCGTGAGGAAACCTGCATATTTCTGAGAAGTAATTCAATGACGTATGTAAAGTGTCTGAGACGGCGATGGACTCACCATCTGTCACGTTGGCACTTAATTCTACTTACAAACACTTAATATCTTCGGTGAAAAGTGGGTGTTGTGATTACAACACATCTGCCTACCCCTTCGGGGAATACAGGCGTGAGCATGTGTGTGTGTGTTATTTTTTATGTGACTACCGTATATACTTTCGTATGCTTTTGTGAAAGCTGTTAATTTAGAATTACGAACACACTTTTTCACTATTTTATTGACCCGTCTGTATGTATGTATGGATTTATTACTCTGTGTTTCTACCTCAGTTGAAACTGATCTATTTCATAGGTACAAAGCTCTGATTGCTGGTAAAATTACCATCGAAAAATCGTTGATAATACCGTGGCCGGCAATTTAATGCGAGATAGGGCAAATAGTAGTAACATTGGCTTAACAAACACGCTATTTACGTCCGCAAACATGCACCCGTGCGCTCGTCCAGCTGCAATACCGGTTGTGTTTACATTTGATTCACCGGTAATTAATGATACGGTGTCGGTTTTAATTTTAAAATTTATGAATGCACTAATGCGAACTCAAATAATGCACGTGAATATGAATTTTATGCTCGGTATTGATGTAATGTTTTTAATAAAAACGAAAATTATACGAATGATAAATACGAGAGAATAATAACATTTTCATTTTATTTTCATGCTTACATATTAACATCTTCCATCTCAAACAATAAAACAACATACTTTTACTTTGTTCATGCTTTCCTAGAAGGGTCTCCGAAGGGGTAAGCAGAGGTGTTGTAACAACAACACCCATATTTCACCGAATTTGATTTAGTGCCAACGTGACAGAGGATGAGTCTATCGCCATGTCAGCCACTATACATACGTCTTTGAATTACTTCTCAGTCACATGCAAGTTTCCTCACGATGTTTTCCTTCACGAAATCACTGCACTTGGTTGCGACTGCTCCAACCCCAAGGTTACCACGGCTCACCTCTTATCAGGAACTAGCGGACGTCACGCGGTTTCACCCGCGTGGTTCCCGTTCTCGTAGGAGTACGGGAACAAAATGTTATTCGCTGCCTATGTTATTCGCTGATGATGTAACTTTCCAATTGTGAAAGAAGTTTTGAAATCGACACAGTAGTTTTTGAGCCAATTCGTTACAAAAAAAAATAAATATAAAATTTTCCTCTATATAGTATTAAGTATAGATTCCAAAACGAATTGGAATTCTATCGAATAGTTCTCATCAGAATACATGGGCAGTGGTATAGTCAAAACAAACATAATCATATTAGATAGTAAGTAATGTCGATTAACGCGCCGGTGTCCCCGTGCGAGTGTATTTATGGGACAATTACCGGCCTTAATTAAGACCGTACCTCAGCAAGATCTCAGCTTTTGCCAAGATTGGGGTAATACATTTAAACTGGAGATTTCCGCGGCTGACTCGAGAATGCGTTGCCTTATTACATCTATAATTGTACAGATAAATACAATTTAAGTGTCTGTTTGTAATTCTAACTCTAAACTGTTCTATGCCGTGGTGGTCTCGGGGTTTGAGCAATCGCCTGCTACGCAAGCGACGCAAGTTCGAATCGCAGCGTGGCCTGTACCAATAAGTTTTTTTTTAAAACTTATGTACAGTGATTTCACACCACGTGCTTCACGGTGAAGGAAAACATCGTGAGGATACCTGCATATGCCTGAGAAGTAATTCAAAGACGTATGTATAGTGTCTGAGACGGCGATAGACTCACCATCTGTCGTGTTGGCACTTAATCAAATTCGGTGAAAAGTGGGTGTTGTGATTACAACACCTCTGCCTACCCTTTCGGGGAATACAGGCGTGAGCATATGTATGCATATGTATGTATAATGAAAATATATTCTGTATCTATAAAGAAAAAATAAATTATAATTGCTAGTCTGATGAAGCTACTGATGTTTAAAAAAATATTGTGTACTTCGTAATAAAGTCACGTGGAGAGATTTCATTCGAACCGCGGAACCCAATTTATTTGATTAATTAAAATTAATCTGAGTTACTCCTTGTAATACTAGGTATCTGTCAGTGAAAGTTCCATTAATAAGAGAAGCTGGACCGACAGACAGACAGAGGAAGTACCGTATATACAATTATTATACATATGCATTTATTGAAAAGCGGTTAATTTGAAATTATAAACAGACACTTCAAATATATTTATGTATGTATAGATATCTTCACTGTCTATTAAATACCGCAATGTATAAACCTAATTTAAAATCTCCCTGAACAGCTCCTGATATATACAGCGATACCTGTTGTATAGGCACAATAGAGTCTGTATCGCGTCTGGGTGTAAGCTATAAATTCGCCCCGACTCCGCCCGAGGAGCTGGCAACATAAATCCACAGCGCACTTGTCAATTATCATTTGTTGCGACTAGCGACTGCGCTCCCCCGAGACGCAACCAGGAGGCCATACTATAGATGAGACTCGATATATATTTCTTTAAGCTAATCTTATAGAACCCTTAACACCTTAACCCTACAAGAATTCTTAAATGATAAGTTTTAATATAATTTAATAATAGATTTATAAATATACCTTTTATGTTTGTAGTATATATAATGTAGATTTATATGGTACATATGGTGATGGATCTCAAATCTCAAATATAAGTACATTCATTGTTATTAATTATGATCTCTAATACAAAATATTAAATAGGTAATAGAATTTATTAGTATTGTAAGAATAAATAAAACAGAAATTATATAATTAAATATATAATAATATAGGTACCTATAAGAAGTAGCCATATAATATAATAATATAAAATATAAATATAATATACCTAATTTAAGCCCTCTCTCAAAAAATAGCTGTGTCCAACAGGGTACATATTGTTAATTTATAGTGTTACCATTCACTACTTGTAAGTGATAAATTAAGAATATGTTTTAAAGCAATAAATTGAAATTGAAAATTGAACCGTGGTGGCCTCGGGGCTTGAGCAGTCGTCTGCTATGCAAGCGACGCAATTTCGTATCCCAGGGGCCTGTACCAATGAGTTTTTCTAAAAACTTAACTGCAGTGATTTACGGTGAAGGAAAACATGGTGAAGAAACATGCATATGTCTGAGTAATTCAAAGACGTATGCATAGTGCCTGAGACGGTGATAGACTCAACATCGGTCACGTGTTGTTATTACAACTGCTGCCTACTCCTTCGAGGATTTTTTGAGTTGATAATTTATTTTTAAATAAGTCGTATCCACGCTAAGCCACCTCCACCCGTTCCCTGAATGTACTCCGAAGACATTTTCATTGATATATCTGGATGAAACCGCCCGATATTGATGGCCGCCCCGTGGTGGCATATTTTCAATTCCACACACGCGGCTTTAAAAGATTTCCACGTATGCTTTGAAAGCTAACTCGAAGTGGGATAAGTATGAACAAAATTGAGTAAGTTTGATTTGGCTCAGACGTGGCACTTTACTGGCGCGCTTTGAAACTTACGGGAACGCGACAGATATGAAATTGCAACTTTATAATTATTTTGATGACAATATCTTTGGTGTAGCGGTTAGTTCTAAAATAAAATAAAAAATTCTCCGTCTGTCTATCTGTCTGCCTGTCTGTTACGGCTAATTTTAGAAACGTTTTGACGGGAATTTGACTGGCAGATAGCTAATGTTACTAAGGAGAAACTTAGGCCACTATTAACTAAAAAACGATTAGGCTAAGAGCTTTAGTGGCCTTGAGGTTTGAGTAGTCGCCTTCTACGCAAGCGACGCAAGTTCGAATCCCAGCGGGGCCTGTACCAATGAGTTTTTCTAAAAAAACTTATGTACAGTGATTTCACACCACGAGCTTTACGGTGAAAGAAAACATCGTGAGGAAACCTGCATATTTCTGAGATGTAATTCAAAGACGTATGTAAATTGTCTGAGACGGCCATAGACTCACCATCTGTCACGTTGGCACTTAATCATCTTCGGTGAAAAGTGGGTGTTGTGATTACAACACACAGCATATGTATATATGTACTATTAGGCTCTCTCAGAAGGCTAGTTTCCGAACCGATGGTAAATTCTCGACATTCATAAGTGCCTTACCAGGGCCTAAACTGAATACATATGTTTCATTTTCCTTTTCATTAGGGTTCTGCGGGCCTCCAATATAATTGAGTGTACGCGGTTGAAACCACGAGCCACAGATAGTATATCCATAAGTATGAAGTACATATGAGCACATCGCATATAATATGTATGTTCTAGTTGGGTTGATTGTGTTTTCGCGTGCGCTCGCCCGATACTTCACGCCAGATAATTTTTCCATTAATCGTCTCATATCTAGGATGTCACTCGAGGCTCGGACACACTGCCTCTACGATTGGAGAGCAATGTCAATGATTTATTGCAAAGTTTCATAACACAGGTAAACGAAGTAACTATGTTTGGTAATATATTGTATTGTCTGTTATATTATCGTACTAACAATAGGTACAAAATAAAGGGAAAATTTATACATTAATTTCAATAGAGTAGCTGCGCGATTTTTAGAAGATGGTTCGCATCCTACCTTTTTTTTGTGACATTCCTTACCATTTTAACAATTGATTGTATATAATTATATATATTTTAAACTTTTATGATATGAAGTAATTTTGACTTGTTGCAGATATTTTTGCTGAAGATATCGCTATCTTTTAAAGTATGGTTTATTAATTTGAGATTACTGTATTTCGCTTTTTTTAAAGTATGACTTCATATTGAAAAACATCAGGTATTGTAGTGTGAGTTTGAAATATCAACAAATTAAACTAATAACTCAAATCAAATCAAAAAGTTTTATTCAATATAAGGGACACTTGGAACACTTATTGAACGTCATTTTTCTTACGTTAACTTAAGTAATTTTACTACCGTTTCCAAAAGTAAGCCTGTCAGGAGAAGAAACGGCGAAACAACTCCCCGGTTTTTTTTTTTTTTTACATGTGTCCCTTCTATATACATAGGGTTGCTTAAGTACATTTCAATGGAAGAGTGAGCAACTCATTGCCCTGTTTGGCTATCATCAATATACTCAGTTACACTATAATATGCTTTTTCACAAAGTTTCTGTTTGATGCTTGCCTTAAAACTTAAAAATGGTAGTTCACACATTTTTAATGGTAGTTTATTGAAAAGGCGTATACTTTGCCCCACAAAAGAGTTACTAGTTTTGTGCAGTCTAGTCACAGGGACACGGAGTTTATCCCTCTTGCGTGTATTTATATTGTGCATATCACTATTTTTCTTAAAACTATCTATATTCTTTCTTACATATATCAAATTTTCAAATATGTATTGACATGCCACAGTCATTATCCCCTATTTCTTTAAACTTCTCTCTGAGAGAATCTCTAGATTTGAGTTTATAGATTGCACGAACAGCCCGTTTCTGCAGCACAAAGATAGAACTGATGTCTGTAGCATTTCCCCATAAAAGGATGCCATAAGACATAACACTATGGAAATAACTAAAATAGACCAACCGAGCTGTGTTTATATCAGTTAGGTGTCTAATTTTCCTTACTGCGAATGCTGCAGAACTGAGTCTTTTCGACAATCCAGCTATATGGGGCCCCCATTGCAATTTATGATCCAATGTAACTCCAAGGAAAACTGTTGTTTCAACTAGTAAAACTAATGTAGTAACGTGGTGACTTAAAAACAACAGCTCTCTACCTCATATGCTTTATCAAAACATTGCACACTGAGGGAAAATTCGAAGTAGGATTAATTAAAATATACAAACTATAAAAAAGTTTTTAGAAAAGCTCATTGTTAAAAGCCGAAGGGATTCGAACTTGCGTTGCTTGCGTAGCAGGTGACGGCTCTAAGGATTAATTTAAATGTTTAATACCTCACATGTGTGGATCGTGAAGCTGGTGGACAGTGTGTCCCAGCAGTAACGAGCACAGACTGAAAAAACTGTGATTAAAAACATGGTGGCTCGCTAAATGGCTGTGGCATGCTACATGTAATGAAATAATTAAGCAAAGTAATTAACGCTTAAATAATTACCTTAACATTAACTATTTCATTTATTGAATTATATTCTGTTGTTTTTAGGAACCGTGTCACCACAGGGACCTTGCATAATAAATGCGTTAATTTATATTTTTGAGTCAAAACTTGACATGATAATATTGTAATACTAGCTATAGCCCGCGATGTCAGACGCTTAGAATTATTTTTATAATTAAGTTTATTTCGCAAAAACAAAAGTAGCCCAAGTCTAACTTAGGCAACCTTCCGGACCTGGCGGTAGCATGTATAATCCTGTATCCTTCTTAAAAGTCTAATCTAACAATTTATTTTTGGCTTTGACTTTGACTTTGAACATTAGCTATCTGCCAGTGAAATCAACGTTAAAATCGGTCCGGTCTCGTCAGATATTAGTCGGAACAAACAATAAAACATACAGGTAGAGAAATTACGTTTTAGTCTCCTTTTACTGCAGAAGTGAAATGTACATACCTGATTGGACTAGGTAAGACAGTACCACCCAATAGCCAGGGTCTAAGAATATGGCTATGGTATCCCCTGCCTGTTGTAAGAGGCGACTAAAAGGGGCCGGAGGGCCTGCTGGCGGTGGTCGGGGTGGGAGCTTTGACCACCGAGCCGCGGGCCCGGGAAGGTGGCAGGTCTCTAGGGGCGGCCCTACAGCTGCCCCGGGGATGTGCCCCGGCAAAGTGTGGGGGGACACGGGTGCGTTCTATCAGAGTACCCGGAGTCCCCCCTGAGCACTGAGGATGGCCACCGGGGGGGTTTTAGTGCGGTAAAAATCCCACATACCCCGATCTGCCTCTCCCAGCGCGGTCGGGGACCTTTTGAAGGTTTCCCCCTCGTCAACAAAAAAAAAAAGGTAAGACGAACAAGGACAGATAAAACTATATAAATACATAATAATAAATACATAGCGCACCCTCAGAACGATAGGGGCTCAACTCCAAATATTGTGCAATCAAATTAAGATCATCATAGAAAGACCTAAAAAATTATGTTCTACCCCAAGTTCTCCATCACCATCTGTCACGTTAATACTTTTCATACAGGCGTTAGCATATGTATGTATGTAACTAAATACATAATATAACATATTTAACAAAACGCTTTGCCCAAATTGCCAGACACACGCACACAAAAAACTGTACTTAACACATTTTGTAACCACAGTACCGCGAAAAAGCAACTAATTAAGGTGAAGATAAATGAATTCAAACAAATGTTTAATGTTATTCAAACAAAGTTTAGTGTGGTCTCGCGTTTAGTGTCCACTTTATAGAAAGGTAACAAAAGGTCAGCCATCTACATTGGTCGAGAATCGTCATACGTAGGATAGAGGAGTATTATTAATTTACATATAAATGAACATTGCAACACGTAATAAGACGATTGTGATTACATACATACATACATATGCTCACGCCTGTATCCCCCGAAGGGGTAGGCAGAGGTGTTGTAATCACAACACCCACTTTTCACCGAAGATGATTAAGTGCCAACGTAACAGATGGTGAGTCCATCACCGTCTCATATACTTTACATACGTCATTGAATTACTTCTCAGAAATATGCAGGTTTCCTCACGATGTTTTCCTTCACCGTAAAGCACGTGGTGTAATTGTGATTAATTTTATCAATACCCTCATATAACTAACTATTATATCAAAATAGACATTAGAATGTATATTTACTTGTATTACATCGTATATTTTGCCAATAAAATGCTAAAACAGTTAGCGTAAGTAGTAAGAGTAAACAGCTACTGCAGCCTTTGACGTGACCAACACCAGAATGTCAATCATGCCTTACTTTTTTAGAATCTCTCTGCTACTAGAGTACGATACAAAAAGGCCTTACTTAGCTAGCGCAGTGCCTCCAACTTCCCCAACCGCCTAGAGTGCTTTATTTAGATTTTGAGTTAGAACTTGAGCCTTGAGTCATCTGCCAAGCCTTAACCCATACATTGTTGGGGTCGGCAATTCATTCAACCCGATGTGGCTCATCACCTGATTTTTATACGAAGCGACTGCCATCTGGCCTTCGCAACCCCTTTTACGAGGAAAATCTGTGATCTGGGTTAAACCAGTTGTCAGACTATTTTAGGCCTCCGACTGACCTGAAACGACTGCCAAAGATGATTAATTGGCAACCGGGACTGACGGCTTAACGTGCTCTCCGAGACACGGAGGGAAGTTGAGCGGTCACCCATCCAATTACTGGCTAGGGTTAGGGTTGCTTAACTTCGCTGATCGAATGATATGCGCAATAGCAACTGTGCCACGAGCTCCTCTCCCCATTTCATTGAGTATACACGTATATGTGCCTGCACCGAATAATGATATTATAATGAAAGCTGACTTTATGTATGTATTTATTTTCTAATGGTACTTTGTGGTTAGTTTGTCCACACGTCCGCGTGGTTCCGCAGGTAATTAATTAACGCGTTTGTGTGCGTGTGGGTTCCGGATTAGATGCGATTCCGGGTAATCTTTTAAGAGAATCCTCTTTTCAGATTTTCACGGCTTCCGTGTTAAGTTCACTCGCTTCATAATTTAATCATTAATATGTTACTTATCAACTTATACGTCACGCATATTTCAAGAACATTAAATTTATCAATAACTTAAAAACTAGCGACCCTCCCTTGCGCTTCGGGTTACGATTTTTGAAAACTATTTCAAATCTTTGACTGTTCTCTACTATCTATGAACATAACATAGTTTTTTTTACATATATATCTGTAAAATTCCACTCCTAAGGGGTTTGAATAGTATTAAAAGACTTTTCGTGAAATCTTACTAAGTACTAAGTTACCACACAGGCGAAGCTGCTAGCTCAAGCTAGCAAGCTTTTATAAAATAAGTAATCGGACAGTCGGACATCAAATTTCGGTTTGGAACTAGTATGAAATATTACTTTAGTATGTATAGTATGCCTGTGCGTACTAATATCATAACTTTTACCGTACTACATTTAATGTATTCGTAGCAGCGGTCATGTTCGACTAAGGATTCGAAAAAGATTCAAAAGTACAAAGTAATTCATCTTGTTTCAAACACTATACATAAATTGAATAAATACACTGTGAGTGTCGAAAAATACATTATACAGGATTATAAATGTTACCACCGGGTTTGGAAGGTTGCTTTAGTTGAGAAGAACCCGGCAAGAAACTCAACAACTCTTTTAAAAATATTTTACATATTACAGTGTCATATCTCATGAACATAAGCCCTACATAGAAAAACACATACAGTCAACTGAGAGCCTCCACCTTTTTGAAGTCGGTTAAAATTAAATTACCTCAATAAAATCGTGCCTGCAAAATCCAATTCACATTTCCAATATAAAGAAACTAAAAATAATCCGTCATTCATTTCCTACTACTCTGTAGGGACTAGATTAATGTATTTGCAGAGTTTTTTCCTCTAGCTCTCCCAGGAGCTTGTCAGAATAATACTTCGCCCTACTCTGTGTATCAGCACACGGGCCACTTTTTGAACGCAACAGTTGTCGCGATTAATCTAATAAATAACTTATGGCCATGATAATGTATTTATTTTATATTCGCACCTCAAATTTATTTATTTTATTCTATAAATGATATTAGAAGAAAATGAATAATTAATGTTTAGTTCAATACCTGTAAGTATGGTGCTCAAGAAGCAGACTGGATTACTAATCCTCAGAGCAAGATAAGAGATAGCTCGAAGGTCATCAGAAATGTCAACCTGATAGTGCTAGACAACTGATTGTAAGCAACAGATGAAACTGGATAAACAAAACCTACTTTCAGCATTTATAGTACATACAATATTACTCATTTTTTGTTGTAAGCATTCAATAGTTATAGAAGGGATTGGGACAAAGATCACAAGTAACTTAGTTCCCTAACCCCCTCATATCAGTATTACTTGGCACTCCGAATGCGGCCAGAAGACTGAAGCGAGGCAATGTCCTATGACGGACTTGAGACAATGGTCTCAATTCCCCCACGCGACAATAACCCTCACAACACATTTGATTATGGTCTAACGACCGATAGCAAATCCAAAAAAAAAAGCAGAGCAACTGCACCGTTTGCTAAAGTCGTGCGCTCAGATGCAGCCTCGCGTATTTTTTTTAATCGTTTGAGGAAAAAATATTACCGTTTCAACTTATCAGCAACTATTTGTTGCGACAAAGTTGCTCGTCTGCAGACACGTGTAATGCATTTTTTATGACACTGTCTGTGTTCTGTCCTTTGTGTTGTGATGTACTCTCTATTAAGTCTCCTATGTAACACATTAAAGGATTAATATTTTAAAGGACTACGTCACAAAGTCTTTCCGATGTTTTGTGCATATTTTAGATAAAATACACGTTGAGTGCACTAACAGGTACTCAGCATTAGACTTAACAATATTGATTTCTTACTAGCATTGAGCTCGTTACTTTGTTCGCGTATAATGAGAATACAGAAGCTTAATGCTTAATAATGGAAGTAGCGCATCAGCTGACAGTGCGT
Source organism: Watsonalla binaria (assembly GCA_929442735.1). Taxonomy (NCBI): domain Eukaryota; kingdom Metazoa; phylum Arthropoda; class Insecta; order Lepidoptera; family Drepanidae; genus Watsonalla; species Watsonalla binaria. The sequence continues at coordinate 9,811,399 of OV838934.1, read as the reverse complement.
CGCTTGCATGGCAGTCGACTGCTCCAAGTCCAGGGTCCACCACGTCTGTATACATATGATCACGCCTGTATTCTCCGAAGGTGTAGGCAGAGGTGTTATAATAACAACAACCAGTTTCACCGAAAATGATTAAGTTTCAATGTGACAGATGGTGAGTCTATCGCCGTCTCTGGCACTGTATATACATACGTCTTTGAATGTCGTCACTTTTTAATTTATTAAAATTTTTATCATTCTTGAAGTCTCAGTTTTAGTGTAGTGACTTCACACCAAGTGCTTTACGGTGAAGGAAAACATTGTGAAGTAACCTGCATATCTCTGAAAACTAATTTAAAGACGTATGTATAGTGCCCGAGACGGTGATAGACCTATCATCTGTCACATTGGCTTAATCATGTTCGGTGAAAAGTGCCTACCCCTTTGGGGAACATGCGTGAGCATATTTATGAACATGCTCGCCATAGAGCTCCCCGAGAGCAGCTGTGCGTTTTTTCGTAGTGTCTTCTCTGAGCGCAGATAACTGTTATTATAAAATAGCTCAATACATAATTGTTGATAATAACGGCTTAAGTGCGGCTTCATAATCAACCCCTTCAACCGCTGTGCCTTATTAACGTCGGATTACACGATACACTATCCGTGTACGTACATACGTGCAATTAATGTCGATTCACACGGGTTGCAGGCTGTTCAGCTTATAATTAGGGTTGGCACACATCATTTAAGATTAATTTTACATTTATTTCGTACTCGCTGCTCCACTCGCGTAGACTTAATTTTAAGGGTGAAAAAAGGATGTGTTCGTCCTTGTAACTACTGCCAGTGATATTCCATTAAAATCGGTCCGGTAGTTTCAGACATAGATTTTTTCAAATATATTTTCATATATAAGGAATATACATATACTTTCCTATGCATTTTGTGAGAGGTACTACAAACAGACACTTCAATTTTATTTATATTATCTGTATGCACTATATTAGCAAAACTAAAAATAATATTACTTAATATAATCTGTATAGATTTTTTTGTAATGATTAAATTTTTTGTATTAATTGTAATTATAGATTTGTGATATTTTGTCGCCAGTACGTAAAAAAGAAAAAAAAAATTCTACTGAAAAATTAAAGTAGTATCATTGAAGTACTTACGTAAAAAAATACATATAGTGCTTCTAAATTATAAGAGGAGCTCGTGGCACAGTTGTTATTGCGCATATCATTCGATCAGCGAAGTTAAGCAACCTTACCTCTAGCCAGTAATTGGATAGGTGACCGCCCGAGTTCCCTCCGTGCCTCGGAGAGCACGTTAAGCCGTCGGTCCCGGTTGCCAATTTATCATCTTTGGCAATCGTTACAGGTCAGTCGAAGGCCTAAAATAGTCCGAAAACTGGTTTAACCCAGATCACAGATTTTCCTCGTAAAAGTGGTTGCGAAGGTCAGATGGCAGTCGCTTCGTATAAAAATCAAGTGATCAGCCACATCGGGTTGAATCAAGACCCCAACAGTGTATGGGATAAGGCCAGGGAGATGAGTGCTTCTAAAATATTACTTGTCCAGTATGATACGAAACCTCTATAAAAGTTCCTCTCAGTAAAAGCAACCTTCCGAACCTGGCGGTAACATGTATAATCCTATGTAATCGTGTCTTTCTGACGATTTGAAAGTACTTTGTAAAAAGTCTAATCGAATAAAGATATTTTTGATTTGATTTGATATATTTTAAGAGCGGTTATTTCCCAAACAAAATTCACAGCTGCGCTTTTGTTATCCAATTCTTAGTTAAAAATAAGTTCTGTCGCTTATAGCACAGAGCACTACATTGATTGAAAACGTTGCCTAAGTCCAAGCCCTAATCACACATAGTGCACTCCAAGCCAACGTGACAAGGTGGCAATTTTCTGCATTAAAGGTGCATTGACGGGATAAATGGGACTCATTGAATTCAATTCCCAGTTTGATAGATTTTCTTTCAAACTGACCTTCTATAAAATACCTTTTGAACGAACTAATTGGAACCAGTATATGCTACCCTATATTTATATACCCTAGTCGATAATCTATATCATCATCCCATACACGGTGTTGGGGTCGGCATTTGATTCAAAAGTATCTTTATTCGAATAGACTTTTAACAATGTACTGTTCAAATCGTCAGAATGACATAATTATACAGTATTATACATGCTACCGCCAGGCTCGGAAGGTTGTTTTCACTGAGAAGAACCTGGCAAGAAACTCAGTAATTACTCTTTTAAAAAATGTTACAATACGTAAGAAATGTAAGCCGGACACAGTTCCAATACACAAAATATGTCAATAAAAATTAACATAAAGTAAAAGTCTAATAGTTCTACTTATATCTAAATGTATAGCTTGAGATGACCAGCCCCCACAAACCGCACGGGCTAGGCACTAATAATATATAATTTATATGAGTGAAACCTAGCTAGATCGATTTCATTATCATCATCTCCCTGGCCTTATCCCATACACTGTTGGGCTCGGAATTTGATAATATGCAGGTTTCCTTACCATGTTTTTCACCGTATAGCACGTGGTGTGAAATCACTGTACATACGTTTTTTAGAAAAAGTCATTAGTACAGGCCCCGCTGGGATCGAACTTGCGTCCCTTACGTAGCAGGCGTCTGTTCAAACCTCAAGGCCACCACGGCTCTCCTAATGTCTGGCTAAAAGTTGTTTTGCGTAGTTGTAAGAAAAACGAAACAATGTCGGAAAATAATAGATCGGAGCAAAAAGCGGGCAACATTTCAGAGTATTTAATAATATAAGGGAGGGGGAAGTCGGGAATCTGTCTTTGGATACATTGACAAATAGTATCGTCGGTAGTTCGCTGACATAGGGGGCACTCTATACTGCTGCGATATTCTGTCAAATATCTCGACGACGAGCTCGAATTTTGTTTGACAAATTAACCGCTTTTCACTAAATGCATATGAAAATATTTACCATAATGATACAAAAAAAAACACTTATTTTTTATTTATCTCTGTCTATCTGTTTGTTTCGAGTAGTCTCCGAAACAGAAGGATCGATTCTAATGGGACTTTCACTGTTAGATAGCTGACGTTACGAGTAACTTAGGATACTTTTTTTTTATTACGGATCCGCCAATTCAAGTCTACGCGGGTGAAACTGAATCTATACAGTTAAATTGAAATGTCTATTTGTAATACCAACATTACAACGTTTCACAAAATGCATATGAAAGTATACACGGTTACTGACATATAAAAACCATATTTTTTTATTTTTTTCTGTCTGTCTGTCCGTCTTGTCTGTATGTCTGTCTGTCTGTTTGTTTCGGCTAATCTCCGAAACGGATGGACCAATTTTTACGCGGCTTCCACTGGTAGATAGATAATTGCAAGCTAATTACAAGGAGTAACATAGCCTACATTTATTTTAAAATATCATAAGGGGTAAAACCGCGGGGCACAGTTACAATATACAGTTACAGTAAACAATAAAAATTATATGTTAATCACACTGCTCAACGCCAAAGTTGTAAAATTTACTAACATTCGTCATAATCTCTATTGTCTTTGACAAGTCAACAATATTTTCTAATTGCAAACAATGATCAAATCGACAGGAAAGATGGAATTGGTTATGCATGACATAACTAGATTTAAAAGTCTAGTAATAAATTAAGATTTAACGAAATCCAGATTTTTGCAGGGCATTATAGTACGTCGCATATGTATAAGATGTCTTTCAAAGTAAATTAAATAACATTTAAAAAATAAACGTATTTTTTCAATAATCATACATACATACATATGCTCACGCCTGTATTCCCCGAAGGGGTAGGCAGAGGTGTTATAATCACAACACCCACTTTTCACCGAATTTGATTAAGCGCCAACGTGACAGATGGAGAGTCTATCGCCGTCTCAGTCACTACACATACGTCTTTGAATTACTTCTCAGACATATGCAGGTTTCCTCACGATGTTTGTTCACGAGAAAAACTCATTGGTACAGGCCCCGCTGGGATTCGAACTTGCGTCGCTTGCGTAGCAGGCGACTGCTCTAACCCCGAGGCCACCACGGCTCCTATTTTTTCAATAGTCGTTTACACGAATTTTTTGAAAATTTTCATTCAATTCAATTCCAGTCTAACAACAATCTCAACATATTTGATTTGGCGAACTCGAAAGTGGAGTTCAGTCTGGCGGCGCATGTGAATGCGCCTTTATGTACTCTATTCATGACTTTTTACTCTTTCCCGGTTTCTTTGCAGACTGTACGCGGCGGTGTTTTTCTGTCGGTACCTGAGCTAAGTTTGCGAAGATTGATTTCTGAGCTCACTTTTTACTTGAGGTGGGTAATTTGTTTATTTTTCAATTGATATAGCACTTAGACTGCGCTTGCAGGTTTTGTTTTTCGCAGACGGGAATGTAAATTATATATTTATTTACTACTTGGGCCCCGCGGTTTTACCCGCGTAGAGTTAATTTCATGGGTGACGTGGATTTTTTAGTCTAAATTTAGCCTTAAAACGTCTTGACAGATTTCTACGGAACTTCCACTGACAGGTAGATGTTACATGCAGAAACTCAGCATACCTTTTTCAAGTTTGGATTCGGTGAAAAATCCACCCGTAGAATTAAGTCTATGCGGGTGAAACCGCGGGGCAGAGCTAGTAGCTTATATATAACAGTCGTATCAAAGTCAAAGTCAAAGTCAAAAGTATCTTTATTCGATTAGACTTTTTACAAAGTACTTTCAAATCGTCAGAATGACATAATTATACAGGATTATACATGCTACCGCCAGGTTTGGAAGGTTGCTTTTACTGAGAAGAACCTGGCAAGAATCTCAGTAATTACTCTATTCAAAAATATTATACAATTTAAAGAATACAAAATAAATAATTTAAAAAACGTAAGCTCATGGACAATGTTCCAATGCACAAATGTCGATAAGAATTAACATAACTAAAAATCTAGTACATCATCTACTTATAACTAAATGCGTAGCTTGAGATGACTATATCGCTAGAATACATGACCATAATTTTACAATACAGCCTATATAGAAAATTATAGGTTCTGAGTGAATGTCTGCATCGGTTCCGGCACGATCACCGTATCGAATGTCCGGAACAAACAGAATTTTGTAATGTAATCGTGCACAATGCTTTGTATCCTACATCCTACCAGTAATATTAGTTCTACTAATGTTATAAAATCGAATGTTTCAAAGAATGAGCCGTGATGGCCTTGAGGTATGAGCAGTCGCTGCTACGCAAGCGACGCAAGTACGAATCCCAGCGGGGCCTGTACAAATAGGTTTTCTAAAAAAATTATGTACAGTGATTTCACACCATGTGCTTTACGGTGAAAGAAAACATCGTGAGGAAACCTGCATATTTCTGAGAAGTAATTCATGACGTATGTAAAGTGTCTGAGACGGCGATGGACTCACCATCTGTCACGTTGGCACTTAATCATCTTCGGTGAAAAGTGAGTGTTGTGATTACAACACCTGTCTACCCCTTCGGGGAATACAGGCGTGAGCATATGTATGTATGTTTCAAAGAATATATGGATGTATGTTTATTAGTTTTTCACACATAATCCTCTGAATAGATAATGATGGAACTTTGCAATAACATAGCTTACATTATACCTCAGATAAACACAAAGGCTTACCATAAAAAACATTCTTGTGGTAGTTAAATATATACGCAGATGTAATAATTGGTATTATCTAATATATAAAAATATGTATAATGTATAAATATAAAAAAAACTTATGTGCAGTGATTTCACATCGTGAGGAAACCTGCATATGTCAGAGCAGTAATTCAAAGATGTATGTGTAGTGCCTGAGACGGCTCATACACTCACTATGTGTCACGCTACCTCTTAATCACCTCGCGAGAAAATTGCGTGTTGTTGTTACAACACCTCTGCCTACCCCTTCGGGGAATACAGGCGTGAGCATATTGATAAAATACATACGGGCTATGACAATCGAACCGACACACGACTTTACCGTGTAGGTAAATCAGTCTGTAAACAAAACACGAATTATTTAATTGCTATTAATAAAAACAAATTACCAATCACAATTAATAAACAGAGTTTAATTGAGCAAAAAATTAATTTCACTCGCGATTAAATTGATTAAATATAATTAACGATTAACACTGGCGGTAGTGAACCGTTCACAACCAAACACAATTGAACGCGTGTACATAATGTCTTACACACAATAATTATATTGTTCATAAACGAAGTTCGCGTCCGCAAATGGGGCATAAATGGAAAAGCTGAAATTTTAATGAGAGCCCCGGGGCGTCCCTGCTAAGGTGTAAGGGACCGTGTACATGCGATGGGTGTTGATATGATTTACTGTACCAAAGCTATGATACCGTACAAAATATAATTAAATCATACATACATATGCTCACGGCTGTATCCCATGGGGTTAGACAGAGACCACCGTTTGCCACATGCTACGATCCTTACATACTTCTTTGGCTTCATCCACATTCATGCATCTCTTCATACACTTTCTTCGGTTACGAGTGCTCCGAATTTGACCTTTCTGAAAAATACTATTATATCACAGCGCTTATATAATGACAAATATTTTTCTCTTCATTAAAATCAGTTAATCATTGTTAAAGAGCTGTGGGGTTTGAGAAGAAACATCGTTAGGTAACCTGCATATGTCTGAGAAGTAATTCAAAGACGTATGTATAGTGTCTGAGACGGTGATGGACTCACTATCTGTCACGTTGGCACTTAATCATCTTCGGTGAAATATGGGTGTTGTAGTTACAACACCTCTGCCTAACCCTTCGGGCACCCTTATTTTGATCATATCATTGTTAAGCTACTACAGCTGCCGTCACGAGTTGTGACCGCTCAGCGAAAACAGCCCCCCTGTTTTTGCTGACCGGTCATAACTGCAATTTTTTTATTAATAGATTCCCTAAGTATTTATAAAATAATGATTTAAAAAAATATATGTATATGCTCATGCCATCCCAGAAAGTTCCCCGAAGGGATAAGCAGAGGTGTTGTAACAACACCCACATTTCACCGAATATGATTAAGTGCCATCGTGACAGAGTGTTAGTCCATCGCCTTCTCAGGCACTATACATACGTCTTTGAATTACTTCTCAGACATATGCAGGTTTCCTCACGATGTTTTCCTTCACCGTAAAGCACGTGGTGTGAAATCACTGTACATAAGTTTTTTAGAAAAACTCATTGGTACAGGCACCGCTGGGATTCGAACTTGCGTCGCTTGCGTAGCAGGCGACTGCTCAAACCTCAAGGCCGCCACGGCTGTGATTTCTTCTCGGGATAATATCATATGTGTAGTCACCTCAAGCCCATTGGAATGGAACGGATATTATAACTGCAGCCGATCGAACGCGTCACTCGACTGGGCCGATTATCTTTTAATTACACCCCGAGTGGATTTATTTTAATATAATGTGCCGTCATTGTCCACGCCCCAGTCATTTGTTTTACAACGTTGTGCAACAGACACACAATTAATTTGCATACATATGCTCACGCCTGTATTCCCAAAAAGGGTAGGCAACACCTCTGCCCACTTTTCACCGAAGATGATTAAGTGCCAACGTGACAGACGGTGAGTCTATCGCCGTCTCAAGCGCTATATATGTCTTTGAATTAGTTCTCAGACATATGCGGGTTCCCTCATGATGTTTTCCTTCACCGTAAAGCACGTGGTGTGAATTAACAGTTAAGTTTTTGGAAAAAAAATTATGGTGATCTTGCCTGATGGCACTTTTCCGCCGCTAGATTTCCTTTAGCCTCCACATTAAGTTCTTTCGCTGAACACTCATCATCTGGAGCCTTAACCTGTAAATTCATGAAAATGTGGAAATCACAATTACTCGGCAATCCATTAAAATGAACTGCGAATAAAGTTCCCATGAACAGCGACAAGTTGGAAAAAAGCGATTCTCGAATGATACAGAAAGTTATATTATAAACATCGTTTGTCTGTCTAAATAGCTGCCAACTACATAGAGCGATACCATTTCCATAATTTCCCAAGAGTACGAATCTACGCCAACTATATTTTCCACCTCAAGACAACCTTATAACATGAGTAATAAGTATCAGTTTCCCTTGAGCAACAGCTTTGTAAGTTGGCAGGTGGCACAGCTCGGAGTTATAACACGCCATCCCGGATATTAGTGGTTACTCACATCGATATCGCGGAATATTGACGACATTCGAGTATCGAGTTTGTTTTATCGATTGAATACATTCGATTTACGATTGTTGAGATACGTTTTGTTATTGTGTTTCAATCAATCTGCACTTTATAGATTACAAATTCAAATTCAAAATAACTTTATTTCGTTAGACTTCTTACAAAGTTCTTTCAAATCGTCAGAAGGCCTCAGATGAAATTACACTATACAGGATTGTAAATGTTACCACCCGGTTGGAAAGGTTGGTTTTTCAGGGAAAAACTCCTTGTAACATCAGCTATCTGCCAGTGTAAGTCCCCATAAAGTCGGTCCAGCGTTTTCAGAAATTAGCCGGAACAAACGGACAGTAATATATTTTCTGCGTTACTAGCGAATATTCTTTCATGTTCAAAACTATTATTTTTTAATTACAAACAGACACGTCAATTTTATTTATCTGTATAGATAGAGAATTAAGCAAATTATTGTATGTATACAGAATATTTTTATTTCCATCTTAACACATCACTTCTACATGCTCACGCCTGTAGGGTCTGAAGGGTAAGGCAGAGGTGTTGTAATTGTTTAAGTTCGGTTTTAGTTTGTGTTTCCGTCACTAGATGGAGTTGTACTCTTTTTATACTAGGTATCATTGTGCTCTTTTCGTTGTATATATAGTTTAAGTTAGTATCAAAAAATGTTCTCTATGCTTTCCGGAGTTTGAAGTATATCCTCATTTCCATGGCCCTCCCGACCATGAACAGTAATAACAACACCCACTCATAATCATGATGATGAAACATCGCAGATGATTAAATGGCAAAGTGAGAGATGGTGAGTCTATCGACTCAGGCACTATACATACGTCTTGGAATAACTTCTCAGACATATTTTTGGAAAAAAATTGAATAGGCCGCTTGAATTCGAACTTGAATCACTTGCGGAGCAGGTGGCTGCTTAAACCCCACGGCCACCACAGATCTCAGAACTGTAAAGGTAACTGTATTGTCGTTATGGGAGAGAAAGAGAAAGACAATGGCCCTAGAACTGTGATAAACATTTATTATTCCCAAAAAACAAGCGAGATAAACATGTTTTTGACAAACTACCAGTCGTCCGCTCAGCAACGTTCAGTATCGTAAACCTCGACGGTAATCTATGAAACTATCTTTAGCACAACTACAGAAATAACAAAAAACGGAAATACATAACAATAAGTAAGCAGGGAGCGGAATCATCCATTATATAGTAATTCAATTCACAAATCATGGCAAATGTACTATATACCATGTATTCCGTGAGTACGGTTTCAATCCGAGCGGGAGAGTGTGACTCGGTACCAAAATTTACCAACCTTATGTTGTCGAATTCAAATAATTTCATCTAAATACATATATAACTCAAAGGTCGGACAAACTGACTGACTGACATAGTGATCTATCAACGCACAGCCAAAACCACTGGACGGATCGGGCTGAAATTTGGCATGCAAGTAGATGTTATGACGTAGGAGGAGCTCGTGGCACAGTTGCTATTGCGCATACCATTCGATCAGCGAAGTTAAGCAACCCTACTCCTAACCATCAATTGGATGGATGACCGCCCGAGTTGCATCTTTGGCAGTCGTTACAGGTCAGTCGGAGCCCTAAAATAGTCTGACAAGTGGTTAACACAGTTCACAGATTTTCCTCGTTAAAGGGGTTCCGAGTGTCAGATGGCAGTCGCTTCGTATAAAAATCAGGTGATCAGCCACATCGGTTTGAATCAAGTGCCGACCCCAACAGTGTATCGATTAAGGCCAGGGAGATGATGATGATGTAGATTTTATGACGTATTAACTCTGTTCTCACTCACGACTGTGTTCACTCTGTCTTTATATTTGGCGCGAGGCGAATAACATGTCGGTATCCCCACTGTTTTCATGACATGTGTACATGTCTCTTGACGGCACATGGCTACATTATTTTTTGATCAATAAATTATTACCCCGTAGCCAAGTACTGCTCATATGTGGCATGTAATGCGGGGCGCGGGAGTGTAGGGTATATGAGACGACTTGTTAGGTGCAGTGTTGATTTAATATTAATTCTTACTGACTAGTGCTCACAAGGCTCGGGAGGACGTGCTCACACACTACCAGCTAAAAAAATGCATTATTACATTTATAGAACGTAGAGTAAAGTCAAACTATTGTAATAGTCTTCATAAATCATAACGTGAAGAATGTCGCTAGTTTTCATAAAAAATAAATATTGGGAGCCCATATTTGTGTGCCGCGGAATGCCGGAGGGGGTGAATGAAAAAACCACAATCACGGTGAATGCTCGTCGATATGTTTTTACGCGATCACCCCGCGTTTATAAAGATGTCGGCGAACACAATGACCCGAATATACCCCCGCTACACATTTATTCGGTACACTGCTTATGTCATTTTATACGAGAGTTTACTGAATTAGATATTACAAGGCGCCGTGGTGGCCGTGCGGTTTGAGCGACTGCTACGCAAGGGAAGCAAGGTCGATTCCCAACAGTATACACCAATTATTTTTTCTAAATACTTAACTGCAATTTCACCCCACGTGCTGTGAAAGAAAACATCGTGAGGAAACCTGTATATGTCTGAGAAGTAATTCAAAGTCGTATGTATAGTGTCTGAGACGGTGATGGACTCTCTGTCACGTTGGCACTTAATCATCTTCGGTGAAATGTGGGTATTATTGTTACAACACTTCTGCTTACCCGTTCAGAAACCCTTTTATTAAAATAAAAAGTATATATTTTTTTAGAAAAACTCATTGGGATTCGAACTTGCGTCGCGTAAGTAGCAGGCGACTGATCACACCTCACGGCCACCACGCTCTTTTTAAGATTTACATTTCTTTATTTACATCCATCATCACCCTGGCCTTATCCCATACACTGTTGGGGTCGGCACTTGATTCAACCCGATGCGGCTGATCACCTGATATTTATACGACGCGACTGCCATCTGACCTTCGCAACCCCTTTAACGAGAAAAATCTGTGATCTGGGTTAAACCAGTTGTTAGACTATTTTAGGCTTCCGACTGACCTGTAACGACTGCCAAAAATGATAAATTGGTAACCTTTATTAACATCCACCACAACTTTACTGTAAGCAAATTAAATCAACTAAAAGGCATAAGTTATTCGAATACAGACGCTGCAAAAACCAACCTCCAAAACCTACCGCATAATGAATACACGTCACAGCGTGAAAACTTGCAAACACCAATATTTGGCAACAGGCGCGTGTTAACAAAGGTGGCATATTATATTAACCGAAACTGAACTAGCGAAATTTATTACAAAAGCTGGAAACATGCCTGTACTGTGAAACCCTCGCTTCATCCTAATCAAACTCGCAACTTCTTAACCATTGCTGGTTTTTATTCATATTTGCCAAACGCCGCTGTAACTAAAAGCGGAATGGTTGGTGATTTATGTTCTTACGTAGATCATCGTTGGTTGTTTGGTAGCGGTAAAGTATGAAAGACGGCAACTTTGGACAGCTCGTCGACTGCAACGTCCCAAGACATGCGCACGAGTGCAAATAGGACGCTGTTATATTAGACAAAAGATTGACTTGGCGTTCCTTCGTAACGTTAATATCAAGTATTTATTTTAGATTTATATTCAACTATGACATGTCGTTAGGGGACAAAAAGTGGATATAACACCTACCTATCTACCTACCCTTATGCAACCATAGCCCTAGTGAGCTCCTGTGCCATATGCTCAAGCCTGTATTCCCCGAAGGGGTAGGCAGAGGTGTTGTAATAACAATACCCACTTTTCACCGAAGATGATTAAGTGACAACGTGACAGATGGTGAGTCTCAGGCAGCAGGCATCTATCGCCGTCCCAGGCAGGTTCCTCACGATTTTTCCTTCACCGTAAAGCACGTGGTGTGAAATAAGTGCACATAAGTTTTAGAAAAACTCATTGGAACAGGCCCCCTGGGATTCGAATTTACGTCGCTTGCGTAGCAGTCGACTGCTCAAACCGCCGGCCACCACGACATTACTCCGATTACGATTACATAATCACCTTGTAACATAGGCTTTATTGTTGATCCAACGCGGGTAAAACTGTATGACGCAGGACGTTATTAATGTATATGTAAACTTTTCAGAATTACAAACAGACACTTCAATTTTATTACTGTATATATAATGTAAGTTAAATATAAAATGTACGTTAAGTCTGTCCGTAGTGTAAACTCAGCAACCACTAACAAATAATCCCATATTCGCGGCGCACTACGACGACATGTAGACAGATTTAATTCCAATCTGAAACGCATCACGTAATTGCAAATAAAAAGTAGAAAAGTGCCGACGGGAGAGTGGGGGCACTATGGTGGATATGAATGCAAAAAAATGTAGGAATTCCTGTTTATGTAATGCGGTCTAGTGATAGCAAATGCTACCGCGGAACACGAAGATCTGTGCCCACTCGTCCCCTTACATTTTGGAGGTGCCTGATCGACCCCTGATCTATCTATGGTACCAGGGCGTCAGGGTTTAAAGAACTTCAATGTTTTGCGACAGTATGCCCTTATCATAACGTAACATTTATACCAGTAGGTCTAAAAAGGTCACATTGTGATTTATATCATAATGTGATCCAAATATGCTTCATCATTGAAATGACAAAATGGTCACTTAGGTGCAATTCATATTATGTTTTATTTAAATAAATGTAGCCATGTTTTATGTGGATGAAACCACGAGTAGCGTGCATTGGATTTCCAGTTTTTAGGGGTAAGCATAAACAATAAGTAGGTTGGTATAGACACACACACACACACATACAATACGAGTGTATTCAGTCATCGAAAATGGTAAGCACTGCTTATCTACTTATATAGAATACATATGAGTAGATAAGGTGTGCTGGGCATAGCTAGTCTGTTCATAAACAAAGCTATTTTTGCCTAAGAAGATACAATATAATTTGTCGATGGTGGATTATCCAAAAAAATTAAACCATTTTTTTTTAGAATTCTATAAAACTCACAGAAAACGTGGCTACACTACCTGTTAACATGCGGGCAACATTAATTAGTAAACAGTCACTCTGCAAGTAGCGACAAAGCTGGATTTTCTTGTGTTCCGCGGAGCTCTCGCAAACATTTTTTTAAGTCTGCACTTTTTAAAAGTAACCTAACAGGTTTTACCCTCTGTGGAATATAGTTGCTATTATTATTTTATTAACATATGTACATACAAACATATGCTCGCGTCTGTGTTTCCCGAAGTGGTAGCACATTTCGTTAATGGTAAAAGTCCCATTAAATAATTGCACCAACCTTATCACTTAGAGAGATATTTTAAGTCATACTGATTATACACAGAAAAAAATCATAAAATATTGACCAAGTCTTTCAGGGATCTCGAATATTTCTATAGTACTAGCTGTGCCCTGCGATTTCCCTCTCGTAAAATGTAATTTCAACGGTGAACTCCTTGTAAATTAAGCTATTCGTCAGTGAAAGTCCCGTTAAAATCGCTCCAGCCGTTTCTAGCCGGAACAAACAGACAGACAGACATAGAATTTTTTTAAATAAATAAATGTTTGGTGATGGTTTTCCTATGCCAGTACCTATGAGTAGTATATACTTTCATATGCATTTAGTGAAAAGCTGTTATTTTGGAATACAGACATTTCAATTTATTTTTTCTGTATAAATGTGATTTCACACCACGAGCTTTACGGTGAAGGAAAACATCGTGAGGAAACCTGTATATTTCTGAGAAGTAATTCAATGACGTATGTAAAGTGTCTGAGACGGCGATGGACTCACCATCTGTCACGATGGCACTTAATCATCTTCGGTGAAAAGTAGGCGTTGTGATTACAACACCTCTGCCTACCCCTTCGGGGAATACAGGCGTGAGCATATGTATGTTTAAATGTATAGATTAGAAGAGAGCCCAAGAGACTGGACGGTATGAACTAGATTCCATGGAAGATGGGGTGGGTGCTGGTATGGGATGCAACCTGTTCAGACACGCTGGCCCCTTCCCATCTACATGGAACCAACAACAGTGTTGGTGCGTCATGTGAAGCGGCTGAAAAAGCCAAAGCCTGCAAATACAGGGGTCTCGGCTCCGAATATGACTTTGTCCCATTCGGAATCGAGACCCTTGGTCCGTGGGGTCCTAGCGCTATAAGGCTTTTTAAAGAAATAACTAAAAGGTTAGTCGACATCACAGGAGACCGAAGAGCTGGCAGTTACCTCGGTCAAAGAATTAGTCTTGCCATCCAAAGGGGGAATGCTGCCAGTATCTTCAGAACCTTGCCTACAGGGACTCCTTTTAATAATATATTTTAGTTATAAGATTATATTTTATAAGGTTTTTAGTTATGTAGTTCTTGAATTGAATAATATTATATTTACTTTGATAAGAAGATAAAATAAAGATGTATCACTTACGCATATGTAACATCCAACGTCAGTATAATTGCCCGCGACCTCGTATTTTGCTGCCCTTTACACGCTCTTTACGACAGCAATGCTAAATCCTGACACTGTAGGGAAACATACATTATGTTACGTGCTCCTCTGCTGGCCATTTATTACAGATTAACGTGTGAAATCTTCATGTATCCTTGTCTTCAGTTTTCATTCTTTATTTATTACTAGCTATGCCCGCGGTTTCACCCGCGTAGATTTAGTTTTATATAATATATCGGTTTAAAATTGACAAAGTTTCATACAGACTTTCATCCTCTATTTTATTCCGTTGGTGGTAGAATTAATCAAAATCCTTAGCGGATGCCTACGTCATGACATCTACATGCATGCCTAATTTCAGCCCGATCCGTCCAGTGGCGTTGATAGATCACTATATCAGTCAGTCAGTCACCTTTGAGTTATGTATATTTAGATTTATTTATTTATTAATTCTTCTGCATATGTCTGAGAAGTAATTCACAGGCGTATTTATAGTATCTCAGTCGGCGAGACTTCTGTCACGTTGGCACTTTTTCATCTTCGGTGAAAAGTGAGTTTTGTTGAAAATTATAATAAAAATGGTTTATTGAGTTTAGGCCCTGGTAAGGCACTTATGAATGTTGAAGAATTGACCACCGGTTCGGAAACTAGCATTCATAGAAGAACCGGCAAGAAACTTGTTATTTTGTGTATTATTACAATACCTCTGCTTACCTCTTCGGGGAAACTTGTGTGATGGCGTGAGCATATTTATTTATAAATCATGTCCCGGGTGAGGAAAAAGGTGAGCCTTCGGTACCCGGGAACAGGATAGGTAGTGTGTAGAAATAAGAAGAGTGGTCAATATTTTATAAGTGGGTTCGTTTATTAAACGTCTGTTTCCTTCACTGGTGGTGGTGAGTAGAGGTAGGTGGTAGGAAGGGGAACACTGGCCTGACGTAGGGTCAAGGGTCCGGCTGGGAGCAGCCTGGTCTTCCACAGGAAGGTAGATAGCGCCTGGTCCAGGGTAGTGCCTGGACTGGAGGCGGACTGGTCCAGAGGTAGGGTCTGGGCCAGAGGTAGATAGCGCCTGGTCCAGGAGTAGGGTCTGGACGGAGGCAGGTACTGCACCAGATGTAGGGTCCGGGCCAGTAGTTAGTGTTGAGTAATTATGTCACCAGGATCCTGGAATGGAACAGCAGGCATTAGCTCGCTCGACCATGCACGGACATGCCCTAGTCGCAGCTCAGCATCCTACCCTATAACCGTAGCACCTAGCCATTGCTGAGCAGCCTCAGCCAGCAGATGTTAGAGAGAACAATTTACAAAGATGGGCACAGCGCTACACAGTTATTAATAGCTACACTTAATAAAAATACACTAGGAACTCACCCCAGCGGGATCGGCAACAAATATATAGTATGTTAGTATGTTTAGTACATAGCAGTTAGGTTTTGGCGGGCTTTCCCGACGACGAGTGGAGTGACCACACGCCGCCAAGCCCCGCGTCGCAGTGGCGGCGGGAGATGCGAACGCGCGGCAAAACAAAAGAGCGCGGTGCGCAATCTACTGCGCACAACATTGCCGACAGCCTCCGACGATCCCCGATGCTACGCTCGGATTGAGTCATTGTGCACGATTCTAGCTATTTTATATTTCATTCAATTTATAATTAGTTTAGGTATTTGATAAGATTAGCTTTTAAGTTAGTTTTATAGGTAATTAAGTTGATATTATGATAGTAGGGGTATAGTTATAGCTAATTAGGAGTAATATGAGTATTTTAATAGAATATAGATAAATTATTAATTATTTAGTAAAATGTAACGGCACGTACTAGGCGTAACGTTACAGTACTGGGCGACAAGGAGTAGGATTTTGCGTACCTAAGTAAAGTAAAATCCGTCTGCTTACTTTACTCTATACTATTGGAAAACTAGTAAAATAAAAAAAATAATTAGTAATAATTACTTTAGTAGAAAATAATAAAAATACAACCAAAATCAAAAGCAAAATGTGTCGGCACATTCATTTAAATAATAACCAAGCTTTTATCAAAGATGGCTGTAATATAGTGTAATAGATAGTATGCTAATACAAAATAGATGATCAAAAGCCAGTCTTTCATATTGCGTTCAGTTGAAACATAGTTATATATGCTCAAAGTCAGGTAAATAGATAGTAATGACGGCAGGGTCATCACTCTCAGAATTAGGGGCAGAATCGAGTACATAGAGAAAAGGCCAACGGTAGGGTTGTCACTTTCAGTAATGTCAGAGTTAGATATTTTGAAAGGAACAACGGTAGGGTTGTCACTTTCAGTAATGTCAGAGTTAGGTAGTTTGAAAGGAACAACGGTAGGGTTGTCACTTTCAGTAGTGTCAGAGTTAGGTAGTTTGAAAGGAACAACGGTAGGGTTGTCACTTTCAGTAGTGTCAGAGTTAGGTAGTTTGAAAGGAACAACGGTAGGGTTGTCACTTTCAGTAGTGTCAGAGTTAGGTAGTTTGAAAGGAACAACGGTAGGGTTGTCACTTTCAGTAATGTCAGAGTTAGGTAGTTTGAAAGGAACAACGGTAGGGTTGTCACTTTCAGTAGTGTCAGAGTTAGGTAGTTTGAAAGGAACAACGGTAGGGTTGTCACTTTCAGTAGTGTCAGAGTTAGGTAGTTTGAAAGGAACAACGGTAGGGTTGTCACTTTCAGTAGTGTCAGAGTTAGGTAGTTTGAAAGGAACAACGGTAGGGTTGTCACTTTCAGTAGTGTCAGAGTTAGGTAGTTTGAAAGGAACAACGGTAGGGTTGTCACTTTCAGTAGTGTCAGAGTTAGGTAGTTTGAAAGGAACAACGGTAGGGTTGTCACTTTCAGTAATGTCAGAGTTAGGTAGTTTGAAAGGAACAACGGTAGGGTTGTGACTTTCAGTAGTGTCAGAGTTAGGTATAGAGTTTGATAGTAGTATATCAAATAAGTAGGTAGGAGCGATTGTAGGGTTGTCATTTACAACGTCAATGTCACAGTCAATGTTAGGATCAGTTGTAGTATCACAAAATAAATCAGTCGTTAGTGAAGAACTAGTCGGTTCAGGTAGGTCGTTAGACTGAGGAGAAATCGACTCAATATGTAACACTGGTAGACTAGCAAGCAAAGTATTCCAATCAAAATCTGAATCGGCATTTTGTAGCAATGAGAATATACAATGCATATTATCAGATAGCAAGTAAAATTCATTTTTTTAAGGAGTTTAACCGTTCAATGATAGAAGGGTCAGAACTGAACACTCTTCTCAAGCGATGGTAAATATGGTTATGAAGAACATAGCATCGGTTAGATATACGGAACTCGTCGCCGCGTTCATAACTACTGGTATCTAAAATAGTGACGTACGCGTTTAAATCGGCGATAGAATTTAATATAGCATCACAGTCAATCACAGGGTCTAGGCAAGACTCATTAATGTCATCAGCATTACATTGAAGTATAGGTGAGTTCGGTACACTGTGCATTTGTTTACGTAGACCGAACATATCAGAAACTGGTTCAACACCACGAATAGCAACCTCATAAGACAATTCATGCTTTTTGAGCATAAAATATTTAATAGAATGAGTTCCCATTGTAGAAAAGAACAATTATATAAAACAATAATAAAAATTTTAAATTTGATTTTAGAATCACAACAATTTAAAATAAAATTTAACAGAATTTAATTTAACAGAATAAAAAATGTTTTGAATGTTCTCTAGAAATTATTATTATACAAATATACCTACTACGAGAAAGTGTTACTTCTTTTTAGTTAGTTTTAGCAAGCAATAACACAAAGTAGATAGAATTAAAAATTGCGAACTGTTACGTCACAACATAGGTACAATAAAGTGTTACGTAAGTTAGCTCGTCATTATATAACACAAATCAAAATGTAAGCTAAAAGTAAGTATGTGTTATTTAGTTAGCTCAGTAGCTATGTTATTTTTAGTAGCAATAACAACACAATAGCAACAAGTAGGTACACACACACATATTACACACAATAAAACATAGAATATACAAGTAAATTACAAGAAGTACGTACCAGTTCGCTGACGAAGTCACCTCCTCGTTTACAAGAGTGAGGCTGAGCTGAGAGCTGCTGAGCGAGAACAACACTACCACCAGCGATTGGAAACGAGACACAAGAGTTGGGCGCCACTGTCCCGGGTGAGGAAAAAGGTGAGCCTTCGGTACCCGGGAACAGGATAGGTAGTGTGTAGAAATAAGAAGAGTGGTCAATATTTTATAAGTGGGTTCGTTTATTAAACGTCTGTTTCCTTCACTGGTGGTGGTGAGTAGAGGTAGGTGGTAGGAAGGGGAACACTGGCCTGACGTAGGGTCAAGGGTCCGGCTGGGAGCAGCCTGGTCTTCCACAGGAAGGTAGATAGCGCCTGGTCCAGGGTAGTGCCTGGACTGGAGGCGGACTGGTCCAGAGGTAGGGTCTGGGCCAGAGGTAGATAGCGCCTGGTCCAGGAGTAGGGTCTGGACGGAGGCAGGTACTGCACCAGATGTAGGGTCCGGGCCAGTAGTTAGTGTTGAGTAATTATGTCACCAGGATCCTGGAATGGAACAGCAGGCATTAGCTCGCTCGACCATGCACGGACATGCCCTAGTCGCAGCTCAGCATCCTACCCTATAACCGTAGCACCTAGCCATTGCTGAGCAGCCTCAGCCAGCAGATGTTAGAGAGAACAATTTACAAAGATGGGCACAGCGCTACACAGTTATTAATAGCTACACTTAATAAAAATACACTAGGAACTCACCCCAGCGGGATCGGCAACAAATATATAGTATGTTAGTATGTTTAGTACATAGCAGTTAGGTTTTGGCGGGCTTTCCCGACGACGAGTGGAGTGACCACACGCCGCCAAGCCCCGCGTCGCAGTGGCGGCGGGAGATGCGAACGCGCGGCAAAACAAAAGAGCGCGGTGCGCAATCTACTGCGCACAACATTGCCGACAGCCTCCGACGATCCCCGATGCTACGCTCGGATTGAGTCATTGTGCACGATTCTAGCTATTTTATATTTCATTCAATTTATAATTAGTTTAGGTATTTGATAAGATTAGCTTTTAAGTTAGTTTTATAGGTAATTAAGTTGATATTATGATAGTAGGGGTATAGTTATAGCTAATTAGGAGTAATATGAGTATTTTAATAGAATATAGATAAATTATTAATTATTTAGTAAAATGTAACGGCACGTACTAGGCGTAACGTTACAATCAAACATAATAATGATGAGTCAAAAAGTTAGGGGATTTTTATTTTATTTTTAAGTTGATATATACAACCAGCTGCTCTGTTCCAAAAGCGCCCAAAAAATCTCCACTCTATATATCGGATTCCGTTACTATGGCACCAATGCAAAACCACACCCTGTATTATGAAACGTTGAACTAAGTTTTCCTTTATTTTGTGACTAAACTTTATAGTTGATAGACACAGTAACTTGGTTCATACCGTAACAGTTCCAAACATAATACGAAGAAACGTTTGCCCAGACCCGAAGACATGTATTATTTCACCTCTGTAACAGCTGCTCGTTTTCACGTGAACCTTCAAAGCTCTGAAAACAACGGTTTAGTTCAAAATAGGTTGATATTCCGGTTGCCTGCACCGATGCATATAACCACAAAATATTTACGTACCGATGGTCAGCCCTCGTATACTTAGGGTGGTGCGTTATTCACTAAGGTTTCGCAGCGTAGAATTCAACGAGCGTTGGTTTCAATCATAGGAAACTTATTCTCACGCCCGTATCCCATGGGGGTAGGCAGAGACCACCGTTCGCCACAAGCTACGATCCTTACATACTTCTTTCGCTTCATCCACATTCATGCATCTCTTCATACACTTTTTTCGGTTACGAGTGCTCCGAATTTGACTAATACATAATACATAGGGTATGAAGTTCAATTTCATTTCTTTCAAACCGACACTACCACAAGTGCGACGCTGAAAAACCTTAGTGAATAACGCGGCAGGCCTCTCTCGAGTAAAAACCGCGCAATGAATGGTGTAAAGGTCGAAATATTTCGCCTAAGATGTGCAAGAATGTACAACACCCTACCGCTATTAAGCGGACTTGATTCTACGCACTTGAATAAGCGCATTTAATTTAATTTTAATGTGACCAAGATTAAAATCTGACCTTCTAACAACTTTATTTTTTGCGATTAATCGTGTAACATATCATAAACAACGTCCATTGCGTGGTACAAACTGAAATCATTAACATTACCATTTGAGCAAGAAGCTATATACACTGACAAGACATGGTATTGTTGTAAAGTCAGCTCAACTTTAAAAATAAACGCGGAGACGGTACCCTGAGCACCCACGATCAGCTAAAAGGTAGTAAATTCAACAAATAGTCAAATTAACCCGAACTAGTGCCAAGTTACTCTGTGTTATACTTAGCTTTACTTAAGGTGGAGGTGCTAGCTTATTCTTTGACATGGTAACGTTACTTAGAAGATATAGTTGTCATGATTTCAAATCTTAATTTAATTGTTAGTAAAGAAAAGAAATATTTGCGATTTAACATTATACTTCGGATTAAGCAACCTTCACATCACCTGGGGTAAAAAAAGCTTTTTTTAGCTTGCAATGTATGTATGTAATTTGAAAATAACTAGTACCAATAAAGAAAAAAAAATATCCGCTAAGTTTGTGATATTTTCAATTACAAATTTTCAAATGTCAGTGAAATTTTTTAAAGAAAAATGTTTTTAATTATTTTTAGAGCGTTTAAATAAAAGCTTTTTTTTAAGGTTTTTGCTTTTAATTTTACTTAATTGTACTGTTCTTATTCATACAATTACATGGCTGTGATATTCTCCAAGGAAGGAGGTGGAGTTTCCTTCAGAAGGGACCTGTTTATATTAAAATTCTAAATATTCATATGTACACACACTTGAATAAACTACTTTCAAATTATTTCACATTACATTGCCTTAACTGAAAAACATTGTCATAAAAGCAGCAGTTACTCTTTCCAAAAATATCTATACAAATTTTTATCAGTACAATATTGAAAATATAAACGGTATAAGTGACCAAAGGTTCAATTTTCAAAATATGTCAATGAAATATATTCATGTGTATTCCTGTTTGCCACCCTAGTGGTACAAAGAGGACACGCCAGCACACTTCGTCTTAACAGTATAGTGAAAGCAATAACAGTAACAGTATCACTACAACACTGAAAACCGCATTTTGCGAAACAAACTTTTCATTTAAATGCCTGTTACTTAAATAAAGCTTTGTGAACATTACAGTTATGTCAACTATTTATATTAACTAGATTTTCGTGCAGAAATGTCCGACATTTCACGTCCCGCTGAGATTGTGCGCAGCGTTATCTCGAGTGTTTTCATAATGTTATTAGTTTTGGTATTTTAGTTTAATTGTGTATTTGTTCATTAGTGTTATGCCTACGAAAATGTGATGGGCTTCGACAATGTTACCTTGAAAAGGGTCGGTATTAATTAGGCGGGCTTCTAACCAACGTGATCGTCCATGTGCGAGCTTTCAACTTTATTACTAAACTAGCAAACCTCACGTGGTTTCACCCGCGTAGTTCCCGTTCCCGTGGGAGTAAGGGGATAAAATAAAGTCTATGTTACTCGCTGATGATGTAGCTATCCAATGGTGAAAGAATTTTTGAAATCGGTCTAGTAGTTTTTGAGCCTATTCATTACAACCAAACAATCAAAGTTTTCCTCTTTATAATCTTGTTATTAAATTGTATATATATTTATGAACAGGTGGTATATACTGGCTGTGCTTTGCGGTTTTCATACACACATTATACACACATCGATGACGTCACACACTGGCTTTTTTTTTTATACAGCCTTTTAATACCCCTCCGGTGGCACCCCATTACGTCAAGTACCAGGCGCGCAGGTATCGCAGGAGATGTGCGGTAGACAACACCGGTGGTATTAAGCGCTCGTTAAATTATTACGGTTCATTCCGTCGTATTGATCTGGGAACCACCTGCCCTCCGGCTGTACTAACTCGTGCCAATAATCTTTGAGCTGTATCACTAGTATATGAATTCTGTATAAGAAAGAAGGAATTAATATATTTCCATGCCATCCAATTACATCTTTTAAAAGTTATAAGATAATCAAGGCAAGAGCCACTTCCATCGGTCTGAAGCAAGGAGTTTTTCGTAAACTATAGTGCACTACGAGCGATAGAAGGAAAACATCTTGAGGAAACCTGCATAAGTTTGACGAGAATTTCAAAGCCGTATGTACAGTGCCTGAGTAGGTGCTTATTTTTTTTCAAATATATTCAATTCAAAATATCTTTATTTGATTACACTTCTTAGAAAGTACTTTCAAATCGTCAGAAGGACACAAAATACATTATATATGATTATAAATATTACCACCGGGTTCGGAAGGTAGCTTTTGTTGAGAAGAACCCGGCAAGAAACTCAACAATTACTCTTTTAAAAAAATATATATATTATACAATGTTTTTGGTTACAGTATTTATATCTCATGAATGCCCATGGACACAGTTCAAATTGTCAAATATAATAACTGAAATATTACAAATATTTGTGGCATGGCAAATTCCAGCCAGTCAAAGCAAAGATCAAACTAAGATTAATTAATTGTAGTAAAAGTACAGTGCCAATGGGATTATTTACAATAATTTTCCGACAAAGATACATCCCAGGCTCCCTTATCACAAATATAATCACTCACAATATAATATCCTTTTTTGAGCAAAACTGCTTTGATGGTCTCTTTAAATTTATTTATGTGGCCTATATCTAAACAGACGGAGAAACATTCAAAATTGTATTGATTTATATAAGTACTTGACATTTTGTGAGAAGCTGTCAATTTTGAATTATAAACAGACTCTTCAATTTATTTATCTATAGATTTTGTTAATTTCTCTTAAGCATCTCAAATAAATGTATCTCTCGCCTGTGGTTATTTATATCATTACGTTATTTTAATTGGGACGGTGCTAGCCCCATTACTAACATTTAGCTGACGAGATGTATGGTTGCGAAGGGT
The DNA here is from genome assembly GCA_929442735.1 of Watsonalla binaria. Taxonomy (NCBI): domain Eukaryota; kingdom Metazoa; phylum Arthropoda; class Insecta; order Lepidoptera; family Drepanidae; genus Watsonalla; species Watsonalla binaria. Next base: position 9,787,634 of record OV838934.1, on the reverse strand, counting down.
CTCCGCAGGGCGCCTGGTGTACACAAAACATTTGATTGCACTCCCTTGCAGCGCCCTGACCCCATTTAGGGGGCGATTTTGGGTCACCTAAATACGAGTTTTGTAGGGTATAAGACCTGTATTATCGTCGATATTTTCTTTTGCAAAACATGATTATGCGAGCCGTGGTGGCCTCGGGGTTAGAGCAGTCGCCTGCTACGCAAGCGACGCAAGTTCGAATCCCAGCGAGGTCTGTACCAATGAGTTTTTCTAAAAAAACTTATGTACAGTGATTTCACACCACGTGCTTTACGGTGAAGGAAATCATCGTGAGGAAACCTGCATAATTCTGAGAAGTAATTCAAAGACTTATGTATAGTAGTGGCGATAGACTCACCATTTGTCACGTTGGCACTTAATCAAAAATGGTGAAAAGTGGGTGTTGTGATAACAAAACCTCTGCCTACCCCTTCGGGGAATACAGGCGTGAGCATATGTATGATTTTATTCATGTTCTATGGAATTTTCTACACTCAAATGATGCTCGTTTCATCACAACACACACTCTCTTATTATGCCACACCCGCGTAGTTCTCGCTCCCGTGGAAGTTTAGGGAAAAAATATAGTCTATGTTACTCGCTGTTAATCTGGCCATTCATTGCTGAAATAATTTTGCTAATCGATCTAGCCTATTCAATACAAACATTCTTACATACAAATCTTTCCTCTTTATAATATTACTATAGATGTATATTAAGATATAGTCCTTGGTTTAAAAGTAGCCCCATCTTTTTCTGTGATACGGATTTAAAAAGGGATGGATATAGTTTTAGACCTAGTTGATTTGTAGAATACGGTAAAAGGGTTAAACTTCTAGTTTTAGTTCAAGCAATATGTACAATATGACGCTACATATAATGGGCTTTCTTCAATTGTTTTGAGTATTATTTATCTATCCATCGATACAGATAAATAAAATTGAAGTGTCTGTAATTCCAAAAAAAAAACAGCTTTCCATTTAATGCATTTTTAAGAATATACGGTACTGATATAAAAAACATTCTTTTTTATTTTTTCCTTTTCAGTCTGTCAGTCTGTTTGTTCGGGCTAATCTCCGAAACGGCTGGACCGATTTCAGCGGAACTTACACTGGTAGATATCTAATGTTACAAGGAGTAACTTAGATTACTTTTATTTGAAAAAAAAATGTGGGCACAGCTAGTTCGAACAGTTACTTAACTTAGGAATAACTGCTTCGTTGGTCTAATGGTTAGTACGTTCGCCTGCCAATCACGAGGTCCCGGGTTCGATTCCCGGGTCGGGTCAAAAATTTATATTGGGTTTTTCTGTCAAGTCATTCACAATAAAAATGCCCGGAGTTTGGAAGTTGGCGGTGTTTCCACCCCCGTGCCTCGGAAAGCACGTTAAGTCGTTGTTCCTACGTCTGATCTCGCTCCGGTCGTGTCGGATTACCGTCCCATCGGACTATGAGAGTGAGGGAATAAAGAGTGCACCTGTGTTTGCGCACACACTTGTGCACTATAATATCTCTTGCGCACATGGCTGATCCTCGTTGAGATTACCCGCCGTAGCCGAAATTCGGTAGGAGAGTTCATTTTTTAACTTAGGAACTAAATATTAACGATTAGAAAACTGGATTAAAAAATTTGAATTCCAGTGCAATATCTAAAAGCATTCTGCCATCCAATGGCGACCCGTAAAGTTTTATTAGTCTGACCACAGAGAGGTTATGAGACACGTAAATCACAGAATAAGTATTATAATAAAATAGTCGTGTGAAACCATTCGGCGATCCTTTCATTTCACTCCAATTGGCACGAATGTGTGCAATGAATCTTAAGATGCTCTTTGTGATTATGTTAACAGTCATTTTAATGACAGGTTTATTGATATTTATTTGTATCTTCTCATTATTATATTTATTCATATTCTCTGTCATCTCTGTCATTAATTCAGATCTCGCTAGGAAACGAACTTGGTTCAAACCGGGCTGTAATTTGTCATACATATATTGTGCGATGACGACTATAGAATAGGGAAATAGTGGCAAATTCGTTATAAGAGTACAGGTTTTCAGGAAAATATTTTTTTTCTGAAAGGAACAGAAGCAGGTGTATTTACCCTACCCCATAGTGATCTACGCAGTAACCTGCAGGGGTCCTCAAAACTGCGCAGTTCGAGACTCCACGTGGGGAAGTTCATTCACCCTAAACAAATTTGTAAGCCGATTAGGTGCATACTATAATCTATGAATTTGTAGACTAATTACGTATCTGACGTTGAAAAGCTAATTTGAAACTTTATTTCTATAATAATTGTATGATAGTTCGATTATCATATATTATTTTATAGATATCACGATGCTCATTGAAATAAGTAATTGCTCATAATGTCAATGTAGCAGAGTGAGAGAGATACTTAAATTTATTTTTTGATAACATCGAATCATATAATAAGTAACAGAACTAAAAACCTTAAAAAATATGATCTTATAATTAAAATATATTATTTAAAGGAGTCCCTGTAGGCAAGGTTCCGATGATACTGGCAGCATTCCCCCTTTGGATGGCAAGACTAATTCTTTGTCCGAGGTAGCTGCCGGCTCTTCGGTCTCCTGTGATGTCGACTAACCTTTCAGTTATTACAATTAATACATTAGCTTCTGTCCATATTCTGGAATATACTTTGGCCTAACGCTAACTTTAATCCGCAATTGGTCTTAGCGTGATGATATATAGCCTGTAGCTTTCCTCGATAAATGGGCTATCTAACACTGAAATATGTTTTTAAATCAGAACCATAGTTCTTGAGATTAGCGCGTTCAAGCAATCAAACAAATTAGTCAGCTTTTATTTGGTTCGACTTAATATCATACAAATTAAACAAATTAAAAATATGCTCACACCAGAAGGGTCCCTGAAGGAGTAAGCAGAGGTGTTGTAAAAATAGTACCCACATTTCACCGAATAATGATTAAATGCCAACGTGACAGTGAAAAATAAAAATAAAAGAAACTTTTATTAAAAATACGATGTAAGATGATTATTATAAATCAATATAAATATATAATTACAACAATTATAGATTGGTAAACATATAGAAATAATCGTAATTTATATCCATTTTACTTAGGGATTTGGAGTGACCAGTTTACGAATATATTCATGAAAGTTCTCAATGTGCCACATTATTCATGTATGATATTTCGTGATTTTTGCATGTCTTATATATTGATCAATTATCGGCTAGTTAAGAATAAAATTTAATTTTCCAAGTCATAAGGGAAAAAAATTGAGCAAATCTTACAAAATCTTTGATAGTTTCATGAATTGTGTGCATAATTAGACCCAAAATCATTTTCATATCTAGGGCAACAAAACGACTGTAGACCAGTGACTCATAGAGCAATGGTTGTAGAGGTTTTTTCGTCTAAGTTCAGTAGGTGCTCAGTGTAAAGCGGCTATTTATATAGACATTATCTACTCTGTGGTCTGTAAATGAATTGTGTGAAAAAAAACGTATCGTTTTTCCGTCTTTCACTGATTCTTTACTACCCCATAAACGCAATAAAATGGGAGAAAGGAGAACATACCAACAAAAAACTTTCAACCAAAGCAAGACTCACTAGCCTTAAGGGTCCTGCTCTAAAATATTTTGTTGATTCATACGTGTTTGAATTACTTCTGAGACATATGCAGGCTTCCTTAAAATGTAATGCATGTTTTTGTAGCGAGATGCCTACTATCGCACTCAGATAATGTTATGAGTTTTTCTTGCAATATATAGCATAATGCCATTAAAAGCGTTTGGGCTAAATTAGTTACAGGCCCCGCTGGGATTCGAACTTGCGTGGCTTGCGTAGCAGGCGACTGCTCAAACTCCACAGTCACCATGGCTCTTATATATAACTAGCCGTGCCCCGCAGTTTTACCTGCGTTCAGTTCATTTCATGTTAGGCCTGCGAAACATTTTTATTTTTAAATAAAAGTACCTGATCTACTCCTTATGATATTGGCTATCTGCTAGTGATAGTCTCGTTAAAATCGGTCCAGCCATTGACAAACAGACTTTTCAATGTTTTGATTATAATTTAAAGAATAATTGTACTTGACAACTAAGCATTGAGGTGGCTCTGTGATGTTATAATGACAGGGAAATTACAAATTATTTGGAAGATTGTTTTTCGATGCGTTGCACCGAAAACCACTGCTTGGCTGTCTTTTTAACTTCCGCGTTATTTGGGAAGAGGCCCCTTAAATGGAGACATCACCAATAATGTGCGCGTTATATAAGGGATCCTTCACAAACGGAAACTGTCGACGAGGCGCCGGCAGCTTGAAGACCCCTTTGTATCCTTACGCATACAATCCCTAACCGCAACCACAATACAGCTGATATACAGTACCTTAACTCTTTGTTGAACACTCGATTCGGCGTAGCTACCTAACCACATACATTTTAGATGAACTCGGTCGCATCATCTAGCTAATGAGTATTGAATACAATTGTGTGATAAAGCCGTATTATGTAACAAACAATGGCTCGTTTGCCATGAAGGTTTTATATTAGTTATCATGTACTTATTTCTAAATTCTTAAAAATTATCAGGAAAAATACGTACACGAGGCGGGGCTTGAACCCATGACCCTGTCTCATGCGTCGGATTTTACCTTCCCTTGTTTTGCGGTTTTATGCCGCCTTGCGCCATCTGTTGGTTGGTGTATCCAAACTGCAAAATAATGGAAGGAAAATCTCTGTTAGTGATAATTTTTAAGGATTTAGAATGGAAACATGTATCATGTATAAAAATCTAATAGTATTTGTCACAGTGACCCACTTTGAACCACTTCGTAATTTCAATAATTTACAACATCCAATAAAAAAAATAAAAAAAAGGTTGAAGATTAACGCTCACTCCTTGCTCTATTTTAAAAATTTGTTTAAAACCAAGATTAGGCCAATCTCAGACAAAATTCATTTTCATCTTCATTCCTTTTTAAATCCATGACACAAAAAGAGATGGAATTACTTTAAACCAAAGATTATTGACGGCGATGTTTTGTAATAAGGGAGTTATGCTCCACCAGTGACTTCTACTGTGCAGTGCCATATATGCATAGATTTTAACGATGTCGTTTACTATGAACATGCGATACTGTTAGTTGTTTACACTGTGCCACAGCTCAAGACGCCGATTTGACAGGCTCCTTAAGTGATTTATTCATTCTATTATGAAAAAAGGGAAGGCTTTTCGTCGTATTTCAGTATATTTGTAAGATGTTTCGTTATTTATTTGCAGCGGTCATTTATCTAGTCACTTTTTAGACTTCCTGCCGAACCTCTCCACATGAATTATTGACTTCAAACGGGTAACTTAAGTTAAACTCTCATGATATAAATAATCTGCTTTGCATTATAGAAATAGATCACAATAACCATTGACATTTACGCAATCCATATTATATTGAGATATTCTTATACCATAGAATGTTGGGGACGGCACTTGATTCAATCCAATACTGCTAATCTCTTGATATTTATACAAAGCATCTGCCATCCGACGTTCGTAACCCCTTTTAAGGGGACAATCGTTAATCTGGGCTAAACCAGCTGTCGGAATCTTGTAATTGAATATGTAATTTCCATACATGCTGCATCGAGCCGTGGTGGCCTTGAGGTTTGAGCAATAGCCTGCTACGCAAGCGACGCAAGTACGAATCCCAGCGGGGCCTGTACCAATAGGTTTTCTAAAAAACTTATGTACAGTGATTTACCACCACGTTTTATACGGTGAAGGAAAACATCGTGAGGATGCAGATTTCTGAGAAGTAATTCAATGACGTATGTAAAGTGTCTGAGACGGCGATGGACGTCATCACATCACGTTGACACTTAATCATCTTCGATAAAAAGTGAGTGTTGTAATTACAACAACTCTGCCTACCCCTTCGGGGAATACAGGCGTGAGCATATGTATATATGTATGTAGAATCATCAAAATTGTGTTAGGATTTTACTTTTTCAATAGCAGCCTCAGGTCTCTGGTGTCTTTCCCCGGAATCTTTTTCACACATACGTATTTACAAAAAAAAGCCGGCGAATATTTGTTCATGATTGAACTCAAAACGAAACCCCCACAATAATATTAAGAGCTCCAAAAATCCAGCCTCCGTGAGAGTGTTGGCACTCAATGTTTGTCCAATGCCATGAACATTGCTTGTATACACTCCTTGATACATTCAACAAATATTTTCCTGTTTGTTTGCGCGTATCCCAATTCGTGGTTTTGGTTATTGGGGATAAAAGCGAAAATCTAAGATTTGTGTGTGAGTTGGTTGAATATAACCATGATCGTTCTTCTCTGTAAAAGCAACCTTCCGAACCTGGCGGTAGTATGTATAATCTATATTTATCTACATCCATACATTTATAGAGATAAATAAAAAAGTAGAAGTAATTCAAAGACGTATGTATAGTGCCTGAGACGGCGATGGACTCACTATCTGTCACGTTGGCACTTAATCATCTTCGGTGAAAAGTGGGTGTTGTGATTACAACACCTCTGCCTACCCCTTCGGGGAATACAGGCGTGAGCATATGTATGTATGTAAGTATGTAAATAAAAATTGTGTGTTTGTTTATAATTTCAAAATTAAACCTTTTGACTATATGCATATGAAAGTAAGTATATACGACACTGACATAGACAGACATTTTTTTTAAATTTCTCAGTCTGTCTGTCTGCCTATTTGTTCCGCCTGATCCCCGAAATGGCTGGACCAATTTTTACGGGACTTCACTGACTGATAGCTAATGTTGCAAGGAATAACTTAGGCTACGTTTATTTGAAAAAAAAAAACATTAGGGTTCCGGGGGTCATCCATGAAATTAACTCTAGTGTGAAATGCCCCATAAAATTATGTTAAAAATAAATTAGTGGGAAAGGATATGCAATGTGTTATATTATAATATATGAATACACACATACGAAGATTCCGCTACTGAAATAAAGTGATATAAATAAAAATAATCATGTCAAAACTTACAGGTACTCCAAGTACACCTAAGCACTATCACCAGTTGAAACCTTCTACTTAACTTGTAGCTTAATTAATGTTGTCATGGGGTAAAAAATTGAGGAGCTCGTGGCACAGTTGCTATTGCATATCATTCGATCAGCAAAGTTAAGCAACCCTAAACCTAGCCAGTAATTTGATGGGTGACCGCCCGAGCTCCCTCCGTGCCTCGGAGAGCACGTTAAGCCGTCGGTCCCGGTTGCCAATTTATCATCGTCGTTACAGGTCAGTCGGAGGCCTGAAATTTAGTGAAATGAAAGTGGTTTAACCCAGATCACAGATTTTCCTCGTTAAAGGGGTTGCGAAGCTCAGATGGCAGTCGCTTCGTATAAAAATCATGTGATCAGCCGCATCGGGTTGAATCAAGTGCCGACCCCAACAGTGTATGGAATAAGGCCAGGGAGATAATGATCCTCATTCATTTCCTAATACATTTTTAATTGATTGCAAGACATTATAAAATCTCAGTCTGTGTTCTTCCAAATAGATTATACCATAATTAGGGTAGGGCGATGATGTGGTAAAAATTAATTTGCAAATTTTCCTTCTTCTTCCTGTTGGATGAACGAAAACAATTTACCTACATTTCGTCATGTCACATAATATTGATTACATTCGATAAAACAAATAAAAGAACAATGTAAACAATTTTGGGTTCTGTCAACGTCTGATCAAACCTTCCGCTCAATTAAGACATATCTTCCGCGTCACAAACATACATTGGGCCGACGCATATTTGCGTCACATTTTTCAGGTATGTTCACACATAATGATATGAGATAGCCGGAAATATATTATCAGTTTTATTACTAGGGAGATATGACTAAGTTATGTGTGGAGAAAATAAATAAAATTGAAATAATAATACTAAGAGTAATATTTATACATTATACGTTTTATTACTGGAGACATGGAGACGACAAATCAATAGTAATATTTATTTTTAAAGTAGGTCGATAAGTAATTCGGGTTCAAGCTAAATAAATTCCAAATTTTTAAAAAATCGGTTGAACGGTGCAATAATGACAAGATAACAGATGACAGACGGACAACTTTGTAACCCACAATAATTTTTAAACTTATTCGAAATGCGATCAAATATAAAACACTGTTAAAACCAACCGCGTATGGCTCTTTTATTGTAGACGATACCTACTATATACCACGAAAAGTATATATATGTGTAAAATAAAAATAAAAAAATTATATGATCACGCCATCCCAGAAAGGTCCCCGAGGTAAACAAAGGTGCTGTAACAACAACACCAACATTTCGACCATATATATATATATCAAGTGCCAACGTGACAGAGGGTGAGTGCATCGCCGTCTCAGGCACTATACATACGTCTTTTAATTTCTCACACATAAGCAAGTTTCATCACGATGTTTTCCTTCACCGTAAAGCACGTGGTGTGAAATCACTGCACATAAGTTTTTTTAGAAGAACTCATTGGTACACACCCGCTGAGACTCAAACTTGCGTCGCTTGCGTAGCAGACAACTGCTCAACCCCCAAGGCCATCTCGGCTCTTCGTATATATATATATATATATATATAGATGTATAGATGTGTTGCGACCGCGTTGAGCTCGCGTTCATGTCACCACTTACAAAAACTACACAGCATATAGCTTTATATAGCTTCACCTGATTTGTATTATACCTATGTCACGTCGCCTTAACAAAACGTAACTCGACAATAAAATTCGAGGTATGACAAAGGACTTGTAAGGAATTTTTTCGCATGGGAAATTATGTCAATTTTGCAAGAGAAAACTCTTTGTGCCAGCGCCGCCCTTGCGAACTAACGAGACTCTTTTACGCCAATAATGCCTTTGGTAATTTGATTTTTATTACCACGTGACGTCACTGAGGATATTTATTGGGATATTTTCCTTGTAGTGCTTATAGTAAAAATGCCTCTAAAGAGTGCATTACATATCGCAGTAACGTGTGGATATAATCGTTTACTGCATATTAAAACAATAAATAAATAATCTCATTCCATCCCAGTAGGGTAGGCAAAGGTGTAGCGAACTTCTAAAAAGAAAAAAAAATAGCTTACTTATGCCCACGCCTGTATTCTTCGAAGGGGTAGGCAGAGATGTTGTAATAACAACACCCACTTTTCACCGAAGATGATTAAGTACTGACGTGACAGATTGTGAGTCTATCGCCGTCTCAGGCACTATACATACGTCTTTGAATTACTTATAAGGCATATGCAGGTTTCCTCACAATGTTTTCCTTCACCGTAAAGCAGTGTGAAATCACTGTACGTACATAAGTTTTTAGAAAAACTCATTGGTACAGGCCCCGCTGGATTCGAACTTGCGTCGCTTGCGTACCGTCTCAGACACTATACATACATATGTCTTTGAATTACTTCGCAGTCGTGTTGTTATTACAATATAATACAGGTATATACATCATCATCTTATCACATACACTGTTGGCACGGTCGGCACTTGATTCAACCCGATGTGGCTGATCACCTGATTTTTACACGAAGCGACTGCCGTCTGACCTTCGCAACCCGTTTAACGAAGGTAATCTGTGATTTAGGTTAAACCAATTTGTCAGACTATTTTAGGCCTCTAGCTTACCTATAACGATTACCAAAGATGATAAATTGGCAACCGGGACCGACGGCTTAACATGCTCTCCGAGGCACGGAGGGAACTCGGGCGGTCACCCATCCAATACTGGCTAGGATTAGGGTTCCTTAATTTCGCTTATCGAATGATATTCGCAATAGCAACTGTGCCACGAGCTCCCCAGGCATAAGCATATCTCTCAAAAATCAATACCATCATGAATTTTGTGTCGTCTTAGTCAAAGTCAAAGTCAAAGTCAAAAGTATCTTTATTCGATTAGACTTTTTACAAAGTACTTTCAAATTGTCGAATTACATAATTATACAGGATTATACATGCTACCACCAGGTAAGGAAGGTTGCTTTTACTGAGAAGAACCTGGCAAGAAACTCAGTAATTACTCTTTTCAAAAATATTATACAATTTAAAGAATACAAAATAAATAATTTGAAAAAACCGTGAGCTCATGGACAATGTTCCAATGCACAAATGTCGATAAAAATTAACATAACTAAAAATCTAGTACATCTACTTATATCTAAATGCGTAGCTTGAGATGACCAGCCCCCACAAGCAGCACCTGTTCACAAGTATGACGTGAATGCCAGCCATTGACCTCTATCTCTCATTGACATCTAGTATCTTTGACAATAAGAAATACCATAATGAATTATCTTTGACAATAAAAGTGTGTATCTAAACTTGACCTTAGTGATACAGGCTGCGCCATAAAATATGTTATGTAGCCCATAAACCAACACAACAACTACGATGTCGTGTAACATGTTAAACGGCCGAGAAATTAGATAAACTTCCGTACGCTTGGTTTTGTCGAACTAATAAACTTTTGCCGTTAACGTTGTGTACAAAACTACTTCAGGAATTGTCATCTATACTGAAAAGTTTACATATATATCAACTAGCTGTGCCCCGCGGTTTCATAATAAAAATTAAAGGAAGCCTATGTCCTTTCTCAGGGTCTAAAGATTGTCTGTGCGAAATTTCATCAAAATCGGTTGAGAGGATTAAGCGGGAAAGCGTAACAGACAGACAGAGCTACTTTCGCATTTATAATATTAAGTAGGGATAACTTGCTGCGTCTTGTCGTTTCACTTGCGTTAGATTAACAATAAATATGTTACTCACATAGCAATTTATAACTAGTAAATTTTTAATTTACTAAGGCCGTGGTAGGTTTGAGCAGTCACCTGCTAAGTCAAATCCCAGCGGAGCCTGCACCAATGAGTTTTCTAAAAACGTATGTACAGTGTTTTTACACCACATGTTTTCGGTGAAAGGAAGACGTATGTATAGTGCCTGAGAAGGCGATGGACTCACACGCTGTCACGTTGGTACTTAATCATATCCGGTGAAATGTGCGTGTTGTTACAACGACGGCTTGAGCATATTTTTAATTTTAAATCTTTATTTGTTGATTATAGAAATATAACATTCAAAACTTCAAATACATATTTGTATTATACGTAAATGATACTGTACGAAACACCCATACACATATACAAAACACCCACACAAATGTACAAATCAAACCCGCATCATCCAAAATATTATTTATGTATACTAACCACTAGACCAACGGCTGTTATCAAACGCCAGCCATTTTGGATTTACATACATATTCTCACGCCTGTATTCCCCGAAGGGGTAGGCAGAGGTGTTGTTATCACAACACCCACTTTTCACCGAATTTGATTAAGTGCCAACGTGACAGATGGTGAGTCTATCGCCGTCTCAGGCACTATACATACGTCTTTGAATTACTTCTCAGAAATATGCAGGTTTCCTCACGATGTTTTCCTTCACCGTAAAGCACGTGGTGTGAAATCACTGTACATAAGTTTTATTAGAAAATCTCATTGGTACAGGCCCCGCTGGGATTCGAACTTGCGTCGCTTGCGTAGCAGGCGACTGCTCTAACCTCGAAGCCACCACGGCTCTCTATTCTTGATTTAAGCTTTATAATAATTTTTATCGTGAGTAAAGGCGCTATTTATGATAAAATATTCAGTCAAAATTGACACAAACACATTATCGATAAACGTAAAATAACGAGGGGTATTCTTAAGTGAAGCCTCCGTGAGCAGGAGAAAAATGCTTTGACTAAAATGATATGTCTTGACACATTGACAGTCTGCCTGAGGCTTTACAGGAGTGACGTACGAAACACGAATGTTACATTATATTTATTGGCACGTGTATTGTTATTTATTTGTTCATTTTTTATCCATTTACATCTATACCTATCTATGCTTATATTGTAAAGAGAAAATATTAAATTTTTCGTAAAGAACCGATTGTAAAAAATATTTCACTAATATAACATTATATTATCGCCCAGTAACATCCCTACATTGCACACACACTAGTATCTGCAGAGGTCGCGGGTTCGAGTCCCGCTTCGTCTTGATAAAAACTTAAATACAGTGATGACAGCTTTATGGTATGGAAACCTGCCGTGTCTGAGAAGAAACTCAACTCTGTCATCTTTAAGTTTTTTTATTTATTTATTGGAAACTTCCTGCATTACAATATATGCCTAGGTGGACTTAATACCATTGGCATTGTCTATCAATCAGCCTTTTATATATTTAAAAATATAAAGATATTTGTACCTTGCTTTACGGTGAAGCAAAAGCGTGAGTAAACCGGCATATGTCTGAGAAGTAATTCAAAGATAGTGTAGTGCCTGCGACGGCGCTAGACTCACCATCTGTCACGTTGGCACTTGATCATCTTCGCTGAAAAGTGGGTTTCTGCCTACCCCTTTGGGAAATACAGGCGTGAGCATATGTATGTATTAAATAATATGCTACACATAAAATCCCTACATATTCTTAGTGATTTTTTAACTATTTCAAACAGAAAATAGAGGCAGGCCCGTCAAGAACAATCACACGATCTATCAAAAACAAAATCAAACGGGATTGAGTGCCTTCACCTCTACGCATATAACAATGTTATGGTGAAGAGGAAAACGCCTTTATACCAGTTTCAATATACATTTGATGTGTTTCAAATATAACGTGTTGCAAATATAGAATAGATTGATACGAGCCTGTGTGTTTGTAGCGAGCACGTGGGGTGAATTGAGATTTATCTTCGAGCTTTTTTCTGTGAAACTTATGCTGTATAGAGAGGTACGATTAAGGTACATTTTTACCCGACTACGGCGAAGCAAAAATGAGGGTTATGATAATCTATATTCTGTTAATAAAGGAGCCCTATTTACAAAGCCTATATGAAAGCCTAGCCTAGACAAACAGGTATTTATGGAAGTAGGACAGGAATAACTTCTACCGTTCCATATGCAATGCAAACACCGAAAACAAATAAAAATTGTGCAAAATAAAACTAAAAGGTTTTCTTTCCTTTCATAGTTCCAATGTGTGACAGTGACAGACTTATACACGTCATATACATCTGTCTCATAATAAGAGTAAACCTATCATAGCAATAAGAGGTTAGTCATCAAATAAGTTTAAAATACGCTTACTAAACAGGGGGGCATACTATCATCGGCTAAAGCAGATTATTATCTTATCTTATCTTGTTTGTGGCATTTTTGGGTCTGGTTGACGTCGACCCACCCTTGCCCTTTTGCTCTACGTACCTGACTCCTCAAATGCTCCCTGAACAAGCTGGCAGATCTTGCCCACGTGGAAGAGCTTATAGACCTCTGGTTTCGGATACGCCTTACCCAGTAGGTTCATTCGCCATCTGGTCAGTGCGTCGCAATTGCATATTAGGTGACTCATGGTTTCGGCTTCTCATTGCCAGTACCTACACACCACATCGTTAGATAAGTTCATCTTATGAAGATGTTCTTTTGTCCCATAATGACCTGTTAGTGCTCCCTTGGGTTGCCTAAGCTGACATATATTCAATTGTAATAGCTTTCTGCTTTGGCTCTCACCCCAAATGCCTATGAACTGTCTAGAATGAGGAACTTATTAGCTTTGACGTAACATTTTGGTACCGTAAACTACGACAGCGTCAATGCTGAGAAGTTCTTCATACGTGCTGCTTAAACGATCTTAGTTGGCCCCCAGATATATGTACATAAATGTTATCGCCGATGTCAAAAACAACGGACCGTGCAAAACATATTTACGTAACAAATATATAGATAAACATTACTTAGTCCCTATTTACCGCAAACTCTTACGAAAAAAGTTAAGCAAACATAAAATAACTGTTTTTATATCTTTCAAACACTCGTAAAACTAACGGAGCCATCGATAAAGCCTAACATTTTCCCCATGGCGGGACGTTAAAAACCGCAACTCGAACATTAACTCAAAGGGAAAAAATAAAGGGCGCACTACCGCCCCGCGCCTGTCAGCGGTAGACCAATGAAAACTCCGTTTGAGGGCGACCGCAACATTAAACGGGTCCCTATCTCCGCTTTGAACTGATAGATTCCAGTTCAATCCGGTATTATCCCGATACAGGCAGAACGAAATAATTGAACGAGGTTTTTAAGTAGCAATACAATAAGGAAATGTATTACATGTTGTACGTTATAATGGAAATAAATGTAATATACAGTGCGGCACCTATTAATTATTGGTGAAAAGTATATGATGAAAGACCTCTGAACCCTTCTGTGAAGCCGTAAAAAGCTGTTCAAACAAACACTTTTTTATCTATATACAAAATCAACTTGCATTGATCTAAGAATTTCCTTTCTCTATTTTCACGCCTGACTTCCCCAAAGGGGTAAGCAGAGGTGTTGTAACAACAAGGCCCAGTTTTCACCGAAGATGATTAAGTGCCAGCGTGACAGATGGTGAGCCTATCGCCGTCTCAGGCACTATACATACGTGTTTCCTTCACCGTACTTATTTACATAACTCTCATTTTTGGGAACAACATTTTTATCACACTAAATATACTGCGAACATAAAACAAGTTGATAGCAACTACATTCAGGAAAATATTAATTGACTAGCGGACGTCACGCGGTTTTACTCGCGTAGTTCCCGTTCCCGTGGGAGTACGGGGATGCAATAAAGCCTATGTTATTTGCTGATGATGTAGCTTTCTAATGGTGAAAGAATTTTTGAAATCGGCACAGTAATTTTTGAGTTTATTCATTACAAACATACACACAAAAATTTAAATCTTTCATCTTTATAATAAAGTCAAAAGTATCTTTATTCGATTAGACTTTTACAAAGCACTTTCAAATCGTCAGAATGACACAATTATACAGGATTATACATGCTACCGCCAGGTTCGGAAGGTTGCTTTTACTGAGAAGAACCTGGCAAGAAACTCAGTAATTACTCTTTTCAAAAATATTATACAATTTAAAGAATACAAAATAAATAATTTAAAAAACGTAAGCTCATGGACAATGTTCCAATGCACAAATGTCGATAAAAATTAACATAACAAAAAATCTAGTACATCTACTTATAACTAAATGCGTATAACTTAAAATAGTAGTGTAGATTGCAATTCGTTAAAGGCCCTTTGGGCTATTAACCTAATCCTTCGAATTACAATATTAGCAAATATAACAAGAAAAGATTGATTAAAAAACTTTTTTTATTGCCATAGATAATAAAGTCGATTTATTGCGTAACTTTTTTTATACCCCTCCCTTTTTAGCCGTTTAAGGTTCACTATTGACATTTACAAGGCGGAAAAGTATGTACTGGCGCGGAGACAAGTAATGTGAATATTTACGCGTATTACTGTACATAACAAAAATGTGTTTAACTATCTCCTAATATACATGAATTTTAAAATACACCCATCTAATAAAATAATTCCATTTTCTTGTTATCGCCATGTGTTACGTTAACACCTAATAATCTAATGGGTGTTTAAACACCTCTGTCTACCTTCGGGGGCTCATAAGTGGTCGAGAGAGAGACGGGAGACGCGATCATATTTGTGTTATTAACATATTTTCTTAGCTAGATATTCTGCATAATTAGTTACTTACTTTGGCTATAATTAACATAAAATTACTTAAACATAGTAAATTATAACCATAGTAAATTATGAGCGTAAGAGCAGGGAATTTAATTTTGGTTTTTCAAAAGGATTAAATAATTATTTTTGAAAATAAATATAAAATAAGCAGTCAAAGGCTTCCCTCCCCAAGTGTACCGACCTATTTTATTATTTGCGGTGGTCTCACGGTACATTAGTTGTGATATCGGCCCTGGTAATACTTTTTATACGTTCAGTGTTCCCGATTGTAACGATTGGCCAAGCTTCCCTGATCATTTCCCGATGGGTAAAGTTGACCAGTGGAACTATTGCTCTACTTAATTAAGAAGTTTTTCGCTTTCATTAATTTTCATTACGTTAGTTTTTGGTTTCATTATTTATCATAACTTCATAGTGATAACTTATTGGTTTAATGCAGTGACCCAAAATGAGTCTTAGCCTTCGGTAATAAGATCCTAAATTGCATGAACTCCAACATGATCACTGGTACATATCCTCTTAATAAAAAACATAGATTAAACGAAGGCTAATCTCAGACTGAAACTATGTGCATCCCTTTTGAAATCAATATGCCAAAATGAGATGGAACTACTTTTCATAGTAAGGTCTATCTTAGTCTATGATTTGTAATTAATAGAGATTACTTTTATGTCTACAGAATATGATCAAAAAAAATAAATATCTCGTCTTATTTTACCCTACCATTAGTACCTACTTGAATATTAATGTTTTTTATTTTGTTAAATATTACGAATAATAAAAAAAAAATCATTCCCTGGTAAGGAACTTATGAATGTCGAAGAATTGACCACCGATATGGAAACTAGCCTTATGAGAAGAACCGGCAAGAAACTAAGCTAGCAGTTAAATGGATGCTGATAAGCAATAATGTGTCAACCCACAAAAAGTCAAATTCAAAGGTTTTGATATATTTTGATAATGCATCACGTATTTAACATTCTAAAAAAGTGTTTCAAGTCATCTGAAACATAAAAGTACGTAAAAAATGGATTTATGTCATAAAACAAATCTTAAATCACGTATACAATCATCTTAAGACGCCATTTTCTCAAAACCAAGTTTATGCGGGTTGACACATTATTGCTTATCTGCATCCAAATAATGATAAATAAATTATAATTAAATTCATATAAAATTATTTTTATTATAAGAATAAGAATAAGAATAAGAATAATTTATTTACGTGAAATATGGTTACATAAGATGTTGTTCACAATAAAAGGTACATAGCATATTTCACCCATTTTGGGTGTGGAAAAATTAATAAAATGTTAAACATTTTGTCTGCAAACAACATGGCTCTAACCAGGCATATTATTTTATTTATATAATAGTATATTTTAATCATTTGTAGGTACTTTAGTACGTATTGTATAAGTCTTAGATCCATATATTTCCTACACAGCGTTTTCCATAAGAAGCTTAACTATCACGATTTTTAAAAAGGGGTATAGAAAAATACCAATACGAATTGTCTTTGCGGTATAGGATATATGTGATGGTCGGTGTTTCCCTTCTTAAGAACTTAGAATTTAAAAAAGTATGGAAAATGTATTAGGTTTCAAGTTATAGCGTAGCCCTTGACTACTCTACGACGTAATAGCGTGTGCTACGGCGTAGCAGTGGCTACAAACTGCTACGTGCGTAGCTCTTCAAGTAGAATACTTTAAATGTCACAATCTTTATCTACACTAATATTACGAGTATAAAGAGGAAAACTTTGTTGGTTTGATTGTAATGAATAGACTCAAAAACTACTGGACCGATTTCAAAAATTCTTTCACCATTGGATAGCGTTGGATTTGTGCATTGGAACTGTGTCCATGAGCTTATGTTCCTTAAGCGATTTATTTTGTACTCTTAAAATTGTATAATATTTTATTTGAAAAAAATTATTACTGAGTTTCTTGGCAGGTTCTTCTCAGTAAAAACAACCTTCCGAACCTGGCGGTAGCATGTTAAAAGTTTAATCGAATAAAGATAATTTTGACTTTGACTTTTTGACTTTAAAACGTTTTTTAGAAAGGGTCTCATCACAAGACGCCCCAATAAATCCCCATCCCTTAAAACTGGTTAAAGCCCTGATTCGTACCCGGGTCGAGGCTATAATCAGCCGTATTACCATAGAGCACAATATCCGTCTGGATTATATCCGGGCTGAATAAAATGAAAAAATTCGGTCGTCTTCACACCATTCAGATCGTGAAATTTACTGCCGGTCCCATGGATTGCTCAATACCTTACCATTGTAAGGGCATCTACACACAGCACAGGCTAAGCTAATGCGCTTTATCTATTATTTTTATACTAGCTGTGCCCTGCAGTTTCACCCGCTTAGACTTTTATTTCATGGGTTCTTAAATAAAAGTAGCCTAAGTTACGCCTTGTAACATTAGCTATCTGTAAGCAAAAGTCCCGCTAAAATCGGTGAACCCGTTTCGGAGATTGGCCGGTGAAGTGATTTTTTTTGTACTCAAATATTTTTGCAAAGAGTAATTCCTGAGGTTCTTGCCAGGTTCTAGTCAGTGAAAGCAACCTTGCGAACCTTGCGGTAGCATGTATAATTTTGGTCCAGTATAATTTTGTCATTCTGACGATTTGAAAGTATTTTGTGAAATGTCTAATGGAATAAAGATATTTTTGACTTTTGACTTATAGCTACTCCGCCAACTGAGCTACTCGTGATCCTACCTCATGGGTCGAATTACCTTCCCGTGTCTTTGCAGTATAGGGGCCGCAAAGACAAGTGCACGGTTTGAATAGGTCGGGGGTTGGACCACCCAATAGCCAGGGTCTAAGAATATGGCTATGGTATCCCCTGCCTGTCGTAAGAGGCGACTAAAAGGGGGCCGGAGGGCCTGCTGGCGGTGGTCGGGGTGGGAGCTTTGACCACCGAGCCGCGGCCCGGGAAGGTGGCAGCGCGACGTGGCTCGCGCTGCCTTGCACAGCGAGGTCTCTAGGGGCGGCACCACAGCTGCCCCGGGGATGTGCCCCGGCAAAGTGTGGGGGAACACCGGTGCGTTCTATCAGAGTACCCGGAGTCCCCCCTGAGCACTGAGGATGGCCACCGGGGGGGTTTTAGTGCGGTAAGAATCCCACATACCCCGATCTGCCTCTCCCAGGGCGGTCGGGGACCTTTTGAAGGTTTCCCACTCGTCAAAAAAAAAAGGTGGGGGGTTATCCCGCCTCGTGTTGGTATTTTTTATGTCATGAATAAAAACTCTAAAATATAGCAAGTTTCACTGGACAACAGTCCTAGCGCGGCGTCCTCTGTGACAATGTGGTATCGGTAGTTTACGTCAAATTATTGGATTCTCGCCGTTTAATCCGAAGCGGGTCTATTGTACTGGTAGGATCCACCCCATGTGTCACGTTGCTACTGACACGACAAGAATTTACTTCCTTACATCCATAGATCAAAGTCAAAGTCAAAAGTATCTTTATTCGATTAGACTTTTTACAAAGTACTTTCAAATCGTCAGAATGACATAATTATACAGGATTATACATGCTACCGCCAGGTTCGGAAGGTTGCTTTTACTGAGAAGAACCTGGCAAGAAACTCAGTAATTACTCTTTTCACAAATATTATACAATTTAAAGAATACAAAATAAATAATTTAAAAAACGTAAGCTCATGGACAATGTTCCAATGCACAAATGATCACACACAATTTCGCACTCGTATTATTTATATCTATATATACATACACAGATAAATAAAATAAATCTGCACAGTCAATAATGAGCATCGCCTGCTTTGCAAGCGATGCAAGTTCGAATCTCAGCGGGGCCTGTACCAATGAGTTTTTCTAAACTTATGTACAGTGATTTCACACCACGTGCTTTACGGTGAAGGAAAACATCGTGAGGAAACCTGCATATGTCTGAGAAGTAGTTCAAAGACGTATGTATAGTCTGAGACGGCGATGGACTCACCCTCTGTCACATCTTCGCTGAAAAGTGACCACTTCGCGCATGAATTTATAAATAAAATAAATAATTGTGGCAAACGGTGGTCTCTGCCTACCCCCATGGGAAACAGGCGTTAGCATATGTATATAGATAAATAAAATTGAAGTGTCTGTTTGTAAATCCACATTATCAGCATTTCCCAAAATGTATATGAAAGTATATACGAAACTGATAAAAAAACAATCAAAAAGTCTCGGTTTCGTTGTATGTCTGTCTATTTGTTCCGGTTAATCTCGGATATTAACGGGACTTTCACTACAAGAAGTAACTTAACCGCGGAACACAGCTAAATCTATACTAATATTATAAAGACGAAAGATTCGTATGTATGTTTGTAACAAGTTGGCTCAAAAATTACTAGACCGACTTTAAAAATTAATTCAACATTATCACTGATTAATATAGGCTATATTTCATCCCCGTACTCCCACGGGAACGGGAACTACGCACGTGAAACCGCGTGACGTCCGCTAGTTTATAATATTATTATTCAGTATATTTACGCGACCTATGCACACTTTGCAAAGCTAACTTAAGTAGGGCACACGGATACACGTGCCTGCGTCACGTACGACAGACTCGTGTGAATCCCTCTTAATCGGCTACTGTCTACGTGGCTTAGGTGTCAACTACGTTAACGTACACTTTTTATCCCCTTACAAAGTTTGAACGCCTGTTTAAATAGAAAAACTATTGTTTAAGTATACAAATATATAGGCCAAAGTTTAAAAAAAATCTTCTTTTATTATAAACTAGCTATGTCCAGCGGATTCACTCGCGTAGTCTTAATTTTATGGATGGATTTTATCACGGAACACTAACTTAAAAAAACTATCCTCAGTCACTCTTTATAAGATCATCTACCTGTCAGTGAAAGTCCCGTAGAAATCGGTGCAGATATTTCCACATTTCAGAGTTTACCCGGAATAAGACAGACAGACAGACGGAGAAAATGTTAAAAATTATATTTTTTATGTATATACCTTTTATACTTTGATATGCATAAAGTCAATAGTTGTTAATTTGAAATCACAAACAGACACTTCATTTTTATTTATCTGTATGTATAGAGTCGCAGGCGGAAGCTAGTCAGTGATATACATTTTTAAATCGGTCAATTTGTTTTTGAGCTCATTAATTTAAAACGAATTTCTAAATATTTTCTCTTTATTATTTCAGTATGGATAAGATATCCGTTGTTTTCACAAGTGTTAAATAACCGATTCAGAATACATTTCCTGTATATATCTTGAACCAGTAATATATCATAAGAATAACAGTTATATAATTATATTCTGATATTTCTTCTTGTATTATTTCTGTCAAAAGATGAAAGGTGAAGATACACATCTCTATCTAAAGGGCACAAAATAAAAATGTACCAGACGATCGGCTCCATTATTCATTCTATATATAATAGTATATTTAATAATTTCAGGTAAATTTTTTGTACATAAAGGCGGTAAGCATAATCAAAATAAATATATTATTTAAATTGCTACGTTATTATTGCGTAATAATCAAAATTCAAAAGCTAGAATCATCGAATCCCTTCTCAGACATATGCAGGTTTCCTCGCGATGTTTTCCTTCACCGGAAAGCACGTGGTGTGACATCACTGCACATAGGTTTTTTTAGAGAAATTCATTGGTACAGACCCCGCTGGGATTCGAGTTTGCCTTGATCGCTACGTTTGCCACCGCCATGTTCCTCCGAAAAATATCAACAAGGTCAATTGACTTCATTTTAACGTCCCGTCATTTATAGAGCGAGAAGCTCGTAAGTATTTCAATAATATGCATGTGTGCACCTGTTACCGCCAATGTGTAAATGAAAATGATTTTGAATATATATAAGTTCAGTTATATATTAAGACCCTCGTAAGGCACTTAAGAATATCTATAAATTTACACGATGAAACAAGCCTTCCGAGACGAAACGCAGATAACGATGTGTGGGAGGAATCACAGAACTGATGCGTTATTCTGTTCAGGTTTCTCAGCGTCGAACTCGACGACGAGCGTTGATTTCAATCATAGGAAATTGATGCATAATACATAAAAGATAAAAAGTTTCAATTTTATTTTTACGCTGAGAGGCCTTAGTTAATAACGCGGCAGAACACAAAAGATTTTGTGTTTTTTAGGAGAATGTGTGGTAGTTGACCTTATATGTAAGTTTTTATTCTATACGAAAGGGCATGAAAGAAAATAGACTTCCCTTTGATAAAATAACTGGTTCGTAAAATATACAAATTTACATTCCCAGCTATAATAGTACCCTCGTTGGTGGTATTTTTGCTGGCTTTAGCAGATGTTTTAAATAAAATAAATGCTTTAACGGAACGAGATGACAGATTTGGTTTTGTATTCACCGGGCGTAAGGCAAGAATCGTTTGCAAAGCAATAGCGGTTTATACATACATAACCTGAAATGTATGTCTGAACACAATATTTGATCTTAGGTTCTGTATATATTTTGTGTCTGAAAATTGTTTTCACAACGAAACGCGTTGGATTCCTTCTCAGACGTATTTTTACAATGTTTTTATTGTAAGTAAGAAATACGCAGGTAATCTTTCTTTCCATTCTTTTCTCTCTTCTAAATGCTTTATTTCGCGAAGCCTTAATATGTTTTCGAAATAGCTATCTGCCAGTGAAAGTCTCGTTAAAATCGGTCCAGCCGTTTCGAACCAAACAGACAGACAAAAAAATTGAATGTTCTCTGCCTGGCTATCTGTTTGTTCCGGGTCATCTCTTAATCAGCTTGACCTATTTAAATGGGACTTTCACTGGCGCAAACTTGATATTTCAAGGAGTAATAAAAGCTACTTTTATTTAAAAAAAACAATAGGTTCCGCGGGTCACTCATGAAATTAACTATATTACACAGTTAGTCAGTAAAATATATATTTAGCATACGGTTCCCCAAAATGTGTCACAAACATTATCTGCGTGCAAATGTTATATGTACGGGCCGCGGGAATGGAGTCACTACGCCTACCCCATCTTAATACATCGGTACCTTGCCTTTGCGACCGGATCACTTTGTGTATTGTGCTCTTTGTAAGTGTTGAGCTCAAGAGATTTACGTTCGTACATTATCCTTTTAGACGATAAAGAACAGTGAGCATTCATAGGAAGAAAACGTAGGTGATGCTGATACAGATTTTTCCTATACATTGCTTCGGGTATTGGATAGGCAGAGTAACAACACCCACTTTTCATACATATGCTCACGCCTGTATCCCATGGGGGTAAGCAGAGACCACCGTTTGCCACATGCTACGATCCTTACATACTTCTTTCGCTTCATCCACATTCATGCATCTCTTCATACACTTTCTTCGGTTACGAGTGCTCCGAATTTGACCTTTCTGAAAAATACTATTAATTTGGTCATAGTAGTTCTTCCTTGGACGCCCTCTATCGTCACTACCGGTCCCACTTTTCACTGAAGATTATTAAGTGCCAACGTGACAGATGCTGAGTCTATCGCCGTCTCTGGCACTATACATACGTCTTTGAAATACTTCTCAGACATATGCAGGTTTTCTCACGATGTTTTTCTCCACCGTAATGCACGTGATGTGAAATCACTGCACGTAAGTTTTTAGAAAAACTGGTAACAAATCAGTTACAGTCCCTGCTGGGATTCAAACTTGCATCGCTTGCGTAGCAGGCGACTGCTAAAACACCTAAGCCACTACGGCTCTTAAAATCTTTAATTAACTTAGTGTATAAACACTATGAGACCAGAATGTGAGGTATAGATAGCTCCCGCTCGTAGTTTACGGCAGGCAGTAAAGACGCTCGCGGAGCGGATATGAGGTGAAGCGGATATTGCGCAGACACTGGCAGGTACACCCGCTTCACTGTAAACCCGCATTTGGGTATAAATGCTGTTTGCTCAATATAAACGCTCCCACAGGTAAACACTTATATTAGTTCCAAGTTTTTCTTGAACACTGTTCATATTGCTTGGGAATACCTTTGCTTGTATCACTTATAAGGAAAGAGCTCTCTGTTAATTAGTTTTTTGATTGTTCTTAAAGTGAATATTTGTGTCACATCAGTTAATGTGCGTCTATGGACATATTTTGTGCATTGGAACTGTGTCCATGGGCTTATATTAAGTGATTAATTTTGTATTTTAAAATTGTATTATATTTTTGAAAAGAGTAATTACTGAGTTTTTTTCCAGAGTCTTCTCAGTAAAAGCAACCTTTCGAACCTGGTGGTAGTATGTATAATCCTGTATAAAGTACTTTGTTAAAAGTCTAATCGAATAAAGATATTTTTGAGTTTGGGTTTGAATTTAATATATATTCAATATTATATTCGTGTAAGCATATTTATTTCATTCAATATTTTATCTAGAATTACTTACAAACTTTTTTATAATTTTAACCTAGATCACTGGTTTAAACTATAACACAGATTTTCCTCGTTAAAGGGGTTGCGAAGGTCAGATGGCAGTCGCTTCGTATAAAAATCAGGTGATCAGCCGCATCGGGTTGAATCAAGTGCCGACCCCAACAGTGTATGGAATAAGGCCAGGGAGATGATGATCCTCATTCATTTCCTAATACATTTTTAATTTATTGCAAGACATTATGAAATCTCAGTCTGTGTTCTTCCAAATAGATTAAAAGTTGTACGTGCCTAATCTGCGTTCGGTATAATGTCGAAAGCGCACTTAATTCATATCAAGATTGAGTTCACTTTTAAATGGCTTATGAATATTTTGCATGTCGAATATTGAACGGAAAATAAGCAAGTAAAGCGCTTTCAAGTCGAAGCATTCATAAGCCCAAACATGGCACATTATTTTGAAATACGGCGTGAGAAACATTCGGTTCAAACACCCTGGCTTCAAATTTATATGGTCGTAAATCACCCTTATTCATAGGTGTTTTGTACATGGAACTCATATTGCGGGCCCACCTCGGTCATTAGGCGGGGACGTATTGGAAAAAAGAGCCCATTAAAAAAACCTGGTGCCGTCCGCACAGATTTGACAGTTAAATTATTTTTGATTGCATTTTGACATCCAACTTCAAGCCTTTTTTATTTTTAGCACAAGATCGCCGCTGAATATTTCACTGGTCCTTCGATCGTTTACATAATATGCTTACGTCCTCCCCAAAGGGTCCCCGAAGGGGTTTGTAGAGGAGATGTGATAACAACAACCACATTTCACCGAATATAATCAAGTGCCAACGTGACGGAGGGTGAGTCCATCTCAGGCACTATACATACGTCTTCGAATTACTTCTCAGACATATGCAGGTTTCTTCACGATGTTTTCCTTCACCGTAAGCACGTGGTGTGAAATATCTGCACATAAGTTTTTAAGAAAAACTCATTGGTACAGGCCCCGCTGGGATTTGAACTAGCGTCGCTTGCGTAGCAGGCGACTGCTCTAACCCCAGGGCCACCACGGCTCCGGTGTCCGGATCGATTCGTAAAGGTATCCTTCAATGAGTCAGCGTGTCACGAGTGTCATACGTCACGCAACCCATTCATACCAAACGAGGTGAGAAGTGCAACTTGTCGTTTTACAACCCACAATCGCTTTATTTAATAAAACACTATATCCCGAGAACCTATCAGCGCCTTACACTAACAACGAAAAAACGGGACCTTTACTTTTATAACACCCACTAAAACTTTTTTACGGCTGGCAACACTCGTAAAAGGTATAAATAAAATATAGCGGGCGGCAACACTGACAGCGGCGCGGTTCGCAATAATTTCCACGTTTTGGCGACTCGAGAGGTTGCCTCTTTTCGATTATAATTTATAGCCCGGAATGAGGGCCTATCCTGCCTACAGGAACGTATAAACGTCATAAATACTGTCATAAAATTGTTTGCTCCGAGGTAATCGCATCACGTTTGAATCTAACCAGAATGTTCACCAATAAAACCTTCACCGATCGGATAAAGAACTCATTTCGGCCAAATAGAAATATTAATCTCATACCTACGCTACGGAGGAAATAAGCTGCCTTTGTGTCTATCCGAACAACACGAGTTTCTCTTAGTTATTCAATAGCAATTTGGTTACGTAAATAATCGATTTGGGGTTCAAACCTAAGTATTTGAAGAGTAATCAAGTTTAGTTTTACTATGTAATCAAATTAATTTTGTTTCTTCGGAATTTATCACGAGCTGTGTCCCTCAGTTTTACCTGTATATAAATAAAATATATATCGAACGTTTGAACAGTCGCCTACTACGTAAGGTTCGAATCCCAGAGGGCCTGTACCAATGAGTTTCTCAAAAAAAACACTGATTTCACACTACGTGCTTTATAGTAAAGAAAATCATCGTGAGGAAACCTGCATATGTCTGAGAAATAATTCAAAGACGTATGTACAGTGCCTGAGGCAATAGACTCATCATCAGCCACGTTGGCACTTTATCATCTTCGGTGAAAAGTGGGTGTTGCTACTACAACACCTCTGCCTAGCCCTACGAGGAGTACTGGCGGGTATGTCGATATAGTCAACGTCAAAACGTGTTACAACCATGGGGGCGATATATTCACTACTTTTCTAGCCTTATCGTCTTTCATACAATCAAATCCTAGTTTCTTAGGTCTTCCCGTATAGAATGTTATACATAGTACATACATACAAATGCTCACATCTGTATCCCATGAGGGTAGGCAGAGACCATCGTTTGCCACATGCTACGATCCTGAAATACTTCTTTCGCTTCATTCACATTCATCTCTTCATACACTTTCTTGGGTTACGAGTGCTCCGAATTTGACCTTTCTGAAAAATACTATTAATTTGATCATAGTAGTTCTTCCTTGGACGCTTTGGACGTTATACATAGTATCAGATTCACAGCTTGTGTGCATATACTAATATATACACACAAGCTGTGAATCTGAGCGGACAATAATCGACATGCTCAAAGTACCTAGGTAAACTACCAATATTTAAATGCAAAAATACGAGCACTTCTCAAAAAGTGGCCGGTCTAAGTAGCTTGGGCTATAATCATCAAAGGGTGCCTTTTCCGCTAAAAGCTTCCAATAGTTGCGGTGTCACAGTATAGGCAAGTAAAGAGTAGTACAAGTTCTGAGTGCTCCCTAGATGGGTAAGTGTTGTATATTGATTATGTGTAAAGTAAACAAACCGGATAAAAAAGTCAGATTACATTCCTCGCAAAATAATGACAGTCGCTTTGGATAAAAATCAGGTGATCAGCCACATCGGGTTGAGTGAAGTGCCGACTCCAACAATGCATGGGACAAAATCAAGGAAAGAGAAGGAGAGGAAGACCCTATACTCGGTGGGAAGACGAAATCGTGAAAGCTGCTGGCGCTAACTGGTGGGACACAGCCCAAGACAGAGAGAAGTGGGCATCTCTGGAGGAGGTCTTTACCCAATCTGGGGACCTCGCTTAAAATAAGCAGTTATTAAGTTGAAATGAAGCATGGTCAAATAAAGGCTTTTTATTTTTATTTATTAATCTTTTATATAGACTCACCATCTGTCACGTTGGCACTTAATCAAATTCGGTGAAAAGTGGGTGTTGTGATTACAACACCTCTGCCTACCCCTTCGGGGAATACAGGCGTGAGCATATGTTATTAATCTTCGAAACGGCTGGACCGATTTTAACGGGACTTTCACTGGCAAATAGCAAATTCATCACTTAAGTAAGTATTACTTAGGCCACTTTTATTCTAACGCGGGTGAAACCGCGGGGCATTGCTAGTTATAAATAAATCGTTGACTAAGCTGAGCCATTCAAAATGCGGATTAACTATAATGTTCATAAATTTGTTACCTACTGTTCAATTGTATGTATTGTGGCAACTTTCCCTTCCCACCCCAAGCTATAAACTGAGCCAAGTCAATTTTTTGAGAAAGGATACGGCTATTGGTACGAAATTTTCAACTTACGAACTGAATATCAAACAGCTTGTCAAAGGAAGAAATAAAGATATATATTTATGGTTCATTGGTGACCCTTAATCTATAGCCTTTTAGAGTGTACTAGATGGTGCCCCCGACTCTGTCTGCGCAGTATTTGTCTTATCTTTATATTTTGGACAATGCACATATTATATTTAGAACCTGATTGACCGAGCTGTGCTCGGTTTCAGCCTCAGCAGCTTCGAACCGGGGTACTCTAGTTTCGTTATTGCCTTGTAGGCTAACCTCACGTCTGAGCTACCATAACTTCTGTCAAGTTATGGTAGCTCAGACGTGAGACGACATCTAAATAATACAGAAATTTGCTGCCGTATTGTAAAGATATTGTATGAATTTTTCAGTACCTGAAAACATGGCCTAAACGTTGTTTTCCAAAAATGAATTTTGGCCGTTTCCGAGATTTATATATATAATGCTTGTATACAAGAATTGCTCTTTTAAAGGTATAATGGGATGCCTATGTGTTATTGTGACGTATAAGCTATATTATAGTAAGATGTCATTAACATCCATTCAGTACTTTTTACGTGAAAGCGTAACAAACATACATCCCTACATACATTCTTTCACGTTTATAATAGTAGTAAGATTTGGGAGTACCTCGAGGGCGGGCACATTTCATGCAGTTTACGGCGTTTGGACTCTTCAGTTGTAAAGTACATTTGGACCGGTTATTGCTTTGGGAACTCTTCGCTTGGCAAAAATCTCAAAGGTTCTATTATTGAACTAATCCTGGTTTATTAATCGACTTAAAAAATGGGAGGTTTCCTGTTTTATCTTTATGCAACACTGATCTAATCTAGTTTTAATCTGGATTAGTGCCCGGTGAAGGGCAACAGGCTCGCACCTTATTACATGGGACTAATAACATAGTGGGCGAAATGTTCGTGTATAATTACACCTTCGGGATAATCAGAGAATATTGAGGTGAACATATGTATGTATATATGTGGCTTAGTTCGTAACACCGTCTGTGCAGTATCTACCTTTATATATTCAAACATAATTTTGGAAATTTCACGATATATCTTCGTAGTTTAGAGCAACAAACATACATCCATACATACTCATAAACTTTCACGTTTTTAATAATAGAAAGGAGTAGGATATGTATGTAATTGATGGCAGCGTATTCAACGTAAATACATATTAATAAATAAATAAATATGCTCACACCATCCCAGAAGGGCCCCCGATGGGGTAAGCAGAGGTGTTGTAACAACACCCACATTTCACCGAAGTTGGTTAAGTGCCAACGTGACAGCGTAGTAAATAGATTTTTGTCGTCAGCGCATAAACATGTATGAGTAAGCATATTTTAATTACAAGTCCGGTAATAAAGAGCAGATAACATCCCCAACTATCCTACCTCATCTTACAAGGCCATTAAACGTAAATACCAAAGTATACCGACCCGAAATGTGCCTAGTTTCCTGAGATGATAATAAACAGTTCCCGTACGTTCGTCCATCAGTATTGTTGCTCATTTACCCCCATTTACGCCCTTATTGCAATTGCCTAAAGGCTATTACTGATATTTGTACACGCACAGGCAATATTGCTCTATTCAAAAAAATACCAACTCTTTTATACAGTCACTTATCTCGCAGACATTGTAATCTATCACGTAACACCATAGAAATACGTCGTAGTTTTATTTGAGCAGTGGTATTGTCTAACGTGGTGTACGCTCGTAATAAAATGTTTATAAAGTTCCCGCTGCCAACGCAAGATGGCGGTTTACCGGACGATTAATTCGTTAAATAAATTACAAAGATATGGGCTGATTAACTCAGTCCTCAATAAAACACGGTGCTTAGCCAAATAACATACCTACTGGCATATTGCTGTAATAATACGTGTATTGTAAATAATACAAAATCGTATTAATATGCATACGAAAGCATATACAATACTTACAAAATAAAGGGCCGTGTGGGCTTGACGTTTAAGCACAAATCCCAGCGGTACCAAAGACTTTTTTTTAAAAAACCTTTTTTTTTTTTTTTTGTTGACGAGGGGGAAACCTTCAAAAGGTCCCCGACCGCCCTGGGAGAGGCAGATCAGGGTATGTGGGATTCTTACCGCACTAAAACCCCCCCGGTGGCCGTCCTCAGTGCTCAGGGGGGACTCCGGGTACTCTAATAGAACGCACCGGTGTCCCCCCACACTTTGCCGGGGCACATCCCCGGGGCAGCTGTAAGGCCGCCCCTAGAGACCTCGCTGTGCAAGGCAGCGCGAGCCACATCGCGCTGCCACCTTCCCGGGCCCGCGCCGGTGGTCAAAGCTCCCACCCCGACCACCGCCAGCAGGCCCTCCGGCCCCCTTTTAGTCGCCTCTTACGACAGGCAGGGGATACCATAGCCATATTCTTAGACCCTGGCTATTGGGTGGTTCTTAAAAAACCTATGTGAAGCCTGCATATGTCTAACAAGTATGGGTGTTCCATATTTCGTGTACTATTTATCTAAGCAGTATTTTGTAAATAGTTTACATTCTTACTTTTCTTTTTGAGCATCTATCTGGTTGGTTGCTAGGTGACGTGTTATTAACATATGAATATGGAGTAAAAGATTTCTCTGTAAAATATATATAATTTTATTACTATTTCGCTGCTACATTCTGGTGACCCCGAAGAAGTGAACATCGCACCAACGCTGAAACTCTGGAGGAAAACTGAAGCGATCCCACGAGGATGGACATGTTAACTCATCAAAATCAATTTTCTAGAACTTTCCCCAGCAGCTCAAACGAACTGATCATGAATACACAAATTCAAATGATGGCGAAGCAAATCGAAAAACTGACACTTGAAATGGCGGAATTAAAACAAGAAGGACAGAGCCAACGTTATCGCACGCCTCATCGTTACCGCTCGCGATCGAAATCAATGAATAGGCACAACTACTACAATAATAACAGCTCAAATAAGGATGATCGTCTCTGCAAATACCACTTTAGATTTGGAGATCAAGCTAGGAAATGTGAGCAGCCGTGTTCAAGACGCAATCAACAATCTCAACATCAGGAAAACTAGAACAAACACCGACCGTGGCGGACGTCGGTGTTCCCACAACAAGCAACCGCCTGTGTGTTTTCGATCGCAACTCTACAGAACGTTTCCTCGTTGACACCGGTGCGGATATATCTGTACTCGCCGCCACAAGAATAAACAAACAGAAGTCTACGAAAAGCTCCTACAAACTTTTTGCCGCAAATGGTACAGAAATCAATACCTATGGTGAGCAGAATATTCAGCTGGACTTGGGACTCAGACGCTCATTTAGATGGACATTCATCATAGCAGATGTGAAGACCTCTATCCTCGGCGCCGATTTCCTTCGGCATTACAAACTGCTGATAGATCTACACCGGAGGAAACTCATCGACAGCATCACTGAACTTTCAGTAAACGCCATTACAATCACCTCAATGCAACAATCCGTCCACGTCCTGAGCAATAAACAAACTTACTATGACATTCTGAAGCAGTATCCAGATGTCCTCAGACCGATGTCACTCAAAGCCCCAGCCAAACACAACGTGACTCACCACATTAACACGACAGGCGCACCACTCTTCGCACGCGCACGCCCTCTACCGCCCGACAAGTACAAAGCGGCGAAGCAAGAGTTCGAACGAATGATGGAAATGGGCATATGCCAACCTTCGAAAAGTCCATGGGCAAGTCCACTACATGTCGTTAAAAAGAAAGATGGAAGCTTACGCGTATGCGGAGATTACCGC
Organism: Watsonalla binaria; assembly: GCA_929442735.1. Taxonomy (NCBI): domain Eukaryota; kingdom Metazoa; phylum Arthropoda; class Insecta; order Lepidoptera; family Drepanidae; genus Watsonalla; species Watsonalla binaria. The sequence goes on along the minus strand of OV838934.1, from coordinate 9,756,264 downwards.
CGCCTCAACGCTGTCACGCTACCCGACAGATACCCGCTACCGAGACTCCAAGATTTCACGTACTTACTTCACAACAAGAAAATTTTCAGCAAGCTCGATCTCAAAAGCGCATACTATTGGATACCAATGGCAGAAGCAGACGCTCAGAAGACAGCCATCATCACTCCATTCGGTCTCTTCGAATTTAAATGCATGACATTCGGCCTACGCAACGCAAGTCAAACTTTCCAGCGATTCATGCATGAGGTACTACGAGGCATCGAAGGTTGTTTTTCATTCATTGACGATATACTTCTATGCAACGAAGATGAGGAGAAACACAAGATCCTGCTACATGAAGTACTTGACCGTCTCAACAAATATGGCGTCGCACTCAGCGTTGAAAAATGCGAATTTGCGAAGAAAACAATAAATTTCCTTGGCTATGAAGTCTCATCAGAAGGCATTAAACCTACATCAGAACGAGTCGATTCCATATCAAATTATCCGAAACCGAAAACAGTTCTCGAGTTACGACGATTTCTCGGCATTCTTAACTTCTACCGAGACTGCCTTCCACGCCAAGCAGAATTACAGAAAGAGCTGAATAAATATCTACACAACAAGAAGAAACGAGACAACACACCCATTGACTGGACACCGGAGGCCGATCAAGCTTTTCTAAGTTGCCGACAAAGCATTTTGGAAGCTACGACGTTGAGTCATCCCATCTCCGGAGCTCCACTGAGCATCATGACAGACGCTTCAGACCACAGCATCGGCGCAGTACTACAACAGCGCGTCAACAAGGTCTGGAAGCCGCTCGCATTCTTCTCACGGGCAATGAGCGACACGCAACGCCGGTACAGTGTGTACGATCGCGAACTACTAGCGATTTACACAGCTGTCAAACACTTTCGCCGTCTAATCGAGGGATGTGACGTCACCGTGCTCACGGATCATAAACCCCTGTCCTTCGCACTGACAAGACCGCCCAGTAGCAGCGACACACCTCGACGCGAAAGACAGTTGCATTTCATTAGTCAGTTTTGCTCGAAAATAATTTATATTCAAGGCGACCATAACCCCGTTGCCGACGCACTTTCACGCATTCAAGAAATAAGTTGCCCATCACATCTCGACTACAACAAGATAGCAAGTGATCAAATTCATGACGAAGAACTACAACAGCTACGATTGCGACCAAACCTCAAGTTTATCGACATCGCCGCACCCGACGGCAGCCAACTAATAGCATGCGAGTTTTCTACGTCATCACCGCGTCCGTACCTGCCGTTAGCACATCGATACGAAGCCTACAAAGCTCAACACGACTTGTGCCATCCAGGTGTGCGAACGACAAGAAAACTTATTACATCTAAGTATTTCTGGCCATCTATGAATAAAGATGTCAGCACATGGACAAGAAGTTGTATTAACTGTCAGCGCGCAAAAGTACAGCGACACGTCGTCACACCGCTTGGAAGTTTCCCGCCGTCGCAGCGTTTCGAGCATATCCATATTGATATAGTTGGACCACTCCGGATATCAAACGACTACCGCTACTGCGTCACTATCATCGACAGATTCACAAAATGGCCCGAAGCAGTTCCTGTAAAAGAAATTACAGCTGAAGTCGTCGCGAAAGCGTTATACGAAGCTTGGATATCAAGATTCGGCTGTCCTCTGCGAATATCTACCGATCAAGGCAGACAGTTTGAATCATCACTTTTCACTTCGCTAATGAAGAAATTTGGCATAACACGCATCCGCACCACTGCATTTCACCCGCAAGCCAATGGACAGATAGAACGCTGGCATCGAACTCTGAAAGCCGCGCTAATGGCCAGAGGAGCCACTATACATTGGAGCGACGAATTACCTACAGTACTGCTAGGACTGCGTACTGCACTGCGCGAGGACAACAACCTCAGTCCCGCACTACTTACCTACGGTACACCACTACGCATTCCATCAGATTTCTTCGTGCCGTCAAAGCCGAAAATCGACGATGCAGAATTTGTACGGCGTCTCAGCGAAACAATGACGTCACTGTCTTCAGTACCAAGCAATTCACGAACTTCGAGTCGTCCATTTGCACATAAGGACCTTGCCACGTGTACACATGTGTTTGTACGCAACGACACCGTACGGGCACCACTCACTCCGCCCTACGACGGACCCTACCCAGTTCTACAGCGGCAGGCCAAGTTTTACAAGATACAGTTGCCTACTAGAGTCACAGTTGTATCGTTAGACCGACTGAAGCCTGCATACATCTGTCAGGAGGTAGATACAGAAGAAGTTCCGAGTCAGCCAGTCTCCTCTACGCGCCAGTCAGCTAGCCCTGCGGAACCACCATGCAACAGGCCACCCTCTTATACAACGAGATCCGGCCGTGTCATTAAACCGAGAGTACGGTTTACTTGAAGGGGGGTACTATGGGTGTTCCATATTTCGTGTACTATTTATCTAAGCAGTATTTTGTAAATAGTTTACATTCTTACTTTTCTTTTTGAGCATCTATCTGGTTGGTTGCTAGGTGACGTGTTATTAACATATGAATATGGAGTAAAAGATTTCTCTGTAAAATATATATAATTTTATTACTATTTCGCTGCTACACAAGTAAGTCAAAGACGAATGTAAACAAATTAGTTCGTATTATTTTATCACAACACTGCCTTGCTAGGTCTATCTGTAAATAAAATACATAAAGTTATTAAAGTACTTTTGAATCTTAATTCAAGTGAAAAAAATCAATCCCTGTAATATAATTCAAACAGTTTATTCACTTGTAAAGGTACTTATAAAGTCTCGGAATATCCATATTGCCAAAGTTATTTGTACAAAATTAATAGTACGAGGGGCAAAGATTCTTCGAAGTTCTTTTAAGTTTAAATCGCGCGTTAATTAGTTCGCTTGAGAGGCTCTTCTTACTTTTTTACTCTGGCTCAGCGGTTCACGTAATCAATTAAAAATCCTTGTTCTTTTTAATAGCTCGTTCGGTTGACCAAATACCCTCTGCACTCTACCTCTATAGAAAATCGATTAGAAAATGGCCTTTGGGTTTTTGTAACTTTATTCGGGATTTTTTATTCACGTATTTATTTTTGAATTAGCTTCTGCCTGTGACTTCGTCTACGTGGAATATATACAGGGGCTAACTCTAACCCATGATTGGTTTTAACGTGATGATATATGCCTAAGCCTTCCTCAATAAGTGGACTATCTAACACTGAAATATTTTTAAGCTTTATATATAAGTATACTATAGATATAGATGCGATGGATGGATTGTGTGAATTATGATATGGATAGAATGGAAATTAATCCAGATATGACGACTGATAGAGAAATGGAAGAGAAAAAAACATTGCGCCGATCACAACAACATGGATAAGGGCAGGAGGAAAATCGTGAAATATATCACGTATTCCCAGAAGGAGCTCCATAAAGGTAGACAGAGATGTTACAATACCTAATTGCCACCGAAGATGATAAGAGGGCCAATTATGATAGTTTAAGTAGCGCGTATTAATAACTTCTTAGATTTGACGTTTAATTTTTTTACCGTAAAAATTAAACGTCAAAGCTCAGAAGTTGATAAAACACTTGCTGAAAACGATGATGGTAGACCCCAAGGAAGCTAATATGATTTTTATTTTCTATTCTAACATTACAATGGCGGCTACGAAGTTTTCCTTCAACGTAATGGTTGAATTAATAATAGGTAGTTTCTTTGGCTGGTGACGATTAACGTTTGATGGTCACCATTTTGTAAAATGGAAATAAATATAAAACACTGTGTTTAAATTTATTGTAGCATTCAAGAAGGCCTATTAAGCTGCTGGCCTTCGACAGTTAAAAATAAGAAAATGTTTTAAATTTCAAATAGCTCCGATCCTCTTTTGTTTTAACTTCATTTTTGATTATTGCTCTTGTTATTGTATTTATCTGAATATTATCGTTTTGTAAAACATTGACATGGTTTTTATTGCCTATACAATTAATAGGTACAATAATTATTGTTATGAATAAGCTTAGGGTTTATTCACACCTCTTCCTACTAGAAGTAAAAATAGTTTACTTTTAATTATTCGGGTCGGGCGTAAGTTAATTTGGGGTAAATAATAAGGGACTGAGTACACTATAAAACTATATTTGAATAATAATCTACAAATTCAACCCAAGATACGTTAGCTGTTCACCGATATTCATTTGAGACGGACAGATAAAAACGTATTGATGACCGTTGTTATATTAAGTCAGTTTAAATCATGTGGCCAGTCGTATTTTTGCGTTCTATATACATACATACATATGCTCACGCTTGTATTCCCCGAAGGGGTAGGCAGAGGTTTTGTAATCACAACACCCACTTTTCACCGAAGATGATTAAGTGCCAACGTGACAGATGGTGAGTCTATCGCCGTCTCAGGCACTATATTTTCAACAAAATTGAAAAAGCAATGGATGTTAATCTACTTCATATTGATAAAATTTTAGTGGTGAATATTATATGCAGTATGCACGTACTGTCATGAGTTCTGAGCGTTTACGGAAAGTAGGTAGTGGGGAGACCTGCGCATAATATGTTCGCGTTCGGGCCAAACTAACCCAAATTATAATGCTCATTTAAGGAGCCTCTAATAGTGCGGTAGAAAATATTGTGATCTAACCAGTGAATGGTCGTGAGTATAAAAAATAAAAAGAGAAAAATCAGGTACCTACACCTTAAGTCGAATCCTGTGTCCCATTTCTGTACACACAGCAATAATTTCATTAGCGTCCCATTCCCGCCGATGGCGCCCGGCATAATTACCGGTTACATTTTTTCACATTTACCCCCGGGACACATCGCGCGACACAGGCGCGACATTTTAATTTCGCCAAAAAATCCGGGACTATTAATTACATTTTTACTATGACCACATTCCGGTGTGGCGTTGCATTAAATTTTGTTTAGTCGTAAATAATTATGGGCTATGTCCTTTTGCTCCTCGGGCCGGGAATGTTGGCGACGATTAGTTATTTTGGAAAATACGACTCTATCCTCGCTAGCTTAGAGACGTATTTTGAAAGATTGATTGTGAATTTAATAAACAAGTAAATATCTTTAGCGACGTCTGTAGCGTTTATTTAGGTTTCTATCGATTTTAAGTTTGGAATTATGAATTGTCACTAACTGGTCACTTCAAGGCTAGTACTGAAACAGACCCGGGGATCGAACCTAGAACTTCGTGTGCCCCAGGTATGCGACCACAAGACTAAAGTGATTTCATAGGTATATCTGCTTTATCAAACGTATTGTGTTCCTGCGGTGAAGGTCGCAAGTGCTCTATGGTGTATTGTGGGACTCTTTTATCTTGTAATATTGGCACAACGATTCCATGCTTTATAAGGTGGGCAATGCGTGACTGACACTCTGGTGTTGGTCATGTTCATAGGCTGCAGTGGACGCTTACCATCAGGCAGATTATACTTTTTTTGCCATCTTTGCATTACCAAAAAAAACTTATGAAGTGATTTCACACCACGTGCTTTACGGTGAAGGAAAATATCGTGAGGAAACCTGCATATGTCTGAGAAGTAATTCACAGAGTTATGTATAGTGCCTGAGACGGCGATGGTCTGTCACGTTGGTACTTAATCATATTCGGTGAAATATGTTTTTATTATTGTTTATAAAAAAACGTATTAGGTACAAATCCAATAGCCATTCTTAATAATACGAAAGCTGTTCTTTTGTTATCTGATCTCGAGCTTGTCTGCACATCGAGTGGTGAAGCCTCACCGTAATCCACTCTGGACAGACCAACAGCGCAATTTGTATATATTAGAAAAGGACTACTTACAGGATTATGATGGAATTTCCTTGAGAGGGTGATTTTCCCTGTTGTGGCGTAAACCATAGAATTTGCCGGTGTTTGTATAAATATACAATCTATACTAATATAATAAAGAAGAAAGATTTGTATTTAACAATGTTTGTAACAAATTGGCTCATAAAGTACTAGACCGATTCTCAAAGTCAAATTCAAAGTCGAATATATCTTTATTCGATTAGACTTTTTACAGAGTACTTTCAAATCGTCAGGATGACATAATCATACATGCTACCGCCATCTAAAAAGTATTTCCCCCATTTGATTGCTACTTGAACGGGAACTACGCGGGTGAAACCGCGTGACGTCCGCTATTATTTAATAAATATGCTCACCCCATCGCAAAAGGACCCGAAGGGGTAAACAGAGGTGCTATAATAACAACACCCACTTTACACCTGATGAATATTGTTCTGTAAGCAAGTATGGCCGGATTAAGCATGAAGTATTAGGTAGGTAACTGCTTTTGGGTGGGCATGGGTTCCGGCCTCGAATACCGAGAAAAAAAATAAAAAAGGTTTTTTTTTGTTTTGAATTTTTTGTCTTTGGATTGGTGGCGATTTACATCCTTGGCTATGACATAGTTATCATATGTTTAAAAAGAGAATTGTGACAAAGTCTATCCCAAAATAATTATTAAATGATAATCGCTTGATGTGAATGTTCCTACTTATGAATACATACCTATATTTTTGTTGAAATTAAATGTAGAATTAACCTATTGAGTTTCATGCCAGTTGTTCTCAGAAGGGTAGTTTCTGAACCGTTGGACACCAGAGCCTAACTTAATAAATATGTTCTAGTTTGATTGTATTAATAAATAATGTATCGCCGTAAGTCCATCGCGTGCGCCGTCGGCCAAGTTCGAAGGTAGTCTGGCGTATCTCTATTGCGGTTTTTGTTCTGGCAATAGGATTAGGTTCACTTAGCGGATTATCTTACGCTAGTTCACGACATCATATAGTTTTATGTCAATATACATAAGTATTGTTGCTTCGAATATATTACCTAAGGTAGCTTTTATCGCTATCCTGTACTAACTAATAGTAGCCCGCGGCTTCGCCTGCGTGGCACTAAGTTTTCACAAAAAACACTCTACTTTTTTTTAACCCCTATTACAGGTGGAATTTCAGAAAACCGTCTCTTAATTTATAGTTTTCCTATGGTACCCACCTCACTAAGAACTATTCTTCACACCACGTTCTTTACGGTAAAGGAAAACATCGTCAGGAAACCTGCATATGTCTGAGAAGTAATTCAAATATAGTATAGTGACTGAGACTGCGATGCACTCACCCTTCGGGGATCCTTCTGAGATGGCGTGAGCATATTTATTTTATTTATAACACTTCTTAAAACTCAATGTCTCTAAGACCAGTGGCCTGACTACTTCGACGTATAAGTCAATCAATCAGTCAGTCAGTAACTCATGTATGTGTTTGTTAAAAAGTTCTAATATAACATTATGTGTGGATATTGCTAAGTCGGTACAGATTCACTAACTTAATCACACTTTTTTCATTAATTTCACCAAAAATCATTAAAATTTCTCGTAGAGAAAAGTAATTCTTAACGCAAAACGTTTTGAGTCCATATTGTTATGTATGCCGTTACAATTTTGGGCCATGTATCCATGTCCACAGAATTGGAGATGCTTGTGAAATGCCATGGGAGCCACAAATTCGTTCCGGTCTGCTTGCGACCGCTCACGCCGCCTTGTTGTGTACGAATTTTGGTGAGTATGAATTATTATGGAAATTATTTATTTCTAACTAGCGCCCGTGACTCCGTCTACACAGCATTTGACTTATCTTTATATTTTGGACTATTCCTCATACATTTAATACTAATATTATAAAGAGGAAATATTTATATGTAGGTATGTTTGTAACGAATTGATTCAAAAAGTACAGGACCGATTTAAAAAATATTTCACCATTTAAATGCTATTTATTAGCGAGTAATATAGTAGTATAGTAATCCTATGGGAACGGAAATTACGCGGATGAAACCACGTGACGTCCGCTAGTATCTTTATAAAGTAGAGTTTGCGTGATGTAATTTCACGCTTACGTATATAATATTATTAGGAAAATTTCTAAATACTAAAATAATTCTTAAGATGATGGAAAAAATGGCGAGGAAATCTGCATATGTCTGAGAAGTAATTCGAAGACTTACGTATGCATGGGAAGGCGATGAACTCACCACGTACGTTACTGTCGGTGGAAAGTAGGTGTCGTTATTACAACACCTCTGCTTACCTCTGGTTGGCAATCAGCTCCAAAAGAGGATCGATATACTTTAGTCCGAGGTCAGTCTAACCTTCGTTTAAAATGGAGTAAGATATTAAGTGAGAATGCGGCTGAACCATATAATATTCTGCTAAGAAGGTACAATATACAGAGTCATTCTCACAGAACAGTGGCACCGCAATTTTTGTGAACGTGCATTCTGCCCATAATTACACAGCTCACGGTGCCTTGGTTTTTAATTAAAGCCCCAAGACTTGTTTATTCACTTTTTGCCTCCACTGTGCACGGTCCGAGCCGTGTTGTTCGACCGAAAGAGAAATTAAACAAATTATAAAGTTATATCCATGTCGTGATCGTCGTGATACAAATGGCCGATTATATTTGACTGAGAAAAATCCTGTGATTTTAGCCTGTGCCATATATCTTCATAAATATATTTTTGAATTATAAAAAAGAAAGTGTATCCATCTAACGCTGTCTGTCTGTGTGTCTGTTACCATTTCACGGCTAAACCTTCGAACCGATTAGGCTGAAATATGTTATATGTATAACTTTTACCCAAAATACGGTACTGAAAACAAAAACTAACAATCTTACGGGTATATCTTAAGTATATTACAATGTTTCAATACTTACTTATTTGCTTATATAATAATAACCGCGGTGGCCTCGGGGTTTTAGCAGTGGCTCGCGCAAGTTCGAATCCCAGCGGGGCCTATACCAATGAGTTTTTCTAAAACACCTATTTACAGTGATTTCACACCACGTGCTTTACGGTGAAGGAAAACATCGTGAGGAAACCTGCATATGTTTGAGAAGTAATTCAAAGACGTATACGGCGATAGAATTTTTAACATCTTTGGTGAAAAGTGGGTGTTGTTATTACAACGCATACAAGCGTGAGCATATGTATGTATGTAATGTTTACATTATAATTATGAAATGTTGCTATGCCCTATCGCAGGGTGCGTTTTATTACCAAACATTGTTGCTTCGTTTACCTGTGCAATTTATCTTTATAATAAAACTGGCTGTGCCCCGCGGTTTCACCCGCATATATTCAGATGGTCTATTTCGTGGAACCCTCATAATGTTTTCGAAATAAAAGTAACCTGAGTTACTTTTTGTAATATTAGCTATACAATTAGTCCAGCCTATTCGGAGGTTAGCCTGTAGAAACGGACAAACAGACGGACAGACACTTTTTTTTTTGAAAATGATTTTTTTATATCAGTACCCTATATATTTTCATTTGCTTTTAGTGTATTTCTGTTGATTTGAAATTACACAGACACTTAAATTTTATTAATCTGTATTAAAGGTAAAAAAGATATTGAAATAAAAAAAAACTCAAACGTCTTTTTCTAACATACGTAATTTCAGTACTTACAATTTTCTTAAAATAAAACCAAACTAATATCAAACGAGAAGTCATTTCTGGTTGCGCCTCGGACTGTGCTATAACAATGGTGGCAGGCACTTTACGACCCCTACGACACCCCCGGGCTGTCTCTGGCTTTGTCTGCCATTTCAGCACTAACATCCAACTAACCTTGTTGTAACGCTTACTAACATCCAGCTTGCTGTAACACAACCTTTCGGTGGTAAATAATCTACATTCATCAAGTGCCTTTCTTTGCTTGCTTCGTTAGTAAACGATTCAAAATGTAGGTACGGGAATTACACATGTCACGTGACTGATTTATGTAATTCCCATATTAGCACAAGCGCAAGAGAATGTCACTTTTTTTAGGCCTACAGTAGGCCTGGATAAAGTAACATACGTTTTGAGCGAGACCCTGTCTGACTATCTGAATAGATATATTTAACTATCATTTTCATTACTACGATTGAATGCGTTATAAAAAACCGCATTGTTGCAGGATAGTATTTGCAACGTTACAAGTTTTGAGGAATGGTACTGACTTTTTTGGGTATGTCCCTTGGGTACCACTGCCTCTAATTCGAAGGAAATAGCCGTGTCTATTTTATTCGAGCCCTTTTGGTCGTTGTTGTTTTTATCTATGGATATGTAAAGAGATCTAATATATTTGATTCTCGTGTTGGCTGACCGATGTGTATGAATTTTATTTACATATCGGGTAGGTCTGACGATCAGCCAACAGCGGTACTTACTAATATAGTTGAAGATAGTACAGGATACGAAAAGTCGGGAGTCCTTGTCTTATAAGTAGTCCATCTCTTTTTGTGATACGGATTTCAAAAGTGATGGAGATAGTCTCATTCCTAGTTTGTTCTAGTCTTCTTTTAAGGCATGTTTTGTAAGAATATATGTTTATGTTATTAAATCTCTTACAGACAGCCGTGGCGGCCTTGAGGTTTGAGCATTCGCCTGCTACGCAAGCGACGCAAGTTCGAATCCCAGCGGGGCCTGTACCAATGAGTTTTTCTAAAAAACTTATGTACATTGATTGCACACCACGTGCTTTACGGTGAAGGAAAGCATCGTGAGGAAACCTGCATATTTCTGAGAAGTAATTCAATGACACTTTACATACGGTAAAGTGTCTGAGACGGCGATGGACTCACCATGTCACGTTGGCACTTAATCATCTTCGGTGAAAAGTGGGTGTTGTTATTACAACACCTCTGCCTACCCCTTCGGGGAACACAGGCGTGAGCATATGTATGTATGTGTACCTCTTACAACTTCGTTGAGAATTTAAATAAATTCAACATTCAATGCACGGAAGGAACGCCTTATAAATCGCGTACCACTATAAAACTGGAGGGGTCCGAAAACCACGTCTTAGTTGAGATGACCCAAAAAGGTTTTAACAAAAAACTACCTTGAAGTTATAATTCCCTCAGCCTGTGGGTTGTTTATCGCGCCAGTTTGCGGCGAGCGTGAGGTGCCTCGTGGGAAATTTGCGACGACTTCGCGACACGGTCGAGACACCAGAAAACACCTAATTTTGAACTTTTAAATTAAGAAGTAAGAACGTTGCATTGAGGGAGCCTTGTTTGTTTTTAATGCCATAAAAATATATTTTTCCCATAGACAAATTTATAAAGTTTATTGTTTAATACTTACGCTTCATTATGTACATATGTTGTTACGAATAAGTTTATTTTCTTTCTTTCTTTCTATAGAAAAAAAAATCACCTAGCGCTCTAGTAGAGTATACTATTGTCTATGAGTAAAGTGATATCTCGAAAATTGTAATTGTTCTGATATATAATTTTATTTTATACTGTTCTTGTTCGTTTAAACTATATTTTAAAGAATGCTGTGGTATATTTTAAAAAATCCTGTAATTGAAGGCACACGATTACTTAGAACCTTAAGATTGTGTCTGTTTATTTAGCTCCATCAATAAATAAGTATTTTTCATGTTTAAGATTTGTTATAATAATACCCTATGGGCTGTGATTATACAAGTTACAGCTTAGATTCCTCTTGACAAACCAAAACGCGATAACGACTAATAAACAATGCCGTAATAAAACATCGGAATCATTTCCTATATCACAATTCTATGGTAATTCTTCGGCCGATTTGAATCGGGAACGAGTTTAATTATTTTCAATCCCATGCGGATAAAGTAGCCGGAAATCGTATAGCTAGTCGATAGGACACGGCAGGTCGGTGGGCGTGTTAACACGACCAAGGCAAATTGGCGGCCAGTCCGCACTGGGTGATTACCCATTCCGTGTATACCTAACATGGACGGCTTGTAGCCCCACAAATTTATGGCGCATACCTTCAGGAGCCCGATTGTACTGAAACAAGCTCTTGGTCTGCCTCCTCGGTTAATTTGATCGTTTATTTATTTATAAATTTGAACCGTAGTAGCCGAGTGAATAGAGTAGTCGTCTGGTACGCAAGTGGCGCAAGTTCCAATCTCAGTGGTGTGTATGTAACAAGTGAGTGAGTTTTTTTAAAAACTTAAGTACCACGAGTTTAACGATGAAGGAAAACATCGTGAGGAAACCTGTATACTTACGTCTGAAAATAACTTTCCAGACGTAATTTATCTATAATGTCTAACAATGCGAAATGTGGATGTTTTAATAGCTCTAGCTGTCCCTTCTGGTAAGGCTTACGTAATTAATATATTTTTTAATGATCTTTTTTATGCGTAATACATTATGGAAATAGAGGAGATTCCCCAACCTTACTTCGAACCTCTACAACATTGCTAACCTTGCGGAACAGTCAATATATTTTCAGTCTACACTAATATTATAAAGAGGAAAGATTTGATTGTTTTTTTTTGTTTGCATTGAATAAGCTCTGAAACTACTTGACCGATTTGAAAAATTCTTTCAGCAATGGATAGCTACATCATCAGCGAGTAACATAGGCTATATTTTATCCCCGTACTCCCACGGGAGAAACTACGCGGGTGAAACCGCGTGACGTCCGCTAATATTCTATAATTTACTGTCTCCTCGAAAAATTCAAGTTGGATTAGTTCTAATTAAACTATTTCGTGCCGCTGAATGTCAACAGCGACCGTTAAAAATAGTGCACGCGAAATGTCAAAGTTGTCAATCAGTGTTCCAATTTCGAACTGCAAACAAATGACGTTCCCCAAACATTGATATGACGTTTACAAAGGTACTGCAGTAAAGGTGAAAGTTGTTGATATAAACTGTAATAAAAATATTAAACGGCTGGAATTATGCACACAAATTGTGAGTAAAATCTACAATGAAGACGGCCAGTATGACTCGGAGTAAGGGACAAGTGTATAGTGTTGGCAATTACCTGATGACGGGCAAAGTGCTGGGGAAGGGCCACTTCGCCAGGGTTGAGGAGGCCACGCACAGAGTCATCGGCAAGAAGGTAATTGGACCACGTGATCATTCGCAGTCTTTGACAGCAATGTCATGGTTATCATATGCTATGCGACCGTGAAGTTAGCTTCTTTCCCTCTACTTAAGTATATTTGCTGGGTAATAACAGCTTTATTTTGAATATGATACCTTTGGACGGTAGATCCTAGAGATCCTGATGTGGGTTCGATTCCCGCGACAGAGCAAACATTTTATGTAATCAAGAATTTGTTTGAGTCTTCGCGTTTGATGTGTATAAATACCTACCTATGTATTTAACTTACATGAATTTTAATAATTAGATTTCGTTTCCCCCGTAGGGGGTACCCTAATAGTAAAAGCTTTTCATGGTTTGTGACTAGATGGCGCTGTGTGAAGTGTAAACTCTTCATTGATAAATACGAATAAGTGTGCAAATTGATTATTGATCTTAACTTAAAAGTTGTCGTTTGAAAGGTAATCAGAGGACAATATTTCTATATTTTTTATAAACTAAGTACAAAGGTGGCCCACATAGTAAGTGACGAACGCATGATCGTGAGGCACTACATATTTTGATGCCCTACATTTATTTATGCCCTACTCCTCTCTATTGTGTTGAAGGTAGCGATAAAGATAATCGACCTGACGTGCATCAAAGAGGAGTACGCTCGGCGACACCTGCACCGCGAGCCGCGCGTCATGGCCAAGCTGCGGCACCCATGCATCGCCGCGCTCTACGAGACCATGATGGTAAGCAGTGCTTGGTACAGCCCTCACGAGCTTCATAGAGAATAGAGGGGGTATTTTCTTGGCGTCCATACTTACAGATACACATTCGTGAGAAATGTGTTTCCACTCTTCACCGTCTCTCTTGGCACCTGTTCCTACTTACATAATAAAGGAATAAAATCGCGCTCTCCTTTCGGGGCGCACAACGTTGAAGAATGTAGTAGCGTATTAGTTTGCTTGGAAATGTGTTGCCACTGTCATACAACTAAACGATCGTGGCGATATAAGTATTCGCGAAAACGTCTTAATGAGTTGAAGTCCTATCAAACTACGATTTCGGATCACGTGAATATCGAAAGGATTTTGATCGATTGACTTAATCATTCAACGATATTTCGATTGGTTTTACGTGATTCGGGACATTGAGCGTAGGTAGGTAAGTACTCAAAGCGAGGTGGGCTGATAATATAACCCAAGGAAAAAACGGGACTCAGAAATCCCAAGGCGTGCATATTAAGAGAACTACACTCAACAGTGGTTTGAAAAAAAAGGTACTAAAAGCTTCATATGCAATAGTTTAGTATCGTGTATCGTACAGCACGGCCCCCGTCTGTACGTAGTGATGGAGGCGGCCGGGGGAGGCGACCTGTGCGCGCACGTGTTGTCGGCGAGGGGCGCCGCGCGAGGCCTGCCCGAGCCCCGCGCTCGTGCGCTCGCGGCTCAGCTCGTCTCCGCCGTGCGCCACATGCATGCACGAGGAGTTGTGCATAGGTAACAATACTATTACATTACAGTAGGCCTATACAAAATTCTCTCGCGCTAGCGCTAATAGAAACGACAAAATTTATAATGACACTAGCGGACGTCCCGCGGTTTCACCCGCGTAGTTCCCGTTCCCGTGGGAGTAATGGGATAAAATATAGTCTGCGACTATAATTTGAGATTTAAACCATCCTATCTCTCAAGTTGGATCGAACTGCACATGGTGTGCGAATTCTATTATAATCGGTTAAGTGGTTCAGGAGTCCATTGAGGACAAACATTGTGACACGAGATTTATATATATTAAGATAAGTCACAAGTGACATATGTGGACGGAAGACCTAAGAAACGATGGATGGATTGCGTGAAAGATGACATGGCTAGAATGGAGTACAGAAATGACGGCTGATAGAGAGAAGTGAAAGAGAAGAACACATTACGCCGACCCCAAATAACATGGGATAAGGTCAGGAGGATGATGATGAAGTCACGTGACCGATTTACGTCATCTCCATACATTTTGTATCGTTTCTATTAGCGCTAGAGCGAGAGATTTTTTCATGATGCCGTCAAGAGTTTGGTCCCGACTGCAGTACTTAAGTAGATAATTAAGGTAATATTTACATGCCCTAAAATTGGGTCAACTATGTGATTCTAGTGACCTTAATAACATCTACCATTTGTACCATATTTCATGTGAATATTATTTTATTAAAAATAATAATCATACCTAGGTGAGAACCGCGGTCCCGGTCTCAAAAGCCCCTCGACTCAACGTGCGTTCTCAGAATAATCTGGCGCACCCTATACATAGTATTTGTTTCAGGGATTTGAAAATGGAGAATATCATGTTAGACAGCACGAAACAGTTCATCAAAATTGTTGGTAAGTAAATTATAAATAACTGTTACAAAAATCTTACCAACGTTGTCAAAACAACGGATCTACCTACGGAGCATACCTTTTCTCAGAAAACAGATTGTTCGTAGTTAGTGTAAGTGTAAGTTGAGAGGAACTAAAAACCTCATTTAGTATGTATACTTTTTTAATCTAAATAAATCCATCCATAAATCCAACGGTGAAGGAAAACATCGTGAGGAAACCTGCATATGTCTGAGAAGTAATTCAAAGACTTATGTATAGTGCCTGAGACGGCGATGGACTCACCCTCTGTCACGTTGGCACTTGATCATAATCGGTGAAATGTGGGTGTTGTTACAACACCTCTACTTGCCCCTTCGGCGACCCTTCTGGGATGGCGTGAGCATATTTTATTTATTTAATTCCATAATTAAATGGGTAACACCTGTTTGCTCTTAGACTTTGGTCTGTCGAACATATGGAGTGCAGGCGGTGCGCTGCGCACGCCGTGCGGCTCGCTGGAGTACGCTGCGCCGGAGTTGTTCGTCGACGGACGCCGATACGGACCCGAAGTTGATCTTTGGAGCATGTTCGTATTGCACTTTATTGCTATGCAAACGATTAGCAAACATTATAAGTACCTCCCCATATCTTCGCATGCGTAGCAATAAGATTTCTCATAGGTACAAACTATCAACCCACATTTCCACCCCCCTAGGAGTGGAATTTCCCTTGAAGTGAGTGAAAACACCTTTTTTAGTATACACAGCCCCAAGAACACATCTTCTAAATTTAATCCTATTTAGTCTGTTCGTTGATTTCAGTCAGTCAGGACTTTGAATTTTATATGTATCGATTTAGCGAACAGAAATTGCAAATTACCTTGAGTTTTCTAGGATTCTTTGAGTTATCTACATGTAAATCTGAAAAAAAATGGTTCTTTTTCTGTCATTTGACACATTGTTTCAATTGTGTCATAGAGATTCCTACTACTATGCCAGTCAGAAGCGTGCGTTCCATATAAGCAGATAAGCAATTCAATTCAAATATCTTTATTCGATTAGACTTTTTACAAAGTACTTTCAAATCGTCAGGAAGACACGATTACAAAGGATTATACATGCTACCGCCAGGTTCGGAAGGTTGCTTTTACTGATAAGAACCTGGCAAGAAACTCAGTAATTACTCTTTTAAAATAAATAATTTTACAGCTTTGAGTAATACAATATAAATCATAAAAAATATATATAAGCCTATGGACACAGTTCCAGTGCACAAAAGTCGATATAAAAAAAATTTTAAAACTTAAAATCAGTACTACGAATAATTGTGTAGCTTGAGATGACCAGCCCCCACTAGCAGCACCTGTTCACAAGTATGACGAGAATGCCAGCCATCGCCCTCCTCAACCATTATAGAGGGAAGTGAGCGACCCGTCATCCTTGTGCAGTGCTCACTATTAGTAATTCCAGTGGGCGTGCATTGGATGCCAGTCTCACATTCGTGCGTGTCTTTGAGCTCATTAGTGCCAAACGTGATCAGCGCTTGCTATAAATCAAATAAATAAATAAATAAGCTTGATTGAATAAGATATTTTTTTGTTTAATTATTTATAATATCTTATTCAATCAAGCTTATTTATCAGAGGTGTGATCGTATATGGCATGGTGACTGGCGGGCTGCCGTTCACGGGCAACGAATCGGGCGAGGGCAAGTCTCGCCCACAACTGCGGGCCGCCATCGCAAGAGGATTCACGCGCAAACAACGCGCTGCACTCGCGTGCGTTTCCACAGGTAAACACCTACCACATAATCACAATTAATTCTCTAATAGGAGGGTTATACCACCATTTTCATTTCAATAGTCTTTTGAAAAAGGGTCACAAGAAAAACAAAGTACTTCTTATGAAAACAGTATTTATTTAAAAACGTAAGCAATTTTTTAGAAAACTCAGTCCTGTGCACTTTCAACGAGATTGATAATTGTGGCGTTCACTGTACCTGAAGACAAATAAAATAATTTTAATTTATTTCTACATGTGTGTATTAGCAGGTGGTATTAGCAACTGCATAAAATCCCGTCACGTGTTCATATTTTTAAGAATTTGCAATGCTTGATGATGCCAGAATGCAAGACATTCATCCAGCAACTGTTGGAGCCAGAGGTGGAGGCTCGCATGAAGATAGAGGAGGCGGCGCGCCATCGCTGGATCAAGAGGCCCGGCATGAGGATGAAGACACACCCTTTCGGGACCATTGAGACCAAGGCTAACAGGGAGGTCAGCACTTTGATTTAACCGATTGGTTGCAGATGAAGCCCCTCGCGCGTCATGGTCGTCTTTAACGTATGTCGCGCGTGCAGGGTCACGGAATATTTGCTCCCCAACAGGGACAAAAGTTGTCATAATAGAGCGCCGCAACTTATGACAATAACAGCTTTGCTTGAAATTTTGGTACAGTCCCAGATATAAAATATGCAAAGCAGGCCAAGTTTCGGCTGATAGAGGATTAGGAAAAATGCAGTTTATGTTCTAAGTCACCATCTATGAAGACTAATCACCCTGATTTATAGCCAGCATTAGATATGCTGATTTGAAGCTTTTTTGTGACATTTTGCAGTACATTTTATCATACTTAACATGTATTTTTGTAGTTTGACCTTAAATCAAGAATAAACGCATATTCTATTCCATTTTATTAGATTCTAATCAAAATAAATAGAGATTAGATGTCACTAAACCAGAATTTAGAAACCAACTTTTTATCTCACGTCACTAATACATAACATCTATTGTAGATACCATCTATTTAAGTATTATGCATACGAAATTAAATTTCTTCGTTCAAGTCAAGTTCAAGTCACTTAATTTTTCTTTGGTAACGTGACAACTAATTTACAGCTATTCAAAACAATATCGGAGCTATCCGGCCAGAGTGTAGTCGACGTGGTTGCGGAAATAAAAGCAGAGCCTTTCGGCGCGTTAGCAGGGATGTACAACATCAAAACGCATCTACAGCAACTGCAGGGTGCTTCTGGTATAGAGTTGTTATGGTCGGGGGCGGCACACGAGCCCAGACCGCCGTCACCCCCACAGTACAGACCAGTGGAAGGACAATACCGCCCAGTTGAAGGACAGTACCGACCGATTGAAAGGCATTGTCGTACAATAGAACCGTCAGGCAGTTCCGTGGTACCGCAGTCGCCGGCGCAACTTCAGAAGATCAGGATGCCCGCCCCGCCTCCACCGAGGCCTATTTCGTTTCAGAGCCAGAGATCGGAGAGGTTAGACTCTACTTAAAAGTACAGTAATTTGTTTGGTGTCTTGTGGATAAGAAAACCTTCTAACGTTGCTAAAGCTTTAGTATTCTTGAATTCCTTCAAATTTGAAGATTCCTTCACATACTAAACATCCTTTCAATGTCCCCTCTTCTCTTCTTCACCATACAGCATTTAGTGAAACGAATCGCTGCACTCAAATTAATATACTCGAAAGCGGATATTAGAGTGTTCTCGCGTTATAGAAATTGCAGGCGAATAAATCCAGTAACATTCTTCTAGAATGTATAATAATAAAAATTATAGATCTGGTATTTCTTTACAAAAAAAAATATTTTAACAATAAAGCTATGTAACTTAATATTTGTTACAGCACGCAAATCCCCCAAAGGCCGCGTCCAATCCCCGAAGCGAAGCCCGAGCCTCGGGTGTCGAAACCTACGGAGTCTTTCTCGCGACCCGTCAGCTTCTGTGGGCTGAAGAAGCCGGTGTACAAGATATACGACAGCGGGGACTGTTTGGAGGCTCGCCTGCCTCGCATCGAGGAGCACTCAGGCCCCGAAGTGGCCACTGGCCGCCCAAGACGACGCAAGCCCGACGAACGCGTGCCCATCAAAGACAAGCGCATTGAGTTCTATCGCCGCGCTGGAGACGCTATGCCCAGGTTTGCTAACTTCTACTTTACTTCTTCTACTTTAAACTTCTTCTACTTTAAACGACGCTGGGGTAGTAATACATACATATAAACTATCTGTGCCCCGAAAACGTATATTTTTTGGGGTATGAAAAACATAAAATATGCACACAAAATTTCACACAAATCAGTTCACCCGTTTCGGAAAAGTTTGGTGACAAAAACCACGACACGAAAATTTCGTATATTGGATTTGATCGGGAAAATAGATAGAAAAATGAATGAACTTCTTACAAAGTACATTCAAATCTACCGAAGATCAAAGAAAAAAATACGATTACAAAACCTGTATAGGATTAATCTTAGTTAGAAAAAACGAATTGTACCAACGGGTACACTAGCTTTATTTAGGCTGCTCATATTTGTCGTTACAAATATGAGCAGCCTAAATAAAGCTAGTTCATAGCTGCTTGTCCACCAGGCTGATTTTAAACCGAAATTCGAATTAGTAAAAAGCGTTAGAATATACTTAAGAATACCACAAAACGAAGGTTTTACAGAGAAGAACTTTATTCCAGCTGGCGAGCTAGCGGGGTGACGAACACGCCTCCAACAAGGATACTGCTGCAGACCAACGCTACTACCATCAAGAGAGCTTCTTTGGGGTAACAACATGGTTTTGCGATACGAATATTTCTAGATTCGTTACAGTGACAATCGGAAATATTCCCCGAAGGGGTAGGCAGAGGTGTTTTTATCAGAACTATTCACCGAATTTTTGATTAAGTGCCAACGTGACAGATGGTGAGTCTATCGCCGTCTCAGGCACTATACATACGTCTTTGAATTACTTCTCAGAAATATGCAGGTTTACTCACGATGTTACTTCACCGTAAAGCACGTGGTGTGAAATCACTGTGAATAAGTTTTTTTAGAAAAACTCATCGGTTACAGGCCCCGCTGGGATCCGAACCCCGAGTTCAAACCCCGAGGCCACCACGGCTCTTATTCTAATGCTTCCTTAACTAAATTAATTAACGAATGAAAATTTGAGTGAGATAAAAGTACAGACATTTCGTTTATTTTTGACTAGCTCTGCTCGGCGGCTTACCCGCGTAGACTTAATTTCATTGGTGACCCGCGGAACCCTCATGTCTTTTTAATAAAAGTAGCCTAAGTTACTCCTTGTAAAATTTGCTAGCTACCAGTGAAAGTCCCGTTGAAATAGGTCAAGCCGTTTCGGAGATAAGCCGGAACAAACAGACAGATAGATAGAGATATGGAGAGAAATAAAAAAAAAATATTTTGGTTAGTTTGGAATTACAAGCAAACACTTTATATTTTTAGAGTATAAAAAATTGTCCCAATTTCAATCCTTCACTCCTTCTTTTAAGCGAATAAAAGGAAAGTATAAGCGTTATATGAAGTAACTGGGTTAAACCAGTTACCTTGCATCTGTGCGTCATGAGAGATATATTATTTATTTATTTTTCTCGTCGCAGGAATATCGTAAGTCCACACTCATCGTCAAACAGTCACTGCAAGAGCGAACGATCAATGCCGGTGAGTTCCGTTTATGGGAATTTGATTGATTCAGGTAACTTTTACCCCAAGTATAGTTTTTTAGGTGTTTAAACGTTGTCGATATTCATCTCCCTGGCCTTATCCCATACATTGTTGGGGTCGGCACTTGATTCAACCCGATGTGGCACTTGATTCAACCTGATCACCTGATTTTTATACGAAGCGACTGTCCATCTGACCTTCGCAAACCCTTTAACGAGAAAATCTGTGATCTGGGTTAAACCAGTTGTCAGACTATTTTAGGTCTCCAACTGACCTGTAACGATTGCCAAAGATGATAAATTGGCAACCGGGACCGACGGCTTAACATGCTCTCCGAGGCACTGAGGGAACTCGGGCGGTCACCCATCCAATTACTGGCTAGGCTTAGCTCCTCAAACGTTGTCGATATTCGAAAGTATTAAAAGCAATACTTGAGGTTGGGGCCCTCTCATTAATAGGGGGCATGTTTAGACTTATACCTTTACGTATTGGTGTATATTTGGAATTCACCACAACTTGAAATACAATTACCACTCAAAATATAATTTAACGATTCTAGTATTACGTTTCGATCATTAAGTGAGGAAACTTCGAATCAAGACTCGAGAAAAATATTATAACATGTATTATGTCCACAGGTGGGCTGGTATTCGACAAGAAGCGTGGGCAAGGAGCCTACACACCTACAGAGGCTACGTAGGACGGCTCCGATGAAGTAGACTTAGCCCTAAGCACTTAACACCGACGTTGTTTCTAACCTTACGCACTGTCAATGTATGCCAATATGCATTTTGTACCAGAGCCCCTTATTATAAAAAAGAAGATAATCTTGCATTAAAAGTAGCTCCGTCTCTTTCTGTGATACCGATTTGAAAAGGGATGGACATAGCTTTATTCGGTGTGTGTTCTAGTCTTCGCTTGAAAATTATTTTGTTTTGTAATAAGGGAAGAGTATTTAATGCATTTCAACTGCTTTAATTTTTTTCTTTTAAATATTTCGTCTAAACTCAGAATTGTCAAGAAAAATACGAACACGAGGCGGGATTCGAATAAGTTTGGATACACCAAACATATGGCGCAAGGCCTACGTAGGATCACGACTAGCTCAGTTGGCGGAGGAACTGCACGGTTTGCAGAGTTCGTGGGTTCAAGTCGCGCCTAGTGTTCGTATTTTTTATACCATTTTTTAAGAATGTAAAAATGTGTGTCATGCAAAAATGATTTAATATTTAAACACAGATTCGAAATGCAAACGAAACCAAAATTTGGAGCAACAAAACTCTATGTTCACTAGCGATAAGTTGCGGCAAATATCGGCGATTTGTGTGATCTTACCGAAAAATTAGTCTGCAACTTTTGTACAATTCTATTAAGGCATCTTGTTGAATAAATGTTGCCATAAAACTAGGGTTTGTTAAATAAACTATGCTGAAAAACAAGCGTGCAAAATTTGGTGCCAAAAATGCTGCAGGAAAAGTAGTCTGCAACTTTTATGCAAGTTTATTTACGTATCTTGTTGAATAAATGTTGCCGAAAAACTAGTCTGTTGAATAAATGTTGCCGAAAAACTAGTCTGTTGAATAAATGTTGCCGAAAAACTAGTCTGTTGAATAAATGTTGCCGAAAATCTAGTCTAGGTTTTTTTTTATTGGCATGTTGACAGCGTGTCTATGGTTTATTTTTATTAAATTGCGCATTAATTGTATGTTAAGTGAATAAAAATAGTTATACACAATTTGTAATTGGGTAACGATCGTGCATAGTTTTTGATGTCGTTTTGTTAAGTTTGTAGTAATTTTTTACATTTTTAATGCTAAATAATAGAGTGATGTTCAAATGGGTATTTGCATTTATTCCGTTCGCATTTTTGTTTGTGATATAAAAACAAACATTTTTGACGTAAATATAAAGAGCTGGTTACAAAAACTATGCTTATTTATAATTTTTTGTAGGTACCTACTTATCCAAGTAACTTTAAATAAAAGCTCACACACGGGGCAGGCAGTAGGCAGGCACGGTAGTGTACAGTAGCTCAACGTGGCGCCGATCAGTGGTAGGGCATGTGTCAGTGGTTGGCCATGGTCGCCATCCGTACGTAGGTGGTGTGGGTAGGCAATAGGCAGGAGCCAGGCACGGTAGTGTATAGTGGCTTACCGTGGCGCGGGTCAGTGGTAGGGCATGTGTGAAGGGTTGGCCATGGCCGCCATCCGTACATAGGTGGTGTGGGTAGGCAGTAGGCAGGCACGGTAGTGTATAGTGGCTCACCGAGGCGCGGGTCAGTGGTAGGGCATGTGTGAAGGATTGACCATGGCCGCCATCCGTACATAGGTGGTGTGGGTAGGCAGTAGGCAGGCACGGTAGTGTATAGTGGCTCACCGAGGCGCGGGTCAGTGGTAGGGCATGTGTGAAGGGTTGGCCATGGCCGCCATCCGTACGTAGGTGGTGTGGGTAGGCAGTAGGCAGGCACGGTAGTGTATAGTGGCTCACCGAGGCGCGGGTCAGTGGTAGGGCATGTGTGAAGGATTGACCATGGCCGCCATCCGTACATAGGTGGTGTGGGTAGGCAGTAGGCAGGCACGGTAGTGTATAGTGGCTCACCGAGGCGCGGGTCAGTGGTAGGGCATGTGTGAAGGGTTGGCCATGGCCGCCATCCGTACGTAGGTGGTGTGGGTAGGCAGTAGGCAGTAGGCAGTAGGCAGGCACGGTAGTGTATAGTGGCTCACCGTGGCGCGGGTCAGTGGTAGGGCATGTGTGAAGGGTTGGCCATGGCCGCCATCCGTACGTAGGTGGTGTGGGTAGGCAGTAGGCAGTAGGCAGTAGGCAGGCACGGTAGTGTATAGTGGCTCACCGTGGCGCGGGTCAGTGGTAGGGCATGTGTGAAGGGTTGGCCATGGCCGCCATCCGTACGTAGGTAGTGTGTCCTCGTGACTGCGGGGCTGAATCTCCTCCAACTGTTTCGTTCTTGAACACAGCTACACATTTCCACTGGTTCATGTATTGCACTGGAAATGGAAAATTAATCTTATTAAGAATTAATAACGTTGAATTAATAATATGTTAGTGATATTTTTGAAGAAAGAGGGAGCAGTTTCAAGCAACCTCCTCACAAACACTATATCTTTTATTCATAACAAGTCACATTCAGGATAAATTTCAAGGGGACCATGTTTCTTATTCGTTTTAAAATTACGTCCGAACGTGGTCTGTTAGATTATTTGACGTTTATATATTCAAAACCTTCTTTAATTAAATAATTAAACAACTAGGCCGACGTGGATTTTTTTGTAAATTTGTCTAGCGTGACGCTTTCTGGGTATGTTGGGATGGTGAGGACGAAAATGACCGCCATTTTGAAATCCAAAACGGCGGACATGGATTTTTTCTCATTTTATCTATAGGTGTCGCTTTCGGGGTATTTTGGGATGCGGAGGACGAAATTACCGCCATTTTGAAATCTAACATGGCGGACATGGATTTTTGTAAATTAGTAAGGGTGTTGTTAGTTACTTTTCCAGAGGCGCACGCAGCAGTCGTCGCCCGAGGAGGCCAGCAGCGTGCCGGTGAGGTTCCAGGAGACGCGCCACACGCACGACGAGTGCTCCTCGAAGGCCGCCACCACCTCCGTCTTGAACCGCACGCCGCAACCGTTGCCCATCGAGTTCGTCGACTCACTACAACACGTAAATAGTTAGGCACTTATTAATCACTATTTTTCTGCTCCCAACCCTGTATGCAACCATATTAACGCTAGCTTGACGGACACCTGATAATAATACACGCAGTGACGTTTCGATAGACTAACGGTTTATTGTCAAAGTTTTACACAAGTCATAACAGATGGCGCTTGTAGTTACATTTATGTTTTGTTACAATATTAACAATTACGACACTCAGAGGCCATGATTGCCTAAAGCACAATCTCAAACGCATCTTTAGGGCAAATGTTTTTGCAAATAGCTGGCGCCGGCGCTACACGTAATTTAGATCGCACTATGATTGTTTTCTCAAGTGTTAATATTCTCATCTGACAAATGATAGGACAATTTGCATTATTAAATAATATAGAATTCTTCAAGGAACTCACGCCAAAGGCTCAATCTTGATAATCCTGACATCCTTAGTGGCGACGGCCAGTAGATGGAAGGAGCGTCCCAGATTAGGTGCGAACGCTATGTCGTTTACTGGCTCCTGCACCGACGAGAGGCAGTCGGTTCGAGTCCAGCGGCGAGAGGACTCACTGTACCTGTAATTATGAGAAATTATTAATATGGTGAATAGATATATCTAAAGGTATAGTAATGTTTGGGGGGTTGTAAAACTATTGGCCTTCCGAAGATTGCAGGAACTAAATAAAACATGAGCTCACATCCAATGTTTTTATAATGTTGCGTCAAAGAAGAAGAAAATAAACAATGGTAGACGTATATATGGAACGCGATACAACTTTCAATAGCGCAGTCTATTTTACTACTCACGCCATCTACTTACAATTAATTAAACTAAAACATACTCATAATATACAATCTTAAAAGGTCGTAATTTGAAACGAAGCGAAGGCGAGTCGCTAGTATAATATGGCGAATTATCATCCCTGGCCTTATCCCATATATTGTTGAGGTCGGCACCAATGCGACTAATCACCTGATGTTTATACGAAGCGATTGTCATCTGACCTTCGTAACCCCTTTGACGAGGAAAATATGTGATCTGGGTTAAACCATTTGTCAGAGTATTTTTGGCCTCCAACTGACCTGTAACGATTGCCAAAGATGATAAATTGCCAACCAGGACCGATGGCGTATTCTTCGAGGCACTCGGGCGGTCACCCATCCCAACTACTGGCTAGGGTTAGGGTTCCTTAAGTTCGTGTGTATGTGAGTGATCGAATGGCAACTATGCTGCAACTGTGCTCCTCTATAATATGAGGAATAAAGAGATTTATTATTATGATTCAGGAGCTCCTAAGAATGTATACATACTCGTATATGAAGACCTTCCCGTTACAGGCGGCTGACTTGTCTGTGTGTACACTGAGCGCGGCGCCCGTCGTGTTGGGCTCGTCGCTGCCTACCGCCAGCATCGGCGGGTTCACTGCCCTGAACACAACATACCAATTACTTTGCACTGCTTGTTTCCTTACACTTGTGCAATCCACCTTTTGGTAAGCGGCTACTGCAGCCCACATACACCAGTGTTAGTCGCGCATTGCCTACCTTATAAATAAAGGTATCACTGTACGAATATAGTGAGATATGAAATAGTCCTCCAATCATTTTAATATTTTAACTCAAAGATCAAAGTTCGAAGGAAAACTGACTGACTGATATAGTGATCTATCAACCCACAGCCCAAACCACTGGACGGATTGGGCTGAAATTTGGCATGCAGGTAGATGTTATAACGTAGGCGTAGGATTTTGATTAATTCTACCTCCAAGGGGATAAAATAGGGGATGAAAGTTTGTATGAAACTTTGTCAATTTTAAACCGATCGGGCTGAGACTTTACTTGCATAAAGCTTCTATAACGTAGGCATCCTTTAATAATAATACACCTTAACGCAAGCAAAGCCGTGGGCAAAAGCTAGTTATCAATATATAATAATAATTTTCCTTTCAAACTTTATAGCTTCTATGGCAAATGAAGATGACAATTATGTATTTTGCGAATGACATTTGATTGAAGGTCCAAAATTTAATGGCTTTGATAAACTATATCTAAAAATAATTCAAACACGCTTTTACGTGCACATATTGTATTAATGACAAAATATTAGCCTTTTCATTTGATACCATTACTGTGGTGTAGAAAAACAATCTAGTCTGCCATCTTGGATGATCCGCCATATTGGAAATTAGAATGACGTCACATAACTAAGCCCATGCATTGACGTGTTGAGTGAGCGTGTATAACAAATTCCAAATTTAAAATTCATTTGCAATATTCCAGTGAAATATATTGCAAATGAATAAAAAGATTGTAAAAAATAGATAGCACTCACCTGGACAGCAAAGACGGGTTCCATGAGAGACAACTAATAGACACTTTTGTTGGTATTTCATGCTGTAGGGTCCACTGTGCCAGGTTCATCACATCGGGTGCTTCATATATTCTGTAATTGTAGTCTCACATTTAATATTAATTCTTGCTTAGTCAGAATTTAGCTAACTATGATGCAACTACTCAATCTCCATGGCCACCAAGGGTGTTGTAAATTAGCTAAATAAAATAAAACAAAGTGCTTATAATTTAACTTGCTGTGCCCTACGGTTTCATCCTAAAGTTTTTTTTTTAATAAAAATAGTCCTAAAGTTACTCCTTGTAACATTAGCTATCTACCAGTGAAAGTCCCGTTAAAATCAGTCCAGCCATTTCGGAGATAAGCCGGAACGAACAGATGGAGAAAATTTTAAAAAAATTGGTTGTCACCTTAAATATTTTCATATACATTTAGTGAAAAGCTGTTATTTTAGAATAAACAGACACTTCAATTTTATTTATCTGTATACAGATAGGCAACACAGAATTAAAATTATTCATTATTCAATCCCCACCTGATAATTCCATCTGCAGAACACGTGACTAGGAGGAGTCCCAAGTGTTTGGGACCAAATTTGACATCAGTGACTGATGTTCGTGAATCAACCAGGTTGGACCGCTTCAGCCACTGGCGTAGACCTTTGTCTGAACCTGTTGCCGTTGTGTCACCTGTAATTAAAACATAACATACGATTTTTTTCGACAGCGAGGAATCCAATGGGTTCCTCCACATATTTTTAACAATTTACAAGATATTTTTCTCAACAATCACTTGACATTGGCGGAATAGTTTTATTTAATCTCATCGCCATTAAATAAATAAAGGAAAGAAAGAAGAACATAGCATACAATATGTCATAATAGTTTGATAACCAAACTTAGCTCAGTATTTTTTTTAAATTAACCTACCTAGGTTGGTTTATAGACCCCCTACATACTAAACTTTATGAATATCATTGGATATGTTTATGAGAATTTGAATATATATATATTACAGGCACCGTACAAGTTATGAGCGCCAACCTTGAATGTGCAGGAGTCTGTCTCTGTCTGGGGTGACCAAAATACATGAGCTTACCTCAACTATTTTCGTGGAGCGCTCATAAATCGTGATGGCATCTATACTAAACATTTTAAGGGTATTCAGTTTTAAACTATTCTATTCAGACACCACAAACCGTAATCTGAGCAACAGTTACTCAAACAATATCCACTTGTTAACATTACTTACTTATTTAATTCAACTTAAATTTTGGGTCATTGCACTGGACTAGAGTTCAATAAACCCAAGAAAGCCTTAGACCCAGCAGTGAAACATTTCAGGCTAATAATAATAATAATTCATACCAACTTCTTCCCAAATAGCAGCAGTGCGGTCAAAAGAGCAGGTAGCTATGACCTGACCAAACTCTGGATGGGCCCATGTAACCTTCCACACCGACCCGTGATGGGCCTTCCAGCTGGCTGTGAGTCGCCAACCTCCATGGCCATCTGAATCCCACACCTGAAGACAGATTTAAAATCTGATTATAAATTGTTCAATGCTTGAAATTCTATAGTATGGCAAGTATAAGGTACAATATTTGAAGGCACACTATGGTTCCTTATCTATGCCCCTTTGTCTATCCAATGCAGACAGAATGACTTCTCTATTAAGTAGCCACTGGTTGTCATGACTGATTTCAGTTCTGATTTGCGGGACACAGATGGACACGCATTTAATTAATTTCGAATGATAAACCGGATTGTTTGTTTGTTTCCTATTCCCCTAAATTCTAGGACATTGGGAGTGATTAGCCTTATCAATGTTTCCATTCAAAAAAGTCCGGATATTATGTCAATTGTTATACGACCCGGAGGTATAATGGAACGTCCGTTATGCCATCTGAATCATGTAAGATAGCATAAAATAGAGTAAATACCATAAATAGTTTGTAAACATACCTTTACATATTGATCACTAGAACAAGTGGCCATTCTCTCGCCGTAGAAGTCATATGCGACATCGTGGATGAGGTCTTTGTGATCCGCAAATATTGTTTGACATTCGAACTGATTTGTAGCAGTTAATTCTCCCATAATGCCTTGCGTATTCATTAGTTTGTTTTGTTAAAATTTTAAAACATAACCCTCCGTCCGTATCGCATGACTCCAAACAAGCGAACTGTCAGTGTCAAGTCAATCAATGTCATGACTGTCAGAAAACGTTTCGTTCTTCCAGTCTAATAATTTAGACCGAAGATATAATAAGTAAAAAGCAACATTATTGTTCGCAACGGTAATATTTTTTCAGCATTTAAATTTCAACAGAGAAATTAGTTTTTACGTACTTTTATCGATCTTTTAAATTCTGGCGCCTTATTAGGTTTGTATGGTTATTCTTATTATCGAAAAAAATCTCAAACACACTTTGAAAACTACGAAACTACTTTTCCTTTTAGTTGATAAGTTCTTAAAGCTCTGAAAATAAAACGTTGAACAGCTTTTGAAACACAAATTAATTTGAACTCATTTCGGTACAATATATCGACACTTTAAAAATTTATTTCAGCTTTATTGCAGTGAGTCCTGATTACCCTGGACACACTGGTAGGTGTACGGGTCGTGAGGTCGCGATCCGCGTAGAGCAGTTATCCAGTACGTGAAATAAAGATTATGTGATATACTAATGTGAACAATTCATAGTATTTTACTTATGCAAATAAAATAATAAAACTACTCGAGTCACGCTTACTAGGTGTATAAGCCTGTAAGTTATTTAGGTAAAATGAATGGAAATAGAAATTGTATAGAAAGTAGACTACTTTCTAATACAACAGCTATCTTTACTCGTATAGCCAGTACACGCAAAATGTATTCAATTATTTTTACTTGAAATTAACTCTTGGCACGCAAGACATTTAGCACTCGAGCTATGCGTATGCTAAAGAAAGATAAAGTAAATAATATAAAAAATACGAGTCTGCAAAAAATATGCTGTAATGTAAAGGATGCCTGAATGTTATCATTAGATCCCAGGGGCCTTACCATAACCTCTTATTGCCATCATACACATTTTGTGATAGTGACAGACTTATACACGACATATATACCTGTCTCATAATAAGAGCTAAACTATCTATGGCAATAAGGCCTCCAGGCAGCTGGCTCGGGAGAGTTGGCTGCCAATGCACTCAGGGAGGTCGTGTAGCACGGAGATGGCCTTTAGGCCAAGGGGGGCAATCTCGGCTACCCTCGGGTGGCTGGTCGCAGGAGGGGTTCACGGCAAAGCATGTAAAAACGTATCACGAGGGGCTTATTCGGTGAGAGCCCTGTATAGCCCCCGCAGTGAGTGAGGTATCCGAAATGGATTCCCCATGTAAAAGAAAAAGAAATCCACAAATGAGACAATGTTAGGAGTTAAAGTTTTCTTTATTTCAGTTCACATAAACTTACTAGGTAATAACTATACATACAAATTAACAACGAAATTCAATTTTACCAACTTCGATTTTGCACTGCAAACGAAATACTAACAAACATTCCCTCAATACCTTCGAGATATGGCACTATATAATTTTTATGCCACTTTATACAAATTCATTTCAAATGCAATCTACATAAAATTTGGCACATTGAATGATTTGGGAATACATTTTTAACAACAACATACCTTTAGTTGGGGTAAGACTGACTGTATAATGGAAATCTATAGCGAAACAAGTAATATTGCATAGGAACATCATTGTGGGTTGGATAAAATGTGGTTATGGACAAATTTGCCTGCTTCACAAAATATGGCCTATTTTGCTTGAAAGGTCTTAAACCATGGCCGAACTTACCCCAACATACTATAATGTACAGGAATGTCTGATCATACCACATTAATAATTTTGGGCATGCCAATCCCTAGTAATTTTTTTCACAGGATTACAATATTGTTGTCTTTTATCTAAAATTCATATTTATTGGGCATAAGTTCATTAGCTTATTTATTATGTTAGCATTGTGATTATTTATAAAGAGATTCTATTACTCATAGTTATATGTGATGCTGTTTGGCTTTCAACTGATCAATTTCTAAGGCCAGTTTTCTATTTGTTTCCACTAAAGCACTCTGATTCTGCATCAGACTGTGTATGTGTTCATTCATTCCTGACAACTGCTTCTCAAGGTACAGCTTCTGCTTAGTCAGTGCCATCATGATGTGTAGGAAGTAATTTCTGTTATCATCAGCAACATCAGCTAATGTCAACTTGATGAAATCCTTCAACTCTTCAACAGCCTTCACATCATTTGTGTTAGAACTAGACTGCTTGTTATTAGACAAGTTGATATTAGAATGCCTTCCATCATCAGGGATGCCATTTAATATAATTGGTGATGGAAATGCTAGATTTTCCACTGTCCTGTTTATAGGTGTTGAGATCTTACTTATATTCTTCTCTGCATCAAGTTGTCGATACCTAATCTCATGCTTATCACTTTGTCTCTCACTTTCCATTGATTTATTAACATCATCATCAAAATCATTGTGTGATTTATCAAGCCCCATAATCATCAAAAAGGAATCTGCTTTAGTATCTGTTGCGGGGACATCAAAATTGTTCTTCGGAGGTGTATCTGTTATAAAGAATAGATTATCAGAATTCCGGTTCCGAGCTGGTGAGCTGACTCTGTGTGGCGACAAATTTTCCATATCCTCTCTCAGACTTATATCTGCTGCAAATAATTTCTTCCTGGATGGCTGGAAGGCTACTCTACGCACCTCTTCTTCATGCCCTTTCAGTACTTTCAAGGGATTTGCCAAGTCTCGTAAATCATAAACTAATATCACACCATTCTTGGTACCCAGAGCAACTAGGTTCTCAGGGTTTATGGCAAGAGATGTTAAAGTGTATGGAGTCCGTATGTTTGACACAACATTTTGCATTCTTATATCATAGACATGTAAAATTTTATCATACCCACTGGAGAGCATCACATCTTTGTTTACTAAAGAATATGCTATATCACTGACTGGTGACGCGTGGACATTTTCAAAGAAACATTTGTCCTTGTTAGTAGATACGTCTCTCAGGATAACATGGCCTTCATCGGTTGCCAGACCAAGTAGAGACCGAGACTCATGATGAAATTTCATTGCTGATATACTCCGTGAACATGAAAGCTTTACTGTCAGAACTGGGATATTGGACACCAGGCCATAAATAATGGTGTCTCCGTGCTGCATGGATGCAGCAAGACTGGTGTTCTTCGCATTATAGCTGATGTAGTTAACACAAGACTGCTGGGGAGGAGTTGGGAATGTTTTGGTGACATTTTTGGTCTTGGTGTCCCATATCATTACATTGCCACTTCTAGTTCCAATAGCTATATTACGGTGGCCATCTCGGTGGAAGCTTGCCGACCATGTTTCCTTTAATGGCACATGCTGTAGACTGCGCACATCATGGTCTGCTGCACTTAGAATTTCTACAAGCCCTTTGGAATTGATCTGGAAAAATAATAAAATACTAAATAGATTTCTGGTCTGAATCTTTTTCCAAACAAATAATGTATATAAAGCACTGATTTGAGTGTGATATGTAGGTTAGTACTCATCAGTTTCTGGGTGACTGAGCAAACAAAGAACAATACAATAACTGGCACTCCCTTGGTCAAATTACGTATTATGTGTATGGTATATACATAGTAGGATATGAAAGTTAATGATGTTGTCACCATCTTACATAATCTTAAATCACAGACAACTTTGAAGCGTACCTGTAGTAAATATTTACTGTCGTCGCTCCATGATATGTCGCGCAAAATTCCCTCGTAACAACCATAAGATTTTTTTAAATCCCAACTGTTAGCATCATATAGTAATAAGCGCGAACTAACAGAAGAGAAGTACATCTTGCACTTTACTTAATAACCGACATGTAAGAGAATGAAGAAACGACAGTAGTTTTATTTCAAATCTTAATAAATCATATTCACGAGCGTAAAATAGACACTTTATTCCAACCAAACAAACTCGCCAAAACAAATTGAAAACGTAAAAAATTTGACAGCTTGATAGAGCCAAATATGTATTGCCGCATTTCAAAATGTATAACTTAATAAAATTAGATTTGAGAATTTGGCCTGTAATCTATGGTCACTATTTTTATTATATCTGTAAATTTTGTTATCTATGGAATCTTCGAATAACTGACGTGTACTTGTTTCACTGAGGACTTGTTTACAACTTGTTAGCGGTGTTATTAGCGTATTAAAACAGAAGGTAAGTACAATAAATTGTAATAACGACTGTCATTAATCAATGTATAATATAAAAAATAGTATACAAAGACTGATATAGTTGGAATATATTGTTAAATAAAAACATAACCTAATTCGGATGTTCTATTGTAAATAAAGAATGGATACCGGTTGATTAGGCTCTTAATTTTCCTCCTTTCGTGTTACTTACTATACATCCTCTCGCTACACAACATTTACTTGAATAACTTGAGTTTACTTTGTAGAAGAAAGATAATATGAATTTCCCTCAGGTTAGAACAAAGATTAATAATTTGTTTATTGAGCATTATATATGTTAGGCAGATGTTACAGCATCTATTCTTCACTGCAGAATACTATTAGGTACTACAGATGCCGTCAGTTCGTGAACGGTCAGGGAAAAATGTGGGGGTAACTGTGCAAATATAAATAACTACCACCATATTCAAGGTCAGCAATCAACTTGTGGCGGCAACTGTACTAAAGCCTTTGTGCCAAATATGATAAGCTGCAATATGAAAAATATGGCAAATCTATCACTGTCTCAGACACATAAATACATCTTTGAATTTCTTCCTAGATATGTGCAAGTTTCCTGTTATACAAAACACTTAAGTTTTTATCATCATAATCAAAGAATGAGAACTGATGAGGTTTGTGTGTTTTGACCTTATGGTACTTTTCTTTTTCAGATCTTCAAAATGATCACCGATATCCAGTTGGCTGTGTTCTCCAACATTCTGGGAGTGTCCATCTTCCTTTTGGTCATACTATATCACTACATCAATGCAAACAGCACTAAATAGGCATGTAACATGTTTTATTATAATCAATCCTTATATTTGGGAATACTAATACCAGACTAATATTAATACCAGGTTAAAATATTATATTTCTTGATTTTACAATCACATGGACAATTATGTTTTCTTAATATATTGGAGCTTTAATAAAACTATCTATTCATCCTTGGATACAAAGCTGTCTGATTTCTGTCAACTCAAATCAATGGTTCAGTAAAATAAACAGACTATTATGTACATTTGCAAACACCATAAATACTGTACTTAGCCTAAATAGAATAAGATTAAAAAAATATAGTTTTTGTTAATTTATTATGTTTCTTGTTTCAGGTCTGGTTCTATATAATGTATAATATGTAATGTGTTAAAATATGTGTCAGATTATATAATAATATGTAATAAATTAAGTTCAAGAACTTGTTGCAGTTTTATTGAAAGTGGCAAATATATAACCCTATTAATGTTTGGAGGATGCTAAGTAATTAGTGTGAAGTTAGAGTACTGCATACACAAATTTGCACATCATAGATGATTATTTACTACTAGCTGTG
This sequence comes from Watsonalla binaria, assembly GCA_929442735.1. Lineage (NCBI taxonomy): Eukaryota > Metazoa > Arthropoda > Insecta > Lepidoptera > Drepanidae > Watsonalla > Watsonalla binaria. The sequence goes on along the minus strand of OV838934.1, from coordinate 9,721,887 downwards.
CCCTGCGGTTTCATCCACGTACATTTAATTACATTGCAGCAGAACCCTAAATGTTTTTTTAAATAAATGTATATTGTCCTCCTCAATCATTATATAGGTAAGTAGAATACTATGTCGCCAACCCCAAGAACCTCGCTGTGCATGGCAACGCGAAATACATTGAGCCAACGTGATAAATATACCTATAACAAACGTCTTCGATTTCTTCTCAGACATAGATGTGCAGGTTTCCTCACGTTGTCCTTCACCGTAAAGCTCGTAGTGTGAAATCATATTCATATTTTTTTGAAATACTCTTAGGTTTGGATTCAAACTTGTGTCGTTTGTGTGGCAGGTGATTAGTCAAACCTAACGGCAACCTAAAAATTAAAAAAACGTAAAGTAACGCCTGAAAGAAGGCGACAGACCATCCAACTCGAGGTTTATGATACCTAACTTTTTTTAACCATTTAATGTATTGGTTAGTAAATATTCAGAGTACCTAGTGCGAGTTAAAATCGCCGTCAGAACTCATCGCGCCGACGTAAACGCAGACTTGTATGGGTTCACAATAGTCATCCTTAGGGCGACAGACGGCGCTGTTTCGATCCTTTACAAATCTGCGTTTACGTCGACGCGGTAACTTGTGACGGCAGCAGTGAAAAACTCGCAATAGGCACTCGATGTCGTCTATTGACTTAATACTATGTCAGAGGCGGGTTGCGGTTGGAGCCAAAGATTAGCACAATTTAAGCCACGCTTAAACGCAAGATCACGAAGAACGTGTGTCTCTTTCCCGGGGGGGTTAAAAAGTGAGGCTTCGGTACCCGGGTACAGGTTAGATAGAGTAGAAGAAATAATAAGAGAGTATTATTTACAAAGTAGGTTCGTTTATTACGCGTCTGTTTTCCGAAATTAGTGGTAGTGGGTAGAGGTAGGTGGTAGGTAGGGGAACACAGGCCTGACGTAGCGGCACTTGGGGTACTGCACCCCAAGGTGCCTACCTACAGTTGCAGTTACATATTATAATATTGATTATATCGACTGTGTATTTTCATCATTTTGTATGGGAATATAAAAGTGCGACGAGTGTAGGAAGGTTACCTTAACTTGGTGTAGGTACATACTGTGCTTATTTCCTCTTCAAAAAACAAACAATCGTGTCATTTACAATCTTAATTACCATCGATAAAACTCGTGTAATTCAACGCAGGAAATTGATGTGTGATTTAGCACAATAAGTACTTGCTGACTCACGTGTTTAGTTGTGTACTTTATATTGTGCCCTGAATTATGTGAATGCGCATTTTGTTCTGAATTAACCGTAAGGTGTGCAAAACTTAATTTAAAAAAATACTTCACCCCACGTTTTTGTTTTTTTTTATTTTAAACTAGCGGACCTCATGCGGTTTCACCCGTGTAGTTCCCGTTCCCGTGGGAGTACGGGGATAAAATAAAGCCTATGTTACTCGCTGATGGTGTAGCTATCCAATGGCTAAAGATTTTTTAAAATTGGTCTAGTAGTTTTTGGGCCTATTCATTACAGACAAACAAAGTTTTCCTCTTTATAATATTAGTGTAGACTAATTACCTGTGCCACGCACCCGTAGACTTTATTGTTTACCACGTTTTATGTTACACACGAACGGGACATCCTATGTCCTTCTCCTGGTTCTTAACTAAGTACCTCCCGAACAATTTTCAGGCAAATCGGTTCAGCCCGTCTTGAGTTATAAATAGTATAACTAACACGACTTTCTTTTATATAACTACTAGCTGTGCTCCGCAGTTTCACCCGGGTGGACTTATTGTGTGATTCCACGTTTTATGTCAAGTACCACGGGTACGGGATAAATACCTTATGTCCTTCTCCTAGTTCTAAGCTACCTCCCCACCAATTTTCAGCCAATTCTGTTCAGCCGTTCTTGAGTTATAAATAGTGTAACTAACACGACTTTATTTTATATGAAAGTAAGTATTAAGATTTCCTTAACAAAAAATCAAGACGTGATTATAATACCGGATACTTAGGTACTTAGATACATCAAAATAATATGTACTTGTATGACATGATGAGTTAAGTACCTACTTAGATAGGTACCTAATAGTTTGAATATTGATTTTCTGTACCTACTACCTAGGGATGAGTTATTAATGAGATATGCAGTAATTTAGCACCACGAGGTTTTTTACCTAAGCTAAAGGAAAACAGTGAGTTAAGGAAAGCTCATAAAAGACACCCATGAAAGTAAGTCTACGCGGGTGAAAGTGAGGGAATCGCACCTGCCCCACAGCTCAACTAAATTGCTCAACTAGTTGAGCAGTAGGTCTGAACATTCTATGCTCCATAGCTCAATTATTTTTATGATTTATTAAGTACAGCTAGTTATTTAGTACGATTGTAACATTAATGTAGGTACATGACTTACTCGTAAGTATATTTTGTGTTTTGTCTGTGGCAAATAAATAAATAGGTTTTATTAGTAGGAATATAAATAGGTAATTAAACCTAGTGCCTGAGACGTTGATAGCACAGGAGCCTTACTATAACCACTTATTGCCATCATAGCTCCTCTTTGTGACAGTGGCAGACTTATACACTTTATATACCTACTCATAACTATCATGGCAATAAAGATCATTATCATGGTAGGGCCCTAGATATAGATTGGTAGGCAATAGACTCGATATTTGTCAGGATGGCTGTGAATGTTATAACTCACTCTCTGGTATCTCTGTTCTGTAAGTAAGGTAAGTATTAAACAAATTGTACCTAAGTAGATATTAATATCGAGGAAAAAACCTTTTTAAGACGGTTTCTAGAAAATTATTCCGATGAAAACAAATATTAAAGTGATTGCGTTTAAAATTTTATTTTATTACGACATTTTGTTTGGATCTATGAATTGCATTTTTTACATTCAAATGTACATTGGACTGACAAGAAGCGCTTACGTACACAGAAATAATGTTTGATGATAGAGTTGTATCTATACCAATCTATGTACTTACCTAAGTGCTTACCTAAATATATAGTTAATATTTTGTTAATAAAACCAACATCTAAGTCTATAAAGATATTTAATGTTTATCTAAATACATACATACATATTTATTAAGAGTACCTAGGTACTGATCTCAGACATATTTAGCACACATTACTGCAGTACATTTTTCTAAATGATCAAATAATTAAACACTCATATAATATTCAAAATGTTAGGTACTCAAACTTTATGACACATGCAGTTGCACATTACAATACAGATAATCGGTGGGAATCATACAATACAAGATGCAAGAACATACATCTATATAAAAGTACTTAAGTAAGTATAAATTTAAAATTTCTTTAACAATTTCTGCAGCCTTTTAAATATTATTTCTCTGAAATCTTTGCTCCAAACGAAATCTACGTGGTTGAACGGATCGAAGGGAACCTTGTGTATGTCTACAGCACTCCCCAGTTTCTTATACAACTCGTCGACATCCTTGGGATGGGCCAGCCAGTCTGCATCACTATAGAACAAGGATACTGGAGCAGTTATCTTTCCTAAATCATAACTCGGTGGTATATCCACTCCGTATTTCTCCAAATTGCCCGTCGACCCGTAATCGTACTTCCTAAACTCCCCAGAAGTCACTCCCTGTCCATAATGAGCGAATTGTTTAGCAGCAGCTCCAGACGGCACGTGTCCAAAAAGCACCGGCAAATTTGTCACGTTAAGCTGTTCGAAACCAAACCCTGTTATCAAGAACATAAGGTTGCCGCAAAGTATTTCTGACAATGGCGTAGCGCCGCACATCATCAGCTTAAATGTCCGGATCAGTGTATCATCTGGTAAGAACTCGTAGACACCAATGCTCTTCGTAATAGAGTGTATAATTGGAGTTCCAGGAGCTAAGAGTCTTACCATAGGCGATCGAGCGTTGGACATGAAAGCGACAGGAGACAGAGCTACCATCAGCGATACCTTATTATTATAATCGGGTCTCTCTGAAGCCATGACGAAGAACACAGTCGTTCCTTGGGAATGCCCGATGTATTTCAAAGCCTCATTATCAGTCGTCTTGAGTACGAAATCAATCATTGCTGGCAAATCGTAAAAGCCAATTTCGTGCCATGAAAAGTCCCAAAAAACAGCATCGGAAGGGCTCAAGTCCATATGTCGCCTGGAGTGTTTGTTGCCTCGCGCATTACCCATCCACACATCATAGCCTGCATCAGCTAACAAATAGGCTAACCCACTCTCCGGTCCAGATATGACGTAATCATCAGCGCTTCCAACTAACCCATGCATAAGGAATACTACAGAACCGTTCTTAGGTATCCTGAATAAGTTCAAAATGTATCCATCGGCAGTTTTTACTTCGTGTTGTTCCATCGGATATCCGTATTTGAGTATCATATCGCCGATGGATAGTCTGGCGTCTTCGTTCCCGAGTCCTGAGTTGAAGTCCGCTATGATATTATCCACGACACCAACAGTGTTCACGTTGCTCAGTAGGGATGGGAACTGGATCTCTTGTGGGATCTCTATACCAAGACTTCGAAGGGTGCGTGTCAATGCCAACGGGACCCGTGTCACTGCATTAACGACGGTTGCAAGGACGTTCCCTGTTGCTTTCGTTGCAAATGTCACCACTGGATTCTTCGAGATACTGTCGGCAATTTGTCGATTAGTTTGCGCGAAGTTTGGGAATAGATAGTCGCTGATTTGTCCATGTCCATGGCTGGACATAATAATCAGAAGGAATAATAGTTTAACCATTGCGCACGAGCAGCGACACATTGACCGGATGGCTGACTGACCGATCGCCTCTCAGACCGGCCTTGGCTAAGTTAGATAGTTTTTTTGCGGAAATCCATTAAAAAATCTTTACGTAACTTACACCTATGTCCATATAATAAGTTGTTTGCGAGACAAATAGAGTGTAATTTATGCAGAAGCTATTTGATCTAATAAGGATTTGATCATACTTATTATTAGCTATCATTGACTGAGATGGTGATAATTTAGTGTGATTAGAATTGTTGAATGTTATTTTAAAAAATATCCTTAGAATAAATAATATGTATATAACGTAATAATATGTATGTAACTGTATATAAAGGAAATGTGTATGTTTTCACCTGTACAATGGTTCAAATAATTGACTTACAAACCTTCGTATCAAGCTTAAAACATTAAAAATAACCCTTAAAGGATTACTTATTCATCTGTGAGCCGGTCAAGTTCTTTTTGACCGACTTCAAAAAAAGGAGGAGGTTATTAATTCGACTGTTTTTTTTTTTGGTATCTCAGAATTTTAAACTGGGTGAATCGATTTCGATGATTATTTCTTTTTTGAAAAGTGATGCTTCCCAATTGGTCCCATTTTAATTTGGTTCAGTTCTGATGGTAGCATCCATGAGAAATCGAAGGGTCCCTTCGAAAATCTTACTGGCGACTAGTTCGTTTATTAATTATTTTCATGTATTAAATGCACTACATTTTAATGAAGGTGTGGAGTCGATCTAATGATGGAGCCGAAAGACAGTCGAAGGAACTCCTCAACAATTTATAGCAAGTAGGTTTTTTATTTTTATTTATACCAATTGTTTGGGCTTGATTAATTCGTATTGATGAGACCTTTACACCTAGATTGGTTTTGACTGCTGCACTTTGCAAAATTACGAATGACATTTTTAATAAGGAATGAGTGACGATGAAATATTAACAAAAAAAAATTAAAATTATTTGTTTTTAATAACTAGCTGTATGAAACCTCGGGGAGGGTGCGTTGACATTTTCATGGGTGGCTCGCGAAGCTATTATGTTTTGTTTATAAAAAATAAAGCTTAAGTTACTCCTTGTAACATAAACTATCTGCAAGTGAAAGTGCCATTGAAATCAGTCCAGACGGTACAGATATACCCCGTACAAACATACAGGTCAAGAAAAATTTTGAAAATTTGTTTTTTTAAATATACGTACTTTCGTATTCATTTAGTGAAAAGCTCTTTTTGGAATTGCAAACAGACACTTCAATTAAATTTATCTGTATGGATATAGATTTATTTATAGTGTTACTTTGTCTATAGGCGCCGATATATAATGATATCGTATAGTATAGGGAAAATTTGGCTAATCCATTGATTGCACAACCAAAAGGCAAGTGTTAAAAACATGTAAAACTATGCTGATGCATATAAATACCTTTATTATTTACTTATTTCTAATAACAAAACTGCAAGACAATGAAATGTACGGTGCGTTGCTGTAAACTAGCATTCGCACGCTTCTTGACTCGCTCATATTTAGGTAATAAAGTAAAACTTTTGATTTATTCGAAATAAAAATTAAACCGAATATTCGAATCAATTGCCGCTAGCACCTGTTGGTTCCGAGCACAAAATGCGGCATGCGTATGGTGCATTATTAATTTTTTTGTGCTTGGAAACACTGAACGTTGGAGGATTAGCAAATCTATAGACATCATTATTTACTGACAAGTTATATATTGACTTCAATGAAAAAATGCACCAGAATAAGAAAAAGCCTTCAATGAGTAAGTAAGTACCAAGGTGTTCGTCGGTAAAGAAAAATGCAACTTTTGTTAATGTTTTATGTAAGATTACTAATAAATTATAGATATTCTCCATGACGTATAAATTTACATTGTAAGATCATGCAATATTTGGAAACACACATTGCTTTTTTCATACATTAAGTATCTTGGAGACGTTAAGGTCAATTTTACGATCTCAACACTTGATACATTTAAGTAAATGAATGCCTACATAACATACATAATGGTGTAGGCAGACACGATTGTGCGATACTTGCGTCAAATCAAATAAATTTATGGTATCAAAAATACGAATGATCGTATTATTAGTAGATATATCGACCTCATTGCAATAACCACGTCGAGCGATTTGCTTGCAAAGCAATCTGTTCCCACCTCGACGCCGCGGCGTGTTGCTGAGTCTACCAATTTCCACAATAAATACGCTTCCCCGACCAGTATCGCCACACAATCCAACACCATGAAGGCAGTGTTTCTTCTGATTTGCCTGGCGCTGGCACAAAGCTCCAAAGCCAGCATCTTCCAACGTCAATACCCCAAGACACAGGGCCTCATCGAGCTCCCCCAGGACTATATCAGCCACCTCGACTACGTCCAACAGGACAAGAGGCAGCAGCAATATGACGAAGAGCATGGTCTAAAAAAGGATCAACAGGAACAACGCCCGAAATATAGCGACCTATACGAATGGTCCATGTACAACGAAGAAGACCAAAGACCAAAATATAACCAAGATAAGCGATCAAAGTACAACAAACAACAACAGAGTTCCAAATATAACCAGCAATCACAGTACAACCAGAAGTCTAAATACGACCAACAGCGTGAGCAGTCGTACCAGTCCTACGACCGCAAGAGCCTTCCAACCTCCTCCCGTCCTCAAGAAACCTATGAGACTAGGGAGGACTCCCAAGAATACAAGGAACGCATGCCCATTAACCAGTATCAGAAATACGTTAACCGTCTGCCCATCAAGAAATACACTTCAGAAGAAACACAAGAACAAACTCAATACGGCGATGTCATCGCTTGGAACGGTTTACACATGGCCGTCGATCCCGAAGCACCCATCACCAAGGAAGATATTCAGAAGATTTATGGAGATGCACAGAATGCAATGAAACATATTACCCAAGAGGAAAAGCCAAAGTTCCACGAGTTATTTAAGGCTGCTGCCGAAAAGGACAATGAAGATGTTCACCTGAACGCCACAGAGCTTCTGAAGAAGTATAATTATCCCGTGGAAGAGCACACCGTCAATACTGATGATGGCTACGTCCTCACCTTGTTCCGCATTCCACCTGTAATGAAGACCCGTGAAGTCCAGCCCAGAAAGGTGGTGTTCTTGATGCACGGCGCCGCAGGCAGCGCTGACGACTGGCTGCTGATGGGCCCTGGCAAATCTCTTGCTTACTTGCTGTCAGAACAAGGCTATGATGTATGGCTTGGCAACGCTCGCGGCAACAAGTACTCCCGCCAGCACGTCAGCAAGCACCCCGCCGTCGCCGACTTTTGGAAGTTTAGCAACGACGAAGTCGCCCTTCACGATTTACCCGCTATGATCGACTACGTCTTGGAACAGACGCATCAGCAAAAACTTCACTACATCGGCCACTCACAGGGCACAACCACATTCTTCGCTCTTGCTGCTACTCGTCCCGAGTACAATGACAAGATCATCATGATGTACGCCTTGTCACCAATGGTGTACATGACCCATGTGCGCAGTCCCCTGCTCCGCATGGTCGCCCCGACCAGCAAGTTCGCTGAACACTTCGATGAACAACTTGGCCACGGCGAGTTCAACCCCAAAAAGGAACTTATTCACACCCTGGGTGGCGCTATGTGCGAAAAGGAAATCGAGTGCAAGAACGTCTGCTCCAACGTGAACTTTGTCATGTCCGGCGTCAACGTGGAAGGTCTGGACGCTGATCTGATCCCAGTGATCCTCGGCCACCTGCCTGCCGGTGCATCTGCGAGGATGATCAAGCAATACGGACAAGCTGTGGCTTCCCACGAGTTCCGCAAGTATGACTTTGGGTCTGAAATTAACCAGAAGGTGTACGGCACCCCGCAGCCTCCTAGGTACCATATGGAGGAGGTGAAGGCGCCCGTTTCGCTATACTACAGCGAGGAGGACTGGCTGGCTCACCCCACAGACGTGCAGCAACTGAAGAAGGAGCTCCCCAACGTGCAGGAGGTGTACCAGGTGCCCGAAGAGCACTTCAGCAACATGGACTTCCAGTTCTCAACCAAGGCCCCCAGCGTTGTCTACAAGCACCTCATCGACTCCATGGAGAAGCAAATTGAAACTTATTAGTAGTAATTTAGGTATTAATAAATTATTTAATTAATGTTCTGTTCGACTTAAATGTATTAATTTAATTTTTTATACTTCATTGACGCATAATAAATCCGTCCATAAAATTCACTTTTCTGATTTCACCTGCCTGCAGTCATTCATTTATTAAAAAAATCCTAATACTTAGTACTTGTACTTAGTACGAATACGTATATACCTAAAAACCTAATATAGTTAGGTACATTGATAATAAATCAAAGTTCCTCAAATAGCATTAAATACAAATATGCCATTATATATTTTTTATTTTTGCTATTGAAGAATTTGAATGAAGATAAAGCCAAGTTAAGTATTACTTATAAAAAAATACATAGGTAACAGTAAATCCGACGTCGTTCAGTCAATATAAAGTGAAGAATATACCAAATAAATAGTGAAAATAGCATACACTTTACATGATAATTGGTAGCTAAACGCTTACTATCAGGCGGACTAGATTGTATTGCTTTCTTTGTTGAATTAAAATATGATTTGCATTTCTATTACGTAACACGTAACTGAGGTATTTTGGAAGTCGGAAATAATTTCAGAAAGGTAAAGGCCTATGTTGGGTTGGACGTAGACTAATAATGGACATTTTTAGTTTTTTCTTCTAAAATTAAGAAAACGCACTTTGTTTTTTTTAAATGTCAATACTGATCTGTTGTCCCAGTATTATAGCTGTCGTAACAACTGTTTTTGACAACTGTCACCGATTTTAATTGCGGCCATAACGGTTGTTTGTTTCGCGGTGTCATTTGGTGTCGGGAATCGTAATTTCTGACTAGAATCGCGATGCAAGGTACACTTATCATCTCATTTTGTGCCTGGTGTATCGCCGTTGCTGAAATTTATATTATTTAATGATTTATCAATAAAAATGCACCAGTTTTATAATATAAGCCATACTATAAATTATCATTTTAGCCCTAAATCACAACATTGGATTTTACTTACTGGCCATTAATGGTGTCTAAGTAGGAGTGTTGTTTATTTATATCATTTCATTGTACTAAGTACTAAACTAAAATTAAACATTAAATTCTGATTAAGAAAAGAGCTTTTAATTTACCTTCAAATCCTTAAGAGTATATGTTGAAAAATAAAGAAATTACAGAGCAAATATGAAAAAAATTCGCTTATACTGTCTTTGACTGGTGACTTTACCTTACTTAAATTATTTCGAATAGCTTCCTGACGGGTCCAAAATTCATCATCATCATTTCCCTGGCCTTATATCATTATCTGCATTTAATTCAGTCCGATGCGGATGATCAGATAATTCTTACACAAAGCGACTGCCATCGGACCTTCACAACCCCCTTTCCGAATATCAAAATCAAGCTGCAGGTAAGTACAGAAATACCGAATGCTTTACTATTAAAGGACCTACGAGTTCAAAATCCTTTAAGATTGATTGCACGGTCACATACTACAGCTACTGGTAACAGCGGGTTCGATCTCCGTAGTTCCAGCTTCTGATATTTGATTTGGTTTGATTAAATGAAACTATGAGCGGCGATTTGAGCAATCGTCTTATTAAAACTATTACGTAAAACACTCTATAGTTGTATAAAGTATAATTGGGAAAACGAAGAATAAAGTAATGAAGGAGTGAACATCATTCTTATATGAGTGTGAAAGAAATTAAAATCAACTCTCAAACTGGTTGATTGATACATTAACATTTCTGTAGATGGCGCTCACATCGCATAACACCGGGAAAGTTGAAAAACCAAGCCAAAAGCGGTTGCTGTGCTTGGTTGTTTGACATTTCAAACCAATTTCAAACAGCCCACGCTTTGTTTTGACATTTTACACTTGCATCTGTCATCGGCGTTGTTATGGAAGCAGGACAGCCATACGATAAGTAACGTGCTAGACAAGGACAGCGGCGCGGCGGCGCTGTGGCTTCCCGCCGTCCCCCGTTCGACAGTCGCGCTCGGTTCGTTTTGCTGTGCGTAGTTGAGTGATATTAATTTTGTTTTCGACGTATTCAATCAAATAAATTTGATCTGGACTACATTGTACTATTGTGTTCAAGTGACTGTGTGAAAGAGGTGTTTGCGATTCGCATGGATTGAGTGTTAAACGATGTTACCTCCTACGGCCGGTCTATCACGAGAACAACGCGACCGGCCCGAAATGGCGTACCAGCAACGGCGTGACGTGAGAGAACTAACCCGGGAGATTATCAGAGACGCCCGTGTAGCGAACAGACAATCGACATCTCCTGGAGGTAAGCTTTATTATGCCGGTCTAAAATCAAAACGACGCCACGTTTCCGCCATGCTTGTCAAATTGACAGTGATATTATGTCAAGGTGACACATAAATGAAAACAACGCTATTTTCGAAGCCTAATTTTGTTTAAAATAAGCTGCGGAAACGTTATAATCCTATTATAATATAGGTGTGAGGATTTAGGCCTGTTACGTCACCCACCAGGGCGATATCTCGAAAGTAAAATGGCGCCAATGCGCCACATTGAACGCCCTGCATATTTCAGCTTTTCGTACTTTCTACGCTATTATATGATTGTAAAAGTTGTTATTTGTCCTGAATGTGTCTTAAATAAGCCAAGAATTACATAAGAGCTGCTGCAATAGCGGGATAGAGTTAAATTGGCACGTGCTTGAGTTATTTTTAGAACGTCCATTTGCTACGTAACGTCCCCCGCGTAACCTCGATCGATAAGTGCACTTATGGATCACATTTCGCGTGGTTTCTCGTAGATTATCATAATTTGTCGATCCCTGAGGAGTTTCCCTCCGTTGTTTGTTGTTGTTATTGGAATCTCGTTGACTTTTGTAATATGTCGCATTGACAGAATGATGACAGCGGTCAAGCCTCCTCACAAGATGGCGGCCATTGAGGCAATTTATTTAGTTTAATCACGCGCCACGCTAGGCAGCGACACTGTCGCATTGTTGATAATGAAATCTGAATAATGTATTTAGAATGAGTAGAATACCTACTTAACTACCTAAGTATAAACACAGTATAAAGTATAATATATAATTGAATTTCCAATGTATGACATGTATCAAAGCCACTAATATCATTAATAATAGTGGCTTTCACATTTACAAATTAAATAAATATAGTAAATTCATGTTTCTGTTCATCTATCCACTGCTTGACTTACCTATAGTTCTCTTCTTTGACTATATTGTCAGGCAGTAGGTATTTGATAGCAAAAAATATTTACATACATACAAATGCTAACACCTGCATCCTATGCGGTAAGCAGAGACCACCATTTGCAAACTATAATCCCTAAATTCTTCTGTTGCTTACTTTTAACCCCAAAAAAATGTTTATTAACAAAGTATTTAAAATCACCTTTCCTATCTGCGCAAAAAACGTAAAACATGCCTCGTACTGCATTTATTTAAACAGAGATACCATTTTGAAAATTCACATTTAATATATTTTTATCGATAAGAAAGACTCCTTTGAGTGTTACAGCATATATTAATTTGACAAATTCTTAAGGTTGCTGGCAAATCACTTTAGATATTATGATGCCGAGTTCCTCAAGGGGTAGAGGCAGCAAAAAAGTGCAATGAAATTAAAGAAAATAATTAGAATTTTTATAAATTCCTGCCAAGATCTTGTGAATTATTATTATTTGCTATTCTGTCTAGCCATTTGTAACAATATAACTAGGTTAGGTAACATAGTTCCCGTACTGCTTTAGGACCAAGTCTTGAAGACATAACCTGGATTTAACCGGATTTTATCAAATTAGATGGAAAAAAATTACTTTAATAATTAGTTAACTAGCTTCTGACATACCCTCATTGACTCATCCTGAGCTCAAAGCTATGGGCAGATACAATGTGTTCATCCAAATCAGTGTAACTTTTTTAATATCCATTTGATTTACTGGCAATGCAAGCCAATTGTAAACCTTGACTAAGTTATAATTTGCCATGGAGTTATTTTTGGCAGTGTCATGACTCAATATTGATTTATGGTCCATGATGATGTTGATGGTAATGATGATGTTATTATCATTAACACATTCACTGCTAACATTTAAACTTCTTCGTAAATTCTCTAACAGTTAGACGCACATACGCGTCATTAGCAGTGAATGCATTAATGGACCACTCTGGACTCCCACTTGCAACAGCTAATTCAGCAGAAGAGCATTGAAGTTTTTATTTGCCTGTCCTGAGTATATAAATGTTGATTATTATTTTGCACCAACTACAATATTATGACTGTACCAGCTATGCCTCCGGTTTCACCTGCATAGACTTAATTTTAAGGGTGGTTTTATTGCGCGCAACCCTATTTTTTTTTAATAAAAGTAGCCAAAGTACTCCTTGTAAAGTCAGCTATCTGGCAGTGAGTCCCTCAAGTCAGCTGTTTCAGAAATCATATGGAACAAATACATAGAATTTTTTTTAGTACCAAATATTCTATTTTCATATGTATTTAGTTATGGTCAATGGTCACTTCAATTTTATTTATCTGTCTGTATAGATTAAAAGAGTATAGAAGCTATCTATGTGTCTAGAATACTTATACCTAGTTATTAGGTACATGAGATCAGCATAATGCAAAACTGTAATAAATAATGTTTGAAAGCAATCCATCTGTCATAGTGTAAGAGCTGTGACCGACAACTTTCGTCACGTCTAACCAGCATTCAGCGCCATCAATCATCCTGACAGCGCCTCTGTGTCGTCATGATGCGGGGCTCCGCTTGAATAGTGCCCTGGTATACGGTGATAAAGTATTTAGTTTGTCATTGTCATTTCAGTGTTATAACATTTTGCGCACAGTAGCCCTAGACGAAATAATATTCTCTCAAATTTGCGCTTATATGAAGAAACGATACGAAATGTATGGAAATGACGTAAATCAGACACGTGACATATGTCACTCCCATACATTTCGTATCGTTTCTATAAGCGAAGCGCGAGCATATATGTCACTTTGTCTTCAGGCCCAGGAAGTCATACGAAGTAAAACTTGTTAGCTCACTGTCGCCGCGCTTCTATTCCCCGTTAACCAATTTACTGAGGAAAAAGTACCTTCTGAAAAGTCTTCTCTACTTGCCCATGAAAGTTCTTTCAAAATAGGCTCAGTTTTAGCAGATTTTGGTAATAAAATGACTACCGCGCTAATAATTCGTGACGGGACCTGTACCTCCTAGACTTATCAAATACATTCAAACGTATCTTCGTTATATTTGCAATATAATTAGAAATTATAAGAAAGTGGTTAAGTATGAAATCTACTAGTCTTTGCTACTAGGTAAGCTGTGGTAAAAGTTCAAGCGAGTGAAACCGCTATTTGCAGGGCCGGATTATAAGGCGAACGCCTGATGTATGGATGGATGGAATCCGGCCCTGTAAAAGAGCAAATATCATATTTAAAAAAAAAATCCGAGCCCGAGATTTGCATTGCCTAGGGCCCCCGATAAGCTTAAGCCCGGCCTTGGTGCAAGTATACGCCGATTCTAAACCGACTAGGCTCTGAGCTGAATGTATTTAATGTATGCTATATTGGTAGTAAAATACCGCCGGAGACAACCCTAAGCCCAGTAGAAGATGCATCGGCAAGTGCATTTAATTCCGTTGTTAGAGCCATAAGTGGGGCATCGGGCTGTGAGCTGCATTCCCGCGGTAATGTCACAGGTTGTTATTCTTATCTCGGCCGTTAGCATCGACTTACTTGTAGTAGTAACTTCTAACAACATATTAAGGACACGTGCCCAAACTCAATCCTTCAATCTCAATACCTGGGCGTCTTCCTTATGTTTATTATAGGTGTCTTCACGAGCTATGAGCGCTTAGCTTAAATAGTGGGGACAAATGCGCATGTATTTCGCCCAAAGACCAAGAAAACTGGTAGTGCGCATTCAAGGTCGGCGCTAAAATTACATACACATTAATCAGGACATTAGAGCCATCTTTGGGCCCACAGATGGCGCTGTTTCGATCATATACAAATCTGCGTTTACGTCAACGCGGTGACATGAAGGCGATTTAAAAAAAAATCACACTATGTACGTACATCTGTGTAGAAACGTAACCTATAATAAATGTCGTCACGAGTTATGAAAGCTGATCATTGAATGCGCGAATAGTCATTTTATGAGTCCGTCTGTAAAGCGAACCTCCAATATGCGCAGTTACCCAAACAATTTTCGCTGAGCGCTCATCACTCACTCGTGGTCGTGAAGGCAACCGTACCAATGGGATTCGCCACGTAATTGGTGCAGTAGAAACAGAGGTAAAATAAGTAACCGCGCATTCACGAAATCACATTTGCTAGGCACCCCCTTAGCGACCAGGAAGAACACCGTGGAGTTTAGTCGGTGCGAGTTCAACATCACCCTTTCTACTCCCACGGCGGTTGGTGTATCCATAACGGATTCTCCGCGTGAAATGAAATAATAAAAAGATTCGTAGACCAATATCAGATAATTGACTCCATGAAAAGAATAAAGAGTTGCTAACTCCAGCAGATTTTGTAATCAAAGTGGAGGCACGAGCCAACGGCTATTATTTATTCTGTGGTCAACGGTCGGTCGTCGTATCAAAGTCCCCGCATATGCGTAACGTAACGTCCGGTCAGTGTTCTTATTTGCTAATAGCTCGTCACTTATTTAGCGAGACACTACAGCTGTATCGAATAGGTATCTTCAACCTCTGATAGGTCAATAGGCACGGGTGCCGTCGCGAGTTAGGAGCGCTCAGCTAAAGTCATGGGGGTAAGCGCTCAACGAGAATAGGTGGGGGTCAACGCTCAGTTAATATGGTGGGGGTATCTACGCATGACAGAGACAGACTCATAAAATGGCTCATTCAGGGTGGTTTATTTAAATAAAATTTCGATATAAACATGTATTTTACAGAATTTCTAATTTAGGTATTCGGAACAATGCCCCAATTATAGGTATTGACACGATTGAACGTTGTCGCTTGACCTTGCGTTTTGCGCTTTTTTTGTATGGAGACGAAAAACTTCCTACACTCGCCGCTTGGAGCGCTTTTTAACGATCCCATACAAAATGATGAAATTACGAAGGCGATAACGCAAATCATGGGGCATAGGGCGACACCCTACCATGACCTTTTATGGCCATGATAGATTTACAATGATTATATCACAAAGCTAAAGCTACAGACAAACTATCATTGCAATGAGAGGTTATGGTTATTCCACAGAAACAGTTTGGTATATAATACTAATAAGATTGATTCTGAACGTGAAATGGGTTTAACAATTGAAACTAAGTAAGTTTCAATTGTTAAAAATTAAAATGCGAATACCCGCTTTATATAGTGTGACTGTAAATGATCACAGTTTTTATAACAATTGTATAAATAAACGCGTTTCGTTAAAATACAACAATAACCCGAATAACGGCGTTTCTGACATGTAATAACGAAACAAATTTAAATTTTTTCTTATTTAATTACTTGAAATAGGATAAATTTATTCCTCATCAGACAACTGCAGGATACTTCAGACAATATTATTATGGACTAGCTGTGTCTCGCGGTTTGACCCATGTAGGTTAAAAAACTTCACGTATTTTTTTTCTAAACAATAAATAACTTTTTGTAACATCAGCTATCTGTCAGTGGAAGTACCGTTAAAATCGGTGGAGCTGTTTCAGAAATTAGCCGGACGAAACAAACAAACAGACAGACGGATGATCTATTTTCTTATCTTTTTTTTAAACACTTTCTATGAATTTGGCATTACAAACTGACACTTATTTTTTTTTTATCCGTAAAGATATGGATATACAATATTTTACTTTCGCTCTGTTACCGATTAGAGTAACTATAAAATATTTAAGTTGAAGTAACTTAATGATAAGTCAAAGTTCTTCTAGAAGTTCCAAGTAGCTAGCGAGCCCCCTCACGCTGCTGTTCACAAGCATGACGTGTATGCCAGCTTTCATATTTATAAAAAGACTATACGTCGCCATTAATTAATGGAAATGTGTGCTATTTGCCGTATAGATTTATAATGTTAGTTCTATTCTAAGCTAGGGCTGTCAACCACTTGAATAAAGTCGCAGCTCAAGGTTAATTTCGTATTTTAATTACATTGTTTTACAGACACTGTTTATCAGACATTCTGGAATTGATATGGAAAATCATTTAAATTGTTACCTAGTCGGCGATAAATATAAACGGAAAAAAATTTGGTATTTTCCAATAATTAGGTATGCAATTGTTCTTTCTAAGTGTTGAGTACTTTAATGTAAATCGTGTCTCCTGATCTCTCTTCATGGTAAATATTTAGTATAGAATAATAAAGTACCTGGGGGGTCTACTCTATTTCCCCGAATGCGAAACTTCGCAAACGGACGAAAATCACACCGTTACGGTATCACTTTGTTTTCATCAAACTCAAATTTTTGTTCGTTAAATCGTTTAATTTATATAATACTGTGAACCTACTTTAGGCTTACAGTATTATATAAACGTCTATGTTATAGCATACTAATCGAAAACCAGCGGGGCCTGTACCAATGAATTTTGCTAAAAAAAACTTATGTACAGTGATTTCACACCACGTGCTTTACGGTGAAGGAAAACATCGTGAGGAAACCTGCATATTTCTGAGAAGTCATTTAATGATGTAATATGTACAGTTTCTGAGACGGCGATGGACTCACCATCTGTCACGTTGGCACTTAATCACATTCGGTGAAATGTGGGTGTTGTGATTACAACACCTTCGGGGAATACAAGCGTGAGAATATGTATGTATGTACTACGTTTGGGCGTAATTTTAGAACGAATAAGAATCGTGGTAGGAACTTTCGACCGGTGCTTAGAGAGAATTTTTAGAGAAATCTTCTGTAAAATATTGAGTTAAATAATTATGATTCACAAACATTGTCTTCCTAGGTTACACGTACATAGCGAACAAACAAACAAACACATTTAACTTTTTTTTTATCAAACTTGGTCATAAATGTAATATCTAAAACAAACAGCGCTCTCCGTAGCCGGTGACAACCCTAGCGATTTGTTTACATTTACGCAATTTTATGAGCATAGCACCACATTCGGGTCACTTTAGTTTACACAAAAGTACAAATTGGTGCAATTTATCGTTACATCAGACCCCGAATTGTTGAAGTGTAATTTTATCCTCTCTACGATAACACTACCTGTGCCCCGCGGTTTCACCCGCGTAGCTTTATATTATATATCGGTTTAAAACTGACAAAGTTTCATAGAACCTTTCATCCCCTATTTTATCCCCTTAGGGGTAGAATTAATCTAAATCCCTTCTTAGCGAATGCCTACGTTATAACATCTACCTGCATGCCAAATTTCAGCCCGATCCGTCCAGTGGTTTGGGATGTGCGTTGATAGATCACTATGTCAGTCAGTAAGTCAGTCACCTTTGAGTTAGCGCTTGCAACCACAAAACCAACGAGGCCGTCCTCTGTATGTTTATAAAAAGTACTGACTTCTGCCCGCGGCTTGGTCCGCGTAAATTTAAATCGCTATTGCCTTCCTCGAAAAGATTATCTAACTGAAAGAATTAAAAAGTATTCAGTAGCTTAGCGCGTTCAAGCAAACAAACAGACATTTCAGATTTATATTATATAATTATAGAAGCGTAGTTTAAAACTATTTAAAAAATACTTTTTCGTATTTCCACGCTACACTGAATACTCGCGAATTTCAGGTTTTGATATTCTTCCAGCATTACCGACATCAGTGAAAGAAATAAGCATATTTCTGAAACAAAACGAAACTGGATAAGTAAATAATGGTGGCATGTGCCCTATATTAACATAAATTACAATAAGCCTCTTCCAAAAACATTGATGCTTACGGAATAACAAGTAGGGCGAAATTGGTCGTTATTTCGTTACTTATGTGATGTACTGTGGATTGTTTATTATTTACCCACTTCGACCCAGAGCCCGGGATTTCGATATAGGTGCCGTCACGAGCTTTGAGCGCTGACCTCGAATGCGCTTTAATAATTTTTTACCGATTTTCCTCGTAAAAGGGGCTGTGAAGGTCAGATGGCAGGCGCACTCGTATAAAAATCTGGTAATCAGCTACATCGGGTTGGATCAAGTGCCGACCGCAACATTGTATGGGATAAGGCCAGAGAGATACGGTATAGAGCGACGCGGACAAGTACTCAAAACTCGTGACGTCACTTGTACCTAGTTATTATGTAAAAATATCGTATCCCATAAATACAAAAGGATCTTACGACGCGCTTCTTATATGACAATATGATAATGTCTGATTTTTTGCTAAACGATAGGAAAACTATTATTATATATTTTTTTGAGGCATATTTAAAAAAGTAGACGGGCTCCGCCTCATAATGCGGGATGAGTTAACCGCGTCGTCTGAGACACTCCCAACATAAATAATAGCCCGCGGGATGAGTAGTGTGTGGGCTGAGTTGCCCCTGATACCAACAGATCTAGTGGCTAATTCAAATAATTCAATCAACAGTCCGAGACCGCTTTCCATCAACATCATCTACGGACGAAAACGAGAGCGGTACAGACGGAGAAGCGGACAGATCCCGGCGTGTGAGCATCCATTCAACGCCGCAGCAAGGCATCGTGTCCATCCGCAAGCGCAGAGGGAACCTGCCCAAGCACTCGGTCAAGATACTCAAGCGCTGGCTGTACGACCATCGCTACAACGCGTACCCCAGCGACGCTGAGAAAATCACACTCAGTCAAGAGGCTAATTTGACAGTTTTGCAAGTAAGTACTAAGCATGTAGGTACAGTACTACTATGCATTCAAGGCAAACGTTCAAGACTCATCACGGCACCTGTACTTCATTGATGGTAACAAGACGACTAAAGGATTTACTATTATTGTGATAAAGCAGCCGTGGTGGCCTTGAGGTTAGAGCAGTCGCCTGCTACGCAAGCGACGCAAGTTCGAATCCCAGCGGGACCTGTGCCAATGAGTTTTTCTTAAAGAAACTTATGTACAGTGAATTCACACCACGTGCTTTACGATGAAGGAAAACATCGTGAGGAAACCTGCATATTTCTAAGAAGTAA
The DNA here is from genome assembly GCA_929442735.1 of Watsonalla binaria. Lineage (NCBI taxonomy): Eukaryota > Metazoa > Arthropoda > Insecta > Lepidoptera > Drepanidae > Watsonalla > Watsonalla binaria. The sequence goes on along the minus strand of OV838934.1, from coordinate 9,701,943 downwards.
TTCAATGTAAAGTGTCTGAGACGGCGATGGACTCACCATCTGTTACGTTGGCATGTAATTCACGTCTTCGGTGAAAAGTGGGTGTTGTGATTACAACACCTCTGCCTACCCCTTTGGGGAATACAGGCGTGAGCATATGTATGTATGTATGTATGTAGATTATTAAAGAGTGAAAGGGTAATGAACAAACTCACATTCGCATTTATAAAAAAAATCTGACTCTGGTTCCGAATGGTCTTTGATGATGATGTGTGAGCACAATAGAGCCGACATTCTGGTCTATGTTCGACAAAAATTCAAAAATTATAATGGAGTGTTATTATTGCGCAGGTATGCAACTGGTTCATAAATGCACGGCGGCGCATTCTGCCGGAGATGATCCGCCGCGAAGGTCACGACCCCCTCCACTACACGATCTCCCGGCGCGGCCGCAAGCAGCCCACGGCCTCCGCCTCCAGCCAGGGCGTCGTGGTCGCCTCCTGGGACGGCGTCGAGCTAGAGGTGACGTATTACTCTACCACTACACACACAACACTCACTTTACTATCACAAACCACCCCTTAGGGGTGGAATTTTGGAAATCCCTTTTTTGTAAAGTATATTCCAACACTTAACCAAGAACATGCCGCAAATTTGTCAGGAATTAGTCAGGTTTGCATTTTATACGTATAAACTAGCTGGGCCCCGCGGTTTCCCCGGCGTAGACACATTTTATTGGGTTGCTTTATTTCGCGAAACCCTTTTTTTTTTATAAAAGTAACCTTAGTTTCTCCTTGTTACATCAGTTATCTGCCATATCTAACAGACGGACATATTGTTTTTTAATAGTTTTTTCTATATATATACCACATATACTTTAGTGAAAAGCGGCTAATTCGGAATTACAATCAGACTCATTAAATTTATTTATCTGTATGTATAGGAAGATAATCAATGTTATGTGAATACAGAATGAAGGCGACCGCAGCGGTTTAGCAGAGTACAGCGACGGGTTGCTAGTGTACCGCAGCGACGGTGACGAGATAGCCGACGGCGAGGAAGGGTACTCGTCCAGCGCCGTCAGCGAGGAGGAGGTCAAGTACGACCCCTCCGTGTGGCAGTCCGTCATACGGTACGGGCCCGAGGATCGCGAGCTGCATCCCGCTGCTAGAGGGTAAGGCCTTCAACCTTCTAGGACCAACCAACGGCTCACATTTACAATAAAAGAGTGTTAAAAATGTTAGTCACTTTAATTAAGATCCTTTATTAATTATTTGAAATCGAGTTTCGAAAATCGTAGTAGCGACTAGTATGTTTGTAATTTTTTATAAAGTCTCCCAAAGTAATACTATATAGTGAATGTCTGGTGTCGATCTGATGATGGACTCGAATGACAGTCGAGAAATCTCCTCAACGATTTACAGCAATTACCTGTTCGTTTTATTCATTTGTTGAGATTCTCAAATTAGAAGTTCTTTGCAAAAAGTCATTGAAAATCTTGAAAAAAAATGCTGCTTCTATGAATGCGGCTTGGTATTTAATTATTTCTCTTCTAATGTATAGGTATAGGTGCCGTCACGAGTTGAGCGCTAACGACGAATTCATAGTACTCAATTCATACGTAGGTCTTTGTCTGGACTCGGCGCTAATTATTACGAGCGCAGTTATCCCCACTATTTCGCTGAGCGCTCATGATGCAACCTGTATCTATACATCAAAGGAGAAATAGAGTTTAGGCCGTGCTAATAGTACGAAGAAAGTCGGTTTGCATAGCGTATGTTGTTTGTCATCAGAAGCACAGCTGCGGTGGTGACGGTGCGCACGTCGGAGTGCGAGGAGGGCTCGGGCGGCGAGGAGAGCGCGCCGGCGGGCGGGGGCGCGGCCGGCGCGGGGGCGGGGGGAGGGGGGTGGCACCCGCAGCTCGCGCATCTGCCGCAGTTGCCGCATCCACTGCGTCGTAGGTTGCAGGTACGTCCAGTACTCCTATCACGGGTTCGCCACCGTTTTCGTTATCTATACTCTCAGCGTCTCCGTCGAATATGGGTATGACAAATCGTTCAGCGACACCTAGCGGTGACGTAAAGAACTAAAATATGTTATACAAATATCGTGAAAATTTAAATGGAAATGAAAAATATTTAGTCAGTTTAGGTCCTGGTAGGGCACTTATGAATGTGGAGAATTTACCACCGGTTCGGAAACTAGCCTTTGAGAAGAAACTCAGCCAGGCTTGTTTCAATACAAATCATAAATCATGCGAGTGACGCTAGCGAGTATAGTTTACGAAAACGGTGGCAAATCGTGGTAGGGGTACTCGAAACCGCTACATCGTCGCTTAAGTTCTAACACCGCGGAAGTCAAAATGAACAACTTGTCCAGCCGTTCACGCGTGATGTCGTGACCAAGGGACTTAGAGATTCATTTATATATATATATATATATATATATATATAGATTATAGCATCGTATTATTCCGCGTATTTATGATAATTGCATGTAACAGATGGTGCCAAGTGCCGGTGGCTCTGGCGAGGGTGAGCGCGACAAGTTCAAGTGTCTGTACTTGTTGGTCGAGACCGCCGTCGCCGTGCGCCAGCGGGAGAAGGAGGCCGAGGAGGTACCCGTCTAGTTTACAGGTATTATACACTACACACACCACACGACTCAATATTAACCAGGGACTAAGCTCACACAGATGCTGTCGCGAGTTATGAGCGCTCAGTGAAGTGGGTTTATTCGCAACTCGCGCCAAGCAAGACCTAGATATGGATGTCTATACTATAAATACATTCAAGGCAAGTTATCAAATCTCATGACGGGTATACAAGCGTCTTGCTGCAGTACAATCACACATAGCGCGACGATATGCGTGTGACATGTAAGACAGGTTCTCGCACGCTTCAGTGGAGTACAAACTGGTTTGCACCCGCTCAGGCTAAGTAACTTGCTCTTACCGTGAAGCACATACTATACGTAGTAAACGTACATAAACAATAATGATCACGTCTGTATATCTGGGTAGGCAGTGGTGTACTATAGGAGACCCACACAGGGGCAAGCCTATTGCCATTTGCCACAAAATAATTAATTTGTAGTAAGTTTTTAATTTTGTTAACGATATTAAAAGGAGAGAATAAGATAGCGTTGTAAATTTATACTTTGTAATCCAGACTCAATGGAAAAAAACTTTACCCGACCCAGAGATTGAAGGCTCGTGTGGACCTAGTGTCCTGCTCCTGTAACATTTCACTACTAAGTAGTATTGAAATGAAATTCAGGCTTGATCTGGTTTAACTACTTAATAAATACCTACTTTTTATTTCAGTTTAATTTTATCAATGTTCAATTCAACAGTACATACTTACAAAGTACTTTCAAATCGTCAGAAGGACACAAAATACATTAAACATTATAAATGTTACCACCGGGTTCGGGTTCGGAATCACTTACATAATATCCTTTTTTGAGCAAAACTGCTTTGATGGTCTCTTTAAATTTATTGAAGGGCAAGTTTACAATTTCTGTTGGTAATTTATTATATAAGCGTGTGCACTGTCCTAAAAAAAGTTCAAAAGATAATACTACAAGTAAATTTTACATACATTTTGCTCATTCGATAGCTTGGTCTAAACGTGAATATTGACTCATGTGCATACACTACACTGCAATACACACACTAAACTACACACACACACAAACCGCGATAAAATCTCCTGTATATTTACTATAGTATACCTTCCGCAGGTGATCGATATCAAGGCAGAAGTATAAGGACGGCTATGACGTGTTCTGTGAACTTCCAATAATGTAGATTATAACTATGTTGACATTAAACCGGTTTTCGTGTGAACATTATTCGTTGGAGGTTACATTATTGCGATGCAATTTAGGGGTGTTATTTTTCGTTTATTTAACGCAATTAAGAAATGCAGGATTTAATTTCTTTGTATATTTAAGTTAGAATTATGATACCGGAGGGCCTAGTGCGAGTTTTTCACAGCCGTCACAAGTCACCGCGTCGACGTAAACGCAGATTTGTATAGGATCGAAACAGCGCCGTCTGTCGGCATAAAGATAACACTATTGTGAGCCCATACAAATCTGCGTTTAAACTCGCACTAGGCTTAGTTCGTTTACACAATCGATATCGTGTGTGAAGGCGATTCGTTGTAAAATTTCGTTGAATTCCAATGTGACGGATCAACACATACGGAAAGGAATTCGTCAGCATTGAACCGTCAAAACTTAGGGCACATTGGTCAATGTTTTCAACGCAAAAACGTTCATATGTCGTTAGTTTTAAGGTTTGTTTTAATTCCGCGTAGCTTTTAATGTTTCGGGGTCTTGTTTGGATTATGTCTGAAAAGGTTGATTGTTTTTCTACTTAGAATGTAATTTAAGTTCAAATGGCGTTTACTATGAAGTCATACATTTAAGTGTTCCTTAAATGACAAGTTTTAGAAGATGGTTGATTTTTATACAATGCCGTACTTAGTTATATAAATAAATGGCGGTAAATTTAACACAATTGTTTTACGAATATCTAACATGAAAGATATATAAGATATTTAGACTTTTAATGCTTAATTTTTTTGCACAGGGCAACATATCAATTTAAAAAAATCTATATTGTGGGTAGGTACTTTAGCATAGAATTCATTTTACGATAAAAATTGTCTTATGTTCCACATATCATCTAATAAACATCGAACCGTTAATAAGCCGCTACAATTACACTAAAATAAGTATGAATAAAAAAAGTTTTTTTTAATAGAAAAAATAAATCACGAACTTTTTTTTTCTATTGATATGTAGCACTTATCCAAAAATGTCCTGTGCCAAAAATGTATGCCTAAATAGTCTACATCCTGAATGAAACAGTTAATTTTTACTAAAAAGACTGTAACGTCCCTTGCTTATAACTTTAAATTAGTTTACATTATTATCTAATCAAATATCAACTATGTATCTACCTCTAAAACTTCATTAGTTATTGGAAAATATACCTTATTACATAGACTAATTAAGTCCTTGGGTTAAAAGTAGCTCCATCTCTTTCTGTGATACGGATGAAAAAGGGATGGATATAGTTTTAGTCCGAGTTTAGTCTTTTGTAGCGTAGTGCCGGATTAAGCCAGCGCGGGGACTGTAGTAAATTCGGCCAATGGGCCCCTGGTATAGGTTCTTAAGTTTTTTTGGTATTAAACTCAGATTAGATAATAAAACCTAACATGCATGTGCGGGACAACCCGAAGCGGCTATGTAGATTTTGACACTAACGTTTCTTGAGGTAGTCTCTGCCTACCCCCATGGGATACAGGCGTGAGCATACGTATGTATGCTTCTTGAGGTAGGTTATACAACCTATACCTACGATTTAATGTGACAAAATCGAGTTTTAGATTTTCAGGTGGGAGTGATGCATAGCCTAAGCGTCTGCGTAAAATTTCTTACATGGCTTATGGGAGATGCAAGATATTTGACGCGTTGGTGCGCGGGGCCCCTATTCGCGGAGCATTAAAATGAAAAATATTTAAAGTTTAGGCCCTGGTAAGGCATTTATGAATGTCGATAATTTACCACCGGTTTGGAAACAAGCCTTCTGAGAAGAACCGGCAAGAAATTCAGCCAGGCATCATGTACATTTCATTGATACAATATAAATCATCATACAAAAATCTAAGGAGCCGTGGTGGCCTTGAGGGTTGAGCAGTCGCCTGATACGCAAGCGACGAAGTTCGAGTCCCAGCGGGGTCTGTACCAATGAGTTTTTCTAAAAAACTTATGTACAGTGATTTCACACCACGTGTTTTACGGTGAAGGAAAACATCGTGAGGAAACCTGCATATTTCTGAGAAGTAATTCAATGAGGTATGTAATGTGTCTGAGACGGCGATGGACTCACCATCTGTCACGTTGGCACTTAATCATCTTCGGTGAAAAGTGGGTGTTCTGATTACAACACCTCTGCCTACCCCTTCGGGGAATACAGGCGTGAGCATATGTATGTATGTACAAAAATCTAATTCAATAACCAGGTATAAATATTCATTTGCTTCTCTTCCCACGTGGCTAATGCGGCACTAAGTGGGGTAATGTCCATCTGACAAAATTAATTTAACATAATTCTCACCAATAACATTAAATCACTTTGTCTCTAGCATTAATAATATCACTATTAAACTTCGATATTGAAGGTAATATGTATACTGGAATTTCGCATTCTCATATCGTTCATAATATGGTATAACAAATAGTGTTGGCCAAATAGATATATCGATACTTTTATAATATCGTAACAGTACTCCTATGTACATTTTAATTAAATAAATTATTACAGCATTATACATAATATTAATTATTAATATTGTATTTATTAGTATGTATATTAAATATTTAATTATATTATAACCGAAAAGCAATAATATCGTACATATATCCTCTTTCTACGAGGGAATCTTTATACATTATTCATCCAGACACATACACACGTCCCATACAATGGAACGTGTAATGTGTATTTAAATATAGTTATTTGTATCTTATATTATAATGTTCGTTTTAGTTTCATTAGTGTATCCATACTACTATGGAACTGTAACTAATATTGACAAGCATCATGAAATCTATTAGACCGATCCAGTGTTACCAACTTAAAAAAGCCAATTTAAAAAAAGTGAAGCAAAAATACTTACGTAGTATTTTTTTAAATTGCTTATGACAAGTTCGTAGAGCTGCTATTTTTAGTTTATGTTTCATCAGATTGGTCGCAAAAAACCTAAAAAAGTAAATAAAAGTCGCATTTAATATTTACTTTCTTAGTTATGAATCGGAACGTTAACCTTTTTTGCGCGAAGACATAGGTACGTACGTACTGGTAATTATGCCAATTTAGCCTAATGAGAGCTATTTTGCAAATTTGTCAAAAAAACTCGTTGATTCTGGACTGAAGATCGAATGAAGAAGCAGCTTTGCAGGAAAGGCCTACGTAAAAAAATATAGAGTTATATCTTTATACGATAAGATATAGGGTTGGCAACGCTGGATCGATCCCGATTATGTATGGGTGCCGTCACGTCGCGAACTATGAGCGCAAAGCTAGAAAAGTGGGGATAACTGCACATGTATTTGTTCGCGCTCGCTACATACAAAACTAAAAAAATACTACTGCGTTTTCATGGCCAGCGGTCAAAACTCGTGACGCCAACATGAACCAGATTTATCCTATACAAAAATTACTTACGTAAAGTTGGACATAAAAGCTTTACCAGATTTTATAACTCAATAGTAAAGTAAAAACATATGTTCCGGCTCAGATTTGAACCTGTGTGCAATGGGTAGAGCTTCCAACGCATGTGGCATGCCTTGGCAATCGTGCTCTAGTTGAAAACTTTCATAATTATTCAAATGCGCCGAAAACTCTCATAGCGCGATTTGGGTTGTGGGTTAGCTTCTAGTTTGTTTTGAGCTGTCAAGTAGCGACACTGTCTGCTTACGTTTTCAGTAAATAAAAACGTAAAAGCGTAGTCGTAAGGTTTATTTTTCAATAAAAATCAGCAAGTTACGTTGCGACACGAATCGTTGAAAAAACAGACGAGAAGCTAATTCTTCACAAATCAGCAATAGTTAGCGAGCAGCGCCATCTATGTAGCGTGCGGAGAACTATTATACTAGCGACTATTTTTTTCCTGGAATGTACAATTGAACATGAAATTTGTCATCTTATAATATGCAAATGATATTCGACCTCAAGGTAACTTTCTTAGCCGACTTTACAATGTATGTAACACGAAATGTTTTTATTTCAATATTTGTTTGGAAATGCATCTTACTATTTGGGTTATATTTAGCAGGAAAGGTGCAGTATAAACATACATATATATGTAGTATGTACATAGTTGGGTATGTATTAGGTAATTAGTGAGTAGAATGTGTTTTATTAGTTTATTATTGATAAAGCTTCATTACCTTATGTCAAAGCTTTAAGTTATAATTTCAATTTTTGACAAGCGATATTGAACCCTGCATCGAACTACACAATGGTCGTCGACGAATTTTCCTCTGTAAGTAGTTTGATATAAGGTGTAATTTCGCTTGATTTTGATTCAGCACAAAATTAAAAGTTACAGAAGGCCAGCCCCTTTAGTGGTGAAATGTTACGGTTGCCCGACATGATGAGACATAGAAGATGCTCGACCAATTTTGGGAACCGCCCTTCTGTCCTGCCTTTCAATTTTGTGATGTCATCATATACCTATAAAATAAAGTGAAGGAAAGTTTCCATAGTATATTTTTTAATCATAACCCTTGTCTGAAACGCCGTTACAGATCTGTGCAAGTCAAAATACAATCGTCAATAATTCTTACCATGACCTCTTATTGCCATGATATTTTTACTCTTATTATGAGACAGACGTATTTGACGTGTATACATCTGTCACTGTCACACAGCTGAACTACCATTGCAATAAGAGCTCATGGTCAGGCCCCTGTTCCTTATAAAAATAATATTAATACTAACTTTGCTGTATTTCTTAGTTTTTGGGGCAGCATTTATTTTTACATATTATTGTAACGAGTGTACGGTATGGTTACATTGTATTGTATATGAGAATAATAAAAAATATATAATAATGTGCGAGTTATTTTACAATATCAATTAACCTATAGTGTGTAACAAACAAGTATTTGATTAGTATAATACATAATCGATATTAAACCGGTATCGATGGTTTTGGAAAACAATTTTTCCATCGATATAAAATCTATGTTTTAATATACTAATCAGCCGATTATGTCTTATACTGATGTTCATTGAGTTAATTTGTAATATTGAGACAATAAACAAACTAGTAGTACCATATCTGCCTACTAACGTAGCATATACAGGAGATAATATGTGCAAGCTAAAATACACTTTACTGTATTTGTCAGAGGGCATACATTGGGTGTTTACTGCGACAATTAAGCTTAAAGTTTATATGCATATATGTCCCTCACCGAGCAATATAAAGGCATATCTCCAGTATATAATGAACTGTAAATGTGTCATTATGTTCTGAGCTTTATTTTTGCTAGGAGCGCGAGATATATATATATATGTATAAGTTGTAGACTTTAGTCACAAGAGTTTCGGCTGGTGGTATCAATTTAAATACAAAATAAATAAATTCCTTAACTATTATTTATTTTTCGCCGTTACAAGTATTTTATATTTATTTTTGTGGTAAAGTGTAGTTGTTAGAGGTCAGGAAAGGTTCGATGCTTATTTAAGATGATATATGGAACATAAGACAATACTTATTTATGTTGTAAAATGTATAAAAATCAGGTGATCAGCCACATCGGGTTAAAGTCCGACTCCAAGAATACATGGGATAAGGATAGGGAGATGAAGTTGTAACATGATTTGCTGTAAACGATTCCAATTTTGATAAAATAAACTACGATAAATTTAAAAATAATTAAGGCATTTTATATTTTACTTTTTAAACTAGCGGACGTCACGCGGTTTCACCCGCGTAGTTCCCGTCCCCGTGGGAGTACGGGGATAAAATATAACCTATATTAATCAGTGATAATGTAGCATTCATTAGTAAAATATTTTTTTAAATTCGTTTGACTTTTTGAGCCAATTCTTTAAAAACTTACATACAATCTTTTCCTCTTTATATCACCAGCCAATGCTTGTGCCGAAAATGAGACCTATATATACTATGTAATGTTGTGGTACTGCTTGAATTTGTGTATTGTGTTATTGTATATAATTTCATTTTGTGTTTACAATAGAGTCAGTTTTAATTTAGCTCTTAAGTGTTTAGCAATAACGTTTAATTTCCTTGTTCGTCCTAAGTGAGGTGTCCGTTTGTCTACTATACCTGACTACAATAACTTAGCATTACTTAAGTAGTTGCCGTTCGTGTAAATATCGTTTAAGAACGTAACTGTTAGACTGTAATCACAATTGATTTCGCTAATTTATTGGTCTTTTCTTTACCTACCCACATTCCTGGCTCAATTATGCGTACCAACCACACTATAATCTAAACGGATAAATAAAATAGAAGATCCCATCCAAAAAAATTATATCTTCACGCCTGAAGATATAATTTTTTTATTTTATATAGTATCATTCAGCGTCAATAATGGTAAGTTTGGTGAGAGTACGTCGCTTGTCGGTGGGCAGTGGCTCGGGAGAGGGCCTCTTCCGGCCCGAGTGTTCGATCTCTATCTCCTGGGTCGGGATGTCCATCAACAGGCGGTCAGTACTGTCACCGTGGTCATCTGGCTTCGTATCTGTTGACAACTTTCTATATATAATAAATTATTGCGCGAGACTCGCTCTATAGGTATCAGAATAGCGTCGACCTTAGCGCAGTGAGCTAACAGAACCTGATTGACCGAGCTGTGTTTTTTTCAATGAAGTTTTCTCATATATACATACATACATATGCTCACGCCTGTATTCCCCGAAGGGGTAGGCAGAGGTGTTATCACAACACCCACTTCACCGAATTTGATTAAGTGCCAACGTGACAGATGGTGAGTCTATCGCCGTCTCAGGCACTATACATACGTCTTTGAATTACTTTTCAGAAATATGCAGGTTTCCTCACGATGTTTTCCTTCACCGTAAAGCACGTGGTGTGAAATCACTGTACATAAGTTTTTTTAGAAAATCTCATTGGTACAGGCCCCGCTGGGATTCGAACTTGCGTCGCTTGTGTAGCAGGCGACTGCTCTAACCCCGAGGCCACCACGGCTATGCATGATGAAAAAAAAAATACTCGATCCGAGGTACTCTAGTATCATAACTTGACAGATGTCGGCGAAATTTACTGTCGTATTGTAATGATAATGTATGAGTTTTACAGTGCCTGAAATCATTGTCAAAACGATATTTTCCATAAATGAAACCTAGCTAGATCTATTTTTTCCCCTGAACACAAAATTTCATGAAAATCGTTTGAGCCGATTCCGAGTCTGAGGAACGAGAATCGGAATATATAACCACACAATAATTATTCGTTTAAACCTTAGCTTTTTACTTTTATTTTTCCTTTCTTTGTCCTTTACTAAACTACCAAAAATGTGCGCCTGAAAATTCTAGACCTTATAAACCAGATAAATAAAATTTAAGTGTGTATTTAATTCTAAATTAACAGCTTATACTAATTATATATACTTACATATACAAAAAAAACTCACTGTCTATTTGTTCTAGCTAACCTCAGAAACGGCTGAACCGATTTTAACTCAATGGTAACAGCTGATGTTACAATGAATAAGTTAAGGTGCAACCACATGCAGCCGCCCGACGCTCGTTTCCAGCGACAAATGTGGTCACCCCTTTTAAATTTCCCGCGACTCAAAAAGGAACTACGTCATGCAGCCGCTCCAATCACGTATCGCTACATATCACGTGACCACATTGGTCGCTGGAAACGAGCGTCGAGCGGCTTACATCCGGTTGCATATTTAGGTTATTTTACCTTCTGAACGATCTAACACAAGTACGCTAATGGGTATTCCAAACAAAGCAATATGAATAGGTAGGTATTTACTTAAAAAATGTTTCAAGAACTGTCACCATAAGAAAGCATAAGAGACACGTTGAGAGTAAAGCTGGGTTAATAAAAACTAAAGAAATAGAAATTATTATCACATTTAATTACTTAGAAAACAAGACACAAAGTGAAAGAAAAAAGATAGCACAAAAATCAAATATACTTACCAAAATCATAATGAAAATCCTTAACCTACGTGGTGACCACTTTTATTCAATAATATGTCGTAATTACATATAAATGTTTTGTATGTGTGTATTATAGAAAAAAAATTGAAACCACCTCAATTAAAAAAAATTAAGAGAATGAATAACCCATAGACTAAATATTTTAAATGCTCGGAAGTTGGCAAATATCGATGAACGTTACTATAGACATATTGTAAATGCTTGGAAATAATTATAGGACGGTAATTTCAGCTTAAGATACAATTTAGTCACACTCCCAAGTTGTGTATAGTCCATTTATCACCAATCCTAACTACTTCATTAGTATTGCTTAATATTTCATTTTAATAGCAGGACTTAATTCCATTAAACATTACTAATCCATCGATAAATAAACTACGGGTCGGGTCCTTATTGTGCTCTGTGTAAACATACCTAAATTATCACTTACGACCTATAAAATGCATTAAAAGTTAGTTCAAAATGAGAAATTCGCCACTGACTTTAGTTGTGTTTAGTAATGGCCAAATGTAGATTGTCTATGTTTGTTCAAATGTTTGAAATATCTAACCGAGTTGGTGCTTGCCGAGTTGTTTCAATCGGAACTCCTCCTGGGCTTGCCTCTGCCGCCGCTTGCGTTCCGCCCGCGCGTCCTCCTCACTCATCGACTCTAGCGGCCTCTCCTGTGGGATTGGTAATACCTCCTTACTCATGATATCCTTGTTAACAACTACATAATGTTTTATATTCTTAAAAACCGTCTGAAAAACACGAACACGAGGCGGGACTCGAACGCACGACCGCCGCAAACGGCGCAGTTGACCTACCAATTGAGCTACTCCTGATCCTACAGCATGCGTTTTGGGTTTTAGGGACAGCCTTTTTCAGACCATCTTTAAGAATTTAGAATGTTAATCTGTCTTGCATAAAATCTAATATTTACTCAATTGCAAATGTTCAATGCAACCTTTTTACTTGCAGTTATGCCATGTTCATACTCATTCTCACATAAATTACGACAAAATTACATGCATTTACTTATTGTGATGGCCATAACGAGTTTTGTAATGAAAGGTATACTTGCTAGCGTCAACGACAGTGTTTAAATGATATATTTTAGTTCTTCACCGCTAGGAGGCGCTATACAATTTCTCATACAAATATTGTGCGGTGACTCTAGCGAGAATAGCTCAGAAACATTGTGACAAACTCATAATTGGGGTATAGTATTGGATGAAAGGTCGCAGATAATCTATTATTTGTCACTGAGCTTTATATTTAAAGTTATTCGGGACTTATCACGATTACATTTTGAAAATAACGTACCTAGACGTTTCGATTGTTACACCAATTAAAAGAGTCACACCAATCGTGGTCGCGAGAAGTCAACTAGGTACTCGTGATACGTCCCGAATGACTTTAAATATGAATTTAAAGCGCGAAAGTTTAAGAAATATTATTGAGCTTGTTGTTGGTAATGAAACAAACAGAATAAAAGGCAAACGAAAACTGAATAATCAAACATGTTGCAATTCCAAATAGTTTATTACATCAAAACCGCGGTACGTCTTTCATACAATCTTATACAACCTACCTGTACCCATGTACCCAATTCCATGCATTATCATTCAATAAGTACAATAACTCGGGTTATTTTAGGACGAGCTCTGATAACTCAAAGTTTATATTGTAAATGCGGAAAATTTTATGATTTTTGAAGTATAGGGTTCACTGACCTCCACTATACAATTAAGTTCCTACTACGTTTTATGCCACCTTGAAGCGCCACTAGAATATCTCAATAGATAATGTTGTCTCAGTATACATTTAAGGTTACTAAGCAGTATGCAATCTAAACCCTAAATACAAGATCATTTACTCGATGAAAGGCGTGATTGACAATTCTCTTCTAGATCTTAAAATTTACTCCTTTATTTTTTGTCAAAGTAACGATTTCACGATTTGAAGTTTAAAAAATATCTATTAAATACATAAATAGCGTTATCACGGCCACGACATGACATCCCTTACTGACATTATGTCAGGACATTATTATCTCGTAGACACGCGGGTCTGTGTCTTATTTCGGATGATTTATTCCTAGATTACATAGTGCTTGTCAGCTTATATTACTCTGTGATATAGCTAAAAATGTTGGTGTTGGATCACTCTATCCATAAGTTAAGTGAACGCTCACCATAGACAACAGTGCCAAAATGGCGTGAATCAAATAGGTACAGTAATTCGACGGCTAATGGCCAGGTCAGTGAACTACCGTTGTAACTCAACTTATAAATATTATTTTAAATACATTACACCGATATACTCGAAAATAATCGGTTTACTAGCTGTCAGAGCTCGTCAGTAACCAAAGTATAGTGCCCTCATATCAGAATACAAGACATATATGAAGTTACACATAATATAAGCACGTGCCATAGTCATACGACAATTTTTTGTATGTAAGGTATAAAATGCGTTATCTATGGACTTTCAGTCTAGAAAAAAATGTACCTACATGTACATACATTATTGACACATCTTTGTAACGAAGAATGTGCTTAAATTTCTTATAAATATTGGTTAAATACAATGTAACATTTTATTGACAAATGTTTTAGAATCCAAGATGGCGGACCTGGATTTTTGTTTTTTAAATTTATTTTTTTAGCGCGTCATAATGGCTTATAGATTAAACATACATAAATATATGGTTAATATGTTGAGTGTAAAAAATCTAAAATCACTACTATTCAGTAGTCAATAGAAACTACAGTGCAATTGGCAATATATGTCGGTACTTTAAAGTTAAAACCTTACTTAAGTGTCATTTCATTCCGTTTTTTCATTTCCTAACTCGACTTCTCCTCATATTACTTAGCCAAACATACAAAACACTGCCCTTTAGCACTACTCGCAGTCACTCTTACGAACTACCATTGGCTGTGTGCACTACAGCTACCAACAATTCAGGACCTAGCGCTATCTGAGCATATAAGCTCAATGAGTCTAAAAAAACTTACCTACCATCCCATAATTATGGTATACCCGAATGTATAAACGCACATACCAAAATTATTCATGAAATAAAATGTATTAAAAATAGTATCATTTTTGAAAATCCAAACCTACTGAGCTAATTTCCTGTAAACATGTACCTATAAAAACTAGCCTTCGAGCTAATCACAAAACTCTAAGGTTTGGGTTCCGGGTGGGGGGTTGGCAGAGTGGTGGGCACTTTTCTCGGAAACTGTTTCTCGACTTGCTCTGCAACCCATTTCTTCACCTTCTGCTCGGTCCAGAAGCCATCATAGAAGATGGTGGGTTTGATCCAACATCCCTGCGAAGGGGGCTGCGGGCCGTAGTGCAGCGGCTCCCCCTCAGGCCCCCCTCGCTTACACTCAAGTGAGCCCCCGCGACCGTTGACTACCAAGCTGCGAGGGGGGATGTTGAAGTTAACATTCACGTTGCCGCCATGAGACCGCTCATACGGCTCGTACGTGAAGTGCCATGGGCTGTACTCGTAGTAATTCGGATATACGTGTGAGGGCGGTGGAGGCAGGCGCGGTGGGCCATACATTGGAGGTACCATTGGTTGGAGCACGAAACTTACGTTGGAGTTAGGTCGGACTGAAGGTGGTCGCGGCACGCCTGCAGGCATGGGGGCCGTCCTCGCCACCGGAGCGGGAGCTCTGGGAACAATCCCTTCGGCCTCTTTTCGCAGCCCTTTAGCCGGCGATGTTTTTGGCTCCAGTTTATTGGCAGTGTTCTGGTTGTTCTCTGATAAGGGTTCAGGTTGCGGTGCAGGTCCAGTATATTCGCGTTGCGTCTCCAGCGCTTCTAACTCTGTGGCAACGCTGCCGCCGAAACTGAGCAGTGTCTCACGGAGCGCATTTGTCACTGCACACTGAGGAGGTTAAATACATTTGTAGTAAGTATAATAATGAATTTAAAGATTTTGTTATAAAATATGTAAATCCTGCGATAATATTTTTTTGCATAATATTCACAAAAATTGCTTAAAGAAAAATAGATCTCACCTTCCTAGACTTGTGAATAGCAAGCCCCTTACTAGGAGCAACTGAAGTGGCATAGCCAATATTCTCCCGGTGTATATCAAAGCTCTTCACAGTGATGGAGACAAATGCCACCACTCCAGCACAGTATTTGCCATTTGTGAAGTCCACAAAATCTGTAAGAGATGAAATAAATAATAAATCATTACATTACATTATTTATACACATAACATAAATGATAAAGACATATGGAAGAAAAACTCTGCACACGTGGCTCCTGTCAATGATGTGGTATGCCAACATACCTATGTAAATAATTTGGTATTGTTTTAACTTTTAAATTATAATTTTTACACATACATGCTGATACAATTCTCACTATTGTGAATAATTTGATACAAATTCTATTGTATTAAATAATTATTTACTATGTAATGAAATGTATATGATGCCAGCTGAGTTGCTTTCCGGTTCTTCTCAGAAGGCTAGTTTCCGAACCGGTGGTCAATTCTTCGACATTCATAAGTGCCTTACCAGGGACTATACTGAATAAATCATTTTCATTTTCATTGTTCTCAAACCAACGATGACAAAACTCCGGCAGAAGCAGAAGTTCTAGTGGGTTATACATCTCTTGTGTGGCTCCTTATTAATGTATACAGTGAGAAAAGATTTGAATATCTGTTTGTAATAAATAAATAAATAAGTAATAACCTAACTCAAAATCTGCCAGAGTAAGTTAAAATAATCTTTCTCTTATAGAATCCTATACAATCACTGATTAACATAGGCCTAGCAGTTTTGAGGAACACAGTACTAACCAAGTTCTTGCTTGGTAACAGACCAGCTCCAGTTATTGAATCCCCACTGGGAGTGGCCAAAGTTGATCAGCTGCTGTCTTCTCTGACGCTGCTCAGTGTCATCCTCGCAATATGCAGGCTCAGGGAGTGATGAGCAGTCCGGCTGGAAAAATATTTTTTTGTAAGCCTTGGGTTTTAACGCATCCACTGTTAACAACTTGTCTATGCGTCCATTTGTTAGAGAATTTATGAAAGAGATACAATGTTAGCAGTGAATGTCACCTAATATGCAACTGTGACGCACTGGCCAGATGGTGAATGGACCTACTGGGTAAGGCGTATCCGAAACTAGAGGACTACAAACTCTTCCCCATGGGCAAGATCTGCCGGCTTGTTCAGGGAGTATTTGAGGAGTTAGGTACATAGAGCAAAAGGACAAGGGCGACACAAAAGATCCCAAGGGTCGACATGCTTCCGAGCAACCGGACCCAATAATGCCACAGAAAAGATAAGATTGCAGTGAATCTACAGTACATCTCTCTATACTTTGGGGAATACAGACGTATGTTTGTATGTAGGATGTTTCAGAATGAATGAAAGCATGTTAAGCCATTGCTATTACGCCTGATCTCTCTCTGGTTGTATTGGACTGCTCCATCAGACCATGAGAGTGAGGGTATAATGAGTGTACTGTGTTTGCGCATACACTTGTGCACTATAATATCTCCTGCACAGATGGCTGATGTGTTAATTCTGCAGATTGTTATTTATTATTATATTTTTGTTTCGTTTTTCTCAGCCGTGGTAATTACTGATACTCACGGGTCAAGACCAAGTGAATATCATTGGGCTGGATTGTGTCTGGTATTAGTTGAGTCTTCTATTTCAGTTAAATCTATGAGCTTTCTGACAATCCTGCATGTATTTAAGATAGGGGCCCTTTGCATGTTTATGTATGATGATGGTGGGTGGTCCAGTGGCTTTAGTGAATGATGTTGATGATTATTATTATTATAGTTGATTTTACTTCTCCACTAGGGGAAATCTAACCATGATATCTTTCTCAAAAGTTATTACATGCTCCAAACTTAAACTAACCCTATGCAAAACTTCCATCAATAGGTGTGTTTAATAGGTAAAAAAGCTTTGATGCAGGAAGTGTTAAATTAGAAATTAGACCGGCCTAATCGACTGTGGGATATACCGGTGAAGTATTGTAGTTATATAATTAATTTTACCATTTTAATGTTGCAGGTCGAGACTGGAAAGCCAGGTTTCCTTTGCATTATTTTTCAAAGTACGTTAGGTACCGCGCTTCACAAATAAAATGCCATTAAATCCTCGGTTCAACTGTCTCTGCAGGGATTTGCAGTATAGAAAACTTCATGAAGGGTTTCTCGGTTTCAGAAAGCAGGCAAAGCAAGCAGCATTGACGATTTCTACGTTATTTATTTACTATTGACAATTTTGTTGACATATTGATTGGTTTGGTTGTTGTTTGACTTATTTTTTAATGCACAAATACCACAGAGCACAGAATGAACTACAGTTTATATAAAAATAAGATTAAATGAACCGTCGGTCGGCGTCGTGATAAATAATCCTGTTGAACTTTTAAACTTCTTGTTTTAAGCACAGGAAAAAACACACCGATAGATTTCAAATGTAAAAGGTTTTAAGTGAAATTTTTCATTCTTCTTCTCCCGTGGCTACAAAGCAAAAAATCAACTGAATTTTTATAATTGTATTAATGGGAAAAGAAATTTGCCATTGTTTAGCATAGACACACATATTTTTTAATAAATTTACAGCAAAGACACAGAGTATTTATTTTCTGTAGATTGTTTGTTTACCACTTCATAACCTAAAATTCAAAATAGTATTTTTATATTTGTAAAATTGTATTTATTTTCAATTTATTACAGTGTGTATATTAAATTAAGTAACATAATAATAATATGTCGGACTTATTGGAGATAGATGGAAGCGTTTTGGAAGGGGTAAATAAAATACATAGTTTTTTTTTATTAAAATTACCGACTTTTTAAATTTCATACGTAGAGTTTTAAAACTTAACTATTTGTTCATGCAGATCTGTTTCATAAAAATTTATGATATAATTATTAATTTCATTCTTGTGTTACAATAAAGTAAAATAATTACAGGGTGGACAGATTCTAAGAATATCCATATCTTTAAGTGCCATACTGGGTGTACCACTGAGGGTGATCAACATTAGGGCAGGTCGCAGCAAGCCAGGTCTAGCGGCACAACATTTAAAAGGTAATTTATTAGATAGATTTTTTCAGGAACTAGCTGTTTTACGTCGCGACTCCCATTTTTTTAAAATAAATGTAGCCTATGATACTCTCTGTACCATGAGCTATCTGCCAGTGAAAGCTCATTCAAATCGGTCAAGCCATTTCGTAGATAAGTCGGAATGTAATCACTGCACATAAGTTTTTAAATGAAAATGAAAAATATTTATTCAGTTTGGGCCCTGGTAAGGCACTTATGAACGTCGAAAATTTACCACCGGCATTTTGTACATTTCATCAAAACAACATAAATCATATGAAATCACCATACAAAAATCACATTCAATATCAGGTATAAATATTCTATCTTTTAGACAAATTCATTGGTACAGACAGGCCCCGCAAAATTCTAGACTCATTCCCCTTTATTACAAAATATAGACTAAGATAGTCCTTGGCTTAAAAGTAACACCATCTAATACAGATTTGTTAGTCTAGAGTTTCATCTAAAGTTTAGTCTAAACTTTATTTAAACCATGTTTATTTGAGGATTTTAGTTTTGTTGTAAACTAATAGAAAAACAATTCTCCTAAGTGAAATTTTAATTCACCAGGAATCCAATTGGTAGCGGACATGTGCCAAGCCAAGCTAAGAGGTGCGAGCATTGGGTCCACTGAGGTGGAGTTCAGGCCAGGCAAGATCAGGGGAGGCCACTATCTAGCTGATACACACACTGCAGGGTAAGGAGTTCATTAAATATGTATATAATCTCATCATAATCTCCCAGGCCTTATCCCATACATAGTTGAGGTTGGCAGTTTGTTGAACCCGATGTGGCTGATCACCTGAAATGAGATTAGCTAGAACAAACAGATAGACAGAGAAAAAAAAAATTGGTTTTTCAACGTCAGTATCATGTAAGCTTTTATGTCGATTACAAACAGACACTTAAATGTAAATCTGTATAGATTGTGACACAAATGCTTAGTATATAATTCAAAATCGCAGATCAATAAGCCTGTTACTCCAAGTGGCGTTGCCGTGCGCGCTACTGGCAGACGGCCCGGTCACGCTGGACTTGAAGGGAGGCACCAACGCGGACATGGCGCCGCAGATCGACTACATCACAGAGGTTTTCCGGTACTCGCTCAAGAAGTTCGGCGCTGATTTCAACTTTGACGTACACAGGAGAGGGTGAGAATTCATGAAGATTTTATTAGTATTAGACAGCTTTTATGCTTGGTCGCAAAAAACTGCAAGCAACCTACCAACGTCTTTATAGTAGTCATTTCCCGGATAAATATATAGACATGGAAACTATACATACATATGCTCACGCCTGGATTCGCCGAGAGGTGTTGTTATCACAACACCCACTTTTCTCCAAAGATGATTAAGTGCCAACGAGTCTATCGCCGTCTCAGGCACTATACATACGTCTGAATGGAAAAACATGAAAACTATATTATGTATATATATATATATATATACGCCGATCAACAAGCATATCTTTATGCAATGAAATGTCTATACATTAAGACAGACAACCAAATATTTGTAATCTAATTAAGTACTACCTGTACCCTGCCACGTTTCGCTGTGGCACATAGTGATTGAAAATACATTTTGGAGCGTCCACAAACCAACATAACATTTTTAGATGATTATGAATGTATGTATGTATGTAGGTACTTCCCAAAAGGCGGTGGTCACGTGACCGTGCAGGTGACGCCGGTGCGCAGTCTCCAAGCCGTGACCCTGACCGAGCGAGGGACCATACTGAAGATATTTGGATGGAGCTTTGTCGCCGGCAGTTTGCCTGTCAAGGTATCTAAAAGAAGCGTTCTATCCTTCTAGCATTAGCTTCGGGAAGTCTCGCTATGTGCTATAGACTACAGACGCGAATCAAATAGGCACAATAATTTGCCTGCTCCCAGTCCCGCCTACTTGTTAACTAGAATGGAAATTTTACTATAATATCGCACCCTCAGAACAATAGGGGCTCAATTCAAAAATATGTAAATTTCTTTTCATAAGTCATATATAAAATTCGCAAGTTTGAATTTATAATTTATGCAGTAATTATATTACCAGTTATTACCACGATATTAAAAATATAAAATACATTGTATTCGATTTTATATTTTTAATATCGTTTAGTTTTTGTGTAAAAGTGTTAAAAAGCCTTTTTTGTTTTCAAACAATATGTGTAGAAGTACGTTTTCTAAAAACTTATGTGCAGTGATTTCACACCACATGCTTTACGGTGAAGGAAAACATCATGAGGAAACCTGCATACATCTGAGAAAATATTCAAAGACGTATAGTGCCTGAGACGGCGATGGACTCACTCTTTGTCACGTTGACACTTAATCATATTCGGAGAAAAGTGAGTGTTGTTTTTACAACACCTCTGCCTACCCCTTCGGGGAATACAGGCGTGAGCATATGTATGTATATATGTATGTTAGTAAAGAGAAGTCAGTTTGTAAGTCTTAAAAACATTCTTAATCCAAAGTGAGGCGAGGGCTGGTCGCTAGCAGTTTATAATAGTGATTTGAGTTTCGCTACTTTGTCCGGTATAACTGAAATGACAATGTTAAAGCATAACGTAGACTTGAATTTGCAGCTCGCCCACCAGATGGTAGAGGGTGCGAAACGGGAGTTGACCGACGAACACACGAACATAGACATCGACTGCTATAAGGAAGAACGCGACTATGCACCCGACAACTGCAATGGGATCATGTATGTATAATATTCCACATTATCCATCACTTGTCTATGATCGAGAAAATTCCAAAGTCAAAGTCAAAAATATATTTTTTCAATCAAATCAAATAAAAATACTTTTGAGTTGTTAGTTACAATGTCCATCCTAGGGCCTTTATCG
This sequence comes from Watsonalla binaria, assembly GCA_929442735.1. NCBI lineage: Eukaryota > Metazoa > Arthropoda > Insecta > Lepidoptera > Drepanidae > Watsonalla > Watsonalla binaria. Next base: position 9,680,262 of record OV838934.1, on the reverse strand, counting down.
CACTTCCATCGACGTCTATACTAATATTATAAAGAGGAAAGATTTGTATGTAAGTATGTTTGTAACGAATTGGCTCAAAAAAGTACTGACCAATTTTAAAAATTCTTTCACCATTTGAATGTTACACTATCACTGATTAATATAGGCTGTATTTTATCCCCATATTCCCACGGGAACAGGAACTATGCGGGTCAAAGTATAGTAGTGTATATAATGTTGTTTCAGCGTGGTAAGTGAGTCGTCGAACGGGTGTGTATTGGGCAGCGATGGCCTCGGGAGGCGCGGAGTGGACCCCGTGGACGTGGGCCGCAAGGCTGGCCGGCACATGAGGGAGGTACTCAGGACTGGCGCGTGTGTCGACACTCATACACAGGTGGGAAACTTCGCTAACGAACGAAATCAAACATAGTTCCAGTATCCATACATATGCTCACGCCTGTATTATTAGCATTTCACTAAAATGCTAAGGATATTTCCATAAATATTTTTAAATGTATATGTACCACCAGCCAATGCTCTGTGACAAAAAATTCGCTTAAAGATTTTTTTTTTTTAAACAGATAAATAAAATTGAAGTGTCTGTTTGCAATTCCAAAATAACCGTTTTTCACTGAATGCATATTAGAGTATATATGGTAACGACATAAAAAAAAACAATTCTTCAAATATTTCTCTGTCTGTTTGTTTGTTTCGGGTAATCTCCGAAACGGCTGGACCGACTTTAACTGGCAGATGGAGCATGAAATTAATTATACGCAGGTAAAACCGCGGGGCACAGCTAGCCTTTGTTTTTATATATTCTTAATGTAATATGTAATGACATGAATGAGGAGCTCGTGGCACAGTTGCTATTGCGCATATCATTCGATCAGCGAAGTTAAGCAACCCTACCCCTAGCCAGTAATTGGGTGGGTGACCGCCTAAGTTCCCCCCGTGCCTCGGAGAGAATGTTAAGCTGTCGGTCCCGATGCCAATTTATCATCTTTGGCAGTTACAGGTCAGTTGGAGGCCTAAAAAAGTCTGACAACTGGTTTAACCCAGATCGCAGATTTTCCTCGTTAAAGCGGTTGCGAATGTCAGATGGCAGTCACTTCGTTTGAAAATCAGGTGATCGGCCGCATCGGGTTGAATCAAGTGCTGACCCAACAGTGTATGGGATGAGGCCAGGGAGATGATGATGTAATATGTAATGTCAGGACCAAGTGATAATCTACATGGCGCTGGCGGAAGGCAAGTCTGCCGTGCGAGCGGGACAGATCACACTACATACCAAGACTGCAATGCACATAGCTGAGATCATTGCTAAGGTAAGGTAACTCGAAGTCTTAGGCTTCTGTAACTAGATCCGAGGTCACATGCTTTACGGTGAAGGAAAACATCGTGAGGAAACCTGCATATGTCTGAGAAGTAATTCAGAGACGTATGTATAGTGGCTGAGACGGCGATGGACTCACCCTCTGTCACGTTGGCACTTATTCATCTTCGGTGAAAAGTGTGCGTTGTTATAACAACACCTCTGCTTACCGCTTCGGGGAATACAGGTCATTAGAGGTCAGTTTCCGAACCATTAGTAAATTTATGGACGTTCATATGATTTAAAGAAAAACGAAAGAAAATCTATTTTTCACTTAAAAAATTGATTCAGCATAATCAAGGTCTTTTAACTAAATACTTTTAAATCGCCTGAACATAATTATACAAGACTATACATGCTACCGCCAGGTTCAGTTGGTTGCTTTTATTGAGAACCTGGCAAGAAACTCAGTAATTACTCTTTTCAACAATAATAATAGATTTTTCACAAGAGAAATATAACTGAATGAATAATTTGAATTTTTACTATTCCTTTTGCAGACAAAATTCACTGTTCAAGAAGATGGCGAACAGAACATTATCGAATGTATCGGATTAGGTTGTGTTAACACAAGTGTGTCATAGTAATATTAGTTTAGTAAGAACCAAAATGTTAGAAAAGCGTGGACATATTTTGTTAAAACTCAAAACAACATTATATAATTATTTGTATCTTTAAGTAACTAAACAAAAAAATTCTATTTATTTTGTATGAAAAAATAGGATATCTTTTGTATATATTATTTTTTATCCATTTCATGAAGCTCTATGTCAAATCGGAGCTTTCGTAATAAGTGGCCCGCGGAACCCTAATGTATTTTAAAATAACAACATACTCCTTGTAACGTTAGTTATCTGCCAGTGAAGGTCCCGTTAAAGTAGGTCCAGCCGGCGCGGGCCCGGGAAGGTGGCAGCGCGATGTGGCTCGCACTGCCGCCCACAGCGAGGTCCCCAGGGGCGGCGTCACAGCTGCCCCGGCAAAGTGTGGGGGGACACCGGTGCGTTCTATCAGAGTACCCGGAGTCCCCCCTGAGCACTGAGGATGGCCACCGGGGGGGTTTTAGTGCGGTAAAAATCCCACATACCCCCGATCTGCCTCTCCCAGGGCGGTCGGGGACCTTTTGAAGGTTTCCCTCTCGTCAACAAAAAAAGGTCCAGCCGTTTCAGAGATTAGCCAGAATTAAGAGACACACAGAGAAGAAATTCAATTGTTTTTTTTTTATTTTTTAAAATGCATTTAGGGAAAAGCTGTTTATTTGGAATTATAAATAGATACTTAAATTTAATTGATCTGTAAACATGTATAGATAACTAACAAAATAAAACAAACAAAATATTTTAAGTTCTTTTAATACAGTTTCTTTAACACCAAGGCGCGCCGTCGCCAAATAAATACAATTGTGAACTCTATTACTCTGGTGTAAGTTACAAATTCGAACATAACATGCAACCAATTGTAGTACATATTATAATTTATTATTTAATAAACAGATTATTCGACAACTAATTATTCAAAGAGCACAATTATAATCCTGTATAATAATTGTTCCTTTTGAACAATTATTCGCTACTTAAATGTACATACAGTGTGCAACTTTATCAAGACCTCTACGACCTCTACACATAAATTCTTAAGGAATTTAACAAAATAATCAATTATAATTATATGGAAAAGAAAATGTTACTTCATATCGATTGTAATTAAAGTATGCTAGTCAAGGGCCCTACCGTTACCTCGTATAGCCTGCCATAGATCGACGAATGACGATCATGAGACAGATGTATATGACTTGTATAAGTCTGTCACAGTCACACAGCTAAACTATCATGGCAATAAGCGTTCTTGGTAAAGTCCTGAAACCTCTATTTTTTACGTTTAATTTCTACTTAAAAATGATTTGTATATTATTCCATTTTCTATTTGGTGTATTATGATGTATTTATTTATAAATGTATTAACTAGTACGGCTGAAAGCCAATTACACCAATTAAGAGTAATATTAATTGAAAATGTTTATATGTATGTTATTTATATATTTACACTGGCGACGATCGACCTTGGACAATGTCTGTTCGTCGACTTTGATATATGTAATATGTGGTCGGTATTAAAATGTATATAGTGTTTTGTATCTCGTGAATTAGCCAAAATATCAACAAATAAACAAGAGCAAGACAACTTTGATGGACAGCATTACAACGTGAATGCCCTTTTCAATACACTCTTGGCTTGTGACTGAATCTTGGTAACTTTTGAGGAGAAATTGTCTACAAAAAAAGGAATTTACATTAAAATATCAACTTAATAGTCTAATGTTCATTTCATTACATACAATACAAAAATTATAATAATATGTATATACAATGATTTTTGTTAAACCAATCCTAACATAATTCCAAAGTGAAAAAATATAGCTTTACTAAGTTATACAAAAACATGACAAAACAAATATATTAAATAGATTAAAGGAAAAATATAGAGAGTATAAAGAATGAACCATTCTAACTCACTCACTGCTAACGACGCATCGTCTTCGTAAATTCGCTCACTGCTGATGCGCAGATGCGTCATTAGCAGTGAACACGTTAATCAGTATGTACAGGCTTTGACAAACGATTATAAGCTATACAACACCAAAGGTTACAGTGTCTGGAAATAAAATGGTACATATCGCCGAAATTCATTCAATATGCTTATGAAGGAGTCCAGATCACTTAGATGTTACAACATTTAAAAAATTCTTGTATTTGTGAGTTTTAAATCTTTGTCCATTTTAATTGCCAAGCACTGTAACCACTTAACATTGATGCAATAAGACTGGTTGCTTTACAAAGGAAGAGCTTGGAAGCCTTAATAAACTTTATATTATGTACTGTCCATAATATACATATACTATATAATATACCCCCTTATAACATAACAGCATCCATGATTCAGAACTAGCTCTGTCTCTTTTGTGAAACAGATTTAAAGAGAGATGGACATATATTTTGTCCGGATTTGGTCTAGTCTGGGTTTAAACTATATTTCGTAATAACCCCCCTCGGTTTTTATATTATTTTTAATATTGTCGCAAAATAAATGCGCATTATGTGTAACGAATGTGGGTCTTATTATTTCACAACCATTAAATGCAAGGGATTACGAATGTCAGATGGCAGTCGCTTCGTTTAAAAATCAGGTGATCAGCATCGGGTTGAATCACGTGCCGACCTCCACAATATAACGGGGTGTTTGTGCCGCCATTGACAGAACTAAAGAAGATTATAATCATTAAAAATATTTTAATATTAATTATCAATTATTCAATTAATTAGTTGCAGTTACATGTTATTATTTTTGGCGGTCAAAATACAATTTGGACATGTGTTGAATTAAAACTCACTATATAGGGTATAGAGGATCACTATTAAGTGATAAGGCTCTATCATAGCAACTAATTAGTAGGACGTATTTTATGGACAGTACCAATAAAACATTGACAAAAAAATGCATGTATTAAGTCCCAAATAAAAATCGGCTCGGCGGCCATGGTCCCTCACCGAAGTGCCTCGCACTGTCTTTGAAACAGCTACGACGAAGAAAAGAGCAGTCTGATATGAAAAATTAAGCAAAGATTGCGGTTAGATCGCTCTTGAAATGACGAAAATTGTTATATAAGCCTTATTATTAAGCTCACATATTCGGCACAGGGCATTGGTTGGTGGTTCATTAACAGAAATCTAAATATATATAACTCAAAGGTGACCAACTGACTGACATACTGATCTATCAACGCACAGCCCAAACACCTGGAAGGATCGGGCTGAAATTTCGCTTTCAGGGAGATGTTATGACGTAGGCATCCACTAAGAAAGGATTTTGATTCTACTCCCAAGGGGATAAAGTTTGTATGAAATTGAAAATTTTAAACCGATATATTATATAAAACTAAATCTACGTGGGTGAAACCGCGGGGCACACCTAGTTAAAAATATCATATTCGCCAACCGATGCTCAATGCCAAAAAATTCCATGCCTAAAATATTTAGACCCTAAATATCGTTAATATACCTTGTAACAGGTAAAACGATAATTAAACATGTTAATATAAAGACAAGAAGACAATATACAGGAAAAATATTCTTATTTTCTTTCAAAGACAGTGTAAAACTCCTTGGAGCCCTATAAAAATAAGTATAATATAATAGTAATGTACTCAACGCGGTGTGCTTGTTATATTTGTGCTTGTGTCCGGCTGGTAGCAGCTTACTCAGTCTTTTTGGACGCACTGGTCACACTGGGGTCAGATGACTCCACTATAGCCGGCTGATCCTCGTAGCTATAAGGGAAAAAGAACTTTAACACGACGTTTTTAGACTTGTTTTACCTTGACCAGATTTAGAGGGCGATTCCTTTGTACGTGATATGTCTAGTGTAGCCGGCTGATGAAGCGTCCACTTATCCGTATCGTATTGTTATGAGTCTCAATGTTAAAGGCTTTATAAAAAAACAAAATATAAGAGTTTGTAGAGACAGCCGTCTTGGTTGGAGGATGGAAGGAGACTGGCTTGACGGGTAGGAATGAATGCAAGGCAGAAATGATGAGTGGACAGATAGAAAGTAGAGGTAAGCATTTAAGGGTATATAGCCCATCTATAACAGTACGAATCGTTCGAAAATGCTTACGAGCAATGTCGTTGCTCCGTGGGGTAAGCATTGCGATGCGTGATAATGTCATAAACGGTATGAGTTGCGTCGGACAAGGCCTTCGCTGTCGAAACAGAAGACACATTGTGAAAAACGAATCTCTTTGATGCAGAAATGTGAACGCTTACCTTAAACTATAAACAGTGCCCCTATCACGAGTTTGCCACTGTTTTCGTAAACTATACTCGCTAGCGTCACTCGCAATATTTGTATGATATTTTAGTTCTTCACGTCACCGCTTGGAGTCGCTGCACAATTTCTCATACTAATGTTCGGCGGAGACGCTAGCGAGTATAGATTTCGAAAACGGTCCCAAACCCATGATAGGGGTACTGGTCACAAAGTAAATTGAAAGATGTTTTTTAAAATATTATGATAACACGTGACTAACTTGAATAGGGCGTTGATGTCGCCTTTGAGCAGCGCGAGCGTGAGTGGCGTGGCGATACACGCCGGCACCAAGTACAGCAACGCGGGCTGAGCGTGCTTGAACACGTGCATCACCAGGATGGTCGCCACCAGACCCACGATGTACGCCACGAACGTCGCCCTGACACAACACATTCATCATCATATACCATCATGGCACCTTATGGCACCCTCAGAACGATCGAGGCTCAATCCAAAAATATAGTTTTTTTGAAATCGCAATCGCAGCGTTTGAATTTATAACTTAGGCGGTAATTATTTACCAGTTTTGAATACAATGTATTTTATATTTTTAAAACATATTTTTTTTTTAACTATGTGTAGAAATACATTTTGATGTCTGTCTATCATTACATATTTATTTTTGCGATTTTTTTGAGTCTTTTTTTTTTTCTCATCATTCAGAGGGTGCGATATTAAAAATGACACAAAGTGTCCTCTCAGATGAGGCGAACATACAGTTTTATAGTATTCATAGTTTGGTGCTATCCTGTGAGCAAGATATCTGTCCCTCTGCTACTTTATCAAGGCTGATTTGCAGAACATAATTTTTCCGAAATGTCGTAAGTCTTTGATCTCAATGATAGACATAGAGTATCCCTAAAATACACAGACCATGTAAAAGCTAGTATTCATATACTATCGCAAACTCTCTAATACAAGACTCACTTGAAGTAAAGCTCAGAGTTCCGTTTGAGGCTCTTGTCGAAGCGCAGCAGGAGAGCGATGAAGATGCCGGGGACGACGATGTCTCCGAGGCCGAGCATCGCGAAGTTGCTCGCTCCCAGACCGTTCACCAACAGATCTTGGGGGAACACCACTACACACACACACGCACTGTTATATAGATATACTCAAAACTAGACTAAAAACTATAATTTTCTTCACAGCAGGTTCTATCTAGTTGACGGAATGGGAAAAGGCATGTCCAAATATATATACATACATATGCTCACGTCTGTATTCCCCGATGGGGTAGGCAGAGGTGTTGTAATCACAACACACACTTTTCACCGAAGATGGTTAAGTGCCAACGTGACAGATGGTGAGTCCATCGCCGTCTCAGACACTTTACATACGTCATTGAATTACTTCTCAGAAATATGCAGGTTTCCTCACGATGATTTCCTTCACCGTAATGCACGTGGTGTGAAATCACTGTACATTAGTTTTTTAGAAATACTCATTGGTACAGGCCCCGCCGGGATTCGAACCTGCTCAAACCTCAAGGCCAACACGGCTCACGGCTATATGTTTTAATAAAAAAAACATTTACTTTCCGTCATACTTTTCTGGACATAGATTGTGGTTCCTTGATTAAAACAAATGCAAACTTTCCGATGCCTAATTTTCTACAATAAAAGTATACTTAGTTTGTTCATAAATATATCTAAAACAGCTTTTGCAGCTTCGCTAAAGAAATTCAGGTCATTTGCATACGAAAACTATATACATATTTCATGAATGAAAGTATGGTCGTGTGCGTGTCGTAATTTACGTTTCTGGCATCGAAATGGACTAATTTTAACAGGAGATGATATTATTCAAAAAGAAGTTTTTTAAGTAATATAGTTTTTATTATTAATCCTACTCGGGTACAATCGCGAGGCATAGCGAGTTTTAGATATGACTTACGTTTGATAGGAGCTTCGAATGACTTGGCGACGGTGACCATAACGTTGGTGCCGAAGACCCAGAAGATGTCGTACAGGAACAGCCCGCAGAGCAGGATGCAGCCGGTCACCACGTTGTTCAGGTGGAGCAACTCCACGCCGTTGATCGCGAATGCTATTCCGAACAGGTTGTTCGCGATCCAGTGCTATTAACGGGAATCAAGGTAAGCGGATATTTCACGTAATTCATAGGTATGTATTTACTATCAAGGAAGGTAACACTACCCATACAGGATTATACACAAGAAATATTTGTAAGCCGCACGAAATATATTTTCGCAAAATTTAGCTTAGTTGCTATTGAAATTATAAATTGAAAACACTACCGGTCCCCGGGATCGAATCCAGCGCTTCGTGGTCCACAGTAGTGCCTTCAACCAGCAGACCAACGAGGCATTCATAACATACAAGAACTGAAGTAAGAAAATAATGTACACAGATATATGGAGGACACAGTCTATTCTATTCAACCTTAACATACAAAAATATTGGTCGACTCATATTCTGATATGAAAAAAATTGACCTAAGCTTCCCATAATTTTTCATGAGACTTTGCACATTTATCGGTATAGATTACCTTAGAATGCATTGTATAGATTACCTTCTTGAACAAGTACCAAGCGCCGAGAGCGAGGGAGATGATGAGGCATATGACGTCATACGTGGTGAACTTATAGTTGACGATGTCATTGCGCTGGTCGCCGGTGCCGCGCGTGAAGTGGATGTGGTACGGCACGTTGGGTACAGACGCTGGCACCACGAACGATATTATGGGACTGTGGAACATAACAAAAAAAAAATGATATCTATATCTAGATAAATAAAATAGGTGTGTATGTTTGTAATTCCAAAATAACAGCTTTTCACTAAACGCATTTTTCTTTTATCTCTATCTGTCTGTCTGTTTTTTCCGGCTAATCACTGAAACGGCTGGACCGATTTTTTTTTCATGAAACACATCTGCATTCGATCTTTAAATTCATAATATGGTTATAAAAATAAGTTTGGGGCTTCAAAGTACATATCAGCCTGTAGATGATTTCCAAGGATGGCAGATATCTTTAATAACACCCCTCCCTTATGAGAAGATATGCAATGGACAATGGAATAGGCATATCTGATACAATTAAAATTATGACTATCAATCATGTTCAAAGTGCCTCTTATCTAGGATTAGTGAAATATATCAATAATGTTATACATAACATATTTATCATAGTATGTCTGTGAGCTAGCTTCTGCCCGCAACTTCAGCTAGATTGCTCGTACAAACTCCCCCGTTTAAGGGTGGATTTTGGAATATCCCCTTCATAGTATAATTACTGCTAATATCTTTAGGACTAATGGTTGAGGCTGTATATTGATTAACTCTGTTTGTGTATGATTCTTTATTGGTTCAACATTAAGTTTAGTGACGTCACACCACAAACGTAATAGTGAAGGAAACATTGTGAGGCTACCTATTTATATATTTTCAATGTGATAGCGAGTGTGTAGGGAAAACCATATTTCACTAAGGATGATTAAGTGCATTGGCACCGAAATTGCAAATTCATTGCTAGATTAAGGGATTCGTTTCGGATGACATCCCTCGCGCGTCATGGACTTCTTTAACGTATGGCGTATGACTCACGAGCAGAATCCAAACAAAATGGGGCGCCACACCGAATCGGGTAATTAAAATTAGTTACAGTAATCATCATCATCATTTCCCTGGCCTTATCCCATACATTGTTGGGGTCGACACTTGATTCAACCCAATGTGGCTGATCACTTGATTTTTGTACGAAGCGACAGCCATCTGACCTTTGCAACCCCTTTAACAAGGAAAAACTATAATCTGGGTTAAACCAGTTGTCAGACTATTTTAGGCCTACAACTTACCTGTAACAACTGCCAGATGATAAATTGGGACTGACGGCTTAACATGCTTTCCGAGGCATGGAGGGACTAGTTACAGTAATATACATGACAAATATGAAATTATTATGAACACATTACCTGAGTAGATGACTTAGTGCCAACACTCCAAGGAAGAAGAAGTACACGGTGAGAAGAAGGTTTATGTACTCTTTAGAGAAGAACTGGAAGAACACATAGAGGCCAAAGAGGGCGCATGATGCAATCAACGGGAACATCAGCGCATCCTTGTTTGACATTGTCTCATGGCGCTCTCCTGACTCCTGTGAATTAAATAAGTAATCTACATTATTTACAAAAATATTTCCCTTTGCCATTATATTCCCATATAACTATACCTACTCTTCCAAGTTCATAAATTCATACTATGACCAAACTGAATAAATAATAATAAATAATTAAATTTAAAATGGAATATAGGTATTATTTTTTTGAGCTGCAGCGCCGCCCGCATCGTATAAATATGTGATATATGGCCCAAGGCCTCCAGAAATATGGACATTTCTGGAGGAGGAAATATTATCAACCTATTCTACAGTACCTCTAAAGTACTTTGCAAGAAGTCTAATCAAATAAAGATGTTTTGACTTTGAATTACACATTTACAGTATAACAAATGTATGCAAATACTTTAGATTTGTAGGACTTTTAAAGAAGAATGTTTCTTATAACTTTAAGGTAAGGTTATTATTGGGTTACACATTGTGCATGATTATTATTGGGTATAATTAAACTTTATCGCCAAGCACGAAAGTTCATTTTACTACAGCATCCTCTATCTTTGAAAGGTATTTCTTGACTTGAATAATTTCATGTAGTGATTTGTCACACTACTAACGCATTCACTGCTAACAATGCATCTGTGCATTCAACTGTGAATTTAAGAGGAAGATGAAATGTTAGCAGTGAGATGAAATGTTTTTAAAGAAAAATATTTTATACTTTACACATAATAATTGGCCAGAGTTCCAATAGCATGATCTTGTAAATTGTTAAAATATGTGGAGGAACCTATTGGATCCCTCTGACCAAGAACTTTGTTATCCCAAAAGATCTTATTGTAATGATAGTTTGTCTGTGTGTCAGTGACAGATTTATATGTGTCACATATATCTCATTCAAATTATGAGTTAGCACATTCACTAACAATGTATATGTGCGTCCAGCTGTTAGAGAATTTATGAAGAAGTTGAAATGTTAGCAGTGAATGTGTTAAACTATCATGGTAAATAGAGCTCATAGTAAGGCACCTTTTTTTTTTTTTTTTTTTACAGTTTGGTCTCTCGCAGTTGGTAGGGGGGAGTTACCTCCACTGCTTAACCGGACTAAAGGGCGAGACCCAAGGGCCTCCAGCCGAGCTTAAACTTAAAACTAAGCAACACAGCTAAGGGCACCCCGGTGCGGGGCTTGGACCTCGGCTTAGGGCGTTGCTGGGGGAGGAGCTGGATCTGAGTGGTATTATTTAGGGACATGTTTAAGGCTAGTGGCTCGGCGCGCGCCGGCCCTAGCAGAAGACGGGGGGGGACGGTGACGTAGAGTTCGCGACGATCCTCGCCGGCGAGGACGGAACAATGGTCGGTTTGGTGAGTAAGGCCCCTGCACTATGTGAATCTTATGAGAAACAAATGAGAATCAGGGTCTGTAGACAGAGTGACACTATCCTCACACTTTGCTAGTAGAAACAATACAAAATGTATGGGAATGACATATTATGTCACGTGGCTGTTTTATGTAATTTCCAAAAAAAATTTATCATTACTATTAGCACTAGTGGGAGAATTTTAATTTGTCTATGTCACAAATTGTAATAACACACTTTTATGTCACATGCTATTAACATTTTGCAAGAATATACATAATATTGTTTTCCTTAACAGTTTCTAACTGATAATTATTCCTTTAATTTTCCTTATAATTACTATAATAATAAAATTGCATCCCACAAAAGTGACAGGCTAACTTGTGGACTATTATTTACAGGTTTAGGTTTATAGTTATATCTAATCTGATGAAAATTACCTTGGAATTAATAAAAACTTTTGAGCTTCAGCTTATTAATATCTATTAATTTAGAATGGATAATTTGCATAACAATGGAACCTGCCCACAAAAGTACACAATAAAAGATTTACATTGTGACTTCCAACAATACGGGAAAAAACTGTGCACGTTTATTTACGTGTTCTTCAACACCCACGGTATGCCACGGGGGCGAAAGCGCTACTTAAGAGGTCTAAACACTTATGACCTAATTTAAATGACAACATGCTTATGTTTACACTGAGATATGTAAATAAGTCGTTTTGCTCACCTTTTGCTCCTTCAGATATTTCACTGACCTAAAAGAACCGAAGAATATTGGTAAAATAGCCATTATCACAAGACTCATGTAAGCGATCGCAACACCCTCAATACTCGACGGTGGCTTATCCGTGACATTTTTAAGTGTTTCCCTAACACTCTCTTCAATGTTTAAAGGGATATCAGTAGCAGAATCTGCCATTTTTATTAAAAATTATAACCAAAATACGAGTTGAGATGGATTTTGCTTACGAATCTACTTTGACAGAAAAAGTGACAAATGTACAGTTTGATTCTGAAAGTTGGTATTTTATGTGACATATTTGCGAAGTACACGACACGGCACATTATATTAATTTCTGTTGGTTGGCGCACATGGAATTCCCATACGTCATACGAAATGTCATACGTCATACAACAAACAACTAACGTCAATCAAACAGATCCTGCCTTCGGACTTTCCCTTCGTCTTTTGCATTTTTCTACATTACATTTTCGATTACCCATTAAAATTATGTCTGTAAACCTGAAATTATTAGTCACTAATTGAAACTAAGAGTTTGTCTTAAGATGGAAGTGTCCGGAGGCGCTGAAGAAGGTTTTGTAAGGGAATGGACACCTTGTTCGCATATCTTAAATTTAATCCCACCTCGTATTCAGACTGGTATATTTTCTAGTGAATTAAATTTAACTTGTGTTGATGCTGTTAGTGAATATATTGCTCTGGGCACTAACGTGGGCCTAGTATACTGGTATGACCGCAAAAAGGGCAACATACAGAGGCTAAGATGCGAGGTAAGTCGATGTCTCTTTCATCTGTTATTTTCTTTGATTTCAAGGTTTGAATGTTTAATTTAACTATTAATTACTTCAGCCTATTCACAATAATTTGTTGTAATCGGAAACTACGTGTTATTTGTGATATAACTTGGTATAAATTAAAGTAGATCATAGCATCCATATGTTACAACATGAAATAACTTAAATTGTTGCGAGATAATATCTTGAGATGTTTATTAAGTATATTATCATCACATCAACCAAGTTCATAAAGTAGGCAGAAGATATAAGTGGAATAAATGTACTGGTTTACCTATTTACTCATTCATGGAAAAAAAGTGTTTTAGTTTAAATTTAGTAAGTAATTATTTTTTAATAAGTAAGCTTTGGTGCTTGTAACCATTTTCTCAACTCTTTTTTATGATTAAAAAGATTATTATTAAATTGGTACATCAATTTTATTAAATTTGCTAATAATGTATGGCAAATATTACTTACTTTTATAGTTAACATTTTCCTGCAAGGTAAAATCAGTAAAAATATACTTACGCCATCCCAGAAGCGTCACTTACAAAATGTAGGAGTGAATTGGGCTACTGATAGTTCTAACATTATAAATATGGTAAGAGCTAGCATATATTTATGCTAGCTGTTACCTAAACTTATCCACAATTTTTTATGTCCCTTGGTGTCGACATATTTGCAAAAATCTTAATTCAACCAAATTTCAACCAATCAATTTGACCATGTGTGACAAATACTTTCCCCACTTATAATATTAATAGAATTCTCGTGACAAACGGGCTGGGGCTTTTCTCGCTCAGAGAATCAGCATAGCTATTCTATGTGGCAATGCTGCCAGCCTTCTTGGCACAATCCCGAGATACACCGATTTGGGCCAAGTTTTCTACTTGTTAGCTTGTAGCTACTTATTAGTTACTTAATAAAGTATATTAAACGAAAAAAAATATATTAATAATTAAATACAACCAGTTCTCTCAACAGTATGAAACAGTAAATACTTTTCTTACAAGTCACATAAGTAAACACAGATAAGGAGTTCATGCATCAGCTTGTCACACTAATTGTTTACTGGCCTCATTTAGATACAAGTACAATGATGTTTTATTTATCAAATCTTTACATCATGCCCTTATTCCTGAGGTAATTACTCTATCAGTCTTTTTTAATAACAGACTTGTTGGTTGGGGTAAATTTCCACTACCAAATATTCCACAAATATAAATTATTTATCAGGTTGCATGTATTTCACCCATATAGATTTGTATTATTATGATGTTAGTTTTAGAAATAAACAGTGTAAAGTATATAGCATTTTGTTCAGAGCTTTCAAATGACTAGAATGCATATGGGACTTGAAACTTGAGCTACTATTAAGAGTCATGTGACTTCCCTGCTACCGGGCCTTCATGTCTTAAAGAAGTCTAGAAAATGTCCTATAAATGTTTCTTCTGAGTATACCTCATCTGTTCTGAGTTTGTTTCTTGTCAGTTACTCTTAACATGCAAGTTTCTGAGCCGATGATAATTTTCTTACACTCAGGCTGCCTACCTGGCATAGTAGGTAGGTAGACAACACTCAATATACACAAAAGATTATTATCTTTTGTGAATATTGGGTGCTGTGTCATTGAGACAGATGGTGCCGTCTATTGCCGTCGCAGCCACATACATCTTATTTAGATTTAAACACATGCAAGTTTCCCTAAAAAGTGTATTGTTTTCATTATCATGGTTTGTTTAATTTAATTAATGTGATTCATCCCAGGGAATCCTAGGGAGTGTGTGAGTAATATTTGTTATAACACACCATGAAACAATATTACCTCATCCATTAAAGTTTACACATATAAAGCCTATGCTTTCATGCTTACATGAAAGACTCATTTGTCTTCCAAGTGTTCCTTAGATTTGCGCATACAAGCAAACAAACTCTTCAGCTTTATTTATTAGTATAGATAGATTAGTTCAGAGGATTTTCAGGTACCCTATTGCCATCCTAGTTATAAGAGCTATTACCACATTTCAGCAACATGGGTTCTAGGGTATATCCATTAAAAGGTAACCAACAGGGACACTTTCCAATTTAAAATATGGATGAGGTTAAACTAAACATATGATGAAAAAATGTACTTACAGGTCCCATCAAGAGTTAGAATGCCACGTCATTTTATTAGTCTGTCTCTGTCTATACGTATGGCGCCAGGCGAATAAAAACATGCCCAGTAACCCCACTATTTTTCTCGGCGCGTTCTTTGCTCGTGTCGTGATCCGTATCAATAAATCTAAACATATTGTTTTTTTCAGAATTCCAATTCCCCGATAACCTTTGTAAAGATTGTGAGCACCGTGGACTACATGGTGGGAGCTGGCAATGGAGCGGGACAGGTCACAGTGTTCCAGATCCCCAAGGAGCACCCCGAGAACCTGCCTGATACATTGAAGCCAAAGGTGGAGCCCAAAGTTGAGAGGCAAGCACTAAGCATGATTTGGAAATATTATCATTGTAGTGGCCTTGAATGTTTTATTAGTCTCTCTCTCTATGGTGTGACGTAAATAAAATAGTTGACACTATTTTCGCTGAGCGCTCATACGACGATACATGACGATACCTGACGGTATTGTCGATATTATTAAAAACGTTGAAAGCATTATTAAATTTAAGATATCTAAGAAAAAAAATATGGCTTGGAGTAATAAGGTGGTATGGAAATAAGAGGTTGTATTTCGATATTAACAAATTAGTTATTTCTACAGATGCCATCACAATTTTTTGAGAGCTCAACGAAAATAATCCCAAAATATTACAACTTCAAGGCTAGCACTCAAAAATCGTGACGGCGCCTGAACTTAGGCATGTTTTTTTAAGCTGAATGGTTTGCTCGTAGGTATACTATTGGCGATCTACACAAGAGCAAAATAACAGCTATAGAGTGGTCCAAGAATGGTATGAAGCTGTTCTCCGGAGACAAGAATGGAGTGGTCATCATGACTGAAATTGATTTCTATATGGTGAGATTCCTTAATGTTTTGATCACATCTAAATGTGATCAAATAAAAATACTATCGAATTTGAATCCAAAATTTTACTTTTAAAAAAGTACTTTCAAATCGTCTGAACGACACGATTATACAGGATTATACATGCTACCTCTGGGTACGGAAGGTTGCTTTTACTGAGATGAATTACGATTATAATCTGATATCATTGACGTCACCGTTGATCCAGTGATGTGTATACGATTAATATATTATAATGATGAGTATAAGGTGTCGCTTCTGTGTTACAACATATTTATGTGAAGAACATTATCGTGATGTGTGTGAAGAGCCGTGGTGACTGTGAGATTAAGCACTCGCCTGCTACGCTAGCGAAGTAAGTTCAAACCCCAGCGGGACCTCTACCAATGAGTTTTTCTAAGATCACTTTCTTCTCACCACGAGTTTTACGGTGAAGAAAAACATCGTGAGGAAACCTGCATATGTCTGAGAAGTATGTATAGTGCCTGAGACGGCGATGGACTCACCATCTGCCACGTTGGCATAATCATATTCGGTGCAAAGTGCGTGTCGTTATTGCAACACCTCTGCCTACCCCTTGTTGGAATACAGACGTGAGCATATGTATGTAACCATTAGTGTTTGTCTTGATTATGTTTGAAAGTATTATATCCATTGTCTGGTATCTACGTATAGTACAAGCTCTGCTTCGTTTAAGTTGTTATCGCGGCATGTTAACATCCTCAACTATCTAAGTATTTTTTGTTGGCTCGTTATGTCATGGTGTTGCTTGAGGTTTGGTTAAAAATACACAAAATATTTTACCATAGATAAGGTGTTTATTTAGCCCTAGTCTATATTAATACTATAAAGAGTACAGATTTATATGTATGTTTGTAACGAATTGACTCAAAACGTACTGGACCGATTTGAAAAAAATCTTTCAGCAATGGATAAGTTCAACTCCTGGATGTTAATACAAAACGAATCAAGATCCGTAACGTAGTTTAGAAGAACGAACGAAAACTGACAAGAGCATTGTCTATGGAAATGGCGATTTCAATTTATCTATACAGATAAATAAAATTTAAGTGTCTTTATTTAATTTCAAATAAACTGTTTTTAAACGGTACTTATATAAAAAAAACAATTTTTTTTCTATGTCCGTCCGTCTGTCTGTCTTTTCGTCCGGCTAATCTCCGAAACGTATACTTAAAGTATATGAGGGTGAAACCAATACTATCAGCTAGTGCTAAATAAAGTGGAAATATATGTATTTTTGAATGTAACAAATAAACTTATAAACTAATCTGATTTAAAGAAGATGAATATGTGTGGTTGCAGCACCTATGCAAGTCAGTGGAGATAGTGAACGAGCAGCACGAGATAGTCCAGATCAGCTACCACCAGAGCTCGCTGCTGGTGTCCAGCGTGTACCGCGGGATTGTGTGCGAGCGCAGCGCCGGACAATGGCGCGTCTGCCAACTGGGCAAGAAGGAGAGGAAAAGGTATGCACAGACAGTCTCATTTCATCAGACGTCAGACTGCTTCGTATCATCAGACATCAGACCAGCGAGGCAATCCGCATGTCATCAGACATTAGACTGTTCCATGTTATCAGACATCAGACCAGCGAGACAATCGCATGGTATGAGACATCAGACCAGCGAGGCAATCGCATGTCATCAGACATCGTCATGCTTCATGTCATCAGACGTCAGACCAGCGAGGCAATCTCATCAGATATCAGACTGCCTCGTAGGTCTAGTGATCACAAATGCTACTGTGGAACACGAGTTCCTAATGGCAAAATGAGATTTTTTTTATTTATCTAAAAACATCATGCACAAAGTATACACGTGGACTGTGTTATAGGGATTCCTATTAGTAATTTCCCAGTAGCAGCCTGGAGTCTGGATTAGTGCGGATTAATGGCTATAAGGTCGTAAGTACTTACATACATACATATGCTCACGCCTGTTTTACCCGAAGGGGTAGGCAGAGACCGTATGTACATGGGACTTAAACATAACTGGCGAAGATAGGTATTGGGTATACTCTGCCTACCCCTTTGGGTAAAACAGGCGCGAGTATCTAATAACTACGAGCAATTCTGGTTGGTTATGGTTTTCATAAAAAAAATTATGTGCGTGGTTCACGTGTTCACCCCCGAGGGTGATAAATCGATCTAGCTAGGTTTCATTACAGAAATACCGAGTAAAGCTCGTCACCCAGGTCCTGAATGAATGGTATATTGAGGTATATTGTTTGTTTATAGTCTGTGTGCCGTGGGTGCAGTGTTCCAACACTCATACGCGGTGGGAGGCGGCGCGGCGCTGTACTGCGCGAGGCCCGGCCTGCGCCTGTGGCGAGCTCACACCAACGGTGATGTGCTACAAACACTGCTATTCAAGGTATACTATACATTTGAACTGCCTCGTTGGTCTAGCGGTTGCCAAGTTTGCCTGCCAATCACGAGGTCCCGGGTTCGATTCCCAGGTCGGGTCAAATAGATATTGGGTTTTTCTGTCAAGAAATTCACAATAAATGCCCGGAGTTTGGAAGTTGGCCGTGTTTCCACCCCCGTGCCTCGGGGCGCCCGTTGTACCGTTGGTCCTCCGCCTGATCTCTCTCCGGTCGTGTCGGATTGCCTCCCATCGGACTATGAGAGTGAGGGAATAAAGAGTGCACCTGTGTTCGCACACACACTTGTGCACTATAATATCTCCTGCGCACATGGCTAATCCTCGTTGAGATTAGCCGCCGTAACCGAAATTCGGTCGGAGATCATCATTATCATTATTATTATTACTATACAATATATATGCTCACGTCATCCCAGAAGGAGTAAGCAGAGGTGGTGAGAAATAATTTTTTTAATGAAAAAATTTTTATTTCATAATGTTTGGGCCCTGGTAAGGCACTTATGAGCGTAAGAATTTCCACCGGTTCGAAAACTAGTACTAGATATTCTGAGAAGAACCGGCGAGAAACTCAGCCAGGCATCATGTATATTTCATCCACACAACATTGCGTAAAGGTACAAATTGGTACACCAAATGTAGTGCAAGTGCAACAACACCCGATTTTCAACACCAAGTACCAATGTGGCAGTCAGATGGGGAGTCAATCGCTGTCTAATACACTATTCATATTTCTTTGAATTACTTCTCAGACATATGCAGATTGCCTCACGATTTTTTCCTGAACCGTAAAGCACGTGGTAGGAAATCACTGCACATAAGTTTATTTGGAAAACTCATAGGTGCAGACCGTTACGGTTCGAACTTACGTCCCTTGCGGAGCAGGCATAGCCAACACCACCACCATAATTGATTTTGTTCATACCAAATGTATTCGTCCTGATTCCTCATGATTATGAAAAATATGACCCTTACAGGAGGCAATATCCAACCCGCTGACGATAGCAGAGCTCCTAAACCCCTCCCAGAAGAAGCCTCCCGCAGACAAGGAGTACAACTTCGGCCCCCTGTACGTGTTCCGGGAACATTTCCTGGTGTCGCACAACGAACACTTCCTGTATATACTGGACCCCAGGTCGCTCACCGCGGTGGCTGTCGTTGATGAGCTTAGGAGGTCGGTTTATTCTCATTTCTATCTTTTAAGTAGTGGAAAAAAAATGGCTCGAAGGACCAACATTTTAGAGACTCGAAGGACCAATTTCTTTTAGTGAATACAATAGGTGTCGTCCGTAGTACGTATTAATTATTATGTTTAGTCTTATACTGATGGTTTGAAACTGTTTATTAAAAGTCTAATCAAATAAAGGTATTTTGACAGAAACCACGTGTTGCTAGGTAGTACTTATCAAATTTTATTTGAGTAAGTTGTGTCTCGAGGTCCTTCACATGTAGGATAAACAATAAAACTAGTTTACTTATTGATATTTTTTTATTGGTCGCAGCGTGGTGTTAAATAAATAAAAATACTTCCTCGATGAATGAATTCAATTCAAACCGTCAATTAAATTCAGGAGTGCCTGAGATTAGCGCATTCGACTAAACAAACAAACTCTTCAACTTTAAATTTTAATATGTATAGATAAAACATAAAGCTTGCAAAGGCAGACACAATCCGCATACTTATAAGAGATATCCTAATAAATACATATGCTCACACCTGTATTCCCCAAAGGAGTAGACAGAGGTGTTATAATAACAACACCCGCTTTTCACCGAAGATGATTGAGTGCCAACGTGTCAGATGGTGAGTCCATCGCCTCAGCCACTATACATACGACATCGAAATATTTCTCAGATATATGCAGATTTCCTCACGATGTTTTCCTTAATCGTAAAAAAACTAATTAACGTGTGGTGTGAAATTCACTGCACATTCGTTTTTTTTTAGAACATCATTGGTACAAGCCCCGCTGGGATTCGAACTAGCGTTGCTTGCGTAGCAGGCGTGTGCTCAAACCCCACGACCACGACGGGTCATTTCATCGCTCAGCTCAGATGCTAATAAATTAATATATGTATAAATGTGTGTCAGGATATTATCAGTGTCGGTGCACAAGCAAGAGATCTTCGTGTTGGAAGGACCACGCTCTCTCGTGAGACTAGCCCACGCACCAGAGCCCGCCGCCGCTAGCACAGGTCGGTTACCACAAAAGTGACATTTGACACTTGACATTGACACCAGTAAATATATCCATAGACTAAGTTGTCCTGTGTTTTTTACATGAGTGTCAGTTTTCTATTGTGCACTTAAAACCTAAATAATATACGAAAAGATTCCAAATACCACAATTCACTTGAGTTGAACGATTACACACAGTAATTATCGGCACGACAAAGGGCGCTTTCACATTGGACGATAACGGTAACGACACGATATCGTCGGATACAATTACTATTGTACCACGGGTTTGCCACCGTTCTCGTAATCTATACTCTCTAGCATCTCCGCCGAATATTAGTATGAGAAATTGTGCAGCGACTCCCAGCGGTGACGTGAACAACTAAAATATCTCATACAAATATTGCGAGTGACGCTAGCGAGTATACTTTATGAAAACGGTGGCAAACTCGCTTTAACATTGTGTCGTTTTATCAAGTATCGGCGGACGATGTCGTTGCAGTGGGAAAGCGTCCAAAGGCATCACTTATATTTCTTTGACGATCCAATTTTTTTGATTGATTTTGAACAATTCCATAACAGCATGCATTGTTAGCACATATACATAAAACTGTTTTGTATGTCATGTCATTTTATAGGTTTACCTAAAGTAACCAGTACCTGTCATGAATTTATTAGCTAGTTTCCACGATTTATGATATCAAATACATCATGTGTGATTTGTGTACCGCTAATCTGGTGTACTTGATTTTGCAAGTTGTGGAAACTAGCACAAATTCATGATAAAGGTACTGAGAATATAGTCAGTAGTTAATAGTTTTGTAGAAAGTAATCAATAGTCAACCGCTTTCAAATAGATTTTGTACTTAGACATTTACAAGCTGACTTTTAAACACTGACTTCTATTATACAGGATGTCGGAGAAAAAGGAACAGTTGTCTTATAGAAGTTGTAGGGTTTAATGAATATATCACTATGTTGAAGTCGTAAAATATCTAGCTCCAACGATAACGTAGTTATAGGCTATGGTTGCTAAGGGCCGAAGAGCGCGTGGCCTTAAGCGACTGAATGAACGCGCGGCCCCGTTTACCTACATTACGTACGCGGTAATTCAACTTGTTCAATGAAGGAGAAGGGGAATGGTTTCGAAACATGGTTTAATAGGATTATTTCAGCAACCTTTAGTGGGATAAAAATAAATAAAAACGTAGTTAGATTACACGGGAATAACTCTACGTTACCGTTGATTTTTATGCCAAAATAAAGTCTTGATATGGTCAACTTTGGACGTCAATTACTCAAAAACGGAAGAAGATATTTTTGGCATAATAATATTATTTGCTTCGTAAGATTATACCCTATCACATATTTTAAAAGCTGTCCTATTTTCCCCGACACCGTGTATACTGTGATATTTGCTTGACTTTGTACTAGTGTGTCTGCTTGATCGCCGCCATTTCGGCGCTGATGTCTATAGCAAGCGTGTAGCGAGAGTCCGTGGAACTAATGATAGATATATGGAATACAACAGTCATATCATTAAACGTCAAAATTAGTTCCAAACACACTCGATGGTGGCGCTTCAAATCTAAACAATATTTTTTGTTCTGTATGTATTAGAAGGAGTCAGTGCTAGAAAAGTTACGTTACTATTTGTAATTCAATAACTTTAATTTTAAAAGTTGCGTTGTAGTCATAAGTACGCGTAGACCGGACGCCGAACACGCACTGCTCGCAAAAGGGTATATACCACTTATATTCACATTGAGGCATCAAAGAGACAAGATACATTGTGCAGCTGACCGTGGAAATAAGTAGTCAATACATACATGCATATATTTGCGTCCATAAGTCCATTTCGTGCAGTGTGTGTAAGCTTCCGTATACTTTCCAACAATAATATTTGATAATACATCTTATCTTAATTAGATATTTATAAATATATAAATTCATCACACTCTAATGATTATAAAAATAAGGTTAATGTACTTATTTAAGTTAAAACATTGTGATTCAGTATTTGGGTAAGTATAAATGGTTTTAACACATTCACTGCTGACATTTCAACTTCTTCGTAAATTCTCGAACAGTTGGACGCACATACGCGTCGTTAGCAGTGAACGCGTTAAAATATGTTTAAATTATACAGCTGATATGACTGAAGAACAACATTTTATAAATTTGTTTTTTTTTTAAATAAGACAATACTTATTCGAGTTCAAACAAATCTAAGAATTGAAAATGATTAAATCATGAAATGTTGACGTCACTGTAAACAATTTGAGTAGTGCTCGTAAAATTATCCGTCCTTTGTATATTATTATATACAATATACATATTAAATATACAATTTGTAACAGGTACGCACACGTCCCGAGCTATTTAATCTAGGTTTAATATATAATAATAAATAAATAATAACAATGTGTCAAAGTTTGTGTAATAACTACTACAATGAGATATGTTTTGTTAGTTTATTATAAGTTTGCTGTAGTACCATTTCATAATCTCTTCTCGCTAGAGTCACCAAATTGGTATGAGGAAGCACCTGCGACAGTATTGAACAATTTCGTCATAAATATGTTGCGCGGTGTCGAGTCGACTATAAAATGAAAAAACAATTCTTAATTTTACGCGATTTAAATTCATTAGTCAGAACAAACAGACAGACCAAGATTTTTTATATCAGTACCGTGTACACTTTTATATTATTTAGTTTAAAAGTGTTATTTTGGAATTACAAATAGACACTGCAATTTTATTTATCTGTATATATTAGATTCTCAATTCAGAAACCGGTTGAAATTTAAACTTATAAATGATGCAACATCAATGTTATTATATTACAAGTTATACCATAGTTAGTTATATTAATGGCGGCGTGCTTGTTAAAAGGATTTTATTTAGTGTATAGAATCAATATTTATACTAGTCATAACTTGGACTTACGGTGTGAAGAATTTCGGGACCAAATTGCATTATTAATTACTTGAGTTTTTGAAAGTTTTTGAATCATATTAGTTTGAAGTTAGGCGTGAAAATGTATGTATATATACATATTCGATAAACTCACCATCTGTCACGTTGGCACTTCATCATACTTGGTGAAGTGTGGGTGTTGTTATTACAACACCTCTGCCTACCGCCTCAGGCAATACAGGCGTGATCTGTATGCAGGTATCAGAGAAAAAGGAACAGTTGTCTTCTAGAAGTTGTAGTGTTTTATGAATATATCACTATGTTGAAGTCGTAAAATATCTAGCTCCAACGATAACGTAGTTATAGGCTATGGTTGCTAAGGGCCGAAGAGCTCGCGGCCTTAAGCGATTGAATGAACGCGCGGCCGCGTTTACCTACATTGTGTACGGGGTAATTCAACTTGTTTAATTAAGGAGAAGGGGAATGGTCCCGAAAAATGGTTTTATGGGATTATTTCAGGAACCTTTAGTGGGAGAAAAAAATAAAAACGTAGTTTGATTTCACGTGAATTTACTATGTTACCGCTGATTTTTATGCCAAAATAAGGTCTTGATAAGGTCAACTTTAAACGTCAATTACTCGAAAACGGAAGAAGATATTTTTGTTATAATAATTTTATTTGCTTCCTAAAATTATACTCTATCACATATTTTAACAGCTGTCCTATTTTCTCTGATACCCTGTATACATATTGTAAATGTCTCAGGAAAATGTAAGTTTCTTCTTCATATTTTAGTATTAATTATAGTGTGTGAAGTTAGTCAATAGTTCGTGCCATTATATAACGGATTAATTTTCATTAATACAATCCTGAGAATATGTCCAAGGTATTTTGAAATAATACCCCTTTATTAAATAACGTGTCTTAAGGTGCGCATAATTAAATCCAGGGATTAGATAAGTTCTACTTTTGTGACATGGAATAGCATGCACGTGGAATAACACTGGGTTTTAGCTATTTCTCGATTAAGGTTTTTGTATCACTGGGTATGAGAAATTTATTAAACTCACAATAAATACGTTGTGATATAAATGTTATAATAATGTTAATAATAATTGTATATTTAAGACTTAAGTGCCTTAACTGAGACCAAATTAGGACCAATATCTTTATAATAATACAATTAATATATTTTATCGCACTAGACTATGTTAGACGTATTAATGTGCTATTATTTTACGAAGTACTTAAATTTAAGAGTCATTCCTAACTGTACTTAAGCTATTCCGACGAGACTGGCGGGTTTCACGAGCGAAACTTTACAATAGGATGCTGATAAGCAATAATGTGTCAACCCACAAAAAGTCAAATTCAAAGGTTTTGATATATTTTGATAATGCATCACGTATTTAACATTCTAAAAAAGTGTTTCAAGTCATCTGAAACATAAAAGTACGTAAAAAATGGATTTATGTCATAAAACAAATCTTAAATCACGTATACAATCATCTTAAGACGCCATTTTCTCAAAACCAAGTTTATGCGGGTTGACACATTATTGCTTATCTGCATCCATTATGCTTAAATATTCATAGGAAACTAGAGAGCACCATTATACAATATGTATCGGGATGCGTTACGATATCTTCATAATGGAAAATGTGTTATATGTCCTGTACCTATGTTTTTGAAAATATATAAAAGGCTTTGTACAGATCAATAATTCGCTATAATTTTTTAAAGTTTTACAAAATTACCTGTGGCAAAAAAAAGTTGTATTGCCATATGATAATGTGGGGTGCATCCCCCTCATCATTTAGGGGTATGATACATAGATGTTGACCGATTCTCAGGCGTATACGATATGCAAAAAATTAATACAAATCGGTGCAGCCGTTTCGAAGGAGTTTGGTTACAAACACCGCGACATGCAAATTTTATATATTACTTACTAGTGATTGAAATGCGAAGTTTTTAGGTTTCGCTCATGATAGCCACCCACGCTTGTCGTATTGTGCTTGGTAACTGTAGTGTTGTGCGTATTTAGTTTGTATTTTTAAGTTTAATGTGTACAATAATTAGTTACCCCTGTAGTGAGACGTATTATTTGTTTATTTTGCAATTTTCTTACTAACGTGCAATAAATATTATCACTACGGATTCAAAATTGTAAATTCCAATCGCTCAATGCTTAGCGGTCCGTCCCGTCCCAATGGAAGATAACAATTTTGAACTTTATTGCAAGTTGGTTAGAGTCGATGTCAGCATGGCCATTGTACTTATACGAGGACAATATATTTTTGCACTGTATTGATTGTATTTTTATTTATTCACTTCCACTCCCTGCTTCGCTCACGTAAGGAGCAATGGCTCTGTATGATGTCGCTTGTAGCTAATTATATCAATATATACAATAGCAAATTCACTATGATAGCTTTGCTTCATTGTTTCTGTTGTAATATTCCAAAGAAAGTGTATTCGTATTTCTTCAGTTGGCGGAATTTCGATTAAGGTCTCAGATTTGTTGGTCAACTCGTCGATCAACTTTGCTGCTATTATAATAATAATTATTGAGTTATACACAAGAAGAGCAATTCATCCATGTAATTGTTTAATGTCCGTTTAACATACACTCATACTGCTGCGACATTCAGATATCACGTTGTGACAATATGTGTCAGTATCGAACATAGGAAAATGAACTTTGTAATGTATTTGTTATGCATCAATTTCATGTGCTTGTAACTGACAACTAGATGTCGCTTTTTCCGTCGAGAAATCAAACAGCTTTTTTATTTTTAAATAGCGGGACATGTTATCTAATACTGGTCGATACAATTATTATAAGGAGGAATGATTTGTATGTTTGTTTGTTACGAATTGGCTCAAAAAGTACTGGACCGATATGAAAAATTCTTTCAGAAATGAATAGCAACGTTATCAGCGAGTAAAATAGGCTATATTTTATCCCCATACTCCTACGGGAACGGGAACTACGCAGGAAACCGCGTGACATCCGCTAGTTGTGGATATTTTTTTTCGCTAATCTTCAATAATCGCATAAAACAATGAAGCTTTGTTTGAAATATTTTACTATAGAATATAATGAAAAATTATAAATATTTGTGGCATTATGAAAAGGTCAGTTAATGTTAATTAAGGCATGTTTAGCACTACACTCATTTGTTTAGATCGTAGGACAATATGATGGACCTAAACCGATTTGATCAATTTAATGAACTGTATAAACCACCTTTATAAGTTTACCTTGGTAAGTTGCAATTCGAATGTCAACGTCATCAGTAATAGGTTAGCAATCTTGACCAGAATTGATGAAATATCATGTGATGTATTTAATGTTAATTGCAATTGTCTTCATTTTTCGATTCAACATTATAACTTAAACTCAAGCTCAAAAACACCTACAAAGTATTTAAAAATCGTCAAAATGTAAATTATACGGGATTATACATGCTACCACCAGGTTCGGAAGGTTGCTTTCATTGAGAAGAACCTGGCAAGAAACTCGGTAATTTTATAAACGTTAAATGACTCACACTCAAAATTTAAGCCCGTGGACTTATATATAAATGAAAATGAGATGACCAGCCTCCACAAGTAGCACCTGTTCACAAGCATGACGATTTAGAAAGACTTGTCGAGATTGTATAAAATTAAATAACTTCATAAACTCCGTATTCGGTATATATTAAAACAACTAATATTCCGTCCATTTGTCACACAGACGACCCACTGAACTTGATGACCAAATCGCTAACGACGTCGCTGCAACAAGCCGTGAACACAGTGAGAGACCTCACTCACATCGACCAAACCGTGCCGTACATCACCAGCGTGCTAGAACATCCTATATCCATGTTCACTAAGAACGAACACTTGGACACAGACATACAGACGGTTGCAAGCGCCGAGGAATGCTTCGAACTACCCCCCATTAAACACCTGCCGCTCGATTTATCCGACAACGTCCTGGAATCTATTGTGAACGAGTTCCGCGATGTATCGAGTGACGCCGACGAGGCCAGGAGAGTGCAAGCGGAGGAGCTGCAGAGGAAGTTGAAGCTGTATAATAGTATAATGGAGAAGAAGTGGGATGGAGAGTTGATCCACAGCAGCAAGAGGAGCAGGCGCCGGGAGGGGTCGGGGGGCAGCACTCCGCGCCAGAGCACGCCCGTCCGGAGGACTGACGGCGTTTACACCACGCCGTGTGTCATGAATGTCAGCGTTTATGGGTGAGTTGGTTTGGCCATTGTAATCAAATATTCTTAGAATAGGAAACTTAGCATCTTTCGCACTTTTCAGTTTCGCAATTTACATCTAATATATAAAATTCTCGTGTCACAGTTTTCGTTGCCATACTCCTCCGAAACGGCTGGACCGATTTGTATGAAATTTTGTGTGCAGATCGGGTAGGTCTGAGAATCGGCCAACATCTATTTTTAATCCCCCTAAATGTTAGGGGTAGTCCACCCCAAAAAAATATATGGCAATACAACGTTTGCCGGGCACAGCTAGTTATTATTATAAATGGGAAGCCTCTAGTTATTGTGCGCTCTAACTGACGTGTGACGCCACGGTAGGTAAATAATTTAGTAAGTCTGATCATGCTGAAATATTTAACAAATCCAGGGTTTTAAGCGCAAGGACGCGTTTGTAAAAAAAGCAAAATTCACATGATCTATAGAAGCCCTTCAAACTGAAGCATAGACCAATAGTCTTATCGTTGAATGTTCCAGACCGCCTCCTCAGACAAACGACGACCTCCTCGAGCAGGAAATAGAAGAGAAAGAGAAACTGCTCGCCAAGATGTTGAATCTCGAGTCGCTCAGCATCACGTGCGCGCCGCAACCAGACCACGACGACCCCGCGCCGACGCACAAAGACATACACATCACACCACAGGTACAACTACCTGTCAAAACAGTCAAACCAATAAAAGACCCTAAGCCCATAGATTTAATACCCAAAGTCGTTAAGCTGCCCAATACGTGGAATTTAGACAATATGGAACTGAAGTTGGATGTGAAAAGCAACGGGTTTCAAGGTAGACTGGCCTCGCCGGACGATCACTTGGATAGTGAGTGGGAGATCATCTGATATAACTCTGGAGTACGCCGGTCTCGTAGCGAGAATTGAGGCTCATGTCAATTGAATTTGAACGTTGTGGATATTACTGTTTTATATCGTAGTGTTGGTGTTGCTTGATAGACAACATCGAGTGAATATCGACTTTAAAAAGTTGTAGTACTGACTATTGAGCTCAGTTAAAATTGTTTTCAAATCACATATGCTCACGCCTGTGTCACCCCGAGGTGAATTAGACAGAGGTCTATTCATAGTGTACCCACGTTTTACATGCAAGAATGAAGACAAACATCATAATAAAATAAATAGAGAAACACATACATATGCTCACGCCTGTATTCCCCGAAGGGGTAGGCAGAGGTGTTGTTATCACAACACCAACTATTCACCGAATTTGATTAAGTGCCAACGTGACAGATGGTGAGTCTATCGCCGTCTCAGGCACTATACATATGTCTTTGAATTACTTCTCAGAAATATGCAGGTTTCCTCACGATGTTTTCCTTCACAGAAAAGCACGTGGTGTGAAATCACTGTACATAAGTTTTTTAGAAAAACTCATTGGTACAGGCCCCGCTGGGATTCGAACTTGCGTCGTTTGCTTAGCAGGCGACTGCTCTAAACCTGAGGCCACCACGGCTCCTCTTATCTAAATAGAGAAACAATAAATAATTAGGGGTTTGCTCCTGCGTTCATACATAAAACTCCGTTAGACTAATCCAGTCGACAGCAATTATATCGATAATCATTTGTGCTATTCGATGCATCGAAGTTAGTATCGATATCTTCAATAACTTATAGCAGTATTCTATGACACAGCGCTCCAGCTAAATCCTAGCTATTGTATCCTAATTGTGTGCTTATAAATATTAGCTGTTGTATATATATATGTGCTGATTACACTGCTAGATAGATATAATACACTAGCTGTGCCCCGCGGTTTCACCCGCGTAAACTTAATTTTATGGGTAGCCCGCGGAATATTATAATTTTTTAAAATTAACTGTAGCCCAAGTTACTCTTTGTAACATTAGCTATCAGCCAGTGAGTCCCATTAAAATCGTTTCGGAGATTAAACGACACAAACAGACAGACAGAGAAGAAAATAAATATTGGCTTTTTTATGTCCGTATCGTGTACACTTTCATATACATTTATTCAAAAGGTGTTATTTTGGAATTTCAAACGGACACTTCAATTTTATTTATCTGTATATATATAGATGTATAGATGAGCTATTATTTTGATGTTGCTTATAAACATAATTAGGTTTGTATAAGAAATCTCACCTGTAACATCAAAAATGAGGATTGGGATTAGAATTCAAAGAAATGGGTTAGTTTTCACGTTGTAGTGGTTAGAGGTGGCTTACAATGAAGTATTATTGAGGCTAACGCTTGGGTGCCATTAATAATGATCAGAATCGACTTCCCAGTAAGATTAAGTTGAGAATGAGATATTGGGTTAATACACCTTACCTAATCATGACGTATTATTTATAGCCAAATGCAAAGCGTGTAGTATTATATAAATTAATAGCGGACGTCACGCCGTTCCACCCGCGTAGTTCCCGTATATTAATCAGTGATTATGTAGCATTCTAATGGCGAAAGATTGTTTTAAATCGCTCCAGTATTTTTTAAGCCAATTCGTAACAAACATACTTACATACAAATCTTGCAGGTTTATAATATTAAGTGTAGATGATTTACATACATTTTTGTTATTCAATGGAACAATATGTTTAACTAAATACAATTAAGCCGCGTTTATACCGTGTATAATGTGCTTATGACAATCCGAGGATAAGTTCTATCTCATGTTGTGGTATGGAACTAGAAAGGGATGGAAATAGTCGTACTCCGGATTTAACTGACACAAGTTTATAACAAAAATACATTATGAATTATTAAATAAATCAATAAATGAATTTTGAGATGAAAGTTTATTTGCCCATGGGCTGCCTACCACGTGAACGATTCGTAAGTAGATGTTTAAAATGCAATGTTCAATGCACTGTAATAAGTTTATAAGACGACCACAAATTTAAGAACACTATTAGTTTGTCGACTGCATCCTTAGTATAATGATGTATGCAAACTTAATATTTGAATGCATTTTACATATTCATACATGTACATACATACTGTACTTATGTTTTAAGTTATTTTTAGTAAAGGCATTTTTATAAAATCTTATTATATTAAGTGGTATTTCGGCTGCTTCAAATCTTATATCCTTTTCTATAGTAAGATCCACGAAGGAGATGACATTATGTAAATTTATATGCATTTAGTAAATTAAGTGAATCGAACGAATTTGCGTATTTTATGAACAATATTTTTGCTTTAAATTCCATTTTATATGTGTTTAGTATTTATTTGTTATAATTTACGTTAAGTACCTCTATATATTCTTATTATTGCAGCTCTCTTCCTAATAATTATCAATTTTGTGATATTTTTTGAACAAACCGAATTTGTATTTAAATTTATTCTAACATATGCAGGATGTCGGTGAAAAAGGAACAGTTGTCTTCTAGAAGTTGTAGGGTTTTATGAGTATATCACTATGTTGAAGTCGTAAAATATCTAGCTCCAACGATAACGTAGTTACAGGCAATGGTTGCTATGGGCCGAAGAGCTCGCGGCCTTAAGCGATTGAATGAACGCGCGGCCGCGATTACCTACTAATAATTGAACTTGTTAAATTAAGAAGTAGGTTAATGGTTTCGAAAAACTGTTTTATGGGATTATTTCAGGAACTTTAAAATTAGAGGGAGAAAAAAAATAAACAAATTTAATGCGAAAATAAGGTCTTGATATGGTCAACTTTGTAGGTCAATTACTCGAAAACGGAAGAATATATTTTTGTCATAATAATTTTATTTGCTTCCTAAAAATTGTACCCTATCACATATTTATACAGCTGTCCTATTTTCCCCGACCGACACCCTGTATTTTAAGTTCCTCCGTTCGATGTACGTATACTAATTTTCTACATGTTTAAATTATATTTATGATGTAAAGCTTATATTTTTAGTTTAAATCCTTATTTACTCGTAAAATTTAAATGTTAAAGAAAATTATGGTAAATATTTTCAGCTTTACACTCTAACAATATTACTTTAATATTTTTTTAAACTTACATTATTTTAAGGATCTTGTGAATGAATATTATACTTAAAAATAGCAATTGTATTTCAAGCAAAATCTCCATAGTATTTTTTATGTATTCATTAATTCTATATTAATGCATCTTACTTTTATCCACGATTGTAAAACGCCTTTCGTATTGTCTTATCGTTTGTGATTCAATATGAAATAAAATGTGTTCTTGATATATCGTTCAAGGAATCAATATTAGATTCACGCGCTTTTTTCTAATGTTGATGTAATTAAGTCATAATTGCTTGGTAAATATTTGTAACGTTTACAAGGCGATGATTTATTGTGATATTTTATGTAAAGTATTTTATTTTTGCCTGTAAATAAAATATTTGGCACAGTGTCAAGTTAGTTATTTCTATCTACATTTAATTTTAACTCGTCTCATCAACCCATGAAATAACAAATTCAACTCTATCGAGAAAGTAGAAGTACCAGGGTAACAGCAAGCCAGAGGAGGCTATTCCATATTGTGTGACACCAACTAGCGTTTCTTGTGTACTAAAATAATTTTGCTTAATATTGGGTAGTGCTCTTGTTAAAAAGTACCAGACATCAGAACAGTAAAGGAGGCAATTTTATGTAACAGCGCCATCTTGGGTTGGTCAAGCGTACTAAATTGACTGTACTGGAATTTTAACCGATCGTAGGGTAGTAGTGAAAAGTACCGAATAGCAGAAAGCTATGGCTATTCAGACTTGTCAATCTCAGAAATAAATTTATTTAAACTTTGTAGCGATCTTTTTTATAAGCACCACAGCAGAAGAATAAAAGAGGTTATTTTATAGTTAATTTGATTTAGCAGCGCCATCTCCCGTTGGCCACGTGTACTCAATTGACTTTACTGGAATTTTTTGCAATTGTAGGCTAGTATTGGATATCGGAGAACTACGGTTCGACAATTGTAAAAAACGCCATCTCGAGTTGATTTAGCGTACTAGCCTATTTCAATATTTCAACAATAATTTTAAGAACTATAGGGACTTTTTTATATTATTAAGTCTATAGGGAAAACAAATAAAAATCTTCGTGAAATATAATACACGTACAAACTTTATTTGCATAAAACAATGCAGTTCTAACAAAAAAATCGCGGCAAAATAAATAAATCTAAATAAAAAAAATTGGTCCTTTCCAATGCCACGCTGTTAAGCATAGATATATATTATATAAAATTACTGTATTTAAATAACATTTCTTTTTACTAAATTAAACAGAAACCATATTAAGAAAAAAAAACCCTCTTATTCAATATAAATTTAGGATCAAAATTGAAAAAAGAAACACGTGCCAATAATTGCGATGAAACAAAACAATTAAGGAACAGAATACTTTTATCTTTATTCTAAGAAGAGAGCAAAACCTCATAGTGAATATAATATGTTGGTAGTTATATATGGATGCTGATAAGCAATAATGTGTCAACCCACAAAAAGTCAAATTCAAAGGTTTTGATATATTTTGATAATGCATCACGTATTTAACATTCTAAAAAAGTGTTTCAAGTCATCTGAAACATAAAAGTACGTAAAAAATGGATTTATGTCATAAAACAAATCTTAAATCACGTATACAATCATCTTAAGACGCCATTTTCTCAAAACCAAGTTTATGCGGGTTGACACATTATTGCTTATCTGCATCCATATAAGCGGCCATCGTGTTAACTAAAACTGCACCCCACTACAGAGTGATTGTAGAAAATTAAGTTCAAAACATCTTAATTTGATTAGACTTCTTACAAAGTAACTTCAAATCAATCGATGCATTGGTCAAGGGTACATATTTTCTGCGTTTGCGGTTGAAACTCTGGGACCTTGGGGGTCCAGATGCTCATCAACTTTTCAAAGAGGTTGCACGTCGTCTGGTAGAAGCTTCTCGTGACAAGCGGGCTGGGGCTTTTCTCGCTCAGAGAATCAGCATTGCTATTCAACGTGGCAATGCTGCCAGCCTTCTTGGGACGATCCCGAGAGACACCGATTTGGGCCAAGTTTTCTATTTGTAATTAGTTTTTAGTAATTTTCATTATAATAAACTTTTTTAAAAACAAAAAAAAATAAAAACGATTATAAATGTTACCACCGGGTACGGATGGTTGCTTGTGTTGACAAGAACCCGGCAAGAAACTCAACAATTACTCTTTTAAAAAATATATATTATACAATGTTATTCGAATTGTTAACCTCCTCCATTTTATGAAGTCGGTTAAAAATTTATAAAACGTGCAATATTCTACGAAACAAGCAACACAATTATACGTAGAACCTACGTATATAGTATTACTCAAAATTATAATTTTATTTTTTTGAAAAGAATAATTACTGAGTTTCATGCCCTGTTCTTCTCAGTAAAACAACCTTCCGAACCTGCTGGTAGGATATATAATCCTGTGTAATTATGTCATTGTGACGATTTGAAAGTACTTTGTTAAAAGTCTAATAAAATAAAGATATTTTGATTAATAGGGCGCTTAGTTTTAGTTTAAACTGTCATTAATACTAGGTACAATTTGTCGACGTAAATTTCTGTCATATTCTCTTCTTGACAAAGTAATATTCTCTCACGGTTGTGCTAATAGAAGCGATACAAAAAGCATGGGGAATGACATAGATCTGTCACGTGACATATGTCATTTTGTATCGCTTCAATAAGCGAAGCGTGAGGAAATAGGCGCAGTGGGTTCCTGTGATTCAAATACACTTGGATGGGTTATTTTGAAAAGATATTGGTATGCTATGATCTGCTGTAAAAATTAAGCGTCTTCAGTCGACTGAGAACATTGATGTAGCTTTGTATACAAATAATTATAAAACATTTTTATACTTACAGAAAGACATATTTGCACGTCTAATGGTCGCTAACATATGTATATGCTCACGCCTGTATTCCCCGAAGGGGTAGGCAGAGGCGTTGTTATCACAACATCCACTTTTCACCGAATTTGATTAAGTGCCAACGTGACAGATGGTGAGTCTATCGCCGTTATATATGGTGGCTAAATGTTGCAATATACCTAAATATATATTCTAAGACACTAACTCAGATCAGCTAATACATTGTCTAAGCGCCGTTGGTATATTAGGCCATTGGCGAACACACACCAAACATTTGAGCCAACACGTCTCATACATAATCAACAAAGCTTTCAAGCCCAAAGTTATCAATAACAAGTTTATTAAATATCACAACACATTAGCAAATTAAGCCGTATACATTGAAGCTGGGCCGAGATCCACGAAAATAGTTTTTAATCGACTGTCAATGTACAGTGATATTAAAAGCATAGATACGTTATACTCTCACAAAGAGTTCCGTACGCAGTTTGTCAGTTGGCATATAAGTAGGAGAGTACCTGAGAAAAGTAGGTCTAAAAAGGCCACTTTGGGAGAATCAATGTGATCCGAAATATGGTCACATAGGTATTATATTCACGAATGATTACAATAATTGTAACTGTCCCTAACTAATTTTTATGATGCTATTTGTCACAAAAGGACTTCATATTTTGTGGACCATTTTATGAATCTTCATAGGGAAGTGTGAAACAAGTGAATTGCGAAATATTAATAATTCGTGAATCATAATATGAGTTGCACCTAAGTAACCATTTTGTCATGTCATGGATATTCGGATTACATTATGATTCTCCCAAAGTGGCCTTTTTAAACCTACTGACGCCAGAGGTCTGACAAAGCCTCAATTTAACACGCTAGTGACATATCTCCTTCTTTAAAATACGTTTAATATCAATGTATGGTAAGTACTTATACGAGATATCAATTAATATGTTCCCTATAAATTTGGCTATGTTTTTCTACATTGTGGACCCAAGCCCGTAAAGTTTTTACATATTTAACTGTCGAATAAGCTCCCTTAAGTGACATCTAAGAAATATAAACTGATACAATCATTCAAGGTTGCTACTAGCGTCTTTTATAGGCAGCTTCTTCAAACATAAGCTGAAGTAAATCTTATGCTAAGTTGCTTAAAGTTCATAATTGAGTGCTAAGAAAACCATAATATGTGTGTGTTTAGATTTTAGATATACTGGAATATCAACTTTATACAATTATACATAAGGCTTGAAATTTGGAGATGAAAAAAGCGCTCTCTTCCATGTATTTCCAAATAAAAATCGCAGACGCTAGTAGACCCCCGTTAGCCATATTATATCAAAACTTAAGGAAGTGCGTGATGTAATTATATTGCTGTCTCTCATTATTTGCAAGTGTATGACAGTGACAGATACATGTTACATCTAGATTATGAATAAAGATAAATACCTTAATACTATACAAACGTGATACAGTAAATGAATAATAAATTATAGAGAACTGTGAAGTGTTTAATACTGACTTATGCAAGTAAAATGTATCCAAAATACTCTAGTCTTGTCCCTCAGTCTTACGTTCGTGTTCACGACCCGATGACGTCACTCTCATTTACCTATCACAGCGGCTCGGGGCACTTATCAACCTAATATGTACCGTAAACGAATGTAATAAGACCTAAAATACTATACTATGGACGTGGAGCCCAATTTGAGATTTCTTGAAGGATACGTAATTGGTTCAATAAGTAATAATACAGGCAAAGTTAGAGGCGATCTCACACACAGGTGTATTGGATTTTCAGGGGGGTAAGCATAAACAATAAGTAGGGTAGGTAGATTAATCATCTCAAGCTACGCATTTAGTTATAAGTAGATGTACTAGATTTTTAGTTATGTTACTTTTTATCGACATTTGTGCATTGGAACATTGTCCATGAGCTTGCGATTCTTAAATTATTTATTTTGTATTCTTTAAATTGTATAATATTTTTTAAAGGAGTAATTACTGAGTTTCCTGCCAGGTTCTTCTCAGTAAAAGCAACCTTCCGAACCTGGCGGTAGCATGTATAACCCTGTATAATTATGTCATTCTGACGATTTCAAAGTACTTTGTAAAAAGTCTAATCGAATAAAGATACTTTTGACTTTGACTTTAATTAAATACCAATGTGGCACATACATTTTGGTATAGACACACGAAACGAGTGTATTCAGTCATCACAAATGGTAAGCACTGCTTATATGGAATGCACGCCTTTACCTATGTTTGTTCCATATAATAATGTGAAGATTAGATTGAAAATATACTCAACTTGTGGTTACAAAACCGTTCCCCCAATCCATCCGGCAATACGTTTATATCCGATATTTTTGTTTATTATGTAATTAGTAAATACTTATGCTATTAGAGAAAAAATCTTATACGAATTGTCAATTATTCGTGCATAGCCCACTATTAACTTAAAAATCCTTTATTATGATAATTACTGAAAGTACATAGGTTTTGATCGTGTTAGTGTGGCCGCGAGCCGCTGGCGTATTACCTACCCTACACACTTTGGCAGTGACCTAGCATTCAACATATACAATCAATCTACGCTACAATACCTAGATCATGTCCAAAAAACATGTCTCCAATAAAATTGATAGCAAATTGTAACAATACTGCTCAATATGGTTAATAAATTAAATTCTTAAGGCGAGGACACGAGGCGGGACTCGAACCCTCGACCTCTGCAAACCGTGCAGTTGCTCTTCCAACTGAGCTATTCGTGATCCTACCTCATGCGTCGAATTTTTCCTTCCCTTGTCTTTGCAGTATAGGGGCCGCCTTGGGTTCGAGGCCCGCCTCATGTTCGTATTTTACTTTACCGTTTTTAAGAATTTAGAATTGTAACATGTATATCATGAATAAAAACGTTAATAATTTAGTTCGAAAATATCTAGTTTGTTACAAAATCCTAAAAATTTAAGTTATACCGACGTCATTGACATTTTTTTAAATAATTTTCATATCGATCGTGGAAACAGTGGAATAGGCCACATTGTCGATACGAAGTCTTTTCTAATCTTTTTAATTCAATTACTTTATTCGCTCTAAACAAGTTTTTTCGTCGCATTCTAACAGTTTATTCAAAGACAAACTCATACAACTTGATATTATAAACGAATTCATAAATATTGATCCCATGAAATCATACAAATATAACTAGAGAACACGAATCAAAGGCAAATATCGATGTAGCTATAATTATTATTGTCGATAAATCGACTGCGTCCTTACACATAGACATATTAACTAACGGTGCATCGATAAACAAACAGTGAGAAGAAATCGCTATCGATTTTCTACACGTGATAAACGTTATAATGATTTTATCGACTCCAGGAGTTTGGAGTAACAAAGCAAAGCTGTTTAAGGAGGCATGCCAAAAGTACTGAGTTTATTTATAACGATCAGGCGAAGGCGCCATTAACACATTCACTGCTAACATTTCAACTTCTTCGTAAATTCTCTAACAGTTGGACGCACATACGCGTCGTTAGCAGTGAACGCGTTAAACAAGCTTCATATCTTTTGGATCACTTCTTAAAAGCTATTCATACGTTTAACATTATTCTATTGTCGATAAATATTATGCGAATAACGTCACGTATCAGTCTTTACTGATATGATATAATTTATCGACACATTAAAGCAACTTCACTGGCCCAGAGAGCAGGACATCAATAAATACTAGACATAGTATAAAGTCTATAAGATGTTATCAAAAATGAAGTAAAAACTTTTAATTTAGACACAGAAACACTAAATATAATGTTTAAGTCAAAAGCATCGATACATTCACAGACATTGTAAAGTGTCGATGTCGATAATGTTGTCGACTTACCTACACTAGCGACTAGCGTTCAAGCTAAATTAGGTCTAGGGGACATCACTATATAGTGATGTTCCAAGGGCGCGGGGACGATCGGGGACATGGGCATGTATTCGTTCTCTGTTTGGTCTTTTAATCTTATTTTGTTCAAATGATCGCGACCTAACAGTAAGTCTACTAGTTCCTTGGGCAGGGATAGTGCTGCGACCGCGTCATCGTTGAGTTCTATCGACAAATCGGCGTCGAAGTCATCGATAAAGTTGTTGGTTTCCAAGCACTCGACAGATTTGGAGCATCTATTGGTGGGCACGTGTTCGGTGGAGTCTAGGAATTCGCAGCTTTTCGTTTCACCTTTCGCGAGCGAACCGCCGGTTATTTTTAAGTTTTTCATCTTGCGACTTACTTTGAAGCTCTTGAATATGTCTCGTGTGGGCGTGAAGTCGAATTTCTTCTTCTTAGTTTCAACGTCCTTCTCCTTAACAGTCTCTGATTTAGGAGACGCGATTCGGGAATCGCTTTTCAGTCTTTTTCTGCGAATGAAAAAAAATACTTACATACAATGACGTCACAAACCGATGTCTAAAAAAAAAGGTGAATGTCTAATATTTATAGTCACTGTAGCAACGTTACTCCGCTCGTTACATAGATGGCGCTACTCGATAACAATTGCGAGACCACGAGAACCTAAATCACGCAATAAGAATTTTCAAGCGCATTGCAGTCTACACGATTCCAACTAGAACAGTTGGAGCCGGTGTCCCTCAGGCATGACACCCGCCTGGCAGGAAGATCTTCCCTCTGTTGGGGATGTACCACGCGCTCTCCCCACAACACTGAGACTGCGATGGACTCACCATCTGTTACGTTGGCACCTAATCGTGTTTGGTGAAAATTGGGTGTTGTAACACCTGTGCATATACTTACAACGACTGTTCTTGTCTACAGTACATTTTGTTTAAGATGCAACGCAGTCTTTATGATTTAAAGGCATAACCTCCACTTAACAGTAGATCGCAGCTGTACGTAGCTATATATATGGAGACTAAGATCCGCCAGTGATCTATGGAAACGCTGTGCCAGCAATAGTTGTCATCATATTAGCACAGGGATTTCATACTTGATAAGGTAGACAACGCGCGAGTGCTTTGTGTTATAGGCATTCATAGGCGAACAATGCGCTTGTAATATATAAAAATGGTGTATTTACCTGAAGACACTGAAGGGCTGCCTCTTGTCCAGCTTGGGGAGGGTGTGGGCGGTGCGAGGACGCATCGACCTGACGGATACAACATTGATCATTCATTTTGTAAACCAAGTCCAACCTTAATTACATATAAATACTAGCTGTGCCCGGCAAACGTGTCATTGCCATTTTTTTTTTGGGGTGGACTACCCCTAACATTTAGGGGG
Organism: Watsonalla binaria; assembly: GCA_929442735.1. NCBI lineage: Eukaryota > Metazoa > Arthropoda > Insecta > Lepidoptera > Drepanidae > Watsonalla > Watsonalla binaria. The sequence goes on along the minus strand of OV838934.1, from coordinate 9,640,179 downwards.
ACGAAAAATAGATGTTGGCCGATTCTCATAGATACCGGATAAGCAAAAAATGTTCATCAAAATCGGTCAAGCCGTTTCGGAGGAGTATGGCAACGAAAACTGTGACACGAGAATTTTATATATTAGATTTAGAAGTCAATGGCGATATGGTTATCATCTTCTGTGCGTTGTATAAAGTATCCGCCAAGATCTGTGTGCAGTCGGTAGGCGTGGTAGGCAGTGCTCACCCGGTAGGCAGTCGGTCGCGCGGCGGGAGCGGCGGCGGACCGGCGTCCCACACGCTCTCGTACATGGGCTCCTCGCGCACCAAGCACACTGACTGTTGAAAATACATTATATTAACTATCTGCTAAGACTACCTGTGCTTGGCAAACGTTGTATTGCCGTATAATTTTTGGGGTGGTCACCCTTATCAGTAAAAGCTTTCTTCTCAGTAAAAGCAACCTTCCGAACCTGGCGGTAGCATGTATAATCCTGTATAATTATGTCATTCTGACGATTTGAAAGTACTTTGTAAAAAGTCTAATCGAATAAAGATACTTTTGACTTTGACTTTGACTTTGACTTATCATTTAGGGGTATGGAAAATAGATAGTAGCCGATTCTCAGACCTACTGAATAAGCATATAAATTTTGGTAAAAATCGGTAAAGCCTCGGAGGAGTAAAAGTTTCGGAGGAGTATGGTAAGTAACATTGTTACATAGAAATTTTATATATTAGATAATAAAAAACTTTGGTACCTATCATATTACTCTCTGAAAATCATACCGCCGAAGAGTTACTTTGAATTAGAGAATTAAAAAGGGCATTCCCTTTTTTATCATTTGAATCTATCTATCTATACAGATAAAAGTATATACGGTACTCGCATAAAAAACCAAAAAAACTCTTCTCTGTCTGTCTGTCTGTTTGTTGCGGCTAATCTCCGAAACGGCTGGACCGATTTTAGCGGGACTTTCACTGGCAGATAATTGAATGTCACAAGGAGGAGCTCAGGCTACTTTTGCCAGCGGGGCCTGTACCAATGAGTTTTTTCTAAAATTAACTTATGTACAGTGATTTCACACCACGTGCTTTACGGTGAAGGAAAACATCGTGAGAAAACCTGCATGTTTCTGAGAAGTAATTCAATGACGTATGTAAAGTATCTGAGACGGCGATGGACTCACCATCTGTCACGTTGGCACTTAATCATCTTCGGTGAAAAGTGGGTGTTGTGATTACAAAACCTCTGCCTACCCCTTCGGAGAATACAGGCGTGAGCATATGTATGTATGAGTGTATAATATGAAGTACCTTGAGAGCGGCGTCGGGCAGTTTGTGTGTCATCTTGCAGTAGAGAGCCTCGGCGTCGGCGCACAGCGGCAGGTCGGGGATCTCCTCGTATATACCCGACGCTATCGACGCCAGAGACCGACGGTCGCACATACTATTACAACAGATTCTTATAAAAGATGACGGTTTTACTTTAAAAAAATAATTTATTGACTTAACAATACTTTTTAAAAATAATTAAATTAGGAATCGAGGGTAAATCGGGCAGAGTTTCTGATTAGATGTTTCTTCCACGGCGGTTGGCAGCGAAAAGAGAGCTTGTAATAATAGATTATTTATTTTGAACAAATAATAAATAAGTAACTAAAAACTAATTACAAGTAGAAAACTTGGCCCAAATCGGTGTCTCTCGGGATCGTCCCAAGAAGGCTGGCAGCATTGCCACGTTGAATAGCAATGCTGATTCTCTGAGCGAGAAAAGCCCCAGCCCGCTTGTCACGAGAAGCTTCTACCAGACGACGTGCAACCTCTTTGAAAAGTTAATGAGCATCTGGACCCCAAGGTCCCAGAGTTTCAACCGCAAACGCAGAAAATATGTATCCTTGACCAATGCAAGCATATTTCCGGCGCTTGTAATTATTTTTTATTTCTCGATATGGTCTCTCGCAGTTGGTAGGGGGGAGTTACCTCCACTGCTTAACCGGACTAAAGGGCGAGACCCAAGGGCCTCCAGAGCTTGTAATGGGCGCACGGCTTTATATTGATAAACATTTTATTACATATACAAGGAACAGATGCCCAACCATGACCTTTTGTTGCCATGCTCACTGTTACAACGACAAAATTATACAGGATTATAAATGCAATTTTTCAATTCGGAAGGTTGCATTAACTGAGAAGAACCTGGCAAGAAACCTAGAGTAATCAGGTACTATTTGCTACAATGCTATAAATATTTTTACAAACAGACACTTTTATTTAATTTATATTTATGTATAGAGTATAGATGTATAGATAACTGACCTGTCGTCGAAGGAGGTGAGGGAGCGAGCAGCAGCGGCCAGCCTGGGGACCTCGGGGACCTCGGGGACCTCGCTCCCCGCCGACCGCGGGAGGAACCCGCGACACTCACGTTTACACTCCTACAATTATATTATACAGGTTCAAATTTTTAAGTGTACGTGAATGTAATCTGAAACTATGATGAATAGCAAATAATCACTACCCGATTGACTATGTTTATAGAGTAGCAGGTAGTACTATGAGTATGAGATTCTTATGCGTTTACATAAATACAAACACGAGGTGGGACTCGAGCCCACGACCTCTGCAAACCGTGCAGCTGTTCTGACAAATGAACTTCTCGTGGTCACACCTCATGCGTCAAATATTTCCTTCTCTTGTTCTTCTTCTTAAAACAAGGGTTTACGGGTCCCGCCGCGTGTTAGTACTTTTACAAACAATTTTAAGAATGTATAATTATGAGCAGTTATATATTATAGAGGGCCGTGGTGGCCTTGAGGTTTGAGCAGTCGCCTGCTACGCAAGCGACGAAAGTTCGAATCCCAGCGGGGCCTGTACCAATTAGTTTTTCAAAAAAACTTATGTAGTGATTTCACACCACGTGCTTTACGGTGAAGGAAAACATCGTGAGGAAACCTTCATATGTCTGAGAAGTAATTCAATGACGTATGTAAAGTATCTGAGACGGCGATAGAATCACCATCTGTCACGTTGGTACTTAATCATCTTCGGTGAAAAGTGGGTGTTGTTAATTCAACACCTCTGCCTACCTCTTCGGGGAATACAGACGTGAGCATATGTATGTATGTATGAGTAGTTAATAAAACTAAAACTATTATATAATCATTATAAAATTAAACCATTAACTACAATTAAGGATCAAATTTAGTAAAAAAAATTACATATAAATAATAGTTAAGTTGCAATGGTGCAATTTACCTTAGACATGACGAGGTGTAAATCATCCAAAGACACATCCGAGGGCCCGCTGTACCAACTGCTGCGTCTGCCTTCGCCTGGCCATTACAATACACAATTTAACTTAAGGGTAGTAAAGGATGATATTTCACTTTGAAAAAAGAGGTACATATGTCACCCGCCGAGAGGGGTAGATATGGCATATACCGTTAAACTTTAGCCGTAAAGCGTTCAGGCGTTAAACCTCATTTGCCTTCTATACTTCATTATTTGACTAGCTAAGCCCTTCGCGTAGACTTCATTGCTTGGGTGTCTTTATTTAACGGAACCCTAATTTTCTTTTTAAATATAAATTACTCCTTGCAAAATCAGCTATATGTCTGTGATAGTCCCGTTAAGGTGTAACCTAATGTAAGCCGCTCGACGCTCGTTTTCCGATTTCGGTGACCCCATTTTAAATTTCCCACGAATCAAAAAGGAACTACGTCATGCAGCCGCACGTGTCACGTGACCACATTTGTAGCTGGAAACGAGCGTCGGGCGGTTGCATGTGGTTGCACCTTTAAAATAGTTCCAGCTGTGTCCGAGATTAGCCGGGACAAACAGACAGATACATTTAAATAATCTATGTTTTCATCTTACATACTTTAATATGCATTTAGTGTAAAGTTGTTTTTTTGGAGTTACAAACAGACACTTCAATTTTATTTATTTGTATAGTATATATGTATAGATAGAGCCTTACCAGGGCCCAAAAAAGAATAAATCACCTTCACCAGTGTCGGTGGGCGTGTGGTGCGTGAGGTCGGGCTGCGAGCGAGTGAGCTGTGTCCCCCGGCGCCCCCCGCGCAGGGCCCGCAGCAGCCCCCCGGCCGCCGGGGACCACAGACACAGCTGCCCGCCGCCCTGACCGTACCCGCTATCGACAACACACATTATTAAGGGTTAGCGGACGTCAAGCGGTTCGAACACTCATGTATTTTTTAAATAAAAGTAGCCATCGTTACTCTTTGTAACGTTAGCTATCTGCCAGTGAATATCTCTTTGAAATATCAGTTCAGCTGTTTCGGAGATTACCAGGAACAAAGAGACAGAGAAAGAAATTTAATTGGTTTTTTATGTGAGTACCATTTATACTTTCATATGCGTTTAGTGAAAAGCTGTTAATGTGGAATTACAAACAGACACTTCAATTGTATTTATATGTATAGATGCATAGATATCATTACACTACGTAAACGAACTCGCTAGCAAAAGTAACTTAATAAATATTAGTATATATTTATACAGGTGCCGTCACAATTTATGAGCGTTGACTTTGAATGCGCGGTATCACATGCGCAGTTTAACCAATATTTTTTTGCAGTGCGCTCAAAACTCGTGGCGGCACCTGTTCCATGTCCACCGAATTGTTGCCCTATGTTGAACCATTCCTAAATTTATTTTATACTTAAAAAAAGAGTTGCATGAATGATAAGCTGTTAAGATTAGCATTGTGAATTATGATGATTCTGACACAATGATCCGTCACACATGGAAATAGAAATAATATTGATTCACATTCTAACTTGACTTTATAATATACCCAACTGTACTCTTTAAACTCTTGACCTGCTATTGGCATATCATTCGATCAGCGAAGATAAGCAACCCTAACCCATCCAGTAGTTCGATGGGTAACCGGCAGAGTTCCCTCCGTGCCTCGAAGAGCACGTTAAGCCATCGGTCCCGGTTGCCAATTTTTCATCTTTGGCAATCGTTACAGGTCTATCGGAGGCCAAAAATTGTCTGACAACTGGTTTAACCCAGATCACAGATTTTCCTCGTCAAAGGGGTTGCGAAGGTCAGATGGCAGTCGCTTCGTATGAAAATTAGGTGATCAGCCACATTGGGTTGAATCAGGTGCCGACCCCAACAATATATACATTTCAATATCTTTATCCAGCAGTTGATTTAGTTTGATAAAAGACGAAGCAAAAAGTAAGTACTAGTAATAAAACCAGTTTTAAGTATGATTTTTAGAACCACATTCTTGACACAACAAGTTTTTTTTACCGGTTAAGATATAACATTCTCGTGTCGTGGTGCTTGTTACCAAACACCTAAACGACTGGACCGTTTGTATGAAATTTTGTGCGCATATTGGGTAGGTCTGAGAATCGGTAAACATCAATTTTTTCATACCCCTAAATGATAAGAATAAAAAAATTTAAATACAACATTTGCCGGACACATCTAGTAAACCAATATAATCTCGTCGTTCTGACGTTCTGCGAGTACCTACTTTTATTTAAGTTTAATTAAATAAAGAAGGACATATAGAATAGGATCTCAACTTTTTATATTGTATTACAACAGATAACGCAGTGTGCGTTGTCTGTTGTAATATAGTGTAGAAAATAATAGATATTACGTTGTTGTTTAGTAATAAATAATTTTATACATATTAGGTACTTATTGATAAATATATTAATATTAATAGCTCTAGTAGTGCCTCTCACGTTGCTGTGCCCTAACAGGGTTTATGTTAGCTTTGCTTGGGATACTATTATAATTAATATTATTTTGTATCGTACATGTAAGTAACATAAATGCAATAAATAAATAAATAAATAAATATATTCGTATTTTTTACATTTGACGACCTTGTCTTATTAACATCACCGTTAACTAAATACTACCAGGCATATCAAGAACCACTTGAAGCTACACGTGTATGCGAATATTCTCTCTAATATATGAAGCTGATCTACTGCCACCACCTTTCTTCATAGGCCCTGTGCTCAATCAATTTCAAGCACCGTGCAGTTTTGCATAAAGTAGGGTTATTGTATACCTGTCGACCGTAATGACACAACTCTTGGTCTTATCAGCGTCCTCGGCCAATGTAACGTCTGTAATGTGCTTCCAGGGCACGCAAGTGTTGGGGTGTTGCGACCGGGAGATGATCACTCCGCTCGCTGAGATGGTAACGACTCCGTCGGAACCGCTCAAGCCGCACTTGCGAGCCAACTCAGTATGCAGCACAGACACTGAGTACGTGTCTTTGAGCTGGTTCTCTGTGCCTGCAATGGGATGATGGATGAGTGATGGCGAGAAGAGGGTAGCTTTGTATCAATATTACTAATCGATTAAAAATTTCACACTATTCTTGAATAAAATCTGACTACGTAACTGTTTTTTACAATAGACATCGTTCTCGTTTTGAAATAAATGTTTGCTAAGAGCACTTTACACAACTTTAGTGTTCACAAACTAAGATACAAGGATACCCTCAAAACACAGACAGGCAAATGAATGAGTTTAGTAATAATTACGTGAATTCGTGAATGTAATGTTAGCACTAATTATGAATGGGAAGCTGCCCAGACATGCGGTATGGACTATGACCCCTAGGTGAGGGAAGGTTGCCGGCGATCTAATGTAATCTCTAAATAGTTGAAAATATAGTCGGTTTTTCATTAGTTTCTGTTTACATACTTCATGTAGTGTTTGAAATATGCATTTCATCTGAATTAATCTTAAATGACAGCTCTAATATGCATATTCATATATTATATAAAGTAACAAATTATACGTCGGAAGTAATAATTAATAATGAACCACATATACTAACATTATGAAAACGTAGTATACCCCTTCGGGTAATACAGGTGTGAGCATATGTATGTACTGGACCCATTTGAAAATTCATTCAGCAATGGATAGCTCAATTGTCAGCGAGAAATATAGGCTATTTTTTATTCTCGTACTACTACGGGAAAGGGAACTAGGGGGGTGAAACCGCGTGACTACCGTTTGTATAATAAATTCCACTAAACATATATGACACATAAACAAATAAACAATCGGAAATAAAAGTAGGACTATGAATTACAATATTGAATGCGGTATATTAGCATTGAATGCACTAGCGTCATTGCTGCGATTATTTACAAGACAATACCAGATTGAGATTCTATAGTTGAGCGGAAACATAAAGGTGGAAGGAACATATTATTTTTAAAACCATTTGTTTAGTATTAATAGTGATGTCAAGCTAGACTACTAAAGCGGCATTTTACACACACATACACATCACATTATAATTTAGTTGATTATTTATGGTATCTATATATTTTCCCCTCCCTACCATTCTTTTTGGGATTGGTGTTGCTAAGTTGGCAACACAAGTATTTTTGGCGGGAACGAAAAAAACGCGCGGTCGGCCGACAACAAGCTCGTAATAATAAATTCATGAAAGTGGTTCCTGATGCGGCAAAGGGGTGAGTTTAGGGTATAGTTTTTCCCTGTATTTGTCTATTTATATAATTACACTCAATATCGGCGAATGACGAAATAATTAACATAAAATACAGTCCACTACTTAAGCGGAGTAGAAGGGAAACTCCGATGTTTTTAAACTAGGATTCCCCTACACCATTGGTCTAGAAAAAAAATATGTTGAATTTGAACTATATGTATAGTCTCTCTCTATAATGCTTTTTAAGGTCAATGGCTGGCATTCGCGTCATACTTGTGAACAGGTGCTGCTTGTCGGGGCTGGTCATCTCAAGCTACGCATTTAGTTATAAGTTGAACTACTAGACTTTTACTTTATGTTAACTTTTATCGACATCTGTGCATTGGAACTGTGCCCATGGGCTTACATTTCATTTGTGATTAATTTAGTATGTTCAAAACTGAATAATATTTTTGAAAAGAGTTATTACTGAGTTTCTAGCCGGGTTATTCTCAATGAAAACAACCTTCACGAGTTTTAAGCGCTGGCCTTAAATGCGCGTCACTACTTTCCCTAAGCACTAAAATGTATGTATTGGAGTGCGTGCATCATTACATAAAATATCATTGGTGGATAGTTTAATGTATCCTATAAGCACTTGCTACACCAGAATTATCACTCCGTCTATCCTTCGCTAGTATTTGGTCATAACTAACAGACAAAATTTTATACGCGTACACTTCCACTGCGAAATTACATGCATGTCAGTGTGACTAGATGCAGGAAGAAGAAAAAATAACCTTCCTCATCCTATTATACAGACATAACTTGACATAAGGAAGTTCCTCATCTCCTAAAAGAGGCGCAGTGGCCTCGGGGCTTGAGCAGTCGCCTGCTACACAAGTGACGCAAGTTCGAATCCCATGAGTATTTCTAAAAACAAATATCCAGTAGTTTCACACCACATGCTTTACGGTGAAGAAAAACATCGTGAGGAAAACTGCATATCTATGAGAAGTAATTCAAAGAATTATGTATAGTGCCTGAATCGGCGATGGACTCACCCTCTGTCACATTGGCAATCATATTCGGTGAAATGTGGGTGAGGTTGATACAACACCTTTACCTACCCCTTCGTGGACCCTTCTGAGATGGCGTGAGCATATATATGTTTTTTATTTTACATAAGGAAGTTCCTCATCTCCTAAATAACATTTCCTATTTTCCTCAATTGAAAATGTTGAACATAGATCCTCCTTAAGTAATACAGCTTGAGGACATCAAAGGCCATCTGGACATTAAACTTGTTTTAAATACAATGCACTTTGATACAAATGCAAAACGAAATAGGAATATTTGTTGGTTGGTCCTCCTTTACAGCACAGCAGACGACTGATTGGCATGATTTTTTGCATAGTTATATTGCAACAACAAATCCTTTTATAGAAATATTCAAATAATTGATTAATTCAATATTGTTTCTGTATGTTATTTCCCGTACTTTTCTATATCCGTGTATATATAGAGTGTTTCTCAGATTTTTTTAAATCTATTCTATTGAAGAATATACCTAATAATCTATAATTTAAAATTCAAAATTCTCATAGACAGAAATCAACACACAATCTTGGAGACATGAAATTTTGACAATGTGTTCTTAGTCAGCTGTAGGTATACTATAGCATAGGTTTCTTTGAAATTATAATTCTGGGGTTCATAGTTGTTCAATATATATTTACCATCTGTGCATTGGTTAATGGTGGCTCACTGGAATGTAATTTTGTCTATGTATATTTTTACTACTGTCTGTTGTTTATGAGCACATTCTCTCTTCTCTCTTCCCGCCATTACACATACAATACAATTGACATTATTGATTTTTTAATATAAAACATGACTAACAAGCTGTTTGATTTTAATTATGTATATATAGCTCAATAGTTTGTATGTGAAATCTTACTGTCATTCAGGCAAAGTTGGTATATTACATTAATAATACTATGTTACAAATTGACAGTCAATAATTTGTATAGAATTTGAGTTAGGATGAAAACTGTTTATCATAAAACTAGTTCTAATTCGTTTTACATAACATCCTCCAACTTTAGTTGTGCATCCATTGGTACAACTTCCTCAATTATACTACACTGTTGTTACATTAGCTCTATTATGTGTGATGTACCTACAACTCTGAATAATTCACATTATTACAACAGTTTACAGGTTTAATGAGCTAAAAATGTTTCCTCATACTATTATAATAATAACAAAATGACAAAAGAATTGGTAAATCAGTATTTATCAGCATCAATTTTTTTTTAAGTCAGACAATATATCTTTATAAATTAAAATGAATCGCTATCCATTAGCCTTGTTAAAACATAAGAATGGCTGGATTGATATGGGTAATTTTAATATCTGTTGGAAGTTCAGGGAAGGTTTAAACGGTGAGAAGCATCATAAATATTATAAAAAATGGTGATATGAAGATTGTCGGGCCTTCTAGTGTTTCAATATGTTTTTTATTACTTAATGGGATTTTTTATTTAGGTAATGGAATGGTGGTAGATGATCATGTAGAGTGGGCACTTCTTAACAATTTAACGATTCAAAATTGTAAACGATGAAGGTACTTACCATGTAACTTGCTCCCACTCAGGAGTACTTTTATCTTGTCCATCCAGATCTGAGCATCTTGTAGAGTAGAGGCTGCGAGTAGAACGCGCGCTTTCCGAGGCTCGCTCACAGAGAACACGGCGAAGGCATGCGGCCGCGTGCGAGACTTCGCCCTCCTCACTACACACCCCGACGACAGCTCCACAGTGCCCGCTGGAGCACCCGCCTCGCTACAATACACCGCCAGAGATCCCCCCGTACTCGTTGGACTAGGCCTCAGAATACACCATTGCCTCTTCCATGACTACAAATAATAACATTACTTATCAACAATACCCACACAATAGGTTTAGTCATAAACACATACCAACTTTCATTACGAAACCTACCTTAAATGGATTCAAGCCAAGGTTCGACTTGAAAGGATACTTCACCTCCAAGTATCCAGACATTTTGTCTAATATTTTTCAGTCTTCACAATTTAAGCCAACATGTCTGTGTAAATAAATTATTTATAAACACGCGACGCACATGCTCGAGCAAACAAAAATTATTGTTTACAAGATGTCATAGACAAGAAATTACTCATAGCAAACGGTTGTCGTTAGAGTTCGAAAATCGATAAAAACCGGTTTTCCCAGATGACATTCCTCCGTAGTCTACGATTTTAATATTTTCCAACCTAGCAACATCAAATGCGAACATTTTTTATTTGGTATAATGGCAATTTTTTTGCTTCAAAATTAATTACTGCCAGTATTATAAGATAGATAAAATAATCGTTAATGATGATTAATATTCTCGTACTTAATAGACTTAGATTAGACGGATATTACTATTTTTATATGGAAACCATAGAAATAATTACTGTATGTTGTGCTTATTAATTATATGAGGGAAACTTATCGCCTGCGATCGTTATCCAATATACTATAATATAATACCTGATGGTTCAAATACTTAGAGCTATTTTATCGTAGAACGTATAGGTATCAAGGATTGAACTGTAAGTGTGATTCTGTTAAGTTAAGGCCCACTAATCAGAAGATCGCACGGAAATAAGTAATGCTATTTCAGATTATATTGAAGTCCTGTCGTGTTAGGTCTCCCAGTTGCTCTCACAGGGGAAGACGAGCAGAAGCGTTGTACTTGCTATGGCAAATATTGAATTGCAGATTTATCAACTTTGTAGTATCTACTTTTTAAGCGCCAAATAATTAATTACGTCTACAAGTGTAGTCGGGTATTTAACGAAAATAAAACAATGAATTAAATACTTTTAAATTACGTGTTTTTAAATAAAATATAATTTTTATTATTTATTATATTAATAATAAATAGGTAACTAAAAACTAATTACAAGTAGAAAACTTGGCCCAAATCGGTGTCTCTCGGGATCGTGCCAAGAAGGCTGGCAGCATTGCCACGTTGAATAGCAATGCTGATTCTCTGAGCGAGAAAAGCCCCAGCCCGCTTGACACGAGAAGCTTCTACCAGACGACGTGCAACCTCTTTGAAAAGTTGATGAGCATCTGGACCCCAAGGTCCCAGAGTTTCAACCGCAAACGCAGAAAATATGTATCCTTGACCAATGTAAGCATATTTCCGGCGCTTGAGGCACTCCTGCTGAGCAGCAGCAGCACCGGCAATTACGTGTTTATTAAAAACTACGTTTAAATGAACATTATGAATATTTTTATGTTACAAGAAGGCAGCTGTGACAACTTAAGAGTTGAAAAAATAATGCTGGTTTGGTAAATTTGAGTCAGAGTGCAGTGAGTAAACAATAGCCAGGTCCATTTGGGGGCTGGGCTCTAACACCGCGATAGTTCATTCGACATGTATGCTCCTCTAGCCGGCTACGTATTTTATTTGTAATAATGTTGTCGATTTTCTTCGTATAATCAAATCCAGACCATAGACGTTCAGCCACTGCACTAGCTCGGGGCCACGTTCTGTAAAAAAAGTATATGTATATCAATTAGATAAGTAGGTACAAGTGCCGTCACGAGTTATGAGTGCTAACCTAGAATGCGCAGTAGTCATCTTATGAGCCCGGCTCTGTCTGTCTGTATGGCGCGAAAATACCTGCGCAGTTACCTCCAGTATTTTTGTTAACCGCTTATAACTCCTGACGGCACTTGAAATAATCTTACGATTGTGTGAGGGCCGTTGGTCTAGTGGCTAGTACATCAAACTAGATGTCGCGGGTTCGATTCCTTTATCGCAGCCGGGGCAAATAATTTATATGATTAGCATTTTGTGTCTTGATGTGTACAAAAAAGTAAGTAGATACACTCTTTCATTTGTATTCTGTAGCCTGTGTTCCCCGAAGGGGTAGGCAGAGGTGTTGTAATAACAACACCCACTTTTCACCGAATATGATTAAGTGCCAACGTGACAGATGGTAAGCCTATCGCCGTCTCAGGTACTATACATACGTCTTTGACTTAACTCTCAGACATATGCAGGTTTCCTCACGATGTTTTCCTTCGTAAAGCACGTGGTGTGAAATCACTGCACATAAGTTTTTTTTATTATATATTTTAATTTGTTTAATCGTATGTCAGTACCCCAAAACTACTTCGGGTACTGTATATATATAATACATAGCTACATAGGATTAAAAAATGTTCAAATGTCGTTGCTTGACTTTGCGTTATAACGTTTCTCAAAATGTGTGGATCCGCCATCTTTGGATCAACTTTGGATCTTTCATTCAACCACGACTCACCTCGGAAAAAGTATTAACACGCTATAATGCAAGGTCAGGCGATAACGTTTGAACGTGTTAATAGATATACTTGGGGCACTGAGCTCTCAACTAACCGACTTAAGACGTTATTATCGTCTGCCATCTCGCCCCAAATACAAGCTTCACCCCCCACTATGTTCTCGAGTAAGTCAGACCGGTTTTGGACATCGTACACCATCTGTCTTGGATCTGCAGTGAAGAAGGATTCCCATCCGAACTTAAGGTAGTCAAGATACCAGCTAGATGAGAACAGCACCTTGTAACCTGACTCTAGTACCTGCAAATATTGACAAAAGCATAGACAATAAGAGTCGATGACACTCGAACGCGGTAAGTAGGTAAGTGATACACAAAAGATATTCTGGCCTAAAACGCCATGCCCTTTCACCCGTCCTACTAACAATTAATGTGATTAACACTAGTACGTATGCCAAGCACGGTTGTCTTTTGTTTGTCTTAATTCATGATTAACGATAATAATCTTGAATCTAAGCATAGGGTAAACGGATGTTATAACACCCATTTTTCCGTATTCGTCGAATATGTTTAAGTGCCAACGTAGGAGACTAATCCACGCTGCCACCACGGCTCTCATAAGTATAATAAGAAATAGGTGTTAGAAATTAAAACGTTTTGATCTATATTAACATTTTTGTTTTGTTTTGAATAATACTAGTAAGCAACAATTAAACTCCAGAGTAAACCTCAAAAACTAATAGAAAAAAAAAATCATATTTCATCAAGACGATTAGCTGTCTGTATGCTTTGCCATGACGCGATGTCCAACTAAAATGGTGATTATTATATTTTTTCTATGACATGACATTTCATGTGAATTTATTTAATTAATTATAGTTTAAGCATGAAAAGGTAGCATACAAATGTATAGGTATTAACTTAGACTGTAGATATATAGATCATAGGCAAGGTTAGGGTGGGTGTCCTAGTAACCTCCACCCAATAGCCAGGGTCTATGAATTTGGCTATGGTATCCCCTGCCTGTCTTAAGAGACGGCTAAAAGGGGGCCGGAGGGCCTGCTGGCGGTGGTTGGGGTGAGCCTTGACCAACGAGCCTTGGCCCGGGAAGGTGGCAGCGCGATGTGCGACGCGCTGCCGCCCGCAGCGAGCTCTCCAGGGGCGGCGACACAGCTGCCTCGGAAATGTGCCCCGGCAAAGTGTGGGGGGACACCGTTGCGATCTATCAGAGTATCCGGAGGATGGCCACCGGGGGGTTTAGTGTGGTAAAAATCCTACATACCCCGACCCGCCTCTCCCAGGGCGGTCGGGGACCTTTTGAAGGTTTCCCCTCGTCAATAAAAAATAAAGAAAAAAAAGGACAGAAAAGAGGGTCTTAGTAACCTACCGTAATCATTTCTTGAATCCAACCATACTTCCATACTTGCACTAGGGTGTCTTTACGCAGAAAGACACGTGCCTCTTGCTGTTTCTGAAGAGAACAAAAACCGGTCAAGTATAAATGAATGCCAATAGATTGCAGTTAGTAAATACGATGCCGAACTTAAAAGTGTACGGTATAGCTGTCACGATTTATTATGTCAATGGTTAGAGCTTTTTGGCGGAAATGATATATGATATCCAACATTATTTTATTTCGTTATGGTACGCACTAAATTGGTATCTTACTTAACGTCACGTCACGAGTTTTGAATACTGAGCAAATCATTATAAACCTACTCACTAATGAAGCTTAAAGGAGTAATAAATTGGTAACCATACATTTTTCGTCGGAACGGATGTAATTAAAAATACTTACTTTGACAATTCTGGATTTTTCCATTTTTGAATCAAACGGTTTCATGGCCTCGTAATAACTATACGAGTCAAATACTTCCTGCAAATTTTAAACTAATGAATGAAGGTGTCTTGGCATATATTCTCACCCCTTCATTCAACATGAAGGGGTGAGAATAAGGGTCTGCGAAGGAAGACAAACTTAAAAACTCATAATACCTACGAATACGACAGTTCTTACCTGCCATACAATTGGTGTAGTATTTACATTCAGCAAAGGAATAAATGTTTTCATGAATTCATTTTGCAAGTTATTAATACTGATATTGTGTTTCTCTATGTACGCTTGAATTACCGGGTTGGATTGCCTAAAAAAATCACAAAATAGAGTGGTGGCACAGACAGAATCTTCTATGATGACAGACTTTTTAATAGATATTTTTACATTTACATAATATTATTGCCGCCATGCAGCACTCGCGTCCTTCGAACCGCAGGAACATAACCTTAAAATTATTTCACTGCGATCTCCTGAGTAGTAATTATTATCCTTCAACCATTAACAATGGAATTAAGTAAGAATACTAAACTCATACATACATACATATGCTCACGCCTGTATTCCCCGAAGGGGTAGGCAGAGGTGTTGTAATTACAACACCCACTTTTCACCGAAGATGATTAAGTGCCAACGTGACAGATGGTGAGTCCATCGCCGTCTCAGACACTATACATATACGTCTTTGAATTACTTCTCAGAAATATGCAGGTTTCCTCACGAAGTTTTCCTTTACCGTAAAGCACGTGGTGCGTAATCACTGTATATACGTTTTTTTAGAAAATCTCATCGGTACAGGCCCCGCTGCGATTCGAACTTACGTCGCTTGCGTAGCAGGCGACTGCTCAAACCTCAAGGCTACCACGGCTCTACTCAAATAATATACTAAACTCAAGTAATGTAATTGCCACAAATGTAATGCGTAGGTACTACGTGTGTTTATGCTATGTATGTTTGTGTGTTTGTAGACTCACCAGCAACTAACATCAACCTCATCTCCCCCAATGTGCAGGTACTGATCGGGGAATCGACGCTGCACCTCTGCGAAGAACTGCTGCAGGAACACGTAGGTGAGGCCGTCGGTGGGGTTCAACGGGCCCAGACCGTCCACCTTGTCATTCTTATAGCATTGCGTTAGGATGTTGGGCACCGCTTCACCCCAAGAGCGGGTGTGGCCTGCAGGGATATCCTATACTTAAACTGGGTGAGGTTTTTAATTTGTGCCACATTTACAGAGTATACATTGTATGGAACCTGAATTAATCATGAAATCATAGACATTTTTTATTTTTGTTTGCTACGTTCTATAACTACCCGGTCCATGATACTCTAGACCTGAATGCCTACTTTACGCTTGTTACATACGAACGTTTCTTTTTAAAAAGGATTTTTACACGAGTGCTATACATATCGATGTCCGTAAATAAGGCACCAAAGCAAGACCACACCTGTATAGGCTTGCTTCTGTTTGGGATAAAACATGTATCCTTTCTCAGGATCCATTTAGATATGAAGTCGGATTTATAAAAATCCATATAGACATGAAAAGCGACAAATACAGACGTAAACAAACAAAATTTTGTATGTGAAATTGTACAGCGACTCCTAGTGCAAATGCGGTCGTTACGAAGTATGTGTGGGGTCACCATTGTAGATCGTATGAAAAATAGTGTGATAAGAGACAGTTGCAAGTTGAAGAATGATGTGGTGACCAGAATTGAAAAAAGTATGTTGAGATGGTTTGGATATATCGAAAGGATGAGTGAAAGGCGATTAACGAAAGAAATTTATAGAGCGAATGTGACCGGAAGTGTCGGTAGAGGGCGTCCAAGGAACAACTACTATGACCAAATTAATTGTATTTTTCAGGAAGGTCAAATTCGGAGCACTCGTTACCGAAGAAAGTGTATGAAGAGATGCATGAATGTGGATGAAGCGAAAGAAGTATATAAGGATCGTAGCATGTGGCAAACAGTGGTCTCTGCCTACCCCCATGGGATACAGGCGTGAGCATATGTATGTATGTATGTATGACTCCTAGTTGTGACGTGAAGAACTAAAGTATTTCATTAAAATATTGCGGGTGACGCTAGCGAGTATAGATTACGAAAACGGTGGCAAACCCGTGATAAGGGTACTGGCATTCGATAGTTCTTGCTCCGTCCACTACCGCTCTCGTCTTCCTATACAGGAGAAGTAAGAAGGAAAGCTATTTTTGTGTTTTTACCTGGTACGTCGAACTCCGGAATAACTCTAATCCCACGATTTCTCGCGTATTCAATAATATTCGATACATTTTCTTTCGTATACACTAATGTGGGGTAAAAAGCACCTTTTGCACTGAAATATCAAATAAAATACAATGCCGAGTGATTCTTAAAAAACACGTATTCAATAACATTCAAATAAAATGTATTTAACAGAAAATACACTTGGAACGTAAAACTCATGAAACGTAATCTTTATAAAACAACATAGCAATGACCATTTTACCAATTGTTCACCCTACATGTAGATATTATTAAGTTGGATATTATATATCGCTTAATTTCAAATACAGATAAAAATTGCATAAATATACACACATAAAAGACGCTGCCAGCCTTCCACCACTTTGGCACGATCCCGTGAGACACCGATTTGGGCCAAGTTTTCTACTTGTAATTAGTTTTTAGCTACTTATATTCATAGACGCACTATATTGTTATCTTTCTCGGCGGGAATTGAACCCACAACCTCAAGTGCGTCAGTCGTTGGAGGTAGGTAAAACAGTGCAACCGATTACCAAATCGTCGTTAACTCGATGTTTACCTACTTATATGGTCACCTACTATTAAATACAGCAGAATTTACCTTAACTGCGGGAACAGGTCGCTCTCAAAAGGAAAACTTTGGTCGTCGACGATATGCCAGTGTAGTACGTTCATCTTGTTCATCTCCATCGCGTCTATGGTCAGCAGGATGGTGGACACGGAGAGGTAATGTCTCCCGGTGTCTATGAGCAGGCCGCGGTGCTTGTACGCGGGGAAGTCCACAATCTTTGTGGAATTTATTCTTACTTCCTATTAAAATATTCTAAATAAAAAATATTATAAAATATATTTCCTCTACTAATATCTTAAAACGAGAGCGAACATTTAGGGAGAGCGCGTCGCGATGTCGGAAAATCAAAATAGGGATTTCATTTTTTTAGTTATGGTTTTATTGGCGAACGTCTTGTGGGAGTTACACTGCTGTTGTGAAGTTGATCTAGATAAAGGACGTACAAATCAAACTCAAAAATATCTTTATTCGATTAGACAAAGTACTTTCAATTCGTCAGAATGACATAATTACAGGATTATACATGCTACCGCCAGGTTCGGAAGGTTGCTTTTACTGAGAAGAACCTGGCAAGAAACTCAGTAATTACTCTTTTCAAAAATATTATACAATTTTAAAAATATATCAATGTCAGCCCATGGACAGTTCCAATACACAAAATATGTCGATAAATATTAACAACGATGACCTAAAGATACAACGTTCAAAGAAATAAGCCCATTTTCTGCTTTCCTGGTGTATTACCATAATATTTTTTTGTTTGGACACTCATTGGTATACATACAATGTTTCTGCCGCGTTATTCTGTGAGGTTTCTCGGCGTCGTAATCGACATCGAATGTCGGTTTCAAAGATACGAAATTGAACTTTATCGTCTTCTGTATCAATTTCCTATGATTGAAACCGACGTTCGATGTCGATTTCGACGCTAAAAAACCTTACAGAATAAGTAAGGTAAGTAAATAAGACGGCTTTGCGAGTTCTTACACCATATGCACTGGACAAGTAGAACAGGTGAGCCATGGTCTCTAACCCTCGCAGGACGCCCCACAGAGACATGCTCTGCAAGGTTGATTCACTGCCTACTGTTAACTCGTCTGAAAATATAGACACTTTATTAATTGCGTGGCCTATTCAGTGGCCGAGTACTTCGTTAGTAGGTAAACACCTACCTATCTATGATATGATAAAAAATAATTATGTTTCTTAAAATATCGTTGCTACTTAACCTACTAACCAATTACACTCAAATACCAAGTGGGCCACGTTCTGATCACCGAGTATAGTACCTTACGATATGATTTGAGTGATTTTATAGTTGTCGAACAGTAGCTCGTGCGAAGTCCCCCATACCTCGTTCGTTGACTGCACTCAATGCTCTCCTGGAGTCTAACCCTACGGTGGATGTGTTTGATGACGGATGGAACAAGCTATTGTTAGAGTGCATGATGTTCTGCGAGAAAGGATGAACGTTCATATTTTATTTTTAGTTTTTATATTATATTTTATGTGTATATTGCATTACCTGTGTCTGATTAGTGTAATTGGCATTGTATGCCGTTCTAATTATTGAATAAATAAATAAATAAGTATAGTTTTCTACTTTGTACAGTACCCCTATCACGAGTTTGCCACCGTTTTCGTTAACTATAATCGCTAACGTCACTCGCAATATTCGTATGAGACATTTTAGTTCTTCACGTCACCGCTGGGAGGCGCTGCACAATTTCTCATACAAATATTCGGCGGAGACGCTAGCGAGTATAGATACGAAATGGTGGCAAACCCGTGATATGAGTACAGTACTATTTAGAAGAGCACAATGAGGAGTGTTAATAATATTAGCCCAAAGTTTGTCTCTCCTTTTCGAATGAAAATAAGTGTTTTCTACGCTTAACTTTTGCAATGTGTGGAAGTAATCAAAATCTAATGTGCAACTCAATATTCTCGATAGCTAGTAGTTGCAGATGGCTACTTCTATAATTTTATGATGTATTCAACACTTTTCGCAATAAAATTTGAGATTTCTCATGATAAACTCTCGCCATAAATACCAAATGTCTGGCTGCAAGATATATCTGTTAATCATGGGTAATGTTCATTATGATAAACATGCACCCGCTCCTACTAGTTAATGCTCTGCATTACCACAGTATGGGTATCAAATGAAAGGTCTTGCTTGCATTTATTTATTTACTTACAGCTCTCATCCATATCAAAGTTAGGATAGTCTTCGCACGGCATCATAAGATTGATATTCAGCAAGTACAACACTCCTCTGTAATTGGTTTCGTGCCGTCTGAACGGGTTCTGTATCCACTCCCTTCCCTCAACACGGTCTCGTCTACTCAATTGGTACATCTTTCTGAAGACCAGCTTGTACCTGGTCACTGCATGTTGTAGGATATTGCAGGTTTCGTTTGGAATCTGAATTGTACATTTTTTTATATTGGCCGCGTTCTAAAGGGGACAGTCGGGTAAGGTAACCCCACCTAGATTGTTACTATATTTATTTTATAAAGATTTATTCTTAATTCTTATAATAAATTTCTCATTTACTTGTTAATTTCACATTGAATGGACGCAAAGAGAAAATTTGCTATACCCACACAAAAATAAATAACTAAATGAAAAATTTACATTATTCAAATTTAATACTACCTAGCTCTCATATTACATGTATAAAAAAACATTAGGACGTCGGCTGGTACATTCTTAAAAACTACTAAGGTACTTGGAAACAAATATTTTATTCGATCAGGGAATGAACCCGCTTCATGCCAAGGGATTGTCACGAAAGCAATTTATATTCGTAGATACTTATTGGTTCCCGTGTACGATATACGGTAGTGATCCCCTTATAGCGTAACGTAAATTATACTAGCAGTGTCCTGCGATTTCACCCGCGTAGACTTAATTTCATCGGTGGCCGGCGGAACCCTATTTTTTTTGAAATAAAAGTAGCCTAAGTACCTTCTAAAATTAGCTATCAACCAGTGAAAGGCCCGTTAAAATCGGTCCAGTCGTTTCGGGGATTAACCGAAACAAACAGACAGACGGACGGTCAAAGAGAAATTTTAAAAAAATTGGTTTTACAATATCAATACCGTGTAGACTTTCATATGCATTTAGTGAAAAGCTGTTATTTTGGAATTACAAACAGACACTTTATTTATCTATGTTGTATGTATATTTAGATGTATAAAGATTAAATGAAGATATACAAATTTTGCAAGACAAAAACTTACCCTGATTTCAAGCACATTGGGACGAAATACAAAAAAAGTATTATTTGTCTCTTGAAACTGTGGTTTTGGCCAAACCTCTCCGTTGGTTGGTGGGTATTTGGGACCGAACTCGATCGCTAAGCACTTGGTGAGCACGCATAATAATATAAAAGGCCGCATTATTTTACTGTGCGATATGTGTGTGTTGGGCTGAATCTCGTTAGAGAGTACACGGTCAAATCAATGATTAAAGTTCCCTCCTTATTGGGTTGAATGCCCGCGTCACACTTGCAATTTGTAAATAAAATTTTCGCTCTTGCTATTTGCTATTAAATAGGAGGTAGATAAACAACTAACGATTTTTTTTTATCTAAGGCATCCATAGAAATATTTAGGTCGGTCGGTAGGGTAAGTAGTAGGTACTTATTATTTTACTACTAGTAGTACTTATTATTTAGTATGTAAGAAGCGATTTTTTTCTTTATTATTGGCATTAAGTCGTTATACAAAGATAATTTATGTCGTTAACGTCTACGCACATATATGGAACTGCGATATTTTTCTTTATAAAAAATAATACTAATTAAACAGAAGTATTTTAGACCTAAAATTGGCAATCTTCATAGTCTACCAAAACTTGAGTATGTTTAATCGGTTATATTATAAGAGGTCAAATCGGTTAATTTCGTTCGAAATACCGGTTGCATATCGTTCTTTGATTAAACGATAAATCTCGAACTATCTTATCCAAAACTAAATTTTGTGCTTGATGTGACTAGAACATTTCCTTTTTTTTTTTGGATGTTTCTTCGTTTTCTCTGGAAAAATTATATTATGTTTAACTTTTGCAAAATATCCGTCTTACATTTTACGCAACGATACCGCCAGATAACTCTAGTGACAAGCTACATGTCACTCAAGTCATCGTTAATCGACCAAACTGTCAAATCGAATTGAAGTATGACTTTTCTGTTTCGCTTGAAGTGTCTTGTGAATTAAATCATTTTAATTAATAAAATAAAATAAACCTTTGGATCGGAAAGCAGGGAGTCAAGGAAAATAAGTTTCTTATATTTTTGATTAAATAGAAATCAAACAAATCTCTGAAACTTGATAAGAATAAAAAATGTATCGTCTATATACTCTTTTCATCGTCGCAAGTGCGTTTAACTGTGTATTTGGCGCATTAAATTCCCTAGAGAAAGAGGGTGGGAATAACAAATATGTCATCGAAGGTAGAGTTTTTCCTCCTGAGGATCAGAATCTAGGCACCTGGCAAGTGGATACGCGGGTTCACGTGAATGGAGGTGAATATATAGGGTTTATAAGAGAAGATGGGTCATTCGTGCTGCATAACATTCCTTCGGGGTCGTACGTGGTGGAGATCGTGAACCCTGACTACATGTATGAGCCTGTCCGCGTCGAGATCAACTCCAAGGGCAAGTATAGAGCCAGGAAACTCAACTACATCATCACCTCTGAGGTGATACAAGTGCCGTATCCATTGAGAATGAAGGCCTTGTCTAAGTTCAGATATTTCCAAATGAGGGAACAATGGAGGCTCACAGACTTCTTGTTCAACCCCATGGTTATCATGATGGTGCTGCCCCTGCTGCTCATCATGGTCCTCCCCAAGATGATGAACGACCCCGAGACCAAAGAGGATTTGAAACAAATCAGCAACTTGGCCAAAATGTCTGAGATGCCTGAGATGTCTGAAATGATCACCACACTGTTCAGTAGAGGCGCCGCCAACAAGGCACCCACAACAAAGGCCAAACAAGTCAAGAAGAGACAGTAGTCAATTATTTATAATTAAATAAACTGTAGTTAAGTATTTATAATCAGTTATGAAATGAACTTTATAGATTATTACATATTACAAAATTAGACATATCTGCATTTTATTTTCCTCCAACTCCTTTAGTTATCAAAATAGATAGGATGGACAAAGTAACAAATAATATATATTCTAATTTCGCAGAACAACTATACATTTTTAGTTATTCATTATTTCTCTATGGATTAAATTGAATTGAATGCTCAATTCATAGCTATTTCTTCACAGATAAGATTATTATGACACAACTCATAAGTCCATTGTTAATTATACAAAATTACTATATTTTATTAGTTGAACGCGCTAATATCAGGTAACCTACTGCTGGTTGGAATTGAAATTTTTGTTGTTGGATAGATCACAATGGAGGCACAGCTAGATCTGATTTAAAAAACACTTTGGTCACAGAATGACTACACCTATGATCAAAGAGTTTTAAGTTAGTTTTCTAGAAACACAAAAATATTTTGGGTAATTAAAGGTAAATAAAACTAATGCACTTGCATATCAAAAAAAATATTGGGATTTACTTATGAAATGAACTCTGTGCGAATTTTCTTATTGCGAGCAGAATTGTGAATAAATAAAACACTTCCCACTGTTGATATTTTATTTGGAAATAAATCTATGAAGAGTCAAAAATGTCTACCACTGCTCCACTATTCGACAAGTTTCTGCAATATCTCGACAAATTATACACACACACATAGGTAGGTAAAAAAAGTAAAAATAAAATCAGTCATTGGTAATTTTGGACGGAAACTAACTTAAGTAACATGTTTACAGTCATTACTGAGATTCCTCTAAATATAGTTAAAAATATAGCTTGATTTTTTCATCATTTTCTTTGCGAAAGTTGGACGGTTTGTTATTTGTACATGTTAGTATAAGTTAAGTTGTAGGTACAATTTCTTTTTTAAAAATAAATCTAATATAACTTTAACGTTTGTTTTTCATAAATTCATGGCTGTAATACAATATGCATAATGTAAAATAATATATTATATTAGAAACCAAATGAACTATGTAACTATGCACATTCAAAATCCTAAATCTAAGTCCATATTTTTTTTAATAGTCATAATTGATGATGATATGACGTGTTTTACCAATGTTAGGTACTACATATAAAATGAGTCGCTTTTAGGCTTTCATAAATACAAAATTATACTTTTCGCCGTTTGTTAATTATTTACACTACAAACTTAGATTTATGATTTGGAAGCATTGATTTTTCCATCTTCTTTCAGACAACATTTTATTTCATTAAATGTTTTAGCTTGTGAAGCATATACAAAGCTACTCTCTTAAAAATAATTTATCAAAACAAGTAATTGTTTGTATACAAAATTATATCTAAATAGTTTACACTTTCTCATAATTCAAATATATATATTTATTTAATAGACTGTTCTTTCTATAGTCGTAATTAAGGCGTAATTTATTGAAATCTTTTCAAATATAATTGATTATTTTCTGTTTTCAATGATTAATTCTACTATGATTATGTACATACAAATAAAAAATCACCCAATATATTGTCGGCATAAGGCAAGGAAGCATTCTATGCTACATTACAATAATTTGAAATATTTTTGATATGACATTCATGATATCAATTGTTCGTGTCTTCCAGACAGGTTTGTTAACTGCAGGAGTAGGTGTAGAAACACCCATCTTACACCGAAGATATGTATATATAACAAATATAAAAGAAATAGCTAATTTATATTCACTCCAGATAGTTTTGTAATATGGTTAGCTGCCGTTTTTCTTACAAGAACCTAAGAGAAAGAATGTTAAGAAAATATTAACTACTTAGTCTCATAAAAAAAGAAAATAAAATGCTGACAGCACCAAGAGAAACTACAGTTTGAGATTCAGTAAATATGATTGAAATTGTTTACATACAAATATAATTACAGGTTACTTAGCTGACATTCATACTTTAAAGTGGCAACATTGATGATGAAATTGCTCTTTTGCTCAATTTGCAACTGAGCATAGTACATTTTGTGAAGATAGAAAAATTATATGAGACACACAAATTACTTAATTTGAATATAAGCAGCGAAGAACACCAAATAATCTGCCTTTCCTTTCCTTTATTTATTTAATGGCGATGATCTTAAGTAAAACTATTCCGCCAATGTCAAGTGATTGGTGACAAACCCGTGATAGGGGTAAACTGATCATTCCACTAATGAGAAATACATTAATTTCATTACAAAATACATACAAAAGCCTATGTAATGTGGTACTAGTTTCTAACTCTACAACTTATCTAAAGTGGAATGGAAAGGAAATGAGTCTTTATAACATATTCTATGGAAATATAATTGTGGCTTGGTCATCTACACACAAACTACTATTTGTGTAATAGTAGGTATTTTTTGCATACTTGAGACTCTGAGAATATAAGCATTTATTTCAGTGTTATTCTAAAATTGTAAAGCAAACATTATATACAACATTTTTTTATAGTATTTTCGTAAAAGGTTAACAATTCTGTTCACGTTTTCTTATCCACACTACTATTATAAAGAGGAAAGACTTGTATTTTTGTGTGTATGTTTGTAATGAATAAACTCAAAAACTACTGTGCCGATTACAAAGTCTTTCATCATTGGAAAGCTACACTATCAGAGAGTTATATAGCTTAGCTTTATTTTATCCCCGTACACCCACGGGAACGGGAACGACGCGGGTGAAACCGCGTGACGTCTGCTAGTTGTGTATAAAATTATACGTTATTTATTTTTACATCTTATTTCGTGACAAACGTCTCAATGTTGTTAACTTTCGAGAAAATAGACAAATTAAGTAAAAAAAGAATGCTTTGACAGTGTTCTTAGTGAAGTTAACTATTTCGTTAATATTCTAAACGGTGGTTAATAAACAAACAAAATACATAAAATAACATCCCTACAACTAACATGATTATCATTTATTTCCTAACAATACAATTGTCACTCGTATCACTCATTTATTCTTATTTGTGATAAACATTACAAAATATATATGACTATAATATCGAACATATTACATAATATATAAATATATATTATGTCGAATATATAATTCGAAGAACGTAGCATTATCCTCCGTGACAAAATAGTGAATGATATATATTACTCGAGCTGTTTACATGCGGATGATCACCGTGCTAAAAACGTTGATAATATATTTTTAAACACGGCACGGTCGACCATGCCCTTGTCCCATGTTATTCGGAGTGTGACTGTGCAAATGTGAAAAGGCGCTAAGTTTTGCGTGTACAGGAGTTTAGAATAGTTTCGTACTATTGTAGCGATGATTCACCACATCATAAATATTGCTCTTTGCCAGATTTCTGGGATATTAGAAGAATATTTCTTCGATAACTTTGAATCTGATATCAGATTGATAAATGTCTTTATTGTCTGGTAATCACGTATAGGCGGAGACCGATGTAAATTATTGTGTCGCGAAAATTGTAACGGAGATAACACTACGTTTTCAAAAAATATGCTAACTTTCAAACATATCTGATGAAGATGTTATTTTCGGTTACATTTCGGTATATAATGTATTTGTAAGTACAACTTATTACTTATTTCACTATTTATGTTAAATGCAATGTTTGTTTTTATATTTTACGGACGGTTTAGATTGCCAACTTGGTACTACAAGCTATGATGACTTAACCAAAGCAGACTAAAGTGTACAAGTATTCAAAAAATGTAAATATTAAAATTTTACGCATGACACAGGTTTACATTCTAAATTCTTAAAAATGGTCAGGAAAAATACGAACACGAGGCGGGACTCGACCCCTGCAAACCGTGCAGTTGCTCTGCCAACTGAGCTACTCGTGATCCTACCTCATAATACATTTTCCTTCCCTTGTTTTGCGGTTTTAGGTGCCGCCTTGCGCCATCTGTTGGTTGGTGTATCCAAACTTTCGAGTCCCGCCTAGTATTCGTATTATTCCTAACTTATTTATGAATTTAGAATTCAATAAAGGTAGTTTGGTTTTCATATTGTATTCAAACACATTTACAGTCAAAATAATTTAAATGCTAATTGTATTTAAAAAAACTATTAATACAATAATCTAGCTAGCATAGATATTCTGTCGTCCTCACATACACTCCGAGAGCTACAGATCAGCTGTGACGTCATTAGCTAGTACATTTTCACGTGAATTATAAACTGAGATTCGTCTCATATTTACATAAATACTAACTGCAACATTATATCATGTACCCCTTATTACAAAATTTTATTTAAATGTAGTTCCATATTTTTCGAAAGGGATGGACATAGAGTTATTGATAAAGAAGACTCTTGCTTTAAACCATATTTTGTAATATGAGGATATAAGTATAGCATTGGAAATTTTAATTGTATATCGTAAATACCATGTTAGGTTATAAGACGAGATGTAGTACATTGTACCTGATAAGCACACTGAAGGCTATCACTAGTAGTGGCAGAGATAGAGTGGCTTGGATGGCAGCGTTGTATATTGAACAGTAGGGGCACTGGGAGGAGCCGCACACTTCGCATATGTTGAGGAGGTACGTGGGTAATGCGTCGAATATAGTCTCGTTGAACCGTTCTGGAACATTACATATACATTCATTTCCACTCAATTATTATGCAGGTTTCCTCACAATGTTTTCTCCACCGTAATGCTCGTGGTATGATATTACTACATGGTGAGATTGTGATTTGTGTAGAAGGCAGAAACCACTCAACCATGGCTTTTAATTTTAATCAACAATGAAAAATGCAAGGCTTACTATATTCAACGTGAAAAATTTCTCCCTTTTATAACAGTAATTTTTTTTCTTATAATATGAGGTTCTTTTTTATGGAACTTTTATCAAACAGACAATGTCAGCTCTATGGTACTCTCAGATTTATCTCATATATCTCAGCAGCAAATGAACAGTCAGAACATGATCCGGGAAGGGCTTATTGAAGTGTATATAGATAAATAAGAAATGTTGTGGTACAAACCAGGTGCATAGTAGTCGTAGACCCTCATGGGCAGGTAGCGCGACATGTTGGCCACGGGGAACCACCGCTCCAGCGTGAAGTTCACGCAAGTCGGCTCCTTCTCCAACTGCACCACACACAACATTATAGTGTAAACTAGCTGGGCACCGCGGTTTCACCCGCGTACACTTAATATCATAGGTGCTTTACTTTAAGTATATTTAAAATCTTTTAAATTAGAGTAAGTAAATGGCATCAGTGAAAGTCCCGTTAATATCAATCCAAAAGCCCGAACGAACAGATAGAAAATATATATACTCTCGTAATTATATCTATAACTAGATGTGCCCTCCGTATCACCCGCGTGAACCACGGAACCCTTTTATATTTTTTAATTAATAGCAGCGCTACTCCTAGTAACATTAGGTATGAGCCAGTAAAGTCCCGTAAAATCGGTCCAGCCGTTTCGGAGATTAGGCGGAACAAACAGATGGAGTTTTTTTTTTTAAATTAGTTTTTGTATATCATATGATTTTAAAAGGTGTAATTTTGAAATTACAAACAGACACTTCAATTTAATTGATCTGTATAGAGATGTATAGACATTGTTATATAATGTACTCACATAATGGAAGTAGAAGAACATCCTAGTAGGGGTGTACTTGGCTCGCTGCAGCAGCGGCACCCGTCGCGACAGTACGTACGCGTCGAGCCGCTGTTGCTGCACCATGTACCCAGTCGGCACCCCTACCTCCAGTACTGCCAGACCTGACCGGGGGGACTCTTCTTCCAGGGTCCAGCTATACAGTTAACACAAATAACGTTATAGACTAAACTCATGAACTAGCTACCATACTTCGAATACGAAAGATGTAGTCAAACTCATTTTTCTATATATTTTTTTAAGCAAGAAATCCGAACTTCGGTACTACTTAATAGCCATCAATAACAAAATTAAATATTTTGCATATAGCATTATTCATGATTTTCAATTGTTTTTTTTCTCTGTTCTATAGTAAGAAAACGTTTTGTTGGTGATACATTTCATGCCAAAAATATTATGTATACTGAATGTCCACGAAAATGGCAAATTTTGATAACGTCAAATATATGTTCTTTTCCTTTCATATGTGGAGGAACCCATTGGATTCCTCGCTCCACAGTGCACTCAATCAAGAGATACCTATCTCTTGATTCCAAATATATGTTGAATTTGTGACAAGCAGTTTTATTGAAACCGATGATGTCACTTACCTTCCTTACGCTTAGTGTTAGGTTAAATATAATAAAATCATCAAAAAAACTCTCTTAGAAAAAAGTTCGGTAATTATTTGAGAATTTTTAGTAAATAAGGAAAGCGTAAATTAAAATTGTTACATCAGCTATCTGCCAGTGAATGTTCCGTTAACATGAGAATGTAATTTCCGTAGGTATATAAATAAATGCATTAAGTAAAAAGCTAATAAATTGGAATTACAAACAGATACTTCAATTGTATTTATCTGTATACATATAGATGTTGTTAGTATAAATGGATGCTGATAAGCAATAATGTGTCAACCCACAAAAAGTCAAATTCAAAGGTTTTGATATATTTTGATAATGCATCACGGATTTAACATTCTAAAAAAGTGTTTCAAGTCATCTGAAACATAAAATTACGTAAAAAATGGATTTATGTCATAAAACAAATCTTAAATCACGTATACAATCATCTTAAGACGCCATTTTCTCAAAACCAAGTTTATGCGGGTTGACACATTATTGCTTATCTGCATCCAAATGTATTACTGTACCTGGCGCATCCCTGTATCTCGATGTGGGACTGATTCCTGCCGTAGTAGTGGTGCGAGGAGAGCAGGGAGAAGGCTCGCACGGGCGGCGGCGTCTGGAAGCGAGGCACGTCCACGCTGTACTGCACCGACAGCTGCAGGATCGCGTAGCCCGCTCCTCGCGCCGTCACCTTCACCGTGCCCCACGCCGCTGGGATCTATGTATATCACACACGCGCCAAATGTAACGATCAAACTTACGATATATTTTTTTAAGACAAGAATTTCTAGCCAGTTTCTTTTCAATAAAAAATAATTAAGAATGTCGAGTGGCGTTATTGTATATTGGTAATTACTGAGTTTCTTCTCAGTAAAGGCAGTAAAAATAATTCAGCCTTTATATTGTAAACTAACTGCTCTACTACCTCGCGGTCACGGTTTGCGTATTATAAATAATAAAAACGATATTACGTTATGAAAGAATACAAACAAAATAGAGAAATTTGAGAGAGAAAAATAAATAAAAACAGTATTATTTACTACTATCAAACGCACTTAGTGAAATGCTGTTATTTTTTAATATAATTAAATTAAAAAAAAATGTATACAGATAGATAAATAATGCTTCGCAATTTCATTTATTATTTTAGTTTATTTAGTTATCTGTACAGACATAACTGTGAGTAGTATATAGTTACGTGTATGTACTGCATGACGGCGAGGTTGTCGTTGGTGATGTGCAGCGTGCGAGTGGCGCCGGGCAGCGCCACGGCGTCCACGGTGACGCTCAGGCCGCTGACGTCACGCAGCCGCTTGCGGTTCGTGTACTCGATCAGCGCGCGCAGCGCTATGTACGTGTCCTGCGACAAATGCGACACTACACTCCTGCAATCCACTTCCATTATACCTCGTCCAACGAATGAGGTTGCCGAGCAAGCTAGATCTAATAATAATGGTCTCAACTCAACGGGGATTAGCCATCTCCGCAGGAGATATTCACTCTTTATTCACTCACTTTCATAGTCACGACAATTCGACACGACCAGAATCTAGTGCGAGTTTTTTTAAAATCGCCGTCACAAGTCACCGCGTTGACGTAAACACAAATTTGTATGGGAATAAAATGGTGCCATCTGTGAGCCGACAGGTGGCGCTGTTTCGATGCCATATAAATGTGAGATTGTATAATACACAATTCTTCGTACAAAATATAATAGCGAGTGGCACAGATCCGCCGCAGAGCACGGTCAGCTGATGCCTGGTGGCCGCCCGCGAGCGAGCCGATCGCTGCCGCCGGCCGGTGTAGTGGCCACCTATGTCGCGTTATATGTGTATACGTACTTCGAGCATCTACTATTACTATCTAATAACAAAGTGGGTTGAGCGTTGTCGTATGTCTGTTGGATGGATTTAATTATTATTAAAATGTATACGAAATGTAGGAACGGAAGATATGACGTTACATATTTACGTCAACGCAGTAACTAGCACTAGGCCCTTGCAGTAAAGACCTCACACTAGGCCCTCGGTCCCTAAATGTTTAGTACCTGCGTGGAGGCCCAGCCGCCGTCGGAGAGGCGCTGCGAGTTGAGCCACATGACGATGGGCTCGTTGTTGTCCTGGTGGTCCATGCAGGCCAGCAGGCCGTAGGCCGTGGCGGCCACGTTGTTGGCGTCCCACTTGTACGGCAGGCGCGGCAACAGGAACGGCTTCTGGTTCTCCATCTTGTACGGCGGCTGCGGCACCGGTTCTTTGCCCCAATACACCAGCCCGCCTGGAAACGTTTGCCTATTTAATACTCAATTCGAGAGCCCTTATGTTTAAAATCGGTCCAGCCGTTTCGGAGATTAGCCGTAACAAACAGACAGACATAGAAAAAGTTTCAAAATTTGTGTTTTTATGAGAGTACCGTATATACTTTCACATGTATTTAGTGAAAACCTGTTTATTTGGAGTTATAAACAGACATTTCCATTTTATTTATTTATATATTTGAAGTAATTACTGAGTTTCTTGCCAGGTTCTACTCAGTAAAAGCAACGTTCCGAACCCGGCGGCGTGTATAATCCTGTATGATCACGTCGCGTCGCTTTGACGATACGAAAATATTTTGTTAAAAGTCTAATCAAATAAATAACAACTATAATTTTTAATTCTTGTATGGTTCAGCTATTCACCCGTAAAGTGTAAGCTTGTATGGCATTATTGGAAAGAAAGCTAACAAACCTTCATATCTCTGTCGTCGTTTGAGCAGTTTATAGGCGTGTTCCGAGCTGGGTGCCTTGCAGAAGGTCAACGCGTGAGCCACCAGCGCGAGCGCGTAAGGCTCGCCGAAGTCCTCGAGGAGCTTCAGGTGCTGCTCCAACCACGCTATGCCGCGACGCTGGGCTTGGGATACGCGTGCGCTCAGACCCTACAATATTATATTTAATATTACTCATTTTTATACTCTAGCCTGTATTCACCGAAGGGGTAGGCAGAGGTGTTGTAATGACAACACCCACTTTTCATCAAAGATTATTAAGTGCCAATGTGACAGATGGCGTGTATATCGCCGTGTCAGGCACTATACATACATTACTTTTCAAACATTTGCAGGTTTCCTCATGATGTTTTCCCATCAGCGAACACATGGTGTGAAATTACTGCCCTTATGTTTTTAAGCACGTGGTGAGGCATCATTCCACACAAGTCTATTTTCTTTTTGTAGGAAAACTCATTGGCTAGGATTCGAACTTGCGTAGTAGCTACTCAAACCACAGCCTAATGGCTGTGGCGGCAATTTACTATCGGATTTATCTCATTCACCTAATAAAATGACTGGAAACCATTTAAACTAAAACGGGATACATTTCATGTAATCTTTTAGCTTTTGTTGAATTTGTGTGACGTCCGCTAGTTATATATGTATAAAGAAAATGTAATTGTTAGTTCACCTCTCGTATGCCAATGTCCTTGAGGTTCTTGACAGTCTCGAGCGTGATGACCACCTGCGCCGTCAGCGTCAGGTTACGTTGCATTATTATTGACTCGTTGTCCTGAAACAAATACAATTCACACTCTTAATGAAACAAATATATTACACAAGATATTTTGACATTGGATTTTTTTAAATAAAATGCAAGATCATTGCGTAATTAATATGTAGAATTCGACAGCTGCGCCGTTACAATCGTTACAGCAAAATATTTTTTTAAACAGTATGATGCTTTTACTGAAAATTTCAATTCTTGTTATCGGATTCAGATGACTAATATAATAACTTATGTTTTTATCGGACATTTATATTATTTTTGAATATGGGTGTAAAAAAAAAACTGTATAGAAAATTCGATAAATTACCATCCCATCAACTATTTAGATGAACGTATCTCCCCGCTCCGTGCTTTAGACGTTTAGACGCCAACCACCTCCCGAATATGATTAAGTGCCAACGTGACAGATGGTGCGTCCATCGTATCGTGCGCAATGGATGGATGCGACTTTGAATTCTTGGTAGTTTTCCAAGTACAGCACTAGAGCGTATTATGCGGCATAATGTTTAACGTTGAATGTTTCAACTACAGCAACGCTTCGCACAATCGAGCACTATCAAAAGTTGTGCTTTCGCTTGATGCGTGTAATGGAAACCAACATAGTGACAGAAAATTAACAAGTGTTTTTTCTTTAAGTTGACATTGATCGAAATGTTTTATTTATATTACCTTTGGTAATATTACTCATGATTGGAAAAAAATTTAAACCTTTCACTCTATTGGTGCATTTCAAAACTAATTCACGTTCCAATTAAGCTTCAGCATAATTCGGCATTGTGCGCCACTGAGTCGCACTATGCTCTGTAGTTGGAAAACTACCATTGTCTTCTTAGACGTATGCAGATGTCCTCACGATGTTTTCCCTTCAGCGTAATACACTTGGTGCGAATTTACTATCCTTATGTTTATAGAACAACTTATTGTTGCAGGCCGCTGGGATTCAAACATGCGTCGCTCGCGACTAGCAGGCGACTCATGTTCGAATCATCAAACACCACGGTCACCACGGCTCTTCTTAAGGTTTTAAGTTAATGCGCAAACGCAATATACAATCATCACCTCCCTGGCCTTATCCCATACATTGTTGGCACTTGATTCAACCCGATGTGGTTGATCACCTGATTTTTATACGAAGCGACTGCCACCTGGCCTTCGCAACCCCTTTTAATATCTGTGATCTGGGTTAAACCAGTTGTCAGACTATTTTAGGCCTCCGACTGACCTGTAACGATTGCCAAAGATGATAAATTGGCAAGCGGGACCGACGGCTTAACGTGCTCTCCGAGGCACGAAGGGAACTCGGGCGGTCACCCATCCAATTACTGGCTAGGCTTAGGGTTGCTTAACTTCGTTGATCGAATGATATGCGCAATAGCAACTGTGCCACGAGCTCCTCTATACGCAATATACAGTCTAATGTTAAATATACCATAGTGGAGTGTGTGTCCAAATGTCGCATGGCGTCGTGGTAGAGCGAGGAATTCTTGGGTACGGTGATGGTGGAGTTATCGTTGCGGTTGGGCAGCCATGTCACCTCGTAGAACGCGCCCTGCGGCGTCTGGTGCTCCAACACCCACGACACCGCCATCGATATTACCTGCGCACACATATAGGGTCTAGAAATGTTAGGCGAACATTTTTGTCACATACATGTGGTACATATACATTTGAAAATACAATAATAAATCCCTGAACATTTTTCATATACGAGCATTCAAAAATAAATAGAATGTATGACAACGAAAAATGTTTAAATTGCTATTGGATTTTGTTAATAGTTTTAATTTGATATTAACCATCTACCAATATGCTCTGTGCCGAATATGTTCGCCCAATAAGTGTCTATATACTCACATTTAATCAAAAGCTTTGTTACCACACCAGAAAATAGTGAAATAGAAAATGAAAATGATTTATTCAGTTTAGACCCTGGGTAAGGCACTTATAAATGTCGAGGAATTTACCACCGGTTCGGAAACCAGCCTTCTGAGAAGAACCGGCAAGAAACTCAGCTGGCAATAGCAGCTAGCAAGCTAGTGGTGGTATAAGGGCCGCTGTCATTAGTTATGAGTCTTGTTCACACATGCGCAGTTATCCCCACTATTTTAGCTGAGCGCTCAAAACTCGCGACGCTTGTACTTACTATTTAACTTGTAAGTAACGTAACGATGTTTACTGTAAGTCAGAAAGGTCAAATTCCCAGCACTCGTAACCGAAGAAAGTGTATAAAGAGATGAATGGATGTGGATGAAGCGAAAGTAGTATGTAAGGATCGTAGCATGTGGCAAACGGTGATCTCTGTACCCCCATGGAATACAGGCATACATGTGTATGTATATATGTTTACTGAACGTAAATTACATCATATAAAGTGTTAGGCAAGCAGGAATTTTTATATTTATTTAGGTTTTTTTATTTTTGTTTTATTTTATCGTGCATGAGCAACGCCGGCCCCATTGTGCTCTCACAATTCATTTCTAAATTAATAGTATGATAATAATTAATCTCACATCAGGGTCAATGTAGATGAAATTCTCCCATTCGTTGAAGGAGGCGTCCTGGAATATCTTAACGCAGAATGACGTCAGCCACACGCTCGACGCTGATTGGTTCCTGTACATAATTTGAAACATCAAGGTACTATTCATATATTGCATATAATCTATACATCCATAGTAATCTATATACACATACATAATGTATGCTCGGGCCATAAACTCGCTATCTGTATCTTCATAGCAGATATTTGAAGATAGCAACGATTTCCCCTTTCCAGAAAGCTCTTTGTATTTATGTATGTTTAAATATTTTGTTGCAATAATTCAATTAAATACTACTAGACCAAATTCAAAAAATATTTCATCAATATTATGCTTACTATGCTACATAATATATACCACGCAGGTAGAGGCTGGTATAGAAACTATACTAAATGCGAGGTGTTATAAGCATTTGTGGGCTGCAGTAGCTTACCATCAGGCGGACTGCACGCTTGTCGCCTTAGTAGTATAAAAAAGTAATACAAGTAGTATCATCATCTCCCTAGCCTTATCCCATACATTGTTGGGGTCGGCAATTGATTCAACCCGATGTGGCTGATCACCTGATTTTTATACGAAGCGACTGCCATCTGACATTCGCAACCCCTTTTTACGAGGAAAATCTGTGATCTGGGTAAAACCAGTTGTCAGACAATTTTAGGCCTCCGATTGACCTGTAACGATTGCCAAAGATGATAAATTGGCAAGTAATACAAGTAGTATGTATACATATAATTCTTAATATGTTACCAATCGCTGCGGAACAGGCTGAAGGAGCCGTCAGGCTTCATAAAGGACAGTTGTCTCTGGTAGAGCACGTTCATGTGATGGAAGGCGTCCCGCTCCAGCGTGCGGTTGCGTTGGTTGATCAGACGCATGTACAGTGTAAAGTACATATTTGCCGCGAAGCTGAACATGTTCTGTTCCGCCGAGTCCTGGACATAACACAACTATAATGCACTTTGGATGTTCATTGAAACGATCTTAAAAAAAGTATGTCTGTGTATGTAAAGTTGTGGACAAATTTATATAAACCTTTGTGTTATAATTGATTCTTAGTGATCTGCGAGATGACGTAAAATTTCGAAAAAAATACAAAATTTGTAAGAGGCGTTGAATTGTATCCAAAAAACAGGACAAGACATTTATTTATTTCTATTGTTTGGATTGCAAAATAAGATCAAATTACGCATACTTACATAGACATTATTGTAAATTTAGATTTAATAATAAAAATTTCTATAACGTAAAAGTTTCTTTTCTTTCTTTTATTTATTTAATGGCGATGAGCTTGAGTAAAACTATTCAGCCAAGTAATTGTTGAGAATGAAATCTTGTAAATTATTATCGAACCCATTGGAATCCTTCAACCTGATCTCAATAAAGAAGTCGATAATATTGTTTTTCTTTAAAAGGATTACAAAGACGTATGTTTTACAGCGGCTCGATAGCCACACAATCTGTCATCACGCCAGGGTGCCTAACTTATTTTTTTCATCAAAAGAGGGTAGTTAGTCCTTACCATAGGCAAGTGAAGCAGACTGGTGGCATTGACAGGCATGGTCGGGAAGAGCGGTCCGACGACGTCCCCCACGATGGAGAGCGTGGCTCTGTTGGAGCCGAACACGTAGTAGCGGTCCACTTCGTACGGTATGATCGGTGTCTCCGTCACGTTCACGTGCATGTATTGGAACACGTACGCACGGTTCGATAGGTCGAGGAGGACCGACTGGTGACGGTATTGGGGTAGACCGTCCGACTGTAACCAATCATATATGGAGATGAAAATACAACATAATAATACACATTTAGGTATTTATTTTATCGTGTAAGTTGGTAGTAGAATATATAGCATTTTTGAAAAACAAAATGCTAAGTTTTTATTCATAATGCCAAAGGTTTTATCAACCTAAGGGACACATATGACACTCATTGATTAATATTTTTCAATACCACTAAGGTGGCAATCACGACCGACTCATTAAATAAGTACTGCACTTTCAAGGTACGCGCTTATAAATTGTGATGGGACATGTATTTAAACACTAGCTTAGGATGAACGAAGGATGTTTACAAGCGCTCGATAAGTCGAAATTACTTAATTACCAATTAATATTAAAAAAAACACTGAAAAATCGCATCTCCATGCTATTTCTAACACAATCAGTGTGGGGACGTCATTACACCACGTGTTCCGTGCAATGTAGGCATTTCTTACGAGAGGTACCTTAATAAAATGAGGGGGTTAATGACGTATGTATGTAATTCGACATTTCCATCAAACGACGATAATCAGATATTGATTACTCACCTAAAATTGTATATAAACGTGTAGTTACCTCAACAAGTATGGTCTTGGTGTAGTGGTGTTGTCCCATGAGCGTGGCGGCGTGCAGCCGGACGTGCACGGCCCCGAGCCGCGCGGGCACCACGGGCACGTGCACCGTGGCGGCGTCGCCCGCACCGATGTACACGAAGAACTGGTGCTCGCCGAACGACGTGCGCGGGTTGTACGAACGGACCTGTACACGCACACCTTTATACACAGACTCTCATCCTTACTTGACTAAAATAATCTCTGCTAGATTATCTTGTAGTTTGTAAATAGCATCTATGTAGTCTTCTTTAGTCGCAAAGTTGGCGCGCCTGGTGATAAAAATAATATTAAAAAAAACCTTGTATTTTTTTATTTTGCCGCTTTCATACTTGCCTATGTATTTTGGGGTAGAGCAGCTATAGAACATTTTCCATGAATGCCTCCCTCCTATTGGTTACAGTGTGATGTTATAAAGCTTGAAACATGCACTTAAGCTGTTCCTGAGATTAGCGCGTTCAACCAAACAAACTCATTACAATATAAGTAAAAATTCATAAATTTCCTAACAATGCCATTCTCCTCGACGTGCACGAACTTGTAGTCGGGCGAGGAGGCGAGCACGACGACGGCCTCGACGTCCATCGGCTGGTAGTTGAACACCACCACGCGCAGCCCCACCTGCTCCCCCTGGCGACACGTGTCCGGGCCCTCCACGCGCATCGAGAACGGCACTACACCGACGTACTGGGGACAAAATACACATTACAACGGAACTACGTCTACGTGTTGGGGACAAAATACTAATAGGGACGGTGCTACGTGCTTAAAAAATCTTAATTTGATTACTTTTAAATAAGTACTTTCAAATCGTGTACGACGTGATTATACATGATTACACACACACGCAGAACCCAATAATTCAGAACTCAGTAATTACTGTGCGGTTTTACCCGCGTAGAGTTAATTTAATGGGTTATCCGCGGAACCCTAATGTTTTTTTAAATAATAGTAGCCTTAATTACTCTTGTAACATTAGCTATCTACTAGTGAATCTCGTTAAAATTGGTCCAGCCGTTTCGGAGATTAGCCGGAACAAACAGACAGACAGACAGAGAGAAAATATTTAAAAAAAAAGTTATTAATGTATGTACCTTATATGACTTCATATACATTTAGTGAAAAGCTGTTATTTTGAAATTACAAACAGACACCTCAATTTTATTTCTCTATAGAATCTGAATACAAAATAAATCATAGAAATATATAAGCCCATGGACACAGAAATTATAAAAACTAATAGTAGGTACTATGTCCCGTATCGAACACGAGCCGAATGAGGTAATTCGAACAAGGATTTAAGCTGACATTTTGAGTCATATAATATGAATACTTACATGTAATGGGTCTGTGAGCATGCCGAGTCCCCGCGATGGTGACATGCTGAACGCTGACACGGTCCAATGGGCCGGCACCTGGCGATATAATATTGCTAATCAATTTATTGCTATGCCAAACGAATGGAATCTCTATGCCGTAACAAAATAAAAGAGTCTCTCCCCATATATTAGCACAGCTTGAGAAAACAAATCGACAAAATCTCACGCCGTACATCTTAGGTCAGCTGGTCACTATCAAATAGAAACCGTAAGAACATCTACTATGTAATTATTATGT
Source organism: Watsonalla binaria (assembly GCA_929442735.1). Lineage (NCBI taxonomy): Eukaryota > Metazoa > Arthropoda > Insecta > Lepidoptera > Drepanidae > Watsonalla > Watsonalla binaria. The sequence goes on along the minus strand of OV838934.1, from coordinate 9,601,345 downwards.
TTCCCGTATAAAGTTTCTGCGTTACAAATAAAATTATATTGAAAAAGAAGCCGTAGTGGCCTTGAGGTGAGTCTATCGCCGTCTCAGGCACTATACATACGTCTTTGAATTAATTCTTAGACATATGCAGGTTTCCTCACGATGTTTTCCTTCACCGTAAAGCCCGTGGTATCAAATTCAACTACATAAGTGTTTTAGAAAAACTCATTGGTACAGACCCCGCTGGGATTTGAACTTGCGTCTCTTGCGTAGCAGGCGACTGTTCAAACCTCAAAGCTACCACGGCTATATGTCTATGAGTTAGTATAATATGTAACCTGAGGCACGTCGATGTTGAACACGTATCGTCCGTGCGGTCCGATGTTGACGTCCCTCCAGAGCCACACGTTGTCGTACTGGCGCTGCACGCGGTTGAACCGGAACTTGCGGAAGTGGCTCAGGGCGAACGAATCCTCGTGCTCACCTGATCACAACACGCACGTTATCATCATCAATCATTGTTGGGGTCGGCACTTGATTCAACCCGATGTGGCTGATCACCTGATTTTTATACGAAGCGACTGCCATCTGAACTTTAAGTAGGAAAATCTGAGATCTAGGTTAAACCAGTGGTCAGACTTATTTTAGGCCTCCGACCGACCTGTTACGATTGCCAAAGATGATAAATTGTCAACCGGGACGTGCTCTCCGAGGCGCGGAGGGAACTCGGGCGGTCACCCATCCAATTACTGGCTAGGGTAAGGGTTGCTTAACTTCGCTGATCGAATGATATGGGCAATAGCCACGAGCTTTATGTAATATATACACACAATACGCACATTATAACAACAGTAATCACTGAGTTTCATGTCAGGTTCTTAGCAAAAGTAATTTTCCCAACCTGGTGCTAATATTCTGTAACACTGTAATAACTGTTGATATTTTTGTATTCCAATAACATAAATTTTTTTCTTTGCTTTGCTGTCCTGTAACCGTTTAGATAATCGAGCGTGGCAAACCACTGCACTACACAAAGCAGTACTTTTCGAAACCATTAACCTTCTTCTTAAGGTAATAAATTTAATGACCGCGTACGTAATGTAGGTAAACGCGGCCGCGCGTTCATTCAATCGCTTAAGGCCGCGAGCTCATCGGCCCTTAGCAACCATAGCCTATAACTACGTTATCGTTGGAGCTAGATATTTTACGACTTCAACATAGTGATATATTCATAAAACCCTACAACTTCTAGAAGACAACTGTTCCTTATTCTCTGGCACCTGTATAAGTCGGGTTAGTTTGTATGTATATTTACATCCAGCCTCGTCAGTGTGGTCCTGGCAGTCGGCAATGCCGTCGCAGCGTCGGCCGATGGGGTAGCAGCCGCCGTCCAAGCACTCGCCGAGCTCCAACGATATGTTACAAGCCGTCGGCCGCCGCGGGACCGCCACGTCACTTAGCACTATCAAACCTGCATATCTAAATAAAAAAATATATTTTTAGGTTGTTATTTAACTGGCAACTAAACCTTAAAGAAGATCGTTAATAAGTAATGGTACAGTCACACCAGACTTGTAAGTATTAGGTCTGTTTATGTTTCAAGTACTTTGCAATATTTGTCTTCTGCTACTTTTTGCTTTAATAATTTAGTCAGGCGTTGCAGTTTATATAACTACCTGCGACACTTTTTTATATTCTCTCATTCTACAAAATCCAACAGCTCCGTGTGTGTTTTAACATTAACATTTAAGAAAAATCAATTATATAGTTTGTAACGCACACAATCTTTTCTTTATGTCTTCATAGACAGGTCGGAACAAAAACTGTAAAAAAATCTGTTTTTATGTTTATAATATTAAGTCAGTAATAGTAAGTACACAGTCAGTAATAATATTTGGACATTATCACACAGCGTCGTCTTTTCTCAAACTGAGCAAAGCTCGTACTATGGATAGATACCTATTTTGTAAATAAATACTATAATACTTGCCAAACACCCAGACACAGACAGGCAAACGTTGTTAGCCCTGACACGGGAATCGAACCCGCGACACCTAGAATAGCAGTCACGTATACTAACCACTGGTCACTGACCAACGGTGTCATCAAACGTCAATTTAGGCTTATACATACAATTATACGTATATACAGGATGTTCAGACTTACTCGAAAGTCCTATTCGCATCGATACCGAAGGACGATGAAGGGAAGTACACAAGTTCATCCGCGTCACCGAAATGCGAGCGCCATGTATACGCGAACGTGCCGTTCGTTGACTCGTCGAAGTGCGACATCTTGGATATCACCTGTACAATCAAAAAAGTACTTTAGCATCGTGCCAATAAGAGTGATCTGTCACACCACGCTTTATTTTGTATATGAAAATTATTTACACAGTTACTAAGCCCAGAAGAGTACCAATGGTTCGGAAACTAGCCTTCTATGAAGAAAAGGCAACCGATAAAAAATCCCTATTTTAAAGTTATCATGAATTCCTTTAAATCGCTGGAAGGATTATAGACGCTATTGCCGGGTTGCTTTTACTGAGAAAAACATGGCAAGAAACGAGCTCTCCGTAGATGATCATATAGTATAGTTGTATGATATCAATGTCCAGTACCCGGGTTTGCCACCGTTTTCGTTATCTATAATCGCTAGCGTCTTCGCCGAACTTTTGTATGAGAAATTGTGCAGCGACTCCCAGCGGTGACGTGAAGAACTAAAATATCAAATATTGCGAGTGACGCTAGCGAGTGTAGATTACGAAAACTGTGGTAAACTCGTGATAGGCGTACAGTTAATACCTTAGCATATGACAGTTCGTTGCCGGCCTGCATGGTGTAGAAGGCGTTGTCGATGGCGGACAGGCCGACGTAGGCGCCGGGCTCGCCGTAGATGGCCACTTCCACTCGCTCGCCCGTGCGGTGCTTGCGGTTGTTTATCAACACCGTGAACTGTAAATAATCATCAATAAATACAGTTATATATCAACCAACACCTCACTTCTCCCCCTCCCCCTTTGCCCCGTGGTGCACAGACAAGTGTGGGAGGCAGCGTAGGGAAATGAGTTAAGACAAAAATCCGCTAGCAGCCCGCGTCCGCGCCTCTCCCCTTTATACCGTATTAAACCGGCCGGTCTATACCCACACCTACTGACCATCTATCTATCATCCATCGACCATTTCGGAAACTAGGAACAAACACGTGAGCATCTATACAGATAAATACAATTTAAGTGTCTGTTTATACTTTTCAATAAATGCCTTTGAAAGTACATAAATAAACTTTTTTTTTATGTTTTCTCCGTATGTCCGTCTGTCTGTCTGTTTGTTCCGGGTAATCTCTGAAACGCCTGGACCGATTTTAACGGGTCTTTCACTGGCAGATAGCTAACGTTACAAAGATTAACATGGGTGTATTATATTAAAAAAAATGGGTTCCGCGGGTCACCCATGAAATTAACTCTACGCTGTTCGCTGGTAAAATCGGGGGACACAGCAAGTTCATATAATGATCATTTAAAATATTCTTCCATATTTTTATATACAATAAATAATATTGATACCATTATGTCGGTCAGATACGAAGGTGAGAATAAGAAATTCTAATATGAATTTGATTTCACTCAGAAAGATATACGCAACATTTTATAGTATTCATCATACTTAATATAATGATGATAATTAAAAAAACAATTGTAAGGCCCATAGGTGCAATTATTACTAAGTAATTATATTGTTAGCCTCAGTGTGCATCCTTCGCTATGAGTAAGATAGAAGTATTGACAATGGATACTGAGAAATTGATCTAAAATGCAAATGAAGTATAATAAATGAATCTCACGTTATTCCTGGAGACGCCGTTGACAGGGAAGGTGATAGAGTCGGCTATGACGTGTCCTCTGCGCTGCGCGCTCCACACGAGGGCGGTGGCCACCGGCGCCATCTCCGCCGACACGCTCACCGCGAATGTTCTCACACCCTCCTGTATACATAATACCACCGTATTACCCGCAAATAATTATACAGAAGAATCTTAGGAAGGCTCTCAGAAACATACATATTATCACGATTGTATTCACCGAAGGGGTAGGCAGAGGTGTTGTAATAACAACACTCACACTACACCGAGTATGATTAAGTGACAACGTGACAGATGGTGAGTCTATCGCCGTGTCAGGCACCATACATACGGGTTTGAATTACTTCCTAGACATAGCAGGTGTCCACACGATATCTTCCCTCGCCGTAAGGCACATAGTGTCAGATCACTGCACATAAGTTTTTAGAAAAACTAACAGGCCTCGCTGGTATTCGAACTTACGTCGCTTGCGTAGCAGGTGACTACTTAAACCTCGAGTCTACCACGGCTCTTTTATATTTTTTTATGAAACTAATATATATTCAAAATCGACCTGCATTATCTCCTGCGCAGACGTCAGTATGATGCCCTTGGACATGACTACGTAGTTGAACGACTCCATGTAGAAATTACTCTGCACGTGGAATATTATGTACTCTCCAACCTACCAACAAATGCAATAAGGTTCACAAATATAGTAAATGCTGTATTAATAAAAGCTCGTCTATTCACCACAAAAATACCAAAAAAATATCGGTATATCCAAATCAACAGCTTTACACTAAATACAAATGGAAGTTAATATTGTTTTACAGAAAACATTTTTTTCAAGTTTTTTTTCTGAAAAAAAAAACTAGTATATAATAAATGTCCATACCCTAGCATCGTTAGTGCTGGTAGATATCCGTATGTGTTGGTTATTGTTGGAATGGTGCGAGATGAACCTCATATCGGCGCCGGCCTGGTTTCCTAATGCGTCGTACAACTGAGCGTTCAGTCTCACGCCTGTGATGCCTCCTAATACGTCCCTGTAGTTAGGGTCCGATTGCAACTCTGGAATTAAAGTAATGTGGTGGTGAGATTAGGTAAGTGTGATTCCCAATAGATTTCAGGGTCCTCAAGGAGGGAAAATATTCACAAGTTCTCAAGTTGCAGGAGTCACTTACCATATGGCAGAGCATAAAAAGGTATCAATTTGTGTTTCCGTGGTCTAGTTGGCTATACAAAATCAAAATCAAAAGTTTTATTCAACATAAGGGACACGTCATTTCTCTTACGCTAATTTCGGTTAATTTACCACCATTTCCAAATGTAAACCTGTTAGGAGAAGAAACGGCGAAACAAACTCCGCATCGCTTTTTTTTTTACATGTGTCCCTTTTTTATACATAGGGTTATTTTAGTACAATTTAATAGAAGAGTGATCAACGCATTGCCATGCTTGCCTATCAATATACTCAGGTACACTATAATATGTTTATACACAAAGTTTCTGTTTGATGATTGTCTTAAAACTTAAAAATGGTAGTTGACACATTTTTAATGGTAGTTTATTGAATAAACGTATACTTTGCCCCACAAAAGAGTTACTCAGCAGTTGCTGTTTGGTATACAGTTATTTCAAGAGCTGTTGAGCAAAATGTTGCCTTCTGGTGTGTAACTATGGCAGCTGTAACTTGTCGCAGAGTTAATAGTAGCGAGGCCTTACTCAGTAACTTGTAGAGGTCCAGCTTGAGATGCCAGACGGCGTCGTGTCCGGGGAGCAGCGAGGGCCTCTGGGGCTCGATGTTGGCGCCGCGGCCCTCCACGGCGACGGCCACGGTCAGCTGCACGCCGGCCGCGCGCCAGCTCGCCAGCGGGGAGCCGTCGTGGTACGACACCACCATCTGGTTATAACATTATTTTTGGAGAACTTACAAAAATTTACATTCTGTATGTATTTCATAATAACGAAGGTAAGCACCATCTCTTACAGTTCATGGTATACCTGTTTGGACCAATTACCATCTGCTCGTGATTTCGACCTCATGGAATGCATTTCAGTATTAAACTGAAAGCTTATGTAATTCTTCACAGTTTACACTTTGGCTGCAGCGGAAAAGTTTATTAGGCAAGCTCATGGAGTGAATATGAAAACTAAAGAAACCTAAAAGCTTCGCACTCGCTTTATAACGGAACAACTTAATTAAATGGCTGGTATTCACGTCATACTTGTGAACAGATGCTGCTTGTGGGGGCTGGTCATCTCAAGCTACGCATTTAGTTATAAGTAGATGTACTAGATTTTTTGTTATGTTATTTTTTATCGACATTTGTGCATTGGAACATTGTCCATGAGCTTACGTTTCTTAAATTATTTATTTTATATTCTTTACATTGTATAATATTTTTTAAAAGAGTAATTACTGAGTTTCTCGCCAGGTTCTTCTCAGTAAAAGCAACCTTCCGAACCTGGCGGTATCATTTATAATCCTGTATAATTGTGTCATTCTGACGATTTGAAAGTACTTTGTAAAAGTCTAATTGAATAAAGATATTTTTGACTTTGACTTTGACTTTGAAAAAAGATATACAACCAAAGCATAAAACATTTATAGTAATAATTTAGTTTGGAAATTTTGAACACAGCTGAAGAAATGAATTGGTAAGTAATAAAATACTAACATAAACATCAAACGGCATCGCCGGCTTGAAGACCTGCGGCGTCCCTCCAAGGAATGAGACAGCCAGCGAGGAGTTGTATATCCTGGCGACACTGTACCCCTCGATGACCTCGTCCAGCAGCGGGTCGCCCACCGACGCCGTCACGATGACCTCCACGCCCTCCAGCGACGGCACCAACTGGGCCAGCTCCGACATCGGGTATTTGAAGTCGTATGTGCCGTTGAACTGGTGAAAGAAAATTAATATATGCTCACGCCATCCCAGAAGAGTCCCCGAAGGGGTAAACAGATGACACAAATATTTCACAGTTTATGATAAAACATTATCTTTTCAATGAAAATGATTGAGTGTCAAGTGCAAACATAACAATTGGTATCTATAGCACTAACATATCCAGGTTTCCTTAAGATGTTTACTTGAGCAATATTTCTCTTTCTTGGTTAATTATTGCCTTGTTAAACTGTGTTCCAAAACCATTCTTGATCTTATCAGCTTATTTATTATAGGTATTATAAAATATATAAAAAAACAATACCAGCGAATAAATTTTTTTGCATTTACATACTTATAACATAAACATATAATTTACTTAGCCATTAGATAAAACCAACACAGTGGGGGCCAACTAGGGTCGTTACAGCAGCACTATTAAGCAGCCTATTAAGAACTCCTCAATCACTGCTAAAACCGATGAAGGTAGGCCCCCAATACAATTAAAGATACATCATAATTCTCGTAAAGAGGAATACTTACGAATCTCAAATAGGGCAACTGATCATATCCAGTTCCGTAGTAATACGAGCTGGTGGATTGGTATGTGTTGTAGTTGGGGTTGTTCACGCCGTTCTGTATCGCGTACTGCGTCGGATCTGGCTTCGGCATCCAGAACGGATACTTCTCGTCCTGTTATGACAATATTTATTAAATCTCGATGCATTGGAGTCTAAATTGATGTAATGAAGTAAGTTTGTTCCATTTCACATGGCAGTAGAACAGACGGTTTGCAAGAAAGAATTCCAAAGGATGTCAGTATACCTAAATATTTAGATCGGGGTTTCGTCATCAATTTGATATGTTTCAATTCTGTCAAAAGATGGCGCAAAGCGGCTCTCAAACCGAGGGAAGGAAGAATTCGATGCATAAGGTGTGATCACTAGTAGCTCAATTAGAAGAGCAACTGCACGCTTTGCAGAAGTCGTGGGTTCGAGTCCCACATGTTTTATTTTTTCCAAGCCAGTTTTAAGAAGTAAAATAAAATACTTGATCAGGCTAAAATCGATCAAGTCTAACTGCCAAATTAATGGAAAATATAAAGAGACAAACACCATTGGCATACATTTTACCTATATTTTTTGTCCATAATTGTATGAATTTTTCATTGAACATTTAATTTATGGTAATAAATTAAACTGAATGAAAGAATGAGATAAATACTGTTATATATAAAAAAATTGTGTTATAACAGATAATAAACAGTCGCTTACAAAGTTAAACATCCTAGTGACGACCTTCTGTGGGTCGTACCACCAGTCGGGCTGGTCCAGTTGGTTGGGCTGCCCGGGGAGGTAGTGCTGCTCTATGACTCTGCCTGTCTCGTCCACCTGGCCCTGGTAGTTAGGCGACTGGTAGCCACTCTCGTTGTACAGGTACTGGTTGTAGTTCGGACGTACTGGGCACACGGAACAATATGGCATAAAACATTGAATCAAGTTTAAGAAAGCAATTCCAATTACCTCCTTACACTTTGATCCACTGCGCGGCTCAACATGTGGATCCATTCGATATTCAGAACCGGTACCCCTATCACGGGTTTGCCACTGTTTTCGTAATCTATATTCGCTAGCGTCACTCGCAATATTTGTTAGTTTTTCACGTCACCGCTGAGAGTCGCTGCACTCATATTAATATTCGGCGGAGACGCTAGCGAGTATAGATTGCTAACACGGTGGCAAACCCGTGATAGGGGTACTAAACTCTGGGGGGGTCACGGCGAAGCATGTGCACCCCTCCACTTAGCGACTTGGAGGAACACCGTTGAGTTTAGTCGGTGTGAGTCCGACATAACCCTTCCGCTGCCCCCGCGGCGGTTGGTGTATCCATAACGGATTCTCCACATTAAAAAAAAAACAAAAAAAGGGGTACTGAACTGGCGAGTTTACCTCCACCTTACCGAAAGTCGCAGCGACATTGTAGTGTTGTATTTCTTCGGTGAGTAGGGTCGCCAGTATTTCATGAGAAGGCGCTGTTTTAGCCTTAATTGGACTCTTTTGTCTCTAAGCTTATTGGTACAGCGACATTCGTGATTACTTACGAGAGTTCAATGGCTGCAGTTCTTAACTTAATTATTTCCTTACGAAATGATAGATATTCACCCCTAGTGTACTGGCTGTTGCTATAGCCGGGCGGGGCACCGTACTGCCCGCGGTTATTGTACTGTCCCTGCGTGTAGTAGTGCGGCCGGTACTGGGGGATGGGGCGCAGCGTGGCGCGGAGTGTAAGGTTGCCTCGCACGGGCGCGCCCGAGGTGTAGTTGGCCATTATCTTGCCGTGGATGTACGGGTCCGTGTTGAAGAAGAACGCAGGCATTGTTACGTTCACCTGGAATGCACACATATTTAACATTGCACGATTTATTTGCAACTAGCCGTGCCACGCGGTTTCACCTGCGTAGACTTAATTTCATGGGTGACTCGCGGAACCTTTATGTTTTTTAAAAATAAAAGTAGCCTACGTTAATCCTTGTAACATTAGCCTTTTAGGAGATTAGCGAAACAAATAGACAGGCAGACAGTCTGACGGAAAGAAAAAAAATATTAAATAGCTTTTTTTATTTGTGTACCTTACCTATATACTTTCATATACATTTAGTGAAAAGCTGTTATTTTGGAATCACATGACAACAGACACTTAAATTTTATTTATCTGTATAGATGTGATGTGTGACTACAATGGAGCTGGTTTCCTAAATATGATAATAATTTAAGGAAATAAAGATATAAAAAAAATAACTATCATGTTCTTCGAGCTGGCTACAAAGCCGTGCCACCATGACTCACCTCAAACCGCGTCTGGTAGTACTCCTCGACGAGGAACTGTGTCTCCTCGACCTGCCCCAAGGCCTCCACGCGGATGGTCCACTCGCCGAACAGCGGCTGGTCCGACATCGGGTACTGCAGACTTACTGTGCCGAAGTTGCTCTACACATGGTAATGACGATACATTACACGAAGGGTAATTTTTAAATTAAAAATAAGTTGAAAATGACTCCATTAACCGTTACCATTTCACACCTCAAGTCGTTGTTTATAATAATAATATACAAGGCGTAGACTTATTAGGCGAATATTTTCGCTTTTTATTTTATAGTCTTTATGCTTATTATTACTTATTATTACTAAGATGAAGCGTGTTCTCTGTAACCGTAGCCTCGGACTGTGTTTGCGCATTAGAATGCTCCGTTGTTACATCTGGCCCATAGTTCTATACGGATGTGAGGCTTGGACGATCAAAGAAGACCTCAGAAAACGTGTAGAGGCGTTTGAAATGTGGGCTTACAGGCGGATGCTTGCTATTAGCTGGACTCAAAAAGTAACCAATATTGAAATTCTTCGACGAGTAAAGCAGAAACGTGAACTTTTACAGACCGTCAAACAAAGAAAAGTTGCCTACCTAGGACATGTATTGAGACATGATAGGTACGAGTTACTACAACTAATTATGATGGGAAAAATCGCGGGCAAAAGACGTGTTGGTCGGAGGAAAAAATCTTGGTTGCGTAACATCCGGGAGTGGACGGGGATAGCGAGTGCAGCCGAACTCTTTCGTCTCGCTAGAAATAGAGAGGAATACTCCAAATTGACTGCCAGCCTTCGTTAATCGGAGAGGCACCTTAAGAAGAAGAAGATGCTTATTATTTATTTTTGAGTACACTACATTATAAGAATTTCAATAAAAAATGTCAAGGGATTTTTTTTATATAATTTAAAATTGATATGTACCACCAACTACTGATGCTCTGTGCCAAAGAAGTTCGCCTAAAAGTCCAGACCCTATATATTCCTCATTATTACAAAACATAGACTTAGTCACATAGTCCTTGGTTTAAAAATAGATACATTTCTTTATATGATACAGATTTTAAAAGAGGATGAACATAGTTTTAGACCGAGTTAAATCTTCGTATAAACCATGTCTAGTATTAAGGGTCATGTTGTAAATTATTCTTATTTCACGCAGACGACATTGCCAGGCCAAGTGAGTGACTGTTTTTTTTTCATTGTTGAAACGTCTTTGTTATTTGACAGAGATAAATAGCATAGCAAGCAATAGGATTGAAGACTTCCATTCTTTATAAGTTTGGTGACACTCATGGAGGTGGCGGCTGCAGCAGCCGCTTACCATCACAAGGGCTGCACGCAGTATAAAAAAAAGCTTATCCAAGAATAGTTAGTCTCCATGGGGTTCACGGCGAAGCATGTGAAGACATATCATTTTGCTACAATTAATTAATCTTAGTTTGATCTTTGCTTTGACTGGCTGGAATTTGCCATGCTCACAAATATTTGTAATATTTTAGTTATTATATTTGACAATTGAGCATTTGTGCTGTGGCCTTGGGCTTATATTCATGAGATATAAATACTGCAACCAAAAACATTGTATAATATATATTTTTTTAAAAGAGTAATTGTTGAGTTTCTTGCCGGGTTCTTCTCAACAAAAGCTACCTTCCGAACCCGGTGGTAACATTTATAATCATGTATAATGTATTTTGTGTCCTTCTGACGATTTGAAAGTACTTTGTAAGAAGTCTAATCAAATAAAGATATTTTTGATTTTGATTTTGATTTATCACGTGCAGCCCCCCACTTAGTGACTAGTAGGAACAACACCGTGGGGTTTAGGCGGTGCAAGTCAACACCCTTCCGCTGTCCCCGCGGCGGTTGGTGTATCCACAACATATTATGCACGTAGAAAAAGTGGAAGAGTACTTAGTGTATGCTATACATGATAAGTACCATAGCTTTGGTTTCATAATGACTTTGTTTAGTGTAGAAAACGAGTATTCCTATACGTACTCATTGGAACAATCGAGGGCAGTGTTTGCGCGACACAATGGGAAATAACCATCCTGGCTTTGTGGATCAAGGTTCATATTTAAACATAGAATTTGATCCGAGATCTTATCATCATAAACAACAAAGCTTGCATAATCTTGTTACGAAGATTGCTTCACAAACAATTATACTGGAAAAGCATTTTTGAAGCGACATTCTTATAATTTCTAAATATTCGTTTTAGACTAAAAACAAAAATACTTGGGAGTAGCAACTGGCATAAAAAATATTTAGAAACGCCAGATAATTATAAAGCAATGACTATTCTAATGTCTTAAGTATAGAGTTGAATTTCTAACCTGTCTGGAGAGCCATCTCTTCATGATCCGTCTGTTGGGGTCCAGTATGAACACGTCGATCGCTTGCCCGAACGCCTTCAGCTCCGTGTTGATTGGTATCACGCGGAAACGCACTGCAATGTCAAACTTATTATAGTACGTAATTAAGATTCGAATCGATTATTATACCGGCTGTTAGGGTATTTAGGAGATGCTCGTGGCACAGTTGCTATTGTGTGTATCATTCATCAGCGAACTTAAACAACGCTAGCTCAAGCCAGTAGTTGGATGGGTAACCGCTTGAGTTCCCTCCGTGCCTCGGAGAGCACGTTAAGCCGTCGGTCCCGGTTGCCAATTTAACATCTTTGGCAAACGTTACAGGCCAGTCGGAAGCTTAAGAAAGTCTGACAACTGGTTTATCCAAGATTACCGATTTTCCTCGTAAAAGGGGTAACGAATGTCAGATGGCAGTCGCTTGGTATAAAAATCGAGTCGCTTGATATAAAAAGAAAAGATTTTTATACAAGCATCGGGTTGAATCAAGTACCGACCCCAACAATGTATGGGATAAGGCCAGGGAGATGATGTTAGGGTATTTAGGTAGAATGCCTTTATGATGTAGTGTAGTGGTCGCAAACGAAACTGCAGAACACGAGATCCTGGGTTGAGCAAAGAGTTAAATGGCTTTCCATCTATAGGTAATAGCCCAGGATTAGTAGAACTCACAACAACTGGGTGAACCCAAAAAGTACAACACTGCCTACCACTTCGGGGAATACAGGCGTATGTATGTATGTTAGAGTAGTTATGTTAGTTATGCTGTGATAATAAAGAGCAGTAATTGCCTAGCCGGCTCAGTAAAGGCCTGCTTCGCAAACATCAAGTTCCAATGAAATCTCAAAGCGTGAACTTCGTGTTTTGAACTATACGTATACGAAAGCAGGTACCTATGGATATATAATACGCCTTATCTATACAAATATTATACAGAGGAATGATTTGGTTGTTTGTTTGTTTGCATTGATACGAAATTACTGGACCGATCTTTCAACAATGCATAGGTAGATTATCAGCGAGTAACATAGGCTTTATTTTGGAACGGGAAGTACGCGGGTGAAACCGCGTCACGCCCGCTAGTACATTGTAAATACGCAATGGGAAGGAATGAACGCCCAGGCTGCAAGGTTTCTTCTGGGTTTTGTAATCACTGTCCAACGGAAATCAAGCCGTCACTATACGTTTCGGGCGCAAATTAAACTCACGCTCGCTACTCATTGCGTTAAACATTGTGATAATGATGAGATAACATCTATTGTGAGGCGGGACTATTGTGCGCTATAATTGTCAAGGTAATCACGTGGAAAAAAGACCTACCGAAAGTTAAGTGTGGAGGGACGAGTCTACTAATATAGGACTACTTCCGTTCAGTTTAAGAGCATTTAAGCTAATGGTTACTTTTTTTTATTGGTATTTTAATAGTTTGATACAGTTTACTGTGCCGTGAGCGAGTTACGTTGTACTTCACATAAATATAAGATTTGTATTTATATTCTAAACTAGCTGTACCCTGCGATTTTACCCGCGTAGATTTAAATTCATTCCCGCGGAACCCAAAATATTTTTTTTTTAATAAAAGTTACTCCTTGTCACATTAGCTATCCGCCAGTGAAAGTCCCGTTAAAATCCCATTTTTGGAATTACAAACAGACACTTAAATTTTATTTATCTGTTCACTCCCATTATAGCCTGCCATACATAACCTACCTATAATATGTAAGTATCCATCAACTTATAGATTACGTATTCATGCTACACCTGCTGGCAGGCCTGCTAAGCAGTGACGTGAGTTACGATTAATAACATGACATTTTTCAATGAAGAATATCCTTTTTGGTCGTGCCTACGGAAAGTAAAATTCTTTAAAATGTGCCAACTACCATTTTTAAGTTTTAAGACAATCATCAAACAGAAACTTTGTGAAAAGCATATTATAGTGTACCTGAGTATATTGATAGGCAAGCATGGCAATGGGTTGATCACTCTTCTATTAAATTGTACTAAAACAACGCTATGTATAAAAAAGGGACACATGGAAAAACAAAAGCGACGCGCAGTTTGTTTCGCCGTTTGTTCTCCTGACAGGCTTACATTTGGAAACGGTGGTGAATTGTGTTCCAAGTGTCCCTTATGTTGAATAAAACATTTGGATTTGATTTGTAACAAAGAAAGAGTTGGAGCTACTTTTAAACGAAAAACGATGTTAGTCTATATTTTGTAATAAGGGGAAACAAATTTATCTTCATAACGGCGCATTGCAAGCGTTCATGTTCATGAAGTACTTTTATACCTATGCACTTTAATAGGAGCGGGCATCTTCAAACTTTATCCGAGTGCATGTTTTGCGGTAGACATTAGACAGATGTCGGGCATTCACCTCACGGATCGAGATCGGCGATCGAGTAAACATTTATGCGTAAAGCCAAATATGTTATTACCTTATACTTATGCTAATTACCTATGAGGTATATTAACTATTTAATTATATTTGAATTGGCCTGTTTCATACTGATTCTAAGGATATAAGATATATACGATTATCTTATAGCTTCTATGCAAAACATAAAAAACATCATCGTTTTAATCATCATCATCCTCCTGCCCTTTTCCCATGTTATTTGTGGTCGGCGCAATGTGTTCTTCTCTTCCATTTCTCTCTATCAGCCGTCATATCTGTATTCACTCCCATTTTAGCCATATCATCTTTCACACAATCCATCCATCGTTTCTTAGGTCTTCCTTTCCCCTTGTAACCATCCACAACATCATCATCGTTTTTATAACACCCGCGAAAAATTGCCGACACGGGGAAAGGGGCATTACAGAAACCTATGCAGAATAAAAAAGGATTATGCTTAAGGATATCTTTTATAATGAACAAAACGTAACACAACCGCACGAAACGCTAGTTAACTAAAATCCCTTTTCTGAATACTCATAAAATTAAAATGAATATGTTAACTCTGAAAGACTCGTGGATTCCTTGGTGTTCGAGCTGTCGCCTGCTACGCAAACGTTGCAAGTACTTATCCCAGCGGGGTCTGTACCAATAATTTTTCTAAAAACTTATGTGCAGTGATAACACACCGCGTGCTTTACGGTGAAGGAAAACATCGTGAGGAAACCTGCATAATGTATAGTGCCGGAAACGGCGATGGACTCGCCCTCTGTCACTTAATAATATTATGGGTGTTGTTGTTACAACACCTCTGCTGCCCTACAGAAACCTTTCTGGGATGGCGTGAGCATTTTCATTTTTGTTTATTTACCGTATGTCCAGCATCCATCCATTAAAACCAGTAACGCTAGGCCACAGTACAATGTGCCGCACTCCGCAGAGATATGCAGTTGGCGACACGCCCGTATCGGATACTCTTGCGCAACCTAACGGAGTGGTCCAGTTAACTAGCTGATATTTTTACAGTCTGTTAATGTTATTTTTATCGTTAAGGGCCCATAAGCAGGTGCGAAACCAACCAAACAACTGATGCTGGTTTTAATGTAAACATTTCGTTACCAAAATTATTCGAAATACATCTGTTATGAAATTAATATACTTCTGAGGGAAACGTTTTGAGAGTAAGTTAATGGCATGTATTTGATGCAGAATCTAAGTAAAACAAATACGTAAGTGTCAAAAATAATTGGATTGGGTACCATATATAATTATTTGCAGCTAATAAGGAGTATCGTAATAAGCAAAAGGTTAATTAATCAGACAACTCGGCAAATAATATTATCTACACTACTTTAGATTTAGACTATAGAAAAATCTGATCAATAAGTCTTTGTCCTTATTATTTTTATAATATCGAATCATAGAATAACTAACATAACTAAAAACCTAAAAAATATAATCAAATAACTAAAAACATTAAACAATCAAATGTAATAACAAAACTATATTATTAAATCAGACCCTGTAGGCAAGGTTCCGAAGATACTGGCCGCATTCCCCCTTTGGATGGCAAGAAAAAATCTTTGACCGAGGTAGCTGCCAGCTCTTCGGTCTCCTGTCGACTAACCTTTTTATTATTTCTTTAATAAGCCTTATTCCATATTAAAATTTCACTTACCAGTCTGCCCCTGCATATAGACGGGTTTGTCCATCTGTATGAATATTGTCATGAATCGCTTGGAGAAGGTAAGTTGGGTCTCGTTGACGAACGCGCGCCCTCCGAACGGCGTGTCCAGGTACAAGCCTTCAACGCGCAGCTTGTAGTCTCCGGGGACGGTGGTTGGAGGGACCTGAATGGGTCAAAAGCTTAAGGTTGCATACTCAACAGAGATGTTCCCCAATTCTACTGGTTCCTCACACATCCCTCTAGTGAAAAGGCACCCTTAGTCTTAACTGAGTATGGGCTGTGTTAATTGCTTAGTGCTGATCTATTAACACAACATTGATATCCAATCTATACTATCACTATGGATCTGGAGAGTTAATGTGTTTGAATAGTTCATACATCGATTATAGGCTTATATATTAGGCTTTATAACATCACCACCAATAGGAGCAAAACATCAATAGCAAAGTTAAAAAACGGGAAAGTTATCACTAAGTAACCGTTATTAGTGTTGATCTTACGCGGGTAAAACCTCTAGGCATTGTTAATATACAAGCAATTGCTCTTGAAAGTGTCGCTAAGTCTTGCCTCTGAAAGAAGTTAATTAATGACTTTTTGAGTTCATCTACATCATGTGTTACATCACAAAGTGACTAACTGACTGACTGACATAGTGATTTCAGCCCAAACCACTGGACCGATTGGGCTGAAATTTGGCATACAGGTAGATGTTATGACGTAGGCATCTGCTAAGAAAGGATTTTGACTAATTCTACCCCGAAGGGTTAAAATAGGGGACGAAAATTTGTATGAAACTTTGTCAATTTTAAACCGATATAAAAATCTCCACGGGTGAAACCGCGGGCCACAGCTAGTTTATTTATATTCCCTCACAATATTCGCGTTCAATGAAGTATCATGCTGAAATGTTGAATGCGTAATTGAGGAATGAACAAGCCTATTCAGCTGGAACTGCATACATTTGTTTTAATTAACAGTGTGGTTGATTAGCATGTATAATGTGAATTATGGTGTTCACACTGTCACACATAATAATTAATTTAAAGGGAATTATCATAAATCATATCCATAAAAATCAAACCCAAATTCAAAGATACACATAATGGCAGGGTGGATCAGAGCAGCATAGAAAATAATTATGAATTAAAATTGATCCCCCGGTGGATTATAAATGGGGATAAAAACGGCATATCTCATAAAATGCCTAGATTTTTCCTTTGTTTTGTTTTCCCACACTGCTGTTAGAAATTTTTGTAAAATTTTGTATGATAAAACAATTTGTGAATAATAATTTGTCATTTTCTAACATTTAAAATATTCAACACTAGCTGTGTCCCGCGGTTTTACCCGCATAGACTGAATTTCATGGGTAACCTCCGGAGCAATATGTTTTTTTTAAATTAATGTATTCTTCGTTTTTCCTTGTAACATAAGCTATCTGGGAATGAAAGTCCCATTTAAAATCTGTCCAGCTGTTTCATTCATTAGTCGGATCAAACAGACAGACAAAGAAAAAAATATTGAACTGGTTTTTTTATGTGAATACTGTATATACTTTCATATGTATTTGGTGAAAAGCTGTTAATTTGGAATTACAAACAGACACTCAAATCTTATTTGTCCATAACATTTTCCAACAGCAGTGTAGGAGTGTATTAAATAAAATTATTTTTGAGTTAGATTACAAAATATGAGTGAAAGGCGATTAACGAAAGAAATGTATAGTGAATGTGACCGGAAGTGTCGGTAGAGGGCGTCCAAGGAAGAACTACTATGACCAAATTAATAGTATTTTTCAGAAAGGTCAAATTCGGAGCACTCGTAACCGAAGAAAGTGTATGAATGATGAAGCGAAGTATGTAAGGATCATAGCATGTGGCAAGCGGTGGTGTCTGCCTAACCCCATGGGATACAGACGTGAACGTATGTATGTATGTATTACAAAATATTTTTTTTAAAAGAAACTCACCCTCATATTCAATATCTCTGGCACTCCCTCCTTGACTCTCTGTATGACGTCGGCGATCTCCACCCCATTGCAAGAGATGGACGCTCTTATGGTCATCTGTAGTCGGGCTTGCAGTATGTTTGCTGATATCTTGTAGATCTGACCGGGCCTTACCATGCGCGAAGCCACTATGAAGTAGGTGCTAAGGGGAAATAAGTTATCTTGTTCAGAAAAGTGTAACAACAAGCATAAGGAAAAGGTTTCCTGTACCTCTATATAAATAAATAAATTAAATATGCTCATGCCATTCCAAAAGGGTCCCCGAAGGGGTGAACAGACATAGTAACAAAAACACCCACATCTCATCCAAATATGATTAAATGTCAACATGAGAGACACTCTCTCTCACATTGGCACTTAATCATATTAGTCAAAGTCTATTGCCTCGCGCACTATACATACATCTTTGGAGTAATTCAAACATAATATATAGGTTTTCTCACAATGTTTTCCTTCACCGTAAAGCATATGGTATGAAATCACTGCTCATAAGTTTTTAGAAAAACTCATTGGTACAGGCCTCGCTGGGATTTAAACTTGCGTCACTTGCATAGCAGGCGAATGGTCAAACCCTGAGGCAACCATGGCTCTCAAGTCTCATGTAACTAGTACTGAATGATTCTTATTAGAATTAAATTATTAATAGCCATTAATATGTAACTGTGTTATACTTAATTGTTATAGTAATAAAAAGGGTTAAATACTTACGCTTCATTTATAATAACACTCTCATGTTCCAAGAGAGCACTTTTGAATGTGTTGGTATAAGTCCTCCCAGTCTCCCAAGAGGGCCTGGGTGTGTTATCAGGGACATACGGGTTCCGGTTAAACTCTGGTTCATTCCGGTTCTCATACTGAAGTCTTTGGTCATTATCAAATTGTTTTCTTGTTTGGTCGTATTGATTTTGGTTTCGGTTCCGGTATCTTTTGTTGGGATCATACGGGTTGTCATACTTGGGGTCAGTTTGACTGTAGTCATTAGTAGGTATGGGCTGGGTTCCGTCTGTGTTGTATGTAGGTAGTCCATAGTCTTGTGAACTGCATGAGTGGATTACAGCTGCCAATATTGCATATATTATGAGATTCATATTTCAGTCTTGTTCTGCCTGTAAGAGAAGTTAACACGTAAATATTTTGTAATAGTGCTTGTTTTTAATATTTGATTTTTCAATGAATATAGCTAGTACACGTTCACTGCTAACGACGCATCTTAGCGTCCAACAGTGAGCGAATTTACGCAAGTTTTTTTTGACTTAGAATTAAACTATTATATAAGATTATACTATCTAAGATTTCTAATATGTATTTATTAGCTATCTATTCGAATGTTTCATTGTAATAATTTAGTTATATGCGGTGAAGGCAGGTTTACACGGTTCGAAAAGATCGCTACCGACGTAAACACTACTTGATTTTATTTCGTGAATTACATTCTGCGCTAAAAGCCTAGTGTATGAATGAGTTCAGTAATGTTTAGCTGACTACAAGAACCTAATACAACTTAATACACGATTAACCCAAATAATAATTTAATAATAACATGAACAATTAACTTAACCTGAAGTTAACGCCCATGGAAGCGCTCCGCTTTTTAGTTTTATGCACTAATTACACCTTCATTTGATTGAATTTTACACTTCACAATCTGTTACTAAGGTAAGTAACATAAATTGTTGTATATTCATTTAAAATAAAGTTTATCCCCAAATAAACAACTTGTACGTTAACAACGGCCCATTACTCACTTCATTCAAGAAAAAAACAAATTGTCGCGCAGCCGCACAACACCACGCCCGGCTAGTGGTGACGAATGAATTCGGTTGAATCGGTAAACATCGGTACATTTTCTGTAGGTTGGTATTATAGTATGTCTATGGTACTCTGGCACTAATGAGTAAAAAACTAAACACATTCTCTCTGGGCGCGCCAGACTATAATTTTTACGTCTATGGTTGAAGTTCTACATGAAACTACATGCACTAGTTATATGTTTTCTGTGCCGTTTAGTTGATGGTTAATTAAAGAGGAAACGATCAAAACTGTGCTGCCATCCAGAAAAAATATTAAAATTTGCCGCGGGGTGTCATATCCAATATCCAGTAAAAGTTAAACCGCCAATGCACCGATTTTTATTTAGGATTTATCAACCAGCTGTAACGGGCATTGTTATAAATTTTCAGTTACACCGGAATAACATCAGCAAGGTTGTTAAGATCGGTTCAGCTGTTTCCGAGAATACCTGAGACAAACGGATAGAAAAGACAAAAGTTTATGTACCGTATTTCTTCTTGCTTTCATAAATTTACTCAGTGAAAAACAGTTAATTTGTAATTAGAAACAGACATTATATTTATATAAAAAGACGTGTTTTAGAAGATTTCTAGACCACTCTGTTTGTCTCTGGGGTTCGAACTTTCATTTTCTACTCTGACCAACTAGTTGGTCAGATTGGAACTCAATTATAATCGAGAGAACCTACTTTTCGCTAACGTGAGCCTGAAATCGGCGAGTTGTTTCATATACTCATCATCATTAATTTAAGAGTAATAATTCTTGTCGGTTTAACCAATACAACTTAACATCTATTGTAAATAAAATATATATATATAATATTTAAAAAAAAAAAAAATAATTAAAAAAAAATATATATATATATAATATTTAAAAAAAAATAAAAATAAAAAAAAAAAAATTAATTACAAAAAAAAAAAAAAATATAAAATATAGTGTTGAAATTAAATAAGCAAGTGAGACAAATGTACAAGATCGCAAAACAACTTTTTCGTATAAAATCGCGAAAATTGTCGTAAATCGAAACCATTATAAAAGGAAAAAAAAAACATTATAGCTCACAGAAAACTGTCACCTACATACAGCATGATCACCTTGGAGCTAGTATCAGATAAAGGATTTAATTTCAGTAGCCGCATATACTCGTACCTTGGTTGGAGGAAAAAATCTTATTAGGTATCCTTCTTTGATTCCTTTCTTCACAGGGTGGAGAGCACGTGGTTGCCATCTTTGTTGGGGTACTTGGGTGTTGCAAACGCAGGCCACTATTATGCTTGCTTGTTATGTCAGTTGTATAAAAAAAAAAATTAAGTTACCTAACACCGCCTCTGTTAAAAACTCGACAATAAAAGCTTTGTTTTACAGATATGGGTACTAAATTATATGTAATTTTGAGTGACTGTAGGATGTAAAATTTGCTTATCATACTGTACATATTTTCAAAACCGGAACTGCTTCGGTTTCGACGTAAGCTTAAATTCAATTAATTTATTAAGTACTTTTACAAGGATGTCTATCATTTTTGTCCGACCATCTCTGAATTTCTGTCCCAGTTTTGTCCAAACCATTATACATTTGACTGTAATAGTTAGCTAGTGCTTATTTTAAAACATCATAAGGTGTCACTTAGGCCCGGCACAAACGAGCTATCAACCACAGACAAGTTGTCCGTGCTCAAACATTTTGTAGCATATTTACGGCAGATGGCGGCCGGCCACTGGCTACGCGTGTGCCGCTTGTCGGTGGCCCGTTTACGCCGAGCCTTATTACTACACGAGTGCTAGCTTATTGGCTTGTTTATTATTGTTTTTTGTAAGATACTCACAGTATTGTAATACCATCAGAAATAAGAGTTGTCCAAATAAATTCTACCCAGTATGGGCAAAATGCCAGAGTTTGAATAGCATGTCGTTAAAGCTCGATATTTGTCAGCCGCTTAGCTATAGAACAATATTGATTCAGTAAATATAGTTTTTAAAATTAGCATCAGTGATCTTGGACAAACATCGAGCTCTGATGAACAGTGTATTTATACTCCTCTTGTGCAATGCACTTTTAATGGAATCCAAGGAAAGGTGCCCTCTTGTTGCGTCGAATTGTATATTTTATAAACACTGAATAAGTTGGAATAATGGGAGCTATGCAAGTGTTGGGGGTCAAACAATTAGTTCATGTCTATAAAATGAAATGTTAGGGCAAGATGAAACTTGAACAATAATAAGGCAAGACTTTTATTATCTCCCATTGTAAGCTGAGTAACTCGTTTACATTGAAGTGTACACAGGCACATTGGAAGGGATAACAAAATAAAAAATGTTCAGATTGATGAAATTCTAATTAACCACTGAATTCTCCACAAGTCAGCAGGATCTCATAAACAAAGGAATTGATCAATAAAAATAAATGACCGAGAGTGAGGGGACGTGAGTCGTCCGACCGCAGTGCGCTACTGATACAAAGGAGACGAACAAGAGACTCCGAGGGTCGCTCCGGGGCTCCACTCTCCACATTGAAAACTCATTGTACGCCAGCATCCAATTTATCTTTTGACAAAAAAATCTGTACAAAATATATTAAATATATACTCTGTAATGCTAAAAACTGTAACGCTACCTCCTCAATAGTTCAATCACGATTATTAAAGGATTTAAAAACACAATAACTCGTTCACTTCGTGCAGAACAAACATTAACCTATCGGCGGCGGGCCGGGGACTATATACAAGTCAACATTTCAAACCATACTCCTCAGTCTGGCGCGGTGTCCGCTGCTGCATCTGATTATAGTTCCTTTGCGTTAATTTCATACAGTCATGTGGTCTTACGATCTAGAATCGCTCATCGCGTCCTTTGCTTATCGTCCGTGCGTGGCATCATAATATACATAGTGTAGGTAGATATAGGTGGCGGGCGGGCGTGTGTTAGTTCCGCTCCTCCTCGCAGTCGCGCGAGATGTGGCCGGGCTTGCCACACACGTAGCAGGTCTTGGTGCCCTCGGGGCAGTTGCGCGAGATGTGGCCCGACTTGTTGCAGTTGTAGCACGTCTGGCCCGACACGTCGCGCCCGCCCTCGGGGCAGTTGCGTGCGATGTGGCCAGTCTTGTTGCAGTTGTAGCACGACGGCTCGTCCGGGCTCTGCGCGCACTCGCGCGCTATGTGCCCCGTGCCGTTACATCTGCACACACAATACTTGCATTACATTACATTAACTCAATCAACTTAGCATCTTACTAGCCTAATGTTCAACTTAATCTAAGATTAAGTTTATCACTTTTTTCTATATTTACTCAGTATAACTGTATATTATAAATAATATATTTTTTTGATACCTTCGTATGTAAATGTGACATTCATTAA
The DNA here is from genome assembly GCA_929442735.1 of Watsonalla binaria. Taxonomy (NCBI): domain Eukaryota; kingdom Metazoa; phylum Arthropoda; class Insecta; order Lepidoptera; family Drepanidae; genus Watsonalla; species Watsonalla binaria. Next base: position 9,578,151 of record OV838934.1, on the reverse strand, counting down.
TCGGTCACAACTAACGAGCCATTGTTAAGGTTAGATCCAATGCTCACAATGAAACACTTGCGTCAGGAGCCTCGCGCGCTTTCGGTAAACATTAAACTCGATTATTATTATGTTATACAAAATGAACACACAAATACTCTTAAAATGAAATGTTCCTATTCCACTCCACTTTGTAATAATAGGATGAAATTGATGACCATGTAATTTTTACAAAGTATACTTAATATTTTAGTAATACTTATGAAGGACATTCAAGGACGTGGAAAATTTTAAAATGTATGTTATGTATGGTACATATATAAATAAGGTTAATTTAGAATTTCACGCTTGTAGTGTAATTGTACCATGCGTGTAATAGGACAGAGTATTGTAGACTAGAATTAAAGCACCCTGTGAAGAGCTCTCATACAAAATTAATAAATGTGCTCACGCCATCCCAGAAGGGGTAAGCAGAGGTGTTGCAACAACAACACCCAATTTTCACTGAAGATGAAATGCCAACGTGCCAGAGGTTGAGTTCATCGCAGTATTAGGCACTATACATAATGTCCCTCACGATGTATTCCTTCACCGTAAAGCACGTGAGAGGAAATGCTTAAGTTATTGGAAAAACTCATTGATACAGGTCGTTGGGATTCGAACTCGCGTCGGTTGCGTAGCAGACTTGCTCGAACACCACGGCAACTACGGCTCTCGTTGTATGTAATTATTATTGCATGGATACATACATACAGTCCTGCACTCATATCACGGCTGCATTAGATAAGAGTTCGTCTGTTAATTGCGTAATCGTCACGAGCGCCATAACTAATAAAAGCCGTTTGCATTAACGATCGCCCTTATGTCATACAGGACACGTGTTAAGCGATCATTTGCTAATAAAAATGAAGTGGTAAAACACTATTTAGTCGATAATTAATCGCAAAGACGTGCAGGCCGCATTAAATTAACTTTTTCCAAGTAACTAGCTATTACCCATCGAAGCCATAATATTACATACATTATGCTCACGCATTAATTTTTTCAAATTCTGGCGTGAGCATAGGCAGAGGAGTACTTATAGTACACCCACATTTCGAATTTCGGAATAATACTAGTAGAAATATTTCCTCCTACAAAGAAACTAATAAATATAAGAGGTACCTGCGCCGTCACAAGCTATGAGCGCTGACTTTGAATGAGCAGGAGTATATTTTTTTTCACTGTGTCTGTATGGCGCGACGCGAAAAAAATACATGCGGCGGTTACCACGTAAATTTTCGCCAAGCGCTCATTGCTAGTGGCGGCACCTGTAACCGATGTGTATACCTGTAGCAACGGTCAGCTTCCTCCTTGCAGTCCCTGGCGAAGTGTCCGATGCGGTTGCACTTGAAGCACTTTTCGCGCTGACGGCTGAACCCGGAGTCCCGCGCTCCGACGCCGGCGCCGCCGCCCTGCGTGCACTCGCGGGCGAAGTGCCCCGTCCGGTTACACTTGTAGCAAACGCTTGAACTCATTGCTGGAAACAATTACAAACGAAGTTCATTTCCATCCCCTTAGAACAAAACAAAGCCTAAGATAATCCCCAAAAATAGTCCCATCTCTTTTCGTAATAGACATGGTTTTTACAGTTAGAAAAGCTAAAGTCGACAAATTTTCCGATCCGCCTTGCTAACTGTAATATTAGCATTTGAACACAATATGTTGATAGGACACTACATTCATTTTCTTTTTTTCACACCCTTGACACGCTTAATAAAATTAAAAACCGAATGTGTTCGATTGATCAGGTGTTCCGGAGTTTGTATGAAAAGGTGAGTAAATATTAAATAATACCACAAAAGAAGTCGATATAGTGTGACAGAAGTGACCTACCTAACTAACCTAGCTGTTCTTCTTTCATACAACTCGCTATCAAACGTGTTTGCCGAACGATATACTTTAAAATGAAGTCTGTACCCTTGACCTTGTGAGCGACATTCGCATTGGCAACGACGACGACGGTCATTCGCCTCGTGCACCCAATTTGATAGCGTATCTGCACTAATGTCTCTACTTTTGTCCATGATTTTATGACGTGATTGATACTTAACTAAATTCGATCGATAGTTCACTAAATTCGGAAAATAACATAGATTATGGTGAACAAGAAAACCTCAAAAATTACATCGAGAAATGCAAACAGTGGGTGCGAAATACACAATTTTTTTATGGCTTGGACTAATCTTTGCGTTTTTGATAACAATTCTAATGGCATAAGTACAAACGATATCACTGTCACGAACATCGCGGTGACGTTTTGATACCGGCGCTTGCGATAAGATCGTGGCAAATTACGCGCGATTGTCGTCAATTGGCGCGCGTGCGCATTTGTCTATCGTCATCAGAATTTATGAGGAAACGGGAATTAGTCCAAAGCGAATAGATTTGAGGGATGAATAAATTGATTATAAGGCACACTCAAGGCCTTTAAAATAATTTAAATTATGGAGCATGCTCTTCACTGAAACATAGCTGGAAGGAACTTCGAACAAAGGGTCGGGCAAACATGTTTCCTAAGTAGGCCCATTAATTCAAAGGTTGAAGAAAGCCAACAATCGTTGCTAACAAATAATTGAGAACGAACACATAATGAAGGCTGTAACTAAGTACAAAAGTTAAGTTTGCCCAATTGTGTTACACGAATGCTTTATTAAACATTTGTATGAAATTTGATTGGTTAGTTAAAGTTCAAACGTAGCGAGGAAAACCAAGAACTTATATAATTGAGAGCAAGTGAAACCTCATAGTGTTATTTTCCACGTTTTGCCGCCGACCTCGGAGAGTGCTACCTTTCTCTGGCCTTTGAAATATTGATCAAGGTGCGATGTAACGGTAAAATGTACTTGTTCGATAGTTCTGCCGTTTGAACGGGGAAAGTGCATAACCAATTATTGCTGGGTTGATAAGTTTTAAGTAGCATGATTTTCCAATAGAAAAACATCCTACCATCACGGCTAGTTTTTATATACCGATTACACGCATGTGTTAGAAAAGTACAATGCATTTAACGGTCACGCTGACAATTATCTCTACAAGGTAATGTAATTTTTTATTGCGCGTCGCATGACAGGTGTTAGGAGTTAATATACACTACTAGATGTCCCGCGGAAACCTAATGTTGTTTTTAAATAAAAGTTGCCAAGTTACTGCTTGTACATTAGCTACCTACCAGTGAAAGTTCCGTTAAAATCGGTCCTGCCGTTACGGAGATTATCCGGAACAAACAGAGAGACAGACGAACAGAGACAGAGAAATTTTAAAAATAGGTTATTTCATATAAGTACCTTAAATACTTTCATATACATTTAGAGAAAAGCTGTTATTTAGGAAATACAAACAGACACTTAAATTTTATTTATCTGTATAGATATAGATGTATAGATGATCGCTTGCAATACCAAGAGTTCCTATCGCCTGTGTTACAAATAATAATGTTATCAGTTGCGCCTCGCCCATGTTACACTAACAGAAAACCGGTCTTATATTTCGTATTCAACTCTAGTTAACATTGTACATAGAGTAACTTATGGTAATGATGTGACCATGTGGTGCTCATATGCATATGTTGACTGCTGAGTGGAACCTATCTGCTACAGGGCACCTCGTCGAGCTTTAGGAACTATGATCAATACAGAAACACAACACTACATTAAGACTTGTAATTTTTACAATCTTCACCCGTTTTTGTTTTGTTTTCAATATGTAAGTGTCTGTTATTCCAAAATACAGCTTTCCACTAAAGTATTTGAAAGTATACACGGTACTGACATTGAAAAACATTTTTTTTTTAATTTTTATTTGTAAACGGGACTTTCATTGGCAGATAGCAAATTTTACAAATAGTAACATAGGCTACTTATATTTAAAAAACATTAGGCTTCTGCGGGTCACTCATGAAATTAACTCTACGCGGGTAAAACCGCGGGGCACAGTTATGATGTAATATAACAGACTAAAGAAGTATTATGTAGTTTGCTTTAACGTCGGGTGAAAAAAAAAACCGATTCGAAAGAGATAAAAACTACCTACGTAAGTACTTTAAGGACAGGGGTCGGCGCTTGGGATCGGTGGAGATAGCGGGCTCTGATAAGGAAACGAGTTCTAGGATAGTTGCAACAACATAGTTAACTAGTGGCTCTTAGATATTCGATACCATCGCCTCTCCGAGCATCGCAATAGGTCGATGTCTTAGGTTATGATACATAAACGATTATATACAAACTTACTTGTGAAGTACGCTAGTAAATTTTTTGTAGTAGGTAGGGTAAGCCCAGCATAGAGTTTACATTTAAATAATATTTTATTATTTAATCTTTACCTTAATCTTTTGTTTTTTTTCTAGTTGTATTACTTACCTACACATTCATAAATATGCTCACGCCTACATCCCATGGGGGTAGGCAGAGACCACCGTTTGCCACAGAACCCAAGTATAGGTTACAAAATCTTCGGACGTCGTCGCTTGACCTTGCATTTTAGTACGGCTCAAAATATTGATGCGCCATTTTTAGCATTAAAAAAGTATCAACACATTTCGAGTCACACTAATACGCAAGGTCAAGCTACGACTTTTAAACGTCAAGACTTGGTATAGGTACTGATAAATTAATAAACAGGAGATCGTGAGCGCCATACAAGCGGGTATTGAAAATTAAGGTTCATCGCACTATGAAGACTATCAGAATTAATTCAAAGACATGTTGAGTGCAAGTGATGCGCGCGCGGCGTGGTCGACCGTGGCTTGTTATTGTAATTAGGGTACGTCGGTGCACCAAGGTGCACTTTGGAAATGCTCGCGATAAAATGTCGCATGAATAAAATACACATTCCACCTACCTACCATCTTATAGGACCGATCGATTGATTATACTGTGATATTACTTTAGTGTTCGACGGTAATGCATTTGATGTGACTTAGGACTTTATTTTCTGTCTAAATAAAATACGCATCACGCATAGAAAGTCATATCGTCTCCCATATATATATATATATATATATATATATATATATATATATATATATAACTCAAAGGTGACTGACTGAAATAGTGATCTATCAACGCACAGCCCAAACTACTGGATGGGTTGGGCTGATATTTTGCATGCAGGTAGATTTTATGACGTAGGCATCCGCTACGAAGAAGGATTTTGATTAATTCTACCTCTAAGGGGATAAAATAGGGGATGAAACTATGTCAATTTTAAACCGATATATTATATTAAACTAAATCTACGCGGGTTAAATCGCGGGGCACAGCTAGTACTTAATAAGATCACAGAATAATGTTTCAGCAAAGATATCCATAGAATTTGATACCTACCTTTTCCTTAAATATGAATTATACAAATCAGCCAGAACAAATAAAAAGTTAAGAGTAAAGATTACTGAATGTGACATAAACTGAAAATAACGAAACCTAAGTCAATGTCAATAATTGATCAATTTTAAATCAATGTGGTTATGGAACTTCTGTCTGTGTGCAGAGGTGAAGCAAAAGGTGTTAAAGTCATCATATTAAATACAGCATTTGGAAAAAACCCGTACTAACACCGTAAAAATGGGTTTAAGTAATGTTATGTATTTTGTATTAAATATAATAAAAAATTATAATCAAATCTTTCAATGAATTTGCTTTGAATAGCACCTAAATATTTACATGAGCATTATTATCACAAAGATATTTAATCTAAATATAATATAGTGCTTTATCTACCTAATGCATAATATGTTATCTTTCCACACTTGAAAAATTCTATGCCAATACATTTTAGATGTTATTTCATAAAGTTTAATTTAACATCTATATTTTTTTGTAGTACACACATGACATAGACAATGTCATTAGTACAAATGTTTTTTTATGTATAAAAAAAATTCATTTAAAAAGAAAAATTGAGAAACCATATTTAATCTTTACTTAATTTAAGACTACAATGTCCAAACATTTTGTCATAATTCTCAAATTAAATTAAATGATTTATATTAAGGTTTTGTAGCACACAAAGGACTACACAGTTTTTTTAAAAAAAGCCAAGTCCATCAGTGTCCACTTAATTTTTTTATAATGTTGCAACTTGAACTTTTGCATTTCCCGGACAACAGAAATGTATTTGTTGATTCCAATAATTAATTCTTCTATGTTTTAAACAAATCTAATGGAAAATAAATTGTAATCACCAGTAGCTGTGCCCAGCAGTCAATCAAACTTTTTATGCAAACTCTTAATTAATGTCTTTAAATTACTATTTATAAAATTCCTTGCCTCAAGTTCAAGTTCATCAGATCAAGGGGTTAGGCTTATTATTGAAGGTTGGCAGGTCTCAACTAAAAACATTGCTCATTTACTTGTGTTGTGTTCAAAACCTATTTTAAATAATTTAATAGTGATTATAGCCAGTTCCTTACATACATTAAAAGCATACATTATAGACATTCATTAGTTCTTGGAGCATCTAGTGAAAATGATGTGGCGGGTATAAGGTGCACCTTCCTTTGGATGGATACTTTCCACGCCACTAATTACCCGACCACATTGCCAGCTAGCCCGAGCGCGCGACATGTCATCAGATCGTGTTGGTAAGTAACAGGTAGGCACCTTGCACACCACCTAACTGAATCACTAAAACCACCAGGTACATCAAGTGCTCGTGTCTCACAAGCTGGCCGCATCACAGCGATGCGTCATTCGCCTCATTCTCACAAGCGGAAAAAGAAAGCTGAACAACGTTACGATAAAAATCGACTTCCGTCGACTTTACGAAAAGAGACGATTAACACCTAATTAGTGAGTTTTCTATCAATAAATAAATACAAAGGAATTGGGAATTCTTAGTCCTTTTATACAAATTTACCTCAACAAAGATGTGTCAGGAGCGAGTCACCGCTTGTCAAACTATCCACGTTCAATAAACAACCTAAGCTCGACGAGTTAACATAAAAATAATAGGGATACACTTGCCGATACTCGATGGATATGCGTCGTGGCTGTTTTTGATGATAATTACAAGAAAACAAGTGCAATGTATGTACAGCGTATAGCAGCCAAACCACGTGTAGAGGTAGGTACCGGTAGCGCGCGGTTTCACAATAAATTTTACACTTTACACTTACCGATTAGTTTTGAAACTTCTTGAGCACTTATTACACTAAGATACTGATCGATTGGCGACCAAAACTTTTCAAAGTTTTACAAATTAGATGTAATTAACGACGCTTAGTTTGCAAGGAAGCCAGCCACCATCACTACGAATTCGTAAAAGACATTTTAAGCATAGACAACAACATTTAAAAAGTTTTCAAACGCACCATCGTGACTCGACATAGTGAATCAAATAACTTTGAAAAAATAATACAAGTAATGTAAAATTTCTCTATCACAATAAACGAATGATTTGCTTATCTCAAACTACCATTTCTTATATTTGGGATTATTAAGCAAACTTTCATGATAAGTAAATAAGATCAAATTAGCAATAAGAACAATTTAGAGTTGTCTTTGGTTTTAACAAATCAACGAATAGTAGTCGACGAGCAACCAAATGACATAAGGATTTCAGCCAATAGTTGAACTGTATACATACGCGTGAAAGATTTGTTTTTAACAACATTGAGACCTTCTAGATGTCTAGCTGTCCAATCTAGATGAAGTATATAAAAAAGAAGGAAATTTAAAAATAAAATAAAAATGTTTGGCGAACGGTGGTCTCTGTCTATCCTCATGGGATATAGGCGTAAGCATTTATGTTTGTATGTAGATTTAAGATTTTTATATGAATACAAGGAGGCAAAGAAAGATGAAAGAAGAGGGGGAAAAGAAATAGACTACCCGTACCCAATCTTAAGAATAACTGAGTCTCTGCTACTGCGCTAATAGCTTATTAGTTGGTTGACTATTGCTCCTATGCAATTTTGGCGCTGTGGTCTATAGTGAGCATGTAGCGGGAGGGCTCGGAACTAATTATGAGCATTAAATTTAGTTGATCCTTCTCGGTAAGGGAGCTTCAAATTGATGTATATGCTGTGTTATTTTGTAGCGAATGATTGATTGACAGACATCATTACTACGATTTTAAATAACGTACGGAACGTAGCATTTTACGTGATAGAACTTTGACGAGTTTCGACAGCGAGGAATCCAATGGGTTCCTCCACATATTTTTAACAATTTACAAGATATTTATCTCAACAATCACTTGACATTGGCGGAATAGTTTTACTTAAGCTCATCACCATTAAATAAATAAAGGAAAGGAAAGGAACATTTTACGTTTTGACAATTTGACATGTCACATGGCCATGGCATGACATGGTTAAGTGTCATGGTCAGTCAGAAGACTCAATCAATTTAGCGCAGAGGACCTTTCTCCTTCTCTCGCACTTCACAACCTATTCAAAACAACTTGTTTTGTTTATGTTTTTACTTTTAATTTTCTTAATACTTATGTGATTAATTTCTCTATTACCAATATATTAATAGAGTCGGTCGTCTGCTTACAAACAACAAATAAATTTTGGTATTTGTGTGTAAAATGGCATCAGAAAAGAGACCTGGAGGCTTGGACAATTCTGATGGGGAAGAAAACGACGGTTGGATAGGACCAATGCCTTCAGAGGCGGCGGAACCGAAACCTAAAAAGCAGAAAGGTTTGTTGTGTGAATTACTTATATCATAGGTATAACTGAACTTATACCTTAACTAACCTAAAGGTCCATAATTTCTTTTCAGTTTTACCATTCGAGTCACTCTACTTAGAAAATCTACCGTCGTCAGAGACTTATGAGCACAGTTATATGCATCGGGATGTGGTGACGCATGTTGTGGTCACCAAAACAGACTTTGTAATCACAGCAAGTCAGGATGGACATCTCAAGTTTTGGAAGAAACAGGTTAGCATTTGGTTGAATGAAAAAAATCAGTTTTTACCCTTACTTCTTCAGTATTGTTACAAATGCTGGCTAGCGATAAAATGCTGCTGTTGTTAATATCTACAGTTTTCATATAACATACATTTTCATTTACATGATTACATTCTTCTCAACACAAGAGCATTTAATCCAAAGTGATGAATAAATGATTGTTAACCGATTTAAACATTTAAATGTTTGAGGGTAAGAAGAATGGCAGGAGTGACAACATTTTCTCTTGGTCTTTATTTGTACAGGGTTATTTGCTATGAACATTGAAATAAGTACGTAACACCATTGTGTTACGTACATTTTAATGACCTGCTGATATGTTAGAGAGGACCGCTTTCAAAGTGAACCTTAAACTTCAACATTAATGCTTTCACTGCTAAAGACGCACAGTGAGGGAATTTACGAAGAAGATGAAAAGTTATCAGTGAATGTGTTAAGGACCTTTTCAGTGTACCTATACGGATCTCTATTGTCCAAAATAAAAAAATTATTATTATTATCAGTATCCTTTATATAAAATTATTTATTTGTTGCTTAACAGGAAGAAGGCATAGAATTTGTGAAACACTTTCGATGTCATCTCAATACAATCACCGATGTGGCAGCAAACAGTACAGGCACATTGCTGTGCACCGTGTCACCTGAGAAAACTGTCAAAGTTTTTGATGTAGTTAATTTTGGTAAGTTCGCAACATATTTGAAATTGTTTACTGATATTTTTATGCAAGGATTGCAGAAAACACTTGGTCAATCATATAAGTCCACAAATCATCCAACAGCATACTGTACATTGCAGCTCCATTATTAATTAAATTTTAAACATAGGCAATTAAATGTATGCTTAAATTTCTTCTTTATACATACATACATATGCTCATATCTTTCCCATGGGGGTAGGCAGAGACCACTGTTCGCCACATGCTAAGATCCTTACATACTTCTTTTGCTTCATCTACATCCATCCTTCATCTTTGCTTCTACTTTACAATTTTTATATTAATATTTCAGATATGATAAATATGATATCAATAGAATTTGAGCCATACTGTGCAGAGTGGGTGCATTCTGCGGGGGATCCTCTGAATGCCTTAGCTTTGTGAGTTCCTTTCTATATCAATTGAATACGCAATTATCTCAATATTGATTTGTTCCAAGTATGGCAAGACGCATAATAACAAAGGCTCTGTTTGATGAAGATCTTAAACAGCAGTATCTTTTGTAGGTTGGTTTTCATTCTTTATTATTTTCTGTTAGAAAATTATTGACTATGTAGGGTTGTTTAAATTTGAACTGTCAAATTATAAATTTTATGTTATTCGTTAGTATTTCTAGTGTGTTTCGCTTTAAATTCCTTGACTTAAATAATTATGTATCTGTGGAGGATTGTTAATAGAAAACTGTATTATAGAAGTATATTGTATTTTCTATTAATGTAATTTGTCTGTAAGCCTTCTTATATAAATAAAAAAAAAATAAGAAATATAGTAAAGTAGTAACTCCTACAGGGCTGGATTAGCCCTATTGAGGCCCCTAGGCAATGCAATCCTTGCAGTCCCTTTCCTCTTTCAAGTTAGAAAATGGTAATGGGTAAAGTTGATTCGGGCTCCTAGGCAGTTGCTTCATCTGCCTTATGGATAATCCGGCCCTGATACTACTTATTGCTAGTTTGTTATCGTCAAAGCCTTACTTTGTGTCTATGGCTTACTTAATTTTTATCCAAAAAGCACACATCTATATTAATAAAACGTGTCTCGCCACAAGATGGCTTCTTCACTTCTTCTACAAATTCAGTACATAGTAATAAAAATAATAAAAATAAATAACAATCATAATAATTAAAATAATTAATCTCAAAATAAAACTCGTTATTATCCACCACACAGAGACTTAAAAAAAACGGGATTTGAAATAAAGAAAATTAAGACAAGAGTCAAGACATAAGGCAATATGTTATAATGTTTTCATTAATTTGAAAATGCTCTTCTCATCTGAAAACTGACTGAAAACTTTTCCCATTAATATAACTAATATGACTTTAACAGATCAGACAAAGACAGTTCCAAGATCTACATATTTGATGGTACGCAGACATCGAGCACACCGTTACATGTCTTCGAGACATTGCATCAGGATGTGGTGGCCACAATCAAGTATAACCCAGTGTTTGAGTTGGCTGTGTCTGTGGACAAGGCAGGCATCATTGAATACTGGACCGGGCCCAAACATGAATACAAATTCCCCAGAAATGTTACATTTGACTCCAAGTTGGATACAGATTTGTTTGATTTCGTTAAGAACAAGACGTATCCTACAGCGCTGGCATTCTCGCCCGATGGGAAAAAGATGGCTTCTATTAGTTTGGATCGAAAGGTAATGTAAACTTTATTTTAACATACTCAATCTTTTCTAATAATATAAAGAGAAATGATTTGCATTTATTTATGTATGTAATGAATTGGCTCAAAAAGTACTGGACCCAATTGAAAAATTCTTTCAGCAATGGATAACTCCATTATCAGCGAAAAATAAAGGCTATATTTTATTCCCGTACTCCCACGGGAACGGGAACTACGCGGGTGAAACCCAGTGAAGTTCGCTACTTAAATATAAAAGCAATTTTGGTGCAGAAAATTACTTTAATTTATTCATATTTTTTTTATAAGTGTCAATAGTGCTCACATGTCTCATTTCAACATCAAAACAATATAAACATAGTTGCTATTCTACAGTAGTACTGAAAGCTTGGTATTGCGTGGTGCTGTCACAACATATGAGCCCTGACCTCCTGAAATGACCTGAAATGTGTAGTAGATATTTTATGAGTTTGTCTCTGTGTGTATGGTAACCGAATAAAATAAAATATGTGTAATACCCCCCATTATTTCTCCATCGTAGCTCGTGACGTCACGTGCAATGAGTGTAAGCTTGGTGGGCCTCGTGAGGGCATGGTACAATAAGCATGTATGTTGTCTGTTGGTATAATAGGTGCGTGTGTTCCATGTGTCGTCAGGCAAGCTGCACAAGGTGGTGGACGAGAGCCTGCAGCGCTTCCAGCAGACACAGCATCAAGCGCAACAGCTGCCCAACATGGAGTTTGGCAGGAGGTACATACATTTATATTAATAATAATGATCTCCTACCGAATTTCGGTTACGGCGGCTAATCCCAACGAGGATCAGCCATGTGCGCAGGAGATATTATAGTGCACAAGTGTGTGCGCAAACACAGGTGCACTCTTTATTACCTCACTCTCGTAGTCCGATGGGAGGCAATCCGACACGACCGGAGAGAAATCAGACGTAGGAACAACGGCTTAACGTGGTTTCCGAGGCACGGGGGTGTAAACACCGCCAACTTCTAAACTCCGGGCATTTTATTGTGAATTTCTTGACAGAAAAACCCAATACAAATTTTTGACCCGACCCGGGAATCGAACCCGGGACCTCGTGATCGGCAGGCGAACGTACTAACTACTAGCCCAACGAGGCAGTTAATATTGCGAATAACATTTATATTACGAATACTGTGGTATACACTTTTTTGACGGTGGGCTTATAGCAGACTATAACTTGCATCATCAGGGTTGGTCGGTACTCATTGCTTAATGTAAAGTGAGTTGAGTTCTGTTGGTGGGAGAGCAGTATGCTTAGAAAAAGTAGCATTATCCTCGCATGCTTGTTATAGAAACAATACAAAATTTATGGGAATGATATAAATTACGTGGTTGTCACGTGACACACTCTCGACGCATAGAAAATTGGTAGACAATGTTCTAGCAAATTGTGTTTGTTATACGAAACATTTGTGCATATTTTAAAGCGATTGTATTTCCCATATAATTACGTAGACAACATCTGTCTTTACATGGCTTGATGGATGCTAACGATTAATCGTGGTCGATTGGAGACAGAAATTCGTTCAAAACGTTGTCACTTTGGCAGATCATAAATACTAAATTTTTCACAGACAAGCAGCTAGAATATTGATCAGATCTCGTTGTGTTTTTAGGAATCACGAACACGTTTGTCGTTGTATCGATAAGCAAAAGACTTCTAACTGCACGAATGAATTCCAATTTGAAGTGATCTAAATTAATATTATAAATAGGAAAGATTTGTATCTATGTTTGTAACGAATTGGCTAAAAAAGTACCAACCGATTTTTTAAATTCTTTCACCAGTTAAATGATATATTATCACTGGTTAATATAGGCTATATTTTATCTACGTACTCCCACGGGAACGGGAACTACGCGGGTGAAACCGCGACGTCGGCTAGTTAATAATGAAATGATAATGAATAGAATGGCGACGGAGCGCGACCTGGAGAAGTCGGAGTGGATGCACCTGGCCAACATAGTGTTCGACAGCTCAGGGCACTTCGTGGCGTACGCCACCATGCTGGGCGTCAAGCTCGTGAACCTCGCCACCAACCGCTGTGTCGCCATGCTCGGCAAGCCAGAGAACCTGCGTCCGCTGCATCTCGCGCTCTTCCAGGTTATACACACATCATTCCTCTCATTACAAAACATCTTCTAAATAAAATAATTTTTAAACTTTTTGGTGATGTTCATATTACCGAATATTATTAATTATTATAAAAAAATCAAAATGATAAATATTTTACCAGCTTGTGCCCCTTTTTTAAACAAAAACATTATGCTGACTTTTAAACTTTATTTTATCAAAATTAAGTAGCGGAAATTACACTTTACAACTTCAATTATCTACCAGTGAAAATCCCGTTGAAATCGGTCCAGCCGTTTCATAGGTTAGCAGAGACAAACAGAATTTTATTTAGTATGTTTTTTTTAATTCTCGGTCTTTATTTTATCCTTATGATGTCGAGGATCTGATACATTAATATAAATAACTCACGATTTCAATTATTTCCTTATGTGCAGGGTCGCACGAACCAATCCAAGGTGGCGACGACCTTGGAGATGGAAGGGTCCGAGAACCCAACCCTGCTGAATGTCAAAACTGATCCCACGTTGTTCTGCACGGCGTATAAGAAGAACAGGTAATATTGTCATAACGAAATGTATGATGTTGGTTAATAGTAATAATTTTTTTTTTATAAAATATTAAAAAAAAATTTAGAACATTATAGAGCCGTGGTGGCCTTGGGGTTAGAGCAGTCGTCTGCTACCCAAGCGACGCAAGTTCGAATCTCAACAAGGCCTGTATAAATGAGTTTTTCTAAAGACTTATGTGCAGTGATTTCACACCACATGCTTTACAGTGAAGAAAAACATCGTGAGGAAACCTGTCTGAGAAATAATTCAAAGACGTATGTGTAGTGCCTGAGACGGCGATGAACTCACCCTCTGTAACGTTGACACTTGATAATATTCGGTGAAATGAGGGTTTTGATGTTACAACATCTCTGCTTACCCCTTCGGGCACCCTTCTGGGATGGCGTGAGCACATATATATTTCTAGAATAATTCTGGTTATTAAAAAATATACATTTATCAGCTATTCATTTAGTATTTATTTTAATTATTTTTATAAGCCCCGTTGTTTCATCTGCGGTGGCTTAAATCGCAGAACCCAATTTTAAAAACAAACGCCTATGCTTATCCTTGTCAGCTATCTGCCAGTTAAAGTCTCGTTAAAATCGGTTCAGCCTACAGACAGTGAAAAAGTAAAAAAAAAAATGTTTTATGTATTATATATGTATATTTTCATATGCTGTGAAAAGCTGTTAATAGGATGACTCATATATGGATATATATGTATAAATAATGGTAAATTTTTGTATTAATAATATGTTATTTTCCAAATTTTCGTCAGATTCTACCTGTTCTCGAAGCGCAGCCCCGACGACATCAAGAGCCCGGACGCGGACCGCGACATATTCAACGAGAAACCTTCCAAGGAAGACATCATCTCCGCCACGGAGGGACAAGGTACCTCTACACACAGATGCTCACGCCTGTATTCCCCGAAGGGGTAGGCAGACGTGTTGCAATCACAACACCCACTTTTCACCGAAGATGATTAAGTGCCAACGTGACGGATGGTGAGTCTATCGCCCTCTCAGGCACTATACATACGAATTTGAATTTCTTCTCAGAAATAAGCAGGTTTCCTCACGATGTTTTCCTTCACCGTAAAGCATGTGGTGTGAAATCACTGTACATAAGTTTTTTAGAACAACTCATTGGTACAGGCCCCGCTGGGATTCGAACTTGCGTCGCTTGCGTAGAATTACTAACTATAAACTAACATAAACCCTGTTAGATCAGTATAGTTGACCAATGGGAGTTGTGACGTGCAGGTGTCCAGCGGCTGTACGAGCAGGCGATCCTGCACACGTCGTTGGGCGACGTGCACGTCCGTCTGTTCGGCAAGGACGTGCCGCGCACCGTCGAGAACTTCTCCGTGCACTCGCGCAACGGGTACTACAACGGACACATCTTCCACCGCGTCATCAAGGGGTTCATGGTGCAGACTGGAGACCCCACTGGTATTACTACAGACATATGCTCACGCCTGTATCCCATGGGGGCAGGCAGAGACCACCGTTCGCCACATGCTACGATCCTCACATACTTCTTTCGTTTCATCCACATTCATGCATCTCTTCATACACATTCTTCGGTTACGAGTGCTCCAAATTTGACCTTTCTGGTATTACTAATTCAATCTATATCTATACTGATAAATAAAACTGAAATGTATGTTTGATATTTCAAATTAATAGATTTATACCAAATGCATATGAATGTATATACATTACAGACAGAGAAAATCTATTAAAAAAAATCTGTCTGTCTGTCTGTTTGTGCCGGCTAATCTACGAAACGGCTGATAGCTAATGCTACAAGGAGTTTTGACTTTTAATTATAAAAAACCGTCGGCCTTAATTCAACGCTGGTGAAAACGCGGGCACAGCTAGTTAATTAAATAAAATAATACTCAAATTTAAAAATACCTTTATTCGATTAGACTGTTAGAATGTCATAACTATACAGGAATATACATGCTACCGTTCGAAATGTTGCTCTTATTGAGAAGAACCTGGCAAGAAACTCAGTAATTACTCTTTTAAAATATTGTGAGATTGAGATTGAGATTGAGGTGAGATTTAAAAAATACAAAATAATTTACTTAAGAAATGTAAGCCCATGGACACAGTTCTAATGTATGAAATATGCTATAATGTAATAGTGTATTATGACTGCTTTGGTTGAAATAAAGAAAATGATTATTTTTATTAAATGCATTGTTAACTTGTTTATGGTAGGCAGTGGCACGGGTGGCGAGAGTATATGGGGCGGTGAGTTCGCGGACGAGTTCAAGCCGCAGTTGAAGCACGACCGCCCTTACACCGTGAGCATGGCCAACGCGGGCCCCAACACCAACGGCAGCCAGTTCTTCATCACGCTCGCACCCACGGTATGTATCCAGCTGTCATTTCGGTAATTAATGATAAACAAATCAATCATTTTGACTTTACATTCATTGCATTAACTTATCGCTAGTTAATATTATTATGAATTTGAAGGTCAAATCTGACCGATGTCAATCCATATATACAACTCGCGGACTCGACCGACGTTAAATTCAAATTCAAATTCAAAATATGTTTATTCGATTAGACTTTTTACAAAGTACTTTCAAATCGTCAGAAAGACACGATTACATAGGATTATACATGCTACTGCCAGGTTCGGAAGGTTGCTTTTACTGAGAAGAAGCGTTGTTCTGCATACCGACTGTAGCGCATTCTGCGGAGCTGATTTGAGAATCGAAACCCTCCAAGGCGGCACCCAAACGCATACAAAATGTCATTCAAATCAGTCCAGCCGCTTAGGAGCTCATACGGTAGAATTATAGTTATAGTATTTTTTTATTGTTAGACAATATCTACGGCATGCATAAAATCATTTTATTCGAATTATTAACATATCCTACGGCTATAATAGATTTACATTGAGAATAGAAATACATCGATAAACTTCACCGTGAAGCTGACAGCAAATTGATGCACTTAATAATCGTAGTTACACATTATATGTTTATGTTGCCTCGTTGGTCTAATGGTTAGTAAGTTCGCCTGCCGATCGCGAGGTCCTACGTTCGATTTCCGGTTCGGGTCAAAAATAGATATTGGGTTTTTCTGTCAAGAAATTCACAATGAATGCCCGGAGTTTGGGATTTAGCGGTGTTTCCTCCCCCGTAGCTCGGGGCGCACGTTGCACCGTTGGTCCTCCGCCTGATCTCTCTCCGTTCGTATCGGATTGCCTCCCATCGGACTATGAGAGTGAGGGAATAAAGAGTGCACCTGTGTTTGCACACACACTTGTGCACTATTATATCTCCTGCGCACATGGCTAATCCTGGTTGAGATTAGCTGCCGTGACCGAAATTCGGTAGAAGATCATTATGTGTATGTTATTATGTATGTTCGTTGAACGCGTGTATGTAGAGTATTGCCATAGTATACATTTAAGCTTTTATTCAGTAGGCATCTAGGCTATTTTAAGAATATTTGCTCTATTAAGCGTGAGAGTTGCAAATTTTTAAGATTTATGAGTGTACTCTTATATTTACTGTAAAAATGATGTAGAATAGTCGTTTTGGATTTTGAGAAGTCGTAAAACATGCAAATGTCATATACGCGATCGGACACGTCGTGACATCTCTTATTGACGCTACGGCCATTCTTAACGTAACACCAAGTATTCGGGACTTATTTTAGAGGGCCAGAGTGTAATATACCCTTATAATCTCGTAGATGTTCGCGTCTCTGTGAGTGCCTCATTTTGATCGATCAGTACCCCTATCACACGTTTGCCACCGTTTCCGTAATCTACACTCGCTAGCGTCTCCGCCAAATATTAGCATGAGAAATTGTGCAGCGACTCCCAGCGGTGACGTGAAGAACTAAAATATCTCATACAAATATTGCGAGTGACGCTAGCGAGTATAGTTTACGAAATCAGTGGCAAGCTCTTGATAGGGGTAATGTTCCTAGATGCATGTAAAGCGTATATTTATGCTGTGGCATTACAACGAACGTGTCTGTAGTATAAAGTTAATTATAGACATGTAACACGTGTGGTGGATGGAGCATATGGCTGTGATATTGTCAAGTTCAAGTATATTTGAATTTCAGTGACCATGAATCAATACGTCGTAGGCTTGGTAACTAATAAACGCGACTACGTACAAAGTTAAGATTGACGATCTATACATATACAAAGTCTTGACTGAAACCAACGCACCTAACACTAAGAGGGAGTGTAGGCAATCAATAGTTAAAATAGACAGTATATTCTGTATAAAATGTAAATGTAATGTGATTTAATTCGCATTTTAATGCCAATTCTTCCTCTACTAACTGTGTCCCTTTATAACAAAACATGGTTTAAACAAAGACTAGACGAATCTCTGACTAAAACTATCTCCATCCCATTTGGAATCCGTATCACAGAATGAGATAGAATTACTTTTAAGCCAAGGATTAGCGTAGGCGTTGTTATGTAAGGAAAGGGAAAATCTATGTATAAAGAAAAATATATTCTATTTTCGTATCCCAGCGGGGCCTGTACCAATGAGTTTTACTAAAAAACTTATGTGAAGTGAAGGTAAATATCGTGAGGAAATCTGCATGTGTCTGAGAAATAATTCGAAGACGTGTGTATAGTGCCTGAGACCGCGATGGACTCACCCTCTGTCACGTTGGCACTTGATTATATTCGGTGAAATGTGGGTGTTGTTGTTACAACACCTCTGCTTACCCCTTCGGGGACCTTTCTGGGATGGCGTGAGCATATTTATATATTGTATTTTTTTGTTTCCAGCCGTGGTTAGACAACAAGCATACAGTATTCGGCCGCGTGGTCCGAGGGATGGAGGTGGTGCAAAACATAGGCAGTGTCAAGACCAACCCTAAAACTGACAAACCCTACGAAGATGTCAGAGTCATATCTGTCACTGTCAAATAACTGTCAAAAAAACTATTAAATTACTGTGCTGAATTTGCAGTGAATGTAACTTATACGAATATGTTTGCGTTATTGTTCAGTGCTCTAAGGATACGAGGACATGATTCAACGTCGCCGCTGTGTTGATACTTTGTCGGAGGCGAGTTGTGGTTGAATGCCAAAGATGGCAGATCAAAATATTTTGAGTCACGCTAACTCACGGTCAAGCGACCGAACTTTTATTCTTTGACATATTTAAACGGTGAAGAACTCAGAGTATTGAACACGCCTGCAAATGAGTTCGCAAGTAACATTTTTTTAATGTAAATCTGCATTTTATGATATTGCAGTATAAGCTCTGTTATATTGAGTAATGTATTTAATAAGTAATACAATAAATTATATTTTAAATTCATTAGTGTGTTTTTATTACTTACCTACAATATTAACTAATTGAAAGAAAGACTAATTCCATATAAATGAAGGGATTTAGTTAATAAAATACAATCAGGGGTCAGAAGTTACTTTTGTATAATGTTTGGATTAGAAATGCTTTTTTCATTCGTAATTGCGAGTGTATGAATAAAGAATGAGTAATGTAAATATTTTTATATTAAGAATATATTCTGCACAGTATTCAGCTTTATTATCTAGCAATGCCTGAATCATGAGCTTTTATTACATTGATAGTTCAGCTGTGCGAACGTGACAGATTTATACATTTCATATACATCTGTCTCTACATATGAGTCAAACTATCATGGCAATAAGAGCTCATAGTAAGGTAGTAAGTTATTACCCTAACGTGGACTTTTCAACACAAAGGCCTGAATTCCAATGTGCAGAGCCACATACGGGATTCAAACCTTGTATTTGGGCAATATATCGAAAAATTACCATTAGTTCGGAAACTATAACAAATACTCTAGCGGGCATTATCGTCACGAATAAGAACTCAGTTATGTCACGCCATCTAGCGACAGATAAACGCAACTTTAGTTTGCATTATTTGCAGATAGATAGCAGCACTCGTACTGATTGTATTCAACTGTTATACCCGAAATAGATTATCTTGAAATAGGTATTTTTCGTCTTAGCAATTAAGATAAGAAATAAATATGTTGTTTGTGCCTAAAAGTTCCTCCAGCACTGTTTTGATGTGTTTTGGGGGAATTGAGTATCGGATAAAGTATTCATCATCATCCTCCTGTCCTTATCCCACCCCCTGTTATTTAGGGTCGGCGGAATGTGTTCTTCTCTCGATTTCTTTCTATCGGATAAAGTATATTAAGTATATAATTCCTGTTTTTATAACTAGCTGTGCCCCGCGGTTTCACCCGCGTAGACTTAGTTTCATGCTTAAACTCGCGGAACCCTAATTAGTTTTAAATACTAGTAGCCAAAATTACTCCTTTTTTGCCGTTTCGGAGATTACCCGGAACAAACGGGCAGAGAACATTTTTAAAATTGGTTTTTATTAATTCAGTACTACTACTACATACGCATTTAGTGAAAAGCTGTTATTTTGGAATTACAAACAGACACTTAAATTTTATTTATCTGTATAGATTTGGGTTTTGTAAAAACATTAATTAATGCCAAGTGTTTATACGTAGCTAAAAAGTCGTAATGCAGGTTTATTTTATATTAGACAGTTGTCTAACGAAATCTTCAATATTGTAATTATTACATGCTAAGATTCGAATGTTCTCAACTAGATAAGGACATTACCTTCGAAAGATAAAGTCTGTATATTATACAATGTATTATGATTTGTTATCATCAAACAATATATTATGTTCCAGTTGAGACTCGTACATATAAACGTGTTTATGTTAATTCGTCTTACTGCACGTGTGTGCGTGGGCAGATATTTGATGTCCGTGCGAAAACTTTATTGTTCCCTTATACATGGGTATATATAGTTGACTACAGGCTATAATGTGCTCCACAGTACTATTCTGGCAGATGTAACGTGATGTGATGTATAGTAAATCCACTGCTAGCTAAGTTAGACATACATACATATGCTCACGCCTGTATTCCCCGAAGGGGTAGGCAGAGGTGTTGTTATCACAACACCCACTTTTCACCGAATTTGATTAAGTGCCAACGTGACAGATGGCGAGTCCATCGCCGTCTCAGGCGCTATACATACGTCTTTGAATTACTTCTCAGAAATATGCAGGTTTCCTCACGATGTTTTTCTTCACCGTAAAGCACGTAGTGTGAAATCACTGTACATAAGTTTTTTAGAAAAAACTCATTGGTACGGGCCCCGCTGGGATTCGAACTTGCGTCGCTTGCGTAGCAGGTGACTGCTCAAACACCGAGGCCACCACGGCTCTTTTACGGCTAAGTTAGACCTCAACTCATAAGTACTTATAGATATCCAATTATTTTTCACAGGCTCACTTCTTGTCACACATTTGTATTCAGCCTTCGTGATTAAGAATTTTCCTGAATGAGAAATTATTTTTGATTTAATTATCGTCTCTGATCACAGTAGTTCATGTATGATAATTTCTCCCGGTTCATGATTGGATCGAAGCTTTGTGAAATGTAATCAACCAAAAATTTTATTAAAAAGTAATCAATTCTTAGAGTATTGTAAGAGTTTTGTATTGTCTAATTTGTCTACCGGTCAATGTAAAAATGTGGTGTGGTTTTTTAAACGAATTGTGGTGTTATTTAACATAATTACAGTTTTTTACGTGGTAATGAAACCTGACACCGTAAGTGCAAAGTTTGAAGAAGGCACGAATACCACTTTGTAATTGTCAGTTTATTGACCTCGCTTTCTTTGTAAACAAAGCGTACTATTATGCTTATATTCATGAGATATAAATACTGTAACCAAAAACATTGTATAATATATATTTTTTTAAAAGAGTAATTGTTGAGTTTCTTGCCGGGTTCTTCTCAACAAAAGCTACCTTCCGAACCCGGTGGTAACATTTATAATCATGTATAATGTATTTTGTGTCCTTCTGACGATTTGAAAGTACTTTGTAAGAAGTCTAATCAAATAAAGATATTTTGAGTTTGAGTTTGAGTACTTTGAATATGATATCCAGAGCTAAGTATTAAATGGCTTGAAATCCTGAATATCAATTAGTATGAATACTTAACGGAACGTAAAGTAAACGAAAGTAACTTAATAATTGGTAACTATAACTACATAGTTACCGACATATGTTACCAACTGAAATTGGTAATTAAAAAAAAAGTTTGAAATATAATAAATAGTTCTGCTTCTTTATCCTAGTATTGTCGATTGGTAACCATTACTTTCGATGAGTTACCGATTACCAACTGAAGAAATGAATATGATGAAGAATGAAAAACGATTGAAGTTGAAAAAAGACTTGATTACCTAGGTTAATTCGACAAAGTGTAACAGATTTAAACAAAAAGCTATTTATAATACATCCTTTATTTTCGGAAAATTGAGATTTCATTGTCATCACCCTGGCCTTATCCCATACATTGTTGGGGTCGGCACTGGATTCAACCCGATGTGGCTGATCACCTGATTTTTATACGAAGCGACTGCCATCTGACCTTCGCAACCTCTTTTAGGAAAATCTGTGATCTGGGTTAAACCAGTTGTCAGACTATTTTAGGCCTCCGACTGACCTGTAACGATTGCCAAAGATGATAAATTGGCAACCGGGACCGACCGCTTAACGTGCTCTCCGAGGCACGGAGGGAACACGGGCGGTCACCCATCCAATTACTGGCTATAGCAACTGTGCCACGAGCTCCTCTTGAGATTTCCTTGTATAGGTTGATATTTTTTACTGCACGGCCATATCCTTAATTACATAATTGGGTAGTTAGAAAATCTCGCCGAGGTAACGTCGCTATTGCCAGATCAATAGGTCTAATCTCAGTATAATTGTAGTCACATAGTTATAGTTTACTGTTACGATCGTAAAAGTCGAACTATGAATAGAATAACAAATGAACAAACACAATAATATCTGCCTTACATTATTTCCATTGCAAATATTTTAAACTAGATGTGCCTCGCGGTTTCAACCGCGTAGATATATTTCTTAATTAATGTTAGCCTTAGTTACCCTTTATTACAAAAGCTTAAGTAACTCCTTGTAACATTAACTATCTGCCAGTGAAAGTCCCGTTGAAATTGGTTCCACCGTTTCGGAGATTAGCCGGAACAAACCGACAGACAGACAGAAAAAAACTTAAATAGATTTTTCCAGGTAAAGTTCTGTGTATACTTTCATATGCATTTAGTCTAACGGTGGAAAATATTGGAATTACAAACAGACACTTCAATTATATTTATCTGTACAGATGTATATAGTACCTAGCTATAGACATTCGTAGATATATCGACAAGTGTAATAAGTATCATCAAACGATTAAAGATAGTAAAATGTTAGTAGATATTCTCAGGTCATCAAGTTATTAAGATCAAATCAATGTCAAACTAGCTGGATTACAATAATAAATATTAATTGAAATTCAATAAACGGTTGCCCAATTACAGCTACTGGCATCTAGAACGTTCTGCTCAAGCATCTATGATAAGTTAATGTTTCTTACTAATGGCTTTTAAAAACAAATCCAAGGTCGAACCCACAATCTCATACAAACAATAAAAATCCTCATAAAACCGAGGGAAACATTTTTGGTGCACTTTATTTTCCTTCTATCCGTTGTTGGCATTATCTGCGGGCGAGAGGGAAGGGCATACATGCTGTCTCCTTCGCTCGTATGCCACTATCGCGCCCCTCCCGCCCCGCGCCGCCCGCATATATTTTCTTGCAACGGCTACCCCGCCCCCGTGCCTCGCCCAAATTTGTGCGTGTCCATTGTCTTTGCGGATTATCTGCCTTGCCCATACGGTTTTCCGTGGGAATCTTGCTTTGAATGATTTTTGGGAAACACTATTCACAGTGGCTTGTTAATTAATTAAATTTTAGTTAATCTGGTTAAAAATAATATCTTATTCCAGGATTTAATACACATTGTGGTGAAAAAAGCCCTAATTCTGCGAGTTTTTCGGAGAATTTCGTTTTTGATTATAAGCTTTTAATGGAGCTTCCAGTCCTCGCAAGCTCATAAATTATACTATGAGGTTTATTTTATTTTTATGAACTTTCAACTTATAACTGTTACCGTAATATGAAGATAATAATGCAGTTCTATGCCTTTTCTAGATGATGCATGAGCGTAATATTTTGTGGGCCGGTGGAAAATTGTGTACATTTTGTTTAAATTTGTATCTCGCAACTTGCCTAATTTAGCTAAAACTTTTGCGTAGAACCATGAATTAAAAAATAATGTATTGTGTAAAAGAAGAGAGAGCAGTCAAAGTTACATTTTCATTATATGTCGTGGTTCTCGAATACTATTGTGAATATTATTTTCATTATAAAATAATTGAACGCAGGGTTGAATCGAAGTTCAATTAGGCACGATATTCTTGGTACAATGGAAATGGAATTGTCGATTCTCGGTAATCGCACGAGCCGAAGTCGTAAACAGCCCGCTGCGGCCTCGCGCTACGCTACCACGCCATCGACCAATAACGAGGCAGCATTGCTTTGTATCACGCTATATCCAACCAATAGGAAGCCGTGCTCATCACGCGATTTCTAAAAATAGCTTATCTGAGTCACGGCATATAAGCAGTGGTTGTTTCTTAACAATGTTTAGAAACAAGTGAAACGTCGAGTGTGCTGGACGTGCGTTGCCGCATGACAAACTTTTAGAAGTTCGCGCAGTGAGTTAAGAGATACCGAGGCACTCGGTGCAAACACATGGTTCGGCACTCCGGCCACGGCATGGAGACCACTTTTTATGACGAGCACTATCCCCTGAGCGGAACCGTGGAAAACTTGAAGCGGCCCCTCACCTTGGACGTGGGGCGGGGCATGAAGCGGGCGCGCTTCGCGGCGCCGGTGCTGTCCTCGCCCGACCTGCAGATGCTCAAGCTGGGCTCGCCCGAGCTCGAGAAGTTGATCATCCAGAACGGCATGATCACGACGGCCACGCCGACCCCTGGCGCGCCCGTGCTGTTCCCCGCAGTCGCGCCAACTGAGGAGCAGGAACTGTACGCGAGGCCGTTCGTTGAGGCCCTGGACAAGCTGCACCACGCCGAGCCCCCGACGCCGCTGACCCGGCGAGTGTACGCGGACTTGGACCACCCGCCGGAGCGGTACCCCACGCCTGTAGTCAAGGACGAGCCCCAGACGGTGCCGAGCGCCTCTAGCTCGCCTCCAATGTCCCCTATAGACATGGACTCACAAGAACGCATCAAACTGGAACGCAAACGGCAGCGGAACCGAGTAGCTGCGTCCAAATGCCGGCGGCGCAAGTTGGAGCGTATCTCCAAACTGGAGGACAAAGTGAAGGTGCTGAAGGGCGAGAACGCAGAGCTGGCGCAAATGGTGGTGAAGCTGAAGGAACACGTGCACCGACTGAAGCAGCAGGTCCTCGAGCACGCGCACGGTGGTTGCCACATTGATTCTCCCTTCTGATTGCGCCCCAGCCGCTGCCCCGCCACATTCCATGCTAGTCGCGCCCGCTAGGACGCAGCATACAAAGCGATTTGTGATCTTAATTTTATTGTGTATTATATAGTTATAAACTCTAGTGTGTAAGGTGTTGAAGTCGCTACATTTAGAATGCTATGGAAGATGGTTAAGTTTGAGATTAGGTCGCCAGTGATGTTTGTGTTCAGAACCTCCGTTCGGGTGAGCCTTATTCCAGAATGTTTGTTGATAACTTCTTAGCGAAGGTTGTACTTAGCGCTTGGCAAACTGTAGCCTCCCTTGTAAGTTGCAGAACTGATTTGTTTTCCTTGTATCAGTATTGCGTTGTCTCATTTAGTGTAGTGTAGAAACTAGAAAGGAAGGATAATCGTGCAACGTCATTCGTTTGCAGACAGTCTGAACGAGGTTGATATAAGCGGCGTTGCCAGTTGTACGGCGAATTTCCCGTTTCAGCGATGTTGCCGTACTTGCCTGCCTCGCTGAATCGGGGATTTCCATTGTTCATTGTGTCCTCGCTATATTGAATATAACTTTCTGTCAGACGGAATCTTATTATAATGTAATTAGTTACATTTGGTCGCAAATTATGGCGCTGTGTATAGAGAAACGTTCTGACATGTTTGACAGGACGAACACTAGTGGGAAGGAGATAGCGTGAAGTAGAAGTGGCAACAGCGCATTGAACAAAGTCACGAGCGGATGTTCTGCTAATTAAAATTCCGCCTGCGCCGCCCTCGCGGAATGGCGGCCATGTGTTCTACAGTGGGACGTTCCGAATCACGTTATGTTGAACAAGGTTGCCTTTTTCACAGCAACGATGGCGTTTTGACTACAGCCATCGTGATACGGAACGTCTTTGTTCGCTAGATTGTTTCCATCGTAAGTGCTTGTGTGAGAGACTGATCGAATTCGTCTGTGTGCCTTGAATGTGTGCATGTGTGAAATGAAAGAGTGAGCTAGAGAGAGCGTGTATTGCGTGTTTCCCCAATTCGAAGTTGATTTCTCGGAAGTGACCCGGTGCTCTTTGATGAGGACGCGACTTTTGTAACGAGGCCGTCCTATGTTATATGTGTATGATGGGCATGAAAGGTAATAAGAGGTTTAATAAAGAGCGACATGTTGCGAGTGTTTGCGAGAAGTAAGTATTTATTAGTGAGAATGTTTAGCTATTAGGTTGAAGTAGCAATCTCGAGTGCCTACGCTTTGTAAACTAAAGCCTATACCTACGTTTTAATTGTTTTTGTTACCATTAATGTGCTACAGTAATTTGTTCTGTACCATTGTCTTCTGTAGGTTATTGTAAGTATTTGTAATACCAATTAACAAGTTGAATTGTTATAAAATAGAGTATCGCGGTTCGTTGGTCGTGCGACGTCGCTGCCCCGTCTTGTGGGGGAGTGGCTCGTGGTGCGGCGATCTAGCCCTTTTGTATTATTTTTATACAAAAACGTCAGAATGTTAACAATAATTTGTAAGTTTATAAAATATAAAGAGCAGTTATACTAAAAATAATATATTTCTATGAATTTAACAAAGAATATTGTTTTATACTGAATACATATTGTATGATAAAAAGTGAAAGATGAAAAAATAAAATATGAAGATTATTATACCATTTAATATTTACTTTCATTGTTCAACCCCCTATTATTTCATTGCAACATAATGTTAGAAATGATAATATTATGTAGATAATTTCAAGCACATAACAATACAATCATAAAAAGCGTCTCTATCCGTTTAAGATAATACGGGACAAAATCTTCCGGAATCAACTGAAACAGAAATGATAATATACTTTATACCACGTATTGCATAACTAATTATTTGATTACATTTACAAAAAGGACATCAAGATGGTATAGACAACGGTCAACATTGATTTGACATTGAATTAACGTTACATCAAAATAATAGTCGTAATGTTTTACAATATAATAGTTACAAAATAATTAACTACCGAGAATCGATTACTCTGTTGTTAAATTCAAATTCGATGTGACCGACCTCATTGCATTTGTACTTAGTTTATCTGGCCCACATTACGTTAAGTGTGATTCTACTGGAATTTTCCAAACATAAAATTGTAAACAAGTGATAAACCCGTCACAACATGTAAAATTTAACGACAGCGAATATTTACATTAAATTATAACTGGAGATGAAATGCCAAAATGGCCTTTATTGTTGGCGGGTGGGTTCTTCCAATATCTACGAAGTGTAGAACTATGCCAAGTCGGAATCCGGATCAAAGGTACGGATGTCCGAATTGGACTAACAACGGTTCAGATGCCCCAACATTTGGCCAACGTTATGATGTATGTGGGTCAGTTGGTGAAGCGACGTCGGCGTGAAGGCCTACGCATTGTTCTCAATGGAAAACATCGCAATATTTACTAACATCATCGTATTTATCCAATATACTGCACTTACGTACCGCTGTTATTCAAACATAAGTATTTATATTCGATGTTTTAAATACTGTCGTCGTGTTGGTACAATGGTCTGGGCTAGTATTTAATAACCCAGAATAAATACGTGGATTGCATTAGAGTTTTTATCGATACATCATGTTGTGTGACAGTCTAGATAGCAGATCAGTATTGGAATGGTTCCAAAGAAAACTTTGTGTGCGGTCATTTGCCCTCGGTATAGTACCGCACAGGAGGCGTCTGACTCATTCACTACACTTGAAAAAAAAACTGTCTTAGCAACGTGTGAAGGAACGAATGAAATAAAATAGACGCCGAAGCCGAAACGGTCTTGAAGAGCCGACGCATTGTTATAATAAAACTATTGAGATAAAGGACTATTTCTTGGACTTCAGGGAAAGTACTGTTGTGTATTCCTAGAAGACAAACCTACAGTTAGGTAAGGAAGATAAGAATTCAATAATTGCCCAGATGTATGTTAGTGAATTTTGTTGTCTAATACCCCCATTCCAAAGGCTTCACAACCTTGGGCCTTCTAGAATTATACTCCCAAGTATCTATTCGGATTTGGCACGATTTGTACTGGTAAAAATCGAAAGTCTTTATTCTGCAGTCTGAAATGAATTTAAAGACATCTCAAGGAAAATGGGCGCAGTCTACACGATTCGGCAATGACACTTTCTGACAAAGAGCCGATTTATTTTAACCCCGGTCACCTTCAACCCGCTTATTGGGACACGTTTGTATGGTACGCAGGTGTGCATAATTCGATCTGAACTAATAATAGCCTGAGCTAAATTAGTATCGATACTATAGACCGATCGGCATAAGTGTCGAATGTCGATGGGCAATGGATTTAATGAACCTTTGACTCGGGTTGCATACAATTGAACGGAATTTATAAATTACTCAATTGGAGCACTGGGACTAAGTTGACTTAATTATTCGAGAACTATTCAAAGTCATTAACCGTTTGAACTCGCGCTCGGTACCACCCAACGTTCTTTCTACACAGTTAACTTTGGATAAGTTTGAGGCATGTTTGTTCGACGCCATGTTTTCTTCCTATCATTTATTAAAAAAGAGCCGGTGTGGCCTTGAGGTTTGAGCAGTCGCCTGCTACGCAAGTGACGCAAGTGCGAGTCCCAGCGGGGCCTGTACGCAATTTTTCTAAAAAACTTATGTACAGTGATTTCACACCGCGTGTTTTACGGTGAAGGAAAACATCGTGAGGAAACAGGCATATTTCAGAAAAGTAATTCAATGACGTATGTAAAGTGTCTGAGATGGCTATGGACTCACAATCTGTCACGTTGGCACTTAATCATCTTCGGTGAAAAGTGGGTCCATCGCCGTCTCAGACACTATACATACGTCATTGAATATTACTTCTCAGACATATGCAGGTATCCTCACGATGTTTTCCTTCACCGTGGTGTGCAATCACTGCACATAAGTTTTTTTAGAAAAACTCATTGGTACAGGCCCCGCTGGGATTAGAACTTGCTTAGACAATAAAGCTTATTCAGCTTTATTGGTATATAAGGTATCCGACGTAGTTTTTAACTTTTATATTTATGAAGGGTCTGAAAGATCCCGTGATGACCCTGGAATAAGGTTCATAAAAGCTGTGTACGGTTACCACTTACCATTAGGTAGCCGCTTGTTAAAGTTCCTGGAGCTTAGTAGTCAGGATAAATCACTAGCTTTGATACGTCTAATATGATTTAATTTGTAACTAGGTAAGTACTTCTTTATAAAAGCTGGCTTCTCTCCAAAGTCCATTGTCCGCATGTTTTGTCTAAGCATTTATATTAAACATAAAATTATCATCATTATTTGTATGAAATGTTAATTATTTTGATGCATTTATTCCTTCCTGTCTCATTATATGGTTTCTATTATTGTGGCATTTAAAAATCTCTGACCATTAGTCCGAGTAAAGTGTAATAATGTAATGATGTATTAGGTGAGGTGTGATTAATTGACACCACCTGCAAATATAGGCCTTCGGGGGAGAAAGTGGTTGCTTTGTGTCCATTGTTCTCCTTACTGATAAATGAGGTAATTAGTTAGTAAATCGCGAAACATTCTCAACTTTCCAGTTAACTTACATTGCTTGTATTGTGTTGTTAACGCTACTGATGAGAAATTTATATGTACATAAATCGGTGGACAGTTACTTACCTACCTTTATAATTTCAACGTTATGTCCCTTTTCGTCAAGGTGACTTTGACTTGATATTTGATCCAATGTTTTTTTTATGATTTGACATCAAAAACAGGTGTGTAGTTTTTTTAACACCATTCGCGTTTCCCTCGCATTGACACGCCTATTTTTTTTATTGACGAGGCGAAACCTTCAAAAGGTCCCGACCGCCCTGGGAGACGCAGGTCGGGGTATGTGGGATTTTTACTGCACTAAAACCCTTCCGGCCATTCTCAGTGCTCAGGGGGAACTCCGGGTACTCTAGATCGCACGGTGTCCCCCCACATTGCCGGGGCACATCCCCGGGGGAGCTGTATCAATCTAACTTCACAAAGAAAACATGTGCAAGTACTTCAACCATCGAACTACTTTTCATAATCTATATTTGTATACTAGTTGTGCCCGGCAAACTTTGTATTGCCATATATTTTTTTGGGGTGGTCACCCTTTACACTTAGGGGTATGGAAAATAGATAGTAGCTGATGCTACTGAAGAGACCTACTGAATAAGCATATAAAATTTGGTAAAAATCGGTAAAGCCGTTTCGGAGGAGTGCGGTAACTACCATTGTGACATGGAAATTTTATATATTAGAAGACTAGAAGATTATTAAGAGGAAATATTTGTATGTAAGTATGTTTGTAACGAATTGGATCAAAAAGTACTGATTTAAAAAATTCTTTCACATTTGAATGCATTATTACTGATTAATATAGGCTATATTATATCCCCGTACTCTCACGGGAACGGGAACTACGGGGGTGAAACCGCGTGACGTCGTAAAAAATTGTCTGATGAGAGAGCTACAAGATGGAATTATATGATCTGTTAAAACTATGCATAAAAAAGTTCATATATTGTCTTTGAAACTAGATAAGTAAGCGTATGTGTTGATATAGTATCTGTGACGTCATGTGACAATATTATTAATGATTGCATGTTATGCAACGTGGCTACAACCAGTTTTAGTCCAGTTGACCCTGATGTGATGTACCTATGTAATAACATCAATAACATTCGACGTAAAAAATATCGACTCATTCTGAACAAAAAATATTGAACTGCCATGTAGGTAGGTATTTAATATTTGAGGCTTGGCGAGCTGGCATGTGAACGTTTTTCGTGCCAACGTTAGGCAGTAAGTTTAACAAGTAGGTAACTTGAATATGAAACGATCAAGATCATTTCATAATATTCCTTTAAAAGGGGCCTGTAGATAAAGTAGCATTATCCTCACGCTTCGGCAAACAAAATTAAGTACGGGAATGACATATGTCACGTGACTGATATTTGTCACTTCCATACATTTCGTATCGTTTCTATTAGCACAAGCACGAGAGAAGTTACTTTGTCTAGGATTACTGTGTTGTTTGTACGTTTCTGTGTACCGTGGGTGACCCTTGTTTCCCCTGTAGCTAGTCTTTAGATGTAGAATTTTTGTTTTTGATATTTGCCAGTGTAGTAAAAAGAAGTTACTAATTTCAACATATGCTCACGCCTGTATTCCCCGAAGGGGTAGGCAGAGGTGTTGTTGTCACAACACCCACTTTTCACTGAATTTGATTAAGTCCTTTCGGACGAAAGGATGAGTGAAAGGCGATTAACGAAAGAAATTTATAGAGCGAATGTGACCGGAAGTGTCGGTAGAGGGCGTCCAAGGAAGAACTACTATGACCAAATTAATAGTATTTTTCAGAAAGGTCAAATTAGGAGCACTCGTAACCGAAGAAAGTGTATGAAGAGATGCATGAATGTGGATGAAGCGAAAGAAGTATGTAAGGATCGTAGCATGTGGCAAACAGTGGTCTCTGCCTACCCCCATGGGATACAGGCGTGAGCATATGTATGTATGTATGTTGATTAAGTGCCAACGTGACAGATGGTGAGTCTATCGCCGTCTCAGGCACTATACATATGTCTTTGAATTACTTCTCAGAAATATGCAGGTTTCCTCACGATGTTTTCCTTCACCGAAAAGCACGTGGTGTGAAATCACTGTACATAAGTTTTTTTAGAAAAACTCATTGGTAAAGGCCCCGCTGGGATTCGAACTTGCGTCGCTTGCGTAGCAGGCGACTGCTCAAAGCTCAAGGTAATTTCAAATAACAAAAAATATATAATATTCAAACCGAGGGACTGGTGAATACAATCCACTGTCCATACAGTTGAGGCAATCTCATTTGAACTTTTAAAAAATTTGCGAGCTTAAATATTTGCGCACAGCTGCGTGGGTGTGTGCTTTCTACTGATTTCACAACGGACCAATAACGGATGGAGTTGGGCCTTATACATACTAGTGTCATACTTTCCACCTATTGTATTTCGTACGCAGTTCGAATCAACGTATACTTTATCGACACTCCATTTGAATATAATTGCCTGATTTAATCGTCACATTATAATAATGTTATTGTTTTAAAACAGCTGCAAATTTTATGTTTGTGCGATGAAGAGGTATTTTTGATTAAATTGGAATGCACTCTTATTTAGTATCTGAAAATTTTGTGAAAAACTTATTCACTATAAATAATGACACTGTCCCATTAAGGTCCCGGAGGGTGTCAGTAGGGTGTAACAACAACAGAAACATTTCACCGAAGATGATAAGTGCCAGTTATTGCCTACCTCTTCGACAAATGCAGGTGTTAGCGTATGTATGTTATTTTATATTAATATATATAATAAGCTTTCGGTATAAGTCATCATCATCACCTTGACCTTATCGGCACTTGATGTGGATGACCTAATTTTTACACAAAGCTACTGTCATCTGACCTTCGTAACCCCTAACCTAATGCGAAGAAAATCTGTGATCTGGGTTAAGCCAGTTGTCAAACTTTCTTAGGCTTATGTTTTGATAAGCGGGACCGACGGCTTAACAGTTAAATAAATATGCTCACGCCATCCTAGAAGGGTCTCCGAAGGGGTAAACCGAGGTGTTGAAACAAGAACACCCAAATTTCACAGAATATATAATGTGAGTCCATCGCCATCTCAGGCACTATACATACGTCATTGAATTACTTCTCAGACATATGCAAGTTTCCTCACGATGTTTCCCATCACCGTAAAGCACGTGGTGTGAAAACACTGCACATACATTTTTAGAAAATTGGTAACATATAGGTTCATAATATAGGCGTAACAGTTGAATCTGATATCGAGTTTTGTAAAAGTTCCCAATTATGTAAAGCAAAGCGGAACACCTAAATATGTTTTGTGGTTAGCATGTTGAGAAAAACCTATGAATTGAAGTGATATGATGAACAAATTAAATTAGAACCGGTTAGTAGTAAGCTAACCAAACGAATGGTTAGATTCTACCGGGTACCTGTTTGTACGGACAGTGTTAATGTGTGGTTTTTTATTCAATCTCGCTTGAATATTGGCAAATTTGATTAATGATGAATGAAGAGCCGTGGTGGCTTTGAGGTTTGAGCAGTCGCCTGCTACGCAAGCGACGCAAGTTCGAATCCCAGCGGGGCCTGTACCAATGAGTTTTTCTAAAAAAATTATGTACAGTGATTTCACACCACGTGCTTTACGGTGAAGGAAAACATCGTGAGGAAACCTGCATATTTCTGAGAAGTAATTCAAGTGGCTGAGACGGCGATGGACTCACCATCTGTTGAGGAATCCCTATAGATAGTTTATAAAACGCGTGCGGACTCCGCATGATGGATGGAAGCTGATGAATAGAAAAATTCAAAGTTCAAAATATTTTTATTTGATTAGACTTCTTACAACAAAGTACTTTCAAAACATCAGAAGAACACATTATAAATACATTTAACAGGCTTATAAATGTTACCACCGGGTTCGGAAGGTTACTTACGTTGAGAAGAATTCGGCAAGAAACTCAACAATAATTCGTTTTTAGTATAATATAATTATTTAATAGTACATATAAACGTTCGTAATAGGGTATAATTTTCATATTGCCGATTCTTCTCTGAAGGCTAGTTTCCGAACCGGTGGTAAATATTCGACGTTCATAAGTGCCTGACCAGAGCCCAAACTAAATAATATTTTTTTTCATTTCATTCAGAATAAATATTTTTTTTTTCATTTTCATTTCAACAAATCACACACGGGAAACTTTTCTAAAGGGTAGATAAGTAATTATTAACCTTTAAAGCCGGAGTTAGTGACGAATAGATCGAGCGTTGTAACAAAAAAAGTCCATTAAATTTCCCTGGGTCTAAGTTTCCTCTTTACCCGCATTGTTGTGGTGAGCACACAGTTGATGGTAAATAAATCAATGACGAAAAACTACGTGCGGAATACGTCATTATGAAAGCGCTGGGCATTCTTCACAATAACAATTATCCTGTGATTGTTACGTAGGTTTATTTTATACCTACTTGTATGAATAAATACGCTCCAGACCTCACGTAGACACTTTGCATTAAGTATTTGTTTCATCAACGCCCTTGCGGAAAGGTCATTTGGTTAGCGTCAAAACTAATACATTCATCCATGTTTTTCTGTCTACAAAGATGAATCTTAAGTATTTATATCATTAACTAGCGTTTCATGCTGTTTCACCCGCGTAGTTCTCGTTCCCGTGGGAGTACGGGAATAAAATATGGCCTATGTTACTCGTTGATGATGTAGCTGTCCATGGCTGAAAGAATTTTCAAGATCGGTCCAGTACTTTTTGAGCCAATTCGATACAAACATACTTACAAATATTTCCTCTTTATAATATTAGTATAGATTGAAAAAAACAAACTAAAACAAATCATTGAGTAACTCATTCGTAGAAACTCTTTTCATCTTGAAATTTGTGGCGTGTTGCAGCAGCCCTTCTGTTAAAATTTATTAATTTAACTTAACTTGGATCAAAATGAAGTGTTTAGATAGTTGATTGGAAAGTGTATACGTTTGGTTTGCTTATTTCATTACGTTAGTTACACTTGAATATTTATTTCAGTAGAAACTATTAGTAGAAACCTACTTAACATATACGAAGAAAACAAAATTAGGTTATGGGACCAAAGTTACCGGTATATATCCAAAGTTTCCAAATCTTTCTAATCAGCCCTTGTCACACCACTGCAGGGCATGACTGTTTCGTTGAGGGAGTCAACGAAACGCCAAGTTATCCGGAAGATCTTGTGGTCATGTCATCCATTGCCTTCAAGCCACCTTACCTAAAACATACTTTATCAAACGATAATTATGCTCATAACTTCTATGCCAGTGAAATTCCGATAGTGATTTAAGTATTCGCGTCGAAAATTACTTATAATAAAGATAAAATGGCAACGATACTGTATGTGCCGTATCATCATCATCATCATCATATCAGCAATAGGACGTCCACTGCTGAACATAGGCCTCTCCCAATGATTTCCACCTCACCCGGTTGGAAGCGGCCTGCATCCAGCGGGTCCCCGCGGCCTTGACCAGATCGTCCGTCCATCTCGCGGGGGGACGCCCTACGCTGCGTTTGCCGGTACGTGGTCTCCACTCGAGAACTCTACTGCCCCAGCGGCCATCAGTCCTTCAAGCAATGTGGCCTGCCCATTGCCACTTAAGCCTGCTAACCCGATTGCCTATGTCGATCACCTTAGTACGTCTACGGATCTCCTCATTTCTGATTCGATCTCGTAGCGAGACACCAAGCATAGCTCTTTCCATTGCACGCTGAGTGACTTTGAGCCTATTCAAGAGGCCTACAGTTAGAGACCACGTCTCGGCACCGTAGGTCATCACTGGTAACACGCACTGTTCGAAGACTTTAGTCTTCATGTGCCGTATATGGCATGAATAATCTGTGGTTATTAAGTTCTATTATGTCAAGTTATATACATTCGAACAATAGGAACATCCAGCAAGGAAAACCACAAACGAACACGAGCAATAGCTACGTGTCTCAATAAGTTTGCGACAGACTAAATAATAATTGTCTAACTTTGTGTTGTAGTTTTTTTTGCCAAATTTTTG
Source organism: Watsonalla binaria (assembly GCA_929442735.1). Taxonomy (NCBI): domain Eukaryota; kingdom Metazoa; phylum Arthropoda; class Insecta; order Lepidoptera; family Drepanidae; genus Watsonalla; species Watsonalla binaria. Next base: position 9,542,149 of record OV838934.1, on the reverse strand, counting down.
GCCATAATTTTTTTACTCACACGTTTTAAATGTACCTAAACATTAGGTAGGTTGGTACATGATGCGGGCAGAATGTGGAAGGAGTACCTACCTACTATACTATAGGTACAACTTTTGTTATTATATAATATTTTTTTTTATTGTATCTTTGTTTATTATTTCTCTGTGGTGTGCAATAAAGAGTTTTTGGTGGTGGCCTTGGGATTTGAGCAGTAGCCTGCTGCGCAAGTGTAGTTCGAATGCCAGAGGAGCCTGTACGATTGAGTTTTCTAAAAACTGATGTGTAGTGATTTCACACCACGTGCTTTACGGTGAAGGAAAATATCGTGAGGAAAACTGCATATGTCTGAGAAGTAATTCAATCGGCGATAGACTCACCCTCTGTCACGTCGGCATTTCATCATATTCGGTGTAAAGTGGGTGTTGTTATTACAACACCTCTGCCTACCCCTTCGAGGAATACAGACGTGAGCATATGTATGTATTTATGAGTATGTATAATTGAAGTAATCCTCAATAAATAGTTTAATTCTGAGATATTGAGTCTCTACCAAGAGCTACGCCGTTGCAGTATAAAAAGGTACCTATATCTTGAGACAAATGTATCGGTCGTTTAGATATCGAAAAAAGGAAGGTCAGTGCCCTGCAAGTTGGAGCCTAAAAAAACGTCCGAACAAAAGAAGGTAGGTAGGCAAATTGACAGGACAAAGATATTCCATGTACTTACCTACTTTACGTACATATATATACGCGTATTACCTACTAATTCTACCTTTGTACTATGGCTAGTTTAAAATAATCAAACTATTATCAACATATTATACATACATAACATATTATAAAGAGGAAAGATTTGTATTTTTGTGGGTATGTTTGTTCAATTTATTATGAGAGACAAGAATGTTCAGATCTACTCATTGCTGGCCGTGTAAATAAAGAAAAAGAAATAATTCAAATATTGAATAATTATTGATTGTCTTGTTTTTTCTGTATTATTTTACTTCTTGTAGCTATTGTTTTTATGTGAATATAAAATAGTTATTGAAAGTTATTTATTTTATTGGAATTGGTTACAACTACCAAAGAAAATATTCATGAATAAACTTAAGGTTTATTCAATGTTTGTAATAAAACTCAAAAACTACTGCGCCGATTCCAAAATTCTTTCACCATTGGAAAGCTACATCATCAGCGAGTAACATAGACTTTATCCCCGTACTCCAAACGCGTGAAACCTCGTGACGACCGCTAGTAACGAATAATGACGTAAACCTACACATTGATAAATCACAGCAATGTGGTAAGTAAGAGTAAGGTAAGTAGAGTTGTACTCAATATCATCTCCCTGGCCCTTAACCCATACATTGTTGGGGTCAGCACAAAAAGTAAAAATCAACCCGATGGGGCTGATTTTTACACGAAGCGACTGCCATCTGACCTTCACAACCCCTGATACGAAGAAAATCTGTGATCTGAGTTAAACCAGTTGTCAGATTATTTTAGGTCTCCGACTGACCTGTAACGATCGCCAAAGATGATAAATTGGAAACCGGGACCGACGGTTTAACGTGCTCTCCGAGGCACGGAGGGAACTCGGGCGGTCACCCATCCAATTACTGGCTAGGGCTACGGTTGCTTAATTTCGCTGATCGAATGATATGCGCAACAGCAACTGTGCCACGAGCTCCTCCTAGAATTGTACTCAATATATACACCGTAAATAACGTACTAAGTATACACCCAGATTTGAGCAGTATCGTCCAGACAAATCAAATCAATCAAATCAAAAAGTTTTATTCAATATAAGGGACAGTACCGTCCATACAGTATCCCATGTATCGGAGTCGAGCCTATTGCCATTAACAGGGCAATCCACACTCCAGGCTGCTGATGAGAAAATAACAGATCCAAAAGTCAATAATACTGCCCAACCTGGGGATTGAACCAGCCCCCAGCACCTCGAGTGGCGCAGTACCTTATCACTTGCGACCACTAAGACTAAAAGGCATTCTCAAAATAAATAACCATTAATTTCCCTGAAAGCTGTAAGTTAAATTAATAGGTTAATACGTGAACGTCGCTTTGTTCTATAGGACAAAGAACTCTGCTCACGCGCACAACGCAACGTGCGTCCATACTTAGCAAACACGTGCACACAAAGATAAAGTGACGATTAATTTTCTTTGTTTATTAATTAGGTACGTTTTTGCCTGATTTTCATTTGCTAATGAACTGGCCAGCTTTAATGCAAATTTAGGTTAATGAGGTAATTTATTAATGTCTGACATTTTAATTAATCATGCTACGTTTGTGTTTATTTCAAATAAGTACTTAAGTCCTTCTTAAAACAGCATAATTTATACTAATATTATAAAGATGAAAGATTTGTATGTAAGTATGTTTGCAACGAATTGGCTCAAAAGGTACTGGACCGATTTTAAAAATTCTTTCACCATTGGTTGCTACATTATCACTGATTAATAAAGACTATATTTTATTCCCGTACTCCCACGGAAACGGGAACTACGTGGGTGAAACAGAGTGACGTCCGCTAGTGTGTAATAAAACAAGAACTCACCTTACAAAGATAGACCGACATGATGCCCTTACCATCTTCTACTAAAGCTCTTCTAGATTCTGGCAGGGTTCCAGATCTCCAAAGTCTGAAATGCAAAATGATCTAGTTTAATCGCCAAAGAACTTTCTCTTGTCTCTGAGGGCGATGCAATTAGTTCTCTGGTTTTCCATAGCAAGTACCAAAAGCGTATATTTCTTAATTTTTTTTGACTGTAAAGGTTACCACACACTGCACTAATAATGGTCTCCCACGGAATTTCGGTTACGGCGGCTAATCTCAACCAGGATCAGCCATGTGCGCAGGAGATATTATAGTGCACAAGTGTGTGCGCAAACACAGGTGCACTCTTTATTCCCTCACTCTCATAGTACGATGGGAGGCAATCCGACACGACCGGAGAGAGATCAGGCGTAGGACCAACGGTGCAACGTGCGCCCCGAGGCACGGGGGTGGAAACACCGCCAACTTCCAAATTTCGGGCATTTATTGTGAATTTCTTGACGGAAAAACCCAATATCTATTTTTGACCCGACCTGGGAATCGAACCCGGCACTTCGTGACTGGCAGGCAAACTTGATAACCACTAGACCAACGAGGCAGTTATTACACTAGTATCTGCGTTTATGTTTTTATAAAAACTGCGACGTTTGCACATTATTGCGACGTTAAGATGTTCGCACAGAATAACAAGTTGCTTGATGTTCCTGGCTAGGGTTTTAGGCGTCCATAGTCATCGGTAATTCAGGTAGATATACCACTTGCATTGGTATTTGAAATCTAGTCTAAAACGATACATGAGTGTATAGTATCTTCCAAATTATTGCTTCAGACTGGAGCCTAACACGACGGCACGATAAGGGTTTAAATTTGGTATTATGCTCTCCGTGTATGTGCTGGAAACCAGCTGCGTTATTCACTAAGGATTCTCAGCGTCGAACTCGACAATGAGCGTTGGTTTTAATCATAAGAAATTGATACACAATACATAGAGGCTAAAGTTCAATTTCGCTTCTTTAAAACCGACACTCGACGACGAGTGCGATGTTGAGAAACCTTAGTGAATAACGCGACTGGTAACGTTTTTTCCTTAAAAAGAATTCGTTTCAAAAGGTCTCCTCCATGATAACACAAATTGCAAATGAGTTTCTCTTTGTTACGATTCCTTTAACAATGTTTTATTTGAGCAACATTTCCTACAAAGACAGAACTTACTTAAAACAGGACAAGTCAATTAGAAAAACAAAAGAACATCCACATACATTATTTTGTTCACAAAGAAATATGGCCGACGCTAGTGTCAACGACATTTGGCGCCGAAAATATTGTAGCGGCAAAGAATGGTACATAATTCATTGTCGCTTGTGGAGGGGGACTGACACTGAAAAGTGGCCATGCCATGCCATATGCGCGTACAAATAATTGACACAATTTGTTGTGTAATTGAAGCTGTAAGTGGTGGAGAAAAGTAAATAATTGACCATGACATGTTTTTGCGCATCGCCACACTGTCGCTTCGTTTTTGTACCGCGTCTATTTTGTCTAGGTAACAAAAACGGTCTGGTTTTTTCATATTTGCCTGTCTAGTCTTGTTTACGCCTCGCTTTTTCTAATCGGGACGAAATGGCTGGCAATGCGGAACCAGTTTGTAAAACCTATCTATATCTATCACCTATATCTATATAGATAGTGGTCGCTGTGCTAATGCTCAACGTAGGTACTTACGATAAGAATTATATTATATTAAACCTACCAGATTTTGCGATTTCTTCGTGTGGCGCCATCTTTTATTCTTGCAGAACCGTGATCGCCGTGGAGTTTGGCGTTTGAGCAGTCGCCTGCTACGCAAGCGACGTAAGTTCGAATCCCAGCGGGGCCTGTACCAATGAGTTTTTCAAAAGTCAAAAGTATTTTTATTCGATTAGACTTTTACAAAGTACTTTCAAATCGGAAGGTTGCTTTTACTGAGAAGAAACTGGCAAGAATATCAGTAATTACTCATTTCAAAAATATTATACAATTTAAAGAATCAAAATAAATAATTTAAGAAACGTAAGCTCATGGCCAATGTTCCAATGCACAAATGTCGATAAAAATTAACATAAACTTTTAAATTTTTTTAACAAAAAAATTCCAAAAACTTATTTGCAGCAGTTTCACACCACGTGCTTTACAGTGAAGGGAAACATCGTGAGGAAACCTGCACATGTGTGAGAAGTAGTTCAAGTAAGGCAGATCAGATGGACGTCCGCAAGCTGGTGGACCCCCAGTACATACTGGACTGCACTTCACTAGGATAAGTATGTCATTTGTATACTTATAAAATAGCGGAATTAAGCATTGTTATATTATAACCCTAAGCATGGACTTGGGCAAAGTAACACCTGATTCTATTGAACGTATGTAAAGTGCCTGAGACGGCAATGTTGTATGTGTTTGTGTCACGTTGCCACTATAGTCATGTTCGGTGGAATTGGGTATTGTTGTTACAACACCTGTGCGTATCCCTTCGGGGATGGCGTGAGCATATTTTTTTATTATGGTATCACGTTAATATTTAAATTTTCAAAATTGCATCTGTCTTTCCAGATAATTCCATTCTGACTACCTACTAATGAAATAGAATAAGTTTTGGTTGCCCACTACAGCATCAGAGTGCCTGAAGCTTACCAGTGTGCTCCTAAAATTAATAGTTTTAGGATTATCTGAGTTTGCCTTATAGTTCCGGATTGAAAGCAGAAGAGTTCACATGCCTAATAGATACAAAAAGTAACAGAGTAACAGGAGTTAGTGCCGTGATGGCCTCGCTTGCTACGCAAGCGCCTCAAGTTCGAATCCCAGCGGGGCATATACCAATGAGTTTTTCTAAAAATGTATGTCCAGTGATTTGACACCACGTTCTTTACTGTGAAGGAAAACATCGTAAAGAAACCTATAGATGTCCAAAAAGTAAGTCCAAGACGTATGTAGCCTGAGATCTTCGATGAAAAGTGGGTGTTGTTATTATAATACCTCAGCCTACCCCTTAAGGGAATACAGGCGTAACCATATTTATGTATGTAACAGAGTCTCATGAGTTAAAATTGTATACATTTTTTGTGTTTGCTTAGATATACAAAGGTTAAGCTTGTTTAATGCTTGTTTTTATAACATCCCACTGAACTTGAAGAGTACCTACACAGAAATCACCTTCAAGTCCATACACGATATGATTTTAATTAAAAGCGCCATTGATAGATGCTAAACAGGTACCGCACTAGCAGTCAATATTTACATTTAAAAATAGAATCCACTTAGCATCGTGTATTTTGGGTATCCATATTTTTTAACAGAATTCACAAACCTAACGTATGATTTTAATTTAAAATTCGAATGGAATTCCTTACGTACTTGCCTTAGTTCGTTAAGTAATCTTGGCCCTTTGACCCAAACCACTAGCATCGCAATTTGCCTGATCTTGTGTGATTTTCGGTTTCTTAGTTTTCATAATGCAAATGAAAATTATTTATTCAGTTAGGGCCATGTATTAAGGTATTTATGGATGTCGAAAAATTACCACGGGTTCAGGAACTCGCCTTCTGAGAAGCACTGGCAAGAAACTTGGTCATGTACCATAGGCTCTCGATACAGTATCTAAGGATATATATGCTCACGCCATCCCAGAAGGATCCCCGAAGGGGTAAGCAGAGGTGTTGTAACAACATCCACATTTCACCGAATATGATCAAGTGCTAACGTGACAGAGGGTGAGTCTATCGCCGTCTCAGGCACTATACGTACGTCTTTGAATACTCTCAGACATATGCAGGTTTCCTCATGATGTTTTCCTTCACCGTAAAGCACGTGGTGTGAGATAACTGCACATGAGTTTTTTTAGAAAAACTCATTGGTACAGGACCCGCTGGGATTCGAACTTGCGTCGCTTGCCTCTATATCTCTAGTATCTAAGGACGTTTTCAAGATCCAAATTGATAAACTGACTCTATGTTTATCTATTTTATTTAGAGTAGTAATTTACGAGGTTTTCCCAACACTCGCATAATCACAAAGAGGTAGGAAGACTAGACTAAGAGAGCAGGCTTAAATTCTATATCACTGTCTTTATAGTGATTGTTCGGGTAAACCAAACAAGATATGGTTCCCATGGCATACATTTCGGCCTCGCCACTTTGCTTTATCAACATTCTCTTCGGACTAGCCCGTTCCTAGAAGTCAACTGTGCCTTTATTATTCCTGTCGTCAGCGTATCTATTCCCTATATGGAGTCTTTAGTCCGTTACGTCCTGAGTCATCCTCGGGAGCACTTGGCCAGCTATTAGCATCACGTACTAATCCATAACACGGGTGTGATGACCGTCGGGTCATTACCCTGCCTTAATGCTCTCCATTTGGGCAATAAAGCTACAGACCAACTCGTGGGGGAATGTGCCATTGGCTTAGGGCACTTGAGCAGTTCATTGAGTTAAGGCATCTTAATATCCATACGTAATTGACATACTTATTCTATTGTAAATGGTAAATTGTCTCTGCCTATTGCCTTTCCACGACCAAATGTATTTTGGTCAGCTCGGGTTAAGTAAAGAGAGGCTAAATAGCGTGTTTTCGTAACACTTAAGTGCTCACTACCAACTTTAGTGTAAGTGTCAAATTACAAGAACCGACGTGTTTTGGAAAGATTTAGACCTGAAGTCAGTCATAGTATTTGCTGTCCCTTTTAATTCGAATTAAGAAGAGGAGGATGGCATGTTCTCAATTAATTTGTACGTGTTAATTTATCCCACAACGTTAACATAGTATACACGGTTGAAAATGTATTATTATAATATATTTTTTTAGTTGGATAATAATGTAAAGCTACGAAATCTGTACGTACCCGTCATGGTCCATTGTTTACCAAGATATGTTATCGCTATCAGCGCTAATACTTGCTCGGTAAACAGATACGCGGACGCGGGCGTGACAATATACTAAGCTGCGGGATCTTAGCGCGGACTTATACTGTGGGCACAATAAACGGTACCTACATAAGTAATTCGTTTTTTTTTTTCAAGATAGGACTGCGATTATGCTTTATAAAGTATATGCGGTAAATATATAAAAAGAAACGGCTGGGGTTCCGTGAAATAAAGCCACCCTAAAAAATAAGACTCGGGTGAAACGCGAAGCACAGTAAACCAATATAATACTGGATGTATTATATTACATGTTATATTAGTTTACATAGATATACATTTTCAGTAAAAACGATGTCTCAGCAAGAATTAAAAGTCAAATATACCGCTACAGAATATCAACTGAAAGTTACCTCGTAATAGCCGTGGTGGCCTTGAGGTTTGAGTAGTTGCCTGCTACGCAAGCGACGCAAGTTCCAATCCCAGCGGGGCCTGTACTAATGAGTTTTACGGTGAAGGAAAATCCTGTACCAATGAGTTTTTTTAGAAAAACTCATTGGTACAGGACCCGCTGGGATTCGAACTTGCGTCGCTTGCCTCTATATCTCTAGTATCTAAGGACGTTTTCAAGATCCAAATTGATAAACTGACTCTATGTTTATCTATTTTATTTAGAGTAGTAATTTACGAGGTTTTCCCAACACTCGCATAATCACAAAGAGGTAAGAAGACTAGACTAAGAGAGCCGGCTTAAATTCTATATCACTGTCTTTATAGTGATTGTTCGGGTAAACCAAACAAGATATGGTTCCCATGGCATACATTTCGGCCTCGCCACTTTGCTTTATCAACATTCTCTTCGGACTAGCCCGTTCCTAGAAGTCAACTGTGCCTTTATTATTCCTGTCGTCAGCGTATCTATTCCCTATATGGAGTCTTTAGTCCGTTACGTCCTGAGTCATCCTCGGGAGCACTTGGCCAGCTATTAGCATCACGTACTAATCCATAACACGGGTGTGATGACCGTCGGGTCATTACCCTGCCTTAATGCTCTCCATTTGGGCAATAAAGCTACAGACCAACTCGTGGGGGAATGTGCCATTGGCTTAGGGCACTTGAGCAGTTCATTGAGTTAAGGCATCTTAATATCCATACGTAATTGACATACTTATTCTATTGTAAATGGTAAATTGTCTCTGCCTATTGCCTTTCCACGACCAAATGTATTTTGGTCAGCTCGGGTTAAGTAAAGAGAGGCTAAATAGCGTGTTTTCGTAACACTTAAGTGCTCACTACCAACTTTAGTGTAAGTGTCAAATTACAAGGACCGACGTGTTTTGGAAAGATTTGGACCTGAAGTCAGTCATAGTATTTGCTGTCCTTTTTAATTCGAATTAAGAAGAGGGGGATGGCATGTTCTCAATTAATTTGTATGTGTTAATTTATCCCACAACGTTAACATAGTATACACGGTTGAAAATGTATTATTATAATATATTTTTTTAGTTGGATAATAATGTAAAGCTACGAAATCTGTACGTACCCGTCATGGTCCATTGTTTACCAAGATATGTTATCGCTATCAGCGCTAATACTTGCTCGGTAAACAGATACGCGGACGCGGGCGTGACAATATACTAAGCTGCGGGATCTTAGCGCGGACTTATACTGTGGGCACAATAAACGGTACCTACATAAGTAATTCGTTTTTTTTTTTCAAGATAGGACTGCGATTATGCTTTATAAAGTATATGCGGTAAATATATAAAAAGAAACGGCTGGGGTTCCGTGAAATAAAGCCACCCTAAAAAATAAGACTCGGGTGAAACGCGAAGCACAGTAAACCAATATAATACTGGATGTATTATATTACATGTTATATTAGTTTACATAGATATACATTTTCAGTAAAAACGATGTCTCAGCAAGAATTAAAAGTCAAATATACCGCTACAGAATATCAACTGAAAGTTACCTCGTAATAGCCGTGGTGGCCTTGAGGTTTGAGTAGTTGCCTGCTACGCAAGCGACGCAAGTTCCAATCCCAGCGGGGCCTGTACTAATGAGTTTTACGGTGAAGGAAAACATCGTGTGGTGACGGAAACCTGCATATTTCTGAGAAGTTATTCAAAGACGTATGTAAAGTGTCTGAGATGGCGATGGACTCACCATCTGTCACGCTGGCACTTAATCATCTCCGGTGAAAAGTGGGTGTAGTTATTACAACACCTCTGCCTACCCCTTCGGGGAATACAGGCGTGAGCATATGTATGTATGTAGTTACCTCGTATGGGCTTACTTAGCTAGCGGGTTTTACGGATCCGAAAGCAATCAGCGTATTCCATCCCGAGCCTTGAAACTTTTACAAAACAACAAAATGTTATTATCTTCTGTTTTTGGTGTTCCGTGGGAGGGGCTGGCAAGGAAACTTGAAACTTGTAGGCAGCGGCTTTCTCTCGTCGCGTCCGGGTGTATTGGTGGAATTACCTAATATTGACTAAACATAACGGCATTATTTAATTTGTCGATTCAAGTAGGTAATAATTATCTGAAGGGCAATCAGCTTAAAGACCACTCTGGCTCATAAGTCGAGGTCAAAATAGTTTGCTGCACACAATATATACAGAAAAATAAGATTGGAGTGTCTGTTTGTAATTACAAATTAACACCTTTTCACTAAATGCATATGAAAACATATAGGATACAGATATTAAAACAATTTTTTTCTCTGTCTATGGCTGTTTTTTCCGGCCAATTTCTGAAACGGTAGGCACCCTAATATTTTATTCAAATAAAACATTAGCTATCAGCCAGTAAAAATCCCGTTAAAATCGGTCCAGCCGTTTCGGAGATTAGCTGGAACAAACAGACAGGCAGTCAGAGAAAAATTAAAAAAAAAATGGTTATTCTACGTCAGTACCGTGTATACTTTCATATGCATTTAGTTAAAAGGTGTAATTTTGGAATTACATACAGACACTTCAATTTTATTTATCTGAATAGATATAATATAGGGTTCTGCGAAATGAAGCATAAAACTAAATCTACGCGGGTCACAGCTAGTATTTAATTTGGGATGTGATGTGATGTGATGTGAAGGCAATCAGAAAAAATCATGATATTATTTGTGATATTATAATCAAACGGATTAAAATTAAAGTAGGAGTTCTCGAAAAGTACTCCTTTCAATTTTCCTCAAGCATTACGGAGAAGTAATAACCGAACATTGGACCGGTTCCGCGAAATGTTCACTTGTAATTTTATAGTTTTATCAGATTGTGCAAACACTTTCCGTTACTGCACCGTATCTAAAGGAAGCGTTGATAACTTGCTGTTGAAGTTGATACGGTTTTAATACCTAAGTGCTTGATATAAGGCATACCTACCTCTTTAAAAGTATGAATTTAAGAGTAATAACTCTTGTCGGTGTAACCGATGCATCTCTTTCCACTTTTCTCTGTCCAGTGCCATCTCTTTGACCTCCTAATACGTCATGACAGACCCCTATTCCTTAACTTGTCTCATGTATGTTATCCTTGGTCTTACTCTCCCTCTCTTCCCTTCTACCTTTCCTTCTATTATGTTTTTAAAGAAGCTGTCATGTCGCACAAGATGCCCAATCATCTTCCCCTTCGATTTTGGATTGTTCTCCAGTTTCATTTACTTATCTTATCTAGTTTGTGGCATTATTGGGTGCCGCCCTTGCCCGCTCTACGTACCTGACTCCTCAAATACTCCTTGAACAAGCCGGCAGATCTTGCCCATGGGGAAGAGCTTGTAGTCCTCTGGTTTCGGATACGCATTACCCAGTAGGTCCATTTGCCATCTGGTCAGTGCGTCGCAATTGCATATTAGGTGACAAATGGTTTCGGCTTCTGATTGACAGTACCTAGACACCACATTATCATCATCTCCCTGGCCTTATCCCATACATTGTTGGGGTCGGTACTTGATCTGACCTTCGCAAACCCTTTTACGAGAAAAATCTGTGAACTGGGCTAGACCAGTTGTCAGACTATTTTAGGCCTCCGACTGACCTGTAACGATTGCTAAAGATGATAAATTGGCAACCGGGACCGACGGCTTAACGTGCTCTCCGAGGCACGGAAGGAACTCGAGCGGTCACCCATCCAATTACTGACTAGGCTTAGGGTTGCTTAACTTCCCACACACCACATCGTTAGATAAGTTCATATTATTTTTACTTGACTTAAAAATGGGCCATGTCTCAATTTAAGACATTAAATATTGTTTTTTCTGTGTATGATTTTTCTTAGTATTATGCATTATTCTCATATTTTGGAGTCGAGCCGTGAGAGCCGTGGTAGCTGTGGGTTTTACATTCATTTAGTTTAGTAAATAATGACTATTCTATAATGACTGATGCTAGATAAAGTATCCGGTTGTTTTGCATTGGGGGGATATTTTACCATCCACAAAGTGTTCCTTCCTTGTATTGGAGGAAGGTTATAGGCGTTATTGCTGTATATTTATTTTATTATTTCCATAGGTAGGTACTTAATCAGTACTAACATTATAAAGAGATTAAGTTTTGTAAGTAGCTAATTATTTACTTATTTATTTTTTATATTAAGAATATACTTTCATCGTCAACGTCGTACATGGATTAAATCTTGTGTTGAATGTAAACTATAGTATATAGATTAAAAAAAACAAAATTGACCCTTATACTATATTAATTATGTATCAATTTTCTATGGTTGAAACTAATGCAAGTTCGACCCTGAGAGACCTTAGTGAATAAGGCGGTTGGTGCTTATTATTAGGTCTTAGGTTGCTTTTTTGACCATATTATGAGACATGCCAGATACAAACTGCTGCAATACAGTAAATTATAAAATTAAAATAAATAAATATGATCACGCCATCCCAGAAAGGTCCCCAAAGGGGTAAGCAGAGGTGTTGTAACAACACCCACATTTCACCGAATATGATTAAGTGTCAACGTGACAGAGGGCGAGTCCATCGCCGTCTCAGGCACTAAAGGTACGTCTGTGAATTACTTCTCAGACATATACAGGTGGTGTGAAATCACTGCAAATAAGTTTTTAGAATATCTCATTGGTACAGGCCCCGTTGGAATTCGAACCTGCGTCGCTTGTGTAGCAGGCGACTGCTCAAACCCCTTGGCCATCTAAATGAGGCCACAATAAATTAATTAGTACCTATGCAAATTAAATAATATTGTTTTCAAGATTAGATTAAAAAACAATACGTATTAAAGTAATAACAGCATAGTAAGTTATAACTTAAGTGGTACAAATCAAGGTTGTCATCTGAGAACAAGAGATTGTGCAATGCATGGAATTAGGTCACTTCCGAACTGGCCACCGGTTTTATACAATACACACAACTTTCACTTGTCACTCATTGGATTTAAGTTCATTTTACAGTAAAACGTTGTTAACTAGTAGCATATTCATTTTGACGACTCGGTTCGTCTGGTAATTGATTTGAGTTACTTTGACTTGACAAAGTAAGTAGGCAGTAAAGTAGGACTAAATCTATATATACATATATATAGACTTAGTATCTACAGATAAATAACAGCTTTTCACTAAATGCATATAAAATTTGTCGCTGGAAACGAGCGTCGAGCGGCTTACATCAGGTTGCAGCTTTACATGTTAGTGATATTACGATTCGTAACTGAGCTTTGAAGAAGAAACAGCGTTCAAGCAGACAAATATTTTTGTATGGAAATGTCGACTTCAATTTATGCAGACAAAGAAGAACCTGATTTAATGAGCCATCATATGGATTAAGTTCGCGTAACACACCTATTTCTCTGTAAATAAAATCCCTTTAGCACAGCAATCTGCTGACCACACCAAGGCACCTAGTAATAGCAAATCCTACTAATATTACGTCCGCGAAAATTTGTAAGAATGTATTTATGCATATATTTGTTGCTTTTTCACGCAGAAACTACTGATTTGATGATACTTTACAATATTATAACTTACACATCGGAATAACACATACGCTATTCATAAGGCTATTGTGTGAAATATCCAAAATATGTGCCGTGGTGGCCTCGGGGTTAGAGCAGTCACCTGCTACGCAAGTGACGCAAGTTCGAATCCCAGCGGGGCCTGTACCAATGAGTTTTTCTCAAAAACTTATGTACAGTGATTTCACACCATGTGCTTTACGGTGAAGGAAAACATCGTGAGGAAACCTGCATATTTCTGAGAAATAATTCAAAGACTATGTATAGTGCCTGAGACGGCGATAGACTCACCGTCTGTCACGTTGGCACTTAATCAAATTCGGTGAAAAGTGGGTGTTGTGATAACAACACCTCTGCCTACTCCTTCGGGGAATACAAGCGTGAGCATATGTATGTGTATCCAAAATATTAAGTTAAGAATCAATAATTTATGCGACCAGCTAGTATAAGAAATAAAAATGGTCGTATTGAGAGACCTCCGTGGTTAATAAAATATCAGTAGTTTCTTGAGCATCGCAGCCGTATCATTTAACCCTTGCCCTTGTATTTTAATATTTTGGGTGCGGCGTTATTATGTATCGATAGTATTGATCCAATTAAAGATTCACAACTTCCGTGGGCGTGAAATGACATGCGTGAGTTGCCTCTCGAATCCAGGGGACCAAGTCCGCATTTTGCCTACCACGGTTCTTATTCGATTTTAATAAAGTCAAAACGAGGGCCGCAAAAAAAATCTTTGACGTTTGTATATTCTAAATATAGGTACTTACTTACTTAGGGTACTCTAATAAAATTATATAGTGAACGAAAATTTCAGTTTTAGAAAAACACGTGATTCTTAAACTTTGTTGGAATTTCGTTCGTTTTCGAAGTTTCGATTTTGGAGAAAGAGAATAATATGACGCGCCTATTTCGTAATTTGTAGGGAGGTACGATCGACGTGCAAATGTTGTGACATGGCGTGAAGCGAAAAAATCGACTGCTTGCAAGCGGGACATGTGCTTGTTGGGTATTTTATCGATGTGTGCGTGACGTTTAGTGTTGTACAAGTTATTATAATTTGGTATATAGCGTTGCTTTTCAAGAACCGGTTTTTCGGTAAGTAGGTACTTTATGAGTCTGACAACTCTGCTTTCAATTGCAAACACAATTTCATTTTCGGAGTTGCATTGTAACATTTGTGCAAGTATTTTTCAGGGTGGTAAGCTTGGGTCCCAAATCGCCATTTAATTGAAACGTATGGATCTAATATAACTATAGTAGGTGATCTTTAAAGCAGTGGTACAAACATTATTTTGATCCGTTCTTACTTAAGTAATTTAGTCGGTAGATCTCTTGAAACTGTTAATGTAATTAATCTGAGCTAAAATTGAAAAGGATTGTAGAATTATATTCTGTGATTTAATTATTGTAGGTAGTTATTGAAACTTGAAACGTTATTATTCCAGTAAATTCCCACATCCAAACTAAGTCTCGAACTATACTATAACTACAGAATATTATAATTAAACATGTAGGTATACGTTTGCCCAGAACGGCCTCTATAATTTGCATTTTTGGTGTGCACCGAAGGAATGTATTCCCCTCTAGGAGTATAACTACCTACGTACTATATATAACTTTGGGCATTCATTTTCTTTGAAAAATATGAAAGGAACTTTAATTGAAGAAAAATATCCTAGCGTTTTGAAATTGATGAAGTTATTAATTACTGACTGAATTATTGGGATAGTTGATCAAATTTATACCTACTGCTTTTGATGGAACATGAAAATATAACTTCATACCCGATATAAAGTCTTGTAGTACATAACATTGGGGTGGATCACCCTTACCATTTTGGGATACGAAGAATAGATGTTATACGATTCTCATACCACATAAGCGTACAAAATTTCACACAAATCGGTTTCGGTTTATAGCCGTTTCGGATGAGTTTAGTTAACAAACACCGCGAGACTATAATTTCATGCTAGTTTAGCTGTGCCCTGCAGTTTTACCCGCGTAGACTTAATTTCATGGCTGGCCCGAGAAACCCTGATGTTCTTTTTAATAAATATTGTAACCTACGTTACTCCTTGTAACATTATCTGCCAGTAAAAGTCACGATAAAATCGGTCCAGTTGTTTTGGAGATTAGTCGGAATAAACAGACAGAGAAAAAAGAACATACATATATTTTTTAATGTGAGTAAGTAAATGCATTTAGTGCAAAGCTGTTAAGTAATTTGGAATTACAAACAGACACTTAAATTTAATTTATCTGTATGTACAAATTATAGATTTTCAATTGTAGTCAGGTGACAATAATAAAAAAGGCGTGGTTGTTAACAATAATAAAAAAGGTGTCAAGAGCAAGGATAAATGGGTTTGGCCCATGGATTACCATGACTACAATACTTATAGATAAATTAATGTGGCTCTAGGCTAGCCAAATATTGGTGAATCACGCAACTAATACAAAGTGACTCTTTTCTATTGGCCAATTAGATACAGACATTATGATCTTTATGGCTGTAGTATTAAGAGTCATAATAAGCAGTTGTGGTATGTTAGGGTCTGATGTAGTTTGGTCGCAGTGCAAATTGTAATTTGTATCGTTTGACCTAATTGTGGGTGCCCCCTTATGTCGGTTGGTATTTTATACCCACGGTCTTTAATTAACAACATGAATTTTACATACATATGCTCACGCCTGTATTCCCCTAAGGGGTAGAAAGAGGTGTGAATACCAAACCTACCTTTCATCGTATATTTATTAAGTGCCAACGTGACAGATGGTGAGTCTATCGCCTTCTCAGTACATACGTCTTTTGAATTACTTCTCAGACATATGCAGGTTTCCCCACGATGTTTTACCTTCGCTGTAAAGCACGTGGTGTACACATACGTTTCTAGAAAAACTCATTGGTACAGGCCCCGCTGGGATTCGAATGTGCGTCGCTTGCGTAGCAGGCGACTGCTCAAACCCCGAGGCCACTACGGCTCTCTTTAGTTAAATCGTTAGTATCATCGTTATAGCAGTGACGTCGTATTAACTTCTTAGCGTTGACGTTTGATTTTGGTATCATAAAATGACGCAAAGGTAAGGAGTTCTTAATACCCTCTTTCACTCCTTAGATTTAAGCAAACAAACAAACAAGCACTTCGGCTTTATTTAGTTTAGAGTATGTCGGTCTATCAGCTATAAAATTAGCATTAGGTCGCGTGAGAAACGTGCTCGATGTTCAATCAGGTATATTTATAACATGTTTACTCATGCCTCTTGTGTGGCTGCCACAGGTTCCTAGAATGCCCTCAGTGTCGTCGAGCTTCCTGCATATATATACAGATAAATAAAATTGAAGTGTCTGTTTGTAATTCCAAATTAACAGCTTTTCACTATATAAAATACTATACTATATTTTACTATACTATATAAAAAGCAATTTTTGTTTGTTCCGGCTAATGACTGGAACGGATGCACCAATAATAACAGGAGTTTCACTGGCAGATAGCTGATGTTACATGGAGTATCTACTTTTATTTGAATACAAAAGTTAGGGTTCCGTGAAATAAAGACCGAAATTAAGTCTACGCAGGCGAAACCACAGCACACGGCTAGTTCGGGTATAAATTTGCAATATTGTAAACATACATAGAATGAATATGGTTAACTAACAACATGTTTACCCCCCATTTATTATTACCCTAAACCTAACCCTAACAGACTTGACTTAGAGCATCCGAAAAAGGAATTGAATTAATTAAAAGATTCCGTAACTCACTGTTAAGTAGAGAAATATTACGTACCGTCCTACCTTTTTTTTAAAATCTTTTTCAGAAAAAAATAAAGTTGTATTATTAGTCTCTCTGTCTCTCGGTAGCAAGAGCCTTTCAAATGAGAGGTCTAAGTACTGCAATAAGAATAATTAATTTACGTAAATTATGGAATTATACGTGCATAGTCTATTTCGGGATATTAACCGTGCTCCCACAGCTATTGACCCACAGCGGGTCCACAACATGTTAGGTACATGGTGTCCTCCACCCAATAGCCAGGGTCTAAGAATATGGCTATGGTATCCCCTGCCTGTCGTAAGTGGCGACTAAAAGGCGGCCGGAGGGCCTGCTGGCGGTGGTCGGGGTGGGAGCTTTGACCACCGGCGCGGGCCCGGGAAGGTGGCAGCGCGATGTGGCTCGCGCTGCCTTGCACAGCGAGGTCTCCAGGGGCGGCGTCACAGCTGCCCCGGGGATGTGCCCCGGCAAAGTGTGGGGGGACACCGGTGCGTTCTATCAGAGTACCCGGAGTCCCCCTGAGCACTGAGGATGGCCACCGGGGGGGTTTTAGTGAGGTAAAAATCCCACATACCCCGATCTGCCTCTCCCAGGGCGGTCGGGGACCTTTTGAAGGTTTCCCCTCGTCAACAAAAAAAACAAAAAGGTACATGGTGTCCAACCACTCATTCTTCTGCATTGATGTTATTAAAATATGATTCCATATTATTAACACCTTAATATTACTTCATTTTATTGTTGTTTGTATTTCCGTATGAAACAAGTCGCCGCTGACCTCCACGATGTAAGCAGCCATTAATCAAACGAAGGATATAAATAGACAGAACAAATGTTTGCCACGGGAGGCTGTGAGCTTGTGGTGAGGCTGTGCCGACACATCATTGTTTTGATGCATTGGGCCATTATTATACTAGGCACATACTAGAAGACACTCGCTGCCACTGTCCCACTTTATAGACGCATTCTCAATGTTAAAGACAAAAGTTTTTCTAGTATGTTTAGTATAAATACGTTTTTTGAAATGTAACTCCAGTACCTAAGTAGATAACTGAGTTAATATTTACATGCCCGAAAATTGGGTGAAATATGTGATTCTTGTGACCTTAATAAGACCTATTTTGGACCATATATCATGTGAATAAAAATTATTTCTATTTCAAAAAGGTGGTTGAAAGGAGTATTATTTGGAAATTTGCATCACATATAGAGTGAATACTTAATTAATTCACACCGTTAGCCCTAGACAAAGTAGCATTCTCTCGCGCTTCCGCTGGTAGAAACGATAAAAAATGTATGGAAATGACATAAATCAGTCACGTGACATGTGTCACTCCCGTACATTTTGTATGGTACGAGGGAAGCGTGAGGATAATGTTACTTTGTCCTATGCCATAAGTATAGTTTTTAACATGTTATCACATTAACGATATCGCAACATACAAGTTCAAGCGACGTCGTTCGATCATGTCATTAAAAATGGTATTATTACTAAACTGTCAAGTTGAACCACAGATTGTAGATTGGATTTTTAAATGTATCTTAAACAATATCGTTATGTTAAGTAATGCATGCTGTGATTTCCTATAATTGAGGAAACATATATATTGAAACCTTTTTGTATAATTAGTTCTAAGCTTGTAATTATGTATTCCTTGTTGGAAGTCCAAATTAAATAAATAAATAAATGTCAAACCCTAGGGCACTAATATAGAGAGATCAGAGAATACATACATACATACGTACGTACAGGGGCCGTGGTGGCGTCGGGGTTTGAGCAGTCGCCTGCTACGCAAGCGACGCAAGCTCGAATCCCAGCGGGGCCTGTACCAATGAGTTTTTCTAAAAAACTTATGTACAGTGATTTCACACCACGTGCTTTACGGTGAAGGAAAACATCGTGAGGAAACCTGCATATTTCTGAGAAGTAATTCAAAGACGTATGTATAGTGCCTGAGATGGTGATAGACTCACCATCTGTCACGTTGGCACTTAATCAAATTCGGTGAAAAGTGGGTGTTGTAATAACAACACCTCTGCCTACCCCTTCGGGGAATACAGGCGTGAGCATATGTAGATCAGAGAATACTTAGGTAATTAACTCTTGAATTCGTCTTTCCATTTGGAAAACTACAGACATTTTGGTGCTGAAAAATTGACGATGAACGTGGCATGTACCTAAAGCAACTTTCCCACTCTGCCGCTTATTCCAAATGCCTTGTCTCAGTTTTCTGTACGATGTTCTTAGTTTAAGTATTCTCTATCTATACGTTAATATAATACATCCCAAATGATTTAATTCATCCTCTTAACATCACTTCCGTTATTTGATATAACCATAAACAATATTAAAACATTGACATGTTCATGCTAATGTGGTAATTGGTGGTTTTAGGTGTTAATAACATTTGTCATGTTTTAAGACGTTCAAACGAAATCAGCAAAGGTGTTTTGTTGGAAAACACGACAACAACCACAAAATTAATATCTATTCTGCTCTAATCTATGTGTCGAGTGCCTAGTGCCTACTGGGTGAGACCATATGTGACAAAGTTAAGATCATAGGACAGTAGGCCTAGAAAAAGTAACATTCTCTCGCGCTTGCGCTAACGCTAACAATAAAAATGTATGGGAATGACATAAGTCAGTCACGTGACATATATCATTCGAGTACATTTTGTATCGTTTCTACTAGCAAAGCTTGAGGATAATGTAACTTTGCCTACAGACCCGGGCCAACAAAGCCACGTAAAGTAATAATATTTATAGATCACATTAAGCACCTAGCAATCATGTTGTAACTAATTGTTTAGATTGAAGTTTTTAAGGGCTTTAAATTGAAGTCGCCATTTCCATACATAATTATTTGTGTGTCGCATCGTTCTTCTATACTACGTTACTGGTCATGATTCGGTTTTTCTCCCATGCAGCAGTTGGACTCCCATGGGTTCAAAGTAAAAGAATCTGTGTTTATCAGAATTATAGACAGTAGAGAAAAGTCAACTTTTCCCAATAGTCTTAGAAATCGTAATCCGAAGTGAAACGAATGCGGATCGCTAGTACCTAACTATAATGAAATGTTAGTGCTGACGAAGTGAAAAAGGGAGGAGCTCGTGGCACAGTTGCTATTGCGCATATCATTCGATCAGCGAATTTAAGCAACCCTAAGCCTAGCCAGTAATTGGATGGGTGACCGCCCGAGTTCTCTCCGTGCCTCGGAGATCACGTTAAGCCGTCATCTTTGGCAATCGTTACAGGTCAGTCGGAGGCCTAAAATAGTCTGACAACTGGTTTAACCCAGATCACAGATGTTCCTCGTTAAAGGGGTTGCGAAGGTCTGATGGCAGTCGCTTCGTATAAAAATCTGGTGATCAGCCACATCGGGTTGAATCAAGTGCCGACCCCAACAATGTATGGGATAAGGCCAGGGAGATGAAGTGAAAAAGGGCTTGTATGCACAAGGCACCTAAAATTATACTTAACAAAGATAAGGGATTGATTTGATGCGCACTTATCGATTGAATATTTCTGCCGTCGTGGCATAACTAAAATGCCGTTATCCAACATCTGCTCAATGTATAACTTTTAATGCTACGAGTATTATGGCAATGCTGCCAGCTTTCTTGGCACGATCCTCAGAGACACCGATTTGGGCCAAGTTTTCTACTTGTAAATAGTTTTAAGTACTTTATTGTCTATATATATAGTTAATAAAAAAAAGAGAAAAAACTATCGATCTGTGTTTTCGAATTTTCAATACCTTGAATAGTTTTGGAAATAATCCAAGTAATTACTTCCAAGTCTCTAATAGGTGTTGACATTGAAAAGTCACGTCGGTTTAAAATTTGACCGCGGTTTTTGCATGTTATTCAATGCAATGGTTTTGGTAGATAACGATATCACGGCAGATTTCCCGATTTATAAAACCTATGCAATTAATTTAGCTACCTCCTACACCGCAGAAAGAAATCGTGTGATTTCATTGTAAACACCACGGAAATACAACCGATGGAGCCGACTGCTCCGCACCAAGGCTACAACATTAATCACGAGAGGTCAAGAGCATCTGGAGGATTGGTCGATTAATTGACTTGCTGGTTGTTATTGCGTGTTTATAATATTTTAAACTATAAATATATAGAAATAAATATATTCAATGTTTAATTTTCACTTCTTGTAGAACCATGTTTGTATAAATGTACAAAAAACTCTGATTCGCTGAGAGCATTAAATACTTTAAGTAAGGCTAGTAATCTTTAGGAGCTCACGTGTTTTTTTTTTAAATTATTTATTTTGTATTCATGAAATTGTATAATATTATTGAAAAGAGTAATTACTGAGTTTCTTGCCAGGTTCTTCTCAGTAAAAGCAACCTTCCGAACCTGGCGGTAGCATGTATAATCCTGTATAATTATGTCATTCTGACAATTTGAAAGTACTTTGTAAAAAGTCTAATCGAATAAAGATACTTTTGACTTTGACTTATGTAGAACTAATTGTGAAAAAGTTAAATCTATGGAATAAGTATTTGGAATTATCGATCCGTAAATTTCAGTTTTCAGTTTCAGTTTCAGCTTTCAGTTTTCCGAAGTAGGTACTTAGGTATGTAGTAATTAGTATATTACTCAACATAGTGCTACAAGTAATGCTATATGCCTTAATATAATGCTTTCATAAGCGCTAAAACCTTCATGCATTTAAACCTTCATATTATAGGTAAGTACTCCTATAACCTACTTATATTTCATTCATGTAATTCCTGGGAATAC
This sequence comes from Watsonalla binaria, assembly GCA_929442735.1. Taxonomy (NCBI): domain Eukaryota; kingdom Metazoa; phylum Arthropoda; class Insecta; order Lepidoptera; family Drepanidae; genus Watsonalla; species Watsonalla binaria. Next base: position 9,520,166 of record OV838934.1, on the reverse strand, counting down.
CACCGTGTACAATATTAATTACAACTAAGTATATCCCCCTCGTAGTTGTGAATTCAGGAAAATAACATGTGTATCCGATTCACTGGTTTTCGTTTTGATTTGGTTCCGCTGAGAGTGAGTCACTTTCCTAGAACTGGCAAGAATTCACTCTCGAACCACATCCGGCGCTTGTACAACTCGTTACGTATTATTGCCTTCTGACAATGAACCTATCAATGAAGCAAAATAGAATGTATACATTTATCTCTATATAGGTAAATAAAGTTGAAATGTTATGTAAATGTTAATCCAAATTAACAGCTTTTCACTAAATGCATATGAAATATATACGGTACACACATAAAAAAAAAACAAATTTTAATTTTTTCTGTCTGTTTGTTCCAGATGATTTCACTAGTAGATAGTTAATATTATCTTGCTCTTTTATACGTTTCATAAATATTTATCAACACTTTCTAACACAAACTGGGGGCTTACCATCATCGGTTTAAGCATAGCGTATCTGAGCTTTGACGTTTCATTTTGGTACCGAAAAAATAAACGTCAAAACTCCGCAACAATCATAGTTGGCCCCCTGCTCGCCCACTCAATTGCAAATAATCCTATAAACTTAGACAGTAACATGAAAGTAGGACAGGAAACCCTAGATATTGGATATAACCGCCGCCCACGCGGCTATAATAATTTCTTCCTATTTCTATCAGAACATGAATCTTGTCGATGTTATTATTTTCATATTTGCAGGTATCTTTCGAAATCATTCGTTATAACCGCAAAGCTTAATTAATTTAACTGAAAAAGTCATTTATTTTCCACGAATCTAGAGAGTACGTACCTATCTGCCTTTTAGTTCAAAGATCCTTCAATCGTAGTATTTTGTAAGTAAAAATGGTCCAAATAAAATGCATTGAAAGAAAATTCATATGCTCTTGGTCTCCCGAGGTATTTTAAACTAAATTTTTACCTACAATCGGTCAAATGAGAAGGAAATTCCAGCTCATCTTACCAATCAAAGATCGGAAGAGAATGAAAACTATAATTCTAATGAGATTTCTTAGTCCTTCTTCGTATTCAAATAATTATCACATATTGTATCAAATCCAAAAGGTTTAATCAAGATCTAGTGATTGTCAAGAGCATTGTTCTGTCTAATTTCCTTAGTATGAATTCCATTCCGAGTCAACGTACTTACATGGAACTCGATAAGACGTGGGAATGAAGAATAAACCCATGTCCTTTTGAAATATTCGTCGTAATTATAAGCCTTATTGTACTTAACAGACCTCCAGCTATGGTACTTTATTATGCACCATATCTGTACATCTTACAAATTGCGTTATTACCGCTTAGAATGTAGAACTTGACTATTATAATAATATAGTTGGCAGTTAGCATTCCCAGCTGTTACTTTACCATACTACCTTCTGCCAGCAACTTCATCCGCTATGTCATGCAGACACACAAAGACCTTTATATTGTGTTTATCACCTTATTACAAAATATGTGGTGGCCTTAGGGTTTGAACATGAAGTCGCCTGCTACACAAGTGACGCGAGTTCGAATCCAGCGGAGCCTGTACCAATGAGATTTTCTAAAAAATACCTATGTGCAGCGATTTCGCACCACGTGCTTTACGGTGAACATCGTGAGGAAACCTGCATATGTTTGAGAAGTAATTCAAAGGCGTATATATAGTGTCTGAAACGGCGATGGGCTCACCCTCTGTGACTTTGGCACTTTAATCATATTTGGTAAAATGTGGGTGTTGTTGTTACAATACCTCTGTTTACTCCTTCGGGGACCCTTCTGGGATGGCGTGAGAATATTTTTACATAATATAGACTAAGATAGGTTTGAATTTAGCTCGTGGAAAGAGATGGACATAGTTTTAGTCTGAGTTTAGTCAAGTCTTCGCTTAAACTTTGCTCTGTAATAATTGGACATGTGTCTTACATTAAGCCATTGAACATTATACCTTTTACAAAATATTTTTTCCTTAAGATTAGAAAATATGTAGCGGCGGCCTTACCCATTTCGAGACTCCGGGCGGCAGTTCTTTGCGAGGCCTTTTGTCCTACGGAAAAGTACTTATGTAATGCGAAAGTAGGTCTGGTTGTTTGGTAGATATTCCTTATGTTTTTTTAAAATGTTCTTCACTTGCCTGCAAGAGCGAGGCCCCGGGCGATTGCCCAGTTCGCCACCCCCTAAGGCCGCTGCTGAAAATATGCTTAAATATACCAAATCTCTTTAGATTTGCTTAAAGACGTTAGTGCAACAATCTTATCTGCCACCTACATACATGTTGATATTCAGTAAATCCCCGCCTTACGCAAGATATCTGTCCAAATACTCTTAAAATTTGTAAATTGACTAACAATTTTGTTGTCTATTGCCAAACCTGAAGGTTCCAAAGAGAATATAATATATTGCTAGTTTATTCTCATTCTTCTGCCCCCGTTACTCTACATGTTAACCTAAAGTTGAGTCTATCAGTTCTGCAACATTATTACTTCAAAAACATTTGTAAGGTATATAGTGTATTACTCAAAATTGTAAAATATTTTTTTGGAATAGAGTAATTACCGAGTTTCTTGCCAGGTTCTTCTCAGTAAAAGTAACCTACCGAACCTGGCGGTAGCATGCGATTTGAAAGTTTTTTTTTTTAAAGGCTATAAAGATATTTTTGATTGAATTGAATTGTATGTTGGGGGATCCTTCGCCACATTGTATCATCTATTTTTTTATTCAAGTACGATAGTATAGAATATATAAACGTCAAAGAATTTTGTAGCAGACCACGTTCAGACGTAAGTTTAGGGTGAACAAGAGCCGCAGCAGGAACTTTCGGCCGAAGCATCGTTTTACGGAGAAAGCGAGTAGCCCCCAGGACTTTTTGCACTAGCGAGTCTAGATTACGAGGAGCTTTACGTAGTAGGAGATCATAATATTATGTTTGTGTGAATTAACCCTCATAAATATGAAATGCAGTAATTAATACACGCAAGCCTGCACACCTGCGTATTCCATTCATCCGAGCAGGTTACCTTATGAGGCGTCACAGTTATCCACCATCTTGGAACATTGTACATTGCACGTGCAATGCAATTATGATGCAATTCTCTTACAATAATGGCCTGTGTAGTATTTAAAAAAATATTCTGCAATTGTTTATCTCTTATGGTGTAATACTAATTATATTTATTTGCCGGTCGGTCTGTTCACATTTCAATTAAAACAAGTTGCAATCATTATAATGTGACAATTATTATCCTTTCCATTCTGCGGTCCAGTATGCGGTCTTCATGTGGTAAAGTTTATCAAAATACTTAATCTAATAATCACTTTACTACGCTACAGATTTCTGCTCCAGAGGTATAACCGATTATATTTTTATACTAAGTAACATGTAGATACTTAGTTATTTTAAATATAGTGATAAAAGTTGTCCAGTGTACTTGGCTGTTCAGACGATAAGCCTTTGTTTAAAGTGTATCTGCTGGCAGAGCTGATAGCAGTATCAGTGGAATGTAAACGATAGCTCTGTTTGAATAGCTTAAGCTGGGTCAAGCTTAACTTTAACTAGGGCACGCAAGTGGAGTGGGTCGACTATTCTAGAATCGTCTCGAAAGTTCTTAAATTTCCTTACGCATTAGTAACGCGCACGGAATGTGTTAATCCATCAATTACTTAAATCACAACTCCACTCCATTAAAGTATCAACACCCCTTGATTTTTATCTTCACACAGCTTCTGGTAATTTTTTTTTAGGATATGGGGTCTCACAATTGGTCAAGCTTAAAATTAAATACTAAGCAACACAGCTATGAACGGTGCGGGGATCGGATCTCCGCTTAGGACATTGCTGGGAATGACCTTAGACGATCTGAGTGATATAAAGCTCTTGGTAAGACATAACTCATCATCTCCCTGGCCTTATCCCATACATTGTTGGGGTCGGCACTTGATTCAACCCGATGTGGCTGATCACCTGATTTTCATACGAAGCGACTGCCATCTAACCTTCGCAAGCCCTTTAACGAGGAAAATCTGTGATCTGGGTTAAACCAGTTGTCAGACTATTTTAGGCCTCCGACTGACCTGTAACGACTGCCAAAGATGATAAATTGGCAACCGGGACCGACGGCTTAACGTGCTCTCCGAGGCATGGAGGGAACTCGGGCGGTCACCCATCCAATTACTGGCTAGGGTTAGGGTTGCTTAACTTCGCTGATCGACTGATATGCGCAATAGTAACTGTGCCACGAGCTTCTCAGATTATAGAGCGCACTTAAGATTTTATAACATCTCATTGGTAAACTGAACTGAACAGGAACTTGCGTCGATGTCGCTCGCGTAGTGACTTCTCAACGTTACCTATACATAACTAGAAAACTGACTACAGGTGACGTCAGGGGTTATGTGCGCTCAGCGAAATTAATGGTGGTAATTGCGCATATATTTTATTCGGGTTGCGCCATACTACTATGCAATCAAGGTCATAACTAACATTGCTTAGTTATGTATAGGGAAATATAATAGTATTTTCCAATAAGTAGTATCTGTCTGCGGTGCCAGTTAAATGCCGGTTTCACAAACAAAAGTACACATGGGTGTGTCTATTTGTTCGTTTCAAGGATCCTCGCACCGACAGGCCGACATATGATATGAATTGCGTGCGAAACGAACACGCCTGCCTAATGCCACGATACAATTAGTTTAATATTAAATGAATATATTTGAGTATACTTAACATTATTATCATTGCTCACAGGCGCATATGTATGTATGTATTATCATGTTGTTACTCTGGAATTGACCGCCCTGCCTAGGTCATTGCGATAATGTATTGATAAGGAAGTAAGAGATACATATATACATATGCTCACGCCTGTATACCCCGAAGGGGTAGGCAGAGGTGTTGTTATCACAACACCCACTTTTCACCGAATTTGATTAAGTGCCAACGTGAGATATGTTGAGTCTATCGCCGTCTTTGAATTACTTCTCAGAAATATGCAGGTTTCCTCACGATGTTTTCCTTCACCGTAAAGCACGTGGTGTGAAATCACTGTACGTAAGTTTTTTTAGAAAAACTCATTGGTACAGGCTCCGCTGGGATTCGAACTTGCGTCGCTTGCGTGGCAGGCGACTGCTCAAACCCCGAGGCCACCACGGCATTTTTTTTAAGAGATACATGATGAGAATAATTATAGCAAGTACTTACAATTTTTTTTATTTATATTTAGGAGGCGTGGTAACCGTGGGGTTTAAGCAGTCGCCTGCTGCTCAAATCCCAGCACCAAAGAGTTTTTCTATAAATTTATGTGCAGTGATTTCACACCACGAGCTTTACGGTGAAGGAAAACGTCATGAGGAAACCAGCATGTCTGAGAGGTAATTCAAAGACATATATTTAATGTCTGAGATGGGGAAGTACTCACTATCTGTCACATTGACACTTAGCAAACACCTCTGCTTTCCCCTTCGAGGATGACGCGAGCATATTTTATATTTAGATAGGTAAGTATGCTAAGTACTTGAGTAAGTACCAGGGGCCCAACCATGAGCTCTTATTTCAATGTTATTACAGTTGTGTGACAGTGACAGATGTATACACGTCAAATACATCTGTCTCATAATAAGAGTAAAACTATCATGGTAATAAGAGCTCATGGTAAGGCTCCTGCTTAAATTTTAATAGGTAATTAGTAGATTATACATTGATGTCGACGAGATCTAGTGAGGAAGTAAATTGAGATAAATGTAATTAGTAATTTGATCGATCGAGCTTCAAATTCCAGAAAATGTATACTTTATCTGCCAACTGCAAAGCAAATTACTTAGGTACGTATCTACTATTATCGAAGACTATGTTTACACCCACACTTATTGATCAAATAACTTAATTATCACTCCAAGTCAAAGAATGCTAAATACTTCTAACTGTAGGAAGGTACAGGCAAAGAATATTTTGCGTCTTTATTCTGTGTGTCGATATACAAAACATTTTAGTAAGACTCGCAAGTCCGAATAGTTACGTTTGTCAGAGAATTCTTAGCTATACAAAAGTATAATTTGAAAACAACAATTTGGAAGCTATATGTTATTATTGCATTCAGTACTGTTCTTCTCAGTAAAATCAACCTTCCGAACCAGGCGGTAGCATGTATAATCCTGTATAATTATGTCATTCTGACGATTTGAAAGTGCTTTGAAAAAGTTTTATCGAATAAAGATACTTTTGACTTTGACTTTGACTTTAGTAAACATGTAAGATGTTCTTAGTAGCTTTACTTAAGTATAATTTATAGATACCTAAATAAAATGTAAATAAATATCTGTTCGTAATTCCTAAATAACAGCTTTCACTTAATGTATATGATAATGTATATACGATACTGACAAAAAGCCAATCTTGATAATTTTCTTCTCTATCTTTTTGTTCCCGCTAATCTTAGAAACGGCTGGACCGATTTTAAGGGGACTTTCACTGCAGATAGTTAATGTTACGAGGAGTTACTTGAGCATTTATTTAAATTAAGGCCCTGGTAAATAAATTGAACGCACGTGAAACCGCGGTGCACAGCTAGTACTGTGTAAGTAATTGACGTAATGTTCGTAAGCATAACACTGTTGTTTGAATTTTGAATTCGTCTGGCATTGAGAACGAGGTCGGTTCAAAAGTGGATAACTTTAGAATTGTTCCATTGAACCAATGTCAAGTTTGTATAAGTTAATAGAATGGATAATTGTATTGTAATCGCTTCCCATTTTATTTGTTTACCTAACTGTATTTGTTTGGAGGGAGAAGTTACTTTGCTCGTTGTTATCTTGGATGGGTGACTCCTCAATCTAGAGAGATCAAGGAGTAAGATTGAAAGAAATTTCTCTCCTCCAGTACCTACTCAGTAACATCAGTAAGCTGGGTTTAATACATATTTAAACGTTGATTTTCGATTGCGTATTTTACGAAATTGATGTGGTTTGAAATGAGTAGATCCGTAATCTTTACAATTCAGCCACAACCCGCCCGAAAAAGTATCAACACATTTATCCACGATGAAACACAAGGTCGAGATTTGAAGGTGTGAAAATCTTTATTTTAATTTCTGACTGACTTGCGTCGATTGCGAAATATATCAACTGGGTCCAAAGGCTTAATGTGCTCTTCGAGAGATGGATGGATACGGGCGGTCACCCATTGTACTACTTACTTGCTGGGGTTAGGGGTTGCTTAACTACGCTAAATTATAATCGCTCTAGCAACTGTGCTATTACTGGGTAGTAAAGATACAAATGATATTGCGGTAGTAAAAATAAATATTCTCACGCCGTTCCAGAAGGGTCACTGAAGAGGTAGGCAGAGGTGTTAATTAATAATAAGACATTATAGAAAATAAGGACTACTAATATAGCACGTCTAGGAACAACTTCAGATTAGTATAGAATTATCTGAACTAGGTAAATGTATAAAGCTAGCTGTGTTCATTTAATTCCCGCAGAACCATAAATGATTTTTTTTAATAAAGGTCTATAGCCTAAGTTACTCTTTGTATACATACATATATATGCCCATGCCTGTATTCCCCGAAGGGGTAGGCCGAGGTGTTGTTATCACAACACCCACTTTTCACCGAATTTGATTCAGTACCAACGTGACAGATGGTGAGTCCATCGCCGTCTCAATACGTCTTTGAACTATTTACTTCTCAGACATATCCAGGTTTACTCCTGATGTTTTCATTTACCGAAAAGTGAAATCAGTGCACAGGCCGTAGGGATTGCAACTTGCGTAGTCTGTTTAGAAGGCGATTAATCAAACGGCCGTGGGCCGCCATGGCTCTCAATATTATTTATATTTTACAAACATTACTCATACATGTTAATTCAAGTTTCTCTGAAACTGTGACAGTAATTATGTAAACAAGCATACGACATACGAAGTGCAACGTTGGACCTCAGTCGACTATGAGTGAGTCACGGTCTAAAATTACAATTTAGTAATAGCACGTTTGTAGGCGACGCTCATCACTTCCGTATAAATTTATGAATGAATCAATTAATTAATATTGCCTACGTGATAGGGCCTTCATCTATACTTAATTTTACTAGCAGTGCCCTTCGGTTTCATCTGTCTAGATTTAATTTTATTTCGTCAGAACACTTAATATTTTTTTACAAAGAGTCGTGGTGGTCTCGGCCTTAGAGCAGTCGCCTGCTATGCAAGCGACGCAAGTTCGAATCCCAGCGGGGCCTGTACCAATGAGTTTTTCCAAAAAAAACTTATGTACAGTGATTTCACACCACGTGATTTACGGTGAGGGAAAACATCGTGAGGAAAACTGCATATTTCTGAGGAGTAATTCAAAGACGTATGTATAGTGCCTGAGACGGCGATAGACTCACCATCTGTCACGTTGGCACTTAATCAAATTCGGTGAAAAGTGGGTGTTGTGATAACAACACCTCGGCCTACCCCTTCGGGGAATACAGGCGTGAGCATATGTATGTATGTATACAAAGAGTAACTTAGGCTATAGACCTTTATTAAAAAAAACATTTATGGTTCTGCGGGAATTAAATGAACACAGCTAGCTTTATACATTTACCTAGTTCAGATAATTCTATACTAATCTGAAGTTGTTCCTAGACGTGCTATATTAGTAGTTCTTATTTTCTATAATGTCTTTATAGGATCAATTCGTTTCGTGTCAGTTTTTTTTGTTTATTTCTCATGTCACGGAAACGGTATTTTTAGCAAAACCTTTCGATAAATGTTTGTAAAAGTTTCATGCCAAGGCAAATCACTAGCATTTGTGTTTGCGCCAAAATGTCTGTCAATTATTTTCCAGTTGCCAGAAAACCAGTTGCAACCGGATTTTCCCTACTATCTACAATTCTACACTACTATTATAAAGAGGAAAGATTCGTATTTTGGTGTGTATGTTTGTAATGAATTAACTCAAAAAGTACTGAGCCGATTTGAAAAATTCTTTCAGAAAATGGATAGATAGCTACATCATCAGCGAGTAACATGGGCTTTATTTTATCCCCGTACTCCCACAGGAACTACGCGGGTGAAACCGCGTGACGTCCGCTTCTAATCTATAAATATATGAAAAATATCTTTGCGTAGTACCTAAGTGGTTAAACAGACAGGGGTTTGTTGTACAGTTTAGATATTATTGTTAATTAGTTTGGATATGAATGCTGTTAAAATAGTATATGTATTGTAGTGATTGAAAAAAAACGTGTGTAGAGAAAAATAAAATTTTCAAATTTTGTCTGTTCGGCTAATTAGACTTTGGACTTTCACCGTCAGTCAATCTATGATTTAACATAGATCAGTATTTTCCTTCTTGTTTTCAATTTAATTTTTAATTTTGAAGTAAATTTGAGAATACCACAGCAAAATATATTTATGATCCGTGGCTGTGTCCACGGATCATTAATAATTTTTTACTTATTTTTTTAGTTACATAAAAATACAATCAGGTCGAATTGAGTATCCTCCTCCGTTTATTGAAGTCGGTTAAAAAAATAAATAATGTTTAAAAGTCAACTTAGTTTCCAAGCACGCTAAAGTGAGATAAGTTAAAAGGCTAGTGCCACGCGCAATGGACACAAGGTGATCTTATCAACCTTAGCTTTTAAATTTACGTTGACTGCATACTTTGTTACTTTAACATCAATTCTGTTGTTTATCTCTTCACTCGGCACGTGTGACATTGGGATTATGTTGAAGATGGACCATTAGGTTTCCCTAACAATTACGAAAATAGTTTGTTCATAAATGAATTCTTCATACACACAGTATTGTGTATCATGTATATCGATATTATACAAAACAATAATATTCAGATAATGGAAAGTGGAGAAAAAACAAAAGAAGATCGAAACAAAATTATTTCTAATTGTAGAATAGATATGACACAGCTGCTATTGCGCATATCATTCGATCAGCGAAGTTAAGCAACCCTACCCCTAGCCAGTAATTGGATGGGTGACCGCCCGAGTTCCCTCCGTGCCTTGGAGAGCACGTTAAGCCGTCGGTCCCGGTTAGTAATTTATCATCTTTGGCAATCGTCACAGGTCAGTCGGAGGACTAAAATAGTCTGACAACTGGTTTAACCCAGATCACAGATTTTCCTCGTAAAAAGGGGTTGCGAAGGTCAGATGGCAGTTGCTTCATATAAAAATCAAGTGATCAGCCACATCGGGTTGAATCAAGTGCCGACCCCAATAGTGTATGGGATCTTGGTTACTCTTTTGTTTTATGTTCCACTTAAAATAGGCCCAGGCCTTTTTGCATGTTATAATACATTTAATATAATATATCGGCTCAATGACATCCCAATACCATAGCACATTTGCCTAGAGTGATAAATATTTATCAAGGATGGCTAATTAAAAAACGAAACCCTATGAATTTATAGTTGTCTTCTAGAAGTCAGTGTTGTTGTTACAACACTGACTTCTAGAAGGCTTACATCTTTAGGGACCCTTCTGAGATGAGCAAATTTTTATTTTTATTTCAATTTCATCGTGGCAATGCTGCCAACCTTCTTGGCACGATCCCGAGAGACACCGATTTGGGCCAAGTTTTTTGTAATTAGTTTTTAGTACTGTTCCTTGTAAAGATTTTTATTTCACGAATATTTAATTATAGTAAAACGATTAAAATTAGTAGGTAACTTTCACGTGCACTCCACATAACAGTTGACTTTAAGCCAACACTGGGACAACTTTAAAAGTCAAATAGGTTTACAGAAAAAAAAAATTTTTTAATCCTATTTTTTTTGTTCTCTAGAATATCTCCCTAAATATTTGGAATTACATTACACTTATTTTTATTTACTTACTAGCTGAGCCCTGCGGTTTTACCCGTGTACATTTAATTTCTTCTACTCCTTGTAACACTAGTTTTCTGCCAGAGAAAGTCCTGTAAAAATCGGTCCAGCCGTTTCAGAGATTACCCGGAACAATGAGTCAGACAGACAAATTTTAAAAATAGATTTTTTTTTATCAGTACCGTATATACTTTCATATGTATTTAGTTATACTGTTATTTTAGAATTACAAACAGACAATTCAATTTTATTTATCTGTATAGATGTATAGAGTTTTTTTGTATTTTAAAAAAAATAAATATTGTCATGGTCTGACGAGGATACCGTATCTTATAAACAAACCATAAGATATGCATCGAAAATTTTTAAATATCTTTACACGGGTGTCAGTCAATATTATTTTTATCGACCGAAGTAATCCATTACGTACAATGTCCTATACAAACTGACAACACTTAACATATTTTCAACTTTATTACCTGTTATTAAGGTTACATTTTGACAACATTGCATTCATACAATACATTTTAACCCAGTATTTTGAGCTTTATACCTTTGCATTAAGAGTTAGTGCATTCCTTGGGGTGCGAGGCCGTATATCACAAGTTAAAAAAATAAACAGTTGCATTCCATCACAAGTGATTTAATACTCCTTGTGTTAGCGTGGAATTTTAATATCGTTGATGAATACCATAGTGTCTAAAAGTATTTATATTCTACGTGCATCCCTTAGGAATTTGAGAAAGTTGTTATCGAATATAATAAAAGGATATTTGAATGTTAGTCGCAGTTTGTTCAAATACTTATGCAATTTTATATTTATTCATCACAAATTTTACTTACTGCTAAAGTTGTAGCATAAACTCATTCGAGTTTTACCGTACACCAGTGTCGTCGACAATTCAATTCAATGTAGGTATCTTATAAATAAAAAATATTAATGTAATGTAGGTATAATGAGATGTTGAATGTATGTATGATCGCATTTCTTACATATTTGTTTACATATAAACCTAAGCGAATTGAGAAATATATATTGTGATGCGGGCAGCAATTATTGGAGCGAAATTAAATATCATCGTGTAAAATGTTGCCACCAAGAAAAAGGAAATATTTCTCTGGAATTAGGTATATTAATTTGGTCCTTACCTAACACCGAACGTATCGCACCCTCAAAATGACAGGGGCTCAATATAACAATTTTTTGAATTTATAACTTAGGTAGCAATTATTTTATCACTTTTGAATATAATGTATTTTATATTTTTATATTGTTTAAAAAACTACGTGTAGAAATACGTTTTATGTCAATTTTAACATAATAATGTATTTTATATTTTTATATTGTTTAAAAAACTACGTGTAGAAATACGTTTTATGTCAATTTTAACATAATAATTTCTCAATTTTTTTAATTGCTATTGTTCTGAGGGTGCGATATATATTATGTACTATGTTAAGAAACTCTAGATAAGTAAAGTATATATTGCTTATAAATATGTTTTCAATGTAATGTAAGAGGGGTATGTCGGCAGACGTTTGACCTCGGCATATTTCGGCCAGTCGCATCAAATGCTAACAATCATAAGTCCACAAATGCTCGTGCTCATTATTTCCAATTAGATTTGTTCAAACGTTTAGTTGTGAGGTTGGCGGGCTCGGGTCAAGGCAGACTTGCTTATCACATATAACGAGTGCATTTCAACCAATGTACAGTTTATGAGCCGTGGTGGCCTCGGGGTTTGTTCAGTCGCCTTCTACGCAAGCGAAGCAAGTTCGAATCCCAGCGGGGCTTGGGGCCTTACCATGAGCTCTTATTGCCATGATAGTTTTAATCTTATTATGAGACAGATGTATTTGACGTATATACATCTGTCACTGTTACACAACAAAGTTACAAACAAAATTGCAATAAGAGCTCATGGTCAGGTCACTGTACCATTGAGTTTTTCTAAAAAAACTTATGTACAGTGATTTCACACCACGTGCTTTACAGTGAAGGAAAACATCGTGAGGAAACCTGCATATGTCTGAGAAGTAATACGTCTTCGACTCAGGAGGCGGCGATAGACTCACCATCTGTCACGTTGGTACTTAATCATGTTCGGTCCATCGCCGTCTCAGGCACTATACGTCTTTTGAAATTCTTCTCTGACATATGTAGGTCTCCTCACAATGTTTTCCTTCACAGCACTTGTTCATACAAAAGCTTAGCTGTATAGGCTGTTGAAATTTTTCGTCGAAAACTAATATAATACTAATATATTAATAGTTCAGGATTTCTGTTTAATAAAGGTAGTTTTTTATCCAATAGAAAAACCATATATAAATATAATTACTAAGTATATCATGTTATCATAATTAAACTTTGTTATGAAACAATGTGAACTACATTTCAACAAGCGAAGTAGGTTATCACAATAATAATGTATGATCTGTTATACTTTAAATTATTTGTTCCACGAATGTTATACAAAAGAGGTTACGATCGAGGACAAATTCCACTATGAGAACAATATAACTTACCTACCTATATAAAGAAACTTATAACTTAACTAAGTACTTTTTTGCCAGTACTACGGATTATGGCATGAACAATGAATTTTTCATCACTATGATCAGTGATTATTTGAGCGAGAAAGCACGTACCCGTGCTTTTGACGAGAGGCCTCTAACAGACGACGTGCAACCTCATTATTAAGATAAACATCCGGACCCCAAGGCCCCAGATTTTTATGAATTAAGGATTAAAGTAGGTAAGACAGTATTATTCCATGCATTGCATCAACCGCCAACCGTATTAAACATGAAACAGAATGTAAAATGCATCCGGCTACTTTCACCGACAACGCAACGACGATTCGCTAACTTGAAGGACCAATATAAGGTAGCCTCTAACACTTTTTCTTATTCCTCACATTTCCTTCAAAGAAGGTATCTTCATAATTTGGACACTCAAGTCGCTGGGTTTTTCCGCAATAACGTTTTGTTATTGAACGAGCGCTGGTAGGCATACAAAGTTGCGGTTAGTGTTGATAAATCTAAACGCAAATACCTAAAACGCTTCGAATAAGAATATGTTTGAATTATTCATTAGTTTGATTGAGTTTCCTCAATTTGCACAGATTTGCGCTTTTAGAAGCTAAAAATGGAAGATCAGTTCAATTACGAATGTTTGTGTTATTGAAAACCATAATGGTTGGCCGTGTCGAGGGAATGAGAAGTAGAGGCAGAGCTCCAACTCGCTGGACGGATCCTCTCCTAGAGGCAATTAATAGTAGCACACAGGCCGCCCTTCATCAGGCTCAGAACACAGCAGCCTGGAGAGCTCTTACAGATAGAGCTACTTATGGTGGTCACGACCCTCAGCTGTGAGGAAAACGATGAAGATGAAGAAGTGTTATTCAGAACACATGCACACATGTATTTTGAAACCAACACTGAGACAAGGTGTAGTTACACATACGCTGTGTTTTTTTATAAATTTACTAGCGTCCGGCCCTCACTTCGCTTCGGACTATGACTACTTTTTAAAAGGAAAACGTTGAATTTTCTCTACTATCTATACCTAAATATAATACTAAGTACTTAATGGTTATTGTGAGCTTCAAACCCATCGGAGTGCAATTCCTAGATTTATTTAAAAACCTTATAAGATTCATAACGTGGTTTAGAGACAAATTAATTTTGACAACATAAATACAATAACGGTAGAGGGCGTCCAAGGAAAAACTACTAAGACCAAATTAATAGTATTTTTCAGAAAGGTCAAATTCGGAGCACTCGTAACCGAAGAAACTGTATGAAGAGATGCATGAATGTGGATGAAGCGAAAGAAATATGTAAGGATCGTAGCATGTGACAAAGAGTGGTCTCTGCCTACCCCCATGGGATACAGGCGTGAGCATGTGTATGTATAAATACGAAACATACAGACATAGACACAGACAACATAAAGACAAAATAAATAGTAACACATTTGCATGGTGATTGTCGCTTACCTAAAGAAATATTTTATGGCTGTTATGAAGATAACCTTACTGTAATAATTTCATAAATTAATTTAATATTATTATCTGCCTGACAATAATAATTTAGTATCAAAAACATCCTCAACACATTGTTTGTGTTAATGTTAAATTTAAGGAAATCAACCTCGTGTACAATGTTGGTATAAATGTTGTTGTGAATACACATGTAATTTACCTTATATTGTACGTCAAATAACAGTTCAGTAGTTTAGACATCCTGCGGATAGTCTATGGGGAAAATTAATTAATGTGTCCTCAACACACGGTACATTTCGTGTAATTTACCAATTATATTATTGAAACAATGGACAGTAGATAAGTCAGTAATTTATAGTTTGACCTTCGGGCACACTCCGGGCTATTTTCATATTATTTATATTATGCTTATCATAAACTCGGCAAAAAAATTAGCAATGATTAAATATAATAGAGAAGAAATATAATTCTACATCTGCATTATATTGTTATGTATACCTGCGGAGAAGGCAGTAATAACTTAATGCAAATATATACAAATGAAGTATGAATTGGTTATGTTTTAATACTGGCTGACACAAAGTCACAAAATGACGATAAACGCAAAATCCGCACGCATATTTCGGCAATTTTCATCATACTATTTATGGTAAAAATCGACTAAAATCACGTTGCCAAACTAAGCACGCAGAAAGCTAAATACGCACTTTCTAGTATGGTGAATAATTTTGTTGAGACCCTAAAACATTCCAACTGACAAGCTCCATAAATCTATACATCTATGTATATCTATATCCATATCTTCTATATCTTTATCTATTCTATATTCTATCTATACAGATAAGTAAATTTGAATTGTCTGTTTGTAATTCCAAAATTACACACTTTGACTAAATACATATGAAAGCATACACGGACTAAGAAAAAACAATTTTACAATTTTTTCTCTGTCTTTCTGTTTGTTCCGGCTAATCTCCGAAACGGCTGGACCGATTTGAACGAGAATTTCACTGTTAGATAGCTAATGTTACAAGGAGTAACTTAGACTTAGTATTAATTTAAAAATATATGAGTGTTCCGCGAGCCAATCGCGAGGTGTGCCCCCGATATGGTGTAACCATCTAAAAGACCATATCAAGTAATTATGCCCATCTGAGAACGTAGATCTGTAAAGTCATAGAATCGGTAAACATTATATATAATTAGATACATAAATAGATAACACAACAATTCATTGACACGCCTGCCGCGTTCTTTACACACGACGCGTGTTATCTTGGATTATGAATTAAGCAAATAGAAATAGACTAATCTATGTTTGTGAATCAAGTCATTTACATATAATGCAAACTTTGCGCTTACGATCTTATCTGAGATTAGTAAATTTGTACCTTCTAAGAGTTCTAGGTATGTTTTTGTTCATAAGTTATTTTAAGTTGTTGTGTTGAGACCTTGGAGCTTAAATATTTATGTCCATATCATTAGTGGTTATGGTAATATTGTTTTGATGACATAGTTACATGAGTGCATTTACCGAGTTGCTTAAATAAATATTAAAGTAGATATTAGTAGTGGCTAAAATTATTTCTGGAATATGTCCATGTCCAAAAATCTGGAATGGAATGAACAGTGTTATTATTGGCATATTCGAAAACAAACATTCGAACCAAAGGATGACGGGTAAATAAGTATTAAACTGAATTGTATATAATAGTGTTGTGACTGACACGACAATATCAAAGTAAAAATGTAAAAAAATATGTTCCATCTCGAATGTTACAGACGCATTACGGTACGGCCTGCGAAAGTAATTTCATGTGTATATAAAAAAAAAATTGGCTCCTTTTTGGAATTGCCAAAATCCAACACCATATATTTTGCAAACCTATGAAATGTTAAAAATCCCATAGTTGCATTTTCCAATGTTTTTTTTTATAGAATTTCTAGAAAATATCATTATTAGTGGCTATGTTACCTATTTGCAGTGACGGACTTAGATGATCTGGAGGCCTTGAGGCAAAACAATTGTTTTGTTTTTTTTCAAATTATTTTATTATTAAAAAGGGATATTTTTTCGAAGTATATATTTTATAGGCCCCGGGGCTGTAGCCCCGGTTCCATTCCCTGTTCCAGCCCTCTCCTAATCCTGGACCGTATTGGTAGATCTGGTAGATCTACCAGAACGTCTTGTATTATCTATTCTGTGCTGGTAGGTACTCGGGATAAACGTGTGCCGTAAACGTCGTCGTAGTTAGATGGGCGTCAGGCGATACAGTCTTAACGACTCCATGGAGGACGCTTCCTATAATAAAATCTTTATGACTTTATGATTCTCCGGTAGCCATGCTTTTGATGGACTGCTGAAATATTTAGCATTGATTTCTCTGAAATAAACTAACAGTGAATCAATTTAATTCATCCATACCTCCGTCTCTCTCCGAAATCTTTATTAGGAAGAAATTCTAAGTCTTGTAGGTTTTCGAGTATTTTTCAAACCAGTTTCTGAGCCGTGGTGGCCTCGGGGTTAGAGCAGTCGCCTGCTACGCAAGCGACGCAAGTTCGAATCCAATGAATCGATACCAATGAGTTTTTCTAAAAAGACTTATGTACAGTGATTTCACACCAAGTGCTTTACGGTGAAGGAAAGCATCGCGAGGAAACCTGCTAATGTCTGAGAAGTAATGTATAGTGCCTGAGACGGCGATAGACTCACCCTCTGTCACGTTGGCACTTAATCATATTCGGTGAAATGTGGGTGTTGATGTTTTCAGCACCTCTGCTTACCCCTTCGGGGACCCTTCTGGGATGGCGTGATATATATAGTTTCTTAGCATGAAACGTATCGTCTGAGAATAAAAATATACAATTGCTACTACTTAGGTTCCTACAAAACTATTCTTTTTTCTTTTGCAATGATAGAAAAGCTCAAGCTATAGTAAAAGTGATGTAATTTTGATACATTCGCTATACGCGGTTATGTCTTTAGTCTGACGGTTGTCAGATAATACGAAGATGTAATTCTAGAATATACTGATAAATATTATTTGTTTGTTCATGGCGATCCTACCGAACGGCCTCCACTTGTTTAACGATTATCCGATAATGAACCGGTGCAAATCTGCATTTAATGTAGGTACCACAGATGGACATGAGGACCACAATAGAATAAGTAGGTAGGTACTCTGTCATGAATAATACATATTTACATACAGAGAAGACATAGTTTTTTTTAAGATTTACATTAGATACATACTCACGAGGAGCTCGTGGCACAGTTGCCCTAGCCAGTAATTGGATGGGTGACCGCCCGAGTTCCCTCCGTGCCTCGGAGAGCACGTTAAGCCGTCGGTCCCGGTTGCCAATTTATCATCTTTGGCAATCGTTACAGGTCAGTCGGAGGCCTAAAATGATCTGACAACTACCCAGATCACAGATTTTCCTCGTAAAAGGCGTCGAAGGTCAGGTGGCAGTCGCTTCGTATAAAAATCAGGTGATCAGCCACATCGGGTTGAATCAAGTGCTGACCCCAACAATGTACGGGATAAGGCCAGGGAGATGATGATTAGATACATACTCACATAAAAAGCCGGGGAGTTTGTTTCGCCGTTTCTTCTGCTGACAGGCTTACATTTGTAAACGGTAGTAAATTAATCTAAGTTATCGTAAGAGAAATCACGTTCCATAGTGTTCCAAGTGTGGCTTATGTTGAATAAAACTTTGTGTATTTTAAATTTTGAGTGCTATTGTATAAATCTGGAACGTCCAATCTTGTTGCCCTAAAAATTATTAATATTATTATTATAGTAATCAAATTATTTAATTACTTAATTATTTGTATATTTCTGCCGTTTGGGGTTGAGACTTTGGGGCCATGGGCGCCAAATGCGAAAGTCCTTTTTAAGGATCTTTCAAAACGCCTGGTTGACGTCTCTGGTGACCGTCGAGCTGGTTCTTACCTCGGTCAGAGGATTAGCTTAACGATCCAGCGAGGTAACGCAGCCAGCTTACTGGGCACCATTCCCGCAGACACTAATTTAAATTCCGTGTTCTATTTATAATTTTATTTTTATAATATTTTTATTTTTCTCGTAGTTTATTGTACTAGTTATTAAATAATTTGATTACTATAATAATACTATTCATAAATCTTGATGCCTGTCAGATAATTTTCGTTTTCGTTCTAAGGATTGAAGTTCTGGAGATATGCTTCGAAAAACTTCACAATCGAACGAAATTTAAACGATGTTTCAATATAGATTGTTTTTTAAAAATTTTGTTCGTTGGATAATTTAACTATTCTTAACCTGAATTATATAAACGTCAACAAATTAACTTGCGGAATACGTTCGGGCTAACTCAAGAGTGCCAAATATGAACCGGAGTAGCTAAGCTTTCGGCCGAAACTTCGTATTTCGTTCGCCCCCTGCTTTCGAGATAGAGCTGTTACATACTTGCGTTAGTTTACAGCGAGTCTCCCACCGAAGGAGGTTTTTGAGGGTGTAAGTCTACTTAATAGGTATTTAAATTATCATCGATGTCTACTTGAACATTACAATGTCTGTTTTGTCGTTTTGTATGGCCTTCAGTGAGGCCTCAGATTTAAAAAAAATATCATAAGCATACGTCGCAGCTAAATGTTTAAATCTAACCTAAGTGAGGTTTTTTTTTTAATATTTGAATTAAAATTCAATTTGAATTAAATACTGGTTTAACCCAGATCACAGATTTTCCTCGTAAAAGGGGTTGCGAAGGTCAGATGGCAGTCGCTTCGTATAAAAATCAGGTGATCAGCCACATCGGGTTGAATCAAGTGCCGACCCCAACAATGTATGGGATAAGGCCAGGGAGATGATGATTTGAATTAAAATTCAATTATATGTACAAGGAGAGCCGTGGTGGCCTTGAGGTTTGAGCAGTCGCCTGCTACGCAACCGACGTAAGTTCGAATCCCAGCGGGGTCTGTACAAATGAGATTTTCTAAAAAACTTATGCACAGTGATTTCACACCACGTGCTTTACGGTGAAGGAAAACATCGTGAGGAAACCTGCATATTTCTGAGTAGTTGTGATTACAAAACCTCTGCCCACCCCTTCGGGGAATACGTATGTACAAGGAACTGTACCTACTTCAAAATATATTAGAAGTAGTGAACTTGACCCAAATCGGTGCTTCCCTGGACCGTGCCAAGAACGCTGGCAGCATAGCCACGTTGAATAGCAATGCTGATTCTCTGAGCGAGAAAAGCTCCAGCCCGCTTGTCACGAGTGGCTTCTGCCAGACGACATGCAACATTTTTGAAAAGTTGTTGAGCATCCGGACCCCAAGGCCCCAGAGTTTCAGTGTGTGAGGTAAAGCTAGTACCTCCTTAATCGTACGAAGGATGTCTATATTTAAAGCACGTACGATCATGCGCATGTATTTGTGTTTATGGCCATGCATTGCATGTCATCACCATTTTATGGGCTGGTTAACGATTAGTTTAACGACAGATCTCTGCATGCAAGCAATTTATTTATGAAGTGCTGGGAGATTGAGATTTACCCTGGAAAATTGGAGACTCAAATACCAGGGCTTCATTTGAAAATATAATTACTTATATATAGTTTTATTGTCTTTTTTATTCTAAGATTGTTCTTATATTTTATAAAGCCTCAAAAAATATTGGCAACAAATTCAGAAAATTCACACGAAATCAAAGCATCGTCCCAAAATCTAAAACAGAATTCGCTTATTATCGCCACCTCCATTTCGCTAAGTAGGTCGTACGTCTAGTAGTCAGCCACGTGAACGCAATTAATTTAAGCAATAGGTACCTAGGTACCCATTAGGTACTTCAATTATTGATATGCTATTATTATTATAATTAATATTGATGCGACAATTTATAATTACTCAAATTATTAATAACAATAGAGTATTTTATTTCCCGGGATTTCGCCCGAGTAGATTTAGTTTCATGCTTTATTGGGCGGAACTGTAATACATTTTCTAAATAAAATTAAACCTAAGTTACTCCTTGAAACATCAGCTATCTGCCAGTGGCAGCCCAAATCGGCCCAGCCGTTCACGCGTGATGGCGTGACCAAGGGAAAAAGGGTAATTGTTTATATACATATAGATGTAATGAAATGCAAATGTGATGTCAGCTGATTTCTGCCGGTTCTTCTCAGAAAGCTAATTTCCGAACCAGTGGTTAATTCTTCGACGTCCTTAAGTGCCTTACCAGGGTTTAAACTGAGTAATTAATTTTCATTTTCATAATACAAAGTCGCATGATTCTTTCTAAACACCCATCAAATATACATTTCGAATATACATAATTGCCTGGCTAGAACTACTTATGTGACAGGTCGACACAACGGAGCTTGTAAAACTATCGGTGGATACCTACTAATAATACAATGAGCACGTAGGTATGTGTTTATTCCTCGGTCGGGCGACGCCGCGGCGGGCGTCGCGACGGCGCGGCGCCTCCGCCCCGTGGGGTGCTCCGGGCTCTATACCTTATTGAACTCACTGAAATTGGATATTTCTGGAAAGTACCATAATTATACCGCATAAAAACTGGCTCGATACAAAAAATTCTAAACATTTTTAACATTGACAGTATTTTGGGACACGATGTTAATAATTACGTTCGTAATTTTATGAGTCTGTCGCGCTATATGCCCACCTTTTTCGCTGAGCGGTCATTATTCGTGACGGCACCTGTATCTGGGTCTGTCACTCGCTCAATAGAACAAACATCGCAATAAGAACTTATATTTACGATTCCGATGGCATTATACAATACCTCGTTCCAAGAATTAGGAGTAGTCTAAAATATATTTCATGATTTTTTTAATAAACATATGAAAAAATTGGCGGCAGCATGTATAAACCTGTATAATTATGTCATTCTGACGATTTGAAAGTACTTTGTAAAAAGTCTAATCGAATAAAGATACTTTTGACTTTTGACTTTGTAAAGAAGTAGCCCAATTAAGGTAATATGTAAGTAAAAAAATGAACTTCTCTACTTAGATACGAACCAATGGTAGGAACCCATAATCCCTGAGAGTTGTCCCGTTTAGTGCTCTCACATAAAGGTCACATCCAAGAATGAGGCTTAACGTCACTACTTCACTTAGCTACGTACATCCTACGCAACTAGATTTAGGCTATAGAAACATCTGATCAATAAGTCTTTGTACTTTTTGATCGTTTTAGATATCATCAAATTATAGAATAATAACTAAAAACCTTAAAAAATATAATCCTTTTACTAAATAATATTATTAAAAGCAGCCCCTGTAGGCAAGGTTCCGAAGATACTGGCAGCATTCGCCCTTTGGATGGCAAGACTAATTCTTTGTCCGAGGTAGCTGCCAGCCCTTCGGTCTCCTGTGATGTCGACTAACCATTTAGTTATTTCTTTAAAAAGCCTAATAGCGTTAGGACCCCACGGACCAAGGGTCTCGACTCCGAATGGGACAAAGTCATATTCGGAGCCCAGACTTTTTCAGCCGCTTCACATGCCGCACCCACTCTGTTGTTGGTTCCATGTAGACGGGAAGGGGCCAGCGTGTCTAAACAGGTTGCATCCCATACCAGCACCCGCCCCATCTTCCATGGAATCAAGCTCATACCGTCCGGTCTCTTGCCATCGTCTCTTGCGATACCAGTCGGCTCAAGTAAACTTGGCACGTTGATGGTGGCAAGGGACCTTTGTACTTGGGTTAAGAGGAAATAAAATTTACAGAGACATTCAGGCATTATTGATGGAGAAGTTGAAGAATAAACATTTTGTTATGGTATACCTACAGCTATTTATGTGTACAATATTCCAAAAAACGTATTGTTTATAAATGAAAACCTTTACAATTAAGATGGATTGTGTCAAAGATGATATGGTGTTAGAAGAAAGAGAGTGAAATCAAATATTACGGCTGATGAGAGAGAACTGGAATACCTAACTACATATACCCGTATTGCACTAAATGGTTTAAAGTTTGTTCTATATCCATCCTCTTTTAAATCCTTATTATAGGAAGTGATGTAGATACATTTCAACTCGGACTATCTTAGTCGTATACTTATCTACTTATTATTAATATTATAAAGAGGAAAGATTTGATTGTTCGTTTTCATTCAATAGGCTCCGAAACTACTAGACCAATTTGAAAAATTCTTTCATATATGGATAGCTACATCATCAGCGAGTAACATAGTCTATATTTTACTCCCGTAATCCCACGGGAACTACGTGGGTGACACCGCGTGACGTCCCCTAGTTTTGTATAAAGGGGGATATTGATTAGGTGCCTACGTGCATAAGGGCTCCGATACGTGTTGCCAAAGGGAATTAGGGCACCAGCGATCACAAGGATCTTTTTACTTATTGCTATGGGGTTTTGGTGAGAAATAATATGTAAAACCACTCTTGGGTGGTCCGGTATCGTATAAACAATATCCCTCGCATAAACTAAGCCTTTTCAAAAAAAATTCTACGCAATGCGTAAGTAAGACTAATGTCAACTGCTTTTATCTTATTACTTATGTTAAAAGCCAAAAAATGAAATGATTAAAAATTTAAAATTAAAAAATTATCTGTGTATATGAACATATACCTACTTAAGATACTCTCATTTCTACATATTTTTTTACATCTCCTATATCTATACTCTTACTTATGTCTAGTACAATAAATTACGAGAAAAATATAAATAAATTATATATAGAACACAGAATTTAAATTAGTGCGGGAATAGTGTCCAGTAAGCTGGCTAATAATCAAAAATATATTTTATATACTTATATCTGAAAACTATAATATGGCTTATTGAAACATTTTCAGGTGGCGTACATAATTTACATAACTAATTCATGTTCTTTTCTCGGTAAAACTGTTATTTGTAAGCGTCAAGGAATGCAGATATTATGTATGTAAATAATCAATTGTAGAAGACTCTGTGATGGTTATGGCTTATGTTAAGAAGCATCAATATGGCTGGTAACAATTTGCGTACTTAGGGTACCTACTCATTTCTGTAATGTTGTCGCTGATGACAATGAAAAGGAAGTAAGCTTGCCTAGGTAGCCCTTTAGTACCTTGGACTGACCAGCTAAAACACTCGAAAAACCTATTTTACATACGTACCATGGGGGTAAGCAGAGACCACCCTTTTCCACATGCTACGATGCTTACCTACATTTCGTACTTCATCCACATTTAAGCAACAGTATTTTAAAATAACGCATTCAACCTTATTGGCGCCTCTTTCAAGCAACAGAGCAGTAACTCTTGATTAATACTCACTTTTATTACTGAAAATAGAATAAATAGCATGAAAAATGGCGTGTACGCTGCGCGTGCGACGAGCCCAGTGACTCACGTGTCGGTGGCGCCAACAGATTTATTGCAAGCACTTGACTAACTTAGGGATTACAAATGTTCACTTAGGTACTTAGGCAATGCTCTCGTACTATGCAATTCCAAAAGAATTTTCTACCCCTTATGCTTATATGACACCTAAGCTTTATAATACAAAAAATATATGGCATTGAAACAAGCCATTTCCCTATAGGAAATAATTTTGATTACAGAGTATTCATACATTTCGTGATAGAGGTTAGCTTCTTCTGACCGCAACGTCGTCTCCACGAACGGAATGTTTTCTTATAAAAAAACATATAAAGGACTTCGAACGAAGAATAATATCTAGATAATTGCTGGCAGATCTAACAACATCGTAAGTCTACAATACGCACAACTTGTAGCTGTGCTCGTATTCCCGAAATAGCAAGAAGGAGCAAAAGGAGCAACCTTTATTGGTGCCAGATGTCCGCCGGAGCTGCGCACGCGGTGATCGCTGCTAAAATTAACGGACACTACGGGATCCAATTTAAATTGAACGATTTTACTCGTGCTGCACTCACACAGGCAGAGAAGCAAACTGTTACACGTAATAAATAAATATGATACCGCCACCCTTTTGGAGACCCAAAGGAGTAAGCAGAGGAGTTACAACATGCTCTTTCCACGTTTGACAAACGATGAGTCCATCGCCAGTCCAGGCACGCTACCTTATCTTGAATTGCTTCTCAGATATGCCCGTTACCTACCTCACGATATTTTTCTCCACCTCTAGCCATTTGTACCCGTCATTACATTAACACTTTTGGATACTTATCGGTCTGTTTTTCCTATGTAGCTGCAGAGTTAATTATAACTACTTATTAACTTTGTTGTTAGTGTATCAGTATGGTTGGATTTCATGTGGCGACGACCCAGGGTCCATGCATTTGCGATAACAGGCGGTTTTTTTCCCTCGAAAATAAGTACTCAAATTAGTGCCTACTAATAATCCACCGAATCCACGCTTCCTACATCATTAAGAAAAACTGTTCACAAAAACATAATTCACAAAGCACAATAAATGGTTGAAATAATAAAATAACTTAGGCCGATACGCAGAGCATGAATTTTAAGGCGCATTAAATCGTGTTCTCTTAAATGTTTAATGCGATTTTGATGAGAATCCACTCCGCTGAGCAAAAAATAAGATTAGAGGCAATCGAGGATTTAAAAATATTGCATCTTTGAGGCGTAGGTAGGTAAGTAAGTACCTAACAAAGAACTTTTCTGAGGAACTTATTTAATCGTTCTGTGAAGCAAATTAACTCTAACATCAATGTAATTACTTGGAGGAGCTCGTGGTGCAGTAGCTATTGCGCATATCATACGATCAGCGAAGTTAAGCAACCCTAACCCTAGCCAGTAATGGATGGGTGACCGCCAGAGTTCCCTCCGCGCCTCGGAGAGCATGCTAAGCCGTCGGTCCCGGTGCTAATTTATTATCATTGGCAATCGTTACAGGTCAGTCGGAGGCCTAAAATAGTCTAACAACTGGTTTAACTCAGATCACAGATTTTCCTCGTAAAAGGGGTTACGAAGGTCAGATGGCAGTCGCTTCGTGTAAAAATCAGGTGATCAGCCACATCGGGTTGAACCAAGTGCCGACCCCAACAATGTATGGGATAAGGCCAGGGAGATGATGATGATCAGTATACTTACTTAGGTCAGGTACTTAAGTCTTCTGCCAAAAAAAAAGTGTCGTAATCCAATTCAAGAGACAAAACAATTATAAAACCTATGGCTCGCTTGGACAAATACAAAACGTGGCGTTTAGTAGTAGGTAAGACTTACCTATGTCTCATTTAGAGGTATGGATTTACAAAATATATGGTTTCGTCCTGGTTTACTGTAATCTTGGTAAAACTAACATTTATAAAAAGCATAAAGGGTTATGCGTGGACAGGCTTAGGAAGGTCGAGTAAAATATTTAGCTGATGGGTAATGGCAGAAAATTCAAACTTTTTAGAAAAAGGCGTTCTCATAATATGTACCTACTCTACTTAAGATATCGTCCTGAAACTGAATGGTGTCAAGCAGGACCGGGTGAATCCTATCGGTACCTAGCTAATGCAATTCTCGTGCCTTTCCTAAACCTCTTACTTAATTCACTTTTGCGTCCCAAAAGCCGTGGTGGCCTCGGGGTTTGAGCAGTCGTCTGCTACGCAAGCGACGCAAGTTCGAATCCCATCGGGGCCTGTTCCAATGAGTTTTTCTAAAAAACTTATGTACAGTGATTTCACACCATATGCTTTACGGTGAAGGAAAACATCGTGAGGAAACCTGCATAATTCTGAGAAGTAATTCAAAGACGTATGTATAGTGCCTGAGACGGCGATAGACTCACCATCTGTCACGTTGGCACTTAATCAAAAAATTCGGTGAAAAGTGGGTGTTGTGATAACAACACCTCTGCCTACCCCTTCGGGGAATACAGGCGTGAGCATATATGTATATATGCGTCCCAGGACCTCCTATTTTCAGCGTGTCATTAGTCGAGCTCCCTCGGCCTCGCAGGCGATGTGTGATCTGCGATGTGTTCTGGCACCAGCTTCAGGTAAACAAATATTAGAGGTTCATGATTCACCTGGCGGAATAAGAATTACCGAGAACCGATAAGTGGGTCGGCAACCCTCAGGAATACGTAATTCTTCACATCTGCTACGGTTTGTGTTGCTATGTGTAAGTATAAAAATACCCGAACACTATTCTATGATCCACTCTCGTTGATGTAGCGACGTAATTTAGTTTTCATGTGAAAAAATGTCACGTAATTAAGTACTTATCTTTTGATATTTACCTATGTTAAAATTGCTTGGTCAGTACCCCTACCACGGGTTTACCACCGTTTTCCGATATTAGTACGACAAATTGTGCAGCGACTCCCAGCGGTGACGTGGAGAATTAAAATATCTCATATAAATATTGCGAATGACGCTAGCGAGTATATTGATTACGAAAACGGTGGCAAACCCATGATAGGGGTACTGTTAATAGAGTTTGAAAATGAAAATCGTTTGTTCTGTTTAGGCCTTATTCTGTAAGGCACTTGTGATCGTCTATAAAAATATCACCGTATATTGAAATTCATCTAATTATCCTACTATTAAACACACGTGGAACATAACGATTAATTTGAAAGGTCACTTTGGTCTTATATGATGAAATTACCTTTATGATATTTATTATAGCGCGTGCAAAGCGGAGGATACGTATTAATTGTGAACTTCGACCTATTGTTATTATTTGTCATACCTGAACGAAGACTATATAAGGTGTAGAGATATTAAGTATAATGTTATGTAACACCTCAGCTGGTGGATGCCGTGAAAATAGGATGTATTAGTAACTTATGGAGCGAACTGTACTTGCCTACTGCCTGACGTGAACAAATTGACACATTGTCTGTGGTTATGTAAATGAATAAATCCCAGTATATCAACTGTAGGTCACGCTAACCAGGCCAAGGCAACAACATTTATTATAGGATAAATACGTGGTGAGAAATTAATATGTTTATTCGGATTCACATGGAATTTGTAAGTTTGATTTACAAATTGCATTAAACAGAGGTTTTCTAACATATATAAAAATACCTATGTACATTACGGGTTCTTAAAATGCATTTTTCACGCATTTTTTTAGAGTCAGTTCACTCGGTATTTTATTGTAATACAGTAACTTTTGAGATGCTTCAAACATCGACGAATTTCGTTGTATATTGTTGGCGGCGGTTCGTGATTAGATTAATTTCGTATTAACATGACAAAACCTAGTATTTACTTGCAGTACCTACTAATAATTCTTCTGAGTTTAGGCGATGGCGCTCTGGCACTGCAGGCATTTATATGAGTAACGTGACAAATTACACAATTCTATGAAAAAATAGAAATTCTAAACCCATTTGCCAATATTTTCACCCTGAATCATTTTGTTTATTTTGAAAATTGCGTATGTTCATGTACCTATTTCTTCATCAACTAAAATACGATCCAAGATGTCGTCGCGCTAAGAATCACCCGAATGCCATTCGGAAACCTTGAGGGAGCAATTCTAGATATTTCTTTAAGAAATGTTGCATCATGTTTATTTATTTACTCGTACTTTCTGTTGCTTTCCGAACTGGCACGTGTCCACAAAACGTGTTTACTGTAATATAATCTCGACAAACGATTATCAACCTTACGCCGTTAACAACAAGTTTAAAATGTATTTAAAATAAATAGTTAACGTAGTATAGGATTGATTCGGAACTTACGCAATGCATTCGGGGAAAACTCTGTTTTTCATTCATCACCCACTTGTCCCATTCAGTTAGTTTCAGGGGCGAAAAATGCGCCGATTGTCGCTACGGCGGAGGGATTATTAATAGAGCTCTTTGTGACAAATTAAACTTGTGTTATGAAGATTATTTATTCAGCGGTGATTTGAAAATCTTACGCAATAGTACGTAAGGAATTCGTAATTATTTGAAGATTTCTTACTAGGGGCGCACAGATCATAGAGGTTGCACTTTATGTATTTAATTATTTCCTGCAATAAATATTTCCATAGGAGGACTTAATGCCCTAAGCATCTTCTACCAATCAACCTTTGGGTGAAGCAGAGATTCTATCATAGTATTATGTGGACTGGCTCTACCCATATTTTGACCCCATATTTAATTTAAGTATTAACTAAGAAAGACCCTTATGACGTGTCCATAGAGTAAAGCGTTTTAGTTTTCTTTACCTACTTGTATTTGTTTATGTTTTTTACTTTACCTTCATGCTAATACAAGTCGCTATTGTGAAGATTTTGTTTTGTGTATGATGATTTCGTTCTATGATTTATATTGTTTCGGTGAAATGTACCTGGCTGAGTTTCTTGCTGGTTCTTCCCAGAAGGATAGATTCCGAACCGATGGTAAATTCATAAATGCCTTACCAGGGTCCAAAATGAATAAATATTTTTCATTTTTATTTTTTTTCTATAGTATAGAGGTCAATATAAATTGCAGCGACAGCATAAGCTTTTTAAAGAAAGGCAGTAGATAAGTACTGTGGCGAGCGACCCCCAACTCGGGTCCCTCGCTCTACGGGATCACTGACAACCTCTACTATCTCTTCTTTTTTGTTTTTCTTTCGAATTCTTTTTGGATTATTTAAATATAAAGTCTAGCTTTACCGAAATAGTTTTTAACCAGCTTGTAAGGCTGAGGCCTTACAGTACTTATTTTTGTAGTGTGCGTGTGTATGTATTACTTATGTATACACAATTATCCTGGCGTAAGCCTATTATTATAAAAAGATCCACACGCATTTTGCCAGTCATGTTTAAGTCCAGTGTAATATGTTGCAGGCCTAATTGCCATTAGCTGCACTAATCCAGACTTCGAGCTGCTACTGGAAAATTACAGGTCGCAAAACTCAATAAAAAGTTGCCCGGCCCGGGGATCGACCTCAGGACCTCGTGTTCAACAGAAATAGCGTTTGCGATCAAGAGTTATTCGTAAAGCAGCTGATAGAAAAATAAAATAATTCAAACGGTTTACTGTGAAACCTGGATTATTTGGAATAAACAATCATAAAGTCACATCAACTAATGTTGGTGAATCATTTTGCGTTGAAAAAAGTCCCATTCAATGTCCAAGGTCTCCTATTATTGAGGAGGTGCCAAGAGTACTTATTGAAAACATTGCGGGGACCACTGACACTACTGCACTGGTACAATTTATTTATTGATTCATTTATTCATAATTTGAATATATAAACTTACAGTTATTGCCAAAGCGCTTATATATAAAAACAAAAGAAAATTATAATAGACACTATTTACAAATATATATTCTCAAACTCTGTATGAGTGATGGCAGCGAATCTGCGAATACGTCAGCATCTTGGATCGTGGCGACAAAGTCGTTGAGAAAACTAAGCGCCCGAGCAGTGGGACTGTTTTTGGCGTTTATACTAACAAATTGAAAGTGATGTTATGACGACGTCAAGCGGTATCACCCGCGTAGTTCCCGTTTCCCTGGGAGTACGAGGATAAAATATAGCCTACTGTGTGCCGCGGTTTCTCCCGCGTAGACTTTATTGTGTCATAAAATGTCCTTCTCCTAGTTCTAAGCTCCCCACCAATTTTCAGCCAAATCGATTCAGCCTTTCTTGAGTTATAAATAGTGTAACTAACATGACTTTCTTTTATATATATAGATGTTACTCGCTTATAATTAACCTATTCGTTGCTTAATGATTTTTGAAGAACGATTCAGTATCGAACAAACAAATGTTCCCTCTTTATAATATAATGTTAAAAACAGGGCTGTCGAATTAATAACCTCCTGCTTTATTTTTGAGTCGGTTAAAAGAGTGTATTTTCCTTCCTGAAAGGCAGGCACGCAAGCCCAAAATATTAATAGTATTTATTCAGTTTAGGCCCTGGTAAGGCACTTATGAATGTCGAGAATTATTTTGTTATGTTATTTTTTAATTAGTTTTTTATTTGTGTGTGTTATAATTGGATGCTGATAAGCAATAATGTGTCAACCCACAAAAAGTCAAATTCAAAGGTTTTGATATATTTTGATAATGCATCACGTATTTAACATTCTAAAAAAGTGTTTCAAGTCATCTGAAACATAAAAGTACGTAAAAAAAATGGATTTATGTCATAAAACAAATCTTAAATCACGTATACAATCATCTTAAGACGTCATTTTCTCAAAACCAAGTTTATGCGGGTTGACACATTATTGCTTATCTGCATCCAATTTTCCAACAGTATGATGTATATAATATAGATGTAGGTATAGATATCAAAGAAAAAACAGAATAGTCATTGAGTTGAAGTCATATCGAATTTCGGATCACGTGACCGCCACATAGGGAGAGGATTTCGATCGACTTTAATCGTTCAACGATATTTCGATCGTTAGTTTTACTCCAATTGGGACTCAGCCGCGTTATTCTGTAAGGTTTCTCAGCATCGAGCTTGACGGCAAGCGTCGTTTACAAACATATCAAATTAATACATAATGTATAGACGAAAGTTCAATTTCGTATCATTAAAACCGACACTCGACGTCGATACATTGAGAAACCTTAGAGAATAACGCGGCAGGTTTATTAGAGGACAAAATGTCCCGAGGTCCCTTGTGTGAGCAATGAGTAACCACATTTAATGCAGTTCCCAGGAAGTATGGTTCCGCCAGTTGGTTGGCTCTCGTCCAGCTCCACTCGCCAATTACGTTGGGCTTTTTTATCAGCCTGTTACTATCCCGGAGTCAGATCGTTGACTCACAAGCACACACTTGCGTTTCCTAATTGTTCCCTAATTTATTGTCAGATGGTGGGTGTTGGTGTGATCTGATAATCCCCATTGAATGGTAATTGAAGAGGTACAAAAACTATATATGCTCACGCCATACCAGAAGGGTCCCTGAAGGGGTAAGCAGAGGTGTTGTAACATCAACACCCACATTTCAGCGAATATGATTAAGTGCCAACGTGACAGAGGGTGAGTCTATCGCCGTCTCAGGCGCTATACATACGTCTTTGAATTACTTCTCAGACATATGCAGGTTTCCTCACGATGTTTTCCTTCACCGTAAAGCACATAGTGTGAAATCACTGTACATAAGTTTTTAGAAAAACTCATTGGTACAGGCCCCGCTGGGATTCGAACTTGCGTCGCTTGCGTAGCAGGCGACTGCTCTAACCCCGAGGCCACCACGGCTCTTACGTACAAAAACTAATAAAAATATGTTTTTTTAAGTAACAATTTTTTTTAACTCTTCTATTAAATAAAACCTTAGTCATAATAACATGAAACCATTTACAAATAAAATTTATCTAACTTTAAAATAAATAACAAACAAATCACAGAATTTAGATTTGTGGGAATGGTGCCCAGAAAACGAGCCGCGTTACCACAGCGATGCATAAACTGTTTCATTAACCAACCAATTAATTGAAAATTTTCTTTGCGAACTAACTTGCCTCACACAGACACACAGATAGAATACTATACAATATTGTAATATACGTAAAACTTATCATAACAGCAGAGTGGCGTCGGTTAAAAGATATGGGTGTTCCATATTTCGTGTATTATTTATCTAAGCAGTATTTTGTAAATAGTTTACATACTTACTTACTTTTCTCTCTGAGCATATCTCTCTGGTTGTTATGGTATGTTGCTAGGCGACGGATAATGAATATTAATATGAAGTAAAAGATTTCTCTGTAAAATATATATAATTTTATTACCTATTCGCTGCTACATTCTGGTGACCCCGAAGAAGTGAACATCGCACCAACGCTGAAACTCTGGAAGAAAACTGAAGTGATCCCACGAGGTTGGACCATATCACCTCATCAACATCAATTTTCTAGAACTTTCCCCAGCAGCTCAAACGAACTGATCATGAATACACAAATTCAAATGATGGCGAAGCAAATCGAAAAACTGACACTTGAAATGGCGGAATTAAAACAAGAACGACAGAGCCAACGTTATCGCACTCCTCATCGTTACCGCTCGCGATCGAAATCAATGAATAGGCACAACTACTACAATAATAACAGCTCAAATAAGGATGATCGTCTCTGCAAATACCACTTTAGATTTGGAGATCAAGCTAGGAAATGTGAGCAGCCGTGTTCAAGACGCAATCAACAATCTCAATATCAGGAAAACTAGAACAAACACCGACCGTGGCGGACGTCGGTGTTCCTCCAGCAAGCAACCGCCTGTGTGTTTTCGATCGCAACTCTACAGAACGTTTCCTCGTTGACACCGGTGCGGATATATCTGTCCTCGCCGCCACAAGAATACACAAACAGAAGTGTACGAAAAGCTCCTACAAACTTTTTGCCGCAAATGGTACAGAAATTAATACCTATGGTGAGCAGAATATTCAGCTGGACTTGGGACTCAGACGCTCATTTAGATGGACATTCATCATAGCAGATGTGAAGACCTCTATCCTCAGCGCCGATTTCCTTCGGCATTACAAACTGCTGATAGATCTACACCGGAGGAAACTCATCGACAGCATCACTGA
This sequence comes from Watsonalla binaria, assembly GCA_929442735.1. NCBI lineage: Eukaryota > Metazoa > Arthropoda > Insecta > Lepidoptera > Drepanidae > Watsonalla > Watsonalla binaria. The sequence continues at coordinate 9,486,868 of OV838934.1, read as the reverse complement.
ACTTTCAGTAAACGCCATTACAATCACCTCAATGCAACAATCCGTCCACGTCCTGAGCAACAAGCAAACATACTATGACATTCTGAAGCAGTATCCAGATGTCCTCAGACCGATGTCACTCAAAGCCCCAGCCAAACACAACGTGACTCACCACATTAACACGACAGGCGCACCACTCTTCGCACGCGCACGCCCTCTACCGCCCGACAAATACAAAGCGGCTAAGCAAGAATTCGAACGAATGATGGAAATGGGCATATGCCAACCTTCGAAAAGTCCATGGGCAAGTCCACTACATGTCGTTAAAAAGAAAGATGGAAGCTTACGGGTGTGCGGAGATTACCGCCGCCTCAACGCTGTCACGCTACCCGACAGATACCCGCTACCGAGACTCCAAGATTTCACGTACTTACTTCACAACAAGAAAATTTTCAGCAAGCTCGATCTCAAAAGCGCATACTATTGGATACCAATGGCAGAAGCAGACGCTCAGAAGACAGCCATCATCACTCCATTCGGTCTCTTCGAATTTAAATGCATGACATTCGGCCTACGCAACGCAAGTCAAACTTTCCAGCGATTCATGCATGAGGTACTACGAGGCATCGAAGGTTGTTTTTCATTCATCGACGATATACTTCTATGCAGCGAAGATGAGGAGAAACACAAGACCCTGCTACATGAAGTACTTGACCGTCTCAACAAATATGGCGTCGCACTCAGCATTGAAAAATGCGAATTTGCGAAGAAAACAATAAATTTTCTTGGCTATGAAGTCTCATCAGAAGGCATCAAACCTACATCAGAACGAGTCGATTCCATATCAAATTATCCGAAACCGAAAACAGTTCTCGAGTTACGACGATTTCTCGGCATTCTTAACTTCTACCGAGACTGCCTTCCACGCCAAGCAGAATTACAGAAAGAGCTGAACAAATATCTACACAACAAGAAGAAACGAGATAACACACCCATTGACTGGACACCGGGGGCCGATCAAGCTTTTCTAAGTTGCCGACAAAGCATTTTGGAAGCTACGACGTTGAGTCATCCCATCTCCGGAGCTCCACTGAGCATCATGACAGACGCTTCAGACCACAGCATCGGCGCAGTACTACAACAGCGCGTCAACAAGGTCTGGAAGCCGCTCGCATTCTTCTCACGGGCAATGAGCGACACGCAACGCCGGTACAGTGTGTACGATCGCGAACTACTAGCGATTTACACAGCTGTCAAACACTTTCGCCGTTTAATCGAGGGATGTGACGTCACCGTGCTCACGGATCATAAACCCCTGTCCTTCGCACTGACAAGACCGCCCAGTAGCAGCGACACACCTCGACGCGAAAGACAGTTGCATTTCATTAGTCAGTTTTGCTCGAAAATAATTTATATTCAAGGCGACCATAACCCCGTTGCCGACGCACTTTCACGCATTCAAGAAATAAGTTGCCCATCACATCTCGACTACAACAAGATAGCAAGTGATCAAATTCATGACGAAGAACTACAACAGCTACGATTGCGACCAAACCTCAAGTTTATTGACATCGCCGCACCCGACGGCAGCCAACTAATAGCGTGCGAGTTTTCTACGTCATCACCGCGTCCGTACCTGCCGTTAGCACATCGATACGAAGCCTACAAAGCTCAACACGACTTGTGCCATCCAGGTGTGCGTACGACAAGAAAACTTATTGCATCTAAGTATTTCTGGCCATCCATGAATAAAGATGTCAGCACATGGACAAGAAGTTGCATCAACTGTCAGCGCGCAAAAGTACAGCGACACGTCGTCACACCGCTTGGAAGTTTCCCGCCGTCGCAGCGTTTCGAGCATATCCATATTGACATAATTGGACCACTCCGGATATCAAACGACTACCGCTACTGCGTCACTATCATCGATAGATTCACAAAATGGCCCGAAGCAGTTCCTGTAAAAGAAATTACAGCTGAAGTCGTCGCGAAAGCGTTATACGAAGCTTGGATATCAAGATTCGGCTGTCCTATGCGAATATCTACCGATCAAGGCAGACAGTTTGAATCGTCACTTTTCACATCGCTAATGAAGAAATTTGGCATAACACGCATCCGCACCACTGCATTTCACCCGCAAGCCAATGGACAGATAGAACGCTGGCATCGAACTCTGAAAGCCGCGCTAATGGCCAGAGGAGCCACTATACATTGGAGCGACGAATTACCTACAGTACTGCTAGGACTGCGTACTGCTCTGCGCGAGGACAACAACCTCAGTCCCGCACTACTTACCTACGGTACACCACTACGCATTCCATCAGATTTCTTCGTGCCGTCAAAGCCGAAAATCGACGATGCAGAATTTGTACGGCGTCTCAGCGAAGCAATGACGTCACTGTCTCCAGTACCAAGCAATTCACGAACTTCGAGTCGTCCATTTGTACATAAGGACCTTGCCACGTGTACACATGTGTTTGTACGCAACGACACCGTACGGGCACCACTCACTCCGCCCTACGACGGACCCTACCCAGTTCTACAGCGGCATGCCAAGTTTTTCAGGATACAGTTGCCTACTAGAGTCACAGTTGTATCGTTAGACCGACTGAAGCCTGCATACATCTGTCAGGAGGTAGATACAGAAGAAGTTCCGAGTCAGCCAGTCTCCTCTACGCGCCAGTCAGCCAGCCCTGCGGAACCACCATGCAACAGGCCACCCTCTTATACAACGAGATCCGGCCGTGTCATTAAACCGAGAGTACGGTTTACTTGAAGGGGGGTACTATGGGTGTTCCATATTTCGTGTATTATTTATCTAAGCAGTATTTTGTAAATAGTTTACATACTTACTTACTTTTCTCTCTGAGCATATCTCTCTGGTTGTTATGGTATGTTGCTAGGCGACGGATAATGAATATTAATATGAAGTAAAAGATTTCTCTGTAAAATATATATAATTTTATTACCTATTCGCTGCTACAAAGACATCTCCATATCCAACTAGCCACCATATCCATAGCCCATAAAAATTGCACCAATTTTACACTGAATTAGGTACGTAAATAAATTATTTGTTTTCATTTACTATTTTTTGAAATGTACCTTATTTCAAGGACACATATCTTATTTTTGCAACTATCATTTGACATTCAGATAACAGTTTCCAAGTTCGATAGCACTGTATCTGTAGGTGAATGTATCCATGTGGTGGGCACATTTTTATGTAGCACGGTTGATATTGCGCTTATCATTCAAACAGCGATGTTAACAACCCCAACTCCAACCAACATATTGGATGGATCAACTTCCAAAACAACACATTATATCGTGACGACACTGTACAAGTACATAGTCTGGACGTGGTGAAGGCAACAAGGTCGTGCTGCAGACAGATCAGATGGACGTCCACAGGACCCCCGGCACATACTGGACTGCACTTCACTAGGATAACTATCTCATTTCATTTCATCTCATCAGCATTGTAACACTTTTATAACCATATTATATCGTATTGTCTCCTGCGCATTGTATCGTATTGAGCCGGCTGCTTATTGAACGACTTTGGGAATCGTTAGCTATAAGTCAGTCGCCTAAGCCTAAGGGCTTTGGAAAAACGCTTAGAATGTCCTAACTGGCTTCCGAATTCGTTTATAGTCCCCTACCTGTTGTAAAAGACAATTTAAAGGGGAATGTTGGGCTTGCAGATGTTTAGAGTGCTATCCTCTGGCTGGAGTCTAGGCGGCAGCAAGATGTGCCTCGTTCTTGCTGTAAAGGGTACAGCTTTTCCCAGTCCCCGGGAGAGTTTTTAAAGAGAAAATTATCTCTATTAAAATTTTCACCCAAGTCGGCTCAACGGTTTCGCCGTGAAAAGGTAAAAGACAGACGTTGACACTTCGCATATATAATTAGTTTTATTTAACAGTTGAATTACATTTTATAGATATTTATAATTAAAATACGGATTTATTAGATAACATCGAATCATAGAATAACTAACATAACTAAAAACCTTAAAAAATATAATCTTATAACTAACATATATTATTAAAAGAAGTCCCTGTAGACAAGGTTCCGAAGATACTGGCAGCATTCCCCCTTTGGATGGCAAGACTAATTCTTTGACCGAGGTAGCTGCCAGCTCTTCGGTCTCCTGTGATGTCGACTAACCTTTTAGTTATTTCTTTAAAAACCTTATTGTTGTATATGTAGTTATATATAATTAGTTGTATATGTAGATTCCGCACACACCGTGGAGTTTTAATCTAATGCGTTTTACAGTGAGGGCACTTCAAGACAATTGGGTATTGGGTACATAAAAATATTTACAAGTACGTAAGGAGTAATAGACGAACATCGCGGTTCCTAAACAATAGAAGCCAGGCAATTAAAGACATCCAACAATAGCACAGAGCAATTAGCGGTAACTATAAATAATGGACTATTTTCGTGGACGAGGTTCTTACCATCAGACCTAAGCTATGATGTTCCGCAATCAAATTATCTTAATGCTTGGTATTAGTGCCTGAGACGTCGTTGGGCTCACCATACGTCACATTGACGAATGTAATACCTCTTACTGTTTAATACTACATAAATATTTCTGCAAGTAGGGTGTAGCGTAAGTGTCCACATGAGACAGTTTTATAGATATTTATGTAATCTGGTGACCTTGGTGTATCCCCTGCCCTAAACATAATGCGTAGGGCTGTCCACAAAACGAATACTTAGCAAGGGTAGTGTAATGTACGCTCCTTTATTTATTCGTAGTATTTTTAATAGATTAAATAGGGCTCTTCGACGATGTCTTTTCCAACGAGTACCTACCTAGTACCTGTACTTACTTTACTCACACCTGTATTCCCTGAAACGGTAGGCAGAGGTGTGCTCATAGTACACCAACATATTTTTCAAAAGAGCTGTGGTCGCCGTGGTGTTTAAGCAATTGCCCAGCGGGGCCTGTACCAATGAGTTATTCTAAAAACTTACGTGCAAATATTTCATACCACGTGCTTTACGTAGGAAAACATCGTGAGGAAGCCTGCATATGTCTGAGAAGTAATTCAAAGACGTATGTATAGTGCCTGACACGGCGATGGACTCACCCTCTATCACATTGACACTTAATCATATTTGGTGAATTGTGGATGTTGTCCAACACCTCTGCTTACACCTTCGGGGACCCTTCTGGGATGGCGTGAGCATATTTATTTATTATTTTTGTTACACCCATATTTATTCTTTGACACTCGTGTAATAGGCGCGAGCCAAAAACTCAGTAACATTTTGCCCGACCCGAAGAAGAACCAAGGTTCTCGTGTTCAGCTTTGCTTTGTGGCCACTAGATCAACGTAGAAGTCTTTTAGCAAATCTATGTTTAAATAAGTGTTTGCCAACCCTACGGCCACCCTCGCAAATATACTAGCCACGCGTGTCTGCCCCAACCCTAACCCCAACGTAACCCCAATTACGTATTTCTCCCTACAATTACATTCCCTTCCTGACACCGTTACATTTTGTATTCAGGAATAATGTCAGTTTTTACCAGATATTACCATTTACTGCCCTTTTCTAGAAATATTATGTAAGCTGTAGGTATAGGGTGATGTGATTGCCCTGGTCGTTGATCCTGCGTGCAGGTTTATGCTCGCTAAGCACAGTTTGGTACTCAGTACCTAAGTACCTAAAGTACCTAAGTACCTAGTTAATGTTATTATTATGAACCCGATGTGTCCCACTGCTGTGCAAAGGCCTTCCTTCCCTCTTTCCATCATTGCCATCCAGGGCTATCTCCGGCCAGTTTTTCAGGAAGGCGTTGAGTTCGTCCTGCCATCTTTTTTTCGGCCTGCCACGTCTGCGCGTCGCATTCGGAGGGTCCATAGGAACTAGTTAATGTAATTAAAAATGATTTATTTAAAGATTTATGTAAAGAAAATAGCCTTCTGAGAAGACGTTGATACCTTACGATGTTACATAAAGGTGATCCACCATCACAAAAATATATACATATCGGTACACATATAATATTTTGCCGGCCACACCTAGTAAATTTATGATAATTAGATTATGTTTCGACAATGTGTACTAAGAACGTATGGCAATGCACCAATGTGACGGCATTTATTTTAAACTAGTTGTGTCCCGCGGTTTCACCCACGTAGACTAAATTTCATATGTGACCCTATTTTTTTAAGTAAATGTAGCCTATTTTACTTCTTGTAACATTAGCTATCTACCAGTGAAAGTTCCGTTTCAATCGGTCCAGCCGCTTCGGAGATTAGCCGGAACAAACAGACGGGCTGAAGGCTGACAAAGAGAAAAATAAAAAAAAATTGGTTTTTCATTTCTGTATTACCTTATATACTTTCGTATACATTTTGAGAAAACTAGTTATTTTGAAATAACAAACAGACACTTCAATTTTACTTTATGTATAGATGTATAAATAAACAAGGTTATTGAATGGGAGGTGGATTCGCTATTTCCAAGAACAGTGGCAACGACGCCAGAAACCTGGCCTACGAATACTAATCTATATCTATACATACAGATAAATAAAATTAAAGTGTCTGTTTGCAATTCCAAATTAAAAGCTTTTCACTTAATTCATATAAAAGTATATAAGGGACCCGACATAAAAAATATATCTGTAAAAAACATTCAGGATTCCGCAGGAATCAAATTTAATCTACGCGGGTGAAATCGCAGGCCACAACTATTTAATTATAAACATGTAAATTTGGCTGACATGAACAAGGACACATTTTGCTTTCATGATTACGATGGCAATATATAGGTAAGTTCGTACCTACCTACTACTGGTGATGGTATCGTCAGGAACTTTGAACGTTCAGCGATAATAGTAGGGTAGGGGTAACTGCGCATATTTGCATCGCACCATAAAGAAAAACAGGGACGGACAAGGTCAGCGCTCATAGCTCGTGACGGCACATGTAAATTATTTTTTTTGTGGACCTTCCAATTCCAATTTATCTCCTCTAACTCATAATACTATTCGCGACAGATGGTGAATCTGTGTCAGGTATCTAATACATCATTGATTTTCTTTCAGATGCATGAAATTATCATCGGTACAAAAATGATATCCTAGCATTCTATTCTTAAAAACGCAAATAAGATTTTACCTTGGAACTTTAAGTTTCGTAAAATCTTGGCCAAGTAGCGACATCTGTTCAGTAATCATGGCAATAAAATGTTTCGAAAAGAGTGAGATAGCACATAAAAAAGAGATAGCGATAATGTTACTAGTAATTAAAATATATTTTTTCTGATTCGCTATAATGGCAATCAAATTCTCTTGCTATTGTAATTACTGCCACATCATATAAGTTTTGTTTTTTTGACAATGTGTACAAACCAAAGATAAAGAATGTAAGTGTTGTTTTCTTTTCTTTATCCATGGTGCGAGCAATATTGAATAAATGTGGATGCCACAGAGCAGAATAAGAAAGAAAATCGTGATACCATAGATAATAAAAAATCGTGGCTGCGAAATAATACAATTTATTTATACTAATTAAGTTCATGTCGCACAGATGCACAAAATTAGTACATGCTGAGGTTTGCGATAGAACCACAGACAACTTCTCGGATTTAAATTATTTTGAGACTCAAATTTAAGTAATTTCTGACTAAAATTTTATTTTAACCATTAAAATAATGATTAAACAAAAACTATCACGTTGATATCATTAAGTGGCTGGTTAATTAATATATAAATTATGCATTTTAGTCGAACTTGCATCTTACAAAACAAGTGAGCGGATCTATTACTTATGCTGGCAATAATATTTGTCTATGGCCTTTACGCCAACTGACATTTGGCCGGCTGGTACATCCGCCTCGAGAAAGGGTCCTTTTTCAAGCGTACGCCATTGCTGGCGTATGGTAGTTTATTTTATTGAACGAAAATCAAAAACCATCCAATATGGTGAGTATAGAATTACATTATGGTGATCAGAAAAGTGTTGCAGTGCGTTTGTGCTATTGATTCGCGTTATTATTTTACGGTTTTCATCTACAAATGCCATTAAGATTGTCACTTAATTCACGACCGTAGTCTTTGTGATCCGATGACGTTTTCAAAGTGCTGCTGTGGTTTTTATGAGTGATTGTGAAATTAAAATAGGGACTTATTCATTGAGTTTAGATTAAAACGTTGCGAATAAGATGAGGGCCCGCGTAATGGAGATTAAACGTGCGTTTTGAAGTTAACCATCTGTGTTGTGTTTAGCGGCATGTTGACCGTGTATTTTCTGTTTTGCGCAGGTGAATTTCACCGTAGACGAGATCCGTGGGATGATGGACAAGAAGCGGAATATCCGCAACATGTCTGTCATCGCTCACGTCGACCACGGCAAGTCTACATTGACGGACTCCTTGGTGTCGAAGGCCGGTATTATTGCTGGCGCCCGTGCCGGCGAGACCCGCTTCACCGACACCCGCAAGGATGAACAGGACAGATGCATCACCATCAAGTCTACGTAAGTATCCCAAATTATTACTCCACATGGTTCATTAACCTCTCCCGTTTTCGGGACCCCACCTACCTATTAAACCTTGAACTTGTTAACTGTTACCATGTGGGATTTTATGCTCATTGTGCTTTTTTTTCCTTAAATTAAATGTAAGATATTTCATATTAGTTGTGCAATATTGTTTATCAACAATAACTGATTTACTTCACTTAAGTAAATGCCTTCCTATCTACCTATTATAACTGGAAAAAGTGCAACTCTTTTTATATAGTTTCATAATATTTTACCATACCCTGATTATTTGTATTAAATGATGAATGTTCTTACCATTAAAAGCTGAATATCAATGAAGATTTTTCAGAACGGCCATCTGACACCTCTCACACACATAATATCTGTGTAATATCTTTGAATACCAAATTGACACAATGAATATTCCACAGTGCCATCTCTATGTACTTTGAACTTGAAGAGAAGGACTTGGTGTTCATCACAAACCCTGACCAGCGTGAGAAGAGTGAAAAGGGATTCTTGATCAACTTGATTGACTCCCCCGGGCACGTTGACTTCTCCTCTGAGGTGACTGCTGCTCTCCGTGTGACTGATGGAGCCCTTGTCGTTGTCGACTGTGTATCTGGTATGTATTTGTTTATTAAATAAGACTGAAGGAAACATACCTTATTGTCTACTAGCTGTTCACTGTAGTTTCACTCAAATGATTTAATTACATTCCTGTAGAACCATAAATGTCTTTTAACGCGTTCACTGCTAACGACGCGTCTGTGCGTCCAACTGTTAGAGAATTTATGAAGAAGATGAAATGTTAGCAGTGAATGTCTTAAATAAATGTAACCTAAGTTTACTCATTGTAACATTAAACTGCCAATGTAAGTCCTGCTAAAATTGGTCCAGCCGTTTCAGAGATTACCCAGAAAAGACAGACAGACAGAAAACATTTCAAAGTTGTATTTTCTATGTCAGTACCATGTATCATTTCATATGCATTTAGTCAAAGGTGTAATTTTTGAATTACAAACAGACAGTTACATTTTATTTATCTGTATTGTTGTTAACAGTAAAGCATTTTCTTAAAAAGTATTGAGCATTAAATATAAACACTTGGATTTGATTGAACCTATAGCCCCTTGCCACTCTGAATCATAGCAGCTCCTCTTTTCCCTAACCTTTTGGAAATAAGTTTCAACACATTATCTAATGTTTATCAAAGGAATAATGCAGAATATATCAAATACATATAGCATAACAACTTCTCCTTTAGTTACACTTACTATAAAAAAAATAACATTCCATTCAAAATTGTTAGAAACCATGAAAACATGACCCAGATTTAGATTAACTAAGTGACTGGAATGCCGTTACATTCGCTACTAACAGTAAAAATAAGAATTTTTTATAAAAAAAAAATATGCTCCGTTTTTGCGCATTTTTGGTTTTCGAATTCAATGTTTTTATTCCAAATTTAATACTTTCCATTCAGGTGTGTGTGTACAGACTGAGACTGTACTCCGTCAAGCCATCGCCGAGCGTATCAAGCCTATTCTGTTCATGAACAAGATGGACCGCGCCCTCCTGGAGCTGCAACTGGAGTCCGAGGAACTCTACCAGACCTTCCAGCGTATCGTCGAGAACGTCAACGTCATTATTGCCACCTACAACGATGATGGTGGACCTATGGGTGAGTTTTGAAAATTAGATTTTAAGAACCTTTCTTATAGGCCTCGACAAAGTTAATTCTCTTGTACGAATTTGAAGCAAAGCGTGAGGTTACTGTTACTATGTCTAAAGGACTGTCAGACTCTTTTCCCAAGAATGAACATCATTGGACTAAGAGTGGAAGATAGCATGAGAATTTTACAGGGTTTCTTATTGTGTGATAGCCCTGTAATAGCCAAGTGTCCAGCAGCTGCGGTGAACACTGCCCCTCTAGTGCAGGTGCCGTCACATCTTGTGAGTGATCTGCAAATATAACTGCACCTGGTGTCTTACCATAAACTTATTGCTATCATAGATGAGTGAGTGTTTGACAGTGATGGACTTATACACGTCATATACATCTGTCTCATAATAAGATCTAAATTACTTCATATTAAATGCAATATAAAAAATATTACATCTTAGTGTTATAAAAAAATTTGATCATCTATTACATTTCAATAACTTAGTACCTGTTGATCGTGTGATGCCTAATAGACTTATGTATGCACCCATGTGTACTTCAAGATTGTCCATTGTGAACTCATAATATTATTGTAAATATTGCATGCATATGAACTCTTGGAACTTGTGACTATATTGTCATTCGATGTTATTATGTGGTAGGTTTAAACATTATGTCATGTATCAGATCTAAACATAGAGAGCATTTCATTTAGGTCTGATACCTCTATCTTATCTATAGACATCTTGAGTTATCATTGTGTTTTTTACAAGGATCAATGGTATTTGGAATACAGTGTGTATGTTTTTGAATTCTCATCACAACTATGTGCCAACCTTCTTTGAATTCCATACAATTTGCAATTCCTATTTGAAAGTACCCTCTATAAATGTATTTTGTAGGTTTTATCCAGAGCTACATTGTTAGCTTGTAAACTTGCCTCAAGCCAATGCAGTATTGATCGCTAGGTGCAGTCGCGCTGCGGACGAAATTGTGACGCAACGGGCTATGAAACCGGAAACTAGGTCGAGGCGACGGATTCCTCTTTTTCTCTACTTTTACCTATAAGTTTGAACAGTTAAATACTCTCACTATAAATTACTATCCATCCCAAGTATCACAATGCGAGTGGTGACGTCAACTCCTATATTAACCCACATTGAATGCGCAAAAAAAATGTAATAATATATCTTCACGTTTTGGTAATATAATTTAGTGGCCAACACGACAAATGTCAGTCATCGGCTTTCAAGCAACACTTCGTTGTTGAATTTCTTCACGATGTTTTTTCTTAAGCGTACAACTCGCGGTGTACCGAATAATTATACATAGAAAACCTCATTGGTACAGACGTGGGTTGAGAGTTTCATTACCCAAACGCTCCAAGGCTTTATTTACATTATTATTAGTATTATTTATATATTCGTTTAGTACGATGGTAAACCAGCAAACTTTATTGGTTATAGATAAACAAATATAATTCGCAAGTAACGATAGCTACATAGTCGTCGTGGAGCGACCCGCGACCCGTGTCCGTCCGCACGTGAGCGCGTGATGTTAATCGCACGATCACTCAATACCCAAGGTTATGTGGCGGACTACTTTTCGGACGCCGATCACTTTTACCGTTACTTTCAATTTAATTGTGCAGCTTTACCGCCCGTGAATTTCTTTGTGAAGTCGGCGAAAGTATTTTCCACGGAACTTTTTCTAGATGTAATAATGTCAGTAATCATATATTTCTACATGTAGGTTCAACTTAAAAGAGCTGTTTTTCCAGTAGTGGATTACGATAAGTTGATGTTTAGATTTTCGAAATACTGCTGACTAGCTCCTGCTTGCGGCTTCGTCTGCGTGGTGATGAATGGTACCCTATTGTCATCTTCTCTTCACCTGACAATGTCTCATGATTATTGTTTGAGTAGTTGAGACGTGAAAGCATATCATACAAATATATATTTTTTTAAATATTTAAGTTAGAGAATAAGGATTTGAAATGCAATGAACCATAATGCAAATAATTGACATGTATGGCATGTACAACATGTATGTACACTAACATCATCCCTAAAAGAACATACGAAACAATATATTTGTATATAGTAATACAAGAATACGTGAAAGAAAAAATATGACATTTCGTAAATAAGTGCACCGTGATACTTAATTCGCAGTTTATGTATCAGAAGAAAGCTCATAGAAACCATAAAATTGGAAAATTTTCTTTACTTTACACACGCTTATTACATTACATCATTGATAGAAAGTCTAGATTTTTCTTTTCATGGACGTAATTTCGTTTAACACGCGCTATTGTGTATTGTATCCAGGTGAGGTGCGTGTAGACCCCAGCAAGGGCTCCGTGGGCTTCGGCTCCGGCCTCCACGGCTGGGCCTTCACCCTCAAGCAGTTCGCCGAGATGTACGCCGACAAGTTCAAGATCGACCTTGTCAAGCTCATGAACAGGTAACTAACGTACCATCACACAACGGCCGAATTAACCGGGATTCAAGTTTATTTACGAACTTTAAAAAAACTTTTGAGTTTGCGAAATGCCTTCTACACCCAGAATAATAATACTTCGCAATGAAGGTTTCTTGGACCAACGGTAAATAGAAGTTTTGGAGCAAACTTGATTCAAAGACATTACACTGTACCATACTACAGTATTTCAAACTTCAGTACAAAGGGACTGCGAGCGTGCGAGAACAATGGTGATAAATTACCAACATTTGTGTAAACAGTCGCGTCACGTGTTTTGTTATCGTTGTTGATTTTTAAATATGAGGTGTGCACTTTATCAATCCTATTTGTGATAGATAGTCAATTCTAAATTTGTGTTTTTGATAAGGAAAAAATTAAAATGGTTGGTCAGATATTTAGATACAATAGGAAAGTTATTGTAACCTTAGCTAGTCAAGTAGTCTAACTTTAAGGCGAACCATGTACTTACGTACTATTGAGTTTTACGACCCAATAACTAAACTTCACACAAAGGTAACTCTAATTTCAAATTTAAGCTCATATTTTGGAAAATTGTTAGCATCTTCTCTAGTAGAAGCTTTGTAGAACCTCAAAAAACATGACTTCCGAATAGTTAAATTACTAAGTAGTAATTCTTCCTCCTAGGCTGTGGGGTGAGAACTTCTTCAATGCCAAGACAAAGAAGTGGGCCAAGCAGAAGGACAACGACAACAAGCGGTCGTTCTGCATGTACGTGCTGGACCCCATCTACAAGGTGTTCGACGCCATCATGAACTTCAAGAAGGAGGAGATCGACGACCTCCTGAAGAAGATCGGCGTCACCCTCAAGCACGAGGACAGCGACAAGGACGGCAAGGCCCTCCTCAAGGTACATATTTTAGAATATACATATTTTTATGTAATTGGGTACCCTTAGGAAAAGTAACATTCTCTCATGTTTGCGCTAAAGGTTACAAAGTGTATAGGAATGACTTAAAACAGAAATGTCATAATTCCCATATAGTTATGTTTTTACAAGCAAATGTGAGGGTAATGTTACTTTGTCTTGAGGCCCTGACTCTGGGTTGGTTGGTTGTAAATGTTCACCTAGTCCCAAGTGTTGCCAGCTACTTAATTATAAGTTTCTGGGTGTCAACTAGGACTGACAGTATTATATCTTTTAGGAATTGGTTGTTAAACTTCATGATTGGCGACCCCATAAATGGAAGATACATTTCTACTTTACAAAACAGAAGATTGTAAAATTATATAATGTTATGCAACTGCAATATTTTTTATTACTATTGGTAGTGTAGTAATTCATAATAAATACATTTCAGAAAAATCTGTTAAATATTGGACAGTTGAACATTATGTTTTAAGAATAGCTTAGGTTGTTATTTTAATATCATTTTCAAATATTAGCTTGAACATTCTTGTTATTAATACTAGTGAAATGTTGTCAGGTTGTGATGCGCAGCTGGCTGCCGGCCGGTGAAGCCCTGCTTCAGATGATTGCCATCCACCTGCCCTCGCCTGTGGTAGCCCAGAAGTACCGTATGGAGATGTTGTACGAGGGACCCCACGACGACGAGGCCGCTATCGGTATCAAGGTAAGAATGAAACGATGGTACAGGTGCCGTCATAAGTTTTAAGCGCTCAACGAAATTGGTTGAAAGAATAGGTGTAAATTCGCGCTCGCACCACAAAAAAATTGCATTCAAGTCCAGTGCTTGAAACTCGTGATTGTATCTAAAAAACCCCTTTTTTTTAACGATTTGGGTCGATACTTTCTCTCTTGCGGAACAATCGCCCTAGAGCTATATATAGCAGCATGTAAATTTTAACAGACTTCAAAAAAGGATGATGATGTTGTAAATTTAGTTTTTTTTTTTATTACCATAGGAACAAGGGTTGTAATCGTCCCATTGATACTGGTTAAAGTGATTAATACTATAAACCAGCGGCAGACCGGGACGGACATTACTTCTCCACCTGGATTGGTGCACTGTCCATGTGGGCTTTATACAACAAGATTGGAGATACATCTGCTCTTCTTTTTGGAATTTTACAAATATGTGGTATATTTGTAAAATGACTCTCTCACTGACGTTCGTACGAAATTGTATTGTAGGAAAATTTTTACTATCTCATAAGATTTCCTTACTTCCTTAGGAGTTTTAGATTTTTTTTTTATAAAGAGTTAGATATCTCACTTGAGGCGTTAAAGTTGTCAGTACCCCTCATAATTTTGTCACCGTTTTCGCTGTCTATACTCGCTAGCGACTCCGCTAATTATTTGTGTTAGAAATTATATATTTTTGGTGACGCTAGAGAGTATAGATTACGAAAATGATGGAAAATTCGTAATAAGGGTAACTCTAGCCTTAGTTTCTCTCGATACTTTATAATACTTATTTGTCAAACTGCATGTAAACATTTTTCGTTCATTTTGTGAGCTCATAACGTTAGATACGTACTATACTGGTATAAGCCCATATAAATTATATGTCGTGTTCCGAAGACATGCGACCCCGAAGCACCCCTGATGATGTACGTGAGCAAGATGGTGCCGACCTCGGACAAGGGTCGTTTCTACGCGTTCGGCCGAGTGTTCTCCGGCAAGGTCATCACTGGACAGAAGGCCCGCATCATGGGACCTAACTTCTCCCCCGGCAAGAAGGAGGTAACTCTCAAATTTACCCTATTTTCCTATTGAGAATTGATTTTCTATGTGTGTGCAAAGCATGGATTTTTTCGATGAAGAGTTGCTGAGATTTTTACAGAATTCATGAAACAAGACAGGCTTGGAATGCAATGTCTGAGAAAGTCAGAAATACTGTATTTTATATCAATTATAAGACATCAATGAATTGCAATGTCTAAATTGTTCATTTAGTCCCAAGTGTTGCTAGCTACTTATTAATAAGTTTCTGGGTGTCAAAGAGGACTGACAGTGTTATATCTTTTAGGAATTGGTTGTTAACCTTCATGATTAGCGACCCCATAAATTGAAGATACATTTATAATCTTAATACCCCTATCACAAGTTTGCTATACTCGCTTGCGTCTGCCGAATATTTGTATGAGAAAGTGTACAATATCTCATACAAGAGTTGTTGAAGGCAAGTGATGATTAGGAAAACGGTGCAAGACTCGTGATAAGGTTATAAGGTCTAGTCCATTTTCTTGCTTTATATGTATGTACAGGTTTGCTCACAATGGTTATGATGTCCCCAGGATCTGTATGAGAAGACAATCCAGCGTACCATCCTGATGATGGGTCGTTATGTTGAAGCCATTGAGGATGTGCCTTCTGGCAACATCTGTGGTCTGGTCGGAGTGGACCAGTTCCTCGTCAAGACCGGTACCATCACCACATTCAAGAACGCTCACAACATGAAGGTAATCTAATACATTGCATGTAACCTAGGTATATAATGATCTTAACATTTTATACCACAACCTCCGTCCGTCCGTCACAGTAATCCGATTCACGTAATATAGGTAACAATATACTAGCTACGTTATTGTTGATAGCGTTTTCGTATTCCATAATATTTCAGAATTATATCAAATAAACGTATTATCTTGTAATTATCGCGAAACTGTTTGATTTTTGGAACATTTGAACACCACATTTGCATTGAGCTACTTTAACTGCACCAAACGTCGATTGTTCTAAAAAATTTTTCATAAAAAAATTGGTTCAGTCATTTCTGAATTTAAAGTTGAAGACTGTTGGAATATTCTTCTTTTTAAATCAGACTTTTGGTTATTCATGATGATTTGTGTGCTCAGGTGATGAAGTTCTCCGTATCCCCCGTGGTGCGTGTGGCGGTCGAGCCCAAGAACCCGGCCGATCTCCCCAAGTTGGTGGAGGGATTGAAGCGTCTCGCCAAGTCCGACCCTATGGTGCAGTGCATCAACGAGGAGTCTGGCGAACACATCGTTGCCGGGGCTGGAGAGCTGCATCTTGAGATCTGTCTCAAGGTACTAATTTACTTTTAATTATACAGACATACAGTCCAACTGATGGTAAGCGGCCAATGTATTCTACGAACACTTGCAAGTTGCGTGGAATTCAACTGCTAATAGCACCTCCTAAGTTTTAAAAACGTTATATACAATGGGGGTACAAAATTAAGATATGCTAGGAGAGTTTATCTGCTAACTCGCTATAATGTAAGGCCATACAATCGCATACTTACAGTATTATGGTTGTATAGTAATTCTTCCTTCATACTAGTTCTAGATCCTCTATACGCTCGTAGAGTAATAAAAATACTGTATTATAGTAATATAATGTGGTTATTTTGTGAAGGATCTGGAAGAGGACCACGCGTGCATTCCCATCAAGAAGTCTGACCCCGTGGTGTCATACCGCGAGACTGTGGCCGAGGAGTCTGACCAGATGTGCCTCTCCAAGTCGCCCAACAAGCACAACCGTCTGTTCATGAGGGCGCAACCCATGCCCGAGGGACTCGCCGAGGACATCGATGATGTGAGTACTATAATCTTATATATGAATTGTTAGAGAACGTGAAAGAAATGTCGCTAAATGTATCGTTTATGGCTAACCAATAAATGGAATACCTATTTATCAATGTAACTAAATAACTTGATGGAAATTATTAATCATTTTGATCTCGCATTTTAGCGATTTAGGCTGACTTGATACTTATTATTGTACTATCATAGTATATTATGGTAGAATAGATGATTACATTAATATCTTCGTGCACACCGTGCCCCGGTGTAGCGGCCAGCCGGCCGCCGAGACAGTGCGGGCGTGCAGTGAAGTAGACAAACGCTCGCCCGCGTCTAAACGCTGCACAGGACCGCTATCCTTATGTCCCGGGACTGCATGCTACGGCGCGGGCGATACATTTATTGCTTTTATTTTACTAATATAATGAATTGACTATTCTGCTAAGTTAGGCCATATGAAATTAAATTTATTTATATTTCCAATAGCCTATATTGGATTTTTTGGGTTTTTTCTTCCTACAAATGTTACTTGAACTTAGTAAAGATCACCATTAATAGTATATTGGATTTTTTGGGTTTTTTCTTCCTACAAATGTTACTTGAACTTAGTAAAGATCACCATTAATAGTACATTTGTTGTTAGGGCAAAGTGAACCCGCGTGACGACTTCAAGACCCGTGCACGTTACCTGTGCGACAAGTACGAGTACGACATCACTGAGGCCCGTAAGATCTGGTGCTTCGGTCCCGAGGGTACCGGCCCCAACCTGATGGTGGACTGCTCCAAGGGAGTGCAGTACTTGAACGAGATCAAGGACTCTGTGGTGGCTGGTTTCCAATGGGCCGCCAAGGAGGGAGTCATGGCCGAGGAGAACCTGCGTGGTGTCCGCTTCAACATCTACGACGTCACGCTTCACACTGACGCTATCCACAGGTCATTCATCTCTTGGTTATATTTTTTTTATTTATCAAATAGCTTTGTAAGTGTGGTAGATAGGGTTATTTCAATCGTATAAGTAGTTACGAAGTTCCTCCCACATAAACTTAACTTCTTCATAACATAGTGGTATAGATGGTGATTAAGTGCTGGCCTTGAATGCAAGTTAGTATTTTTTTTGTGCGATCGCAAGAATACATACTCATTTCTCCCCCAATTATCGATGAGCGCTCATAACTCGTGACATCATCCTCAATATCAAAATTTAATACACTCTTGTATGTTGGTGCCATGGCCTATGTTCTATGCAACACCAAAAACTCCTAGCACATAATTGGAACACAGTTACTAAATTTTGCAATTTTCCTTTGTCAAACCATACATCACAAACTATTCATTAGTTTAACATGAATAATGAAGATGAAGATGATCAAAATGGTAATGGTTGGTCTACAGAGGTGGCGGTCAGATCATCCCCACGACCAGGAGGTGTTTGTACGCTTGCCTGCTGACCGCACAGCCGCGTCTCATGGAGCCCGTGTACCTCTGCGAGATCCAGGTACTATATAAATAACGACTTGTTACTATCGTTGTTGGATTCATTATTGCATGCACTTAGTATTAGATGAGTTGGTAATTTCATTTCTATTTGGTGTGCTGAAATATAAGTGCTTGCTACTCCTTCAGTCTTGTCTTGTCAATTGGGCTTCCTTGAGGTCTCGCTTCAATATTTGATCATCATGTCGATGGCGGCCTCTACTGTGATTTTACCAACATATTTAATACTGGAATAGGCTTTATTTTAGCTCTTTTTTGTGAACCTTGCAACCCCTAGACCTTGTTGTCCTGTAAAGCTCATTCAAGACCCATTTTATAATTAATTAGACCGATAATTAGTAGCATTTATTCGAATATTACAAAATTGTCTACATGCACCATAAACAAAGATTATATAAGGGAAATGTAGATAAAACAGTCTTATCAGCGTATCGCGATAGCATTAGCTTTGTAATGTTGTTTACCCATGTTCTATCCTGAGCGGACTAACATGGACTCGATAGTTCCGCCTTTCCGAGACGTGGTAGAGAGACAGTTCTAAATTTTGGCACAAACACCCTCTGGACTGTGCTAGAATAATGGAACTTACACACTCTTATAGACATTCTCATTCCTTTGAAAACACAATTAAACTTTTAAATTTATAATTATAAGTCTTTGAGGGACAAGTCAAATGCAACATGTCAATTAATGTTTATAACATACCACCAACTTAAATATGTTTTGTGTTAGTGCCCTGAAGTAGCAGTGGGCGGTATCTACGGCGTGTTGAACAGACGTCGTGGCCACGTTTTCGAGGAGTCCCAAGTGGCCGGTACTCCGATGTTCGTGGTGAAGGCGTACCTTCCTGTGAACGAGTCGTTCGGGTTCACGGCCGACCTCCGCTCCAACACTGGCGGCCAGGCCTTCCCGCAGTGCGTGTTCGACCATTGGCAGATCCTGCCCGGAGACCCGTGCGAGGCTGGCACCAAGCCTTACGTCGTTGTGCAGGTATAGCATACATACATACACACTAATATCTAGGTCCAATCATATGTTGGTCACTATCTCCAAGGCACACAAGTTATTCTCTAACATGTAAAGGTTTTTTCAAAATGTTGTTTATAATAATCTTCGTGCACACCGTGCCCCGGTGTAGCGGCCAGCCGGCCTCCGTGACAGTGCGGGCGTGCAGCGAAGTAGACAAACGCTCGCCCGCGTCCAAACGCTGCACAGGACCGCTATCCTTATGTCCCAGGACTGCATGCTACGGCGCGGGCGATACATTTTACTTTAGCCACATTACATACAAAAATTCCAATGAAAAATATATTTCTTCAACCTGTTTTATGTTTTGTATTGCAGGAGACAAGGAAACGGAAAGGACTGAAGGAGGGTCTCCCAGACTTAGCTCAATACTTGGACAAATTGTAAACGCCGTAGCTAACGCAATCCACATTGTAATATATGTAACATTATTGAGCGTGACTCTACTATCTATACATTATTTTGTTTATAATTATGGTTATTTCTTTTGTACGACATATCCACGTCGCGCGTGGCCTCGTCTCATCCATACTGTAAGAGGGAGAAGCTGATGATTATTATTAATAAAATATTGCTGGTCGATATGCTGCATTGTCAATACCACAATTGCTATACACAATGTCGCGCTAAACAAACAAACAATAAATATTATTATTATCAACTATTGCAGTTCAATATATTGTGATTCATATTACTTGGACGGAACCAGGACTTTCCTTTAGTTTGTACTTGTAATTAATTTTAAATTATAATTTTTCTATTTTAAAATTGTATTGTTTAATTTATATTAGGCAGTACATACACAGAACATGAGGTGAGTGCAAATAGTGGATCACGTTTTGAAATTATCCCATATTATTTGTTAATAGTTTTCTGATTTCATAACTATTTTTATTTTCTGTTTTAGGATCGAGCTGGTCTGTTTCTTCACTATCTAGTAAGTATTGCTATGAAAGTGTATTTAATAGGTTGCTTTATACAAAAAATCACAGACCTGTTCTGAGGTAAAAGATTCATGTGGATAACCCAATACTGTCCTGAGCTTAATACATTACATGGAATATTTTGTAAATGTTAAAATACGTGTGTAATGAAGTCTCCTTATTTTATAGGTAACAACAATGAAGTGTCCATGGTCAAGATAACACGATAAAAGGTAAATACCTGATGGAACTTGGAATGATAGTATCTGCTGATGTTGGCATAGTTTTTAGGAAATGATGAAAAAAATCACAGACCTGTTCTGAGGAAAAAGATTCATGTGGAAAACCCAATACTGTCCTGAGCCTAATACTTTACTTGATCATAAAATATATTATACTTTATGAAGAACAGTGTGATAAACTTTTATTTTATTTTAAAGGCAGAAGACAAGAATTTATGCAAATCACAATCTTACTGGAGCTACTAGTGGAACGAAGGAGAGGAGACAAAAGTCCAGAATTATATAAACCTCTCCCAGTGAAGTCAGTGGAGAAGGTTTTTTTAAGTAAATAATAGTTGGTCAAGAACGCAATCTTATGCAGAACATCAAGCAGAGAAAAGTTGCTTATCTCGGACACTTCTTTCGTCACGAGTGATACAAGCTGCTCCAACTCAACATGATGTGTAGAATAGCCGGCAGACCAGGAGTTTGCAGAAAGAAGTCATGACTGAGAAACATATTCAGAGCTGGTTACCAACCTTCATTAATTGGAGTGGCACTTAAAGAAGAAGGTAAATAAATATCTTTATAGGAAAAAAAAACAAGTTCCTCCATAAACATCCGATTTTAGAGTAGATTATAGGAAATGATGAAAAAAATCACAGACCTGTTCTGAGGAAAAAGATTCGTGTGGAAATCCCAATACTGTCCTGAGCTTTTATTTCTAGTAATTATTTTATGATTTTTAGAGATCAGTGTGTAATTCAGGGTTTTTTTTATTTTATAGGCAGAAGACAAGAAAAAATCCTTGGAACTTCTAGTCGAACTAAAAAAAGGGGTGACGTTATTCCGAAAGTAACGTCCGCTTTTGTAACGTCAGTGGAGATGATTTAACATTCTTAAGGTAAATGGAAGGTGAGATTTTGCTTGCCATGACATTTTAACTCTGAGACAAAACTAGTTCCACACTAGATCAATATTTAGATTGTTTCTAAAGTAGAATGAAGTCCTTATGATGTTTGCATAGTTTTTAGGAAATGATGAAAAAAATCACAGACCTGTTCTGAGGAATAAGAATCGTGTGGAAAACCCAATACTGTCCTGAGCTTTTAATATTGATGATTATTTTATGATTTGCGGAGATCTGTGTATAATGAAAGTATTTTATTTTTTAGGCAGAAGACTTATAAATTCTTTTACAAAATGGGGACATGAGAGACAATCTGTTGTTAAATTTTTATCAGCATTTATGCTCGAAACTTAATCATGTCTCTTAATTGAAGTCAGTGGAGAAGATTTAAAATTTTTGAGGTAAATATATAGTTTTATTACATTACTAGCGACCCGCCTTGCATTAAATTCGCTTTATGATTTTTAAGACTTGTAAAACGTTGACTCTACTATCATTACATATAATATCGCTATTTTAGCTATATACCCACCGGAGCTCGACTCGTACATATTAGTAAAAACTGTATCAAGATCCGTGATGTAAGCTTAGAAGAATAATTCTTTGAAATAAACAATATAATGTTTACAATGATGACTTCTATAACATGAGTCTACCTCATCTTAATTATGAAATGATAGACTACAATATTTAAGGAAATGATGAAAAAAATCACAGACCTGTTCTGAGGAAAAAGAATCGTGTGGAAAACCCAATACTGTCCTGAGCTTTTGATATTACTTGAAATATTCTGACTTTGTAAAGATGACATGTAATGAAGTGCAAATTTTTTCAGGTCATTAGACGCTAATAAAGACTGGGAGTCCTAAGCTTTACCTACACTTACTAAGGTAATTAAAATATGTAATTTTATAGAGAAATCTGCTTCCAAAGTGGATTACTGTAAGAAAGTATTTTTATGATGAAAAAAATCACAGACCTGTTCTGAGGAAAAGATTCGTGTGGAAAACCCAAATACTGTCCTGAGTTGAAATAATAAATAGTATTGATTTTTTTCCTTGAATAACGATGATTAATCTATTTTTGTTTTTAGGTAACTTGTCCTACTATCAATGCAACGATAAGAGGTCTACATTACAAAAGGTAATCTATTTTGCCAACATAATTTTCTATATAGATAATGGAATGTGTTTATGAAAGTGGATAAAGAAAATATGGATGGTGTGGTGATATGGATAGAAAGGCAGTGAATACAGATATGAGAGGGGGATAATGATATGAATGATGATATTTCTAGATGAAGACTTTATTCCATTTTTATATTTTCAAAGTGATAAATGATGATAAACTTCCCCTGATGCCACTGTGATGGTTATACAAGCTCAACAGGACTGAATTACTTTAAAAATGTATATATAGTATTGTGTTGAAATGGTGCAATTATGTTCTTATTTATTTTTAACAATGCTTATTTTTCTCTTTTAGAATCGACTCTCGTGGCGTGATTTTCTCTTTGGTAAGCAATGGTTCCTTATAAGTAAACATAATTATTCCTAAGGCACAATATACATTGTCATTTAACTTAACGATATATTTTTCTGGTGCTTAAACCATTATTATACACATTCCTCAAGTTATCTACTGATTCAAAAGGTTACTTCTGAAACATTTTTGATTTAATATTCACAATGATGATAAAACTCCCCCTGATGCCACCATGACGGTTTTTACAAGCTCAACAGGACTGAATTAGAATTATTAAGGACAAATTAGTAGGGACTTGACTTTCCATTCTTCATACTTGATTTTGTTTACAGGTATTTTGGAAGAGAAATACTCCATTTGTAAATCATGACAACATAGTGGTGAGTGAAAATGGTGGGTTTCTTGATTACATATACACATGCACTGATTCTATATCACAAACCAAAAATATTAAAATTATTATAACATGTTTTTTCTGTTACAGGTAATCGAACGATGATACTTCATTCCGTGTGGTTATATTTGATTAATTTCTGTTGAATATAATAAATCATTGCAGTATATTATCTTATGAACGCTTTTTATTTACAAATGGATGCTGATAAGCAATAATGTGTCAACCCACAAAAAGTCAAATTCAAAGGTTTTGATATATTTTGATAATGCATCACGTATTTAACATTCTAAAAAAGTGTTTCAAGTCATCTGAAACATAAAAGTACGTAAAAAATGGATTTATGTCATAAAACAAATCTTAAATCACGTATACAATCATCTTAAGACGCCATTTTCTCAAAACCAAGTTTATGCGGGTTGACACATTATTGCTTATCTGCATCCAAATACCTACTACTAGATAACGTAAGCTTAGGGCCACTATTCGAGGATATGTCATTTATTATTATGACCAATTGGTCATAATAATAAATTACATATTGTATAATAATAAATTATATATATATCTCATCTGAGAGCTACTTAGTAATTAATTAATTACTAAGTAGCTCTCAGATGAGGTATATATCGAGCACAAGTATTATTTAGACAAAAGTTTCCCATACTATTTTAATACGTGGACCACGTATAACTAAACCATAGACGGAAAATGTTTACACCTAAATTATTCGGAAATGTATTTGTTTTAATTTTTTTTACCTAGTCGACTAGAAACACAATCAACAGATTAAATAATAGACAAGTAGTCGAACAATTTGCGGTCTGTCCATCTGTCAGTGCGACCAAGACAAATGACATTTTTCGCAAGTCGCAACGCCGATGTTACGCTATTACGTCAAAAATCTCAAGGTCGCAGTTGTGCGCATGTTTTATAAAACAAATTGGAATCCGTATTAAGTAATTAGTGTCGGTCGCTATTTAATGGTGACTCGCGTGTTGCGGCAGAGTTCAGTTTATCTCAACAAGATGGTTCCCGAAGTAGTATTCGTACTGGGAGCGCCGGGCGCCGGCAAAGGAACCCAGTGCTCGCTTATCTCCAAAGAATATGACTTCGTGCACCTATCTGCTGGTGATTTACTGCGCGAGGAGCGTCAGAGACCTGGCTCGGAGTACGGGGAGATGATTGAGCAAAAAATCCGGAACGGAGAAATAGTACCTGTCGAGGTTACGTGTTCACTTCTTCACAAGGCCATGCAGAAGTCCGGCAAGACGCGTTTCCTCGTAGACGGTTTTCCGCGCAACAAAGACAATTTAGATGGGTGGGAGCGTGTCATGTCGGATAAAACGAAGCTGTTATTTGTTCTATTTTTCGAATGTCAAAGAGACTTGTGTACGGAGCGGTGTTTGGGCCGCGGCGCCGCCGGCAGTGGCCGCACCGACGACAACTTGGAGAGCCTCCAGAAGCGGTTCAACACATACCTTAATGACACAATGCCCATCATAGAGCATTATGAACAGTTGGGCCTGGTCCGGAGAGTCAATGCTGAGGTGGCACCCCAAGCAGTATTTATTGACGTCAAGAAATGTTTCGACGCCATTGGCTTACAATCTGTAGCTAATTAGATTATCATTGTAATTAGTTCAATCAGAGAATGAGTATGACACTAAAGCAATTTGTTTTGTGTTCAGTTTGTATTTATCAAAATCATGCGGCTTTAAATGGTTGAGTGGTTAGTTTATAAGTGAATGTAATCCATGGTATAATTATTATGTAGTTAATATCTAGGAATTATGAAGAAAACCAATGAGGATATAATCATGTCTTGACCTTGACTAGAATATTAACATCTCTTGATAATATAGTTTGCTGACATTCCTCCAGTCACTGTGTGATATCACAAATGAGTTAACAAAGTTATATCAAGTGTTAATGAGGCACTGATACAAGCTGGTTGTTTCTATCAGTTACATGTTGATAGTGGACATTATCACAACTGTACCTTAATTAATTTGTTCACTAGGAAAATAAATACTACAAAAAAATCTTTATTTAGTGTATGTGCTGTTTAGAACTCATTTGAAGGTGATTTCAACACAACTACATAATTGTATTAACCTACCTATTTATTGTTAATTAAAAATGATCTAGAATGTGTTACTATACAATAGTGTAATATTAATGCAATTGTTCACTTGCTGTGACATAATAATTTGAACAGATATGTATTTAATTTATTTTTCAATTATAAGTAATAAGTACTTCTGTAGTTTGCATTTAAATGTTGTATCATATTGTTTTATCTGTATTGTACAATAATTTTGTCCACCATTGAAAGTCAGTTTCAAAATCTCTGAGTAATGAATGCCAGATGAAAAAAATTAAATGTGAAAACAATATTTATTGTTGCATTGTAAAGAAATTAATAAAATGTCAGTTCTATAATATAAGAGTTTTGAAAGATTGTAATGTGATAATTATGAGTAGATTTTATAATCTGTATGTCCTTTTACTTTGAATATCTTGGAACATCATGTAGCATGATGTATGGGAATGGTGATGGCGAAAAAAAAAATGGTTTTTCAAAATTATAAACCTGTGGCCGTTACTTCAAAGAATATATTTGTTTTTTATTTGCTTAATTTTTAATCATTGGAATAAAAATTTGGAAACTTCAACTTTCAACTAAATGTATTGATTATGGGATACTGGGCTTTTGAGTAAAATAAAAACCTAAGTATCAATAACATTTCAATAATGTATGCCTTGTATCAACATTATTGTGAATATTCATGCATTAGCTTGAAATAATGCAATATTTAATCACTGTTTGATCAAATAAATAAATAAATTGAGACTTGAAATATAATTTTAATATATTAAGTGATACAGTCAGCATCAAAAGTAGCTATGTAATTACGCCCATTTTATGGACTTGGACTTAACCTATGCCCATAATCTACTATGGTACAAAGGTTTTTCGATTGTTGTATATATCCAGTGTTTTAATTTATTATGCTTAGGCTTAATTATTAGTTATGTGTCAAATCTGTTACTATGCTACACTTTGGGTGCATCTGATAATTGTGACGATTTTGATTGTTACCAACTTTGCTAATTTTGACCAATAGAGTAGGATGCTAACAATAATTTGAAACATGGATTGCTCCTATAAATCTTATTCTTAGGCACACATGTTTGGGACAGAGAATTGGCTTGTGGTACATATTTTTTTAATATTTCGAGGTTTAATTTATTAAAATTTGAATTATATAGTTTTTAGAAAATCCTTTTTAATAAAAATAAGCATTGTCTTATGTTGCACATATCATCCAATAAGCATTGAACCTTTAGTAATCTCTAACAAAACTTTACCATTAAAATAAATAGTAAGTATAATGACGAAAATCTAATAATAACCTTTACGGATTTTTTTATTTTATTGTCAAATTAAGCCGAAGATCTGTGCCAGAAATGTGCGCCGAAGAAGTCTACATACTATTTATTATTATAAGAGAGTTAGCAAACATATTAAATACCTACGGGATCACCAGTACCTCTACCACGGGTTTGTCACCGTTTTCATAATCTATACTCGCTAGAGTCACTCGTAATATTTGTACATATGTGATATTTTAGTTCTTCACGTCACCGCTGGGAGTCGCTGCACAATTTCTCATGATAATATTCGTCGGAGACGCTAGCGAGTATAACGAAAACGGTGGTAAAACCGTGATAGGGGTTAGGTAGTAATGTAGCAACCCTTTCGAACCGCTGTAGGGCCGTAGGTTGAAGTGTCATAGCTATATAAATAAGTCATAATTGTAAGTGATTATATACGTAATGTGTCATACATAGAAAAAAATCGCATCTAAAAATATCTTCTTAATTCTTAAGATTGGAATTCATTTGTAATGATTTACTTTTATGTTGTTTTTTTCTCAATTCTGTCAAATATTTACAATTATACAGTCCAATAATAAATATCGTGAAACATTATTTAAATGTCATAATTAGAAAAGGGTTTTTCATAATCAATGAAATAATGACACTAGCGCCCTCTTTTTTCACAACATAAATACTGTTTCTCAACTTGCACAATAGATAGCGCTATTCGTGATTCATTGCTCGTTATAATATTTGTTGATTTTTCTACAATTTCACACATTATTTAGGTTCTTTGAGCTGGATTAAAGATAATAGTTTTGAGTAGAGTGAATTCTAAAAGCGTGTCACATACATCGATCCAGATAAATTTGGCATGCTTATTAAATATATGTAATAAAATAAACCTACCTGTGTACCTACCTACCTACGTTTATTTAATTCAGTTCATGTTGTTACAATTGTAAGCTGTTTGGTAAATATATGTATATTTTCGCCAATACGAAATGCTGTTTCTATTGCAATGCCCCAGATGTTAAACCAATTTTTATTAAGTTGATATCAGTAGCCGATTGGGATCCGTGGACCCTGGAGGATACTGAGGGTGGGATTAAAACGTGGTCCCTCCGATAAATATGCCACCGAATCAAATTAGGAACTCCAAATTAAAATCTTGTAGGGCCATCTCTTCAGTCTGATCAAATATCACTTTCATGGTTACCTCTGTGGTATTCTTTTGCAAATTACTGGACATTGCTAAACATTGGAAATGATAGGAAATAAAATAGAAAGTTCGGTTTGCGTATTATGTGACTTTGTCAAAAAGTACTAGGCGCACAGAACATTGCAGGAGATATAGAATTGATGGGTTTACAATATTATTCACTTGTTAATTATAAAATTCAATTGTTAATAAATGTTTTGCCCACCTGGTATTTTTATAATATCACACTGTGTTATTACCTACCTCCTCCAATGTTCTGCGCGCCTAGTACTTCTAAGTCGAGTGACATAATATTGCAAAACCAACTTTGCGAGGGGTCACATTAAATACCACACATCTTTCATTCAATGCTCACGGGCCTCGGGAACATTCAATCCTAATTTCTCATATCCCAATCCTATGAATAAATCATATAATAAAGATCTACACGAAGCAAGCCAGCAAGGAGGGGGTTAAATAAAAAATAACTGAGTATAATATAAATATATTACAATTAAATAAAATAAGTACAGTGCTTAATAAAGCGCGTTCACATTCCATTTGCAATGGATAGTAGTAATGTATGTAATTATTACCCATACGTTATATCTACCTCGAATTACATCACAAAATTACGATCACTTGTTTTGGACGATTTGAGATTTGGTAGGCAATCGACGGTGCCTTCTTTTTTTTTACATAATATTAGTAATTAAATAAAAAATATTTGGATTTTGTTTATATTCGTATTTCAAGTCTCGTAGCATTCGTTGAAGCCTAAAGTAGGTATACACAAAAAATAAAAATATTTTTGATATACACATGACTTGGTTGGGTACCTACTTACTGATATAATATTTATACAATCAAATCAAATAGCCCTTAAATTCTGATAAAATGAGATTATCAATTATAACATTTCAAGTAAGCTCTACATTTCTTGTCATTTCTCTCAGCCATATCTATCCATATCCACAGAGATTAATAAAATTGGAGTGTCTGTTTGTGAATCCAAATTAACAGCTTTTCGCAAAATACATAAAAAAAGAAAATTTCTATATTAAAGATACTGTTATCAATGAAAAGTAATAAAAGCGGCTATCTTCCCAAATTTTGGCACACGAAAATAGTTAGCAGTCATGCAATTTGTTCGTATCTCTCAGCGAATGTCAGGAATACTTCTTCCAGGGTGGTTTCCGTGATGGCGTAATCTTCAATCAGGTCGGGATACGTTGCCTGTAGCTTCTCTAGCACTTCAAACAGCTCGCTGTAGCGCTTAATTTCATTGATGTGGTACCGAAGCATTGTCTGAAAACAAACGATTATTTAGTAAGTACTAGCTTTGCTCACAAGATGGCACCACACGTCAGTTAGATCGCGCACACTTTCACATAATGATTAAATTATGAATGAATGTTAAATAATTAACAATGACAGTAGACTTAAGAAGAAGGTATCAACACTGTTTCATAGGTAAGTACCTACATATGTACATCTCACATTGTCTATTAATTAGCTCACCTTATGTTCATCTTTAAGGGTGCAGTTAAAGCTCCGATGCAGCTGGCTTTTGAGTTCTTCCAATTTGTCTTCACCTGGAATCGTGACCATTACGTTTAGAAAATCTGTGGTGGCAGAGTGGTTTCAGTAAGGCATATTAAAAGATATGACATGTGTATTTTTGCCAGCCATTCCATCACAAAGCTGATCGTGGCGAGCGGGGAATAGCGGCCGCACCAGGTGCTCACGCCGTAGGATACAGTTAGAAGAGTGAAGTTCGAGGGCATCTCGCGCAGTACTGACCTGCGTGCGGGGCGCTCGGGCGCACCTTGAGCAGCACGGCGTGTCCCGCGGCGTGCTGCGCGCGCAGAGTGGCCGCGGCGCCCAACGCCACCAGCGAGCCGCCCGCCACGATGCACATGCGCCCGCACAGCGCCTCCATCTCGTCCATGCTGCGACATACAGGCCAGTCGTGAGCTACCCCAGCGACCCCAGTGGTACCTGTGCGAGCAGATGATAAGGGCGCGGCTAGCGAGCGCGCGGGTGTGGTACCTGTGCGAGCAGATGATGAGGGCGCGGCTGGCGAGCGCGCTGGTGTGGTACCTGTGCGAGCAGATGATGAGGGCGCGACTGGCGAGCGCGCGGGTGTGGTACCTGTGCGAGCAGATGATGAGGGCGCGGCTGGCGAGCGCGCGGGTGTGGTACCTGTGCGAGCAGATGATGAGGGCGCGACTGGCGAGCGCGCGGGTGTGGTACCTGTGCGAGCAGATGATGAGGGCGCGGCTGGCGAGCGCGCGGGTGTGGTACCTGTGCGAGCAGATGATGAGGGCGCGGCTGGCGAGCGCGCGGGTGTGGTACCTGTGCGAGCAGATGATGAGGGCGCGGCTGGCGAGCGCGCGGGTGTGGTACCTGTGCGAGCAGATGATGAGGGCGCGGCTGGCGAGCGCGCGGGTGTGGTACCTGTGCGAGCAGATGATGAGGGCGCGGTTGGCGAGCGCGCGGGTGTGGTACCTGTGCGAGCAGATGATGAGGGCGCGGCTGGCGAGCGCGCGGGTGTGGTACCTGTGCGAGCAGATGATGAGGGCGCGGCTGGCGAGCGCGCGGGTGTGGTACCTGTGCGAGCAGATGATGAGGGCGCGGCTGGCGAGCGCGCGGCGCAGCGCGGCCCAGACGCGGCGGCGCGCGGCCACGTCCACGCCGGCCGTGGGCTCGTCCAGCAGCGTGAGCGGCGCCGCCGTGCTCAGCGCCGCCGCGGCCGCCAGCCGCCGCGCGCACCCGCCGCTGTACCCCGACACCGCCCGCTCCGCGTACTTCTCCAACCCTGACGACGACAACCATTCAGATCGAATGTTTTGCGAAATAACTTTCGGTATTCATCAGTCCTTCTTTGACGACGTATATGAAATCTCGTAACCAAGTTGCAGATGACGACAATGGTAAGATAATGAATGAAATGCTAGAAGTGTTGATTCAAATCAGAGTTCCTCAAGGCATAAATTATAGCTACCATTTTATTTGTAAGATTGGTAAATTCATACATCAAGCTATCTTTTAACCAATTTCAGTGGGACATACCTACAACATTGATCCATGACCTGACCTCTTCTTCAACATCTTTGAGTTGCAGGCCTCGCAGCGTGAGTAATAGTGTGAGGTTCTCGCGGCCCGTCAGGAACGGGTCGATGCCTGAGAACTGCGGGCAGTAGCTCAGCGATCGCAGGTACTGGAAAAATGACTAGTTTAAATATTTAATATAAGTGGCTAACAGCCTAATGTGCCTGATAGGCAGAAATATTGGTCGACTGCTTCATCCACAAAATAGCATCCTGAAGTTGCTACGCTGTATAAAGTAAAGTACTTAATGTTTTTCAAATAAATACCAATTGATGCTAATTATTGTCTTACCGCTACGACGGGTTTCTATCAAACTGATTAAGTGTGTACCGGCATTCGTTCTTTGTGTAAATGATGTTCATTGGCGAACAGAGAGCCGCGCGTGGTGCATTCCTCCGCCGTGATCATTTTGAACATCGTGGACTTGCCCGCGCCGTTCACACCCAGGACGCCAAAGCATTCACCTGGTATATATAAATATCACAGCGTTTCGGGGTACTATAAATAAAGGATGGTTCTAACTACGTCCTGCTGATTTATGGTCAGTTCAACGACTTCTACGTGCCCCCTGTACCTTTGGCTATGGGCGCCACGCTGGCTTAAATAAATACCAATATTACCCTTTTTGACGGAAAAGCTGACTCCTTTCACTGCGTTGCACGTCCTGCCTATTATAGGGTTGTAGTTCTTGTGTATATCATTCACAAGCATAACGTCAGGTATTTGTTTTTCACCTGTAACAACAATTTAACACAACCTGTGTCTCTGACTTTTACTACTTTAGTTTTATGCTCAAAAATTTGTAGGAGATAGAAGCCTTACGTAGTTTGATCGTTTGATACACATAATCAGCCTCGGCGCGAATCAGCCTATCCTTGGAAGGCTTACCCAACGGTTCGTAATTACTATTGCGAATCTTGTCGTACAGTCTGTTAAACACCCCATGCTGGGACAGGATCACAGTGGTCTGTAAAGAAAACATTGGGTTCTTCGAGAAGGATAGGTTTACGGTAGTTGAGGTCCCTTCTAGTTTGTTTGTTGTCGTCCCAAACTATATAAATATTAACGCCACTAACCATTAGTACGATGAACTGCGCCAGCAGAGTGAATATGCCTTTGAGAGGAGCATATTTTTTGAAGCAGAAATTACAGCTGGGATTCTTGTTTGCTGTAATTACATTTAAGTACATAGAAAAATGCTAGAGAGTCTTGTGCCTGGTGGAAAGAATATAATATCTAAATGGTTATTTGAATTATTTATCGGAATAACATGGACCCCCCTGTCGAATTAGTCCGAAGATTCACCATTTCTATCTAATTAATATATTTGCACACTGCAGACGGTCCTAACACGTCACAAAAAATTTCGCAACAACTGAAAAAAAAAATTGTGAGTACCTTGAGCTACTCATAGAATATCCCGTATATTAAGCGGACACACATTTAGAAACTTACCACAACATTTCTCAGAATCAAACCCCTCCGCGGGCACCTCGAGCTCTGGACATTTATCCCTGTTCAAGTTGCAGTATGCGTTCAGGCGCGCCACGTGTCCAGCCTTAGCCATAGTCAAGACAAATGTGTGCGGGGTTGATAAATACTCCGATTTGTGAACAAAAAAATATATCCAGCCTCTATGTTGCACTATGTTCGATAATGGGGGCATTATGACACCTACAAGAAAATCCAAAGATGAGATCCATTTGCTCTCCTTTAGAAATAAACAGAAGTTGTTGGATCCAACGGCGGAAGACATTAACAGTAGCTGCTGATAATGATGAAAAATTATGAAACAAGTATCTACACATTTTCAGATCAGAAAAAATATTAGAATTTTGCCTTCCCTTGTTTTGCTGTTTTAGGGGCCGTCTGATGCCATCTGTTTGTAGGTGTATCCCGCCTTGGGTTCATATTTTCCCTGATCATTTAAAAAAAAAATTATGTTAACATGAGTGTCATGCATAAAAAGTTAATGTTTAGATCGGGGTTGCCTCATCGATTTGATATATATAGCTAAATGTAACTTTGGACGTATCAGTTGAGTTTGGATACACCGACCAACAGATGGCGCAAGGCGGACCCTATACCGCAAAAACAAGTGATAGAAAAATTCGACTCATGACGTAGCTGAGTTGGTAGATCAACTGCACGGTTTGCAGAGGTCGTGGGTCGGAGTCCCGCCTCGTGTTCGTATTTTTGCTGACCAATTTTAAGAATATAACTATAACAAAACCAACCAATAGAAGAATCTGCTTCTGCAATTTTTTTAGGATTACTGATAGACAACCATCTAAACTGGAAAATACAAATAGATAAAATATGTAAGACACTAAACCGATTTGTATTCGCGTTGCACCGTATCTGTAAAACAGTGAGTCAACAAGCTGCGCTCACAGCATATCACGGCTATGTCGGCTCCGTCCTCCGATATGGTGTACTGTTATGGGGTAACTCTGTACATATGAACCGTGCCTTCATTATACAAAAAAAATGTATCCGAGCCATATGCGGTGTACATTCTCTAACTTCTTGTAAGCCCCTATTTCAGACTAACAATATTCTTCCTTTACCATGCCTATACATATTTGAAGTATGCATATTCGTTCACTCCCATCTGACCATTTTTGAGAAAAGAAAAGTACAATGTAAATTTAACACAAGGTTCCCGAATAAGTTAACTTTACCCTCATCACAAACTCAATGTTTTTCCCAAAATAGCTACAGGATGTGTATTTCAATTTACAATAAAATACCGGAAAAATGGAAAACTTTACCCCCAAATACATTTAAAAGTACATTGTTTAAATGGCTAGTTAAAAAATGTTTTTACACAATACATGATTTTATGGACGATCTCATGCAGATATAATATGTATATATATGTGAACATTTAGAAAAATAATTATAAATTCTAGTACTTAATTACGTTACATATTTTGAAGTGTGCAATAAAGAATGATGTATATAATGAAAAATAAATGCTGATAAATAAATAAATGCTGAACTGTATAGCGGCCGTTTTCAATATTCTATCCATCTGTCATTTATGTTACTAAAGCAAAACAAAACTACCATTTTGTCCTTACTTATACATATATTATATAACGTATCGTAGGTAACATTATTTCGAAAATAAGGATCAAATTCGACAGATAACTGGAAATCTGTCAAATTTGATCTATCTATATGTTCATGAAATCCGTCTGTAAACCTTGATAGTTCATTGAAAACGGCATTAACGCGTTCACTGCTAACGACGCGTATGTGCGTCCAACTGTTAGAGAATTTACGAAGAAGATGAAATGTTAGCAGTGAATGTGTTAAGTGATATAAGTGTAGGTAGGTAGGCAAGATCAAGGCAACTCACCAAAGACTATCACACAAAAAATTAGCACTATGGAGGTACCACGTGAGTTGAAACAGAAGGAGATTTGATATGTGAGCGCTAGAAACGCTGAACAGCCCACCAGAAATATTACCGCCGCCGTCACTGGAGATGTGAAAAAGGCAATTTTTATGTTGAAACTTGTTTAACCGGGAAGCCGTAGTGGCCTTGGGGTTTGAGCAGTTCGAATCCCAACCTGTACCAATCAGTTTTTCTACAACCAGTGATTTCACACCACGTGCTTTACGGTGAAAGAAAAAATCGTGAAACCTGCATATGTCTGCGAAGTAATTCAAAGAGTTTAGTGCCTGAGACGGCGATAGACTCATCATCTGTCACGTTGACACTTAATCATCTTCGGTGAAAAGTTTTTGTCTTCTAAAATCCTTTAGTAAATTATTAGTAAAATCACGCTCAAAGAAGCTAAGAAAGGATTTTTCACGGTCCTTCGAGCCGGGTTGGAGAAATCAAATACCTAATTATAACTGGTCAATACTATTAACAGTCTTACATATTGGAGAAGGGACAACTATTAAACAAATTACCTCTCAAAGTTTTTGTTACCCAGTTTGGATGTGAGTTTTTCTCAGAAGGGTAGTTTCAGAATATTTTTTTAAAACCTACGCATTCTAAGTAATAATCAGAAACAGGGCTTACCCATAAAGGAGGGTTGGTCGACAGTGCGGTCCCGTTCGAGAGCAAGGCAGGCTCCGAGCGTGGCCGCGACGAGCAGTGCGGCGCACACGGCCACGTGGAACAGCAGCGTGGCGGCCCAGTGCAGCGACGGCGCCGCGCCCGCCAGAACGTGCGTGTGCCGCGAGCCGCGCGACCGCTCCGTGCACGGCAGCTCCGCCACGTTGATCAGCGTCGCCAGGATTACTACCACATACACACACTGACACCCCATACATACGACTGCTCCGTGCACGGCAGCTCCGCCACGTTGATCAGCGTCGCCAGGATTACTACCACATACACACACTGACACCCCATACATACGACCGCTCCGTGCACGGCAGCTCCGCCACGTTGATCAGCGTCGCCAGGATTACTACCACATACACACTGACACCGCATACATACGACCGCTCCGTGCACGGCAGCTCCGCCACGTTGATCAGCGTCGCCAGGATTACTAGCACATACACACACTGACATTGCATACATTGGCGATCCGCGTACGCTCAAAGTTCAATCACAACAGCAAGTTTGGTCTTAAAGTGTAAAACATATTGCATTTACCACATGAGATCCATATGGCCCATACGAACATGTGGATGTTGCTCTTGGGCTCCTTGAGTTCAGCAAAAGGTTCGTCATAGGGAGCGTTGTAGGCGACGAGCGTGCGACGGTCTCCCCACGGCACGTAGGCCGCGGCCAAAACGTTGAACAGCGCCAGCCCCACCGGCGCCGCGTGGCGCATCGTCGTAGTGTATGAAACCTACCACGATTAAACTATAAAAAATACGGTACCTTACTTTCCCGACTACTGACGTTGACGTGTGACGTTGTTCGGTTGAGGTGTTAGAAGTGCGACCTAGACATAAGTACTATGAGCGGTCAACTAGTGTTTTCTACTACGACGGTGGTCTCAAACATATTATCATCATCCCATAAGTTATCCACATATTTGGTCGTAGAAAACACGGAATGTTATCGAGCAATGTAAATCTTCTGTCGGAACTTGCCAAAAGGAACGATGAATTTGATATTAACTTCATCATCCTTCCCGATGTAAATGAACTTTAATACAGAATATAATTAATCATAGTGGATCTGATTGATATAATTCTGCCTAATGCTCGGTGACATTTGGTGCTTAGTTATTCTCTGTTGGGAATTCGACTTCGTTACCTTCGCATTAGTTTCGTTTATTTCAATGCCCACTATGTGTTTGTCGATTGCTTCATCCTTACCAGTGTGAAGGACAGCTGAAAATGATAAGCGCAGAATTGAAATATGCAAAATAATAAACAGTGGCTGATAACCACTCCTATGTAATTATAGCACCAGTTCATAAATTCATGTATGCCTGTTAACGCCTTCTTAGAATTATCGAGAGAAACGCACGATATTACCAACCGCAAGTAAATGGGGTTTTATATTCGCTGTAAAACTAGTGAGCATGAACTCAAGAAAATCAACGCATACATTCATAACAGTATTAATCTAAAATAAAATGTATTCTGTCAGTTTGCCAGATGAGAGAACCAATTTCGCTGGAATCTGGAATGGTTTGGGAACTTAAAATTATAATTATAAAATAAAATGATAAAGATAAGGATTTTATAAGAAATCACAAAAAGGTTAGTCGACATCACAGGAGATCGAAGAGCTGTCAGTTACCTCGGACAAAAATTATGCTGCCAGTAGTTATTATATTATATTTTTTAAGGTTTGTTGTGTGCATATAATACATAATAACAAAGTTCAATCTTAGGGTGAGGACTGTAGGATTACAATTATCAACATTGCGCACGGTGTCGAACTCCACGCCATTAAATTGTTTGCTAAAGTAGGACAAGCGTTGCGAGGGCATCTTGCGGTGTAACCCCAGTTCTTCGGCCTCTGAACTATCCTCGTCCTTGCTGGGAGCGTCATTGTTAAGGGTATCCACGAACAGGCAGATCATACATACAGGTAATAAGAATTGCTGTGGACAAAAATTATTTTCGGGTATTCCAATGAATTTTCCACTTTATCTTTGACTTTTATAAAAGGTAAAGGTACTCACCAGTATAAAAAATGATATTTTCTTAGAGACAGTGAATCTAAACTGCCTGTAGAGCAGGATGCGTAGCTGTTGCATGTATAGTGGCATGCCAGTCACCTTTTGGAATGCTGGCTCTGAAGATAATAAACACCAATCTATATAAACTGCTAGTTGACCTCGATGAACTTCGTTCTACCTATATATATTTTTAGTTTATAGTATTTTCCTACACTTATTATTATTTCACCATACAAACCTTCATTCGAACTTCCAAATCAGTCCGGCCATTCTCGAGTTTTATCGAGACTATCGAACGGTCATTAAGATAAATCTGTGCTGAGGAGCTAATACGATGTGCATCGTTTTAAACTAGGCTTTCAACACAGTTGGCCGTCTAATTCAACTGAACAGATACTGGTTCAATGAATTCCTAAGTATGTTACTTCTTTAGTTATTGCCTATATTTGTAACATTTCCCAAAAAGTTGCCATTACCGTAAATAATTCGGGTTCATATAAAGGACACTTTGAAGTTCCTCAGGGTACAATCCTGAACCCTCTACTATTCAAACTTCATATTAAATGAGCAAGTACTTAGCTTATATTATACTAGAATTACCAGGAGCTGTGCTGACCACATCATCAGCAGTGAATGTTGTATCGACGTCACTGCACAGTCTATAAAATTATAAGAACACTTTAAAATATTCAGTCTTACGTTTATTAATAAAAATAATAATACGTAGGTACGTAATAACTCGCCTTAAGAATACCTCTTCAAGGGTAGAGACACCGACTCCAATAGTAGCAATACCTAACTGTTCCCTCTTCGCTTCGAGGGTCGAGAAAAGTTTGGGGAACTTGCTGGTATCATGGGTCGGAAGACTGTAGGAGATGGAATTCATGGTGGTCTCCTTAACTGTTGCATCTGGCACTTCGGCTGTGATGACGGACGTGATGGCTGACTCGTTTGGGGCTCCATTCGTGGTAAAGGTGAGACGGTAGCCTGTGCCTGTGATATTGAATGCATGTAGAAGGACAGTCCTACTAAATACAATTTCTCAGGTTTAAGTGGACGTTACCAATAGCTTTCTTGAGGAACATTGGCGTGGCGTGCAGTCGCAATTGACCAGCGTATAGCGCAGCCACCCGGTCGCCGAGCGCGTCCGCCTCCTCCATGAAGTGCGTCGTCAGAAGCACGGTGCGATCACCGCGGAGGGTCTGCACACACACACACACACATATACATATCATATCATCACGTCCACCTCCTTCATACGGGTAGGCAGGACGGGAGGGCAGGCTCACCAGCAGTAGGTCCCACAGG
Organism: Watsonalla binaria; assembly: GCA_929442735.1. Taxonomy (NCBI): domain Eukaryota; kingdom Metazoa; phylum Arthropoda; class Insecta; order Lepidoptera; family Drepanidae; genus Watsonalla; species Watsonalla binaria. The sequence goes on along the minus strand of OV838934.1, from coordinate 9,448,180 downwards.
TTGCGGCGCGTCTCCACGTCGAGCCCCGAAGTGGGTTCGTCGAGCACCAGCACGGCCGCGCCGCCCGCTAGTGCGCAGGCTAGCTGCAGGCGCCGCTGCATGCCGCCCGACAACTTTCCACTGCTAGAATGTTCCTTGTGACTTAGCCCCAGGTCCCTCAGCAATTCACGGGATGACGTTTTAGCGTCTTTATATGACGAGCTTTTTAGCTGAAAATGCCAAACTAAATTCTTATTACTTGCAAATGCTAGTTTTGACGACAGCAAGCATGCTGCTATTTTTTTTAAATATCAACGGTTGTCGTTACTCACCATAGTGAAGAACATGACGTGCTCTAAGGCGGTGAGGTCGGCAAAGAACAGGTTGTGTTGCGGACACAGCCCGAGCTGCCGGCGCACGGCCGCCATCTGCGTCTGTGTGTCCATGCCGTTCACCCACACCTTGCCCGTCGTCGCGCTCGTCATACCTTAAGTTCAAATATTCGAAAAGACATCCTAAACTGCTCGTTTACTCCCTGGCGACTTGACCATACTTACGAGCACTAAGTAAGTACTCACCAGTAATGATGGACATGAGCGTAGTCTTCCCGGCGCCGTTGTGTCCCAGCAGCACCGTGATCTCACCCTTATACACGTCCAATGTCAAGTTGTCCAGCACTTTGTTTTTCCCGAAGACCTAATAATGTGTATTGGAAAATAAAGTCTCCTAGAATGATTACTTACTTTATCATATTGCGTAGGCCGGAGCTAATGTTGAATTATGAAGAAACAGAATACTTAGTTGAAGGAAATATTTTTGATGCTTTGATTCAAGGTTTACATATTTAAGTATTAGAATTCTTTGAAGTCGGTAGACATTACCTTGGTTACGTTTTGTACTTTGATGCCAACATCCATGTTCTTCGGCGGATCCTCAAAATACTTCGGGTCTCGGGTGACCGGCGGTCCCGCTTCCTCATCAACACTTGATGTTAACTGCTCATCGTACTTAGGCTTTACCCACACTTCTTTCTTTACATATTAAACGGAATATTTAATTGATTTGACAACCCAGGCTAACACTCAATAACAGAAAAGTATCTACTAAAGCATAAGTATTATAGAAAAAAACTTATAAAATCTTGAGTTGGATTAGCTTAAGTCGATAGCATAACACCCCTCTTTTTATGTCGGGGCTTAAAAAACACCAGATATATTGCTTTAAGTAACAGGCGCGCAGGAGCTAAGAAGGAGTCATCAACAACAGACCTTGAACACAAAGTTCCATGGCTTGGCTCGACCGTACTGTCCCGGACGGACGTGCGACAGGTACCATGCAAGCACGAAGAATATAGCGGCTTGAACGATCAGCAATATGTAGCACCAGAATATTGCGAGGGTCTGATCTCCACGCGTCTTAAACATTGTATCGAACGATACTTTTTTGCCTGCGAACAAGTTTTTTATTCATTGTGTGATATTCCGCGCGAATCGGCTATTTTCAAAGACCGAAAAAACTGAAGGGTGGCCTGAACATTGATGTCCAAAAATAAAATTCCGGTCGCGCGTATTGTGGATCCCACAATCACCTCTGCGACTTTTAAATATTTTCGAGTTACGATTTTTTCTGAATATTTGAGAATTTTCGACCCGATCAATCTAAAAATTTTCACGAGTAGTGCTTTTAAGCATAAAATAATTAACTTCGTAACTGTGATGGAAGTTATGAAAATATTGGTAATTAAAAATCTTAACAGGTGATTCGCGATTCCTAAGTAGGATTCAAGAATTATAGAACATATTACACTCCAACGGCAACGTTAACGTAGTAGATAAGTAGTTAAATAACATTAAATTAGAGCCACTGGTGTCAACATAGCGTCTACTAAAAAGAAGCTTTGGTAACCTTCCTCAATCCAGGAACACCGTTGCTATTCTCTGTAAGGTTGTAATGTTCTAAGCCTTTTATGTTACTGACCAATCATTTCTAGATCGCCCAGCTGCTTCCAGAACCAGTCAAATGCCACATGAGGCAGCAGGCCGGTTAGCGGCACCAAGTATCGTGGCACCTTGTGATGTTTCAGCAAGTTATTCGGGATTGATAGGGCCACGTACGACATTATTCCAATCGATGCCGCGAAGTGGGCTAGAACAAGACAGCTAGCTACTAAACGAGTCCACAACTTCGCAGTATATTTTAGCAAATTTATTACTTGTACATAAAAATATTAATTCTTTTCAAAAGAAGTGTGATGTACATAATGTCAACACAAGGCACAAAAATAAAATAGTAGTACCTACACACCGCTTACAGAAAGTCCAGGGATCATTTTTAGGGCAATGTATACGCTTTTATAATAAGTTACCTACATGTATTGTAAATTTACCCTTTGATAAATTTAAAGAGACTGTAAAATCTGTATTACTTAAAAAGGGTTATTATACAGTTAGTGATTATATATGTGATAAAGAAACTTGGAATAATGTATTACCAGATAAATATTGTAAGTAGTCTCATGGACACTGTACTTATGTTACAATTCTTAATATTTATTAGTTTTTTTCTTTGTTTGACTGGCTTGAGTTGTCAGGCTCACTAAAATGCCTTTGCTTGCGGCGGCGTCTGGATGACGGGTTGTCCACTTCCCTCTATGATGGTTGAGGAGGTCAATGGCTGGCATTCACGTCATACTTGTGAACAGGTGCTGCTTGTGGGGGCTGGTCATCTCAAGCTACGCATTTAGTTATAAGTAGATGTACTAGATTTTTTGTTATGTTAATTTTTATCGACATTTGTGCATTGGAACATTGTCCATGAGCTTACGTTTTTTAAATTATTTATTTTGTATTCTTTAAATTGTATAATATTTTTGAAAAGAGTAATTACTGAGTTTCTTGCCAGGTTCTTCCCAGTAAAAGCAACCTTCCGAACCTGGCGGTAGCATGTATAATCCTGTATAATTGTGTCATTCTGACGATTTGAAAGTGCTTTGTAAAAGTCTAATCGAATAAAGATACTTTTGACTTTGACTTTGACTTTGACTTTGACAACCTTGAAAAATTGGAGCCCACTCTGATCGTTTAAGCAGCACGTCTTGTTAACTTCTTAGTTTTGACGTTTCATTTTGGTTCCATGAAATAAAATAACCTTCTTAAAACGTTCATAGTAGATCTCATGTTTCCTAACTGTAGTTTTATTACTCGTGGGTTCTGTCTACTCTACCAGCGGGCAGTTCATCCACACATCCCGTACATTGGAACCAAAAGGATCTTACAATCATTAATATGTCCTAGGTTCTCCCATGATTTGCTGGTGTCGGCACTTGATGCAGCTGGTCATCTGATTTTTATGCAAAACGACTTCCATCTGACACTTGCAAACACTTTTACAGGGAAAATTCATAACATTCTCAGTGGTCTGTAGCGATTATCGTTACAGATCAGTCGTCATCATCAATTTGCCACCGGGATCGACCATAACGTGCATTACGTGGGACTTAGGTGGTCAGTCATCCAACTACTGGCCTGGGTTGAGTTACTTAAATTCGCTGATCAAATGATATGCGTAATAGCAACCGTGCCATGAGCCCTACCAAAATGAAGTCGTTGACCTGTTGACAGAAAACTAGAAACCCATAAAAAATTACTTACTGCTCCTAGCGATGAAACTGGCAAAAAATGCCATTGAGACGATGGTCATAAAGTAGAGGAAAAGTATGGTGAAGATGTATATTCCATTGGTGTTGGGGAAGAGCACATTGGGTGGTTTGGTCAGCAGGATCCCACCAGTCAGCGCAAACGCCAGCGCACCGGGCATCACGTTCAGCACGTGGGATAAGGCCAGGGTGAAGGGGGATACTCCTACCATCTTTATTAGCTCCTGGAAAATACATTATCAAATTATAATTTTGCTTACCTACTAGGGTAGAGCTTGGTTCGGCTTGACGCTTAAGACAGGCTGGTACATTATTTGTATACCTAGGTGAAGAAAAATATACCGGAATTTGTAAGTGGTTTGTACTTCGAGATTCGACGACTCCCGTACTCGTAGGAAATAGAAAAATAATAATTTCCTTCCCTTTCCCTTTTTTTTTGTAGTTCTCTAGTCGTAGCTATTTTGTGAGTTCGATATTCGTTTCGAACAACCTAGGTATAAAGTATTCTTAAAAATGTATGTCACGCATATATAAAATAAAAAGGTTTGTTAATTGTGGAGAATCAGTGACGGATACCTACACGGGCAGCGAAAAGGCTATGTCGGTCGGACCACCGACTCAGCTCTATGCTCAGTCCAAAGAATATCGGTCTGAGACTCCACGGTGTAGGTACCTCCTGAGAGCTATTACGTCACATCCTTCGCCGTGACCCCTCGGAGTATTTTCACTAACCGAAGTCAAGGACAGGTGGTATCTAAACTACACGTGTACCTGTATGCCTGTGGTCCGCTCGACGAGTAAGCTTGATGAGAGCATCACGAAGGACGGCAACAGAGACAACCAGCATATCACCGGGATTATCATGCACAACAGGACCACCTCTGGATTAGGTTCGCTCGTCCTGTAGTCTGGGAACTTTTGGACCCATATTTTCTGTTGACCAATAAATTTGTAGGAACAAAAGGGACACTCTTGAGTTTATACTCGAAGAGATTACAGTGCACAGAAGAGTCACAACTATTCGTGTTGTATCGTGACGATAGAATATAGTGTTGACGACCTTTGCCTTTAAGTATATTATTATTCGGGTATGGTACCAGGTTGATGTCTGTCAGGGTCGCCACCATGGTGTGACAAATGGTCGTCTGTGTTACGTACCTCATTCTCATCCTCAGAGAGTTTGATGAAACTCGTTTCCAACGCCCATTGGAGGCGTATAAACGGCTCGTAATCAGTGCCTGGAAAATAATAGAGAGGCACTTGTGTCGTAGATGAAACCCATGTTATTTGGTGTTCAAAAAAGTGTACTTTATTATGTAAAGACAACTCACCATACGCCATCTGCGATACGTGCTCATCATCCGTCGGCTCGATACTGTTTGTGTAAATGTGAGATTTAATTCGTATCGTGTAGTTCAGCCTGTCTGGCCAGTCGGGACCATGCATATTCTGAAACAAAGGTGATTTACTATTTAAAATTTAACAATAATTTAAGTTTTTTAATTTCTATATAAATTGTGTGAATTGCTCAAAGTATAAGGATAAGTTACTCAAATTCTGCGCAGACATAGTCGTGGACATATTACCAGCTAGTCTGGTACGTAATATATGAAGAATGCCACGGAAAATATCCTTACCCAACTTCTTAGGGCCTCCTATCTATCTTAACTTAGTTAGGGACGCATGTGTCAAATGCGCAGTGACTTTTCTCTAGCATATTAAGAATTTATGCATGCACAAGCCTGACGATGTCCCCGACTTACTTGTAGAATGACGATCGCGTCCTCTCCTCGTAGATTACGTGCGTAGTTGGCGAGAGAAATATGGTTTGGAACTGCGACGTATCCCGTTGTAAATTTATCTGACGATGCTACAATACATTTAACACAAATGAAGCGTTAATTAGTTACGCATATTAGCCTAAATATCGGGTTTGAAAGTGATTTTATTACCTGCGGGCGCGGCCTTGCCCTATCGGGACCCCTAGATGATTTAATTATCTCCATTCCACTACCACTGTCTGATTTTAAACTTTTTCCTTACTTTTTTATTTTCTCCCCCTAGTCATGGTCGAGGCCCTAGTCGGTGAGGGTCCTCTAGGCAGTTACCTCATCTGCCTTAAGGATAATGCCAGCTGCAGGTCCCGTCACAAGTTTTCAGCGCACAGAGAAAATACTTAGTTGGGAGAACTGCGCATGTATTTGATCGCGCTCGCACTAAAAATGCAACTCGCATTCAACCTCACTTTTACTTCAGCAAAATTGCTAATAGACAGTAATAGTCACTTCCCCGTATAATGTACGTAGGCTTCGTCAAGTTGATTTCTCGTTGGATCCGCCCGAGCGCAGTTTGAACATGGATGTAGTTATTAATAGGTACAAAATTTATATTAACATGGACAGGGACAATGGCTTCATCAGCTGCACGAACAAGAGAGTAACTCTTAAACGAAGAAGAATACGAACGTGGTGGGTGTACGAGAGCAGGGTATCCGAACGTCTCCCCCACGGCATCCATGATCATGCCAGCGTGCGCAGTGTCAGGGTAGTAGTAGATCACTTTTGGAACCGACAATGAATTCAGAGCAAGTATCTCCTGGAATAGATTATTTTACAATTAGCTACCTAGATATGCTTACCCAAAACATACCGTACCTAAGTACGTCATAATTTCAAGTCATAATTCTATAAGTGATATTTAGATGTCTGACTGCTGACTGCCTGTTTGGTTTATTGGTCTCAAACTGTGCAAAGCGAGTTCTTGGGTCGGGCAAAGTGATATTGGAATATTCCATACGTTCCTATGTTCATCCCAGTAGCAGACTGGAAGCTGGATAAGTGCCCGATTAGTATGAGGTTCGCCCCCTGTTACACAGGACTGAAACATAACTGGCGAAATTCGGGTGTGCTAAGTACACCTCTGCCTACCCCTTTGAATACAGGCGTTAACATATTTAAATCGAAGAGGACTTTAGTAGATTTTTGGCAAAAGAAGGGCAGTGATACGTCGTAAGAGATGATCGGTAGGCAGGTGTTCCTACAGATAGAACACCCACATTTCGCTAGGTATTTTCCATATACGGGGCGAGCTTATCGGGCAATAATCCACACTTTGTCAGACCTGGGGATCGAACCCAGGGTCTCGTGTTCCGCAGTAGTGTTCGCGACCACTAGACCAACGAGGCAACAATCTTATATCTACGATAATAACTTAGTTAGTAGGTATTACGAAAGGACTTGTACGACATGACACTATATATTACGCTGGGGTAAGTTCGAATAGGTTTAAGACATAAAGAAATAGGCCATATTTTATGTAGCGGGCAACATTGGACACAACCTCATTTAATCCAGCCCCAATCCACAATGATTTCCCCATGCAATATTTGTTTCGCTAGAAATGTCTATTATAAAGATAGTATGATATTTCTATCGTCGAACTTACCCTAACGCAGGTCTTTCTAGCATAGTAGTACTATCGTAGACCTTCATGTCTGATACTTACTGTGTGAGTAACATTCTCCATGTCGAAATCTGAATCTCCAGAGTCTATATCGTCCATTAACGAGTTCAATAGAAAAAAGAGCAGCGTCGGGGTCATGAATTCGATAATTGTTTTTATATATGTTTTCTTTCGCACCATAAGGTGCTTCCACATCATCACAGACAGCGCTCCCCAAGCCATGGTTACTATTTTACTCGCTACAGACACTGAGTCATCATCACAAACCTTTAAATCATCAACGAATGAAGTAAGTTTGTGCCGTCAGGAGATATGAGCGTTGACCTTGAATGCACACTAAAATGCGTACTGGTCATTTTTTGGGTCTTATTTGGAGCGAGTGCGAACAAATACTTGCGTAGTTATATTCCGCTCATTAGTTGTGACGGCGCATATTATTGTAGGTACAATTGCTGTAAGCTATGCTAGATCACAATTACAAAATTTACTTTTGAGTAAGATATTCGAAAAATATTCAAATTCCCAACCGACTTGTGAGTATTTATTTCAAGTGATTTCAAATGTTCTTGCAATAAAAATCTAAAAATAATGATATGACTGACTGATATGACGGCAAGTCCGCTTGACAATAATAAGTGTTAGACTACCTTCATAGACGTACCATTTTTCCTTTCTCGAATGAGATCCAGGTCCAATGACTATTTTGGATCAAAGTGAAGACTGCATCAATGAGCAGCCGCGCAATTCTCAGCGTCGCCCTCTCTGTGATACCAAACATCTACGGTTTCACAGTGATAACAAAAGTAGATTTTCCTTAAATCATCACTTTTTAATGTTGCCATAAACAACTTTAATACAAGTAATGAGTGTGCTAAGCCAAGGATCTTTATTGAGGATAATATAAAAGTCGTTAACAAGACTGTTGGTACCAAAATCAATAATTCAATTTTTTTTTTTAGTGGGTCACATTCGGTCTTGATCAAGGTCCTTCATGTGAAAATACTGGGAACAAAGAACAATAAGTAAAGCTAATTAGTTCTAAATAAAAATGCATGTTGGACATACAAAATATATTTCAAATAAATAATACAGTGCTTATAAAACGCAGTCTTGTACACATTCAATATTACATAGTTATAATACGTAGCCTATGCTTAAGATAGACGAGACAATGTTCAAGAGGAGAGCCGTCGCGACAAAAAGTGTACAAATTTATTTTTTACATGGCCACATTGGCAATCCAGGGTAAGTGTCAAATTCAGCTGTCAAGTGGCTAGTGTTGCTAGTTCAACAATAATGCGCCGCCATACGACTCTACAAGCAGTAAGGAATCTAGGCCTAATTTTTTAAATAAGATTTGCTCCATTGAGCGCGACGGTTGTAAATTAACCGTCCGTTGTATTATTTACCGTCAAAATAATTTACAGATTGTTGTTTTGAAGTTTTTTAAAGAAGTCGTTAAATGACGTATATGCGATCAGACTCACAGCTCTCACATTGCTGAGTAAATAAACCCTGTTAGGGCGCTAACAGGGTTTATTTTAGTTATAAATGTATCAATTATAATTAAGTTTATTTTGTATCATGTAACTAATTGCAATAAATATATGAAAATGAATACGTGACACCCCTTATTGACGCTAGGGCTATTCTACTTATAATCTCGTAGATGTTCGTGCCTGTGTGAGTGTGTTGTTTTGAACGATTTGTTCTTGGATTCCTTACTGCTTGTTCAGTTTATATTTATACTGTGGTACCTCCTTCTGAACAATTTCTATGCAACTATCCTTCATCGTTCAGTGCTTATACAATTACCGCCATATTGGCATAAACAAATGAAGAAGATAAAATCAAGAAAAGTGTATTTACTAACATTTTATTGAATAAGTACTCACAAATTCGTAGGATATAACTGCCTTGCATGATTTGGTTTAAAGCTAAAGTCGTTTTGAACGCATATCATTTCACATCTAGAGCTAAAAATGCCTTCAAACAATAGAATATGATAGCTGTGCACTGAAAAATGTAAATGTGACTTTGAAAACTATAATATACATTTCCTTAAATCTAGAATACAGAGAAAACCTGTTAATGAAAGGATTATACTGGCAACATTATATGTTGAGATGATTATAACTGGCCATTTATCTCACAGTGGTTGCTTATTCTATTGTCAAATACAAATTCAAAAGATAATTTTTGTTGGGACTTTTAATATATCTTCAGAATGACAAATGCATTATTTCTTTTATTTATTTAATGGCAACAAGCCTGAGTACAGCTACTACGCCAATATCAAGTGACTGTTGAGAAAATAATCTTGTAAATTGTTCAAAATATATTGTGGAACCCAATGGATTCCTCGGATCGAATTATATCACTAAGCATCGCTTGTTAGTCAAAGGCTTATACATATATCATCAGGAGCTATGAGCGCTCAGAGAAAATGGCGGTAACTGGGCATGTATTTTATTCATGTCACGCTATACAGACAGACAGAGACAAACTCATAAATTGACTACTGTGCGTTCATAGTTAGCGCTCATAGCTCGTGACGGCTAAAATACACAGCTATTTTGTGTTTTATTGACATCTGTGCAAAAATGTGTTCTGTGTCGCTAGCCTTAAAGACTGATTTTTAATGATATTAAAATAGAAGATGACGAACCGATTTTCATTACATATAGCGATACCATTAAGTAATCTGAAAATCTGATGAAGAACTTTGGTGCTGGAATTAACTCTCAAACAATTAAACAATAATAATTTTCCAAATATTAGATTTGTTTGTATGACACGCATTTATATATTAATTTCTTAATAATAGGACATACACGAAGCGGGACTGGAGCCCACGACCTCTGCAAACCGTGTGTGTATATCTTCATAATTTTCGAGTTTAAGAAATTGTAGACATATTAGAATTTTTGTTTTGCAAGCTGCAGGTTTGCTTTCAAACAACGTCTCAAGCTACACAATTATTGGTCTTCGTTCAAATACATCGTCCCCTCAGAACGATTGGGGCTTAACTCAAAAATTTGCGAAGATACTTAATTATGTTAAGATCATAAAACGGACCTCAAAATCTCCTACACGTAGGTAGTTTTAAAAAAAATATAAAAAAACTTATGTACAGTGATTTCACACCACGTGCTTTACGGTGAAGGAAAACATCGTGAGGAAACCTGCATATGTCTGAGAAGTAATTCAATGACGTATGTAAAGTGTCACAGACGGCGATGGACTCACCATCTGGCACTTACTCATCTTCGGTGAAAAGTGGCTGTTGTTATTACAACACCTCTGCCTATGTATAAAAAAAGATTTTTGTTTAACAATTATCGGCAATGCACAACCTAAACTATACTTTAATAACATAAAATACATTGTATTGAAAACTGGTAAAGTGATTACTGCCAAGTTACACATTCAGACTTCCCGGTCTTGATCCTTCGATTTGAGCTCCAAAAAAATATATTCGAGTTGAGTCCCTACCTTTCTGGACGGTGCGACATACATATTCATACACTTCCACACATTATAGATACTTATAATATATTTAAAGCCATACCTGTCTTGAAGTTACCTGAGGAATGTTGACCGAGCTCAAATCACTATCTATAGATAGATAGGCTGTTTTAATGGGCTGGACTCGTTGTTCTTTTTTAACGTAAATTTAATGTCATGGGCTCATGTAACCCTAATATGTTATATTTAAACTAACTGTGCCCGGCAAACGTTGTATTGCCATATATTTTTTTGGGGTGGTCACCCTTATCATTTAGGGGTATGAAATATAGATGTGTTAAAGCAAAATGTTATACAAATCGGTCCAGCCGTTTCGGAGGAGTATGGTAACTAACATTGTGACATGGAAATTTTATATATTAGAAAAATCGAAAGCGAAACTCCTGTTAAAATCGGTCCAGTCATTTCGGAGATTAGCCGGGACAAACAGACGGACAGACAGACAGACTGACTGAGATTTTTTTAATAAATATTTTTTTATATCACTACCGTATATACTTTCATATGTATTTAGTAAAAAGCTGTTATTTTGGAATTAAAAACAGACACTTGAATTTTATTTATCTGTATAGATTATCTAATCATGTGCAGATGAAGTCGCTGGCACCAGCTAGTTACCATATATTTTATGAGTAAATAAAAGCTAAATTAGCGTTCAGACTATGCTATTGAGCTATATACTCAGGGCCGTGCATTGGATTTCAGATCAGAGGGATAAACATATACAATAAGTAGGGTAGGTAGGTAGGTTAATTACATACCAATGTGACGTGTAGGTACATACGTTTTGGTATAGACACACGACACGAGTGTATTCATTCATCAATGGTAAGCATTGCTTATCAGCTTATATGGAATGCACGCCCCTGTATAAACTATAAGCACGATACATCATAACTTCTTAAGCCAATAGTTAAGCGCACTGTAAATATTTCCATACAATTATTTTAAGCTTCCTCTATTCGATACTATGTTGCAACATAGTATAGCAGCCAGGGCTTAAGTCACGTGCAGCGTTATTCACTAAGGTTTCTCAGCGTCGAACTCGACGACGAGCGTTGGTTGCAATCATAGGAAATTGATACATAATACATAGAGGATAAGGTCCAATTTCGTTTCTTTAAAACCGGCACTCGACGAGTGCGATGCTGAGAAACCTTAGTGAATAACGCGGCAGAATCTAGGGAGCTATTAAAGTGACGATCGAGATGTGGTGCCACAATGTCGACCGACTTTTGTCTTCATAGTGATATAGGTATCGACGAGATTAATTATTTTACCTATTACATGTTTATTAGGAACTAAAATCATTCAAATCAAAATAATTGTGATTCAACGTCAAAAGATAATATTCTATTCATCCATAGTTCCATTCAATTTATCTTTAAGTTTTAATACTGTAACATTTGTCATGATTTATAATATCGCGAACGTCATGGAACTACGCCGAGCTAGTTTTTAAACATGATTAGGAATATACGAACACGAGGTGGGATTCGAACCCACGATATCTGCAAGCTATGCAGTTGTCTGTTGTACTCACTACTCGTGATCTCACCTCGTGGTCTAGGAGCCTTGCGCCATCTGTTGGCTGGAATGTTTAAACTCTGACATCGAAACTGGGGGTCTACCCTCTTTCTCTGAACTTCGCAAACGAATGAAAATCAAACGTAATTTCATTATCCATTGTTTTCATCAAGTGTTCCATCATTTAATAATTTAACTAAAGTAGTTTGAGAATATCTAAACGGCAAAGATTTTTCTAGCAGATCACGCTTGGACATAACTTTGCGAACTTTCGGCCGAACTTTGTTTTTCGGAGAATGCGAGTAGACTCCTGATACGTTTAATGTTGCAAGTTCTTGTCATAACAAAATCATATTGTTGTTTATAAAAATATTGTTTTCCCATATACTTTGGTTGGATATCAGATAGATTATACCTCAATGTAGTTATTACGTCTTGGCTGTCAGACTGTTTCTTCCTTTTTCTCGGCAAACGAGAGGAATATTTCTTCGAGTGTGGTCTCCGTGATCGAGTAGTCTTCAATCAGTTGGGGATAGGCTGCCTTCAGCTGCTCAAGTTTTTCAAACAACTCGCTGTAATGCTTCGTTTCATTGATGTGGAAGCGAAGCATCGTCTGGGAAAATAACAATATTGTTAAATATAGCAGCTAGACTTTTAGGGGCACAATTTTGACACAGAGCACCGGGTGCTAGTACATATATATTCAAAAATATAATAATAAGCCGATGCTTATTGGATGATAAGTGGAATATAAGACAATGCTTATTTTTGCTGTAAAATTAAATACTAAAAACTAAAATGTTTAGTACTAACGAAAAAATGCTGTGGTGGCTTTGGGGTTTGAGTCGCAAGTTTGGGTCCCAGCGGGGCCTATACCCACGTTGGCACTTCATCATCTTCGGTGAAAAGTGGGTGTTGTGATTACAACACCACTGCTTATCTCTTCGGCATAGTATCGACGTCGAAAGTCTCAACTTTGAATAATAATTTATTTCGTAGAATTTTTAAAAGATTAACGTGATTAGATGTTAACGCATTTAGTCCCCAATAAAGCGAAGCCTATTTGGTACACACAATATAAAATGTTTGCTCTGAGACGGGAATCGAAACCGCTATACCAGTAAATACGCAAATATACAAATATATAATACAAAAATGGTATAGCGCTGTTTAGTCGCAAACTAAGCAGAGCTTGTACTATGGACAGCGTAACAGACAAGTGACCACTAGAAAAACGGTGTTGAGCTTACCTCATGTTTATCCTTAAGGGTGCAGTCAAAATTCCGATGCATCTGTGCCTTTAGATCATCTAACTTGACTTTGCCATCCACCACATCTGGAATACATTCGTGAGGAATTAACTAGACCCTATATATATATTTTTAACTCTCAGATTCTATTTAATTTTTGTATTTCTTAACCAGCGACCAGCCCTCGTTTCGTTTCGCGTTATAAAGTTAGGCAATAATATTTTTATTTTTAAACTCTGCTTCGTGGATTTATCGAAAGCATTTGACTCGTTACGATGGTCTATTTCTTTGGAGAACACTGATGGAAATGGGTACCCCAAAACATCTTTAAACTTTAAACAGACAGCTTTAGGAGAAGAGAATTGCCTCGGTAATAATAGACGAAATTCTGTCTGAATCATGTCATCCTAGTGCGGGAGTTCGCCAGGGTTGCATTGTTTCGCCACTGTTGTTCAAAATCTACATACATACATAGGCTCACGCCTGTACTACCCCCCGAAGGGGTAGGCAGAGGTGTTGTAATAACAACACCCACTTTTCACTTGAAGATGATTAAGTATCAACGTGACAGATGGTGAGTCCATCGCCGTCTCAGACACTTTACATACGTCAATGAATTACTTCTCAGAAATATGCAGGTTTCCTCACGATGTTTTCCTTCACCGTAAAGCACGTAGTGTGAAATCACTGTACATAAGTTTTTTTTAGGAAAATTCATTGGTACAGGCCCCGCTGGGATTCGAACTTGTGTCGCTTGCGTAGCAGGCGACTGGACTGATGGTGGTCACGATTGGTGGCTAAAGAATTGCTAATTTGCGTTACGCAGACGACACAACCTTAGTCGCTAACAGCAAGACCCAAATGGAAGAATTACTTCTCAAAATGGAGCGCGAAAGCATTAAGTTTTGACTGAACATAAATCGTTCTAAGACGAAAGAAATGATGGTGACCGCGCTCACAACAATTGGCCTTAAGTCACTCATATTGCGAAACGTGAAGTTGTTCATTCGTACATATACCTAGGTACTTTGAACATGAAGAACGGAGGCTGTACGGATGAGGCTAAAAGACGAATAGCGATGAATCTGAGTGCAATGGTGAAATTGAAAAAAATATGGCGCAACCGAAATAAAACTAAAGCATTCAAGATCTGGCTTGTACAAACGCTTGTGTTTCCCATATTTCTGTATGCCTTAAATGCGCTCAAATGCCTCAATACTCCGAGAACTAAGTGATAGGCCATACGCAGTAGCAGTATAACGGCCGGCGGCGGCCGCACATTGAGCACGCAGCATGGTATATATTAGTATATGAAGAGTAAACGGCTCGGTAAACAGCTACAGTGAGGTGTCTACGAGCTTTGTGTGGTGATTTAAATGTGCAGTAGTAATTTTTTGGGTCTCGTATGGCGCTTAGAGAACTAATACATTCGCAACTCACTCCACTATTTTAGCTGAGCGTTCATAACTCGTGACCGAATCTGTATTGTCGTACGTAAGTATACAATAGTAGTGAGGTGGGTACTGACCTGCGTTTGGAGCGCTCGGGCGCACCTTGAGCAGCACGGCGTGTCCCGCGGCGTGCTGCGCGCGCAGAGTGGCCGCGGCGCCCAACGCCACCAGCGAGCCGCCCGCCACGATGCACATGCGCCCGCACAGCGCCTCCATCTCGTCCATGCTGCGACATACAGGCCAGTCGTGAGCTACTCCAGCGACCATATCCTTCGGTGGTGGCTAGGTACTGGGTGGGCGAGCAGATGATGAGGGCGCGGCTGGCGAGCGCGCGGGTGTGGTACCTGTGCGAGCAGATGATGAGGGCGCGGCTGGCGAGCGCGCGGGTGTGGTACCTGTGCGAGCAGATGATGAGGGCGCGGCTGGCGAGCGCGCGGGTGTGGTACCTGTGCGAGCAGATGATGAGGGCGCGGCTGGTGAGCGCGCGGGTGTGGTACCTGTGCGAGCAGATGATAAGGACGCGGCTAGCGAGCGCGCGGGTGTGGTACCTGTGCGAGCAGATGATGAGGGCGCGGCTGGCGAGCGCGCGGCGCAGCGCGGCCCAGACGCGGCGGCGCGCGGCCACGTCCACGCCGGCCGTGGGCTCGTCCAGCAGCGTGAGCGGCGCCGCCGTGCTCAGCGCCGCCGCGGCCGCCAGCCGCCGCGCGCACCCGCCGCTGTACCCCGACACCGCCCGCTCCGCGTACTTCTCCAACCCTGACGACGACAGCCATTCAGATCGAATGCTTTGCGAAATAACATTCTGTATTCATCGACCTTTCCGTAGCAATAATTGTAATGTAATGACCGTGGTACGCTCTTTTGTTCTCAGCTTTAAAAACCATAGCATCCATTAGTCTTCTTTGACGACGTAACCAAGTTTCAGACGACAACATTGGTAAGATAATCTAATTCTAGAAGCAAATTGGAGTTCCTTAACGCACAATTATACGTTCCATTTTATTTCAAATTTAGGTAAATTCATAGATATAAGCCATATTTTATCCAATTTGATTGAGACATACCTACAACATTGATCCATGACTTGACCTCCTCATCAACATCCTTGGGCTGCAGGCCTCGCAGCGTGAGTAATAGTGTGAGGTTCTCGCGGCCCGTCAGGAACGGGTCGATGCCTGAGAACTGCGGGCAGTAGCTCAGCGATCGCAGGTACTGGAAAAAACACTTCATCTATTGAAACTGGTACCTTCAACCAACCACGCTTATATTTCTTTGAACACTGTCTTTATTAATAAGAGGAAAATTTTTTTTTACGCTTGGGATTCATAACAACCGAACCAGTTTAAAAAAATATTTCATTAATACAATCCCACATTTTTGCCAAGTAATAGAGGCTACATTGTAATTCGAGATTAATTAGGTATTAAACTTGAGCTCGCTCACTTAAATATCTGGCCTTACTTGCTTAATCTCTTCTTCCCAATCACTTCTCCTTATCCCACCGTCCATCTTCCAAACACTTTGAGCGTTCCCGGAAGAAAACCTACTTTAGAACATTTTGTAAATTTCTTAAGAAAAAAATTATCCAAAATATTAAAAAAAAACTGCTTACTCAGTTTTTTTTCTTTAAAATACATAAGTAATGACGTAACAAACCGGCATTCGTTCCTTGTGTGAATGATGTTCATTGGCGAACAGAGAGCCGCGCGTGGTGCATTCCTCCGCCGTGATCATTTTGAACATCGTGGACTTGCCCGCGCCGTTCACACCCAGGACACCGAAGCATTCACCTGATAAAATTTATTTTCAAATTCAGAAACCTTTGGATACTACAGTTGATCTATCCTAGATATGCCAATACTGGGGGTCTATCCTCCTTCTCCGAAAGTGAAACTTCGCTAAAATATCAAACGTACAGTAAAACTATGATTTATCAAATTCAAGTTTTCGTTCGATGAATAATTTCCTTGAAGTAAACTAGCCTTCCAAAGATTGCAGGAACTAAATAAAACTAGGGTTCACGTCCAAAGGTTTGTTATAATGTTGCGTCAAAGAAAAAAAAACAAAACAATGGTAGTAGACAGAAAATATATATGTTCCGAGAATTTTACATTTGAGCATAAAAAGTCAAATAATACCTTTTTTGACGGAAAAGCTGACACCTTTGACAGCGTTGACAGATTTCCCTATTAGAGGCGCGTAGTTCTTGTGTATATCATTGACTAGCATCACGTCAGGTATCTGTTTCTCAGCTGGAACAAAAACACAGTAATGTGAGACAATTTGAGACATTTTAATTATTACTATTATTTTTTGGAACTATGATCATACATTTAGAATTTTTTTACACCCAGAAGGGTTCCCGGAGGTGTTACAACACCTACGTTTCACTGTGTATTAGAGTGACAGGTGACTCCATCTCAATGTATAGTGATATCCTATACCATGACATTTACTTTTAACAAAGTACTTCCAGATCCTTAGAATGAAATGATTAATATACAGGATTATAAACACTACCGGGTTCGGAAGGTCGCTTTTACTGTAAAGAACCCGGAAAGATACGTAACTCTTTTCAGAAGTGCTTTATAATTTTGATAAATAAATCACATATAAGACACATTTCCAATGCACAATTGTCAATAAAAAAATTATAAAGTCGGTTAAATAGTTCTTCATATATATGTACAGATTGAGGCGTTTTCCTGAGTACCGCACATTATACATTGTTGGGGTCGGCGCTTCATTCAACCCGATGTGACTGATTACATGATTTTTATACGAAGCGACTGCCATCTGACCTTCGTAACCTCTTTAAAGAAGAATATCTGTGATCTGGGTTAAACCAGTTGTGAGACTATTTCCGGCCTTCGACTGACCTGTAACGATTGCCAAAGATGATAAATTAGCAAACCTGAGTACCGCATAGTAGTAGAAAAATACTTACGCAGTTTGATCTTCTCTTTGACATAGTCAGCCTCGTCGCGAATGTATTGGTCCGTGGATGGCTTGTCCGTTGGCTTGTATGATCTGTTACGCAGACGATCATACACACTGTTGAACACGCCGTATTGAGCCAAGATCACCGTTGTCTGGGATAGAATATTGAAATGCTTTATTTATTATGTTGGGGTGAATCCGATGTGATAATCGCTTTGACTTCCCCATACTGTTCAAAACCAAGGGATTATCGTAGCATGTTTTGGACTCCACGTATAAAGATATTGTTACATTGACAGAAAATGTATTATCATGTAAAGCGTGAAGATCCGTCTATAGGCATTTGCTAAATTTATCTATACATCTATACAGATAAATAAAATTGAAGTGTCTGTATGTAATTCCAAAATTACACCTTTTCAATAAATGCATATGAAAGTTTACACGGTACCGACATAGAAAACCCAATTCATTTTTTTTCTCTGTCTCTCTGCCTGTTTGTTCCGGGTAAACTCTGAAATGTCTGGAACGATTTCTACGGGACTTTCACTGACAGGTAGTTGATGTTACAAGGAGTAACTTAAGATCCTTTTTTTAAATTAGGGTCCCGTGAAACAATTGCACCCATCAAATTAAATCTACGCGAGTGAAATCGCAGGGCACAGTTAGTTTAACATAGATGTTAAATTATGCGGATGCCTACGTCATAACATCTACCTGCATTCCAAATTGCAGCCCGATCCGTCCAGTGGTTTGTTCTGTGCGTTGATAGATCACTATGTCAGTCAGTCAGTAAACTTTGAGTTATATATATTTAGATGAATGATCACTATAAAGTAGCACTCACCATCGTGACGATAAACTGGACCATTAGGAGGATGATGCCCTTGAGAGGAGTAGATTTACCGAAACAGAAATTACAACCGGGATTCTTGTTTGCTGAAATTACATACAAAAATATTACTATAGTCACCGCGTTAACAATTGAGTCGGGCGGCCATAAATCATTTCACTATATCTATCTCGCCGCATAGTGATGTGCGTAAGATATTTATAGGCGCATATCGATAGCAATAAAATGTACTATATTTTATTGAAAACAGTGTAGATCACAAATACTTATTGCTAAACAACAACTTTGCGACGAGCTAGCGACAAGTTAGATTACTAATACAAAATGTTTTAAGTTAATACTATTCTTCGAACCAGCTATATAATCCATTTTGTTCAGGTACTTACCACAACATTTATCAGGATCGAACCCCTCCATGGGCACCGCTAAAGCGGGACACTGGTCTCTGTTCATGTCGCAGTAAGCGTTTAGCCGCGCCACGTGGCCGGCCTTCACCATCGTCGCGGTAAACGTGTACGGCGTCACCAAGTACTCGGATACGTCAGCGACGTAATCTAACCAGCCTGCAGTCCTACCCTCCACTGACTCACTTATTGAACTTATTGAGGGCATTATGAAACCTGAAGTGAAGGAAAATATATTGTTCTAAATCTACCTTCATTTGTAGAAATGTACGGTTCTTCTGAGAATCCTAGTTTCTGAACCGAAATAGCGGGATGAGCTGCGAATATGCGCGCGCGCTCGCGCCATACAAGACCTTTATTTATTTTTAATAATGCGTGTTCAAGGCCGCTCAAAACTCGTCACGGCGCATAGGCGCATAGGCGGCGACAAGGAATTGTGCACGATCCGAAATATCAATAAGTGACACGGAATTGTGCACGGAATGATGTCAAAATCAACGGAATTTACTTCTGGCTAAATACATTGTTATATCAAAAATATTTTGATGCTGCTTTATTTTAATTTAAATCGGCTCCGAGACTCCATGATGCCATAATTGTCCTATGGATGAATTGTGCGAAGGATGTTAGGGCTAGAAAGGGAATAAGTACAGATATATATGCTCATGAGTACTCACCAAAGATAAGTAGCACAAAGACCAGTATGACGGCAGTACCACGTTCGTTAAAACAAAATGATGTAAGATAAATTAGCGATAAAAACGCTAAGCTTCCGATTATCATGATTACTGCACACGTAGCTGGGGACAATAAGAAAGTTTTTATTGTTAAAGCTGTAAATTTGGGAACTGCAAAAAAACATTTTTATGGGAATTTAATTTTCAACCTCCAAATAAGGTTTAATGTCACCTACGTTTACGTTGGAATAAATATTAAAATTGAAAATAGTTAAATAGAATAATAATGTCTTTACGGCACCTCGCGGTTTTACCAGCGTAGGAGTAAAAAATGTTGGTCGCGGTGTTATAAAGCAAAATAATTCTTCGATGATTAAAGACAATACAAAAATAATTTTTCAATTCAAAATAATAGTTCCTGAGATAAGCGTGTTCAACCAAGCAAGTAAAAAAGTCTTCATAGTATCAGGGGATTTTAAATTGAAGTATATATAAGAGGCATAACTTACCCATGAATGAGGGTTGGTCGACAGTGTGGTCCCGTTCGAGCGCAAGGCAGGCTCCGAGCGTGGCCGCGACGAGCAGTGCGGCGCACACGGCCACGTGGAACAGCAGCGTGGCGGCCCAGTGCAGCGCCGGCGCCGCGCCCGCCAGCACGTGCGTGTGCCGCGAGCCGCGCGACCGCTCCGTGCACGGCAGCTCCGCCACGTTGATCAGCGTCGCCAGGATTACTACCACATACACACACTGTCACCCCATACATACGACCGCTCCGTGCACGGCAGCTCCGCCACGTTGATCAGCGTCGCCAGGATTACTACCACATACACACACTGTCACCCCATACATACGACCGCTCCGTGCACGGCAGCTCCGCCACGTTGATCAGCGTCGCCAGGATTACTACCACATACACACACTGTCACCCCATACATACGACCGCTCCGTGCACGGCAGCTCCGCCACGTTGATCAGCGTCGCCAGGATTACTACCACATACACACACTGTCACCCCATACATACGACCGCTCCGTGCACGGCAGCTCCGCCACGTTGATCAGCGTCGCCAGGATTACTACCACATACACACACTGTCACCCCATACATACGACCGCTCCGTGCACGGCAGCTCCGCCACGTTGATCAGCGTCGCCAGGATTACTACCACATACACACACTGTCACCCCATACATACGACCGCTCCGTGCACGGCAGCTCCGCCACGTTGATCAGCGTCGCCAGGATTACTACCACATACACACACTGTCACCCCATACATACGACCGCTCCGTGCACGGCAGCTCCGCCACGTTGATCAGCGTCGCCAGGATTACTACCACATACACACACTGACACCGCATACATACGACCGAAAATTACAAATTAATTAAGACAATATGAACTGATGTTCATACATATTAAACATCATCTAGAGGTCATCATAATAAGGATGTAAAGTGTCAAGGTGATACTGACTGAAACTGATGCCGGTAGCCCACATGAACATGGTGATGGCCCCCTTGGGTTCGTACAGTTCGGCGAAGGGGTCGTCGTAGGGCGCGTTGTAGGCGGCGAGCGTGTGTCCGTCGGCCCACGGCACGTAGGCCGCGGCCAGTGCGTTGGACAGCAGCGCCAGCCCCACCGGCGCCGCGTGACGTACCGTCGTCGTATATAACACCTATAACGATAATAATCTAATGGTATCTCGCTAAACAACTGCGATGATAAGTGACTTTATACCATACAAGTACTTTGATGGGCTTTAAGTGAGCCGACAATTTAATACACCTATTTTATTTGGTGCTGATACCTATAGCATGTAGCGAAAGATTTCTGAACCAATGATATACGGTAGAGCAAAATATGCTGCAATCGACTCCAAACTGGTGTAGAGTCGTATAATAAAAATGATGTAGAGTCGAAAAACCACGGTTTTCGTTGTATAACACTTTTCATACTATAAATATAGGGAGTAACATACGGAGATAGCCTTTAATTTGGTCATGCAAGGGTGTAGATACAAAAACATGTCAAGGCAAATATATTTTTAATTCGGAGTGCCACAAGGTAATATTTTTGGACCGGTACTGTTTAATCCATACATTTTTGTTCGTCTATTGAAAGTACTCTGCAGAATCCCTAACCTTCAAATAGGGTTAAATAGTAGCCAACTTCTACTAAAAATTACATTTAATCTGAAGTCAATCTTACCTTAGCGTCTGTGTCGTTAATTTCAATTCCAACGATGTATTTGTTATATTCGAGCGGATCCTTTTTGCCAGTGCGCAGGACCGCTGCAACAAATAACTTGATATGAAATGATTGTTGAAGTTATAAAATTTTATATATTAGATATCTGTTGTCAAGTACCTATAATAATACATGCGGATGTTGAGATGGATGTTTGGCGTAGCGAGATTGGACAAGGTAAGGAATGAGTTTATAAGGGGAAGTCTGAAAATAGCACTAGTGACTGAGAAGTTGAAGGCTAAACATTTGTCGTGGTCATCATATCCCTGGCCTTATCCCATACATTATTGGGGTCGGCACTTGATTCAGCCCGATGTGGCTCATTACTTGATTTTTATACGAAGCGACTGCCATCTGACCGTCGCAACCCCTTTTTACGAGGAAAATCTGTGATCTGGGTTAAACCAGTTGTCAGACTATTTTAGGCCTCGGACTGACCTGTAACGATTGCCAAAGATGATAAATTGGCAACCGGGACCGACGGCTTAACGTGCTCTCCGAGGCACGGAGGAACCTCGGGCGGTCACCCATACAATTACTGGCTAGGGCTAGGGTTGCTTAACTTCGCTGATCGAATGATATGCGCAATAGCAACTGTGCCACAAGCTCCGTGGTATGGACATATTATGCGGAGGGATGAGGATAATGTTGCCAAAAAAGTTTTCTTAATGAATGAGGGGAGAGGAAGACCTAAGAAACGATGGATGGATTGTGTGAAAGATGATATGGTTAAAATGGGAAAGAATACAGATATGACGGCTGATGGAAGAGAACACATTGCCTTATCCCAAATAACATGGGATAAGGGCAGGAGGATGATGAGGTATCTAAAATATAGGCTTTGCTTTTCGTCATTATTAAAATTATTTACCGTCAGCAACATTGGGCGCGGACTCGAACTCGACTCCAGGGTATTGTTTGACGAAGCCAGCGAGGTTAGTCGGCACAGAATATAGGACACGGCGTGAGGGCATCTTGCGGTACAACCCTAGATCTATGGCCACTGTGCTGTTCTCCTCTGACGTTTGGTCCTCTGAGTCCCTTATCGTTTTCACGAACACGCAGATCATCAAGATTGGTATTAGGAATTGCTGTGGACAAGATGACGACACATATTTTTTAGTTTATTCTATACTAATATTATAAAGAGGATAGATTTGGATGTTAGTGTGTTTGTAACGAATTGGCGCAAAAAGTACTAGACCGATTCATAATTTTATTTTACCATTTGAATGCTACTGATTAATGTAGGCTATATTTTATCTTGAGCCGTGGTGGCCTTGAGGTTTGAGCAATCGCCTGCTGCGCAAGCGACGCAAGTTCGAATCCCAGCGGGGCCTGTACCAATGAGTTTTTCTAAAAAACTTATGTACAGTGATTTCACACCACGTGCAGGAAAACATCGTGAGGAAACCTGCATATTTCTAAGAAGTAATTCATTGACGTATGTTAAGTGTCTGAGACGGCGATGGACCCACCATCTGTCACGTTGGCACTTAATCAATTTCGGTGAAAAGTGAGTGTTGTTGTTACAACACCTCTGCCTACCCTTTCGGAAAATACAGGCGCGAGTATATGTATGTACGTATTTTATCTCTGGACTCCCATGGGAACGGGAACTACGCGGTTGAGACCGCGTGACGTCCGACAGTTTTCTATATAAAGCGTGTTTTTAGTCTTTTAATACCATAATTAAAAAAAAATATGCCCGCGCCATCCCAGAAGGGTCCCCGAAGGGGTAGGCAGAGGTGTTGTAATAACAACACCCACTATTCACCGAATTTGATTAAGTGTCAACGTGACAGATGGTAAGTCTATCGCCGTCTCAGGCATTATACATAGGTCTTTGAATTACTTCTCAGTCATGTATAGATTTCCTCATGTTTGCCTTCACCTTAAAGCATGTGGTGATAACTCACTGCAAATTAGATACAACCCTATAAACTTTGCATGCATAAAGTAAAAGAAATACTCACTAGTATAATAAACGAAATTTTCTTGGAGATGGCAAATTTTAATTGCCGATGGAGCAGGACCAGTAATTGTTGCTTGTAGAGTGGAAAGCCAGTCACCCTGTGGTACTCTGGTTCTGAAAATGAAGTGGTTCATCATTCGTCGTTCGTAATTTGGGACACTACTGGATAGTGTCCCAAATTACGAGAAATGAGCCTTGGTGGCCTCCGGGTTTGAGCACTCGCATGCTACGCAAGCGACGCAAGTTCGAATCCCAGCATGGCCAGTACCAATTAGCTTTTCTAAAAAATAAAATTATGTGCTGTGATTTCACACCTAGTTTTTCATGCTTTAAGTGCATATGTCCGAAGACGGCGATGGACTCACCCTCTGTCACGTTGGCACTTAATTATATTCGGTGAAATGTGGGCGTTGTTACAACACCTCTGGTTATTTTATTTAAAGTATGAAATAATAATAGATTTTTTAATGATACAGTTTTAGTATACATCAAAATCAGACCAAACTACTTTCAGTTTTTTTTTGATGTTCTTTATAGTTTAAGATTCATTCATCTACTCACAGTTCAATACATTCTATGGCATTGTTGTTTGTATCTATAATTGAGGTGTCATTTGTCATGTAACTATTCTGTCTATTGCCCTCGAAGAATTTGTTAATGTACACCTTGCAACTAAATAAATAAATAAATAAAATAAATAAATAAATACTAAGACTTCAATATAGAGTTATTTTCGTCGCATACACCGTCGGGTATATAAACTTTTTAGTGTAAAAATGAAAGTAACTTACCAGGAATAACGCCGTCGACTTTATCTTCAGATAATGTTGTATCGACATCACTGCACAATCTATAACAATAATGAATAGAATAGTTAAAATAAAAAAATAAAGTTATAGTAATTAAAATTATAAAGAAAATCCTTAAACACGTTAAAATTTATACCTACATCTATTTATTACTAGCGAACGTCGCGCGGTTTCACCCGCGTACCTCCCGTTCCCGCGGGAGTACGGGGATAAAATAAAGCCTATGTTACTCGCTGATGATGTAGATATCCAATGGCGAAAGAATTTTTGAAATCGGCGCAGTAGTTTTTGAGTTTATTCATTACAAACATACAGACAAAAATAAAAATCTTTCCTCTTTATAATAGTAGTGTAGATTTAATAAACTACGTAGGTACTTGAGTATAGACGATAGCGAGTAACTAAAATAAATTAGTGCGAGAGCAGTGGAAAATCAGCTGACAAGAAGAATATTTTATTGACAGCAGAACTGTAATTTTGACATAACTATACATACATATGCTCACGCCTGTATTCCCCCAAGGGGTAGGCAGAGGTGTTGTAATCACAACACCCACTTTTCACCGAAGATGATTAAGTGCCAACGTGACAGATGGTGAGTCCATCGCCGTCTCAGACACTTTACATAATCACATAACTATAGAAAAAATAATAATTAAAAACCATAAATAATTTACAGAATAGTTTCCAACATATAGAGTTTGATATATTTACGGGGTTCTTTAATACATTTCTAAATTATTTTTTAAAAACCTAGGCCTTGAATAATATACTGACCTTAAGAAGACCTCTTCTAGAGTAGAGACGCCGACCCCAATGGTAGCGATACCTAACTGTTCCCTCTTCGCTTCGAGGGCCGAGAACAGTTTGGGGAACTTGGTGCTGTGGTGCGCGGGGAGGCTGTACGATATTGAGTTGATGGTGGTCTCTTTTACAGTAGCGTCTGACACTTCAGATGTGATTTCCGACGTGATAGCCGCCTCCTTCGGCGCGCCGTTCGTCGTAAACGTGAGGCGATAACCGGTGCCTGATATAAATAAACACACGTCACTCATTCATTCAGTCCACTAACTTTTGCCCACGGCTTATTGAAGTCCGAACTTGGTTAAAGGATAGCTCTAGTTAACATTTCAGCAATTTTATTAAGCTGCTCAATCGTCATATGGTAACATAAAGGCGAAAAACTTCACATAGGTCTATACATAACGTTTTCATAACATGAATAATTTATTTATAGTTTATTATTACGAACTTACCAATTATAAACATTGACATTTTAGAACGGTGATCTTATGCCTTATATAATTGTCTTATGCCTTATACACATTTATAAAATTGTAGATACTCTCGCATACTTAACCTCACAGAATCTCAAACATTCATCAAAATATAGTTCCATGCATCCGCAAACAAATCACATTAAGGGTTGGCATCTAGGAGTGCATTGATCATGGTCAGGGTATGGCACACCGGAGACTGGGCTCTGGCTATATAATGTATTGTGGAGTACGTTACCAATAGTCTTCTTGAGAAACATGGGCGTGGCGTTGGAGCGCAGTTGTCCGGCGTGTAGTGCGGCCACACGGTCACCCAGCGCGTCCGCCTCCTCCATGAAGTGCGTCGTCAGCAGCACGGTGCGATCGCCACGGAGTGACTGCACAGACACGCATATCTTTTGATCATGTCCGCCTTCTTAATGAAGTGCATCGTCAGCAGGATGGTAGGGCAGAGAGCAGGCGACCCACGGGCAGCCGCCAGCTGTGTGGGGACGGAGGGCAGGCTCACCAGCAGCAGGTCCCACAGGTCGCGGCGCGTCTCGACGTCGAGCCCCGAGGTGGGCTCGTCGAGCACCAGCACGGCGGCGCCTCCCGCCAGCGCGCAGGCCAGCTGCAGGCGCCGCTGCATGCCGCCCGACAGCTGCGCGCTGCTCGCATTCTGCTTCTGCTCCAGGCCCAGGCTCTTCAGCAGCTCGCGGGACGACGCTCTGGCGCTTTTGTACGATGTACTTTTTAGCTGGAAACATCAAATACATAACATGTTATGTTGCAAGTACAAGACGCAAGTGCAATGAAAATAGTGAGAAGCGCGTGCGGCGCATTTGCGGCCGTATCATATAAAATATATAAATATGATATGTTTACGTCAAATGAACGGTAGAGCGCGGCCATTTGCGACACCAAATAAGTTTAAATTTGTCTTGTTTGTTTGAATTTGTCGCTACAAACGATCTCACATTAGTACCTGACGTCTAAGATGAACAAAGTCTCGCCAGGTTCCAAAGTGAAAAAACACTTAGGATTCATGAGAGATCAGTTCATACATACATTTCGGTAAACGAATGTTTGTCACTCACCATAGTGAAGAACATGACGTGCTCCAAGGCGGTGAGGTCGGCAAAGAACAGGTTGTGTTGCGGACACAGCCCGAGCTGCCGGCGCACGGCCGCCATCTGCGTCTGTGTGTCCATGCCGTTCACCCACACCTTGCCCGTCGTCGCGCTCGTCATACCTTACGTCACAATATCAAAATTCAAATTCAAAATCAAATTCAGTAGTGTAGAAACTCGGCATACACTATTTTCTAAATCATGTCATAAAAAAATATGTTAAAATGTTAATCGTTATAAAACCATGGACATAGTTCCCATGTCTAAAATTTAAAAAAAATATAACCTTTATCTATAAAATTATTAGTTTTTAAATACATTTTAAGTTTGAGATGACCAGCCCCCACTTTCAACAAAGCTAATAAGTTCTTAATACGCGCTACTTAAACGATCATAGTTGGCCCCCAGTTCAGTACCCCTATCACCGGTTCGCCACCGTTTTCGTAATCTATACTCGCTAGCATTTCCGTCGAATATTAGTATGAGAAGTTGTGCAGCAACTCCCAGCGGTAACGTGAAGAACTAAAATATCTTGTACAAATATTGCGAGTGACGCTAGCGAGTATAGATTACGAAAACGGTGGCAAACCCGTGATAGGGGTACAGAACTCGCCTGTCCACAGACCAAATCCAAAGACGTTGGATTGTAGGGACACGTACACGACATTCAATGCGAGCCCAATGGGCGATTAAGAACTCACCAGTAATGATGGACATGAGCGTAGTCTTCCCGGCGCCGTTGTGTCCCAGCAGCACCGTGATCTCACCCTTATACACGTCCAATGTCAAGTTGTCCAGCACTTTGTTTCTCCCGTAAACCTAACAATGTAAATACAAAAATGACTTAATAACAAATAGAATTTTTCAACTATTTTTTAAAGTACATATGGCCACGCCTGTATTCCCCGAAGGGTGAGGCAGAGGTGTCGAATGTCGAAAATATAAGGGTACCGCGAAATAAAACGTAGCACTTTGTTTTAAAATATTTACTACGTAATATAGTTTTTATTGTTAACCTTCCAATTTATCATCTTTGGCAGTCGTTATAGGTCGTCGGAGCCCTAAAATAGTCTGAAAACTGGTTTAACCCAGATTTTCCTCGTTAAAGGGGTTGCGAAGGTCAGATGGCAGTCGCTTCGTATTAAAATCAGGTGATCATCGGGTTGAATCAAGTGCCGACCCCAACAATGTTTGGGATAAGGCCAGGGAGATGATGATATAGTACACAAAGTACCAGGCGCACATAACGGACAAGGAGTTAATAAGTTGATTGCGACTAACATGGAGCCATATCAGGTTGAATCAAGTGCTGACCCCAACAATGTATGGGATAAGGCCAGGGAGATGATGTTAACCTTACGCGAGTAAAACCGAGATGCATATGAAATTGAATATAAGGTCGGTACTTCTTAGATATTATTATTGTTTTTTTGTTGGATTCCATTACCTTGGATAAGTTTTGTACTTTGATGCCAACGGTCATGTTCTTGGGCGCTTCCTCGAAGTACTTCGTGTCGCGTGTGATCGGCTCTTCCTCCTCCTCGTCTATTCTCTTCTTCGGCTGCACTTCGTTCTTGGATGACACCCATTGTTCCTTCTGAATACATTAACGTGTTTTGGTTGGGTTGAGTAGTCGCCTACTACGCAAACGACGTAAGTTCCAATCCCAGCGGGGCCTATACCAATGAGTTTTTCTAAAAACGTATGTGCAGTAATTCCACACCACGTGCTTTACGGTGAAGGAAAACATCGTGAGGAAACCAGCATATGTCTGAGCAGTAATTCAAAGATGTATGTATAGTGCCTGAAACGGCGATGGACTGACCCTCTGTCACGTTGGAACTTAGTCATATTCGGTGAAATGTGGGTGTTTATTGATACAGGACCTCAGGTTACCCCTTCGGGGACCCTTCTGGGATGGAGTGAGCATATTTATTTTTTAATTATATTTTTTTGAATTTGAAAGTACCAGGCGTGCATAAAGGGGCGGTTAGCACCAAAAACTGACCGTAAACAAAAAGTTCCACGGCTTGGCTTGACCGTACTGTCCCGGACGGACATGCGACAGGTACCAAGCGAGCACGAAGAATATAGCGGCTTGAACCATCAGCAATATGTAGCACCAAAATATTGCGAGGGTCTGATCGCTATGTGACTTGAACATGGTATCGAATGATACATTTTTGCCTGAAAACAAGTTTTACTATTAAACTGTGTTCAAAAAGTTTTGTTTACTAACTCAAATAACATATTTAGAATTTGATTTCGTCACTGACCATACATCTCGAGATCACCCAGCTGCGTCCAGAACCAGTAGGAGGGCACGTGCGGCAGTAACCCAACCAGAGGCAGGAGGATCCTTGGTACGTTCAGCAACGTCATCACTCGCATCGGCATCCATAGCGCCACGTATGACATCATGGCGATCGACACCGCGAAGTGGGCTGGGACACATACCAGCGTAAGTACCAGTGATTTTTGAACAAAGAGTTCACGTTGATATTTGTAATGGAACCATTAATTACGTCATTTAATTACTTGAGATACATTTCAATGCGTTACAAATTGAAATAACAATTTTAAACATACATATGCTCACGCCTGTATTCCCCGAAGGGGTAGGCAGAGGTGTTGCTATTACAACACCCACTTTTCACCGATGGTGAGTCTATCGCCGTCTCAGGCACTATACATACGTCTTTGAATTATTTCTCAGAAATATGCAGGTTTCCTCACGATGTTTTCCTTCACTGTAAATCACGTGGTTTGAAATCACTGTACATAAGTTTTTTTAGAAAAACTCAGTGGTATAGGCCCGGCTGGGATTCGAACTTGCGTCGCTTGCGTAGCAGGCGACTACTCAAACCCCGAGGCCACCACGGCTCTTTTAAGTCATCAAAAATCGACAATCTAATGAGTCAAATCACACACGAAGGAAACCACTTTTCAAGTTCAACACAATAACTCTGTTTATTGATTTTATGTAGTATAAAAGTTAAGCAGGAAAGCACAGATAGATGAAATATAAAATAATCATTGACACTCAGTAATTAATCACTAGAAAAAAAAAACTCACTTCTCCTTGCGATGTAACTGCACGCAAACGCCATGGCCACGATGGCGATAAAGTAGAGCACGAGCAGTGTGAATATGTAAATCCCATTGGTGTTGGGTATGATGGGGTTGGAGGATATCGTCAGCAACACCCCGCCGGCCAGCCCGTAGGCCAGTCCGCCGGGCACCACGTTCAACACGTGGGACAACGCCAGCGTGCCTGGGTGGACTCCCACCATCTTTATCAGCTCCTGGAAGGTTTCATAACATGCTAGCTAAGATGTTTCACAGAGCCATAGCGAAGTTCCCAATGATATTAGAAATTTTTAAGCTTATTTAAATAGAGGTAAGTATGTCAATAGCGTGCTGGAACTGAGGCGTTAAAATTGTCAGCACTGTAGTCTCTGTCCTCATTTGCTCTCAAGTTTTTATACTACTTATTTGTGAAGAACAGTGTTAATCGTGGGGTTTGAACAATCGCCAGGAACGCAAGCGACGCACTTTCAGATTTCAGAAGCCTGCACCAATGAGTATTTCTAAAATAAAAGTGTAGTAATTTCATCCCACGTGCTTTACAAGGAAACCTGCATTTGTCTGACAGACAAAAGTATAGTGCCTGAGACGGTGATGGAATCACATAAATGTATTTGTTGAAATGTGGGTGTTGGTGTTACAACACCTCTGCTACAAGTTTCCTAACGATGTATTCCACTTACATTTTTACAGGTATGCGGGGATTCCAACTTGCGTCGCTTACGTAACAGGCGACTACTTAAAACCCACGGACACCATGGCTAATTTAGAACATAATATACAAATTTATAAATTGACAGCATAATTCGCCATTCGCAAGTCGCCACTCAAAGCTAAAGTCATCGTCAAATTATTCTTCAAATGTCGACTAGTATGGTGCGACCAATCATAAGTTCACCTGTATGCCGGTGGTCCTTTCTGTGAGCAACCTGGACGCGAGCAGCACGAAGCTGAGTAACGGAGACAGCCAGCATATCGCCGGGAGAGCCCCGCACAACATCTTCACCGTCATGTTCATATCGCCTGTCCTGAAGTACGGGAACTCTTGCAGCCATATTCTCTGTAAACAAATCATTGTTGTGTCAAATAAATAAAATACAAAATGTTTGTAATGTCAATGTAACAGTGGTAAGTGCGAGTTTTCTTAAAATCGCCGTCACAAGACATCGCGTCGGCGTTAAGGCAGATTTGTATGAGATTCAAATAGTGCCTCTGAAGGACGTCAACGCGGTGACTTGTGACGGTGGCAGTGAAAAACAAGGCCCTTAGCTTCTAAATAAATGCGATATAGTTCAAGCTCACGCTTTCTCATAAGAGTCTCTGAAGGGGCAAGCAAAGGTGTGCCCATACCCACAAACGCATAATTTTTAAATTTTCAGTACAGTCGGTTAAAATGTTCTATAGTTAATTATTAGAAACAATCTGAGTTGCGGGCATTCAATTAAATTCATCATCAATTTGAAAGTATATAAGTGCGGTACAAATATATTTTTTTAATCTGACTATTTATTTCCACTATAAAGAGTAACTTATCCCAACTCGCCTTTACTTTAAACATGGGTGAAATCACGGGAACAACTAGTGCGAATACAAAATAAAACCAATAGTTTAGCTATACAATAAGGCAGTAATGAATTAGTGACCTTAGGATGTTTGCACGGACAACATGTACAATGGCATTAATTTAATGGACGGATATCATTGGTAGGTACTATTTGACACGGTTCGAAGGACAGCGGTGTATACAACGTCATTATTTCCCGTGTATAATTGTATATGTCGTGACCGTTAATACCATGTCGCTAGTCGTGGCCCGATCGCAGATTCATACTAAACTAACAACATGCTATACGCTATACACTATACAGGCTGTCGGGGAAAATAGGACAGCTGTTAAAATATGTGATAGGGTATAATTTTAGGAAGCAAATAAAATTATTATTACCAAAATTTAACAAGTACGTAATATAGGTAAACCTTAGTATATAGTATAGGTAAACGTTAGCAACCATTGCCTATAAGTACGTTATCGTTGCAGCTAAATATTTTACGACTTCAACATAGTGATATATTTATAAAACCCTACAACTTCTAGAAGACAAATGTTCCTTTTTCTCCGACACCCTATATGTCCGTCTGTGAATTACTTCTCAGACTTATGCAGGTTTCCTCACGGTTTTCCTTCACCGTAAAGCACGCGGTATGAAATAACTATTTTTTTAGATTATCCTCATGATACTTGTAGCAACATCTACTTTGATTAAGTTAATTGGGTGACAGATGGTGAACCTGTCGGCAGTATTAATGTTAATTCCGTGGTCATACGTACTTGTGGTATTTCATTCCCAGTAAACAGTTTGATGTAACTGGTGTCTAGCGCCCATTGAAGACGCATGAACGGCTCGTACACGGTGCCTGCAATATCATTTTATTGAGAGGCATGACGAGATTTCCCGATAGACGTAAAGAGCTGCCAGACTAGAGCCGTACCTTCACCTTACAGAAGCCAAATAATGCCTTTGATTGTTCAATATCCTTGAGGCAAGATATCTGTGAGATGAACTTGAATTTAATTTGAACCATTGTCTTGGATATTCCGTTTTTTATGAAAATATTAAATTAATTACTAGCTTCTGTCTAGTGGTATTTTGTTTCTTGGTAATGCCATATGAATCTTACATTATTTTTATAGTTTAATTATGTCGAAATTTAGTGACATCATCCAAACATCCACGATTTGGTTATCATTTTAATACTATAAATGTGGATTTATAGTATTAAAATGATAATCAATTCAATAACGAAATATTCAATTCTTTACTATATGTATTTCAATGTCCAGCTGCCATATTACAAGCAATTCAGTAACTCAGTAAACAATAACTGTATCGTCGTCTCAAGCTACGCATTTTTATTTTTAAGATTTTTCTTTATGTAAATCTTATCGACATGTGTGTATTGGAACTGTGTCCATGGGCTCATATTCCTTGAGTAATTAGTATTTTTAAAATAGTATAATTTTTTTGAAAAGAATAATTACTGAATTCCTTGCCAGGTTCTTTCAGCAACCTTCCGAACCTGGCGGTAGCATGTGTTATCCTGTATAATTACTGATTTGAAAGTACTTTGTAAAAATTCTATTCAAATAAAGATATTTTTGACTTTACTTGAAAATAATTGAGATTAATTTAAAACGAACGCCCTCTTCCGCTCACTTTTGCTATATATATAATTATTTGTACGTGTTGAAGTGTGTGCAAACTTACCATAACTCTCGTGTGGCACGTGCTGACCGTCGAGCGGATCTATAGTGTTAGTATACATGTATGATTTCATACGTATCGTGTAGTTCAGCCTGTCTGGCCAGTCTGGACCTTGCATATTCTGAAACACGAATTCAGGGTGACAATGTATAGGTACATATACTTATATTACTAATAATCTGATATATCGCATTTTAAAATATGTTGACACCATCCCAGGAGGGTCCCCGGTGGGGTAAACAGAGATGTTATAACAATTACACCCACACGAATTTGAATTACTTCTCAGACATATACAAAATAACTGCACATAAGTTTAAAAAAAAAAACTCTGGTACAGGCCCCGCTGGGATTCGAGCGTAGCAAGCAAACTCATCAAATCAAACTCCGAGACCACGATATATCGTATTATGTTTTCCTAAAGAACTTTAAACGCAACGACCCTACACTACGAGCTTTACGAGCGAGGAAACCTGCAAATGACTGAAAAGTAATTCATAGATGTATATAGTGCCCGAGAAGCCAATGGATTTACCATCTGTCCCGATAGCACCATTTAAAAATGTGTGTCAGCTTACGCTGGGTCTGAGATTTGAACAAATACTTCATTGCTCTCCTCAAACACCTTATCCCTGCAAAACAGCATTAGGTCATATTACGATATCATAATACCCTGTGTCCTAAAAGCGGTAGGACCATTGCGGCCAATGTGTAACGCTAGAAGTCACGTAACAGTAGTTGAATCCCCATTATTTTTGAGTGATGTATATATGGGGTGTCAGTCCAGATAATCTAATAATGATCTTCTACCGAATTTCGGTTACGGCGGCTAATCTCAACGAGGATCAGCCATGTGCGCAGGAGACATTATAGTGCACAAGTGTGTGCACTCATTATTCCCTCTCATAGTGGGATGGGAGGCAATCCGACACGACCGGAGAGATCTCAGGCGTAGGACCAACGGCTTAATGTGCTTTCCGAGGCACGGGGGTGGAAACACCGCCAACTTCCAAACTCCGGGCATTTTATTGTGAATTTCTTGACAGAAAAACCCAATATTTTTTTTCTGGCCCGACCTGCGAATCGAACCCGGAACCTCGTGATCGGCAGGCGAACGTACTAGCCACTAGACCAACGAGGTAGTAAATCTGTGTAGTTGTCCAAACTTACTTGTAGAATGACGATCGCGTCCTCCACTCGCAGGTTTTGCGCGTACTTGGCGAGAGACGTCAGATTATGCACCGCGAAGTATCCCGTTGTGAATCTATCTGACGCGGCTAAGAAATACATTCAACATGAATCAATATATTTTACAACTAATGCAAACAAACTTACAGTCCGCTTTGGTAAACGGCTAATGTTTTCACAAACGCGTTTTTTTTATTTAATTCGTTTCTTTTCTGAATTGAATTGAATGTTGTCTTTGAATTACTTCTTGAAAGACATATGCAGGTTTCCTCACGATGTATTCCTTCACCGAAAAGCACGTGGCGTGAAAGGTTTCAAAAATATGAAGCAATTGTGTCATTATTATTGCTATGTTCATTTAGGCATGTCGTAACAACCATTGTACAATGAGAGATCAAGGTGAGAGAAAGTGTATTACAAAACAAGGTTTAAAGCGAGACTAGACTAAACGCTGACTAAAGCCGAGTCTTTTGAAATCCGCTTCATAAAAAGTACGGAACTACTTTCGAACCAAGACTATCTTGGGTTATTCCTTGTAATAATGTGATTTTGCTTTGTAGTTACTTATATATATAAGTATTGTCGAATGTCAACCGTCACTTTCAATTATCGCTCGGAGTGCGTGACCAGAGTTCCTCAATAGGAACGTGCTCACCTCCACAGTATAAATATAACTTTACAATTTTACATCAGTAAGGAATCTAGGATATTTTTTGAAATAAGATCTTCAGCTCCATAGAGCGGGAGCAATCAATCACACAACCATAAAGGTTTGCAGCAGTGAGCGAAGTAAAAATTCACAAATAGATTTGCACTAACGGAGATATTGTGTAATTCTATTGGTGGATATTGCCTTGTTCACGGCTCCGCAACCTCACTCTGCTCCAGTGCACAGGCAGCCTCAAGGGCGATTATAGTCTAAGTACTGATAGGGCTGTGGGAAGGCCTTTAATACGACGAACAGACCACAGCGGACATAAATTCTGTAAAGTTTTTAATACAAGTTTTGATTTGATTCGGAAGTAACCGCGCTATTGCGAGCGATTTGTCAGTTGCAAACAATTGCAAGCTCGCGTGAGCGTGTGAGGGGATAAGGGGGCATTCTATTTTGAACGACGGAACTGTACGGACGTGTCAGGAGACGAGTATAATTAACGTCGCCCTTATATCTGAGCGAATATATTGTTTCAATGAATAGATTGTTGTTGGGTTGACGAGTTGCTCTGATAAATAAGGTGTTAATTGAGTTATTTTATTACAATTCTATATATGTATGAAGCACTAATATGACAGAGTGAACTTCCTAACGACACGATCTTTGAGCGCTGGCCCTGAATGTGAAAAAATACATGCTCAGTTATCCGAACAATTTTCGCTGAGCGCTCAAACCTCGTGACGGTGCCTGTAATAGACACTTCCATCATCATCGCCCTGACCTTATCCCATACATTGTTGGGGTCGGCACTTGATTCAACCCGATGTGGGTGATCACTTGATTTTTATACGAAGCGACTGCTCATCTGACCTTCGCAATGCCTTTAATGAGGAAAATCTGTTATCTGGGTTAAGCCAGTTGTCAGAATATTTTAGGCCTCCGACTGACCTGTAACGATTGCCAAAGATGATAAATTGGCAACCGGGACCGACGGCTTAACGTGCTCTCCGAGGCACGGAGGGAACTCGGGCGGTCACGCATCCAATTACTGGCTAGGCTTAGGGTTGCTTAACTTCGCTGATCGAATGATATGCGCAATAGCAACTGTGCCACGAGCTCCTCCGAGCTGTAATATACACTTATCAGGGCCTAAACTGAATAAACAATTTTTATTTTCACACTTACGTGGTGGGTTCACGAGGTAAGGGTATCCGAAGCTCTCCCCGACGGCTTCCAAAAGCATCTCCGAGTGAGCCGAGTGAGGGTAGTAGTATATCACCGATGGGGGCGTGAATGATGTCAATGGGAGAATCTCCTGTAAAGCGATAAGGACGTTACATTCATGCTGTCAGGGGCGTGCATTGGATTTTCAGAGGGGTAAGCATAAACAATAAGTAGGGTAGGTAGGTAGGTTAATTACATACCAATGTGGCCGCGTAGGTACATACGTTTTGGTATAGACACACGACACGAGTGTATTCAGTCATCACAAATGGTAAGCACTGCTTATCTGCTATGGAATGCACGCCCCTGCATGCTGGCATGAGTTCTGAGCGCCAAGTGTAAATAGAGGGGATAAGTGCGCAAAAATTACAAATGCGTTATTCAACGCTCATAGCTCGTGACAGCTTCTTCTTCTTCTTGCGGTGCCTCTCCACTAATGGAGGTTGGCCGTCAGCTCCGCAAATTTGTCCTTATTTTTTGCAAGCTTAAACAAATCTTCGACGCTGTTTATCCCAGTCCATTGCCTTAGGTTTCGGAGCCATGATAACTTCCTCCTTCCGACTCGCCTCTTCCCCTCAATTTTTTCCCATCATTATATTCTGGAGAAGGTTGTAGCGCTCATGTCGTAGTACATGTCCGAGATATGCTACTTTCCTTCTCTTAATGACTGTCATGAGTTCTCTGGATTTTTTGACGCGTCGGAGAACTTCCTCATTAGTTACCCTCTGGGTCCAACTAATCCGAAGCATACGGCGGTAGAACCACATTTCAAGAGCTTCTAGTTTTTGGCGAATGTTCTCTTTGATAGTCCAAGTTTCACAGGCATAAAGGACTACTGGCCATATGTAGCACTGAAGCATTCTAGTTCTAAGCTCGTGACAGCACTTGTACCGAATTCAAAGTGGTTGAGGACTGTGCCGCAAATATAGGTTTTACAGAGACGATATCGCCAGCGTATTTCATCATATTGTATAGAAACGTTAAAAAGCTTCCCAAGCGGCGAAAGTTGAAAGATTTAGGTCTCGATAAAAAAGGTACGAAAACGAAAAATAACGGAAAACTATAAGAAATCATAAATATTTTACAGTCAAGTTAACATACATTAGTCCAAAGCTATTCAGTATTGGTCATCAAATATTTAAGTAAGAAATCCAACACCTTGTACCGAGTACTTATGAGGTCGATATCGATATAATATCTACTTCATTATTTTAGTGATTGTGAGGTCATGAGTAAAACATTTATAGGAGTCAGGTGTATGGGCGGGCGAAGGTCAATAAAACGGAACAGTACCGCTATCACGAGTTTGCCACCGTTTTCTTAAGGTGCAAGAATAGAATAGAATAGAATAATTTATTTGCGAAAACATGAGTGACAATATTGGTGTTAGGGAGAAAACAATTTGTTTCTTCATGTTTTACCCCGGGGGCGTACAAATTAAGAGATTTGTGCAACCTGATGTAAGCCGCTCGACGCTCGTTTCCAGCGACAAATGTGGTCACGTGATATGTAGCGATACGTGACAGGAGCGGCTGCATGACGTTGTTCCTTTTCGATTCGCGGGAAATTTTAAATGGGGTCACATGACCACATTTGTCGCTGGAAATGAGCGTCGGGCGGCTGCATGTGGTTGCACCTTTAATCTATACTCGCTAGTGTCACCGTCGAATATTTTTATTAGAAATTGTACAGCGCCTCTGAGCGCTAACGTGAAGAACTAAAATATCTCCTACAAATATTGCCGTTGACACTAGCGACTATAGGTAGATTACAAAAACGATGCAAAACTCGTATTAGGGTACAGATGTAGGTATAATTACATATTAATATACTAAAGGTGCAACCTGATTACTGAGACCATACAAGATCCTAGGGGAGCTAGCACCAAAAAATTTGTATGGCGGGTCAGTCAGTTTATTTACATACATTTAGCATGAGTCAAGAGCACTTATTTAGATAACTGTTCAACGAGTTCATTAACTAACTTTAAACACACATTGTTCTCAATTAACTAAAATATATTGTGTTATATTTTGGGTAACTCTAGATATTTTAGGTTTGAACGTTTATTCCCATAAGAATGGGGAAATATTTATGGGGGTATGCATTCCACATAAGCAGATAAGCAGTGCTTACCATTTGTGATAACTGAATATACTTGTGTTGTGTGTATCTGTTTATGGTTGAATGTGTGTCTATACCAAAACATATATACCTATGCGCCACATTGGTATGTAATTAAACTACCTACCTACCCTACTTATTGTTGATGCTTACCTCTCTGAAAATCCAATGCAAGCCTGGATATGTAGTCAGGCACTTATCTATAGAAATATTATAAAGTTGCAGAGTTTGTTTGTTTGTCAACATGCTAATCTCAGGAACTAATGGTTTAACTTAAAAAATCATCATTTATCAGTGTCAAAAGATAGTTTTCACACTTTGCTGTAGATACTATGGTGTGATTTGTCAAGGACTCAGTAAGACATCACCAGACATTGTAAAACTAGTAATGCTTTATGATTTGGCACAAAACAGTTTATGTAACTAAACTAAAGAAGGATAAGCAAATTAAAATATTAAAAATAAACTTACAGTTTGAGCAACAGTCCCATTGCCCATTTCGAAGAACTGTCTCGGAGGACTTATTAAGTCTTTAAACGAATACAGTATTATGAAGAAGATTGTAGGGATCGCGAATTCAAATATCGTTTGTATGAACCTTTTTCTTCGCACCATAAGGTGTTTCCACATCATCACAGACAGCGCTCCCCAAGCCATGGTTACTACTGTACTCGCTGCAGACACCGTTCTTCACTTTACACACTCTGAATCATCATCACAAACCTGCACTCACAGCTTTTATATTTCTTTTGTCCTTTAACATACGTGCAATAATGTAAACATGTTTAGCAACTGAATTTAATTAAACTAGCTCGGTATTGCTGTAAGATAACTTAATTTAATATAAGACAAGTCTGTGATTTATCTTTTAAAAGATTTTTATCCGTTCTAACCAACTTTATAGCTCATGGAGCCTTGGATTAATAAGTCCAGAAAATAAAATTAGTAATTGTAGATAATATTTGTCTAATGTCTAATGATAACGATATGACATTGACATGACACGACTGACAAGTAACAAGTAACGGACTTAGAACTGAACCACAGAGTATAGTAACTATATATGGAATGGCCGATCCATAGATAAAGATTTTTGTTATCCGAATCAATTAATCATAAATAAAATACTTTTTTGACACAATTTAAAGATTCTAGAATTGAGAATTGAGCCATAATTTAACTGTTTTCAACTGTACCCTAAGAATTTCAGTGGATCAAATGTGCAAACAGCTAATTTTGGAAGGATCGTAGTCAAAAATCTGTCGAATTCTTAAAGCTTTATTCAAATTATCCAGGGCCATCCGCCGGCATCAAGTCGTCAGCATACATATGGGGAAAATTGTCACAGCCCGATGATATAGGCTGCATACACTTTTTTTCACAGTCCTGCTTGGTAAGGAAATTGTTTGGTGTTCCAAGACAGCCCGAGAATATATAAGTTTCACATTGTCGGCTAAAAGGATTGTAGCCCCACCTATGGGTAAATTAACAAAAACTTTTGTTAGAAGATTATGAAGGGATAAATATATTTTGAAAAGTAAGAAAATGGTAACGGAAAGGGGCCCCAGCCTGCCTACATACCTACATTATAATGGCTTAGTTGTTTCAAACCACCACATGACGTTTGGGCAAATCACTTGACACATCGCTGACTGAGGATAACATAGGTACCGTGTGTAGTTTAATTATACATGTTTTTTTTTTTTAAATTTTGGCACTTTTACATTGCACCTACTACTTTACGAAAAATTATAAATTGTGTTAGAGGTGTCGTGAATTCAGAAGACTATTCATCATTCCTCACCTAGGAAGGTTCTGCTTACAAGGGCCTTTAGAAGGCCTTCGATAGCATACCGTCGGCTTGCCTATGTTTTTAGGCACGTACGCCCAGGGTGGAGGGTCGACCCCAGGGTTACCTTCTCCTAAACCTGGAAATGCGAAGTATAAAAAATTACCTTGAGATAATTCCACCCTAAGCCAAGCTTGTAATCGAGACACCTACGGGTACCTACGTCTATAGACGAACAAGTAATCGTGTTCTTCAACAAGAATATATTAAGTATTTACTTATCTAAGTATTCACCGCCTACAGTGATAATGTAACTCCACAGTCCACTGACCACTAAATACCTAATTAGGATGTCAGTTCGTTCTCAAAAACGCATCTTAAGTAATATTACGATCTATGTAGCAGTTATGTTCCTAGCAATGGACATGAAGTAGCAAGCAATTGTGTTTTGCTCGGGATGAAGAGACTCGACGTAA
The DNA here is from genome assembly GCA_929442735.1 of Watsonalla binaria. Classification (NCBI taxonomy): domain Eukaryota; kingdom Metazoa; phylum Arthropoda; class Insecta; order Lepidoptera; family Drepanidae; genus Watsonalla; species Watsonalla binaria. The sequence continues at coordinate 9,407,228 of OV838934.1, read as the reverse complement.
CGCCACTCGGCGTTGAGGAAATCGACGACACGGGCATCATTCATAATGAAGACCTATGGAACCGTCGCTATAACAATAAATGGTCATCAGAGTAGAATAAATATTATGGTTATGGTTATGCTTAGAAATAGAGGAGCTCGTGGCACAGTTGCTATTGCGCATATCACTCGATTAGCGAAGTTAAGCAACCCTAACTCCTGAATTCCCTCCGTGCCTCGGTGAGCACGTTAAGGCGTCGGTCCCGGTTGCCAATTTATCATCTTTGGCAGTCGTTACAGGTCAGTCGGAGGCCTAAAACAGTCTGACAATTGGTTTACCACAGATCACAGATTTTCCTCGTTAAAAGGGTTACAGTTTTGAACCAAGTGCCGACCCCAACAATGTATGTGATAAGGCCATGGAGATGATGGTTATGCTTAGAAAAATCAAAGCAAATGTGAGACTGCTTTCCTACGTGTGCTATCAATGTAATTAAACGAGAGATTTTCTTTAAGAATGAGAAATTTTCTTTAACTGTGGGAAGATTACCTCTCCATCTCTCTGGCCATCCACTGCCGGGTCCCCTCTCCGGCAGACTGTTGTGTTTGCTCTTATTGTAGGGCGTATCGACGTGCTCGTATTTCTTATAGTACGCCGCCATCCAGTCGCGCCATTGTTTCTTCACATGTTCAGGTTGTTTCCACCCGCGCCAAGCTTGGTTCACGTTGCGTTCGTATGCGTCGCTCTTATTTATCTATGAAAATATATGTCAATCTGAAGTCAAATGATGCTCTGTTCTCTATACCCCACAAAGGACTATTTTTAACAACTCTCGTGTCGTTTGTAACAAGCGTCCCGAGGATTATACAGACGTCTAATCATAAACCTTTTAAATTGTAACAAAAAGGGGCATTTCAAAAAAACCGGCCACGCACGAATGTTTTCGTAAATCGCAAAACTATCTTTCCTTTCCTTTCTTTTATTTATTTAATGGTCATCGCCATTAAGTTAAGTAAAACTATTCCGCCAATGTCAAGTGATTGTTGAGAAAAAAAAAATCCAAAACTATCTTATGTAGCGCCCATACATGGCATATACAGTCTGGTTCACAGACGAACAGACGGACAGACAGATGGAAAAATGTACAACGAAATCTTAGTAACAGGGTTCCGTTTTTTACCCTTAGGGTACGAAACCCTAAAAATTAAGCCTGTAAATAATATTGCTTTAGACCAGTATTACCCTCCTAAACTGAAGTCGATAACTTATGAAGTTTCTAAGATATTAAGTAACTGGTTACAGACAGATACCGAAGAAATAATCCTAAAAGAGATATATAGAAATCTTACCGGTTTTAGCGTACCGTCATCGTAGTCTTCATAATAATAAGAGCCACATGACTTCAACTGTCGTATTACATACACACATACAAACACATATAATACACAGCGAACCATACCAAGATAAATAAAATATCTAAACTGAATACATTAAATTAGGCGTGATAGTTTAATTAAGTACTTTACAACTTATTTACAAACGTTTCTACTGCTGCGTTGTTCAAAATGAGCTTAGTTCGTTAATAGAAACATGTAAGGATTAATTAGAAAATTAATGAAACGGACTTCATAATTAATTAAACACTTCACAGAAGAATTAGTTTCCTTCTATCCATATCGCACGTTAATTATAGACGTAGCTATGAGTAGTGTAACATTAATTTTGATATTAGTGTCCAATTCATTCATAATTTCTTAGGTTTTAAAGATGTTTTTACGCTGACGATATCGCCTCCGTATTTTCCCTATTTTGTATGGCTTAAAGTACCACAAGCGGCGAGTGCATTACGTCTCATGACTCCATTCAAACAAAGCGCAAAACGCAAGATCAAGCGATGACTTTCGAACGTGTCAGAACCTATACTTGGGGAATACAGCATTGATAAGAAAAATGTCGTGTTCATAATCAAATTGATATCTGTTGCATTATATTAGTTCACTCAAGTTCACTAGAGCGCTTGGCGCTTGTCATAATAATATCGCGCTATGAAGTTTCTCTACGCAATATGTAATTAGGACAAAGAGTTCACAAAAATTGAGATCAAAACTGGATTCAAATTTAATAAAGTTGTAATCAGTTTCAAACCCGACGTGAACTAGGTTCAGTTCAACAATACAGAGCGTCTATTAATAACCTTGGAGTTCAGCATATAGCAAAAAAAACATACATACATATGCTCACGCCTGTATTCTCCGAAGGGGTAGGCAGAAGTATTGTAACCACAGCACCCATTTTTCACCGAAGATGATTAAGTGCCAACGTGACAGATGGTGAGTCCATCGCCGTCTCAGTCACTTTACATACGTCATTGAATTACTTCTCAGAAATATGCAGGTTTCCTCACGATGTTTTCCTTCACCGTAAAGCAGGTGGTCTGAAATCACTGTACATAAGTTTTTTTAGAAAAACTCATTGGTACAGGCCCCGCTGATATTCGAACTTTGCGTCGCTTGCGTAGCAGGCGACTGTTCAAACCTCAAGGCCACCACGAAGACAAAAAAAAACAAATTAATTAATTAATTCTGCGACCAAATAAGACAATTAGAGACATTAATCCCTTTTAATTAATACCTTAAGAGGTACCCATACCTATTGATAAGGTATACATAAACCTAATTGATTCCAACAGCGCATGTCGCTATGAATCTAACTGTAATATTACTTTTGTTCATGTTTGTTTACAACATACATTACTCTAAGACCTTGATGCGAGTATTTGATATCGATGGCGGTGGAAGAAGAGTAAGTTTATTTAATTGAAAAATAATAGCGAGATTAATTAATTATCTCGCTTATACTTCGCTTAGATGGCTAACTTTACCCTCTTGTATTATCTAAATATATATAACTCAAAGGTCAATGGCTGACTGCCTGACATAGTGGATATATCTGTGATAGATTTGGCATTCAGTTAGATTTTATCAAGTAGGAACCCGTAAGATTTTGATTAATTCCACCCCCAAGGGTATAAAACAGGGGATGAAAGTTAAGGCTACTTTTAATAAAAAAGTTAGGGTATGCTAACGCGGGTGATACCGCGGGCACAGTTAGTAACTTATATTATACTAGGTGTGCCCAGCAGTTTCACCCGTGTAGACTTAATTTCATAAATTATTTAAAAACAAATAACTTTGCGCTTAATAAAGTAAGCGAAATGTATTTTTTTTTAAATAATAGAAGCCATAGTTATTCTTTGTAACGTTAACTAACTGTAGTATCAGACCGTTAGCGAGGGATCTCGACCGATGTATTCCTTACTATATTTAGCTTTCTTCTGCTTAGTATAGAGTGATCTTGAACAAAAACCTAAGCCTCTGACTGACCTAGCACTCAACTTCACAGGCAAAGGAGTCGCTAAAAATTAAATTCGCACAAAAAAATCAATGGACACCGCCTTCTCCGATGTTGAAACAGTTTAACAATTATTTAAAGATGATGGACGCAAATTACAGTGATTATTTTCGTCATCCTGGTGAGTGAGAGTGAGAAAGAGCCGTGGTGGCCTTTGGGTTTGAGCAGTCGCCTGTTACGCAAGCGACGCAAGTTCGAATCACAGCGGGGCCTGTACCAATGAGTTTTTCTAAAAAAACTTATGTGCAGTTATTTCATACCACGTGCTTTACGGTGAAGGAAAACATCGTGAGGAAACCTGCATATTCCTGAGAAGTAATTCAAAGACGTGTGTATAGTGCCTGAGACGCCGATAGACTCACCATCTGTCACGTTGGCAGTTAATCATTTTCGGTGAAAAGTGGGTGTTGTGATTACAACACCTCTGCCTACCCCTTCGGAGAATACAGGCGTGAGCATATGTATGTATGTATGTCCTGGTGAGTAAATAAAACCCGGTCACCGAAGGCTCTGTACCTAAACACAAACAATTTACCTATACATTTTCTGCAGACTGAAGTCTATTAACTAACGTGATGGTAACTTTAACATGGCGTATGACGCTCGAGAGGCATCACTTTAACGTATGGCGCATGACGCGCCAGCTGCGTCACGAAATATTTACTCTGCGCTAGTGACAGAAGTTGTCGAAAAAGCACACGCCGTTCCAGAAGGGACAAGCAGCTGCTACAGGTGTCGTCAGTGGTTATGAACGCTGACTTTGCAGCCGCAGTAGCTATTTTATGAGTTTGTCCGTCTGCATGGCGAACAAAATACTTGTGTAGTTACCCCCAGTATTTTCGCTGAGCGCTCACAGCTCGTGACGGCACCAGTAGGCCTAGACAAAGTAACATTCTACGAAATGTATGGAAATTATATACGTAGTAAGGTCCAAAAGTTTCCGGCCTACCCACATTCGATAAATCAGAGATATTAAATTAGCTTGTCATTGCATAATTAGACTTTTACTGATCTACCTATAATATGAAATATTTGTGTATTCCATTTATAAACAAAGTTATAACCTTTTAAAGTCAACAAGTCAACAGAAAATTCGAAATGGATAAGATTGAGTACCGAGCCGTGATACATTTTTGACAAAAGAGGGAAAGATTCGTAAATCTATGTTAGATAGTGTTACTTTGTATATAGGCACTGAACAGTTTCCTGTGACAGATGATGAGTCCATCACCGTCTCAGACACGATACATACGGCTGCTGGTTGCTAGTTCTTAACTGCTACGATCCTATGAATCGAATGTGTGAGGTTTCCGGTTTATATTTCAGAGGGCATCACCGGGTTTGCACCTCCACCGTGGGCATCATTCCCGAACCGAAGCAGAATAGCGGACTACTGCTTTCTACCTCCAAAACCAGGAGACTGTAACATTCCACGGCTGACTGTCAAGGAAATACGGTAAATTTACATAACTCACGTGATGAAAAATGGAAGGGCCATGTTTGAATTTATTTCTGTTTTATTTTGCGTGCCAGAAAATAGGTGTGTTTTCTTTCTTTCTTGCTGATATCAGATAGCTACTTTTACAAGGAGTAACTTAGCCTACATTTCAAAAAATTTGGGTTCTAAGGGTCATTCATGAAATAAACTCTACGCGGGTAAAACCGCGGGGCACAGTTCGAATCCCAGCGGGCCCGTACCAATGAGTTTTTCTAAAAAACTTATGCACAGTGATTTCACACCACGGTGAAGGAAAACATCGTGAGGAAACCTGCATATTTTCTGAGAAGTAATTCAAAGACGTATGTATAGTGCCTGAGAAGGCGATAGGCTCACCCTTTGTCACGTTGGCACTTAATCAAATTCGGTGAAAAGTGGGTGTTGTGATAACAACACCTCTGCCTACCCCTTCGGGGAATACAGGCGTGAGCATATGTAAGTATGTATGTATGTTAGTTTTGATTTTCCGGTAACTATGTACCAAAAGGTGTTATATATATATATAAAAACATGTTATGACGGTCCATTTTTCTAGTTACGCGTACAACCCCTACACGGATATGTGTGTGCAGTTGATCTATTCGGGTTGCAACGGGAACGCCAACAATTTCTTCTTCAAGGAGGATTGTGAAGAAAGCTGCAGGAAGACACCACAAGCTTGCTGCTACGAACCGACCACACAGAGTACCACTCGCGGGTTGAATAAGTATGGTGAAATATATGGAGTACAACGTCGACAACATAGGAAAAATTCCAAAATTATTTGATGGAATACGGTATCAAATATTTATTCCCCTTTATTACAAAAAGGTCATATACAAACTCAAAATAACTAAATTTTGATTAACCATCTTACAAAGTACTTTTAAATCGTGACAAGGACACAAAAACACTTTCTACAGGATTATAAAAGTTTCCAACGGGTCTACCGGGTTCGGAAGGTTGCTTTTGCTGAGAAGAACCCGGCAAGAAACCCAATTTTTTTTTTTAAATCTGTTAAACCATGAATAAACTCAGGCTCAAACTATGTGCATCCCTGTTGAAACCCGTATCCCAAAAAGAGATGGAACTACTTTGTAACCAAGGATTACCTTGGGCGATGTTTTGTAATAAGGGGGTCGAGTTATATACACTTTTAGGGGCCATACCATAAACGTAAATGAAAATTGTGGTTGGACCAAACTCTCATCGGAAAATAAACGCTAACTATATTTTAATTAGTTTTATTTCTGTATAAAAGCAATATATGAAAAGAATATATTTATTAAATTAATTGGTCCTAACCCTCTTCGTCTTCATCTTCTTCATCCTTGGCCTTCGGTTCCTCGACTTCAGCCTAAATATCAATAAATTTGATTAAACTACTGTCATGCACTTCAAAGCATCCAACAGCTTCTGTAAAGTCAGCGTAGATTAAGTGCCAACGTGAAAGAGGGTGATGCTTTGAATTTCTTCTCAGGCATATGCAGGTTTCCTCACGATGTTTTCCTTCACCGTACCGTTCAGTGAAATGTTGGTGTTGTTGTTACAATACCTCTGCTTACCAATTCGAGGACCCTACTGGGATGGCGTGAGCAGATTTTAAATTTCTTTGTACCAAAAGAAACCCATCGCATCCATATAAATGTAGTTTGGCGTATTTTACCAAACAATAATAAAAGTATAATAAACGCTTCAATATATTTACTTCGTCTTATGGTTTCTTAACAACATAATAAAATAAAAATAAAATACTACTCCTGTTTTTCGTCGTTCACGTCTTCCCTCGTCATTCTTATCTGTCATTCTCTTTTCTTTTTAATTTTCACCTTCCATTTTACATTGCCTTTCACTATCGCATACAAACTCATTTCATCAATTCCACACTCGGCCCTCCTGAAACAATGTCTGTTCTCAGACATTCCCTTTCAGTCACACTCATACCACATACATATATGTATCTTGTAACTGTCAGTTTCTAAGCAAGCTCGCTAGAGTAGCCATCGACTTTTCATTCCTATTTGATTCGGGCCAAATGTTCACCTTACGGGAGATTGCAGTTGAATGACACTGCTATATTACACACATGCATACGCCTGAATTCCACGATGGGGTAGGCAGAGGTATTGTAATAACAACACCCACTTTTCACCAAAGCTGGTGGCGTACGTGTACGTGTATTGCAAGCATCCATAGACTGTAGTTGATGTTTGTGCTCGACAAAACTTGATATAAAAACATTGATCAAGTAAAGTGTTCTATCAAATTAACTACATACCTCTGGCTCCGGTTCTGGTGCTACTTCAACCACCTGGAGACAAGGATAAGATTATTACATACTTATACACCTCATCATCTCCCTGGCCTTATCCCATACATTGTTGGGGTCGGCACTTGATTCAACCCGATGTGACTGATTGCATGATTTTTATACGAAGCGACTGCCATCTGACCTTCGCAACCCATTAGACGAGGAAAATCTGTGATCTGGGCTAAGCCAGTTGTCAGACTATTAATTATAGGCCTCTGACCGACCTGAAAAAGATGTTAGGGTTGCTAAACTTCGCTGATCGAATGATATGCGCAATAGCAACTGTGCGACAAGCTCCTCCTTACGCATACACCTATCAGTAAAAAAATATTAAAAAACGTAATTTTTTAATTTGGTAATATTTCTTCAAATAAATGCGAGCATGAGCTTCTTTCCGCTGATGTTCTAGGTAACCAATAAGTACCACTGTTAGTCAGTGTCAGCCTTGAATGTAATGTGGTATTTTAGGCCTTCCGGCACATTTAGCGCGTTACTTGATATAAGATGTGACTGACAAGGCCCTAGGGAACATTCGAGAAACTTGGAAATTTCAAAGTTTATTTGGAAAACTTAATTTTATGGGAGGCCCTGGAACCCTTATATTTTTTTATAAGTATTAGTAGCCTAAGTTCCGCCTTGTAACATGAACTATCCGCCAGTGAAAGTTCAGCCGTTTCGGAGAAGCTGGAACAAACGGACAGACAGGCAGATTTTTTTTATTTAGATTTTTCTATAACACTACCGTGTATACGTTCATGCATATAGTTAAAAGGTGTAATTTTGGAATTACTAACAGACACGTCAATTTTATTTATCTGTATAGATGTATTTATGCAGGTACCTATAGATTTGGACAGTTTATGTTTTCTTATTTTAAATGCGATTATAGTTATCCCGCTGAAAGGTAGTTCGCCGGATTCGTACCTACCTTATTAAATACTTATAATTAATAGCATTTTCAAAACCGTTACCACTTCCTCCTCCTCCTTGAGGCTTTCTTCCTCGGCGTAGTCGTCACCGTACCCGACGGGGAAGATTGCGAGACAGTCACGCTCTCCGGCCGTGACGTCACTGCTGATGTAGCACGGGTTGAGTCCGGCCAGCTGCAGCAGAGGCAGGCTGCGCTTACGCGACACCATCACTGCTATACGATCCTTGCTATATAATCATCATTATCAACATCAATTTAAGAGTAATAGCTCTTTCCATAGAGAGCCGTGGTGGCCTGGTGGGGTCTGAGCAGTCGCCTGCTATGCAAGCGACGCAAGTTCGAGTCCCACCAGAGCCTGTCCCAATGACTTTTTCTAAAAAGAGGAGCTCGTGGCACAGTTGCTATTGCGCATATAATTCAATAAGCGAAGTTAAGCAACCCTAACCCTAGCCAGTATTTGGATGGGTGACCGCACGAGTTCCCTCCGTGCCTCGGAGAGCACGTTAAGCCGTGGGTCCCGGTTACAGGTTAGTTGGAGGCCTAAAGTAGTCTGACAACAGGTTTAACCCAGATCACAGATTTTCCACGTTAAAGGGGTTGCGAAGGTCAGATGGCAGTCGCTCCGAATAAAAAGCAGGTTATAAGCCACATCGGGTTGAATCAAGTGCCGACCCCAACAATTTATAGGATAAGGCCAGGGAGATGATGATAAAGCATGTGTGGTGGGAAATCACTGCACATATTGGAGGAAAGATTTTTTTATTATATCCTTGACATTGAGTGTACGCACGGTTAGTGAAGGATCAACTTACTGCTTCCTCAGTCGTTCCATCTTGTCGTACTGCTTGACTGTGTATGCTATGTGCTCCGCTGCGAACGGACTGTCACCAACGAAGATGCCTTTCTGGAAACCACAATAATGCATTATATTCACGACCTCATGATATTACATAGAGTAAACCATCATCGGTTGAAGCAGAGCGTATTAAGAACTTCTAAGCAGTTTAATTTTGGTGGTAGATTATTTTTATCTTCATGATATCACTGTAATTATTATGATTTGAAGCAAGGATATATTTTAAGGATGTCGGAGAAAAAGAAACAGTTATACAAAGAAGCGGTTTTATGAATGTATCACTATGTTGAAATCGTAAAATATCTGGCTCCAACGATAACGTAGTTATAGGCTAAGGTTGCTAAGGGCCGACGAGCTCGCGGCCTTAAGCGATTGAATAAACGTACGGCCGCGTTTACCTACATTACGCACGCGATAATTAAACTTGATAAATTAAGAAGATGGTTATTGGTTTCAAATAATCATTTAATGGGATTATTTCAGACCTGTAACGATTCCCAAAGATGATAAATTGGCAACCGGGACCGACGGCTAACGTCCTCTCCGAGACACGGAGGGAACTCGGGCGGTCACCTATCCAATTAATGGCTAGTAATATTTTATCTTAATAAATAAATAACGGATCTACGAACCGCGAGCATTTCATCAGGATACTGGTTCATGACCTCCTGGACCTCGTGTCGCTTGTCGATGGGGAACATGACGAGCACGTGAGGCGGGAGGTGTTCCGACTCTATCACTGACAGCTCCTGTACTATCTGACACAAACAATAACTCCGTCATTACAAAACATACACCAAGATAGATCTTTTATACTGTTTTAAAATGGGATGAATATAGTTTTTAGTCTAGTCTTCGTTTAAATAAAAACAATATCTATATCTATACAGATAAATAACATTGAAGTGTCTGTTTGTAATTACAAAATAATAGCTTTTTACTAAATGCATATGAATGTATATACGGTACTGACATAAAAAAACTCTGCCTGTATTCCTTTAAGGGGTAGGCAGAGGTGTTGTAATAATAACACATACTTTTCACCGAAGATTATTAAATGCCAACGTGTCAGATGGTGTCTATCGCCGTCTCAAGCACTTTGAATTACTTCTCAGACAAGACATATGCAGGTTTCCTCAGGACGTTAACCTTCACCGTAAAGCATGTGGTATGAAATCAGCGCAAATAAGTTTTTAGAAAAATTGGTACAGGCCCCACTAGGATTCCAAATTGCGTCGCTAATATTAAACCTCACGGCAACCACAGCTGTATGACGATTAAAAAAATATACGATCTATTGTAGTAAGCGTTACCTTTGGGTAGAAGTAAGCGAGCCCGCACGCCTTGGCCAGCTCGTTGGGCGGGGAGTACAATCCCGGCACGAACAGGCCGCCCGGGGGGATGTACTCCTCTCCCTCCACGGACACGTCCGAGTGGAACTCCTCTTCTTCTTCCACTTTCTCTTGCTCCTCTGTTACAGGTGGCTTACGAATAAAAAAAACAATACTTAAAGTCTTATGATTTTTTTCATAATCTTTGACAAGCTTATGCCAATGTATGAACTCTTATTGCCATCAAAGTTCGACTGTAAGATATTGACGTCATATATGCATATATGTCTACACAGAGATAAATAACACAAAGATATATAATAACACTAGCGGACGTCCCGCGGTTTCACCCGCGTAGTTCCCGTTCCCGTGGGAGTAATGGGATAAAATATAGTCTTTGCGACTATAATTTGAGATTTAAACTATCCTATCTCTCAAGTTGGATCGAACTGCACATGATGTGCGAATTTTATTATAATCGGTTAAGTGGTTTAGGAGTCCATTGAGGACAAACATTGTGACACGAGATTTATATATAGATAAATAACAACAATAACAGTTTTTCACTAAATACATGAGAGTATACATATACCAAGGTACAGATATAAAAAAAATAAAAAAAAAATCTTTATATTTGTCTGTCTATCCGTCTCGTTGTCTTGACTAGTCTCCCGTTTCAGGCTGGATCAATTTTAACGGGACTTTCACTGGCAGATGACCGATTTTAGCGGGAATTCACTAACAGATAGCTGATGCTACAAGCAGTAATAAGTACTTTTATTGACCCATAAAATTAAGTGTAAGTTAGTTATTAATAAGTATAATTACCTCTTCATCACCTTCTTCTAACTTCTCTTCCCCCTCAATCTCTTCACCTTCAACTTCTGGCTCAGGCTCAGGGTCGGCAGGTAACTAAATAGAACCGAAATTTAAAAAAAAGAGGTAGGGAATTAGGGATTCTACCTTCTAAATTTGGATCTACCCGCCTGGGATGGATGATTTCCAAATTCAAATTCAAATTCAAAATATGTTTATTTGATTAGAATTCTTACAAAGTACTTTCAAATCGTCAGAAGGACACAAAATACATTATACAGGATTATAAATGTTACCACCGGGTTCGGAAGGTAGCTTTTGTTGAGAAGAACCCGGCAAGAAACTCAACAATTACTCTTAAAAAAAATATATATTATACAATGTTTTTGGTTACAGTATTTATATCTCATGAATATAAGCCCATGGATACAGTTCAAATGCTCAATTGTCAAATATAATAACTAAAATATTACAAATATTTGTGAGCATGGCAAATTCCAGCCAGTCAAAGCAAAGATCAAACTAAGATTAATTATTTGTAGCAAAATTACAGTGCCAATGGGACTATTTACAATATTTTTTACAATAAAGATACAATACAATACGACAATTTATTTGTTGCTGTTAATCTCTGAAACAGAGGGATCGATTTTGACAGCACTATCTGGCAGGTATCTGATCGGAAAACATCACTAGGGTGTTTAAGTTCCAAAAAGCTGAGTTTACATGGTCAAATCACATGGGTGAAACTAATATGAATATATATTGGAAACGATAACTAAAATAAGGTAACAAGGAAAAAAAAACGTATATTCGAATTGAGAACCTCATATTTTCGAAGTCGCTTAATGATAAATCGCTCACCCCGGCCTGTATGCGCGCCATTCTCTCCTCCTCCATTCGTTGTTTCTCGGCCCTCAGTCGGTCCTCTTCGGCCTCGCGAGCGAGACGAGCCTGCTCCGAAGCCAGCCTGTCTCTCTCTTCTTGCTCTTGACGCTACACACAGCATATTTATTATTTACCCACTCAGGGACCCCCTTATTACAAAACATAGGTATAAACGCAGACTCGACTAAACTCTGACCAAAACTATGTTCATCACTTTTTAAATCCGAACCACCAAAAGAGATGAAGCTACTTTTAAATTAAAGACTATCGTAGTCTACGATTGGAAATAAGGGGGTGAGTGATCGAGCTCTAGTTTTCCCATAGCAACTTCAAGGGTGGTTAGTTTGAAGTTACATATTCGGGTTGTTAAAGAAAAACTTTATGGGTAAAATATTTTTTTTTGCGTATTTGATTCAATTCATATTGATGTAGCTCAGAATGTATTGATGTTTCGAGCACCAATCAATACGAAGACGACACGAAATCGTCACGTTAAAGCATGTCGTCGCTCACCAACTTAGCCAGTTTAGCCTCGTGTCGATCCCTCCTCACTTCCCTGGCCGTCTTGCTGATGGAGGCGTATCGCTCGTACGCTGGTATCGGCGGCAGCTGCTTCTCGGGAGGCACGTCCTCCTTGGGCACCGGGATCTCCTCGTAGAGCGCGTGACGCATCAGCTCTGATGACGATGTGAGATCCAGGAAATATTAGATTGTAGACGTATCTACTTATCCTATTATTACACAGTTGGTCAAATTATTCAAGCAATGGTGAAACGTTGGGGGAGCTTGACGAAGAGATCAACAATATAATTTCGATATAACGTTAAGGACAATATAACAAGAAATAATGATAAAAAAATATATACAATCGTCCCCCAAGAAATCTTCTACCGATATCGTGTCCACGTAATCCGAAAGTGTATTTATTCAACTCAATAGGGAGTTTACGCAAACAACGCTTTTTTCTTTCATATAATGAATAAGAAAACATTGTCAATTGTTTAGTAGTGACGACAGGGTCTTCACTCCACATTTTGCGCAAAGCGCTACATTCATGTCTGAGATAATCCATGTCAGAATTTCATGACTAAAGTCTATCATTGTGTTATTTTCTAGTTAGTTAAAAGTGGATTTGTAATGTTTTTAAAAGTCACACTTAATAACTTACTGATGAAGTCCCTGTTATCAGTATCGAACATCTTGAAGAGAACGACGAGGATCTCTCCGTTCATGAGTGCGTGGAGACAGGCCTCATTGGGCTCGATGTCACTCATGTACAACGTCTCCCTAGCGCCGTGCTCGTCGAGAACGAACGTGTCTTTCGCTCCCACTTGGATGCCTAGTTATGGATACAAATATTAGACTTAGCATAATTTGGCTTTGAGGTTTGAGCAAATCCCAGCATTTTGCAACGTTGGCACTTAATAATCTTCGGTGAATACAGGCGTGAGCATATGTAGATTGCAAAGATTGTAAGAAGTACTTTCGTGCTAACCCACTGACGGTCTCCGATGCTATTTTCTTTTAGGTACCAGCAAACTAGACAAATGCTGCATAATATCAGACTTCACAGAAGGGTCCCCGAAGGGGTTAGTGGGGTCCCCGAAGGGGGGGGTAAGCAGAGTTGTCGGAATCATCAGGTAAATTTGATTTCGTATAGTTATAATAATAAAGCATACCTTAACCTAAATCTAATATAAAAAAAAGAAAAAAAAAAATATAAAACACAGAATCTAAAAGTGCCTGCGGGAATGGTGCCAAGGCTTGCTGCGTTACTTCACTGGATCGCTAAGCTGATCCTTTGACCTAGTCACATAAATAGTTTAAAAACTTGCGTGTAACTGAAGACAGAGACTATAGTACCCCTATCACGAGTGTGTCGCCGTTTTCGTAAACTATACTCGGTAGCGTCACTCGCAATATTTGTATGAGATAAACTAGTAGTAGTAGTTCGGCGGAGACGTTAGCGAGTATAACCCGTGATAGGGGTACTGTTCTGACAACTCTATTGTCTCAATTTCGCCATGCTAGACGTATCTACCAATAGAAAGAAAGTCTAATATAATTCAATATACGTAAGTGGTGGGTACCGATTATATCCCATTTCTCGTACAAATCGTAATGCGCCTGGTGGCAGTGGGGCCAGAAGACTATGAAGTTGAGTCTCTTCACGTGCCTCGAGAGCCGCTCGTTGACTCTCTTCTTGCGAGCGGCTAGAGTGAGCGTCTTCAGGCGGTCGGCTTGCTCCCGCGCCTCCTCTTCCAACTTCAGGTCTTCCTCTATTTTAGCCTGGAAGTAAGAGATTTTATAATGAGGATGCTTCTATATTATTAATTATTAATTTTAATAATCATACCAAAATTCAAGATTCTAAATTCACATCTTTATTTGATTAAGTCTTTTGACAGAGTACTTTCAAATCGGGAGGACGACACGATTATACAGGATTATACATGCTACTGCCAGTTTCGGAAGGTTGCTTTTACTGAGAAGAACCTGGCACGAAACTCAGTAATCAAATCATTTTAGGTTTGAGTTATACAATATAAATTACAATAAATATATAAGCCCGTGGGCAATGTTCCAGTGCACTAGGCTTCCTTAAAGCCTCAGGTTTTGTCAATTATTTAAAAAAATGACGAATTTATAGGTCTTAACACATCGGGTATCGCTGCGTAATCGACAGGAATGGACTATAATAGGAAAGTGCATTATAAATATGGTATAGTGCCTATAAGTGTATTTGTGTATTAATCTAATACGAGTGTCACACGAAGCGTAGGACATTGTGGCAAGCAAAGGAAAGGAAACATTGAATAACTTCGTAATTTTTCAGGATATTGATATTAGTCATGGTGCATGAAATGTGTATAATATTACAATTAGGATATTGTACTATTATACAAATTTCATGCAGTATTCCGTTAGGTTTGGTCTAATCATTGCTTGCCTTCAGGTTCCAGAGTTGATTCCAAAAACTGTGTGATAGACATGGACGCACAGATACACGAGGAATCCTACAAGATAATCCTAAAAAGAAGAAAAGAAAATCTTCCCATATCTTCGGAGACTTTTTCCAACAGGGGATGGCCAATATATTTTTGGAAAAGTTCTTTTGCACTGAGACTTGCACGTTAAATTTGGTACGAGGCGGGGGTGCTGGCGGTGGTCGGGGTGGGAGCTTTGACCACCGAGCCGCGGGCCCGAGAAGGTGGCAGCGCGATGTGCGACGCGCGTTTAGTGCGGTAAAAATCCGACATACACCGACCTGCCTCTCTCAGGGCGATCGGGGACCTTTTGAAGGTTTCCCCTCGTAAATGAAAAACAAATATGTTATAAGGTACAGACAGCTTCTTCTGGCAGCATCTCTTCAATGTCCCTCTTGGGCCGCGGGACGCCGGTGTCTATCTCCCGCTGCATCAGCCCCAACTCCTCCTCAATCATACGACATAACTCTATACCGTTGGCACCGAACATAGCTCTGGTCAACTTGCCACCCTGCAAATATTACGTCATCTTTATTTTTGGTGTGGCTTTTTCATCGTGCCGTATTAGGGCGTAATCTGGATAAATCATTGTATCAGAGATACTACGAAAACGGAAGCATTGTTGGTACTATTTAACTGAAATGTGGGTTAATAAGCTGTTTGTCTGTCCGTTACCATAAGTACCGACTAGGTTCATCGGCCCACAGTATGTTCGCATAAATAAGAACATACACACTTTCATCCTCTTTTGGGTTATTAATTAATTTATTAATAGCCTGTCATGTCCCACTAGTCGCCATAAGAGGAATACGTCTGCGAAATTTTAAGTTTCTAGCTCAAAGGGTTTTGCCAGGCTATAAATTTTTCCTTGCGTGTATAGATTTTGGTGAAATATAGAATTGAGATACATTATAACATAATAAAGACATTGAAGAATCATTTGAGTTATAAAAACTAGTCTTCAATAAGTAAACGGTGATAATTACCGATATGAACAAGAAGGCTGGTTCACTTTTGTCTTTGAATCGTGCTAACGCATCTATTTTGTCCGACAGTGCCTGAAAACAGAATCTATATTGGGTAGATATACATACCTAATAGGAGACATCACCATGGATTATGTTCGATTTTAGATTACATACGATTTTCATCACAAACACGTTGTCAAATACAAATTCTGGCTGCATGCTCCGGATCAGCAACCTTAGACAGTTTTAAGGGCGTTTTAAAACACACAAATCTCCCATAACCCAACTAGGAGATAATGGTCTCCGCAGCCAGGTTATAAGTGACACGCGAAACATATATCCTTACTTTAGCCATGGCGATCCTGTCTTGTCCAATCTCCAGCTTACCCTTCCTGATCGCATTGCCAGTCGCCAGGCAGTAGCCGCAGAAGTCTGAATACACCTCCATGCCTGAAACGTACGACCATTTCAAAACATCGGGATGTCGTGTACCCCTATCACAAGTTTGCCAATGATTTCGTACTCTACACTCGCGTCTCCGTCGAATATTAATATGAGAAATTGCGCAGCGCCTCCTAGCGATGAGGTGAAGAATTAAAATATATCATACAAATACTGCGAGTATAGATTATGAAGACGGTGGCAAACCCGTGATAGGGATACTGATCAAATTCAAGAGTCACATAACAATTCAGTTTGATATTTTAGTTATAAGATTATATTTTTAAGGATTTTAGTTATTAGATTATATTTATAAGGTTTTTAGCTATGTAGTTCTTGAATTTAATAATATTATGTTATCTTATGTTTGATATTATACATACATACATATGCTCACGCTTGTATTCCCCGAAGGGGTAGGTAGAGGTGTTGTAATCACAACACCCACTTTTCACCGAAGCTGTCTAAGTGCCAACGTGACAGATGGTGAGTCTATCGCCGGCTCAGGCACTATACATACGACTTTGAATTACTTCTCAGAAATATGCAGGTTTCCTCACGATCTTGTATTTTTTTGTCACTACCTACACATATAAATAATCTAATTAGTTGAGAATTATAAGGTGAGTCGAAAATTAACAGTGAGTACTTACAAATCAACTGGTGCGCATGATCACGTAAATAGTCCATGCACTCTTCGTTACTTTCAATAGTGTCCTGGATGGATACCTGCCCCTTGCGAGCCATTTTTTGACCTTCACTTTATTTAAAGCTTCCGTCGTAATAAAGCTTATTGTTTTGACGTCTGTCAAATAAATGTGACGTAATTTGGCAGAAGAATTAATTCTTCTTTTCAAAAAAGGTTCATATCTTATAGTATGTTAATATAACGACATTATACAGCGTGTTCTGAAATATTTGAATGGGTGACGTCAAAACTTGGTAGGTTCGCTTACAGAAAAAGATTTGGAATAAAAATTAAAAAAAAACATCATATTCGTACAAAAAATAGAAATTTTTTATTTATTCATAATAAATTACGACACTGCCACCATTATCACCATAACAATCAGTCTTAAATCGATAACAATAAAATACATTTTACAATAATCACTTAAATCGTAAACTTATAAAATGCTATATTTTGGACCTATATGGAAGCAATCGCCACTGTGATTGGATCATTTCCTTGTTGTTTTCGATTACTGATAGTTTCGTCTCATCTGAAAAAAAAAATTGCTAATAATCTTTCTTTTTCCTTTCTCATAGATCATCAAATGTCCAATTATTTTTAATGACTAATGTGAGCGGCAGCAATGTGAGCAAGTGTTCAAAGTCACAGTCATACATTTCTTTATTCGATTAGACTTTTTACAAAGCACTTTCAAATCGTCAGAATGACTTAATTTACATGATTATACTTGATACCACCAGGATCGGAAGTTTGCTTTTACTGAGAAGAACCTGGCAAGAAACTCAGTAATTACTCATTTCAAAAAAATATTACATATACAATTTAAATAGTACAAAATAAATCGCTTAAGAAACATAAGCTCATGGACACAGTTCCAATACACAAATGTCGATAAAATTAATGTTATACGCGCCTATCTCTGATTGGGTTAGAAGGCTGTTCCGGTTCATTGAATAATTTTTCTATAAAAGCTTGGATACGCGATTACGAGATATTTCAACAATTGGAGCCACAAAAAAAATTCCATTGAGTCAACCATTAACTCGCTCTAGCGATGAAACAATCATGAGATTTTTTGTTTCGATGGTTTTGTTGTTGCGATTTGTATGATCCGAGTCGCGCCGAATCTAGCTGAATGGTATTAATAGTCGGTCGACGCGATGCATCGTGAGAGCCGGACTCGCTACCATCGACTGCGACTGAAAACAATCGCGATGCATCGAAATGTTTGAACAATCGAATCAATCGCGATTAATCTCTCGTCATCGCGCGTTACTAAATTTATCCCCACTGCGTTATATCGGGATAGTAACTGACCTTTGTCTTGCATGAACTGGTGTAGCAAGTCGTTGAAGACGCGCGCCGGCACCGCCATGTTGATGTAAGGGTAACACGCCCCCGTCTGGGTCTTCGCGTTACTTACTATGATGCCCAGGACTTCCAAAGATTTGTTCTTTATCCGGTAGATAGGCCCGCCACTGAAAAAAAAAATGTTTCTTATTGATAAGCGGTGGTTGAAGGATTTATGCCAATACTCACAGACTAGTGAAGTGTCTGTGATTGACCAACTACAGTGGGACAAATTTGTCTTTCATTATATTTATGGAGCGATGGTGGCCTTGAGGTTTGATCAGTCGCCTGCTACGCAAGCGACGCAAGTTCGAATCCCAGCGGGGCCTGTACAAATGTATTTCTAAAAAAAATTATGTAGTGATTTCACACCACGTGCTTTACGGTGAAGGAAAACATCATGAGGAAACCTACATATTTCTGAGAAGTAATTCAATGACGTATATAAAGTGTCTGATACGGCGATGGACTCACCATCTGTCACGTTGGCACTTAATCATCTTCGGTGAAAAGGGGATGTTGTGATTACAACACCACTGCCTACCCCTTCGGGGAATACAGGCGTGCGCATATGTATGTATGTTATGGAGCGATTCATCCTTTATCAGATAGGTACAAGTCATCTCATATAATCTATATAAGCGCTCGGTGAAAATAGGGGGGGGGGGGGGGAAATAGACAGACAGAGACTCGTGAAATGACAACTGCACATACGAGGTCAGCGCTCTTAGCTCATGACGGCACCTATGACGTTATAGAGGCTGTTTAATGACCTGAAGCCGGACTGCACGCAGCAAGAGGTCTGTATCATGGAGGGCGACACGTTGTTGATGTTGCCCGCCGTCACCGTCGGCCTCAGGTCCTCCAGGTTGTTCTCGTTGAAGTATGGATATCCAGCTGCCAGAACTGACTCTCCTGGCATTACATAATAAATACATGCATGAACATTTAAATTATTGGCATGAAAAAAATATCACTGGTTCGGAGAGTAGCCTTATGTGGTTCTACCACACAACTAAAAGATTAAAAATATTCAGTTATATGCACAAATAATAATCTGTCATTTTCCAATACTTAAAATATTGGACTCACCCTCTGTCACGTTGGCACTTAATCATATATTATTTATATAAGTACTTCGTGGGAAGATCAAATAAGGGTATTTTAAATTTGATTTTTTAAAGGTAATGTTAAGCACAATGAAATACCTATATCTATACAGATTAATGCATCTGAAGTGTCTTTTGGAATTCTAAAATTACACCTTTTGATTTAGTCATATGAAAGTATCACACGGACATCACAAAGAAAAACCAATCTTTAAAAAAAATCTCTTTTTTGTCTGTCTGTTTGTGCGGCTAACCTCCGACACGGTTGGACCGATTTTAACGGGACTTTCACTGGCTGATAGCATATGAATTGAAAATAAATATTAGGGTTCCGAGGGTCACCCATAAAATTTAATCTACGCGGGTGAAACCGCGGGCACAGCTAGTATAAGAAAAAAAAAGTAAGTGATCATAAGCAGTAATCACTAATCATCAGTTGGCCAATATTATAGCTTAAACACTATATAGGCTATAGGCCTTTTTAATGCAATACCTTTGTCAGGCAGCGTGTTAGTGAAGACAGCTCGGCGCGCATGCGCGAACCGTCCAGGGTTGGTGAACAACAGCGCGAGGTCGTAGGGCTGGTCGTCCGCCACCTTGTACCGCACCAGGGCTGTCTCTCGCGACCCGCAGCTGTACACTGACACTTTGTACGATAGGTGCTGGGAACAATTACAGTACAATGCTCTAGTATCAGTTCACATCAAGTATTATAACCATACCTAATATACAAAGCACACATACATTGCACATAATTACACTCCATTCTTAAACATAGAGAGCCGTGGTGGCCTCGGGGTTTGAGCAGTCGCCTGCTACGCAAGCGACGCAAGTTCGAATCCCAGCGGGGCCTGTACCAATGAGTTTTTTAAAAAACTTATTTACAGTGATTTCACACCACGTGCTTTACGGTGAAGGAAAACATCGTGAGGAAACCTGCATATTTCTCAGAAGTAATTCAAAGACGTATGTATAGTGCCTGAGACGGCGATAGACTCACCATCTGTCACGTTGGCACTTAATCAAAAATTCGGTGAAAAGTGGGTGTTGTGATAACAACACCTCTGCCTACCCCTTCGGGGAATACAGGCGTGAGCATATGTATGTATGTCTTAAACATTGATAAATAATTTAAAATTCTCATTCAGAAATTCTTCTCTTTTAATATAAGATCCTTTAATTCGTGCATCTCTATATACACATATGTTATTTGCCCTTTCTGGATTAAATTATCAATTTGTTGATTTTTGAATATTTCTTTTCAATACGTACATTCTTGACGACGTGTGCGCAGGTGACGATGTACCCTCCTCCGAGGTACACGCCCGCGCCCCACGCCGCGCCGCACCGCACCAACATCGTAGTGTTGTCTATGCTATCTGGATTATTCAAATAGGACATATAAATTATACAAACTGGTTGGTTGGTACAAACTTTTCGCACACAAGCAAAAAAAAATACGTTTCCTCATAAAAAAACAAAGTGATAAAAAACCGGACCGGTGTCATTCGGACTCGGAACCGGGGTAAAGTCCGTTATCACCCGATAGGCTGGAAGCCTCACGTCTGAGCTATCATAACTTGACAGATGTAATGATATTTTATGAGTTTTCAGTGCCTGGAAACATGGTCAAAACAATGTTTTCCATAAATTAAACCTAGCTAGATCTATTGTTTGCCCCTGAAACCCAAAATTTTATGAAAATCGTTGGTGCCGTTTCCGAGATTCAGATTCTATATATATAAGAATTGCTCGTTTAATAAGACTAATTGAAGTCGCCATTATTTTGTCTGTTTGTACGCATAGTTCTTCAAAACTACGTTACGAATTTTGTGAATAGTGAATGAACTTCGACAGGAAAAAAAACCATATTCGATTTAGTGATACTGGAGAAAAGTCAAGGTTTTGTAATTAATTGTCTTAATAATGTTATTAAGCAATTGCTCAAGAGTTCCGTGTGTGCGTAGATGATTTTAGTTTGCTATGTGTATGAGTGGCCATCCCTCTCACTCACCGAGTATATCCTGGTGCGCGGATGGCGCCCTTGGCCGGGGAGGTCTCGGCGCCACCCTCAACTTGGTCGCCAGGACGGCCACCAGCGGCGCCACCAACGTCAGCCCCACCCACTCCCCTCGCCACCACGACACGCTGCACACCACTATGCCTACCAACTCTCGTCTGTGAATTTAGCATGATGCATTTTTTTACTATTTTCTAAATTTTTTTACCTTACCATATACGGTTACCTACCATATTTTATTTTATTTTTATTTATTTAGAGCCCGATGTGTCCCACTGCTGGGCAAAGGCCTCCCTTCCCTCTTTCCAACCCTTCCGATCCAGGGCTATCTCCGGCCAGTTTTTGAGGTAAGCGGTGAGTTCGTCCTGCCACGTCTGCGCGTCGCATTCGGGGGGGGGGGGGGGTCCATCGTGTGGTTTGTTTAGCCCACAGTTCGTCTGACATGCGACACACGTGCCCAATTAATTATAATAAGGATTGGTATCTTACGTCGGTCCCTCAGTGAACACGGGGCCACCTTCAGACCCCAAAGCCGTGGCTGCATCGGTGAGCAGTAATGACGGCCTCTTGCCAACCACCCCACACACTGATCCTCTGGTCACTGCGTTTAAGAATACCTATAAAATTCAAATCATATTTATTTATTTATTTATTCAATAATTAGAACGGCATACAATGCCAATTACATTAATCAGACACAGGTAATGCAATATACACATATAATATATTATAAAAATTAAAAACTAAAAATAAAATATTAACGTTCATCCTTTCTCGCAGAACACCATGCACTCTAACAATAGCTTGTTCCATCCGTCATCAAACACATCCACATTAGGATTAGACTCCAGAAGAGCATTGAGTGCAGTCAATGAGCGGGGTATGGGGGACTTAGCACGAGCTACTGTTCGGCGATTGGGGACAGCGAACAGCTTGTGTTTCCTACTACGCAGGTACCTGTCAGGGACGAAAACTCTACACAGTTCACCAATCAGTATCTACTATTCTACTAGCTGATGAAATCTATACTAACACTAGCTGTGCCCGGAAAACGTTGTATTGCCATATATTTTTTTGGGGTGGACTACCCCTAACATGTAGGGGGATGAAAAATAGATGTTGGCCGATTCTCAGACCTACCCGATCTGCACACAAAATTTCATACAAATCGGTCCAGCCGTTTCGGAGTAGTATGGCAACGAAAACTGTGACACGAGAATTTTATATATTAGATTAGTTCTGTCCCGCTGTTTCACCGTGTAGACTTATTTTACATATGCTCACGCCTGAATTCCAGAAATGTGGTAGGCAGAGGTGGTGTAGTAACAAAACCCACTTTCCACCGAAGATGATTAAGTGTATGCCAAAAGGAATCTCACATCACAACCAAATGGCGTGGAGTGGACCTCGAGGGCGCACCCTCGTCCAGGAGGAGACCGCACTACGTCCAGAAGGCTGGATAATGGCCGGAGTGCTCTTAGACCTGGAACAAACACTCACTTTACAAGTATGCGCGTAGGTAGCTCTGTTGTCGACTAGGTATATTTTGAGGATTACGTGAAACAATACAAATACACAAATGACTGTTTTGTATGTGGAGTACTTACATCGCTAAATGACTGTATTGTATCTACCTACATATGTAAAATAAATTCTTCAAAGACATGTTCAGCTTGGACACAATACGCGATGTTTTGATGAATGATTAATCAATCCCGTGGAGGATAACATGGGTGTATAGATTGTGCCTTGATTTATTTTTATATTTCTAACAATTTATCGAGGTTATATTTAAATAAATAATATAGTGTAGTGAAGGTTGTTAGTTTCGTACTTCATATTGATTTCATCCCGCCAAGAATAACTATTTGTATTTCTTTTAATTTTCATGAAATTCGCAAATAAAAAACGCATGATTATCATGCAACTTTTTTGGTGTCAAAAAAAAATATTTTGATTAAAACTGTCAAACTAATATTGACATCCAACGAATCGATCTTTTTTCTTTGTTGAGAATGTTGAGATTTTATTAAAATGCCTTGCGAATGTGATGATAAAACGTCGAGAAACTACTACAGGTATTCACCCGACGGATGTGACATCGATAAAAAGGTATGTGAATCACGGGTTCGCCACCGTTTTCGTAGTGTTTATTCGCTAGCGTCTCCGCCGAATATTAGTATGAGAAATTGTGCAGCGCCTCCCAGCGGCGACGTGAAGAACTAAAATATCTCATACAAATAGTGCGAGAGAGCGAGTATGGAGCCGTGATAGGTGTATTGATGTTTGGAAAAAAAATATGTCCCTGTGAAAACAGTAATCGAACGGATAGCTTATGGATTACCAAGGAATCCAAGAGACATTCTAACATGTCGATCGATCTAAATAGATAGCTGTGACTTAATGTAATGGGTGGGTTATTAGCAGACTCATATTTTTTCTAAATAAAGATATAGTTAAGTCTAGTCTTGGCCTAAACAGTGTATTGTGGTCAAATCTTCGACGTTCATAAGTGCCTTACCAGGGTCTAAACTGAATCAGTCATTTTCATTTCATACATACATATACTCACGCCTGTATCCTATGGGGGTAGGCAGAGACCACCCATTTTACATATTCATTTCATTTTGTGATAACGGGGAATGGGGTGGGGTGGAGGGGGTTTAGGCACTGTAGTGATTTATTAATGTTTGGACAGGTTCAATGCTGTGCACGCTACGGCATCGTAACCGGTCTCATTGCATCAGGCTACGATATCTTGATGTACTCTCATGCTGTCGGTCTGGGAAATATGATGAAGAGGTAAATTTTAATCTGCTCTATTGTCGTGTTACACGGTGCCACCATAACCTCTTATTGCCATGATAGTTTAACTCTCATTATCTGCTTACAAATGTATATGGCGTGTATAAGTCTAACACTGTCGCACAGTGGAAGAATGATGACAATTAAAGCTTATGATAAGGCCCCCAGAGCTTCAAAACAATGTAAGAGTTGGCGTTCGTGAGCTATGCATCAGCATGGGGTTCTTCAAGGATGATATAAATAATGGTGATGATTATAAAATGAAAAAAAAACCTTTACGGGATTGACACACAACCAAGTGTGCAAAAGTGTGTGTATGTGTGTGCTCCTAATGTGAACCTGAGATTTCTAGTAAGTTTATTAATTTATAGCTCCATTTTGAAGATTAAACTTAAATCTTAACTCCCAAAAGTTTATAAAAAAGTTGAGTATGTTATTATAGTATGGTTTGTAATTGCATCACCGACAATAGCCTAGTTCTTAAATAACTGATAACTGATGATGATGATGATGATGATGAAGTAAGTACAGGCGTACGAGTTACGAACGCGCAGTGAAAATAGTGGGATATTGCGCATGTTTTTATTCGCCTCTCACCATGCATAAAGACAGATATAGACTCATACAATTTGTACTACGACTTCAAGGCGCTTTTGACTCGGTAGGCACGGGACTTGTAGGGGTATATGTGATAATATTTTTAGAGTTCTAATGCACACATTGCCGCTGGGTGGGATGGGTGCTACGTTCGCACTGGTCGCCCACGGAGCTCTCGTGGTGAGGAACGCTGACGATCACATCAACTATTTTCTAGGTACATACAAGCTTATCAACTTATTACAATCGGTACCAACGAACAACCAAAATAGTCTAGGCTTAGGAAAATTCAATTCTGATTATTGTATTTGACGTGGGATGTTTGTGCCACACACTATGAGAAGGAAATATTTCGAAAGTTCTTGTCGTAAGAAATTGGAGAGGACATACTGTATACTTTTTTAATACATCCATGAAACGGGGAATTATAGGTAACAGCTATGCTGATAAAAGTTATGGGACTTGTGGGTTGGTGTCCTAGTGTCAGTATAGCCATCAACTTAGCCAAAAAAATTCTTCAGGTCTTCGTACAACTTCACGGTACTCACTCTGATAAATATCCTTACTTAGGCCACACATAGTTATATTCTAAATTAATTAAAATCTGAGTCCCGCCTCATGTTCTTATTAAAACTATTGTAGTAATGATACTACAGGCACAACTGTTATGTGCCCTACAGGTGGTCTTGCATGCGGTCCGATCCTAGCTTGGTACCTAGGTTCGAAGCACGCGATCCTACTAGGTGGTCTGGCGCTCGGAGTTGCCGGGATGATCAAAAAGGAATCGGTAATAAAGGGCTACGCCTTGATCCCGGACTTCCCCAGTCATATGAAGATGGTGAACTCATGGAGACATGACTTTACGATGGCTAAGGACCCTAGGGATGGTGAGATTTTTTGTTCTTATACTAAGTAATATCTAGTTGACTGAGCTGTGCTCGGTTTCTTCTTCACACAAAAAAAGGAATATAAAGGAAAAAAATCCGGTGAGATTCAGTCTCGAACCGGGCTACTCTAGTTTCGTTATCGCCCCGTAAGCTGGAAGCCTCACGTCTGAGCTACCATAACTTGACAGATGTCGGCGAAATTTACTGTCGTATTGTAATGATATTTTATGACTTTTTCGGTGCCCGAAAACATAGTCAATACGATGTTTTCCAAAAATGAAACCTAGCTAGATCAATTTTTTGCCCCTGAAACCCCCTACATGCAAAATTTCATGAAAATCGTTGGAGCCGTTTCCGAGATTCCGATTATATATATACAAGGATTGCTCGTTTAAATATATAAGATTAGCAAACAGTGAGCTAGGGTATGCCTCCGCAAAGAGGGCCGCATGCGCCATGACTCACCACGCAACGCCTTCGCGGTTGAATAACGCGTGTTAAATAGTGTCAAAGCCGAGTTCAGCTGGTATCGTAAGGAGGTGTCCGGCAGGCCAGTAGCCGAGGGATCCTGTTGAAGTCATAACACTTACAGCCCCCCCACTTAGCTACCAGTGTCTTTTATTAATTAGGTAGAATGATCAGTTGGAAATTGCTTCCTTTTCCAATTTGTGGGACTAGTTCGGTAGGATCTGGAACCATTTTGAGAAACTAATTTCAATATTAACATTACAGATTTCAAGCATACCTGTGGCAAAAAACCGTGTTAAGCTAACTTATTTATAATTATTATGAAATATTGAAATACATTTTTGGTCTTGAACCATTGTTTTTTATTTCTCTATCAAATGTTTGTCGGGTATATCTATGGGTCGTTCACTTCCCTCGAGCACTAAAGTTTGAATTAGATGAAAGGGTGGAACAGTTTGAAGTCCAAATCATGCAATGTCCATTTTATTCACAAAATGAAGACATCGTGCCGTCATGAGTTTTGAGCGCTAGCCTTGAATGCTTTAATATAATTAATAAAAAAATGTTTTATATGGCTCGTTGCGAACAAATACATGGGTAACTTTTCCCACTATTTTCGCTGGGCCCTCACAGCTGGTGTCGGCACCTATACCTCTATCGTCACTCTCGAGGTCGACGAGCACGAACACGGAGAGTAGGGCCTTGCCCAGCTGGGTCTGTTTCTCGACGTCGCCGTCGCGGTGGCCGATGGTCCAGCTGTACAGGATATCGTCCACGCACCGGTCCAGGATCGGGCACTGCCACACGTGACATATTCTACCGACAAGATACAGATGTTAAAAAGCCTGCATGATTACTTTTGTAAGTTAGATGGCTATTTTATTACGTCTTCGCTGGTGTTAGTGTTACTTCACCAATGGAGTTCAGGCCAGGCAGTTAGAGCCTAGTGCAAGTTTTTCACTGCCGCCGTCACAAGCCACCGCGTCGACGTAAACGCAGATAGAATCGGAACAGCAATATCTGTCAGTCCACATATGGCATTATTTTGATCCCATACAAATCTGCGTTTACGAGTTCGTTTCGAGTTGAACTCGATGACTTGTGACGGCGATTTTAAGAAAACTCGCACTAGGCACTCTGACCACAGTGCCAAATGCCAAATGAATCGTTGCCATCTGAACTTGTTCTAATGGATTTTATAATTTAGGACGGTTATACAGGATGGGGGGAGGGATGAGGATAATTTTGCCAAAAAAGTTTTGTTTATGAAGACCTAAGAAACGATGGATAGATTGTTTGAAAGATGATATGGCTAAAATAGGAGGGAATACAGATATGACGGCTGATAGAGAGAAATGGAAGATAAGAACACATTGCGCCGACCACAAATAACATGGGATAAGGGCAGGAGGATGATGATGGTTATACAGGATTCTTCACGATAATTTCCTTCATAACTAATGTGTCGTCGATTCGCTGTTAGCGTAGCAGTTTTTTAATCTATTGTTTCTGGTATTCGATTGAGGTTTTACGAACCAAGAACAGCCTTGTTGGTAACCATTACTAATCTTAGCATCTCGATGTTATAGTATACGAATAAAACGTATTTTGTAGACTAAGTACCTTCAATAAGACGAATGGCACAAACTCACCTCCCAGTCAGTACCCTAATTTGGTAACTGCTATGCTCCAAGTCAACTCCGCTATCAAGACTTCTATCCCGACTCAAAGATTCCACTTCATCGTACACGTTCGGATCCTTAGATCTACTTTTCTCACAAGTTACATGTATCTCCGGTAGACTATCGTAAAAATCTTCGCTTAAGATCGGTTTTCCCTTGGCATTTTGGATGATTTTAGCTTCTTTCAAAGGAGATAGTATGGAGCCGTGTGTGAGTACCCAGCGGTTTGAGAACTTAATGCCAGATGCCGCGACGGTTAGGATATTTGCCAGCTCGCCGTCGTCTGAGTAATTGTAGGATACCATTACACCTTCCACCGCCATTTTGGAGCTGGAAAAAAAAACATAAGTATGTACACACGTCTGTGATCTCGGTGGGATACAGGCCTGAACATATTATGCTAATAAGTACATAAGGTAAAGTCACCAGTCATGGACAGTATAAGCGATTTATTTTTTATTTTTACTCTGTAATTTCTTTATTTTTCAACATACATTCTTAAGGATCTGGAGGTAAATTAAAACCTCTTTTTAATCAGAATTTAATGTTTAACTTCAGTTTAGTACTTAGTTCAATGAAATAATATAAATAAACAACACTGCAAATCCAGTGTTGTTTATTATGGGTTATATTATAAAATTGATGCATTTCTATTGATAAATCATTAAATAATTTGCAACAACGACGAATAAGATGATAAGTGTAATTCGCGATTCTAGTAAGAAATTACGATTCCCGCCACCAAATGATACCGCGCAACTAACAACTGTTATGGCCGCAATTAAAATGGGTGTCAGTTGTCAAAAACAGTTCTTATGACTGCTAATAATACTGGCACAGCTGATCAGTATTGACATTTCAAAAAAAATATTGCGCGTTTCCTTAATTTTGGAAGAAAAAACAAAAAATGTCCATGATTGGTCCGCGTCCCACATGCTGTATATAGCCATGGCCTAAAGACATGGTCAAGTAAGTAATCGCCTGGAAAACTTGGTTGTGCGGAACTTATGATGAAACTACTTAGGATACCCACCTATATTGTATTTTAGTTGTGCTGTCAAATAATAAGTTCTTATGATGTTATGTTCTTTGAAAAAGTCGGTCAAAAATTCTTTCAAAGTTGGAGTAGGTACTTATTGCGTCATCACTTAAATCAAAACACTCTCTGTCAAGGTATCCTTAACAGTAGGGAATAGTAGAGATGACACTCATTTATGTATACGAGGATTGTGGGACTACTAATAGACATTAATCGCGAGGGAATCTAGATAACTATAAATAGGGCTAGCCAACAGGTAAGTGGCTGGGCAATTAACGTTCAGCCAAATCAAAGCTATTTGTGGTTAGCTGGATATAAAGCAAGATGTAGCGATAAGATCTGAATATGAAATATCTGTGGATCTAGAAAAAACACATACAGTCGAATTGATAACCTCCGCCTTTTTTTGAAGTCGGCCAAAATGTGTCCCATACACGCGGACCTCCGACCCACTGGCTATTTGTAATAGCAAGACACTTGTACGTAAGTAAAAAGTATGCCTTTATGAGTGTATGCGTCTTACCTACTATGTTAATACATTTTGTGTTTGTACCTGCTAATTAATTCGTTGCTGCTAGCGAAGTTAAGCAACCCTAACCCTAGCCAGTAGTTGGATGGATGCCAGCCCGAGTTCCCTCCGTGCCTCGGAGAGCACGTTAAGCCGTCGGTCCCGGTTGCCAATTTAACATCTTTGGCAATCGTTACAGGTCAGTCGGAGGCCTAAAATAATCTGACAACTGGTTTAACCCAGATCACAGATTTTCCTCGTAAAAGGGTTGCGAAGGTCAGATGGCAGTCGCTTCATATAAAAATCAGGTGATCAGCCACATCGGGTTGAATCAAGTGCCGACCCCAACAATGTATGGGATAAGGCCAGGGAGATGATGATGACCTGCTATCGAATTCGATTAAATAAAATGACTATTTCCCCGACCTATTATATCATTAGTATAAAATATACAATAATAGCATTCATTACCATTATACATATCAGATTGTGAATGAAACTAGATGAAAAGCAATTTCCTTTGAAGATACAATAATCATATACCATGACGGGGGAGGCGGATGATCTCTCTCAAAAATTTTTATTACAATATCTTTAAATTTCGTTACATTACGTAATAGTGCCGATGTAGAGAAATACATTGACTGCCAGCCCGGCAATGTATTACGTTCTTGGCGATATTGTCGGTGGAACTTTTACAGGGTAGAATATGTTAGGGTGCGATCCCGATTAGGAATTTGCTCGACATGAACACACCCATGACACGTAATGAGCTGTATTCAGCGGGTGGGCAATGAAAACATGCAATTTCAGCTGGTATAAAAACGTCTGTAAGTCGAGTTCAGCCATCGGCTTTCCAGCGCCGTCATAGAAGGCGCGCGTGGATTTTGAATTTAGTATTTTTATCGTCTTCCGTGTATGTGGTCAGTGCATCCAACAAAGGTCAGTTTAGATTGTAATTTGAAAATTGAATAATTTGGTTTTTTTTGGTAAAATTATTTTCGATTGCGGGATGTTCCTAGTTAGACCGCAAAAAAAGGTTAAAATCACAATATGCTAAATTTTTTATAATTATTTATTTAAAAATTTACCTTACCTTGGTGCAAATTTAAATTTGGATGGTATGGGTATCTAAATGCCATATATGTAAATGAAGTTCATGAATGATTCTTCATTTAGTTTTATATCGCGTAATCTAGTTTGTGAACTAGATATAATATAGTTTTTGAACGCACGCCTTTTGCACACTTTGTGTTATTAATCCTATAGTACTTTATAGTAACTGATTATCTAAATTGGCATAGATAAAGTTATGCCACATTATATATTATTATATCAGTCTAAAAAAAATTGGAGCAATTACGAGTATATATCCATATACTTAGTGTGTGATATATATTTTAGACGTCATATATCAGTCTCATAATAAACTCGTTCTATACAAAAAAAATATGAAAAAACATACTTATAAGTGCTTATTGTAAGACCCCTTGGGGCTTACTCTCTTTCCCTGAAAACGAAACTTCGCAAACGAACGAAAATTTTACATACTACAAATTTTCGTTCATTTAAAAAATTAACAAATCTATGTTGAGACTATATAAACGTCAAAGAATTTTGTGGTAGACCACGTTCAGGCGTAATTTTAGAACAAATAAGAACCGTGGTAGAATCTTTGCGAATTCTCGGACGAACGTACTATTTTCGGAGAAAGTCCCCTGTTTACTTTTAATAATAATATCAACGTGCGTTTCACTCGATTTATTACTTATGCCTATGTAAGTTTTTAGAGGTGTGTCAATGACCAGTAATATAATAATTATGTTTATAGCAAAGAATTATAGCATATAGAGAGAAAAATTCGCCGACATAAAATAAGTTTCCGTAGTGTAGCGGTTATCACGTGTGCTTCACACGCACAAGGTCCCCGGTTCGATCCCGGGCGGAAACAGGAGAAATATCATTGCATTTTTTTATTTTATTTTGAAAAGCTAGGTATTTTTACCACTATCTAAGACGTTTATAGAAATCCTTAACTAGGTAAAACGATAGGTCTAATATTTTGTCTCTTGTTGAACATTTATAAAACATTTACATATTTCGACAACTTAAATATTCATCCATATAAACTTTCATCCCCTATTCCCTTTTTAACCCCCTTGAAGATATAACTGATACAATTAAATGACATTTATATGTATATTTAATAAGCAGCCTAAAAATCCAATTCAATCCATCGAATAGTAAAAAAAAATTTATATGGAGTGAACAAAAAAACAACCAAATTAACAAGAATTTTTAATATGTATGTCTTAGATAATAAATGCTTATAAATTATTGTTTACACATATAGTCTGATAACTTTGTCTGACATTTTTTGCTATGCCAGTACTTGTTTTGTATTATTTTATGTATTCTATTCATATATATATATATAGCTTGTGGGGGCTGGTCATCTCAAGCTACGCATTTAGTTATAAGTAGATGTACTAGATTTTTAGTTATTTTAATTTTTATCGACATTTGTGCATTGGAACATTGTCCATGAGCTCACGGTTTTTTCAAATTATTTATTTTGTATTCTTTAAATTGTATAATATTTTTGAAAAGAGTAATTACTGAGTTTCTTGCCAGGTTCTTCTCAGTAAAAGCAACCTTCCGAACCTGGCGGTAGCATGTATAATCCTGTATAATTACGTCATTCTGACGATTTGAAAGTACTTTGTAAAAAGTCTAATCGAATAAAGATACTTTTGACTTTGACTTTGACTATCTAGATATGTGCTGGAATCGTCTTGATTAGACAATAAAAAAAATTCTACCAACTTAGCGGCATCTAGGGCTTGTTGAATTGTTGGTGGTGATTCTTAATTCTTCGTAATAGAGAATGGCGTATCGCTATAAAGAGTGTTTCAATATGTGGGTTTTAACGCAAACCAACCTAATTGGGCTCACTTCAACGTTATAGGGAGTTTATCGTTATAAAGGATAACGTTATAAAGAGTTTATCGTTATAAAAGATAACGTTATAAAGAGTTTATAGTTATAAAGGATAACGTTATAAAAAGTTTATCGTTATAAAGGATAACGTTATAAAGTCTTAATAGTTATAAAGGATAACGTTATAAAGAGTTTATAGTTATAAAGGATAACGTAATAAAGAGTTTATCGTTATAAAGGATAACGTTATAAAGAGTTTACACTGTATATATATTGACATTAATATTAATACAAAGATGATAAAGTTTGAAATTAGTAGAATGTAAAAAGTAACTAGTAATATATATTGCTGAAAAAAATACTATAATACATACGTATGTCGTCTTTAGTTAATGTAAAAAAATATCCTTCGAGCCGGATTTGAACCAGCGACCTATGGATATCAATGCCATTCGTACACTCTACAGTCCACCGCTCTACCAACTGAGCTATCGAAGGTATGTTATCGCATTCGAAATTACTAAACACTTGTTATATGCATAACTAGCTGGGCCCCCGCGGTTTCACCCGCGTACTTAGTTTCATGCTTTAACACGCGGAACCCTATTTCGTTTTTTAATAAAATAATAATATCATCCCGTGAATATCCCGTTGAAATCGGTCAAGCCGTTTCAGAGATAACCCGGAACAAACAGACAGACAGATATATAAAATAAATGAAATAGATTTTTTTATGACAGTATTGTATATATATCTGTATGGATTATAGATATCCATTCACGTATAAATAATTTACTTACATATTCATAGATACGTACTGTGGCGAAATTGAAAAAGAGAGATATATATATATATATATATATATATATATACGTACTGTATGTTTAATCCTACATCACACTACTATGAGTAACCGACGTCTAACAATAACTGCAAGCCATATATTTAATTGTACATTGTTATTCACCTATTTGTTGACCTTTTCAACTCAATGCGATAATATGATAATAGGATTTATTAGTCACTCGGTCAGGCGGTCTATATAAAACTTTATTTAGATAATTTCCTTTTGTTTAGACCGTGATACAGATCTGTCGGCTAGTTCCAGGATATACAAAATCTTCAGGAAGTTTTTCATTTTGAAATTTCCTAAACAAAACTAAAAATATATATTAAAATAAATAGATAAAACTGAATAAAACCATTGAAAGGTCCATTCAATAAAGTGGAGGAGTTACCACTAATAAAAAAATATATTACATTACCTGCAAAAAAATCGTCTCTTAGAAATGGTTTAAACAATGGATTTCTGGTTAAAATGACGAGTGGTCCCACTTGCCTGATAATAAAAACGAATCAGGCATCTGGGAACGCGGCTCCAGTTAGCTAGCGGTCCCAGTCACCTGAATCCTCAAATTTCCCTATTCATTTAACTTATCGAACAAGGTTTATCCTAGGCAACATTTTTATGTCAAAGTAATGCCCCAATTTCGTTAATTGCCAGTAATAAATTCTGTTATAATAATTACTTAAAATTAATGTGTATTTTTTATGTCAATGGACTGATTAAGAATGAAGGTAGAATATATCAAGGATCGAATGAAGCGTGTGGCCTTTGCCCACAATATAAAACGCATTTAATCCGCTTTGGATGTGACCTCTGTCCTGTATCATTGCAGGTTGAATTCAAACAAAGTTAACGATAATCATTACTCTGTAGTCGCACTGAGCACAAATAAACACTTATATAGCTTGTTAAAAAAATTTTTACAAACATATTTACATATGCTCACGCCTGTATTCACCGAAGGGGTAGGCAGAGGTGTTGTAATCACAACACCCACTTTTCACCGAATTTGATTAAGTGCCAACGTGACAGATGGCAAGTCCATCGCCGCCTCAGACACTTTACATACGTCATTGAATTACTACTCAGAAATATGCAGGTTTCCTCACGATGTTTTCCTTCACCGTAAAGCACGTGGTGTGAAAAGTGATTTCACATAAGTTTTTTTAGAAAAACTCATTGGTACAGGCCCCGCTGGGATTCGAACTTGCGTCGCTTGCGTAGCAGGCGACTGCTCAAACCCCGAGGCCACCGCGGCTCTTAACATTCATACATATTTATGAGTTTTTATTAAAATATAAATGTTGTCATTCCTTCACGCCGTCACAAGTCACCGCGTCGACGTAAACGTAGATTTGTACCTACTGGGTAAGGCGTATCCGAAACCAGAGGACTACAAGCTCTTCCCCGTGGGCAAGATCTGCCGGCTTGTTCAGGGAGTATTTGAGGAGTCAGGTATGTAGAGCAAAAGGGCAAGGGTGGCATAAAAGATCCCAAGGGTCGACATGCTTCCGGGTAACCGGACCCAATAATGCCACAAAAGATAAGATAAAACACAGATTTGTATAGAATCGAAACAGCACCATCTGTCGACCTTCAGATGTCACTATTGTGATCTCTTACAAATCTGCGTTTACGTCAACGCGATGACTTGTGACGGTGATTTTAAGTAAACTCGCACTAGGCACTCAGGTGGCATTTTCCGAAATGGTTTTCAACTGAATCATCATTATTTTTTTCATACTCCAGCAAGGCTATGCCAAAGGTTTTGCACAGCACTTACATAAATATGTGCAAATTTAAATAATACACAAGATTGTTTCAGTAGCTAAACAATAAATCTGATTTATTTTCTGCATTTTTTATAAGATTACAATTTTCATCAACCGAAGCGTTAGTTATAACAGATACATATTCAACAGCAAATAAAAATGTTTACGCTCATTTACATATTACAATTATTTATCTAATTCCTAATAATTATTTTCATTGTAATCAACTTACGAACACGTGCTGCAAATGTAAATCATATGATAATGAGCTACAAATATTATTATCGCACTGAGATAGCCAACTGCTTGCCGGATTACGGTGGATTTATATCCCAGTCATAGTAATGTCGATTGCAACAGTTACTGGCGATAATCGTCTTTACTTACTTATAACTTTTATATCTTTATCTTGCTTATTACTTACTGATATTGCAAAAGATTGATAGGATATGTTAATATGAAAATTACTCTTATTACTCTTGCACACTAAAACTACATAACTGATTTCCAGCCAAGCCAGGTTCTTCTCAGTATAACATCCAAACATGTCATTAGTAGGGGTCCGTTCGGAATATTTTTTTGTATATTTCAAAGGAACTGTTTTGTTATATGTTACTAACTATCTTGATTGAATCGACTTCATTATTGAACTTGTTTTCAAAAAAAAATTCAGAATATATGCCAAAGTTAAGTACTTCAAGTGAGTCAAATTAAATAAGTGTTTATGCAACTAATTTGTTACTGACTGTACCAATTAAGATATTGTTTTGAAAGAGCAAAGACCCTGTTTATTGTTATAGGAAAATAACAGTAAAGACATCGTGTTATCAACGGCCTCAAGTTATGAAGTATTTATAAAAAATATTATCGACCAAATAATGTCTGTCTTGAATGCATGAACACGAAGGATATAAAGTGTGTCGGATAGATTCACCATTTCACCAGGATAAAAAAATTATGATAAAAGTAGATATTCCCCGCGAAGTTAACTTAACTTGAAGAATGGTTCAAAAAAGTGTTTTTAAAAAATCTCCACGGTATTTAGGTCACCTTAATTATCAGCAGATAATAACTATCTGAAACACACACCTGTCCCTAAATAGCATGGCATGAGTTGTTATGTGCTAGGTACGTAGAGTAATTACTTACTACTAAATACGTAAGAATAAAAAATAATTTCTTTCAAATTTAATAGACTGACTATTCACACGTGGAGTTATTTTTATTTAATGGGTGATTACATTCGCGGGCCACTTTAAAACAAACTTTAACAAAAAAAATAGCCTTAGTTACTCCTTGTAACCAGCTATCTGCCAGTGAAAGTCCCGTTAAAATCGGTGCAGCCGTTTTAGCGTATTTTTTATGTTAGTAAGTAATGTAATATATACATTCAAATGCATCCAGTATACATTTGTTAATTTGGAATTACAAACAGACACTTTAAATTTCTTTATCTGTATGTATGTGTGTATAGCAGACAAAGATAGGTAATTATTCCTGGATGGAACTTATTCCTGCTGAGTTTAAGAGGCGACTTTTCAATCTACAATAGTAAACAAGTCGACCTCGAAGTCCCTGCCTATATTAGATCGACTGACCGCCTTGGGCGTTGCTTCATAAACTATCCGACACTTTTGCATCATTTCATCGAACCGGTAGAGACCAGATATAAATGGTTAAATCGATATATCGAGTTTCAGGAACTGGAACAAGATACAGAATTTTATCAATAAAGGGTCATGTTGCAGCATGCAACGCAAGTTGTGATAAATTATGTCAAAACCGGTTAAATGCGAATCGGACTCTGTAAAACATGAGCAAAGTTGCATTAATAAAGTTTTTTTTATAAACTATTCCCAATTTCCCTTATGTTTACAAGATTTGGAGTTTTGGAGACAGGGGAATGTTTGATAATTTTACAGCAAGAATTTTTTTTTTTTACTTGGAGAATCCGTTATTGATATATTATTGATATTGGCCGCGGGGGCAGCGGGAGGGTAATGCCATATAATATGGTGTATGCCAATAATGTATTGGCATACACTATAATATAAACTGAATTATATTTACAAGGAACAGTATTTAAATAAATAACAGGTAGAAAACTTGGCCCAAATCGGTGTCTCTCGGGATCGCGCCCAGAAGGCTGGCAGTATTGCCACGAAATGTATATATCAAAAACCGTAAAATAATTATTATCTTAGGGCACAGTTAGAGGTCACATTTCTACTCGAAGTGACTTCTTAGCCAAATAAATATCTATTAGGGGACGCAAAACTAGGGGTTCTAGATGAACAGACAACAAAAGACGAAATTCACTTGACTTATCGTGTTTCAAAAGGCAAAACGATGGTGGTAATGTTCATTAAGAACGGTATAACAATTACCTCGAACACGCCTTTACTTCCCGCAGATTCCAATGTGAATGAACTAACGGAAGCGACGCAAGAGCTGATGTACTTAAAGGCAATTGTACAAATGAACGTGAGTAACCATAGATCCTGTCCCGTGACTACTGGACCCTTGTTCTATGTGAGATCACTAATCTAGTCTTTGGTTCTGAAACTTATCAGGGCCTGTCGACAAAGTAACATCCTCACGCTTCGATAATAGAATCGACACAAAAAGTATGGATATGACATAAATCAATCACGTGACATATGTCATTCCCGAAATGTTACTTTGTCCACACAGGCTCAATTAGTGAACGACTACGACGAAACAAACTCGAAGCAAAGATGGTTACCGATTTCCAATATAATAATACACCGATATATTTTTAGAATGAAACAAATCTAGTTAAAGGAATATTATGATAGGTAACCAATTTGTTGGAACAAATTCAGTATTATTCCTATTATTTTTGAATATTTTCCATATACAAATATAAACTGAAATAAAACTGAATCAAAATCGCCATATCAAACTCCAAATAGCCTTCTTCTTTGGTTCGGGGTTTAAATTGTTTGGCTGCTTCGGAATGCTACATAAATGCACAAACTGTTTACTTATTTATTTTTTGGTTATCACACTTCATAGCATTTTGTTAAAATTTATGGACCATCTTTTCTCCATCGGTAGGTAGCATTAGCACCTCGGTAACGTTTCGAAGTAGGGTAGAGTTTAATATTATATATAAAGAAATGTGTTTCAGTAATGTGGTACAAAAATTGTATCTTTACCACACATCTCGTTTAGTCATTTTTAAACTAATTCAGTGTTAAAGTGTTATTTCCTTTGGTGTCTCAACTAATAAGAACATGCAATGACAATGAAACTGGTAAACAGGTACTTTGATGTTGCATTTTGATTGAGTAATTTCGTAAACTTAAGTTTGACTGCGACTTTTGTGGTGAGATTCAAGTTTCAACTGTACCCCTATCATCGGTTTGCCACCGTTTTCGTAATCTATACTCGCTAGCGTCTTCGCCGAACATTTGTATGAGAAATTGTGTGACGACACCTAGCGGTGACGTGAAGAAGTAAAATATCGGGTACTGTTTCAGCTGCCCGACTGGAAATTGTAGATCCACCATCAGAAGATCGCAGCCAAATAATGCTACCTTCGAGTAGTATTGCGTTCCTGCGTTGAGAAAGGTCGTCAGTCCTTTATGGGAGGGAGGGGAGGAGTGGAGTCGCTGTATTAGCGTATATCTTCTCTTATCTTGTAATATGTTGACAAAGTAATTACATTCTTTATAACGTGGGCAATGCGTGACTGAAACTCTGATGTTGGTCATGATCATAGGCTGCAATGGACGCTTACCATCAGGCGGACTGTACGTTTGATTACCACCTTTGATGCATAAAAAAACTACCAAACTGAAGTCGGGTCCCCAATATTCGTATACCTTAGAATAAAAGTTGTAGGTCGTCCCCTATAAATTTTACGTTATGATACGGACATACAGTCGAAAATCATTGAAGCTGCCTCTTTAAATTTCTGACGCCCTAGTACAGCTCAAAAATGTAAGAGGAACGAGTGGGTCCTGACCCCTGAAGTCATGTAGGTGTGAGAGATCACTACTTCCGATGATTAGGGTTGTATTGTTAAGTGCTATGTATACCCCAGCCAGTTCACCCCTT
This sequence comes from Watsonalla binaria, assembly GCA_929442735.1. NCBI lineage: Eukaryota > Metazoa > Arthropoda > Insecta > Lepidoptera > Drepanidae > Watsonalla > Watsonalla binaria. The sequence goes on along the minus strand of OV838934.1, from coordinate 9,368,028 downwards.
TCGAGACCGTTCCGTCTCACTAGTTCATTCAGTTCATCCGATAGATTGTGAAGGAACCATTTTACTTGATACCACTGGTCATGTCGACGTTCAATTAATAAAGTAGAGCGCTCATGGTTCATGATCGATCATCATCATCTCTTCCATTAGGTTGTAAACGAATGACCTAGTTCTTCGACTACCTAAGGTGCGTCTAAGTATTGTGATCACGTGCGAGGTCACGTTGTTCATTTATGATGTGATCGCCTTCATTAGCCTTATTCAAAGTTTGATTTTTATCTTGAGATATTGTTTGAAGATATGCCTATTTCTTATTGTGTTTTGATTCATCAACTTTAAGTATAGAAACTCTTTTGAACCGCATTATAATTTGCATCAGCTGTCAAATCCTCAAGCAGGTACCTTTATTACATACTTGAAGGATGGAACTATATATTGCAGGGATTTTCATTTTATGGTCTGAAGGTATATAATAATACATATTAGAGGTGAACGTATTTACTCACTGATCGGAAGTAGTTTTGAGGACAATGTTGTTCTACTCCCAAATGTCACTCACACGTTTATCGCAACGGCTCGGCAATTTGAGGAGACACTAGCATTACGATAAGCCCACAATACAATAATGGTACCTCTTTTGCCTAATGGGTTGCATCCTGTGCGGCCCAAGCGCAGCCAGTCACGGCTACGAGACTGGATCTCGCCACACGCACGTCATAATTCCAGTAAAATAAGCTTTGTTCTACCACCTGTCTTCTCAAAACGAACCTCCAACGTAGAACAATGCTCCAGCGAGATCGGAGACAGTAGTCGATTCGTGATACTCGGATGCAGTGTGGATTCATGTGTTTAGAAAGAGAATTACGCAAGTGAATTTCAACGGACATGCCTGTGTTCCGACTGGCGACGAGTGTTAAAAAAAAGAAGATCCACGTGCCTACTTGGCTCTTAAGACAAACAGCTCTATTTACTTGATGCGATAACGTTTTAGGTAAGTTTTTAAGTCATTAGTGAAGTGTGCCTTTGATGACCCTCGTTAGTCGACAGGTGTGTTTTGGGTGGTTATCACTATTTCACGGTTAACGTGTTCCTTCCACTGCAGTGGTCAAGAAATCACTCTCTTAAGAAAGGGTAAGCTTATTATTCACTTTTTGTGATTTTTTTTATTGCGTCCCACTCGTATGTCAAGCACCTCAGACAATTAAAAGACGTGGTACCGAAGCTTACAAAGATTTAAAAAAAGATACCTACTTCGCTTGTTTTGTTTTGTTCTAGCAAAGAAATCATTTATTAAATGTAGGTTTATTTAACTCAGGCATATTTTTTTGTGTGAAAGTGGAAAGGCAAACTCGAATTTGGGAAAATATTAACTTAATGATCAATAACAAAATTTTGGTATGGGCAGTTAGTAGGGATTTAATGTTTTAATCAAATGACGAAACAAATAAGTTTACAACGTAAGAAAATATTTGGAAACACTACGTACTTAATTTGAATGAGATCTAATAATTACTTACCTTTGACCGTACGTCCTTTGTTTATTAGTTTGGAGGTTATGTCAAAGTAACTTTATCAAAACACTCTATTCACTTTAAACTTTGTACCAACACTTGTTCCAAATAACGTCACTGTAAAACAGTTACCGTCACTTTTGTTTACTACATTATAACATTTAATCGATGTAAATTCCAACGAAACAAAAATACGACCATTCTCTGTTATCTTGCTATCAGCTGTATGCAAAGTAATGTAAACATTTCGTAAAATATATAACAACACTTGAACGACATCCCACGAATCTAATGATAACTCAGTTTATTCAATGATCAGTGACATTAAGAAATGATTCAATGGGTCATCGCTAGATGGCGGTAAAAGCTAAAATGTAAGTTATTTTTCTATAGCAAATTTTATTAGTGTCTGAGAATTTGAAACATCAAATCTTTAGAAAATTGTTTTGAGGCTGATAATTTTTAAATTAATAACTACTTATTTGGTTGTTTTGATGATGAGGATGGCGATATAAGGCAATATATAAGACTTCTTATATATGTCTTCTATATGTGGAACCTTATAGGTACCCCGGTGCTGAACACTAGTGACACTTATCCGAAAGCACAGACTACGAGACAAAATTCGAATTTTTCTCTTAAAATAACATTAATAATCCAATAAGATAAGGGATAGAATAGTTAATTGAGCAGAAATTATTGTTTGGTTTGTAGTTAGATTGTATATTGTACTTTGAGACTGTATATCGAGACGGAAATGGAGCACTGGAAATGCACGCCTTACTAAGGAGGTACTTAGGTACTTAACTAATCTTTGTTTTGATCGATTATCAGATATCTGAATATTCAAATGTAATCGTTTAATAGAATCAGTTTATTAAGACTGAGTTCAATATTACCTATTGGTAGCTTCCTACACGCAGTCTACCTCGCTTCCGTGATTAAAAACTTATTCGATTTCAAACTTTTGTGGTATGTGCAAGTTTCTGCGACATTAATATTATAATTCCACGCATCTTGAATATTTGTCAGCTACTTTTGAAACTATTTACTTTTAAGCAGAATTTCCGTAAATAAACTCTTAAAAATATAATCAAACCTGATAAGAACCGGTGTTATCTGATGATACCTGATTTGTAGCCATGGTGGCCTTGGAGTTTGAGCAGTCGCCTGCTACGCAAGCGACGCAGGTTCGAATCCCAGCTGGCCTGCACCAATGAGTTTTTCCTAAAAAACTTATGTGCAGTGATTTCTCACCACGTGCTTTACGGTGAAGGAAAACATCGTGAGGAAACGTGTACATGTCTGAGAAGTAATTCAAAGACGTATGTATAGTGCCAGAGACGGCGATAGACTGACCACCAGTCACGTGAGAAGTGGGTGTTGTTATTACAACGTCTCTGCCTACCCCTTCGGGGAATACAGGCGTGAACATGTATGTATGTATTTTTGTCGATGAATTTGAATAATAATAAAATAATTTCTCGGTGGTAACGCGAGGAGAATTTCTGGAACACCTCAAATTGCTTTGGCTTCTCCAATATCGGAGCAAAATGTAAGTTAATTTACGTGGCAATTAAAAGTTCAAGCCGTTCTCCATAAGGTACGTAACATTTCTTGGGAAAGAACAAATTACGAATTGACCTGTTTTCAATGTTTTCAATGGCATAGAGCTTTAATGAAAATGATTCAATCAGTTACGCCCAGTAGGTACCCAAGTATAGGTTTAAACATATTTTAGCACTAGCTATGCCCCGCGGTTTTACCCGCGAAGAGTTAATTTAATGGGGGACACCATGGTGATTATGTTTGTGCGTGTGTCTATATCAAAACATATGTACCTACGCCGTGCAACATTGGTATGTTATGTACTAAACCTGTATCAACCCCTCTGAAAATCCAATGCATCGTGCATTCAGCCATTACAAATGGTAAGCACTGCTTATCTGCTTATATGGGATGCACGCCCCTGTAGTTATTTGCAAGAAGCAATGTCCTATAGGCAAAAAATCTGACAACCGTTTACTAGATAGGTACTTAAAAGAAATATATCGCAATGAAATATTACCACGTTAGGTATTTTAGACCCTTCGTTATGTAAAACGTTAGTAGTATACACTTATAGTTTACCTTCGCATATATTTACTTAAAGTGTAATAGGTATATAAGTACGTATGATGACAAAAGTTCAATGCTCTACCGTTCAGAGTTGTCATACTTAAAATATTATATCCGGGCTGATATGTCTTTTTACGCATAATATTATAAAATTATACTTAAAGTCTATATACAATACGTATTACAGGAAATGAGTTTATTGTGTGTATCTCTCCTTGAATGTTGCCATGAATGGGTCGATAATTAATATAATAAAAGTATTTATAGCAGCAACATTAATACTTTTACGCACATAAGTAATTATATATTTCTCTGATATAATTAATTATAATGATCACTGATCGGATAGGAAGGAAGTAAATATATAAATAACGTTACCAATTATGACGGGAGAATTATTTAAATCATTATTACTTTATCAAGACAATAATTGTTCACTGTAGGTGTACATAATGATATAGAATTATAGCTGCCTGCCGTGTCAGTCTCCTCTCTCTTTCATATAATATCTAATCATATAATATCTAATACCTTTTCATGAGAGCCGATAGTGATATTTGGTGTATTTGTGATAGTTTTAATCTAAAACACAGACATTGCGTCGTCAAAAAAACGAACAATAAAAGTCGCGGATTAAAGTTAGTTACTTAAGCAAATAGATATTTTTACCATCAAAGTAAATAAGCTTAATTTTTTATTGCCGGTAAAGTACACATAGATCTGTGTGGAGAAACTTCAATAAGTATTATTTTTATTTGTCAAACATCGAGCTCAAACACCGCGGTTCCGAGTCAGCTCGTTCGCAAACATTAATTAAAAAGACAAATAGGTACTTAATTTGACATTTGCAAAAAGTTGGCGCCATCGGCAAGACATAAGCACAGTATAAATAAAAACTTTACAAGCAGTTAGGAATTTGGGAACAAATGGTTCATAATGACTCACTCTTACAGACGGGCGCATTAACGAGAAAATAAGCAGAAGTCACATCGTATCTGATCACGTAGGTAAATTTTATTTACACGTTCTACCAACTTCAATACGACAAATCTACATTATTTCAAAGGAACATAGGAGTATTTTTTAAATTAAGGATGAACGTCACGCATAGGAGGAAACGTTCTTATTATTAAAATAAGGCATAGATTCCTTACTGCCCATAAAGCTTATATTTCGGTATACTATGACATAGGCGCCACACGTTCAGTCAGACAAACGGAAGTAGTTAGCCTTCAACCAAATGAATCACGATTGGTCGCGATAATTCATATTATATGAAAAAAAACGTATAAAAAGGCGTCTATGATATTTGTTAGTCTATATTTGAGTGAGCTTTACACTTTTAAGTACATTGACGTTTGAGTAGGGGCTTTTAATAAAATAATGAAATTTACTTAGTACCAACATTAGCTAGGTACCTACTTACTTGCAATAAAAAGAATATCGCGGGTAGGTAGGGTATCCCGATTAACTACTGGAACATTATTTCACTAAAGGATAGTTTAATGTACGATGATTACGACGTATTAAAAAAAAACATTGAAAAAAATTAACTGGTACGAAAAGAGTGATAATGTAAACGAGGAAATAAAAAACTTTATTTAAGCATTGAAATCGGCTTAGGTATATTAGAGGAACGCTATGATGCAAACAAAAAGAAGGTATATTTACAAAGACATCCCTATTATTTCAAAACATTTTTTTATATGGTCTCTCGCAGTTGGTAGAGGGGAGTTCCCTCCACAGATTAACCGGACTATAGGGCGAGACCCAAGGGCCTCCAGCCGAGCTTAAACTTAAATACTAAGCAACATAGCTAAGGGCGCCCCGGTGCGGGGCTCGGACCTCGGCTTAGGGCGTTGCTGGGGGAGCTGGATCTGAGTGGTGTTATTTAGGGACATGTTTAAGGCTAGTGGCTCGGCGCCGTGTCTAGCAAGGGTCAGGGGGGACGATGACGTGGAGATTACAAAACATCGCCTGAGATAAGATCCTTGGTTTAAAAGTAGTTCCATCTCTTTTTTTAATACGGGTTTAAAAAGGGATGGATATAGTTTTAGTCAGAGTTTGGTCCAGTCTTGGTTTAAACTATGTTTTGTTATGAGGGGGATTAAGTCTCTAATGAAATACGTATGGACTATGTTTTTATTTATGTACTAGTAGCTGTGCTAGTAGTACATAAATAAATATAATATAAGTCCCGCTAAAATCAACTCAGCCATTTCGGAGATTAGCCGGAACAATCAGACAGACAGACAGAGAAAAAATTAAAAACTTGGTTTTTCTATGTCAGTATCATGTATACTTTTAGATGCTACCTAATCAAAATCAAGATTTTATATTTTTATTATGTTCAAAGTCAAAGTCAAAAATATCTGTTTTCGATTAGACTTTTTACAAAGTACCTACTTTCAAATCATGCTACCGCCAGGTTCGGAAGGTTGCTTTTACTGAGAAGAACAACCTAGCAAGAAACTCAGTAATTACTCTTTTCAAAAATATTATACAATTTTAAGAATACAATAAGAATATAATTGAAGATAGATTGTCGAAAGCTTAAATCAGGCCGTTGAATTTAAATACGGTATCAGTCCCGTAATGTAACTCATTCAATTATTATTTCGAAAATATTCGCAAGTATACGTAATACATATTTGTATAAAGACGTCAGATAAGTCGCAAAAAATGACATCAATATAAATTAATTCTTGACATTGACGTATGTTGGTGGTCGAAAATTTAAAAATGTTCGCAATATTACATAGAGCTTAGAGCGAACTAGAGTGGATTACTCAATCGATACTTTTTAATAATTCGTTTAAAATTTAGGTCATTCCAATGCTTACTCCATAACCGGGCGAAAAAAAACGCACACTCCTGAGAGCCTGCTGGCGGTGGTCGGGGTGGGAGCTTTGACCACCGAGCCGCGGGCCCGGGAAGGTGGCAGCGCGATGTGCTGCCTTGCACAGCGAGGTCTCAAGGGGCGGCGATACAGTTGCCCCGGGGCTGTGCCCCGGCAAAGTGTGGGGGGACACCGGTGCGATCTATCAGAGTCCCCCCTGAGCACTGCTGAGGATGGCCACCGGGGGGGTATTAGTGCGGTAAAAATCCCACATACCCGAATCTGCCTTTGCCAGGCCGGTCGGCGACCTTTTGATGGTATCCCCCTCGTCAATAAAAAAAAATAGAGGGCAAGAATCAAGGATTGAAATAGTCCATGATATTTTAGTACTTTAAGTGTATGTATGTAATATATCACACGTATGTTTTAATCATTGCAAATACCACTTAATTATACAGTCTACATTCATAAGTAGACTAAGTACCTTTAGGTATTCAGTTTATTTTAATCTACATATTATGTCCATCTGTCCTATGTCCATTAATAACCGCCCCCAATAGTTCGCAGCTATCAAACTCTTGATATAGTTTTTAGTCTGAGTATTTAATACTCTATGGTAACGTTAGCTCGGTATCCGATTACATGATACTTGACAGGTAACGGTCAAGAACACATTATAACGCGAACGTAGACAAGTCTGTGACGCACCCGTTAGTAAAAAACTTAAAATTTGAAAGGAGTATAATTAGGGAATGCAATCTCGCTGTCCAGATGCGAAATTGGCGAGATCTCGCAGTATATTTATAAAATCATATTTATAAGAGATTTACATTCCCTAAGTATAATGCGGTTAAGCCTTTATGCATGCAATTTGGATGCAGATAAGCAATAATGTGTCAACCCGCATAAACTTGGTTTTGAGAAAATGGCGTCTTAAGATGATTGTATACGTGATTTAAGATTTGTTTTATGACATAAATCCATTTTTTACGTACTTTTATGTTTTAGATGACTTGAAACACTTTTTTAGAATGTTAAATACGTGATGCATTATCAAAATATATCAAAACCTTTGAATTTGACTTTTTGTGGGTTGACACATTATTGCTTATCAGCATCCATTTATTTATTTGGCACTAAAATATCGCCCTTAATTTAATTTCTTTGGAGCTGCAAGAAAAGAAACAAATTATATAGTAAACAATAAACTGATTTAACTAGAACTAACCCTCTTATTACAAAACGACAAATATTACGCAATCGATATAGTCAACGTTAAAACATTGGAAGGTAATCTCCTTGAAAAACCTTTCGTACACTCGTTCGGACAATTTTTATAGACACTTGACATTGTCAAATAATGTCCAGGAGAACATTATTAGACATAACAAGTTACACATTATAATACTAATTATGCATTAGGTACACTGCCGCAGACAATGAGAGAACTAGATGTAAGTAATCTTGAATCTATCGCGGTGTTCAGGGGCCCAAACCATGAGTTCTTATTGAAATCAGCCGTATGACAGTGACAGATATAAACACGTCATATACATCTGTCTCGTAATATGAGTCAAACTATCATGGCAATAAGAGCTCGTGGTAGGACCCTAATTTCCACAGCAAAAAACAACATCGGTAATTATTAAATGCGTCATAAGGGAATTATTCCATTCTCTATTATTTTTTGTACTAATATTCTTGCAGCTTCTTCCAAGAAACGATACAAAGATATGATTTGATTTAATACAGTCAGGTACTAGTGACACATAGAATTCTTTAAACCAGGGTAGATATTAAGATTAAAAAATCATTAATCATACAAAACGTTCCGAGAACATCATCTAATCTCGTCAAATAATTGTAGCTTTGTGTGTTATAAATTAATCGAATACCGTAGAAACACCATAATTTTGTCCTAATCAAGAGTACTTTAGTCAAAGAGTGGTGTAAGCGATGATAATTTATTTGCCGAAAAACGATTAACTTTTTTTAATTGCAGTAAATAATTCCATCTCAATTAAATGTATTTTTGAAAGCAAATTCATACATACATATCCCCCAAAGGGCAGAGGTGTTGAATAACAACAACCACTTTTCACCGAAGCTGATTTCACCGTCTCAGGCACTATATATACGTCTTTGAATTACTTTTCAGACGTATGCAACCCCTACGAGGTTTTCCTTCACCCTACAGCACTTGTTGTGAAATCACTGCACATAGGTTATTTGGAAAAACTCATTGGTAAAGACCCCGCTGGGATTCGAACTTCATAGTTATCAGTCTCATTGAATATATTTTAGCACAGTTTTTATTATAAGATTGCTTGCTTGCTTGATTATTCCAAAATCGACATTGTTTCAAATATTGATATAATAAACATAAAAACATTGAACAATCAGATATGATACATCTACACGAAGTTGCCTAAGTGAATAAAATTTATTAACCTCCTACATTTGGAAACGGTAGTAAATTATACTCAGTAAACTTAAAACTTACGTTCAAAGAGATTTTCAATTGTCACTTATATTCAATAAACAAACAGAGGAGCTCGAGGCACAGTAGAGAGCTACTGCGCATATCATTCGATCAGCGAAGTTAAGCAACTCTAACCCTAGCCAGTTATTGGATGGGTGACCGCCCGAGTTCCCTCCGTGCCTCGGAGAGCACCTTTAGCCGTCGGTCCCGGTTGCCGGTTGTTTTGCAATCGTTACAGGTCGGTCGGAGGCCTAAAATAGTCTGACAACAGATTTCCCTCGTTGAAGGGTTGCGAAGGTCAGATGGCAGTCGCTTCGTATAAAAATCAGGTGATCAGTCTCATCGGGTTGAACAATGTGCCGACCCCAACAATGTATGAGATAAGGCCAGGGTGACGAAATAATAAAAAAAACAATTAACTTTATACATAATTGTAAGTAAATTAGAGGAAAAATGTCCGCGATGACATGTTTTCCTAGAGGTCCTTGTCCGGTAGTTAATCGTGGCTACCATATTTCCCCGAGTTCCTTACGCGGTGGTTTTCCGTACATTTTTCCACTATAATTAGTTCTATAGTGATTAATGGCCATTTAAATATAATATCTAGATTGCTAACAAGTCATTGTGCCACCGTTTTCCATTGCGTACCTACTCGTATCATCTTTCAATGAATAAACAGGGGCCCGAGCACTTATTGCAATGTTATTTCAGCTGTGCGACAGTGACAGACTTATACACGACATATACATCTGTCTCATAATGAGAGTAAAACTATCATGGCAATAAGAGGTCATGTTAAGGCCCTAGAATAATTATTCAGTAACCCTAAGTACAGGTTTTAACTGTTTAACGTTGACGATATCGAATGTGTATTTTCCTCATTTTGTATGGTAAGTTTACATATGCTCACGCCAGTATTCCCAGAAGGGGTAGGCAGAAGTGTTGTAATAACAAAACTCACTTTTCACCGAAAATGGTTAAGTACCAACGTGATAGATGGTGAGTCTATCGCCGTCTCAGGCACTATACATACGTCTTTGAATTACTTTTCAGACATATGCAGATTTCCTCACTATGTTTTCCTTCGGTACAGGCCAGCTGGGAATCAAACTTGCGTCGCTTGCGTAGCAGACCCCAAGGCCACTGCGGTATGAGAAAAATACGCTCTAGATATTGTCAATGCTAAAATAATGTTCATACAATTCATGGGGTATGTACCTGGGCGTAACTGAATGAATAATTTTCATTAAAGCTATGCCATTGAAAATACTTAGCGGTCCCATTTTAGGATTATTTAGTCCAAGGTGGCGTTAGAGACCGCGGTCCCAGTCCCAACAGTCCCTAAATCACCCGAACTCACTTGTGTTAACATCAGAATGAATTAACAAATGTTCCACCGACACATCTATTTATTCAATTTGTTCTGAAAACGTTTGTAAGTATAAAAAGATTAAGTTCAGAGGAACATACCACGCGCTGTTATACACAGCTGCGTTTGAACATGAATTACAGTAGAAATTTGTTTTAAAAGCAGACTTGGATAGCGTATTTTGCGTTCCGACTGTGAGAATTCTGGAAAAAGTAGAAGGAAGTTTGTAGACAGCGCGTCGACGTTTAGTTAAAGTTCTCCGTTCTTATTGAAATGTAATCCTTATTGAGGTTTAATTAGGGATAAATTTCAATTGTAAGGTACTTATATTCTTAAACCAGTTGCATTGTTTACTTAGCTTGGCACGATGTTTGTTTTTGACGTCTCACTGCATGTAAGACATTCCTTAGATTATGCATGGTTCATAGTGAAGACTATTTTTTCATTAAATAGAATTTATGTATAAACTCACGCCACCACAGAAGGGTCCCCAAACGGGTAAGCAGCGGTGTTGTAATAACAACACCCACATTTCACGGAATATGATTAAGTGCCAACGTGACAGTGGGTGAGTCCATCGCCATCTCGGGCACCATACATACGTCTTTGAATTATTTCTCAGACATATGCAGGTTTCCTCGCGATGTTTTCCTTCACAGTAGAGCACTTGGTATTAAATCACTGAACATAAGTTTTTTAAAAAAACTCATTGGTACAGGCCCCGCTGGGATTCGAACTTGCGTCGTTTGCGTAGCAGGCGACTGCTCAAACTGCGAGCCCCCACGGCTCTTTTTTTTAAGTTAAGTTAAGTTTAATTAACTATAAATAATGAATCAATTGAATTACAATTAAATCTCACTCAATATTTATTATAATGTATGTAGCGTGTTGCGGTTATTGATAAAACATTAATACAATCTGGACTGCGCATGCGTAGACGATGACGTAAAGCGATTATGCTGAACTTGAAAAAAAAAAATGAAAAAAAACGGCGCGCATTTTTGACTGATCATCGGTGAAATGCAAATATCACTCTGCGCGTGCCTAAATATTTGCTAGGCGATTATATACTCTAACGTTTGGTCGTTAAGGGTTAGAGAGGAATTTCCATGTGCACCGACAATCAGGGTATGATGAAATCGGAAGTTTTTCGCATGAAGTCATAAGCGGAACAAGTTTTTGATAATACTAATAAGCATGATGGTTGAGATATGCTTACTTACTTAGCTGACTGCCCTTAAAACGACTATACATACCTAGTTATCAAACATTTTTTTATATGATTGAACGAAAGACAGAAACATTATAAAAGTTACCCGACAACCCCTATGATATAAGACTTTTAAAAGAGATAAACCCACTCGCTTAAGAGCCGTGTAGCCAAATCCACCGCGGAGATTGAGCAGTCACCTGCTACGCAAGCGATGCAAGTTCGAAACCCAGCGGCCAGTACCAATGAGTTTTTCTAAAAAAAAATATTGTGCAGAGATTTCACACCTTCACGGTGAAGGAAAACATCGTGAGGAAACTTGCATATGTCTGAGAACCAATTAAAATTTTCTTCCATCACTCATTAATGAATGAAAAACCATTTATAGCTACAAATATTCACTAATAGAAATACTAAATTATCACTGAATATCATAGGGTTTGTAAATATTAAAGCAGTTGAAACCACGAGCTATCACAGCTAGAACAGCTGCGAACCCGACACTCGACGTCGAGTGCGACACTGAGAAATCTTACAGAATAACGCGGCAAGTGTCGTCATGAGCTACGAGCACCCAGCGAAAATTTTGTGACATTTTATTCGCGTCACGCCATACAGATAAATACACTCATAAAATGACTACTGCTGCTTCAAGGTCAGCGGTCATAACTCGTGACGACTCTTGTAACTAATATGCACATACTTAAGTAAATAGTCCCACTGATTTTAACACCGCCGTATTGATAAACTTTCAAGTTAAGTAAGTTAAGTTTAGTATTCTTAACAATGATTATGTACTTGGCAACCTTCCAAGGCAGGTTAAAGTTAATCTAAGTAAAAGCATGATGTGACACATTTTCTAAGCTCCAAGTTAGAAAGATATCGCTGACTTAACTTGCCGTGTTCAGCATAGTAATCATAGTGTTATCCAAGATATTTGAAAAGCTGCTTCGATAGGCATGTCAAGAGATGTTGATATAATCAGACATTAGTTAAGACAAAAGTTTTAAAATTTGTCGTAAAGAACATTAACATTCTGATATTTTAAACAATGATTTCACCCCACTTGCTGAGCGTGAAGAAAAACATCGTGAGGAAACCTGGATATGTCTGTGAAGTAATTCAAAGACGTATGTATAGTGCCTGAGACGGCGATAGACTCACCCTCTGTCACGTTGGCACTCAATCATTTTCGGTGAAATGTTGTTGTTACAATACCTCTGCTTACCTCTGGGACCCTTTTGGGCAGGCTTGAGCATTTTTTTTATTTATATTTTATTTTATAAACAATGAAACCAAAGAACTGTATTAGCCTCCACATTTATAATTTCTCGGTTGTAACCCGGACTGTCGCAGAACTAAAACATAACTGTGGGTGTACTATTCATTACAGCTCTGCCTACCCTTTCAGGAAATACAAGCGTGAGAATAAAGTCGTACAAGGATCGAAACAGCGCCGTTTATGGGACTAAAGATGTCACTATTTTGATTCCATACAAATCTGCGTTTACGTCAACGCGATGACTTGTGACGGAGATTTTAAGAAAACTCGCACTAGGGACTCGGGTATACTAACCACTAGACCAATGTCGTCTATATGTAGATACAAAGCTGAGATACATTAATAGAGCGATATAGGTTCTAGATTTAAGTTCAAGGTAGCTATCGAGTTAATGGAACGCGGTGGCACTAGGTAGGCAGCCTTCCTCCGCCGATGGCAAGGCTCTGCCAATCTTACGTCAGGTATGCCAAACGAAATTGACCTTAATTCCGTCTTACGCAAGCACATTTTTGGCTGCAATCACATTGACGAATCACTGACTGCTCTGCGGCGCACTATTGCATCATTCATTCATTTTACGTTCGTATTCAGTTTTTTTGACGAGTCATTTTCAGGAACTGCGGTCTATGAAATCATTGTCATTGTCATCTTTATCACTGAATATTATAAAATGGAAAATTGTCAGTCTGTCAGCTACAATATCACGGGCAAACCGCTGAACTGACGTATTTATAATTCGGTATAAACTTGATCTTAGAACGTAAATAAGATATTTAAAAGCAACCCGTTATACCAAGTATAGTTATAACATTTGGAAACGAAGAAAAAAATCTAAGAACTTCGTCGACTCGATGTTTAGAGTTCAACTAATAATAAACCCGCCTCCGAGACTGTATCGACACATTTCAAGGCACGCAAAATAAAAAAGAAAAAAAAGTATATTTATTTGACTAGACTTATTACAAAGCACTTAACTTCAGACAAAGAAAAAATAATTACTATTTTAATATCCTTTTTCCCTATTGAAATAATAAAATTATTGGATTTCTATGTTTTAATTACAAGCAAAAACTTATACAATTATCTTTCTTCAGCTTCACTTCTCACGAGGATGCCTGAAAGGATAGTGATACATGTAACAACACCCACTTTTCAGTAACTTTTCACCGAAGATTAAGGATTCAGGTTTCAGTACATGCGAAAGGCAAGGTTTCTGAACAGGAATTCCAAGATATTTCTGAATAAGTCGAATATAATATTACATTATTCAGGAAAAGGCAAGGATGTTAAAATATAAACTTTAATAAACAAAATAAAATGTCTAGTCGACGGAAAATTTAAAAAATATCCGTATTTTCGACCACTGAACATTTACGATGCAAATGGAAATCCCCTATGACGTATTCCGAATGACGTGCAATGTTATTTTTAAAAGGGTTGCGCTAAAAAAGTATATTGATAAGTAGTTTGCGGTTACAATATGAATATATGTATGTAGAGTAATAAAGGTGAGACCACACAGCGAAAATAGGTATATATATATTTTTTTGAATACTTCCAGTGGTAAACAAGCGTGCTATGAACCGCCTGATGGTTATACCAACTAACTATTAAGCAGCTTTTGTAAGGTGGAATCATAATGTCACCAGTACCAGATATTAGACATATTACAACAATTAATATGCGCTTCCGAGTCTGGCCTGCATGTGTCTGGTCAGCTCAAATACATCTGCTTTTTACTTACATTTTTATATATAACCTGCATATGTCTGACAAGTAATTCAAAGACGTATGTATAGTGCCCGAGACGGCGATGGACTCACCCTCTGTCACGTTGGCACTTGATCATATTCAGTGAAATGTGGGTGTTGTTGTTACAACACCTCTGCTTGCCCCTTCGGGGACCCTTCTGGGATGGCATGAGCATATATATTTTTATTTTAATAGCTGTGCCCGGCAAACGTTGTATTGTCATAAATTTTTTTTAATAGTATCATCCTTTTTTTTCATTCATTTAGGGATGCACACATGTCTCTACAATCTGTTTGAAATCTTCTCGGCAGAACAGTCATGAAAATGTACAGATCAAATCGAATAGGATCGTGAACTCAGTCTGAGAGTTCATGTTCTTATTCAGCTCCATGCTTCGTGGGACACCTGTATGATTGCTTGTCCTACAAATTAAATTAAATTAAGTATATGCTTTAAATGTCCACCTTTGTGAACACCGCCTAATCAAGGAAACCCAAAAGTAATTAATTGGTCTTGTTTAAATTAATTCGAAGTGTCGGGTATTATTGAGAATAAATTTAGACCTCATTAATTATTAAATATTGATAAAATTATCTTTTATAACCTTACTGTACTATTGATGGATTCTCCTGACAGTGTCACCTACCTACACCTAGAAGAAGCCATAATACGGCTCCATCACGCTTTTACTAAACATGGTTTAAACCAAGACTGGACCGAACTAGGATTAAAACTATGTCCATCCCTTTGAAATCCGTATCGCAAAAAGAGATGGAACTACTTTTAAACCATGGATTAGGTTATGTTTTATGATTTAAACGTGACGTAACTGTCAGACAGTTGAATCATCATGCACGGAGGCACGGGTGTCCAAAAGTGTGACCAAAAGTTAAAATTTTTAGAAATCGCATAGGTACTGGTCGATTGAAATTTTGTAACATTCGGGGTTTGAAATAATGTAAGATACAGGTTAATCCATTATTTATATTATTATAATTGTTGAATAATAAATTATACTTGAATCAACCCAAAGCATGGGATTAGTTTAAGGGGTGCTTTGGGAAGCTGGATAAAATAATTGTAGTCTGGTAGAAGCCTCTCGTGACAAGCGGGCTGGGGCTTTTCTCGCTCAGCATTGCTGTTCAACGTGGCAATGCTGCCACGACACTGCCTTCTTGGCACGATCTCTAGAGACACCTATTTGGGCTAAGTTATCCACTGGATTTTAAGTACTGTTCCTTGTGTTTATAAATTAAAATTTTATTCAATTTAACATGGCAATTAGATTCCAAATAAAAAAAAAATGTGTCTTTATTTTAAATTTGTAATACTCAGTTGGATTGTTATATACTGAAGTAGTTATCTCACAAAACAATTCTAGGTTCACGAAAAAAATTGCTAAACAATTTTCAAAGTGAATTCTTGCAGTTACTTGGTACATCTTACTGGGGTATCAAAATCGAATAGGGTAGATAACAATCCATGTGATCCACGAGACATTGGGACTCAACAAAGTAAATGATGTCTTGTGACTGCACGTCACTGTTTACTAACTCCATAACCACGTCACATTTAGTGCAAAGAAGATTTAGTTTTAGCACGAGTTGAGTATTTACTTAGATATCTACATTCTTAAGAGCCGTGGTGGTTTGAGCAGTCGCCTGCTACGCAAGAGACACAAGTTCGACTCCCAGCGAGGCCTGTAACAACGAGTTTTTCTAAAAAACTTATGTACAGTGATTTCACACCACGTGCTTTACGGTGTAAGAAAACATCGTGCATATTTCTGAGAAGTAATTCAATGACGTATGTAAAGTGTCTAAGACGGCGATGGACTCACCATCTGTCACGTTGGCACTTAATCATCTTCGGTGAAAAGTGGGTGTGGTGATTACAACACCTCTGCCTACCCCTTCGGGGAATACAGGGAAGACAGAGCATATGTATGTATCTACATTCTTTGCCAATATTTTAGAGTGGCTATGACTAAGAATCCACACTTCATTTCAGATTATATTCAGAGGGCGTAGTGCATGTTTTACACTGCCGCCGCCACAAGTCACCGCGTCGACGTAAACGCAGATTTGTATAGGATCAGAACAGCGCCGTCTGTCGGCATAAAGATGACACTATTGTATCCTTACTGACATTACGCCAACGCCGCTTATAATCTCATGTATGTGAGGGAGTCATTTTGAACGAGTCGTTCCTGGATTCCGTACTGTTTGTAGTTCGTTTATATTTTATTCTGTGCCAAAACCAAAACCTTAGCAATGAACAACATAATAAAATAGAGTAAAGGTTAAAATTCAAGATATAGGTACATAGCCCTCAAAAAGTTTATGAGTCATTCCATTGGATAATCCAGGACAACTTTTACGATGGACGAACAAATTAACCTTTACGAAACGTAAAAACCATTGTAAGTTTACCGTGGTTAATATTGCACTATTCACTTCCTCAATCTATACAGAAAAATTGA
Organism: Watsonalla binaria; assembly: GCA_929442735.1. Lineage (NCBI taxonomy): Eukaryota > Metazoa > Arthropoda > Insecta > Lepidoptera > Drepanidae > Watsonalla > Watsonalla binaria. Next base: position 9,350,983 of record OV838934.1, on the reverse strand, counting down.
GGTGTCTATTTGTAATTTAGAATTCACTAAATGCATATGAAAGTATCCACATACCTACGCTACTTGCATAAATAACATTTTTATTTTATTTTCTCTGTGTCTGCTAATTTATCATCTTTGGCAATCGTTACAGGTCAGTCGGAGGCCTAAAATAGTCTGACAACTGGCTTAACCCAGGTGACAGATTTTCGTCGTAAAAGGGGTTGCGAAGGTCAGATAGCAGTCGCTTCGTATAAAAATCAGGTGATCAGCCACATTAGGTTGAATCAAGTGCCGACCCCAACAATGTATGGGATAAGGCCAGGGAGATGATGATGATGATTTAATTTTCTCTGTCTACGTTTGTTTCGGGTAATCTTTGAAATGGCTGAATTGATCTTAAAGGGACTTCCAATGGGAAATAGCTGATGTTACAAGGAGTTACATAGGGTACTTTTATATGATATATAATAAAAAAATATAGGTTTCCGCCAAATAAACCCGATGCGGGTGAAACCACGGGAAACAACTAGTGAAACACAAAGTTTACAGAAGACTGAATTTCGAGTTGCTGTTTATTTCAGCATAATGTTACCTACTATACAATTCCTGTAGTAATTCACGTTTCCAAATAATGATACGTTTGTTATGAAACTGTGTGCATTTGTTATCTCAGCGCTTATAATATTAATAACAATACTCATGTATAATATAGTATATAAGTCGGAACGTGTCGCAATGAATATAAGACACTTATTATTTGTTCAAAATAATAATAATGATCTCGTACTGAATTTCGGTTGTGGCGGCTAATTTCAACAGAAATAAGCCATCTGTGCAGATATTATAGTGCACAAAAAGTGTGAGCTCGTGGCACAGTTGCTATTGCGCATATCATTCGACCAATTTAATTTAAGCAACCCTTACCCAAGCCAGTAATTGGATGGGTGACCGCCCGAGTTCCGTCCGTGCCTCGGAGAGCACGTTAAGCCGTCGGTCCCGGTTCCCAATTTAACATCTTTGGCAATCGTTACAGGTCAGTCGGAGACCTAACAAAGTCAGGCGTAGGACCAACGGCTTAAGGTGCTTTCCGAGGCACGGGGGTGGTAACACCGCCAACTTCCAAACTCCGGGCATTTATTGTGAATTTCTTGACAGGAAAACCCAATATCTATTTTTGACCCGACCCGGGAATCAAACACAGAACCTCGTGATCGCCAGGCTAGTGGTTATTATGTTCTAACCACTAGACCAACGAGGCAGTCAAAAATTTAGGATAGTAGATATAAAAATTAAGCTACGAATGATGTTATGTATAATCTAGAGCTTATGAAAAGCTGTCTAACGCCCTCAATGACCTTTCAAAGTTTACAGAGATTTTGTCAGATTTTTTCTATCCATACTTTCAATTTCATAATTATATTAACAAGCGATAAGTTAAATAAAATAAATGAATACATACACTCGTGCCATCCCACAAGGGTCCCCACATTTCACCAAAGATGATTAAGTGCCAACATGACAAAGGGTGCGCCCATCGCCGTCTCAGGCACTATCCATACTTCTTTGAATTACTTCTCAGACATATGCAGGCTTCCTCACGATGTTTTCCTTCACCGTAAAGCACGTGGTTTGTAATCACGGCACATAGGTCATCTCTGGGATCCGAACTTACGACACTTGCGTAGCAGGCGACTCTCGAAACCCAACGGTCCAATAATTACATATTCATATCAATCAACAAGCAAGTACTTACTTGACTTGAAGTACTTGACCGTACATAGACTTTAGTACAGGAATAGTACCGAGGTCACGCAATTAGGAGGCAATCCAGCTGCAGCTAATCGCAGCTTAAAATTCTAAGAAATCCTTGATCATGTTTCCGATATTATCCGATTGACTTTTGCTACGGTAACATGACTCAATGTTTAAGTATTGTGCTTTAAAGGCAATAAGTATGGCTCCAATATGTACACAATAATGTGTTTTTATTTTATGTGTTTTTCCTCTTATTTTATGCGTTTTTCCTCTTATTTTCTTCACGTTATAATTATATAAGGATATGCAGATAAATAAAACTGAAGTGTCTTATGAAAGTCTAAGAATTGATCAGCGGTTCGGAAACTAGCCTTCCGAGAAGAACCGCCACGAAACTCAGTTGGTATCATGTACTCATTAATAGTAAATCTTTATTGATTACCGTAAAATTATTAATACATAAAGTAACCTACTGTTCATGATTAAATTCGAAATTAACACCAGACTTATTTAGCTTTTTGTTAACTCGTACGTCTATGCGCATTCTGTATTTCCCTATTTGCTATGGGACCTATGTGTATTATGTATTACATGCGTAATACAAAATTAAATAATAATTTTCCCTTGAATTCAATGTCCTGCATAGATAAAATATTGTTTGTTAGTTCCGCTTGCAGCCCTTCAGTACTTCTACGTCATGTCTCGTATAAGAATGTACATGACGAGTTTAATCACTTTTTTGTTAATTTTGAGGAAAACACTGTAATATGTTCGTTTTCCTTCCTTTATTGAAATAGTGGTTATTTTTGGGCGTACGTCATAGAAATGGCCGATTTTATTATTTGATTCGATTTCCTAGATATAAAATGGAACTCATAATTGGAAGTCATTACATTCTCAGATTGTATCGTATGTTCCTGAAATGACTTTAATAAAAAAAAATTACAGTGTGCCAGCATTTGTTAAATTAAAAAATATATATATAAAATTTCTAGACAGTGAAAGTAGAATATAAAAGACACCGCATTTAGGCCCGAGAGCGAGTTATTAAAGAAAAGCTAAGCATAGACATTAAACAAATACCTACTATGTTTACTTGCTTGAAAGTGTAACGATTACGTCATATCACATGATAGAAATACGAAATTAAGATAAAAGCGAGCGAGCGAGAGATAAAGTCGAGCGAGTGACTCATACAAGCGTAACGCTGAGTTCTACTACAGTTTGATAATACTTTCACACTCATCATCATCTCCCTGGCCTTATCCCATACATTGTTGGAGTCGGCACTTGATTCAACCTGATATGGCTCCATGTTAGACGCAATCAACTTATTAACTCCTAGTCCGTTATGTGCGCCTGGTACTTTGTGTACTATATCATCATCTCCCTGGCCTTATCCCATACATTGTTGGGGTCGGCACTTGATTCAACCCGATGTGGCTGATCACTTGATTTTTATACGAAGCGACTGCAATCTGACCTTCGCAACCCTTTTAACGACGAAAATCTGTGATTTTAGGCCTGCGACTGACCTGTAACGATTGCAAAAGATGATAAATTGGCAACCGGGACCGACGGTTTAACGTGCTCTCCGAGGCAAGGAGGGAACTCGGGCGGTCACCCATCGAATTACTGACTAGGCTTAGGGTTGCTTAACTTCCCTGATCGAATGATATGCGCAATAGTAACTGTGCCTCGAGCTCCTCCATAATACTTTCACACTAATGTAGATAATAGTTTATATCCTCGACTTCGTTCAGACTCCAGGGGATCTACCATGACCTCTTATTGCCATGATAGTTTTACTCTTATTATGAGACAGAGGTATATGTCGTATATACATCTGTCACTGTCACACAGCTGAACTATCATTACAATAAGAGCTCATGGTTGGGCCCCTTGGGCCTGTAGAAAGTAACATTATCTAGTAGGAACAATACAAAATATATGGGAATGACATATGTCACGTGATTGCTTTATGTGATTTAAATTAAAAAAATATCATTTCGATTACAGCAAGCGCGAGAGAATGTTACTTCGTCTAGGCCTACAGATAATTATATCCTAAGCTTTACTCTATGGGGTTAAAGCTACCTTTATTCCAAATTTAGGCACAATATATGCCCCGAGTATTTTTTTTTGACAAGTACGAACGTCGTCGCTTGAGCTTGGATTTTGCGCTTTTTTTGTATGGAAAAAGTCTTTCTACACTCGCTTTGGGCGTTTTTTAACGTTCTCGTACAAAGACGCAGGCGATATCGTCGAGGCTCTCATCACGTCACCGTCCCCCCCGTCCCTTACTAGCCACGAGCCTTAAACATGTCCCTAAATAACACCACTCAGATCCAGCTCCCTAGCTCATCCCCCAGTAACGCCCTAAGCCGAGGTCCGAGCCCCGCGCCGGGGTGCCTTGCTTAGTATTTAATTTTAAGCTCGGGCCCTTGGGTCTCGTATAGTCCGGTTAAGCAGTGTAAGTAACTCCACCAACAACGTAGCAACCCATACTTAGAGTGGGGGCACTGTTTAACTATGTTTTCATTCACAGTAAAGTGAAATGTATAAAATATTGTAGAATTAGAAAAAATCTTTTTCAACCTCCAAATTTTTTTAGAGCAATACTGAGGGCTTGTATACGCCTTTAACCCAAAAAAAGTTGAAATAATTTGTACAGTTTAGGCCCTTGTAAGGAACTTATGAACGCTGTTAAATCACCACGTTGGTAAACCAGGCCAAGATCGAAACCCTCAAATCGTCAGTGGCGTGACAAACAAACCATAGATGTAATATAACTATTTGATAAACAGATCTTTCGTAATCACGTCGTAACTTGTTATCAGTTCCCAACTATTTGTTTATTAAATAACAATATTGTGGTAGGCATTTCGCATCGTATGAGAGCCGTGGTGGCCTTGAGGTTTGAGCAGTCGCGTGCTACGCAAGCGACGCAAGTTCGAATCCCAGCGGCGCCTGTACCAATGAGTTTTTCTAAAAAACTTATGTACAGTGATTTCACACCACGTGCTTTACGGTGAAGGAAAACATCTTGAGGAAACCTGCATATTTCTAAGAAGTAATTCAATGACGTATGTAAAGTGCCTGAGACGGCGATGGACTCACCATCTGTCACGTTGGCACTTAATCAAATTCGGTGAAAAGTGGGTATTGTGATAACAACACCTCTGCCTACCCCTTCGGGGAATACAGGCGTGAGCATATGTATATATGTATGTATCAATATTTTGTTTGTGATTTTACATCGAATATCGGATTATTTTGTACGTCTACGATTTAAAAGAAGAATATGATCACTGTGTATATGAAAATAAATCATCTCCTTTACCCTTTAACGAGGAAAATTTGTGATCTGGGTTAAACCAGTTGTCAGACTATTTTAGGCTTCCGACTGACCTGTAACGACTGCCAAAGATGATGAATTGGCAACCGGGACCGACGGATTAAAGTGCTCTCCGAGGCACGGAGGGAACTCGGGCGGTCACCCATCTAATTACTGGCTAGAGGTAAGATTGCTTAACTTCGCTGATCGAATGATATGCGCAATAAAAACTGTGCCACGAGCTCCTCTATATGAAAATAAATAGTCCCATAATTATTCCTAACAATATCCGTGTCGTTGAAACCGCTCATAAAATTACACAAAAAATGCTTTTTAAACGAAGACTGGACCAGACTCGGACTAAACCTATTTCCATCCCTTTTTAAATCCGAATCACAGAAAGAGATGGAGTTACTTCTAAACGAAGAACAATCTAAGTCTATATAATGTAATGGTATGGCGTCGTAATTCAATGATATTACGAAATAAGTCACGGCTAAAGTTTTTACGAAGTTATTCAATAGTTTTCAGACATGTTTCAGCAAAGAAACTTATAATGCAACTCGACCGTTTATTGAAATATATTTTTAACACAATCAAACTATGAATAACAGTTTAACGGTCATTTTATTATATTTTTAATGTTATTGTATGAAATAACAAAAGTGATTGCGTCAAACTTACCTACCTACGCAAATTCAAAGTATTTTTCAGCGGAAGCATAAAGTTTGGAATTTCTAATAGCTTTAATTCCGGATAGATCCTGGAACTGCTCTTTCTATAAAGTTTTGATCATGTGGTTCTACATCTATCTACTTATATTAAAAAATATGCAAAAAATTTGCATTTTTAAATTTTTGCGAGAATATTTGCGACTTAAGTGAATATTTTTATTTAGTTCGAAAATTTATATTATTATTCTCTCCATTTATAGTATTAACACCTATACCTATAATATGATTTTTGTATTATAGCCAATGACAACGGCATAACTCCTTTAGATCTCTGGATCTAAGAACCCGGAATTTTTCAAAATTCCGGATTTTTGTTTTTGCTACACGATCGGCACTGTATGGCCCCAGCCATACAAGCGGCTTAAAACCTTGTTCGTTACAAATTTAAGCTTTATGAAAGATTTTTCATAATCCGAAAAGAATTCGAAAAAGGAAATAAAAAACAATAATAGTTGTCAGACAGAGGTTTTTTGAGATGGAACAACGATGGAAGTGTAATGTAATAAAAGTGGAAAACATTTATTTAATTGAGTTGATTTATTGAATCGGACATCACGCGGTTTCACCCGCGTAGTTCCCGTTCCCGTGGGAGTACGGGGATAAAATAAAGGCTTTGTTACTCGCTGATGATGTAGCTACCCAATGTTGAAAGAATTTTTGAAATCGGTCCTGTAGTTTTTGAGCCTATTCACTACAAACAAAAGTTTTCCTCTGTATAATATTAGTGTAGATGAATAGATCCCGGGTAGCCAGTGTCCCAAGTTAATATGAATTCTAGAATATATTTTCGTAAATTTTATAATTTATTCTTCACTTGCAATAGTAGAATTAATTTCATAAGATACCAGCGGAAACATAAAGATTTTTTTAAATAAAGTTAGCCTAATTAGTGTTACTCATTGTAACATTAGCTATCTGCCAGTGAAAGTCATGTTCAAATTGGTCCAGCTATTTCAGAGATTAGCCGGAAAAAACAGACAGACAGAAGGACAAAAACTAAAAAAATTGTTTTTTTTAATGTCAGTACTGTATGTACTTTCAAATGCATTTAAGCTGTTTGGAATTACAAACAGACGCTTCAATTTGATTTATCTGTATAGATTATGATTATTTCACACTTACTTAGATTAAAAATCGACACGTTCTAGTGATTATTCAATGTATGACTTAAATTCTCCTTTGATGCGTATACTGAAAATTCAGAAGCATGTTGAAAAGGCAACCTCAGACAAACTTCATTCAAACAAGAGCAAAGTTAACGCACCGTAGACTCAAAAAAGGTGTCACACGCAACTTTTTAATGAGCATGAAAAAAAAGCTACGGGCAGGCTTTCTCGGTGCGATGACGTCGCGTAAGCGGGCGCGTCGCCTCTCGACCAATAGGAACGCTTGCCTACCTCTTTTAATACGTATCGCTCCGCGAAACCGCACAATCGTTGACCAAGCGTTGAACAGACACCACGCACGACTGTACTCGACTGTACAGCATATCGCGAGTTCAAACCGTTCTAAACGCGGGAAAGTGTTTGTGAGTGTACCCACATATCATTGGAAAACTGTAAGTAATTAACTTTTTTTTAATTAGATCTTTAGTCATTGTAGAGTCAATCGGAACGGCTGTAATGAGATACTGGTATGTAAGCTAGATACAAGCTGGCGATTTTATATAAATATCTCTTAGCAATTCCTATGGACGCACAATGTAGTTTGGTTATATAAACATCGAGTTTACGTTTTAAGTCTAACGGTTTAAAGTTGCATTTTGTATGAAAGCATTGAAACTCCTCTTTCTATTATAAAAAATATATTTAAACGGAGTTTTCTATTCGTAAAATATTAATAATGGATCAATAGAAAAATACAAAAGGATTATATTATAGCAAATAAAATCATATTTAGTTTAAAAATAAATCGTTTGAAAAATAAAATTTAGGAATCATAACTAAATTACCTCAACGGTAATGAAAGGACCTTAATGTAAAGTTTATACCAAGACGCGTACACGCCCCGGTACCATTCATTTATTAGTTATATTCTTAACAGAGGGCCTAAATAGCATAAATCCTCTTCATGCCTTACTAAGCCAACTCCCCAGTAAAGTAGATAGATTATTGCAACATCGTTTTAACATAAGATAGGGTTCTAAAGTTTCAGATATCTTAGCATCTTCTAAAATCATCGCAGACATTCAGGTACCTGCATGTTTTCCTTGGTATAACAATTAAAAATCTCATATATATGCTCACGCCTGTATTCCCCGAAGCGGTAGGCAGAGGTGTTGTAATAACTACACCCACTTTTCACCAAAGATGTTTAAGTGCCAACATGACAGATGGTGAGTCCATCGCCGTCTCAGACACTTTACATACATCATTGAATTACGTCTCAGAAATATGCAAGTTTCCTCACGATGTTTTCCTTCACCGTAAAGCACGTGGTGTGAAATCACTGTACATAAGTTTTTTAGGAAAACTCATTGGGACAAGCCCCACTAGGATTCGAACTTGCGTCGCTTGCGTAGCAGGCGACTGCTCAAACCTCAAAGCCAACACGGCTCTCTAGTATTACCTCAATTACATTAAATAATCTCAAGATATTTAATATATAAAGAAATACAAGTCGACAAGACAACCACCTTTTTTTCGTCGGTTAATAAATTTAGATCAGACAGACTTATTCATAGTCTTTGTAGAAGTTCAATGTCTCCGATATTCTAAGAACTCGATTGCATAAGATATAAATAGTATTGCCGTGTTAAAAGTGCACTCAGTTTATTTACAAACTACTCGCTAATGAATCCTCGTACTACACTTAACTATTTTTATGACATACTTAAACTTAATTCTCCTCCATCCAGTTCTTACTTACATACATATGCTCACGCCTGTATTCCCCGAAGGGGTAGGCAGAGGTGTTGTAATCACCACAACCACTTTTCACCGAAGATGATTAAGTGCCAACGTGACAGATGGTGAGTCCATCGCCGTCTCAGACAATTTACATACGTCATTGTATTACTTCTCAGAAATATGCACGATGTTTTCCTTCACCGTAAAGCACGTGGTGTGAAATCACTGTACATAAGTTTTTTAGAAAAACTCATTGGTACAGGCCCCGCTGGGATTCGAACTTGAGTCGCTTGCGTAGCAGGCGACTGCTCAAACCTCAAGGCCACCACGGTTCTCATTAAATATATTTATTATGAAATAAATTGTACGCACATAGAAATATCTCGAAAAAAAACTTTCAATTAAATCGCAATACCGTAATGATAGAGACGTCAGATAAATCATAATATTATAAGCCAGGTTAAAAGTAAATAAAAAACCGCTATAAAACGCAAAATTGCAGACATGTTCATAAACCATACATTACCGTTACAAGTGACCACTACTTCAAAAATTACTACTTTAAATTGATGAGATCCAAAAACCGCTTCATACAATATTGGTAGACGAGTTTTTTGTCGCACTTGAAGATTCAAATCATTCATAGTAACAAGTCATACTTAGATATATAAATGCGAAAAAAATTTCGATAACGTCCACTGAATCTGGTTTTACCGAAAAAAAATTAATGTCTAGACTAAATGGTAAAATTATTGAAGATTAGACAAAATTATTAATTTGAGTTTTATCAAATATATTTTGTAACAGCAACACTGTGAGAATTATATTTCAAAAAGCAACAATAGATGGAAATATTCGGGTAGGCGTAGGCAGATGCGACCTCTTTTCGATAGTTATATTAAAAGTTAACATAGAGAACAAATAATTTAACACTTGTAATAGTAACACTTAGAAGGAAAAGTAGAAGGAATGAGAGGAAGAGGAAGACCCAGGATAACATACATGAGACAAGTTAAGGAAAAGGTGTCTGTCATGACGTATAGAGAGGTCAAGATCTGAATAGAGACGAATGGAAGAAATTGCATCGGTTACGCCGACAAGAGTCAGACTCTTAAAATTATGATGATAAATAGCGAGAAAGTATAGAAGTCTAAGCATTCCGGAGCAACAGCTAAAATTCCGGACCATTTAAGTAATATATTGTACACAGAGCCGTGGTGGCCTTGAGGTTAGTGCAGTCGCCTGCTACGCAAGCGATGCAAGTTCGAATCCCAGCGAGGCCTGTACCAATGAGTTTTTCTAAAAAACTTACGTACAGTGATTTCACACCACATGCTTTGCGGTGAAGGAAAACATCGTGAGGAAACCTGCATATTTCTAAGATGTAATTCAAAGACGTATGTATAGTGCCTGAGACGGCGATAGACTCACCATCTGTCACGTTGGCACTTAATCAAATTCGAAAAAAAAAGTGTGTGTTGTGATTACAACACTTCTGCCTACCCCTTCGGGGAATACAGGCGTGAGCATATGTATTGTACACGATTCCAGACCATTACTCTACATTATTATTGACTAGTTCAATGATTCCGGAACGTATGTCACTCTTGCAAATTGAAGTAGGCAGTGTAGGCACGGTTAAGTTTATAGCTTTGACCTTCTTCACTGGTTTTGCGAAAAGCATTATCTCAATTCAATAGCTGACTATCATTATCATTGACCCACATCCTTTCATTAGTGCAGTCTTAGAGTACGCAAAGTGGCACTAGAAAACTCTACATTACTTTCACCTGTTAATATATTACTGTGATTCAGTAAAGGACGTGAATTATGACTATAACTTCTAGTCATCAATAGACACTATTTAGTTTTGTTTAGATGTCACCTACATTTCCGGAACTCTTGTTTGTTCCGGAATAACGATCCGTTTCGGAAATTTCTCTAAGAAATTAAGTATTCTCTTGTCCGCTTTTATGAAATTTTTATTTATATTTATATTCATAAGAAAACTTTGTAGTAGGTACTATTAGGATCTCGATGATAGGTTGATTAATAAAACGAAAATTGTGGCAAAATTTGCTGAATATTTTTTGATGTCAATTAAGTAATAAAGTGTTATATTTACAGCCTTTAAACGTTACTCAATCGATTATAATAGATAGACTCAATCGATAGATCGCTCGAATCGATAGACAAAATCGAATACATTTCGGCGTTTACATACCCATTCCACGGTATTTGTTCAATATATTGTCGAGTATGTGTAAACGAGTAATGAATTTGAACTATTTGACATCACCACGTTCAATAGAACCTCACGGTCCGACACCTTTCTCTACAACGTCACGGATGACGCAATCGTACCTGCGATTGCGATCAATAACTCACAATCGTTTTACTCATCGATACTTTCGATTGGGACCTCTTGAGGAAGAATATTGACTAAAAAATATAACATCATTACTTCAAATGATGAGCATTCCGGTGAAAGAACAATATGAAATAAAGTAAGAGAAGATTATTGAGGAGACTAAATAAATACCACGTACGTCTTAAATTCTAAGTCAAGCGTAGAATGCAGTTATCCGTCGATGTTTGCATTCACATGAAGAGCTCGTATATTCGCAGTAATGTGTTAAAAGATATAATTATCGTATATATTTATAAATGACAGGAATAGACCGGCCTTTATCCCCATAGACGAGAAGTATAACATAGTCTCCACGCTATTTGAACATGATCTGCATGAACAAATATGTAAATGTAACTTATATAACTCATAGCAAAGCATGGCAATGAGTTGCTCACTCTTCTGTGAGTAATTAAAGGAACAAAAGAAAGACAGAATAACATTTATTCTACTATCACCCTGGCCTTATCCCATACATTGTTGGGGTCGGCACTTGATCCAACCCGATGTGGCTCCATGTTAGTCGCAATCAACCTATTAACTGCTTGTCCGTTATGTGCGCCTGGTACTTCGTGTACCATATCATCATCTCCCTGGCCTTATCCCATACATTGTTGGGGTCGGCTCTTGATTCAACCCAATGTGGTTGATCACCTGATTTTTATACGAAGCGACTGCCATCTGGTGTTCGCAAACCCTTTAACTGTGCCACGAGCTCCTCTGAGTTGTATACACAGGGTGTATATATAAAAAAACCGGGGAGTTTGTTACGCCGTTTCTTCTCCTGACAGGCTTAAATTTGAATGAGCCGTGGTCGCCGTGGGGTTGGAGCAGTCGCCTGCTACGCAAACCATAACCCAACGGGGGCTGTACGAAAAGTTTTTCTGAAAGACCTATGTACAGTAACTTCAGATCACGTGCTTTACAGTGAGGAAACCTGCATATGTTTGAGAAGTAATTCAAAAACGTATGTATAATACCTGAGACGGCGATAGACTCACCATCTGTCACGTTGGCACTTACTCATGTTCGGTGAAAAGTGGGTGATGTTATCACAACACCTCTGCCTACCCCTTTGGGGAATACACACTTTAAAAGCTTGAAAATTATGTTTAGTAAGTATTCCAAAAAATATATATTAATATAAGGATATATTAATATTTTTTTAATATTTATTCAGTGACAGCCCATTATTATCGGAATTATCACATAATGACCACCTCAACCGAATCGTTGCCCTGTATCGAATATATTCGCCTAATAAGTAGCGTCGTATAATCGGGACAGGGGGCCAACTATGATCGCTTTAGCAATGCTTTTCGGTACAAAAATGAAACGCCAAGGCCCAGAATTTCTTAATACACTCTGCTTAAACTGATGATAGGCCCCAGGACAAAATCATGTTCCTTTCAACACACTTCCAAAGTAGGGTTTAAGTGGGAATAAAACAAATATTAAACTTAACAGCCGCTATTAACGTCGCTCGTTTAGTATAAAGCCGGTACTTGGCAACGTTATGTACTTATTACGTTCTCAACCGCGTCGTTGGTCTAGTGGTTAGTACTTTCGCCTGCCGATCACGTGGTCCCAGGTTCGATTCCCGGCTCAGGTCAAAAATTTATATGAATTGATTGACGTATGAAATGATCATACATTCACAATAGAGATATATAATAATAAGCGTATCTATACACCAGAATAGCACATAGGCTATAATTTGACAGGACCCTTCCCTTAAATGTGCCAATCTGAAAAATTATTTCAGTGCCGTGCAGTGCAGTAGCCGTGGTGGCCTTGAGGTTTGAGCAGTCGCCTGCTACGCAAGCGACGCAAGTTCGAATCCCAGCGGGGCCTGTACCAATGAGTTTTTCTAAAAAACTTATGTACTGTGATTTCACACCACTTGCTTTACGGTGAAGGAAAACATCGTGATGAAACCTGCATATTTCTGAGAAGTAATTCAATGACGTATGTAAAGTGTCTGAGACGGCGATGGACTCACCATCTGTTACGTTGGCACTTAATCAAATTCGGTGAAAAGTGGGTGCTGTGATTACAACACCTCTGCCTACCCCTTCGGGGAATACAGGCGTGAGCATATGTATGTATGTATTTCAGTGTTAGATATACCACGTATCGAGGAAGGCTACAGGCTATATAACATCACGCTAAAACCGGTCAAAGTCGCGGGTTGATGCTAGTTCAATTATATGACGCGTCATTTTCGTGCCATCGTTTCGTCATTAAGTGATTGACAGAAGTTATCAGAAAATCCGAAATGATACCAAAAATGTGACCAATTCGCGGCGCCATACAAAAGACTTCAACGCTCCCTTTCAATAAGATTGGTCATCTTGATCCTTCTGAGAATTTGAAAAAACCTTACGAATACTGTTCGAATCACGACCCTATTCCATCGACATAAGGGTTAACAACGCACTTGCCGGTAACCTAATTGACAGGGAGATGAAATTATTATATCAGTTCGGGGAACGTGTGCAATTTGAAGTCAGATATAACAGCTCATATATAGAAGGCGAAGGTAGTTATTAAGTTCAACAGGATGATACTAAGACTGATGATTCTATGTAAATATATACGAATACTAGCTGTGCCCCGCAGTTTCACCCGCGTAGACTTTTTATGGGTGGCCCGCGGAACTCTAATTTACTCCTTGTCAAATTAGATATCCGCCAGTGAGAGTCCCTTTAATATAGGTCCAGTCATTTCGGAGATTAGTCAGAACAAACAGACAGACGGACAAACACTGCAAATCCTTAAAAATAGTTTTTTCAACGTCAGTACTCTGTATGCTTTCATATATATTTAGTGAAAAGCTATTATTTTGGAATTGCAAACAGACACTACAAATTAATTTTTCTGTATAGATTAAAAAACTTATCAGTAATTTCTTAAAACCTTCTAGCTATAAGAAAAGAGCTTTCTTTAGTTGTCTAAACTAAAATGAAGTATTCAATCGTTAAAATAAATCAACAAAATTGGACAAGTATTGGATTGACTATAAATAAAACCCAAAACCAGATTATAACAAATAATACAAACGCCGCCACATTAAAAGTAAAGAGCTGCCATTAAATATTAATAATACAACATATTAATTATGTTTTTCGACAGTAAAACATGTAAATAATACCAGTGATTAATAATGAATTTATTATATTTCGAACACCTGGTTGTAAGGCGACACCGCTCAGACTTTATAGACCATTAACTCTGGCGTGACCATCTTGATTTTTGAATATCAAATATCACCGATATTATCATTAAATAACCTTAATTTATTTAAGTAAAAGTTGCCGCAATGTTCCAGAAGGCTGTGAGAATAAATAAAAACTGCCTACTATAAAAAATATTTAATACAATACACATTTTTTTTAAATATCATTTTTTTGGCGTGGTCACCCTTATCATTTAGGGGTATGAAAAATAGATGTTGACCGATTCTCAGACCTACCCGATCTGCACACAAAATGTCATACAAATCGGTCCGTTTCGGAGGAGTACGGTAACTAACATTGTGATATGTAAATTTTATATATTAGATATATATAATATGAGTATTGCGCATTCAATTTGTGATGGCATCTAATACCACAGTATACATACGTTTATACTGGGCCTATAGTTAGTACTAAACTCTGTGGGTTTAGTTCATAACAGTCGACCTATCAATCCAAACGTCCACATACCTAACCTCACTCAACCGCTCGTAATAAAGCATGTTGCAATGAATGGGAGAAAAATATGCATTAATAGCGTTGGTTAATAAGCTATTATGTTTGGTTTGTCACACCCGAGGCATGTGTAAACCAACCCCGGTATGACTACGCGGAAGCGAGCGGTACGTCGCCAGACGGTGTAGGGTTGACAAATTTTAAAAAAAATTTTTTAAATACATTTAATAGAATCACATATGCCTGTATTCCCCGAAGGGGTAGGCAGAGGTGTTGTAACAGCCACTTTTCAACGAAGTTATTTAAGTGCCAACGTGATAGATGGTGAGTCTATCGCCGTCTCAGTCACTATACATACGTCTTTGCATTATTTCTCAGACATATGCAGGATTCCTGTGGTGTGAAATCACTATAATCATTTGATAGAATTTCTAATCGCAATCTGTAATTGCTAGGAAGAAGGTTCGATCGCACTTAACACACTGATGCCTACGGATTATACAGTGCCCCAATTATAGACTTTGACAATTCATTTTCGTCGCTTGACCAAGCATTTTGTATGAAGACTTACTTCCTATACTCGCCGCTTGGGGCGCTTTTAACGTTACCATACAAAATCACGGAAATACGCAGGCGACAGTGAATTAAAAAAAAACTATACTTAGGGCACTGGGCACAAGCCCTACTGAGTTTCACACATAGGGGCTGTAACCATACATAATTTTATAGATATGTTTTAAAGAACATTTTTTCAGACAGTTTGTGACATGCGAAAAAACAGCTTAGGCGCATTTTCCAAATATAGACATCTTAAGGCTTCACTCGATCAGTCTTTGATTAGTGTTTGCCTAATCCTATATACATATACACATAGATTCAGATTAGTTTTCTGACATATTATTTGCTGCCTTGTAAGTGTATCTAGCAATCCTTGCACGTAGCAATGGTTTATCTTATTTTTGCTAGAATTAAACAAAAGCGAAAATATAATATGTTATGTGTATTTGTAAATGCGGCGCATTTATATTAAACCATGGAGTTATTAAAGATATTCCTCGTAGTCAAATCAGTTAAGCGAAATAGTTTAGCCACGAGGAAACACCCCGATATTATCTTCCTTTGTCAATATACCTATCTACCTACAGGTGTAATATAAAACATATTTGATTCAAAACATTAGATGATGTTTAAAAAACTCTTTTGAATAAGTTACCAATTATTATAAGCAAGAAAATATTTATGATGTTGCCACCCCTGGCTGCCATTGACACTTGACCTATCTAAGATATACAATACGATTGTTAGGAGCCATATTGGAAGCCTATTCGTGTGACTTTGTGTTCGTTTTGTCTTTTGTGACATTCATGTGCGTCTAGGCCGACACCATCTGTTCTATTCGGTATATATATTGAGCAATTATGCTGAAATATTTGCACCACATACATCTTTAATATGAAAGAAAACATTGTGCGCAAACTGTAGACTTCTAACTGAGATGGCAACTATAAACCACGTTACGTTGAATTGTAACAAAATCAACTTTGGTGATAATTGGGCGTATAACACTTTTTCTAGCCCCTTTTGAGACGCTTGTGGGAGTCTGCGTAATGAAAAATATGTATTTATTTAGGTTAGGGAATGGAAGCCTTTTAAGGAAAGGCAGGAATTTTTAATTTTTTTCTAATCGAACAATTCAGATTCTGGAATAAATATTCAAATTACTTGTAGTTTTCTCATAATAAATTGACTAGGAATTATGCATTAAAAAAAATTTAAATAATATAAATATTTCAATTAAAGGAAGAAATTATAATTCCAAGAACTGCACCAACGGCTATGAGCCAACCGACGTGGCCACGGATATTAATTTATCTATTTATAGATAATCTGTGGAAACATGCTTTCATTTCTGTTGCCAACCTGTCTGGTGTTCAAACCGAGATATTACCGTAAATACATCTACTAGTCAAGTATTCTTCTTAATTTATGGTTACTTCCTAAGTTGACATCGGCTGATACCGACCAAATTGATCCCATTCAGGTGGAACTTGATTTGCATTCAATTATTAAGTACGCATTATGTACAAATGATACTTATAATTTATTTTAAATTTGTTTATTCCGTTTGTCAACCTTCGATAGAAAGGTATCATATAAATTGAGTATACAATAACGACATTACCAAAACGTATGCGAAACTTATCACGCGCGATCTTAACGCGAAGAACGCGATGAACATAAAGAAAAAAAAATCGCTTGATGATGAACGTCCACAATTTGTCTACTTTGACAGATGTCAAATTAAAGTAAAATATCAGAGATATATTTTTATAAGAAAAAGGAAACAAAATATCAGGTAAATATAAATAGTGAAAGGCAATATCTTTAATTGAATATCTCAAGTTAATTTCCGCGATCAATTAAAATATATAGGAGATCCGATCAACTCATAATTAATGGTATCCTATCTGCAAAGGATATGTTAAAACGAATGAAACATGTAATAATTGCTACGTATTGACGTATATATATATTTTATAGATAGGCTGCGGGTACTTGAAATGGAGATGAAAATCTATATATTATGGTTAATTATTTTTTTTATGTTTTTAGATATTTTGCTTACAATAGAGAAAAGTAGAGTGAAGCATACGGACAGTAAAGCCGTTTTATTTAGTCGTTTATATCTTTCACAGTATCGGAACTACTAAAAGATTTTTTTTTCATAATGTTAGAAGTTCCTACCAATAACGTATAAGTACATAAGAATAAATATTTAGATAACGATGTATGTAAGTAATCGATTGAACGTTTTTTCGATCGGTTCTCAGCAATATTTTCCTGTTGGTACGCGCGAGTATGCAAGGCGAAGAGTTGGCAAGTGTTTCAACACCCACATAGTTATAGGGGATTGGATTGCCGGGCGTCAACTTGTCTCCGTGTGCTCCACGCACACTACGGCCTTGTTAGGACGCGTTATAAGGAAAAGGGCTCGGATTTCCATCACACATTAAAAATTGCTATTTTATAATTTGAATCTAGATCATTGAGTAGAACTAGAGTTACGAAAATTTATAATGTTGTTAACTACAAAAAAGGTTTAATTACTTGTTGAAGATCTTGAATCTTTTATTTAATTAAAACAAAGTATAATATTTCTGTTGAATTTAAAATTCGAATAGTCTATCGAGCATTGTGCACGCAGCCTTGCCAGTATACGCTGCCATCCAGTCTGCCAGTACGCACGCACTGTGAAACTCGATCCACGCACACTCACACAGAGACTAGGGAAAATCGTCTAACCGACCACTATGTTACAGACTGCATTATAAATATTCACTTTTAAATCGATCGAGCCTGTTTCTTATAAGACCACTTGATTTAAAGAGGTTGCAACACTCGTGGGTAAGCTTTTGAGTAAAAAAACTATCTTCACTTACCCTTAAGTTCCAAGTTGGGCACGGATGTAGCGGTGAGTTTTACACCGCCTCTCACACATCACCAATAAAATTATTTATTTACCCAAGCATACAGTGCAATGCATTATGTGTTTATGTACAAAAGACCTTGGCGTCTCAAGCCAAGCGCGTTTCCGTCGAGCCACAGGTGATGACAATGAACAATGTATGTACCTGTCAAATTAATACCACAGAGTAAATATCTACCAGCAGTTTAATCAGATTATTTCTCCATTCGAAAGTATAAAATCTACACATAGTGAATGAGTAATTTCAAATCCTACCACACAATCCGTTGTTAAAATTTTATTCTCTCTTGAATTTTACTAGGAAGGAAAATAATTGACTTCGCATTGTTAATCCCTATATACAAAGATAATATACAATTAGTCACCCATGTTATGAATGAATATATAATATAACGTAAGGTATTTCATACACATTCTAATAGTAATTTCATCGTTTTGCCTTATTACCACACTTTAAGCATAGACTACTTCAACTCAAGTAAAGGTAAGATCCTAAATACAAGCATGCGCATACAGAGTGCTTAGATAAACAGTTTAAGTTTGTATATGTAGTTTTTATTTGAAATATATGTGTATTTTAATTGAAGAATGACCCAAATTTGTTGCGTTCACATCGTTCGGCGACGCAGTGTCTTCTTGTCGCATTCATATTAGTCGGCAGTCGCCCTTTCTGTTATTCAGAACGCGCCTTTAATGGTAGATACTTAAAAATAAGAATGTAAATGTATTCCAATTTCAATTGCACATTTTCTAGTAAAACATGGACTTTTGAATTCTTGTTTTAAATGTTCAAATGTTCCTTTGCCAATCGACAAATAATTTTTTTTTTTATAAAAAGTTTATATTCGATATGTTGAGCATATTCGCTCGAACAATGTAATTTTTTTTTTAATTTAAATACGGCAATGATATTTTAAGACCAAAATTATGAGTTCCAAATTTAAAAATACGTGTTTCGATCGCGAGTATATAATTGGCTGTGTTGAATGTGAAGAGAAGGGCAGCTATATTTCCGAGCACGTTTAGCGGGTCATGTCGAATATCACATTATTAATACTTATATTCATACTCCTTCAGTGGTCGTAAATTGTAACCGGAGTATCCCCACTCTATAAATAGATCCCTAGCTTAAGATTGTATTACACATACTTAGGTACATATGTTGAACTAATTTCGTTTTACGACTTCGCTTACCGCATTTAACTTTGTTGAGTAATTATTTTGACTTTCCTTGTTTAATGACCATTCATATATTAAAATAAAAGAACCTCCTTTTTTAAGTCGGTAAAATAATTAAATAGCATATTAAACTTATTAGTTTAACTTAGGATTTTTTTCCTTATAGTTCAACTCTTTAAATAAATTACAAAGTTTGAATAATTTTAACATTTTTGTCCAATTACTTCAACGAGTTAAACTTCAAGTTGAATTAAGTCGTAAACGTGGTTTCTTAATAGAATATTACTTGAGACTGCTTCTAAAGATCCTAGATGGCGGGGTTCGATTCTCATGATACTTAATTCAAATGTAGAGTTGCATACATACATGTACTATAAAGATAGTGCATACATAACATTGTCGGATTAGGTTGCAAAAAGGGTCAACAGACAATTGGCCACCGACATGAGACCATACTCCAGATCCAGAACATACATATGCTCACGCCTGTATTCCCCGAAGGGGTAGGCAGAGGTGTTATAATCAGAACACCCACTTTTCACCGAATTTGATTAAGTGCCAACGTGACAGATGGTGAGTCTATTGCCGTCTCAGCCACTTTACATACGTCTTTGAATTACTTCTCAGACATATGCTGGTTTCCTCACGATGTTTTCCTTCACCGTAAAGCACGTGGTGTGAAATCCCGATCCAGAAATTTTCCATAATACCATACACAATGCTACCATATCATTAGCTAGATATAGTCAGGAAACCATAATCTAATAAAATAATTTTGTTTTTAATGAATAAACTTTAAAGCTACTGGACCGATTTCAAAATTATCTATATACATAAATAAAATCAAAGTGTTGGTTTGTAATTCCAAATAAATAGCTTTTCACTAAATTCATATGAAGGTATACACATAAAAAACTATTTTTAAAATGTATCTCTATCTGTCTGTTTGTTCCGGGTAATCTCTGAAACAGCTGGACTGCTTATTATCATATAAAACTTAATTATCACTGTGTAAAATAGGCTGTAATTTTATAGACTTCTATAAGTGATTACAACACGGAGGTTAAGACGTGGACAGAAAATAATATTAATAGAAATACAATAAATGTAATAGTAAGGTCATTATATAAATAAATAATAACTTGCTATTTCTGGAACACAATACCTACAATATAATAAACGTGTATTTGGTAATAAACTCAAACATAACGGTTAATTAATTAGTGCACCTTAATAATCCTTAATACATTATTACGTTACTTTACATTATTTTATTGTCATTCTTAATGATGGTCTTAAAACAGCAATATGAAAGCTTTCGACAATAAACGCGCCAATTATTTTTAATGTGAACAAATGCATAAAAATCGTGATTGAACTGAATATTTTTTCTGATAACTCATTTGTTATTTATTACTATTAATTATTAGAAGTTGTGGTAACGAATATTAAATATCATACTTGAATGCATGAATTTATTTAATATAATCATAAAAAAGTGAAGATTTCAAAATTATAATTATAAATTTAGTTACAAGGTCGGTTCCCATATGAAACATACAGACCTAATCCCTAACTTATTATAGATCTCAAGAAATCTTAAAATAAATAAAAAAATATGCTCTCTTTTTTACACCGTTGCTTTAAAATAGGTAAAAATGTGGATATCATTAATCTGTCTGTCTAACCTTAAACTCCTTTTTTACGAGATAATACTCACATTTAGTACTTTAGACATATACATATATTATTATGACAGCTTTCCCTCAATGAGCATCCCACGCTCGGAGCGCGTGAATGAATTCACGAATTATGATATGTATACGATACAAAATCCATTCTGGATGACCGCCAAGCTGAGAAGATTATAATAAATGTACTTAAAGCGGCCCAGACATCGATGATATGTTTACTCGACCACACGAATCGATATAACGCGCTACAATATTTCTTTTAGTTTTTTAAACGCAAGTAATTCGTTACTCAATTTACGAGAAGTAACCGCGAATCTTGACTTAAGTGACATTGTTTTGACTACACAACAAATCCGACAGATTTTTTTCACAACATCGTGTCTGGCATATAAATAAATATATACTATTCATACACGTATTCTTCAGTGTTAGGTAAGTGAATTGAAAATATTTATTTTATTATGGAAATTAGACCGTCGCAGACGTTAGTGTTGAGAAAAAATAACAGGTTTATTTTTATGCTTTATGTATGTCAGTGTACTCAGATGATATTTTTTATAATATTACATAATCGTTAAGGCGATATTAATTTACAATTATAATATTCTAAAAATAGGGTATTTCCACGAATTTATTTGCATTACGTCAAACGCTGGAACGAACTAACGAGATTTTATGAATCACAGGAAACGACATCTATAAATAGATGTATAATTTAGCATACTCGGTTTTTAAGAGCTAGACTTTAAGACATATATGTATTATGAACAATACAAGCCCACACATTTCCTGCCTTGACACACCTTCCATTCTAACACTATTGGCATTCCAAGCTAAGGTATGCTAAACATCTAAGTACACCTGTTTATTATACAGAATCTTTTCTATGGTCATACTATTTACTAAAGTTTAGTAAGATACAAAGATCGCATAGAA
Organism: Watsonalla binaria; assembly: GCA_929442735.1. Lineage (NCBI taxonomy): Eukaryota > Metazoa > Arthropoda > Insecta > Lepidoptera > Drepanidae > Watsonalla > Watsonalla binaria. Next base: position 9,328,925 of record OV838934.1, on the reverse strand, counting down.
AACAGTCTGCTCGCAACTACGATTGGTTCAGCCCAACCGAAACGTAGAGTATAAAATACTCTCAATATTTATCAGGATTATCATGATGAGGATGTCCGAGAAACTCTAAATCTATATCCATATCTTTTATATAGTAAAATAAAATTGAATTGTCCCGTTATAATTCCAAAATAACATCTTTTCACTAAATGCATATAAAAAACTATACACGGTACAGACGTAGAAAAAGCATTTTTTTTTCTGTCTCTCTGTTTCTTCCGGGTAATACGATTTTAACGGGACTTTCACTGGCAGATAGCTAATTTTACAACTTTCATTTAAAAAAAACATTTAAGAGTTCCGCAAGAATAAAATTAAATCTACTCGCGTGAAACCGAAGGGCACAGCTAGTATGACTTAGAGTCGCGAAAGATGAAATACATTTCAATGTCACAAAAAAAATTGTTAGAATTTTATTTCTTTTTTGTGTCTTCGGTATTGTAAAAATAACCTATTATGTAACTTTGATGTAATACCCACTTAATATTTTATGGGACGACTGTCTGCCTTGTTTTTTTGCCTACAACGGCTGTGAATCATAGGTTATTAGCATTTGATACACACCTGATCACAGGTGACAGACAAACAGATAAATAATTTTTATTTTTGTTTTTATTTATTTAGGTTCACCAACAATTTGTTACATTAATACATACAATTGTTGCATCTCAAGCTTATAAACAAATTACTTATAGGTAAACACAGCTTGCTTAAAATTAATAGTGTACAACTTGAAAGAAAACTAGTATATGTTTGAATGGAATTGTGTGTATGTGTGTTTGTGAGCGTGTGTTTGTGTGTGTGTGTGCGTGAGTGTTTGTATTTGCTATTGCGCTATCTTGTGGATGAAATAATTAACGAGTATGTTATATATTATCATCTCTCACATCACTATTATTTCAATTTATTTAATTGGACAAGAAACGCACATGGCATAGCACGTGGCTCTGAATAATACTTTTAAACAACTGTCAACTATCCATTACATATTCTACTCATTATTGTTTTAGACTGACAGTGTAAGTAGTTTGTAATGGTGTATGCAGTGTTCTTCTGTAATTGTTGAAACATTTTATTAAGATTCTAAAAGTGCTATTGTAAGTAATGTAAATGTATTCAATGTTGAAGAACCATAAATAAATAAATAAATCATAGCAAAGTACAATTCATCTCGACGTAATCTAACCGTATACCTCATGTATTGAGTGCCTGAGACGGTGATCGTCTCCTCCTCTGTCACGTTGGCGCTTAATCATATTCGGTGAAATGTGGGTGTTGTTGCTACAACACCTCAGCTTACCCCTTCGGGAACCTTTCTGGGGTGGCGTGAGCATATCATATTTTATTAAGCATTAAGAAGCCTCCGAAAAAGTATCAACTCACTTTGTTCGTCAACTTTTGAACGTGACAGGGGTCCATCTTATCTCTTAGCTTATTGCAATGACAGTTCAGCTGTGCGACAGTGACAGATGTATACACGTCATATCTGTCTTGTAATAGAGTCATACTCTCATGGCGATAAGAGCTCATGGTAGGGCCCTAGAACTATAATTGGGGCACAGAACACCTCACAGTTATCACAATTAATCAAATGATCGTAACGATTGACATCGGCCATGTTTTATAACACGTGAAATACCAATCAACGCTACGGAATCCTCATGAACGATCAAACAAGCGACTAATTAATTTTACTTTTTTAATTAAACTTGCGTAACTTTCAGCCTTCTGCGCAGTTGAGGGGAATTTCAGGTAGAACAGGAAAATAGAAAGATATATTTTGGCAGAGATAATATTTAGAGCATAGCTCTTACTGTCTTCTTATTTTCAGTGGTACAAAAAGGAAATAAAAATTCCTCCTCGTACCACTGGTGGCATGAATTGGTGGTACAACCGAGTAACTCGTATTTTGTTGGAGGTTACGTTACTACACATTAAACGTATATCGACGTGTGTCAAATTAGTAAAGAGCCGTGGTGGCCTTGAGGTTTGAGCATTCGCCTGCTACTCAAGCGAGGCAAGTTCGAATCCCAGCGGGGCCTGTACCAATGTGTTTATCTAAAAAACTTATGTACATTGATTTCACCCCACGTGCTTAACGGTGAAGGAAAACATCGTGAGGAAAACTGCATATTTCTGAGAAGTAACTCAATGACGTATGTAACGTGTCTGAGACGGCGATGGACTCACCATCTGCCACGTTGGCACTTAATCATCTTCGGTGAAAAGTTGGTGCTGTGATTACAGCACCTCTGCCTACCCCTTCGGGGACGTGATCCCCGAGCCGTGATACAGGCGTGAGCATATGTATGTATGTATGTCAAATTAGTAGTTTTTGTGAGATTTAATATTAAACATTATTTAATGATTTAATGTGAAACCGCAGGGCACTGCTAGTCTATACTTAAATTATAAAGAGGAAAGATTTGTATGTTTGTATTGAATAGGCTCTGAAACTATTGGTCCGATTAGGAAAATTCTTTCAGCAATAGATAGCTAAATTATCAGCGAGTAACATAGGCTATATTTTATCCCCACACTCCCACGGGAACGAGAACTACGCGGGTGAAACCGCGTGGCGTCCGCTAGTTGATTGTATAATTTTGGCCCGTGGCGACGAGACGAAGACGCGCCAACGCTCTTCAGCCGGACAACTCGTGCCTTGTTTGTTTTCATTTCATTTAAACTCAAATATAAAGTGTACAATAAATCTACATTATTTATTAAAGGTAGACTCTCTGGGTTTAAATACGTCTCTTTCATTCGGCATTGAAAATTTAAATACTTTTAATATATCAGAATATTCCTTCCTTCCTAGAGCCTACCTTATCTTATACTTATGTTTTAAACTTTGCATTATGTATAACATTTGTATAAAATTGTGGTGTCTTTGTTTTGTCAATATATCTTTATATTATGAAATTCTAACTGACCCCGGAACTGAAGAGCCGTGGTGCCATTGGGGTGTGAGGCCTGCTTTGCAAGCGACGCAAGTTCGTATCCCAGAGGGGCCTGTATCAAGGAGTTTTTCTAAAAAACTTGCGTATAGATCACACCGCATGCTTTACGGTGAAGGAAAACATCGTTAAGGAACCTGCATATATTTGAGAAGTTATTCAAAATATGTATGTATAGTGCCTGAGACGGCGATAGACTCAACATCACGTTGGCACTTAATCATCTTCGGTGAAAAGTGGGTATTGTTATTACAACACCTCTGCCTAACAATGAGAAAAATTACCCGTAGAAAAAAAAAACTTAATCGCACTATGAGTTCGCATCTTGTGGGTATATTAGAAAATAGTAGCTTTAGCCCCAAGGACAGTCGGTTATAGGGTTTAAGCGGACGAAATCACGGGTAATATGTATTGTAATTATATGCGAGAGTAAATACCCGACGTGAATGACCTAATGAATCACGGCCCAAGTGTGTGTCATTCGTGTTAATAGGTTTGGCACTGGTAGGCAAGTGGGTTATTTAATGTTTCAGAACATTTACGTCACTGTCCATAATTTGTCATGCTATTTATGCTAAAGGATATATCAGTATTTTGTATTTATTGTTGCATGTAAAACGGAATTAAATATGCACAGGTAAGCACATAAAACAAATTAGCTTGTTCACTGTGAATACAATGATAATTAATTAATTTTATATTAATGATAGAATTGTCTGAAAAAATCTGAGCAGTCGCCTGCTACGCAAGCGACGCAAGTTCGAATCCCAGCGAGGCCTGTACCAATGAGTTTTTCTAAAAAAAAACTTATGTGCTTTACGGTGAAGGAAAACATCGTGAGGAAACCTGCATATGTCTGAGAAGTAATTCAAAGACGTATGTATAGTGCCTGAGACGGCGATAGACTCACCATCACGTTGGTACTTGATCATATTCGGTGAAATGTGGGTGTTGTTACAACTCCTCTCCTTACCCCTTCGGGGACCCTTCTGAAATGGCGTGAGCATATTTTTGTCTCAGTTTTTCCCTTGTTTTTTAATTTCTTGTATTTTTAACGTCGCGTTTAACGCAATTACTTTGTTTAATTTAACAATTTGTAAGGAGAGCTTTCATCAAATTGCGTAATCATAATGTAATTGTCTACTGCAATAATAACGGTCAAGTTTCAAAATTTGAATATCCACATACCTTTGCAAATATATTACTCTTTGCACACATTGCTGTTTTACCGACGAACATAATACTTAGTTACTTAATAACATGTTACTTAAGTGCTGGCTGTGACTGGCAAATGCTGTATTGCCATATATAATTTTGGGGTGGATTACCCTTATCATTTAGAGTTAAATAGTTATTCGACTCTCAGACTTACCCAATATGCACACAAAATTTCATACGAATCGATCCAGCGGTTTCGGAGGAGTTCGGTAACTAACATTGTGACATGAGAATTGTATATAGAATCAAATAAGATTAAATATGCCAGTATTTTATGTCCTTAATAACTTGCAACTGGACATAGAGAAGGCTACCGCCGCGTCGTTATATGTAGCTACTTGATTCAAATCATTACATAATGACCTCGTCTATTTATTTTATAAACATGTGATCGAAAAAGGTTGAAGTTATTCCTACTCTACATTGTCCACCTCTTTCGCACGGATTTCATGGTTTTTTGCCATTCCCCCCTCCGTCACATTTGTGAGACTCCCCCCTCCCTAAGGTGACGTCACATAATTTGTAAATGTACATTAATAGATTCTAATACATTTTGAAATGTGATGCCACAAAATTAAGAACCCTTCCCACCCCGTTGTCACACTTCGTCGACCCCCTCCCTCCCCCTGAACGTGTGACGTAATTTATGGATGGCCCCTCTCATAGGACGTGTTCACACTCAGGAACTGCTTCACACATTAATACTTGCCCGTTGGCTATGGCCTCTTCGTCTTTAAGTACGATAACTAAAACGTCGCAAAAAAAAGCATGGTCATCTTAATTAATTAAAAATAAAAACGTCAAACTAAAATTTTGCAAATAGGAAGACGCCCAAAGCATTTGAGTGGACTTAGCTTTGAGTGACTTACAAGACCGTTGACAGATATAATGGTACTTACGTATTTTTCTTCGTCAGGCATATAGTTTTTCTAAAAACTTATGTACAGTGATTTCACACCACGTGCTTTACGATGAAGGGAAACATCGTGAGAAAACCTGCATATGTCTGAGAAGTAATTCAAAGACGTATGTATAGTGCCTGAGACAGCGATAGTCTCACCATCTGTCACGTTGGCGTTCACTTAATCATATTAGGTGAAAAGTGGGCGTAGTTATTGCAACAATACAGGCGTGAGCACATGTATTAAATTTTAATTAAATACAAATGGTTTTGCAGACCGTTTGACACGTGTCGTGTAATGTGTACTTCCTATTTATTTACAACTGTTCCGGTAGTCATTAGTTATATCAATCATTGTCTATGCCCTGACTCAGCCAACGGAAGATAAGTATTCAATCTAGGAAATTATCTGTTATTACGTCTTATATATTACAACTCGTTTTTTAATAAGATGAATATCATTACCCCAATAGAAACACCGAGAACAGTTTTGATGATAGTGTCAAACGTCACGCCATATTTTTTTGTGTGGCAAGTTTTTTTCCCTTTCGAATATTATACCCAGACTCGAGTGAACTCTCAGTTTCTGCCGGCCTCACATACGTCAATCGGTATAGAGTAGACCATATTATTATGCCATATTAAATTTATCTCTAGTAATCCAAGGCCCACCTGTACAGTTCAACGGCACTAGAGCTAACCAGTCAGTCTGGTTAACCAGCCCACGTAAATAAAATTTACACTTGTCAAATGATTTTTCACACGATTTTGGACTTTATGGCACACATAAAAGTCTTAGTGTCAATGGAAACGATTGCTTACATGTTTGCCGCCAAAGCGCCATTTTTTTTTCATCTGTATCTCAGTCTGGACCGCTGCGATTAATGCCAGAGCCAACGATGTACTCGTATTTGTTTTTTTTTAATCCACTCCATTCAGGGTGGGCTTGCGATCCGAGACTGTTAATCACCGATGTTTCTTCAAGTAATTACCATGTCGCTTTTGTACTTTTGCATTGAGAGGATGTTTCTAAAGAAAAAATATAATTTAGGATACCTTGTGATACTAATGTGTCGCAAAATTAACTGGAATAACTTAAACTATACCTTGTCCAATGAATATGTTGCTCTATGGTTACCTTAAAAACCTGACAAAATACGAAAAAATCGATTATCAATTTGTTCTAGAGATGAATCGATACTTCGATACATACTTAATCGAATGGGTATACCATAAGGCATCTCTTTATATCTGCCACAGCGTTTCTAATTCGCTGGACAAGGTATAATATACATTTATAACCAGACTAAATTAATGTCTTGTTGACATTAGTTAACGACGTCATAAAGCACCTTGTAAGTTCTTAAACAGGTTTGTAGGCATAAACTACATATTCAAATTCATTCCGCCATATTATGCTGTCCAATACGCAGAATTTACTTTACGCAATTCGAAAAAAACCGCAATACATCTTCCTCTTACTTTGAGACTAGCTGTGGCCCGCGGTTTCACCCGCGTAGACTTCAGTTCCTGACTGGTCCGCGGAACCCTAATGATTTTTTTAAAATGAATGAAACTTAGACAAGTTACTCCTTGTATCAAATTATGGCATCTTCTTGTCGTATCATATTATTTAGGATCAATGAATCGCGATAAATTGCTTTGTTATGTCATGGAATGATGCATTACAATGTTTCATTGTGTTGCTATAAAATAACATTGAAAGATTTTAAATAGTTACGAACTCCGTTTAACTGAATTTAGCTAGAAAATGTGTAATTTTAAAGCATTACGAAACATAGGCGAACTGTGCTTTATACCTAAATACGTTCAGTAAGTAATGATTTCGCTAATGATAGTCTCTGGTAATAACGCTGTTCAATCACACGACAGCCTAGATCAAGTTTGCATAAAACTAGATTATAGCAGTTACTGCAACAACCTTCGAGGCGAACCATTGGAAAAATTGTCGCATAAAGTACTACCAGTTTCTTAGGAAACACATGGAACGTTCGAGAATATCGCTTATAATAATTATCTATATCTGTACTCTATACAGATAAATAAAATTGAAGTATGTTTGTAATTCCAAAATTACATCTTTTGATTAAATGCATATGAAAATATACACGGTAAAGACATAGAAAAGCCAATTAGTCATTTTTTTCTCTGTCTGTTCCGGCTAATCTCCGAAAATTTTAGACTTATTTTAATTCACTGGCGGATAGCCAATGTAACAACTCTACGCGGGTAAAACCGCTCAGCACAGTTAGTCAATTAATATGTCTCAAAGTAAGAGTAAGATGTATTGCAGTTGTTTTCGAATTGCGTAAAGAGTACAGGAAAATATTTGTTTTTTTTCAATAATCTTGACAGTATAACTGGATGCTGATAAGCAATAATGTGTCAACCCACAAAAAGTCAAATTCAAAGGTTTTGATATATTTTGATAATGCATCACGTATTTAACATTCTAAAAAAGTGTTTCAAGTCATCTGAAACATAAAAGTACGTAAAAAATGGATTTATGTCATAAAACAAATCTTAAATCACGTATACAATCATCTTAAGACGCCATTTTCTCAAAACCAAGTTTATGCGGGTTGACACATTATTGCTTATCTGCATCCAACTTTACTGGCCGCAACAAAAACAAAAAAAAAATAAACCATTTAACTTTTTTTTTAATAATATACTTTTTTCGGCGTGCAACATACTAGCATGTCAGTTACGCGTTGCGAATTACATTGTATTCACGTCGGTTAGTGTAACTCTTGTCTATGCCGATCACGATGGCAGCTGGCACAATACAACACTATTAACCGCGTTCATCGACATTATAATAACGTATTGAACTTTATTTCATGTATTCAGAATGTTAAACGAATGCAGCATTCCGCAATGGCGAACGAAATTATTGGAAGATTTTTATTTACAAATCGTTGTAGGTAAGTTTGTTTGCAATCAAGATACACATAACAAACCAACTTATGAATTTGCAATTTAATACAAATTGTTTACATAATTAAGTATGTCAATGAACGAAGGTATCAGCAAGTATCTATAGGTGAAATACGTAATTTTGTATTTAGCAGGGCTTGGTCATAGTAAAAGCTTGTTACTTTACTTTGTAATATTAATAAAATAAACAGGACAAAGTAGGTAGTAGCTCCAAGTTCCAATCAGCAAGTGGTAACCCGTGTTGCAAAAATGCGTAATTGCAGACAATTTACGTAATTCCCTGTGCGTCCAGCAGACCTCTCCACAAATACCGGTACGTGCCTACGGTCCTACTTCACGCACACATGCGCACGCGCCGGTCAGACTGCGAGGCGCGGCCGACAGTTGGACTGTTTGAAATTGTGTTTTAATATTGTCGAGGTATCGTTCTACACGTTAAGAATCTATACAGATAAATAAAATTGAAGTGTCTGTTTGTAATTACAAAATAACAGCTTTTCACAAAATTCATATTAAAGTATATACGGTATTGACATAAAAAACACATTTTTTAAAAAAATCTCGGTCAGTCTGTTTGTAATCTCTGAAATGGCTGGACCGATTTTAACGGGACTTTCACTGGCAGATACCTAATGTAAGGAGTAAATTAGGCTAAAAAAAACATTGGGTGTTCTGCGGGGATCAAATTGAATCTACGCGGGTGAAGTCGCAGGGCACAGCTAGGTTAGAATGAGTTGACAACGTGCCAATAGAAACCGCAATTTATGTTATGTTGTTGTAATTTTCAGCTGGTGGTAGATTTTTGAAAGATCTGCGATGAAGGTCGGCCAGAATATAAGAATCTCGTTGAATGTCAACGTTTTAAAAGATTTAGCGACACGTTTCCGAGATTCAAACGATCCAAAGTTACCCAGTCCAAATCTATACACAAAAATAAAATTGAAGTGTCTATTTGTAATTACAAATTTACAGCTTTTCACTAAATGCATATGAAAGTATATACGGCGCTAACGTAAAAAAATAATTTTAATTTTTATCTCTGTTTGTCTGTCGGTTTGTTTCAGAAACAGCTAGACCTATTTTGCGAGAGTTTACCTGACAGATGGTCAATGTTACAAGGACGTGCTTTTATTTGAAAATGAAAATGATTTATTCAGTTTAGGCCCTGGTAAGGCACTTATGAATGTCGCAGAATTTACCACCAGTTCGGAAACTAGCCTTCTGAGAAGAACCGGTAAGAAACTCAGCTGGCATCATGTACATTTCAATACACAGTAAACAATGATCATAACGAAAAAAAATATATTTACAAATAAAACAGTGTTCCGCGGGCTATCCATGAAGTTTACGCGGATGCATCCGCGGGGCACAACTAGTATATAATAATAATAATAATAATGATCTCCTACCGAATTTCGGCTACGGCGGCTAATCTCAACGAGGATCAGCCATGTGTGCAGGAGATAGTATAGTGCACAAGTGTGTGCGCAAACACAGGTGCACTCTTTATTCCCTCACTCTCATAGTCCGATGGGAGGCAATCCGACACGACCGGAGAGAGATCAGACGTAGGACCAACGGCTTAACGTGCTTTCCGAGGCACGGGGGTGGAAACACCGCCAACTTCCAAACTCCGGGCATTTTTATTGTGAATTTCTTGACAAAAAAACCCAATATAAATTTTTGACCCGACCCGGGAATCAAACCCGGGACCTCGTGATCGGCAGGCAAACGTACTAACCATTAGACCAACGAGGCAGTTAAAATATATAAGTTGAAGTATATAATAATGTACGACAGAATTGATTACTGGTAACTTTGACATCGGAGGATTGGCAGGTGACGTCAGCAAACGCCTGTTTCAGCTGTTGCTCGCTGACCTAGATAGCGCGACGCACGCTAATTGTGTCTGATTGGTCGAACGTCACGCGACCTAGCACTAATTGGCCAGATGCAGATACACATTAGTATCCTTACTACAATACAATACAATATTCTTTATTGCACACCAAATCTATATCTAGAATCTGGTTTCATTTTCCCACAAAAAACTACACTTAAAAAAATTATATAAATTCGAACCGGTTCATTAACGCCCCGTAAGCTGGAAGCCTCACCTTTGAGCTACCATAACTTGATAGATGTCGGCGAAATTTACTGTCGTATTGTAATGATATTTTACGAGTTTTTCAGTGCCTGAAAACATGCGACGTTTTCCAAAAATGAAACCTAGCTAGATCAATTTATTGCCCCCGAAACCCCTACATACTAAATTTCATGAAAGTCTTTGGAGCCGTTTCCGATATCTACATATACATATAAAACTATATAACTGCTTTTCACTAAATGAAAAGTATACGCGCTATTGACATTAAATAAACAATTTTTATATTTTTCCACTATCTGTCTGTCTGTCTATTTGTTCTGGCTAATCTCGGAAACGGCTGAGCCGATTTAAACGGGACTTTCACTGGCAGATAACAGATTTTTCAAGGAGTACCTATATTTAGAAAACATATACGGGTTCCGCGAATAAAGCATGAAACTAAACCCACGCAGGTGAATCCGCGGGGCACAGCTAGCTAAAAATAAAATAATAAGATTATGGCAACAAAAGACGGTCTTATCGCTCGAGCGATCTATAACATACTACGTACTACATACAATGTGTGCAAATACTAACCAGAGCATGGTACATATAAGCCAGGAAAGTTCGAGACGTACGATAATCTATACAGATAAATAAAAATGAAGTGTCTGTTTGCAATTCCAAATTAAAAGCTGTTTAGTAAATTCATATGAAAGTATAAATCTAAATATATAGATATAACTCAAAGGTGACTGACTGACTGACATAGTGATCTATCAACGCACAGAACAAACCACTGGACGGATCGGGCTGAAATGTATCTGCTAAGTAAGGATTTTGATTAATTCTACCCCCAAGGGGATAGTTTGTATGAAACTTTGTCAATTTCAAACCGATATATTATATAAAACTGAATCTACTCGGGTGAATTAAATTAAAAAAAATGTTTGTCTGTCTGGACGGCTGGACTGATTTTGACGGGGCATTCACTGGCAGATACTTAGCTAATGTTACAAGAGGTAATTTATGCAAATTTTATTTTTTAAATAATTCGGGTGAAACCCCGAGGCACAACTAGTAATGGATAAATGCAATAGAATCGATGATACCAGCAGTTCGATTGGCAGCTTGCAACTTCAATCTATGCTGTATAAGTTACCATCTGCTTCGAGTCAAGAGCAAACAGATCAGGACAAGAATTCCGGCTAGTATTTCTCATATCAGCCTCAAAGTGGCCTAGGTAATAAACACAGGGCTTTACGCAAGTACCCGTTAAATATTGTAAATCGACGGCAATGTAATAATTGCCTGTATGCTGGTCGTATCTTTGGTATTTTAATGACAAGTCAATATGCGGGCGTGGAGCGTTCACTTTTATTGAACGAATGAAACCGTTTACCATTGGCTTCATTGACGCTCGTTTATTCGTCTGATAGCTTCATTTACAGGCAAGTATATATAAGTAATAAGTAAGACAGTATTATTAGTTTACACTTCTGGCCACAACTTTTGGATAACCCGCGATATTGGTCTTAGCGTGATGATATTATAGGCTTCATCGATAAATGGGTTACCTAACACTGAAATCTGGACACAGTAGTACCTGAGATTAAGGTGTTCAAGCAAACAAACTCTTCATTTTTATATGTTAAAGTATAGATTATTGGATAGTCAACGAGACCGGTCGCGTTAACGTCATTCACGTATTTTTCGACAGTTCTTATACCTTTAAACGAGCAATTCTGGTATATATAGAATCTGAATCTCGGAAACGGCTCCAACGATTTTTATAAATTTTGTGTGGTTTCAGGGGCGTTGTTCAGAAAAAATCGTTTTAACCATATTTTCAGGCAGTAAAAAATTGCTACAATGTCATTACAATAAGCAAGTAAATTTCGCCGACATGTGTCAAGTTATGATAGCTCAGACGAGAGGCTTCGAGCTTATCGGGTGATAACGAAATTAGTATATACCCCGGATCGAGTGCAAATGACACCGATCCGGCTCTTTTCCTTTCTTCTGTTTTTTTGGGAAACCGTCAAGTTTTTTTCTTTTGTGGGAAAACGTTTAGTTTTTGTGAAAAAAGTATTCGAGCACAGCTCGGTCAACCAGGTACTCTATTTTGACAGTATATTTCGAAATCTTTAAAACTAACAACCCTCATATTCAATTGATCAATCGTTTTTACTTAAAAACTAGCCCGCGTCGCGCGGTTTCAACGGCTTAGTTCCCGTTCCCGTAGGAGTACGGGGATAAAATATAGCCTATGTCACTCGCTGATGATGTAGCTATCCACTACTGAAAGAGTTTTTCAAACCAGTCAAGTAGTTTCGGAAACTATTCAATTCAAACAAAAACAATCAAATCTTTCCTCTTTATTATTTAAAAAAATAGGCCAACTTACTTCTTGTAAAGCTATGTATTTACACTGTGTCGCCGTCATCCTGACATAATGGCCATATTCAATAAGCAGTAAGCATTGGAGCTCAAAGAATTTATTCGATCAGGACAACACAATTGACAATCACCATTGTTTGTTGAAAATATTATGCCGAGATAACACGCCACTAGTCTTGTTCAAGTGGCTATTTCCTTATGCACACGATTGATGACAAAGTAAAAAAAGTGCAATCTACAATCTTCACAATAAAATTTAAATAACTCCAGCAACACGATTTTTTCTTGGAATCCATGGGCGTGGCATTGATCGATGACATAAAAATGTATTTCTTATCGATGTTACGTATTTTATATCTTTTATCTATCTGAAATAGATCTTCTTACTCGCGAATATCGATTCACCATTTTGATAAGAAGCAAATTCGGCATTGAGGCTGTCCGAGACAAAAACTTATGGGATACAATCTATATAGATAAATAAAATTGAAGTGTATGCTTGTAAATCCAAATACTTATGCAGCTTTTCACTAAATGCACGTCCATATGTATGTGTCTGTCTGTTTGTTTTCACCGTTCCCCGGTTCGCCCATGAAATTAAGTCTACGCCGGTGAAACTGCGGGGCACAACTAGTATCTAAATAAATCGATAACGAATGAAATGAAGTGCTTGAAAACGAATGAATCCCTAAGATCCCGAAGTGTGAAACCAGGAAGGTAACAATATATCGTGACGATACTCATTCTCGCTGGAAATTTCAAGCATAGTATCATCATCATCCTCCTGCCCTTATCCCATGTTACTTGGGGTCGGTGCAATGTGTTCTTCTCTTCCATCAGCCGTCATATCTGTATTCACTCCCATTTTAGCCATATCATCTTTCACACAATCCATCCATCGTTTCTTAGGTCTTCCTATCCCCTTGTAACCATTTTCAAGCATAGTATATTAGGCGTAGTGTCGTTCGTTGCAACTTCATAAATATGTCATTGATCTCAAATAGCGTTTAATATTCACCGCCAGTCGGTGTCCATAGAACGGTTGCATTACACACAAACCTACTTGTCCCGACAATGTCTCAACTATAGCCGGCGCAACTGGTTTTATCTCAAAACGACTTAAAACAAAATACACATCTTAAGATGTCACCGGCGTCGTAAAGAGTGGGAGTGGATCGTATAAGTGGTGCCATATCGTCTATACACCCGACCAGTTGCGGAGACCTCATATATCGGCGCCGGCGCACCGACACCGGTAGAAAGGGAGCTCATTGCTAACTGGACACATTCGTCCTGACGTTTTTGTAAACAGAAAATAAATTCTTATATTTTATTCATGTCGCACGACATAAATGCAGTCGATTCATATGCACATCCAAATGTGAGTGAATCTAGAAACTTGTGTTATAATCTGCATTATATACGCATAAGGTTTATGCGGCAATCATTAAAAAAAAACTCACCCCATTTACGTAGAACGCGTTCCGATAATGAAGCATCCGGCTCGAAGGACCAATTATTCTTTTTTTAGCGTAAATATCGTGGGATAGCTTGGAAGGCAGTGTATTTTACTCTATGGGTGGCTGCCGCGCAGTCTAGCTCCGTCGGCCATAATTACACTTGGTCGAGTGCGTCGTTCAAATTGCGATAGTTAAAGCTGCTTGAGGCAAAATTTACATTACAACATGCGCTAACTGGAAATGCCTACGCGGGGTGCCTCACTTGTTGCTTTTTACTAATGTCACCACGGAAATGTATAAATATAATCAAGACATACCTACGTGGTGAAGTAATACGTAGAATTACATAGGTTTATTAATTAACTAGCTGTGCACTGCGTTTTCTGCCGCGTAGATTTAAATTGATTCCCACGGGACCTAAATGATTTTTTAAATAAAAGTAGTCTAAATTACTCCTTGTAACATTAGCTATCTGCCAGTGAAAGGTCCGTTAAAATATGTCCAGCCGTTTCAGAGATTTCCCTTAACAAACAGATAGACCTTTTTATGCATTTTGTAAAAACGCATATTTTGGAATTACAAACAGACACATCAATTTAGTTTATCCGTATAGATGTATGGATAATGATTGCCGTTTTCATTTCTAACGCTCTTGTTGCCGTAATTGTTTAGCTCATATTATGAGACTTACGTATACGGCGTTTAAAATCTCTGTCATCATGGTAGGACCCCTAGAGCTGATGTTGACGATATCTTATAGATTCTTATATCGATATATTCGAGAAGCTTGGAACCACGTAGGTTGGTATGTAATAACTTTATCAACCCGGGACATGAATCAGCTACGAGGGCCTCGTTATCAACAGAGACGAATCGATTCTCGATACTGCCGCTGACAGCCGACAGTCGATCGATTCGGCGAATCGAGTAGAGGAATATATCACTGGCCGCTAACAATCGGGCGGGCTGTGTTGACACCTTGGAATAATAAACACACTTGGTATTGCCACTTTTAGGAATAGGGTAAGTGCATGAATCACCTTTAACAATCAGGTGATTCATGCTTACTTACGGATGTTTTAACACAGATAGACACGGAACACCCGACTTTCCACACTTGAATTGCTGTTATGACAATTTTTCGAAATCTCGTTGCAACCTTAGAGTTCCGTAAGATGTGTTAGCTATTGTATCACTAAAATGATTTGTTGAAAATTAAATGTCTCATAAAGTTATGATGTAAAAAATAACTAATTTAGATAATAATGGCTCCAGTCTACTGGATTAGATGTCTCATAATTCCCGCGTCATTTAGGATTGGCACAAATTTTGCTGCCAAATTTTACTTCTAGCCGGGCCTATACCTGTGAGTCTGTCTAAAAAGTGCAGGGATTTCACATAACGTGCTTTACGGTGAAGAAAAAAATTGCGAGGAAACCTGCATATGTCTGAGGAGTAACTCAAAGATGTATGTATAAGTACAAGTGCCTGAGACGGCGATGGACTCATCTGTCACGTTGGCTCTTAATTATCATCGGTGAACAGTGGGTGTTGTGATAACAACACCTCTGCCTACCCCTTCGGAGAATACAGGCGTGAGAATATGTATGTATGTAGTTCTAGCTACAAAAAGGAAAAATATCTCACAGTGTTCTAAGAGCTGAAGCATATACTAGATCTAAGTATACGTAAAACTTCGATACGTACTAAAAATAAACATTTCTTTCAATATTTTTTTACCCATTCCGTATTACATCCATGGCAATTCCGAATTACATTTCCATATAAATACTTTACTTATTTTAATTTGACTTACGTATTAGAAATTGCGACACACTTTTTATTACAATTTTAAGAGTTATACCACACCAAGCCAAGCATGATTAACCTACAGTTAGAACGTCCGTCTGGTACAGGTACTCTTCCCACGATTGACCAAGATTACGTCATGATTAGCGCTGTGATTGATAGATAGCTACAATACCTACAATTAAAAATCGCACTATAATGGCTGACGTCACATTGAGGCAATAATGTGGCCTAGCGGTCATGGGTAGAGCTATCATAGTTAACAAAGTTGCCGACAGAATCGGTTCCTTTGAACCAAATGATACGTACGATTATTCGATACCTAATTACACCTTCACTCGATATAAGACCGCTCGCACTTAAAATATCAAACTAGAGCGCCATCTCGAATGTATCGACGCATTAAGACCTGTTCACTTATTATAACATGATTATGGATTAACTGTGTCGATAATTGTCCAGCTACAAACGGCGGTGGTCCAATAGTGGTCACACTATACAGTGTGTTGAGACAACGAGAAAGTGGATATTTTTATAATACATACATACATATGCCCACGCCTGTATTCCCCGAAGGGGTAGGCAGAGGTGAATTCGATTAAGTGCTAACATGACAGATGGTGAGTCTATCGCCGTCTCAGGGACCTATACATACGTCTTTGAATTACTTTTCAGAAATATGCAGCACGTGGTGTGAAATCACTGTACATAAGTTTTTTAGAAAAACTCATTGGTACAGGCCCCGCTGGGATTTGAACTTGCGTCGCTTGCGTAGCAGGCGACTGCTCAAACCCCGAGGCCACCACGGCTCTTTTTATAATGTTTTTTTAATATAAATAATCTGCCAATATTCTGAGGTCTAATTGATTTTGACACATACTATGAGCCAGTTATATATGACGTGTATACCTGTCTCTGTCACACAGTTGAACTAACACTGCAATATTAGATCATGATTAGATCTCGGGACTAGTATCTCGTAGATGTTGCTATCTAGCTTCCTCCAGCATTTACTCGCGAGGTATTGAATATTCAACCCCGCATTCAACCTCCTTAGGGGTGGAGTTTTAGAAAAGCTTTATAGAATACCTCACAAAGGTTACCTTTCAATTGTTACTGTTAATATACATATAAGGCGACCTTAAGATGTGTATTATTTTTTTATAGTGTTCTGTTTAAGGATGTATGGTTTCCAAAACGTCTTTCAACGTATGCTTGTAATAGGGATAATTATAGTCACTTACATTGTTGGCAAAAGGATTCCACAACACGAACATCAGGATGCCAGCTCTCTAAATATCTTCACACCTCGGAGAACTCGATTCTGTTGCAGCACGCCAGCTTCTTTGAAAATTATGCAGGTCCAGATAAATTTTAATTGTTTCCTACCAACTTAAAATAAATAGGTATCTGATTGTTGGTCTCACTAAAATGCAAATTTGAAAGTATATACATGTACATTAAAAAAGTCTGTTTGTTTATTCCAAACGATTATAATCTTTTTTTTAAATTGAGTACCGCGTAATAAATCCAACTAAGAAATTTCTCAAATGCCAAAACCACGTTAACTTTTATAAACAACCTGTGTAGGGTTTACGGCGGCAGTCCACTTAAGTTAATCTTGGTCGGCTTACACTTTACAGGCAGTCTGGGTGGCATCGAGCCGGTTAGACCACACCGCTTTGGTTAAGGCGCACCGACGCTTATGATTGATCCACGCTATAAATATATATCCATCTAAATATAAGAGCCGTGGTGGTCTTGAGGTTTGAGCTGTCGCCTGCTACACAAGCAACGCAAGTTCGAATCCCAGCGGGGACTGTACCAATGAGTTTTTCTAAAAAACGTATGTACAGTGATTTCACACCATGTGCTTTACGGTGAAGGAAAACATCGTGAGGAAACCTGCATATTTCTGAGAAGTAATTCAATGACGTATATAAAGTGTCTGAGACGGCGACGGACTCACCATTTGTCACGTTGGCACTCAATCATCTTCGGTGATTACAACACCTCTGCCTACCCCTTCGGGGATGACAGGCGTGAGCATATGTATGTTAGTCCTTAACTAACTTTTATGATGCTATTTGTCACAAAAGCAATTCATATGTGGGCCATTTTAGGAATCTTCATAGTGAAATAGGTGAATTGCGATATATTAATCATGTCGTAAGTCACCATTTTGTAATTTCGATGCTGAATCATATTCGGATCACATTATGATTTTCCCCAAGTGGCCTTTTTAGACCATATTAGATTGTATTATATATAATGCTTTATTTTTTATATTATGTATATTGTGTCCTTCTGACGATTTGAAAGTACTTTGTAAGAAGTCTAATCAAAATAAAGATATTTTGAATTTAATTGAATTGAATGTGTATTGTTCCAGATGCATCTAAGCTCAGTGCATGTGTGGTGCGCGGTGTTGGTTGCGATGGCGGTACTGTGGGCGGGCGCTCCGCCGGCGGCGGCGGCGCACCACGTCGCGAGGCGATCCTTCTTCTCGCTCGAGTGCAAGGGGGTCTACGACGCGGCCATATTCGCGAGGCTCGACCGCGTGTGCGACGATTGCTACAACCTATTCAGGGAACCCCAGCTTTATACTCTTTGCAGGTATGTTGAGATTGAACTTTCTCAGGGCCCCAAGTGTAGCTTTGAAATGTTTCAATTTCGATGAATTTCTTTGCATATTAGGGCATGAAATTTGTCATCTTTGGCAATCGTTACAGGTCAGTCGGAGGTCTAAAATAGTCTGACCACTGGTTTAACCCAGATCACAGATTTTCCTCGTTAAAGGGGTTGCAGTCGCTTCGTATAAAATCAGGTGATCAGCCACATCGGGTTGAATCAAGTGCCGACCCCAACAATGTTTGGGATAAGGCCAGGGAGATGATGATGATTAGGGCATGAAATGTTGATTCCAACCGAAAAGTATTGACACATTTCAAGACAACCTTATGTGCAACAAAATTCGTTGACATTTAAACGTGTTAAAAGATTATACTTGGGGCAAAGGTGTATGACATGTAAGTTAACGGAATTTCAAATATATGAAACTTTAAAATTTAATTTACTGCAATCATAGTAAATATAAAAAACAAAATTACTTCAATAACTAACATTGTCTGTACTACGAAATTATTTTGGACAATCTGCTTGTCTTTGGCAAGCACGTGTTACATGTCATACGCTTTTTTTAAATTTGTGCCGTTTTCCAGTTCAAACTTCGATTCATAGATGGCGGTTTTTTTCACAACTAGCGCCATCTATGGTTCGACCCTGATCCATTATTAACAGTAGATTTTTATTTTTGTTTTATTGAGGCACAAATTATAGCATTATGAACATTGTGTATGATAATTAAATTGCATAATTCCTTGTTGAAACGCAGGAAAAATTGTTTCACGACCGATTACTTCAAAGGATGCGTGGAAGCCCTGCAAGAGACCGACCAGTTAGAACTATTCAAGAGTTATATTATGAAATTACACGGCAGTACTGTTGATCCAGGGATTTAGGTACAACTTGAGATATTCCACTCTCTAACGAGCTGTCATCATATCGGAATGTCTATCGACCAATCAGGCGCTTCCATTTGAATGCGAAGGTTGTGATTGGTCGTTTTGATATATACGATATGGCTGTCCTTTTCTAATGCACTAGATTCTTCAGCTTCCTATATTTGGAGTTAACAGCACGCTATTCTTAATATGTTCTAACACTTATACTTAATGTACTTATATATCTTTGAGCGATGCCATTTAAATACTTTGTAGGTATTTGATAGCAGTAGCTTGTTGATTCCTTCCATGGTAATGTAGTGTATAAGGTATTTCTCTAAAGCTAAGTTGATTAACCGCATGTAACCTTCTTGTATTTCGAGGAAGAATTTTCCTCGGAATGGGTGCCTAAGTATTTAGTTCTAATGCATGTCTAACTTTAAGATAATATTTTTTTAGCGTATTTTCTTTACCTAATTCTCGTATTTCTAAATTATTTTTCATTATTATTTCTAATATAATTTATCTTTGTCTGTATTTTTTTTTAATTTTGCCAAGTTACCAATTTTAAATGAATCAATTTTTTTCTATTTTAGTTACAAACTTTTTAATTTTCGTTATTTCCTCCATTTCAAAATAAACTTAATTCCACTCATACTAGGTGCTAATTCGTGTGTTTCAATTCACAGGGCAAAGTGCTTCACAACGCCCTACTTCAAGGGATGCATGGAGTCTTTGTACCTATACGACGAGCAGGAACAAATAGATCAAATGATCGACTTCGTCGGCAAACGCTAACATAAACGCAAACAACGTAACAAACAAACGATATCCACGTACATTAAATACACAATTCCACCGCTTGCAATGGAGTTCAAACATTTTTAGGCAGACTAGCTTGTACCTGCGACCGTGTAATGATTTTATGCCAGGGGTTAAAGCTATCTCTGTTACAAATTTCACAGACAAACAGATTACTCGTGTACCCGAAAGATGGCGCCACACGTCAGTTAAATCGCACTATGATTGCGTTTTCTTAAACCTATAAATGCTCTCCTCATCCGACAACTGTTACAACACTATATTTATTAATAAGGCTGTTAGTCATCAAAGCGATATTTTAACTACTTTTGAAATCAATAACTTCTACTTAAAGAATCAAAGCAGAGAAGAATCCAAACTTGTTCAAAACAATCATATTCTCAATGTATTTGCAAAAGCGGAGTTTGTATCAACCCCCCTTTTACAAAGGCAGAAATAGCGGAAATATAACTGTCTCACTCTGTCACCCGAAAGCAGAGTGTATTGTCAACCCTTTCTGATTTTTGACAACTGCTTTTTTCTCCTCAACATATTCTAGTCCACGCCGTGAAACATTTCGCGCGCTACTAATTTTAATGTTATTATAATTTTTATTAAGTAATATAAGTGTCATTTATGTATTGTGTTATTAAGTGTTATAAGGAGTGTTATATACATTCAACATTGGTATTGTATTATTTCTGTTTAATTAACTCGCCTCCTAGGTTAAAATGGTCAAAATTAGAGACAGGTATATGTATTGATGCTGGACATCTCGTATTACCATCTGTCTCGTTCCGACTGAGATCAACGTGTGAAATAATTCCATTCCAAACGCAGTATTTTAAAAATACTTACGCTTCTCAATCTACAATATCATTTTATTCTTAGTTATTGTATTATGTATAATAAAGCTTAAAGTTAGCCTAATATACTTAGTTTTGTATAAATGAAATATCACACAAGTGGCCTATTAATATGTATTTATTTTCTGACTGTTAGTTTATTTTATTCGCTTAAGTAACGCCCTTTGGAGAATGAGCCAAGAACAAACATGGTAAGGCTATTTTTAACTCTATTTCTTTGAGTAAACAATTTATTTTTCCTTGATCGTTATTAAAACTGTCGACATTTACAGCAATATCAAAGTTTTTCTTCGCTTCAATCAAATGTCGGTTGTATTATTTAGTGCAAAAGGTTGATTTTGAATTAATTTAATTTAGTTTCTAAGTATTTAATGATTATTTTTTATATACTTCCGACCTATTTATTATTATGTTACCTTATTATGGTTTATTTAACCTTCGATAGAGATCATGCCAGGGGCTTATTTCAATAATGCCATGTTTTTAAGTAGCAGAATAAAAAAACCTATTTTTAACAGAAGCATATTGTATTTATTTTATCTGATGTATCGATAAAGAAAAAACAAAATGTTACTCGAGCTACTTAACACAAAGGCATTCCATATTCCGCACCAATATGTTGAGCATCTAACAAGCAAATATCATTGAATATGGATACCCTAACGAACAGATTCAAGGGAAGGAAAAATTCGACGAAATCAAGTGTGATCACGCGAAGCTCAGCTCGGCTCGATTTCCGCCTGGGGTTCGAATTATTCCTAACCATATTTAAGAATATATAAGGTGCTTAATGTGTAATGCTTTCCAAACATGGTTATTATTATGATGTCTTCTAAATTATGTATAAGTTGCGGTACATACTTATTAAAGAATCATTAAAATCCGCTTAAACTTCTCTGTATTCGAATCTCATCTTTATTGTTTCTATTAGCGTTTCCCATCACAACGAGCCGTAATCTGAAAATATATGTCGTCCCTTTCTACCAACTTATATTAAGAAAGAGATGGTATTTATTGAATTCCCAATAATTTTACAGTTTACAAAACATGGTGCCAATTATTGTCCCGATACCTAGATATTAATTAGCTAATGTATTTAAACAATTTATGAAAAATTATTTGTATAAAAATGATAACCTACATGATAATTAGTGAAAATATTAATCAATTTGTATAAATTTTATAAAAACAGCTAAGAAACGCTACGGGTTCCATGAAATATATTTCATTTGAAAATCATCACTGTATTTTTATTTCAAAATATGCTCACGTCGTCCCAGAAGGGTCCCCGAAGGGATAAGCAGGGGTAAAAACAACACCCACATTTCACCGTATATGATTTAGTGCCAACGTGACAGAGGGTGAGTCCATCGCCGTCTCAGGCACTATACGTCTTTGAAGTCATATGCAGGTTTCCTCACCGTAAAGCACGTTGTGTGAAATCACTGCACATAAGTTTTTAGAAAAACTCATTGGTAATCCCGCTGGGATTCGAACTTGCGTCGTTTTCGTAGCAGGCGACTCAAACCCTGAGGCTACCACGTCTCTCACTTTTATTGCACCAAACATTAAACCCCTTGTTACAAAACATGGTTTAAACGAAGACTAGACTAAACCCGGACTACAGCTATGTCTATCCCTTTTTAAATACTAATTACAGAAAGAGATGGAGCTACTTTTAAACCAAGGACAATATTAATCTACGTTGAGTCAATCAATGTCAATGTCAATTTTTTTTTTTAATTTTTATTTTTAGGATTCGTTTACTACCACATAGGTGATATACAGTCAGACAGTAGATTACTATAACCTATAAACATTTGAAACATAAAAGCGTAGTGTTAAGTTAGGGAATTGGCGTGGGATAGAGGGAGCGGCTGGACTTAATCACCGTTATTAGGGTTCTGTACCCAAAGGTTAAAACGAGGCCCTATTACTAAGGCTTTGCCGTCCTTCTGTCTGTCTGTCACTTCATAAACATGTGAACAGATGCTGCTTGTAGGGACTGGTCATCTCAAGCTACGCATTTAGTTATAAGTAGATGTACAAGATTTTTAGTTATGTAAATTTTTATCGACATTAGTGCATTGGAACATTGTCCATGAGCTTACGTTTTTTAAATTATTTATTTTGTATTCTTTAAATTGTATAATATTTTTGAAAAGAGTAATTACTGAGTTTCTTGCCAGGTTCTTCTCAGTAAAAGCAACCTTCCGAACCTGGTGATAGCATGTATAATCTCCTGTATAATTATGTCATTTGACGATTTGAAAGTACTTTGTAAAAAGTCTAGTCGAATAAAGATACTTTTGACTTTGACTTTGAACCGCGATTGTAGTCAAATGTATCTATATATTTATCATTATAGAAACCTCAACATTAGTTAACTTTTGACAACGAAGATTCTCTTTCTAAAATCTGCAATACTGCATTTCTGTAGTAGTATCTCTAGAATAATAGGCTTAGGGTATATCTATCAGCATAACATAAGCAAATTACATACATATTGACCTCAATTAGGCCGCATGCGCTAATCCGCGCGTAAGACCATCGGGGGGAAAGAGAAATCACGAGTTCATAGGAAAGAGACAGACAGCTGTTTCACTCTCTAGTCTCATCGTGCAACTTGCAACCCAAAACATGCGGTAAAACTTTAAATAGATTTAGACTAGGATCGATAATTTTTGAAACAAAAAAAAATACAGTAGGATGAAACCCTGAATTAGAGAGGTAGGGGAATATGATCAAAATGAAAGGAAAAATAAATTACGGTCGATCCGAGTTCGGGAAGTGAGAGGGGGTGAGTTTTTTAAGGTTAAAAAAATATTTTCCTTGAATTCCGGCAAAACTACAAGTCCCAAGGAAAAAAGTTATCATCCTACTGTATTTTTTTTTTCATTTTTTACCATTTTTGAAGGCTTCGGTCTACTTAATATTGTTCGAAATTTAAAGAACCGGTTCAAAGCTCGATTAGTAAAAAAAAAATTGGTTTTAAAATATTTTATTGAATGGTGAATAAAATAAAAATGTCATAAATCTTATAAACAACCATAACAGTCTTACAACAATCACACAAATAGTTTGGCATTCTAACGATTAATTCTATATATTTTTTATTAACACAAAAAAAATACATTCCATTTACATAACACTTAGAATCAGATTAGAAATATGTTACAATACGAAGGAAACAAGTACTTCATTCCACAGATGATAGAGTTGACATAACAGAAAATTAAATAAATATTTCTTATTAGTAGCAAGCAACACTAGCCAAATGTCATATCGTATTGAGCAGTACTACGGTATACAAACGAGTTTACTACAAGCAGTATGGAATGTAGGAACAAATTGTTCGAAATTACACACTAACCCGGCATGCCCTGTACATTTCCTTTTGCATTCTCGTCGATAGCGCCAGGGCCATCATGGAGACGTGGCTATCTCGGCTCGTTTAAAATTAGTATTTCCGGTGTATTTTTATCTTATAACTTTGAACGAGCAATATATATATATATGTAGAATCGGAATCTCAGAAACGGCTCCAACGATTTTGATGAAATTTTGTGTGTAGGGAGTTTCAGGGGCAAAAAATAGTTCTAGCTAGGTTTCATTTTTGGAAAACATCGTTTCGATCATGTTTTCAAGCACTGAAAATCTTATACAATATCATTACAATACGTCAGTAAATTTCGCCGACATCTGTCTAGTTATGGTAGCTCAAACGTTAGGTTGACAGGTTACGAGGCGATAAGAAAACTAGAGTACCCCGGTTCGTAACTGACGTTCACCGGTTATTTTTTTCTAGCATACATAATCGGTTAACCGGGTTCTTAATTATTATTTATCGACTGCATGTAAGCTTCCCTCGTCCATAATGTATACACTTTCATCGACAACCACAATTGGTTGTCGATAAGAGATATGATTGTACCAATGGAAGTAACAACAGCTAAGGGAACAAAACTACCTAACAGAAAGAACAGTTCTTGCCATTGTAATTTGGACTTTATTATTCAGATGCGAAAGAATACTGCTAACTTAAAAAAATCACTGGTATTTTGCGAGCTGCCGAGTTATTACTCAGCGTCGGATTCGACGTCCAACGTCAGTTTCAATAATATGAAATTGATGTATAATACACTGAAGATAAGGTTCAATTTCATATAAATTTGATATGAAAGGTTAGAACGAAAATAAGTACGTATCGACAAATTGACTAAGGTTGAATCTCCCAATATTTTAATTCAAAACAAAAGGAGGCAAAAAGGTATATGAATTGACGATAACGATAAGAATTTAGTAAATAACAATTTGCTTGCAAGTCTATAAATAAAAATATTTTAGGGTTCACAAACCCTTTCAGGTCAAACAAGAGCATATTTTTCTAAATGGCACTTCACCGAAACTATAAAAACCGACATATTCAACTGTTGACATATTGTAATATCTGTTTGTATTTCCAAATCAACATATATTAAATGAATTGGAACGATATATGGAAGTTGCATTAAAATATATATTTTATTTTTCCGCTTTCAGTCCGTACGTCTGTTTGTTCCGGCTAATCTCTGTAGCGGATGAGCCGGAATTTTTATTTTAAAATATTTTACGTAATAAAGCCACCCTTAAAATGAAGTCTACGCGGATGAAACCGCGGGGCACAACTAGTAAGAAATATATTTCTACAATTTTACTACTTACATACATGCAAAATAACTAACTCTACAGTATACATTCATGTTTCTGGAAGGACTACGTTTATTTTGCGCAAGAGTTCCATACAAATAACTACTACCACTTTCCACCACGACTATTATTAATGATTAGACTGATTTGTTCATAAAAAATATGTCTTAATGTTATAGATATACGGTTGCTATTAGTTTCTCAAATGCATCACAATTTAAATCACAAATTCATTATAAATTAATTCAACTGCAAACATTGGTATCATACTAGTATATAGCACGCCAAACAATTGATCCAATGTTGGTGAAATGGCGTATTTCATACGACAAATTTATTATAAATTAATTCAACTGCAAACATTGGTATCATACTAATGTATTACACGCCAAACAATTGATCTAATGTTGGTGAAATGGCGTATTTCAAACGACAAGTTTCAAAACAATTTTAGATGGCCCTTCGAGCCAAACATTTCCCATTATACTAAAATGTACACAAAATACAAATATGTTGCTAGTTTTGTACAGACAATATAAAATCTCACTTGTCTTTACTCTATTTGCCATTGCATTGGTTCACTTCACCAACACGACCAACATTTGGTGTGTTGGAACATAAAAAGTACTAACTATTAGAAATCGTCGAGGCAGAAGTCGAAGTGATCTTCCATCACCTTGTACTGATCGCAGGAGAATCGCATGCATTTGGGACACGTGTACACCTGGAATATACAATACAAATCGTTTACTAACTTAATATTATGAACGAAATTAGTATACACAGGGAGCTGTGGGGGCCTGAGGTTTGAGCAGTCGCCTACGGGTGGGTTGTTGTTGTTACAATATCTCTGGTTACCCCTTTGGGGACCCTTCTGGGATGGCGTGAGCATATTTATTTTTAAAATTAGTATATAGACCATTTGCTTTTACGAGTCCTCGCTCGCGGGGTACGAGAGTGAGACGGTATGACTACAAAGGGGAACGGTGCGGTAGGGGTGCCAGGAATTGTGAAAGATCCCGTGTCTAGTAATTACACATTACCACCCGAAATTCATGAATACTAGTTATTTAACAAAATTACAGAACCACGGAGCGACACATCATAAGATTTCACAAAAAAAATATGTATTTAAGTGTTGTAATGTAAATCATATGCATTTTTTAATGGCTACTTAATTTAGAGATTATGTATTGTTTTTTTCGACGCTGTCGAAATCCAAAATGATTGGATTTCGACTTTGAAACTCGCAACTTCGTTTGTAACCCCATAATTATACAACTCATTTCGCTACTATACGCTGTCGTCCGTATCTCCCCGCTCCCTTTGTCGGCGTACATGTGCCATCACAAGTTTTGAGCGCTGGTCTTGAATGCGCATTAGTCTATTTTGGGTCTAGTATAGAGCGACACGAACTAATAGTAGAGAGAGCTGCGCATTCCCTACTATTTTTGCTGAGGGCTCAAAAATCGTGACGGCAATTGTACCCCGCGGGTGAGGACTCATAAAAGCGACCGGTCTATAAAATCCTTTATCAATGCAATTGAAAAGAGATCAACGTTAGTTCAAAAACAACGGTCGAAACAGGAAGAACACATTCAAACGGAATCCTTGTTAATACAAAACATGGTTCAAATAAAGACTAAGCTCAAACTATAGTTAAAACTTCATATCACAAAAAGTTACAGATTTTCATATAATAGTAAGTATAGGTATTATAAACAAAATCCAATGCGAAAGTTTACAATAGTATACAGGGTGTCGGGGAAAATAGGACAGCTGTTAAAATATGTGATAGGGTATAATTTTAGGAAGCAAATAAAATGATTATGACAAAAATATCTTCCTCCGTTCTCGAGTAATTGGCGTTCAAAGTTGACCGTATCAAGACCTTATATTCGCATAAAAATCAGCGGTAACCTAGTTACTCACGTGATACCCAACTACGTTTTTATTTTAATTCTTCCACTCATAGATCCTGGCATAATTTTACGAAAAATTCTTCTTAATTCAAAAAGTTTAATGACCGCATACGTAATGTAGGTAAACGCGGCCGCGCATTCATGCAATCGCTTAAGGCCGCAAGCTCTTCGGCCCTTAGCAACCATTGCATATAACTACGTTATCGTTGGAACTAGATATTTTACAACTTCAACATTGTGATATATTCATTAAAACCTACAACTTCTAGAAGACAATTGTCCCATTTTCTCCGACATATATAGACAATAGTACTAGGACATTTAAAACTACTAAAGTCTCATGATCACACTGAAAACGACATTATACTGCAAGAAATAAGATTGATTATTAAGTGAAAAATTTTATATGTTATTTTCACACTAGGTTATCCCGAATCGTAAGTGCATGCAAATACCGGTAACCCGTATTTGTTCTAAGTTACAAAGACCGGTTATTATTAATCGTCATTGTTCCATTCAAAATGTCTTCAATTCAAACTCAATCAAAGATAGCAGAAACATCTTTAGCGTGGTTATTTTGCAAAGAATTTTTAAAGAGTTATAGTAACACTAAGAACATTGAAACACAAATTAATTAAAATAAATCCTCACCTTTACACCTATTTTATAACAATTACATTAAAATAACAACCTTTCGAATAATAATAATAATATTCAAATGTAACTCAAAGTTATTTATTAAATAATGATAAATTATGTGAAAACAAACAAAGCAATATACTATTTAAATGCATTCTTTGTATATTTCATCTGATATAATTATTGCGGAAAAAAATCTGCTTTGAAATTATTATGTATTTAGAAATCCGCAGGAGAACGAAAATATTATCGAAAACATACCTACATTTAATTTCAACTACCTATTATTCAATGATTAATTAAAAATAAATAATATATCAATATAAAACTTTTAAGAGTGTTAATAAATATTTTTTTCAATTAAATTGGTCTAAAATTATTTATATTTCGTCAAATAGATCATTGTAAACACGTTTCAACGTGTTGCTGCAACAATATAAGCGTCTTGAACGGCTCGTCGCACACTGGGCAGTCGAACCGCGCCGGCGGCGGGGTCACTTCACGCGGAGCCTCGGATTCTGTAGGTTTCTTCTTTTTGCGCACCTTTGTGTACATGGCATACATTGTCAATTACATGAGACCTTACTTAATGATCATAACTGAGACAAGGCCTGAAGGTGGAGGATGAAATTGGCGGGGTAGTTGCGTGCGTAAAGGTGGAGTATAAAATTGTCGGGGTAGTTGCTAAGTGCGCAAAGGTGGAGGATGAAATTGCCGGGGTAATTGCGAAGTGCGTAAAGGTGGAGGATGAAATTGCCGGGGTAGTTGCGAAGTGCGTACAGGAGGAGGATGTAATTGCCGGGGTAGTTGCTAAGAGCGAAGGTGACGTCACAAGAGTAGGAAATGTCTCAGTTAGGCGGTAGAGGTATATTACCATATTTAAAGATAACATCGGAGTGAGATGAAATGACGTGTGTACGTTTTCTTACTTCATGTTTGCAGACTGTCATTTTAACATAGCTTATATATAAAGGTTTAATAATGATTCAAAACTCACCATATTGCCGGTGGCTGAGGGAGCGGTACTGGGAGGTGTGGAGACTTGTTTGGTCGGCGTGTTTGAGGTACTGGCTCGCTTGCCGGACACGTTCTTATATACCGATGGTTGCAACCTTCGCATCTCTTCCAACTACGGACAATGTAAGCAAGTTTTTGCTACACTAAGTTCTGGTAAAGGTTTTATACTTAAGTGGAATAAGTTTTCATTTGAAAATAGAAGTAATTTTAACATATTATCAGCACGGTAAGACCAATCGAGGGTTTAAGTTAGCGTTAGCCCAAAATAACTATTCCACGCTAGCAGATAGTTATACTTAATTATTTCTTTACCTGTAAGGAGAAAATTTGGTAATAACATCAGCTATCTGCCAGAGAAAATTCGGTTCAAAGACGTAATGACGTGAATGGCTGGCATTCACGTCATACTTGTGAACGGGTGCTGCTTGTGGGGGCTGGTCATCTCAAGCTACGCATTTAGTTATAAGTAGATGTACTAGATTTTTAGTTATTTTAATTTTTATCGACATTTGTGCATTGGAACATTGTCCATGAGCTTACGTTTCTTAGATTATTTATTTGGTATTCTTTAAATTGTATAATATTTTTGAAAAGAGTAATTACCGAGTTTCTTGCCAGGTTCTTCTCAGTAAAAGCAACCATCCGAACCTGGCGGTAGCATGTATAATCCTGTATAACTATGTCATTCTGGCGATTTGAAAGTACTTTGTAAAAAGTCTAATCGAATAAAGATAGTTTTGACTTTGACTTATGTATAGTGCCTGGAACGGCGATAGCACGGTAAAACGTAGATGTTGTTATTACAACACCTACCCTACCTACCCTTTCGAGGAATACAGGCGCGAGCATATTTATGTATGTATTCATAAAAATATAACCTGTTGTGTTAGTTCCACATTTCGCTTCTGTGTTGTCCTCATGTTGGTGAGAATGTTCTCCTTCTCGCTGGCCATCTTCTCTCGAGATTCCCTCTCCGCTTCGAAGTCACTCCTACGAGAAGAGAGGAAAAACATACAAATCCACCAAAAATAAAATTGAAGTGCCTATTTAAAATAGAAGGGCAACCTATGAAATAAAGTCTGCGCGAGTGAAACCGCGGGGCCAGTCAGTATAAAATAAAAATAAAAATTTGTGTGCTCTGCGGTCTCTCTCACTCTTATTTACTAGAAGGCGTCCATGTATCTATGAATTTATTCTTAGAGATGTTCCGGTTGTTTTCCTTCACCATAAAGCACGTATTGCGCTCTCACTTAAGATTAAACAAAAACTCATTAGTAAAGACCAGAGTGCCTAAGCGAGTTTTTCACTGCCGCCGTCACAAGTCAACGCGTTGACGTAAACGCAGATTTGTATGGGATCGAAACAGCGCCATCTGTCGGCTCTTAGAGGGCACTATTTTGATCTTATATAAATCTACATTTACGTCAACGCGATCACTTGTGACGACCATTTTAACGCG
The DNA here is from genome assembly GCA_929442735.1 of Watsonalla binaria. NCBI lineage: Eukaryota > Metazoa > Arthropoda > Insecta > Lepidoptera > Drepanidae > Watsonalla > Watsonalla binaria. The sequence continues at coordinate 9,298,198 of OV838934.1, read as the reverse complement.
TTCACTGCTAACGACGCGTATGTGCGTCCAACTGCTAGAGAATTTACGAAGAAGTTGAAATGTTAGCAGTGAATGTGTTAAGAGATATCGCACCAGGCACTCTGTGTGACTTGAGCTATATAAAGCTATAAGCTAATACATACATTTGAACGAGAAAAGCGAATGACAAAATTTTCTCGTTGCATACAAGTAACATTGATCAAAGAAAATAGAACTTGGAAATTTAAATATTGATAAAAGAAAATTTAACTTTAATGAATAAGGATCCTACTCACTTGTAAATGTCAAGCTGCGCCTTCAAGAGTTCCTTATCCTCCTTGTCACTCCTCAATAGATTGAGTTGTGTCTCCAAAGACTGTATTTCCTGACCGCGCGCCACTAACGCCGCTGTCAACGCTTCTACATTTGGAGAATCCACCTTCTGTCAAAGAAAAGGAGATAAATAAAAACAAAAAATATTTGGTAGTAAATTCCGAGGTGCCAATTTATCATCTTTGGCAATCGTTACAGGTCAGTCGGAGGCCTAAAATAGTCTGACAACTGGTTTAACCACGATCACAGATTTTCCTCGTTAAAGGGGTTGCGAAGGTCAGATGGCAGTCGCTTCGTATTAAAATCAGGTGATCAGCGACATCAGGTTGAATCAAGTGCCGACCCCAACAATGTATGGGATAAGGCCAGGGAGATGAAAATCCGAGGTAACATAAAAAAATGTCGAATTGAGATACATACAAAAAAAATGTTGTTATGTTTATTTGAAAAAATCTTTCAGCAATGGATAGCTACATTAACAACGAATAACAATATATTTTATCCCCATACTCCCACGGAAATTGATAAGGGATATTCTGAGTTTTAAGTGTCATAATACTCACAGTTTCTTGTTTCGTAGCCTTTTTGTATAACTCCTCGTGATCTTTAAATATGCCTTCGAATATCGATAGGGTGCCCTTCACTTGGCCTCTGCAAATACAATTAACAATTGGGAGACAGAGAATATTATTTTATAAAAACAATTTTATTTTATATTTTCTTTATATAATTAGTACTGCACGTGTGTATGTCACTGAATACATGTGTTCGCCACTGTTAATCTATACTAGCGTATCCACCAAATATTTTTGAGGATAATTGTACACCGCCTCCTAGAGGTGACGTGAAGAACTAAAATATACCGTATACATATTGGGTGATGATAGCGAATATATTCAAATTCAAATTATCTTTATTTGTTTAGACTTTATTTGATTAGCAAAGTACTTTAAAATCACAGAACGTGATGATTACACAGGATTATACATGCTACCGTCAGGTTCGGAAGATTGCTTTTACTGAGAAGAACCTGGCAAGAAACACAGAAATTACTTCGAATAAAAAAAATAATCTTACAATTTTGAGCAATACAATATAAATCACAATAGGGCCATGGATGGACACGGTTGGAGAGCACAAAAGTTGATAAAAAAATAGATTAACGGTGCAAAACTCGTAATAACGGTAACTTACATATTATTCAGAGCACACGAGTGTTCCTTCTCAAGTTGTTGTTTGACCTCAGCTAAAGCACTCTTGAAGTGCTCGGCCGAAGCCTTGTCCAGTTTGTAGTCGTAAAGGCTCGCCACGGCGCCTAGAGTCTGTACCAAACTGTCTGACAGACTGACAGACAAAAAACATTATATTTATGTGTATAGAATTAGCAACAAGCATTACTGGTAGCGTCACGATTTTTGAGTGCTGACCTTGAAAGTACTGTAGTTATTATTTAAGTTTGTTAGGAGCGAGCGCATCACAGAACAAACACAATCTAGACTGTGCTATATCATCTCCCTGGCCTTATCCCATACATTGTTGGGGTCGGCACTTGATTCAACCCGATGTGGCTGATCACCTGATTTTTATACGAAGCGACTGCCATCTGACCTTCGCAACCCCTTTAACGAGGAAAATCTGTAATCTGGGTTAAACCAGTTGTCAGACTATTTTAGGCCTCCGACTGACCTGTAACAATTGCCAAAGATGATAAATTGGCAACCGGGACCGACGGCTTAACGTGCTCTCCGAGGCACGGAGGGAACTCGGGCGGTTACTCATCCAATTACTGGTTAGGGGTAGGGTTGCTCAACTTCGGTAATCGACTGATATGCGCAATAGCAACTGTGCCACGATCTCCTCTATCTTTACCCCTAAGAATAAGGTTGTTTCAATACTTACCCATGTGTGAGTTTGTTAAACAACTCAGCAAGATGCTTAAGAGTGGTGTCATATAACTTGACGTTGTGTGACAGTTTGTCTGATGATGAAGGCGCAGCTTCCAAGGAGAACCGGACTGGTTGGAACATCTGTTCAATACATATTGATCCTTATGAACAATAATGTACAGTAGAGATTACAGTGTTGTGTCATATAGCTTATCTAAATCCAACTGGTTGGAATATCTGTTCAATAAATATTTATATTTATTTCCATTACTTTAGAGTACACTTTTGTATAATAGCTTGTCTATAAATCGACTTAGCGCCGCAATGTTCGGAACAACTGTTTAATATGTATTGATCTTTGTATTCAGTTATTTAGAGTGCAGTTTCCTGTGGCGTGCAATACTTTACTTAAAATACTTTAGAGAACAGATTCGGGTAAAATAGTTAATCTTAATCCCACTGAGAACCGAACTGATCGCAACATCCATTCAATCCATTTTGATCTTTATACACATTTGCAGTTTTGTTAAATATAGTCAGTCTTAAGCTGACTTTCGCTTGATCAACTCTCATATAACTCATGACGTAACGTAATTTGTAAGTACTAACCATAGTTTGTGCTTCCTTCAACCGATTCTGTAAGTCTTGTATCTGCTCTTTGTATAACCGTGTAGATTCTAGCACTCCCGATTTGTACTTCGTGAATTCCAACTGAAAATAATATAAACACAATCGTGAGTTAGGCTGACCTTACACACACAATAATATTGTCGAAATGCATTTTATTAACAATATTATTGCTTGTGTGAGGCTAGCCTTATAAACAATTGGGTGTTATAAGTATGACGTGCCTTTCTGCAGCATCGTAGCTCCCGAACAGATGAACCGATTTTGATTATATTTTTAAAGGTGAATTTTTCGGAAGATTTCTTAGCTATGTGTGAAAAAAAAATTTTCCCAGTTTCAGGATTTTTGGTCTTAGTATTATTTTTATTATAAATTTTTTAATGATAATCGGTTACATATATACCTTGACATTTTCCAAGTCTAAGATTTTCAACTGAGCAGCTTTGAGATCCGATTGCAGCGAGGTGACCTTCGGCTCCAGCTGTTGTATCAACTTGTCTCGCTTTATTAGTTCCTCAGAGGATATGTTGGTCTGGAAATAATACTCCACTTAAAAAAATAACACTTCAGGTCGATAAATAACAGTTCGGGTAGTGAAATAACACTTCAAGCAGAGAAATAACACTTCAGGTCGATAAATAACAGTTCAGGTAGTGAAATAAAGCTTCAAGTAGAGAAATAACACTTCAGGTCGATAAATAACAGTTCAGGTAGTGAAATAAAGCTTCAAGTAGAGAAATAACACTTCAGGTCGATAAATAAAAGTTCAGGTAGTGAAATAACACTTCAAGTAGAGAAATAACACTTCAAGTAGAGAAATAACACTTCAGGTCGATAAATAACAGTTCAGGTGGTGAAATAACACTTCAAGTAGAGAAATAACACTTTGGGTAGGGAAATAACACACGTGCTGAAGTGAAGTAACACAGCCCACAAGATGGAGCCACTTGCAAATGCTCTCCTCATGAGACAAATGACAAAATACTTTTCGTATTCGAGTGCGGTTCGAGGGTATCAAATAAATTTTAATTGATCAAATATACATATATACATACACATACTCACGCCTGTATTCCCCGAAGGGGTAGGCACAGGTGTTGTGATAACAGCACCCACTTTTCACTGAAGATGATTAAGTGCCAACGTGACAGATGGTGAGTCCATCACCGTCTCAGACACTATACATACGTCTTTCAATTACTTTTCGGATATATGCAGATTTCCTCACGATGTTTTCTTTCACCATAAAGCACGTGGTGAGAAATCACAGATAAAAGTATTTTTAGAAAAACTCCTTTGTACAGGCCCCGCTGGGATCCACCCAATAGCAAGGGTCTAAAAATTTGGTTATGGTATCGTAAGAGGCCATCAAAAGGGCTGGCGGTGGTCGGGGTGGGAGCCTTGACTCACAGTGAGCTTCCAGGGGCGGCGACACAGCTGCCCCGGGGAAGTGTGGGGGGACACCGGTGCGTTCTATCAGAGTACCCGGAGTCCCCCCTGAGCACTGAGGATGGCCACCGGGGGGGTTTTAGTGCGGTAAAAATCCCACATACACCGACCCGCCTCTCCCAGGGCGGTCGGGGTTTCCCCCTAGCCAATAAAAAGAAGGCCCCGCTGGGTTTCGAACTTACGTCGCTTGCGTAGCAGACTTGATTAAATATATTATTTAAAACTAGCTGAGCCCTGCGGTTTCACCCGCGTAGACTTAATTTTCTGGGGGACCCGCGGACCACTATTTTTTTTAAATAAAAGTAGCAAATAAAAGTAGTAGTAGCCTAAGTACTCCTTGTAACATTAGATATCTGCCAGTGAAAGTCTCGTTAAAATCGGTCCAGCCGTTTCGGAGATTAGCCGGAACAAACAGACAGACAGATAATTTTTATAAAAAGAGGTCTTTTTATACCTGCACCGTATATTATTTCATAGGCATTTAGTGAAAAGCTGTTATTTTGGTATTACAAACAGACACTTCGATTTTATTTATCTGTATAGATGTATAGATAACTTACGAAACTATCAGCGGTCTGCAATTTGTTCTGCAGCTCGTGTATTGTATGGTTCAGCCGACTTATTAGTTCGCTGTACTCACTGTCCTTACTCGATACTTGCAACTGGAAATAAAATACAACGAAATAAATAAATAAAAAATCTGCTTACTAATGCATTAACCACAGGCGATTTCTGGCGATTCGGGTACCCGTCTATTTGTTAACAAACTTTTTTTTTTTTTATCCTTTGTTCTTCCTGCAATCTGTCTTGGATCGACATTTAGCTGGAGATTATGTGGTTATACGTCATTGTGCAGTACGTGTCCTGTGACACGTCTACGTATCCTTCTGTTAGTCTTTTAAAAGATCTTGCGGTGTCTTTCTCTTTAATCTTAAGAATGTTGTGTGTGGTCTCATAAGACCTTGGGCGAGTGCATTGGGGTGGGCCATTAGGCGCTTCTCATATTTTTTGAGATTGAGCACGACTTCCTGCTTTATTGTTGACACTTTAAGGTCGTTGTGTAGTCTGTCATTAGTCACATACCACGGTGCATTTGTAATGATTCGTAGGATTTTGGATTGGAACCTCTGCAGTATTTCAAGATTTGAATTGGATGATGTACCCCACAGTGAAAAGTTTACAAACTTGCCAATGTAACCATTTTTAAGAACTAGGTGTATCCTGCGGTGTAGACTTAATTTCATGGGTGACTGTATTTCGGGGAATCGCATGTTTTCAAAATAAATCTGCCTTTTGCGATTCTCCCCGAACAAACAGACAGAGAAAAATTGTATTCTGAACAGTATATACTTTCATATGCATTTGGTGAAAAACTGTTAATCTGTAATTACAAACGGACAATCAATTTTATTTATCTGTATAGAATTGGTATATACGGGTTGTGGGGGAAAATAGGACAGTTATTAAAATATGTGATAGGGTATAATATTAGGAAGCAAATGAAATTATTATGACAAAAATGTCTTCTTCCGTTTATTAGTAATTGACATTCAAAGTTGACCATATCAAGACCTTATTTTCGCATAAAAATCAGTGCTAATATTTACGTAAAATCTAACTACATTTTTAATTTTTATTCTCCCACAATAGTTCCTGAAATAATCCCATAATTATTTTTTTGGAAACCAATTAACCTTCTCCTTTTTAACTAGTTTAATAACCGCGTACGTAATGGAGGGAAACGCGGACGCGCGTTCATTCAATCGCTTAAGGTAGCTCTTCGGCCTTTAGCAACCATAGCCTATAACTACGTTATCGTTGGAGCTAGATATTTTCCGACTTCAACATAGTGTTCATAAAACCCTATAACTTCTAGCAGACAACTGTTCCTTTTTCTCCGACACCCATACATGCGTGTCATGTATAAAAATGTAATATATATGAAGTGCTCACCTCAACCACCTTCAGCTTGTCTTTGAGATCGTCCCTCTCTTTGGTGATGGAGTCCACTATGTGCTCCAAGGACTCCTTCTGCCATGTCAACTTCTCATTGTCCACTATTACCTGATCAACATTACATTCTATATTAATTTATATAATAGCCGTGGTGGCCTTGGGGTTAGAGTAGTCTCCTGCTACGTAAGCGACGCAAGTTCGAATCCCAGCGGGGCATGTAATTCAAAGTCATATGTATAGTGGCTGAGACGGCGATGGACACACCCTCTGTCACGTTGGCACTAAATCATATTCGGTGAAATGTGGGTGTTGTTGTTACAACACCTCTGCTTACCCCTTCGGGGACCCTTCTGGGATGGCGTGAGCATATTTATTTATTTAATTTTATACTAGCTGTGCCCCTCGGTTTTACCTGTGTAGACTTAATTTCACTAATTAAAAATAATAAGTAGCTGTGTGTAAGAACTACTGTGTTTCTTGTCTTTTAATATGAATGGAAAATGTATACCATTTGTCCATGGTGGGCGGTATGTTTAATTTATTATAGCGTGCAAGAAGGTTAGGACCTATTTTGCTGCTGGCCTTCTACAATTAAGAAAAAGAATATGTTTTAAAATTCAAATAGTTCCGATCTTCTTTTGTTTTTTTCTTTATATTTTTACTATTGCTCTTGTTATTGAATTCACATATTGCTCTTGAAACTTTATTGTTATTGTATTTATCTGAATATTATCGTTTTGTAAAATATTGACATGGTTTTTATTATCATCTACAACAATCAATACAGAGAAATATTACTGTTTTGAATAAGCTTAGGGCTTATTCAGTAGCTACTCCTTGTAACATCAGCTGCCAGTGACAGTCCACTTAAAATCGGTACAGCCGGTTCCGAGATTACTCGGAACAGACAGACATTCAACAAGAGAGAAATACACTTTTATAATGTACCGTATATACTATATACTGTAAGGGAGAAGGTGAAGGAAAAAAAAATATAACCTACTTCTTTTTTTTGAAGTCGGTTATAAAAAAATATATACCTAAGACATTTCATTAGTGACATAAGGAGAAGTCAAACTATATAGTCTAAAGAGTATCATAAAATATTATTTAAATGTGACGTCTATGCTGTGTTCAGCCCAACATATACTTTCATACAAACAGACACTCGTTGTATTTATTGTATAGATAAACATGTGTAGTAAGGTGAAATTACCTGTCTCCTCTGCTTCTCAACCAGCTCCAACTGCGAGGTGAGTTTGTTGATGGTGTCGTCATCGGGTGACGTCACGAACTCCACCGCCGACGACGGCCCAGTCTTGACTCCGCTCGACTCACTCTTGACTGACTGAGGGCCTTCCGACTCCGCCAACCGGGACAGATCTAACTTGAGTTTCTTGTTCTCTTGACGGAGCTGTAAGGTAATAAGAGTATTAGAGATGATATAATTTTATTGAAGTGTTTGTATTTGGAAAAACAAAGTGGTTATCAAGATTTTTCATATTGAAAGAAAACTAACTTTAACTTGCAAAAAACAAAAATAATTATTCAAGTACTAGCTGTGCCCCTTGATTTTACCCACGTAGGATTAACAATACTATTTGGAGATAAATCTATACATATTTACTCTATACAAAAAAAGAGGAGCTCGTGGCACAGTTGCTATTGCGCATATCATTCGATCAGCGAAGTTAAGCAACCCTAAGCCTAGCCAGTAATTGGATGGGTGACCGCCCGAGTTCTCTCCGTGCCTCGGAGAGCACGTTAAGCCGTCGGTCCCGGTTGCCAATTATAAATAATATCATCTTTGGCAATCGTTACAGGTCAGTCGGAGGTCTAAAATTGTCTGACAACTGGTTTAACCAGGATCACAGATTTTCCTCGTTAAAGGGGATGCGAAGGTCAGATGGCAGTCGCTTCGTGTAAAAATCAGGTGATCAGTCGCATCGGGTTGAATCAAGTGCCGACCCCTACAATGTATGGGATAAGGCCAGAGAGATGATGATACTCTATATAATTAAATAAAGTTGAAGTGTCTGCTTTTAATTCCAAAATTACAGCTTCTCGCTAAATATTATTCTTATTATTTTTTACCGTTTCGCGTCTGTGTAGAAAATAAAAAAAATCTATCTTTCTTTCTGTTAATTTGGAATTACAAACAGTCATTTACTGACATACAATTTTATTTATTTCCACAGATGTATAGATTGTAGCTTGGCTCACCTTTTCCACCAACTCCTTGGTCTGCTCAAACTTCTCCTGGTGTATACTATGCGTCTTCATCATGTCCTCTTGACACGAAGCAATCAGTAAGAACTGCTCCTTCAAAGAGTCGTTGTTTTGTTTCAATGTTTCCTTCAGAATGACGTTTTCGTCCAGTATTTCCCCGAAGCGTTTCTGCAAGTCCTGTGTACTCTTGTCGTCTGTTATTATCGTGCTCGCCACCATCATGCTGGCTGGTGAAGGCTGGGGAGAAAAGAAAAAATAAATATTAGTCCTTTTTGCAAGGTTTCATTAAAATGATGATGATGATCCGACCGATTTCGGCCATGGCGACCGCTTCAACTCCAATTAACTTGTCGGTAAAGCACTCGCGTGTGGCTTCATTAAAATAGAAAAAAAATAAAACCGGCTTCAACACGAGAAAAATAAAAATTATGTGACATTAATTAGCTACTTTTGAAGTTGGTGTTTAACACCGACTTTTATACTATATTTGGCACCAACTTCAAAAGTAACAAATGAATTTCATATTATTTTTCTATTTTTGAAGGCGATTTTACTTTTTTGTAATAAATAAGTATCTTGAGCTCTTCAGTGACTTGCAAAGTGCAACTTTAGCTTCATAGGCGGGTTTAATATGCGAACCCCTATTTTCAGAGTAATATAAGATCCTTCTAGTAAACATCAGTTATCTGCCAGTTAAAATCGGTCCAGCCGTTTCAGAGATCAATAACAAACAGACAGAGAAAAATGTAAATTTCTTTTTACACCGACAAGAGTTATTAGTCTTATATTCATGTTGATGAAATTATTATATATAGATATTTAAGAAAACGCAGCTTCGGAGCAATTGCCCTTCTCTCCTCCGACCTTGACTAACTAGTAACTAATTGACGTGAAATTAAGCTAACTATGTTTTTGTTGGTATTTTTTTATTAACATAAGTAATTAATTGGCAATTAGCTGGACACATAGAGTGACCAATGAAGAAGTTCTCCGTCGAGCTGGTCAGAAACGCCAAATCATACAAACCCTCGAACAGAGAAAGGTTGGTTTTCTGGGACATATTATCAGACATGCCAGATACGAACTGCTGCAACTTATGATGGGCAGATGGGAAGAGGCCAGTAGGCCGGAGGAGGAACTCCGCGAGATATCCGCGAGTGGACTGGCATCAGCAGTGCTGCTGCACTCTTCCGCCTCGGGAAGGATACACAGAAGTCTACCGAACTGACAGACAACCTTCAATAACTGGAGAGGCACTACAAGAAGAAGAAGTAATTAAACTGTTGGTATTTTATAGAATAAAGGTCAGTACTAAAAGAACATGTTACAAAAGTATACATATTTATGTTACTAGTGTACATATCAACTGGAAAATAGAAATATGTTGATATTTATTAGTATCAACATATTTTTGCGGTTGAATTCCAAAGATCAACGCAACGAAATTCGACAACGTGTTTACTATTTAGGTATTACTGTTTATATTAATTTTTAAGTTTATATTAAGGTTAAGAGGAGCTCGTGGCACAGTTGCTATTGCGCATATCATTCGATCAGCTAAGTTAAGCACCCCTAAACCTAGCCAGTAATTGGATGGGTGACCGCCCGAGTTCTCTCCGTGCCTCGGAGAGCACGTTAAGCCGTCGGTCCCGGTTGCCAATTTATCATCTTGGGCAATCGTTACAGGTCGGTCGGAGGCCTGACATAGTCTGACAACTGGTTTAACACAGATCACAGATTTTCGTTAAAGGAGTTGCGAAGGTCAGTAGGCAGTCGCTTCGAATAAAAATCAGGTGATCAGCCACATCGGGTTAATAATAGATACCCATACTAATAAATAATATACTAAATATAAAATATAAACCCAATCTTATTTTAAAAAGTTCTCGCAGACATTGGATACTATTTATAATAATGCATCAATATTAATCTGCAATCTGCATGATAATACAACCTTGAGTGTTGCATTATCATGTGTGAATCAAAGCGCGTGTCACATTGATTGTGAAAAATACCGGCCTCCGATCGAGAGATCAATACCTACACATACATATTATAAATATTTACTGACTCCTGACAAAGAGCCGTGGTGGCCTCGGGGTTAGAGCAGTCGCCTGCTACGCAAGCGACGCAAGTTCGAATCCCAGCGGAGCCTGTGCCAATGAGTTTTAAAAAAAAAAAAAACCTGCATATTTCTGAGAAGTTATTCAAAGACGTATGTATAGTGGCTGAGACGGCGATAGACTCACCATCTGCCACGTTGGTACTTAATCAAATTCGGTGAAAAGTGGGTGTTGTGATAACAACACCTCTACCTACCCCTTCGGGGAATACAGTCGTGAGCATGTGTATGTATGTACTGACGCCTATACATACAGGAATTAACACCGTAAAGTAAACATACATATATATGCAGAGAGTAAATATACATGCAGATAGGTGAGGAGCTCGTGGCATAGTTGCAATTGCGCATAACATTCGATCTGCGAAGTTAAGCAACCCTAAGCTTAGCCAGTAATTGGATGGGTGACCGCCCGAGTTCTCTCCGTGCCTCGAAGAGCACGTTAAGCCGTCGGTGCCGGTTGCCAATTTATCATCTTTGGCAATCGTTACAGGTCACAAATCATCTGACAACTGGTTTAACCCAGATCACAGATTTTCCTCGTTAAAGGGGTTTGGAAGGTCAGATGGCAGTCGCTTCGTATATAGATCAGGTGATCAGCCACAGTGGGTTGAATCAAGTGGACTCCAACATTGTATGGGATGAGGCCAGGGAGATGATGACACGCAGATAGCTGATGTTATGAGGAGTGACAAAGGCTAGTTTTATATATGTAAAAAGAACAAAGTTTTTATTGTTAATCCAACGCGAGTAAAACCGTTGGGCTCAACTAGTCTATAGATATAAAAAATAATTTCTGTTTGTTAGTCTAACTAAAACTTGAGATTGGCTGGACCGATTTGGGTAATTTTGATCTTAATATATTTATGAAAGTTCAGAAAAGGTTTAAACGCTGAAAATAAGGAAATTGTGATGTGAAGTTCACCGGGTCAACTAGTAAGATATATATTATTAATTTGATGATCCATTCCTCACAATTTTTGTAAGCCAGTATTCTACCTGTATTCTAACGCATTCAATTGCGAATTACAAATAGACACATAAATTTTATTTATCAGTATATATATTGATGTAGATGTTTAGATAACTATAAACATAAATATTATGAAAAATCTCAAATCAACACTATCTATGTAACTACTAAGTTACGCGGTAGAATATATATGATGTTAGTACATCATCACAATGAAGTTAGTGTGTCAATGACTCATATATTATCATTATTGTTACCCTTATCAGTTTTATAGGAACTAATGTTTGCTAATGTTACTGCGTCATCCAATGTTACCCAGTAGCAGTGCAGAGTCTGGATTAGTGCCTACTTAAGTGAAACTCAATAATATCTTTATTCAAATAGTACATGCATACATTTGCTCACGCCTGTATTCCTCGACGGGGTAGGCATAGATGTTGTAATCACAACACCCACTTTTCACCGGACATTATTAAGTGCCAACGTGACAGATGGTGAGTCCATCGCCGTCTCAGACACTTTACATACTTCATTGAATTACTTCTCAGAAATATGCAGCAAATTTCCTCATGATGTTTTCCTTCACCGTAAAGCATGTGGTGTGAAATCACTGTACATAAGTTTTTTTAGAAATACTCATTGGTACAGGCCCACTGGCATTCGAACTTGCGTCGCTTGCGTAGCAGGCGACTGCTCAAATCTCAAGGCCACCACGGCTTTCAAATATAATTTTATCTCATCTAATTTTGTCTCACCCCTGTTGCATGGAACTTAAACATAACTGGCAAAATGTGCATGTACTATAAGTACACATCTGCCTATTCCTTCGGAGAATACAGGCATATGTAATATTTGCTATAAAAAAATATTTTACAGAATCATAATAATAATTGTAAAATAATGTTCAATATGAACTATAAAGATCAATAATGTGGGAGAGCCGTGGTGGCCTCGGGGTTAGAGCAGTCGCCTACTACGCAAGCGACGCAAGTTCGAATCCCAGCGGGGCCTGTACCAATGAGTTTTTCTAAAAAATTTACGTACAGTGATTTCACACTACGTGCTTTACGGTGAAGGAAAACATCGTGAGGAAACCTGCATATGTCTGAGAAGTAATTCAAACACATATGCATAGGGCCTGAGACGGCGATAGACTCACCATCTGTCACGTTGGCACTTAATCAAATTCGGTGAAAAGTGGGTGTTGTGATTATAACACCTCTGCCTACCCCTTCAGGGAATACAGGCGTGAGCATATGTATGTGTATGTAATGTGGTGGCTGTGTGGTTTCAGTGGATACCAATAAGTTTTTTTTTGTTAAACAATGTCCAAAAAGGAGTTTCTTTTTTATATACTTATTAAAGAGAAACATTCAAATTTTCTATGTAGGCAATACAGCACAGAATCTTCCTATATGTTAATGTAGATTTTTGTAGATATATTTAGAATGAGGGTACATATTTTTTGCTTCATTAATAAATAATGTGGGTGGTTAAGTAGCACCATGGCTTAACTAACATTCCTGTAGGCCATGACATAGTAACAATCTCTAGCACTTGCGCTAACAGAAACATGTGACATATGTCATTCCCCATACATTTTGTATCTTAAGGGAAGCTTTAGGATAATGTTACTTAGTCACAAGGCCCTGTGCAGGGGTGTGCATTCCGTATGAGCAGATAAGTAGTGCTTACCATTTGGAATGACTGAATACACTCGTCTCTTGTGGGTGTGTGTGTCTATACCAAAATATATGTATGTATGCCACACATTGGTATGTAAATAACCTACCTACCTTACTTATTGATTATGCTTAGCCCTCTGAAAATCCAACGCACACCCATGACCCTATGTGGGCTACCTAGCTGCATACACGGGCATATTAAATGTCAAATGGCAAAGTTATATAAAAGTGCTGCCTGAATGGAATGAAGCAGAGGGCATATTATGTATGATTTGGGAATATTGGATATAAAAAATGGGATGTATGGATGCTGATAAGCAATAATGTGTCAACCCACAAAAAGTCAAATTCAAAGGTTTTGATATATTTTGATAATGCATCACGGACGTAACATTCTAAAAAAGTGTTTCAAGTCATCTGAAACATAAAAGTACGTAAAAAATGGATTTATGTCATAAAACAAATCTTAAATCACGTATACAATCATCTTAAGACGCCATTTTCTCAAAACCAAGTTTATGCGGGTTGACACATTATTGCTTATCTGCATCCATATACAGTAGAAACTACTCACACACTCCCCCAACTTGAAGTGTGCCTTAAAAGCCAGGCTAGCTTCAGTAGGCATCTCTTTCATAGCATCTTCAAGCTGGGCCTTATCCAAAGAAGCATATCCATTCTCGATCCCGTTACACTTCATATCCAGGCTGGTGCCGGGGGATGTGCCGAGGATAATAAAAGAGTCATCATCACGGTTTTCCAACTTTGTCTCCATTATTAGACATTAAACTGGAATTAGAAAATTTGCATACTTTAAATAGGTTTGTCTTTGCAAATAATATTAGCATAAAATATGTGCATAATATGCTACTGCAGTCAGAGATGTAGACTACTTTAGTAAGTATCTGGATGTAAGTTAAATAAAATACAAAAATATGACGAAATAAAGTAAGTATGTAATATTTGTACATGTGTTTCTTAATATATACAATTGACTGCTTATAAAGTAAATTTAATTTGAATTATCAATGCCTAGAAACTGCATAATATTATATTCATATCCAAGGAATCGTTGTATCCAGTTAGTAGACAGTAACAACATGTTGACGAATTTATCTTAACATTGGGAAATCCCGTCATCCCAATAGATATGTATGTATATGAATTTAATATGGGAATGGGCACGAAATTTACAATTTCACAAATCCAGCATTTTAAAGCAACAGTCGATACTGTCACTATAAATACAACAATACTTATCATATTTCAAAAAGTATATTTAATTGGAAAGAAGATATCTAAAATTGACACTCACCAAATAATACGACTAACCGTCGCCAATGATCGATGTCTCCTGAACAATCAACGTCTTTAATGTATTCTTGCGAATTCAATACATTAAAATATGCGTAAATTTTATTTCACAGCTTTTTCTCCAATACCTCCACAATGAAAAAATTATATGAATTTTGATGGCAAGCAAAACAGCAGGCAGGCACGGTGGACACTGACGGAGGGCAATCAAAACATTATTGACAGCAGTGACAGCTGACTTTGACAGTAGTGACAGCACATTCTGACCTTGAGAATCACAGATTATAGGAATACCCAGGATTATCCATAGAATCACTTGGAGAAGATTTGGACAACGAGGAATCTAATGGGTTCCTCCACATTTTTTTAATCAATTTACAAGATATTTATCTCAACAATCACTTGACATTGGCGGAATAGTTTTACTTAAGCTCGTCGCCATTAAATAAATAAAGGAAAGGAAAGGATTAGGTCAAAATAAAAATTAATCTCAATAAAAACAACGAATTAAAATGGTTTTCAAAAGGATTAAAAACGTCATGCAATACAAAAAGAAAATTAAGATTCCAATATTATAAACACAAATCTGTCAACTTAAGAAATAATTATCGACTCTACACTAAAATACTCAGGAGCTGCATTGAAAAAGCACAAAAACTTAGTAATCACACATATCTTACAAATGCAAAAAATAAATGTAAAGCTACTTGGCATTTAATTAAAAATAAAGATAGCAGCATACCTCCCGAAATTAAAGCAATTAATACGAACGATAAAGTAATTAAGGACCCAATTGAAGTAGCAAATACATTTAATAATCACTTTATAAATCTAACAAATAAATCTAAGCCTACAACAACGCAAAAACAACAACATAACACAAATATACCAAAAAAATTAAAAAATGTTAAAACTATTTTCCTAAGACCATGTGATGAAAAAGAAATAATAATGAATATTAAAGCTCTCAAGGAAACAAATGCGACCGGTTATGACAAAATTGCCACTAAGATATTAAAACAAGCAGCATCCCAACTTGCCCCAATACTGACCCACCTTGTTAATAAATCCCTTACAGAGGGTGTTTTTCCATCAGCGTTAAAAATATCGATAGTGAAACCTCTTTTCAAAAATGGCGACATAGAAGATATTAACAACTACCGTCCCATCACTCTTATTCCGATCTTATCAAAGCTATTCGAAAAAATATTTTACAGTAGACTATTGGATTTCTTACATCAATCAAACATTATAACAGCCGATCAATACGGTTTCCAGAAAGGAAAATCAACAACACTTGCAACATTTCAATTGATAAAAGAAATTTCAGAATGTATGAATAATAAACTACCCGTTTCGGCAATATTCTTCGACATGAGTAAAGCATTTGATTTTGTGTCACATACTATACTCCTTAACAAATGTGAATTGTATGGTGTCCGTGGTCTTGCATTGGAGTGGATCAACAGCTACCTGTCTAATCGAAAGCAACACGTTGAAATAACTAAACTTAATAATAAATATCAAATTACTACATATAAATCTCAACAAAAACTGAACCCATACGGAGTACCACAGGGCAGCATATTAGGCCCTCTTCTCTTTTTAATATACATAAATGACCTACCTCACGCAATTACTCAAAAATGTATATTGTATGCCGACGATATATCTTTAATAGTTAAAAGTCACAAGAAGTTAAATCACAACGAAGATGTAAATGAACAAATCAAAATTATTGAAAAATGGCTAGACAAAAATAATTTAAATGTAAATGCTCAGAAGTCTACTTATATACAATTTATTAACAAAAATGCCAAAAACTCTAAACTTAATATTACTTTCAAACAAGAAATCATACACGAATCTACTTCAGTTAAATTCTTAGGTCTACACCTAGATAACCACCTAAATTGGAAAACTCAAATAGATAATGTATGCAAGAATCTCAATAGATTTGTGTTTGCTCTGTACCGCATAGCTAAAACGGTAGGTAAACAAGCTGCTCTCATTGCATACCATGGCTATGTTGGGTCCGTGCTGCGATATGCTCTGCTATTGTGGGGAAACTCAGTAGATCTTAATCGTGCCTTTATAATACAAAAAAAGTGCATCCGTGCCATCTGTGGAGTAGATCCCACTACCTCCTGTAAACCTTTATTCCAGGCACTAAACATATTAACCTTACCATGCCTCTATATTTTTCAAGTATGTATGTTTGTACATCAGAATAACAATATTTTTGAAAAAAGGAAGTCACGTTGTTCTTTCAATACACGATTCCCAAATAAATTAACAGTACCAAACTCACAAACCCAATGTTTTTCTAGAAATAGTTACAGAATGTGTATAACAGTTTATAATAATTTACCAGAGATATGGAAATCATTACATACAAAAAAATTCAAACTTACTTTATATAACTACCTAGTCTTAAAATGTTACTACTGTATTTCAGAATTCCTTACGGATTCTATAAAACCTTAAGGAATAAATATATTATTAATTAATTAATATAAACAATGTGCAATATGTACCTACAAATGATTAAAATATACTATTATATAAATAAAATAATATGCAGGCATAGAGCCATGTTGTTTGCAGACAAAATGTTTAACATTTTATTAATATTTACATACCCGAAATGGGTGAAATATGCTATGTACCTTTTATTGTGAACAACATCTTATGTAACCATATTTCATGTAAATAAATTATTCTTATTCTTATTCTTATTCTTATTCTTATATCCATAGTTGATTGAAAATATTTATCTGTCAAATCCACGATTCATCAAGTCTGTCTGACACTTGTAATGTCAGTCCGCATGAAGTCGTGTTTCCAGGATTCAAGTCAGTCGGATTGTCTTCATTTCTTTGTTTGGTTCGTAGCAGTGCTTCTGTTGAGTTGAAATCACTTTTCGAGATAGGTTTAGAAATAATTTTAAAGAAATGTCACATGAAAACTCCCTGGATTTGGATTATGTGCACCGTTGCTTCCAGGAGAGTCTAACCGAAGACGACGATGTAGTTATAGACGCTTATCTAAGCGGTTACAATGAACTGGCTAAGTATGTTTATGTTCTTATCCCATATGTTTATGCTATTTTGTAATTTTTATTACATCTCTATAATTCTAGAAAAAAGCATTGTGTGGTTCTCGATAAGGTATTGATAGTGTAATGATTTATAAAAAATAATTAACGTAAATTTAAATATTTGTAAGCAAATAAGCGAAAAGTGGTGCATTGCATGTAAAAATATAATTATCACATTGACCTGAAAACCCAGTGATACTACTCTTTACATTTAATTTCTATGTCTTATTATCTTTAGAACAATTTATCTAAATATTTATTTTGCTTTTTATTTATTGATTAAAGACTACTTAATTGAAAAATTAGAAATAAAAATCAAATATAATTCCATTCAATTAGAATTCTTACAAAGGACTTTCATATTGTCAGAATGACAGAAAAAGAAACATTATTACATACATACAGACGCTCACGCCTGCATTCCCTGAAGGGGTAGGCAGAGGTGTTGTTATCACAACACCACATTTCACCGAATTTGATTAAGTGCCAACGTGACAGATGGTGAGTCTCATCATCAAAAACTCATTGGTACAGGCCCCGCTGGGATTCGAACTTGCGTCGCTTGTGTAGCAGACAACTGCTCAAGCCCTAAGGCCACCACGGCTCACAATTTCTCAAAAACATTATACAGGATTATAAATGTTAGACTATTACACCCTTAATAGAAAAAACACACTCAGGTGGATTACCTTTAGGTACCTACCCATTGTTATAAAAGTAACTCCATCCCTTTCTGTAAGCATATTTAAAAAGCGATGCACATAGTAGTCTGAGTTTAGTTTAGTCTTAGTTTTAACCATGTTTTGTAATAAGGGGGTCTTGGTTACATGTATTATTTAAATTTCAATATGGAGCCATATTCAGCATACACGGTTATGGTGAAGGAAAACATTGTGACGAAACCTGCATATGTCTGAGAAGTAATTCAAAGACATATGAATAATGCCTGAGATGGCAATAGACTCACCATCACATTTGCACATAATCATCGGTTGAATTACTCCACCTCTGCCTACCCCTTCAGGGAATACAGGCATGACCATAATATATGTATATGTTCAATATGGCACATGACAGCAAAGGCTATCTAAATATATATAACTGAAAGGTGACTGACTGACTGACTGACAGTGTTGTATCAACCCAAACCAAACCACTGGATGGATCGGGCTGAAATTTGGCATGCAGGTAGATGTTATGTCATAGGCATCCGCTATGAAAGAAATTTGATTAATTCTACCCTCAAGGGGATAAAATAGGAAATGCAAGTCTGTATAATATTTTATCAAATTTTAAACCGATATATTATATAAAACTAAATCTACGCAGATGAAACCACGAGGCACAACTAGTGTAGCAGATGGGTTAAATTATTCTCTCTATTTCAGGTTCCTAAACCTCATTGGCACAGTGTTCTCCTTCGTCAGTAGTGATGTGAAGAGTAAAATCAAAGTGATGGAGAAACACAGAGAAGGCGACAGCTCTATATACTATGACTCGTTCAAGAAGATGATGAAATATGAAAAGGAGACCAGTTTGCATGATAAAAATGGTTTTGTATCCGGCTCTCGGACAATGCTGCGGTTGCATAGGGGTTTGGGTAGGCACATCCTTATTTTAAAGTTTCTTTTCTTCTCTGTTTCCCTAAGCTTATGGAAATGTTCATCATGTGGGGACCTAGCTACCTAGCTACCTAGCTAGGAAGTAAGACAGAATATTTCTCTCAAAAGTTTTAAGGTTTGAACTCTCAAGTTATTGAGCTATCTAGATAATCAATAATAATAATTATTATTATATATCCTTTATTGCACACCATAGTATAGTACAGATATTTTTTATTATTTTTATTAATAAAATTATTACAGTCATCACCTCCCTGGCCTTATCCCATACATTGTTGGGGTCAGAACTTGATTCGACCCGATGTGGCTGATCACCTGATTTTTATACAAAGTGACTGCCATCTGACCTACACAACCCCTTTAACGAGGCAAATCTATGATCTGGGTTAAACCAGTTGTCAGACTATTTTATGGCCTCTGAGCTGTAATTGTCCAATTACTGGCTAGAGTTAGGGTTGCTTAACTTCGCTGATCGAATGATATGCGCAATAGCAACTGTGCCACGACCTCCTATTTTAATAAAATTACAGTATGGTAACAAAACGCGGTCTTATCACTAGGGCCATCTCTACCAGACAACCTTATCAATATTACTTATATTATACTATTAATTACTATAAGGCCTATTGTGTGCGTAGTGTGTACATAGTTCTTAGTGCTAAAGAAGACAATACTTCATTGAAAAGTTTTCAATATGTGAAAAAAACAAACTCCATTGAAACAGAACCAACTATATTTATATAATATACAAATAATGCAGTTTGCACCTGTTCATACACTCAGGTCAATGCAATGCGAAGGTACCCCTACCTTACAGAAGAATTCAGCTAAGTAATTCTACTTCCCTTAAAGTAGTATTGTGTTCAAGGCAAACAATGCCTGACTGATACTGTATGCCTAGTTCGAGTTTTTCAATGCCGCCGTCACAAGTCACCGCGTCGACGTAAACGCAGGTTTGTATAGGATCGAAACAGCACCGTCTGTCGGCCTAAATATGACACTATTGTGAGCCCATACGACGTGATGTGACGACGATTTTAATGACCTGAAAAACACGTACATTGGTAGACGTATTTATAAATTCCCAGTAAATAAACTTGATATGGTGTGCGATATATACATTCCCAATGAGTAGAACATCCAAAATCTAATATTCCTCTTCAATTTCAGACTTCATCAGACTCTTTCTAAAGCGTATAAGTGTAAATGACGAAACCATAAACACGTGTAGTACCTGCCAGGTGGCGTATAACGAAACGCTCGCCAACTTCCACCCGTGGTACATCAGGCAAGGGGCCTTGCTGGCTATGCACGCCTTGCCGTCCAGACCGGATTTACTGAAGAAGGTAATAATACCTCCTAGATATTCAGCCTTTTTTTTTCCACGGGAAATCCGTCATGGATACGCCAACTGCCGCGGGGGCAGCGGAAGGGTTATGCCGGACTCATACCGGTTAAAACCCACGGGTGTTCCTCCTCATCGCTTTTACAGAGGGGGCGTGCGATCGCGTTAGCAAGATTGCGTTGCCCCCCTAACGATTGGCCGTTGGGCCTCTCCTTAGGCGCGGGCTGTACCCGGCTTACTCTCTACTTTGACCCTTTTTGCCACAGGAAACATTAGATCAGTATGGTATACTATAAAGTAATAGTTTGTTTTATACACCACTCTTGCTTTTGTTAATAAATTGAGTCATTCCTGAATTCTTTGCGGGTTAACTTATACAGTAAATATTAAGGAATATAAATTTCCCAACTTAGCAAAGAATACTCGATGAAAACACCTTTAAAACAAAATCAGAATCGGTTCATCCGCTCGAGAGCTACGATGCCGCAGGAAAAAGCCACGCAAAAATGATGGGGCGTTTTTGCGTCAGGGATTAAAAATAAGGTACTTTTCTCCGAAGGACTCAATTTACAGCCGTGGCCTTGGGGTTTGACCATTCGCCTACTACGCAAGTTCCCCACGGGGCCTGTACCAATGAGTTTTTCTAAAAACTTATGTGCAGTGATTTCACACCACGTGCTTTACGGTGAAGGAAAACATAGTTAGGAAACCTGCGTATGTCCGAAAAGTAATTCTAAGACGCACGTATGGGGTCTGATACAGCGATAAACTCACCCTCTGTCAAGTTGGCACTTAATCATATTCCGTGAAATGTGGGTATTGCTGTCATATCATGTTGATACACCTCTGCTTACCCCTTCGAGGACCCTTCTGGGATGGCGTGACTCAATTTATTCACAAAATCATAAAAAGTAGTGTGAAAAACATATGTTTAATTTCATAAACATACATAATTGCTTGTAATTATTAATAAATTAATAAATATTGTTTGGAAGTTATGAACTAGAAATGTTAGTTCACAGCATCACGTTAAAATATAACATAAATTAGCGTAAGCAGCTAATTTCAACGACCTTAGAATGTCGTCACTCATACAAGGTCACATTAACGCTTCATTACGTTGGAATTGCAGAGGCTTTGCTTTTATTGATTTATTGATAATGATTACTGTACTTAAATAAGAAATTAAATTATCATGTTAGAGATTATTATATCTTATCATCTATACATACATACAGAACATATAAATACAGATAAATAAAATTAAAGTGTCAATTTGTAATTCCAAATTTACAGCTTTTCAATAAATGCATATCATTTTTTTTCCGGTAGTGATATATATATATAACAAAAAACGATTGATGAACTTTTTCTGTCTGTCCGTCTCTGAAACGACTGGGTCGATTTAACAGGACTTTAACTGGCAGATAGATTATGATATAAGGAGTAACATAGGCTATTTTTAATATTATAAATAGTCGCGGATAAATGCGCGGTTACCCCAGTATTTTTGCTGAGCACTCATAACTCGTGACGGCACCTGTGGCCTAGAGTATCATTGTATTCCTGCGATGAGTAACAAAGGTTGGTTTAGTCGCCAATGTTCCATGGAGCGAGTGGAGGCGCTGTGCTATCCAGTGTTACCAAGTCAGATTTTGAAAAATGCGTAGACGAGGTGTGAGAAATACGTAGATCACGTAGAATTAGTAAAAATAGCTTATGGAAAGTTAGCAGATCTACGTACTTTCATCAAGCTGCTGCCTTAGTTAAAGTTTGATCACATTGGTCGCAAAAAACCTCTTGTTAAAATAAGGCAATGCTGGTGCTAGCTGTAGTAGGACTTATGAATTGTTATTAATTACAGCCATTTTATTATTATAAGATAGGCGACGCGCGACTGACATGTGTGTTACCAACTTCTTGATATATATGTATTAAAAAAAAGTTTGGAAAGAACAATGTAAGGATAGGATGGATATGTATGTACGTCATCGAAAATTACTCTTGTTTATTCCAGATCTTCGGCACAGAAGAGAGTTTGACAGCAGCTCTAGCGATCCTTCCAAACACCTTGTCTTCGTGCGACGAAGTGTACCGGCGAGTGGAGCAGCTCTATACAGATTTCGACTTCCATGCACTCCCTTAGAAGGTGTCGTCATTGATTTAAACTTGTTCTTTGAAAAAGGAATACAAAAGGACATTGTCTCGTGGCTTGCTTAAAAAGAAAAAAGTAGGATGTATCTGTCATGTTATCTAATTACGAAATGTATTGTCATGTTTGAAAAAGGAATTCAGAAGGACATTGTTTCGTGGCTTGCTTAAAAAGAAAAAAGTATGATGTCCCTGTCATGTTATCTAATTACGAAATGTATTTTCATGTTTGAAAAAGGAATTCAGAAGGACATTGTTTCGTGGCTTGCTTAAAAAGAAAAAAATATGATGTCTCTGTCATGTTATCAAATTGTGAAATATATTGTCATGTTTGAAAAAGGAATTCAAAATGACATTGATTCGTAGCTGTGAAATGAAAAGTAAGACTTCATATTTTTAAATTTCGGAATGGAACCTTTCGGCGATTTTATTTAATTATTGTTGAGTTAAGATGGTATACATAACTAATTGATGGTATACTTAACATAAAAATATATTAAGGATTATGTCAAGGCATATAATTTAAATTAGGAATTTTTATTACAATATTGTCAGCTTATTTAGCTGTTATTGCATTTAAAGGTTATTGAATGCTTCCTAACATCTTGCCATATCTAAAATCTAAATACGCGTATATTTTTTTAAAATATCAACAATTTGAAATTAACTTTTTAACAATCTAATGGCAAGTTTTATTTTTTTATTCACTTGCATTATCAGTGTTCCTGTATTATGACGTCACGAGATTATATATTTCGCTTTATAGAGCGATAGATATCTAAAGATAACATTGATTATCGCCTGGCCGTTTAATTGTTCGACCACGTAGTTTGTCATATAGATATTTATTGTAGGTGCCTCCTGCCTTGAAGTATTCATTTAGATTGTATATGTATATTTTATTATTTATTATTATAATTTACATTATTATATTATTATTTAAAAAATAAGAATATTTACCTAGTAGTCAAATGTAATGAAAACCTAATTATAAATAATGTGAAAATGTTTATACTTAAATAAAAATAAATATGCTCACGCCACCCCAGAAGGGTCTCCGAAGGGGTAAGCAGGGGTGTTGTAACAACAACACCCACATTTCACTGAATATGATTAAGTGCCAACGTGACAGATGGTGAGTCCATCGCCGTCTCAGGCACTATACATACATCTTTGAAAACCACTGTACATAAGTTTTTTTAGAAAAAGTAATTCGTACAGGATCTGCTGGGATTTGAACTTTTTATAATAATTATAATTTATTACGAAAAGCGGCTGAAAGGAATTAGATGTATGTAAACAGATCTTGGATTCCATACAACCATAATAATAATAACTTTAATATCACATGTAACTTCTCATCCTGTAAAAAATATTGGTTCCTGAGGGATCAAATAACAAAAATATACCATCCGGGCTTAGCCTCGGGCATAAGCTAATGCTTCAATATATGATTTAACTAACTTATTTACAATGATTATAATGTCATATTTAAATTGTATTAAGGTTTACTATTCAATGTGTATAAATTACTTAGAATATATTATTAGTCCATTTTGTACTTTACCCCATAAATTATAAGGTATATGTTTAATTGGCAGGACGTAATTTGTCGGCTCAATCGCAACCATTGCTCAGATGATATGAGTAGATGTTGATTAATAACATAATATATTCCACATTTAGCGTGTTATATATAAATTTTTGTGTATTTTTAAGCTGAAATGCCAAAATGGATGAGGCTATTTATATATAATCATTGTGGTTCAGTAGCGCTTGGCTTGAAACTTTGCGATTCTGAGTTCAATTCCAGGTCGAAATAATAATAATTATTTTTTATATATTTTAGATTATACAGGTAACGTCACGAGTTTACCTTTCATGAGTCTGTCTCTGTCCCTCTGTATGGCGCCAGACAGAGATAGACTCATAGAATTCTACTCTTAACTCGTTAAATGAAAGATACTTACAAAAAAATTAATATGCTCACGCCATCCCAGAAGGGTCCCCGAAGGGGTAAGCAGAGTTGTTGTAACAACACCCACATTTCACCAAATATGATCAAGTGCCAACGTGCAGGGTGAGTCCATCGCCGTCTCAGGCACTATACATACGTCTTTGAATTACTTCTCACACATATGCAGGTTTGCTCACAATGTTTTCCTTCACCGTAAAACACGTGGTGTGAAATAACTGCACATAAGTTTTGGTACAGACCCCGCTGGGTTCGAACTTGCGTCGCTTGCGTAGCAGGCGACTGCTCTAACCCCAAGGCCATCGCGGCATTTTTTTACACGGCTTACAAAAAAAAGCTTGTATTTATAAAATAATTTTGATACACAATCATGTTAACACAAAACTTCCGCATAATATATACGCTATTGAAGTAAAAT
Organism: Watsonalla binaria; assembly: GCA_929442735.1. NCBI lineage: Eukaryota > Metazoa > Arthropoda > Insecta > Lepidoptera > Drepanidae > Watsonalla > Watsonalla binaria. The sequence goes on along the minus strand of OV838934.1, from coordinate 9,273,034 downwards.
TTCTTGTTAACTAATTTTAATTTTATTTTAAAAAATATTTACCTGTTAATAAGAGTTGTAATTTGTATATGTTTACTAAGGTTTAATTTGTAATAGTATTTTGATTATTTTTTGTGCAATACGTAATTAAAGTATGAGTATATGTGCTTACATTCCCGTAGCATTCCTTAGTACATTTTCGGGAATATATTTAGGAGATATAATGAACTATTATAATAGCATTTGTAAATTTTGTATTCGTAATATAATGTTTGCTAAGATATTTGCATTTTTATTCAACTATCGGTAGTATTCCTTTAAAACAATACGAAGAGTATGCGGAGGGATGAGGATAATGTTGCCAAAAAAGTTTTGTTTTGAATGTGTTATTATTATTATTTTATTTTTTTATAATAAAAGGTCCCGGTAAGGCCCCTAATCCTGTAGACAGAGTAACATAATCCTCATGCATGACACATTTATGGGAATGACATATATCACGTGTCTGATTTATGTCATTCCATTACAATATCGCTTCTATTAGCGCAAACGCGAGAGAATATTTTTCTAGGCCTACCGCCAAAATTCTGCATAAGGACTAGATCGCAAAACGACTAAACATGCAGATCACAGATTTCAGAAAACCTCAATTATTGAGCGATCTATTCTATCTGACTTGTGGCGCCATCTATCGGAAAAACTGTTTGCATGGTACTTTTTCACGGCTGAACTTGCTGAAATTTCAAAAAGATTCGTAGGAGGGAGGTCCTTTCGTTGACAATCAGTGCTAAGAGACACAGGTGTAGATTATCTTTGTACGTGACCAAAGGATTGAATTAATAAAACAATTAATGCAGATGAGCATTTATTCGATGTATCGAGCAAAACGACTCAGGTCACATCACTATATCAACAATTTACAATTATATGAACTTAAAAATTAGCTTATTGCTATTTTCACAGTTTAGCTTGGGTTACATGATCCATACCCAATAATAACGCGTTTGGGTTTGCAAAACATAATTATCAAGTAACATTATTATTATGGATTGTACCAACAATTGTAACAGCTACTAACATGTTAAAGTGCTGATTAGGAAAAGAAAATTGCATTAATTGAAAATTGTTAGATGACGTCATAACTCTTCATCGTAACCGGGCATGTCTCGCTGGACAAAGCAGTAGACAAAGTAACACACTTCGCTAGTAGAAACGATACTGTGGTACGTTCCACTTAACGCCCGCAACGATTGTAACACCCTCTGTATCGTTCCACTTAAGGCCCGTCGTCGTTGCGAGCGATCGCTCGACGTCATAGCTGACGTCACTGTTCGCGACCACATCGTGCCAACTTCGCCCACAAAATATTGGTGGGTCAGAGTTGGCTTTCACTAAAATGTAGCGGGAATTCGAAAAAATAACAATGGCCACGAGACAAATAACGTTTTACGAGTTTCTCTCATTCGTTTTGTCAAAAACGCAACCATAAATTCACGGGAATCCATGTTGAATTAAATTTTACTCCAATCGCGAAATATTTACTCACAAACCCGACAGCTGTACGTTTTCCCCATGCCGCCATATTGCGAGCACACAGCGCTCAAGTTGTGCGTTCCACCTATAACATTCGCCTGCAACGCCCGCGGTGTTTTTACGTTAGTGGAACGGTCGTGGTCGATGGCGCTGCGGGCGTTAAGTGGAACGTACCTTAAATGTACGGGAATGACATATGTCACGTGACTGATTTATGTCATTTACATATTTTTTTAACGTTTTTAGTAGCGCGAGCGCGAGGTAATGTTACTTTGCCTAAGCCTACTGTTTAGTAATTCGTTAGCTACACAAACAAAGCTTTTGACGTACTATTACTATTTTAGCAATGATATCAAGGATCATAGCAACATATACCGCAGTCAATGCATATAGTCAGTGTCATCATCAAATTCGACATGGACCTATAGTTATGTAGATAGTTTGTAGAAATTTAAGTGTACCAATATCTTAAAGACTTCAATTTCACTCAATTCAATTTATAAGATTATAAGCTCAGATTTCGGATGCGATATAATTGTTATTAACTGTCTTAAACTGAAGTAGATAGAATTCAAATCCGCATAGATAAAAATACAAATAATATTTTTTTATACTGATCATTCAACCCAAGTTCATAGTATTAAATATGTTGTGCAATATTATCTAAAATATCATTACATACTTAACATTAAATGGATCGATAGTTTAAACAAACAATACAATAAGATTATTATACATAACATTTACATACAACAAAACATACTTATAACATAATATATTATAGTTAATTGCCAAAGCAGCAAATGATAATATAGTTTGCTATTAGGTCCACTATTATTTACCCGCGACATCGCTCATTATATAGGTACGTATAGTGGGTATTCTATCTCAAAGGTCCAAGCTATCTATGTAACAAATTTTGGTAAAATTTTGATCAGTTTTATCTACGAAAAGGTAACAGGGGCCTTACTATAACCTCTTATTGCCATGATAGTTTTACTCTTATTATGAGACAGATATATCTGTCACTTTCTCACAGCTGAATCAACATTGCAATAAGGGCTCGTGGTTGGGCCCCTGATAGACACTTTCCTTATGACGAAATACAAAATATGTTTATTTGATACTTATAACAAAGTACTTTCAAATCGTCGGAACGACATGATTATAAAGTACTAGCGGACGCCAAGCGGTTTCACCCGCGTAGTTTTCGTTCCTGTGGGATTACCGAGATAAAATATAGCCTATATTAATTCGTGATAATGTAACAATCAAGTGGTGAAAGAATTTTTTAAAACGGTCTAGTACTTTTTGAGCCAATTCGTTACCAACATACATACAAACTTTTCCTCTATATAATATTAGTGTAGATTAAACATGCTACCGCCGGGTTCGGAAGGTAGCTTTGACTGAGAAAACCTCTATGTTGTAAACTATTTTGTAAATATTTATGGTTTTTATTAGTTTTTTATATACGTCGAAAGAGACAGTTGTTTTGTTTTTAGTTGTCAATAAATATTTCTCATGTCAGCTGCTTTTTTCCCTGCTCTCGTTCTAATTTATTTTTAGTCTTTAGCTATCGTTTATACTCTAGTATAGGTTAGTAATGGATTATGATGCAAATTATTCTTCATAACATGTTATTATTTATTTTATTTTCTTAACACAATGATTTCGAAGCAAACGGAATGCAAAAAATAATATCGCCACACTCATTACATTACTCTTTAAAATTGCTTCACTATTGTAACATTTAATATGCCAATGTCATACGCCAATATATTATGAAAACGAACAAAATGTGTACATAAATAAAAATGCCATCATATATATATGAGCTCTGACCTTGAATGTGCAGTAGGCATTTTATAGTCTCTCTGTCTGTCTGTATGGCGTAACGCGAATAAAGTACATGCGCAGTTACCCCCATTATTTGCGCCGAGCGCTCAAAACTCGTGACTGATGTACAGATTTTCCTTGTAAGTAGGTTTTAAGGCTGTCTATAAATATGCTCACGTCGTCCCAGAAGGGTCCCCGAAGGCAAGTAGAGGTGTTGTAACAACGATACCCACATTTCACCGAATACGATTAAGTTAACTCAGGCACTATACATACATACGTCCTTGAATTACTTCTCAGACATATGCAGGATTCCTCACGATGTTTTGAAATTAACACTTAAGTTTTTCGAATAACATATTGGCTGTCCATTTGTGTATAAATATTAGATTAAATACATTAGATTGCTTCGGATGTCGACCCCATCATTCTACAAATGCCGCCACGAGTTTCGAGCGCTCCCCGAAAATAGTGGGAGTAACTGCGCAAGTTAATGTTTAACGTAATCACAAGTAAATTTTCTTATGAAAACAAAACTCTTTTTATTTATTTATAAACCTTACAACCTATTTATTGCTTTGATTTCCTCGAATTTAAGCGAATTCGAGTTTTAATACAGCCACTATAAATATACAATTTATCATAATAGGAAATAACTACTTACATATACAAATCTTAATATATATAAATCTCGTGTCACAATGTTTGTCCTCAATGGACTCCTAAACCACTTAACCGATTATAATAAAATTCGCACACCATGTGCAGTTCGATCCAACTTGAGAGATAGGATAGTTTAAATCTCAAATTATAGTCGCAATTTTAATTTTAACTAAAATTTTAACAAAAACTTTAGCCACAGCAACGCGTGGCCGGGTCAGCTAGTACAATTATAGTTATTTCCCTAAATCATAAATAAGACGTTTTATATCGGGAGGAGTTTTTACATTTGATTTATTAGCCTAAGATACTCCTTGTAAACCAGTAAAAGTCCCGTAAAAATCGGTCCAGCAGTTTCAGAGATTAGCCGGAACAAACAGATTTTTTTTTATGTTAGTACAGTATATACTTTCATATGCATTTAGTGAAAAGCTGTTATTATGTGATAACAAACAGACGCTACAATTTTATTTTGCCATAGATTTATCTTCGTTTTAGAATTTCATTTCCACATATCAAATTATGAATAGAATAGAACCTTTAGAAAACTCTAACACTTTACCATAGTAAGTATTACGACGAAAATATTAGAATTTAATGGATATTTTATTGTATTTTAAAATTGTTGAGTTTGTATACACCGACCAACAGATGGCGCAAGGCGGCCCCTATACCGCAAAGACAAGGAAAAATTCGGCACATGATGTAGAATCACGAGTAGCTCAGTTGGAAGACCAACTGCAAGGTTTGCAGAGGTCGTGGGATCGAGTCCCGCCTCGTGTTCGTATTTTTCTTTACCCTTTTTAAGAATTTAAAATTGGTATATACCAGCCGATGCTCTGCGACAAAAATATGCGCCAAAAAGTCTCTGTATATATATTTATTTCACTCTTTATGTGCAACGCCATCTAGTGACGAGTAATATTGAAATTAATCTCAAATATTATCTTAACATAATACATATTATAAAGAGAACAAATGTACTTTACTATATAAACTGCAAAACTACTAGATTGATATTAAAAATATTTAAACTGAGGTACATAGATTTTGTAAATCGAGTTTAATTTGGTATCTTTATAGTGTACTAGCTGTGCACTGTGGTTTCACCCGCGTAGACACAAATATTTTTTAATAAGCCTAAGTTACTGCTTGTAACATTAGCTATCCGCCAGTGAAAGTCCTGTTCAAATCGGACTAGCCCTTACGAAGATTAGCCGGAACAAACAGACTACAGACGGACAGTCAGAGATAAAAATTAATAATTGGTTTTTCTATTTCATTACCGTGTATACTTTCTCATGAATTTAGTGAAAATGTGTCATTTGGGAATCACAAACAGACACTTCAATTTTATTTCTCTGTATATATACGGATAGAGCAGCGGACGGAAGTAATTTGTATGATATTCTGTTGGTATGTATATATTATAAATAAATATGTGACACGTGAATCGAACGAACTTTCATTTCATCATTCAACAATATTTCGATTGATTATTTTCCACATATTGTTAATTTAAAAACAAAAGTTACATAAATTAAATGATATAATGGAAACAATTAACACAGTATAATAAACTTTATATGGTAAGTGATAAGGTATAAGTTACCGCGGTCAGGCTTGCGGCGGCTCGTCGAGCGGGTTGGCTCGCGGTAAGTGGTCACCCTCGTGGGTGTCGTGTTCGAGGGTTGCTGATGAGGAGCCGCTGCGACTGCTGGATGACGACGTCGACGAGTCGCCGGCTTCTGTGCCGTTTGTTTCCCTGAATTAAACAAAAATATAATATTATAATGTTTTTTGTTTTGTTTTATTATTTATAAAGGCGATTTTTCAATGATTGCTCACGCCTGTATTCCCCAAAGGGGTAGGCAGAGGTTTTCACCGAAGATGATTAAGTGCCAACGTGACAGATGGTGAGTCCATCGCCGTCTCAGACACTTTACATACGTCTTTGAATTACTTCTCAGAAATATGCAGGTTTCCTCCCGATGTTTTCCTTCAACGTAAAGCACGTGGTGTTAAATCACTGTACATAAGTTTTTTAGAAAAAGTCATTGGTACAGGCCCCGCTGGGATTCGAACTTGCGTAGCTTGCGTTGCAGGCGACTGCTCTAGCCCCGAGGCCACCAGGGCTCGTTTTTTAAACGCTACTGTGGATATTGTCGAAGCATCCTTCGCCTTCATACGTCATACACAATACTACACGCGTCATATATGCCACCTACCTCCACATTCACAATATATCGTCCGGATGCGCTCTGTCATCGGCGACCAAGGACATTCGTGTTGCGTACACCCATTTTCTGTACTATAGTAAAGCTATCAATGTACCTATGTCTTAAAATCTACCAACGACTTCCACTCCGCCACAAATATACATGAATGAAAACTCTTGCGCGATTTAGGTTCTAGTGTATTTGTATTCAATCTTAGCAATTGTTAGCGAGTAGCGCCATCTATGTAGCCGCTGCTGTAAACTCTGCTGATAATGTTTGAATGTATGAATATTCTTACTTGTGGAACCCATTAGTTTGGCAGGTGTTGTATCCGCCGCAGTGTTGGCACTTCAACCCCACCACATGGAACTTCACTGTAGACAGCTGCAAACATATTTACGACATTCAACTATTGTTTTGAAGCTGTAGTTGCATTGTTCAGTCGCCTGCTATGCAAGCGACGCATGTTCGAATCCCAGTGGAGCTTGAGAATATGACTTTTTACTGCATATCTACTTATATGGAATGCTGAGTACTTATAGTACATGCCATCCGCTGTCTAGTATCCACAGTTCAAACTTTGCTTCACAATATTTATTCAAAACATTACTTAGAAAGATAATATTCTGACGCCATCTTAGAAGGGTCGCCAAAGGGGTAGGCAAAGGTGTTGCAATAATAGCTTTTCACCAAAGATGACCAAGTGCTAAATTGACAGATGGTGAGTCTATCGCCGTCTCAGGCACCATACATGTCTCTGCATTACTTCTCAGACATAAAGCACGTGGTGTGAAATCACTGTACATAAGTTTTTTAGAAGTCATTGGTATAGGCCCCGTTGGGATTCGAACTTGCGTCGATCATCATCTGCCTGGCCTTATCCCATACATTGTTGGGGTCGGCACTTGACCGATGCGACTGATTACCTGATTTTTATACGACGCGAGTTCCATCTGACCTTCACAACCCCTTTTTACGAGGAAAATCTGTGATCTGGGTTAAACCAGTTTTCAGACAATTTTAGGCCTCCGACTGACCTGTAACGACTGCCGAAGATGATAAATTGTCAACCGGGACCGACGGCTTAACGTGCTCTCCGAGGCACGGAGGAGACTCGGGCGCTCACCCATCCAATGACAGGCTAGGGCTAGGGTTGCTTAACTTCGCTGATCGAATGATATGCGCAATAGCAACTGTGCCACGAGCTCCTGTCATAAAACATAGATGTAGAGTAGAAATGTGATATAAGTAACCTTATGGCAATCCTTGCACAGTATCGTGGCCTTGTAGTCCGCGTACTCTGGAGGCATCGGCGTCGCCGCCACTTCGGAGTCCAAGTAGCTCCATAGCTGGACATACAAACATTTATATATTTAAATTATTATATAATACTAACTGTGCCGCGGTTTAGATTTATATAATACTTTTTTTCGCAATAAAAGGTAGCCCATGTTCTTTCTCAGAGTCTAAAGATTGTCTGTGCCAAATTTCATCAAAATCGGTTGAGAGGTTTAAGCGGGAAAGCGTAACAGACATACAGAGTTAGTATCGCATTTATAATATTAGTAGGAACTAGCTGTGCCCTGCGGTTTCACCCACGTTGATTTTATTTAATTCCCGCGGAATCCTAAAGGTTTTTTTTAAATAAAAGAAGTCTTAGTTACTCCTTGTAACAGTCCCGTTAAAATCGGTCGAGCCATTTCAAAGATTACCCGGAACAAACAAACAGACGGACGGAGTAAATAAACAATAAAAAATGTTTTTTCTATGTCAATACTGTGTGTATTTCATATGAACTTAGTGAAAAGCTGAAATTTTGGAATTACAAACGACACTTCAATTTTATTTATATAAGATATATGTCAGCTAAGAATAAGTAAGTCAAAATGGTGAGCTATATATATTACATAAATTAAAAATGCTAATATTTGAATAATAAGAGTTCTTAATACAACATTCATATCTCAATTCTCGAGTTGCCTATGTGTTAGTTTTTGATAATTTTAAAGTGTATTTACCTGCAGGTGATCCTTATCTACAAATTCATAACAATATTATAAACGATTTCTAATTTTGTATGTAACTCAAAATTTACTGGACCAATTCGAAAATAGTTTGTCAGCAATAAAATATTTATCCTTACGTTAGCCATGTCGATCATGCTAGTCTGGCACGTAGGGCAGGCGTAGTGTCCAGAGTGCAGCAGTTGCTCGAAGCACGGTCGGTGCAGCAAGTGGCCGCAGTCGGGGATGTGGCACGGGATGCGGGACGTGTGGATGTCTTCCAGGCACACCGGGCAGTTTGAACGGGACACGTTCTCTACACACTGGAGTGAAACACAATTATTTTTAATATAGATATGGAATGAGCTCCTAGACATGGATTTCAACACGTGGTTCTTCAAGATGAATAGGTTGACAACGCGCACGTATAGAAACAAGCGTCCGTAAGTTGCGGTAACCACTTACCATCAAGTAAGACAAATGTTTTTTGTCAGTAAGTCATCTCCCTGGCCTTATCCCATACATTGTTGGGCCATACAGATGTGGCTGATCACCTGACTTTTTATACGAAGCGACTGCCATCTGACCTTCGCAACCCCTTTTACGAGGAAAATCTGTGATCTGGGTTAATCCAGTTGTCAGACTATTTTAGGCCTTCAACTGACCTGTCACGATTGCCAAAGATGATAAATTGGCAACCGACGGCTTAACGTGCTCTCCGAGGCACGGAGGCAACTCGGGCGGTGACCCGCTTAGGGTTGCTTAACTTCGCTGATCAAATGATATGCGCAATAGCAACTGTGCCACGAGTGTGTCTCATATAACATAATTATTTTAAATATAGATATGGAATGAGCTCCTAGACATGGATATCAACAGGTGGTTCTTCAAGATGGATGTGAAGAGATTGTTATAGGTAACCCCTTACCATCAAGTAAGCCATATACTGTTTGTCACTGCCAAGTAAGTGTTATAAAACAAATTCTCACCCTATGTCCCACACGTTGCAGCTGCACAGGCAGGCACATATTGCACCGCTCGCAGTGGAAGAACCGGTCCCTGCCTCCAACGCGGCAGATGCCACAGCCATCGCAGTGGTACTGCTTCTTGTCTTCATCATCAAACAGGTTGCAGATTAGGCATGTGTACTGGAAGGAAATATTTTCAATACATTATGACGTGTTGAATGTAATAAAATTCATAATGTCACATTCGCTCTATAAATTTATTTTGTTAATTATCTTTCACTCATCTATGTTTTCAATTCTGGTCACCACATAATTCGTCAACTTGCAACTGTCTCCTCATTTCATACTTAGGAAATCCTGGTATACCTTCACTCTATTAAATCTTTTTGCAGCAATGCATGCAAAGAAAAAAAAAGCATTGCGGACATGGCCAAGTATAAGAATGATAATGAAATTAAAGTCTGCATACTTTCCCAAAGCGCACCCCACAGCTTTCACATTCAGCCTGCACCTTCTGCCTTGTGTCGCACTCTGTGCAGATAAGCTCTGTCACACTCTTCCTGTTGAAGAAGTGTTGTTCATTCTCATCGTGGCAGTAACGACATATGTACACTTTGTTGCAGCACGGTGTCTGAAATATAATATGTTATTAACACTTGTAATAGAATTACCTGTGGTAGCTTTTTTGGTAATGTTTTTGGGGATGTATGTTATACAGGATGTCGGGGAAAATAGGACAGCTGTTAAAATATGTGATAGGGTATAACTTTGGGAATCAAATAAATTTGTTATGATAAAAATATGTTCTCTCAAGGTCTTTGGCTCTTCACAATCATAGCCTATTACTGTTATCGTTGGAGCTAGATATTTTACTACTTCAACTATTTTACAATTTATAAAACCCTACACCTTCTAGAAGGCAACTTTTTCTCCAACAAACTGTATACACCATTGTATGCAGGCTGTATAACCTTTTAAGCATTTCCTCCAGCTTGACTAAGACATTACACAATGCTGGCCAAAATTATTGCAGTGACAAATAAGTGTCACTCTTATAAATCTTCCATTCTATGAACATGCATGTGTCTCCAGAGGCATTGGAGTAAGAATTGTGTCATGCTGTGTACTGGCACCAAATATGTTGTTATAAAAAAGAATGTTTATTGTAATTTTAATTGAGAAATTTACGAGTTTCCAAACTGAGGGCATACATGTGTCAAAGGGGTTACAGTCAAATAATTGTTGTCATTAAACACTAATTTTTATATGACAAGTTGCATGCCAAAAATAACAATCATAAAATGTTTTAGAATACATAATACTATTTATCATCAAATTCTGCATTTCCAACTAATTGGATACAGACAACAGAATAATCAGTAAAGGAAAACTCTCTACAAACATAATAGATTCGTGGAATATGACTTGGGCATGGAACCTCCTTTGTGAATTTAGTACCAGTAAGAAATTCAGGTCAGTGTGGATATGAATACAGTCAAGACTCCAATGTGGCAAGGACCTGAGTGGGAGGCACTTGTTTTCGTTACTCCAGGCCGTCTTGAACTCCAGTTCGTTGACATCGCTTTGTTTTCTAAATTCGCATATCACCCACCATTCGAAAATTCTACGCCGAAGTTTATAATTAGACCAACAGTCTTATGAACCTAATGTTGATACACTAAACTATACTTTATGCTGAAAACCTATCGGATTATGATTTTATTTCATTCTCACCACGAACTTTGCTCGGCGTTTGTAATGAGCACAACCAATTCGTTTTTCACCATTCTGTTCTATCACCGCGATCTCATCAGCTTTCGTTTCTTCTTTTTCTTGTGACATTTTCCGTGACCTTATAAACACAGACTCAGTTCACTTATCGATTTCAAATCCTCAAGGCCTCTTTACTTTATTGCAGTCAATAGATTCCTTCAATAAATAAATTCATTGAATAAATTGAACAACAATTAAATCGCGTGGTGACATTTGCGTGATTTGCCACAAGCTGTGTTTCGTTAATACTTTTGTTATTTTGTAAATATGTTATGTTCAGTGTGGACAGATAGTTGCGTGCAATGCTCAAGAGAGACAAGGATAAGAAAAAAAGTAATGCTGAAATGTAGTTTGGCCGAACTAAGAACGCAACACGTAATACAAGACGTAGCATGTCGTGGATATTTTGTCAGCTTGACATAATGTCACTGTAATTGACGTTTGATTAAAAAAAATAAGAATACATATAACGTTTTATTTTTGCATAGGCTTATTCCTTTAAGCAGGAGGCATAATCAAATTATTTTATTTGCGAAAATAGTTATTTGAAATCTTATCTGTTTTAACCTGAGTTTGTTACTATACTACTCTCATATATATAGTCTTCCATACTACTAATGTACAAATTCACACTTATTTTAGGATACCCCGTAAGAATACCATATTACACCCTATGCGAAAGAAAAAATGCTAGCTCTCTGCTTTAGTAGTAATAGTTTTCTGTGGACAACACAATTTGACACATAATACAACTTTTGCAAAAAATTAATAAATGCTAAAAAATATTAATAATCTTAGAAAAATATGTTGTTAAGGAAAAAAAATTATAACGTAAGCCATTGTATATTTTTACGATATGGTCTCTCGCAGTTGGTAGGGGGGAGTTACTTCCACTGCTTAACCGGACTAAAGGTCGAGACCCAAGGGCCTCCAGCCGAGCTTAAACTTAAAAACTAAGCAACTAGAATTTTATTCCTGGGGTTAGCGCTCTTTCATCTTGTCACATGTTTGATACCACCAAAATTCCAATGGATAATGATGGACTTTGTATGGAAAAGCAATACTACAAAGAATCAGGCGACATGCTCTGGAGCGTAAATCCCCCAGAATAATTATGTGTATATCCCACAGAATACCACGGATGAAAAAAGGTTTGGTCTAGGAATCTAATATATTTGCAAAGCTTAGACAGAAATTAGATAAGGAAGGGAAGGTACTTACCAACCAACCTTTTATCAACTATTCAGAGTAAAAAAAGTTTTTGGGTGTAGGTACCTATAGTTTAGGCACTAGGAACTTCCCTTCGTACTTACTTACCTTATGCTCCTAAGAGTCAAACTCTTAAATGTATGATGATGATGAGGTACAACTATAACCACAAGACAGGTAGGTAGTTAGGGGGCACGGGTCTGAGGCGCTGATACTTATTGAATTTCCCGTAAAATTATACTTTGCCCATTATGCCCACAATGGCCGCAATGGCGTATATTAATAAGTATCGATTAAGTGGCATTCAAAGAACTGTGTTCCTATAAGTGTACCTGAACGGCAGCCAGAACCCGCCCTTCAATCCGTACCCCAGTTGGAAAGACGCGTACCTGACAGAGGGGAATGACACTCCACCCTCAAACAACACCGAGGTATCTACCTTTAAGGTACATGTGGCCAGGTGTAGCCAGCTGTGGGTGGTGGACACTGGTGTCGCAAATATAAATGGTAACATATTCCCTTTATATCATGGTTATAGGTCCTACTAATATTATAAAGCAGAACGGTTTGTTTCTTTGCTTCAGCGTGCTAATCTCAGGAACTACAGCCGCGTTATTCTGTAAGGTTGCTGAACGTCGAACTTGACGTCAAGCGTCGATTTCAACTATAGGAAATTGAGACATAGAGTATAGATTCAAATTAGTATGTTTGAAATCGATACTCGACGTCGTGTGCGACGCTGAGAAATCTTACAGAATAACAATACTGGTTAAAATTGTTTTTTTTTTGTGATGGACAATTTAGCTAATTCATCGAGTAAGGCTTTAAGGTGCGGCCTCATGCAGCCGCTCGACGTCATACATGCAAACTTCTCCTTAATAATATTTGAAGGATTCTATGTTACTTGAGAGTTAACTGAGACATGCTTAAGTATTATTTAACATCTTGATATGTGAATCAGAATTTCTGAAAAGGCTCCAACGAATTTCCAGAAATTTTGTGTGTAGGGGTTTTATGGGCAAAAATAGATCTACCTAGGTTTAATTTATGGAAAACATAGTTATGACCATGTTTTCAAGCATTGATAAACTGGTACAATATCAATACAATACGTACATTTCGTTGACATCTGTCAAGTTATAGTAGCTCAGACGTGAGGCTACCAGCTTACGAGGCAATAACGAAACTAGTTTCGAACCCAAGTTCGAGACTGACGTTCACCGGTAAATTTTAATGTATTTTTTCCTTTTTTCTTTCAACAAACATATATGAGTAAACGTAATTGAAAAGAAACCGAGCACGACTCGGTCAACCAGGTTCTCTTTTATAAATAAGAGAAATATATAAATAAAACAGGCAATAAAACCAGTAATTTTTAATGAACATTTTTTATTTTAATATACAACATGGTAATTATAACTATGTAATTAAATAAGTCTATGTGATTGAATAATATTCATACTTTTTGCGTGTCACTGCCGTTCGATATTATTTCTTCGTTCACATTATTTCTCAGTCTTTTCGCTAATAAATTACATTTTATTTGTAAAGCCGAACGTATTCCTCTTGGATAGATTCATTTAAATTAAATCTACACTACTATTATAAAGAGGTAAGATTTGTATTTTAGTGTGTATGTTTGTAATGAATAAACTCAGAAACTACTGTGCCGATTACAAAGATTCTTACACCATTGGAAAGCTACATCATCAGTCAGTAACAAAGGATCTATTTTATCCCCGTACTCCAACGGGAACGGGAACTACGGGGATGAAACCGCGTGATGTCCGCAAGTAAACATTAATTACAAACCATATATGATATTCACTTGCGAACACAATAAACGCAGCTAATATTGTTAATCTGATAACGTAATTCTGTGGAATACATATTGTAAGGTATTTTTACATACTAGCTGTGCCCGCGTTTTTACCCGCGTAGAGTTAATTTCATGGGTGACTTGCAAACCTTCATGCTTTTTTTTAAATAAATGAAGCCTAAGTTACTCGGAACAAACAGACAGACAGAGAAAAAATTTTACAACTGGTTTTTTAATGTCCAGTACTGTATATATTTTCATATGAATTTAGTGAAAAGCTGTTATTTTGGACACTTAAATTTTATTTACCTGCATATAGATATAGATATTTGGGCATGATGTTTATATTAACGTATACAGTACCCGGCGGTTAATATTGCACATTGACCTCGCGAAAGTCACTGCTAATTTCGATTTTGTAGGGTCTCTGTCACACACTACATATTATAGAATATTATATTTATTGCTAGGTACTGCACATACTTTTAGTAGGTAGGTGTCGTTACGAGTAATGGGCTCTCTGCGCAAATAGCCGCGGTAATCTATATCTATACAGATAAATAAAATCGAAGTGTCTGTTTGTAATTCCTCATTAACAGCTTTTCCCTAAATACGTCATATCAAAGTAGATAAGGTACAAACATAAAACTCAATTTCTCGGACTCAGTCTGTCTGTATTCCGGGTATTTCTGAATAGTTTTTAACGGGATATTCACTGACAGGTAGCAGATGTTACAAGGAGTAAATCAGCCTTTTATTTAAAAAAAAACATTTGGGGCCATGAAATTAAGTCCACGCGGGTGAAATCGCAGGACACAGCTAGTTGTGCATACATTTTATTCGTGTCCCGCCATGCGAACAGACAGACTCATAAATCGCCTAGTGCGCATTCAAGGTGAGCGATCAGAGCTCGTGACGGCACATGTCTTCGTGTGATGTTTACATGGCAAGTAACTGCTATGTATTTGCAAGTAACTAGTTGTCGTTACTGCAATTATTATATAGGATGTTGCATTGGTGCATCGACGAATTTTTTTTAAGTTTGTTACTCAAAATCTAAAGCACAACCTGTATTTGCCAGCTGCTCTTAGAAGTGCAAAAAAAATACTTGACACTCATTATCAATATGAAAAATATTAAAATTGTAAAACAAAATATTATTATCCTTTTACGTTCGGCTTACAATATTAATCTTGGCTGTGCTTGACGCGTGTTCACCATGAAATCAATAAGCGATTATTAAGTAATAATTGCTTATTTACATAATTTTATTGCTGACTTTACCATATCCATAGGCCATAACGTTAATGAGAACAAAATGTTTTATTTAAAAAAAAGTAAATTGACACGTATTCATACGTGCATAAGTGCGAAGTCTGCTTATCGTTATACCAATGCTTTGCCCATAAAAACTTGAAACCAAGTATTGTAATTTATGCTTTACATGGTAGTATTTAAAGTGCATATTTAACGCAGTTTATTTATAAGTAGTTAGCAATCTTCTCCCAAGATGGCGCTGTACTGTTATATATCTCGATGTTGAGATTCTCTCTTAGTGACGTATATATGACGATGACAAACGTTAATGTGTGGTCGTCAAGTGGTCGAACCAATATACAGGTGTCGGAGAAAAAGGAACAGTTATCTTCTAGAAGTTGTACAGTTTTATGAATATATCACTATGTTGAAGTCGTAAAATATCTAGCTCCAACGATAACGTAGTTATAGGCTATGGTTGCTAAGGGCCGAAGAGCTCGCGGCCGCGTTAACTTACATTACGTATGCGGTAATTAAACTAGTTAAATTAAGAAGATGGTTAATGGTTTTGAAAAATGGTTTTATGGAATTTTTCAGGATACTATGTGAGAAAAAATTAAACTTAGTTAGATTTCACGTGAATAAATCTACGTTACCGCAATTATTTTTGCGGAATCAACGTGATATGGTCAACTTTTTCGAATAAATGTCGTTCAAACTATTCGAAAACGGAAGAAGATATTTTTGTCATAATAATTTTATTTTCTTCCTAAAATGATAGATACCCTATCACATATTTTAATAGCTGTCCTATTTTCCCCGACACCCAGTATACCAGAACTGCCCAAGTTACGGTTTTTTAAAGTTTCAAGTTTTGGTTTAATAAACCAACAAAGGTCTGCACCGACTGATCCTGGCTCCCAGGCCTAATTTGTCATACGAATAATGATAAAAATAGTGTCACACATTAATGAAAAACAACTTTATATATTCACAAATAAAGCATAAATTTCAATACTTTTCGGGCAGTCCGAGAGAGCATTAACGGGCGATGATTTATTCAAAATACTGCCTTATGCCAACGACATAAGGTTGTGTCACTAAGTATTATCTAGCAGGACGAGATTTTGAAAACGCTACGAGAATTACTAACGGTAAGTTCATTTACACTCAACAATTAGATCATATTTCACATACCTACTAACTTTAAAGGATTATTAACTTTATGTCTACGTATATACAATTATATATCCCGTGTTCTGTGTGAAAAATTACAAGAGCTCTATTTAATTTTATCGGTAAAATGTAATAAAAAGATGTCTATAAAAATAATGTATGTAATAATTATAATTTAGATATTTTTTTTAAAGAAATCGTGATATTTTTTATCCTCAAGTACAATTTGTGTAACTCCAAGTCTCGATTGAAATAATACAGGCGTGAGCATATGTATGTATGTATAATATTGTTTTTGTCAAGTCAAGTCAAGTCACAGCACATTAGTAAAGTAGATAGACTGGATTCTATGGGTTTTGTATCATTTAGTGAAATATTCATTTCAGTATTTTTCTTAGCCTTTAATATCAATGTTTATAGTCGAGTTAAAGGTCAAAAAATCTTGACATTAACTATAAAATAAAAACAGCATAAAATATTACGGCTTGCGAACAAACAGACACGAAGAATAAATACATTTTTATTCTATTTACATATAAAAGGGCTCATCTATTTAGAAGTTTTACGAAGTGTTTGCAATTGGAAATAATGTTTACGAATATATTGTGTTCTGTTTCATAAGAATAATCATGTTGCATCTTTTACAAAAAATCTAAACAAAAAGGTATAATAAATACTTGCTATATTTAATAGTAGCTGTGCCCCGCGGTACACTATTATTTATTTTAATTAATAGTAGCCTAAGTCACTCTTTGTAGCATTAGCTATCAGCCAGTGAAGTCCCGTTAAAATCGGATCGTTTCGGAGATTAGCCGGAACAAACAGACAGACGGTCAGTACCGCGTGTACTTTCATATACATTTAGTGAAAGGGGGTAATTTTGGGAATTACAAACAGACACTTCAATGTTATTTATCTGTATAGATATTTTCTTAAGAATGGTAAGGATATATGGTATCTTTCGTGGCAATATCATAGCACCCACGGGATACAGCTTTGAATATTGTACCTTCAAAATATCATTCAGAGTCCTTACAAATAAAGTTTCAAAAAAGAAATACGAAATAATTTACAGGACGTTAATATCTACTACAACTATTACATTTGGACTATACCCCTATCACGGGTTTGCCACCGTTTGCGTAATCTATACTCGCTAACGTCACTCGCAATATTTGTATAAGGTATTTTAGTTCTTCACGTCACCGCTGGGAGTCGCTGCACAATTTCTCATACAAATATTCGACGGTATAGATTAGCGATGCGACGATATAGCGAGTATAGATAACGAAAACGGTGGTAAACCCGTGATAGGGGTATAGAATTTCATTCGCAATATAGAAAAAAAACGAGATCGATATAAAAAGAAATTGAGGTAATTAAATACCTTTTTTAATAAATATAAAAATCACAACGTCAAGTTAAAAATCCTTTTAGGTTAGCGTATCATGTTCACTAAAAGTAAAATGGCAAAGGACATACCTACTTTCCAGATTTCTCTAAGCATTTAACAGGTGCCTCCGATAACCTAAGTCCGTTTTGCTGTGACAAAGGAGTTTCTACCTTACAACTGATACGTTTAAGTCCAAGTTGAGATTACATTATCTTGTATTCTCCGCGTTTTCCGTGGCTTTGTGTTGTGGTGTCGTTTTCCCCTGCTCCAGTCTCGTTTTGAGGGCAGAGTTGTATTGCCAGCCATCTTCGCCTTTCGGACTGAAGAGCTACAAATAAATAAGTAACATCAACATTTTTTATACTGCAAAAGTGGCAGAAGCTTGCCTGGTGGTAAGTGGCTACCTTAATAAATACCTATGGCCTTTTTTACTTTACTATCCATCTATCATTTAGGGAATTAACGATTTTGTTCTAACTATTTCAATGAAGCAATAATTTATTTCTAGTTATAGATCAAATCTGACTTTATACTGGGGATATCCTCTGTAAATTTAATAGTTTATTGAAAGCGGCCGCTAAAGGTACCTGGGTGTGCCAGCGCTCGCCGGCGGCGTCGCGCAGTTTGACGGCGTCGCGCTGGGCCTGCTCGACGTGGCGCTTGGCGCTGGTGGCGGCGTCCGTGTCGGCGGCGCGCAGGGCGCAGGTGACGTGTCGCCACACGCGGCGCGCCTCGTGCGCCTGTTGCCGCGCCACGGGGGCCACTCGCTTGCGGCGCGGCTTCATCGCGCTCACGTCGAACACCACCTCCGACCGCTGCGATATTACACGCATACAGGTGACCTCACGAGATCACGACTAGCTCAGCAAAAATAAGAGGAATAGCTGTGCATGTTTTTATTCGCCTCTTGCCGTACATGGACAGAGACAGACTCATGAAATGACTGGTGTGCATTCAAGGTCAGCGATCATAATGCGTTACGGGACGCCATATATGGGGCACATGGCCGAGGAACCATCCTAAAGGTAGAATTTTTTTTTATAGTAAATTCGGAGAGGGTGATAATTGACAATAATTTCGGTTGCTGTTGGGCACAAACGACTGCGGGACAGCAACCAACTGTGTAATATGCTGTCTTTTCAGCTTAGATAATCATATGGAAGACATTTTTACGGAACTAGCAACACGAGAATTTGGATAAAAACAGCACATTTTCTTGCAAATACACCACAAATTAGAGCACCACATGTTTAAACCTATATTTGAGGCACTGATCGCTAGAAGAAAGCATAAAATTGGATAAAACTCACCCCGGTATCCGTCCATCTCCCATCCATCCTGGTGTTCCATTCTCCCTGGGCAGTGTAGTAGGGCTTCTTATCGGCTCCGGCGAACACGTCGCACGTGACCCTATGCTTCTTGCCTCCGTAGAAGGGCTTCGTGAGGAACTCTATGTTGGCCTTGTGCCCTGTCTGTGCGCATTCTATCGACACAGAGCCACCGAGCTCGATCCACGGGACTGTTAATATCGATCTGGAAGAGAAATAACCTACAATAAGGATATTGTTCTGTAGCAACGTTTCATAGATGGCGCTACTCGCTAACAAATGCAATTTTTTTGTACAAATACACGAGAACCTAAATCGCGCAATAAGAGTGTTCGAGCTCGTAGCATATATATGCATGTTTCCAACGGAACAGTTGGAGCCTCGGTTCCCCAGGCATGACACCTGCGTGGGTGGAAGAACTTCCCTTTGATGGGAATGAGCATGATCAATCTCCTTACAGTTCTATTTATTTAAATAGATTTAAGACTGATTGGGAATACGACTTTAAATAAATAGAAAAAAGCATTATAATAAATACTGAAGAATATTTTAGTATTGTACTAGTGTCAGAATTTAAAAATCGACTCAGTACTTTCAAACAAAAATATCATTGTCTTATGATATACCAGTAAAATAATAAAGTCTGCTATAGTAGTCCGCCATCTTGGATGATCCGCCATATTGTAATTAAAATGACGTCACATAGCTAAGCATGCATTGTCATACAAAATAAACTTCTATACCATATTTAAGTTAAAGATAACTGATTTACAATTCAGTCACAATATTCCACTCTCTACATACAGTGCACGTTGAATAAAAGCTTGTAAATAGAAGTCATAAAATGAACTCACCTGCCATACCCATTAGGGAAGGTCAGGGTATACTCCTCGCCGGTGTCGAGCAGCGTGACTATACCCTTGCCGATGTTGTGTACGCCAATGGAGAGGCCGAGGAACTTGCTCTTGGTCCACAGCCACGCCTCGAACTGGATCCGTTTGTTGACGTGCTCCGCGTAGAACGCCGAGATGGGCGGGTGGTGCGACACCTGCTCCGCCACGAAGGACAGCTGCTCCGGCGAGCACCACGGCACTGGACCGTCGCCTACTTCTTGCTGGGGGACAAACGTTTATCTTTCATACTTACCATAAAAGCCTGCTACGCAACCGAATCCCATCATCATCTCCCTGGCCTTATCCCATACATTGTTGGGGTCGGCACTTGATTCAACCCGATGCAGTTGATCACCTGATTTTTATAAGAAGCGACTGCCATCTGACCTTCGCAACCCATTTAACGAGGAAAATCTGTGATCTGGGTTAAACCAGTTGTCAGACTATTTTCCGACTGACCTGTAACGATTGCCAAAGATGATAAATTGACAACCGGGACCGACAGCTTAACGTGCTCTCCGGGGCACGAAGGAAACTCGGGTCACCCATCCAATTACTGAATTACTGGCTAGGTGAAAAGTGGGTGTTTTTGTTACAACATCTCTGCCTCTCATTTTACCCCCTTTTGATTGAAATATACTCTATGTGTTTCCTTCACCGTATATCATGTGGTGTGATATTACTGCACATAAGTTATCAGAAGAACTCATGGTACACGCCATTACTACTTCATATATTATTTCTCGGCATTAATTGCAATTAAGAAATCTGTATTACCGTCTTACCTTTTCTGTGGAAGAGTTAAGTTCCTCTGCGCCGTCCAGGTCCCAGTGGCATCGGAACACCTCCCCGAGAATAGGATTGTATGGTTTCTTGGCGATCTGCGACTTGCGGCCCGCGTGGTACGAGCTCAGGTACCACCGCACCACTTGCACCATACGCTCGCGGGGTGTCGGCATGTCCACTATCCTATGGACACGATCCAAGAACAAATATTATACATACTGTTCAATTTATTATGAGATACAAGAAGGTTCAGATCTACTCATTGCTGGCCATGTAAATAAAGAAAAAGAAATAATTCAAAAATTGAATAATATTATTGCTATTGAATTCATATAATGGTGTAAAATCTTCTTGTAGCTATTGTTTTTATGTAAATATTAATTAGTTATTGAAAGTTATTAATTTTATTGGAATTGGTTACAACTACCAAAGAAAATATTCATGAATAAACTTAAGGTTTATTCACATATAGATAAATAAAATTGAAAAGTGTCTGTTTGTAATTTCAAATTAACAGCGTTTCACTAAATGCATATGACATTTCTTACGGCACCCACATCAAAAAAACCTATCTGTCTGTTTGTCCCGGCTAACTTTTACTGGTAGTAAGCTAATGTTACAAGGAGTATGATGCAACTTATTTAACAACCACCGCAGGGTGAAACCGCAGGGCACAACTAGTTAAGTAAGTGAGAAAATAAAAGCTATGTAAAGAAATCATTTTATTAAGCTCATACTCACTTAACGAATTGGTCTGGATGTGCGAAGGAGTCCGCGTACATCTCTAGGAGGGATCGCCTCTCCAAAATGAATGTCGGCAGTACAACCTGGAACAAATGATTCGAATTACTTATATTCCCTATATTCTTTAAAGGCATCTTATAGCTTTAAACGAGCAATTCCTCAAGACTTGCTCGTTGTTTATATGTATAGAATCTGAATCTCGGAAACGGCTGCGACGATTTCGTAACGATGCGAACGATTCAGGTAAAAAAATGATTTTTGGAAAACATCGTTTTGACCATGTTTTTCAGGCAATGCAAAACTGGTACAATATCATTACAATACGACAGTAATTTTCGCCTACATCTGTCACGTTGGAACGTATGTATGGATGTATGTTACTCTTTCACACAAAACCTACCGAATAGATTTTGATGAAACTTTACAACAATAATATAGCTTACACATCAGAATAACACATAGGTTGTTATTTATAACGATATTGTGTGAGCGGGGTCTGTACCAATAAGTTTTTCTAAAAACTTATTTGCAGTGAGTTCAAACCACGTGCATTACGGTGAAGGAAAACATCGTGAGGGAACGAGAAGAAAAAGGAGAATTAATTCATAGACGTATGTATAGTGCCCGAGACGACGATAGACTCACTATCTGTCTCGTTGGCACTTAATTATATTCGGTGAAAAGTGGGTGTTGTGATTACAACACCTCTGCCTACCCCTTCGGGGAATACAGGCGTGAGCATATGTATATTATGTGAAATCCAAAATATTAAGATAAGTCAATACCAATACCATTACAAAATTAATACTTAATACACACACGTTAAACTTCAATTTCGTATGCTTTAAATCGATAACTCATCGTCAAAAAATCTTACAGAACAATATTGCATGAGTGGAAAAAATTGAAAATGAACCTCATAAGGATGTGTATAACAAAGAAGAATGAACTCTGGCGTACCTTAGTGAGATCCATGCCAATCTTGACCTGTGAGAGTAGATGGGTGACCACGGAGCCATGGTTCTCCATAGAGCCAAGGTCGCTGTCCGATTCATCTTCGTACAGGGCTGCAGACAAAACATTCACAGTTCAACATTGATATCAGATATTTTACCATCGATAGCTACTCTATTACTAACTATACAGAAAATTTTAATTGAAGTGTCTGTTTATAATTCCAAAATAACAGCTTTTCAATAAATGCATATGAAAGTATATATATAGTAATGACATAAAGAAAAACATTTTTTTAAACAAATTCTCTGTCTATCTGTCTGTTCCGGGTCATCTCTGAAAGGGCTGGGCCGATTTTAACGGGACTTTCACTGGCAGATAGCTAATGTTACAAGGAGTAACTTTGACTTCTATTAAAAAAACATTAAGAGCTCCGCGGGAATCAAATTAAATCTTCACGGATGAAACCGGAGGACACATCTAGTTTATAGTATTAATATGGATATGGACTATGCTCCTGTGTTGAGTAAAGATGCCCGTGCCCTGTGGAGAAGTTTAACTAACTATAATGCGATCCAACATTGCGGGCGAACTTTGTCATTGTTAAAAATAAATCTATAACGTCCAAATTTTCCCTCGCATTAAGTAATCTGAATACTTCCCTAATTTCTTAACTTGAACCTTTGA
This sequence comes from Watsonalla binaria, assembly GCA_929442735.1. Lineage (NCBI taxonomy): Eukaryota > Metazoa > Arthropoda > Insecta > Lepidoptera > Drepanidae > Watsonalla > Watsonalla binaria. The sequence continues at coordinate 9,249,814 of OV838934.1, read as the reverse complement.
AAAGCTCACAAAAACCGTGCTGGACGACTTAAGACTTTATTATCTGAGCATCTGAGAGTTTATTCTGCCCTGTTGTATAAGAAAGAACAAAGGTGGTATGCGTTGAACTTGCAAAATGTGTCGCATTTTAGGAACAACGCATTAAGTTATAATTAACATAAACACATGACCTTAGTACGTAACTGCATACATACATACATACATATGCTCACGCCTGTATTCCCCGAAGGGGTAGGCAGAGGTGTTGTTATCACAACACCCACTTTTCACCGAATTTGATTAAAGTACCAACGTGACAGATGGTGAGTCTATCGCCGCCTCAGGCACTATACATACGTCTTTGAATTACTTCTCAGAAATATGCAGGTTTCCTCACGATGTTTTCCTTTACCGTAAAGCACGTGGTGTGAAATCACTGTACATAAGTTTTTTTAGAAAAACTCATTGGTACAGGCCCCGCTGGGATTCGAACTTGCGTCGCTTGCGTAGCAGGCGACTACTCAAACCCCAAGGCCACCACGGCTCTACGTAGTACGTAACTGATATGTTATTTTTGCCTTTAATTCAATAGCTATCCAGAGCCTGTAGGCAAAATAACATTAACCTCACGCTTAGCTAATAGAAACGATACTAAATCTATGGGAATGACGTATGTCACTTGATTTATGTAATATAATATAATGGAATTCTTTGAACTAATTTCTAGTCATTATAACAAAATACCTACAGGAACATTTCCTGTAGACAGACTTTAAATGCAATGTCAAGATTACCATGCTATCTGCATTACACATTGTTAACACTTGTGGAGACCAAAGGACATTGTATGCTAATATAAATTATATTACGATAGTTTTATAAGTCCAGGCAACCCTATTTCACAATGGTGCAAACTCGGACTATAACTATGTCCATCTCTTTTTAAATCTGTACAATTGAAAAAGAAGGGGCTACATTTAAACGAAGGACTATGTTACTTCTGTTTTGTTATATGGGGAGGGGGAGAAAGTCATTAAAGGTTGAAGAGTGCTATTGAATGAAGACGATGCAAAGACATATGATATAACAAACGCAGTGTTGCCTCGTGTGGAAAATAATTCAGCCTACCCTACAACTTTTTTTTTACGTTGAATCCGTTATGGATACACCAACCGCCGCGGGGGCAGCGGAAGGGTTATGTCGGACTCACACCGACTAAACTCCACGGTGTTCCTCCAAGTCGCTAAGTGGGGGGGTGCACGTGATATGTCTTCACGTTCATCGCCGTGACCCCCCCCAGCGACTGGCCCTTCCTTACGTGACCAGGCTGAACCCGGCTTTTACCCTATGAGAGGGCGCGTCGTAACATGAACGCACCGTTCAACCGCGAGGGCAATGCGTCGGCGCAGCCTACCCTACACCTAGTGATTTTGTATTACAAAGGTTAGCAAGCGCGTTCTACACTTGATGGTAAGCGGCGCGGCCAATTTTATAAATAACTAACTGTGCCTGCGGTTTCACCCGTGTAGATTTCTTGTTATATTTACCTATCAGCCAGTGAAAGTCCCGTTAAAGTCGATCCAGCCGTTTCGGAGATTAGCCAGAACAAACAGACAGACAGAGATTATTTTAAATAGATTTTTCAATGTCAGTACCGTGTATACTTTCATATACATTTTGTGAAAACCTATTATTTGGGAATTAAAAACAGACACTTTAATATTATTTATCTGTATATATGTACATATATAGATATAGATTGGATCGCTGTACTAACGTAGTGAAAGACGAAAGGGTTCCTGATTCGGGAATAAATAAATAAATAAATGGCTAGCAGAGACTCCTTACCTCAGAACTACAACCCTACTACTCGCTAGGGTAACTTTTGTAAGTGATTTTCTGTAAGAGATATGTGAGGTATACTGACCATCATAATCGATCTCCCCATCCCTAGTCCTGGGCAGATCCACGGTCGGCTGCACAGAGTCTTGCTCCGGCGCACCTTCCGCGGGACACGTGCGACTCGCGCTGTAACAAACAATATTACACTTATATAGATATCACTCTTTCTTACACACATACATACATATGCTCACGCCTGTATTCCACGAAGGGGTAGGCAGAGGTGTTGTAATAACAACACCCACTTTTCACTGAAGATGATTAAGTCCTAACGTGTAATTATAAATACGTCTCTGAATTACTTCTCAGACATATGCAGTTTTCCGCAGAATGAAGCATGTGGTGTAAAATCACTGCACATAGGATTTAAGAAAAGGTGCACGCCCCGCTGGAATTCGAACTTGCGTCTGTTGCGTAGCAGGCGACTACTCAAACCCCACGGCCACCTCGGCTCTTCTCTTACTTATCTGTAGTAAGTTCTCTTACTTATTATAAGTAATATGAGGACAAAAGTCCCCAAAGCGTAGATCAAGTATCAAACGGGTCTAACAATCGAAGATGGGAATTCAGTAATGTTATTTGTGACAAGCTCTAGGTAGAGCTATTCAAAGTATATTCGTGAACAAAGCTTGATTCGGGGTGTAAATCACGCCAGTGAGTGCTTGGTAGAGGTCAAGGCGATGGTTAAGTAATTAAAGCAATATATTATTATGAACTTGGGTGATTTCGCTACACCTAGTTATTTACGATTATTTTACTTGAAAGTACAGTTAAATTAACAATATGTATATGCTAGTGATTGAAGATCACTAGCATATACATATTGTTACCGGAAGCTGGAAATCAAAGACATACACATCTATTTTTTTTTTATCCACTGCTTAACCGGACCAAAAGGGCGAGACCCAAGGGCCTCCAGCCGAGCTTAAACTTAAAAACTAAGCAACACAGCTAAGGGCGCCCCGGTACGGGGCTCGGACCTCGGCTTAGGGCGTTGCTGGGGGATGAGCTAGGGAGCTTGATCTGAGAGGTATTATTTAGGGACGTGTTTAAGGCTAGTAGCTCGGCGCGCGCCGGCCCTAGCAAAGGACGGGGGGACGATGACGTAGGGTTCGCGACGAGTCTCGCCGGCGAGGACGGAACAATGGCGTAAAGTTTTTTAAGTAAGTAGTCCACTTCCTAAAAATAAAGCTTCATCAGGTCAGGAAGGGATCTAGGAACAAATCGTTCATAATGACACACACAGACGCGCGCATCTACGAGATTATAAGTAACTAGCGGACGTCACACGGTCACACGTGCGTAGTTCCCTTTCCCGTGGGAGTACGGGGATAAAATATAGCCTATGTTACTCGTTGATAATTTAGCTGTTCATTGCTGAACGAATTTTTTAAATCGATCCTGCACTTTTTGAACCAATTCGTTACAAACATACATACATGCAAATCTTTCCTCTTTATAATATTAGTATACTCGTAGATAGAGACGTGGTGTCATAAGGGGTGTCACATCGAGTTCGATCGCGTATACCTACGTCATTTATATGTACCGATTGTTTTCAAAACAACAAATCTCCATTAGGTATTTTGACGGTAAATATAAGAGTACTTTTTAAATGTTATTTTGTAAAACAAGTATCAACAAAAACGTGTTAATTAACCATGAAAAACTTACTTGAAAGCGAAACTGAATGGAAGTGCCTATTACGGAGATTAGCATCAGTTGCTATCATGAAACGTAGGCCAGTTACACAAGTTATTTTCACAGTTGAAAAAACCAAGGTGAAGCCAACTTTCTTTTCAGCGAAACTAGCAGAATACTAATCAGGAAGTATTATTTGCTGAAAATCTGAAAAGCCATTATGGCTGCGAGGTGTAGTCGTTTGTAAAATGATAATTTGCGAGTTCAACCTTTCAGGGGGCCTACCATTATATGGAATGCACGCCCCTGAGGGCGTGCATTCCATATAAGCAGATAAGCAGTGCTTGCCATTTGTGATGACTGAATACACTCGTGTCGTGTGTGTGTGTCTATACCAAAACATATGTACGTACACCTCGTCGCTTTGGTATGTAGGTACTCAACCTCCCTACCTACCCTACTTATTGTTATGCTTACCCCTATGAAAATTCATTGCACGCCCCTGCCTACCATTTTAAGCAGGGTGTATTAAGAACTTCTGAGCGTTGACGTTCCATTTTTGTATCGTAAAATTAAACGTCAAGCTTAAGCATTTTTTAATACGCGCTACTTAAACGATCCTAGATGCTATCTATATATCATCATAGTTCTAGTAAGGTAAACAAGGTAATGTATCTGAGCAGAAATTTTACGAAATTTGTGCCCTGTATAGATACTTGTATGTTCTATTTGGTTAACGCTGAATGTCTATTTTTCACCACTTTGGGCACCCCGTGTATTATGAAATACATTTTATAGAAACGACCGAAATATCGTTGAACAATTTAAGTAATTCGATCGAAATCTCAAGGTGGTAGTTACGTGACTCGAAAGCGTAGTTCGATAGGACTTCAACTCCATAGGACTGTTTTGCCATGACGACCGAGCTATTCCGTATTTTTCTTTGATATAATGTAGGAAGACACTAACATCGAGTAAGTTTTTACTCAGCACTAAGTACTGGATGATCGAAGATTTTAGGTTCTAAAAATGAAACCTAGCTAGATCATCGTACTTACTTACCCAATTCCCCATTGTTGGGGATTATTGGAACAACCCCTAAATTTAATGAAAATCGTTGGAGCGTTTTCCAAAATTCAGATAGCAGTATTCCGCCAACTATTAATAAACTTAATACAACAATATACCCACTACACTGTAACAAATACAAACTTACCTAATTAAGTTATTTCAAGGTTATGTTTCCAACAATTTATGTTTCATTTAATTCAGCTACTCAAAGCATTTCCCCCAGTAGGGCTATTTAGCATTAAGTTCATTAAGGGCTAATTAAGCCCCTTAGAAGTAAAGGCCGAATAATACTCGTAATTAGATAATGTTTGCGTCGGTTAGTTTCATTTGTAACACCTGAGTTTATCTGGGTGTTTAATGGTCTCCGAAGTAATTATATATTATCCTCTCTTTTAGAACGCAGTAGGTAGTTCGACTCTCATTTATATATATATATACAGATAAATAAAACTGAAGTGTGTGCTTGTAGTTTCAAATTAAAGTATATACTCTGCCTTTCTGTTTGTTCCGGATAATCTCTTAAAAGTCTGGATTTTAACGGGATATTCACTGGCAGATAGATAATGCTGCATGGAATAATTTAGGTTACTTTTATATTTTCGCGAAATGGGTATACCAAGACAGTCGAAATATGCTTGCATTGGTCAAGGATATATATTTTCTGTGTTTGCGGTTGAAACTCTGGGGCTTATCAACTTTTCAAAGAGGTTGCACGTCTTCTGGTAGAAGCTTCTCGTGACAAGCGGGCTGGGGCTTTTCTCGCTAAAAAAATCAGCATTGCTGTTCAACGTGGCAATGTTGCCAGCCTTCTTGCCACGATCCCGAGAGACCAGTCCCGAGTTGGGCCAAGTTTTCCACTTGTAAATAGTTTTAAGGCTATATTGATTAGACATTCTAAGCGGGTAAAACCGCAGGGCAAAGCTAGCTGTTAGTATAATTCGTCTGAAAATGAGACAGCGGTTTAAGTCGAATTGATAATCTTCTCCTTTTTTGATGTCGGTTAAAAATACAACACCTTCAATGTCACACCAAAAGGTGGTAAAATAAAATCGATACGTGACATAATGAATCAACCGTGACATTGACCGAGCGTTAGAGGCGTCACAGTAGAACTTGACAAATAGTACCTCATTTAGATTAGCTATAAAATAACGTTTCATGTTGCCGTCACGTTACATCACATGTTATGAGCGCTCAGTGAAAATAATAGGGGATACTGAGCATTTATTTTATTTTACGGCCGAAATTTTACGGTTAGCTCTCATAACTCATTGCGGCACCTATACCAATAAATATTTAATCTTGAGAGATCCTGGGTGGGCTTGACGAAAGCTAGTGCTGAATTAATGTATCTAGCAAACACAAAAGTATTGACGCAGTATAAGGAAGAGTATCTATGCGTCCTGTCTGTCTTGCCATCAAGCCATCAAATCATCGGTGGTAACATTTATAATCAGGTATACTTATGACGATTTCAAAGTACTTTGTAAGAAGTTTAATCAAAAAAAGATATTAGAATTTAGAATTTTGAAAAGCAGTACTCTATAGAGTATCTATCTCGAAGGTGCTGTCTCTTAAGTGGGTAAGGTTTCCAGAGTCTGGTGGGACACTTTCTGATCCTGCTGGTGGAGTTATATATTTCATCACTGATGAAATTACGTGGTCATTGTTATTATAAGCGATCATGCATGGCTATCTATATATAAAGGATAAATTCGCAAGCTTCGTCGGTTAATTGTGAGCGTGCCATGTGTAAATAAGAACAGCAAACTGCATTATGAATTACCTAATTGAATTTATTCTGTATGAGTCAGTGATTAATTTTACTGTAAAATATTTCAGTTGTCAGGTTTACCAGGCTAATTGGCAGGCTGTGTGTGTATGTAAACGAGCAATTAAATCTTCTCTATCTCTTAACTATCGAATCTCGGTACGAATGATGTTCATGAAATATTGTGTGTAGGGTGTTTCTGGGGCAAAAAATAGATCTAGATAGGTTTCATTTTTCTAAAACATCGTTTTGACCATGTTTTCAGGCACTGAAAAACTCATACAATATCATTACAATACTACAGTAAACTTCGCCGATTGCTGTCAGTTATGGTAGCACAAACGTGAGGCTTCCAGCTTACGGCGCGATAACGGAACTAGAGTTATGTGGTTCGGTTATTTTTTCTTTTTTTTTCAGCATACATACGTATATGAGGCCACGTCATTGAAAAGAAACCGAGCACAGCTCAGTCAACCAGGTTCTTTTGACTTATTACAGGTACATATGTGTGATACTAACCGAGATATTCATGTACGTGCGTTACGAATGTGAAGTTGATATGCTGTATTAATGTGTACTGTGGTAGAGTAAGTAGATGGTATTTTGAATGTTCTTCGAAACGTTCATGGCCGTATATTACTTTATTCTAGTTCATGATGGGTTTTACGAAACCGTAGAAGTGTCTATTGTATTGTGGGGTCGTGACTATAATAGGTTTGAATGTACCATGGTTGGTCGTCGACCTATCAGTTAGATACCTACCTGTACTACGAAGTTCATTTGTATTTTGACATTAAGAGGTTGATGACTGGCTGAAATTCGTTGTGTATAAGCCAAATATAAAAGAAAATTGCGTGTTACGTTAGTTGTACGTTTTGTCGATAGATGGTGTTGACACTATTAACATTAGTATTTAAATCGCGATATCGAGAGTCTCAACGGGGTATATATAAAACGTCTATTGTTGAATAAAAAATGTTTCCTGTATGGTACCTCGTTATTTCATTTTGATCCCAAGTACCTACTCTAAGGCTATAGTGGACCAAAGGCTTTTATTTATTTAATGGTAGATTTAAATCAGAATATTTTATACAGTTATATTTTCACATTTATTATTTCACATACAGTTGCATTAACGCATATCGTTAAATCAACGAAGGTAAGCAACACGAACCCAGTCGAGTAGTTGGATGGGCGATCGTCTGAGTTTCCTCCTACAAGCACGATAGGACTTTAAATCATCGGTGTCAGTGGCCAAAATCTTAGGAAATCCTTGACAATTTAGTCAGAAGCCTATGAAAGTGTAACTTGGTGAACTGATTTCCTGTGAAAGGGGTTGCATAGGGCAGAGCGGTAGTCTCAGTAAAAATCAAATGAGCAGACACGACTAGCACAATGTATGGCATAAAGTCAGCTAGATGCCAAAGTTACAAGACTCATCCATGATTTTCAAGTTTGCATTCAACTTTCTAAGGATTTTACCATAATCTATACTTATATATAAAGCTGAAGAGTTTGTTAGCGCGTTCAAGTTATCAAATAAACAATTGTTCGTTACGCGCTAATCTCAGGAACTACTTAGTCCGTGTCGTGGTATATCATCACGCTAAGACTTCGGCCTTAAAGTTAGCGTTAGCCCAAAGTAACTAATCCATGCAGAAAAAGTCGTGGGTAGAAAACCAGAGTGTACGGCAGGTATAAGCTGGACGTTATCTCATGTGCTATAAACAGATAATAATTAATTCACCACTATACAAGTCAGACGTCAAAGTCACCTTCGAAAAACGGATCATTTATTCACACCCGAGTCCGCAAACGTATGATAATGTATTGTTAGGGTAGAGCCTTCAGTTAGTGAAATATTGAGGTCTAAAGCTTGTTTCATATAGGTACTATGTACTGTTTGTGCTTGGGTTAACCAACCAGCCGATTTTACCTGCAAACTGGTTATAAAGGTTAGTACTTTAATAAGTGTGTCGGGTTTAGCCTTATATTTTTTTTATTGACGAGGGGGTACCTTTAAAAGGTCCCCGACCGCCCTGGGGAGACGCAGGTCGGGGTATGTGAGATTCTTACCGCACTAAAACCCTCCCGGTGGTTATCCTCAGTGCTCAGGAGGGACTCCCTGACCACCCGTTTTAGGCTAGGCCAAGCCCAGATTTTGAAAAATAACATACATGAATGCCTGTATTCCCCGAAGGGTAGGCAGAGGTGTTGTATTCACAACATCCACTTTTCACCGAAGATGATTAAGTGCCAGCGTGACAAATGGTGAGTCCATCGCTGTCTCAGACATTATACATACGTCTTTGCATTGCTTCTTAGACATATGCAGGTTCCTCACGATGTTTTCCTTCACCGTAAAGCACATGGTGTGAAATCACTGTACATAACTTTTTTTTAGAAAAACTCATTTGTACAGGCCCCGCTGGGATTCGAGCTTGCGTCGCTTGCGTAGCAGGCGACTGTTCAAACCTCAAGGCCACCACGGCGCGACCTCTACGACAATTCAATTTCTTAGATGTCGTGAGATATCATTTGTATACCAAAAGCCGTGGAGGTAATGAAATCATGGATGTCTGGGAATAAGCCTTTAACACCACGTGTCACTCACGCGCTGCCTTATAATGAACGAAATCTCTGGGCTAACATAATTACACTTTATATATAACATAATAACACAACACTACTTAAGGTGCCACTATTTGTCTGCGATCTTCTATAAGGTGAAGATACAGTCTCAATCGAACAGCTCCAAATATCGAACGGGATATCGCGTTATGCTTTACCTTTCTTACGGTACTAGAGTAGCTAATTAATCAGTATCGTGGGGTGATCAAACAAGTTATTAATAAAATATTGTTGGTGGCAGCCCTGTGCCATGCAGACTGAGGTGACGGTCAAGTGATGGTCACTGCCAGAGTTGAACTCTAATATTCATTTACAAGGACTGCTTATATATGAATGCATTTTATAAAACCAATTGTCTGATTATAAAGCACGTCTGCATGCGAGCTATTTTAAGCTTGCTTTATAAAGTTTCGCTTTAAAAACCTGTACACAATGTCCGAATACATGCACACATGAATACGATTTATACATACATACATATGCTCACGCCTGCATTCCCCGAAGGGGTAGGCAGAATTCGATTTATGTGTCTAGATATATCTATATATTTCCAAATTAAGAGCTTTTCACTAATTGCATAATAAAAGTATACGGTATTTACAATAAAAAAACAATTCTCCTTTAAAGGGATTGCCACAGGCAGGTAGCTACACCGTATTACATATTATAATACGGAATAAATAATGCTACTTTGAATTTTAGCAAAAAAAACCAACTTACATAGTTTTTATCATTTATCCTACGCGGCGGGTAAAACCGCGAGACACATCTAGTACACTCTCGGGGACCCTTCTGGGATTGCGTGAAAATATTTTTTTTCATGAAATGATTTATATTATCAATGTCTGCTGCGGGCTTAGTACCAAAAACATTAGTATTTCAATAAGAACATGCCTTGATGCCAATTACGTTTGAAACGACAGATATACATACAATCTGGCGAATACCTAAATACCATTGTGTAACGTTTCTCGACTATTGAATGAAACAAGAGGATATAATCTACGAGACTACGACATTGAATTTAGCGTAATATTGGTAATGTTGATTATTTCTGGGTGACTGTGCCAACTGTGCACGATATTTTCCTTGTAATAGACGTTAAATAATACTGAACTAGATAGTTACGATATAATTTGTATTCTTCATATATAAGATATACATATACAAACAGATAGATTAAAGTGTCAGTTTGTAATTCCAAATTTCACTAAATAAATATGATAGTATGTACGGTACGAATGTACGAATAAGAAAGCAATTTAATCTTTTTTGTTCGAGGGTGTCTGTCTGTCTGATTGTTCCGGCTAAAATCTGAGAAGACTAAACCGAATTTGATGGGATACACTTACTACAAGTTACATTGTGTGTAGTGTCACATTACCTAGTTTCCGTTTCTAAACTCTGCACGGTTGTTTGTGTATGAGGGAATCATATCAAAATCCATTTCTGGCTAGTTAATTTCAAACTAGGAGCAGTTCACAGTTATGTGAATATTTTGAGTGAAAATCGAACGAGGGGCAAGAAATATGAACGGGCCAATATTATAACAGTACTTAGTATACAAACATCTATCCCTAATAGAAAAATCCCTATCAAAAACAAAGTACAGGAAAAATTCGACGCATGAGGTAGGATCACGAGTAGCTCAGTTGGAAGAGCAACTGCACGGTTTGCAGAGGTCGAGGGTTCATATTTTTCTTTACCATTTTTAGAAAAACATTCTTAGACACATGCTTAGCCCTAACCACCGTGTTACTCCCGTAGCAGAAAGTGAGTAACGAACGCAACAAAACCACACAATATTATAAACAAGCACTTACTGGAAGCGTGCCGTTATGAGGTATGAGCGCTGACCTAGAATGCGCAGTAGTTAGTTAATGAGTATGTCTCTGTCTGTCTGTATGGCGCGTATTTCGTTAAGTGCTCTAAACTCGTGACGTCACATAACTAACTTTTTGGGGAAGAATCCAAAGAAACATTTTCGAACCAAAACAAATCTTATATCATCCGAAATATATTCCTAACACGCCTGAAGTTCAGTGTACTACGACATAGACAATGTAGACAATAAGACGGGGGCGTGTGGACGACTGCCAAATTGTAGCTGAATTAATGTCCAACCATCACACCAAATTGCACTTTATCTCAATATTAAAAAGGTCAGAATCGATTGACCATCGAACAATGTCTGCAGTGTTTGTTTTCGATGTAAGAAAACGTAGTGAGTAAACACGAATTGACTGTGTATTCTTTAAATTGTGCGTGGGATGGAAAATATGAAGAGATGATGAAAGGCGTCTAGTATTTTCTACACCTACTGCAAAAGGGACATAGTAGCAAATGATTAGGGACTCAACAGCGGTCACGTGAAATATGCCAGCATTATGTAGGAATAAATGATTCCACTATTGCTAGTGATGTAGGACTGTAGTCGCAGTAATATGGTTCCCGTCACGAGTAAAGAACGAATAACTTTGAATGAGCACATTTTATGAATTTGTCTCTCCCTGTCTATATGTATGGCGTGAGGCGAATAAAAACATACGCAGTATCCCCACTATTTTTCGCTGCGCGTTCTCAACTAGAGACGGGACCTGAACAACACTACTTTAGAGTAAAGCTATTTAACTTTGAACTGCTCTAAGGCTGATGAGTAGCTCGGAATTTTTAACGGATGATCCTGTAACCTTAAACAGGACGTTCCACGTTATACGTGATGGGCTTTTCCTTTCGAATGATAATCGTTTATCAGCCCAGCGTTCACTCAGAAACAAATCTACGACATTCAAACAAAGACAGATAGAACGACGCAATGGGCATGTGTTGTCCAGGGAAAATGTATGGTCCAGATTCGTCTGTTTATCTGCATTATTATGATAGTCGAAGTGTTTAATAATAGATCAATCAGACCACAATTTATTGACATAGTCATTAGCCCACGTCAATTGATAGAAAAGAGTTCATAATACAATATAGTACCATTCGAAATGTACGTTTGTTTGCTACAAATATTAAGTCTGTTGATAGAATTAATTTAAAAAAATACGCGTTTAGATTTAGACGTCAAAAATCTTGGGTTAGATCAAATATAGGTACCGACACCAGAGAGTTGGTTGGTTCCTAAAGGCTGGTCAAAATTGTCAACATAGTACCGTCACACACACTAATGCACCAAGCCCGTAAATAGGAAGTAAATATTACTTCAGGATTATTCACGTGTCACGTGACCTCTCGCCATCTTCTCACCGTTCAATACTAGTGCCGGATGGGGAACAATTAGATTTCTTTGCAATGTTGACTTGAATGGAGTGTTCCGGAATATGTCGCATTCAAAGTAGATCATATCTGACGTAAAAGAAGTTTTTATTTTGAGAATATAACGACCTTATTGAATAACTTCACTAAAGAAATAAGTTTCAGAATACTTATAACCCGAATAAGGAAGAATCATGTTATCAAAAGTATGAAACAGGTGATGTTCAGAGGATAGCAATGGTCATGTTAGAGTACGATCACAATCATAATCCTCCTTTTTGCTTCGCTGTAGTCGGGTAAAAAGTAGCAGTAAAAAGGTACCTACTTAGGTTTAAACGGGATCTACCTATCTGTATGATCTCTATTTAATGCTAAGCATCATCTTATCCCACACATTGTTAGGGTCGGCACTTGATGTAACCCGATGTGGCTGATTACCAGATGTTAATACGAAGCGACTGTCCCCTGATCTTCAGAACCCCTTTTTACGAGGAAATTCGCAAATCTGGGATAAACCAGTTGTCGGACTCTCTTAGGCCTCCGACTGACCTGTAAATTTCATAGGCTGCAGTAGTCGCTTATCAGACGGACTGTACTAATATATAGATAACTAGAATGTATAGTGCCTGGGACGGCGATGGACTCACCCTGTCACGTTGGCACTTAATCATATTTGGTGAAATGTGGGTATAGTTGTTACAACACCTCTCGGGGAAACTTCTAGGACGGCGTGAGTATATTTATTTTATTTTACCATCCCTCATTGCTAGTGTTGAATTGATGTATTTTTTTTAATTATGATCTGGTCGGACGAAGTAGCGTGCGGATGTTAATCTAGTCAGTCAGCTGTGACAAAGATTTATAAGCGTATCCTAATAAGCAATAGAACACAAGCCGATGTTGCGCACGCGCCGTGAAGCGGTGCCGTTACAGCACTCACAATGGTTGACTGCGCATCGCTTGTTACAACTTTAGTATTTTGCACTGTGCCAATAATTCACTAAGCAGAGCAACACAGCAACTTTTATAATATACTTACTGTGCCCGAAAAACTTTGAAATGCCATTTTTTATTACAGGTATGATAAGTAGGTGTTGCCCGATTTACAGACCTACCCGATATGCACACAAAATTTGGTGAAAAACACCGCGAGACGAGAATTTCATATACTTACAAGAATTAAGCTTATTCTAGTATAAACTGGGCTCTTATTGTATGGAACACCTTTGCAAAAGGGGTTAGCATAATATGATGTAGCTTGATATATTCGTAGAAAATACTGAGTTTTATAATAGAGTGAGAACTTAGAACCAATTGATCATTTTTGCAATCGCTACAGGTCAGTCGGAGGCCTGAAATATTGTGACAACTGGTTTAAACCCAGATAACTGAATTTACTCGTTCTTACGAGTAAATTCAGCTGCCATGACCTTCATAGCCTCTTGGCTATGAAGGTCATGGCAGTCACTTCATATAAAAATCAGGTGATTAGGCGCATCGGGTTAAATCAAGTTGTGACCCCAACAGTGCATGGGATGAGGCCAAGGAGACGATACACAATTACATCTAACCTCACATGGCGTACCTATACGTATAATATACATTATTTATTTGTGAAAATCTTGGACACATTTTTGGTGAAACATAATGGAAATAGCCAAAAACCGTCCCAAACATTTTTCATTGGATAATCTCGCCTTACTCTACGAGGACACTGTACAATTATAAATAAAATTATGTTTTCCGGTTAACAGAGTAACAATGTTTGCATTCTCCTTGGACGAGTATTTTCAGCTTCATGCAGACTTTGTCCCCGTGGGAACACAAGTTATTACTAATACCGAAGTCTCCCTGGAGGTTGTTTTTGAAACATATTTCATACCAGAACTTTATGTAGCATTACTATAGTAATACTAAGTTTATGTTCATAACGAGTTTCTGACTACATCACGAAATACTTAGGTACATACATACATATACTCACGCCTGTATTCCCCGAAGGGGTAGGCAGAGGTGTTGTAATAACACCCACTTTTCACCGATGACGATTAAGTGTCAATGTGACTGGTGAGTCTATAGCCGTCTCAGGCAGTATACATAAGTCTTTGATTTAAATTTCGGATATATGAAGGTTTCCTTCACCGTAAAGAACGTGGTGAAAAATCACTGTACATAAGTTTTTAAAAAAACTCATTGGTACAGGCCCCGCTTGGATTCAATCTTGCGTCGCTTGAGTAGCAGGTGACTGCTCCAACCCTGGATGGACGGAGTAAAATATACTTAAGAACTTAGGTAATTAAGTACATTAAGTATATTGTACAAATACCAAAAGAGCAGGCGAGATGGTAACTTTAAATAGTTTGTAAAGCGTGCCATGGTGTTATCGTATCTTAGGTGGTGATCTATTTTCGTTTGCATTACAAACGTGCACATTCAATGGGACAATAGTCGCTATTTTACTGGGTTATTATCAAAAGCAACCTTCCGAACCCAGCAGCGGTAAGTTATTATATCGTATTCCATTGTCATCATGACAATTTGAAACTTTGAAAAAGGATATTTCTAGAAGATTCCAGCGTACCTAATTGAATGACAATTTATGTAAAACAGTTGTTATTTATAAATCTATACCCCGTTCATGGAAGATCCTAATTGGTTTCTTCGATAAAAACAGTAAGCCCCAAAAACCAATTTCAATGACACCCTATTTCAAATAAATTCCATTTGGACGAAGTCGTTGGGCAGATGATAGTAAAATACATTATTATTAAGAAGCAATGTGTTTGCTAGCTCAGGACCCTTTAGCTCCAAAGGGACCACATACATTATTGCTGAAATAAGCCTTGATATACAGTGGCTCTATTCCGTACTAAATCCATGTTAACTTGTCAAGGGTAAGAAAACCAAGTGCCAAAAAAAGTAGGGTAAGTGAGAGTGCCAATTTTTTTGGGTGCGTCATTATCTATGTATGTGTAGGCTTATGTCACTTGCTTATGCGAATATATAACGAAAGGTCACAAATGACGTAATATTTTCATTTAATATTTTAATGAAATCGTTGCTTGGGTTGATACGTTAAAATCCTGGGTCCATCCGGGCAATTTATTTATCTAGTTAAATAAAGTAATATTCCATAATGGGAAGTGGACTTGGGGTATTTGACTCTGTAAGAGTGTCTCGATTCATCTAAATTGACAAATAAAAAAGTAATATGATGGGTGAAAATAGGGGTTGCAAAAGCATCTTGCTACCAGCTTGGAGAACATTCGACATTTTTTAATGTTGCCACATTTGATGCAGGAAATGCAAAGACTTACAATTTTTACACTAGTATAACTATGGTACATTATTTTAAACTCCTCTAGGTACCCACAAACATTACGTATTGTGCAAAACTTTAGCCGAAGAAAATCCGTTATAATCCGAATGTGTCCAGATAGAAATTGGATATCACATTTACGTAACTGTGCGTGTGTAAACAGTTAGCCTAATTCCATAAACAAACGATAACACCTGGGCATGTCAAGGGCAATTTAATCTAGACATGTGCCTAATGCTTTCAGTAAATAACGTGCGAGACGAGGCCGCAGTTTATACGGAAAGTGTCAGAATAATATCGAACCCATCGTTCGTAGCAGGTCGAATCTTTTTATGACTTGGCACAAAGACTGAAACTAGTCTTTGGATGGGTAAAGTGACTATACACATAATGAAAAATAAAGATGTCTTAGCGACAGAGACAATGTTTCATATCAAAGAAAAAACGGAATACTTAGCTCAGTTGTCGTCGCGAAAACCTATTATTGAGTTGAAGTTCTATCGAATTACGAATTCTGGAATTCGTTGAGAGAGGATTTCGATCGAATGACTGTAATCTTTCCACGACAGTTCCATCGTTTTTACGCAAATCAAGGCACTGCGTGAAATTGAATCAGCATTTGCTTGTTCTCAAAAACAACACCTGTATTGACATCAAATAACGGCCTGGTGCAACTCTTTTTTATCTAGAGTATCCATCAAGCAAGCGTTGGATGATGAGCAGTTTCTGCAGCCTGTGACCGCTTGCTTCAGCAAAATGCTCCTGTCTGGGTGTTGCTGAGAAATTAGCAAAGCCTCATCCAGTAGCTGTGACGAGGTGTAGATTGAGAGAATTTGGAGAGCTCTGTCGATACCACTGGCTATAGTGAGTGCTATTATTGTTGTATTCATAGAAATCTCGAACACAAAAACACGGATATAACGCAGCGCTCTGTTTACGCCCCTCGTGGTTTCATTTGAAACTTACTAACCGTAGCGTCACAAATCGTAAGCACATGTTAGTGGCTTGTTGAAATAAGAGACATTCAACTATGTTTTGTTTGAAGGGTTGATCGTAGGTAGTAGTTTCTATAAAACACTGTGATGAGAAGGGTCATAGATAACATTATTATATATTTTTTATTTTGCTATATAAGTAACAAACATGAATATTAAGTCCGGCAGGGTGGTTAGATTTTTCCAACGATATGACGCAATGTAATATTTTGTTGACTGAGTTTTTTCACTCGAATACCCTAGAGGGATGGCTTCAAAATAATCACGTAGCATACAGGGACGTCAATCGCACGTTGCCACCATTGTATTGAAGTGCTACTTATTAGAATTACAACTAAGAAGTTCTCGTCCTTCAATACACGTTCGATATTGACCTTTATTGAAGGCTAGCCAATAGCTAGAGTTAATAGGTATACAAAGTATTCAAGGACTTTCACATTATGTTCAGGAACAATGCTTTGTTATTTCACCTTATTCGCAGAATAGCACTGACGTCGCTATAGAACAAAGGGAGAAGAAGCCATATCAATGTTAGGACGCAATAATAAAAGCCGATTTCAAGAGGGGGGATAATTGTCCGTCGAATATTTGGAAAGTTCATTCACAGTTTTAGGAATAACTGTAGTCTTTTCATCATTCGCCAGTTATGTTTTAGTCCATTGTAATAAGGTTCGAGCCTATTGCCACGTAACGGGCGTTAGTCCAGACTCAGGGGTGCTACTGGGAAATTACATAGAAAACATACAACACATTGCCCGACCCGAGGATCGAACCCAGGACCGCATATTTCATAGTATGCGACTACTAGACCCACGAGACATATAAACAAAATATCCAAATCTCACCTCTCACTGTCGCGTCGCAGCGACCACCGTCGCGAAGTCAACGCTCGAATCATATTGTAGGCACTATTTAATTAGTCTTAAAACATCACAATCTAACAGACAATCGTCATTTTAACTGCACTTTTATATCACTGTCACTATTCCGAGGCACTGTGTCGATTAATCAAGATCAAAAAGTTATTATAGTCCTTCAAATATCGGTCTCGTCGGTATCGGTAAAATTTGCAGCGAATGTCATAACCGCGGTGCTAACAGACACAAGGTACAATTGCGTAAACATTAAAACAATTTGAGGATGATTGAAACACATACATAGGTATCTATGGATAGGCTATCTTTATCTTCCTTAAAATATTCCAACTATTTTCGTAATCTTTTCTAGATGCGTCACAGTACAATATTTTTTGGACCAATTTTAGTTCTTTACGTGACCGCTGGAGTCAGTAGGTACATTATTTCATACAAATCTGTTCATAACACGGGTACGGAAGAGCTAACAGCACATTACTACCTAAATGGAAAGGAAAAAGATGTGTGCTGATTAATGTTATTTACTAACATTAACAAATGACAACAGACATAATAACTTGTTTGAACTTCTTCTAATCTACATAAAGACCTTGATGTGGGTATCATCGTCAATAAAAAAAAATCTTCATCTAATTTAAATGTTATGAAAATACATAAATAGGCAGACCACAGCTTTGGCGATGTATGATCTAAGCATCAGAGTACAGAGTGAACCCTAACTTCGGAATATAAAGACCTTTATGTGTTTATGTAAGTCACGAGTTATGAGCGGTCGGCGAAAATAGTGGGAGTAACTGCGCATGTATTTATTCGCGTCGCGCCATACAGACAGACAGAGACAGACTAATAAAATGTCCACTGCGCATTCAGTCAGCATTCTTAAGTCAAAACTCGCGAATTTCGCTCCCTGCATGACGTTTTACCTCAAACAAAAGATCAGAAATCGGATCGACTTAATTTTTTCGCGGCAATCATGTTTGGCCGACTGGGTCTTCGCCGACCTTGTAATGATTGTAAAGGCATGCCAACAAGCGCTCCTTTAACAGATAACCAAACATCATTCACCATAGGAATACAACACAACACTTGGATAGGGCACTGTCATGGGCATTCAAAGTCAAAGGAGGATTGTCTCTGAGCGAAAATAAAGTGGAAAGTAAAAGATAAGCAGAAAATGTTTAATATGATCTAAAATTATCACAATTTCGAAATTTCTGGTTTGTTTTTCGGCATCCAAATTCTACTGTGATTATGCCAACGTGTCCGACAAGTATGTCGTCGTCTGTTAGTTCGTCATATCCAGACGCGGTCATTAAAATAATATATCTTGACTGTCTGAAAATTTTACGGTGTGGTTTTCAGTTCACTAGCAGTTCTTGCCGGTTCAACTGATAAATCTTTCTTAACCGAAGGTTAAATTTTTCGACATTCATAACAGAAACTATACTGAACAAATCTTAATCATAACAAAAGTAGTTCGCAATCAAATACCAGTAAGCGGTTACCGTTGCTTAAAACTATCCCAAAGCTAGGCTGACTATGATAAAACTGCTTGGAATCAATTTAAACTCGTCTTAGTTGTAGAAGCAGTTGGTAACAATAGCGTTCGCTCAAGCGAAACACCGACGCTCATTCCACCGAACCCCAACTTTTTGCACAAATTGAAGCTCGTGATGCAATAAACCTTTTTGTTCGATTTCGTATGATTAGATATCAAACCGGTGAAGGTCATCACTTCGAACATTGGTATGAATTAGATTAATGTAATTATTTCCAATTTTCGCGTTTGAATTGTAAAATTTTAGAAAAACGATTTGTGGCGTACTTTTTAAGTAGATGATTTTGATTTAAGATCAGCTATAAATAACGTGTCCGGTTAATGCAATTTCCAAATAAAAAGCTTTCAAAGTCTGTTTGCTTATATAGAGCAATACAACGACATAATATACTTGTTCCTACAAGTGTTCATGTCAATTCCGTGAAGCTGAATAGTCCAGATCTGCACTACCTAATTCACGTATATTATTGCATTATTAAAACACACAAACCTTTAGCAAAGACCAGAAAATTGTAAATGTTCATCGTCTGGTTTACGATACGGTTGAAAGATCACGGTAGCTGAGCAATCTATGTTTAGTACTTTGTCTGCGGGTGAAACCGCATTGCGCAGTTAGGAATAAAGTAATCCTGGAAGTTCCAGCGAATGAGCAAGACGCAAATTAATATCAGGACAAAGATCTACCTAATCAGCATAACATTTTCAATCACATAGTTAAAACGTTTGCCAGAAGAAGTAAAAATTTTGGTCATTTTTAAATAGGTGGCAGGTTTAAGCCTTATTTCATAGACATACTATACAGTGTACTGCGGCTTTAGGTGAACGTGGGTTGGTAACAATTAGAATTACTTATATAGCATAACCTCGAGTGGCGTGAGAAAGTGCAGCCGGCGCACAATGCCCCATTCCCAGGCTATGACACAAACCTTGGACGTGACCGTAGCTGATACTCGCTGAATATTTGATTACATAGTGCCGTCTTTCTTTGTTTTATTATACCTTTTGTTTCGAGGGTGCACCTTCAGCAGGTTCCCGACCAATTTAGTCCGATGAAATTTAGTTTAGGCCCTGATAATGTGCTTGAAATCGAATATATGCCCAATTTGTGACAGGACCTGCCGATCCCGAATCGGCCTTATCAGCCACTGGAAGTGCCGCCAAAACTTTCCTAACCACTGATGCTCTTTAAATCATCATTCATAGATGTCGAATAGGCCTGTATATATTTGTACGTTACTAAAATAACCGCTTCTTTCTCATTTAAGGTTACTACTGGATTATGATAGATGCGCTGAGATTCTCGTATGCACACAACGATTTTCGATCAATGTACGAAGCCGAGCTGTTATAGGTCGTTTTATTTCAGTTTAAGTCTGATGTGCAATCTGGGGAGCTCCGGGTTCCCTTAAAAATCGGTACACATCACTTTCAGGTTGTATCGTCTTTGTGAAAAGTGGGTATGGTTATACCACTATAGCCCTCTCGGGATCCTACTGCCATTATCCCATTTGTGTTCGGCACAATGTGTTCTTCTCTTCTATTTCTCTCTAACCGTTATGTCTGTATTCACTTTACCTATTTCACTCATTCTACCTTACATTTACCTACTTTAAATGTAAAATGTAACCATATGAACATAGCAAAGACTTTAAGTTACTTCTGTCTTCTAATATTAATCTCGCGACAATGGTTTCCAAATCCGCAATATTTTATCCCGATCTTCCAAGTTATATAGATGGTGAACCTTACAGGCAAGCATAACTTTGAGGCTACGCCGCTAAAGCCGTGCGTCAACCCGAAAGAGTCACAAATTGAAGTTGGAAGTGTTTTGACCAAAACTCATATATTACTGAAGATATTGGAATATCAATGTTGTGAAGAGTCTGAGAGAGGATTGATGCTAGTTTTTGTTATATTTACATTCTAACCTAGTATGGTTTTGAATTTAATCTTCATTTTAAAAATTATTTGCCATCATGTCCACTTATATACCGTTAGTTTCGTATTCAATCTCAAATATTATACGAATAAAGGATAACGATAGATAACTTAGATGGAATTCATTATTCAAATTGAGACAGTTACTAGAACATAGATTATCTTGAGTTTATAATTTTATTTATCAATACATTACTTAAACGAGATCAGTACTGCTTTGTTAAACATAACCCGTTTAGGCAGTAATTATCATCTCAAACGAATTAATATGAGTAGGTACCTGGTATGAATTTATTATATTAATCATTAGACGTTATTACGTGTGTTTATAAATGTGTATTGACAAACACCTACGCTCACGATAAAGGTCACATTTCGAGTTGAGCTACAGAATTTTCTTAATGCTATTTAATCCATATATCCAGTCCATACGCGGTTTTACTGCAATGCTTTTTTTCCATGTACAATAATATATGTATAGGTATCTAAATGCTATATTATTTTTTTCACCATTTCTTTATAACAACTGTCTCCATATTTAGTACCTTCTATGATGGTTGTAAACCCTTGTTATGTTACACAAGATTCAGTAATGTGACCCGAAGGCATTAAGCTAAAAATATCTCAACGTCGAGGAACAAAACCTGAAACACAGGTGTCGAAAAGGAAGTCGTATTCACTCTAATGAGTTCGGGACATCCACTGTTCACAATAAGACCCTAACACATTAACAATTAGGAATACATTCGTCGTTAGCGGCGTCCTCCCTAACGCTTCTTGGTTAGGCACTTATATCACAATTGTTTTAATCTTCTAATTTTAATTCCTACCTAGTTGGATGCAGATAAGCAATAATGTGTCAACCCGCATAAACTTGGTTTTGAGAAAATGGCGTCTTAAGATGATTGTATACGTGATTTAAGATTTGTTTTATGACATAAATCCATTTTTTACGTACTTTTATGTTTCAGATGACTTGAAACACTTTTTTAGAATGTTAAATACGTGATGCATTATCAAAATATATCAAAACCTTTGAATTTGACTTTTTGTGGGTTGACACATTATTGCTTATCAGCATCCAGTTGTGGTATGAAAAATAGAACTTCCTGCTTAAAACATAGAGTTAATGAGCTCACAGACTTTAACATTAACAAAATCAAACACGAAACATTCGACTGTCAACGTAAACAAGGAAAAATGCACCCAAAACAAAACACTGCCGGGCATGCGTTGCGAAACTACAGAATCGAGTGAAACTAAATGGTTATGGTTGAAAACGTGCAAACAAAGGGACGTACGTAATTTTGCCGGTTATTATGGATCGCGTAGTATTAGAAAGTAGCTGAAACAGTATCGATCGCTCGCGTGGTAGGAGCCCGCGGGGAGTGCCTCGCGGCACGGACCGTCGTGCACTGAAGTTGGAGACACAGATGAACATAGAATAATGCGCAAAACGTTACCACATCTTACCTAATATTACGCTTCCCCTTAGAGGCGACATAAGGTGGTACACTTAAATCCATTGCATTACAAAATGAATGAAAAACATTTATTAGTATCTACATACGATTATAAAATGTTTCCTCTGCAAATCCGATTTCTAATAGGACCTATAAAAATGAAATACAGGAGTCTGGAATGGAATTCAAAAAGCATACATTTTTTATATCTAATGCTTATTAATTTTTCTTTTATTGACCAACCATAATCTCTACATCCCATTTTATATTAACATTAAAAGAACTGGTTTTCCTCATATCTAAACTAAGTTAAATGTTTACACAATTTATAGCAATCTTTTACTTTTGAATTAATGGCTAGTTTGTATTATGTTGTCAAAGTAGAAAGAACTAAAGAATTTGGAAGAAGACTGATATTGCTCGACAGAAGTACTTAAGCTTATGTAGGTACATTCATATCTGTGAAATATATGTTAGTCTTTGGCGAATGACCGCATCGCGTCGGCGCATCGATTGCTGCCCTGCGCCGCCGAATTGACGGATAAACACAAGTACGTGCCGTGTTTATAAATAAACACTCTGTATGCATCCATTTTTAGTTTGTTTGTTGCATCCGTCCAAAGAAATAAGAAAAACTGTGCCATTAATTAAATAATATTTATTAAAATATATGACAGAATTTTATTTATAAAAAAGAAAGAGATATATTTCTTCCATCTTCAATAGTCGTTCATTCATGTATATGCTATAGTCGCTAATAATATAAGTTCAACGAATTCCTTCCATAAATAAAAAAAATCTTGTATAGGTATTATAGACGTCCATCAGTCGACAAGAGAGTGATTAAAAAATGCATTCACACGAGTAGTAACTGTTTTAAAAATAAAGAATAAGTAGTCAGTAAAAATCAGAAGTTTAAAAATAATATTCAGAGAACAATTATATTGATATAATTAAATATAATTCAGTTGTTTTCCCACACGGCACGTATATATATACATATATCGGCGCTTCGTATAATGAGAACACGATATTGCTTTTAGTTCCGCTTCGTTTGGAGTTACGAAAACACAGGTATTTTGGATTCATCCTGAATACTAGCAAACCTGAATTGCTAAGCATTTTATTCGTAAATCTATTTAGGTTGCTGTTGTATTGATGTTGATGTATATGCACCAACTTCAAAAGTATGTAATTTGCACACAAATCAAGGAATCATTTGTATATTTATAGTTATTTGTATGTCCCAGTATCCTTACTAAGACCGTGACCAGGGGCCCAACCATGAGCTCTTATTGCAATGATATTTCAACTGTGTGACAGTGACAGATGTATACACGTCAAATACATCTGTCTCATAATAAGAGTAAAACTATCATGGCAATAAGAGCTCATGGTAAGGCCCCAGTATCCCCAGGATTGATGATTATTAGTCAAAGAACAATCGACTTTATAGTTTTATACGCTATTTACTCGTATATGTTATGGGAATCTCGAAAACTCTCAAACCACAAAGGTTGTGTATTTCGTTTTTCATAATGCGTTTACAATATGCAATTGTATTGTGCTCGCGTAGCCTACACATCATACAAGTGGAATGTGGTTTCGCAATGGGAATCAAGAGTCGATTACGTATTTTATACGACTTGCTATTGGTTGCAAATTGCAAATCCAAACATCAAAAACGCATTGATATTCGCGATAAAAACTTGTGCGCTTAGTGTATAAGCGCTAAGTGTGCTAAAGCACCCGCATACAACGAAGATTACAGCACTTTCTAATGAGATGTTGAGGGTACCCAGTTTAATAATAAAATAAGTGAAAGTATAGATGAATAGATGTTTGTTACCCTTTCACGCAAAAATTATCGAATGGATTTTAATGAAACTTTACAGTAATATATAGCTTACACTTCAGAATAAAACAGGCTATAATACAATTGTGTGAATTGAAACGGAGTCGGGAGACCCAAAGGTTTTAAAATATAGGAGATACTTCGGGCTGAGAAACAATAAAATGTATCGATTCTTACACAGAACAAAAGTCTTAATGGACTTATTGTCTTAAGAAGATAAATAATTTATTCAAATGTCAAGCTTATTGATTTGCAGCATCGTTAACAAAAATGATACCTACTTAATTAGAAGATAAGTTAATCGTTAAATAAATTAATTAACAGCTAATGAATACCTATTTAGTGTCATTTAACGAAACATAGTACGAAAAGTAGGGATAGGCAGAGGTGTTGTAATAACAACACCCATTTTTCAACGAAGATGATTTAGTACCAACGTAACAGTTGGTGAGTCTATCGACGACTGTCCACTATGAACACGTCTTTGAATCACTTCTCAGAAATAAGCAGGTTTCCTAACGATGTTTTCCTTCACCGTAAAGCATGTGTGTCAAATTACTGCACATAAGTTTTTAGAAAAACTGCTTGTGTAGCAGGCGACTGCACAAACCTCAAGGCCCTCACAGTTCTTTTAACTATAATGACTATATTTCAACTCAAGTGTAAGATTTCGCGCTGTCTGCTCACTGCTGTCGCTGTATTGTAGTTTGTGTAATCAGACCATGGATCCAAGTCGGTCAATAAGTTCCCGTCGTTCTAATATTATACTGCAAACGATTATATTACGGTGAAACAAATGGTATTTTTGATGCATGCGGGCGTGCATGAACGATTTCTATGGTATTCGACAATGCCAGTTGATTTTTTTAGCGCCCGCATGCTTCATTTCATTTAATGTTGGATTTTCCCTAGTTTTAAAATTTGCGTATGTTCGTGAGTAGGTATTCTGAAGGTTGCCATCAGGCATACAGTCGGCTCATCTGATCCTTTTTGTCTATAGGCTAGGAGTTATGGCCTAATATAACGTCAATGCACCCTTAACCCAGGACTGGACCAAAATCGGTCCAATAATAAAAACAGATGGTTTTTTTAACACGGATTATTTTAAACGCTGGTTTGACAACCCTCACGCTGGTTTGATGTCTTTAGTTATTGTCAGAAAACCATTTCGCATACATAACAGGAGGACGCCGAAATTTGAGATAGAATTAATTCCGTATGAACGTTCAAACATGACACAGTGACAACCCTATCTAGTTTAATAGTAGGGTCAGTTTGTGTGTAAGCCGCTTTCACACTACACATGGGATGTATAGCCTTGTGCCCTTTGGCGGTCGAATACTGTTGGTATAATGGGGTGGGATCACGCAATGCCAGCAATTCAGAACATTTCAGGGTTATGCTTAGCTGACGTATAGACGTGACAATATGAAGTATGGCCGCTGTATAACTAAGGGCTACCCGCAGTTATTTTTAACGACGAAAAAGAGGTTTGGCCTTTGTTTGTCTGTGGTATTCCACACTTCGTTTTATTTGGGTTGAGTTGAGGTTTTTCCTAGAAGTTTTCAGTTTGTATGCAGATCTAAATCACAGTATAAATATAAGGCTGTTCAAGCAGTAAGGAAGAAGAAGGCCTAATTTTATATATAGGAAGGTTTTCTCCATTGAGTGTGAGAGTTGTCAATAAATACATACATATGCTCACGGTTGTATTCCCCGAAGGTGTAGGCAGAGGTGTTTTAATAACAACACCCACTTTTCACCGAAGATAGTTAAGTGCCAACGTGTCAAATGGTGAATCTATCGCCGTTTCAGGCACTATACATACATTTTGGAATAACTTCTCAGACATATGCAGGTTTCCTCAGGATGTTTGCCTTCACCGTAAAGCACGTGGTGTGAAATCACTGCACATAAGTTTATTAGAAAAACCTCATTGGTGCAGGCCCCACTGGGATTCGAGCTTGCGTCGCTTGCGTAGCAGAGGCGACTGCTCAAACCCCAAGGCCACCTCGGCTCTAGGAGTGATGCCAATCGTAAAAAAAAAATACTCTTTTATTATAAAATATGTCTAAATAACGTTGATTTGTCGTTTTGAAAAATGTTTGCGTTTTGTAGACATTTTTCAAAACGACAAATCGTGGATGACGAATACGCGATCGCACTGTGTCTGTGTAAGTGAGTCAACTCGAACGATTTGTTCCTAGTTTCCAAACTGATTGTAAAGCTTATATTTAAACTGTGTCTAAGAACCTAAAAGGTATCAAAAAGGCTTTAAAACGTCCACCTAGAACTTTTGGATCCTTTTCTCACACGTTACATCTTTTTACGCAATTTCTGTATGTATGTTTGCAATACCCACTCAGACGCTTATACGTGCGATAAATTGGAATTCAAAATATCTTTATTTGATTAGAATTTTAAACACCGCAATAAATTAGAATGACATGATTATTCAGGATTATGAATGTTAACCTTCCGAAGGCGACCGGGGTTCGGAAGGTTGCTTTTACTGAGAACAAAAGAACTAGAAAACACGATTTATATAGAAAACTAAACTAAAAAACAGAAAATAAATATTAATAAAGAATAATGTAAAAAAAATGTATAAATATAAGTTATTAATAGCTTAAATAGGAAAAAAAAATTTTTTATAAAAAAAAGTGGTGGTGCTTTTCAAGATATTATCGAAATGATAATCCTTCTCATATATTACATACATACATAAATAAATACAGGTGAAGCCAATATAAAGCGTGTAAAAAGGAACACTCGGGCTGTTAATCCTAAAATTAACAAAACATATGCTCACGCCTGTGTTCGTTCAAGGGGTAGGCAAAGGTGTACTTATAGGACACTCACATTTTGCCGGTTGCTCTTAAGTATTGGTTGAGCCTATTGCTATTAACCGGGCACTAATCCAGACTCCAGAATGCTACTAGGAAATTACAGATTAAGAATTAATTTATAATTCTTAAGGTACATTAGTGTGTCAAGGCTTATTGTTTAATATATGAATTGATTAAATTACAATGGAGCCAAGGTTGGCATTATAAGCGGGTTTTGCGAATATTTATTATAAATACAATTATGGTAAGGCGCCAACAGAGATATTAACATTTGATTAACTCTCATTTTGAAGCAAATAAAGACGCTTAATGCTGGCCTTGACAATAATATGATATAATTTAGTAAAATTATGCTCACGCCATCCCAGAAAGGTCCCGGTAAGCAGAGGTGTTGACAATTTTACCGAATATGATTAAGTGTCAACGTGACAGAAGGTGAAACCATCGATGTCTCAGGCCCTATACATAATGTCTTTTAATTACTTTTCAGACATATGCAGGTTTCCTCACGATGTTTTGCTTCACCGTAAAGCAAGTGGTGGGAAATCACTGAACATAAGTTTTTTTTAGAAAAAGTCATTGGTACAGGCCTGCGACAAATCAAATCCCATGGCTACCACGGCTATGATATTATTCAATAATTATCTAATTAGCTGATACCTTTATTTTTTTGTTTCATTTATGCTTATAGGACTAATATAAATAGGACTAACTAAATAAATAAAATATTTTTGTCATTAATAGCTTTCATGTTGTTCCTAAAAATTACTTGTCGGTTGCTCATATTTACTTACATTGAAAAAGGGCATTGCTTAATTATTTTTCGTTCTGCCTTTTGAACCCGACTTCAGCTAAAAGCCCGAAGCTGTCAGGTTCAAAGTTCACCGACCTATTTCAGGTCCAACTGGTTGCCTGCAATCGATTTTAGTATCCCAAATTCCAGCCCTAAAGATAGCAGGAATCGCTCGTTTTATTGTTATTGGAACATTATCACGATTGGTGAATTTATATCGATTCGGACGAAAAGAGATTGGGTATTCGTTCTACTTATAAATACAGGCTGGAATTTTGAGATGAGACGGTGAGGGTACGTATGAAACATTGTTGTTACGGGAACAGGGTTTTATTGGGTTTATAAAAAAAAATAAAAGATAACTTTAAAGTAAATAATGCAGAAGATACCGGTCAATTTAACGAAACTATTTAAAAAATTCTTAGATTAAATGTTGTCCGTAAGAAGATGGACAATTTATACGCAAAACATTTTTAATATCATTCGATGGTTCATTATACTTATTTCATCATCATTATCATACTTACGGAACAAAATACTTATATTATAAATCGTGAGATATATCACGACTTTATCCTAGTATTAGGTAGATGTCAATATCAACGCAATCATTAAATACTCAATCCAAATTTATTCACCTTCGAACAGTTTATGTGTTATAAATGTGGATGGTTACAAGGGGAAAGGAAGACCTAAGAAACGATGGATGGATTGTGTGAAAGATATGGCTAGAATGGGAGTGAATACAGAAATGACGGCTGATACAGATAAATGGAAGAGAACACATTGCGCCGACCACAAATAAAATAGGATAAGAGCAGGATGATGATGATGATGATAATCACACACACATAGATAAAACCGAATACACATACACGAAATTCATAGTATTAAAATGCTTTACCTAAACTTTCCCCAAACATGCTGTATACTGTAGGTCAGGGAATTGGACGATAAGTTCGAAGACTGAACTTATGTTGATTTGAGAACAAGGTCGGATGTAGAAGGCTTTGTTTTGGATTGGTTTTGTAGTGAGAGTAGGAAAAAAAACTATATAATGTAATGTTAGCTTATTTAATATTTGTTTCACCTGTGATGCATCGCCTAATTATAATATTGTATCTGTATTACTCTGATTATATTGATATAACCACATTGTTCATCTCTGCTATGATATTAGTTCAGAACTGTATCTGTATTTATTTTATTAACATAATGTTCAATTATCTGTGACATGTTACATTCACTCTCAATAATGTATCTGTATTTTGTATTAGTAAATTTGAGAGTGACATTTAAAAAGGAGGGCTGTCAATGTCAGATGAGAGAAACGAGGAAGGGGTGGTTGTTGGTAAATGCTAGAGAGTAAAAATAGAAAAGCAATATTATTGTTGATTAATAAGAAGATTTACTGAGATTGAATTGGTTTTTCTTTTAACACATTTCTTCGCATTCTCGTTTACTGCTTTCCCAGAAGCAGAGTTGTATAAGCACCCACTATTTACCGAAGATGATTAGGAGTGAACTCACCATCTGTCACGTTGGCACTTCATCATCTTCGTTTAAAGGGGGTGTTGTTATTTCAACACCTCTGCTAACCCCTTCGGGGAATACAGGCGCAGTGAGCATATGCATGTATAATTAGGATTTAGCGTCTAACTATCTTCAGTGAGACAATAAACACTACGTGTTTGAGTTACTCATTGGTACAGTGGGATTGGAACTTGCGTCTCTAGCAGGCAACTTCCTAAAACACTCTGTGAAGATTTCAATGGTATGTGGAGTGTTTTATAGTGCAATGTAAAACTCATGCATACTTATATTAGTGGAGCGCAGTACACGGTCACTGGCGGACGATGACTTGTGACCCAATTTGAAACAGTTCAGTGCTCCGTGCATATTGCATAGATTAAGAAGGTCGGCAACGAGCGAATATTGACTATGGCCTGTAAACTTTATACCACTTACAAACAAGACAAAAATCAATCAGCCTGACAGTAACGGTTACTAGAAATACAAGTATGGAATCTCTTTGCCAACATGATAATAAAGCCGTGGTGGCCTTGGAGTTTGAGCAGTCGCCTGCTACTGGAATCCCAGTGGGGCACGTACCAATGAGTTTTCCAAAAACTTATGTGCAGTGATTTCACACCATGTGCACACCATAAAATAGTGAAGAAACCTGCATATGTCTGAGAAGTAATTCTAAGACTGTATGTATGTGCCTGAGACGGCGATGGACTCACCTTCTCTCACATTGGCACTTAATCGTATTCGGTAAAATGTGGGTGTCGTTGTTGTTGAATAAACCTGCGGGGACCATTCTGGGATGGCGTAAGCATATTTTTGATAATTGAAGCCCCACCAATGCTAGGGCAATCACTACTCCTTCTCTTCATGGATCAAGACTGTATTACGTTACATATTTATATTGTATTACTCAAATTTGTAAAATGACTTTTATAGAAAATATTAATTACTGAGTTTCTTGCCACGTTCTCCGTAAAAGCTACCCGAACCAGGCGGTAGCATGTATAATCTTGTGTAATTGTGTCGATCTGACGATTTGAAATCTAATAAAATAAAGATATTTTAAATTTGTAAACAAATCAGGTTCGAAAAATATTTTCAAAACCGATTCGATGATAACAAAAAATAATCATTTACACATGAAACCATACGGTAGATCATATAAAGGTCAATGGGGATAATTAATACTATATTCACGCTCTAGTATACAATTCTAATTAAAATTAGAATCACACATTAGACTAAGTAATTATTACTAATTGGATACTGTAATTTGAATGCAACATTAACTTTTTTAATTTGACGGAAGTGATAGAATCTAGAATACTCACAAATAATATACATATTGTAACTCATTAAATCTACGTAAATTTACATAAATGACATAATTATACAGTACCCCTATCACGAGTTTGCCACCGGTTTCGTAATCTATACTCGCTAGCGTCACTCGCAATATTTGTACGAGATATTTTAGTTCTTCACGTCACCGCTGGGAGTCGCTGCACAATTTCTCATACAAATATTCGGCGGAGACGCTAGCGAGTATAGATTACGAAAACGGTGGCAAACCCGTGATAGTGGTGCTGGATTATACATGCTACCGCCAGGTTCGTAAGAAATATCTTATCGGTCACGTTGGCACTTAATCATTCTTAATAAAAAGTTGGTGTTGTTATTACAACACCTCTGCCTACCCCTTCGGAGAATACAGGCGTGAGCATATGTATGTATATAATTTTTTATTTGTTTCATTGATATCCTATTTTATTGTTTCATACTTACTACCACCATCTATCGGCAGGATACAAAATGAACTATAAAATAACGCCATCTCACCACAATAGTTTGAAACTTTATGCTGTTTACTAACTAATGTACTTTTTGCTTTTCGAATAGGTTCTATTTTAAAATCATTTAGGATATGAACCCTTCAAATATTTTTTATCAAGAAGTCGGTTTAATAACTTCTTCAAGGCATGTTACAAACTAAGCTAGGACTAACCTCGGTCCAGGTTTCACGGTGTCTGCAGGCTCGTCATCGGCGTCATAGAAGTCATCCTCGCCTTCGGACGATGAGTATGACGTGTCTGGTACAAGGAGGGACATGGCTTGTCCTGGGGAATTTTTTAATTACATATAATACGTTTAAGTATGTTAGTCCCGATTCAAAATCGGATCGTGATTGATGAATTATTGCTTGTATATAAAGTTACTCTTTGTAACATTAGCTATCTACCAGTGAAAGTCCCATTAAAAATCGGTCCAGCCGCTTCGGAGATCAGCGGTACAGACATAGATATTTTTTTGATATGTAGGTACTGTATATACTTTCATATAATAGTGTAAAGCTGTTTTATTAATCTGTATGTTTGTCTGTGATTCAATGCTGTAAATTCATAATATAGATATAAATAATGATATAGATTACATGATGGTGCAAACTAGACAATTTTGTTGCGACCATTTAACCAACAAGGAAGTCATCTTAATATCAGTCGAGCGTTTTGCGTGTACGAATCTACATAGTTAAATATTGTATATCTTACTTGGGGCATCGAGATCTTCTAAAGGCGGCATTGAATGCGTAGGAGACGCTAGTTCGCGACACTCGGCACCAATCTCTACATGCGGGGATAAATCTGCACCTGCGAATAAAATATACCATTTGAGTTCTACCACAGACTAAATATGAGCTTACTGCAAGCAGTACGGATATGAGCACAGACGCAACAGGCAGTAAGGGGTGACACGTCGTGGCCGATCGAGTTTACGTCATTAACGTGTTTTACAGACATTTTTAACTTCAAGTCAACAAATAGACATTACTTTGACATAAAGAAGTATATTTTAAGAGAGTGACAACCCTCATATTCGAGCAAACAATCATATTTAAAAAATTTGGTCCTGTTTCCATACTGCTAAACAGTACACTGTGCCTCATAATGAAGAGCCGTGGTGGCCTTGGGGTTTGCAATCGCCTGTTACAGGCGTCAAAGGACGCAAGTTCGAATCCCAGCGGGGCCTGTACCAATGAGTTTTTATAAAAACGTGTGTGCAGCGATTTCACACCACGTGCTTTATGGTGTGAGGGTTTCCTCACGATGTATGTATGTCGGAGAAGTAATTCAAAAAGACATGTATAGTGCCTGAGACGGCAATGATAGGCTCACCATCTGTCACGTTTGTTGCTACAATACCTCCGGCAATACAGGCATGAGTATTATATGTATGTATGGATTATAATAGACTGACAATAGGGCGCTAAAATGGCGCCGACAAAATTTACATCATGGTCTATTTGATCGAGGCCATTTTAGCGCTGATGTCTATCTGAATTATTATCGTTCAATGAGTTTAAATATTTTGTTTTAGCTTTATAGCTCATAGTGAGATAAATCACTATCCCTATTATTACAAATCATGATATATTAAAGACTAGACGAAACTCGGACTAGACACGATTTCCATCCCTTTTGAAATATATTTATAAGTTCTCAGTATATAATACGCGGGCGAATCCGCTGGCGGGATAATACCTTTGCTGATATGTGATTGTGATGTGTTCGTTGGTCCTTGGTATACGCCGTTCACCGGGTTCACTGTATTCTGCAATAAAAGCGATAAAATTTATTAAAATTTTACATAAAATGTCGTTGCTCAAACGCTTTTCAGTCGCTAAATAGATGGCGCTAGTATCTCACAACCGCAGGTTTGTAAACATTTGACACTATTGTGAATATCTATACCCAGCATCAAATTAGATTTGTTTTTAATGATGTACCTACATGCATCTGTATCACAATGTCACAAATGTAATTATAAAATCAAATGAGTAATGCCCATAGACTCAGTTTCAATGTTCAAATGTTTTCCTGCAAAAATGTATACTAGCGGATGTCACGCGGTTTCACCCGCATATCCCCAGTAAGTATTTTATAAAATTGATGAATATTTACCTTAGCTATTTGAAGTAGTACTATGGAATGTTTGATATTGTCCAACATGGCCTGCGAATTATAAAAACATTTTAAATTATAAATGATAAATATTGATGGGAATACTTCCACTAATAATATGTCTACTACAAATATTATTGGGATGTTAGGTATGTAAGTTTGTTTGTCATTAAATTTCTTCTCATGCGTATGTAGGTTTTCATACGTGATTTCCTCCATTTATAGGAAAACGAACAAAATTTTCGCTCAGCCTGGGTATTGATTCCAAACTTGGCGCCTCAGGCAGTTTTACAGAATATTCAATACATTGACAGCAATTAATCTTACATTAGAGTGATCCAAAATAATTTGCCCTTTTATTTTATCCTGCGGATCGGCCAGTTCTGCGACTCGCGTATTCATTTTCTGAAACAAATAACATCTAAATTAGTGTTAGCAACTGTCGATGGACTACCAATTGCCTAGACAATTATAAGGATGCGTTTCCACCAACGCGATATGCCAGAGATCGCATAGAGGGATTTGTTCGTTAAGAACTTTAAGAACAATCTGCCCTGAGCGAGGCTAGATTAAAATTCACAAACACTTGTTAACATGGTGGAAACGCAGCCTAAGATTGCAGGTTTTTGGACAGATGTAGGTACAAAGAGAGGTATGAGATAACAGAGTCCTCCTGTAGGAGTTAAATGACTGTGCCTCTGGATTATGTTTCAATAAACTTTCAATCCTATTTCCAGTTGACAAATTTATGACGGGAAAATACGACAGTTTTAGTAACAAATATCAATAAATATTAGAAGAATTAGAACAGGAAAAAAAGACAATATCATCCGCCTTGTATTTCAAATGGAAACGGTTTAAAAATTTAAAGTAAAATCTCATTGACTATATTGATTTCTAAAAATAATATAGAAAATTTCGGCATCACGTAAGGGATACCTTTGTGAGCGTTAACAGACAGCCTTATGTCAAATGTCACTGTCTGCTTGTGTGCCGACGTTGGTGGCATAGAAAACTATACTTACAGTGACCAGTTCAATCATGATCTGCAGATATGAATCGGCTTCTGATATCCGTCGTTCTAGATCGCCGTGTCTGTGGCGCGGCGCTGGCACCGATCTCGACCACCGCTCCCTGCGGCCGTGCCTCGATATCGTGTCTTCTAACGCACGCACCCACCGCTCACGCTCCGGACCATCTCGAGCCTGACAATTATAATATCACCAGCTATTACGCACGACGAGGGATTTTAAAAGGTGCCAACTATGATCAATTAAGCAGTACGCATTAAGAACTTCATAGCTTTGACGTTTAAATATACGAAGTTCAAAAGTGAAAAGCTTAGAACGCTCTGCTTAAGCCGATGATTGTGGGCCCTCTATGTATATATCTCCAAGTATAGGTTTTGACACGTTCCAACGTCGCTTGACCTTTACCCCTATCACGGGTTTTCGTAATCTATACTCGCTAGCGTCTCCGCCGAACGGGAAATTGTGCAGCGACGCCCAGCAGTAACGTGAAGAACTAAAATATCGCATACAAATATTGCGAGTGGCACTAGCGAGTATAGATTACGTAAACGGTGACAAACCCGTGATTGGGGTACTGGTTTTGGTATGCAGACGTAAAACTTTAAAAATTTAAGGCACAGGTGCCGTCCTGAGTTAAGACCACTAACCGTGAATGAAGTAATCATTTTATGAGTCTGTCTGTATGGCGCGACGCGAATAAAATACATTCGCAGTCACCCCCCAATATTTTCACTGAGTGCTCATAGCTCGTGACGGCACCTTCCATTTCTCTCTATCCATCCATCGTTTCTTAGGTCACCCCCTCCGCTTGTAACCATGTATACATAAACAAACCACGCACCTGAAAATGGAAGGTCTTATGGTCGACGGTGATGGTGAATGTGGAGTCGTCCTCGTCATCGATGCCGATGACGGCCGCCCGCAGTCGCACGCAACCTCTCCGCACGCCTCGCGTCATCTTCTCTTTTGACTGAAACAGAGAACACAATCAAATATAGTTCTCTAATGTCCAAAATCTGTTTATACCAGACCTATTAGGAATCAAGAGTGTGAAAGACAGACAGAAGCGCTACAAGGGTAAAAACACAGAAGGCTAAAAATAGCCGTTGAATAAAGATGTCATGATACATATTAAGTATGACAGGTCTTACGACTTTGTATGTTTTCAAAGTCCAAGTCAAAAATATCTTTATTCGATTAGAGTTTTTACAAAGCACTTTAAAATCGTCAGAATAACATAATTTACAGGATTATAAATGCTACCGCCAGGTTCGGAAGGTTGCTTTTACTGAGAAGAACCTGGCAAAAAACTAATTACTCTTATCACAAATATTATACAATTTAAAAAAAAAGCAAACCTGACCTTACCCCATACATTGTTGGGGTCGGCACGTGAATCAACCCGATGCGGATGATCACCTAATTTTTATACGACCTTATGCCCTTCGCAACCTCTTTAACGAGGAAATGTATGATCTGGGTTAAAACGTAACAATATCCAAAAATGTGTTACCTGCTTAACTAACTTAGAAACAAAATACCCGAAATAAACATCGCGAACAATAATGCTAATCGGGCTAATTAAAGTTCTTGATTTTAATTACGATCGAATTAAGTATGTTTCATAATCACTAAAATAATTAATGAATAAATACATGCATGAGCTTTTAACTTATTTAAATTAAATAAAAGTAATGTGATACATTTAATTTGAATACGTAATCTAGTTTTTCTGGCCACTATATCTACTGACAGAATGTAGTTCTGTTTGTGTTTGGCTTTCCTCTGAACTTCACTTTATTTCATTCTTTTAGCATGATTTTGCATATGTCGGGTTATATAAATTGAATTTTTTTCTTTGAAAATGATCAGGTACCATCGTAGCTCATTCGGGAAGGCGTAAAACTATTGATGAATGAATATTGCAATGTCCCAACACTCCCAAAGTATATATTTGTGTGATAGCAATTATAACAGAGGCTTGTATGTACGAGTACACTGTATGTTATTTTTTTCCATCAATGTTTCAGACTTCTAATTGTTGACACGATTTATAATTCACTAGCTAGTGCCCGCGACTTCGTCAGCGCAGTACTTGACTTCTCTCTCTTTATATCTAGGACAATTCACTTAATATATTTTAGCATATGTATGAGCTATATTATTATAAACTTTCATTAGCAGTAGTCTTTGCGTTAAAGAGTAACAAACGCCCAACTTTTGCGCTTATAATATTAGTAGTAAGTAGGATGAATATGCATAAGAAGCACAGGTCAGACTGCAGGGTACATTCATACATAAGTTAAATTAAATTGCATCATTACAGAGTTGCATTTGATAAAGGTGTGTTGTGGAGAAATGGAGCATTTCAGGAGATATTATTTCACCGTCTTCTATGACAGAGCAGGTGAGACGCTAGTCACTTAAAAACTCTGTACTGTTTTGTGAAATATATATGGTCAATGATTATTCCGATTCCATGCTTATCGTATACTCTATCTAATAATTGAATACATTCAATTATTGACAGTTTGAATACTTTGCAAAATAAATGCATATCTTCTTTCAATGGAATTTGGCTAAAGTCCGCGTTGGTTATCATTTAAAAAAACAGGACATACACATACATATGCTCACGCCTGTATTCCCCGAAGGGATAGGCAGAGGTGTTGTCATCACAACACCCACTTTTCACCGAATTTGATAAAGTGCCAACGTGACAGATGGTGAGTCTATTGCCGTCTCAGGCACTATACATACGTCTTTGAATTACTTCTCAGAAATATGCTGGTTTCCTCACGATGTTTTCCTTCACCGTAAAGCACGTGGTGTGACATCACTGTACATACGTTTTTTAGAAAAACTCATTGGTACAGGCCCCGCTGGCATTCGAACTTGCGTCGCTTGCGTAGCAGGCGACTGCTCAAACCCCGAGGCCACCACGGCGCTTAACAGTATTCTTAGTAAATTAATATGAAAAAAATAAATGTTTTACTTGTGGTTCCGGCTAATCTCAGAAACGACTAGACCAATTTTAGAGGGACTTACACTGGACAGTAGTATAACGTGCAAAGAATTAAGTTAAGTTATTGCAAAAAAGAGTACCGTTAACGTTCCGGAAACATTTCGTCCTCTAATGAAATAAACGGTTGAAATTGCTAGTCCTCGATATTTCGAACAGTTTCTCTCCAAGATTAATATCTACTTTTTTCCATCACGCGTATGAAGGTACGCAGATAGATAAGAAGACATAAGAAAAACTGAATTTAAGAATAATATCAATTCCCCAACTTAATTTCCTAATAATAATCTTTTAATACCCACCATGGTAACTCACTTGTATAACATTTGTAAGCTATCTGTACTCGACTTCGAGTAGTCGAGTAATGTCATCGTAATCCGAGCAATGGCCACTTTGTTAAATGCTTGGCATTTTGTAAATGGCACGATAGGTCAAAGGTGCTGTTATATATCACAAATGCTGTGATGTTTAGACGTTATCTTGATTTATCGACAAGTAGGAAGTGCCTCTATAAACGTGCAATCCCTTTCATTTCCCTGATCAAAGTATCGATGGTATTCTTTTAGCGAACACTGCTTTCAAATCGATCTAGTTGGAACATTACTTTCTGTTAACGTTTTACACAGAGAATATGAGAACTCGGTAGAAGTTAAATTAGTAATGTATGCAATTAACATTAAACTTCATAAATCATAAAAAAATTTTGAAAAGCGCAGAAAATATCATAATGCGATGAAAATAAAATAAAAAACCCTACTTCAAAATTAGAATCTCTGAATACATACGACGTTTCCGTAGTTTCTAATTTTGAATTGCTCTCATTCAAACTGTCATTTTGACGCATATCACCTAAAAGAAGAGATAAAGGTATTAGAGGGAGCGTAATCAGTACTCATATATATTTAAGTCTCACCATTTACTAATTAATAATTAGTTAAGTCTAAGAATGAAGTAGGAAATGTTATGTCCTTATGCATTTAATTATGTGAGAAGACAGACACAAATAACTCAAAGAAAGAGTACATATTTGCTGAAAATTGTGTTAAATATTTTTCTCCTATTTTTCTGTATGGCGTGGAGTCATGGACAATACGGGCTCGAGAAAGGCAGAGGATTGATGCCTTGGAGATGTGGTGCTGGAGGCGTATGTTGAGGATACCTTGGACGGTCAAACGAACAAATGTGTCGATCCTTGCACAGCTAAAGATAAAAACCCGTCTGTCCACGATATGCCACCAACGAATACTTTCGTATTTTGGCCACATAATGCGAAGGGGTAATGAGAGTCTGGAGAAATTGATCGTAGTTGGAAACAGAAATGGCAAACGAGCCCGAGGCCGGTCTCCTACCAGATGGACCAACCAAATAAAAGACTCTAGGTCCCCGAGGCTTAGCTCCGTCGTCAGGGCTGCGATGGACAGAAGCCGATGGAAACAAATAGTTCACTCCAAGTGTGGACCTCTCGTTGATGACCACGATCCTCAGTCATGAGGGAACGACTAGAGAGTGTTAAATATGATGATTGTGTGAAATATGATATGGACAACAACTAAATACAGGCTTCGTAGGTGTATTACGGATCATGGAGGAAAATGGAAGAGAAAAACACATTCTACCGACCATACATACAACGGGATGAACTAAAATAACAAAATGCTATGATAAAACAAAACCACAGACTCAAATGATGATAAATGCTAAAAGACAATGTAGAACCAAAACGTGCAAATTTCCAACATTCTACATTCTGTTTGTTTGGACACCCGGAGTTCCGTGACTTTGTGTTTTGAACATCAATGTAATTACCGTAACACGATCAAGTTGTTATGACATGATATGTGTCGAGATATGTGCAGCTAAGTACTTCCGTATTACAGCATTTTGGATGTTACATTGCTCAGTGGCAGTGTTTCGTGTTCGAGATTGTCTGATTTTTGAGAAAATGTGCTGTGCGAATGAATTCAAAATAACATTGTTTGATTAGACTTCTTACAAAGTACTTTCAAATCGTCAGAAGGACATGGAAAAATGCATAATGCAGGATTATTAATCTTACCACCGCGTTCTGATGGTTACTTTTGCTGAAAGAAATTAAGTTCGAAGACGTTTACGCTTTTACGACTGTTTTTACCAATGTCCAGGAACTTAGGGTTTCTCGTATCCAGCAATAACTTTTACTTTGGAAAAAAAAGTATATTTACCATGGTAGTATATTAGCAAACATCCATAGCTTCCCACATACAGTTCTACAACGTGAGGAAGAATCCATTTTAATAAGGTTTTCAACGAACGGTTTTATGAACATCATTCCAATTATCGATCAAAGTAATGATATAAGTGAAAATTTCCGCGTCTGAATCAGACTCGAACAGTGAACCAATTCCTACTCACCGCATTAGTTGAGTCAGTGTTAGGATACAGTCATAATTTCTGACACAACTATAATGCCCAGTCCTTTCACTATACAGTTACAAATCATTGCAAAATGTACTATGAATACATTTTTAATACTATTACATACCACGTAATGCAACGATTATATATCGAATATAGATTAAACTATGCCGATATTAGTACAAAAGGCACCGCGTGACTGCACTATGTTATACATAACTGACAATGTAGATATTTCATTTAGTCTGATCTTGTTATATTAAAGTTAGAATATCTTGCGCAAATTCTTTATGTCTAACTTCGTTAGGAACAGGATCAAAACTAAACCAAGATTGATGATAAGATCAAATATTTTGGTAAGTTAAAGCGTTTAGGGTTAAGCTTGGAAATCTAACTATAATCGTATACCTTCTTACGACCAATTCTTGTATATATATGTAGAATCTAAATCTCGGAAACGGCTCTAACGATTTTCATGAAAATTTGTGTGTAGGGGCAAAAAATAGATCTAGCTAGGTATCATTTTTGGAAATTATCGCTTTGACCATGTTTTCAGGCACTGAAAACCTTATACAATACCATTGCAATACGACAGTAAATTTCGCCGCCATCTGTCAAGTTATGGTAGCCCAAACGTGAGGCTTCCAGCTTACGGGGCGATAACGCAAATAGAGACCGACGTTCACCGTTTAATTTTTTTTTCAGCTTACATGTATAAGGAAACGTCATTGAAAACATAACCAGGGTCTACATAATTATACTTGAATTGTCTAGTATACCTTATATGCCAGGTAGGTTGAAATTAGACATGGACATTGGGCCAATGGCTAAGTTCAATAATTATTTCTTGAGGTTTCATCTATAATGTATATTCCAGGAAAACACGTGAGCTTTCAACGTACCTATTTTAAATTTAATAGTTCAGGGTTTTCTGTTTACGATCACATATCTAATTCAAAGAGGTCGTCGCTTCGTATAAAAGTAGGTGATCAGCCACATCGGGTCAAATCAAGTGCCGACCCCAACAATTTATGGTATAAGGCCAAGGAGCTGATGAACTGATTCAGAGATCTAAATATTATTTAAATTTACTGAATGAAGAGCCGTGGTGGACTTGGGGTTTGAGCATTCACCTGCTACGTAAGTGACGCAAGTTCGAATCCCAGCAGGCGTGCTTTACGGGGAAGGAAAACATCATGAAGAAACCTGCATATATCTGAGAAATAGTTCAAAGACGTATGTATAGTGCCTGTGACGGCGATAGACCATCTATCAAGTTGGCACTTAATCATCTTCGGCGAAAAGTGGGTGTTACAACACCTCTTCGGGGAATACAGGCGTAGGCATATGTATGTGTATGTTACTGAACGATCTTTCAATTGATAGGTGTACATCATTCATCACAACATTTACGTAATTTCATCTGAATACGAGTCTGAACAATGCAAGACATTCAAACGGAAACATAGTTACTTAATAACCATTAATAATCTATCAATTCACTATTGCTTACCTATATTACAACGCAATCATGTATGCTAATACAACATTGAACGGACACAATAATGCTTAATCTCAGTACAGGCACCTTTCAGAATGTTCAGTTAGGTCTGACTGAATGCAATGTGCAATTACAATATGTAGGTTAGAACCGACTTCTGATGCACTCGGCATCTTTATTAAGACTAATGTTATTTCATAACAGCCTTCACTTGCATTATTTATGGTTTCCTGGTTAAAAGTGTAACTAATAATATTATAACCACGATACAAGCTGTAAAATGAAGGATTAAAACATACCTACAGATTATAAAGACTGATGATTCTCTAACTCACAGAAAATACGAAATAGATATACCAGGTTATTATACATTTTTTTAATCAATATATTAAAGGCGATATATTTCAGCAGTCCACCCCGTGTTTTTAATTGTAAGAATAGAAAAATACAAACTCAAGGCGGAATTTGAACCCCGTCTGTGTGTAAGCTGCCTGTTGCTCTGCCAAGTCCCAACTGTACCCCTATCACGGGTTTGCCACCGTTTTGTAATCTATACTCGCTAGCGTCTCCGCCGAATATTAGTATGAGAAATTGTGCAGCGACTCCCAGCGGTGACGTGAAGAACTAAAATATCTCATACAAATATTGCAAGTGACGCTAGCGAGTATAGATTACGAAAACGGTGGCAAACCCGTGATAGGGGTACTGAGCTAATCTTGATATCACACCTCATGTGACGAATTTCCCTTGTGTCACGAATTAAGGAGCCGCCCGTTTTCTTAATTTAAAAATTATGTTGTGATGGAAAACAACACACGAGACACCATATCCCAACAGTGGAAAAATAAAAAAAATATCTTTAAACTTCCAGATGACCGCGTGAAGGACTGGTTGTTGATGACATCACCATGGCCGTTGGCCACCATTCTGGCGACCTACCTCCTTGCCATAAACATCCTTCCAGTTTATATGAAGAACAGGAAGTCATACGAGCTAAGGATCGTTATCAAATACTATAACATCATGCAAATTATCGTCAATGCCGTTGTTACTTGGGGGGTGAGTAGCTTTTTCGTTTAAAGCGTTCAACTAGTAACGTAACTCATAGATTACATCTTCCAGCATAAAATTAAACGTTCCTATTTTGTCATGTTTGTATGTATGTAAACGTCTACAACGCTTCTTTAGTAATGGAGAGGCGTGCAGTTTAAGATAGTAAGATATCTCCAGGAATATGGTAGCTTTCTGCTCTGGTCTCTGCGTGGAGTAAGCTTTTAGGCAATGTAGTATTTCTATAAAGTTCAAGCACTTTACTATGATAAAGCGCAATAATACAATCAGTATTTCGGTCGTGCAGAGGCAACACACATGCAGACATTTTCACTTTAGTCATTTCAGTACCAGAGCTCCCAGTGATCAAGTCTTATCGTCACTATCAAATAATTTACATTAACCAAGTACATAATACTTTATGACAGGTGTGTCATGATGGCATGATGGGAAAGTCGGTAAAGCACAGGTGACGATACGTGAGAGTCGAGACCGCACAGAGAGCGGATGTGTGTGACATCACCGTTTCGTGCGGTACGCATTCTGGTAAATTGGATAGTTTTTGACAAGCGACACTAGATTGGCTGCAAAATTATGAAATACCCATACATAGGGCCGGTTTACACACCTAGTATCTACTCTACATATGAGTAGTAGAGTAGTCCTATTCGTATGTGATTATTACTTATTGGGATAGCTAACATATCAGAACTCGAAACCTACTCGCTATTTCCGAAGCATCAGCCGAAAGTTCGCAAAGTTCCTACCACGGTTCATATTCGTTCTAAAATTACGTTCGACGTGATCTACTAAAAAATTATAGACGTTTATATATTCTAAACCTTAGTTAGATTATTAAACAAACGAATGTTCGAAAATTTTCGTTTGTTTGCACATTTTTGTTTTCGGAGAAAGAGAGTAGACCCATGCAGAGCAAAGAATAGACGTGATATTGTGGGATAAGTAGATAGTATACGTGTAAACGACTCGACATACAATAATTCGAGTTCCCTTTACTTTCATCCCTATGATTATTATATCAACCATTCCATCCGTAATATTATACTTAAGATGTGACCCTGCTGTGAGTAAGCGGCGTGGTAGGTGATTACAGATTATTACAGTGCGTAGAGATACTCACATGTAGTTGAATTATTTTGTATGATACAATTACTCAGCGATTGTATGAAATGATGACCAGCATTGCATGCATAAATATTGATATGTATAGTTATTGTTACATAAAATATGTACTTAAACTTAACT
The DNA here is from genome assembly GCA_929442735.1 of Watsonalla binaria. NCBI lineage: Eukaryota > Metazoa > Arthropoda > Insecta > Lepidoptera > Drepanidae > Watsonalla > Watsonalla binaria. Next base: position 9,206,163 of record OV838934.1, on the reverse strand, counting down.
ATAAGAAAGTCAGTGCCAAATTCGCATCCGTCTGGCTTAACAACTTGTAAAGAGAGACAAATATTAACAGATATATTATGAGAAATGGTAATCGTTATGCTGTGACAAATGACGCGTCACGGCATCTATCATATTTAATACGATATCTAATGACTAAAGCCTGAGCCCGATTTGGTAATTATGACGTTTCAAAAAGACTATAAAAAAGATACCAATTATTATCAAAAAAAAAAGAAGAGATTACCAATTCTACTATAGGTATGTTTTTTTTCTTTAAATAACCAACTTTATCACTATAGTAGTGACCGTAAAGTTTTGCGACAAAGACTAAGTTCTCCTGAAAGCTAGTCTATTTTTTGCATCGTTACCTCTAAGATGCAGTCATTAGTAAGGCAGTACAATTTGCAAGTGCGGTATATTTAAATGGGGAAAGTAACTGCCAACAAACAAACATCACAAACCTAGGAATGTTAATTACCACAGAGAGTGCTTAGAGAAATGTAGAATGTTTTGCGGAACTGCTACTAACTAATGTTATAAATGAGATGAATGAATGTCGTGTAATTCGTACTTTTTCACGTCAAATTGGAAGAATATTTCTATTTATCGAGGTATTTGAGTACCGGAGAGACAGTCTTTTAATTAAATCACTAGTATATATCTGCAGTAGTATATCTATAATATCGTTATCTACCTACCTAACATGCAAAAAATGCGTTAAAAATTTAAACCGATGAGACTTTTTAAAGACTTAATTACTTGGATTATTTCCAAAACTACCCAAGGTATTGAAAATTCGGAAACACAGATCGATAGTTCTTTTTTCTCGTTATAATAGCATTAAAAGTTAAAAATCTACCAGAAGTCACATAACGGCATTTTTGTTATGCCACGGCAGATATAAGTACCTACGCTTCGTTCGCGTTAAAAATATACAAGTGGCACAACCAAAAGGTTGCATCCAAAGAATATTCATTTCGAACTGACGCCCACTTGAAATTGGATATTCAAGTCGTGTATATCAATACATCTGAAAATCCGGGTATAATTACAATTAACACATCCCTAAAACATAAGTTATGTCTAACTAGCTTTAAGACGACAGGTAGGAGTATTGTTAACCACTGCTACCCCTTAACCGCTGTAAGGATCCTGTGAATTCGGTCAGAAAGTTTCCGGTAACTTATTTAACCCGGATTAAGCCAATTTCACGCAGACAAGACGGACAATACTCTATTTGGATTCAATTTAAACAAGATCATTAACCAAGATAGTACAACGAAACATCCACACTAAAATTCCCAGGCACACGTGTTTCAAAACCAGTGTCTCAATTCAACTCGGAAATGTAGGGTATCATTGATCAAAAGGCTTCGTTGAGCCGCACAAGAATCTTGCGAGCGGAAGGCGGCGAGTTTTGCAAATATGCCGCCAATGTCCGAGCTGGGCCGGAGAGAGCACCACACCCAAACTTTCAATAGGATGCAGTCTGGTGGCACAGACTCGTCTGAGTCACGGGGGTTACGCAACCACAGTAACTTTTAGGCTGAAGAAAGCCCTTTACTCATAACACGATGTAACAATTTTATGTTACATTTTGTTTATTGAGGTCATCATTCCGTCATTTCTTGGCAGTATTGCCACATAACACACGGAAAATTTTACCATGTCCTAACTGGCAAAGGTAAGTGATAGTTCGGCTGTGTGACAGTGACAGATTTATAAACGTCATATATCATACTTATGGGTACTATCATTTTCTTTACTTGACTAATTTCTTACTCGGATGCCTGAATTATAATTCCCCTAAAGTTAGAAGGACCAAATTGTTACACCGTGTAAGGTTCTTGGCGGGATGATTGACGCCCCCGAACTAATTGGTGTACAGTGTCGATTCTTCGTCCCTGACAGGTACCTGCGTTGTAGGAAACACAAGCTGTTCCCTGACCCCCAACAGGCGAACACTGGCTCGGGCTAAGTCTCCCATTACTCGCTCTTTAACTGCACTGTATGCTCTCCTGGAATCTAAACCTAATGTGGATGTGTTTGATTACGGATGGAACAAGCTATTGTTAGATTGCATGATTTTCTGAGAGAAGGAATGAGTATAATTTATCTTGATTTTAATTTTTATATGTATAACTCGTGTCTCATTAGCGTAATTGGTGTTGCATACCAATCTAATCATTGAATAAACAAATAAATGAATCAAACTTTCATGGCAATATGAGTGAGCACATTTGATAGGATGCCCTATTCAACCGTTGTTTATGGGATGGCAAAATTGGTCGATTTTATAATTCCATCAGCAACATAAGAGTCACATTCTAGAAAGACACTTTTATTAACATTAATATAATTCAATTACCTTTTATGTTAGAATGCTGTATAATTGAAGGCAGCATTATGCGCCTCAAGTTTCAAAATAATCATTAAACGTTTCAAATTCTGCAACCGTTTCAGAATTATACTTAGCTACGTTTGATATCTTTACAAATAACGAGCACGGTTCGCACACTTGAATGATTTGGCAATTGGTTAATGCGCCAGAAGAGGCTTGCCAGCTAATTAATTTACCAAATAAACGCCGGCATCACTTAGCCTAATAACATTAATTTGATTTCAGCTAACTGAAGATAATGATCGAATTCTCATTTTAGATCTTTTCTGAAAACATTCTGACGTTCTCTTTTCGAACATTAATGAATCACGTTTTATTGAAGTCGCATTTTCCATACAAAATTATTTTGTATACGGTTTCTAATGACATACAAGGAATTGATATCTATGGGTTCATAGCTAAATAAAATTGAAGTGTCGGTTTGTGATTCCAAAATAACAACTTTTCACTAGATGCATAATATAAGTGAAAGTATATACGGTACTGACTTAAAAAAACATTTATTTTTAAATATTTTTACCTGTCTTTCTGTTTGTTCCGGGTAATCTCTGAAACGGCTGGACCGATTTAACTGGCAGGTAGCTAATGTAAAAAGGAGTAACTTAGGCTTTGATTAAAAATTAACATTTAGGGTGCCGCGAGAGTGAAATTAAATCTACGCTGGTAAAACCGCAGGGCACAGCTAATAGCTAAATAAACTCCATAGCCTCGAAGTGAAGCGCGGGCGGGTTACTAGTGATTTAAAAAAAACTGTACTGCCATAGCCAAGGAGCCGTGGTGGCCTCGGGGTTAGAGCAGTCGCCTGCTACGCAAGCGACGCAAGTTCGAAGCCCAGCGGGGCCTGTACCAATGAGTTTTTCTAAAAAACTTACGTACAGTGATTTCACACCACGTGCTTTACGGTGAAGGAAAACATCGTGAGGAAACCTGCATATGTCTGAGAAGTCATTCAAAGAGACGTATGTATAGTGCCGGAGACGGCGATAGACTCACCATCTGTCACGTTGGCACTTAATCAAATTCGGTGTAAAGTGGGTATTGTGATAACAACACCTCTGCCTACCCCTTCGGGGAATACAGGCGTGAGTATATGTATGTACTGCCATAGTAGGCAGGTAGACACAAAAATACACTTAGCCAACCATTTTATTTACGGCATGAAAAAGCACTTTTTTTTAAAAACCTCATAAGACAAACATCCTAAATAAAATAGTTTACCTCAGATATGATACGAAGGGATAAACCTGGGATAACTATCACTAAAAAAGCTATTTTCCGCAAATTGACTATTCAGACGCGGAGTATCATACACTGAGAGTGTGACCTACATATTTTATTCACCGAAATAGCAAAAGCTCCTTTTTTCTACCGAAAAGGCTTTTTTACTTGCAGAACCTACGTAACATAGTTACACTATAGTCACTTATCTCCTCATGAATAAAAATGCTAAGACCAGAAGGAAACCCAGAATTTAAACCAGGTACAAAGGTACGACCATTCCTTTTCCATTGCTTATCGCGAAAAGAGATAGAACGACTACTTAGATGCATCTTTCAAGTATCCTTGAATAATATTACGCGCACTGTAACCACGTAACAGTACTACATAAAATAAAATACTTTGTTGTTAAGATTTTTCTGTTTACTGTACATTAAAGCTACTTAAGTATGTGTTTCTGGTCGACCGATTTAAAAATCTTTGTATATAAACCTTTTTTTAAGACCATATCTTTGGTCTTGTTCCATTACAATTTTGTTCTTTTATAATTTAATCAATTAAATTAGATAATTACCGGCACGGCCTTCATCTCCTCCACCCAAAATAAATATGCTCACGCCATCCCAGAAGGGTCCCCGAAGAGGTAAGCAGAGGTGTTGTACCAACACCCGCATTTCACCGTATATGATTAAGTGCCAACGTGACAGATGTCGAGTGTATCGCCGTCTGAGGAACTATACATACGTCTTTAAATTACTTCTCAGACATATGTAGGTTTCCTCACGTGGTGTAAAATCACTACACATAAGTTTTTTGAAAAACAAATTTTCACATTGGGATTCGAACTTGCGTCGCTTGCGTAGCAGGCGACTGCTCAAACCCCAAGGCCACCACAGCTCTTTATGCCAAAATATTTAAAATTATACTTGTTCAGAATAATAGTTTTTCGCTTCCTATCAAGCGGAAAGTTCGTATGTTGGGCAATTTTGTAGTATCAAAATCAAATAATATTATATATTTTTCTATAAATTTCGTCTTCAAAGCAACCCTTCCACCATTCCTACGAAATGATCTTTACAGTCGATTAACGATTCACAAAGTTTCCTACACACAATAAATAGAAGTTATAAAACTGTACCACAAGAACATAAAAGCCTGCCTTTTTCCATACGTTTCATTCACTTGAAAGCGCTCTATAGTAAACTATGCTTTCATTTCCTTCTATATCCGACATACACATCACACCCATAACAAACCATTTGACACCGTTGGTCTAGTGGTCACTACTAGGCTAGACGTCGCGGTATAAATAAACCCCCCCCCATCAGGGTAAACATTTGTGAGATGTTTTTTAATAAGTGTGTATTTCTATGCCTCTGCTTCCCTTAATAAGCGATGGAATGGCGCTGGCCTTGTGAGGATAACGATACCTAAAATGTCAAAGGGCTTAAATAACATATCGGCGAAAATTTGTTTTCAATATTTTTGGTATAGTTATAATTTTCGTAATTATTGACAGAGATATTTGATGTTGAAAATATGCGTCTTTTGCATTTTTTCATAGTGAAGGTAAGCCGTCTACTTATAAAAATCAACGAATATTATTCGTTGCTTGACCCATCCATAGCATCTGCTTTGCTTAGTTTCGGCCTAGATGACCATGATAATGTCCATCTATCTATAGTAATATTATAAAGTGATTTAACTTAAATAACTAAACGATCGATTTTAAAATTCTTTCACCGTTAGAAAGTGATATTTGTGATTATAAGGTATATATTATAAGACGTGGGCAAAGTCAGACACGAAAGCTATCTAAATATGTTTATTCATAAACCTTTATTTATTCCAGATAATGACGTCAGGATGGACGACAACGTACCACTTCGGATGTATGCTACCAGATTACTCAATGAACCCAGAACCGCTCCGAATGCTAAGGTTTCTGTGGTGGACAATAATTCTCAAATTGGCGGAGCTGGTAGAGACAATATTCTTCATACTGAGGAAGAAGGACCGCCAAGTCTCGTATTTACACGTACATCACCACATCAGCAGTTCTATCCTGATCTGGGTAGGAGTGAAATATGTTGGAGGTATTTATTAGTGTTTTTGTGAGTTTTTACTACAAGTAGATGAGTGGTGGCTATACAAGCGACATACGTTCGAATACCGATGGTTTGTACCGATGAGTTTCTATAAGAAGTACAGTTTTGAACCATTTAGCTCGATGAGATTTATGGCGATGGAAATCATCATGAGGAAACCTACATAATCTGAGAATGAATTCAAGACGCATTTTGTGCCTGAGGAGGCAATGGACTCACAATATGTCACTTGAACACCAAATCTTTGGTTGAAAGTGGATTGTAAGCCTCTGCCTAGCCCTTAGAGGATTTAAAACTTTTTTTTTTCGAGATTATGGCTTGGTTTGAATCTCGATATTTTGTGAGAATTCTAACGTAATGACACCACCAGCGCTCTACTAACGATCATCAATTTCGAACCATCACCGCTTCATAATATTTTTTGCTCGTTTGCAACCGTAAAAGATTCTAAAGTTATATACAGACGACGTAATCATAAAATTGGTTAAATAAAAAGAAGTAGTTGACAAGTCTAAAACACTAGGAAGTGATCATCTAACAAGCAATGCAGAAATAATCTTCATACATAACACTCCAAAATAGGACACAACACGGCTTTATTCGCAAATCGCGTGCTTTGACGTAGTCTCGGCTAAATAGCGTGCGATTTTCCTCGGATAATTTCCACAAATGTGCCGACACGGGCCTTTAGCGTGCAATTCGTCTGCATAGGCCTATTTACTTAGCGGAACCCGTTATTATTCTCAATGTCCAAGAAGCTGATGATTGCGTTGATGATTGGTACTCTGTACCTTTCGTGTCTCCGAAAGTTTTTCGAGGGACATTTTGATTGATGGAGGCAAATTACTGTGCCGCACATGGAGTAAGGTATAATTGTTTTAATACGATTTATAATACCGTGTCATATAACATTGCCTTTAGATTGAAATTTATGTTGTGTAGAGTTTCGAATTAAGTATGAACGATGTGTTAGGTTCCACATTCATATTTCAATTTGGTTCTATACTATACAGTTAGGTAATCAAGTGAAGGCTCTAATACTCGAGCTATATCCAGAAACTATTTGTTATGAAGTAATGTATACTGCTTAGCTTCAAGACCCAACAATTAGACTAACGATGTCTCAATATATTGTAAAATAACTAACGAACCATGTACGCAAACATGTATAATATGATGTTTCAGAGAATGTGGGTCATCTAACAGAAATTTGCTGATTAATTTCTGACAAGTTACCAAATAGATGTAACGTTTAACTAATTGAATGTGATGGGTTTTCTATAAGGTACAATCACATAATTTCAATCTTGCTACATCATTGAATTTCTCAAATGTGGCAATCAGATTTCGTGCTGCAAGTTTGTGTAGATTTAAATCAGTATTAATTTGTATAATATGATTTGGATTATATGATATTGCCTATTTGTATTTGTGTGGGTTATGTTTCTTATGGGAACGTATAAAGTATTTGGTAATATGCATGTGGCATCACGTGTCCCATCCCACAGCGAAAATAGTGAGGGTAACTGTGTATGTATTTTATTCGCGTCGCACCATACAGACAGACAGATACACTCATGACTGCAGCGCATTCAAGGTCAGCGCCCATATCTCATGACGGCACCTGCATCCTGATAGTATATTAAACTCAAGGTTGAGTGGAACATCATATGTTGTAACAAAGCTGAAAATTGATTTAATTGAGTAGAAACATGGAATATAACCATTGACAGTACAAAATCAGATAGCGGTTACATTTGAAATGAAACGTATCGCTGGATCATGATATACAAAGCTTATAAAAGGCAGTGTCGGGGAGGCAGCCTATAAATAGCAGAATCTGTCAGGCTAAGGAAGAAATGCAAATATAGCGATTAAGATATGAATATAAGTAGGTGAAAATAGTAAATAGTTCTTTGTACTAATCAATAAATAGTAGCTGTCAGCTCTTCTACGTTCATGAGTGTCTGACCAGGGCCTAAATAGAATAAATTATTCATTTTCAAGTATTACTTCAACTAACCATTTAGACTACAATAAACTACTGTGTTGATATGACACCGACGAAAGAGAATAAAGACAAAGCATATAATTATGGTATCAACTAACGCTTATAAAAGTAGGGGAAAATAGTGTAAAGTTCTTAGTTATAATCTCTAAATAGTATTAATTGAAGTCACCATTTCGGTATTAGAAACTACTACTGCTTTGAAATACTTATCCAATTTTTTAAAAGGAATAATACAAGTGTTCAATGTTCATTTAGAAACATAAAAACGTTGAAAGTGTTATTTTACGAAATAAATTCCAATAATAAAGACTAAACCAATAGTGGAGAGTCGAACTATGACGCAACAGACTACAAAATAAAGAATAACAAAATAACGTATGTTATCGTGGCATCAAATAATGCTAATAAAATCCGTTAAACACCCGCAGTGTTTGTTCATTAACAAACATGAAATAGAAAGCCAAGGTCGTTTATTCCAAACATTTAATTTTTATGACAAAAAACAACACACAATGCTCATAACTTGCTTCATGATGATCCAAGTATAAATATATATTCAAGAAAATATGTGTTCCGAGGTATTTCTCTTATACAAATCGTTGTACTAGAGGCAAAGTGAACTTTGAATCCTCCTGGGTATATCTAGTACGTACGTGACAATTTTTTTACTAGTTCCCATGGAAAATACCAACGACCTAATAGTTAAACATTGCTTTAAACTAAGTCCATCTCGATCGTACTTCTACTTCGTATGCGATATTGTACTTTAGCGACGTCTTACATAGTAAAGAAGCTATATAAGTTTGGGTGAGGTTTCAGTATTAACCCTCATGTTCCTTCTGACCAATCAATACGGTACACTGAACCATATTCCATATACATTATAGACAACAAGCATTCCCTTATTGCCACGATAGTCCACCTCTTATTATGAGACAGATGCATACGACGTGTATAAGCCTGTCACTGTCACACAGTGTAACTATGATGTGACCAATAAGAGCCCTGGGGTCTTACCATGAGCGTTCATTGCTATGGTAGTTCGACTGCGAGAGAGTGACAGATTTATACGCGTTATATACATCTATCTCATATGATGCGTTGAATTATCATGACAGTAACTCACGGCAAGGCCCGTGGATAATGTGTTTGTACAAGGTGCGACTCGCAGACAACGTGAAACAATGGTAACGTGAATTCTTTGTTGACACAGTTAATGTCTGTGATAAACAGTGTTTGCTAGTGTCAAAACAAAATGGGCTTTCTGTTCGCCATCTTTTATTTACAGTTCGTTGCAGTTATGTGAAGTGAACAAGTGAGTAAATCTGCAAAGATAAGGAAACTCAAATATTTTGCTGTTTTTGCATGAAGTGAAAAATAAACTTCAATGCATTAGTTTATTTTTTCTTGAGTAGGTTGGGTACCAGGTGCTAGTACTCTCAGGATTCTAAAAACGAAATGCTACATTAATTAACTATGATTCAAGACTCATAAGTGTATACGTGTTGTATAACAATAGGAAGACCTATTGTAATAATATGAACAGCCAACCGTCACGTCGTCGAATGAACATGATAATTACTTGACAAACAAAAGGGATCCCCATTGGTGAAGAATTAAAAGTAAATTAAACTTTACTAAACCCAATAATGGCTCAATTTCAAGTAACAGCTTTAAGCATAGCAACGATCGAAATTGGAAACGACATTCGGAATTGTTATGGGCTTAAATTCGAAAACTAATTTATTTTTCAAACACAAACTCAGTTCTAAGTTTAACAAAGCTAAAAATACTAGGACAAATTGCCGAGGGATTATACGACCCAGATAAATAAGTAACGCGCCTTGATGAGCCAGCGCTTACGAATGTTAATGAGATTTTTACGAATCCTGACACAGGGCGGGGCAGAGCTGTAAATGACGACATAATAGGAGGTAATGTTCCAGAATAAGACGTAGATTGGAAAATCCAAAAAAACATAGTTGATAAAAATATTTTCATCATCAGGTAATTTCACGATTGATGATTAATTTTGTATACAAATCTCATCTCTTTATCGCTCGCATATCATAATATCCCAACGGCCTTTGATATTATGCTGGTTCCTTTAAAGTACTCCAACCCCAAAAAAAAAATTGAATCACAGATATACGAAATAGATATAGATTATTAAACACTCAGTAACTATGATATCAAGAGTATCATCATGACCAATCTTAATAAACCAAAGCCATCCTCCTGGTGCTTAACACACGACACGTTATTTTCGCAATCAGTTCGAATCGTTTCAATTTAACTAGCGAAGTTATAGCACTATAAAACATTTAGTGCTATCGTTTCGTGATCGCATTACCACGGTGATATTCCTATAACGTTATATTAATTCGGCACACATTCACGATGGATGTTTCAATCACCAAAGATTCCTCAACTTTCCATAACTCATTCACAGGGTAGGCAGAGAGGAATTCTCACTAGTCTTTCATACCGTAAATATACTGTAAATATGTGTCCTCTTCTGTAATCAAGCCATCATTATCATAATTAATGGCCTTATCATCCAGATGATATACCACATTTATAAAGTAAATACAAGTTGTTGAAATAATATTTTCATATAATATAACATTTGCAGTTCAGGGCCCAAGAGATCTAAGTACAATAACATATTTACTACACTACAAAAAAAATCTCACTAACACAATATAACATAAATGTAAATAAAATGTTTTATTGAATTGACCTTTAGCCAACCTTTTCTGGATAATAATGTTACCTGGGAATGGTTCGTTGAAAGTTGGAGATCATTTCAGTAATTGTATTGGATTGTTACACAGAAATCCCAAAGGTAGTGTTACGCCTTAATATAATAATAAGAAATAAAGTAATACCAGACACTTTGGCATATCAGGGGCCCAACCATGAGCTCTTATTGCAGAAGTATTCGTTAGTCGGAAGTATACACGTCATATACATCTGTCTGATAGTAAGATTGCAACTATCATGGCAATATGAGGTCATGGTAGAGCCCCAGGACTTGACCCTAATTAAGATTGAAAGGCTGACACCAATGTTGTTTAAGAAAGATGACCGGTAAGCTAGAGGAGACTAAAAAGATTTTTATCAGAGAACCAATTAAAAACGTAATATGTTAATTTAAAATTAGGCTTTACGGGATCTCCCGTACGACATTCGGAGCTACCCGACTAGGTACATCTCTGATTGATCTCTCTCGAACTGGTTTAAATTAAACTTGATCATACCACAAATAAACACAGAAGCTCTCGGCGTCCATCAGTCATTAGTATATTGGATTTATAAGTGAATATTCACATCAAGGACTCACTCAATGGATGCATGAAGCTACTCGCTTGAGAGTAATGAAAATTGATACGAGTAATTTGGTTAGACCCTGGGCGCTTTGATCACGAAAGTACGCAGTTGCAAACAGGTCATTTGTAGATTAGTCACCCCTCACATCGCATACATTTACTGCTACATACGCCATTATATCATTGTTTAGGTCGAACATCAATATCTATCAATCTTTGATCTATCTACTTTAAGGCTTATGTTTCCTTATGTTCATGGAGAGAACGTGGCTATTCTTGTTTGAAAAAATATCTATTCCAATATCAGAACCTCATTTAACTTGTGCAAGATTTTCAAACTTAATGAATGTAGCATTTAGTCAACAAGAGCCTAAGGCATAAAATAGAATGCCAGCCGTCTCGCGCCAAAGCCAGTTCCATTCATAAACATAAAAGCCCACGAAATCTTTGAATAGTTGTATAACCTCTAGAATGCCTGGAAACAGCAGCTTTATAAATAGAACCTCCAATTAAAACTCCCTTTTATCCAAAACTACGATAATCTCGAGTGGTCTGACCTGACTCGACATTTCCAAGTTTTCTCTCAACGTAACCTTTCGCAAAGTAAATATGTATAGCAAGTTTTATGTTGATGATTTCGGTAAGAATATTGAAGACAGGTACATTTTGTCAAAGGGTCTCACAATTCAGCGGGACATTCGTTCAATCAACGAGCGTTCGTTTCGTTGACTCTTGGTAGCGAACTACATAAAATATTAATCTGGTCCATCCTATAAATAAATGGCTCAAATGAAACAAGGCATTCGGAGCTCTGCCGCTGGCTTTTCCAGATCAATACTAGGTAGTCAAATATTTACATACAATAAATACGATAATGAACTAAATCATAATCAATGCTGAACGGAACATGTGCCTAAAAGATAGCAAGAGACTCATACATTGACGATGCTACACAAAAACGATATATTTTGGCTATAGCCAGGGATTGGTTACAATAATAAGTACAGCTTCCGTCACGAGCTATGAGCGCTGATGTTGAATTGAAAATTTATGAGTCTGTATCTGTCTATATGTACGGCGCGAGGAGAATAAACCATGCACCCTGTCCCCACAATCTTCTCGCGCCTGATATTAGACAAAATGTCTGATTAAGTGCAAACTGATGGTCAGGCTATCGCCTCAGATCACTTAATATTTTTCCGAAACATGCAGGTTTCATAGGTGGCTTGTAGTGTGAATGAACTCACTGCACTTTAGAACAACTCATTCAATCAGGCACCACGGCTCTCATATCATAATTAATTAGTGCGATTAGTGAAGGAGCGACTGAGAAATGCATTGGGGTGCCACATTAATGATAGATTAGCTATCGAAATCCTTACTTTACATCATAGATAGCTTTATCAGTCAATCACCATTCAGTTCAATAGCATCCTATTGTTATTAAAACAGTTCTCTTCATTGAAATTACGTGGTTCATAACCCAGATAAGAAAAGCCATTCACAGCAACTTGGTCCTTATTAAATTGATATAGAGTTCTCTATCCTTTTCACTAGAGGCAGATAGAGTTATGTTCTCGTCAAACTTGACCGGCAATTGAAGTATATATATAGGATAACGAATATTACTAGTTAAACTGGTTAGTAGGAATATTATCTTTTTTAAATTAATATAATTGATAAGAACGATCACAAACGAATTATACTTATTTACGTTTTTAGCCAATCTTACGTCATTTATTCGCTCTTAGCCCAATATTTTTTTGTTAATATTATGGTGATACAAAACGTGTTGCGCAAGAATATATTATAACTGTATGTTAACATAGACTTTTAAACTATTTATATTATATTCGATACTATCTTACGTCACCGGATTGAAATGAATCGGTTTCAATACAATAGGATCTAGAAAGGCGTTATTGATCCATTGATTAGATAGCTATCGGTTGACTCTGTTAGCTTCGACAAGTCTTTGGAATGATGTCATACTTCTGCCATGACAGAATCTCCCATTCGACATTCAGATCTGTCTGACTGGGGACAGTACCTCCACATTACAGAAGATCGCAGTCAAATAATGTTATCTCTCACAAGTTATGAGTACTGAACTTGAGTAGGTAGTCATTTTACGAGTTTTTATCTGTCTGTCTGTATGTCGCGAACGCGAATAAATTACATGCGCAGTTTTCGCTGAGCGCTCAGTACTCGTGACGACACCTGTACGTTATAGAAGTCCTATTTATGCTGCGAATAACGGGAGGAATACTAAAATATTTTTATATACATACATAATATGCTCACGCCTGTATCCCATGGGGGTAGGCAGAGACCACCGTTATCCACATGCTACAACCCTTACATACTTCTTTGGCTTCATTCACATTCATGCATCTCTTCATACACTTTCTTCGGTTACAAATGCTCTGAATTTCACCTTTCTGAAAAATACAATAAATTTGGTCATAGTAGTTCTTCCTTTTTTTATTGGTTTAAATAACTTCTTCAACCACAAAAGCACCAAATTTTCTGGTTACAGTACATTGTGTTGCAAGGTTAGACGATATGACCCAAAATATTCCGGGAAATTAGACTCCATGCCAGTAAACCGCTTCCTATCCTGTAGACTTAGACAATGTAACATTCTCTCGCGCTTGCACTAGTAGAAACGATAATTTTTTTTTATGGAAATCATATAAATCAGTCACGTACCGTATGTCATTCCCGTACATTTTGTATTGTCTCTACTAGCGAAGCGTGAGGATACTGTTACTTTGTCTACAGGCCCTGTTCATAAATTTGGCTAAAAGTAAACAGTTATAATTTATCATATATGTAAGGAGCCGTGATGGCCTCGAGGTTAGAGCAGTCGCCTGCTACGCAAGCGACGCAAGTTCGAATCCCAGCGGGGCCTGTACCAATGAGTTTTTCTAAAAAACTTATGTACAGTGATGTCACACCACGTGCTTTACGGTGAAGGAAAACATCGTGAGGAAACCTGCATATTTCTGAGAAGTAATTCAAAGACGTATATATAGTGCCTGAGACGGCGATAGGCTCACCATCTGTCACGTTGGCACTTAATCAAATTCGGTGAAAAGTGGGTGTTGTGATAACAACACCTCTGCCTACCCACTCTAACTCTACTCACACTAATTCATTATTATAATAGAGGAGAGGAGTAGAAAGACTGCTTTAAATTTTAATTCAGAAACGTCCGGTTCTACTCAAACGGCGAAATTTCACTTCAAAACCACAGTCATGCTTGTTACAGTTAAACTTGATATCCCCGGGGATTGGGAAACTTTTCAGCCTCCGTCCATCAAGTTAACTTGTGTACGAGACAGGAATATTTGCCAGATGCCATAATTGAAGATACGGAAAGCGTTATAAAGTATAAAGAGAATTTTGAGCGCTTTTTTCAGAGAAAACGTTCAGATGATTTTATGCCGTCAAAGGTGTAGGTTACAATACCCAAAAAAGTTTTGTTTATGAATGTGGATGGTTACAAGGGGAAAGGAAGACCTAAGAAACGTTGGATGGATTGTGTGAAAGACGATATGGCTAAAATAGGAGTGAATACAGATATTACGGCTGATAGAGACACAAATAACATGGGATAAGGGCAGGAGGATACGTGACGATGATGACCCACTGTAACATTAGATGACGACGTGCCATCACTTACACACACAAAAAATATAGGAACTAGGGACCCCTGGAATGAAGAATTATCTAATAAAGAGGTTTGAGTTTGTATCCCTAGCGGTACTTATGATGAGTGAACTTCACTTAAAACGAAGTTAATCTAATTTAATGAGCGTGGTTTGAAGACGTTGAAATACTCAGTTGCAATATGAGCTATGTTCTCCGAAGCTAATCTATATAGCTAAAAAATTTAAGATTTTGTTCAAAATTTACAGCTTTTTCACTAAATGCGTATAAAAATAAATAGGGTACTGGCATAAAAAAAATTATTGTTTCTTTGTCCGTCTGTTTATTCCGGCTAATCACTATAACGACTAGACGGAATATAACGGGAATTTCACTGGAAGATAGCTGATGTTTCAAGGTGTAACTTTACTTTTATTTTGAAAACACATTAGGGTTACGCGAAATAAAGCATGAAACTAAATCTACGTGGGTGAAACCGGGGGGCACAGCTAGTAATTATTACTTTTCTGTCCCCTTCAGCGGATTTTATGATCAGTCAGTACTCTTCTTTTTCGCCAAGCTTTACTTAGATCTTCAATATTGATAAGGCCCTAATGGAATGGAATTTTCCTAAGAAGTAATTTAACCCAGTTAGAAGCGACTTCTACTAAAAGGTAATTATGCACTTACGCCGTGGACGAGCAGTACGTAATGACGCATTCAATGTATTAAAACTATCGATTTAATAAACCAGCTGCAATGGATAACATAAATAGTATTGTATTACAAGTATGCTTTAACATGGAGACTACATTTTAGTACCTACCTATTAAAAAAGCCTTTGTGGCCTCGGGGTTTGTGCAGTCGCCTGCAAAATATTATCAATAAATAAGGTAAGAAACTCGGCAATTGTCATTTCTAACTCTTCAAAAATATTGTCTTCTCACCCCTTTCAGGGAATTAACTCGACTTTTCTTAAATCGCCGTCATAAGTCATCACGTAAACAAGCAGACTATTATTGGATCTTTAGGCCCTACTAAAAATGTAATTTTGGTTGGAGATATCAATATAGACATCAAAGCCAATTCTACGGATAGGAACAGTACAGCCTATCTAAACCTAGTTGCTGAACTTGGTATGCTACCAGGCCATACATTTCCCACCAGGTTACATAACTGCCTCGATCATGTCATGTTGAGAACTGACCTACCTTCCTCCATATACGTAGTAGACACGACAATAACGGACCATGCATCTGTAATAGTTAATATTTGTCTGGATATAGGGAAGACTTTAAAAGAAAATACCTATAAAAAAGTTGATTTCGATGCATGCCTGAAGCAACTAGAAGTAGCTGACTTCTCTTTTATAAACCGTTGCTCGGATGCAAATGTTGCCGCAAAAATATTTGTCGAAAAGCTTACCTCAGCTATTGAGGCTAACACCAAAATGTGTGTTACTCCGAGTAAGAAAAGAAGAATAAAGCCATGGATTACCCCTGGAGTATTACGGTGCATCCGTCATAGAGACAAGCTTCACAGAGAGGTCAAACGGTCTCCCAATAACCACGTTTTGGATATTACTTATAAGCGATACCGTAACTATTGTAATTCTATCTTAAAAAAGCTGAAGAGAAATTATGAAAAATCTTTATTATTAAATGCTAAGACTATTAAGGACTCGTGGAATGCAATAAAATCAATAATAGACTACAATCAGGCTAAACAAGGGGCAGAATCCTTGTTGCGTTTTGAGGCTAATGCTACGGATGACATTGAGGATGTTAATAAATATTTCTCTCACATTGGAGAACAGCTGGCAAACAAAATAATTGCCTATGATGGAAACCATCCCAAACCATATAATTTCGACACTCCATCTTCACCCAACTCCATAGTTCTCGTCCCACCCGATGAATCTGAAGTAGAATCTCTTCTAATGAATCTCAAAAATAACTGTGCTGTTGGATGGGATGATATACCGGTAAATTTTTTAAAATTGTGTAAACAATATATAGTTTCCCCTCTCACTAATCTCCTTATACTGTGCTTTGAGCAGGGAGTGTTCCCTGAAGTCTTTAAAAGATCATTGATAACACCTGTTCATAAGTGTGGTCCTCGTAACGAAGTTTCAAATTACAGACCAATATCAGTACTAACATCCCTGTCAAAAATTTTTGAAAAAGCTTTGAATAATCGGTTAGTAAACTACTTGGAGCATAACAATTTATTTTCTACCTCACAATTTGGTTTTCGGTCGGGAAAAGGCACTGAGGATGCAATAAGTGAGTTGGTAGATTTTGTTTCCACAAAAGTCGATTCTAAACAAAAATGTCTAGGTGTATTCCTTGACCTAGCCAAAGCTTTCGATACCGTCTCGATTCCCATACTTGTTAACAAGCTTGACCGGATTGGCGTGCGTGGAATGGCTCTTAAGATTTTTGAGGACTTTTTATCAGCTCGTACTCAGCGTGTAAAAATTGGTAGTCACTTGAGCTCAGACGCTTCGATCTCATATGGAGTGCCACAAGGCAGCATACTGGGACCAAGTCTATTTCTCATCTACATCAATGACCTATGTCAACAACCACTAAAGAACGGAAAAATTTTCACATATGCAGATGATACAGCCATGATTTTCCACGGACAGTCCTGGGATGAGGTTCAAAATTATGCTGAGGCAAATCTACACATAGTGTACCATTGGCTACGTGCAAACTTACTTACGCTAAATGTCTCAAAGACCACATACGTGCAGTTTAATCTGTCTAAAAAACAAGTTCCTCGAGTTGACCTGAAGGTTCATTCCTGTAATTATCCTATTGATACAGTCTGTGACTGCCTTTCAATCTCCAAATCCCCAGAAGTGAAATATCTTGGAGTAATATTGGACGAGAGGTTAAGTTGGCAATCCCATATAAATCTCACTGTAACCCGAATTAGGAAACTTATCTGGGTTTTTAAGAAGCTAAGACACGTTGCTAATCTGAAAGTCCTTCTCAATGTTTATTATGCTCTGGTCCAATCGGTGCTTGGATATTGCGTGGTCGTCTGGGGTGGTACTTGTAAGGGTTTCATGATACATCTAGAAAGAGCTCAAAGATCTTTACTAAAAGTAATGACATTCAGTCCATATAGATTTCCCACAAAGTTACTATATGAAAAATGCCAAGTGCTAACCGTTAGGCAATTATACATTCAACAATTATTGACAAAATGGCATAAGATGACACCGTATAATGCAGATCTTTACAACAAAAAACGCACCATCACAAATATCAAACAACCCCTAAAAATGCGCACTGTCACTGCCCGGCGCCAACAGAGTTCAATGGCTGTTCTTTTGTACAACAAAATAAATAAACTTCTCAATATACATCCCCTATCAAACTATAAGGCTAAACTTAAAATAAAAAATTGGTTACTTGGACTGGATTACGATGAAACTGAGAAAGTGTTAAGCTAGTGGTGAAATGTAAACAAACATAAAAAATACACACACACACACACACGCGTACACACCCACAGACACGCACACACACATACACACACAAACACTCACGAACACACACGATTTTGCATGCGTTTTTACTTTTATTATATTACAAGTGTATATTTGCTTGTATGTTATATATTGTATAAGTGAATGTACACTTAAATAAAATATACTACACATCTAGTTTGTATCTTGTTATCACAGAAATTATTTAGGAAAACTAATGTGAGAAGACACTGATTTCTGTAACACAGGCATTCAGGCCTAGCTCAGAAGTCAGGGAATTCCTAAAATTTTGTGTATATATTTTTGTGAAAATAAACATTATTATTATTATTATTACGTAAACGCAGATTTGTATGGGCTCTCAATAGTGTCATCTCTGGGCTCGGATCCTATACAAATCTGCGTTTACGTCGTCGTGATCACTTGTGATGGCAGCAGTGAAAAACTCGTACTAGGCCCTCAGATATCTCATATTTTAAGCTACAAATCCAAACTGAGTCTGTTTTACTGAGTGAAAACGAAGACTACATTCATAAATCATAACAGTGAAGGCACTCGCAAGATTAGCTATAAAATGTTTCATGTTTATTAGGCCATTAACGCAACCAGGGCTATACATATTACTCTGTATAGCCCTGGTTGCGTTAATGACGTATAATTCTAATATTTAATTAAAACTACTACACGCAGCTGGGTAAATAGCGAGTTAGCTTACAATTTAAAAACACGTCCTAGAGCACACGACCTCAAATTAATAAAATTACGGAAAGACTCTTTTTTTACAGATTTTAAGGGTATTAATCAAAGATCCTCGGTTTATCAAACCTGTTCCTTACACAGCCTCACACTATTCCCAACTTCCCAAGCACAAGTAGATAATATCCTATTTAAAAGTTTCTTGGACAGACCATATTGCCTATATATTTTTGTTACTGGCGGAAATTAAAACGACTCAGGCTTAACTTAATCCACCAAACGGGGCAGCGGCCCTCTTGGAATTCGCGAATTCTTTATCGATATTTTATCTATGCAAGTGAAGCACACCGTTTTTCCACAATTAATTTAGGACGCGACCATTAATTTCGAGGCGTACGGAGATCTCGGATCAAGTCCAGATAATAAGATGCTTGTACACGCCTTTAACTTAGTGTCTTGACACCAGTTAACACGAATATTTTCCGCATGGTGACGTCACGCACATGTCGATCGGACACGCAATAGAAAAGTATCATAACTTGGTGCTTTGGAAAGATATTCGAAAAAAAATTTGCTAGGGTTTTATAAAAGCGTAGTACGATTAAAAACATGGCAACTACCTTTCAACTAAAAAGCCTGGTATAATTTCAGGTGGAATAACTTCGTTCCCACCCATGCTGAACAATGCAGTGCATGTGATCATGTACAGTTACTACTTGCTTTCATCAGAAGGGTCACCGGCTGTGAAGAGCTTCCTCATAAAGTACAAGAAGTGGCTGACAGTTTTGCAAATGGTATGTAACTTATATTTGCTGGGAAGTGGATGGAATACTAGAATAATTTATAGAGTTATTAAAGGATAATGATATAATGTATTTCTCCTTTATGTTGATGTGATTCGGGTCACATTATGAAAACCGTAACGATGTCGTAGCAACTTAGTCGTTGATAGTGTTTTCGAATGCAACATATCAGAGAAAAAACGGAATAGCTCAGTCGTCGTTGCGAAAACGTCCAATAGGATTTCGGATTACGTAAATATCGCATTGGGAGGATTTCAATTGAGGGAGTTTAATCGCTCAACGATATTTCGACTGTCTGCTTACATGAATCAGGGCACAGTGGCTTATTGCCGTGCCGAAGGATACGTGGTTATGGGTCCGCCTAGACTATAGCGAGCCGGTTTCCTAGGATTCGGTGCTCCTATACACTATTTAACCTTATCCTTGAATGCGGGGGGTCTGCAAGGATGAAATTTCGCCTTGCCAATCGTGCGAACGTTTTTTTGTGGCGATAATGATTCTCGACACACATCACTCCAGCGTATCCCACGGGGCAAAAAGCGAAAACGGGCTGCGGAGTGTCGAATAGCTACGCTAAATGTTCATCTATATATAAAATAAATAGTTACACCATTGTTACACCGTGTTAGTTACACCATTTAAAACTAAAGAACGGCTGAACCGATTTGACTGAAAATTGGTGGGGTGGTAGCTTAGAACCAGGAAAAAGACATAGACATGAACAATAATATAAAATAAAATAAAAATAGGATCCCTTTATCCCGTTCCCATGGGACCTGACAAAGACCCTGGTAGAATACAATAATAAAGTCTATGCGGGTGAAAATGCGGGTCACAACTAGTTCATGAACCTATGTAAGAGGATGAAAGAATAATCTATCTAAGTATACTAAATAAATATATACATGCTAATCACAGGAACTACTGGTGCGATTTGAAAAAATATTTCAGTGTTACATAGCCATTTATCGAGAAAACCTATTATATATCATCACGCTAAAACCAATCGCGAGATAAAGTTAGCGTTAGCCCAAAGTACCTATTCTGAAGTGGCGGGCAGAAGCTATTTTTATAAGTTAGCTGTCCCACCTACAGCATTCAAATGGGAAGGGAAGAATGATCTGAGAAAAATATTACCACTACAAATAGAACTGTTTAATTTCAGGTCCAATTCACAATAATGCTGGTATATACATCTCAAATATTCTTGCCCAGCTGTCCAGCACCGATGATCATCCCCGCACTGTATTTTCCCAATGTTATAATAGTTTACTACCTATTTTACAAGTTTTATAAGAAGAGTTATGTTAACAAAGGGAAGCAGAGTCTGAACGGCAATGGGGCTGCTATAGATAGCTCTGGTGTTAAGAGCAAGATGCGAAAAGGACAACTTTAAAATGGAAACTTCTAATAAACACACCTATTTGTAGAACAGAATATAATTTATGAATAAAATATAATATGTACTTAATAAGATAATAATGTAATAGTTTTTTCCTGCATAAGAATAATTTGCCTCTAACATTTATGACAGAGGATTGCTGCATTGATTTGAGAAGTTCTGAATTGAGAGTATTTTAAACTTGGTCCTTTTTTAAACTTGTACTGCTGATAACAGATAGAACAAATATTTTTTGTAAAAAAATATTGGCATTTATTTAACTTTGATGTCAGCTGTTGTCTATATCCTGTCTCCATAGATGCTCAGGTAGTTGTAGAGTTTTATTTAGAAAAAGGCTTTTGGAAAAAGTATTTTGATGACAGACAGAAGCTAATATTAAATAATTTATACCAATATTATAAAGCTAAAGAATTTGACTGTTTGCTTGAACGTAATAATCTCAGGAGTAACTGGTTCAAATAGAAAAAATATTTTGATATGGATAGTTCATGTATTAAGGAAGACTTTAGGTCTTATGACGTCACATTGAGACCGATAGAAGCAAAACACCAGAATGTTCAACAATTAATTTCATTTCTTAGTACAGGTGCCATCACAAGATATATATGTATTTTATTCACATCACACTATACAGACAGACAGAGACGGATTCATACAGTGACCACTTTTCAAGATTAGGGCTCACTACTCATGACAACACCTGTATCTATAGATATCTATGATATCATTCTCCGTCTTATTGTTTATTTGATAACAAGGTCACTAACCTTTACATAAGGAGAATAATAACTTTGCTTCCAAAATTGTTAATACTCAGGTCAAAACCTACAGAAAAGTGCACATCTAAATATTAGCAAGATCCAGAGATAGGAAAGTACTTTCTGTCCTAAACTAAACAAGTATTCATTGACAATTTATTCATCTTTGCTTACTATTTTACTTCAAATTCCACACAATGAATATTAATTTATTATGATCACTGTTCAACAGGAGTTATAAATAAAAAAAGTAAACAATTACTAGTATAACATTATGGTGCCTTTTCAATGTTCTATGAAAAGAATTCTTAATTAAATTGCTAAATAAACAATATTGTTCCGGCGATAAAAAACTAATGTTAGTAAAGAAACGTCACATACCGTGTAGTATGAGAGAAGACCAGCGTTCTCGTCCAGCACGAACCACCTGTACTGCCAACCTTTCATCACGTTTGTCCATTTACTCAGGGACCCTTCCATCATGATTAAATCAAAATTGTCTATCAAAACTCATGCAAAAAATAAAAACTGTGAATTTAACACTCCGGCGAGAACCGTCCACCATAAATAATCCATATGTTTGACAGCAGGCTCAGTGTTGCTACCTTGATGTGAAAATTGGTAGATAATTTTTTTTTTGTTATACCAACATTGCAACTCGACTAAACTTGAATCTATTTTTATGTCTATGACTAAAACAAACAAAATAATTTCTAAATTCAGAGTAATGTTTAAAAATCCGGTAGCCTACGAGTTCTGCTATATTCTTGTGTGTGATACTATAGTTGCTTAATAAAATGAAAGAAGTAACAACAGTACATAAGAATAAATAATAAATAAGTGTTCAACCATAATAATATATTTTTGGCACAATATATTTATAAAAATTACATACGTACCTATTTCTTGTTTTTAATCCGCGCCTTTCCTTAAATATTAGCAATCATTCGCAGCAAACTAATGATCACTTATTTTTGTAAGGTATTATCATTTTCTTTTTATTATTTTATTGTAATTTGGGATTAAGAATGAAATGTACAAACTCATGTATAATGTATTTATTTTATATTGTACAACCATTATCACTTTTTATAAAAAAAAATAGCGACTATACGCTTCATCGCGTTGTTTTAATTTAGTAATACTAATTCTATACTATTTACAAGGGTCGCACGCCTTTCGGCGCTGTGCATGTCAATGTCTTCTTAACTTTCTACCGAGCTTCGTTTTACTGTATCCTGTTGCTATTGAGACCTTATTGTTGTTTTGTTGAACTAAGCTTACGCCAGTTCGGTCTACAAGTGATGGCACATTTTCTGATCCCTCAGCAACAACGTCATCTTGTGCTTCTCTTGCGAAATGTTCAGGGATCCCTTCGCCTTCGATAGCCAAAGTTTCAATATCTTTGCTTAAGGAGTTATTTTCTGCGGCATCCACGAAAGCGTTTGAAAGATCACCGCTTAGCTTGTTGACGTTTCCTGACGAAATATCGTACATGTAAATCTCCCTCTCTGCGGGGTTGTTGTCCCTGAAAAATAAAACGAACAATACTTTAGGATTAAAAGTAGTCATTCGATTTTTTTATCAAGGTTTTAGCTCTTAAAAAATACAATCACGGATATTTTGAAGAATGGTCAAAACCAAAGAAATTTAAGCGGGGGTTCACCTCACGAGTCACGGTTATTATTTTCACTGATAGGAAATGTAACTAAAAAGTAACTAGAAAATCTTCTATCTTACCCAGTCACAAGTAGAACAATGGACTGCATATCTGTAGACGTGCTCCTTTCTACGTCCAGCCACCTTTTGAAGTTGTCTGTTGTTGGTTTTCTTAGTAAATCTTGCAGGCTATCACCAGCAACAAACTTAATTCCTTTCAAACTTTCACTTGCCGCCCTCTCTGCTCTAGGGTGGTCAGTTAAAACTTCAGTTTCAACTGGAGCCAATACCACCACTGATGTAACTTTCCTGCCTTTTAGAATATCTGGTAGAGGAAATTGATTGCCACTTACTTTCAGAGGTAAATACCGGTTATATTTTTTGTCGTTAAGTGCTACCGGGTCAACCTGTGTGGCATTTTCTTGAACATACTCGTTGGCAATGTTTTGTCCTTCAGCTGTTTTAGGGTCAAAGTGTACCACTTTCATTTCAACTGCTTGGTTGTGAGGTGGAACGACGTAGCTTGGCACGTTTTCAGAGGCAGCTCCTTCTTGATCTTCCTCCATGATATCGTCGTCTATCCTTGATTCAATTTGTTGGCCGTTAGTTTTAACATAAACAGGTCTGTTTTCACTAGCAGCAATTTGTTGGCCTCCCCCAGCGCTGAAGAAGTTAGCAAGCTGATCTGGTGGAAGTGAATCCAAGGGCGTGTCCCCAACCTTGTCGTAGTCCAAAACACTAATGTCAGCGTTATCTAAAATGCCAGATGATAGAAGTTGTTGGCGGAGATCATCTGGTACTTCATCGGGCAGTTCAAAAGTAGGCTTCTTTTTTTTCTCTTCTTTTCTACCTTCAGTAGTGCTACTGATTGAATTAGCAGTGGATGATACATATTTCTGTGTGGTAGGTTTGATTTCAACTGTTCTTGACGTGGTTTGGTAATAAGGTGGTGATGATGTGCTAGATGCGAATGTAGGGTGAGTTCGCGATCTTTCCTGGATGTATTGTGATCTTGGTGATGTGGATTCTACTTGCTGGTTGTAACTTTGTAAGTTTTGGTAGTTTTGTTCAAGTTGCTTTGATTGTTGTTGTTGATGTTTCTGTTGTTGTTGGGTGTACAGTAATTGTGCCTGAAGGCGCTGAATTTCCTCTTGTTGTTTCTGGACATTTTGTGCTAGCTGAAGTCTGACTTGTTCTTGTTCAGCATCGAAGTATTGCTGTTCATCATGGAGTTGCTGTTGCTGCTGTTGTTGCTGATGTTGTTGTTGTTGTTGATGCTGTAGTTGTTGTTGGTGTTGTAATTGTTGTTGGTGCTGTAGCTGCTGTTGATGCTGTTGCTGTTGCTGACGCTCTTGCTGTTGCTGTTGTTGTTGCCGATGTTCTTGCTGTTGTTGTTGCTGTTGCTGACGCTCTTGCTGTTGCTGTTGTTGTTGCCGATGTTCTTGTTGTTGCTGTTGTTGTTTGTGGTGTTCTTGTTGTTGCTGTTGTAGCTGATGTTGTTGTTGAATTTGATGTTTATGATCTGATTGACTAGTACTTTGAGATGGGTGACTAGGTTCGCCTAGATGGTAAATCGGTTCGCCAGTTGGACCAACAGTTATGTGCTGTTCATATTTTGAAATAGCGGCTATCAACTCTCCGCCTTTAGGTACGAATTGACCTACATTTTGTTGATGCTGAAGATTTGATTGATCATGGAAACTACTTGGCTTCTCGGTAGGCCCATGAGATTGATGGAATGCTGGTTTTTCAGATGGTCCATGCTGCGAGAATTGTGGTCTTTCAGTCGAGCCTTGCTGCAGGAAATGAGACTCAGGTGTAGGCGACGGCTGAGGATGGAAATTGTACAGAGTAGGGGCAGAAGGTTGAGGAAGGAATTGGTTTTGAGGTAGAGGAGAAGGCGATGGAGCAACTGGCCCAGGGAATGAGAAATGACCCTGAACGTTTTGTTGAGAAGACAATTCATGGGAGGGTTGAGGGCCTTGGTGGAAGCTGAATGGTTGTTGAACCTGAGATTGGTGTACATGGTGCTGTTGGAAAGGGGGGCGGTTATCTTCAATATGAGGTGGTGATGGTTTAAGGTTGAAGAAAGGTGATCTACTGGGACTAACGGGAAGCAATGGTTTATTTTGGTTTGATTCAAGGAAGTGCTGTGGAGGCCTTTGCTGAGGTAGTTGTTGATTAAGAGGGATAATTTGCGGACGGCTGTGGAAGTCTTGGAATTGAGCTGGTGTAGGACTGGGACCAGGCTGTGCTAGGTGGTTGAAAGATTGTGGATGTCTGTTAGGTAGTAATTGCTCTTTAGGGGGATCTACTTGTTCAGTGGTTATGGTGTGATAGTTTTCTTGTAAATATTTTGCTTCGTCAAAGTATGGTTTGGGTTGTGGTTGAGGGAATCTCTGGGGTCCAGAATGAAAACTAGCCCTAGGAGGCCCATTGAAATGTGGTCTGCTACCGAATGGAGGAGGACCACTTGGGCGTGACAGGAAGGTAGAGCCACCGTTTGGTCTTGGGAAGGCTGTGGGGAATACTGGACCTACACCGATGGGAGTTGGTACTGTGGGACCACCAAAATGTGTGATTGATGGAGGGGGGCCATTCACGAATGCTGGATTGGGGCTTGCTGAAGGAGAAGGAGCAAATGGATTGCGAGGGATGTGGGATTGTGTTCTGAATGGGGACGCAGATGGACCCTGTCTCGGCAGTTGCTGTTCACCAGCTAGATATTGAGAAGGCTGGTACTGAATTCTACTTTGGGCATGGTGTGCGTGCTGGGGAGCAACGGGTCTATAATTCTGAGTATGACTCAAAATAGTAGGTTTGGTTGAAGATTCAAGATATTGTGGTTTTGGTGACGCCGAGCGTTCGAGAGGCGGATGGCTTGGCTGTGGTTGGTTGGGTAAGGCAATAGCTGGCCTGGGAGCGGTTTCTTCATGGTCTTCGGAATGTGCATTACTTTCGCGTCTGTCACTGTAATGCCGTCCTTCGTTTCCAAAGGTTATTTTTACACTACTGTCACTATGATACACTTCGGACTCTGGTTTGATAATAGCTCTTAGCGTAGTTGTCTTAGGAATCACGTAAGGTTCAGGAGTAACAGTCACATATTCTTCATGATGATCATCTTCATCGTTGGTAGCTGGAGTAATTGCTGGAATAGGCCTCTCATAAATAACTTTATCTTTCGAGTGAGGATCTTTACTGTATTTGACATAAAATACATGTACCGGTTCCTTTTTCTTTTTTTGGACTAGCTGTGGCGGTGGTGCGGGCAGAGTTTCGTTGGATTCTTTAATTATAATCTCAATAATGGGTTCTGGAGCTTCATAGTAATGTGGGTGATGGGGTTCGTGGCTGTACAATGGGGCAGTAGGAAGAGATCCATAAGGAGGTCCGAAACTCTCACCGGATTGATCTTGCACGTTAAGTATTTTGCTTTGAGCATACTGTATTTCGTTCTTATTAACTACGGAATCTTCGAGATTATCTAACGTGGGATCATAAAGAGGATCTTTTTGTGAATACTGAACAACTGGTTCCATTTGAACAGCATAGGGCGGAAGCTTTCCTTTATGTCCGTGCGAGATCCTCCTGTTGCTCGTCCCTAGAGATCTGAAATGTGCCACTCTTGAATGCGGGAGTACTAATGAGTATTGTAGATTCTGGGGAGTTCTTATGCTCTCTAGTTGTCGTTTCGGTTTCGTTTTCGCTGTTGTATTCTTGGCGAGTGCTATGCTGAGCACAGCCAGGGCTGTGACCTGAAACAAGAGACAATTTTACATTAATCATTTGATAAGATACATAGTTTTGTTTTGAGGACGCCTCTATGATCCGATATTATTAACCAGATTAGGAAACTAATAAATCTTTCCTTAAATCTGGATATTACTTTGGATTAGCTTTGCAACTACTTGATGGATTTTACAATTTTTTCCTATTATGTTGATGAATGAGTGGTCGCACATGTACTTATCGGCGCCATAAAATATATACACATAATATAGTATATACATGCGGCCTCATGTCCAGTCAATTTGTTAAATAAACGCCGTAACAGAACTGTGGACACACGTAATAGTGTACCTACATAACAACTCTGCGGGGAGAAAGTGATTTTATGTGAAACGCGGCAAGTGTGAGCATGTTTACCCACTTTGGGATGGTCTGTGACAATGGAATGGTACAAGTCTCAAGATAAAGCGCTTGGTTTTATTTTGTTTAAAATCATATATGGCCGTCACCTTCGCACGCGTTGTTTAGATATAACCTTAAAGCCTGTTTCCAACTTCAAATTTAGTTCTTGCTATTTATAATGAAAGAATTTCTGAAATCTCTTGAGTTCTAAAATGACCTCCAACATCCAATTTTACTTAATAATAATATAACTAATTCCATGAGCCGAATAAAGGAAGACAATAGAAGATATAAATAATGTATAAGAACTAAATAAACTTTCATTAATGCGGATGAGCTCCCTTATGTATATTATGAAGTGTATTGAGTGAATTGGTGTTTTTTTCATTCTGTGATAGTCTTTGAGTTACTTGGCGAAATGATATGTCATGTTTGTATGGTCAAAGCGTCTTACCATATGCATGTTGCTCTTGACTATACTTCATAAAAAGTGGAAGATTTTTATCCGCCATCGCTTTTAAACTTACTCCACCAGTCGTCAGGTCAAGACAATTTCGGTGAATCGTTGGAGGCAGTTCGTCGGCATTCCAACAAGAACAAAAGTGTACCGGATCGTGTCGGTATGGCCGGTATAACCTGAGTCGATTATTTTAGATGTATTCTTTAGTCCTCTATCTATTGAGATTACTAAGTTTCTAAACAAATTATCAAGTCTTTTCAAAGTCTTTGATAACGTATACGAATATTTAAAGTGAAAATGTAAAATTATGTCTGATTTTTGTTCGTAACATTTGTAATTCTGTATCTATAACTAAGTTAGGTATTATGCATTTTTGTGTGCGCACTAATGTAAAGAAATATATGGAAGAAAGTAGGATGCATATTTTTCTAGAAATTCAGAAACTATGCTTACGTAATTTTGGGTTACGACTTCTGTTAATTTTGAATATTGACTTATTATCGTCTGCGTTATTTAATAACATATAAATACTATTACGTAACGTTTTGTTTATGAAATGGGAGGTATCTTGTAGAAATACCTAAGACTAAAACCGGGTTTTGTGTCAAAAAAATCAGTCAAAATTAGACTTTTCGAAATGTATTTCTGAAATCCAACATTCAATGACAACCTTAAATTAAATTTAAAGACAGACAGGTGTATGACGTCATAAATTGTGAACGCAGTCTTCATGCAACATCCATGCACGTTGCACAAAATTCACTTCATTATGATTTTGCAACTAAAGGTTTATGACGTAACATTTAAAAGTAAAAGTGATTGAAGTACGAATCGATTAATTCATTCACAGATCACAACAAACCTAAAATTGGACGACCATTGATTTTGAAAAATATCCACAAAACCGGCCAAGTGCGAGTCGGACTCACGCTAACACGTTTGTGTTACTCTGTCTGTCAGTCTATTTGTTCTGACAAATCTCTGAAACGGAATTTTATCGGAACTTCCCGACAGATAGATATCATAATGTACCTTACTAGGATTTACTCAACCTAATTCTATTTAAAAAATGCTACCGCGAATTTAAGCCAGCCATGAACTTAAGAACACGCGGGTGAAAGCGCCGGGCGCAGGTAAATAATAATTATATATTGATGAGATATATAATATACTAGCTGTGGCCCCGCGGTTTCACCCGCATAGATTTTTATATAATTTAGCAATAAATTAAAATTGCGACTATAATTGGAGATTTAAACTATCCTATCTCTCAAGTTGGATCGAACTGCACATGGTGTGCGAATTTTATTATAATCGGTTAAGTGGTTTAGGAGTCCATTGAGGACAAACATTGTGACACGAGATTTATATATATTAAGATTAGTACGATTGTGTACATAAATGTAACGAACATCCGTTAGTACATAAATAACAAACAAAAGTAAAACAGACATGAATTTAGTGAACGTGCAACATGAATAACTCGTACCTCGTACCTACGTTACGTTGTGAACGAAAGTGAATGCGTAGCGAATTGCCTACCACAATATTATATTAAATTAAGATGTGTGCGTTCATCTTCATTCGATCCAAGTACTTTAATACATTTTATAATGGACACGCAGTTTGTAACTAACCATGGACGTAGCAATAATAATATTTTATTGATAATGAGAGATTCATAGCCGTTACGAGTATTTTATTCGCGTCGCGCCAAGCAGACGGACAAAGACAGACTCATAAAATTATTACTCCGCATTCAAAGCCAGCGCTCATAGCTCATGACAGCACCTGTAGCATCGTATTATAGCTGGTGCGATATTCACTAAGATTTCTCAACATCGAAGTCAATCATAGATATATTGATACATGAGGAGGATAATGTTCAATTTCGTTTCAGCGAGTGCGACACTGAGAAACCTTAGTGAATATTAGAACGCGACTGTTCTTTACGGTAAGCAGAACTAATGTTACAATAAGACTTCGCCCGGCCTTATCCCATTTTATTGCGGCTTACCGTGTCTTTCATGAAATAATGTCTGTCAAAATTTCTGAAAAGTATTTACGTTGCGACTTGTAAAGAGCCGTATCTTTCCATGAGATATGCATCATGACGCATATGAATCTATATTAATATTAAGACGAAAGGGTCTCTGCTGCTAGATGTTCACGTTTAAACCGCTTTAAACATAGCCTCCTCCTATTTTAAGTCGGTTAATAAAAAGCTTGGCTTTCACCCCAAGAACGAAACAGGGTACGAAACTGGACATATTTCTATAGTAATATATATCTTTATATTATCATGAACAAGCTTCATATTACCATATTACTGTGATACAGTACCTACCTCCACAAGCAACAAAAGAATATAGCTAGGCTTATTTTAATAAGAAAGTTGCTCCTTTGAGATTGAGGGTTGTCAACCTTAAGCTTTATAAAATTTACTCTTTGACTGTTACTGTCGTTAAAAAGTCGGAAAATCACTTAAATATGACGTATGCGTAATCGAACACTACCTGACACCCTTTATTGACGCTACTGCTATTGCTTATCATCATCATCATTTGAGCCGACAGACGCCCACTGCTGGGCATAGGACTCCCCCAACGATTTACACGATGACCGGTCTTGTGCGGTTGTGGAAAGCTTATATTTTCTACATTGATATTATGTAGATTTCTACACTCAAACAAACATTGTCTATGCCATAGCAACCATGTAAGTAATTTTAATTTGATTCACTATGAAGTTAGTAACTTGTCTGTGTTGGTCTGTATATCTACCACTAATGATATTCCCTGTAACATATCTGTGGCAAGGTGGTAACCCAGTAATTTGTAGGTGATGCACCTAATTGGTTCCATGCGGTGATGCCGTGGGAACTATGGGGCGTAGCGGTCGGCGGATTGAATGGTGTACCTATTTTGTTACTACTGAACTTCTCGTGTCTTGGTGTTTTTATCGAGGTTCCACATTGCAAATGAGACATAAATAAATAAAGGTAACAATAAGCTGCTCTTTTGATGACAATTATGAATAAAATTATTTGATCGAGAGAAAGTCAATAATGTTAAAATATTTTCTTTGCTGTTTTCAGTGCTACAACACCCATTTTTTTTAAAAGCGATACATAACCCATGTGATAGATGATACCGTCTTAGGCGTCGACTGTAACATATTGTAATATCTGTTCCAACAAACAGATATTACAAAACATCAATTTCAATGAATCACGTAAAAGTGAGACTTCTAATTAAAATTATCTATTGACTGCATGCCCATTGTGAGTGCATGTGAAGTTAGGTAAATTCAAACGGCAGGTACTTTTGCATAACATCCAGTGAAATGGATTTTGCATATCCACATTATGCAAATATTGTTCAAAGGATTTTCAACTTTATGACTCAGGAATAACCGTATTGTTGTGATGAAAGTCGGAGTGAAGTAACCGTATTGTACTTTTTTTGCTTATTCTCACGATAAAACGTTTATTGTTATGAATCTTCTTCGAAATACCATTTTTTCTATCTACTTACAATAGGGAAACGATCTGATATGCAAAGTTTATGGAACACAAACTTATGCATGTGACTTCGACTGTGTATTCTACTTACCAATGCTTACGGGACATGTTGTGAATATCGGCAAAAAAAAAAAAAGATTGCCAATAAAATTACTTATTAAGTAACTTATACTTAGATTCGGATTAAAATAAGGTTTTAAGGCCTTATACAGGTCTCGCCACGAGCTATGAGCGCGTACCTTGAATTATTATATGAGTCTATGTGTATGGCGCGAGGTGAGTTAAAATACGCTCATAACTTTTGACGACACCAGGGGTTACCATCATCGGTTTGAGCAGAGCGTAATAAGAACATCTGAGCTGTGACGTTGCATTTTTGTACCTCAAATTTATGAAAACATCATCATATTTGGCCGTGTCTGTCCATAGTATGACCTCATCGCCACGGCGTCTTCTCTAGCATCTACATATGTGGATTTCTTATCGAACAATATGCAGTCTGAACTTCTTTCAAATGTCTGAACTGCATATGTCCGAGAAGAGAGACCAGGGAGATTACTACTCATTTGCAATGCGGCGTAGATCCAGTACCCTAAGTAAGTATAGCTTTTGGCTCATTCAAACGTTGACGAATGAAAACTTGAGTTTTAGCGAGATGAAAACGTGTTGATACTTTTCGGAGGCGGGTTGTGGTTGAATTCTAAAGATGCTGGATCAACTCATTTCCAACCTCACCAATTTTACCCAGTACGCAATCGAATATCGACCACGTTTGAACATACACGTACAAAACTATACCGGGGGAACTGCTCTCGTTAAAATATTACTTTTATTTTATTACAGCATTCGTTAAAATGTATACCTACATTCAATCTCATTGTTTACAGAGCATGCAGTGGCAAATATATGACGCAACTTCATTAGGATGTCATAAAGAATACGATTTATTTCCTATTACAAAGATTAAATTACATAAATAAAAACAGTTGGGTAATTAAAATCATAAAATGCGTAATTTTTAAGCCCAAATAGTTTGTAATAAAACGATTTTATTGGTATACTAAACCCGATTACACCATAGATAAAGTAGGTACTGATATTTTGTTGCCTTATAGCTAACTAAAGCTTTTCATCAACTCAACTCAAAAATCTTTATTCGATTTGAATTTAACAATGTTCTTCAGTACATCGAATAGATTACTTTAAACATTGATACATTGCTTTTTTCATACATCTCGATTATGTTTAATTAATTTGCTAAATGTATTTCACATGACCACATTAAACAATATTTTCACGCCATCCCAGAAGGGTAAACAGATGTGTCAGCAACACCTACATTTCATCGAAGATGACTAAGTGCCAACATGACAGATGGTGAGTCCATCGCTGTCTCTGGCACTATACATACATACGGCTTTGAATTCCTTCTCATAAAAATGCAGGTTTCCTTACGATGTTCACCTTCACTGTAAAGCACGTGGTGTGAAATCACTGAACTAACTGAAGACATTGGGATTCGAACTTGCGTTGCTTGCGTAGCAGGCGACTCTTCAAGGCCCATGACGACCACGGCTCATATGAACATTTTATATACATATTTTAATAGATAAGATCAAAAGTAAATAGTTTACAGTACGTTCTTTTATAAGAACAATAATGCATATGCTGTCAACGACTATGCTAAGGGCAGGATTCCCTCTATTATATCACATTAACATTAATGACGATTTTCAACTTGAACGTCATAGGAGCCCAATGGGTTCCTGCACATATTTTTAACAATTTACAAGAGTTTTTTCTCAACAAGCACTTGACATTGGCGGAATAGCTGCACTCAAGCTCGTTGCCATTATATAAATAAAAGAAAAAAAGAACGTTAATGACAACTGTTGTCAATATATCGAACTCATAAAAACATTCTATTTGAAGCTACTCAATGACGTAATCCGTCCTAAGGAAGTCATTGTGTTCATGTTATCAACAATGCCCATCTTCGCACACCATCACTTTCATTACGACTTAAAATGATACCATCTTTCACTTTTTGTGTAATTATCTTTGAAACATTGTTATTATTTATATTTGTAAGTGTTTTAGTGATTGGGAAAAAGTATTTGATTTTTATTAAATGCCTTCTTCAGTCCGCAGGCTGCAGCACTGTTATTAAAACAATTTGTTTGTCACTACACATATACTTTGTCACATGGGCAAAGCCGAGAGCGGAATCTTGTATACTTTATAGCCCTAAGTCTATTCAGTTAAGTAGCCTAAAATTACAACAAATGTTATGATTAAATATTTAGCCTGTGATAAGCAGATAAGCCTACCCCATGCGATACAGGCGTGGTAAGCATGAATTAGAATGAGGTATTAGACAACGATTAGATAAATTAACAACATGTCTCCCTTATAACAAAACAAGGTTCGGACTAAAACTACGTCCATCCCGTTCAAAATCCGTACCACAAAAAGAGATGGAACTTTTTAAACCAAAGACTATCTTCTAGTCTATGTTTGGTACTAAAGGGGATCAGGTTTTACAATTTTCACTATTATGAATAATTTTGATGAATTTTATTGTAATTAATCATTATTTACTATGTTCATGATGCCAGCTGAGATTCTTGCCGGTTGTTCTCTGAGGGCTAGTTTCCGAACCGGTGGTAAATTTTTCGACATTCATGTGCCTTACCAGGGCCTAAACTGAATAAATCATTTTTATTCATAAAGTAAAGTTTCAAAGGACAAAGTAGATATCTAACGTGTTCACAAAAAGAGTTAATGATAGGCCCCCCATAACGACAGGTGTAAAAATTTCCACGAATTCTATATAGTATTTTGTACATACATATGCTCACGCCTGTATTCCCCGAAGGGGTAGGCAGAGGTGTTGTTATCACAACACCTACTTTTCACCGAATTTGATTAAGTACCAACGTGACAGATGGTGAGTCTATCGCCGTCTCTGGCACAATACATACGTCATTGAATTACTTCTCAGAAATATGCAGGTTTCCTCGCGATGTTTTCCTTCACTGTAAGCACGTGGTGTGAAATCAATGTACATAAGTTTTTTAGAAAAACTCATTGGTACAGGCCCCCTGGGATTCGAACTTGCGTCGCTTGCGTAGCAGGCAACGCCTCAAACCCTAAGGCCACAACGGCTCTTATAGTATTTTGTGTTGCATATAATATGTGACTATAGGTTTATAGGTGTCTATTACAAATCACCACACATTTCGAGACCAAACGCTAAAATTGTTGTTAATTTTTGAGTCCATGACACAACACTTGTGAAGTTTCAAAACTAAATGTTTGAGGATTCTAAAATATGACCCGAACCTTGAACTGTTATTTAAACAATTGTTTTAAGCCATTAGCCATTTTTACTAAAAGGAAAATAAAGTACGCTAATGATTTTCACTCTTAATTAAGAAGAATAATTACGCAATATGAGACAGGAATCTTTATTTTAAAACCGATTAGTAAGAACATTTTTACTTAATTAGTGTCTATTGCGAAATTTGCGAATTATTATTAACTAGCTCCCGCATGCTGCTTCACCCGCTCGCATGGGAATGAAAGCTATCCTACCTTATGATCTTATTATTTTCTGTCATCTATGAGTGCGCAAATAATAATTTATAGATAGATAGGTTGGGCGGAGCACCTTAATTTTGTCATCACTGCCGGGAAACAAGAAAAAAGCAACAGGAACGTCATATTTTACTCTGTTCTTATTTAAAAAAATTGGAAAGAGGTCTTATGCTTGTTTTCCACCGTAGTGAAGAAGTATTAAAAATAAAACAATATAATGTTGCGTCGCTATCGATAGTCGTATCGATATCTTAGTTCCATTAATATGCTTGTCACCTAGTAGCCATTAGGGATGTGCTTGATTGTTACTATAGACATTTAAGAAGCAAGTAGCGCTATAAGATCAAGTTCAGTGGTACGACACTTTCACCAACTGACAATGGCATATCTGCCTGGTTCATTTATCGATTAATGAGCACTTGCTTATTCAGCTCGCGAGCATCCGTCTTGGCTACTCCGTGTGGGAGTGAGGAGGTAGAATTGGAAGAGACACTAAAATCAAGGCCGCGATTGGGCAGAATAAAAAAAAACGATTCGAGACGACCCTCCTTTATTTAAGACGGTTAATAATTTCAACATTAAGCCTTTGTATCAATGTTTGTACTCATGTTTGTAATCATACTTAAAATATATAGGTATTTATTTTAATGCAGTTTTCTAAATACATTTTACATCATGTATTATGTCATATTATGTAACCAACTCTCATAAAATTAAATGTAAAGAATTTTAAAAAGTAACTAAGTATTTTCGAAAGTAAAATCATAAATTACAAGATTCATATTTAAATATTAAGGCAAGGCCACGATCAAAGTATTCATTTTCTAAATTAAGTAGTTGTTTATAATATAAATTAAATTTCTACTCAAGGTCAGTGACGCGAAACTCTTTCTCTCGATATCCACGTTGACCTTGCATCGGCAAAATCGTTACGCACTATTTCATTCACTGAACGAAGCGATTTAGATAGTTTGGGGATTTATAAATAGCGATCGATATCGATACAATAACG
The DNA here is from genome assembly GCA_929442735.1 of Watsonalla binaria. NCBI lineage: Eukaryota > Metazoa > Arthropoda > Insecta > Lepidoptera > Drepanidae > Watsonalla > Watsonalla binaria. Next base: position 9,169,890 of record OV838934.1, on the reverse strand, counting down.
GTCTGATCTGTTAGTCACGAGTGCACGAATGTAATATTCCCCAAGTCATTTTAGTGATTCAAATCAGTATTTAAAAATATAAATCATTAAAAACAGATAATGGGTCCTTGACCCCCTTCTAAAAAGTTTAATAAACGTATGGTTAATGAAAGTATGAATGAGACAAAGACTTCTTCAGACATATAGATAAATAGAAAGCTTAGAATTTTAAAGTGACTATAGCAATATCAGAATCTCAACACTTAAAATGTTTCAGTTGTCAGACACGCAGAGTATTAATAATTACAGATTTAATAAAATTATTTTGCATAATGAAAATGAAAATGATTTATTCAGTTCAGGACCTGGTGGACCACTTTTGAATGTCGAAGAATTTACCACCGGTTCGGAAACTAGCCTTCTGAGAAAAACCGGTAAAAAACGTATATAAGATTTTCGTCCGTTTCAGATTAATTCTGCAATTTTAAATAGAGATAGATTAAGCCCCAAAGTTAGACATTAGGTACTTACTTAAAAAGCGCGAACGCTTTCGCGGATTAAGTACGAGCTTTAGGTATCCGCGATACAATACGAACATACAGTATATTTGAAAAACAAAAGCCTCGTGAGGAAACCTGCATATTTCTGAGAAGTAATTCAATGAAGTATGTAAAGTGTCTGAGACGGCGATGGACTCACCATCTGTCACGTTGGCACTTAATCATCTTCGGTGAAAAGTGGCTGTTGTGAATACAACACTTCTGCCTACCCCCTCGGGGAGTACAGGCGTGAGCATATGTATGTACAAAAGCCTCTTAACACTATAATCCTTGAAATTCAACAAGAGAAACAATTTGAGAGAATACAAATGACTCACAAGTAAGTGGTGTGTAGAAACCGACTATTAACATTTCACGAAATGGACAAATATCGTTATATCGACGTTTGCATAATGCACGTCACTACGAGGAGAATGCAGTACGTGCACGATGAAGGGTGATCGAGACTTTCTAATGATGTTGGCGAGGAAAACGAGAATAGGCGACATCACCGCATCGCTTCAGGAAAGGTTTTTTGTATAATATCTAGATAATTTGACGTCACTCTCAGACTCAAATCACATTGTTGCATTACCTACTAGCTTTTCAGTACTTTTATAGCAAGATCAGGGGCCCAACCATGAGCTCTTATTGCAATGTTAGTTCAGCTGTGTGACAGTGACAGACTTATATACGTCATGTACATCTGTCTCATAATAAGAGTAAAACTATCATGACAATAAGATGTCATCATAAGGCCCCAGTGATTAATAAATGTGCTATAATTGATTGTGTGTTTCACATTTTGTTTATCATTTAATTAGGTAAAAAACTTAATCTAAAAGTTCTAAACGTCCGCTAGTTAGTTATATATTTTTTCGCGGTGCCGTACCATTATCAACCTTAATAATTATAGTGATGATCATACAACTGAGTTACAATACTTGCAGAATTATAATTAAAGTTCCTTACTCGAATTACAATTTATAGTTCAGTTCTATATTGTGTTATAGATGCATGGTCAAGTTTTAAACTAACCACATTGTCAGACAACTTGACATAACGGTAACAGAACTTCAAGTGTCAACTTTTTTGACACGTTGTCAACAATGATTTATCAATAGAACAACACCAATGCCTCTACCACTTATTTGTCAATGTCCTAGATCATGTATAAAGAAAGAGTGCCATGTTATCCATTCACTGAATGATTGAGTGAGTGAATGATTGAATGGAAGACACGACACGATCATTTGTTTGAAAGGTAAATTTCGATGTTCGGATGTCAAGATGCCATTCCACCGAACTTTTAAACATGTTAATTTATACGCTTTTCAATAATAATGCTAATAATCGACTATTTGAAAGTGAACATTATTGCCGAAATATGCAAATAAGAAATTCGTATTATATGTATTTATAATGAAATGCATATTAATTTTTCCGCAAAGTACTTAATGATTAAATCAATGATTGTATGATTGTGAAATTTTACATTTATTTTATTTGCTTATAAATCTTTATTTGCTGTAAGCCGAAATCAAAAGTTACCATGATATACATAAAAATAATTTTACAAGGTGTTTTCAAATATTTACACATTTTTTTTAAACAGTTACAACTTTTTAAAACCAGCCACTACTTTTTTTCAAATCTACAGATCAAATATTCCCACAAAGAAGCATGGGATTTCAATGTAGTAGAGGCTTTTTCATAAAAAAAAATTTCATACTATTCCCTACTACTCGAGTTCGAGTACTTCGAGCTATTGAAAACAAAATACATTAGAATTGAGAATCCTACCTTTTTAAATCCATTAAAACCCTACTATTCTACCTTCGTCACAGAGTCATAAAATAATCTCCACTTTTGCATAACATAAAAAATATTTGCTTATCGTTGCTCAACAATACGGAACAACGATGCGTCAAGACTATTGTGGGGAAACCAACTTTTTAACTTCAAATAGGTTTAGAAATCTCCATATTTATTTATTTGTGACCCGGAACATAACTTGGCAATAGGGCCAGTCATTTGTTTAATGTGTCGTGCGGAATACTGATACCTCTCTAACGTTTGAAAGTGGTCGTTTACAACTGTTTAACTCGGTTTGAATTTCGCAGATTGACTCACATATGAGCCGTCGACTTACGCATCGTGCGAATAGCTTTTGTTTGCGACTGTAGGTAGGTTTAAGGTTTAAGGTTTAGGTAAATCTAAAGTCAAATCAATTTCTGATCAAGAAATGTCAAGTAGGAGAAAAAATAAATCGTTTGAAGTCAATTCAAAAGTGGTAAGTCCTTTAAAGATCCCGCCAGGGTTTAAGAACACGTTTCAAAATTTCATTCGGTCATTTTATGCGCTTGTTTCTATCTGTCAGTATGGTGGTGAATAAAGACTCATAAAATGACCGTATGACAAATATTTTCTCACCTAAAATAACAGAACAAATATCAAAATCCTCACATAAATGTATCTAAGAACTGAACCCGCCAATCAAGATAGCTACATAAATCCTATACAGCAGGCTATCAAATAATATAGGATTAAAATAAAATAAAATGGTATACGACGTAGCAATCAAGTAGCAAATCAAAGTTCAGAGTAAGTTAATAACTGTAAATTGGCAATATGATCTACCTACCGGTAGTACAAGTTATGAACATCCTTCGCCCGAGGGTCCCACGAGAGAAAACTGTGGGAAATCAGACTAACTGTAGCTTAGCTTACATTGTAGCGTTCTCGTTTATGATGACTACTTAAGTGAGGGAAATATGATGCGGCCACACCGGCCTATGAACACAGTAACTCCGTAGTTATGTGTGCCATGCCCGTGCATGGCACACATAATTGTACTGCAAGGCCTCAGCCTTACAAGCTAGTTAAAACGTTATTTCGCTTGATACTTAAACCTTATGAAAGATATTTAAAATAATCCAAAAAAGAATTCGAAGAAAAGAAAAATAGTAGTTGTCAGAGGGATAGAACGAGGATAAAAAGATAAGGAATAAAAGTGAAAAATAATATATCAATTTTATTTTATAGCAAATAGTAGTGATCCCGGAGAGCGAGGGACCCGAGTCGGGGGTCGCTCGCCACAGTACCTACAAGTACTAGAGTAGTGGTTTGTATACTCGCCTGCTACGCAGGTGATGCAAGTTTCTATCCCACCAGTGTCTACGATATTATTTAAACTTATGAGAAGGAAAACATTCAGAGAAATCACAATGGCTGGTATTCAAAGACATAAAATATAAAAATATTATGATACATTCCTTTTTTGTATTTGTCTAATGCGATGCTCACATATTCCCAGGAGTGTCGTGAAGCGGTTAGAAGAGTTACAGCACCCACTTTTCATCCAGGATTATTATGGATACAAAATTATTGGATGGATCTAGCAATATTCAACTTATAGGTCTCGCACCGTTTTGATTTATAACTTAGTCCTCTGACAAACGTTAATTCCCTGTGATTCATTCGTTCGCTCGATCATTTGTAACTGAGAGCCTGTAATTCCCATCGTGTTAATGGTTTTGCGCGACCCGAATCATTTGATCGAATCCTTCATTATTGACTCAGGACTTAATCACAACTGCGGTGTCACCCTGGCAGATTTTTTTTTTTTTTTTAAATAAATGCAACCTAAGTTACTACTTGTAACATTAACTATCTGTCAAAGTCTCGTTAAAATCGGTCCAGCCGTTTCAGAGATTACCTGGAACAAACCGACAGACAGAGAACATTTAAAAAAATAATTTTTAATGCCTGTAACGTATATACATTCATATGCATTCAGTGAAACGCTGTTATTTTGAAATTACAAACAGACACTTAAATTTTATTTATCTGTATATAACGGCAGAGTTCCAGAGGTGGGAAGATTGGACAGTGAATGATTCAGAGGAGTTAGAGTCGATTGAGGAGGTAAGACAGGTGTAGATCAAAGTAAACAATTCATCGCGTTACACAATCCAAAAGTGTAACAATGACAATCTTCACAAATGACTCTCGCGTCCAAGCTGCGTGGAATCCGACCGCACTAACATTGTGCCGTCACTTCTGGCATAATTATTTACATTAGCGATGTGGCTTCCTATTCACTTTATGTGGTAGAATGCTCTAGATTTAACCAATTTGTTTTTGGTGAATGGCTGTTATATTTATGAAAGTAATAGTTCGTTTTTAATATTACTTGCTTCGTAGTTTAAGAGCATGTTTCGGAGTACCCTACTTTGATTAGAATTTCAAAATTCTAAATTCGAAAATATCTTTATTCGATTAGATTTTTTACAAAGTACTTTCAAATCGTCAGAAAGACACGATTGCATAGGATTATACATGCTACCGCCAGGTTCGGAAGGTTGCTTTTACTGAGAAGTACCTGGTAAGAAACTCAGTAATTGCTCTTTTAAAAAAAAACTCTTACAGCTTTGAGTAATACAATATAAATCATAAAAAATATATATAAGCCCATGGACACAGTTCCAGTGCACAAAAGTCGATATAAAACATTTAAAAACTAAAAATAAGTACTACGAATAATTGTATAACTTGAGATGACCAGCCCCCACTAGCAGCACCTGTTCACAAGTATGACGAGAATGCCAGCCATCGCCCTCCTCAACCATTATAGAGGGAAGTGAGCGACTCATCCCACCCATTAAAAATAGAAAACACTAGCGTACGCCCGTAGCTACGTCTGTGGTAAATACTTCATACAAGTAGCCTATATCTATCCAGAACGTCCTCCTATCCTGTGGTAGCCGGAGGGTTGGAGTACTACGCAAGTGATGTATCAAATCCCAGGACCAATGGTTTTTTTTAAAAGCCTAATTGCATTAATATCACACTACGAGCTTTACGGTGAAGAAAAACATCGTTAGGGGGCATATGTCTGAGAAGTAATTCAAAGACTGAGACATCGACAGACTCACCGTCTATCACGTTGGCACTTAATCATCTTCGGTGAAATATGGACCCTTATGGGATTGCGTGAGCATATTTTTTTAAGCCAATTACATCTTACCATTGATATGAAAAACTTTACCGTTTTATAAACTTCAATGCGGTCTAAGCAAGTTCAAGCAAACCCAAAGTATAACATAAATCAACAGATTATCATTAATAAACGTAGTTAATTTAAACCCCATGTCGGATTACTCGTGTCATCAACTCCATGGAGTCGTTAAACATGTAATGAGCAATTCCAAAGACACTTTTTCTTTTCTAAGATTAGGCAGGATAGAAATATTATACGGGCAATGGGATAATTTTTCAAATCATGTGTTTTTTTTTAATTGGATCTCATGTTTAGGTAACGTGGGATTCGGATATAAAATTAGATATGGCTTTAACGTCCCGTGGTTTTTGAACATGTCGCAAGCTAAATGATATGATAATATTTATCGATAATAAACATTGAACTGGTGGCTTCATCGTTATAGCAGTGACTTCTTACTAACTTCTTAGTTTTGACGTTTAATTTTAGTGTCACAAAATGAAACGTCAAAGCTCAGAAGATCTTAATACGCTCTGCTTAAACCGATGATCCCTCATTTCATTATACGTCGAAGTATTAAGCATCTAAAATAAAAGAAAATAATATTAAGGAAATTAAATCTATGCGGATGAAACCGCGACGCACAGCTAGTGTATGTAGGCGATATATATTACACTTCAACTTCAGGAAAGAGACGATCTTCTAATATCGGTCTCGTAGAGCGTTTTCTCTGTCGTACTCTCTAATTATTTATTAGCAACATTCCCGAATGCAACTTATACGCAAACGGCGTATGTTGGAATTTGGTGCTAAATATTTATAGAGCGGGAATTACCAAGCATCCGGACTTGAAGTATTTTAAATTAATGCCTTAATTTTATTTAAACAAGGTTTAGTTTAAGGAACTTCCTCTTGGTCCATCTTTAAGGAGTCTAGTTTCGCCATTAATGATGCGAATTTGTACATCTAAATGGTAATTTCTTCTTGAATTCGACTAATTAGAATATGTTGGAAGCATTCAGACATAGTATGTTACTAAAATGTTTTAGCTCCATTTGTATTAAAGGATTATAAATGGAAATTCGGAAAATGATTTTGACATACAGGTTTATATTTAAATTCTTAAATTGATTAGGAAAATGCAAGCACGCGGCGACGGGAGTCTAATTTGAAAATGAGCATTATAAGATAGCGGGTTGTTAAGGCACTTATGAACGTCTAGAAAATTACAACCGGTTCGGAAACTAGCTATCTGAGATGAACTGGTAAGTAACTAGCCAGGCGTCTTGAACATTCCAATAAAAAAAAAAATTATAGCAAACAAAAAATCCAATTAAATATAATACGTAGTAGCTGCGGTGGCCTCGGAGTTTGAGCAGTCGCCAGGTACGCAAGCGATGCAAGTTCGAATCCCAGCGGGGCCTGTACCTATAGAGTTTTGTTAAAAACTTAAATGTGCAGTGATTTTACTTGCTTTACGGTGAATGAAAGCATCGTATGTATAGTGCCTGAGACGGCTCTGTCACGTTAGCACTTAATCATATCGTAAGAGGTAAGCCGGAGACCCTTTTGGGATGGCGTGTGGATAAATATATATTTTTTGTTACTAGTGACTTCAATTGGTACAGTTTGTACATCAACTACATAATCATCAGATGGAATGGCATCCATAAAAAAATTTTTAGCACTTATATAATATAGAGTTATTTATATTTCCTTTAACATTTCGTTATATATCTACCTATCTTATCTACGTAATATATTATCGATGTTCCGGTCACAAAGTATTCAAATACCCTCACAAACCAATGAAAGCGAGTTTTCAACGACTTCATAATATATTTGCGTCGGCTGTTAACAACTTGTAAAAAAAGTAAAAGTCACAACCATCGCTAACATCTATTACTTAAGCAGTAAGATTGAAAATTGAATAATATTACTTACTTCCCAGGTTAAAGTTACGTAGTATTTGTCAAATGTTTTTTGAGTCGTGACTATGAACTTTCTCTGAAGGTCGTACGGAACAGATGCGTAGAGTCGCATATTATTGATATTTTTCGCATTTTATTTTATGGACGTGTTTGGCTTGATGATTGATTTTTTTAAGGTTATGCGACATATTACGACTGTTCATTTGCCATTTATCCTAATCAACTAAGTACTCGTAGCCATTTCTGTGTGAATAAATTGTATGATAAATAACATAACTGTAAATATCTGATCTAACCGTGACGTGTAATTTAAAGATAAATGAAATTCGTCTTTGAAATTCGGGGTCGTTTCTCGGAAACTGCAATTTTTTACGACTACCATAACATTTTATGATACACAACGTGAGTCATAAACTTTGGTAACTTTTTACAAATCCCTAAATATGTTAAATTTGGCCTAGCTTTTCATTGACTTTTTGCGGCAAATCGTGAATTAAGTACTACATATGTATATCTACAAATACATGTTATGCTAACAATGACTCCATACCTGCCACTGTCACGTCACAGCATCTCAGCAAACATATCGGGCATACAATAGCAAGCGTGTAAATGCAGAAAAACACGGCCATTATCCAATTTGCGGATACCACTTCCCATCGCGATTAGTCGATTACGTTCTTTCATGTAACCGTAATCGATTGTTTTACCGATTCTAATATTCGATTACTTTCTCGAGAGAAGGAATTGACATTTGCAAGTAGCTAGAGGTTTTCCGTTACTTCTTCTCCGTGGTAAAGTAATTTAAGATTAGCAAAGGTGTGAGAGCACCCACCCTGTTTATACCAAGGTTATATTTTAAGCCTATTATGTTCCATATGATTTCTAAACATTTTCAATAAAAAAAAACATATTAAATCCAAAAGATTTTTTTCTGTCGTTCTGAATAGATGCATAATTTTATATATTTTTTTATGACTTTGAATGTAATTAGTAATTATTTACTATGTCACGAAATGTACATGAGTAGATGAGTTTCTTGCTGTTTCTTCACTGAAGGCTAGTTTCCGAACCGGTGGTCAATTCTGGGATTAAACTAATTAAATTATTTTCATGCGCTTACATACACTCGGTTAATTTATTTATAAAGATAAATAAAATCAAGGTAATGTATAACCTATCTGTATTTTCTTATTAAATATTCCATGAATATTTGGATGCAGATAAGCAATAATGTGTCAACCCGCATAAACTTGGTTTTGAGAAAATGGCGTCTTAAGATGATTGTATACGTGATTTAAGATTTGTTTTATGACATAAATCCATTTTTTACGTACTTTTATGTTTCAGATGACTTGAAACACTTTTTTAGAATGTTAAATACGTGATGCATTATCAAAATATATCAAAACCTTTGAATTTGACTTTTTGTGGGTTGACACATTATTGCTTATCAGCATCCATTTATGAAATTGATTACATGAGACAAAAACCCTTATAAGTATAAAATTATACAATCATTTCCCATCACGAAGTTAGTGTAATGACAAAATGTATTAAGAAATGATCAAATTAACATATTGACATTAATTTCTGTTGCGCATTCGTTATATAACTAGTTAACGCTGCGTTTAGTTAGATTTAATGTATTCATGGGCTAAAAAAAGAATGTAGTAAAATTTTGGGTAAGTGTGTCAATAGTAATCGATGCAGTTAAGCCTCTTAAATTTCCTACGATTTGATTAATATTACATAATTTTCTATTTTTACAATTTGGTAACCACGAGCACACACATATGTGCTCGTGGTAAACGCCTGTATTCCCCGAAGGGGTAGGCGGAGGTGTTGTCGTAACAACACTCACTTTTCACTAAATCTGATTAAGTTCCAACGTGACAGATGGTGAGTCTAACGCCGTCTCAGGCACTATGCATACGTCTTTGAATTACTACTCAAACATATGCACGTTTCCTCATGATGTTTTCCTTCACCGTAAAGCACGTGGCGTGAAATCACTGTAGGTACATAAGTTTTTTAGAAAATCTAAATAGGTATGGGCCCAGTTGGGATTCGGTCTTGCGACGCTTGCGTAGCAGGCGACTGCTCAAACCCCAAGGCCACCACGGCTCTTCGGTCAACCACGAGCACAGTATACATATACACGCAGCATGGAATCTAGGAATAAATCGTTCGAAATCACGTTCGAAACACACTCACACAGACGCGCATAAAGCCGCCCATGACATTAAGTCTACACGAGTGAAATCGCGGGGAGCAGCTAGTCATAAATATAAATGCACCACCGCTTACCATCATAGGAATAAGCGAGCGTTTTAAGAAACTCTGAACTTTGACGTTTCATTTATGTACCGTAAAATTTAATGTCAAAGCTAAAGTTCTTAACACTCGCTGCTTAAACGGTCAATATCTGGTTGACCGAGTTGTGCTCGTTTTTTTCTTCACACAAAAAAAAATCCGTTGGACGTCAGTCTCGAACCGTGGTACTCTAGTTTCGTTATCGCCCCGTAAGCTAGAAGCCTCACCTTTGAGCTACCATAACTTGACAGATGTGGGCGAAATTTGCTGTCGTATTGTATGAGTTTTTCAGTGCCTGAAAACATGGTCAAAACGATGTTTTCCATAAATTAAACTTAGCTAGATCTGTTTTTTGCCCGTGAAACCCCCAACATGCAAAATTTCATGAAAATCGTTGGAGCCGTTTCCGAGATTCCGATTATATATATACAAGAATTGCTCGTTCAAAGATATAAGATAGTTGGCCCCCAGTTTAGTCTAAACGTCTATCTTAACAGTAGCAGAAGTTGTCTATCTCATTTTGGATAACAATAACTGTAGACGTCTTTTGTGCGATGCGCCCGCGCAGGTATCTCTTCATTATAATGTCTATTGTGGCATCAGTCACGGCCGACTGGCAGTGTCAAGGTGCGTGGCACATTGGGCCCTTACGTACTATTATGTCTGAGCCCTTACATCACACATTCGTTGCGTGTTCCGTGTGAATTATATTGCTTTTGAACGACCTATCACGCTATTGCATCATGAAGACTTTTTTTAAAATGGAATGCCACTATTTGGGGCTGAGTTTTTGATACGTTCAGACATAAAGCTGAGAAGTTCTATCACGCATATGATAGACGTGTGATGGAAATCTATATACATATACAGATAAATAAAATTGAAGTGTCTGTTTGTAATCCCAAAATTACTCCTTTCGACTAAATGAATATGAAAGAATACACGGTACTGATATAGAAAAACATTTTTTTTTAATGTTCTCTGTCTGTCTGTTTGTTTGTTTGTTCCAGCTAATCTTCGAAACTTCTGGACCATTTTTAACGGGACTTTCACTGGCTGATAGAGATAAATAAAAAGAAATATTCGGATTCCGCGGGCCACCCATAATTTTAAGTCTACGCGGGTGTAGCCGCGGGGCACAGCTAGTCTTTGTATAATATTATAGAGCTTCTTCTTCTTATAGTGTCGATGACAGACATACATTTTTGTAGCCCAGAACTTGACTACTTCAACAGCATTATTGGTGGCAGTTATCAGAGGCCCGACCATGAGCATTGCAATGTTAGTTCAGCTGTGTGACAGTGACAGACTTATACACGTCATATACATCTGTCTCATAATAGGAGTAAAACTATCATAGCAATAAGAGGTTATGGTGAGGCCCTAGATATCATATAAGGTGGGCCAGTTTTGGGGTGCAGCGCACACACATCTTATGTTGGAGTCATTATAAAGGTCATTATAAAGCTGAAAACTCAGGAACTACTCGGCTTGAGATGAAATAATATTTTTGTATTGGATAGTTCATTCATCGAAGAAGGCTTTAGGCTTTTTAACATCACGCTGCGACCAATAGGAGCGAAGCATCAATGGAAAATTTTACAAAAACGGGAAAAATCTCACTAGGTCACATAGTTTTAATAGTTCATCTTAGTAAGACATATTATAGATAAAGTATTAATGTTGGCACAAGATCAAATAACTAGTTCTTGAAGATACTTTTATTTTAGTTAACACCCTTATTGCGATAGCCTTGTGTTATATCTCCATCCGATTCAAGTCAAGTTCAAGCCGAGATCTTAACCGCAATCTATAATAGGCACCACATTACATAAAGATCCTGATACACCTGAGCAATTCTATGACATTATAGTGTCGGAAAGTCTGTCTTTGTCAGTTAACATGTACATTTACTAAATAAATAAAATGAAAAAAATCAATAAGTTAAAAGTAATAAAGAAGTGTCTAGTTAGGCGATTGGCAGATGAGAAGAGCACTTTATTATAAATAGATTTAAGATATATAACTCTATCTTATTAATAAATCCGTCCGTCTGCTATATTTTCGCGGATAAAATAAATATAAAGTATAAAAAGTGTCTAGGCGGCTGTCAGAAGAGAAAGCACTTATAGATTATAGGAACTTGTATCATTATAGATAAATAAGTTGTTTGTCTGTCTGCTACCTTTTCGCGGGTAAACCAATTTATTCTTTTGAACCAATTGTTTGAGACGGTCAAAGTGTCCTTACAATGGTTTGATAAAGAACAGATAGTCTTAGTATATTCTGTCCTCTTCTACATCTTTTTAAAGCACGTGAAATATTTTTAGCAAGTGGTGAACAAAAAGCAGGCAAAATTTATCATATTGTATTTCTCGAAGGGGTAGGCAAAGGGGTTTTTATAAAAACACCCACTTATCACCGAAGATTATTAAGTACCAACGAGACAGTGAGTCTATCGCTGGCTCAGACACTATACATACTTCTTTGAAATTACTTCTCAGAAATATGTAGGTTGCCCCACGATGTTTTCCTTCACCGTAAAGCATGTGATGTGAAATTTAAGTACATAAGTAACTGTACGAGCCGTGGTGGCCTTTAGGTTTGAGCAGTCGCCTGCTACGCAAGCGACGCAAGTTCGAATATCAGCGGGTAATATACCAATGAGTTTTTCTAAAACAAAATCACATTAGTATTAACAACATTGTATCGCGTAAGTCGCACGATGCTCATTTAAGTCACCGATGTATATTCAAGCTATTATTGTGCTATTTACTGGTGATCACCTGCTTACCTGTGCCTTATAGTCGACAGGTGCGTGCCCTGCCTACCGACCGCTCTGAGAAAGTGTTCGATTTCACGAATTGTGACCTTAACATACGGCCTACAAAATACAAGTTTTTATTGTCGTTCAAAGTCAATTCCGGCTGATTTTGATCACACATTTGAAGGAAAGGTTGCTGTTTCCGTTTAGACCCTGTATCTTAACTAAGTTCTACAATAAGAGTAGCAGCAGTCGCAAAGACTGCGATTCCAGCTTAAAATCAAAATCAAAATCAAAAATATCTTTATTTGATTAGACTTCTTACAAAGTACTTTCAATCGTCAGAAGGACACAAAATACATTATACATGATTATAAATGTTACCACCGGGTTCGGAAGGTAGCTTTTGTTGAAGAACCCGGCAAGAAACTCAACAATTACTATTTTAAAAAAATAAATATATATTATACAATGTTTTTCCTTTTTCATTGTTAGCAATAAGTTACTCAAATGTTATATTTCATGTAAAAATGAAAGATGTTTTTGGTTACAGTATTTATATCTCATGAATATAAGCCCATGGACACAGCACAAATGCTCAATTGTCAAATATAATAACTAAAATATTACAAATATTTGTGAGCATGGCAAATTCCAGCCAGTCAAAACAAAGATCAAACTAAGATTAATTAATTGTAGCAAAAGTACAGTGCCAATGGGATTATTTACAATAATTTTTCGACAAAGATACATCCCAGGGTTCCTTATCACAAATATAATCACTTACAGTATAATATCCTTTTTTGAGCAAAACTGCTTTGATGGTCTCTTTAAATTTATTGAAGTATTAATGCTCACTTGAAGTTTTTCTTTTTGTGCCGTAGACCTTGATGAACTCACCATTTATCTATCATGTGGGCACGTAACTATTCTTCCGAACCCGGCGGTGCATATATAATCCTTTTTAATCATGCTCTTCTGATTTGAAATGACTTTGTTAATATTCTAATCAAATAAAAGTTTGCTTGAATCGAATTGAATTACAGCTTAACATCTTCTGCACACTTTGGATGTTGTGTAACCTCAGGGTACTCCTTCAATTCAAGACCCTTTTAAAAAGAAACGCAAAAAATATATGTTAACCTCAATTGCTTACGTTGTAAAAGCTTGTATTAAGAACAAAGCCAAATATGCAGTAAAAGTGACATTACCGAATGAATCATTGTATGTAGGTTGCCTAACGTCGCCTTACGAGAATGTGAGTCAGTATGCCACTTTCTGAACTGGTGGAGTAAACATGATTATATGATCCTAACTATTAATTATAGCTGCAGTTGTTCAGGACATATCTTCTATATATATATAAAAGAAAGTCGTGTTAGTTACACTATTTATAACTAAAGAATGGATGAACCAATTTGGTGGGAAGGTAGCTTAGAACCAGGAAAAGGACATAGGATACTATATCCCGAAATATACATTCACAAATGATTAAAAATTAAGTGTCTGTTTGTAATTTCAAATTAACAGCTTTTGATTTCATACATTTGAAAGTACATACAAAACAAAACAAATTTTTAATATTTTCTATGTCTATCTGTTTGTTCCGAGTAAACTCTGAAACATCTGGACCGATTTCTACGGGACTTGCATTGACAGGTAGTTGATGTTACATGGAGTAACTTAAGATACTTTTAAGTTAGTGTTCCGTGATATAATCCACCCATAAAACTAAATCTATGCGGGTGAAACCGTGAGGCACAGCTATATATAAAAATGTTATATATAAAAATGAATCCCTATTTCCCTTGATCACGCCATCACGCATTCAGCCGAATGACCTGATTTTAACGGGAATTCCACTGGCAGATAGCTGATTTTTCCAGAATTTACTTATGCTAACTTATTTAGAAAATGTTAGGTTTCGCGAAATAAAGCATGAAAGTACTACGCGAGTCAAACTGCGGGGCACAGCTAGTTTTATGACAAAATATAGATCATCACGATGATTTAAAAGCGATTTAGATATACACACACAGATACACTATATCTGTATGATATATGTATAACACGTTCTCACAAAAATAAATATATTCCTATTTTTGGGCAGTCGTATAATTTTTTTTTAATACATTGGACACACTTCATCCCCCTTATCATGGAATAGTGTATCCAATCCATTAATTATGAAGAAATACCTTAAACTAACAATGTTTCAAGTTAGGTGTAATACAATTAGTTTAATAACAATTTTCAATATCACAAAAAAATATCTACGCAAATATTTAGATTACCCATCTGCGCAATCCTTAAGCCGTGTTTGTTCTTAAGGGAGGTAGATTTTTTTATTGGATTAATATATAAAATACCTTATCATTGCAGAAAAATGTTGGCTTTATACTCTATTCTACTATTTATGCTTTATTATGCTTTATACTATATTATGTCTACTTCTTTATTCATATATCTATAAAACTAAATACCTCGCAGACCAAACCGTCGGCGGAAGCTAGTACCTAAATTTACAGTGAATCTAAGTAACAGAGCGTTTGCACGGCCCGGTCATTATTTGATGCCAATCATAATAATTATAATTAAATCCATTACTCACGACTTGTTTTTGCATAATAGCACCTTTGTGTATCATTTTAAAGTTACGCTTTGTATGTAACCTATCTCAGTGAAAACAGAGAGAGTAAATTAATGGTCGATTTTAACTGTTTTGATGTAAGTTGCTTAAAGATAAGAAAACATGCGAATCCATACCAATATTCTAAAGAGGAAAGATTTGTATGTTTGTTACGAATTGGCTCATTAACATAGGCCATATTTTATTCCCGTACTCCCACGGGAACGGGAACTACGCGGGTGAAATCGCGTAATGTCCGCTAGTGAAATATACTGAGGAAGACCGCGTTGCTACTTCCTAGATCAAATCTATGAACGGAAAATATATAAAACCTACGCATATATAGATCTACTATGCATGTTTAGGGGACATTACTGTCACATTGCATCGGTTGGTTGTTTACATTTCAATCTATACAGATAAATACAATTTTTAAATCTGTCTTTCTGTCTGTTTGTTACGGATAATCTTTATTAAGGATATATTAAATAAATATTATGTACAGTGACGAAAAATATAATGAGATTTTTTTATGTTATCTTTAAATCGATACCAGTCGATGCTCTGTGATTTTCAGATCGGAATAAGTCGCGAATAAAAGCTAGCTTATGTATATAAGCACAAATTATCGGAATTACGTGTTGTATTGGAGAATATTGACTCGCATCGTTACATAAGTAATGTAACATTAACTCATTAGAGCATAAGTAACTTTCAAGTTACACGCAACTCAATTATAGGATCTACTTAGAACCTTTTACTCGTATCAAGGTCGAAAGGTAATTAAGTAATTATCGTCTTGTTTTGGAAGTTAACACTTATGTTGCGAGATTTTAAATATCATAGCGTTTCTTTATTAATCTGTGTATTGTTAATTAGTTGCTGATAGTTGATTTAGACACTAAAATATTATAGCAATAATATATATACAGATTATTTATCTGTATGTAGTTCCCAATATCAGCTATTCACTAAATGTATATGAAATTATAGCTGTGCCCCCGGTTTTACCCGCATAGAGTTAATTTCATGGATGAGGAACCCGAATGTTAAAATTTTAAAATTTTAAATAAAAAGCCTTAGTTAATCCTTGTAAAATTAGCTATCAGCCAGTGAAAGTCCCGTTAAAATCAGTCTAGCCGTTTCGGAGATTAGCCGGAACAAATAGACAGAAAAAAAAAATGATTTTTTCATATCAGAACCGTATATCTTAGCGAAAGCTGTTATTTTAGAATTACAAACAGACACTTAAATTTTATTTATCTGTATACATAAACTGTAATCACATAAAAATAAACAATATTATATTTAACATTTTTCTCAGTCTGTCTGTCTGTGTGTTATCGTGTCAGATTGTTTCGCTTTTAACAATGGTACTTTTACAGTCTGGTTTTCAATGTTTTTCTTTAGATTTTTTTAACTTTTACTCATATACAAACGAGCATTCCTATGACCAGTCTCAAACATGTTATGTATCCATATAGCTAAGTAAATAAGAGAAAACTACGTCCGGCAGCACGTTGATGTCTATTACTGGCAACAGTGACCTACTTGCAGACATATTTATTTTTCACATTATATTTATGTAATATTACGAAGTGTTATTTGTGTTAAATTTATATGGCGGTTTTTGAAATAATGAACAGTGATTTGGTGCATAGGAACTTGTTTTGACAATTATCTGTTGAAAATATCTTATTATCTATCCCTATTATGGGGATTATTTTGCAAAACAATATTCCGCTACGAAAAATGCTTTAAGCCGAAACCAAACTCGAACTGAAACTATGTCCATCCCTTTTAGAACTACTTTAAACAAGGATTATCTTGGGTTATTAAGTTCGAATCTCAGCCTGCACCAATGAGTTTGAAAAACTTATGTGCAGTGATTTCAAACCACGTGCTTTACGGTGAAGGAAAACATCGCGAGGAAACGGCGTCACGTTCGCACTTCGTATTCGGTGACATGTGGGTGTTGTTGTTACAATACCTCTGCTTATTCCTTCGGGGACCCTTCTGGGATGGCGTCAGCATAAATTTTTTAGTGAGCACAAAAAATCACTCTAAAGTAACTTAAATATTCTGGTAAATCATAATATCTTCATACATACAATGTATGATATGATCATTAACAAAATTCTTCTTAGAACTCGAAGCGAAAGTTAGCAAAACGCTCGCTCTTTTGATGTTATTAACCACGCATTACTAAGATAATATGCTATAAAGATTGTATATTTTAAAATAAATAGCGTGTACGTATGTTCATATCAGTCCGTGTTCTAATATAAGACAATTTATCAATCTACCCGCCACACACAAAGCGGTGTGTATAAGGTTACAGAACCTCTAGTGTGAATTTTTCACTGTTGCGTCGCCGTCACAAGTCACAGCGTTGACGTAAATGCAGATTTGTATTGGATCGAAACAGCGGCATCTATCGGCCCAAAGATGACACTACTGTGTTTCAAGAAAACTCGCACTAGGCACTCGTATAATTTCATATGAAAGATGGAAGTGGTCGCAGGATATTCACAGAGGATACTCAAATTGATGTGTCATAACATGGTTATTAGTTATAACCATTATAATAAAGTTTATACTGTTTGTAAATGTAACTAGCTCACGCAATAAACATATGAATATGAAAAAATATATTAAAGCGTCCAGCTTTGTGCAAGAATTGACCACCGTTCGGAAATTAACCTTCTAAGAAGAACACGCAGAAAACTCAGCTGGTATCATGTACATTTCTTTATCGGTAAAAAAAATCATTATAATAAAATTATTTAATTATTATTTGTATAGGTGGTGAGGCAGCACTTTACTGTCTACCCAATATAGATATTTTTTTTTATTTATTGATTTACTTATAACCTCTTTACAGTATTTTCTGCTAATGCGATGTTACAGGCCTTAATATATACAATTATATAGTGCTGTGCGGTTGTAGTTCGTCATAAAGTAGTTTGTATACAATATTTTTTGTTATAAATAAGATACTTATCTATTTTTTACGTATGCTTAAAGGGTTTTTACATTCTTTTAAAATTTAACATTTTGATAGAAATATTTAATGCATGTTTTTCGAAAAAAAAAATAATTCTTTTATTTTTTTGTAATACTTTTAGGCAGTGCCGTAGGTTTATTACTTGTTAAACATAGTTATAATAATTAGCAGTGTCCATTTTCTATAAAACCTAAATTTCTTAACACTTTCTCCGCCACAGTGATTTTTCACCAAACATTTATTTGATTTGCATAAGCTCACGTGACACTTATGAAATAATTTATAGATTAATGAATAAATTAAAAATGTTTTATTTTAATCACTTTTTAAAACCGGTCACATTTTTCACTCGACTGGGAAATATATTCGATTTTTTTATACACAAAAAAAAACTTTTTAAAAATATCAATATGGAAACGACACTTGAACACGAATCGATAAAAAAATCCCCATCCGATGATGAATCGATGATCGGTCGACTTTCACTAAAGAAAGTGGACTGGCCGGTGCGCACTTGACAGTCAAAAATTAAGAACAAAACTAAAATTAATTTTTTTCTTAAAAATGGAACTCACCCAAAGTAATAGCCTCATTGTATCCGAGCACAGCACTTCAAAAATTAAAATTAAAAAACAAGGCACAGCACAGGCGCGGTGGCGCGCGTTCCTCTCACGACTGAGGCAAAGGCTGCAGCGCATACAGCCTCCCCGCTAAAGAAAGTCACCAACCTTCACATTCGTGGGTTATGTAAACCTGCGAAAAAAACGCGAGTGCATTATGATCATAATCGGACGATATGTCGGTAACAAACAGTAATTAAGCCACGTACGATGACAATTATTATAATTGAAATATACAGGAAATTGTAGAACTGTTAACATCTAGGCTAAAAAATATTATTAATGTAACTATGTTAACTTTGCTATCTACAATAAAATAAATATTCTTATGCATATAACAATTAAATACTATATTATATTAAGTAGGTTAAACTGTATTCTTTAAAGCTTTTATAATACTATTCGTATCTGTGTTAATAAATCCGCATTAATATTTTAAAACTCGTATACATAGAGCCGCGGTGACCGTGGGGCTTGTAAAGTCGCCTGCCACGCAAGCGACGCAAGTTCGAATCCCAGCGGGGCCTCTACTAAAGAGTTTTTCATCGTGACAGATGGTGAGTCTATCGCTGTCTCAGGAACTATACATAAATCTTTGAATAGCTTTTCAGACATATACAGATTTCCTCACAGTGTTATAACTGTACATACGTTTTTAGAAAAACTCCTTCGTACAATCCCTACTGGGATTGGAACTTGTGTCGCGTGCGTAGCAGGCAACTGCACAAACACAACGGCCACCACGGCTTTCATACTATACTATGTTATAACTTATAATTACCGTTAGCTCGTAACTTTATTAAAGTTTTTTTAAATAGTATTCACTAATGAGATGCGAAATAACGTCTATTGCGTAGTCGGCAACTTCCAACAACACGACCATCATAATTTATCATATCATTATTCACCGACAAAGTGCGAGCCTAGTGTGTCCACACAAATCACTGGTGTGGAAGTCGGCCATACAAATAAAACTTCCTTCCTCTATCTAATACAGAAATATCACCCGAGTTACGTAACTTAAATATTTATAAAACCTGATCCTCATTTAAAGGTGTGTGTGTCTATATTACGCGAATGCCTTAAAACTGCAATTAAATAATGGTTGTCTGCATGCAGGGGCGTGCATTCCATATAATAATAATAATAATGATCTCCTACCGAATTTCGGCTACGGCGGCTAATCTCAACGAGGATCAGCCATGTGTGCAGGAGATATTATAGTGCCCAAGTGTGTGCGCTAACACAGGTGCACTCTTTATTCCCTCTCATTTTGGGATGGGAGGCAATCCGACACGACCGGAGAGAGATCAGGCGTAGGACCAACGGCTTAATGTGCTTTCCGAGGCACGGGGGTGGAAACACCGCCAACTTCCAAACTCGGGGCATTTGTATTGTGAATTTCTTGTCAGAAAAACCCAATATACATTTTTGATCCCGACCCGGGAATCGAACCCGGGACCTCATGATCGGCAGACGAACGTACTAACCATTAGACCAACGAGGCATTCCATATAAGCAGATAAGCAGTGCTTACTATTTGGGATGACTGAATACACTCGGCTCGTGTGTGGGTACATACCAAAAAGTATGTACCCATGCTCACCCTTCTGAAAATCTATCAGCCCCTATCAGCATGACTTCAATTTTATTTATCTGTATATAAATAAGCCTACATTCCTTACTGACGTAAATCTTATTTATACTGTGGCACACCAACTTTTAAGTCGGACCGGTAATTTCATACATCGCATTTGTGAAGTTGAACTCAACGAGCTTAAATAATTCTAACAATTAATTTAACCCTGACAATAGATCTTCTCTGTATACGTTTCATGGGGTCAGATGGCTGTCACTTCGACTTATAATATGCCAAAGGGTGAATACTGTAAGCAAATAAGCGTTGGACGTAAATATGACCTCGCTTCAAAATGATAATTGCCACGAAATCGGCGTGTCGTAACCAAAACACAGCTTATTAATTGGATGTAATATATATTTGTTAGGTTAAATTAATTTGGGAAGTAGATCATTAACTAAAGTAAATGGTGTTAAGAAATCATAATCATATATACTAATAAAAATCAATTGCCGAATTGTAAGAGCGTCATTTCAGAGCGGCTGTTCCTATTTACGTAATATTTTTTTGAATGTGTAAGTATATACATATGCTCTTTTCTGTATTCCCTGAAGGGGTAGGCAGAGGTGTTGTAATAAAAGCACACACTTTTCACCGAAGATGATTAAGTGACAGATGGTGAGTCCATCTTACGTTACATTAAATTAAATTAACGTTATATTAAAAAAAGCATTTAGGGTTCCGCGGGAATTAAATTAAAACTACGCGGGTGAAACTGCAGGGCACAGCTAGTATTAAAATTAAAATAAATAAATATGCTCACGCCATGCCAGAAAGGTCCCCGAAGGGGTAAGCAATTCATATTATGATTATAATAATTGTAGATGTTAGTCCCTAACTAACTTATTATGATGCTATTTGTCACAAAAGCAATTCATATTTTGTGGAACATTTTAGGAATCTTCATAGGAAACTATGAATTGCGAAATATTAATCATTCGTGAATCATAATATGAATGGAACGTAAGTGACTATTTTGTCAATTCGATGATGAATCACATTGGGATCACATTATGATTCTCCCAAAGTAGCCTTTTTAGACCTACTGTGCTGGACGAGGCTGGAACAAGACTCAAAACACGACAATGCGGCCTGGATGGATAAGGATGAAAGTAACATAGGATTATAACTTCACTTTTTCAAAGTCAATTATCAAATATCCAAAACAAAGAGGTATGTTTTCAAAGTAAGATAATCCTACTTTCATAGCATTAGCAACACATGAGAGGGCAATAAAACTAAGTACATATAATAAGTTTGCATAACAAACTCATCTCTGACTTTATACTTAACATGTCGTAACTTAGACGTAATTTGGTTGTAATGACAACGTGAAGGTGTATTATGATGTAAAATTAACGTGTTTATATGTATTACTGGAGTGTATGCGATTTTTATCGTTCACTAGCTTTACCCGGCAAACGTTGTATTGCCATATATTTTTTGGGGTGGGTCATCATTTGGGGGTATGAAAAATAGATGTTCCGATTCTCAGACCTATCCGATCTGCGCACAAAATTTCATACAAATCGGTCCAGCCGTTTCGCGGGAGTACGGAACTAACATTATGACATGGACATTTTATATATAAGATTTGAAAACGGTCTTATTTATTACCTACTAGCTGTTTCCTGCGGTAGCACAGGTGGATTTAATTGATTCCCGCTGAACCCTATTTTTTTTTTAAATAAATTACTCTTTGTAACAGTGAAAAAATTACAGGCTGAGAATGAAATTGAAATTTGTTATTTTAAGTCCGTTTATATTTCCATATGCATTTAGTGAATAGCTGTTATTTCGAAAGTACAAACAGACACTTAAATTGTATATATCTGTATGGATTTTAGGTTCAGTTGGTATGCGGGGCCCTCATAATATTCATAATTTGACCTCTTATTGCCATGATAGTTTAACTCCTATAAATTCTCACGCCATCCCAGAATAGTCCCCGAAGGGGTAAGCTGAGGTGTTGTAACAACAACACCCACATTTCACCGAATATGATCAAGTGCCAACCTGACAGAGGGTGAGTCCATAGCCGTCTCAGGCACTATACATACGTCTTCAAATTACTTCTCATACATATGCAGGTTTCCTCACGATGTTTTCCTTCACTGTAAAGCACGTCGTGTGAAATATTATGAGACACATGTATATGATAATAAATAAATAAACGACGTGTATAAGTCTGTCACTGTCACACAGTGGAACTGTGACGGCAACAAGAGCTTATGACCCCTGTTCGTAGATGTGATTTTTTTTATATTAATTGTCTATTCGTTATTACAAATAAATAGAATTTCACTAAATGCATAAATATGAAAGTATTTACAGTACCTACTTACCTATTTCAATTAACAAACATTTAATTTTTACTGCTCATCTGGCTATTCTTGTCTGTCACGTGAGTGATTTATGTCATTCCCATACATTTTGTATTGTTTCTAATAGCGCAAGCGCGAGAGAATTATACTTTATCTAGGTCTACTGCCTAGTCTGGGGGGGGGTCACGGCGAAGCATGTGAAGACGTATCACGTGCACCCCCCCGCTTAGCGACTTGGAGGAACACCGTGGAGTTTAGTCGATAACGGATTCTCCACGTTAAAAAAAAAAAAAAAAAGGTCTTCTGCCTAGTGCCTATTTTTTCACCAAGGTTTCTCAGCGTCCAACTCGACGACGAGCGTTATAGGATAAGGTACAATTTCATTTCTTTATTAGCGACATTCGAGGAAGGCGATGCTGAGAAACCTTAGTGAATAACCTGGCTGGTGTGATTACTACATCAACCTTAACGCACAGCTAATGGTCTGTATAAACCTTCTATGAATCAATTTATCTACAATTCGACTATAGATTAATCGGTCGACTCGATTTAAGTTCAATTGACCTTTACAAATCGATTTTGATCTGAAGAAGATTACTTTCTGCTCGTTTATTAAGTTATAGATTTTTATTGCACACTTCAAAGCATAATGATTTGCAAGGCCAAATTTTTTAATCCGACATCCTATGTACAAACCCAAAGTTTGTACATGAATAATTTCCTCAATCTTGTTGTAGATATTGCCGTCCCGTTATTCCAAAACAATAAAAATTATGGCTGACAAGCAATCTTATATTTTACCAAATCAAAATACAACAAAATAATATTGAACAATAAGATAGGTTTCAATATCAATATCAATCTTCAATAGTAACAACAATAATATGTGAGAAGAAAAAACAAAAGGAAATCTGAACTATTTCAAATTTAAAACTTATTCTTTATGATATCCTACTAGCTGCTATGATTATTAAGTTCATTTATTCAACCAAAAAAATATTTTAAATTGCTAGATAAACACAAAAATACTTTTCGCTGCTAATATGAAATGACATATGATGACATTGAATGTGTTTGACAGAACTATCGTCACTTATTTTATCTTCGATTGTTTTGCCTTCCCGAAATCTCTTCACTAATACCTACTTGAACTTTACAGTATGGTATTAAGGTTCAAATTAGCTTTTAAGTATTAGTACAAATTGTTTATATGGGAGTATAGAAAGATGTTGATTTTACACTTTTTCAAGACTTTCTTTAATTTTTCTCTACGTACAAACCTTCCCTGGACTTCCACGAATAATTCAAGACCAAAATTAGCCAAATCGGTTCGTGCGTTCTGGAGTTATAGCGGCAGGAAGGAAAACCCGACTTATTTTTATATAGTAGAAGATTGTAGAAGGCCAGCAGCAAAATAGGTCCCGACATTTGTTTATTTAATAAAATAACATCGAATCACAGAATAAGTAACATAAACTTAAAAATATAATCCAATAACTAGAAACCTTAAAAAATATATAAATGATTTACATATATACATTCCGTCCGCGGCTTCACCCGCATGTCATTTAGCACTGTGCTTTAAGTATAGATTTGACACGTTCAAACTTCGTCATTTGACCTTTCGTTTTGCGCTTTTCTTGTATAGAGTCGTGAAACTTGTGGCGCTTTTTAACGTTCCCATATAAAATGAGACAAATACGCAGACGATATCGACAACGTAAAAAATGTTAAGTAATCTATACTTGGGGCACAGAATAACAAGAAATAATAAAGAGAAGTACGGTGCGTTGCAATCTCAAACATCCTGTATGTAATATTGATTAGTTTTAAAACAATTCCAAAACAGCCTTGCTTGTTTGTTATAATAATATTATTTGAAGTAAGGCCAGAACTTTTAACAGTGGTTAAAATAAATCTCTTTACGTTCATATATGTGTTGCCTTGACATAATAAAGTTATTATACCTAAAGTAAGTGTTGCAAAATTAAAGTACTAAGTATCCTATTGCCGTCTGTAATACGTTCATAAATCTAATTCGGTACGCTTCGCGTCATTGTAATGATTACAGCATTTGTTAACTTGATTTTATTTCATCAATCTTCACATAGCGTATTTAATTATATTTTATTTGGAAAACATAAATAACAGCAAACCTTAAAAAAACATTATCATCTCCCTGGCCTTATCCCATCCATACATTGTTGGTTCAGTCATCTGACCTTCGCAACCCCTTTGACGAGGAAAACCCCTCCTATGACCAGTTGTCAGACTCTTTCTGGCCTCCGACCTGTAACCATTGCCAAAGATGATAAATTTGCAACCGGGACCGACGGCTTAACGTGCTCTCCGAGGCACGGGGGGAATTCGGGCGGTCACCCATCCAAGTACTGGCTAGGGTTAGGGTTGTTTAACCTCGCTGATCGAATGATATGCGCAAAAGGAAATGTGCGACAAGATTCTCAAATTTAAAAAAATCGTTAATTTTATTTTTCTTTAATAGGAGTCCCTGTAGGCAAGGTTCCGAAGATACTGGCAGCATTCCCCCTTTGGATGGCAAATCAAATTTTTTGTCCGAGGTAGCTGCCAGCTCTTCGGTCTCCTGTGAAATTGACTAGCCTTTTTGCTATTTAACTTAGCGTATTTAATACAACAACTCCTCTCGTGACAAGCGGGGTGGGGCGTTTCTCGCTCAGAGAATCAGCATTGCTATGCTGCCAGCTTTCTTGGCACGATCCCGAAAGACACCGTTTTGGGCCAAGTTTTTTCTACTAATAATTAGTTTTAAGTTAGTTAAGTTATCATCGGTTAGAGCGTAATAATAACTTCAGAGCTTTGACGTTCTATTTTTGCACCGTAATGCATACGTCTATGCTAAGAACTTCATAGTTCCTTGTATATATATAACTAGGTTTTTATTCAATGATCAACTTTACTTGTACAATACGTACATTGAATTATTTCAAGGGGTAGGAAAAGCCCCGTATAAATAAATTATTTACAGCCATTAAGGAATCTCATCCTATTCTTTGAGATAAGAACGTTTGGCCCATTGAGCTCAAGGGTTGTCAATCTTAAGATATCAAAATTTACTACCAAAATAAAATATAGGTTAATTAGTTTGGATAGTTTGTGAAATGTGCTCTTTTATTAATTATCAAAATATTGTTAAATAGTGAAAAACTAGTATGCACTAAGTTTATTTAAAAGTTGAAACACTCACAAATCCAGCAAATCAGTTCTGCAGCTCTGATATGAAAGGATAGACAAACAGAAGCATATGTAATACATATAGCAGACTAAAGTATAATAACTATTGTTATATAATCGAAAGCCTTATACTTATTAAAATGTTTTACATAGAAAGTATAATATATAACTTTAAGAAACGTCAATAGAGAAAAAAAATGCAAAAACACAAGTTTTTATTCAAAGTCAAGTCTGCTATCTGCTTTATAAAAACATAAAGTATTTTAATATATTATTGAATTTTGCTTTCCTTCCGCCATACACTGTATTACATAAAGTAACCAGATGCAAGCCTCGTTTGGATATGAATAATTAATGAGCTTAGTAAACCAGTCACGCAGTTTAGTGTACCGATAGCCAAATAATCCACTGACACACAAACACCTTTGAACCTAACTGGAGTGGAGCAAAGGGCCACACTACTCTGAGTAGGTGTTTCATACATTACATATGTTTATACATAATAACTACATTTAGAAAAAGTAATTGGTACGGGCCCCGCTGGGATTCAAACTTGCGTCGCTTGTATTGCAGGCGACTGCTCAATCCCCTACGCCACCACGGTTTTCTATAGACTATAGACAGCGAAAACGGTGCATAACTTGTGATAAGGATTCAGTCGGTAACCGTTCTCCTCGTGATGGCTACGAGCTATGAGCACGCAGCGATTTTATTAAAAAAGATTAGATCTATTATATTTGCGTCGCTCGATACATATAGACAGAGACAGGCTCACAAAATGACTGCGCATACAAGGTCAGCACTCATAGCTCGTGACGGCACCTATATACAGTCAACTTTTAGCTACTGTTTTCTTTGGAGACAAATACAATTGGAATAATAAATTGCCATATAATCTTTGGAATTGTGACATAGATTAAGCGTTTGTAGATGGACCATTAACTCCAAAAGTGAAATTGACGCCCACGAATGCTATGTAAGGATACTTTATGCCGTCTGAATTCAATTATAAATTTCTCTATTTTGACATTGATTAACAAACACGTGAATTTTTGGAATATGATGCATTAGGAGTTCTAGGTTTCATTAAATCTACTTATCACTAATTATTGGATGCAGTTTGAAAATATATTTTGAGAAAGACCCTATTTCAATGTTTCTTTTATAAGTACTGGTATATTGGCGGAAGGATTTTTCGCCATACATGCATCCATCGCCGCCTCATGAATTACATCTAAAACATATGCAGGTTGTTTTCCTTCACCGTAGATATGTCAACGATTAACTCATTTATAATGTGCTCAATAATTTCTCGCTGTTACCTCACTAGTCAGTACTACATACTAAATCAATCCGTGTCACGTCTACGCATTCTACTTAGTTAATTAATCTGTGAGATCTGTATAATATTAACTGCAGTTGACCAACTGAAACGTACGCGTAACGTGAAACGTGATGTTACACACATTATTGTGTTACAATGACGTAACAAGGGACAAATGGTTTGATGATGACTGGCGGTTACTTTTGTAGTATTATGACAATTTAGATTGGTCGATAGTGCAATAATAGAACGCTCTTTTACGAGTTCCGTATCTTTTATCCAAGGTATTTTTTAGGTGTAACAATAGCCGTGGTGGCAGAATGGTTTGAGTTCGAGGCAAGTCCATATCTCATCGGTCGCAGTGTCACTTCTCGAGTGCACATGTTACCACAACACCCACTTTTCACCGAATTTGATTAAGTGCCAACGTGACAGATGGTGAGTCTATCGCCGTCTCAGGCACTATACATACGTCTTTGAATTACTTCTCAGAAATATGCAGGTTTCTTCACAATGTTTTCCTTCACCGTAAAGCACGTGGTGTGAAATCACTGTACATAAGTTTTTTTAGAAAAACTCATTGGTACAGGCCCCACTGGGATTCGAACTTGCGTCGCTTGCGTAGCAGGCGACTGCTCTAATCCCGAGGCCACCACGGCTCATTTAAAACTTCCTGCATTATAATAAATATACAGGTATTCTCTACCAGCCAAGCTTTGGGTGATGCAGAGAGAAACATGGCAGGCATTATCAGTCGCGTTGACACTTAATTTATGATATCAATAAAAATGGTGTTGTAAGACGTAAAAACTGAAACGATTACGCCATGATAAGCGCCAAACACCTGGCAAGAAACTCAGTAATTACTCTTTATTACTGAGTTTCTTGCCAGGTTCTTCTCAGTAAAAGCAACCTTCCGAACCTGGCGGTAGCATGTATAATCCTGTGTAATCGTGTCGTTCTGACGATTTGAAAGTACTTTGTTAATGTCTAGTAAGTAACATTTTTTTTGATTATTATTATAATTGTTAGTAGTAACATATTATACTTATACCTACAAATATTTACGCTAAATATTGCAAGATGAATCTTACCATAGTCCTATGTTTTCACGATCCAACTATTAAATAGATAAAATTTGCAATTTAAAGAAGTCCAAAAGAGTAATGTTTGTATTTTTTTAACAAATTATTTAAAAAAATACAAAGTTATTTATTGATTAACCAAAAATTAGGAATAAATAATTTTGTATTAAAAAAAAATATATCTGTATACTTCCTAGTGGCACATGGACGTATTCGCGCGTTTAGCCATTATATGCGCAATTAGAAAGCTTTTTTGATCCCTTTCAACAGATATTTTTTCAAAGCTCAAATATAGGCGATCATGTAAGCGAATGTGCTAACATATTTTTTACCGTTTAAAAATAAGATCAAAAAACGTCTAAAGATCTCGTAACATATAAATCTTCCTCAGTTATGGTCGCTAACATAATACAGCGTACCTACAGCGCATCTACTAATGTAAGTAATGCAATATTACATTCACTTCACTCGCGATAAAACAATATACAGACATAAGGACAGCTTCCACAATTGGCTGAGACTTGTCGCAAGCATTACGACGCCCGTTAGATCTCGGTAGCGTAAGGGCTCCTTTACAGGGGCCTGTGTTGGCTTTTCAGGTAAGCATAAACAATAGGTAGGTAGGTTAAGTACATACCAATCTGGCGCGGCGTAGGTACACAATTTTTGGTATAAACACACACACACGACACGAGTGTATTCAGTCATCAAAAATGGTAAGCATTGCTTATCTGCTTGTATGGAATGCACGCCCCTGCTCTTTTATTATATTCGTATTTAATGATGTCAGCAGCAAAACATATGTAAGTAGTTGTAGGTATCAGGTCGATGTTTAGCTGAGCTTGTTGAATCACACGATGTAGGTGTAATTGCGTGGTTCATATATTTTTTTTTAAATTAAATTATTATATAGACCACATAAGTGCCTTTTGAGATCCCAAAGTATTTAATAATATGAAAGTAAAGATAGTTACCACCTATAGTTGCTCGGAAACTATAATTCTGAGAAGAACCGGTAAGAAACTCAGACAAGTTAATTGTAATTTTTTCAAATAAAAATATTATTAGGTAGGTACATTTCTATGTACCTACTTTTAGAATTCCAATCGGTCGAAAATTATATAAAAATTAAAGAAATATCAAGCTCACAAGCGTGCGTCTTTGTGTGCTTAATTAACGACAGTGCATCCGACCTTCTACATGTGTCTTTTTTGCGCTAGCGTCGTTTGTGTAATTTGCGACCAAGCAGATTTTAGCGGTTTCATAAAAAGAAGGTAGATTGCTCAATTTGAAGTATTAAGTCGAGGACCCTTCGAAAAATTCGTATTGGATGCTCAAGGGCGGAGATTGTAGCGTATTCGACTGATTCGAATTATATTTAGGTACTTTAGCAATCGATAATGTTCATAGAATATGATTTGTTTTTAAATATATGTAATAAACAAAAGAACGTGTCGTTCAAAAGGCTTCGTTCGAAATTATAAATGATAACAACATCCTATTCATGATGATGAGATACCATTGAGGATTGATTGATGATTCCTAGAAACACTGAAGACGTAAAAAATATTACAGACGAGGCCAAATAGTATTATCTTAGCTTCAGACTAGAACAAAGAAAATTAAAAAAAGCTATGGAAGACGAATTCATTCGAGTGGAAGGGTATTAATTATCACATTGATCATTTATACATAGGTAGGTATACTCATTATGAACCTATTTCTAGTCTTTACTTGAAAATTAAGGTTATAGTTAAATAAAAAATGTCTTGAACTAAATAACGATATTAATCACATAATAAATAACAATAAAAAAAAATGTGAATTACTTTTACTTTACAAAGAATAATAAACTAGCGGACGTCACACGGTTTTGCCCGCGTAGTTCCCGTTCCCGTGGGAGTATAGGAATAAAATGTAGCCTATATTTATCGCTAATAATGTAGCTATCCTTTGCTGAAATAATTTTTCAAATCGGTCCAGTATTTTTTAAGCCAAATTCGTTACAAATATACTTACATACAAATCTTTCCTCTTTACAAAATTTGTATAAATTGTTTTTTTGACATCTCTATGGAGAGAATTTTATATGGTACGTAATATTCAAAAGTACTTTCTATTATATTTAGATCTTTTAATTAACATACAGTGCATCGTAAACTAATTTAGTAGAGTAAGGAAGTTTCAAAAGTCTTCAGACGTCCAAAGTAACTTAGCATACGATATACTTACATTACATTACATAAGGCATTACGTAAACTCATATGTACGGTATGTAATAAAGTTAATTATTTGTTTGTCTTACAGAGATATGTTATTGTCCTACTTAGATTTAATAACAGCATCTCGTCTGTTACGATTCTGTTTTTAATCGAATATAAAACGGTAGAGTCAACTTAATTGGTTTCAAAAGTTGAGAGAATTTTCTGTTAACTTTTGATTTTCAAATGTATAGCCGATTTTATCTTGTTTCAATAATTTGGAAGAGAGACACGGGTGGTTCAATATTTTCGTAATCAGGTTTCGGGTTTGGCATTGTTCGACGAATTTCGTTATGTATTAGTAAGGCACGCAATTCCCGATGATCTATTTAAACGTCTCTGGATCAAAACATCTATCAGGATGAAAAGTATCAGGGATACAGCAAGCAATGGTAAAGATTTTATTAAATTAAATAAACTTCAATAAAATTTACAACACTTTACCGAAATTATAAGTATATAATTTTTTGTTATTTTCATCACTGGCTATGTCAGGATTTGTACAGCCTAGTGGTGAAGATATCGCAAAGATATCTTAAGAGGTAATTTGGTATTTTCTTTACACCTATTTCTTTCTTTACCCTTATTTGGATCTTAATGATGCTACCATAATGATGAGCAGGTAGTTCATGATACCAATAGATAATATATTAGGAAATTACTGTGATGATTACCGATTACAGATGTTGTAACAGATGGTAAGCGTAGTAATCCATGGCGTGAACTATGATTACACGTCACTCACACGATTGAAAACATACGATCGTACATTGCTAGTTGAGACGGCGCTTTTATACATAGCTCTATGTACATTTTGCTTGGAACCCTGTGAATAAATTCATAAAGAGTGGTATTATTTTTTAATAAAGGTTGAATATGGTTTGTCTGATGGCAAGGGGCCACCGCATCTTATAGACGCCTGCACCACCAGGGGTAGGTATCACTCGCAAATTGCCAACCCTGTAATAAAACTCTTCCTGAAGTACTGCACCACTAAATGAATCAACAGAGTGCCTGTTGACACTCCGTTTAATTGATTGATTTCAAAGAATCAACAGCATTTAGTAAAATAAACCTATTTCGAGTGCCAATTACAGATTCTTTCTTTACTAGCAGATAATATTATTTTAATCGCTAAAAAGAAAATAAAAGCAAAATATGTGTGTGTGAATTTCGCCCTGTATAGGGTATGTGTGTATATCCCCCATGAGATTGTCATTCGACTTAAGGTTACATGATGACGGCAGGAAATTCATTTGCATTAATTATTAATCTACCATCGCTTAATAACATACAACATTGCAATCCGCAACGCAACAGTTGCAACTAAATATGTTACTCGTATGTAACTGCGATGACAGCATCAATTAATCTTTCATTTCACGCCCAAGACGCGGTGCTCTCAAATTTTGGTTATTAATTAATAATCATAGCGCTTATGAATGCTTGCACCGTGCGATATTAATCATAATTATATTTATCACAGTTTCCATTAATTCACGACCTCAACGAAATTTGTGTGAAAAACATGGTGTCGTTGCTATAATTTAAACTTACGCGACTCTTATACATATGTGTTGTTATTACATATTTTGGTTACATTTGTTAACTTAATTTTGAAAGTCGAGGTAAATATGTAATGTAATAATGCTACCAGCCTTCTTGGCACGATATCGAGAGACACCGATTTGGGCCAAGTTTTATACTTGTAATTAGTTTTAAGTACATACTGTTCCTTGTATATATAATGAAGTCTTTATTCAATAAATAAAAAATAATTATGTTATAATGTATTAATCAACACTGGTCTATTTAAGACCAGTATTTGTTTACAAATAAGTGTCATTTCACCTGCTTAGTGAAAATCATATAACTTAATACGTCCTCGAGGCTGTCCTCAATGCCACCATTGATATTAAATACCGAATTGAACAAAGAATGAAAACAAACCTGATTTATTCTATGTAGTAAGTCACTTATGAACGTCGAATAATTGACCGCCGGTCCGGAAACAAGCCTTTTCGAAATTCAGTAATCATGTACATTTAATTAGGTACATAGATAGTAAATAATTATTAATTATCTATAACACAAATCATTTACATATTCAGTACCTTCACATTTCGTAACTTTCGGTATAAAAAAGCATCATTTTTCACTTCTACTTTGTAGGAATGCTATCGACTGATCTCACTAGAAGATTAAATCTTCTTTAATAAGATTATTAAGCTGAAAAAAGACGTTGACTTTTTCTCCTTTCTACATCGGAATTGAAGTCCTTCATTTAAAAAAAAAACAGTACCGAGATCCGTAACAAAGTTTAGAAGAACGATGCGTTCAAGCAGACAAGATTATATTATATATAATTGGCCTCTTGCATCTATGACAGATGATTTAAGCAGCGTCATTTAGGAAATTCTGACGACACTTCCGCCAACGGCTAAGAAGGCCGATACGGGAGCCGAGACAAGATTTATTTGTATTGAAATGGCGACTTCCATTTATACTACGTATCTACTTTTGCTAAGGATAACCTGTCTATCAAATTGCCTTCTTGATAATGGTTCCTCTATCGAGGCATCTAACATACATTTGTTTCTCACGCACACATCATCATCTCACTGGCCTTATCCAATACACTGTTGGGGTCGGCACTTGATTCAACCCGATGTGGCTGATCATTTGATTTTTATACGAAGCGACTGCCATCTGACCTTCGCAACCCCTTTAACGAGGAAAATCTGTAATCTGTGTTAAACCAGTTGTCAGACTATTTTAGGCCTCCGACTGACCTGTAACGATTGCCAAAGATGATAAATTGTCAACCGGGACCGACGGCTTAACGTGCTCTCCGAGGCACGGAGGGAACTCGGGCGGTCACCCATCCAATTACTGGCTAGGGGTAGGGTTGCTTAACTTCGCTGATCGAATGATATGCGCAATAGCAACTGTGCCACGAGCTCCTCTTCTCACGCACACATACATAAACAATTTCAATAATCACCAATTCGTGACGTAATAACAACGAAAACAAACACAGAGGTGATCCAAAATGCAACATTAAAAACCGATACGCGTCGGAATTTGATGAACCAAATTGTACGTTTGATTGCGTACTAACACATTATGTAACAGTAAATTAGTGAGGTGCTTAAGATGAGTATTTTGGTTTAAACTCGTATTAAAATGCGATTGAGTGGCTTGATCTCACGATGAGCAATCACGCACCTACTACTGAGTCAGTCGTCATCATAATCTATACATCTATACAGATAAATAGATTGAAGTGTCAGTTCGTAATTCCAAATTAACGACTTTGTCACTAAATGCATATGAAAATATATACATTACACACTTATAAAAAACAATTCAAAGTTTTCTGTCTCTTTGTCTCTCGGAAATGTGAATTATATTATATTTCAGATTCGGTCGACCAAAATTTAAAACTACCAATCGTAGAGCAGTTCCAGGGGCTCCTGTCCTCCACCTGGCAGCAAACGTCGAAATTCTCCGCCTTTTCTGATCGTCTTATCAAAATTAACTCCGATATGGCATTTAATTTGATGCGTTTCTGCCTTTTTGTTCCAAAATTAATGTATGCACTAAAATGTGGACCATTCTGGAAATTTTCTGAAGACCTTAGAACAATGGATAGCGAGATTAAAAAAGTTGTCATACAAATTCTAAATTGTCCAATGACCGATGTATCTTGGACTCAAGCATCTCTTCTGATACGATTTGGAGGCTTAGGCATTAGAAACATTTCAAGCGTTGCACTCCCGGCTTTCCTGTCTGCGACCCACAGTACGTCTGGACTCTTCACTAAAATCATTCAACCCTCTCTTGGGGACGTCCAGATTGACTGCTGTGTCGATGCCAGGGAGGCTTGGTCTGTAGTTTGTCCGAGTGAAAGTATTTCTCTAAATCCCAAATACCAAAGGCAATGGGACGAGATCTGTCAACTATAATAGTTTATTGAAAATGGTGGGGGATCTGTCATCTTTGACAGGTTATTGAAAATGGTGGGGGATCTGTCATCTTTGACAGGTTATTGAAAATGGTGGGGGATCTGTCATCTTTGACAGGTTATTGAAAATGGTGGGGGATCTGTCATCTTTGACAGGTTATTGAAAATGGTGGTTAGTAAAACGCTGTTATTTTGGAATTACAAACAGACATTTCAATTTTATTTATCTGTATAGATATAGATATGCTTTTCTAACATGTCCCCTACCTTGAAGCCCTCTTCATACGCCCATCCTTGAAGCTTCGCCTTATTTAGAAGTATTGATGCATTTGAAAACGAACAGTTTATTTATTTTCCTTACCGACTCCTACGGCGTGTTATGTTATTGAGAATTTGTTATATCAATTTCTTACTCAAGTGTGGACCTTTCACCTTCTTAGGGCCATGCTTGACCGTGTTAAGATATGAGAAATCCACCTACATGTTAACACACTTCAAAATCTATACAGATAAATAAAATTGAAGTGTCTGTTTGTACACATACATATGCTCACGCCTGTATTCCCCGAAGGGGTAGGCAGAGGTGTTGTAATAACAACACCACTTTTCACCGAAGATGATTAAGTGCCAACGTGACAAATGAGGGAGGAGGGAACTCGGGCGGTCACCTATCGAATTACTGGCTAGGGCTAGGGTTGCTTAATTTCGCTGATCGAATGATATGCGCAATAGCAACTGTGTCACGAGCTCCTCATCATATGAGTCACACTATCATTTGCAATAACAGCTCTTGGTAAGGTCTATGGTCTACTTACAAAACTTCTTTCCCATTGTCTCAAAATAAATAAAACTAAATAATGATTTACTTGATAACTTTCTGAATGCTTTGTTTCCGCACATCCGACAAAGCCGATACAATTATATTTAATGGCACATACATAACAGCGATGGAACATTTATGTAATATACACGTTCAAAATGATGGACCGTGGCCCTCGCTAATAAGACAATCTCTTTCCATTTCACGCAAGTAACTTTAAACTAACGAGAAGTTCGGCTCTGTGAAATTAAAAGTGTTGGCGGAGACGGCTAGTGAACCCATATTTACAAAAATGGAATAGTAACGTGTATGCTTAGAATGCTGTTTTGTATTTTTGACCAATTAAGGAAGCCGTCCTTTTACTATTTCTTTTTTGTGGCGGGGCTTCAACTATGACCTGGGACCTTACCATGAGCTCTTATTGCCATGATAGTTTTACTCTTTTTATGAGACAGATGTATTAGACGTGTATACATCTATCACTGTCACACAACTGTAATGACATTGCAATAAGAGCTCATGGTTGGAGCCCTGTGATATACTCACAAAGATACAATCCTTCTGATGGTATGGCCGGCCGGTAATCCAGCGTACCTACTTCTACTTTTACAGTAGGTAGAGATCATTGCTTGGTCATTGATTGGCTTGCCTGGATTCAAATTCAAATTCAAAAATATCTTTATTATACGACATGATTATACAGGATTATACATGCTGCCGCCAGGTTCAGAAGGTTGCTTTTAGTGAGAAGAACCTGGCAAAGAATACAGTAATTACTCATTTCAATAATATTTTTACAATTTTGAGTATGAGGACACAGTTCCAATGTAACAAAACTTAAAGTAGATAGGTACGTATAATAGAGTGGCTTAAGATCAGCCACATTATTACGGTGGATACCTTAAATTGATTAATACATAAATACATACATAGGCTCACGCCTGTATTCCCCGAAGAGGTAGGCAGAGGTGTTGTAATAACAACACCCACTTTTCACCGGAGATGATTAAGTGCCAACGTGACAGATGGTGAGTCCATCGCCGTCTCAGGCACTATACAAACATCCTTGAATCACTTCACAGACATATGCAGGTTTCCACAAGATGTTTTCCACAAAAGTTTTAGAAAAACTCATTGGTACAGGCCCCGCTGGGATTCGAACTTGCGCCACCACGGCTCCTACCTTCTGTAGTAGATTAATCTAATCGTAAAGCCCTTCATAGAAGCACCTGTAAACCTCACTCACACCACGACACAACGTTAGAAATAAATGTACATTTATATTTGAAACGTGAGCAATTTCCAAGCAGTATTGTATCCATTAAACTAAGCCCTGTTTATAGTATTACGTTAATACTAACCGTTCTGTTAGCAGTTACCTAAGTTGGAGGCTGCATCCTTTCACTGCAAGCCAGGTCACTTGTTACTTAAACTTATATACATGTATTATGTTCTAGTTGTAATGTAGTTACTTGTGGATATCGGATTGTGGTCTAATCTTTCATGCTTGGATGGTTTTTAAGACCTAGGGACCAACTATGATCGTTTAAGTAGCACGTATTAATGACCTCTTAGTTTTGATGTTATTAATGACCTCTTAGTTTTTACGGTACCAAAACGAAACATCGAAGCTTAGAAGTTCTAAATCCGATGATGATAGGTCCCCTGCACTACACAAAGTAACATTCTTTCGCAATTTTGTTTTGCAGATGACATACATCAATCACGTGACATATGTCATACCTATTTTGTATCGTTTTAGCAAAGCGTGAGGATAATATTTTTTACAGGCCCTGGAGCCTTATCATTACCTCTTATGACCACGATAGTTATTTCGGAGATTAGCCGGAACAAACATACAGACAGACAAAGAGAATTTTTTTTAAATGTTTATTTTTATATGAATACCGTATATACTTTCATATGCATTAAATGAAAAGCTGTTAATTTGAAATTACAAACAGACACTTCAATTTTATTTACCTGTATAGATGTATAGATAAAACTGATTAGGTACCCATCAAATATGGGGATCCGACCGGCATAACTCACACTCGTGTACTCGAGACCAATTCACATTTGACCGATCTTTAAGTTACATAAGATTACTCACTCATTAACCTACATTTCATAACATGAGAGTTCTAACATCTGTCCACCCCTCATACATAGCGGAAGAGTAAGTAATTGTTGATAACAATCGATAATAGGGTATCGATTCATCGCTATCAATCAATTGTCACTAACTAATAAATAATTTTGTAATCGATTATTTAAGATAGATTGAAACGGCTCTTCTTCGGAGTGGGGTAATTTGGCTGAGTATCATATACAACGGTCAACTACTTATATTTATATATAGTTCCCGTTCCCGTGGGAGTACGTAACTATCCACTGCTGAAATTTAAATGAGAGACTGGTGTCAACTTGTAGAACGTTTATTATAGTACAATAACTACAATATATACTAGCGGACGTCAGGCGATTTCGACCGCGTAGTTCCCGTTTCCGTGGGACTACGGTGATAAAATATATATTGTTAATTTATATAATAGAGCATTCTAATATGTAAATATTAAAAAAGCCGTGGTGGCCTTGAGGTTTGAGCAGTCGCCTGCTACGCAAGCGATGCACTTAATCATCTTCGGTGAAAAGTGTGTGTTGTTATTACAAAACATCTGCCTACCCCTTCGGGGACAGGCGTGAGCATATGTATGTATGTATGTCTAATAATGATATGCCATTGGAACTCTGTGTGTCAATTTCAATGTCAATTGATCGATATAGAGTAGTATCTGTGGAAACTTTATATTTAGAAATATTGTCTACCTTAGATAGAATCGTTACGAGGGATCTTCGAGCGTCCCAAGGTCAATATCTTTCTGCAACTCACAACTTACGTGTCTAACTTACGTGTACTTGTATACTATACTAATATACTAATTAAACTATAAAGAGGAAAGATTTGTATGTATGTTTGGAAGGAATTGGCTCAAAAACTACCGGACCGATTTTTAAAATTATTTCACCATTAGAATCCTACATTATCACTGATTAATATAGCCTATATTTTATCACCGTACTCCCACGGGAACGGGAACTACGCGGTCGAAATCGCGTGACGTCCGCTGGTATACTATAATATTGTAGTTATTGTAATAAATGTTCTAGAAGTTGACAACAGTCTCCTCATTTCACAAATCTCACAATAAAAGTTGTGCCAACACATATTTGTTTAACCGTTGTAATATAATATCTCCGAAGAGAAATACTTCTCTACTTTTACTATAATATTTTTCAATTATCAAATAGTTATGTGTATAGTTACAATTCGCCATTCCTTGACCGGTGTCTGCGCAGATGCCGTCTGCATTCCGACAGGTTGGTGTTACGTAATGT
Organism: Watsonalla binaria; assembly: GCA_929442735.1. NCBI lineage: Eukaryota > Metazoa > Arthropoda > Insecta > Lepidoptera > Drepanidae > Watsonalla > Watsonalla binaria. The sequence goes on along the minus strand of OV838934.1, from coordinate 9,131,074 downwards.
AGAGAGGTGATGATACCGCCTAAGATATTAAATTTTACTCTGCTCAGGGCCGTATGTTACATACCTAACAATTTGTTATTGTTGCCTAAACTCAAATATATAAATAAACTTCTATACCTACTGAGATATAAAGCTGAACAGTATGTGTCTAATCTTGACCTAATCTCCGCAACTTCGGGTCCGACTTGAAAAATTCTCTGTTCATAGCCCATTAATCGAGGAAGCCTATATAATATATATCATTACGCTACGGTGTTCTCTACCCATCCCCATGGGATACAGGCGTGAGTATGCTCACAAATATTTGTAATATTTTAGGTATTATATTTGACAATTGAACATTTGAACTGTGTCCATGGGCTTATATTCATGAGATATAAATACTGTAACCAATAACATTGTATAATATTTTTTTTTAAAAGAGTAATTGTTGAGTTTCTTGCCGGGTTCTTCTCAACAAAAGCTACCTTCCGAACCCGGTGGTAACATTTATAATCATGTATAATGTATTTTGTGTCCTTCTGACTATTTGAAAGCACTTGTAAGAAGTCTAATAAAATAAAGATATTTTGAATTGAATTTAATTGATGTATGTATCACGCTTAGACCAATCGCGGGTTAAAGCTAGTGTTGGCCCAAAATAACCTTTCCACGCGAAAGTAGTCGCAGGCAGTAGCTAGCCTAAACTTAAAGTAATTGTCTATTAACACTGTAAATAAAAAAAGGTTTGAAGTGTGTTTTAAAATCAAGACACTAATACTATAATAACTACATTAATATTATAATAAGGAAAGGTTTGATTGTTTTTTTGTATGTTTGCATTGAATAGGCTCGGAAACTACTTGACCGATTTGAAAAAGTCTTTCAGGCTACATCATCAGCGAGTAACAAATGCTATATTTTATTCCCGCATTCCCACGGGAACGGGAACTACGCAGTTCAAATTGCGTGACGTCAGCTAGTTTATAATATTATTGACCTACTTAAAGAACTCCTGACTAATTGACTGACTTATGTATTATCAACGAACCTAAACCGCAGATCCATGACATTTTGAAGAAAAATGTCAGAAAAAGATCTAAAATCACAAACTCTAACATACAGGTTAAGTAAACAAAGATTAGAAAGGTCTGACCAACAGAAGAATGTAATATTCATCACACAAATATACCTCAAGTAATTGCAGGGCCGTCTGTGTAGCGTTATTGATATTACAAATTGTAATTGGAGACAGAATTGATATGTAATGTCGTTCATCGATAATATTTGTAATGGCATATTGGATCGTATGTCGGTGAAGATAAAGACTATATTTGATTGATCGCATTATTACCATAAATATTACATACCATTATAATCTAAGGCCTTTTATTGTATTAAAGGTACAGATGTAGACAATGACTTTCAGAAATTTTAGACAGCATATTCTTTTTAAGGGCCCTTAAGACAGGTAACAGAGCTCGTATTGCCATTATAGTTCCACTATGCGACAGTGACAGACTTATACACGTTAGATACATCCGTCTCATAATAAGAGTAAAACTATCATAGCAATAAGATGTCATCAAAAAACTCAGTAATTACTCTTTTCAAAAATATTATATAACTAGCTGTGCCTTGCTGTTTCACCCGCTTAGACTTAATTTCATGGTGACCCATGGATAGTTATTTAGAAAATAGCTATCTACCAGAGAAATTTTTCTTAAATTAGTTTTATTCTGTCAAATCTCTATATACTTTCATATGCATTTTGGAACTGTTATTTTGTAATTACAAATACACACTTCAATTATATTTATAGATGTACTTATAGATGTTAAAAATAAAAAATAAATCACCTAAATAATGTTAGTTTAACGTTTAATTGTATCTTAATACGCTCAGCTTTATGTAGCAGATACATTTTGACAACAAGAACTCTGGGCATCTGTCAATCTGAACAACAATGGCAACTTGTCGAAATCTCACTGCCGTCGCTCCCACTCAGCATTCAGCTGTGACCACAGTGACTAACGAAGTGCATTAGCCGAAGTACTTTAAATGTGTGCGAGTTTAATAGCCAATTATATAATCATATTATAAGTTGCTGCATTAAGCAGGACACTGAATTGATACACTCGGAAATCGGTCAGTTAAGACACATCGACATTGAGAATGGAGAATATTCTTAATCGTCATCGGTGAAAAGTTATAACAAAATCTCTGCCGGGAATACAGGCGTGAGTATGTGTATGTATGTTTTAGTAGGTTTTGAAATTGACAACTCATTTATCTGGGATCATACTCAGTATAGCAACTTTGATGGAATCGCGAGGACAGAGGAAGGCTGATTCGGCAGCTGTACTCTTACAGAACAATAAGCACTGATAGACAGTTTACCTAATAAAAATACCGTTGCTATTTAATCAATTATAATATTCAGTTAATACAAAACTTATTTTTGCCAAAAAATATGCAGCATAAAATGACCATTCCGAATTGTTCACCATCCTTCGTGTCAGTGTGTCGCCATCACTGGCTCGGACGCGCGCCGAATAGAAAGGTGTGCGGTGAAAGCGTATTCGCGTCCTTGTAATGTATTCGCGACGCTTCCTGCTTTATTCAATAAAATAATAGAATATGACTACTGATAGTTCATGTTAGCCCTGCTTGTTGAACTAAAGGCTGCAGGTTTGATCCACACTGCTCACAGAGCTGTTCCAATCAATATAAAGTCGTGACTTTTAAAGCGCACATTTTAGGCACAGATCATATCATATACTTTATATCAAATCAAAAATATCTTTATTTGATTAGACTTCTTACAAAGTACTTTCAAATCGTCAGAAGGACACAAAATACATTATACATGGTTATAAATGTTACCGCAAAATACATTATACATGATTATAAATGTTACCGCAAAATGCATTATACATGATTATAAATAAACAGATGTCTGTTTGTAATTCCAAAATAACAGCATGTCACTAAATACATATGGAAGCATATACGGTAGGCACTGGCATAGAAAAAACAAATTTAAAAAATATTCTTCGATCCGAAACGGCTGGACCGATTTTAACGGGATTTTCACTGGCCTATCCGCCAGTAAAAATCCCGTTAAAATCGGATCCAGCGAGAATCCTATAATACATAGTTAAGTCCCCACGGTTTATCTTCAATGGGGCATTGAAGATCTTACGTCATGAACACATCACTCTGAGGTTGAGTCTTGTACATACCCGTCTAAGTTTAGCAGATACCCACAGGAAGTCTGATGGTCAACACGAAGCAAGGGGACATAAGTAATCTAATGTGAGTCACAATTTCTCAAATGACCGAGTATGACGCATGACGTGATTAGTGCTAATTATATGACACAACGCACGTGTGATCACGCAAGCAGATCTTGTTTGTGCACTGCATTGCGGATGTAAAATGCATGTACTTACGAGAAGGTATCTAAGATCAATGTGTCTTTAAATAAGCTGTCCAAGCGTTACGTACTTAGATTAAAAGTAACTGCATCTCTTTCTGTGATACGGATTTAAAAAGAGCTGGAGATAGTTATAGTCTGCGTTTCGTCTTGGTTCAAAACGATGTTTTGTAATATGGGGGTAGGTTTCTTCAAACGTGAGGGTGAAGCAGATACGATGACTTCTCGTTAAGTGAAATCTGTAGAACTTGGATAGAGCGAATTTTGTTTTTCACTTTTTGTCCCTGTGTTTGCAAACACAACCGTTTACTAGATGTGGATATGTATCATCTAGGCTTTAATTTGAAGTTCAGCTAAGTTTATTGCCGGCTTTTATCAGCAGACTAGTTTGCGAACCGACAGTTAAATTTCATTATTTTTCATTTTCATTTTCATTTGGCAGGACGAACTCAACGCCTATCTCAAAAACTGGCCTGAGCAAGCCCTTGATCGCAAAGGATGGTAGGGGGACCTTTATCCAGCAGTGGGACATATCGGGTTCATAACAATACATTTAATTTGAACAAGAAAGGATTTTAAGGTGTTGTTCCAATGTTCCTCTCAGGCATACTACTATTATTATCTATTGTGTCAATCTTTGCAATTGATTGATAACAAATAGTGATACGAACCGCGTTCATAGTCACTGTCAAAGGGGCTAAAAACATGTTTTGACTGAGTGACATGATTTTTTTTAGTGGACATTGACTTGAACTACCAAATGGATTGTATAATTTCAGTTGTATTATATAATACGGACTGCTAACCCGACCTAGTAATTGTATTCCGCACAGACATCGATCAAAATATCAAACAGTTGTGAGTGGAATGATAAAATTGTATTGTTTTCTCGAGCGTTATAGCTTTCAGAAAGTAGGTTAAACGAATGTCATTTTTATCTGCCAGTAGCTTTCAGTGAGTTAAGTTTTGTAAGTAGTGAGCCCGAACAAGCGCGCACTTATCCCCACTATCATCGCTGAGCGCTCATAGCTCTTGACGGCACTTTACAAGACAGAAGATTCAACAACAACATATCTTCAGTGTAAATCGTTTCTAAAGGGACGCAATTCTATAAACGATACATCCATGGCAGCACCCTGGGCCATCATCGACGCGCTGCCGGCCTTGAAGGAAGGAATGTTGGTTTAGAAATACATCGCTGTACCCCTAACATGAGTTTCTCACCGTTACTAATCGCTAGCGTCTCCGCCAAATATTTGTATTAGAAATGGTCTAGCGCCTCCTAACTGTGACTTGAAGAACTAAAATATCTCAAAGAAATAGTCGGCGGAGACGCTTGCGAGTATAAATTAGGGAAAGGTGGAAAACTCGTGATAGGGGTACTGCTTGCCCAAGCTTGTCCTTGAATTCTGCGTTTTTTTTTATGGAGAAGTAGCCCTTCCTAAACTCTCCACTTGAGGCGCTATTTAACGTGCAGGCGATTTCGTCATCGTAAAGACATTTAATAACCAATACTTGGGGCATTGTACGTATGTAGTTGGTGTGCCTACGGATTTCAGGAAGTGTTCATCACCTCTGCATACCTATTATAGGAACTATTAACATTAGGGAGGTGACATCTTTATCGAGTTTGTTCCCAATAGCTGTAAAGATAATTTTAGTTGAAGTTTATTTTCAGTTGTCTAACATAATTCCTGTTTCTGTGTATTTTGCAAACGATTTCGTAATATCTACCTACTCGTTTGTATAACCACGCAATATTTGTATGAGAAAGTGTGCAGCACCTCTTAGGGGTCACGTAAAGAACTGCAATTTCACATACAAATGTGCAGTGACGCCTCGGGTCGGTATACGAGTATCTAGCAAGCATATACTTAACGGTTGTATTAGTAAGGGTTTTTTACATACTTATATTAGATATTTTTTAATTCCTCACTCAATAAAACGGCATAGGTACCTATTGTACAAATCTCCTTAAATGATCACCAGTGCAGATACCCTTAGCAGGATTTTATGTCTTTTTTGGGATTTTGTGGACAAAAAGAAGTTTACAAATCCCCGGAATTAATATTTTACTATTTGTATTCGTAACTCATCAATTATCAAAAGAAAAGAAGACCCCTTTTGGGCGCGCTAAGAACATTATATTCGCTCAAAAATATCTCGATGATATGCAGCCGGTCGAGCTTAATCTTAAAACTAAGCAACATAGCTAAGGGCACCCCGGTGCGGGGCTCGGACCTCGACTTAGGGCGTTGCTGGGGGATGAGCTAGGGAGCTGGATCTGAGTGGTGTTACTTAGGGACATGTTTAAGGCGCGCCAGATCTAGCAAAGGACGGGGGAGGGACGATGACGTAGAGTTCGTGACGAGCCTTACCGGCGAGGACGGAACAATGGGCGGTTTGGTGTGTGCTTTTGAGGTCACGCTATACAGACAGACATAAAATGGTGTGATTGAAGGTCAAGCTTATAGCTCGTGACGGCACTCATTCATATTACCATACTGAGTCAAGCAAATAAACTACGTTCATCACCACTCAACTCTTTCACTTTATATACACCCGTCAATCTCATAAGATGCCTGTTGGCTTCGTAAGTACTTATTCTGACGAAAGCTTTGTGTGCGGTATCTTCTAAGTAAACAGCCTTAAGCTATATGTGATAAGCATAGAATTACCGAAAAAAATAACCGGTTAAGTGCGAGTCAGTAGCGCGCAGGAAGGTTTCCGTGCTATCTTTTAAATACATATGCTCACGCCTGTAATCCCCGAAGGGGTAGGCAGAGGTGTTGTTATCACAACACCCACTTTTCACCGAATTTTGATTAAGTGCTAACGTGACAGATGGTGAGTCTATCGTCGTCTCAGGCACTATACATACCTCTTTGAATTACTTCTCAGAAATATGCAGGCTTCCTCACGATGTTTTCCTTCACCGTAAATCTATCTTTTAAAACGGCAAAATATCACGTTTGTATTATGAAACCACTTAAATACATATTTTATTCTGTTTTTAACTATTTGTTGTTGCTGTAAAAAAATTAACCATCTAACTATCACGGTTCATGAGATACAACTTGATGACAGACAGACGGATAGCGGTGTCTCAGTAATAGGGTCCCCTTTTTACTTATGGGTACAGAACCCTAACCGCTGACTTAGCTCAATCATTGGTACCAAGTTAATGTCAACGCTATTAATAAGCCCTGTCTTAAGATTAAGCCAACCAGTTAAGTTATATCACACACATTAGCTAGCTTTAATGACTTACTCTCTCTCAACTTAGGCCTTGGGTCACGACTTAGGTAAGTCTGTTTGAAGAAAATTTTATTCGCTTTTTATGATGCGACCACAGTTGTAGGCAGTAAGCACCTAGAGACCTCACGGAGGTACTGTGAAGAGCCAATAGTAGAAATAATTGTCCTGTCAGATCGAATACCGAAGTGCCAACGTAATGGATGGTGGGTCTGACGCCGTCTCAGGCACTAAACATACGTATTTGCATTACTTCTCAGACATATATAGGTTTCCTCATGATGTTTTCCTTCACCGTAAAGCACGTGGTGAGAAATTACTGCACATAGAAAATCTCATTGATACAGGCCTCGCTGGGGGCGAACTTGCGTCGCTTGCATAGCAGGCGACTGCTCAAACCCCAAGGTCACCACGGCCCTTTTGAAAGAATTGTCCACTCTAAGCCTATGATAAGAGAAACTCCGTTAGAAATGCATTCCAAGAACACATATGTTCAATGCAAACTTATTCCACAGAATCCTGTTTCACTTTCAAAAATTACTACGTGATTTTGAATATTCAATCCATGAACCAGTTACAATATTTTCTCACAGATGATAGCAAGAACAATAAATAATAAAATGTGTCTAGAAAACAATAAACTTGCTATAAAACTAAGTGATGAAACTCAATAACTATTCAGGCACACAGTACGATGTGCAATTTCACACGTTTTGTTCGGACATAGTAAAGTCGTGGATCTGTTTTCGCAATATGCACTGCCGTTAACTATATGTTTCTATTGTTAAACTTTACAACAGAAGTATACAAGCCTTCCCATCTAGATAGGTACTTCAAATAGTAGTATAATATATATTTTCTTATCTGTAAGGCCTTGAAAATAATTAGCTAATGGAGGGAACCCGGGCCAGATGGTATTAAAGGGGTCTTTGTCAGTCTAACCATCTAACTAGTGGACCTTATAACAGGTGTTGCATAGAGTATATAAAATAGATCGAATAGTTGTGTTTATCTGTGGATATACCATTGGAACTCTGTATGTCAATGTCAATGTATAGATTAGTAGTGTCTGTGGAAACACTCTACATTTGAAAATGTATTGTCTACCTTAAGATCGACCTATTACGAGGGATTTTCGAACGTCTCAAGGGCCGTTAGCGTTGCGACTGTGCGTGCAATACCTTAACTCCAACTTACGTGTCCAAAGTACTTGTATACTATAATAAACGTTTTACAAATCTACACCAGTCTCTTCATTTCAGTCCGTCCGTAAGGAGTGAAATAAAAAATGCAGACCCAAAGATATTTAACCTGATGTAAATTTAAATCAATTTGATCATATTAGTGCAGTTAGCTAACTAGGCCATGAAGAACAAGTTGAATGGTTTATTCGATACCATTAAGGTAAATACTCATCTTTTTATTTATGTAAGAGTTAGGTCTTATCTTATCTTGTTTGTGGCATTATTGGGTGACCCTTTGAGATTTTTTGCCCTTTTGCTCTACGTACCTGACGCCTCAAATACAGGGAGTATTTTAGGCGAACAAGCCGGCAGATCTTGCCCATGGAGAAGAGCTTGTAGTTCCCTGGTTTCGGATACGCCTTACCCAGTAGGCCCATTCGCCATCTGGCCAGTGCGTCGCAATTGCATATTAGGTGACTCATAGATAATATAAGATAAGATAGGTAGTTAAGTACAAAATATGCATTTTGCCCTAAATTGTGGTCAGTACCAAAATCAAAACAAGGCTAGACTAGGGCCTAAACTGAATAAATGATTTTCATTTTTATAATCGACCCCTAAAAAATCCTGTCATAGCATGCAAAATCGTCTGGAAGAACTGAATCAGTGATTAGTTCATCGATTCCATTTCATACGCCGCTACGCGCTTTATATATTGCCGCCCTGGCCTCCAAAATCAAATTGTTCGTCGACCGAGAGTAGTTCTGTCAAAACCCATCGAAAGGTATTCCTTACGTAACCTTACTATCCTAACGAGTGGGAACTACATTTCTCTGAAGCATCAATCACTCGCGAGAGGTTACTAAACAGAGCATTGTTAGGTATTGTTACTGCGATCCCTCTTGATGAAACAAAAGTACCATTAAACGGACCAACTCTTTGAATTTCATCACCGAAACCGCTAATTAGAAGCTTCGGAAGTATTGCGAGGCTTAAGTATGCTGTGAAATAGAGAAATTATTTTAAAGGTTTTTTTAATTTAGTTGTCAAATTTCAAACTTACCTTATACAAGGACGTATTTTCATTATTCATATAGACAAGCAACATCAGTAGCTATTGTACCAGAAGGACACGTTTTTATAGTCTGAAAACATCAAAGTCCTTAATACAAAACATATCATAACATAAGTATCTAATCATTGGTTTAAAGGTAGTCTCGTAAAGTTGATCTCTATCTATATCTAATCTTATTATAATAATATCTGGGAATAAGCCATAAATTGTGTTTTTTTTATGTTTGTTAACTCAGAACTTTCGATTGGGTGAACCGAGTTTGATGATTCTTATTTTGTTTGAAAGCTCGCGAAAGCGAGGGTAATCTTTGAAAATCGTAGTACCGACTTACTATGTTTAAATTTTTTTTGTGATACGAGTTTCAAAAGGGCTGGACATTTTGAGATGTTTCTGTATAAATGGATGGTTTAAACTATGTTTTCTAAACCGGTTACCGTACAAAAAAAAAACAAGTTTTGTAATAAAGGGGCAACACCGTAATTTTTAACTTCAATCTTTTTAGAGACACTTAAAACACACGTGTAGTTAAAATCAAAAAACACTTACCTACCTTCAACCAATCAAAATCTACCTCACCATCTCCGTGCCCTTATCCCATACATTGTTGGGGTCGGCACTTGGTTCAACCCGATGAGACTATTACCTAATTTTTATAAGAAGCGCCTGCCTTCTGTCCTTATCTGACCTTCGCAACCCCTTTGACGAAGAAAATCTGTGATCTGGGTTAAACCAGTTGTCGGACTATTTTAGGCCTCCGACTGACCTGTAACGATTGCTAAAGATGATACATTGGCAACCGGGACCGACGGATTAACGTGCTCTCCGAGGCACGGAGGGAAGTCGGGCGATCACCCATGCAATTACTGGCTAGGTTGCTTAACTTCGCTGATCAAATGATATGCGCAATAGTAACTGTGCCACGAGCTCCTCAATAAATATCTACCTAAAACCATTAAATTTGCAACTAAAATCGTCAAAAGTGCAATTTACAATCAATTTATTCATAAAATAAAAATCCAGTCTATAGTTATGACTAAGACTCGTTTGTGGAGGCTTAATTAAAAAAAAATCAGACCGGAAGGCCGGAAGTAACACAATGGCGACTGAATTACGTAATGATTCACCGTGTTTAGTTGTGCGGTCGCTTCGTAGATCGCAATCTAAAGTTTTGTTTAGTGAAAGCAATTTGGCTTTAACTTGAGAACTTGCGAATCGAGGCTGTTGACGATGGAGCAATTAGCAAATTATTCTAGCTTTTGATTCTTAGTTTATAACTATGATATTAAGTAGGGGTGAAACCGCGGGGCATTGCTAAATAGCAGCAGTTTGTGTATAAATAAATACCATCCATGCAGTGCAATTATAAGTTTTAATGTCTATCAACTTGAAACTTGACAGACAGAGACTGACAGAGAGACAGAGAGAGAGGGATATTATTCCGATAGGAATACAATAATATTGACTCATCGAATTCTATGTATATTGAGTGAACTCATTTCAATAAGTGATGGCAAGTACAATTTATGTCATTAAATATTTAGTTTTATTAACATAAAGCTATCTTTTTATGTAGTATTTTATCTCCGTCTAATGTTCATTCTTTATTTTATTTACAAAATGATTCGTAGTCTAATAGATCTTTCGAAACACAAGTTGTTTGTGCAAAAAAATTCAATGCTAAGTAATACATTTCGGAATAAAATTGATAGTCACCTATTTCATCATAGGTAGATAATTTTATTTCAATGTTAACTCCAGACGAGTAAGCTCGCCAGGGCTCCAACCATGAGCTCTTATTGCGATGTTATGACAGTTGTGTGACAGTGATAGATGTATACACGTAAAATACATCTGTCTCATAATAAGAGTAAAACTATCATGGCAATAAGAGCTCATGGTAATTCATTACGATTGAGGATAATAACTCAGGATGATCAAATTCGTATTCTAAAACTCATTTTCTGTTTAGGTACTGTACATTAAAGCTAATTAAGTATGTGGTCCCACTCGACCGATTCAAAAATGCTATCAGGCGACTGGGACCACGGTTCCAGTTGTTAGTGGTTCCATTTGCCTGTATCCTTTCAAAAATATCATTATTCGATTAGACTTTTAACAAAGTACTTACTTTTAAATCGTCAGAATGACATAATACATACATGCTACTGCCAGGTTCGGAAGGTTGCTTTTACATAGAAGAACCTGGCGAGAAACTCAGTAATTACTGTTTTCAAAAATATTATACAACTAGCTGTGCCCCGCATTTTTACCCGCGTAGGCTTGATGTCATGGGTGGCCCGCGGAATCCTAATGTTTTTTTTAAATAAAAGTAAGTTTAAGTTACTCCTACATAGCAATCAGCCAGCAAAAGTCCCGCTAAAATCGATTCAGCTGTTTAGGAGATTTGCCGGAACAAAGAGACAGACAGACGGAGAATAATAAAACAATTGGTTTTGTCATATCATTACCGCATATACTTTCATATGTATTTAGTGAGATGCTGTTATTTTGGAATTGCAAACAGACACTTCAATATTTAAAAAATACAACATTTCGTAAGCCCAAAAAGGGCTCGACCAGGCGGGACCACCAGTGTAGCTCGTAAAATACAGTAATTTCATGCTCTGGATAATAAAAAGATATTATGGAAATCTTAACTTTTGAAATTGCTCTAAGAAAGGACATTATATCCATATATATAAGTATCCTGTCAGTTGTCAGATGCGAAGAGTTTTTAGAGCTTTTGGAAAATGTTAACTTTTGGCTATTGGGATATATATATGGGATACGTATCATGGATAACTCCATAAAAAAAAAATTATAATAGAGTGATGTGGCCCCACGGTAAATATAGTTATACCTAATAACCGATCAAACTCGCGGACACAAAGCTAGCTATTGAATTCTCAACTATAATTCGTAACTAAATAATATTTAAATTAAAATGATATATTTTTTTACCATATTTCATGTGAATATTGTTTCTATTTTTATTGAATCTCGTGGGATTCAGCTAACACGTGATCTCATAAACAGTTTAGATGCTTATAATATCGGCACATTTCATGTTTTATAGTCCCATACAATATGAAATTTTAAAATACCAAGTCAGTTAAGCAATCCATTGTTGGTCGTTGCACCATATTTTTACGCCTAATAGTGTTGTGTGTGAATTATTGTCTCCTCTTAATGTTTTCTTTCTACGAGGTTTATCATATTTTTATTTCTCATTGTTTAGGTTTCATCACCGAGGTATTTTGATGATGGTTTGGCTGTGATGTGGCTCTGTATAATCTCCATAGGTGTAAGGCCTTCAAATTTATCCAAATACTTAAAAATAATATCACAAACATGATATCAAAATAGAAGCTTTTTACTAGCATACAATACATGTTTTTCTGTTTGTTCCTGTACCTAGTCTGACAGGACTTTCACTGGCAGATAGGTGATTTCATAAGGAATAATGAAGGTGCATAATTTTCTTTGACCCATTCACAGTGGCAGTGTTGTCAGCCTTCTTTAATTTGGGATCAGAGTATTATTTAATGTTTTTATAAATACTTTTGAATGAGCAATTCTTGTAGGTATATATGTATGTATGTTTAAATATATATTCGGATATATATCGGAAACGGCTTAAACGACTCATGAAATGTTGTATGGGTTTCGAGAGAACTAAATCAACCTAGATATGCTTCAATTAAAAAAAATCTGAACAACTAAGTGGGTTGTCCAGGTATGTACCAGGTATGTATTTGTTGACGAGGGGGAAACCTTCAAAAGGTCACCGACGGCCCTGGGAGAGGCAGATCGGAGTATGTGGGATTTTTACCGCACTAAAACCCCCCCGGTGGCCATCCTCAGTGCTCAGGGGGGACTCCGGGTACTCTGATAGAACGCACCGGTGTCCCCCCACACTTTGCCGGGGCACATCCCCGGGGCAGCTGTGACGCCGCCCCTAAAGACCTCGCTGTGCAAGGCAGCTCAATCCACATCGCGCTGCCACCTTCCAGGGCCCGCGGCTCGGTGGTCAAAGCTCCCACCCCGACCACCGCCAGCAGGCCCTCCGGCCCCCTTTTAGTCGCCTCTTACGACAGGCAGGGGATACCATAGCCATATTCTTAGACCCTGGCTATTGGGTGGGTCCAGGTAGGTACCTACTTAAACATAGAAATCAGAAAAGTAGAAATCAATAGTTGTAAATCACCCTCGTCGTTGCATCTATTCGAACCTACTCCACCGCATCATCACAAAGCCGAGAGGGAATTATGTCAATAAACTAAGCAGTTTACATAACCTGATATTATACACAAAATTATTATAAGTACTTATGTAGTATTATAGTGATCTTGTTCCGAGATGAGGTAAGATTATACCATATTATAGCCTCATTATCCGATTATAAGTAGGTAGGTAAGTAGCCAAATTGGTCAGGTTTCGAAACATTACCATGTTAGGAGCGAGACGAATATTCGTTTAGTTTTTTTAGAGCATTCCGTATGACATGATGGTAAAAGTTATGTAATCTTATACCTGTATGACTGACCTCAAACTCAAGCTCAAAAATATCTCTATTCGATTAGACTTTTAACATAAAAAAAGTACTTTCAAATCTTCAAAATGACATAATTATACAGGATTATACATACTACCGCCAGGTTCGGAAGATTGCTTTTACTGAGAAGAGCCTGGCTAGGAACTCAGAAATTAATTACTCTATCAAACATTATACAATTTAAAAAATACAAAATATATCATCACATATGCAATGTAGGGGTAGCGTACACTATGATGATACTGATATAACTGATATAATGATAACTTGATATAAATAGATAATGATATTGAGTGCCGAATGCAGGGGAAATAAAACTGCTGTTTGCTTAACCTAAATATGTTATGATGCGTCGGCTTAGGTCGCTGACGCTGCACATTTTGCAAACATGCATAGAAACACGTACAAGCAAAGTAAGCCCATTGACAGTTCTCTATCTATCTACATGCAGTTGCTCACCTCACACACACCTGTATTCCCCGAAGAGGTATGCAGAGATGTTGTAATCACAACACCCACTTTTCACCGAAGATGCACCCTATCTTTCACATCACGTACGTATGAAGGAAAACATCGTGAGGAAACCTGCATATATGAGAAGTAATTCAATGACGTATGTAAAGTGTCTGAAACGGCGATAGACTCACCATCTGTCACGTTGGCACTTAATCATCTTCGGTGAAAAGTGGGTGTTGTGATTACAACATCTCTGCCGAACCCTTCGGGGAATACAGGTGTGAGCATATATATCTTAGTCGTACTCTACCTAAGTATATGATGATTACTGAACATCAAATTGGTAGTGTGCGACAGATATAACGCACTCTTTCCTGAAGACGATCTGCAATGTAAATCGCCGGATATAGCAGTACTGTAGCAGTACATATGTAGCTATCCATTAATTAAACTTGTCGTAGCTTTTGTAGGTATCCCATACACACTTAATATTGTTAACCAAAATTGAATTGTTTAAACTTAAGTTGACAAAATTATGAAATCATGCCTTGAGTTTGAATCTACAGTTACCTACATTCATTATATGACGAAATTATAGCACTGCGTGGGTGTCAACTTGTTTGAGAAAATGTGTTTATTGGATACTTAGATCTGAAGATATCTCGGGTCATGGAAAGTAGTGGGTGTATTACTGTAACCGTGTGTTTATCCTGTTAGGTACTAGCTTCTGTCTGCGACTTCAACATCTCCCTGGCCTTATCCCATACATGTGTTGCGACTGCTATCTGACCTTCGTAATGCCTTTTACGCGAAAAATCGGTTATCTGCGTTAAACTAGTTGTCAGACTTTCTTAGGTCTCCGACAGACCTGTTACGATTGCCAAATATGTGAAATTGGCAACCGGGACCGACGGCTTAATGTGCTCTCAGAGGCACGGAGGGGACTCGGGCGGTCGCCCATTCAACTACTTACTGTCTTGGGTTAGGGTTGCTTATCTTCGGTTGGTTGAAAAGGCCAGTCGCTGGAGGGGACCTCGGCGCGTGTATCCCGAACCCCCGTACATACGATGTGGAGGAACACCGTGGATGTTTAGTGGGTAGGAGTCCCACATAACCCCCCTACTGCCCCCGTGGCAGGTGTGTATCCTTTAAATGATTTTACCACGTTAAAAACCCTAACTTTAACCTGCAATTGGTTTTAGCATGATGATATAGAGCATATAGCCTTCCTCGATAAATGGACTAATAGCTCCTGAGATCGCGTTCAAGCTTACAAACAAACTCTTCGGCTTTATATATTAGTATCGTATACCTTTAAACGAGCAATTCCTGTATATATATATGTCGGAGAAGGTCATGAATAGAGATTTACAACTCTTTGGAACACAAGCTATCGTGGCGTTTGAAGAAAAAGAAAATGAAAAGTCATCTTGACGGGCTTGGATGGGGTTCTCATGGCCATATTATGAAGATCGTCGCATTAACTCTTCGCGTTCCTATTACAAGAGTGCACTCTTGATTTTGTTATTGTACAAGGCAGAGAGAAAAGTTGTTTTACTGTTGGCGAGAAATGTGTTATTGAATTACGTATTCTATGGCGGATTCCGCTCAGCCTCCTGTACTCCATCACGAGTTTGCCATCGTTTTCGTAATCTATACTCGCTAGCGTCTCCGCCGAATATTAGTATGAGAAATTGTGCATCGACTCCCAGCGGTGACGTGAAGAACTAAAATATCTCATACAAATATTGCGAGTGACGCTAGCGAGTATAGATTACGAAAACGGTGAAAAACCCGTGATTAAATTTCTCTTCTCGGAAACGGCTCCAATGATTTTAATGAAATATTGTGTGTAGGGGGTTTCAGGGGCAAACAAATATTAGCAAAATTACACGCTGATGTTTATAAGTAGGACCTATGATGCTGCAACTAATAATGTTTGCCAATTATTAAATTACTAAGGAGTTGGTTTCATCATTAACTTTAATTATCGCCGACGCTTTAACTTTCAAGGTTAATTAACACTTTTGTAAAGCATACAAAAATTTATAATACGTATTCATTTATTGTGTGAAGATCACATAAAATGTAGGTAGGCACAAGTTTCTTACCGCTTCTACTCACGAGGGCTTATTTCCGAACCAGTATCTATTAATTTTCTAGTTGACATAATATACCTACTTGATTGCTGCTGAAATTTTAATGAAAAACATGAAAAATAACGACGAATATTAAAAAGAAATATTTGACATTATTCGCAAGGGATGATATTTTAGTTTATTTTTTGTCTATGGTTTTTGTATGACAGGGAGAATAGTCAATTTACAAATCGACTCTCGTATCGTTCGCTATCTACATAAGTAACAAGCGTATTTTTTCATTAGGTTTGGAACTACTTACATGGTAAAATGTATTCTACTTATAGTGAAGTGATTTCAAATATTATTAATTACTAGCTGTGCCCCGCAGTTTTACCCGCGTAAAGTTAATTTCATGGGTGACCCGCGGAAACCCCATATTTTAAATAAATTACTTCTTGTAACCAGCCGCCTTCGCCAGCCGTTTCGGAGATTAGCCGGAACAAACAGACATAAACTATTGTTTTTCTTAGGTCAGTACCGCATTTAGTGAAAATTCATTTTGGAATTTCAAACATACACTTCATTTTATTTATCTGTATAGATATAGATGTATCGATTAAAATTAATATAAATTTTCGTTCTGGTAATCTCCTCAAAATGAGAACAGGGGTTTCAGCAAAGGTAAACATTTATTTTCTACATCGATGGGTTTAAACTCTTAATGCCGTCATAGTTCCATATATGACAGACTTATACACTTGCCTCGTAATGAGAGTTAAACTATCATGGTAATAAGAGGTCATGGTAGGGCCTCAGAAACTTAATCACCGCCATTTCGTAGCAGATCACATACAGAAATTAGCAATCAATCCACCCTAATGTCATTTAGAAAACTATTGATTTTATGGGAAAAAGGTGATTTTAAATAACATACACCAATAATTTATCACAATAAAAAATTTATTATCTATATAACATAACATCGGACCATAACCGTAGAATGAAACGACTGTATATTACATTGTTTTGTATATAATTATGTATATAGTCTATACATGGCTGGCGCGATCCACGTGTTGTCTCCCTCGCTCCACGTTAGAGAAATAGAGATAGCGAAAGGCACCGGGTACCTGGTGTCTGAACTTTGAGGCATGATAAAATAATAATAATAATTTCATTTGACAATCAAAAATATTTATCTGTGGAAAATACAGATGAAAGATGTAGTTTATTGCTGTTTTTAATAATGTTAGTAATGAGAGCTTGTGACAACATTCAAATTCGATTAGAGATTCGAAAACTGTGAATAATGTTATACAGTGCTTTACTATCAACTAATCTATGCATTGACGAAGAATTATTTAAATATCACAATAAACATTATTATTTTGAGCGTATAATTATTAGCATAAATATTAAAACCGTGGAATTATAAGTAATGACACTATGCGTCATAATGATGACTACAAACTTCCTATGATTCGACGTTAGAATTTAAAACTGCATTCGCACAAAAATGACTCGTAAAACAAGGTCCGTAAGACACATAATGGGACGTCACGACTGTTAGGACACCAGGCACCGTAATTCTGTGATGTTTACATGAAGTCGTCGTAATCGTCGTCGAAATTACCGTATGTGTCGTATTGGTTGAGATGGGCCTGCAAATGAAAAAATAAACGATTGAGTATAACTTAAGCTGTAATGAACCTTAATCGTGGTGAAATAAAGGTGAAATTCGTGTCAAATATCCCACTTGATTAGAACACATTTTATTTCTGTATTCCATTTTATATTTTATTTTATGTACTATGTAATGAAGTGTACATGATGATGCCAGCTAAGTTTCTTGTCGGTCTTTCTCAGAAGGCTAGTTTCCGGACCGGTGGTAAATTCCTCGACATTCATAAGTTACCTTACCAGGGCCTAAACTGAATAAATCATTTTCATTAATATATCATATCATAATTCAAGTTTAATTGAATTTAATAGTTTATTTATTTATTTATTATAACACAGTAATAAGGCATAAGTGAGAGCTTGTTTACACCAAACAACGCCAGCTCAATCCACCCCATTATCAATTCAATGCCCCATCAAATAAGATTCAATATCAATCAGCTGGACTGGCCTTATCAAAAAAAATACAAAATGAAAAACGCATCTCTATCATAAACTTGACCTCGTTATCGCAGACCACAGATTAAGCAAAGCAGATAGTGTACATAATACAGTTACGAGAATCACCTTATCGCGACAGTTACACAATAGTGATTGTTACTGATTACAAGAGATATTGAAATCTTTATCTGTCTTTTCTATGCTAACTATTCTTGCGTGCCACGCAATAGCTGATAAGATATAAAAATTTCATGCATGAAAAAAAAATCTGTATAGCATTTATTTAATGCACTAGCCGACCCTCGGATTCGCACGGGTGCAATGTTCATACTACTAAATATGCATGTAAACATTTTTTGGATTAAAGAATTTTATTTCTCATAAAAACTTAAATTAGTTCACTTAAAATGAGATACAGCAAAAATTATATTTTCATAGTATAAATGTTTACCTCTAGTGTGTTGGATAAGCTAATTAGTTTTTTACAATAGTTTAGTGACATATTTTTTTAGTTTGTTTTTATATATATTTATATTATCACATTCAGTTATTTCCTTCGGCAAATTATTAAAAAGTTGTGCTCCTTCAAATAGTATCGTCTTCCTCCCGTAATTAGTGCGTGCATTGGGCAACTCAAGCTTATGGTTATTTCTCAGATTATGACTCCGGATTTTTCTTGGCAGTTTTATATTGGATTGAACATTCCTCTCAAAATATATTCCTGAAAGCTGTATTTAATAAACACTCTTACTTCTCAGTGTAAGTAACATTTATAATCATGAATAATGTATATTTATGTGTTCTTCTAACAGTTTGAAAGTACTTTGTAAGTCATACAAATATAAAAAAACTTAAATTTTTTTATAACAGCAAAAAAACGAGGAAATATTCGACGCATGATATGAGATCACAACTGCACTGTTTGCAGAGGTCGTGAGTTTGAGTCCCGCCTCATATGTTTCCTAATAATTCTAAGAATCTTTCTAATATTATAAAAGCCAAAGTTTGTAAGAATATATGTATGGATGTATGTTTGTTACTCTTTCATGCAAAAACTACTGAATGGATTTTGATGTAACTTTACAATAATATAGCTTACACATCAGATTAACACATAGGCTTTAATTTAAAACGAACGATATTGCGTGAATTGTTCAAAATATTGCACCCTCAGAATGGGTTCAATTCATAAATAATTTTTTTTTGGAAAGCGTAGTCATAAATCGGCAACTTTCAATTTAAAACTGTGATAGTAATTATTTTACTAGTTTTGAGCAGTTTTGAGTTGACTTTTTACAGTAAAGTTTAGGTCGATAAATATATTTTTTAAACTATAGGTTCATACATTTTTAGGTCTGCAGGCATTTGAAATGTGGTGTAAGTTGGACAGAGATGGTCACAAACGACGAAGTATTAGGAAGAGTAGAAGAAGAAAGAATGATAATCCGTACAATAGAAAACAGGAGGGGCCAGACGGTTGGACACCTATTACGACATGACGCTTTCATCAAAAACATCATAGAAGGGAAGATAGAAGGAAAGCGTAGAAGAGGGAGACCGAGGATTAGTTATGTACAACAGCTGAAGGAAAAAGTCAACGTCATGTCGTACAAGGAAGTTAAAGTGTTAGCGGACAATAGAGAGGGTTGGCTATTGCTTCACCGACAAGAGCTTAGCTCTTAAATAAATGATGATGAAGATCTAATTCATTTTCGGAATATTTGGTCTTGAGCCCCTATCGACCTGAGTGTGCGATGTAACGATAAGTCAAATAGTGCGCAGACGGAGTCGCGGGCACCAGCACGTTTATAATAATAGAAGTTTATAGTAGTTACTCACATTGTCCCCTTCAACTTTTAATTTAGCCTTGCCCTTGCCCTTGTTGGGTTTCTTGCTCTTGTCATTTTTCTCAGCCTTCTGCTTCTCGATGTACAAGTTGTCCACTGTCATTTTTATCCTCTTTATATCAGCTGATGCCACTGCCATACACAAACACAATCATCAGTATTGATGCCCGTCACGAGTTGTGAGCGCTGACTTTGAATGCGCACTCTACTAACCCTTTCGGGGACACTTCTGGGATGGCGTGAGCATATTTATTAAATTTTTTATATACTAGTTCTTTGAAATTAATTATTTCTATATATCTACTTGTTTTAGGAAAGGTGAGAGCTTATACAGGTTGTAGTTTAGTGTGTAGAAAATGATCCATTTAATAAAAAAAACTATGTAGAGTTAGTTGAAAAAATATTTTCATACCAAATAAAAAAAAATATGCAAATCCACACCTTTTATACATATTTACATACAATGTGCACTTACTTTGAACAACAATATCTCTAACGAGGTCATCCACAAACCCGGGGAACTCTTCCTTGGCCTTGAAGAAGCATATCTTCCTGGTGAGCAGGTCAGCAAACTCTGTGAACTCGGCCTTGGTCGTCGGGTTGAAGGTGTCTAACTTGCCCAGATTAGCTTCTGATACTCCTGTAAGACAATAAGAGAGAGCATTTCAAGCTGGGAGTAAATACAAAATATATCTTTGAAACTAGCATCTGTCCGCGGCCTTGCTATGACGGTTCCCTAATTAACTTTTGTTAAAATATAGCCTACTAGAGGAAGTCACGCGCTTTCACCCGCGTAGTTACCGCTCCCGTGGGAGTACGGGGATAAAATATAGCCTATCATCAGTGCATTCTAATGGTGAAAGAATTTTTAAAATCCATCCTGTACTTTTTCAGACAATTTGTTACCAACATACATGATGATGTTACTCAGTGAACAAACATCCTAGAGAGAGTATGTCCTATGAGGACACAGAGAAGTTACTACTTGTGTTAAAATAGATTAAAGTGTTTGTCAATGTATTCAACTTATTGAATATATTATAATTAACTAGGTATTTATTTGCTTAATTGTGATTTGATATACCAATGAGAATTTCTAAAAAAACTTATGTACATTGATTTCACACCACGTGCTTTACGGTGAAGGAAAACATCGTGAGGAATGTAAAGTGAGACGGCAATGGACTCACCATCTGTCACGTTGGCACTTAACCATCTTCGGTGAAAAGTGGGTGTTGTGATAACAACACCTCTGCCTACCCCTTCGGGGAATACAGGCGTGAGCATATGTGATTTGCTTTAATAATAAAACCTGCACTGTTCGCCTGAAACACAGGTTACCCTAGTTCAGGCACCTAATGTATGTAGTCCATTAGTAAACTTTGTGTATTATTAAGTAATGTATTAGCTTTAAAGTATTTTTGAATAAATATTATCTAATATATAAAATTCTCGTGTCACAGTTTTCGTTGCCATACTCCTCCGAAACGGCTTGACCGATTTTGATGAAATTTTTTGTGCTTATCCGGTATCTATGAGAATCGGCCAACATCTATTTTTCATCCCCCTATATGTTAGGGGTATTCCACCCCAAAAAAATATATGGCAATACAACGTTTGCCGGGCACAGCCAGTTATTATTATTATAATAGTGATGGTGTAGTGTTCTTTTAGTGGAAGAATGTTTAAACTGTCTCGATTATATGGAGTGTATTCATTACTATGTTCAAATGTTAATTAAAGCACATTGTAATTGTAGAATGTGTATTCAGCCCACACAAAAAAGTTACTTTTGTTAGTGTAGTTGTTTTAACTTATATAGGTGTTACTCACAATAAAATTGAAGTGTCTGTTTGTAATTTCAAAATATAAGTATATATCTCCCTTACCAAAGGTTTCCATGGCAAGCCTGAGGTCGGACTCCTCTTGCAGTTTCTGCCTACGCAGTTTCTCAGCTATTTTCTGTTCTGGTGTCAATTCTTCAGCCTTCTCAGCGGCCAGACGCTCTGCCTTCTCACGTTCCAAACGCTGTCAATATAATAATATAATATTACAGGTTAATTTTGCTTATTAACATGTCTGCCTCCTATAATTATATTTTTGCACTAGCTTTTGCAACTTTGTCTGCATGGAAAAGTTACATTGGACTAATGTTAACAAAATTAAGTCACTATCAGTTTTAGTGTGATGATATATAGCTTATAGCCTCAATAAATGGGCTGTCTATCTATCTGTCTATATTAAAATGAATTGATGTTCATTTGTCTCGCTAAAACTTGAATGGACTGATTTGGGTAATTTTGGTCTTGATATATTGGTGAATGTTCAGAGAAGGTTAAATATTAAGGAAATTATAATTAGTAATTTATAAAAATATTCTGTGAATTATCCGAAATATAAGATAAGTCAAATCCTGCGCAGACAGAGTCGCGGGCACCAGCTTGTCACTGAAATATTTACAAGCGAACAAACAAACTCTTCAGCTTTTTAAATTAGTATAGACTACCCGTGCTGTGTATGCATTTACATGGGTTGTATTTTATTGTGCAGAATATTTTTCAATGCAACATATTGTCTTAAAATGTCCACTTGCAAAACAGACTGTAAAACCTCATACTTTCCCCGCCACCTGTATAATTAAGTTTTGATTCAATGTTTTAAAAATATTTATATTTTAATGAAACAGCAAACCTAAGCATGTACTAATATTTCAAACCATGCATAAACATTTTGGAACTGTATTAGAAATCAAATAAGTAAAATAAAACCCAATAAGCAGATGAGTGATTATTTGTAAATATGAAAAATTCCTATTCAACATTGTTGTTTGAAGCATTTTCAACTTTTATAACCTTCCTATACAGGTGTCGGAAAAAAGGAACAGTTGTCTTCTAGAAGTTGTAGGGTTCTATGAATGTATCACGATGTTGATGTTGTAAAATATCTAGCTCCAACGATAACGTAGTTATAGGCGTATATAGTTGGTAATGGCCGAAGAGCTTGCAGCCTTAAGCAATTGAA
This sequence comes from Watsonalla binaria, assembly GCA_929442735.1. NCBI lineage: Eukaryota > Metazoa > Arthropoda > Insecta > Lepidoptera > Drepanidae > Watsonalla > Watsonalla binaria. The sequence continues at coordinate 9,108,061 of OV838934.1, read as the reverse complement.
TGTACGCGCGGCCGCGTTTACCTACATTATGTATGCAGTCATTCAACTTTTTAACTTAAGGGGAAGAATAATTTCATGAAGTGAAAAATGATTTTGTGGAATTATTTCAGGAACTATTAGTGGGAGAAACAAACTAAAAACATATTTAGATTTCAATAACTCTATATTACCACTGATTTTTAATATAAGGTCTTGATATGGTCAACTTTGAACGTCAATTACTCGTAAACGGAAGAAGATATTTTGTTTGCTTCCTAAAATTATACCCTATCACATATTCTAACAGCTGTCTTATTTTCCGCGACATCCTGTATTTAATAGATAGTAAATGCACCAGAAGTGCTTAGATACAAAAAGTATTTCTAGAGCAGGACGGAAACATTTTAGTAGCATGAATAATTTATTTTCAAGGTAATCTACTAAAGCATTTATTATGTACATTTTTAGATTGTTGAAAGTATTTTTTAAATATATGATTAATTGTTTCGCCCTTGTAGGTATCATCATAAATTTAAAAAAATATTATTTGTTTATAATTTATGTTTATAAATGCGTTTAACTGTAACACACACTATCATAGACCAAAATAGTGACCTAATAAAAACATATGTTTGAATATTACCTCTTTCTCAGCTATTTTGTCGTGTATTTTCTTTTTAGGCTTCGGTGGAGGCGGGGGAAGCTCTTTTTTCTCTTCATCTTTCTTCTCCTCTTCCTCGTCCTCCCAACTTTCCTAAAAGATAATTCTGACGTCAGCACGAATCCGATTGAGGTTAAGTACTAAAACTTATGAGAAAACTCAAAACGTAGTTTACTAATGCGTATTTCGCACGCAAACAAACGAGTTGGCACCCTCGTGCTACCTTGACAATTTCCTCCTCGTCTTCGCCTTCCCATATATTAGAAGTTGTCAACGTGGTCGGTAGTTTTGGCTCAAAATTATCCGCGTCTGAAAATTGCAATGACATCATTCATAATACGTAAATCACAAATATATATTTAATTGACGATATAAACACACTTACCCCACGACACATCCATGATTGCGGACCACTAATAGCACCAATTTAATTTTGATACCGTTTCACGTGAAGACAAACTCAGACAGCGAAGTTACTTGTCGCAATAATGGTTTTATCACAAGATGTCTCCAGGGTCGACTGACAATTTAACAACAATACTATTCTCAGGCGAATTTTGTCAAACGACCGAGGTTTTTCTGCAGTGATCGCGACCGGATTGAGAAACCATGAACAAATGACATAATTTTGGCGAATCCCCAACAAAAATATGAACAAAATTTGATAAGCAAAAATACGACTCCATTGCAGTTGATAATTTCCGAATCACTAAAAATTTTCAATATGGCCGATGGATAATGTTGCCACCAACCAGTCGTATGTTGACAATTTCAAAAAATCGACTATTTCACTTCAGTGGGGCACAACAGGCTCGTAATATGAAAGTAAAAAGAAAAATATATTATAATAATATTAATCTTTTGAGTTGATGTCATAATCATAAAGAAAATTACTTTTGATGTCCTAGTTTTAAACTATATTTTTCACCGCGTAGCGCCATCTATCAGAACGAAATGAAACTTACAACAGCGTGGTATTTTTAATAACTTAACAGATGTCACTACGTGCTACGTTCACCATGCGTTTATCTCAACCACCACAAAACCTTTAAAGATCTCATTCGGTATTCGTCCTCGGTCCTTCCTAACTACACACAGTATATACTTACTTATACTCCTGGCCAAATGGCCCAAAACACTTCATTATAACAAATTGCGGTGGATCAAACATTGTTCGTAGGGAGATATTTTACTGAAATTATATTATTGAAACATTGATGAACTAAAGTAGGTGCCTACTTTTGGTAGTTATGCTAAATTGCTACAAAACCCTAGTAAATATAATCTAAGAAAAAAAGTACTAAGTATAGTATAATTAGATAATCCACTTGCAACAAAATGCATGACCAAATAGATTAGGAAGTAAATACGAATAAGTCAGACAAATCGACCAATTTGCTAGTTTAAAGAGAGATGGCTAAGAGAAAAATTGAATTATTTGTGGAGATTGATAACGAGCGCGACTTCCAGCATTTGTTAGACGATAATGTTGCCAATCTAATTTGTAAGTTGCATCTTCAAAGTTTAAGAAATGAATAACCAAATCCATTCTTAATGTTTTTTAAAAATAGATACCTTCAAATTAATATTTATTCGGAATGGAGTCTGTATCTTCATAATTAAACTAAACTAAAAGTACTCAGGTACCTAATTTCAAAGGTAGTAATATAATAGGTAGGTAGCTAGCTGTAATGTGCTAAGAATATCAGTCATGCGTGCTTTTTAATTGTAGTACGGACCAGGGGCCTTACCATGACCTCTTATTGCCATGATAGTTTTACTCTCATTATGAGACAGATGTATATGTCTGTCACTGTCGCACAGCTGCACTATCATTGCTGTAAGAACTCATGGTTGGGGTTCTGATTGTTTCCTAACAATGTGGGCTCATATTTCTCCATGGCAAACGTAGTTATTTGGCTACAATCTGCCTGCACTGTGGATGGAAGTAGAGACGGACCTCAGTCGGGCATTCCGGGATAATTGCTTCCCGCAGCTTCACCCACGCAGATTAATTTCGCGTGACTCTATTTTCTTAAAATAAAATGTACGTATAGAAACGCATAAACTTTCATAATGTGTTTAGTAAAAAACTGTTAATTAGGAATTACAAACACATTTTTTTATCTGTATATACATATGCTCACGCCTGTATGCCCCGAAGGGGTAGGCAGAGGTGTTGTTATCACAACACTCACTTTTCACCGAATGTGATTAAGTGCCAACGTGACAGATGGTGAGTCTATCACCGTCTCTGGCACTATACATACGTCCTTGAATTACTTCTCAGACATATGCAGGTTTCCTCACGATGTTTTCCTTCACCGCAAAGCACGTGGTGTGAAATCACTGTACATAAGTTTTTTAGAAAAACTCATTGGTACAGGCCCCGCTGGTGTTCGAACTTGCGTCGCTTGCGTAGCAGGCGACTGCTCAAACCCCGAGGCCACCACGACTCTCTGTCTCTGTATTCAGATTTTTCGGAATTTTTCGGAATCTGTATTATCTGTATATATATTATTAATAAGGTGCAGAGTTATATTCATCGGCCTTCGGATCATGCACAGCTCTGGATCGGTTGTGTACACAAATGAAATTGGACTGGAGCGATGGAAAAATTGTTCTTATTAAAGTAAGTGATAATATTGTACACCTATTATTATTCATCAAGGGTGGATTTAGAGGGGGGGACACAGGGGCACGTTATTTTTATGGACTATGGAGATTCCATCACAGTACTGTGCACGGAAATTATGACACATTCAGAAAAAAAACATGGAATATTTTTGCCAAAACTTGATCCGACCTTGTTATTTATGCTGGATTTATTGAAGACATGGATGAGGTAAAATTATAATAGTGGACCCGGATTTATAGGATTGATAATTCGAAGTAAGAAGATATTGTATTGTCACCATCTGTCACGTTGGCACTCAATCATTTCGGTAAAAAGTGGGTGTTATTACAACACCTCTGCCTACCCCTACGGGGAATACAGGCGTGAGTCGCGGACAGAGGCTACTAAGTATACTATTTTTTAATATTATATTTTAATAATGAAGTGAGTCAAAAGACATAAATGCTTTTTGATTTCAGATTCTTGTGGACGAAATTGAAGTGTTTGAACGTTTCAAACATCAGAGTGAACCTATATTTTCATGGTTGTAAGTATTGAAAATATAAGGAGTTCTGTTTTTTTCTTTTTTTTTTTTTTTAAAGCGGTAGGTAAAGACCGCAATCAGCCTGGTAACGTAAGGAGGGGTCTGACAGGCCAGTCGCTGGGGGGGGGGGGGGGGGGGTCACGGCGAAGCATGTGAAGACGTATCACGTGCACCCCCCCACTTAGCGACTTGGAGGAACACCGTGGAGTTTAGTCGGTGTGAGTCCGACATAACCCTTCCGCTGCCCCCGCGGCGGTTGGTGTATCCATGATACGATAAAAAAAAAAAAAAAAGGTAAAGACCGCGATATCACAGCTATGTGAACTTAGCACTCGACTTGAACAAATCCAAATTTTATCGCCATCTGGAAGGGTTTTTCGTATGTAGTTGTTTTTCAACCCACCCAACAAGTTTTCTATCAACTATAGTACTCCAAGTATAGATTATTAACATTTTTAGCATTTTTTTTATTTAAAAACTTTATGCTCAAAGTATACAGGTGGACTTAATGCTAAAGCATTTTCTGCCAGTCAACCTTAAAATACAGGACAAACATAGAAGCGGGTGTGATGAACCATATCGTAAAACATAATTAGAAAACATTCACTATCACTATCATCTCCCTGGCGTTACCCCATACATTGTTGGGGTAGGCACTTGATTCAACCTGATGTGGCTGATCATCTGATTTTTATACGAAGCGACTGCCATCTGGCCTTCGTAACCTCTTCTACGAGGAAAATCTGTGATCTGGGTTCAACCAGTTGTCAGACTATTAAAGGCCTCCGACTGACCTGTAACGATTGCCAAAGATGATAAATTGGCAACCGAGACCGACGGCTTAACGTGCTCTCCGAGGCACGGAGGGAACTCCAATTACTGGCTAGGGTCAGGGTTGCTTAACTTCGCTGATCGAATGATATGCGCAATAGCAACTGTGCCACGGACTCCTCTTCGTTCACTATATCGATCGAAAATTTAACTCACTTGTATTTTAAACATAATATTATATAGATTTTTTATGGGAAAAAGCGACCCTAGCGGCGACTGTAGCAAGTTTTACGTCCCCATACAAAACGAGGAAAATACGTAATCGATATCCTTAAACCTATACTGGGCACAGCCGCGTTATTCTGTAACGTTTCTCAACGTCGAACTTGACGACGAGTGTTGGTTTCAAACATAGAAAATTTGTACATATTACATAGGAGATAAGGTTTATTTAGGTTTCCTTAAAACCGACACGAGTGCGACGCTGAGAAACCTTAGTAAACAACGTGGTAGGATACCTTTTTTTTTTTTTTTTTTTTTTTTTTTTTTTTTTTGACGAGGGGGAAACCTTCAAAAGGTCCCCGACCGCCCTGGGAGAGGCAGATCGGGGTATGTGGGATTCTTACCGCACTAAAACCCCCCCGGTGGCCATCCTCAGTGCTCAGGGGGGACTCCGGGTACTCTGATAGAACGCACCGGTGTCCCCCCACACTTTGCCGGGGCACATCCCCGGGGCAGCTGTGACGCCGCCCCTGGAGACCTCGCTGTGCAAGGCAGCGCGAGCCACATCGCGCTGCCACCTTCCCGGGCCCGCGCCGGTGGTCAAAGCTCCCACCCCGACCACCGCCAGCAGGCCCTCCGGCCCCCTTTTAGTCGCCTCTTACGACAGGCAGGGGATACCATAGCCATATTCTTAGACCCTGGCTATTGGGTGGACGTGGTAGGATACCTAGTAATAGAATTTGAGTGTCGTTATGATAATAACTGTACCTATAGCACTAAAGTAAATAAAATAATAGCAATATTTCCCAGAACAAGAAGATAACTAAGTTATTCCGAGGCGTGGACAACATTCGCTTCGGGGAAGTAGCCAGGAATGAAATATTATACTTCAATAAGGAACAAGAAGGAATCCACCTGGACAGGTCTACTTACGACCTGGATCAACCTTCGCCTGATGAAATGGTAATTGAGTGATATGAGGTACCGGCACGAGCTATAAGTGCGTACCTTGAAAGCGCTGTAGGCATTTTATGAGTCTGTCTCTATCTATATGTATGGCGCGAGGAGAATAAAAACATACGCAGTATCCCCACTATTACTACTTACTAACTATACCGCCATTTTACACTATTATCGACCGAGCTCTAAATCGGTATACATATTCAGGAAGGTTCCTCATAAAATTACGAGATGGCGCTACAAGACTTTGATCTTTTTTTCTATACTAGCTGTGTCCCGCGGTTTTACCAGAGTAGATTTAATCTTATTTTTTAAAATTAAAACTAGCCTAAATTACTCCTTCTAATATTAGCTATATGCCAGTGAAAGTCCAGTTAAAATCGGTCCAGCCGTTTCGGAGATTAGCCGGAATAAGCTGACGAGCACAGCTAGAATTTTTATTTTTAGATATTTCTACCTGCAGCTAAAAAAACCAAAAATTTTTTTTTTTCAGCGACAGCTACATGAAATACAAAAATATTTAATATTTTTCCCATCGGTTATCCCGCGATCTACATCTGTCACAGGGTCGCGACTGACAGCTGTCAGTGTGACCACAGAGCAGTTTATTTATGTTTGGGATTTGGAACAACTCGTGATATACGGCACCATGCGTATTGAATGCAATTTATGTGCTGGGCAACGTCCGTTTGTTGATCGATGGGTTATTAACTGTCGATATTGGTATTTCTTTTGATACAGCACTAACCTATCTGGTATTCTATATGAAATAACACCTTAAATATACTAGTTAAAGATGAGTTTTCTATACAAATATTATAAAGAGGATTTTTTTTACATAAGTATGTTTGTAACGTATTGGTTCAAAAAGTACTAGTCCGATTTTAAAAATGCTTTCACTATTTGAATCCTACATTATCACTGATTAATATAGTCTACATTTTAACTCCGTACTCTCACGGGAACGGGAACTACGCGGGTCAAACCGCGTGACGTCTGCTAGTCTATGATAAACATCGCTCATTTTAATTTCGCACTGTAACCTACTAATTCGCTTGTAATCCCTTACTTGAGTCCATTTGAACAATTAATCCTGTATTTCAGATATGTAGGTAACTACATAAATCATACAGCCTCTAAGCTGTATTTACGTTATATATACTTACATAGGTATTTAGATAAAGGTAGAGCCGTGGTGGCCTCGGGGTTTGCGTAGTCGACTGCTACGCAAGTGACGCAAGTTCGAATCCCACCAATAAGTTTTTCTGAAAAACTAATGTGCAGTGATTTCATACCACGTGTTTTACGGTGAAGGAAAACATCGTGAGGAAACCTGCATATATCTGAGAAGTAATTCAAAGACGTATGTATGTATAGAGCCTGAGACGTATGTATAGAGCCCTTTAGGGATGGCGTGAGCAAATTTACTTATTTATTTTATTGTATTTAGATAATAATTAGTTATAGTGAAACTTAGTCTTGCCGTGGTGGCCTTGAGGTTTGAGCAGTCGCCTGCTGCGCAAGCGACGCAAGTTCGAATCCCAGCGAGGCCAATGAGTTTTTCTAAAAAACTTTGGTGAAAAGTGGGTGTTGTGATTACAACACCTCGGATTACCCCTTCGGGGAATACAGGCGTGAGCATATGTAAATGTTCAGACTACATACATGTAGTCTGAAAGACAGACGCTGCGATTAGCATATTAGTTGCATTTGTTGTCCCTATCAGTGGGTAAGGAATGTTAGTAATAAACAAAGCTGTGTTAGATTAAAGCGGTCTCGTCTTACCCACCAATCCGGTTCGGTAGGTAGGTATTGTGTTACAGTAAACAATATTACAGGGTGTCGGAGAAAAAGGAACAGTTGTCTGTTAGAAGTTGTAGGGTTTTATGAATATAATAATGAATTTCGGTTACGGCAGCTAATCTCAACGAGGATTAGCCATCTGCGCAGGATATATTATAGTGTATAAGTGTGTGCGCAAACACAGGAGCACTCTTTATTCCCTCACTCTCGTAGTCCGATGGGAGGCAATCCGACACGACCGGAGAGAGATCAGGCGGAGGACCAACGGTGCAACGTGCTTTCCGAGGCACGGGGGTGCAAACGCCAACTTCCAAACTCCAGACTTTTTATTGTGAATTTCTTTACGGAAAGCCCCAATATACATTTTTGACCCGACCCGGGAATCAAACCCGGGACGTCGTGATCGGCAGGCGAAGGTACTAACCACTAGACCGACGAGGCAGTTATTTATGAATATATTACTATGAAGTCGTAAAATATCTAGCTCCAACGATAACGTAGTTATAGGCTATGTTTGCCAAGGGCCGAAGAGCTCGCGTCCTTAGGCGATTGATACATTACGTACGAGGTCATTAAACTTGTTAAATTAAGGCGAAGGTTAATGGTTTCCAAAAATGGGTTGAGATTATATCAGGACCTATTAGTGAGAGAAAAAAATTAAAAACGTACGTAGTTAGATATCACGAGAATAACTCTACGTTACCGCTGATTTTAATGCGAAAATAAGGTGTGCTTAAAGTCAACTTTGAACGTCAATTACTCGTAATCAGAAGTTATTTTTGTCATAATAATTTTATTTGCATCCTAAAATTATACCCTATCACGTATTTTAACAGCTGTCCTATTTTCCTAGACACCCTGTATATTCGTGTAACAAAATGGTGTGTGATTTAATCCACATCATAATATTATATCAACAAATTAATACATGTACTCAATCGATATAAATATACATATGCTCCCGTCTGTATTCCCCGAGGTGGTAGGCAGAGGTCTTCTAATAACAATACCCACTTTTCACCGAAGATGATTAAGTGCCAACGTGACAGACGGTGAGTCTATCGCCGTCTGTCAGGCACTATACATTCGTATTTGAATTACTTCTCAGACATATTTCCTCACGATGTTTTCCTTCATTGTATAGCACTTGGTGTGATATAACTGCTCAATTATCAATCAATAATCTTGACAGGAATGGTTGAAGAGCCGTAAATCAGAAAAGGAGGCAGAATTATCAAGCTTAATACACCGAAGAGAGACTAGACGGAACGCTCGAAAACACCATAGAGCGATGTTAATGGTGCCGCATCTACAAGCTTACAATTTCGTCATCTTTTGGCCACATTGCTTTCGTGCACACCCTGAATTGTACGAGAGATGGGATATGAACGGTTAGAGATTGACATATACATACATACATATGCTCACGCCTGTATTCCTCGAAGGGGTAGGTGAGAGCAGCAGAGGTGTTGTAATCACAACACCCACTTTTCACCGAATTTGATTAAGTGCCAACGTGACAGATGGTGAGTCTATCGCCGTCTCAGGCACTATACATACGTCTTTTGAATTACTTCTCAGACATATGCAGGTTTCCTCACGATGTTTTCCTTCACCGTAAAGCACGTGGTGTGAAATCACTGTACATAAGTTTTTTAGAAAAACTCATTGGTACAGGCCCCGCTGGGATTCGAACATGCGTCGCTTGCGTAGCAGGCGACTGCTCTAACCCCGAGGCCACCACGGCTCTTTCCTTGACCTGTCATTGATTTATCTCTTATTCATATACTTGTTGCATTAAAAATATATATCTAATAATATTTATAACAAAACCCAATTTAATTTGCAAAACAAATTTTTATCTCTGTCTATCTGTCTGTTTATCCAGGGTAATCTCTGAAATGGCTGGACAGATTTGAACGGGATTTAATGTATCTAATGATCCAAGGAGTGACTGGACTATTACGACAATTTTTTTTTCTAGAATAGTGTTCCGTGAAATTAAGTCACTCATGAAATTAACGCTGCGCGGGTAAAGCCGCGGGGCACAGCTATATGTATTCATCATACGAATAAAGTTGATTTTGCTTTAAGATATCGTGATGGTGGGTCGAGAAGAGATTCAACTAACTAAGGAAATGGCGGAGGATGTCTTCTACGCTGGTGATGCTCCACTCAACGAAGCATCCTTGGACAAACTGCTCTCAGGAAGATCCCTAGCTATTTGCTTCCGGCTGTTGAATAACGAACAGCATTTTGTAAGTAAGTCAAATTTGGTTTGAAAAAACGTCCGCTTTGGTTCATTTTATATTACAAGGATGCAAAACACGCAAGTGTCTGGAGCCTATGAACTCCCGAAACACTAGAAGTGTAACTCACGCGATGTCATCTATATCTATACAGATAAATAAAATTTAAGGGTCTGTTTGTAATTTCATATTAACAGCTTTTCACTATATGTACATGTGAGTATAAAATACGGATCATTACTCTGGGTGTTTATTCCGAATAATATCTGAAACGGCTGGATTGCTTTCAACGTGGCAACCATCTATCATCCATCAGCTACCTACCAAGGTGATGATGGATGAATATAAAAAAGTAGACGATGTGTCTACTTTTGAACCCGTCATCTTTACGGATTTCAAAATGAATGGACATAGTTTTAACCCAAGTTTGGTCTAGTCTTGGTTGTCCTAGACAAGGTTTACCTACCAAGTTCTTAATAAGGGGATTAGCGCCCTAAGTGTTTGACGAGACAAAAGAAGTTTTATTCCTTTGATAACTCATGATTCTCATCCAGCTCAGTTGTTATAAAATGGTTCACTGACTCCCATGTTACCAGCTTTGGTCCGCAAGATTCTTTACGAAGATGTACCGGTGTACGATGACACAAAACCGGTTGGGGATCAGCGTCCTCTAGTGACTGCTTTCGACTTCTACAAGACTTTTAGTCCGACAAGAGAAGATATTTATCTGATGAGGCAAGAAGAAAAGAAGAGACGAAAGGTAAGGTCACAATTTGCTTGGGGTTGTGCAATATGTTTAAGAAAAAGTTACTGTTGTAATAACTGTACGACAAATTAGGCCTGGGAGCCAGGATCAGTCGGAGCAGACCTTGGTTGGTTGAATGAAACACCGTAACTTGGGCAGTCCTGGTATTTATTGATTCCACAACTACGTCAGGAAATTTGTGTGCTATATACGTTATGAAAGGAGACTTTCGACAGCGCGATGAAAGCATGATATGGTAGAATGATAAGAGTTCCTTACTTTTGCGAAAAAGCCTCCATTTACGAAAAGGAATAAGTGTATAAAACCCAGGAAATTTTGCAGTTTCTTCTTTTGTCAAGATTTAATTTAAAGCGGTTGTAAAAGAGTACGTTAGTCATAAAGCCTGACGTTTAATGAGTCTGTCTACCGCTTCTTTTGTAGAATAAATATTATATCGTTTAGATTTTTGTCTTAAGACACTGTTAAAGAAAATGGGTAAAGGTCTGTTGGTACTCGCTTCCTAAACATTTTGAGATCAACCGTATTTAGATCTGATCGGATGAATTTAGATCTGCAACCCAGAGAAGGGCAGAATGCAGTCGTGGTAGAGTTGTATGCATAGCCATCTCAACGGGTTTTTAGTCAGCATTCTTCACCCTTACTAATCACTAGCTTGCTCCTGTAGTTTCACTTGGGTGGCATGAAGATTTTCAACTCCTTCAGAGGTGGAACTTCGGAAAAGCCAACTGCATAATCTCACCAAGAACACACCCTCCAAATTTCATGTTCACATGGTTAGGTTAGCGGTTTAGGCTGTGTATTATAAATCAGTTAGTCTGTCAGAAATTAGATATGTACAGATTTAAGTTGTAGCCAAGAAGAACTGATAGCATGTGATTTGTAGAGTACGTAATTGCTTTTAATGTAGGATTTACATCATACGTTCTAGGAGGAAGTCAAAAAGAAACGCGAAAGACTTTTATCAGAAATGCAGCGGCTAGCGCATCAAGCTATAGAAGAAGCATTAGAGGCAAAAAAAATTGACAAGGAAAATTGTAAACTAATGTTTTTGAAAGCTGGAGTAAGTTTTGATTATAAGTACAAAAGAGAATTCGTGAATGATTCTCTTACCTATTTGATCATTGGTATTTCAGAATTTAGCAGCTTTGGAAGCATTGAAAGAAGAACCAGATGATCATGATGTAGGCGTCGTTGTTCCTGAGGTAAGATATAAGTTTTTTCAACTAAGCACATTGTGAGATCAGTACTATTAAAATACGTCGTTTGATCAAACATTGTAATATTGAAGGATAAATAATTTTATCATCCTATGCTCTCGCCTGTCTTCCCTCAAGGAAGTAGTGGGTTCAGCACAGTTGTGTTTAAATCCGAAGAAATAGGGGGCAAGTCTATATTGCCATTACCGGACACTAATCCAGACTCCCGGCTGCTGCTGGAAATTCACATATGGATAAACTCAATAACACTTTGCTCGACCTGGGGATCGAACCCAGGACCTCGTGTACTGCAATAACACCAGCAAATGCACTAGACCAAACAAAACGAACAAGTGTAAAGAAGGAAAAAGTATATGTAGTGATAAGGCTTCATTGTCTTAATTTTCACCTTCAGGAACTATCAGAGGTATCTGAAGAAGAAACTAGCGGTGAAGAAGATGAGAATGAGTACTTTCCTCCCGCTGGTCTGCTCATCCCAGGGTTTTATGCTCCACCAAACGATATTGCTAAAGTGAATGGACTCGCGTTATTGTTTCCTAAAGTAAGAATTCGATTTTCAATTTCATTGAGTTTGTGTTTGTCAATGCAATTATATAGGATAGATACCAGTCAACCTTTGTGATGCAAAGAGCCGCGATTCCTCAAGCATGACACCCGTCTGGCTGGAAGCTCTTCCCTTTGCTGTGTATGAGCATGATCATTCGCCCTCCCCACAGACGTATTTGTTTGTAAGCTTAATGAAAGCCTATCAGATCAAAGACTAAAGTCTGACAAATGCATGCTTTTTTGACAGTTGGTGTCAGAACACGTGACCCCATCGCCAGAGTTCCTTCCCCCTCATGTTCTGGTGATGCTAGAAGTGACCAAGAGGTATAAAACTATTGAAGCGCTTTGGAGATACAAGTCTGACATTATTAACGTAAGTGCAAACATCTTACATTATTCAAAGGGGCTGTTATTGCTATGAAACTTCGACTCGTATTAAGAGACAGATGTTAATGACGTGTATACATCTGTCTCTGTCACACAACTGAACCATCATTGCAATAAGAGCTCGTGGTTAGGTCCCAGCTTACGGTATTCGGACACAAATATTACCGACCTTACTTACAACAGGTAAACAATATTATTGTTTGAGGCCATTAGCTCAACTCCTATAATCGTTTGTCTATGTGATAGTGACAGAATTATACATATCATATATATCTGTCTCATTACATTGTACATCAATGATGGCAATAAGAGAAGAGAGGCCGTGGTAGGAACCCAATCCTGAATATTAGACGCGATATCTCCTTAGCTTCACCCTACGCCATATACGCGCAACCCTGATATTTTTTTTTCAATAAAAGTACTTTTTGCAACATTAGCTATTTGCCAGTGAAAGTCTCGTTGAAATCGGTGCAACCATTTCAGAGCAATATGTATCTGATGTAGATGAATATACAGACTTTAAATTTTTTTAAGCGATAGAATTTTGTTCAATTGGATGGCACTTCGGCGCTTAGGTAGTTAGTTCAAACCTTCAATGTTATTTATATATATGAATGTGTATGTAACGTTTTTCTATAACATTTATTTTTAAATAAATACAATAGACTAAGTACATGTTTCAGATGGGTATATTCAAAGCGACGTCTCCTTACGACAGCGTTCATATTGCATACAGCGTCAAGCAATTTGATACTCTTGACACTTCAACGCTTAGACTGTAAGTATTTCGTTGAAATAATTTAGAATTGCAATTTACAATGTGGTCTGAGTTAAGATTGGAATATTTTCTTTGTTTAATATTCTGGCAAAAACGTAAAGAATTCAAAGTTTTTCTCATGTGAGTTATGAAAATGAAAATATGTGTAGTGTAGGTAGGTATATTTTTATAGCTGTTAATTTGGAATTACAAACAGACACTTCAAATGTTATTTATATATACATACACGCCTGTATCTTATGGGGGTAGCCATTTGCCACATGCTACGATTCTTACACATTTCTTTCGTTTCATCCACATTCATGCGTCCCATCATACACTTTAATTTATTTTATTCATCAATTTAACTTATCCATATACATATATATGAAGAGATAGACATACAATTTGTTTAAGCCCATGAAATTAAGTAAAGAATAGAATAGAAGATAATCCCATTATTTTCCTCCTCAGGGAAGAAATTACGATCGCGTACATGTTATCAATAAAGACGGATCTGGCTTTATTGGAGTTGGTGGATTTGAACCCCATACACGTCAGTCGCGATGCCACGTGGGGTGAGGAGGAATGCGCTGCGATGTTCCCCGTCGACTATGGCGACAATTATCCTGTGTTTGAAGATTTTAATAGATAAATACCTTAAATTTTGGTCCTTCAATTAAATTTTTGGTCTGCACCAAAACCTCTTATTGCCATGTGCTCACGCCTATGTTCCCCGAAGCTGTAGGTAGAGGCCATGTAATAACAACAGCCACATTACACCGAAGATGATTTAATACCAACGTGACAGATGGTGCGCCTATCGCCGTCTCAGGTGCTATACATCTTCATCTGGGTTAAACCAGTTGTCAGACTAAATTAGGCCTACGAGCGGCCGTGCTCTCCGAGGCAAGGGCGGTCTCCAATGAATTTTCAAAAATGATATACTTATACAGAAGCGTGCATCTATGAGATTATAAGTTATCGAAACATCTATTCTATGTTCCATACTAGCTTCTGTCTGTGACTTCGTACGCGAGGAATAATTACTTTGGGCTAACACTAACTTACATACATAGAACAGGTGCTGCTAGTGGGGGCTGGTCATCTCAAGTAAATATCTCTTGAAGCAAAAACTCTTTTTTTTAAAAAGTTACTTAAAAAAAGATATTATGTAGGGTTTCATTCATTAACTTTGGTCAAAGTGCGCCATACAACTGTCTTATTAAGCAATTCGTTATGAGTTATTAGGACTGCAATATCTTGGGTAAGTCCCGATGACACTGATGAAGAGGTTATAATATATTTAGCATATAGAATATACTTACAAAAACAAAACAGAACAGACCTGTCAATTAACTTGACCACTATCTATTTATAAACAATAACTTTAACAAGGGAATTCGCCCACGTAGGTAATGCGCCAGCATTTAATTTGACCACTAAACATACATTTACACAATAACTTTTCTTAAATATTCTAGTCAAAGTTGAACCGAAACTGTCAAATCAGCAATGAAAAGATAACATGTAGATGGATAAGCAAACCGACAAAACAAAGACTCTTTCAAATTTAAAATATTTGAATCGAGGTCGAAAGGCAGGTTGTAATAACAAAATCAACTTTTCACCAAAATAATTCTGTGCCAACGTGACAGATGGTGAGACTATACATACGACTTTCAGCTACTTTTCGGATTTATGTAGGTATTCTCTCGATGTTTTCCTTCACCGTAAAGTTCATGATATGAAATAGCAGCACTTCGTTTTTTAGAAAAACTCATTGGTACAGGCCGCTGGAATTGCTTAATATCAAGTAGTAGAACAATCTTCAGAGAGTAAAGACACTCGTAGGTACGAATGTTGATGTCGTATAGTTTTTTAATCTTTGAATTAAACTAAAGGAGTCGGCATTCTCGTTTTTAAGGCTCAGCTAAATTCCAGGCGTCAAATTGTATTGTGTTCACATAGTTGGACTTTGAATTCATGTCCAGTACGTTGTTCTGTGCAAACAGGTAAGCTTAAATTTCATTATTAGTGTTATGTGCCCGATGGAATTGTGAGTATATTATTTGATCAAGTATAAAAGCGGTTTTTGATGGATTAAGTTCAGAATATTCGGTAGATACTTAAGGATTTGTATGTAAATTTAAAATAATATAGTTTTGTATTACGCAAATCTATACGCGGAATTGATGTGTGATGTGGGGGCTGGTCATCTCAAGCTACGCGTTTAGTTATAAGTAGATGTACTAGATTTTTAGTTATGTTAATTTTTATCGACATTTGTGCATAGGAACATTGTCCATGAGCTTACGTTTTTTTAAATTATTTATTGTGTATTCTTTAAATTGTATAATATTTTTGAAAAGAGTAATTACTGAGTTTCTTGTCAGGTTCTTCTCAGTAAAAGCAACCTTCCGAACCTGGCGGTAGCATGTATAATCCTGTATAATTATGTCATTCTGACGATTTGAAAGTACTTTGTAAGAAGTCTGATCGAATAAAGATACTTTTGACTTTGACTTTGACTTTGATGATGAAGTTTATACGTTTAGTATTCAAATTGATTCAAATCAACGCACAGCCAAAACAGATGCTTCTAGAGACATTACTGTAGACGGTAAAAAATTTTTTTTTAAAGAGTAATTACTGAGTTTCTTGCCAGGTTCTTCTCGGTAAAAGCAATCTTCCGAATCTGGTGGTAGCATGTATATTCCTATGTAATCGTGTCTTTCTGACGATTTGAAAGTACATTGTAAAAAGTCTCATCGAATAAAGATATTTTGAATTAAATTTAGAGGGCTTGTTCTTTGTGAGGTTGAAGACGGTTTATTGAAATTCTTGCACCAGCTTTTTAATTAAAATCACTGAGCAAATTTAAGAACTATATTTTTCAGATACTCATCTTGAATTTATGGATTGTTTGCTTGTCAGTGTATGAAATGTAATATCCTCTTGTATTTGTCCTGAGCCTGTATAAGTTGCCTCAGGTATTGCGTCATGAAACCATTCTCAATGTACGGGAATGACATATTATGTCGCGTAACTTATTAAAATTGTTTATTGCTTTAAAAGACTCAAAGGAATTGGGATACTCATAGGATAACTAACATAACTAAAAACCTTAAAAAAAATCTTATAACTAAAATATATTATTAAGAGGAGTCCCTGTAGGCAAGGTTCTGACGATGCTGGCAGCATTCCCCCTTTGGATGGCAAGACTTATATAATATATTAATAGTTGGCTCCCCTTTTGTACGCACTTGTTTATTATTTCTATGGTCATGGCAGACTCCTTTTTTTAACTGCTTTAATATACTTCCTGTCTGTATTGTTACCATTTTATATTCTAGAATTTTAAGGTTTGTTTCTAGGCAAGAAAGCCTTATCTACTTTTTTTAGGTTAATTAAAATTGCCTAGATGGAAATTAGAATCAAGTTCCAGTAGAGAGGAATTCTGGAAAATAATGTTTTTTTCTTCAAAATTTGGTTGAATCTAATTGAAACTATATTGAAAAAAAAAAACCTAATTCAAAGCCTAGCCTTACCTCAAGCTCTTATTGCCATAATTATTTCACTGTGTGACAGGGACAGACTTATACACGTCGTATACATCTGTCTCATCATTATCATTATCAATCTATAGTAAGAGGTCATGGCAATTATGATGTTGATTGAACAACACATTTTATTTTGTTTTTACAGACAACGACTTGAAGTAACAACATAGCAGCGCATGGAAACCTGGACACAATGATCAAAGGTGAAATTAAATTTAAACTTAAAATTAAACCAGCTAGCTACGCTAGTCTGGAGCGTTTCTTGTCTAGGTCCACCCATAGATTTGCATAAACGGAGACTTTTTACCAGAGTGGATCAAATGAGGGGATCAGACCTGTGGACAGACATTCCAAGTCTGCGGTTATGCTTGTGTTGTGGCCCTTTCACAAGAATTTTGCCTGAAGTATTGCCATGAACAGGTTCACGACTGGTCTACTCGACTTTGTACCAATACCAACCTTTTGATATTTGTAGCTTTTTCTATTGTAATAATAATCATTTGTGTTCTAGTTTACTGTTCTGACTATATCTCTACATGACTTTGTTTCGTGGTGTGTATATTGAATATATTTTTACATTATTTGTCTCTGTCAAATCTAGAACATGTTGCTCCGTATTATTATACCACATATTTATTACCACGAAGGTTGAAAATAAACAATTACGACTGCCTGAGTTTAATCCCGCTACTGAACTTTGAGAGGAATCATTGTGCCAGCAGCATACAATCAAATTATCTGCTAAATACTCTTAAATTAATGTCTGAAAACATGACTTATCGAAGAAACACATCAATACACTACCTCTTTCCATAAAATGACACTAAAAAAACAAAATCGTTTTCTAGGAGCGGTCTTGTTCATCTTCATCGCAACAGCTTCCTTGGTGACCTGCGCGTGCCCACGTGAAAAGATCCACGGCATTGGAGACTGTGCCTTCCGCTTGGAGTGCACCGGCGACATCAACGGGATAAGCCTCCCTGAGAAATGCCAGGGGTCCACAAACTTCCCCATCACGGTAGACCTTACCCTCAAGGATCCTATCGAAAAGTACTACGACCCTAATGACACTGACACTGACTTCCTAGCTTCAATCACCACCTTTAGGGCAGTAGGAGAATGGTCCTGGACAATGCCAATCTTTCAATGCACCCCACGACTTCAAAACCTCATCCTCAAAGATAATCATATAGAAAAGATTAGCGAATACTCGTTTTACTACTTAAGTCGTTTAGAAGTTCTCGATCTGTCATACAATCAGTTAGTTGATATCGAAGATGTGTTCCAGTTCGAAATGCACCCAAATAAACTACAAACGCTTTCCTTAGCGCATAACGCTATTGAAGAAATACCAGGTGATGCCTTCGAGGAACTGCTCTCATTGATTGAACTCGATCTTTCTTACAACTCTATTGCTGATCTAAATGAGGAGCCATTCTTTAATTTGACAAGTCTAAAAGTGCTTAGACTAAATAATAATAAAATAAAGAATCTAAACGGCGCCGTCAATAACTTACAGAACCTGAAACATTTATACTTGAGAGGTAATCAAATACAACATATTGACGTCGAATCCTTGAAAATCATACTTCACTTGGAAACCTTTGATGTTTCCTGGAATCAGTTGGAGGAAATAAAGCCGATAATGTTCTCAAGGCATTGGAAGCATTTCGGTAGTCATTCAGTTTGTAAAATCATTCTATCGGAAAATTTGATTACTCATATTCCAAATGCAAATCCTAAGGAGATGAACACGAGATTCACGAGGCATTTACACTATAGCTCGCGTACAAACCCCGTGGATGTGCTCACAGAATTGGACTTGTCAAGTAACGTTATTAGCAATATTGAGTTCAACGCTTTTCGATCTCTCCTGAAGCTTATATCTTTAGACCTCTCCAGTAACAAACTAATTGATTTCGTCGTTAATGCTGACGATCTCATATACGTAAGAGACTTGAACTTGAGTAGCAATTGGATAATGCATTTGTCTCTTGATAGTTTTTCGTTGATGAAAAATTTACAAAATTTGGACTTGTCTCACAACAAATTGGATGACATACCAAACCATACATTCTCTAACAATCGCAATTTGAAAACTGTTAATATGACATACAACGAAATAGAAAAACTCGATAACCTTCGCATAAATATGTTACATCCTGATGGTGGAGTCCTAGATCTCTCGAACAATGGTCTGACACGGCTTAGAATACCATCCGGTCAAGGCCTTCGTATGGTTATGTTAAACTCCAATAAAATTACGGAGTCGTATCTCATATCTTTAACTTATCAAACTGATCTCAAGCATTTGGACATGAGCTACAACTCGATACGGGAATTGAATGAAACGTCTTTGCATCTCCCTTACAGCCTATCATACTTAGATTTGAACCATAATTTCATTGAGCGAGTTGGTCCTTCGTCATTTCATAAGCTTGGTCATTTGAGGACGCTTCGGTTGTCTCAGAATCAATTGGAGGATATTGAATATGGGGCATTCAATGGCTTGATTGGATTAGAAAATTTAGACCTCTCGTACAATAGAATAAGGCAGTTGGATTCGAAACTGCTCATGGATTTGAAATCGCTCACGAAACTGTCGCTAAGGTTTAATGGTCTATACGTTCTGGATTATAAAGCTTGGCTGAGTCATAAGTTAGACTTGACGGTGTATCTTGAAGGCAATAATTTTACGTGTGATTGGTTGGGTACAGCGCTCATTGACTACAATAATGGATTTTCTAAGATGAGGCCTGCAGCGTTATGGTTGAATTTGGCAGGACACTCGCTGGAAGGTATTCCATGTGTACAGGGGAATAAAGAAATAGGAGAGTACGTTGACCCAGACACGAGGTCGGTGATGGCGGATGAGAGACTGCTCGTGACGAGTCAAAAGATATTGGAGGCCATCAAAGAACAGACTTACTACCTAACCAAGTTTATTTGGCGAAATACATCGGAAGAAAATTTGAAGGGAAAAGTATTGCCTTCACATTTGATGGAAAGGAAAAATGGGCGTAATTTGTAGTTTTTTTAACCCAGTGTTATTATGCATTATCTAGCTATACTTAATAATATTAAGATTTATTACTTTAGTATGTGTTTCAAATGAACATTTTAATTGCATAGTAATTTCAATTACATTACTCAAATGTATTAAACGTTCGATGATAAGTACCTAACGATAGTGTTGATATTCATTTGTAGTAGAATATTATGCTTGTAATAAAACAATACTTAATTTACCAATTAGCTTTCGATTTATCCTCTTTAAGTCCACTTTCCTTTAATTTTAAGTATTCTACTCAAACTACTAAGCCAGAAAGGTCCACACTTAAAATTCTTGAGTCCCAGGTAAATATTTTGAGGTGCCAAACTTGCTGAAAGCACGCAAGCTAGCAATAGGAGGAAACCAAATAGCAGGGGCCATACCATAAGCTCTTATTGCCATCATAGTTCCACTGTGTGACAGTGACAGACTTATACACGTCATATACATCTGTCTCATAAAAAGAGCTAAACCACCATTGTAATATATACTAGAATTTGAAAAAAGTGCTTACTGTTATATTGAGACAAGATTATGACGAAACCGAAAATTTGCTAACTATAGTGCAATACTTCATTGATGAATTGGTAAATGTTTTTTCTCATACACAATATAAAATCTTTCTCTTACACCCGCACACACACACACACGCACACACCCACTCACACACACACTAACTACAATAATAATCATATATACAGAGTGTAAACGCGCATTTATTTATACTTGAGTTAGTAAATGATTGAGTACAAATATTTAAGCTTAGGTAGGATACGTACCTGCCTTTAATTTATTGTTTTAATTCATTCATGTTTGCTTTTTGCCACAATCAATAAAATATTGTTTGTTGTGTTACAAAGTATAAAAAATTATAATTTTGGGGAGCTCAGATGTCTATATTACAGGCTCTCAGGCAGTTTAGCCATCTGCGGCAACACCACATTATTCAATATTATTGTAATAATTATCCATTGTAAAATTTACATATCTATGACTATGTATATGTGTTAACTGTACTTACTGTGGCAAATAAATATTTATATTAAAAAAAAAGAAATAAGAGGTCATCATCAATCCTCCGCGCTTGCGCTATGAAGCGATACAAAATGGATGTGACATAAATCAAACACGTGACATATGTCAGTCCTGTGAAATGCGGAGACTGGTGTCAATTCGTAGAACGTTTATTATACTATACAAGTACTTTGAACACGTAAGTTGGAGTTGCAGAAAGGTATTGCACACACAGTCTTAACGGTCACGGCCCTTGTTCGAAAATCCTTCGTAATGATTCTAACTAAAGGAAGACAATATTTCTTAAAAGGTAGAGTGTTTCCACGGATACTATTACTCTATATCAATCAATTGACATTGACACAGTTCCAATGAAATATCCATAGATAAACACGAACACAACTCATCATCGTCCCTGGCCTTATCCCATACATTGTTGGGGTCGGCACTTGATTCAACCCGATGTGGCTGATCACCTGATTTTTATACGAAGCGACTGCCATCTAACCTTCGCAACCCCTTTAACGAGGAAAATCTGCGATCTGGGTTAAACCAGTTGTCAAACTATTTTAGGCCTGTAACGATTGCCAAAGATGATAAATTAGCAACCGGGACCGATGGCTTAACGTGCTCTCCGAGGCACGGAGGGAACTCGGGCGGTCACCCATCCAATTACAGGCTAGGTTTAGGGTTGGTTAACTTCGCTGATCGAATGATATGCGCAATAGCAACTGTGTCACGAGCTCCTCACAAACACAACTCTTCGTTCTATTTTATATACTCTATGTAACAAATCCCATACATTTTCTATAGCTTCTGTCAGCGAAGCACGAGGATAATGTTACTTTGTCTAGGCCTACTAGGCTACCTTCAAATAACACCAAATTCGATTCACTGATATACAGTTAGGTGGAATCAGTATGTATGTACATAATAATATTTAAATTAACACGCCAATAAGAGGTCAGGTAGGACCCCTGACATGTGTTGTGGTGAACTGTTTAAGTTTTAGACCCTAGAATTATTTGCGGGAATCTCTTAAATACTTGTCAAACAAAATTGAAGAGCCATCTATGTTCGAATATTGAGAACGAGATAGGAAGTAGGCACCCTATGAAACGGAAGTTTCTTGAAAATGACAAGAGATGTCGCTACTGATATTCAAATTACTAGCGTTCATATTTAAGTAGGCAATGTTGCTTTACTATATCATTCTCATCTTTTCTATACATTCTATACAGATAAATAAAATCGAAGTGTCTGTTTGTAATTTCAAATAAACAGTTATTCACTAATTACATATGCCAGTAATTACGTATATATGGGACTCACATAAAAAAGCATTTTTTTCCCTGTCCGTCTATCTGTTTGTTCCTATGTAATCTCCGAAACTGCTGGACCGATTTTAACGGGACTTGTACTGGCAGATAGCAAATGTTACAATCAGTAACATATGTTACTTTTATTTAATAAAAAATATTTAGGGTTCCGCGCGAATCATATTATAGCTATCATATTAAAGGGTACACAGCTAGTTTTAAACAATCCTTCTTTACACATGTAAATGCACAATTGTAACCAACCGTCTAAACACTACCTATGTATGAGACAAGCTTTTCCTTGTCTGTTGTTACCCTTACTATGTGTTGCTGTAACATTTCACAGAAAAATTCAAAAGCGTTTCGCTTTTTCGTTTTTTTTTTAATAAGGTCTTTTATTTGGTCGGGAGGAGGATCCTTCACTGTTTAACACAAAGGCCTCTAGCCAAGTTTAAACTTCTAAACTAAAGGCACTCCATTGCGGGGGACCTCGGGATAGACATTGACAAGTAAAATATATATGTCTGTTAAGAGTAGGTATATACGATTCATTTAATCTTTTTATTTAGAGCCCGATGTGTCCCACTGCTGGGCAAAGGCCTCCCTTCCCTCTTTCCAACCGATCCAGGGCTATCTTTGGCCAATTTTTGAGGTAAGCGGCGAGTTCGTCCTGCCATCTTTTTCTCGGCCTGCCACGTCTGCGCATCGCATTTGGAGGGGTCCATCGAGTGGTTTGTTTAGCCCACAGTTCGTCTGACATGCGACACACGTGCGTATATACGAAACGTATATACAAACATAAAAAAATTGTACATAGTAGCAAATAAAGCCATCTATGAAAATAAGTCTACGTGGGTGAAAGCCGGGGCACAGCTAGTTTTGCTATAATATATATTATGAAGACCTTTTTTTAAATAAGTAATAAGTATAAGGACGGAGAGGTGCTCGTGGCACAGCTATTGCGCGTATCATTCGATCAGCGAAGTTAATCAACCTTAGCCCTAGCCAGTAATTGGATGGGTGACCGCCCGAGTTTCCTCCGTGCCTCGAAGAGCACGTTAAGCCGTCGGTCCCGGTTGCCAATTTATCATCTTTGGCAATCGTTACAGGTCAGTCGGAGGCCTAAAATAGTCTGACAACTGGTTTAACCCAGATCACAGATTTTCCTCGTAAAAGGGGTTGCGAAGGTCAGAGTGCAGTCGCTTCGTATAAAAATCAGGTGATCAGCCACATCGGGTTGAATCAAGTGCCGACCACAACAATGTATGGGATCAGGCCAGGGAGATGATAATGAAATATAAGGACGGAAAAGAAACAAAAAAGTTAAGGATTTTTTTTATTTCAATTGATCACCTACAGATACAAAAAACACGCCTTAAAAGTATACATTCTGTATACTTGACAATGTTAGAAAGAATCCTTCGAGTTTATCAAGTTGCCGATTCACCTTCGAGTACAGATCGAGTTTTCATGCAAACACGTAGTACGGGATGTGTATATAGTAAAGTGTGCATTCACAGGATGCACTTTGCTTGCAGTATGTCTAGTTCTGTCAACCCTTGGGGCACGCTACGTTTAAATCTGTAGGTTATGTGAATTTTCAAATTTAGTTCGTTAACAAACGTACCCACTATTTTCGCTGAGCGCTCGAACCTCGTGACGGCAACTGGAGGCCTACCGTCATTTAAGCAGAGCGTATTAAAAATTTCCGAGCTTTGATGTTTCATTTTGCTACCGTAAAATAAGACGTCAAAGCTAAGAAGCTCTTTAAAGGTGCAACCACATGCAGCTGCTCGACGCTCGTTTCCAGGGACAAATATGTTCACGTGACCCCATTTTAAATTTCCCGCGACTCAAAAAGGAACTACGTCACGCAGCCGCTCCTATCACGTATCGCTACATATGACGTGACCACATATTTTGTCGCTGGAAACGAGCGTCGACGGCTTACATCAGGTTGCACCTTAATACACGCAGTTTATAGTTAGCCCCCTGTATTTCATCATGGTATCTGCACGGGGCAGCATCGAATACACCGTGAGGCTTAGTTTAAATTAAACCTCTTCTTAAGGTAGATTATTTATAAGACAGAGTACAGACGAGCCGTGGTGGCCTTTGGGTTTGAGCAGTTGCCTGCTACGCATATTCGATCCCAAAGGGGATTGTACCAATGAGTGTTTCTAAAACCACGTGCTTTACGGTGAAGGGAAACATCGTGAGGAAACCTGCATATTTCTGAGAAGTAATTCAATGACGTATGTAAAGTGTCTGAGACGGCGATAGACTCACCGAGTAGTACGTTCGCACTTAATCACCTTTGGTGAAAAGTGTGTGTTGTTATTACAACACCTCCGCCTACCCCTTCGGGGAATACAGGCGTGAGCATGTATGTACGTAAGTACAGTAAATCAGATATATATATATATATATATATTATACATCAAATGAATTACCCCAATTAAATTTCTAGCTTTCGTCATTCGTTATTTGAACCAATCAACCAATTTTATTTTATTTTATAGTATACTAGCGGACCTTTCGCGGTTTCACCCGCGAAGTTCCCGTTCCCGTGGGAATACAGGAATAAAATAAAGCCTTTGTTACTTGCTGATGATGTAGCTATCCAATAGTGAAAGAAATTTTGAAATCGGTCCAGTAGTTTTTGAGCCTATTCATTACAACCAAACAAAGTTTTCTTCGTTATAATATTAGTGTGGATTAATTTTATTATTATATTTTTATTGAATTTCTGGAATGAAGCCTTAATCCCTTTAAAAATAATTAGGGGGACGCAATCACGGATGAAAGCTAGTAAGTACTTAATAAAAGAAGTTAACACAATTTGATTAAGGTTCATTTTGCCTTAACCTTGGGTAAAATTGTCTCGCCACAGCGGGCTTAGCCGACCATTTCATGAGTTCTACAAACTCTTTATATAACAGCGCGGGTGTGAAGCAAAGTTTTTGTTACACTTTTATAGCTTGTAGGATAAAACTCTGTGTACGCTAGTTCAGTCGGAGGTTACTAATTTACTGGCTTATACATACTTACATACACACACGCCTATATCAAACATACACTCACACCTATATCATGCAAATACACACGCCTATATCATACGTACACTCACACCTATATCATAGGCAGAGCGTCAGGATGACGGGTCGCTCACTTCCCTCTATAATGGTTGAGGAGGGCGATGGCTGGTATTCTCGTCATACTTGTAAACAGGTGCTGCTAGTGGGGGCTGGCATCTCAAGCTACACAAGTATTCGTAGTTCTTATTTTTAGTTTTTAAATTATTTTTTTATATCGACTTTTGTGCACTGGAACTGTGTCCATAGGCTTATATATATTTTTTATGATGTATATTGTATTACTCAAAGCTGTAATTTTTTTTTAAAAGACTAATTACTGAGTTTCTTGCCAGGTTCTTCTCAGTAAAAGCAACCTTCCGAACCTGGCGGTAGCATGTATAATCCTATGTAATCGTGTCTTTCTCACGATTTGAAAGTACTTTGTAAAAAGTCTAATCGAATAAAGATATTTTGAATTGAATTGAATAGAGTCGGAGGCTACCAATTTACCTGCTTACACATACATACACACATACACTCACGCCTATATTATAGGCAGAGGTATATCTACTTATAATAAACCCACATTTAGATAATTATAATTATTCTAGCTGTGCCCCGCGGTCTCACACGCGTTGGCTTTATTGCCCGGTACCCCAATTTTGTAAAAGAAATAAAAGTAGTCTAAGTTACTCCTTGTATCATTAGCTATCTGTCAGTGTAAGTACCGTTTTAATCGGTCCAGCCGTTCCGGAAATTAGTCGGAAGAAACAAACTGACAGTTAGATGGACAGACAGACATATATAGAATAGATGTATATAGTTTCATGTTTTGGGATTGAGCCTATTGCCATTACTTGGTCACTGATCGAGAATCCGCACTTCTACTGGTAAATTACAGATAAAAAACCCAATAACCAATAAAAAAATAAAAGAAAATGTATTCAACATAAGGGACAATTGGAACACTCATTGAACGTAATATTTTAAGTTAAATTAAAATTTACACTTTGCCCGAATAGCGTTTATTACTAGACCAACGAGCTAGTCTGATGCTGTTGTAGATATGAAAAAAAATACCTAAATATATCCTGTATGCTTTTCTATGGCAAGAACATACATACATATCTTCGTCGTCTCAGGCACTATACATACGTCTTTCTTCTCAGACGTTATTATCATCATCATCAACCTATATTAGTCCACTGCTGGATATAGGCCTCTCCTAATGAGCGCTATAGCGCCCTGTCTTCAGCTTGCCGCATTCAGCATCTGCCTGCAGTCTTTCGTAGATCGTCATCATAGCTGGTCGGAGGGTGTCCTACACTACGTTTGCCGATTCGCGGTCTCCACTCAAGAGCTCGTTTACCCTAGCGGCTGTCGGTTATTCGTGAGATATGGCCACTTTTCAGATATATGTAGGTTTAAATATGGTAGTATATATACGGGGATTTGAACGTGCGTAGCAGGCGACTTCTCTAACCACTCGGTGACGGTTCTCAATATAATCTACAAAGGTCACAGATATTTCCCACGGTGAATAATGAAAATTCTAACTCTTCAAGCTGAAATAAGTAGAATGCCTTAATTGTAAAGATCTTAGGAGTCGTATCCCAAATAACATTTAGACAGGCGTCTTTTCAAAGGCCCTCAACGGAATAGAACTTCAAATCGAAATGGATCTCAAAAGCTTCACAAATTGCTTGTATTCGTTTATTTGTGTATAATTAAGTTGAAGTCTGTTCTGATCTTAATTTATGTGAACATTTTCGTCGTTGAACATTGTCTTTATCTAAGCATAAATAATTTACCAATATATCTATACAGATAAATATGATTGAAGTGTCTGTTTGTAATACCAAATTCACAGATTTTCCCTAAATGCATGTAAAGGTATACTTTTTTTCTGTCTCTCTGTTTGTTAATCATCTCTGAAATGGCTGCACCAATTTTAACGGGACTCACTGGAAGATAGTGGATGTTACAAGATGCAACTTTAATTAAATGAAACTCTACTCGGGTGAAACCTATTGGTACTTAGCTCCAATGCGTGACAGTGACAGATGTATTCGAAGGGGTAGGCAGAGGTGTTGTAATCACAACACCCACTTTTCACCGAAGATGATTAAGTGCCAACGTGACAGATGGTGAGTCCATCGCCGTCTCAGACACTTTACATACGTCATTGAATTACTTCTCAGAAATATGCAGGTTTCCTCACGATGTTTTCCTTCACCGTAAAGCACGTGGTGTGAAATCACTGTATATAAGTTATTTAGAAAAACTCCCAATGGAAAGGCCCCGTTGGGATTCGAACTTGAGGTTTGCTGCTACGCAAGCGACGGCTCAAACCTCAAGGCCACCACGGCTCTACTACACGTCATATACATCTGTCTCATAAATATCATAGTAATAAGAGGTCATCATAAAACCCCAGGTGGGCTGCACGCTTGTTCACTACCTTTGTGGATTAAAACAAAATACCTTCTTTACTTTAGCAAACTAAGTGGAAAGGCGTGGGAATATATCGGTAATCGGAAATAATTATGTACTTAATGAAACGAGTACCTTTCAAAAGGACCCGACCTACCAAATACCTTCTATCTAATGGGACTTTGAGTGCTCCTTGGGAGCTACGAAATACTGGAGGTGTCGGACTTCGACTATCTTTGGTCCTGTGGTCGACCAACATAATCATCCTGCCAAATTTCAAATATTTTTACATAGAAATACTCCCAGATATCGCTTCTTAATAATGTAAACGTCTTATTATTGTTTGTTATTGACCGATACCGTTTAAAGTATATAGTATTCCTGTATGTAACCATTTATGCAGTACAACTTTTTGTAATTTTTTTATCCTTCTAATAATTTGATATTTATGGGCAAAATTATCGTGACCATAATAATACCCTAAATTGAAAGATGTCCAAATAAAATAAGCAACACAGGTTTTTCAAAAACAGCTTAATCACTCTCGAATCTATTTCGTAGCTCGTGGGCGTTTGAGGCATTTTCAGACCCGCCCCTGTGTTTGTGGCGGTCGCTTCTTTTCTGCATAATGACGTCAAATAATTGTATTCTTCGCCCTCCCCCAAGGAATTGCTTGAAGTATTCATTGCTATATGCTATCATTTTTTTCCCTAACTTGACACATTACGTCGGAAAACCGGCATTAAATCATGAATAACATTTGTTTCCCTTGCTTTATTCAATTTGACTCCTTACAATTTTTTATCTGATTATAAATAACCATCGGGACGAATATTATTTTTTGATTCCTTGAGTACGCGAAAATAAAATTGTGATCTGTCAAGGAAAATTCGTTACGTCAGTAATTTTACTCGATCATACTCGGATATGATAAATGGTTTTATAAACGTGTAACATAATCGATGGTACACATGTGCTCGTATAAAGGATGCTACTTATTAAGTTGATACGGCAATTTATTGTAGGTGAATGTTATGTAATGACCGGCTTTATATACGGTGAGATGAGGCCATCGCCATCTCAGGCACTGTAATATACGTATTCGAATTAGGTTCCTAGCCCATGCAGGTTTTCTCACAATTCCTTTCACTATGAAGGTCGTGGTGTGAAATCTCTACACTTAAGTTCTTTAGAAAACCTTATTGCAAACCACCGCCAAACCTCTGGCCACCACGGCTTTGACTTACTAATTCTCAAAAATGTTTTTTTATACATTTAGTCTGTTTTTGAATTTAATCACGACGTTTTACTTCACAGTAAAGCTCGTGATATGAAATTATCGGTAGGATTGGAACTAGCGTCGATTGCGTAGCAAGCGTCATCTTAAACCACTCGGCGACGACGGTTGTCATATTACTTATCTTCAATTACGAAGACAAGCCATTAAATTCCTTGAGTAGCTTAAATGCTAGAACCATGCGTTAAGATTTAACAGAACCAAAATATGTATTTGCTTTCGGTCAGACTGTAAGTGAACGTGGGACGCTAAATGTGGCCGTGAATAATGTTGCCAGTAAAATGATAAAGAATAAAAAAACATTCACAAGTCATAACGCTTGCACCGCATTTAACTCCTAGCTTTTTAAAAAGAATTTGCGTTTCGTACAGTTGAATGGGCAAATTTTCTTCTCACTTTCCGCGCTTTTGTTGAATACCGAGGAGTACGTCTCAAGCGACTGTTCTATGATGCTGACACTAAGCTGCGTGTTTTGAAACGCGCTGCTGTGCGCGATGTGCTGCGGAAACGCGTGTCTTAAGAGTACACTTTGTCTTAATCTATAGGTTTGTTTTTTTATCCCCGAATACCAAATATTAAATGCAAATGTGACAGAGGGTGAGTCTATAGATACATCTATGAATTGCTTCTCAGACATATGCAGGTTTCCTCGTGATGTTTTCCTTCACTGTAAAGCACGTGGTGTGAAATCTCTGTACATAAGTTTTTAGAAAAACTCATCGGTACAGGTCCCGCAGGGATTCAACTTACGTCGCTTGTGTAGAAGGCGACTGCTCGAGCCCCGAGGCCACACGTGCGAATAACAACATTCAGAAATAAGCGGTTTTATCTACACATACATAAATCAAAGTCCTGACTGACTGACAATTTTGGCACAGACTACACCGCTGATCCTAGAGACATGATATTTTGAGGGCGTGTCCCTTGACGTGATACAGGGTTTTCCGAGAGTCTACCCCTATGTGGGGTTGAAAGTTTGTATGTGAATTTTTACTACCACCCAGGTGAAGCTGCGGGCGCAATCTGTTATGTTAATCAAATTTTGACTATTCTACTACTATTCTTAAAATTTAAAAACACCTTCTAATTGTTCTAACTGATTGGCCAAATCTGAAACGACGAGAAAGTGATGCTAAAATCGCTATGCAGACAAAGTAATTGTTAAAATTTGTTTTACAATTTTATGACACAGGCGAAAAAGTCAGATATATTTAAATTGTTTTTATGAATTAACAACATATTTTTTTGTACGACAAACAGGCGTTCACGTGTCTAAAAAACGCGCGTTTTTATGCTCATAGCATAAACAGACAACTCGTACGCGAGAGTGGAGTAATATTTGACAAGCTTATTTGCAATGAAAATCTCACATTACCTCCATTTTGCCAACGAAAGTGGGTTTGCACTCTTTTTGTCCTGATTTACTGCGGCTTATGAAGTAAGGAATAAGGTTCACATTCGCATGTTATGGTTTGTGCAAAAATATTACGATATGTATTTTATTGAATCAGGCCCCTTTTTTTGTATTTCATTCAATATTACATTGATTGTAAAATATGTGAATAGGTTAGGTTTAATAAAAAAAAAATTCTACCAAGAGGAGATAAAAAAGTGGACAGTTACTCTGATAGTAAGCAGCTACTGCGAGCTATGATCTTTTAAGCAACGCGTATTAAGAACTTCTTAGCTTTGACGTTTAATTTGACGGTACTAAAAAGAAACGTCGAAGCTCGGAAGTTATTAATACGCCTTGCTTGATAGTAAGCCCTCCGTTGTAGCTTATGATTGTTTGTAATACTTTTTCAACATCCGCCGAATGTTAGTATGAGAAATTGTGCAGCGACTCCCAGCGGTGACGTGAAAAACTAAAATATCTGTTACAAATATTGCGAGTGACGCTAGCGAGTATAGATTACGAAAACGATGGCAAATCCGTGAGAAGGGTACTGTTAAAAAAGTATTAACTGATAATTACTTTAAATATTCTTCCGTATTTATTTTTTATTCTTGATATTCTTACCTGGTATATCTCATTATTTTAATTGCATGTTTAATATGCCATCTCATTTTATTGTTTATGTCATGTTATTCAATTTGTTTGTTTATTTTTTTAAGCTAAGTTTATATCCATTAGCTAAGGCTAATATGTTTTATGAACATTTATAGGTGAAGATATTGATTCACATACATTGAGATACTGGTTCACATGCTTTAAATCTTCCTTTTAAAATTAAAATATATAAAATAAGTGTCTCTCGCGTTTTGCCTTCCTTATAAAGATTTAGAATTGTTAAGTTTAGAGGTACTTACATTTATTATTATTATTTATTTATCACAATCCTTTCTTCACAATTCTCTTTTTCAATGTTATTTGTGGTCGGCGAATTTATTTTATTTTATTTCATGAATGTGTTATTCTCTTCCATATATCTTTATCAGCCGTTATAATATTTATATTCACTCTCATTCTAGCCATTTAGTAATATTTATTATTATTTTTATTTATAAAATATTGTTTTCAAAGGGGTAGGCAAATGTGACAGAGTCCGTCATCCATTGCAATAATTAAGCACTCCCATTTTAAATGTGACAGGTGTTACCAGATACAACATCACAATTCTCCCTTTACAAGTCGCTTCAGTAAATATATTATAGTGTGCCAATCACAGGAACGTTTGATTGCATACGCCTTCATTTCCCACGGGATTACGTACCAACATGGCGCATGTAAAAAGAAACAGGCGTTTTTAAGGACGTTTAATTTTTTTTAATAACAAAAAAAAAATGATTGTTAGCTCAATCAGTTTCAATCAAAATATTACTACATTGTTATCCAAGTATCAGGTATATGGGTATACAAGTCTGCTCGATATAAATGAGTTATTCTTAAAATATACAAGAGCTTTACTGTAAACAGGTTATGAGTAAAAAAATAAACACATAAAATAAAATTTAATAACGGGCGAGCTAATTAACATTTACCGGCCACTAATCGCGACTCCGCACTGTTAATGGGAAATTACAGATAAATACACCCAATAACACTATACCTGACCAGCTATTTCGGGATCGAACCTAGGACCTCACGTTCCGTAGTAGCGCATTACGACCGCTAAGCCAACGAGGCAATGAGATTAAATTAGCGTCTGAACTAAAGTCTAATTCACCTGTATTCCGTTACTTGGAGCAAAGCTAAGCTATACTGGATGAACTATGAACGGTAGGTAGTTAGGTCCCAAGGCGCATAACTTACGCAAACTTGGATTCACTGCGCTGATAACTATTTCTTAGAACTTTCTACTGATGGGATTTGCTATACAAGAATTCGTATTATTTAACCACTTATTGTGGCAGAAAAAAAAACCAATAAACATTTATTAAATAAATAGTTTAAAAACTAAAACCCGACTGAAAAATTACGTTATTTATTTATTTGTTTAAAACATTTATTG
Source organism: Watsonalla binaria (assembly GCA_929442735.1). Classification (NCBI taxonomy): domain Eukaryota; kingdom Metazoa; phylum Arthropoda; class Insecta; order Lepidoptera; family Drepanidae; genus Watsonalla; species Watsonalla binaria. The sequence continues at coordinate 9,075,375 of OV838934.1, read as the reverse complement.
TTTATTACATAAATGGAAAATTATAACTTTGTTGTATTTAACTTAAATCTAGTTTAATAAACTAAGCGGAAAAGAAAAATAAAATAAAATTTTTATTATACATAGAATACAGAATTTAAATTTATGTCTGAAAATTGTGTTCCCAAAAGTATGAAACGAGGTGATGTTCATTAAGGTTAGGTTTAATAATATAAAATATTATTAAACCTAACCTGAATTTTAGGTAACGATTAGTGGCCGGTTAATGTTAATTGGCTCGCCCGCTATAAAATTTTATTTTATGTGTTTATTTACTTATCCAGGTTATACAGTAAAGCACTTGTAGATTTTAAGAATAACTCACACAAATGCTGGTTTGTTTCTATCGAGCAGACGACTTGGATATTTGTGGAGCAGGATAAGCAGCTACTGCGAGCTATGATCTTCTTAGCTTTGACGTTTAATTTGAGGGTACTAAAAAGCATCGTCGAAGCTCGGAAGTTATTAATACGCTCTGCTTAATCTGCAAAAGTATGAAACAAGGTGATGTTCATAAGAAAGTGGTGGTCCCGTGCTCTAACAATACAAAACATTCTAACAGTATAGTGGTCAGCCATGGTTATCCTATGAAGATCATTTCTTAAATTTTTATAAACTAGCTGTGCCCCGCGGTTTTACCCGCGTGGAGTTAATTTCAAAGTTACCCGCGGCACCCTTATGTTTTTTTAAAATAAAAGTAGTCTATGTAACTCCTTGTACCATTCGTTATCTGACAGTGGAAGTCCCGTTAAAATCAGTCCAGCCGCTTTGGAGATTAGCTAGAACAAAGAGACAGACAGACATACAGGCAGAGAAATTTAAGAAATTGGTTTTTCTAATTCGATATCGTTGTATATTTTCTTATGCATTTAGTGAAAAGTTGTAATTTCGGAATTACAAACAGACACTTCAATTTATTTATCTGTATAGATGTATAGATAGTTTTGAAGTTCTTAGGGAACAGATGAACATACATACATATCGTTCAAAATTAGAACCCTCCTTTTTGTTTCGTGGTAGTCGGGTAAAAACAGGTGGAACGACTAAAATTCAACGTTCACGTAGTTTGTATTCAGCTGTGATGTGCCGTGGTGGCCTTGGGGTTTGGGCAGTTGTGTTACGCAAGAGACGCTAGTTCGAATCCACACACACATGATTTCACACTGCGTACTTTACGGAGAAGGAAAACATCGTGAGGAAACCTGCTGAGAAGTAATTCAAAGACGTATGTATAGTGCCTGAGTGAGACAGCAATGGACTCACCCTCTGTCACGTTGCCACTTAATCATATTCGGTGAAATGTGGGTGTTGTTGTTACATCACCTCTGCTTACCCCTTCGGGGACCTTTTTAGGATGGCAGGAGTATTTTTTTTTTTTATTATTTTTATAATGAAATGAAAATAACATATTTTGGTTAAAAGTGTCAAAATCAGTCGCTTGGTGGGTATTTAGGATAAGTTCAAAATTATGGTAACCATTAGATTAACTAAAATCTAATAATGGTCTTGATTTGAAACACTAATGAGAATAAAAGTCTCGTCTAAGGCAAGAAAAGGGAGCTCTCTCGTTTAGAAAAATTAAATAAGACACCTAATATTTACTTATCCACGGCGCTATTTGGAAGCACTTTACTTCTTTCAAGCCCGCGTTTTAGGTGAGGGTAAACGTGTGGTCTTATTGCCAGCGGTTTCAATAAAAAATATGTCATATTTTATTTTTCGTTTTTGTATTGAAGGCGTCATAAGTATTGACAATGTGAATCGCCCATCAAATCGAATCGATTGTTTTATATTGATGAAAAATGTATTATTTATAGTTCGTAAATATTTCGGCATTTAATTTGTTTTATATATGTACATACACATGCATAAGGTATTCTCCGAAGAGGTAGGCACAAGTGTACTTATAGCCATATTTCGTGTGCTATGTGTAAGTCCCATATAAAAGCAAGCGAGCCTATTACTAACTGGGCCTATCCAGACTTCAGAATTGCTGGTGAAATCTGAAAACTCTTCCACTAATTTGGAAGTCGAAATGCAATAGAAAAAAGAAACTATAATTTACAATGGATTAATTCCTCATGTTAACTATGATCGTTTAAGCAGCGCGTATTAGCTTAATACGGTCTGCTCAAATCGATGATGGTAGGTGGTACCCCTGCTAACACACTCGTAGTTTATTTAAAGACAAACTCGCTCTGAGAAAGTGTTTGATATATTTATATGTTTTTTTCTTTCTTACATACACATACATATGCTCACGCCTGTATTCCCCGAAGGGGTAAGCAGAGGTGTTGTAATCACAACACCCACTTTTCACCGAAGATGATTAAGTGCCAACATGACAGATGGTGAGTCCATCGCCGTCTCAGACACTTTACATAAGTCATTGAATTACTTCTCAGAAATATGTAGGTTTCCTCACGATGTTTTCCTTCACCGTAAAGCATGTGGTGTGAAATCACTGTACATAAGTTTTTTAGAATAACTCATTGGTACCACCACGGCTCTTTTTCTTTCTTTTTAGTATTATTTATTCTAATGTCCCCCCAAGCCCGTTGGCAGTGGCCCCAACCTTGCCGTCTAATGGTTTCGTTTCCCACCCCAGTCACGTTCCAAGTGTTCCAACTACCCCGGCCGTGTCTTATTTAATTAAAGAAAAATATAAATAACAATAATTTTAAGAGCACTCCCTGGAATGCTCTTGAAAATATCCGTGAAATTATTTCGTGCACGGAATTTGATTAAATCACTACATTTTATTCCGAATAAAATTGTTATAATTATGTGAGCATTTAGTTTAAAAAAACATTGCTTACAAAAAGTTTGTATGTTATTTTATATTTTAAAGTAATATGCCAGGTTTGTCTATATATTATGTGGCCAAAATACGAAAGTATTCGTTGGTCAGACGGGTTTTTATCTTTAGCTGTGCAAGGATCAACACATGCGAAGGGGTAATGAGAGTCTAGAGAAATTGATCGTAGTTGGAAACGCAAATGGCAAACGAGCCCGAGGCCGGTCTCCTACCAGATGGACCGACCAAATAAAAGACTCTAGGTCCCCGAGGTTTAGCTCCGTCGTCAGGGCTGCGATGGACAGAAGCCGATGGAAACAAATAGTTCACTCCAAGTGTGGACCTCTCGTTGATGACCACGAGACCAGAGAGGGACTCATATATTTGTGTTTATGGTTCACATTTGAATTTTCCCGTCGCTGTGTTCTTTTTACTTGTCATGTGTTGCTCCTTGTTTTCTGTTGTTGATCCTGATACGACCTCTAATAAAATGCCACTTGTCCGTATGTTTTGTAAAAGTGGATAAGAACGTCGGTGGGTTCGACCCAGTTAAGTTTGAGCTGCAAATTCTGATTGTTTATTTTGATTATCAATTAAAGTAGAATAAGGTAGAATAATGGTCAATTAATTGCAAACTCAGTTCCGAATAATATTCATTCGATTGAATTTAGATTACATAAAGAAAAGTTTACACAGAAAGTGCTTTTAAAACGTTACAATTTAAAACAATCATCCATTGTTACCGATACGTAACTTTCTGCAATTTTGCTCTTAAGTATTAATCCTATTCATCTATATTAATATATAAAACTGAAGAGTTGTTTGTTTGTATGGACTAATCTCAGGAACTAGAGGTTCAATTTGAAAAATATTTTAGTGTTAACTTGTTGCTATTTGTGCTATTAGCTATATGCCAGTGAAAGTCCCGTTGCAATCGGTCCAGCCGTTTCAAAGACCCGAATCAAACTGACAGACAAAAAATAATAGATTTTTTTTTATTTCATTTTTGTATACACTTTTGTACGCATTTAGTTAAAAGCTGTTATATTGTAATTACAAACAGACACTTCAATTTTATTAATCTGTATATATATAGATATCTTGGAGTGTTAATTTCAATAAATGTATCTGCAACCATCACAATACATCCATCCAATTCAAAAGAAAATACAACTAGAATTACCGTTTTATAGCGAGAAAGTTATTTCAATTTCCACGCTCACCAGTATTGTAAGGTATCAATTCCAAGACCGCAAGGAAATTAAGCACACAGTCTAATACGATAAAAATATCCATTGTTTTCTATGGAACCCAGTGTTACGAGTTTCACACGCATGCGGTACATTGGAATCGCCCTTGGAGGTATCGTAACAACAAACTGAACCCGAGAAGCGATTGCGAAGGGCTTCTTTAAACATTTGACCCTTAAGCCTAACCTACATTAAGTTTACACACTGGTAATCTAAATGCCTCGTTGGTCGGGATGGGAGCCTTGACTACCGAGGGAAGGCCGGGAAGGTGCCAGCGCGATGTGGCTCGCGCTGCCTTGCACAGTGAGGTCACCAGGGGTGGCGACATAGTTGCCCCGAGGAAGTGCCCTGGCAAAGTGTGGGGGACACCGGTGCGATCTATCAGAGTACCCGGAGTCCCCCTTGTGGAGTGCTTTACGGTGAAGGAAAACATCGTCAGGAAACCTGCATATTTCTGAGAAGTAATTCAATGACGTATGTAAAGTGTCTGAGACGGCGATGGACTCACCATCTGTCACGTTGGCACTTAATCATTTTCGGTGAAAAGTGGGTGTTGTGATTACAACACCTCTGCCTACCCCTTCGGGGAATACAGGCGTGAGCATATGTATGTCCCCTCTTCAATAAAAAAAAGTGGTCATACTAGTGCTTGTCCCTGGGTCGGGAAAAGTGTTATTGGGTTTCTCCATCCAGAAGCAGTTCGGAGACTGGATACGTGCCCGGTTAATGTAAATAGGCACGCCTCTTACTCATCACCTCCCTGGCCTTATCCCATACACTGTTGGGGTCAGCACTGATTCACTCGATGTGGCTGCTCACCTGATTTCTACACAAAACGACTGCATCTGGAGTAAACTAGTTGTCAGACTTTCATAGGCAGTTGATTTGCCTGTAACGATAACCAAAGATATTAAATTGGAAACCAAGAACAACGGTTTAACGTGCTCCCTCTATCACTCACTTTTCCAACAACTTTTTTGTACTGCGAAGTAAATTTAAATTTAAAGGCTCACCATCGCCGAGTGCCGTGTGTCCCACACTATTAAGGCGCGGCCTCATGCAGCCGCTCTACGCCCGTTTCCAGCGTCAAGTGTGGTCACGTGACCCCATTTAAAATTTCGCGCGTCTCAAAAAGGAGCTACGTCATGCAGTCGCTCCTATCGCTACATATTACGTGACCACATTTGTCGCTGGAAGCGAGCGTCGAGCGGCTTACATCAGGTTGCACCTTTAGATGGAAGGGACAACACGTGTTCTAAAAGGGACACCTGTAATAGCACCGGTGCTAAACCACGCTATTTACGACACCACGGGGTGAGCTTTGAGATTCGTAGATTGCTTACACAAAACCAATGGTGAATGATATGTATGTGTTAGTGTTTTATGTGCGAAACGTACGTTTATTATACTCACTTTATCACTAAACATTTAAGTACTTCAAGCGACGTTCAAATTCGCATTTTCCTGTGTTCTATAATCCTGGGATCTGATTCAGAACCAAGTCATATTGTAATACAAGTCATAGATTATAAAATGACAAATGTTACTAAGAAAGTCTGACAGTTGGTTTTACCCAGATTACAGATTTACCTCTTAAAAGGGATTATGAAGTTCAAGTCGCAGTCATTTCGTATAAAAATCAGGTCGACCCCAATAATATATGGGATAAGGCCAGGGAGATGATGTTGTTCCATATGAAAAAAACCTTATTAATTTAGGTTTATTCCCAGACATCCACAGCCCATATATTTTTAAAAATAAACTTTCATACATTAATTCCTGCGACCTCAACGTTTCAATTTCTTGGATGTCGTGAAATTCATTCGTATAACAAAACTCAGGCCATGGATGTGGTGGTAATAAAATCATGGATGTCTGGGAATAAGCCTTAATTTACTACCTACTAAGATATCTTTTTCGAAAACTATCATCTCCTTGGCCTTATCCCATACATTGGCGGCACTTGATTCAACCCGATGTGATTGATCACTTGATTTTTATGCTAAGCGACCGCCATCTCTCCTACGAGGAAAATCAGAAATCTGGGTTAAATCAGTTAGTTTAATTTTTTTTAATATCGACTTTTGTGCACTGGAACTGTGTCCATGGGCTTATATATTTTTTTTATGATTTATATAGTACTCAAAGCTGTAAACTTTTTTTTAAAGGAATAATTACTGACTTATTTGCCAGGTTCTTCTCAGTAAAAGCAACCTTCCGAACCTGGCGGTAGCATGTATAATCCTTTGTAATCGTGTCTTTCTGATGATTTGAAAGTACTTCGTAAAAAGTCTAATCGAATAAAGATATTTTTGAATTGAATTGAATATATATATATATATATATATATATATATATATATATATATATATATAGCATTTAGATCACGGAAATATAGTGAACACTGACAAAAGATCAATTAATGACCAAATGAGGGAAGAATGTAATTATTTACAAAGCCGGTCCGGAAAGTGGGACGTCTTTTCGCATTACTTTTTGTGGGACATTAAAAGTTTGCGATACCGACTCCCGTGTGGGGTTCCGTAATTATTAACGACGTGACTTTTATATAGCTCTGAGATGTTTTTCTATGCGTGTGTACATATTTTATGTTGGAAGGTTCAATGAACAGCTGTGTCCAAAAATATTATGTCAATTTTTTATTCGGTCACTATTTGCTTTAATTAGTTTTAATCTACACTAATATTATGAAGAGGAAAGGATTGCATGTATGTTTGTAACAAATTGGCTCAAAAAGTACAGGACCGATTTTAAAATTCTTTCACCATTAGATTGCTACACTATCACTGATTAATATAAGCTATATTTTATCACCGTACTCCCACGGGAACGGGAAATACGCGGGTGGAACCGCGTGACGTCCGCTAGTTGTAAATAAAAACCGGTGCTAAAGTTTTTCTAATGCATTTTGACAGCTTTGTCTAACCATCACGAGCTTGATTCCTGAAGATATACCTAAGAATCTATAAACGTTTTAACGTATTGTACGTTGAGATAGAAAGGATGAGTGAATGATGATATATGAAAGAAACTTATAGAGCAAATGTTTGTGGAAGAGTCGTTAGAGGGCGGCCAAGGAAACTATCATGACCAATTTCCATCATCTTCTCCATAAAGGACAAATTCAGAGCACTCGTAACCGAAGGAAGTATATTAAGAGATTAATTAATATAGACGTGTTGAAGAGCCGTCGTGGCCTTGGGGTATGAGCCGTCGCCTGCTAAGCAAGCGCCGCAATTTCACACCACGTGCTTTACGGAAAAAATCGTGAGAAAACCTGCATATGTCTAAGAAGTATTTATAGTCCCTGAGGGGGCGATGGCTCTTAATCATATTCGGTGAAAAGTGGGTGTTGTCAACCCTTTTGGGTACTCTTCTGGGATGGCGTGAGCATTTTTTACGCAGGGAAAGATTACCGAATTTTCCCGTAAAGGGGTTTATGAAGGTCAAATAAAAACAGGAAGGGAAAATCAGGTGATCAGCCACATGGGCTTGAATCAACTGCCAACCCAAACAATGAACGGGATAAGGCCAGGGAGATGATGATGATTGCTTAGCTCATTTGATTGTAGTAAATAAGGTTAAAGAATTACTAGTACTCATTTGTGTATTAAAATGTTTCTAATTAGGTCAAAGAGATGTCTTGAATCAAAAGGCGAGGTCATTCTCATCATTAATATTCATAAACTATCTTATAAAAATGCTGAATCATGACTACGCAATAGTATTCGTGTCCGTTTCATCATTCATACTTTTGGACCCTACAAAAAATCTATTTATCACCCAGCCGTCTGTTTGGGGAGTTCCAGAAACAATGCACGAAACACTGTTAATTATGTTAGGACAAACAACGGACTGTTGGCTACGGGACATGAGAAGGGTTGCGAAATGGCATGTTAAATAATAAAAAAATATGTACGGCACATTTTTTTGAAAAGAATTGTAACATTTTACAATGTTGTCCACAGTTTGTAGATACGCATTTATCGCGGGTAAGGGGCGGTGTTTAACCGTTTCTGGACGTATCGGTGGATCTCTGCCCAAATTATAACCATGTACATATTGTGATAACGGCATAAAAACATTCAAAAGCGGTGACTTTAGAATACCAAGCCTTCTGTTACCACGTGGTAGACACACTTACACGATCGCGAGAGATTTGGGGCAAGCATTCTACTTCTAGATTTAAGTTTCTTGTATGTAAAATGAGGTTTTTATTCAATAAAACAATAACTTCTAATTCAAAATGTCAAATTTGACAGATAAAAAAATTTACTGTTTGAATTTCAAAAACCTTTTCTAAAATAAGAACTTTACAATATATTTGATTCTTCATAATAACATATAGAATATAATATATGAAGATACTGTTTGAATTGTTCAAAATATAAATGTGCAGTAAGTTGGAAAATCTTACCATTCGTAGACAAAGCGGTCACCAGCTAGTTATTATAAATATCTACTCAAACATAAGCTAGCACGATATTTTCCTTTTCGGAGAGGTATAGAAATAGGTACATGAAGAAAGTGTTTTTCTAAATCCCTAAAGATGTGAAATCAGGGTTGAAGTGTTATATCTTACTTTTACGGAGGCGAAGCTGCGGGCGGATGGAAGTATTTTATAAAAACGGAAAAAATATATAGTCCTATTAAGAACTCCCTCTTTTTTTGCAGTCGGTTAAAAATATAAAGTGCTGCTTTCATTTCATTCCAAACACGGCAGGGTGGCGGGCATTACATTAATTTCTCGTATAATAAGCTGACTCCAGCGAGATTCCTATTGTATCTCGGAAACCTTTTACATCGTGCCTCGTTCACGTTAGCTTAATTAACTAGAACTAGCTAATATTGTTAAAATTAATTAATTTAACTGTAATCATGTTTGTTCGTTGAACAAAACCCCCGATGTTGTATCTGATTACAAAACGAGACTTAATAAACTCAGGTTCTCTAGCAGTTCTCTTCTTTAAGGAATTCGTTTTTACCCATGACTTTGTTCGCGTAATGATTTCCTAGTATATTTTGTTATCACTTTTCTAAATTTCAGTGTAATCAATTCAGTGTTTCAGCTGTAAAAAGGTAATAGACAGAAAAACATTTTCGTATTTATAATATTAGAAGGAAGAAAGAGCCGTGGTGATTTCACACTACGTGCTTTACTGTGAAATAAAACATCTTGAGGAAACCTGCATATTTCTGAGAAGTAATTCAATGACGTATGTAAAGTGTCTGAGACGGCGATGGACTCACCATCTGTCACGTCGGCACTTAATCATCTAGTGTTAAAAGTGGGTGTTGTGATTACGACACCTCCGCCTACCCCTTCGGGGAATACAGGCGTGGGCATGTGTATGTAGTAGGAAGTATAGGTTTGGTGTTTGTCCAGGCACATATGCGTTTTCATTCGTCAAATACAATACTAAGTTAAACCAAGCACCCATTAACAATGCTAGGTAAAACGTCGAGCATCCATAATTATTGTATGATAGGAGTGAATACAGACATGACTGTTTATAAAGAGAAATGGAACAGAAGAATACATTGATCCGATCACTAATAACATGGAATAAGGGTATGATATTGATGATGAATTATGAACAGTTTGAGATATGACGGCTGATAGAGAGAAATAGAACAGAACAGAAGAACACATTGCGTCGACCACTAATAACATGGGGTAAGGGTTGATGATGAATAATTCATAGTTTGAGATATGACGGTTGATAGAGAGAAATGGAAGAGAAGAACACATTGCGCTGACTACAAATAAAATGGGGTAAGGCCAAGAGGATGATGGTGAATTACGAACAGTTTCAGATATTACGGCTGATGGAGAGATATGGAAGAGAAGAATATATTGGGCCGACTACTAATAACATGGCCTTAAGGGAAGAGAATGATGGTGAATTACGAACAGTTTGAGATATGGTGGCTATTAGAGAGAAATAGAAGATAATAACACATTGCGCCGACCACAAATGACATGGGGTAAGGGCAGAAGGTTGATGATGAATAATGAATAGTTTGAGATATGACGGCTCATAGAGAGAAATGGAAGAGAAGAACACATTGCGCCGACCACAACATATGGGATAAGGGATAGAAGATGATGTTGCTAAAAAAGTTGAGTTCATGTTTAACAATCATATTAGAACGTGGGAAAGGGACCTTTTGAGTTATAAATGAATACTTGCCCAAGTTATAAGTTACTTTCAAACGGAGCCCAGCCATAGTGATCCTTCTTACTTAGTCCCCATCTAAACCAGTGGGAGTTTAACTTTGCAGTTGAATAAACATTGTTTTCTTAATTGATATATTTTAAAAGCTAACTATTGTTACCAGGAAATGGGTTATTACATACAACACTCATTTTCAATCTGAGTTGCGTTGTTTTAACTATACATAGTGATATAACAGAAATTCAAAGTGGTATGTATAACTAGTTATAGTGAATGAGACGGCGATAGACTCACCATCTGTCACGTTCGCACTAAATCATCGGTGAAAAGTGGGTGTTGTTGTTACAACACTTCTGTCTACCCCTTCGGTGAATATTGGCGGCGGTAGCATGTATAATTATGTCATTCTGACGATTTGAAAGTACTTTGTAAAAAGTTTAATCGAATAAAGATACTTTGACTTTGACTTTATTGGCGTGGGTATATGTTTGTAGTATTCAAAATCCTTTTTCATACATTAATTCTCGCGACTTCCAAGACTATTCAATTTCTTAGATGTCGTGAAAATTCATTTGTATACCAAAACAAAAGCCGTGAAGGGGGTTGTAATAAAATCATGGCTGTCTGGGAATAAGCCTTTATACACTTTCAAGGTTTGAGTTTTAAAAAGTATTACTTAAAACTCCAAGCTTAGCTTGGAACACATTTTAAACACTTTAATGCAGGCTCCTAACGGAGACGAACTTCAAAACTTTTTAATCATGCAGAGTTCCTAAGTAAGGTGTGTTCCCAAATATAACTAGCTAAACAAGTTTGTCTTGACGCGGAATGCATATCTAGTGCGTTTAATTAACAAGTTAGCTGTTTGCATAGTCACTGCATAATAACTGGACTAGTTGATGCATACTTAAGCTATATTACTTAAGAAGTAGAGTTAAAGTTCATTTTTGAAAAACTTATTTCGATTTATAAAACATTTTTTTCGCGGGGCCGGTACCAATGAGATTTTCTAAAAACTGATGTGCAGTAATTTCACACCACGTGCAGGGTGAGGAAACCTACATATGTCTGAGATTTAATTTAAAGACAAATTATTTATTGTGTCTTAGACGCCGATGAACTCACCCTGCCACGTTGGCACCGAATTATCTTCGGTGAAAAGTGGGTGTTGTTACAACACCTATGTGTTAATTTATGATCATAATTCTAATTAGAATACCTCATTGGTAGTAAGTTTGTTATGTCCCTTATTACATGGGACTTAACAACTGGTCAAATCTCTGCTTACCCTGTCAGGGAATATAGGCCTGAGCATATCTATGTCTCTAGTTATTACGGACTGGTGATAAACTTGTGGAAACAATACTTAAGGCTTTATTTTTACAAGTAGTGCAAACTTTGTTGAGAAATCGTTCAGTTGTCATCGGAGCTTTACACAGACGTGAGCGCCTGAAGCTGTGAATGCAAGAAATATTTATTTAATTGGTTACCCCTTAAAGTTCATAATGGTTGAAAATATAAATACTTTCTTGAAGTTCGTTATAAAGCGGTTTTATTTTGTACTTAGTGCAATGTAGGAACTTTCGAAGAACTGCGTTAATAACTAGTGTATGAGAATTTCCTCTTATTTTAATTTATATCTTATATTAGCGTGTTAACATTAAACATTAAATTGCGCAAATGAAAATCTAGCATACAATGTTTTTTATTCAGTTCCTGTCGACACATAAGTGTTTAGGTATTAGAAAGGCACTCATGAACTTCGCAAAAACATATGTAAATATTACATTTATATGGTGTGAAAGAACTTTATCGATTGCCTATTCAAAGCGAATAAAATATTTTTTTAATATAATTTATTACCTATCTCTATTGTAATTTTAAATCCAGTTTTGAAACATGCAGAACTGTTGTTGGAGCGAATGAAAAGCCCATTTTATAAATGTCACCGTACAGACCATTGAAATAAACATACCGACACTTTTACAATATTAGCATAATTTGGACGATGCGAGAATTTTGTCCGATAGAACATTATCTGGCGACCGACAACTATTCGCAAGAGGTATAATGCGACCCTCAGCTATTCAACTTGCCCCGTGCGAGGATTTAACGATAATCATACATGTTCTAAATACATTGATGTTTAACTTCATTTTATAAAAAAAATTCATGTCATGATGTGGTGCCCAGAATTAAAAAAGTATGTTGAGATACATACATATGCTCACGCCTGTATTCCCCGAAGGGGTAGGCAGAGGTGTTGTTATCACAACACCCACTTTTCACCGAAGATGATTAAGTGCCAACGTGACAGATGGTGAGTCCATCGCCGTCTCAGACACTATACATACGTCTCCTCACGATGTTTTCCTTCACCGTAAAGCACGTAGTGTGAAATCACTGAACATAAGTTTTTTTTTTAGAAAAACTCATTGGTACAGGCCCCGCTGGGATTTGAACTTGCGTCGCTAGCGTAGCAGGCGACTGCTCAAACCTCAAGGCAGTATGTTGAGATGGTTTGGACATATCGAAAGGATGACTGAATGGCGATTAAAGAAACAAATTTATAGAGCGAATGTGACCGGAAGTGTCGGTAGAGGGCGTCCAAGGAACAACTACTATGACCAAATTAAAAAGGTTTCAAAAAGGTCAAATTCGGAGCACTCGTAACCGAAGAAAGTGTATGAAGACATGCATGAATGAGGATGAAGCGAAAGAAGTATGTAAGGATCGTAGCATGTGGCGAACGGTGGTCTCTGCCTACCCCCATGGGATACAGGTTTGTGTATTTGTATGTATTTTAATATTTACAATTTTTTCAGTTTGCTTTGGTGGAAACATTTTTTTGCCCCTGAAACCCTCTACACACTAAATTTCATGAAAATTGTTGGAGCCGTTTCAGTGATTCAGATTATATATATTGTAAATATACAAGAATTGCTCGTTTAAAGGTATAAGATTATAAAGAGAAAAGATTTGTGATAATGTAATTATGTTTGTAACGAATTGGCTCAAAAAGTACTGGACCGATTATAAAATTATTACACCATTTGAATGCTACATCATCACTGAATAATATAAGCTATATTTTATCCCCGTACTCCCACGGGAACGCGAACTACGCGGGTGAAAGCATGTGACTTCCGCTAGTTCTTAATAGAAGCAATGTACGCGGCACAATTCTAAATTGTTAAGGGCGTGTCTGCTCGCCAGTCGTTATAATTTGGAAAGTAAGGTCAGACACAGTCCCAGTGACCACCTAGTAGGGTCACGTTTAATGTGTAACCTACCCTTTTATGGGCGGGACAAAGGCTTTCGCTACGTTTTTTGCACTTTCTACCATTCAACCGTAATTCGAAGCTATTTTTGGGGCGTTTTAAATTTTAGTGGAATAGTGGTACTAGCTTTGTTTCGATAAAATAGTAACTACATTAAGTACTATTTTATCGTAACAAAGCTAATAACACTTATATTTAGTCGAGGTCTTGGAGCTCGTGCCACAGTTGCTATTGCGCATATCATTCGATCAGCGAATTTAACCAACCCTAAGCCTAGTCAGTAATTGGATGGGTGACCGCCCGAGTTCCCTCCGTGCCTCGGAGAGCACGTTAAGCCATCGGTCCCGGTTGACAATTTATCATCTTTGGCAGTCGTTACAGGTCGGTCGGAGGCCTAAAATAGTCTGAAAACTAGTTTAACCCAGATCACAGATTTTCCTCGTAAAAGGGGTTAAGAAGGTCAGATAGCAGTCGGTCCGTATAAAAATCAGGTGATCAGCCACATCAGGTTGAATCAAGTGCCGGCCCCAACAATGCATGGGATAAGGTCAGGGAGTTTTTGAGGTTTTAATTGACCAAGTACTGAAATGTAAGAAAACTATTAAATTTGTGAAACTACACAATTACATATGCTCTAAAAAAGGCAAAGGTGTTATAATAACAACACCCACTTTTATTTGTTAAGTGCCAACGTGACAGATGGTGATTCTTTTGGCGTCTCAAGCACCATACATGTTTTTGAATTACTTCTCAGACATGTGTATGTTTGCCTTCACCGTAAAACACGTGGTGTGAAATCACTGAAATAAGTTTTTTTAGACACACTTATTGGTTCGGGCCCCGCTGAGATTCGAACTCGCTCAAGCCCCGAGGCTATCACGGCTCATTTTCTTTATTTTTTTGCGGAATACCCTCAGATACCATAAATGTATTAAGTGTGCAAGTCGTAAATAACCTCAAAGGAAGCAACAGGCAATCATGACTATTACTAAAAACTTCCGTGACCAAACATTTCATCGAAAATATTTCTCACGCCCAATCTCAGAGTTTACTAACTTCTGAGGCAGAACGTTGTCCTTGACTATTCTTAATTTGTCATTGGATTTAAAATCTTAGCAAAGATCTAATACGAGTTATTTTACCTTGCGAAAAGTCAGTCTGCGACGCCGTCGGTACAGTGGTCGGTGATTTTTTCTCTTTTTTAAATGATGATGTAAAGTTATGAATTTATGCTAGTCCCTTGACGTCAGAGCAATTTTCCCGCTCAAGTGTTTGGGCTTAGGGTACCGTAACGCATAAACAAGATGAGAAATTATCCTCGCCCGGATATTTTTGTTCCTTTTTGTAGTATATGAGATGGAAATTTCCATCATCTTGGATAAATCAATACACGGAGGAGTCTTGTTGGGAAAATATGAGGAATAAGGTATTACCTACTGTCGGAAAGTGACTGATCGGTTGTATCAACCAACGTACGGTTATAATTGAGCAAATAAAACTCGCACCAGGAAAGAGAATTACAAAAGTCCTTTTTGGAAGTGTGGAAGTATTTTGATTTATCTAATTGTAGATGCTAGTAGCTCAATTCACGTTAAAGAAACAAACGATATCATATAATCGATTGAAGGTGCTTGATCGAAGTGGTATTTATAAAAGTGTAGTACCTACGAGAAAATCAAATGGACAGAAAATGTACTCAAAATAGTGAGGGAAAAAAGAGTCCCTACTATGAAAATGATTTATTCAGTTAAGGCCCTAGTAAGGCACTTATGAGTGTCGAATAATTTATCACCGGTTCGGAAACTAGCCTTCTGAGAAGTACCGGCAAAAACTCAGCTGGCATCATGTATATT
The DNA here is from genome assembly GCA_929442735.1 of Watsonalla binaria. Taxonomy (NCBI): domain Eukaryota; kingdom Metazoa; phylum Arthropoda; class Insecta; order Lepidoptera; family Drepanidae; genus Watsonalla; species Watsonalla binaria. Next base: position 9,059,976 of record OV838934.1, on the reverse strand, counting down.
TACATAGTAACCAATGATAATTACAAAAAAAATAGATATAAAATATTGAATATATTATCAAAATCGAAGGAGATGGATGATTGGACACATAACACATAACAGCTTCTTTAAAAACATAATAATAGAAGGGAAGAGAGGAAGAGGAAGACCAAGGCTAACATACAAGGACAAGGGACAAGTTAAAGACAAGGTGTCTGTCATGACTTATAAGGCGGTCAAAGAGATAGCACTGGAGAGACAAGTGGAAAGAAATGCATCGGTTACACCGACATGAGTTATTACTGATGATGATGTAGTACGATAGAACAAGTATTAATGTATTGAATACGATAGTGCATTGAACACCATGTTGCTACGATATCTTTACAGTTTTCTCAATACGTGAAGGATCGGGGGATCGTGGAAGAGTAGATTGGTATGTTGGTCAATAGATTAGATGCAGGGTCAAATAGTTGATTCCCAGGTAGAATAACTATTGAATCTTTAATATTCTAATTAACGTTTTGTAACCATAAACATTTGCTGTGGTCTTCACAAAACAGAGCTGATTATTTATTCTGTTTCAAATTCAAACAGATATTATATAATATTTTGCAAAGAACTGTTTTCATCAAATTCACAGTAATTATAACGTGGAACGTAGTTTACGACACGATAAATTTGACAATGAACTTAAAATTACTTGAAATAATTAAAAGCAGCTACCTCGGTCAAAGAATTAGTCTTGCCATCCAAAGGGGGAATGCTGCCAGTATCTTCGGTACCTTGCCTACAGGGACTTCTTTTAATAATATATTTTAGTTATAAGATTATATATTTTACAGGTTTTACTTATTAGATTATATTTATAAGGTTTTTAGTTAAATAAATATATTTTAAAGGAAAAAAAAAAAAAAATTTTAAGTAATATTTTCCAAATGTCGCGATTGACCCCTTAATCTGCCCGCGACCACGATTAGTATCGAAACGTCGAGGTAAGTTTTTTCAAGATATTATCGTGATATGTCCCGAGTAACTTTAAATATAATGAATAGTATTTAAATATCATAGTATAGCAAAGTTAAAAAGAGTCAACCAAACCATAACCATTAAACGTTTTTTAGTGCAATGTCAAAACGCAGTTGTCACTTTCAACTGACATACGATCTGCCAAACATGGGATTAAATTGGAATTCTGTCGCCGGCTCTCGCGCAAGTCTCAACAGAACTACCTGTAACGCGTGTACCTACCCTCGTAAGAATGATATCGAACGTCGCGTGTGTTTTTAAAAACGGATAATAATACGACAGGCCCCGTCTCGAGTTAAGAACGAGCACCTTTAAATGCGCAGTAGTAAAAAAAACTCATTATCTACATATCGAAATTGTTGCGTTTTTGCAGCTCCGTCTTTCTTGGTGCTTGGATGCTGCTTATCCTAACAACGTTATTTCATTTAAATAAACGAATTACTTATTCAGTCACGTCATTGGATCACATTTAACAATTTTGCCCCTTTTGTAGGTCAATTACTGAAAACCTGCCTCGTTGGTCTAGTGGTTATCAAGTTTGCCTGCCAATCACGAGGTCTCGGGTTCGATTCCCAGGTCGGGTCAGAAATAGATATTGGGTTTTTCTGTCAAGAAATAAATGCCTGGAGTTTGGAAGTTCGCGGTGTTTCCAACACCCCCGTGCCTCGGAAAGCAAGTTAAGCCGTTGGTCCTCCGCCTGATCTCTCTCCGGTCGTGTCGGATTGCCTCCCATCGGACTATGAGAATGAGAGAATAAAGAGTGCATCTGTGTTTGCGCACACACTAGTCCACTATAATATCTCCTGCGCAGTTGGCTGATCCTCGTTGAGACTAGCCGCCGTAACCGAAAGTCGGTAGGAGATCATTATTATTGAATACCTACGTCCCTACTTAGGACAGTATTTCAAACATTCGGTTCAAATAATAAATTGTGCTTATCTTATTTTCGAAAGAGAGAAAAGGCAATCGACGTAGTATGTAAATAGATATTTGTTCGTTGTGTTACAAGAAAAAGAAACGGCTCGCGTCACCTGTATTTTACGAATGAATACAAATAGGCTCAATGCTAAGCCAGTAGGCATCACTCTTCATAAGCCAACATCTCTCAACTTTATCAAATTCCACGGAATCCTATACCGGCAACGCGACTCGCGCCATTTTGAATTCATTCTCGCTTCTCGACGTAGATGTTAGATTTGAAAATATTGTTAATGTCTTCATATTTTTCCCTACAAATGTTCACTGTATTTCGGCTTATTTCAGCCCGCTTTTGTTGGTCAGTGCTTACGATATTCGCAGGGGACTGTACATTTTGTCTCCTTAATTTGATGCTACGTAAACTGTCAAATAAAGTTGGCGAATTAAAAATAATATTTTGGAATTTTTACGAGCAAAGCGTGATAAAATTTTAGCGTTTACGGTTATGTATTAGGGACGGAGACTCGCGAGTTATGTTAATGTTGTAAGCGTCATTGGTTTACGGTAGCCGCTTATCATCAAACACGCTTATCGATGCTTAGTTGCCGCCACTGTGGTATTAAAATAGTGATTTAGTGACGGTATCTGACGTTATTTATTTGAAGAGAGCTACAAAGCACAAACGGCCGTTTGAAATTCGGAGCTCCGAACAGAGGACAGTAGGTCTAAAAAGGCCACTTTGGGAATGAATCATAATGTGATCCGAATATCCGAGAAAGATTAATATTTTGCAAGTCACCTGTTTCACACTTTGCTATGAAGATTCCTAAAATGGTCTACAAAATATAAATTGCTTTTGTGACAAATAGCATCATAAAAAGTTAGTTAAGGACTAACATCTACAATTATTCTAATCATTCGTGAATCATAAATATGAATTGAACCTAAGTGACCATTTTGTCATTTCGATAATGAATCATATTCGGATCACATTATGATTCTCCCAAAGTGCCCTTTTTAGACCTACTCTTCTTTCTTATCTGGCGGAAGACCGCATCTAAATGATATCACCGTAGAAAAATATGTTAATTAACGTGGGGTAACACTAAAGTAGAATCATTTGGCTGTTTGACTGCGATCTTCTGTACAGTGAAAGTAATTATTCAGGCAGTCCTGAACGTAGAGAGATCTCGTTGTGACCCAACTAGTCTTAACACCTCTGCCTACACTTTTCTTTTGAATGAATGTAACATTCCTTTGAATCTATACTTAATATAAAAACTGAAGAGTTTGTTTGTTTGCTTGAACACGCTAATGTCAGGAACGGGGATCGATTGAAAAACATTTTTCAGCTAAACATATATGTATGTATGTAGGCATATATGGATGTATGTTTGCAATATGCTTTATATATCATCACGCTAAGACCACTCATGGGTCAAATTTAAATGAAATATATTTATTCAGTTTGGGCCCTGGTTATGGACTTATGAATGTAGAAAATTTACTAACGGTTCGGAAACTAGCAGAAGAACCGGTAAGAATCTCAGCCAGGGATTATGTGCATGTACATTTAAAGAAAGCGTTAATACAAAGTAACTAATCCACGCGGACCGAATCGCGGGCAAGATCTAGTGTTAAGTATAGTAAGTTTAAATCAAACGCTAATTAACCACTCTGACCTAAAAACTACTTTAAAAACTGAACAAAACCAGACTACTCACGTAATCCCAGATACACTCTGAAGTTTGCAATAGAAGTCTGCCATTCTAAGCGAGCGAGATGGATGTATGCGCCGTTTTCGTTAGTGAGAGTGAATAACATCTGCTGTGACGTCACACTATGATACTTCAGGGGACTTAAAATGTCGTATTTACGTGTCGCCTCAATAGATGAGCTGTTGGAATGGCAGGAACTGATGCTAATTGCTGCTATTCATGACACAGAATTTAGTCTGTAAGGCGCTTTATGTAGGGTGTTTTCAAATAGCGGTGTTTTTACTAATGGCAATGTTTTTGACTTGCTTAATCCGCGACGTTCTTATTACCGACTCGACTAATGCGACTAATTGTATGTTATAGACTAGCTGTTCGCTGCGGTTTCATCTGCATACACTAAATTAAAGCAACTTAAGTTAAACATTATAACATCAGTAAGTATTTGTTAATAAAAGTCTAGTTTGGGAGATAATACGTGTTTTACTTTTATAATTATGCGTTTATTTAAATATTAGCATCGGAATTATATGTTGTTTTTTTCAAATAAAAGTAGCTTAGGTTATTCCTTGTAACAATAGCTATGTACCCGTGAAAGTCCCGATAAAATCGGTCCAGCTGTTTCGAGGATTAGCCGGAACAAACAAATAGACTGACAGACGAACAGAGATAAAAAAAAAATTAATGAAAAGCTGTTATTTTGGAATTACAAACAGACAAGTTTTTTTTTATTTATCTGTCACGTGATATCTTAATTTATATATTATATTCACATTATGTTTTTTATAGCTATTATTATTCTCGCACCTACCTTTATGACATGTATACAGCAGTACGCAGTACTATCAAACATTAAAAAAATCATGGTTCATGTATTTTTTTTTCTGATCCGACATCAAACTACAATAGTTGTAATTTTATTCAACACTAGCGGACATAGTTCCCGTTCCCGTAGGAGTACGGGGATAAAATAAAGCCTATGTTACTCGCTGATGATGTAGCTATCCATTAGTGAAAGAAATTTTAAAATCGGTCCAGTAGTTTTTGAGCCTATTCATTACAACCAAACAAACAAAGTTATAGTGTAGATATTATCGAAGGAATGTGAAATTATCAAAAGAGCGCTTTAAATCGCTTGAAGCGCTAACATATAACGTGGCAAAAGGTTCAACAAAGTGTCGTTCTATGATGACGAATGTTTCGTCTGCCTCATTACTGTGAAATCTTTGGCTATTTGTCGCAGACGTACGAGCACGTCAAAGGATTCTGTATACACTTACCCGTTTATTATCCATACGGGCGTTGCTTAATTATGACATTTGAGTAAGAAATTAGACTTTAAACACACACCCTGCTGCTTTGTCAATGGTAACGCGCATTTCACAGATTTTCAATAGGCTTGTATGCTTATGTTATGTCGTACTAGCTGTGCCCTGCGGTTTCACGCGCGTATAATTAATTTCATAGGACCAGGTGGAACCCTAACTTTTAAAAAAAATTAAGTAAAATTTGCTATCCACCAGTGAAAGTCCTGTTAAAATCGATCCAGCCGTTTCGGAGATTAGACAGACAGAAAGGTTTTTCTGTATCGTGTATACTTTATTATGCGTTTAGTCAAAAGGAGTAGTTTTGGAATCAGAAACAGACACTTCAATTTTATTTATAGGTATAGATATAGTTGTACGCTTTCCAAATAATTTGATGTAAAAAGTTAATATAGAGTTACGCAACCGTTGCAAGTTCGAATTCCAGCGGCCTGCACCAGTGAGGTTTTCTAAAAACAAGTAGGTGCCTACATTAATTTCACCACAAATGCTTTACGGTGAAGACATTATGAGGAAACTTGCCTATGTCTGAGAAGTAATTCAAAGATATGCGTATAGTGCCTGAAACAGCGATATACTCGTAATCAGCCACTTTGGCACTTAATTATATTCGGTGAAAAGTCGTTGTTGTTACAACACCTGTGAATCGGGAATCCTTAGATAGCGTGAGCATATTTTTTTTATATTTTTCATCACAGTTAAACCGTTAAATAGTATTCTTTTAAGTAAGTTACCAGTCTCTGCACAAAACCCGGAAGAAAATGAATTTAAACCGCAGTCCATTTCCACACATTCGTAGTTTAATCGAATAAAATAATAGTCAAACTTGTGGAAGTGCAATTAACCAACTCTTTCTTGGGAAAAACAACATAAATTCAAGCAGTAACTTATTCTAAGCTGCAGTAAAAGTGCTAAGCTATAAACTTGCTCAGTAATAAAGGAGAAGGGTACAATACTACGTTCCAAGCAGTGTCACGTGCTTGTATGTATTTAGATAACGACCGTAGGTCAAGGTTGCGTAAGGATGTTATTTTTACTGTCAAAAGTTAGTGTCGCTTCGGACATGACTTTATGAGACTTGTGGTACAAGGTGTAGGTTCTACTCTTCGAATAAAGGTTTAGCAGCCGCCTTCTCAGCATCGAACTAGACGTCGAGCGTCGGTTTTAATCATAGGATATTCATACATAGCTAGCCCAGCGTTTTCACCCGAGTAGACTTAATTTTATGGGTGTAACTCGAAATCCAAATATTTTTTAAATTAAAAGTAGCCTAAACTTCTCCTTGTAACATTAGTTACCCGCCAGTGAATGGCCCGTTAAAAACGGTTCAGCCGTTTCGGAGATTACCCGGAACATACATACATACAGACAAAAAAATGGTTTTTCTATGTCAGTACCGTATATAGTTTCATATGCATTTAGTCAAAAGGTGTAATTTAGGAATTACAAACAGACACTTCAATTTTATTTATCTGTACTGTAGTGCTGTATAGATATTATTAATATATAAAATTCTCGTGTCACAGTTTTCGTTGCCATACTCCTCCGAAACGGCTGGACCGATTTGTATGAAATTTTGTGTGCAGATCGGGTAGGTCTGAGAATCGGCCAACATCTATTTTTCATTCCCCTAAATGTTAGGGGTAGTCCACCCAAAAATAAAATGGCAATACAACGTTTGCCGGGCACAGCTAGTAGATGATAAAATTCAATTTAGTATACTTAAAACCGACACCTACCATACTGACGCGGCAGAAAGTGATTACTAGCCCTTACCCTTGATCAGGATAGAGTCAGATTGTCCTTCGGTTCCCTTTGGTTGACACGTTAGCTTTTTTTTATAATTTTTATTTGAAACAGACTATGCCTTGCGGCTTTACCCGTGTTGGATTGATAATAAGAACTTTGTTACATTGTGATATTTTTTTTAATAAAATGTTTTAAATATACCTAAGGTTTTTTAACATCAGATATATGCCATTGAAAGTCCCGCTTAGATCAGTATAGCCGATTGAGAGATAAGTTGGAACAAGCAGACAGACCAGTAGGCCTAGACAGGTAACGCTTGCGCTAGTACAAAATGTGAATCATTTCCATATTTTTTTTATCGTTTCTATTACCGTAAGCGCGAGAGAATTTGTCTAGGCTTACTATAGGCTGTGTGGTAATAACAAAAATAAGTCACGTGACATGTAATTCCCGTACATTTTCGTTTCTATTAGCGAAGCGTGAGCATAATGTTATTTTGTCTAGGCCTACAGTAAAGAGTAGTATTTCCATTTGATAGTACAAATATAGGTACTGTAAGGCCTTAGCCTTATAAACTGGATAAAACCTATTTCGGTTTAACTAGACTTTATGAAGTATATTTAAATTATCATAAAAAGAATTCGAAAAAGAAATAAGAATAATAGAGTGATTGTCAGACGGCAGAACAAAATGGAAGGAATATAGAAATAAACGTGAAAAACAATACATACATTTTATTTGATATAGAAAATATAAGTGATCCCGGTGAGCGAGGGACCCGAGTTGGGGGTCGCTCGCCACAGTACAATAGCCATCTCAGTCAGGCACTATATAAATACAACGTTGAATTACTCCTCAGACATACCTGGATTCCTCACGATGTATTCCTTCACCTTAGAGCTCGTGATAAGAAATCACTACAAACTTCAAAAATATTACATAAAAAAAATTAATAATCTCAGCAACACCAAGAGTTCCCGTTTATTTGCCCCTAGGTGGCATACGAAAAGTTGCCAGTATCGCTTGACTTAATCCCCACAAGGCGAATGCCCCCAAAAGGGCAGTCGTGCAAGATCTGTGACGATCTCCGTAATGGTGTCATAAAATACCTCGTGCTGTACCCGGTTTTAATGCCCGCCCGTCCTCCAGGGGCCTGTATTGTTTTTAATCTTGCACGATGGTATCGTCAAAAAATTGTCGTTGCGTGCTCAATGTTCAAATGCCTAGGTTACCCTTACGACTGATCTGAAATGTACCTTAGGGGAGTGATATACTGATCTCGTTTGACAAAAATGTCAAACGAGATGAATTACATAGGTATGTACATCATTAACAGAGCCATCGTGGCCTTGAGGTTTGAGCAGTCGCCTGCTACGCAAGCGACCCAAGTTCGAATCCCAGCGGGGCCTGTACCAATGAGTTTTTCTAAAAAACTTATAAACAGTGATTTCACACCACGTGCTTTACGGTGAAGGAAAACATCGTGAGGAAACCTGCATATTTCTGAGAAGTAATTCAAGTGTCTGAGACGGAAATGGACTCACCATCTGTCACGTTGGCACTTAATCATCTTCGGTGAAAAGTGAGTGTTGTGATTACAACACCTCTGCCTACCCCTTCGGGGAATACAGGCGTGAGCATATGTATGTACATAAATATGCTCAGGCCTGTATTCTACAAAGACGTACGTATAATACACTATAATTTCGCCAGCTTTATATTTAAAATCCATAAATAACCTTATGCACCTACCTTACCTACGAAGCAATCAATTTATTGATATCTTTATAGTACAAGATAGACACTATTATATAGCAGTATTTTCTTGCTATAAAACCGTTTCTTGTATTGTAGTTAATTTATAGCGGCGATATTTAAGATAAATAGGATTCAGCTGGTCTTGAAGAGTTGCCATTAACAAAATAAACGGTTGCGTGAGACCTAGGCCTTAGTTCGGAGATATTTAGTTCCCTGTGGAGTGTGAATCGATTTGAGGACTTCGTATATATTTTTTTAAATTAGAGTCACCAATTTTTTTTACATCTATATATACACCAACTTTTTTTATAGATAAATAAAATTGAAGTGTCTGTTTGTCATTCCAAAATAACAGCTTTCCACTAAATGCATGTGAAAGTACTTATATACGGTAATAAAACAAAAAAAAACATTTTTTTCTGTCTGTCTGTTTATTCCGACTAATCTCCGAAACGGCTGGACTGATTTCAACGGGACTGACACTGGTAACTAACTTTACCAATGAAATAAAGTCTACGTGGGACATTTCGTTGCATAGAATACATTCGTTGCATCTGAAGTTTTATAATGCACAAATTAAGGCCACAGTGTAAATGGGACTTACTTTTCGGGACACAACGTAAAGCATCCAATGTACTTATAGGTAAACACAGCATGCTTATTATTAATAGTGTCATCATCATGAATTTAAGAGTAATAACTGTTGTCGGTGTAACCGATGCATTTCTTTCCACTAGTCTCTGTCCAGTGCCATCTCTTTCACCTCCTTATACGTCATAACAGACACCTTTTCCTTAACCAATTAATAGGGTACACCTTGTAAATTTTTGTGTTTTGTGTGGGTGAGTTTGAGGGTGTATGCTATTGTATCATCGAGTGTATGTGTATCAAGTGCGGCTTATTTCAGCTTCTATTCGAGGTGGGTGCGAATATTTTTATAGAATATTTTAGGGCAGTCAAAATGGATATCAGAAATTATCTATATGATATATGCGCTTGTAAAACAACAAATGTTGTTTACAAGTACTGTAAACAGAAATCAATTATGGTACATTTTTCATTTATTTCTAAAAAAAGTCTCAGTAGTTGTGAGCGTTCACGAGGTATAGGGAATAGTACGCCACTCCAATCTTGATGGTTTTAATTTACAAAAAATGTCAAGTTATTCAGGTACCCTTAAACGGCAATAACACGGGATATTGAAATAGTTACGTTCCACTTACAGCCGCTGTTTGACCCTTGTAGCGGAAGATGTGACGTCATCTCGTAACCAGGGTCGGATCCGGCTAGAACTGCTTACTTGTTTCAAAGTGCTTGCTGACAAACGAAAGTTTGAAGTTTGGAATTAGAAGTTATTTTTCGACTTTTGTCGCAGTGCGATTTGTGGTTCAGTTACTACACTTGTAAATATTAGTTAAAAAGGTGCAATTTCTGTACATACATATAATATATCTCGCTATTTGTCATCTATCTATAGAGATAAAAGGAGCCATGGTGGCCTTGAGGTTTGAGCAGTCGCCTGCTACGCAAGCGACGCAATTTCGAATCCCAGCGGGGCCTGTATCAATGAGTTTTTCAAAAAAACTTATGTACAGTGATTTCGTGTGTACGTGCTTTACGGTGAAGGAAAACATCGTGAGGAAACCTGCATATTTCTGAGAAGTAATTCAATGACGTATGTAAAGTGTCTGAGACGGCGATGGACTCACCATCTGTCACGTTGGCACTTAATCATCTTCGGTGAAAAGTGGGTGTTGTGATTACAACACATCTGCCTACCCCTTCGGGGAATACAGGCGTGAGCATATGTATGAAACTTTTTATTCTGTGGACATATTTGCATGAAATCTCACTGCCATACATAAGGCGAAGGCGAAGCTGCGGGCGGAAGCTAGTTAAACTGAGAAATCGAAATCATATTTATATTAATTCCCGAAATTGGTTAAGTGTACTTATGATATTTAATAATAGGTATTATTTTTTCTATATATTAAATTGGCTCGGTCCCAAGTGCGTCCATTTCGTGCAAACCGCAACTAATACCCGATGACAAGGGCCCAGCAAACAGCTTACCACCTCAAACGTTACAGTTAAAACAACGGATTATCTGGATCTCGCCTTAGCTCAGATGGATATACAGATACAACTTATACATAGGCCGTGGTGACCTTGGGGTTTGAGCAGTCGCCTGCAACGCAAGCGACGCAAGTTCGAATTCCAGCGGGGCCTGTACCAATGAGTTTTTCTAAAAACACTTATGTACGGTGATTTTACACCATGTGCTTTACGGCAAAGGAAAATCCGGCTGCAGCAGCTTGTATTAGTAGCGAGTAACACGTCACTGCTATAACGAAAATAGCTTTTAACAATTCCTATTTTTTTTGATTGGATTGATCTAGTCCTCAAAGTCTTTGTACATAGGATTTCAGGCGTATATACTTACTTGAAGTTATTGGGGTTTTCCATGGATTAATGGCGATAGGATCACCCCCTATGACTTGGGACTTAAACATGTGCGAAATTTGGGTGTACTATAAGTACCTACATCTGTACTATAAGTACCTACATCTGTACTATAAGTACCTACATCTGTACTATAAGTACCTACATCCGTACTATAAGTACCTACATCCGTACTATAAGTACCTACATCCGTACTATAAGTACCTACATCTGTACTATAAGTACCTACATCTGTACTATAAGTACCTACATCTGTACTATAAGTACCTACATCTGTACTATAAGTACCTACATCTGTTCTATAAGTACCTACATCTGTACTATAAGTACCTACATCCGTACTATAAGTACCTACATCTGTACTATATGTACCTACATCTGTACTATAAGTAACTACATCTGTACTATAAGTACCTACATCTGTGTATACCGCTTTGTGGTACACACAGACATGAACTTATGTTTGGTAGGACATTGCGGTAATCATTAATTTGGGAATCGTAAGCAGGGATATTGAACTGTTGGGCAGTCAACAATTTTAATTTATACTTAACCGCGGCTTCACCCGCATTGGCTTAATTTCGCCGATACCATTTTTTTTAAAACAACAGAATCCTAAGTAGCTCCTTTTAACATCAGCTATCTGGCAGTGAAGTCTCGCTGTCCAGCCGTTTCAGAGATTACCCGGAACAAACAGACAGAGATTTTTTTTTAGAATTGGTTTTTTGCTAGTACCTTATATACTTTCATATGCATTTATTGAAAAGCTGTTAATTTAGAATTACAAACAGACACTTCAATTATATTGATCTGTATTTATATACCCCAGTTATAGTTGATAGTCCGAAAACGGTTGTTGACTTTGTAGTTCCTGGAATAGTTAATTGTTGAACTCAGTCTATGGCTACATTCATGTCCAATCAAGCGAATATCAAATTCTTAGAACTTCCAGTCTGAATAATTGAACCCACGCAATAATAAAAATCTGGCACCACAAATTTATAGATCTTTTTGGAATATTCTGATGTTTATAAGTTACTGAATAAATCATTTTCATTTTTATTTTAAAAGTTTATTTAACTGGTTTGCTTTTTTCAAAATGGCAGGCGAATCATTCACCACAGATAACAAGCATCTGAAAAAATAATCTCCCCCAAGCATTAATTTAATTCTCCTTACAATCATAGGTACTGTAATTTACTTTGACACAAAATGTAACTTCACCCATTAATTTCCCTTAAGACGGCTTCAAGATAAATTCCAACAATAATTCTTAACTTAAAACATTTCTTACGAAACTTTTGTTGACATCTGTACATATGTGAAATCTTACACGGTTTAAATATAGCTTTACAAGCAGTAAGGAACCAAGGAACCGATTCAAAATAACTCACGCACACAGACACTCATATCTGAGAGATTATAAGCAGAATGGTAATAGAGTAAGGGTGACACGTCGTGTCCGATCGCTTATAAAAAGCAACCTTCCGAACCTGGCGGTAGCATGTATAATTATGTCATTCTGACGATTTGAAAGTACTTTGTAAAAAGTCTAATCGAATAAAGATACTTTTGACTTTAACTTTGACTATACGTCATACTCAAAACGACTAATCTACATTATTTTCCCAGTAAATAAAAGAGTCGCGAATAAAAATAAAGCTGTGTTGATATTGGGGTTTGAGCAGTCACCTGCTACGCAAGCGACGCTAATTCGAATCCCAGAGGAGCCTGTACCAATGAGTTTTTCTAAAAAACTTATGTATACCGATTTCACAGTACGTGCTTTACGGGAACGGAAATATCGTGGGGAAACCGGCACATGTCTGAGAAGTTATTTAAAGATGTATGTATATTACGTTGGCATTTAATCATATTTGGTGAAAGATGGGTACAGATGTCAGCATATACGTATATTATATAAAAGAGTAAATTTTAAAATCTCTTTGGGTGACAACCCTCACGCTCAAAGGGTAAAATATCTTATTTCAAAAAATAGTCGTAAATTCCTTACTCCTTGTAAAGCTAATATTTTATACTGTGCCCTTACACGGTTTAAAGTCATGACCGGGCAGAGACATACATTTATTATGATTTTGCTCAGACGATTCAATGACCTATCTTGAAAGTAACTATTTTATATTAGTTTGATACTGACATCAGAAAACATTAATTGAATAGAATCAGGTGTTACTTTGCGGAAGTCCATGTTTATGGTTATAAATTGTATAAAATATTACTGTACAAAATAATGTGTATAAAATAATAGTCTCTACATGGCGAAGGTAGCAAGGGCGTGCTGCAGGTAGACCAGACGGACGTCCGCAGGCTGGTGGACCCCCAACACATACTGGACTGCACTTCACTAGGATAATATTTTATACAATTTTATAACCAGTAAACATGCAAAGTATCAAGAAACTAGGAAGCAGTGCTGGGGTATTTTGGGATATTTCCATTTGTAATTTGTCAGTAGCAGCCCGGAGTAAGGATTAGTACGTGGTTAAAGGCAGTAAGCGCCCTCCTATTACATGAGACTTATACATAAGACATCCCAGAGGGTCTAATTTCTTCATCTGAAAACGAAATTGCACAAACGAACGAAAATTTAATTGAGTTTAGTATTTTTTAATAAAACTAAAATTTTGATTCGGTAAAAAAATTAAGCAAATTATTAGGCTCGTGGCACAGTTGCTATTGCGCATATGTTTGGACGTAATTTTAGATCGAATAAGGACCGTGGTGGGAACTTCGAAATTTCGTATTTTGTTAAAAAAAGTCGGCCCTGAACTAGCACAATGCTCTTTTTTATTAATCTCTCTTTTTCTAAATTTATCATTATTAGTTTTATTGCAAAATCTACTTTAAATGCACTTCAGTAAAGTCTATATTACATTTATAAACAGCCCTTTATTTTGTTTGACGTACAAATACGTCATGTGACTAAGTGAAAACGAGCTTACTAAAACTATGTAACCTCAATATGACATCCTACACGAGTATATTTTACAGCTTCCCTTGATCGTAAACAGTTTGCAGTAAACTTTAGAGGAGAGTATGCAAATCCCAGCAATTTGTTTGAATAACTTCTAGTAATTCGTCAACAACAAACAATTCCTTTGATTCTATGTATGTTCTGAATTCTAAACATATCTTATAAGCATTTATAAATCTATACCGATAAATAAAATTGAACTGTCTGTTTGTAATTCCAAATTAACCGCTTTTCACTAAATGCATATGAACGTATATACGGTACTCACATAAAAAAAACGATTACAAAACTTTGTCTCAGTCTGTTTGTCTGTCTGTCTGTTTGTTCCGGCTAATCTCCTAATCGTCTGGACTTTCACTGACAGATAGCTACAGACAAGGAGTAACTTAGGTTACTTTATAAAAAAAAACATTTGGGTTCCGCGGGTCACCCATCAAATTAACTCTACGTGAGCAAAACCGCGGGGCACATCTAGTAAATAAATCAACATGCTGACGCCACCCCAGAAGGGTCCCCCAGGGTAAGCAGATGTGATGTAACATCAACGCCCACATTTCACCGAATACGATTAAGTGCCACCGAATATGAGTGAGTCCATCGCCGTCTCAGGCACTATACATACGTCTTTCAATTACTTCTCAGACATATACATGTATCCTCACGATGTATTCCTTCACCTTAAAGTACATGGTGTGAAATCACAGCACGTAAGTTTTTTAGAAAAAATCATTGGTACAGGACCCGCTGGGATTCGGACTTGCGTCGCTTGCATAGCAGGCGTCTGCTCAAACCCCAAGGCCTCCATGGCTCGTTGACCTAAATGTTTCTAAATTACGCTGTACCACACGACTTTACATCTTCTTAAAGGAACAATTCTAAGCATTTACGTAAGGTTGTCTGTCAACTTAGAACTCGAAAAGTTCCGCCCTTGAGGTAAACCTCGCTTTCAAGAACTATTCAAACACTACGCAATGTACCTACGGCAATACCGCACGTCAATGTTAGTTATTACATTATATATAATTAATAGTTGCTTAGTTAAAATAATAGTTACACAAGTTTTTTTTAATGTCTATATATATATGCTCACGCCATCCCAGAAGGCTCTCCGAAGGGGTAAGCAGAGGTGTTAACAACAACCACATTTCACCGAATATGATCAAGTGTCAACGTGACAGAGGGTGAGTCCATCGCCGTTTCAGGCACAATACATACGTCTTTGAATTACTTCTCAGACATATGCAGTTTTCCTTCACCGTAAAGCACGTGGTGTGAAATAACTGCACATACATTTTTTTTTACAGACTCATTGGTACAGGCCCCGCTGAGATTCGAACTTGAGTCGTTTGCGTAGCAGGCGACTGCTCTAACCCCAAGGCCACCACGACTTCTACGGATGTCTATATCATCATATTAATAATACTTCATATTATGTATATTTTTTTTTTCTTTGTGGCTATTTCCTTACCTTTCCAGTGCATGTGTTGTAAGACATTTTTTAAGAAGATGATGTTTTTTTTATGAAGATGATTAAGAAGCGATTGCTTCCTGTAAAATTTCACGATTCTATGTGAAGTCGTTATATTTAGAATGTAAAAAATACAATAGAGCTATGGTGGCCTCGGAATTTGGGCAGTCGCCTGCTACGCAAACGACGTAAGTTCGAATCCCAGCGGAGCCTGTCTTATGAGTTTTTCTAAAAACTTATGTGCAGTGATTTCACACCACTAGCTTTACGGTGAAGGAAAAAATCGTGAGTAAACCTGCATATGTCTGAGAAGTAATTCAAATACGTATGTATAGTCTGAGACGGTGATGGACTCACTCTCTGTCATTATTCGGTGAAATGTGAGTGTTGTTGTTACAAAACCTGTGCTTACCCCTTTGGCGAATGGCGTGGGCATATATTTTTTTTATTTTACTCCAATTGGATGAATGCAAAAAACTTAACTTATCTTACAGACACATACACAGGCAATTATAAGCTAGTACAACGTTATAAGTGGCTTAAGTTAGTCTCATTGTGTTGGAATGAAAGCAGTAACTTGCAAACGCTGACAATAATTTTCAGTTCACGTTCGGTCTTAATCTCGCGATTAAGTAAAGCCGTTTTTTGCCTTCTTGTCAATTTTCAAAGTGGATTGAACCGCTGATAAATCGTTGGATTATTATAATTTTACAGCTAATACGCATATTGTGTTGACAAGGGTGTCTGAACTTTCTATTCGTGTCTTTTGAATATTATCGTATTTCTTTTGCGTCTTTTACGACGGTCCAGACGAAGTTTTCTTTACAAAGGAATTTATTTGTGATTTTTAGCATAAAAATCAACCAATGGTTAATAGTGCGCGATTCACGCCATAGGTTCTCAAAGAATGCTTAAAGTCATCTATATCTATACATACAGACAAATAAAATTTAAGTGTAACAGACACTTAAATTTTACTTGTTACTTCAAATTAACTGCTTTTCACTAAATGCATGTACTTTACTGACATTTAAAAAAAACTATTTAACGTTTTTAAACCTTTACTTGTCGCATAGGACAAGGGTTGTGGTTGATATATTTTTGGAAAATCGACTGGAATATATGTTTATTAATAATATAATATAATTATAATTTTATTGTAATTATTAATTATTTACTACGTAATGAAATGTACATGATGCTAGCTGAGTTTCTTTTCGGTTCTTCTCAGAAGGCTAGTTTCCGAACCTTCGTTAATTCTTCGAAGTTCATATTTGCCTAACTAGGGCATGAACTGAATAAATTATGTTCATTTTCGATTACTCAGAATGCTTGGTACTTCCCTATAAATCAAAATCACTGGAGATTATTTAACCACTCTTTGACAACAACAACAAACAACTACGGACCATAGATAAAGAAAAATGTTCGCTAAGGACTACGGACGGACAAGGGGAGAGAGAAACCATAGAGTGATGAACTCGAAATATTTAACCCATAGACATCATCCTCCTGCCCTTTTATATTTGTGGTCGGCGCAATGTGTTCTTCTCTTCGATTTCTCTTTATCAGCCGTCATATCTGTATTCACTCCTATTTTAAGCATATCATCTTTCACACAATCCATCCAACGTTTCTTAGTTCTTCCTTTCCCCTTGTAACCATCCACATTCATAAACAAAACTTTTTTGGTAACTTTATCCTCATCCCTCCGCATAAAAATATTTAACCCATAGACAAAATGAGAAAATCTTTCAAAAAGAGAGTCGTGACCATCCGAGTGACGTAGGGCAAAGTTTGTCACAAAATCTGCACTTTCATAATCTCGTTAGTGGCATGTTCCTCGTTAGTCCGTATCGGTGTCCCTAGAGCCGAGCTAATTGACTTTGTTGAACGTTATATTTTTTAAATAATAGTTTCACATTTTAATAGGGACGTACACTATCATAAAGAGCCGGCCTATACCAATAAGGTTTTCTAAAAAATCTTATGTGCAGTGATTTCACACAACGTTCTTTACGGCGAAGGAAAACATCGTTAAGAAATTAATTAAAAGACGTATGTATGTGTATGTAGTGCCTGAGACGGCGATTGACTCACTATCTGCCACGTTGGCACTTAATCATGTTTTGTGAAAAGTGTGTGTTGTTATTACAACACCTCTGCCTACCCCTTCGGGGAATACAGCTCTGAGTATAGTATCTTTGAATGTTTAATAAAGAGAAGTGATTAAATATATAGACATCTTCTTTCGATTAGACTTGTAGCAAAGAACTTTAAAATCGTCTGAATAAAATGATTATATAAGATTATCTACACAAATATTATAAAGAGGAAAACTTTGTTTGATTGGTTGTAATTAATAGGCTCAAAAACTACTCGACTGATTTCAAAAATACTTTCACCATTGGATAGCTACATCATCAGCGAGTAACATAGGCTTCATTTTATCTCCGTACTCCCACGGGAACGGGAACTACGCGGATGAAACCGCGTGAGGTACGTGATATAATTTAAAAAATCACGTAAGAAATGTTCGTAAAATTTAAATAAAAATTTTGGTCTAGTAGTTCTACTTATATTCTACTTATATATAAATGTTTTGCTTGAAACAAGCTAACCCCCCAAGCAAGCTGTCGGCTTGCCATAAAGTGGGTTAATTTTTTGTTTGGTGTTAATTAGTATAATTTTTTTTGAGTGTATGTGTGAGAATTATTTTTATTAAAAAAATCTTAAACAATATGAGACGTCAAAACCTATGCTCGCATAGGAATTACATGAAGTTTTTTTTAATTTAACTCGGGTTGATCTGACAACTAATTTCGAATTGAGAATGTTTTCAGTTTGAATTATTTTTTTTTCTACTTAGAAAAAAATAATGGTATCCCAGACCAAAGTTAATTGCCAGTTTCTCGACTGCTCCCTTCCGTGTGTCGCCGCGACTTAATTAATTTATTTTCCTTTTTGTTGCCTACCTCATTAATCTGTCTGGCTGGTTAGAGTGTTTTTTTCACAGCGCCGGAAAATACGCTCTGATACGTTTTTGAGAAGGTTTTAATTAGAATGTGGGGTGGGCGCTTGTTTTAATGTAAAAGAGGTGGTTTTAGTTTTGCTGTTGAAATGTTTTTTTTTGCAATTAATGATGCAACGATGCTTTTAGAAGTTATTTATTCAAACTATTTTTAGTCCAGTCTCTGGCTCTATCAGCCGCATTATCCTCTAACGTTTCTCAGCGTTGAACTCGACGTCGAACGTCGGTCTCAGCCTTAGGAAATTGAAACATAATATCTTTACCAATTTGGGGTCCTAGCGCTATTAGGCTTTTTAAAGAAATAACTTAAAGGTTAGTCGATATCACAGGAGACCGAAGAGCTGGCAGCTAACCCAATCATGGTAGAAAGGGGCATGGTTCTAGATGACCAGCCCCAAATAGATTTGAATGCCGACCCCATCAATGTTTGGGAGTAAATCCAGGACTATTATGAGCCCAGTGACCACAGATCTAGGGCCTTACCATAAGCTCTTATTGCCATCTTAGTTCCACTGTGTGACAGTGACAGACTTATACACGTCATATACATCTGTCTCATAATAAGAGTTAAACTATCATGGCAATAAGAGGTCATGGTAGGGCCCCTAAGGCCCAAAGTAATATGTCTTAACGCTGAGGAATTTCATCGCGTGCTTGGAAACGTGCTAATCGCATCTTTTGAATTCATCATCAACTCGTTTCCAGCTTCGCCAATACACAAGTTGCAACTTAATCACTTTTCACGTATTTTGCACCTTTTTCTTGTCATTTTTCTAAGTTACAAAGATGAACTATATTTAGGATAGGGTACTGAAACCTTGAAGGTATATATAACACTTAATCCCCGAGGTTCGCGTTCATTATTGGCTATGTGCGAAGGGCGTAAAATTGATCCCGCTCTGACACAAATTTTGGAACTTTGTGGGACTGACACCGGGAAATTGAAATATAACTTTAATCTGAGATTTTTTTTGACGAATACCTTTTTGTGAAATACGAAAACTTCGGTAAGTTTAAAATATGAATAAAATAAGCATTGCGGGTCATGGTATGGACATAATATTGTCACGTGTAACGATGAGTGTAATTTAAATGAAATATAATGATTTTGAAGGTTGCGAGATTTATAAAACGACGTATTGTGCGAAAGATGGCAAGATCAGGGACTTTACCATTGAATATAATATATTCTCATCTATACAGATAAATAAAAATGAACTGTCTGTAATTACAAATTAACAGTTTCTCGCCAAATGCATATGCAAACAAATATTTTCTCTGTCTGTCTGTCTGACTGTTCCGGGTAATCTCCGAAATGATCTGACCGATTTTAACGGGAGATACTAGGAGAAACTTAGGCTACCGACTTATATTTAAAAAAATATATTACCGTTCCGCCGGTCACCCATGAAATTTACTCTAAGCGGGTGGAACCGTGAGCCACAGCTAGTTAATAAATAAAACTACGAGACAGAATAAGCCAGACGTTGTTATTCTAGAGCCGAATAACAACGTCTAACGTTTACAATGTTCTACCTAGAACTTTGTTACAATGTATAACTAGGGATCGAGTACGTGACTTCTACGAGAAATTCTATGTAAGATTTCATTTTGGAGTTCATAAAGCCACAAATTTGTGGCTGACTGTCTAGCGATGTAAATTTTGAAGCAATTTCTTTACTTTACGATACTTCTTAGAAAGTATGATCCAATTATATATAATTGAAGATTTTTCATATAAAATAATGTAAATGCCCATTTTATAAGTTCGAAAACATTAAGAGCCTTTTAAGTACTAGATAATAAAACTACTTAGATAACTGGCTAATAAAATGTCTTACCTAGATCATGACCTACTCAGATATAATTTACCCAAAGCATGACTTACACAGAAAATCACTCACCTAGAACATGACCTTCCCAGAAAAATATTTATCCAGAGCATGACCTACTCAGAAAATGGTTGAACCAAGGCATGTGTTACTCAGAAAATTATGTAGCGGTAGTGAACCTCTTTTCCTATAATGTTTTTTATTTTTATAAATATTTTTAAATTAGTTCTGACACGAGATGTTAGAACGACATGGGAATTGATTTTTTAAGTTTTATCTGGTTGTAAATAGAGTAAGACTCAATTACTACACCGTATTGAATTACCACACTAGTGACCCCGTTATAAACGCGCAAGCTAGAACATGACCTACTCAAAAATTATTTACACAGAGCTTGATCTACTAAGAAACTGTCATACCTCGAACATTACCTACTCAGAAAATCACTTATTTAGAACATGACTTGATTAGAACATGATCTAGGTCAAAAAATGTTTTAAAAATAAAATAACCTTGATCAACCAAAGGAATAATAACTGTTGCCATATAAGGAGCCCTAGGCATATCGTTCATGATCCTGATGATTTCATCACAGCCAGGAAGCCAAATCAATTAATTCACACTACACAAACACGCCCGACGAATACGCCTGCGCCGAGCTAGTACATACAGTCAATCCCCCGAAAATTCTCTGAATCAATGAGATGAATCATTTAAATGTACTTCTTTGAATTACTTCTCAGATCTAAGTATATATGTATATTAATATAACTAGAGGTGTGAAATCATTGCATTAAAGTTTTTAGAAAATCTAATTGTTACAAATCGCTAGGATTCGAACTTGCATCGCTTGCATAGCAGGCGACTACTCGAAACCCATGGCCACGTTTGTCAATGACGTGTATCAATATTACGTCACGCGGTTTCACCCGTTCCCGTGGGAGTATGGGAATAAAATTTAATCTATGTTACTCGCTAATGATGTAGCTATTCATTGCTGAAAGAATTTTTCAAATCGGTCATATAGTTTCGGAGCCTATTCAATGCCAACGAATATTTCCTCTTTATAATATTAGTGTACATGATAGGACCGCAGTTTATATTATAAATTTTTTGGCCATGCGTGAGATCTGTTCTAGATAATTTTCGGGTAACTCGTACCAAATTAATTCCACCACGGTGTAACACTGTACTATATTTAAGCCTAGGCTTCTTCCTAAGTCGTCAGAGGTTTCCCTAAGGAAGAAGATCTCCTAATGCACGTAATCGTCTAACTCTCGAATCGATTTGTTCAGGTAATGAGCCCATACGCATTCCGCGCTCAACGTCCGCGCTATAAATGCTGTAACCTGCTATAACCTGCCATACCTGCTATAACAATCCTTAACGATCGGATATAACTTCTTATTTCAATTCCAAATCCGAATTTAAACTCGTTAAATTAATAACGCACTTCGCTTATCGCCTTGTAGAAGTTTATTGTAATCGGGTGCTAATGTATTTCTCCACGCCTTCTTTAGCTCAAGCTATAATTTTGTGCCAATGTTTATGCCAGTTTGGGGACGGTACTACATTAACTGAAGTTAGTTTTGGCATAAATATCTTTATCTGACATCTGGTCGATTTTTAACTTCTAATGCTATTTAAGCTGTGGTGGCCTTGAGGTTAGAGCAGTCGCCTGCTAAACAAGCGACGCAAGTTCGAATCCCAGCGAGGCTTGTACCAATGAGTTTTTCTAAAAAACTTATGTACAGTGATTTCACACCACGTGCTTTACGGTGAATGAAAACATCGTGAGGAAACCTGCATATGTCTGAGAAGTATATAAGGAATACAGGCGTGAGCATATGTATGTATGTATGTTATTACAACGATATCGTAAAAATATGTACGTAACCAAATATAAACCCAAGACCCGACATCAACCTTAGAACATTAATCCGAACCCACACAGCAAAGTAACCAAAAAAATCCATTCACTCCCGGACACATAGGGGCGAAGATAACGAAATTAAAGCAGCCGTGAACACAGGATGACGTCACATTGACGTCACGCGCGTGACGTCACGGACAGTGACAACTAATGAGACGGAAGGGGCCCTTTCAATCCGGAATCCGGACGCCTCGTTCCGGAGGTATTGAATGCAGTGTAGGTTAGTATTGAATGTTAGTTAATGGTGATTAATGTTGGATTGAACAGTTAGAAACAGGCTTTTGTTGTCGACGAGGATGCATTCAAATTGCAAACTAATTATTTAATATTAGCTGTAGATTTAATAAGACTTAATTTCATGGGTAGACCGCGGAACCCCAATGTTGTTTTATCAATAAAAGTTTCCTAAGGTACTCCTTAAAATCGGTCGGTACAAATAGACGGACAGAGAATTTTTTTTATATTGTTTTAATGTCCGTACCGTATATACTTTGAATTACTTCTCAATGTATAGTGCCTGAGACGGCGATAGACTCACCAACTGTCACGTTGGCACTTAATCAAATTCGGTGAAAAGTGGGTGTTGTGATTACAACACCTCTGCCTACCAATTCGGGGAATACAGACGTGAGCATATGTATGTATGTACTAATTAGGAACTATTTTGCACTATTTTTTAAGGCTACTCCCGACCCTGAATTCCAGCATGTGTACGCTAGCTTGACGGACACAAACATTTGGACTTTAATATAAACGTTAACGTCTACTTTATTAGGGTTCCGTAGTCAAATGGAAAAAAACGGAACCCTTATGAATTCGTCAGGTTTGTCTGTCTGTCTGTCGGTCCGTCCGTATGTCACAGTCACTTTTTTCCGAAATTATAAGAGCTATACCGTTGAAACTTGCTGAGTAGATATATTTTGTGAACTGCATTCAGATTTTCACACAGAAATAAAAGAAAAAATCACTGGGACTACAAAAAAAAAAGTCATCAAACCCATAAACCTATACGGGGAAACCTATGGATAAGTCTTCAAAAATGATATGGTATCTAACATACTTTATTCTAAACTGAATAGCTGGCGCGAGAGAAACTTCCAGAGTGGTTAAATGTGCCCCCCCTGTAACTTCTAAGAAATAAAAAAATTATAAAACTAAAAAAAAATTATGTGTGCAAATTACCACCGAAAATAATTTGAAGGAGATCTTGTTAGTAATTTTATTTTAATTCGTCATAAATCGTAAACCGCTACCCTTTATGAGCGAGTCCACCTCGCACTTGACAGCTTTTATTGAAACTCAATCTCAAAAATATCTTTATTCGATTAGATTTTTAACAAAGTACTTTTAAATCGTCAGAATGACATAATTATATACATTATACCGGGCTCGGAAGGTTGCTTTGTCAAACGAGACCGTCGCAAGCATCCACTTTACAATAACTCAATGTTGTGCAAAACACGGCCATGGAACCCTTGTAACTTCATCTGAACTTCCAGCGATCCAATTTGTAGTAAGTATTTAAAGTTTTTCCCAATGTTACAAGTGGCGCCGCGCCGGTCTGTTGCAAACGAAATTGTACGGACGTAATTTCCAGTAGCACTTAGTGGCACAGCGCGTTATTGAGATAAACAGTAGTTCAACTACATAGAACTTAATTAAAGAAGAAGGATTTGTAATACTGCGCTGTAGGAATAAAGTATTATTGTGTTATTAGTTTATTGTTTTGTATCTTAATCTATAATTATAGATTGAATCTATAACTTATCTAATCATACTTTTTGTTATTTTTCTCCGACCTGTAACGATTGACAAAGAAGATAAATTGTCAACCGGGACAGACGCCTTAACGTGCTCTGCGAGGCACGGAGGGAACTCGGGCGGTCACCTATTCAATTACATTCTAGGGTTAGGTTTGCTTAACTTCGCTGATAGAATGATATGCGCAATAGCAACTGTGCCACGAGCTCCTCCAAGCATAAACCTAACCATCTTATTATATTAAATCTAATTGAATACTGCGATCTCGGTAAGGCATTAGTGTACTGAATATAAATATACTGTGTACGAACGGCTTAACCGAGTTCGCGTTACAAAAGGCTTGTGAGAAGGAGGTCAAGTGATCCTTAATCATTTATTCTACTTGTTATTATGAAATGAATTCTTTATCTAAAATTTGCGTTTTGGTTTCTGGGTTTTTGTCTAACGTTATATTGAGTGGAATCTTATGCGTCACAAGAAATAATTTAAATTTTCCTTGTGACAAGCAGGCTGGGGAGAATCAGCATTGCTATTCAACGTGGCAATGCTGCCAGCCTTCATGGCACGATCCCGAGAGACACCGATTTGGGTCAAGTTTATTACTTGTAATTAGTTTTAAGAACTGTTCTTTGTATATATATGATCATAAATTTATCACAGAAAACAGGAGGACTCAACGAATTACAGCAATTACCTGGTGTTTGGACTTGACAAATTTGTATTTAAGATAATTTTACCCCTGCGTAGGTGCACTTTGCAAAAAGTTTCTGAAAAACGTGAAAAATGTTTATGGAAAAAATAAATTGAACTGTATGCGTGTTATTTCAAAATAACAGCTTTACACTGCAATGCAAATGAAAGTATATGAGATACTGATTTAAAAAACAAATTTTCAAAATTTTTCTTGGCTTTCTGTTTTTGAAACGTTGTTGTGAAAATTGTATCTGAAACGACTGGACCGATTTCAACGCGATTTTCGACAGATATCTGATACATAAAAGTAAGTCTACTCGGGGAAACTACGGAGAACAGGTAGTCAGAAATACATTTCGAAGATTTACTTTTGAATTTGATGGTTTTTAGCTACTGAGTTTGATGGCTGGCATTCACGTCATACTTGTGAACAGGTGCTGCTTGTGGGGGCTGGTCATCTCAAGCTACGCAATTAGTTATAAGTAGATGTATTAGCTTTTTGGTTATGTTAATTTTTATCGATATTTGTGCATTGGAACATTGTCCATGAGCTTACGTTTCTTAAATTATTTATTTTGTTTTCTTTAAATTGTATAAAATTTTTGAAAAGATTAATTACTGAGTTTCTTGCCAGGTTCTTCTCAGTAAAAGCAACCTTCCGAACCTAGCGGTAGCATGTATAATCCTGTATAATTATGTCATTCTGACGATTTGAAAGTACTTTGTAAAAAGTTTAATCGAATAAAGACTCTTTTGACTTTGTCTTTGATGCTAAATATTTTCCCTTTTTGAAGGCGATTTAACTATATTGTTTGTCCGGAATTTAAATTGAATTTAATTACATACTGTAGTCCCAATCTGGTCTCGCTTTGACTCACCCCAGTTTTGTTATTAAATTTGTATTAAAAAAAAAGTGACTTGCAATTGAAGATATCGTGATTGTATAGAGCCCACATCATTACGGTATCATATAAGCACAGTGAGTTAGCTCATTAGTTATATTGCTGATGCGTATTTGCTCTCACAATTTCGTACTCAAACCGCTGCATACTAATTCAAAGTAAATACAAAACGTTGTTTCATTCTAAAGGCATTGCGAGGCATCGGTTATTTACATAAGAAATGTGACTCATTAAATCTAATTAACGTTGTTAATATTCCGGCGCAGGGTATTAAGTACAGCACAGGCGAGGAGATGATGGAAAGTCTTTGTACAGTAAAATATATACAGTTTATTCACAAAAAAACATATACACACGAATCAGTTCAGACACGAGTATTATATACAATCAGTTGGTCACACAATCAATATAAGTAATTTATCGTTTAATTAAAACTCAATCACTAAAAGCAAAATCAGAAATATGAAAAAGCGCGGGAGCGGAACGACTGTCGCGTTCGCTACGTTGTTCACAGTACAATTCTTAAATTGGCGCGCAGATTTTAAAAACTCAAATGCCGCGCGCTCATTGGCCGATACGCGGGAGCACCGTTCCATATAACGGAACATTATGGTACGTAGCATACATTTGCTGCGTTCCACATTTGACCATAGACATCATCTCAATCGTTACACTCTTGGCAGAGCGGTCGTGGTCGTAATGTCAGAATTGGTGGCTTGCTGAACAAAACGGCGCCATTCATTTCGGACTGCTGCTTTACGGGAGCATTCGCTAATAGTAGGAACACCCATCACAGTATTAATCTGGTCCGTCCATCTCATTGGTGATCTGCCACGCGCCCTAGTACCCTCGAATTTACCCTGCACCACCAGACGCTCTATGGATGCGTCTCCACGTCGCGACACATGTCCAAAGAAGTTGAGAATGCGAGATTGAACTGTGGATGACAGACGCTGTTTGATCCCGAGTTCCTGTAGTATGGAATCGTTGGTGCGGAACTGTGTCCACTTTATGCCAAGCATCTTTCTCCAGCACCACATTTCAAGAGCATCTATCTTCTTCTTCTCACTTTCTCTCAAAGTCCACGTCTCGGCAGCGTAGAGGAATATGGGGAAGATAAGGGCTTTTACAAGCCTGATTTTTGTGGCTTTGGTTATGTTGCGGTGCTTCCAGATCTTACCCAGCCTCTCCATAGCAGACCTGGAGATTGTCATGCGTCGCTTTATTTCATCCACGCATCCGCCGGTGTTTTCAATGAGCGCTCCCAAATAAATATAACTTTTGACTACGTCACAGTTCGCAATTTGTGTAACCTCTGGCGAGTTTGACTTAATACGGTCTATAATCATCATCTTTGTTTTCTTGCGGTTGATTTTCAGTCCGAATCTGGAACTAACGCTTTCGATCTTGTAGAAGAGTTCTTCCATATTGGGTATACTTGTAGCAAATAAGGTGGTGTCATCTGCATAGCGCAAGTTTGAGATTTTCCGGCCTCCAAAAGCAAAACCATCAGTCCAGGTCTCGAGCGCGATTCTCATTATCAATTCAGTGTAGATGTTGAATAAAAGGGGGGAGATGATACAACCCTGACGAACTCCAGCGCTAGGATGAAAATTACTGGAGAAAACGTCATCCGTTCTAACAGAAGCTGTACCATCCTCATATAGCCGCCTGAGTAAGTGTAAAAGGTGCCTTGGAGTACCCATTTTAAGTAACGTATTCCACAGTATAGGCCATCTGACGGAGTCGAACGCCTTTGTGAAGTCAACAAAGCATATATAAGCGGGCTTGTTGTATTCTCGGGCTTTCTCTATAATCTGGCGCACTACAAGTATCTGCTCACGGGTACCCTTTCCCTTTACAAAGCCAGTTTGTTCGGGAGCAATTTCTCTGGTCAAGTAAGATTTAAGTCGCTCGTTTAGAATATGGAGCAAAATCTTACATGCATGGGGTATTAGGGCAATAAGGCGGTAGTTATTGCATTTACTCGTGGCACCCTTTTTGTGGATTGGGATAAAGACAGTATGAGCCCATTCTTGCGGCCATTTGCCCGTCTGCCAAATTTTGTTACACAGGGTGTGAAATATCTCAACCCCATATTCTCCAGAAGCTTTTATGGTTTCGATCGGGATGTAGTCCCTCCCAGTAGCCTTGCCATTTTTAAGATGCTTAATGGCCGCTCTCACTTCATCCTTGAGAATGTTTGGCTCCTGTTCTTCAACCGTAGTTTCAGTAGAAGCAAAGCATTGGGATTGCGGATCTTCAAGTAGTGCTTGACAGTAATCCTTCCACGTATTGGAGATTGCGGCAATGTCTGTCACTGATTCGCCATATGAGTTTTCAATAGCCCAGGTTTTAGACGATAGATTTTTTGTTATGGACCTGATTTTTTTATGTAAGTCTCTGGTTTCGTGTTTGTTTGCGTGAGCTTCAATTTCTGCACATATGTTGCGGAAATGAGTGTTTTGTTCTCGCCTGCATGCTGTCTGAATCCGGGCAGACAATTTATTGAGCGTCCTTACATCCGCTCCCAGAGCTTTCATTTTTCGTCTTTCCTCAACAAGAGCCAAGGTTCTATCACTCAGCCAGTTTTGTTTTTTCCGCACTTCTGTGGGTAGTTTGGTTTCATTTACTGCAGTTTTGATTATATGTTTTGCACGGTTCCATGTTTGGTCCGAAGTCTCAGTGCTGGAGCTGATGTTCGTCCACATCGACCAATTCCGTTCAAGTGCTGTCGT
Source organism: Watsonalla binaria (assembly GCA_929442735.1). Lineage (NCBI taxonomy): Eukaryota > Metazoa > Arthropoda > Insecta > Lepidoptera > Drepanidae > Watsonalla > Watsonalla binaria. The sequence goes on along the minus strand of OV838934.1, from coordinate 9,031,687 downwards.
GAATTGTGCGGAATCGTTCACTTCTATCCTTGTTTGTTGTTCCGACTGCCTAGCTGCTCTCAATTTTAGTTGGACTTTTGATATTAAAAGCTGATGGTCTGACCCACAATCAGCCCCTGGTAGTGAGTGAACGTTTTTAATTTTAGTCTTCCATCTTGACTTTATAAGGATGTAATCTATTTGATTACGATATTTTCCATCAGGCGATGTCCAAGTGTACAGCCTTCTTGGATGGTGTTGGAAAAAACTATTTGATATCACCTTATCGTTATCTGCTGCAAACTGTATAAGCCGTTCGCCTCTTTCATTGCGCGTTCCCAGGCCAAATTTTCCAACGCAGTGGCCCATCTGTTGAGCATTTGCTCCTATTTTCGCATTGAAATCACCTAAAATTAAAAGGATTTCTCTCTTAGCGATCTTTTGGATGGCGGTGTCTAGTTCCCTGTAGAATTCCTCTATGCATTCATCACTAGCTGCACTGGTTGGGGCATATACTTGTATGATGTTTAGGTTCACAGGTGACGCCTTTATTTTTAGACTAATTAATCGGTCGCTAATGGGTTCATAACCTAACACACAGTTCTTAAGGTGCTGCGGCAGAAGAATTGCTACGCCGTTCCGACTATTCCCTTCATTTCCTGAGAAGTAAATGACATGCGTCCCGGTGAGGTAATGCCCATTTCCTTGCCGATGGGTCTCACTAAGGCCACAGACGTTTAGTTGGCATCTTGTAATTTCTTTCGTTAAGATTTGAAGTTTCCCTGGCTGTAACAATCCGCGAACATTCCATGTTCCTATCTTCTGGGCATGTCGCATTTTTAGGGGGGTTCCAGTAGAATGTTTTCCATGCGTTGCCTGGTTTCTCACATCCACACGGCCGGTAACCAATTTCCCACTGTCTGCCCCGGACGCAGTACAGCGCCGGTTGCTAAGCGGATCACATGGCCACCTCAGATTATTATGTTGTGCTTTCATTACGACTTTCTTGGGAGAAATAGTGCAGTGGTTTCCCCTTGCCTTCTGCACCAGACATTTTTAGGGTTATTTAGCCCCTAAGGCCGTTGTAGCCTCCTCCAGCTGGTTGTCCAGCTAGGTATATGGTTATACCGCCACTGCTCGGTCGCCAGAGCCTCGTTCGTTATCTAGCAGGGAGCACCACGGCAGCTGTTTATAGTTACCGCCGTCAGCTATTCGTACGAACCACTGACGCGTGCAGGTGAGGTTGACAATTGGGTCGGATATGATCTTGTTTCCGTTCCCCCCGTATTCTCCCCATACCATAGACATAGAGATTTGCATATATAGATATACAATTTCTAGAAACTACCATTGAAGCATTATATTTTCTACAAACGTAGAGGACGATTGCTTTTTGTTTGTTACATAATTTTATTTTATTGGCTTATGCCCAGACATCCACAACCCATAGATTTTGAAAAATAAACTTTCATACATCAATCCCCGCAACCTCCACCGCAATTAAATTTCTTGAATGTCGCGAGAATTCATTTGTATTCCAAAACAAAGCCGTGGAAGGGGTTGTAATAAAATCATGGCTGTCAGGGAATAATCCATTTTATAATATTTAAGGTTATTACTGTATGGACTATTATTAAATTTGCTATATATAGACTGCTATAAATAGACTGCCTCGTTGGTCTAATGGTTAGTACGTTCGCCTGCCGATCACGAGGTCCCGGGTTCGATTCTCGGGTCGGGTCAAAAATGTATATTGCGTTTTTCTGTCAATAAATTCACAATAAACATGCCCGGAGTTTGGAAGTTGGCGGTGTTTCCACCCCCGTGCCTCGGAAAGCACGTTGCACCGTTGGTCCTACGCCTGATCTCTCTCCGGTCGTGTCGGATTGCCTCCCATCGGACTATGAGAGTGAGGGAATAAAGAGTGCATCTGTGTTTGCGCACACTTGTGCACTCCTGCGCACATGGCTGATCCTCGTTGAGATTAGCCGCCGTAACCGAAATTCGGTTGGAGATCATTATTATTATTATTATTAAATTACTGCCCACAAAAATAGGGTATTTTCTTAATGTTTTTTTGTAGCTTTTAAGATCGGATCGGATAAAGAGTAATTACTAAAATGTATAAAATATCTATAATGCCCGGTTAGTGGCAATTGGCTCGCCTCCTCTTACATGGAACTTAAATATAACCGGAGAAAAGTGGGTGTACTACAAGTCCTCCTTTGCCAATGCCACGAGCAAATCTGCTATGCCATACTTTTTAGTTTAAAAAGAGGTATGCCATAATGGTTCCAAATTCGCTGAGCTTTATATTGGGGACTGTATCTTCATAACTCTACCATCTATATATATATATATATATAAAGATACCAATAATTTTTATGAGAAAACATTGCATATTTTTATCATATTTGAGTCAGTATTTTACATTTCAATTTTTAAGGTTAGTAATAAAATTATAATATGTATACATTCTCCATCTACAACCAACGACCCAAGTTTTATTTGACTAAAGTCTGTTAAGCACTAGTCAAATTACCTCAACAAAGTTCATGTTAAGTTAAATTGATGACGTGCAATAATGCACCTTAAGGGCTTGAATTAAGAGTCACGTGTGACAATTTATCTTCTAGTGACGTGACCCTGCATTCACAGATGTTTGCAGACTATTCAACTTGATGAGGCATGGTACATAGGGGGTGGCACAGAGTAGAGGAAAATTGCGTTTCTAAATAAACTGGGGATTTCGCTCATGCCTTCCCAGAAAAGTCTCTGCATCAGTAGGCAGAGGTATTACGACACCCACTTTTCAACAAACACTAATTAGTAGGTACTAACGTGTCATATGGCCTATTCGTTGGCACAAATAAGTTTAATTTTACGATATTCTATCATAATTGGCCCATAGTTTGAGGAGTTCGTGGGACAGTTAGTATTGCACATGTCTTGATCAGCGAAGTTAAGCAACCCTAGCCCAAGCCACGAATTGGTTCGGTGATCGCCCGAGTTTCCTCCATGTCTGTTTCCGAGTTTCCGCCATGTAGAGAACACGTTAAGCCGTCGTTCCCGGTTGCCAGTTTAACACCTTTGGCAAATCGTTATAGGTCAGTCGGAGGCCTAAAATAGTCTGACAACAGTTTTAATCCAGATCACAGATTTTCCTCGTCAAAGGTGTTGCGAAGGTCAGATGGCAGTTGCCTCGTATAAAACTCAGGTGATCAGCCGCATCGCGTTGCCCTGGCTGGAGGCTTTAATTAGTCTCGCCATTGCCCGGTTAAACAGAAATAACTCCCGGAGTTCAATCTGAAAAGAAAAAAACCTCATCGCGTTGAATTAAGTGACGTACCCAAGTATGGGATAAGGCCTCGGAGATGATGCCTTCAAGACGATGTTTCGTGATACGCTTACGCTCAGGCGTATGTCTTGACCCGTTCACTGTTTTAGCTAATGAGTACCTCGCGCATTTACCTGACTGTCGGTGTATAATGACACCTCGCGGTAATGATCTAAGAGCTCCCATAGTGTTGGTCGTCATAAATGTGTTTAGCGCACACGTACATGTAAATTAACGACTTAATAATGCGGTTTAATGTGTGTGACATAAAGGCATCTATATTAATCTAGAGTATTACCACAATATATATATATATATATATATATATATCTAAGCTTATATTTATACTAGTACTAGCTGTGCCCCGCGGTTTTACCCACGTAGACTTAATATTATGGGTGGATTTTTTCACGGAGCCCTAACATAATAAAATATCCTAAGTTACACATAACATCTTTCAGTGAAAGTCCCGTAGAAATCGTTTCAGACGTTTCAGAGTTTACCCGGAACAAACAGACAAACAGCTGACAGAAAAAATGTTAAGAATTTGTGTACTTACATTATATACTTTCATATGCATTAAGTGAAAAGCTGTTAATTTGAAATTACAAACAGTCACTTAATTTCTATTTATCTGTATATATAGTTCGGGATATAGTATCTTATGTCCTTCTCCTAGTTCTAAGCTATCTCCCCACAAATTTTCAGCCAAATCGGTTCAGCCGTTGTTGAGTTATAAATAGCTGTAACTAACACGACTTTCTTTTATATATATATAGAAGATTATGAAGCTGCCGCGTTTTTCTCTAAGGTTTGAATTTGATACAAAATACATAGAGGATAAGGTTCAATTTGGTTTCTTTAAAACCGACACTCGAAGACGAGTGCGACGCTGAAAGATCTTAGTGAATAAGTATGTTAATGTAATAAGTATGTTAGGAAGTGATCTTCTCAGATACAACAAGGGGGCCTACAATCAGCGGTTTAAACAGAGAGTGTATTGAGAACATCTGAGCTTTGACGTTTCGTAAAATTTAACGTCAAAGCGAAGAAGTTCTTAATACGCGCTGCTTAAGCAATCATAGTTGACTCATAATTCACTTTTAAATTTGGTATGTTTATAGAGATGTTCTAAGGTATAAAACATATGCTACAACGCACTTAAAGTTAGCTAAGTAAGGCTTTAATTCGGTTTGTTTGGATTACTTTTCGTACGTCTCTGAATAAGCTCCAAAATTTAATCTGATTGAAGACGTTATGAACATCGTGAGGAAACTTGCGCATTATGTCTGAGAAAAAATCCAAAGACGTATGTATATTGTATGTAGGTATGTATAGTGATGGCGATGTAGTCACCTTCTGTCACGTTGGCACTCAATCATCTTCGGTGAATAGTGAGTGTTGTTATGCATTGACATACAGTTTTTTAGCTACCTACAACATTTTATTTATCTATATTTACCTATATATCTCAGCCTCAGAACTATAGCGGCTATATTAAATTTTTTTTTAAGTGTCAAATAAAAGCCGTGGTGGCCTTGAGATTTGATCATTCGCCTGCTACGTAAGCGACGCAAGTTCGAATCCCAGCGGGGCCTGTACCAATGAGTTTATCTAAAAAACTTATGTACAGTGATTTCACAGCACGTGCTTTACGGTGAAGAAAAACATCGTGAGGAAACCTGCATATTTCAGAGAAGTAATTCAATGACGTATGTAAAGTGTCTGAGATGGCGATGGACTCACCATCTGTCACGTTGGTACTTAATCAAATTCGGTGAAAATTGGGTGTTGTGATTACAACACCTCTGCCTACCCCTTCGGGGAATATAGGCGTGAGCATACGTATGTATGTATGTATGTAAGTGTCAATCGGCATGTTTGAATTTATTACTTAGGCAGTAATTATTTTACCAGTTCTGGATATGTATTTTATATTTTTAACGTATAGTTTAACTTGTGCATTGTCGATGAGTGGTTATACAAATTTTTTTAAAGCTACCTACGTGTAGATTAACATTTTGAGGTCTGTCTATCTTAACATAATTATTTTCGCAATTTTTTGAGTTGAGCTCCTGTCGTTCTGAGGGTGCGATATGTATATGTATGTATGTACAGATTTCTAAACTTTGAAGTTATCCATATGAACTGATTAAACAATGGCAATGAAACGTTATCATAAAACTGGTCTTGATTGTGTGTCTGTCCTAGTTTGAAGTTTCAAAATAACTATTCACATTGTGCACGTAAAATTTTACGGTGCATCGTAACTCACTATCAGTTTCCTTAACGAATAAAAACTATTCCACAAACCAACTACTCTTCGTTTGCAGAATCTTTATGGAAACCTATTAGCTTATTAACTATACCTTTGAATGGTGCATCTTATTGGATGCTATCAAATAAGGTAGAATTATTTTACATACATATGCTCACGCCTGTATTCCCCGAAGGGGTAGGTAGAAGTGTTGTAATCACAACACCCACTTTTCACCGAAGATGATTAAGTGCCAACGTAACAGATGGTGAGTCCACCGCCGTCTCAGACACTTTACATACGTCATTGAATTACTTCTCAGAAATATGCAGGTTTCCTCACGATATTTTCCTTCACCGTAAAGCACGTGGTGTGATATCACTGTACATAAGTTTTTTTTAGAAAAACTCATTGGTACGCTGGGATTCGCACTTGCGTCGACTGAATAGCAGGTGCTCAAACCTCAAGGCAACCACGGATTATTTTTATGATAGGTAATATTTAAGTCCTTACATATGAAATATTCCAATTTATCATCTTTGGGAATCGTTACAGGTCAGTTGGAGGCCTATAATAGTCTGACAACTGGCTTAACCCCGATTGCAGATTTTCGTCGTTAAAGGGGTTGCGAAGGTCAGATGGCAGTCGCTTCGTATACAAATCTGGTGGACCGCCACATCGGGTTGAATCAAGTGCTGACCTCAACAATGTATGGGATGAGGCCAGGAACATGATGATGACATATGAAATTGGCGTTTTGTAAGAGAGTAGGTAACCTAAGTCGTTTTTTTTTCAAAAAATAACATATTTATTTAATCATAGTATGTACCTTTGTTATTTGAGACTAAAGATGGAAAGAACAAATGCAAAGTAAATAGCTAAATATAAAAAATAATCTTTCATTGCCTTATCCACATAATACCAGTGCTGCAAGCATTAACAGGCAACATTTAGCATCTGTGGTCGTCTGCTTGTTACCCACATTGTACGAACCACTAGCTCATCAGCAAACTAATGACTCATTGTGTGCCATAGACAATGGCGAGGATAATTAATTCTATGTTTACACACTTAAAAAGCTTCGTTAAGGATGTGTTCACAAACATTCGGCTAAGAAATGCTTGTTAACATTCTAGTTCTTCAATTATTTGCATGCATATCGCACCCTCAGAACGAGGCTCCCCTCGAGACTCAGCTCAAAAATTTGCGAAAGTAATTATGTTAAGATCATAAGGCAGACATCAAAAAGTATTTTATACGTGTATATATGTAGTTAGAAAAAAAAATTGCCACAAACTACGATCCTTACATACTTCTTCCGCTTCGTCCACATTCGTGTATCACTTCATACACTTCCTTTGGTTACGAATACTCCGAATTTGATCTTTCTGAAAAATATTACTAATTTGGTCATAGTAGTTTATTTGTATACAGGTATTAATGTATATCTGACTATAGTAGAATTATAATTAATTAATGGTACTAAAAACTAATTACAACTAGAAAAATTGGCCAAAATCGGTGTCTCTCGGGATCGTGCCAAGAAGGCTGGCAGCATTGCCACGTTGAATAGCAATGCTGATTCTCTGAGCGAGAAAAGCCCCAGCCCGCTTGTCACGAAAAGCTTCTACCAGACGACGTGTAACCTCTTTGAAAAGTTGATGAGCGTCTGAACCCCAAGGCCCCAGAGTTTCAACCGCAAACGCAGAAAATATGTATCTATAGTAGAATAAATTGACCTCAAAATTAAAAACCACAAATTCAGCTTTGAAAACGGATTCCCCCTCCTCCCTTCATCAGGTCAAAGGAAACTGAAATAAATGAATAATAAATCACAGGAAAACTCGATTGATCTTTCCGTTCATTACGAGAAAGCAGTCTTTTAATATCAGAGATGAATTTGATGATCCAACTGATTCTGGTCTGCGTGGTTATGTTTTTCTACTAGGTTTGGATTCGAATCCTAAACAGGTATTTGTAGTCTTAAATGTGAACTCAAGTTCGAATACCAGCGGGACCTGCACCAATGAGCTTTTTTTAAAAAAATATGTACTGTGATTTCACACCATGTGCTTTACGGTGAAGGTAAATATCACGAGGAAGTCTGCATATGTCTGAGAAGTAACTCAATGACGTATATAGTGCTTGACACGGCGATAGACTCGTTAGGCGAAATGTGGGTGTTGTTATTACAAAACCTCTGTAGGTATTAAAAAGTGATAAGCGTACAAATAAATACATAAGGGATGAAACCCATCCATCCCTTACGTAAGTAAGAAATTATTTTATATGGGGAAGAAGGGGTTTGAGAAGTTGCATGCTACGCAGGAGACGCAACGTCGAATCCCAGCGACCTGTACCAATGAGCTCTTTATTTAAATATAGACAGACAGACTCGAAAAATGACAACTGCGCATTCATATTTGTCATATTCATATATTTATTGCATTTATGTTATCCCAAGTAAAGACAACATAAACCCTGTTAGGGCATAGCAACGTGAGATGCATTACTAGAACTATTAATATCAATATATTTATCAATAAGTACCTAATATCTATAAAATTATTTGTCACAAAACAATAACGTAATATCTATTCAAGGTCAGCTCTTATAACTCGTGACGGCTTGTAATGAACATCGATAAAATGTCCACCCGTTCGGAATCTAGCTTCCTAAGGAGCTAATCTCAGCATCTTTTTATTTGTGCCATGAAGTTCAAAGTTATATTATTGTTACGCAAAATATAATTACAATGATACATAAATATCCAAACGAACATAACGTATAGTGATGGGATACGCCCGGATAGTTCGGGATTTGCATTGCATTAACATATCAGTTTGTTTTCACATTCACTTTGGATAAAACACGGGATTTTTTCGGCTTTATGTCTTTATTATGGAGATTTTACTGATTTCCCAAATAATTATTTGAGTTGTCAAATGTAGAAGATATCAAGTTGACTCCATTAAAGTCAATTTAGATTGAAAGCTTCTTTTGGGAATAAAACTCATATTGGTTGCCATCAAATTAATTGCCATCGTGATATAGCGAGTTCATCGCCCTCTCAGGCAACAACCTCAAATTTTAAAATTTCTTTTTCTTCGTGACATCACTACACAGGCTTGTTTGTTCATCGTAGTTGTTAAAGGTAAGGGCAAATTTGAAGGTGAGAATAGTTATGACTTGTGTCTAAAAGATGCGACTTCAGTAACGTCTTTAAACAAATGAAAATAGGTGATCCCAGTCTCTTTTACATTATTGGGACCGGCTACCAATCTAACCCTGTGTGGCTCATGTGCCCTTGACCTTCCGTTTTGCGCTCTTTTTGTATGGAGACGTAAAACTTCCAGCACTCATCGTCTGAGGCATTTTTAACGTTCCCTTACAAAATTAGGACAATATGCAAGCGATATAGTCAACGTAAGAATATGTCACACCCTATTCTTGAGGCACAGGTTAGTCGCAATCAAAGTCATAATGAAAATATAGTCACATACATACATATGCTCACGCCTGTATCCCATGGGGGTAGGCAGTATCCTTACATACTTCTTTCGCTTCACCCATATTCATGCATCTCTTCATACACTTTCTTCGGTTACGAGTGCTCCGAATATGACATTTCTGAAAAATACTATTAATTTGATCATTGTAGTTCTTCCTTGGACGCCCTCTACCGACACTTCCGGTCACATTCGCTCTATAAATTTATTTCGTTAATCGCCTTTCACTCATTCTCTGTATTTTCATGTTTCTTCTGCCAAACCCAACATTCACTTCCATACAACAGAGGTACTAGCACCCCGTTATGAAAGGCCAGGCGCGCATTTTTGTTACTGACTGGCCACTCATCACGGCGTGCAGGGCACCATTTACCCTGTTTCCCGCAGACATTCCATTCAATATCACTATCGCAAAATATCACTATCGCGAAAATATAGTCGATTCAGTCAAAATATAGTAAAATCATAATGACAATTGAAAATGGTGCAATTTTTTTTTGTCTAACCAGAACTTTAACAAAGGATTCAGGCGACTGGGACCGCTAGCTAACTGGAACCGCGTTCCCAGATGCCTGATTCATTTTTATAGATCTCCTTAACCAGGCGAGTGGGACCACGCGTAATTTTAACCAGAAATCAATTGTCAGTAAACCAGTTTTTAGTAACGAAAGCAGAAAGAATACACATACATATGCTCACGCCTGTATTCCCCGAAGGGGTAGGCAGAGGTGTCCTATCACAACACCCGCTTTTCATCGAAGATGATTAAATGCCAACGTGACAGATGGTGAGTCCATCGCCGTCTCAGACACTGTACATACGTCATTGAATGACTTCTCAGAAATATGCAGGTTTCCTCACGATATTTTCTTTCACCGTCAGAAAGAATAGCCGGAAATAAAATAATACTCAGGTATCTGGTTCTATTCGACCGATTCAAAAATTTAGCAGGTGACTGGGACCGCAGTTCCAGCAGCCTGTATCCTCCTTCTGCAGTTTTATAGTAAAAGTCTCATTGGTGATGAAGTTTTTTATATTACGTATCTGTGTAAGATACACAATCTTATATTTTTAAACGAGCAATTCTTGTATATTTTGAATCTGAACCTTGGAAACGGCTCAAACAGTTTTCATGAAATTTTTTGTTGAGTTGGGTAAAATTTTTGGAAAACATCGTTTTGACCATGTTTTCAGGCACTGAAAAACACATACAATACAAACAGTAAATTTCGCCGATATCTGTCAAGTTATGGTAGCTCTAGTACGTGTGATACGATACGTGTGACTTCCAGCCTATGGGACAATAACGAAACTAGACAACCCCGGTTCGATACCGACGATCACCAGTGAATTTTATTTCCCTCTTTTTCAGCATGAGATATAGATATATGAGAAAACGTCATTGAAAAGAAACTGAGCACAGCTCGGTCAACCAGGTTCTGTACAAATTATTAAAGCCTTAGTAATATTCACCGGGATTTGTGGTGTTTTAAAGCATTGTACTAAATCTGAGTCAGTTAGTACGTCGTTTGTAACGCGTGAGGAACGTGTCCTATTTAGAGAGCGCCGTCCTATTTCCCACCAGCTAGAGCTTAGTAATGGTTGAACTGGAGATGATGTATCACGTACTTATATCATGCAGAACGTAGATTTGTTTTGGACTCTATAAAATTGTTGGAATCTTGTTTATACCTAATTTAAATTGTGTAATCCAGGACCATTAAAAAAATTGAGAACTTCAAGTGTATATTATTAACTATGACAATGCTGCCAGCCTTCATGGCACGATCCCGAGAGACGCCGATTTTGGCGAAGTTGTCCACTTGTAAATAGTTTTAAGTACTTATTTGAATATAAATTCTAGATTAAATATGTTAAAAAATTATCGTTTCAGTACCTCCAAAACATAACGTCAATACTTTTCTTAGTATTCTTCTTTACCAATACAATTGCTGAACTGTAAGACAGCGCACTTCATACCAGCGTTCACCGACAGATGTTCAAAGTTGTCAGAACTCTAGCCTCAGTCACTCACAAGTTATGACAGACAGCGTACGGAAAATTTTCTTCGTTTGTTTTTGAGCGCATAAATAATATTTTTTATAACATTGAAACACGGCTTTTACTAATTTTCACACTAAAATACTTAAATTAAATTGCACGATGGATATGAAATTTGAATGAGGACTAAATCACTTTATGAGCAAAAACGTGACGGTGTGATTTTTTGACGTAGTGAGTAAAAATATTAGAATGTTTGAGTTTAATATAATGTTCACAGGTGTGACGAAGTACCCAAGTAGCTCCGTACTAATCGAGGTAGCCGACTCACTTTGTCAATATTGTATTATTATTTATTATATTTGACAAGTACCGAGAAAAAAATATGACTGAATTTTTTTCTCATGTCAGGGGGCCAACTAGGCTCGTATAACCAGCGCGTATTAAAAACTTTCTAGCTTTGACGCAAAATTTTACGGAAGCTAAATTAAATTCTGCTTTAACTGATGACGGGTTGACCCCCAGATTCCTTTAACTGTTTTTTTTCTGATACAAATTCAAAAAAGCAGCCAAGTGCGAGTCAGACTCGCGCTCGTAGAACCATTATAAACGGGAATAAATCAGTTTATTGAATAGAAGCCCCTCAAATATATCCTTTTTTTGTTTTATTTGTGTTTGTTCCTATAACAGAATATCTGCGAGAATTGCAACTATCGATAAGAAGACAAAGGTTCTTAACAAAGCACAATCATTGTGAGCCACAATCCGTAATTACAAACCCTAAATATCTTTAGTTACATCACCTCCCTACTTAGCCGCGGTGCGAGAGAGGCGGCGAACAGAATAATGACGTCAGCCAAAAAGTAATTTCAACGGTGACTTGCGGCGTCACCGTCGAGTCACGTCAACGTCACTGCTGCCATTGAGCTATACGCAACTACTGGACTGGACCAATCAATTTTCACTTTCAGTTATTTAGCCATTCTGAGAATTGGGTTAGAAATATATAGTTGAATTGAGAACCTGCTAAAGTTTAAAAAGCGCAGTTATAAAAAACTTAGCCATAGTTTTAATTTTTTTTACTTTGAGTATTTAAAATTAAAAAAAAAGATTAGAAAAGAGGAGGTTTTTCAATTCAAATTCTTTTGTGTGCGTAACGTTCTGGAAAACTTCTGAACGACAACTGGAAGTTTAAATCATTCGAGGCTTAAACAGTCACTTGCGGAGCTAAATTACCCTGAAATATTTTACATAGTAATAAAAAAAACATACAAAAAATATGATAATCATTAATTAAATTTTTTACTATTTCATCTCCGTTCTATTTTAATAAATATAAATTTCTGTCTAACCAGTCTTGCTCGTATATTTTATTCGAAGAGTCATCTCTAGTATCTGCAAAGTAATAGCTCAATGACCGTTGCACGTAATTAACCATTTGTAGCCATCTGACCGTCATTACGGGGTATGCACTGACCGAGTTTTGACGCCATTGGGCTTTGGAAAATCGTTAACCAGAAACTACTTGTTCATTTTTTTAGACAATTTGCTAATTTTTTAATTTAAATTGAAGTCACAATTTCCATAAAAAAACATGTGTTCAACGCATCGTTTTTCTAAACAACGTTACGGGCCTAGATGCAGATGAGCTTATACCTAAAACTATTAATATTATAAATCTATCCCAGAAGGGTCCCCGAAGGGGCATGTACAGGTGTTGTAATAACATCATCACCGTACTTAGATTTACTGCTAACGTGATAGATGGTCCATCGCTGTTTCATTCACTATACATACGTGAATTCACTGCATTAACGCTTTTGGAAAAACTCATGGGTTGCACACCGCTGGGATTCGAACTTGCGTCGCTTGCGTTGCAGGCAACTAGGCCTGTAGACAAAGTAACATCCTCACGCTTTGCTTATAGGAACGATACAAAATTTACGGGAATGACATATGTCATGTGACTGATTTACGTAATTTTTTTTTCTAAGCCTCCTGTTTAATGCCCCGCCCACAGCTCTATCAATATTACATTATAATAAGTACTCGCTCAGAGAATCAGCATTGCTATTCAACGTGGCAATGCTGCTAGCCTTCTTGGCACGATCCCGAGAGACACCGATTTGGGCCAAGTTTTCTACTTGTAATTAGTTTTTAGTTACTTATTAGTTACTAAAATAATTAGTACTTGCCAAGAGAAAAGAGATTGACAAGTTGAAGAATAAACATTTGTCGTGGTATGGACATGTTATGCGGAGGGATGAGGATAATGTTGCCAAAAAAGTTTTGTTTATGAATGTGGATGGTTACAAGGGAAGGGGAAGGCCTAAGAAACGATGGATGGAGTGAGTACAGATATGACGGCTGATAGAGAGAAATGGAAGAGAAGAACACATTGCGCCGATCATGGGATGGGCGAAGGAGGATGGTGATGATGAAGATGACTTACCTTTTTTTTTTCGTGGAGAATCCGTTATGGATACACCAACCGCCGCGGGGGCAGCGGAAGGGTTATGTCGGACTCACACCGACTAAACTCCACGGTGATCCTCTAAGTCGCTAAGTGGGGGGGTGCACGTGATACGTCTTCACATGCTTCGCCGTGACCCCGAAGACGACTTACCTAGAGAAAAGCCCATGTTTTGTAACGAGGACGGGTACACAGTGATCTGCCACGTTTAAGGTGTTTCTCTCTATTTCCAAGCCCACATCAATAAAAGTTAACCCGGTAACTCTTGATAGGTTTTATTGCACTACTAATTGGTGTTCAGTAAATATTAACTCTGGCGTTCATTCAATCTAGATAATTACTGACGTGTTTGGCTGTTGAGTGCGAAATAAAATGTTACTTGAGTTAGCAAGGAGTTTGGTGAGCGATTCAGCTGATTTCTGAACGAGTTAAGATTAGTAGCTCTTGGACCGCCCCGTTAGTCTGGTTGCAAAATGCTACTGCTAACCTGAGGTCCTGGCTTCGATGTCCGGTTTGGCAGTGCTATTGGGCTTATGCTCAACCCTATTACATGGTATAAGTACTTGCCTGCGATCGGTTCGGGGAGTACAGGCTTGAGCATATATCCCACCCTCAGAACGATGGAGGCTTAATTCAGGACTCAAAGGTTTTTGGAAATCGCAATCATAGATCGTCCGGCAAGTAATTATTTTACTAGTTTTGAGTACAATAACTTTTTATATTTCCAAAATATTATGTTCTTTAAAAATAAAATACTTAATTATTGATCTAAATAACTAATAAGTAGCTAAAAACTAATTACAAGTAGAAAACTTGGCCCAAATCGGTGTCTCTCGGGATCGTGCCAAGAAGGCTGGCAGCATTGCCACGTTGAATAGCAATGCTGATTCTCTGAGCGAGAAAAGCCCCAGTCCGCTTGTTACGAGAAGCTTCTATCAGACGTCGTGCAAAGTTGAAAAGTTGATGAGCATCTGGACCCCAAGGCCCCAGAGTTTCAAAGCAAGCATATTTCCGGCGCTTAAGGCAATCCTGCTGAACAGCATCAGCACCGGCGGCCACAGCAGTGCCGGGGAGATGGAACGGAGCCAACGTATCGACACACGACACACATAAATGAAAAAAAAAAACAGATTTTAAAAAACTTGGGGTAGAACATAAATTTTTAGGGACTGTCTTTGATGGATCTTAAATAGTTTTCGTAATAGTTGAGCCCCTATCGTTCTGAGGGCGATATGTATTTATATCTAATGTAATTCAATTATTAAAATGTCAGTCTAATAAAAATATGTCCATATTCACACCTGCATACCAAATAAGAATTTTAATACGTGTTTACAACACCGTCCTTATTTACTATGCTATAACCTTAACACCGAAAATAAAACGGCCCTTAATTCAGACTGGCAACCCTTTTAGCGCCCTACAGTAAACAGGCCTTTGTGTTGCCAGATTAAAATTATCAGCCTGCTTGCTATCCTGTTTCTGTGGTGTTATTTGCTGAACAAACTTAATTATGCACTCATAATTTGCATATGTCATTTGTATAATGAAGGGTTTAGGAGCAAAAGTTGTTTGCGCACACTGCAGATGTAAATTGGTGTAATTTCTTTGGTAATATGGACGTTTTTTGTTCCGAGCTTGTTTCTGGGTCGGCGGGTTCGTCTGTTTTTATTTTTTTATTTCATGTTCATAGCCTAGAATGAGAGTGAATACAGAAGGAAGAAGAAGTTTGAGATATGACAACTGATAAAGAGAAATCGAAGAGAAAACACATTGCGCTGACCACAAATAACATTCATAAAAACATAATAACATTCAAATTCATAAGAGCCGTGTTGGCCTCGGGGTTAGAGCAGTCGCCTGCTACGCAAGCGACGCAAGTTGGAATCCCAGCGGGGCCTGTACCAATGAGTTTTTCTAAAAAACTTATGTACAGTGATTTCACACCACGTGTTTTAAGGTGAAGGAATACATCATGAGGAAACCTGCATATTTCTGAGAAGTAATTCAAAGACGTATGTATAGTGCCTGAGACGGCGATAGACTCACCATCTGTCACGTTGGCACTTAATCAAATTCGGAAAAGTGGGTGTTGTGATAACAACACCTCTGCCTACCCCTTCGGGGAATACAGGCGTGAGCATATGTATGTACAAATAATATGGGATAAGGGCTGAAAGATGATGTATCTTGTCGATCGTGTGATTTTGGAAATGTGTCTCATAAGGAACAAGCCTTAGGTTTGTTCTTCATAAGCAGAGGTTAAAGAATACTCTTGACCAGGATGGGATGAGCGTCGGTTTCAATCATAGGAAATTAATGCATAATACATAGATGATAAAGCTCAATTTCATATCTTTGCAACCGACGTCGACGTCGAGTACGGTGCCGAGAATCTTTACGGAATAACCCGGCCGGCAACATTCACTTGAATGGTTGGGTTTCCTAAGTATACATTTCATGTTACACTATACGACATAGCTTCTGCCCGCGCCTTCTTCTACTTATAGTTAATTTGGGCTTGTGCTAACTTTAACCCGCGATTGGTCTTATTGTGATGATTCAATTCAATTCAAAATATCTTTATTCGATTAGACTTTTTACAAAGTACTTTCAAATCGTCAGAAAGACACGATTACATAGGATTATACATGCTACCGCCAGGTTCGGAAGGTTGCTTTTACTGAGAAGAACTTGGCAAGAAACTCAGTAATTACTCTTTTAAAAAAAAATTGTTACAGCTTTGAGTAATACAATATAAATCATAAAAAATATATATAAGCCCATGGACACAGTTCCAGTGCACAAAAGTCGATATAAAAAAAAACTTTAAACTAAAAATAAGTACTACGAATAATTGTGTAGCTTGAGATGACCAGCCTTCACTAGCAGCACCTGCTCACAAGTATGACGAGAATGCCATATAGATGATGTAGATGATAGCCTAGATTTCTCGATAATAGGCTATCTAATACTAATTTTTTTTTTAAATTGTACCAGTAGTTATTGATTAGAGCGCTCAAGCAAACAAACAGATTCTTCACACATATGCTCATACATACATACATATGCTCACGCCTGTATTCCCCGAAGGGGTAGGCAGAGGTGTTATAATCACAACACCCACTTTTCACCGAATTTGATTAAGTGCCAACGTGACAGATGGTGAGTCTATCGCCGTCTCAGGCACTATACATACGTCTTTAATTACTTCTCAGACATATGCAGGTTTCCTCACGATGTTTTCCTTCACCGTAAAGCACGTGGTGTGAAATCACTGTACGTAAGTTTTTTAGAAAAACTCATTGGTACAGGCCCCGCTGGGATTCGAACTTGCGTCGCTTGCGTAGCAGGCGACTGCTGTAACCCCGAGGCCACCACGGCTCTCCCGAGGCCACCACGGCTCTATACATATTCTTCAGCTTCATATTACTAGTTCTTACTCAATAAGAATCCATCACACATTACCACGATTTGGAATTCGATCAATTTGACCAAAATATGATTTCCTCTTCAACTTCTGTCGTACACATTCGCATTGTGTATAGCTGTTTAAAATTTCGTCACCGATTTTCCCAAATGTCCAAACATTTCAAATATTGATTTCAAATACAAATCCCAGTTCGCAACGACGATTCAAAGTACGCGGAATCTTTAAAACAAGCATGTATTATTGCGTTTCGCATCGGAATAATTCAGGTCTCTCTCGGGCCCAGGAGTGTTCTTTGATATTATAATTTCAAAGAACGGCTATTCCCATGCTGCCATCTTGTTTCGTATGACGACGTAAACATACATATTCGAAAAGGCCGTGCGTGGAGTGTACAGCTTAATGAACTGAACACACCTGAGCGTCTGGAACAAAGCGAAGTCCGAGCTGTATAATGTAATGTGATAATTCTCTCCTGACTTCATAGTATGTTGTTATGTGGTCGGCGCCATTTCTCTCGATAAGCCGTCATGTCTGGATTCTAACCATATCATCTTTCACCCAAACCGTCCCTCATTTATTTTTCTTATCTCCTAGTATCCGTCGTGTTGTCATATATTGATTTATTTTTAATTAAACTTTATTTTGCATGTAACTCAGCAAAAGGCAGGAAAAGTACCAATGATATCCCTGGTTACGGCAATGAAAGAGAATATAAGTACTACATAATATGTCGGTGTAATATTTTAACTCATTATAGCACAGCAAGAAAGTAAAAACGTGGTTCTAGGTCGTTTGCACCAGCACATCGCATGTTCCTGCGTATTGCTGTCAAAAGAGTCACTACATAGAATAATGTCGACCAAATTGGGATAAGATCTGTTTATTTCTTATCATCCGAATACAACCACGACTTACAAATTAATTCACAATTTTGATATTTTTGAATATTGAAGCATTCAAGTTAAAAATCGTTGTCGCTTTTCTGCTATATTTTTAAGGTGTGTACGCTGCTTTAAGTTGATAACAGAACGCGTGATTTCAATTTTCTGTATAGGGTTTTTGAATCGTGATTCCATCATTTAGGAAGCTGCGTGGAATATTCTCTTTGTTTCTATATGTAATAAGTCTATTTGGTTACTCTTTATTCGAAATTTAAATGTCTAAACATTATACACTTTTACACTTATACACTAAATATACATTTTTGGCGCACATTTTTGGCACACAGCATCGGCTGTTGGTACATATCAATTAAAGTAGAAAATTTTTTTTTTTTTTCGCCAATTTTTACTAACTATTTATTTTTGTGGTAAAGTGTACTTGTTAGAGGTTCCAAAGGATTCAGTGATTATTGGGTGATATGGGGAACTAATGCCTCGAATTTTAATAAATAAACGACGATGGATGAAATTAAAGTGTTAATGGATTTTTATGGAAACCAGTCGATGCTCTACGTCAAAAACGTGCGTCAAAAAGTGTCTATCCTTTATAAGAGTGAAATTTCAGTGACTGGCACCAGCCCTATAGATGTAGCTAGTAAGTTTCTTTGTAAGTTTAGTTGGCTAGAGGCGAAGTAATCAATAATTACTAAGGTAATTTCACCAATGGGAAAGGGGTGAAAGCGTAGACCAAAATTACGCTACAAATGATTCTATGCAACATTATGAAACTTTATTATTTACACAAGGAATTTAGATCGTTTAAGCAACGCGTATTAAGAGCTCCTTGGCTTTGACATTTAATTTTAAGGTGGCAAAATGAAACGTCAAAGCTCAGAAGTTCTTTGGCCCGAATCGGTGTCTCTCGGGATCTTGCCTAGAAGGCTGGCAGCATTGCCACGTTGAATAGCAATGTTGCCGCTGCATAACGTTAAGAATTACCCTTCTCATCGACTTTTTATAGCATAAAATTAAATAAGGTACTAGCTGAGGTCCGCGATATCACTTGCGTATAATTTAAATACTATAAAAAAGTCTGTTAATTTTTTTGGGTTAATATTGTCTTATACCACTCACAAAATAACGTGGCCGTCTGTAGGTGAATAAATATTCAAAATTAGTTATGTAGACAAAAATATTACCCACTACAACCTCACAACCTAACAAAGTAATAAATTCACCTTTTTAAATACATACATATGCTCACGCCTGTATTCCCCGAAGGGGTAGGCAGAGGTGTTGTAATCACAACACCCACTTTTCACCGAAGCTGATTAAGTGCCTACGTGACAGATGTTGAGTCCATTGCCGTCTCAGACACTTTACATACGTCATTGAATTGCTTCTCTTGCATAGCAGGCGACTGCTCAAACCTCAAGGCCACCACGGCTCTTCTTTTTAGATTAATAGCAAATTATTAATAATACAGATAAATTAAATTTGACTTATCTTCGAATCAGCTGGATTTTGTTACAAGGAGTGACTTACGCTTCTTTTGTTTAAATGAAATATAAGGCTTCGCGCGCCACTCATAAAATTATGTCTAGGGTGAGACGCGGGGCACAGATAGTATAGAAAACATTCCTCAAGAAGTTATGGCGTGAATCGCATGTTATAAGATTCCTTTTACATGAGAGACAAACGTTTACTGCTATAACAAAGTCCCGAACGCACTTTATTCCCAACTTTTGTACTGTGTGAAATGGAGTCCAATGCAAGATAAAACTAGCATTATTTCTCACTTAAATTCCCGTTATTATCGGATTAAATTCCCAACTAATTTCAAACGAGCGAGAACTTTAACTACGCTCAAAGAGCTCTTATTAAACAGAAAGCTAAAGATTTTCTAGGTGGTAGAAAAACCGCATCTAGGAATTTATATTCTACGCCGCTATTTACCTTTAACGGCAAGTAATTTGTACTGTAATTATCGTGGTAGAGATCCTTAGGACAAGATGTTGTGTAATTACTGTCTGTAAATAAGGTTGTATGAGGATTAACTATCCAATTGTTATATCAAAATAATCATTATTTATCTGCAGTATTTCAATATATATAACTGTTTGGTACATTCGGGAATTCTATTAAATAAAATTAATATCCTCACGACATCCCAAAAGGGACCCGAAGGTGTAAGAAGAGATGTTGTAACAACAAGACCCACATTTCACAGAATATGATTTAAGTACCAACGTGACGGAGGGTGAGTCCATCGCCATCTCAGTCACCATACATACGTCTTTGAATTACTTCTCAGACATAAAATGCAGGTTTTCTCACGATGTGTTCCTTCACCGTAAAGCCGTCGCTCCCTGTTGCCAAATTAATATCTTTGACAATCGTTACAGGTCACTCGGAGGCCTAAAATAGTCTGACAACTGGTTTAACCCAGATTACAGATTTTCCTTGTAAAAGGGGTTACAAAGGTCAGATGGCAGTCGCTTCGCAGGTCGCAAGTGCCGACCCCAACAAAGCACGGGATAAGGCCATGGTGATGTGCTTGCATGATTCAAACTTATCCCCTCATAGGCCAAGCAAACATCTGCATCGTTTAACTTTTTCCCAAGTAATCCTTTGCAATGTTCGTCGGTACAAACCAACATACAGCTGTATAAACTAGTTCGCCTTTACTCTGATGGTACGTGTTGTAGCACTTTCGTAGTGAAGTAAACATGTGGGTAGGAGACGCGAGTATTGAAATATTATGGCGTTGTTTTAAAAGCTTGCAACGAGAATGCGATGGTTGTTTCCGAACGTTATCTGTCATAGACTCGTCCGCGCTCGCGGTCTCTGATTGGTTGCGGGCTAACGTCACTAATGTCAATTCAATAGACTAAGGAGGTCGAACTACGTCACAGGAGCGATCTGTTATAACTTTTCTAGTCAATTCTGTTTAATTTGTATATGTTTTTGTATTTGTCACGTGTACCTAATGTACAATAAACTTTATTTAAAACTACAAACAATACTTTTGCAAGCTTTTATTTATCTTGCACTGTGTTTGTTTGTCCGCATGGAGTCTTCCAAATGAATTTTAAATTAGATTGAGCTGAAATTTGTTATATCGCGGTAGCATGTATAATCCTGTATAATTATGCCATTCTGACGATTTGAAAGTACTTTGTAAAAAGTCGAATCGAATAAAGATACTTTTGACTTTGACTTTGACTATACTCGCTTATTTTGGATGTTAATGCATGCTGAGCGCTATGACGTCATTTTAATTTCAATATGGTGGATTATCCAAGATGGTAGACAAGTAATTTTTCTGCACTGCCACAGTATGGGTTGGCAATTGATAGTGCTTGTTGAAGAAACAATAGTTTGTTTTTTTAATTGATACATTTTCATTTAAGTTCTTTTTCAAATTTTTTTAAGAAAATTGGTTTTGTTTATTATATTTAATATGAAAAATAAGCCACTGAGAATTCAATATCTGAAATAACTCCTGTTGGAAGCCAACATACTCGGGTGTGGCAGGCAGAAATTATGTTATTAGTGATATCTTCTTCGATATATCGATAGCTTTATAATATTAGAATGGATACTGTGTGTTAGTTCTATGTCTGTGTTACATGATAATACCATCAGTCAATTGAACTACTAATTATGGTCGTTAAAAAGTGAATCTTATTACGTCTCTGCCCTTTAGGGTCTTTGAGGAAAGACATCATGCAAATATTGATTCTAATTAACATAGATTGAAGGTTCAATTTCTTTAAACGCTACGCTAAGCCACTAAATTCAAGCCTTACCCCGCAAATGGCTTGTTCGTTGTAGAAAATATAATATATGACGGACAATATTAAATTGTTCGCAGCACTCGGCGACGAAACTCCAATCAGTTAAACGCATCGTCATTCAAAACTTTGGTCCCATTGTTATTTTGATTACATCTTTCCGTAAATTTAAAGCGTTTTGAGTATTATAGTTATTTTGAGATAAAATATTATTATTGCACTGTGCTGAATATTTACAATTTGAGATTGATTGATGACTTAGATATTTTTAAATTATTATAGTATTAAAAAAATAAGATATTTTTGAAAAGAATAATTACTGAGAGCCTTGAGGTTGAGCAGCCGCCTGCTACTCAAGCGACGCAAGTTCGAATCCCGAGGTCGAGGTCGAGTCCATCGCCGTCTCAGACACTTTACATACGTCTTTGAATTACTTCTCAGACATATGCAGGTTTCCTCACGATGTTTTCCGTCACCGTAAAGCACGTGGTGTGAAATCACTGCACATAAGTTTTTAGAAAAACTCTTTTAACCCCGAGGCCAGTACGGCTCAAATATTTTGAATTTGAATTTAACATTTATGGTTCATAGTTACTAAACACTAGATCGACAATGCCGTCTGTGTAATATAATGTTGATTGAAATATCATACACTAATTTAACTTTAGAAATTCAATATATCAATATACATTGAGCTTCGAGCAATGTAATCTAAGTAT
This sequence comes from Watsonalla binaria, assembly GCA_929442735.1. Classification (NCBI taxonomy): domain Eukaryota; kingdom Metazoa; phylum Arthropoda; class Insecta; order Lepidoptera; family Drepanidae; genus Watsonalla; species Watsonalla binaria. The sequence continues at coordinate 9,009,301 of OV838934.1, read as the reverse complement.
AAAGCAAAAATAAATTTTCCAATATGTCTGAAGGGACTCTATATAAAATAGTATCTTTTAATATTTCACAATGCAATAACACTTGTGAAGATTTGATATTTGCCAGCACAAAGGCTGTTGGATCATCTAATCTAAACAAATTCTCTCAGGAGTATTCCATGTGTGCTTAGAATGATGTAATATTGGATATGAACGAGTTGAACGTACATTATTGATGCTTAATTTGTAATAAATTCGAAATTTAATATATCTTTGAGTATTTTATAGAAATACTTTATCAAAGTATTATTTTAATGTATAACAGCTCTGTTGGCAGAGCAACTGCATGGTTCGCAGAGGTTGTGGGTTCGAATCCCACCTCGTGTTCGTATTTTTCCTAACAATTTTTAAGAATTTAACAAAGTACTAACGTGACAGATGGTGAGTTTCTCGCCGTCTCAGGCACTATACATATGTCTTCGAGTTACAAAGTATTACAAGAATTATAAAGTAAGTAAAGTATATGGCTAAATAAGGGATGACATTGTCTGCGTAACGAAAAATTATGGGGACACCATACATATAGAAAGAGATGCGCATTGTTTCGCGATTACTGAGTGCCTAGTGTGAGTTTTCTTAAAATCCCCGCCACAAGTCACCACGTTGACGTAAACGCAGATTTGTATAGGATCATAATAGTGCCATCTTTGGTCCGACAGATGGCGCTGTTTCTATTCCGTAAAAACTCTACGCTTACGTCAACGCGACGACTTGTGATGGCGGTAATGAAAAACTCGCACTAGGCCCTCTGGTCTTGATGTTACTATGGGTTCATAGACAGACGTCTGTATCTTGAGATACACCTTCAGTATTTTACAGCAAATAATGACGTCATCGTTAATCATGTGGTCTAAGCTACTAAGTAGGGGGTATTAAAGTTGAATAGGAGATTCCATTGTGCGATTTCTATACACTGTTCTTGTTGGAAAACTTACACTTACTTTACAGTTACACAACGCTTTTATCCTATCCAAAGCGCAAACCCTATCCAACTTTTACAAATCCGTGTTACACACACAGAGCAGCTAAGTTATTTAAGTCCTGGTTCACACAGATGTCACTTAGGGGTAACTTAATATTCAAACGTAGTCATGATGCAGTCTCGGGCATGCATTGTGAGCTTAGAGATAATGTAGATTGGTTTTGTTGTGCACCAGCCTAATGTTATCATTTATTTATACTTGCTGCAATACGTATTAGGGTATATTTTTTGTAAGGACAGTGTATATTTGGACACGTTTTTAACCGACTTCAAAATAACGAGATTATCAATTCGTCTGTATGTGTTTTTTTCTTATTTGTTACGTCAGAAATGTTGACTGGGTGAACCGATTTCGATGATTCTTTTTTTATTTGAAAGGTTGGAGGATGCTTCTCAAATGGTCCCATTTTAATGTGGTCCAGGTCTGATAATTTCATTAAGTATTTGAAGCACTACGTTTTAATGAAGCCGTGGAGTCGATCTGATGATGGAACCGAAAGACAGTCGAAAGAACTCATCAACGATTAACAGCAACTACCTAGTATTTGGGAATGATAAATTTGTATGAGAGCCATGGTGGCCTTGAGGTTTGAGGCCTGCTACGCAAGCGATGCAAGTTCGAATCCCAGCGGGGCCTGTGCCAATGAGTTTTTCTAAAAAAACGTATGTACAGTAATTTCACACCACGTGCTTTACGGTGAAGGAAAACATCGTGCATATTTCTGAGAAGTAATTCAATGACGCATGTAAAGTGTCTGAGACGGCGATGGACTCACCATCTGTCACGTTGGCACTTAATCATCTTCGGTGAAAAATGGGTGTTGTGATAACAACACCTCTGCCTACCCCTTCGGGGAATACAGACGTGAGCATATGTATGTATGTATACATTTGTATTAATGAGAACTCTACGCAGTGTCACTGAAAAGCGCGAATCTAATGTTGTAACAAGCGACCCATATAAAAGTTCAATCTGAAACCATACCCGGAAGGCTTGTCGTTTCTATGTTTGTTCCTAATTAAAGAGTAATGGCACGGAGGGACGACCGAAATGAAACGACCTTTAATTAACGAAACCTTTACATGTACTACCTACGAATATATATGTATATGTATAAAGTAGCTATGCTCTGTGGTTTTTTCCGTGTAAAATATTCATAATAATATAAAATCGTTTGAAGAAAGAAATTACGTCAAATGTGTATCGTAATATTAATCTAATATATAAAATTTCCATGTCACAATGTTAGTTATCGCCGTGAACCGATTTGTATGAAATTTTGTGTGCAAATCGGGTAGGCCTGAGAATCGGCTAACATCTATTTTTCATACGCCTAAATGATAAGGGTGACCACCCCAAAAAAATATATGGCAATACAACGTTTGCCGGGCACAGCTAGTATTATATAAAACCAAAACAGTGGGGCACAGATAGTCCATAAATATTACCGAATCTATACACCATTACTATTGATCATTGAGATCAGATACCCAACTTACGTACGATAACTATCTGAGTGTAAGAGCATTATTAACCTGTCACAAACAGTATTGTACCTCTATAGATAGGCCCACCCACGTCTAAACACATGTACATAATAAGCTCTCCCGAAATCCTTGGATATCTCTTTTGTATTGGACGAATCATGCTAATATTTATACGTTTCCTTTATAGGACAATATTTGTACAAAAACATCTATATTTCCTACTAATATCATCGGGAAAGTTAGTAAGAATATATTTATGGACTAACTACGTAGACGCAATTTCATGGACCACCCGCGGTACCACAATGTTCTTTTTTTTTTAATGTAGCCTAAGTTTCTTTATAAAATTAGCTATGTACTAGTGAAAGTCCCGTTAAAATCGGTGAAGCCGTTTCGGAGATTACGGAACAAACAGACAGACAGAGAGAGAACATTTAAAAAAATGTTTTTTTTTTATATCATCGTATTGTATTTTAATATACATTCATATGCATAAAATAATTTTGGAATTACAAACTGACAAGACTGACTTATTTTTAATATATTTTTCTTTTTCACTATGTGATAGATTTAAATAAGCTATGTAAAGTCAGATAAATATTTTTTCTTAAATAATAAACTGACAAGTGAATTTTATTTATCTGTATAGTTGTATAGATTATATATAAATAGATTAAGAATGACATGTTTTACGTTTTATGAGGTGCAGACCAGCATTACCGTTTTTTATTATATAATAGCTGATAAACAAGGTACTATAGAGTAAACGGCACCCATTAACAATATGTAACAAACTGGTGAACAACCCTCGTCATCTAAACTAATTACCGACCGGGTAGTAGGTGAGCGCTATGACAACAGCCCGGCCGCAAATTATTTGCAAACAACACTATTTATTAGATATCACGTTGGGTGCACATGTACTGAATAATATTACCAGGTTTATTAAACGCTATTTTGCAGGGTAAAATAGAAGGAAGGAGGACCAAGGTCAGGGTCAACGCAAGACAGTATATCCTACTATTATAATAAACGCGAACGGTTGTAAATATGGATGTATGTCAAAAGTCAAAATATCTTGATTCGATTAGACTTTTACAAAGCATTTCCAAATCGTCTGAATGACATAATTTACAAGATTATACATACTACCGTCAGGTTCTGAAGGTTGCTTTTACTGAGAAGAACCTGGCAAGACACTCTGTAATCACTGTTTTCAAAAAAAAATTATACAATTTTAAGAGTACAAAATAAATCACTTAAGAAACATAAGCTCATGGACGCAGCACAAATGTCGATAAAATTAACATAATTAAAAATCTAGTAGTTCTACTTATAACTAAATGCAATGGATGATTGTTACTCTTTCACGCAAAAACTACTGAATAGATTTTAATGAAACTTGACGATAATATAGCTTGCATATCAGAATAGAACATAGGCTATATACTTTACTTCATTTTAAAATATACGTAGTAGTAAGACCTCCTTGTAACATAAGATATCCGCCAATAAAAGTCCCGTTAAAATCGGTGCAGTCGTTTCAGAGATAAGTCTGAACAAACAGACAGACAGACATAAAAGTTGGTTTTTCTATGTTAAATCCGTGTATACTTTCATATGAATTTGTAATTCCAAAATTACACCTTTGTCTCCCGTGAGTAAGTGAACGAGTGGGTGATGCGTTCCGCACCCCTATGACGTCACGTCATAATATGTGGCGTGTATGCACGAGACGACAGAATCATTCTTACTACTTACATACACTACAATGCCTAAGTTGGTTATAATTTCGTAGATGCGCGCCTCTATGTGTAATTTCGAACGATCTTTTCCTCTATTCCGTACTGCTTATAGTAAGCTTAAAGTAAGAGGAAAGGTTTGTTTGTAACGAATTGGCTCAAAAGTACTGGATCGATTTAAAAGATTCTTTCACTATTTGGAAGCTACATTATCACTGATAGATATAGGTTTTATTTTATCTCAGTACTCCCACGGGAACGGAAATAACGTGGGTGATAACGCGTGCCGTACTCTAGTATATTTATATACTGTGCCTCAACCTTCACCTTAGAGAGGAAAAATCATATAGAAATTTACCTCGAATATTTCTAAAATTAGACGCAATAAAAGTATAACTATCGACATTAAAGAAAAGCTACCAACATAATAAAATCTGTCTGCAGGGCTCCAAAGCCCCGAGGTTATAAATCATAACCCTTTGACGAAATTGTGAAGGTGTTCACGAAGGGTCGGGACGGTGCCCGTACCTTTAGTGATGTAATAAGAAAATTGTATGTTTGTAGATCAATTTAGGGCATATTGAAAGAATGAGAGATGGCTTCTAAACCTTTTCGGGGCGAAGGTAATTGTATTTTGGGCTTGGACTTTTAGTAATTGTGCTTATATATAGGTAAGTTAATGTTGCTTAAAATAAATAGTTTTTTTTTTAAGTTGCTTTAATGTACATACATGCATATGCTCACGCCTGTATTCCCCGAAGGGGTAGGCAGAGGTGTTGTAATCGCAACACCCACTTTTCACCGAAGATGATTAAGTGCCAACGTGACAGATGGTGAGTCCATCGCCGTCTCAAACACTTGAATTACTTCTCAGAAATATGCAGGTTTCCTCACGATGTTTTCCTTCACCGTAAACACGTGGTGTGAAATCACTGTACATACGTTTTTTTAGAAAAGCTCCTTCGTACAGGCCCCGCTGGGATCCGAACTTGCGTCGTTTGCGTAGCAGGCGCATTTGGCGCAACTATTTTTTTTATATATGTATGTATGTTACTTGTAACATCAGATAGCATAATTTGAATTGTACCTAAGTGACCATTTTGTCATTTCGATAATGAATCATATTCGGATCACATTATGATTAGTGATATATCTTACGTACTGATACCTTAAACGCTGGAAAAATCGGTGCTTATAAAGAATCTGATCACTTATCTATCTATCTATATCTATACAGATAAAAGAGCCGTGGTGGCCTTGAGACCATTTTGTCATTTCGATGATGAATCATCGGATCACATTATGATTCTCCCAAAGTGGCCTTTTTAGACCTACAAGTCATAGTTCGCGTCCCTTACCCAGTACAATACATCAATAACAATGAAACTTAAACTGAGAGAAGTATTAAATGTACAGACATTCACATTTCCAAGTTTTGTTGGAAAACTTTAACAATACCTTTTTGAAACATCGCTGTTAGCCCCAACTGTTGCAGTCAGCTTTGATATTTTGTAAAGAACTGCTCGCAAATGGCTCAGGTCAAGCGAGCAGCTGCTTTTTATGCAGTTTTGCAGCAAAGTTCCTACTTTAATACCTTTGTAGATACTAGCGTCTGTCTGCGACTCCTCGTAGGTAAGTTAAATATACTAGAAATCTTAATTTTATTTGTCAACTGAATGTTGTGCCCACTTAATGTGTTTTTAAAATAAAAGTAGCTTAAGTTACTCATTGTAACAATATATATCTATCAGTGAAAATAATGTTCAAATGTGTCAAGCCATTTCTGAGATTTACCGGAACAAGCAGACAAACAGACGAACGGATAGACAGGCAGATTTTTTTTAATTGAGCAGCGTATATAGTTAGATATGTATTTGGTAAAAAAAAAATAATTAGGAATTATTATTTATCTTGATAAATATAGATAAATATGACAGATTTTGCTACAATGGCTAATATATCAAGTGTTCTTTTTAAATACTCTATATTATATGAACATCTAAAAAAACCGACTATATTCATACAATACAATATCATACAATTTTCGGAATTTGAATACGATCGCAATTAAATAATGAATAGAATTTCAAATCTTTCAATGAGTTTTTATACTTTAACTAACTGTGCCCTGCGGTTTCATCCGCGTAAATTTAGTTTTATATAATCAAATTGACAAAGTTTCATACAAACTTTCATCCCCTATTTTATCCCCTTGGGGGTAGAATTAATCAAAATCCTTTTATAGCGGATGCCTACGTCATAACATCTACCTGCATGCCAAATTTCAGCCCAATCCGTCCAGTGGTTAGGGCTGTGCGTTGATAGATCACTATGTCAGTCAGTCAGTCAGTCACCTTTGAGAAATATATAAACTCAAACTCAAACTCAAAATATCTTTATTTGATTAGACTTCTTACAAAGTACTTTCAAATCGTCAGAAGGACACAAAATACATTATACATGATTATAAATGTTACCACCGGGTTCGGAAGGTAGCTTTTGTTGAGAAGAACCCGGCAAGAAACTCAACAATTACTCTTTTAAAAAAATATATATTATACAATGGTTTTGGTTACAGTATTTATATCTCATGAATATAGGCCCATGGGACACAGCACAAATGCTCAATTGTCAAATATAATAACTAAAATATTACAAATATTTGTGGGCATGGCTACATATATAGATTTTGCTTTTATACCTATTTAGATTTTGCTTCTGACGCAACGGATTTTCCAGGTAAAGTGAAATTACTATGGAATGAAGTTCTCATTAAAGTACTCTTGAAACCGTAGAAGTATTTATCAAACAAATTATTTTTCTCGTGAAATTAGTTTACGTAATGAAGTTTGTAGTTTGTAGTCTTTGAAAAGGTCGGAGGGAATCAGTTTTTTAAATAATAACAAGTACCTCTTTTACTCCACATTTTGAAGGAAAACAAAATACTTTGGAGAACAATCCAAAATCGAAGGGGAAAGATGATTGGCCACCTTGTGCGACATGACACCTTCTTTAAAAACATAATAGAAGGAAAAGTAGAAGGGAAGAGAGGGAGAGGAAGACCAAGGATAACATACATGAGACAAGTTAAGGTAAAGGTGTCTGTCATGACGTATAAGGAGGTCAAAGAGATGGCACTGGACAGAGACAAGTGGAAAGAGATGCATCGGTTACACCGATAAGAGTTATAATCGTGAAAGTTTACGTCCACGATCAATCGTGGTACAATTTAGTTCTCCCATAATTAGAGATACATTCTTGGCTGCATCCATAAAATTCAATAAAGCCAACTCAAGAAATAAGCTAAATAGTACTCATATCGGGCTAAATGCAGAGAAGTCACCTATTTTCATCGCCGAGCATCTATCACCCACAAACAAAGCCCTTCACGCAGCAGCTCGAATCAAGGCAAGGGAAAAGGGATACAAGTACGTATGGGTAAGAGGGGGACGAATTTTCATGCGTAAAGACGACACCTCAGATTATAAGCTTATAAAAAACCTAGACTCGTTATCTCTATTGCAATAACTCAGTCTTAACTATACCTACGTGCAATAGACATACTACCTTTTAAAATTCGCAGCTATTAATATGTACTATCAGAATACGCGTGGACTAAGAACCAAAACACATGATTTCTATCGTAACCTATGCTGTTGTAATTATGATATTGTTGTATTAACTGAGACATGGCTAACACAAAGTATTTCTAACAACGAACTGTTTGATGAGAGATATGAGGTCTATCGGAGAGACCGAGAAACATCAGGTTTTCATAGTGGTAAGGAGGGCGGAGGTACATTAATAGCAGTATCTAAGAAAATAAATTCCAAAAGAATGGTTAGTTGGGAAAGTAATTGCGAGGACGTTTGGGTTTCTCTCGATATCCCCATGATGGATACTAGTCGCGGTGTCGCCTTGTGTGCTACATATCTACCACCTCCAGTTAGCAAAGTAATGTTGGAGCATTTTATAAACAACTGTAACTCGGTTTTGGAAAAATGTGATGTACCAATCTGTGTCCTCGGTGATTTTAACTTGAGCAATATAAACTGGGCATCTGTCAATGACCCATTATTTGCATATAGCTCATCGAATTTGGGACAAACACTGATAGATTTTTGTAACATGAATAATTTCAAACAATATAATCACACTTTGAATAATTATGGTAAGATTCTAGATCTAGTACTTACTGATATTCCTTCGTGCACGGTTACAGCGGCTTCCGACGTACTTAGTAATGTCGACCAACTGCACCCCCCAATAAACATTCAATTACTTACAAAGATTAAAGATAACCTGCTTGGTAATTCAAATAATCTTATCCCTAACTTTAGGAAAGCCGATTACCAAAATATTAATAAAAAACTCAGTGAACAGAATTGGCACGATCTCTTCGCATGCTGTGAAGATGTAAATGAAATGCTCACATTATTTTATGAGGTAATCAAAGAGACCATACTGCAATTCGTGCCGCTGACTAAAAGCAGGAAACATAAATATCCCATTTGGTTCAATAGTAATTTGATTGGTTTGCTTAGAGAAAAAAATAAGTTAAGGCTACGTTATAAGAAATACAAAAACCCAATGGATGAATTATCACTCAAGTTACTAAAGAAGAGATGTGAGTTATTAGCAACTTCGTGTTACAATAAGTATATTGAAACTATTGAAAATTCAATGGGTGATAACATTAAATCATTCTGGTCGTATATTAAGGCAAAGAGGGGAGGACGAGGTTCCTACCCTGCTTCTATCACTGATGGAACAATCACAGCATCGGAGGGCACGGAGGTATGCAACTTATTCGCCACGTATTTCTCATCAGTTTATTGCAAAGATAACACCAACACCACATTTGGTACTGTCAAAGGTTCTGGAAGTCAATGTCTATGCGCTATTTCAATAGATCAAAAGACCATATTAGAAAAACTAAAAAGCTTGGATGTTAACAAAGGTGCAGGGCCTGACGGTGTACCTGCTTATTACATCAGAGAATGTGCAACAAGTCTAGCCACTCCCCTTTATATAATTTTTAATAAGTCGTTATCATCCGGAATATTCCCAAATGAATGGAAACTAGCAAAGGTTGTTCCCATATATAAAGATGGTGATAATTCCCTTGCAAGTAATTATCGGCCGATTTCTATCCTTTCTTGCCTCGCAAAGGTCCTCGAGTCGTTGGTTTGTCCACACATACAGTATTTTTTCCGGCAGTCAGCCTCTCTTCACCAGCATGGCTTTATTCCAGCTCGCTCCACGGTGACTAACCTGGCATCATTCACTGAGGAACTAATAGAAGCAATCGATACCCGAAAAGAAGTAGACGTAATATACACAGACTTTAGTAAGGCCTTCGATCGCATATCGCATTCTATTCTTTCTCATAAGTTGTCAGGTTATGGCATTGCCGGCAACTTGCTGAAATGGTTGCAATCCTATTTGTGTAATCGTGCTTTTCATGTGGTCATTAATGGGTATTGCTCAACTCAATTTGAAATAACATCAGGTGTTCCACAAGGGTCACACTTAGGTCCGATTCTCTTCAACTTTTTTATTAATGATATCTCACACTGTTTTAGAAATTCTACTCCTTTCCTTTATGCAGACGACCTAAAATTCTCCAGACGCGTTGAAACCCTTACAGACATACACTTACTCCAAGATGACCTTGATAGGCTAGTTGAATGGTGCCGTGTTAATAACATGTCTCTCAACCCTAAAAAATGTTCATTTATAAAATTTTCAAGGAACCTTATCCCTCGGTCCTCCTCATACAATATGCTTGGCGAAAGTTTACCTGAAATGGAAAGCATAAAGGACCTCGGTGTCTTATTTGACAAAAAACTTACCTTTAAGCCACATATGGAGTCTATAATCCAAAAGGCCTCCAAAATGCTCGGTTTCATAATAAGAAATGGCAAAGTATTTCGTAAACTAAAAACTAAAAATCTGCTATATAACACCCTGGTACGCAGCAACCTGGAGTATTGCAGTGTTGTTTGGAGGCCACACTTTGCCACACATAATCTTAGACTGGAAAGAATACAAAAACGATACCTGTGGCATTTGGCAAGATCCTCGGGGCAGGATGTAAGGAATACTCTTTATACTGAAAGACTCCAGCATTTTCATATGCAATCACTCTCCAAGCGCAGAGACCTCATCGATCTTTTGTTTTTATACAAGATATTTAATAACAAAATTGACTGCCCTCAACTACTTCAAAAATTTAATATTAAAGTTCCCGCGAGACATCCACGAACTAAGATTAAGCTGCTGCATCCACCATTTCGGAGGACAAAGCTGGGTGCTAACTCACCAATAGCACGACTAAGCAGATTATTGAACGACAACAGCGGCCTAGACATTGGCTTGCAGTCTTTGGATTCTTTCCGGAAGTGTATTTTAGAATATATACTATAATTTGTTTTGGGATGCTTAGGTACTTAGAAATAATAATTAAAATAGTCATAATCCAATATTTCCTTAATGTAGATTTATGTATAAACTGTAATGTTATTGTATAGAATTATATACATGATGTGTTTACTTATAATTAGTTGTGCATTAAGATAATTATAAACAAAATGTATCTTATAATCATGTAAAGATGTAAAAACTGTTAGTAAACCTATTAAATAAATAAAAATAAAAATATTACTCTTAAATTCATGATGACCTCTTTTATATTATGCTTATAGCACCAATAGTTATACTTGATGGTTATATATATTCGCAGTAAACTAGCATATCCAATAGTGATATATCTTACCTTAGGCGCTTAAAAAATCGGTGCTTATAAAGAATCTGATCACTTATCTATCTATCTATATCTATACGGATAAAAGAGCCGTGGTGGCCTTGAGGTTTGAGCAGTCGCCTGCTACGCAAGCGAAGCAAGTTCGAATCCCAGTGGGGCCTGTACCAAAGAGATTTTCTAAAAAACTTAAGTACAGTGATTTCACACTACGTGCTTTACGGTGAAGGAAAACATCGTGAGGAAACCTGCATAATTCTGAGAAGTAATTCAATGACGTATGTAAAGTGTCTGAGACGGCGATGGACTCATCAGCTGTTAAGTTGGCACTTAATCATCTTCGGCGAAAAGTGGGTGTTGTGATTACAACACCTCTGCCTACCCCTTCGGGGAATACAGGCGTGAGCATATGTATGTATAAATTAAATTAAAGTGTCTGTTTATAATTCCAAATTAACAACTTTTCACTAAATGCATAATATGAAATGATATATGGTACTAACTTAAAAAACAAATTGTCTAAATTGTTCTCTATCTGTTCTCTCAAACAGTTGGACCGATATGAACGGGACTCTCACTGGCAGATAGATCATGTTACAAGGAGTAACTTAGGTTACATTTATTTAATATAAACATTTAGGATTCCTCGGGAATGTAATTAAATCCACGCGGGTAAAACCGCAGGACATAAAGTAAAATAAATAAATTTGCTCATGTCATCCCAGAAGGGTCCCCAAAGGGTAAGTAGAGGTGTTGTAACAACAACACCCACATTTCACCGATTATTATAAAGTGCCATCGTGACAGAGATTAAAGTCCATCGCCGTCTTATGCACTATACATACGTCTTTGAATCTCAAACATATGCAGGTTTCTTGATGTTTTCCTTCACCGTAAAGCACGTGGGGTGAAATCACTGCACTTAATTTTTTACAAAAACTCATTCCAGACTCAGCAGGTGCCTGCTCCGACCCCATGGCCATCTTATCTTACAAACAGGACCTTTTTCATATTTATAACCTTTTTTATATAAATAACATCCTTGCTAATATTATGAAGAGGTAACGTTTATAAGGTTGCATGGGGCAATCTCTGCACCTATATGTATTTTATTTATTTTTCTACTTATTATTCTCTTTCAAAACGCCTGGTTGACGTCTCTGGTGACCGTCGAGCTGGTTCTTACCTCGGTCAGAGGATTAGCTTAGCGAGGTAACGCAGCCAGCTTACTGGGCACCATTCCCGCAGACACTAATTTAAATTCCGTGTTTTATTCATAATTTTAATTTTTATTATATTTTTCTTTTTCATTCTACTTATTATTTATTATTATTCTAAAAGTATTTTACCAATATAAAGCCATGTTACTTTTAAGTGTCACTGTACCCCTATCACGAGTTTGTCACCGTTTTCGTAATCTGTACTCGCTAGCATCACTCGCAATATTTGTTGGAGATATTTTAGTTCTTCACGTCACCGCTGGGAGTCGCTGCACAATTTCTCATACCAATATTCGGCGGAGACGCTAGCGAGTATAGATTACGAAAACGATAGCAAACCCGTGATAGGGGTACTGACATATTTAGAGCTTTACGGTGAAGAAAACATCGTGAGGAAACCTGCATATGTCTGAGAAGTAATTCAAAGACGTATGTATAGTGCTTGAGACGGCGATGGACTCACCCTCTGTCTCGTTGGCATTTAATCATATTCGGTGAAAAGTGGGTGTTGTTATTATATACCTAAGCCTTCGGGGAATAGAGGCGTGACCATATGTATGTATGTATGTTACACTTATTTTTTTACCACATATATACACATTATGGTAAATTTGTCTGTACGTAGTCGATATGAAAAAACATTAATATCGATACTTCAAATAAAACACAATAATGTTGCTCACTTCTGCCTAACAAATTTGTCAACATGTCGAAGCGTATATTGGCGTATGTCGATAACTTGTCATATCCTCGGATGGTATAAAAGTATTTGTATTTATTTACAAATATTTCCGTCATATTGTCATTTACGAGTATATTATATACATACGAAAGAGAGAGAGGAATTCGTGGCACTGTTGCTATTGCGCATATCATTCGATCAGCAAAGTTAAGCAACCCTAACCCTAACCAGTAATTGGATGGGAGACCGCCCGAGCTCCCTCCGTGCCTCGCAGAGTACTTTAAGCCGTCGGACCCGGTTGGCAATTTATTATCTTTGGCAATCGTTACAGTCGGAGGTCTAAAATAGTCTGACAACAGGCTTCACCCAGATCACAGATTTTCCTCGTTAAAGGGGTAACGAAAGTCAGATGCCAGTCGCTTCGTATAAAAATCAAGTGATCAGCCACATTGGGTTGAATCAAGTGCCGACCCCAAAATTGTATGGGATAAAGCTAGGGAGATGATTTGAGAAAGAGAGAGAGAAGAGAAAAACAGAAGAAATCGGTGCCCCGTGGTTTCACCCGCGCTGACTAAATTAGATAGGTTGCATTTATTTCTAAGAAGCCTATTTTTTTAAACAAGTGTAGGCTAGCTCTTACTCTTTGTAACATAATAATAATCGGTTCAGCAGTTTCAGAGATTAGCCCGAAAACAAAATAGAGAAAAAATATATATTATATAGTTTTTATTTTTTAAATATTTATTTATTCTATGTATAATTTGTTTATATATTTATTTGCATCTTCTCATTATTATATTTATTCATATTCTCTGTCATATGTGTATTTGTTAGACTAGTTTAGTTTTTAAGTATGTAATCAGTTTTTAATGTTATTTTTCCTAATGATATAGCACACCCGCTTCTATGTTTGTCCTGTATTGTAAGGTTGACTGGCAGAAAATGCTTTAGCATTAAGTCCACCTGTGTACTTTGTGCATAAAGTTTTTAAATAAAAAAAAAAAAAAAAATTTGCAAAGAAGGTGGAGTACGTTCAGAATGCATTAAGTGTAAAGCTGTTTATTTGGAATTATAAACAGACACTTCTATTTCAATTATTTGCTTAAATGTACACACATAGATGCTCACACCTATATTTTCTATTTAAAAGTAATTGACCCGGTGAACTTAGTATCATATTTTCCTTTATTCTTCTTTATATTTTTCAGCATTAAAACCTCTAAAAACTTTCGTAAATATGTCAAGATCAAAATTACCACATTTCGGTACGGCCATTCTCAAGTTTTAGCGAGACTATTTTATATATATAGAAGATTAAACCATGTTTTTTCACTTATATTTAAGTCCAAAATAATAGATAGCCTATTGCCAGTAACAGGGCACTAGACATAGAAATACTTTATTGTTTTTCTTTAAACCAAGCAAAATTAATTCGAAACAAATCTTATTAGTCAAATAGTCAATTAACAATGTAGTCAGGAATATTCTCAGATCGCATTTGGCATTCAAATGCAGTCAATTGCATGCAATATTAGGATGCAGTACTACGTATATTGCTAACGTGAATCGGGCTAGGACCGATAATGGTTTCAACCTCTTGACGAATACCTACGCTCTAAGTAGGTATAAGTATAGGTTAAAATTTTATAGAAAAAGGAAAAATAAAATTATGCGAAATTAATTACTTACTTTTGAAGTTGGTGCTTATTTTGCAAAGTGCACCAACACCAGCCCCAACCCATCTTGGTGTAAAATTTTCAGCAACACGAATTAATCAAGCCCAAACTAGGTACTTGCTGTAAATCGTTGAGGTCCTGCGACTGTCTATCGACTCTTCACCTTCATTAAAATGTAGTGCTTCAAATACTAAATGAAAATAAATAACAAACGCACTATTCGAAGGTTCCCTTCGATTTCTCATTGATGCCACCAACAGAACTGAACCATAATAAATGGGAGCACTTGGAAAGCATCACCTTTCAAATAAAAAGAGAATCATCGAAATTGGGTCACCCAGTCAAAAGCTCTGAGTAATCATAAAAAAATCGTACAGTAGAATTGAAAACTGCCTCATTTTTTTAAGTCGCTCAAAAAGACTCAATTGAACTACTTATTATTCAGCACATAATTCCTGTAATGCTAGTTAAAATATAAAAAAAACATACAAACCAATTGTAAACAATGTTGTATCAACTGGAATCGTTTGCGATAGACCAAAAACCTAAACCGCGAATTCTTTTACCAAAGCGGAATGGAACGCAAACGGTAAAATGGTTTGGGTTCCGCGTTTGTAAAAATGTAAATTTTATTGCCTAAAGCAACCGGGGCCGGTATAAATATTTGAGCTTAACCCGAGTGCACACCGGGCATGCGCTTTGCGGACTTCACATGGCCGGGGGTCACACCGATGCGTTATTCAATCCATATAACACAGATAAAAAAAATTACGTGTACGTTTGTAATTCTAAACACCTTTTCACTAAACGCATATGAAAGTATATACGATAATTACATAAAAAATCTTTTAACGGGACTTTCTATGTGGATGTGTACGCCGATTACAGTGGTGCGAACTATCAGAGTCTCCGGAGTCCCCCCTAAGTAAAAATTCCAAATACCCCAACCTGCCTCCCCAAGGGTGGTCGGGGACCTTTTGAAGGTTTCCCCCAAGGCAATAAAAAAAATGGTTAGTTAATCCCGCTGATGAAATTATATGCGCAATAGCAGACCTGCAAACTTCAACCCTGTGAGCATGTTCAGGCTCAGTGAACAGTCGAGCGACAAGGCGGGGATCCTAACCGCTGAGGGGAGCCTAGTCCCGGAGCGTACGAGCCTCCCACTTCGCCCACCACTTGCCACCGAGCCGTCGGCGCGCGCGCACGCGATTCTTATGACTACATAATGTCGGTCACCCACCTTGTTCATAACGCCTAATTTAATTATACGCCTAGTATACAGTCCACTCGCTTATTCTTTAACCTGAGCTAAAGACCCCAGAACTGTGCTACAAGCTTATAGCAGTTTCTCTGTTCAGCATACTGTGTATCTCTATGTTTATATTCTATCGTTTCTTTCTATTCTCAACGGTCCAACGAAAGCATAGTCCAAGTGCATCTACATCACTGTCCGTGAAACGTGCCTCTTTATGCATCGTTAATCTTGTTTATTATACTATTTATTATCTGTGCCCCATCCAAGACAGAGGAATTTTAAAATTACTCTAGAATACCTACACCATGATTTGTAACCTGCGACTGAGTTATTACGGTTATTTGTTCCTGAGAATATTTCGTTTATATTTCCTTGGTCAGTGTGAACGCTAAGCCGAGTTGGCTATGTTCCGAATAACGAAAGCATAGCTTCTATAAACAATCTATAAATTTATGCTTGTTATTAAGAGAGTATTTGGAGCGTTAAGAGAATATTATAAAGCTGAAGTGTTCGTTTTTGAAAGTTTGCTTGAACGCGCTAATCTAAGGAGTGAGAAGAAGTGGTCCGATGTGAAAAATTGTACATTATACCGTCAAGCTTACACCCATCGCGGGTTAATGCTAGCGTTATCTAAAGCCCTCACGGACGAAGTTGTGGGCAAAATCTAGTCTTTGTTTCATAAGCCGTGGTAGCCGAGAGGCAGGAGTAATCACCTTGTATGACTAATACAATTTTACATAAGCCCAAAACTCTGGGGATTTGGGGTCCAGATGCTCATCAACTTTTCAAAGAGGTTGCACGCCGTCTGGTAGAAGCTTCTCGTGACAAGCGGGCTGGGGCTTTTCTCGCTCAGAGAATCAGCATTGCTATTCAACGTGGCAATGCTGCCAGACTTCTTGGCACGATCCCGAGAGACACCGATTTGGGACAAGTTTTCCACTTGTAATTAGTTTTTAGTAGAGTTCAAAAAAGTAAGTAATAATCTATACTAATAAAAAATAATGTAAATGGCCCTAGTACTTCAAGTTGCATTACATAGCATAGATATACTGATATAAGGATAGCGAAACATGTAAGTAAGTACAGAAAATATATACTATGATTGTGTTCAACTGCATAATACATAAACTGTTCTATTTCACCCGAAATTCACTCCAATTCTCCCCGTTTCAATATATTGAATTAAAGATAGCACGACGTTCTTACCTTACAAAGTATAACCGGGAACCGCACCGGGTAAAAACGAATGTCTCCGCAGTGCATTCCGAATAAGGGGTCAATACGACCACTCTGCACCGAACGTGTTAACTTTATTTCTAAAATATACAGCGTGGATTATAGACACTTTATTTGGTTAGGTTTAAAGCGGAGCTCGTGGCACAGTTGCTATTGCGCATATTATCCGATCAGCGAAGTTAAGCAACCCTAACCCTAGCCAGTAATTGGATGGGTGACCGCCCGAGTTCCCTCCGTGCCTCGGAGAGCACGTTAAGCCGTCGGTCCCGGTTGCCAATTGATCATCTTTGGCGATCGTTACAGGTCAGTCGGACGCCTAAAATAATCTGACAACTGGTTTAACCCAGATCACAGATATTCCTCGTAAAAGGGGTTGCGAAGGTCAGATGGCAGTCGCTTCATATAAAAATCACGTGATCAGCCACATCGGGTTGAATCATGATCATGAGCCCACCGACAATGTATGGGATAAGGCCCGGTAGATGATGATTATTTGGTTAGGTTTAAAATAAAGTACGATCTCTTTGTTTTATTTTAGGGGTGCTAATGCAAATATGATTTCATTAAGTGTATTATGAAATTTGATAAGTGTTTGTAATTTAATTCTATTCTATTTTTTTTAATGAATATCATGAGCTTTTACGCTATTCATAAATATATAAGCTTTCTATCACCATGTATTCCTACTCAGTCATTAAATGTTAAGCGTTGTGGCCAGGTAGGATAGCCTAAAATTACCTGATCTTCTTCTGATAGCATAGCTCTTAAAGTTGCCAAAGGTATGCACCACCAACAGAATAATGTAATAGCGCTATTTATTTGTGACAGCTAAAGTGACGTTTACGATATTTATATGCAAACTAATTTAAGAGCCGTGGTGGCCTCGAGGTTTGAGCAGTCGTCTGCTACGCAAGCGACGCAAGTTCGAATCCCAGCGGGGCTTGTGCCAAGGAGTTTTTCTAAAAAGCTTATGTACAGTGATTTCACACCACGTGTTTTACGGTGAAGGAAAACATCGTGAGGAAACCTGCGTATTTCTGAGAAGTAATTCAACGTATGTAAAGTGTCTGAGACGGCGATAGACTCACCATCTGTCACGTTGGCACTTGATCATCTTCGGTGCAAAGTGGGTGTTGTGATTACAACACCTCTGCCTACAGTTACAGGCGTGAGCATATGTATGTATGTATGTAATTATAAAGAGGAGTACCTTATACTTTGGTGTTACAATAATTTTAATTATTCTGAACAACAAATAAAGAGTTCTTGCACAGAGTGCATACCACTACCATTGGTTACACTACTAACAGTGATGTAAAGGAAACGTTAGCAAAAATAAAACTAGACACTTACGAAAAATTCAATAACAATGTCTGTGTCTGACCCTCCCTTGCATCATGACATTTTTTTTTATTTTTTATTTATTTAGGTTCACCAAATTTGTTACATTTATACATACAATTGTTGCATCTGAAGCTTATAAACTAAATGTACAAATTACTTATAGGTAAACACAGCTTGCTTAAAATCAATAGTGTACAACTTGAAAGAAAACTAGTATATGTTTGAGTATATTTTTGTGTGTGTGTTTTCAACACATACAACATCCTAGCAACATTTTGATGACAGGTTTCGTAATGATGTGTACCATTACCTCAAGCTCATGTAACTTGTATGCGTGGCAGTAAAATTAGAACTTGCGATGCTTGCGGGGCATGTGGATACTCAAACCGCTCGGTCACCACTCTTGATTAATGTAGTCACAAGACAATGCGCGCCATCAGAATTTTAAACAGACAACATCACGACCAGCAATAATGGCCAAATAACATAATTATTTAAAAGCACAATTTCACCTCCAGCCAGCGTCATCACCCGGAAGTTGTAAAAAAGTTAAAACACCCACATACATAAGGTAACATTAATTATTACGCCACGATACTGTGGGGACCTGCGCGTTCGTTGTACGGAACCGCAAACTGAAATATTTAATTCATACCCATGTAATTTATTTAGTGGCGATGCAAGCGGGTGCTGTAAACACAACACCCTGTAACTGTTTGATAATCATTTTACATGCTGTAGTTTGCATGTGTTGAATAACGATATGACGTGACTTGAATTAACTTCATCTGTACCCCTATCACGGGTTTGCCACCGTTTTCGTAATCTATACTCGCTAGCGTCACTCGCAATTTTGTATGAGATATTTTAGTTCTGCACGTCACCGTTGGGAGTCGCTGCACAATTTCTCAATAGATTAAGAAAACGGTGGCAAACCCGTGATAGGGGTACTGATTCACAAAAACACGTCTGAAGTAGTATAATTAATTAGTATAATGGAACAAATTTATAAAAGGATGTATTTAAGAATAATATAGTCTCTACAACAACCGCGTTATTCTGTAAGGTATCTCAGCGTCGCAATCGAGATCGAGTATCAGTTTCATAGATATGAAATTGAACTTTAACGTGTTTGTATTATGTATAAATTTCCTATGATTGAAAACGACGATCGACGTCGAACTCGACGCTGAGAAATTTCAACGCAACGGCAGCGGTTTAGGCTGTACGTTGATATATAAGTCGGAGTAATATATGTAGGTATAGATTAGATATTATCCCTTGCGTTTTTTCTCAGAGTAATGGATTTTTGAGAAATAGCTTTTCATGCAGATTTAAGCATGAATTAATATTAATTTATTTAATGGACTCACGAGAATTAAGAATAGGTAGAAGGGAAGAGAGAAAGTAGACCAAGGCTAACATAAGTACCTATATGAGACAACTTAAGTAAAATATGTCTGTCATGACGTATAGGGAGGTCAAAGAGATGGCACTGGACAGAGACTAATGGAAACAGTTGCATAACAGTTATTACTCTTAAATTCATGCTGATGAATACAGAATGACATAGATATTTGTATATAAATTCAGAAAAGTAATTCTTCCCTAGTCACTTTACCCCTGAATAGTCAGCTAATTCACTGTTTTATGATAAAAGTAGCAAAAATCTGGCAGATCCGTTGCTATTGTTGCATAGTAAAAGAATAAACAAACAGACTACCGCGTTGTTCTTTCATAAATTATATTGATAATGTTACCATCTACATGTCTTCTATAAATAAACAAAAGAGGATATCAATTTAAAATCATTCTTCCGTTAGTAGTAATACGATCTCTATTTCAATGTAGTATTCAAAATGCAACGTAGTACTTGCACGGGTGAAAGTTCACAAATCGAGTTGTCAACTAGGTCGCAAGCCTAGTGTATTTTGAAGGATAGTTTGGGAGGCTTTATCTGAGGTAGTTGGGGCGACATAATAACTTTTTAATAGAATGAACGGCTTATAAGCTCAGTGAGAAAACTTTTTTCGTGTAAACTTCAATCGAAACTAATTTATAGGGTACAAAGAGAGCCAATTACAATCCCTAGGGAGCGACTGATATTGCCAAAATAAACGAGGGATAAGTTTGAAACAAGTTCTATATACATACATGCTCACGTCTGTATCCCATGGGAGTAGGCAGAGACCACCGTTTGCCACATGCTACGATCCTTACATACTCCCTTACAAAGTCGTGACTGAACTTATTGACTGAATTGAATATTTGTTTTTTATGGTGAAAGTCTACAGATAAAACGCCAGAGTGTACACCTTATCTATATAAATAAATAAAATTGAAATGTCTGTTTGTAATTCCAAATAAAATAAAAATTAATTTGACAGTAACGAAGGTCGGATGGCAGTCGCTTCGTATAAAAATCAGGTGATCAGTCACATCGGGTTGAATCAATTGCCAACCCAAAAAAATTATGGGGTAAGGCCAGGATGACGATGATGATGACCTTCTGTAAAGTGGAGCAGCCCTAGTCAGGCAGCTCCCAGTAACCCTACCTCTATTTCTTACTTACCTGGCATAATTGCTGTGCTACTAGAACTATGTTACACCGTTTCATTACTTAGCCTAAGTTTCGTTATAGTTGCTTTAACACCGTTAATATTATATGCTACCAATGTAGCTATCATATTCATAAATTTTTTGGGGATGTAAAACAAGTCCCCATTTATTATAAATCCACTAATAAATTCATTAGTATCAAAAAACAATTTTCGCTATAACAACCTGTCCTACACATAAGATTATTTAACCTACCTATATTATTATTTTGCCTGTCTGTGTAGCTTTTACTATAGGGGAAGGCAGTTATCATCATTTTGTGTGCATTTAAATGTGACAGATTTGTTAGGCTAACACCACGTAAAAAACTCACGTTGTGAAACCTACCTCTATTAAATTTTAATATGGTAAGACCGAAATTGTTTTATCGATACAATAATTGAACTATCGATAATGGTCAGCAACATAATAACGCGATAATCGATTCGCCTCGACAAATCTCCTTTCACAAAATATTAACCCGTTAATCGAGCACTATTGTTCCGAATTCGGTCTAGTCGGCTCCAGGGTTGGCTGGCGCATGACAGGTTAATAACACTAAATCAAGTATCGAAGCGCGATGTTTTCATTGGAGGGTTAATAACGTGCAAAGCGAAAGTTTATTGTGGCCGGCGGGAGGTTTGCCCGCGTGTGGATTAAACACGTCGTCAGCATTTTTTTTATTAATTGGTAATTTTTACCCCCGTCCCGTGACCCTTCGTAATCCAATTTAAATTCACGTCGGCGCTGTGATATGCCTTTATATGGTTTCATGAAAAATGTGCTAACTTTTTTATTGTTTTGTAAATTATTCTAACTTTTTTAAAAATAAGTTTCTTATTATTTTGCTTTATATTTTATATATCTATTGATTCATTCGATACAAGTAACAAACCATCTCATACTTTTTTCAATTCTGGTCACCACATCATTCTTCAACTTGCATCTCTTATCACACTGTTTTTCATTCGATCTACAATGGTGACCCCACACATACTTCATAACGAACGCATTTCCACTGCATTCACTGTACTTTCATGTTTCTTCCGCCAAACCCAACATTCACTTCTATACATCAGAGTAGGTGGCATCCTGTTATGAATGGCGACATGAAAATATATAAGAAAATCAGTTAGTACTGCTAGTTGTAGTCCAATCTTAAAGCAAACTCATTTAAAAACGCTGAGAGTAAATGGATCAACAATGGAAAAGAAAACAATAATAAAACAACCACTTTACTTTAAAATTCACCGGAATAGAGCCGTATTTTACCTAGCACAAAAATAAAGTAAACAACAGAGCGGCTTCCTACATTTAACGTCCCCAACCTGGTGAACTGTGTCGAATCTTCGTCCGTGACAGGTATTTGCGTATAAGGAAACATATAAGCTAACTGTTCCTAACAATTATAGCCACTTATTTAATCTAAATAAAAACTCTGTGTGTTTGTCTGATCGTTTGTTCCGACTAATCTCCAAAATGGCTGGACCAATTTAAACGGGACGTTCACTGGTAGATAGCTAAGTTTACAAGGAGTATCTTAATTAAAAATTATTAGGGTTCAGTGGGCCACAAATAAACGAAGTTTGTCTAAACGAGTGAAACCGCAGGGCACAGCTAGTTAATAAATAAATAAGTCAATAAGTGTGTTTTTTTACTAAAACAGATATTAGCCGACTGTAGCATATTTTTAATACAACAGTGGCCTTGAGGTTTGAGCAGTCGCCTGCTACGCAAGCGACGCAAGTTCGAATCCCAGCGGGGCCTGTACCAATGAGTTTTTCTAAAAAAACTTATGTACAGTGATTTTACACCACTTGCTTTACGGTGAAGGAAAGCATCGTGAAGAAACCTGCATATTTCTGAGAAGTAATTCAATGACGTATATAAAGTGTCTGAGACGGCGATGGACTCACCATCTGTCACGTGGCACTTAGTCATCTTCGGTGAAGTTTGGGTGTTGTGATTACAACACCTCTGCCTACCCCTTCGGGGAATACAGGTGTGAGCATATATGAATCAAAGTAACGCGACAATAAGACCTGATGGTAAGTCCCATAGTCCACCAAGGTAAGGGATCCGACCTTTTGTTAGCCTTTATTTTGTTGGAGTAGTTTTACCGAACGGAAATACTTCTAAACCTCATCGACCTGCGGACGTATTGGCTACCTCCTTCAATACTTTGCTCTTCTACTACATTTTCAAAGCCATTGCACTTTTCTCTAGAGTTATTTTATTTTTAAGTTTCACGTTACATTGGATATACTTACGAAATATTTAGTCTCAAGTCAGCTAACACATATATAGAGACTAACTGTGCCCCGCGGTTTCACTTGCATTGACATAAATTTGTAGGTGACCCGCGCAGGTTGCCTAAGTTATTCCGTGTAACATTAGCTTAAAATCAGTCCAGGCGTTTCGGAGATTAGCCGGAACAGGCAGACAGACAGAATGAGATTTTTTTTTAACATACATCATACATATGCTCACGCCTGTATTCCCCGAAGGGGTAGGCAGAGGTGTTGTTATCACAACACCCACTTTTCACCGAATTTGCTTAAGTGCCAACGTGACAGATGGTGAGTCTATCGCCGTCTCAGGCACTATACATACGTCTTTGAATTACTTCTCAGAAAATATGCAGGTTTCCTCACGATGTTTTCCTTCACCGTAAAGCACGTGGTGTGAAATCACTGTACATAAGTTTTTTTTAGAAAAACTCATTGGTACAGGCCCCGCTGGGATTCGAACTTGCGTCGCTTGCGTAGCAGGCGACTGCTCTAACCCCGAGGCCACCACGGCCACCACGGCTTTTTTTTTATATGGTTATTTTTTCATTTAATTATCCTGTATACTTTCGTATTCATTTAGTGATAGGATGTTATTTTGGAATTACAAACAGACACTTACATTTTCTTAGTTATATGTATAGATAAATACAATTGAAGTGACTGTTTGTAATTCCAAATTTTCAATATGTATATGAAATACATTTTCAAAAACCTAAAGATGTACTTTAGGTAGGTATATACATTGTACCTACTATATACATTACACTAAGTACAGTTACTTACATTAAACAATCCAGTCTGTTCCGGATAATCTCTGAAACGGCTGGTCCGATTTTAACGGGAATTTCACTAGCAGATAGATAACTGACTGTTATAAAGAGTAAAGGAATTAATTATAATTACTTTAAATAAAAACTAACATAACCAGGAATATACTTACGAACATTTATTATTTAATGGCGTATCCTTTTATGTACTCGTATGTTTAATTACGTCACATTATAAAGCGTTTTTCAAAAAAGTCTAATATAGAATAGGCAGCAAATTTCAAAACACTTAACTAGATTTTAAAAGGCTAAAATAGTTTTTGAATGTGATGAAATAACCGCTAAAAATTAATATATATAATCAATATTTATTTATTCATAAACAAAAAAAACTGGGAACAGCGGAAGGGGACACCCGGATTTGAACCGGGGACCTATCGATCTGCAGTCGATTGCTCTGCCACTGAGCTATATCCCCGTCTGACTAGACCGGCGAAATAGTAAACTGCTTTCGACTAGATATTTCGAATGATGTAGAAAAAATACAGAAGCCTGTATTTTCCGAAGGGGTAGGCAGAGGTGTTGTAAGAACAAAACCCACTTTTCACCGAAGATGATTAAGTGCCAACGTGACAGATACTGAGTCCATTGCCGTCTCAGGCACTATAGCGGACCCTCTTGGTATAGCGTAAGTATTTTTTTATGGATTCGCATCGACTGCGTAAAAGGCGTCTACTCAAACATCTCGACCATTAGGGCTCTAGTTCTACAAAGTCTGTCTGGATGGATCTAAAGTACTCAAGTATTTACGTGACTAGCTATCGCCTCTCCTAAATCGCTGGACCTTGAAACTTCAGCATTATGCGTAGAACTTTCTGTATTTCAAAGTAAGTACATGCAATTTGGCACTCTATTTTTAGCAGGCTAAGGTGGATTTGGGAAAAAAAATATCGGGACATATAACCTTTCGAACCGTCGAAGGTATCGGGAGAGATAAGAGAGCCCTATAACATTTTGAAAATGGAATTTCTATAAAATGAGCAAATATTTTTAAAAACAAAATTGAATTAAAAAAAAACTTTGTTTTTTAATCTGCAAATATCAACTGCCTATCATTTATAGGCTTCTATCACCAACGGTGACTCGGGCATGATCGATACAGATAAACAATATTAACGTGTATTACACGTTATTATAAAAAAAAATTAAAATTTTCACTAAATATATGCGTTACTTACATGGAAAAAGGATTTTTTTTATTTTCTCTGTCTTTTTGTCCGTCTAACGGTCTGTTTGCTCCTGCTAATCTCTGTAACGGCTGGACTCATTATAACGCGACTTTCACTGACAGATAGCTGATGTTACAATGAGTAGCTTAGGGAATATATTTTTTTAATTCGAAATCTGTGACATAATCCCATGAAATTAAGTTTCACAATAAGGTCACATCTAGTTTAACTAATAACCAATGGAGTTAATATCAGCAACTCCGTTCTTCTCCCCGCCCCCATGGAGCATGGGAAACCTTAGTAAATTACAGATGGAAAAATTCAATAACACTTTGCCCCCGTCTAGGGTACCTTGTGTTCTGCAGAACACTTGCGACCACAATAGCTACGACGTAATACTTTTATACATAATCTTTAAACGAGCAATTCTTGTATATATATCTCGGAAACGGCTCAAACGATTTTCATGAAACTTTGCATGTAGGGGGTTACAGGGGCAAAAAATAGATCTAGCTAGGTTTTATTTATGGAAAACATCGTTTTGACCATGTTTTCAGGCACCGAAAACTCCTAAAATATATAATTACAATACGACAGCAACTTTTGCCGACACCTGTTAAGTTATGGTTGCTCAAAGATGTGGCTTCTTTTACGAGGCGATAACGAAACTAGAGTCTATAGATTCAACCAGGTACTATAATTTACATGATCAGTAGAACCACATACAAAACACGTTGGTGTGGACCAACAGATTGGAAATTTAGGCTTTTTGCAACAAATATTTCTCTGTGGCCTGGTTTTAGAACTCCCTTTTTGGTGTCAACGTCACGTTTTTAAATCATCAAAGTGTACATGCCGCATACAAATTTTGTTCGTGATTGTACTGAAAATTACCCGTAGTCTATTTTCCAACGCTATGTTGCAATAAAATTTGAATTCAAGGGAGAGTTTGTAGTTTTCTTTAGAGGTATTTTTGCATTGAGTAAAGGGTGAGCTGGGTTATGTCCCTTGGAACTTATGTGAATATATTTAGGTAACGAGATGGAAGATTCAACTTTGTTTGAGATAAAAATCTTATTGAAGAAAGCTGTAGACTTATTGAGTATCAAAATGGGAAATAAAAAAAATATGCGTTGAATTGTGGGGAGATCTCTTAAACATCTCATCTTCAGCAAATAGAAGATCGTCCAGCCCAGCGGATATCATGTCTGGGGAACACAGGTGAACACTGTTCTAGTTGGAAACTTCAATATTATGTACCAATTTTAGGGGAAAACCGGTAAATTGTCGAATAATAATATTCGCTCTGTCAACTTTATTGTTTACTCAACGCAGAGAGCAGGCGGAAAAAGTGAGTGTTGACAAACACGCGTTATCTCACTTCTGCAGAGTTCAAGCTCATGTTAGAAATTGTTACGGTTAAATATTTAAGGTGTGTCGTGTTTGGCAGCTTTGAAGTGGTACACTTAAGGAG
The DNA here is from genome assembly GCA_929442735.1 of Watsonalla binaria. Taxonomy (NCBI): domain Eukaryota; kingdom Metazoa; phylum Arthropoda; class Insecta; order Lepidoptera; family Drepanidae; genus Watsonalla; species Watsonalla binaria. Next base: position 8,982,515 of record OV838934.1, on the reverse strand, counting down.
TCTTTAAAAAATGCTACAGTAATAAAGGTAGGTGCGAGTATATCTATACATCTATATCTGCCTAGACAAACATACAGACATACAGATAAATAAAACTGAAGTGTCTGTTTTACAACTATTCATTAATTGCATACGAAAGAATACACGATACTGAGATAGAAAAAAATTTTTTTTTCTCTGTCTGTCTTTCATTGGCGGATAGGAAATATTACTAGGAGCTAATTTTATTTAAAAAAACAGGATTCCTCGGATCGACTAGACTTTACGAGGTATATAATAAGTACACCTCTGCCTACCGCTTGAGCCTGTACCAATGAGTTTTTCTAAAAAACTTATGTACAGTGATTTCACACCACGTGCTTTACGATGAAGGAAAACATCGTGAGGAAACCTGCATATTTCTGAGAAGTAATTCAATGACGTATGTAAAGTGTCTGAGACGGTGATGGACTCACCATCTGTCACGTTGGCACTTAATCGTCCTCGGTGAAAAGTGGGTGTTGTTATTACAACACCTCTGCCTACCCCTTCGGGGAATACAGGCGTGAGCATGTGTATATTTTTTTTATCGTTTCTATTAGCGCAAGCGCAAGAGAATTTAACTTTGCCTAGTCCAACAGGTATGAGTTTAAGAGCAATGAGTGAATGAGTAGATAGATTTAACTAATAGCTGCTTGTGGGGGCTGGTCATCTCAAGCTACGTATTTCGATATAAGTAGGACTACTAGACTTTTATTTATGTTAATTTTTATCGACATTTGTGCATTGGAACTGTGTCCATATGCTTCTATTTCTCTCTCTTTCTTAAGTGCTTTATATTGTATTTTTAAAATTGTATAATATTTTTGAAAAGCAACCTTCCTAACCTGGCGGTAGCATGTGTAATGCTGTATAATTATGTCACCCTGACGGATTGAAAGTAAGATATTTTTGACTTGACGTTCACTGCTAACGTCGCATCTTCTTCGTAAATTCGCTCACTGCTGACGCGCAGATGTGTCGTTTAGCAGTGAACGCGTACCTACCACCAAGATATAGCGTACTTAAAAGATCGTACGGAGCGTAATATTATATTCCAACCATGCAAGTGCAATAAAATGTGCCCTCGCAGTACAAATAGCATGCACAGACATCAGTCGTTTAACCAATGGTATCAGAAGCAGAACATTTTACTGTGTGTGTCAAAATGTTGCAAGCATTCGCAGAATACTAATGCAGCGTACCCAATATTTTACAACGTCTATCGTGACTTACACGGGCGTATAAGGCAAGAGATGTGTCGTGGATTTTGTCACACTTTTAGTTATCTGCAAATTAAAGTCTCGTTATAATCGGTCCCGCCATTTCAGAGATTAGCCTGAACAAACAGACAGACAGAATATTTTTGAATATATGCATTAAGTAAACAGTTGTTAATTTGGAAATACAAACAGAAACTTCATCCTCCATCTTTTCCTGGACTTTATCCTAATGGAACGTTTTTAATTGCCTGCCTGTCTGTTTGTTCCGACTAATCTCCGAAACGTCTGGACCGATTTTAGCGGGACTTTCACTGGCAGATAGCTAATGTTACAAAGAGTAACTTAAAATATAATTATTTAAAAAAAAATCAGGTTTCCATGGGCCACCCATAAAATTAAATCTACGCGGGACACAGCTAGCATAACATAATAATATGTGAAATCATCAAAATTGTCGCAATTGTGTCCATGCTATACCTGCGTAATGTTATTGCACCAATGTGACGTTCTGACTTTATACATAGGGGAAGCTATTCCTATATTCACATATGGTACAGATATTTTATGTTCGGCTATAGTCGATGGATTCCATGTCCAAATTCGGGACTAGAACAATGCGTGGCTCAAAATGGATTGATACTTTTTCGGAGATGGGTTGTGTGGATATATCCCAAAGATATCGGATCAACTCAATTCGATACACACCAAAAAAAAACCAATAGAATTTCGATATCGATGAAACATCTACAAATTTGTAAACTTTGTGTATAATTTGTAATATTCAGGTTGCAGAATGAATTGTGATGTGCTGTGCTAGCAGTTAGTACTTGCTTATTTCACTGTTGACACAGAGCTTGCGCAACAACGAGTAATATGCTTGTTGTATATAATACGTAACATTGTAGATTACAAAAAGAACTGATAATAAATATCAAGCAAAAAATGGTAACTGATATACTAAATCAATATCTATACAGATTAATAAAATTGAAGTGTCTGTTTGTAATTTCAAAATAACAGCTGCTCACTAAATACATATGAAAGTATACATGATACTGACTTAAATAAAAAAAAATTAAAAATGTACAAGGACTAAACTAACATAGGATACTTTTATGTAAAAAACAATTAGGGTTCCGCAGGAATGACATTAAATCTACCCGGGTGTGGTATAAATAAATCGCAGGACAAAGCGTTTCTCCACTCGCTACATAGATGGCGCTACTCGCTAACAAATGCGAAGATTGAGTACAAAATACACGAGAACCTAAATCGCGCAATAAGAGTTTTCGAACGCATTGCAGAATATACAAGTTACCATCTAGAATAGTTGGAGCTGCGGTTCCCCAGGCATGATATCCGCCTGGCTGGAAAATCCTTTGCTGGGGATGAGCATGATCATATAAACCTTAATCTGCTCTTCAAATTACCCGCAAGAGCCCAAGAAATCCCAAAATAAACATCCGAGTGCATTATAAAATTGCAACAATTTTTCGACACATTTTCCATTGAAATTCTATACGGGTTAACTCTAAGTTGCAGCGGGCTTTGCCCGAACTAAGTTATATTCAACAATTTTTCCATTGTCAGCTGGAGAATACACGATTTGCAAGATATTTCGAAATACGCTTACGTTATGCTTATTAATATTGACATTAAAATGGTGGAAGTTTTGAAATTGAATTTTATTGTCGACTAGCAGTGCCCTGTTATTTCACCTGCGTAGACTTAATATCATAGGTGGCTTCATGTCGCGGAACCCTTGTTTTCGTTTTGAGAAAAGGATATAGGCGCAATATACTCATTGTAGCATCAGCTATCTATTAGTGAAAATCCCATTAACATCAGTCCATCCGTTTCCGAGATTAGCCGGACAGACAGACAGATAAAAAAAATTCAAAAAAATATTTTTCCTTTCATTTAACTACCGCATAGTTTCATAATACAGTTAGCGAAGAGCTGTTAATTTGGAATTCCAAACTGATACTTAAATTTTACTTGTATGTATGTATGATTGACTAGCTTCTGCCTTGCGACGCTGTCCGTGTAGATTTTGTTTATTTTTATATAGACTTCAAAATAATAATGATGTATCTACATTCAACCACTTAACATTTTTGAATATTGATTGCTACCTGAAAGATAACGATGATACAATTCAAACGAAAATTTACAAAGTCAATATCGAACTTTTAATATTTAATAGACTGTGTGCAACTTTTAATTGAACAAAATTTTATTAATCTGTTGCGTCAGATGTGTATCCTATTAAACAATGTTTTCGAAATTAATGCTCTTTTATTCGTAAGCCAGCGTAGCTAAAAATATATACCAACTGGCTGTGCCCCTTCGTTAGCATACCCTAAGTTTTTTATTAAAAGTAGCCTAAACTTTCATCCCCTATTTTGTCCCCTTGGGGGTAGAATTAATCAAAATCCTTTCTTAGCGGATGCCTACGTCATAACATCTACCTGAATGCCAAATTTTAGCCCGAAACGTCCAGTAGTTTGGGCTGTGCGTTGATAGATCACTATGTCAGTCAGTCAGTCACCTTTGAGTTATATAACACTTTCAAACGTTTACCTTGCGTTTTAGCGTGACTCAAAATGTGTAGATTCTTTTGCGTATGTCTATATTAGCGTGCGTATGTATGTGCCCGCATAGCTTTAATTTCATTCCCGTGGAGCCCTGAATATGTTTTAAATAAAAGTAGCCTAAGTTACTCCTTGTAGCATTAACTATCTACCAGTGAAAGTACCGTTTAAACCGTCAGCCTTTTCGGAGATTAGTAGGACAGACAGACCAATGGATAGCCTATACGGGAGGCACTGATCTCCTATACTCACTTATTTTTATGTAGTATTCATTCGAACGACAGGAATTTAAAAGTCGATTACTATGAACGTGTCATATATAGTGCTACAATATCATTGCTATAAACAATGTATTTAAATAAATTCTAGATTGAAAAGTTTAATACTGACATGATTACTGCTTGCTTTATTGCCTCTAGGGCAGCTTTTATTAACAGTTCACAGACAAAGTGTCTAATTATCTTGAAAGTTTCGCTAATATTCTGAATACCTAAGCTCTCTGGCTCAGTATAATGAGAATTTTACAATGTCAATATTAATTTTGATGAAACTATACAAAAGTTATTTTAATATTTAGATTTGTTTAATTTATACAAGAAGCCAACGGCAGGTGTAGTTGTATTAAAGTTATAATTAAACTTAAATTTTATTTTTCGTTTAAATATTTTCGTTTATAAATCTGCCTCATTTTATTTTTGAACTATGTAAATAATACTGTCATTAAAATATTGGTAGATAATGAAATTAAATTAGGTTGGATTTGTTAATAAATTTTCAGTTTTACTTTATCATTATAATGAGAGTCGTGGAGGTCCTGGGGTTTAAATAGTCGCCTGCTACGCAACCGACACAAGTTCGAATCCCATCGGGGACTGTACCAAAGAGTTTTTCTAAAAACTTACGTGCATTGATTGCACACCACGTACTTTACGATGAAGGGAAACATCTTGACAAAACCTGCATTTGACTGAAAAGTAATTCAAAGACGCATGTAAAGTGCCTGACACGTCATCAGGGTCAAAATTTGTTCATGGAAATTTGAATAATAATTTGCAATCTCTGGAAGAATTAAATGACATTAAAATTCTTAGACTTCAAGCAGAATATCTTCAGTGAAACCTACCCTTTAAGGAATTGTAATTATGTGTCGATGGTATAGCGGTTAGTGAGTTTAACTGCCTGTCCAAGGATCGATTTCGGGTCAGGCCAAACATTTATATTGGGGTTTTCTATCAAGGAATTCGCAATACGACGATATACTCGCCATCTGCCACGTTGGCACTTAATCATCTTCGGTGAAAAGTGAGGTGTTGTAATTGCAATATCTCTAACCCTTCGGTGATTGCACCCCCGTGTCTGAAAAAGCTTACTCGCCATAATGGGTGGAAAATAGCAAATTCTTCACATTTTCAAACACCATACATTGAACGTAAATGCATTTGTAAGATGCTAGCAAGACGCAAGCTTCAACTACAATTAATTAACTGCATGTAGCACAAACGATTCCAAGCGAACAGCTTCAGATTGAAACTCATTTAAATACAAATGAACACACACATACACCCACTGTGTACTCGACTTATGCCTTTGAAGTGCCAGCCCGACTGTTAATCTAACGTTTGAATGCTATTATTCTGTATGCTAATTTATGGTGTATGCAATTCGTGCTAGGGCTTTACCATAAGGTCTTGTTGCCATTATAGTTGCACTGTGTGACAGTGACAGACTTATGCACGTCATATACATCTGTCTCATACTAAGAGTTAAACTATCATGGCATAAAGAGGTCATGGTAGAGTCCTAGTTTCATAAATGCCTAATTAACTATCATCTTTTGAAATGAAATAGGTATTTCAATTATTGTTTAAAGCCACCTTGCTGATAATATTTATTAAAACTAATATCAGAATGATAAAGAGCCTTAGGTTTTACTACGCAAGCGACGCAAGTTCGAATTCCAGTGCGGCCTGTACCAATGAGTTTTTCTTAAAACTTATGTGTATTTCACATCACCAACTTTACGATGAAGGAAAACATTGTGAGGAAACCTGCATATGTCTGTTAAGTAATTCAAAGACGTACGTATGTATAGCGAGATGTATAGATACGGCGATGGACTCACCCTCTGTCACGTTGGCACTTAATCATATTCGGTGAAATGTGGGTGTTCTTGTTACAACACCTCTGCTTACCCCTTTGGGAACCCTTCTGGGATGACGTAGCATATGTATTTTTTATTCATTTTTATAAGAATGATTTGTTTAGTTTGGGTCTTGATAAGGAAATTATGGACGTCGATATAATTACCAATTTTTTATTTTTTTCTGTCTGTCCGTCCGTATGTTTGTCTGTTTGTTCCTTAAACGGCTGAAACAATTTTCACTGGCAGATAGCTGATGTTACAAGAAGTAATTTACAGAAGAAGACTTCGGCCCTCCATGCCTCTCTGTCCGCCAGCATAGTGGTATTGCTGAGCCTAATTTATCCAAGCAATAACTTTTCAGTGTAATTATTTGAATGCGTAGACTCTTGAGCTGTATAAATCAATTGAGACGACGATTACAAGATATTATAGTGTCGTTGTCAGTAATTCGAGCTCAGCGCCTTAATTGAGTGCCGTTTTACAGGGAACTCCAATTCTCTTAGTGGGAGTGGGGTGATGATAATAGTATTAAGTCACCTCATCCAGTGTTGAACGTGAATGGAAAATCTCAAGGGAACATCTTACAGCTGGATTAAAGCCGTTAGATTTCATTAAGACGGCGATATATTCATCTTGTCCGTCGTCACATTCAAAAATACTTTGTATTTTTTTTACATTTGACTTTGTGCAAGCACTTTTAAATATTTTTTTTAAATAAAAGTCTTTAGTTTTTTGTTACTTCCTGTAACAACACTACCAGTAGTACCAGATAAAGTCCCGTTAAAATCGTTCCAACCGTTTCGGATATGAGCCGGAACAAACAGACAGACAGACGGAGAAAAAAAAATTGGTTTTTCTATGTCAACACAGTATATGCATTTAGTCGAAAGGTGTAATTTTGGAATTACAGACAGACACTTAGATTTTATTTATCTGTGTACATGTATAGATATAGACGTATAGATGTATGGATGTAGATTGTAAAATGATACCGTCAGCTCAGGAGGTTCTTTTTACGGACAAAACCGAGTAATTTTTCTCCTTTATAATTATTTGCTTTGTAAATATATGACTATAGATACAATCCAATGCTCAAATATTAATCAAATCAGTGACAAATTAACAATAGAATATTGTGATTATAATCAGACTACAATCTGATTCATTTTTAAAATGTTGTGTTTTTGGTCATAATTTGATGCAAAATTTAACGTCTGACGTTGCGTGTGAAAGTGTATTTACATTTTTTTTAATATTCAAGGAATTTAATTAATACATTTCTTGAGTAATCCTTTTCGTTATTAAGGCGATAACTTTGAAGAAATATGGTTCTTCGAGTTGCAGATGAAGTTATGACGTCATTGAGCATCCTGTCATCTTCCACACAATGATGACAAAGGGAATGTATCTCCAAAGAAACGATGATTGGTTTGATTAAGGCTGAGTGCGCATATTTGAGCAATGAATAGGTGTAGATAAAGATTTAGTTAAATAGATATACATACATATGCTTACGCCTGTATTTCCAGAAGGAATAGGCAGAGGTGTGTAATAACAACACAAATTATTCACCGAATGATAGATGGTGGTATCGTGGTCTCAGCCACTATACATACGTCTTTGAAATACTTCTCAGATATATGCAGTTTACTCACGATGTTTTTCTTCACAGTAAAGCACGTGATGTCAAATCATCATCCTCCTGCCCTTTTCCCATGTTATTTGTGGTCGGCGCAATGTGTTCTTCTCTTCCATTTCTCTCTATCAGCCGTCATATCTGTATTCACTCCTATTTTAGCCATATCATCTTTCACACAAGCCATCCATCGTTTCTTAGGTCTTTCTTTCCCCATCCACATTCATAAACAAAACTTTTTTGGCACGTGATGTCAAATCAATGTGCATAAGTTTTTGAGATTCTTCGGTGGTCAATTCTTCGACATTCATAACTTTATTACCAGGGCCTAAACTAATTCAATTATTTAATTTTCATTCTAACTTGCGTCGTTTGCCTAGCAGGCGACTGTTCAAACCCCACTGCCACCACGGTTCATACAGGTTAATACACATTACGGCATATCTCGGTCAGTCGGAGGCCTAATATAGTCTGACAACTGGTTTAACCCAGATCACAATTTTCCTCGTTAAAGGGGTTGCGAAGTTAAGATGGCAGTCGCTTCGTATAAAAATCAGGTGATTAGCCACATCGGGTTGAATCAAGTGCCGACCCCAACAATGTATGGGATAAGGCCAGGGCGATGATGGATACGCCGAGAAGAAAATGTAAATATTCAAATGTTCATAAAATATTTATGAATACTCCATATTTTCGTTACAAAATATATCATCTCATTATTTACATTCCACGAATCAATCCCCCTGTGTTCTGTATCACTTGCACATAATTGGCTCAATAAATATTTAATTAATACGTGGTAATTGCAATAAATAGAGCTGGATTGTATTGTAATCCTATAAGCCTGATCGCTGACCCACGCCGTGAGTAATTAAATTAATTTATCGACCTCTGCTGCTATTGATACGTGATCTTTGCTTTCACGATAACACAAGTTTTCACCCGCAGCTTTTCTCGTGTGGTATGTACAGTTTAGTGGTGAAATGTACCTTTAGGACGTGCGAAGAATATGCCCTTAAGTAACTTTTATTCCCAGGAATAGCGGGAGCTCGTGGCATAGATGCTTCAAAGTCAAAGTCAAAAGTATCTTTATTCGATTAGACTTTTTACAAAGTACTTTCAAATCGTCAGCATGAAATAATTATACAGGATTATACATGCTACCGCCAGGTTCGGAAGGTTGCTTTTACTGAGAAGAACCTGGCAAGAAACTCAGTAATTACTCTTTTCAAAAATATTATATAATTTCAAGAATACAAAATAAATAATTACAAAAAAAAAAAACGCGTGAGCTCATGGACAATGTTCCAATGCACAAATGTCGATAAACATTAACATAACTAAAAATCTAGTACCTCTACTTATAACTAAATGCGTAGCTTGAGATGACCAGCCCCCACAAGCAGCACCTGTTCACAAGTATGACGTGAATGCCAGCCATTGACCTCCTCAACCATCATAGAGGGAAGTGGACAACCCGTCATCCAGACGCCGCCGCAAGCAAAGGCATTTTAGTGAGCTTGACATTGCTATTGCGCATATCATAAAAGCAGCGATAGATAAAAGCATAGCGCTTCCAATCCCCTAGCTGCGTTATTCTGTAAGGCTTGTATGGTGTATGTCTTACGTATCAATTTATTACGATTATTTTCCCTGAAATTTTGTTACCTACCTAAATACACCATAAAAATATCACTATGCAGGCAAATAGTTATTATGCTCTGCGGAAAGCATCTTACTGTTCTAGACATAAACAACATAATCGATTATCAAAAGAAAAGTGAATTCTAAACAGGAGAATAATCTTAAGATTCCAAGCTCACTTTAGTCAAAGCGGATTGTCTAAAGCCCTTTCGCTTAACTGATTCCAAGGCGTATTTACTTGCTACTTTATACTTACGTAGATATTATTAATCTGTCAAAACTTCGCGATAACATTTTCATGAAAATCTCAAGTACTCTTGAACGCTTCACAGGCGAGTGTGTTAATGTTCTGTACTTTCGGATTTCGAAGCTACCTTAAATTGTACCTCCATCCAGTTCCAAGATATGAAGGGTCATACCCCTTCTGGGTGTTAGTTTTTGTCTATTTAATGGAAAGGTGGATTTAGATCAGAAGTATGGAAATTCATATGTATATTATAAAATAACTTGAAGGTCAATACACAGTATAATTATGCAAATAGTATGGAATGAAGGAAAAAATCGTTCAAATGATACACTCACAGACGGCAGCTTCTACAAGATTTTAAAGGACCCCGGCGCGGAGTAACGCCAGTGTTGCTAACGCGCAACCTTTGTTTTCTTTGACAATAAAAAAAAAAACCCTGTGAGTAGCCGAAACTGCAGACGAATGGCCATCTTTATTAGTCTAATATCTAATACTTACTCTATTAATAGTAAGTTTCAGACTGCTGCCTCGTTGGTCTAGTGGCTAGTGGGTTCGCCTGCCGATCACGAGGTCCTGGGTTCGATTCCCAGGTCGGTTCAAAAATTTACATTGGGTTTTTCTGTCAAGAAATTCACAATAAAATGCCCGGAGTTTGGAAGTTGGCGGTGTTTCCACCCCCCGTGCCTCGGAAAGCACGTTAAGCCGTTGGTCCTACGCCTGATCTCTCTCCGGTCGTGTCGGATTGCCTCCCATCGTACTATGAGAGTGAGGGAATAAAGAGTGCACCTGTGTTTGCGCACACACTTGTGCACTATAATATCTCCTGCGCACATGGCTGATCCTCGTTGAGATTAGCCGCCGTAACCGTAATTCGAAAAAGAGATCGTTATTATTATTAATAGTAAGTTTGTTTTCATATTGTGTTTTAATGCATTTCTTTAATTAAAAGAATTGAGGTTTTTTTGCTAGTGTTAATTTTTATGTTTTTAACTCCTAAATGTAAATGTGATCTCAATAAATTATTTCAAGGGATTAACGCTTATTATTATCGGGGAGGCCGCGCAGTACGTCATGTTTTATAGCCATTTATCAACATTTCGAATAGACAAATCTTTACTTTGACGGTAAAGTTGGGGAGTAAATTTTAAAACATTAATGAGTGATAACTCTAATCGATGGAGCAAAAGTTCTATTTCAAATATTTGATCTATATTCCAAACCGTTAAGTAAGCTTATTAATATACTGTGATAATAAGTCGTCTGTCTGTTATCTTTTCACGGTAATTCGCCGATAAATTTTCCAGAAATTTGGTATAGCGATTTAGTGTATGACAAATGAGGCCTGGGAGCCAGGATCAGTCGGAGCAGACCTTGGTTGGTTGAGTGAAACACCGTAACTTCGGCAATCCTGGTATTTATTGATTCCACAACTGTATTGACTTGTTCTCTTGACGACCACTTGAAGACCACACTATTGACATTTTTTTTTTTTTTTTTTTTTTTCCGACATGGTCTCTCGCAGTTGGTAGGGGGGAGTTACCTCCACTGCTTAACCGGACTAAAGGGCGAGACCCAAGGGCCTCCAGCCGAGCGCACACTATTGACATTTGACACTGAACTCTATATACAAACTAAAAGAGAATCTTACCATCGAGATTTAAAACAATACAACGCCATCTTGTGATAAGATGGCTAACTAATATGAATAAACTACGTTAAACATTTAGTTGAGGGTAAAACTACTACTCGCGTGAACTTAGTTTCATGCTTTAACTCGCTGAGCCCTAATTTGATTTGATATTTAAATAAAAGTAGCTTAAGTTACTCCTTGAAACCTCAGCTTATTTCCAGTGAAAGTCTCGTTAAAATCGGTCCAACCAGCAAACAGACAGACGAACAGAGAAAAATTTAAAAAAAACATTTTTTTAGTTCGATTCCGAATTCTATCTTATGAATTTAGTTAAAAGCTGTCAAGATTTTGGAATTCAAACAGACACTTCAATTTTATTTATCTATATAGATATTTTATCAGCGCCCCCCCGCGAGATGGACGGACGATCTGGTCAAGACCGCGGGGATCCGCTGGATGCAGGCCGCTTCCAACCGGGTGAGGTGGAAATCATTGGGAGAGGCCTATGTTCAGCAGTGGACGTCCTATAGCTGATATGATGATGATGATAGATATTTTAGTACATATTATTCCGCTGGTAGCACGGTGTTTAGCGTTAAAAACTGTTTTTACTATTTTTATGTTAACCTTGTTGAGACAGAACTGGCAGGTCCGTTTATTTTTATTTTTTGACATGATTAAACAATATTAATTGAACAAATAACGTATTTCGATGAACACACGGCACTAAATAATACTCACATCTCAATATATATAACTCATAGGTGACTGATCTATCAACGCACAGCCCAAACCACTGGACGGATCGGGCTGAAATTTGGTATGCAGGTAGATGTTATGACGTAGACATCCGCTAAGAATGATTTTGATTAATTTTACCCCCAAGGGGATAAAATAGGGGATGAAAGTTTGTACGAAACTTTGTCAATTTTAAACCGATCGGGTTGAGACTTGCATGCATAAAGCAACTATGACGAAGGCATCCGGTGTTATTTAGACTATAGGCTACTTATATTTAAATAAAAACATTTAGGATTCCGCCGTAATCAAATTAAATCTACGCGGGTGAAACAGCAGTTATGTATAAATGTTACCTAGTAATTAATTATCTAATTCAAATTACGACATCACATTAGATAGGTACGATATTATTGTGGCACTCAATTCATCAAAACATAATTGGCTCGCATTAACCTACTGTAAATGGATTATTATTGTCGTAACATAATGAGATTTACACAGTAAACAGGTATGTTTGTTACACATCAAACAGAAATCTTGATACAAGTGAAGCATAGACTATATTATAATTATGTACTATGGATAATCTTCTATTTATAGCTCTCATCTCCCTGGCCTTATCCCATACATGGTTGGGAACGGCACTTGATTCAACCCGATGTGGCTGATCACCTGATTTTTATGACTGCTATCTGACCTTCGCAACCTCTTTTACGAGGAAAATCTGTGATCTGGGTTAAACCAGTTGTCAGACTATTTTAGGCCTCTGACTGACCTGTAACGATTGCCAAAGATGATAAATTGGCAACCGGGACCGATGGCGTAACGTGCTCTCCGAGGCACGGAGGGAACTCGGGCGGTCACCCATCCAATTACTGGCTAGGCTTAGTGTTGCATAACTTCGCTGATCGAATGATATGCGCAATAGCAACTGTGCCACGAGCTCCTCTATTCATAGCTCTATACTCAGATAAATAAAATTTAGGTGTCTGTTTGTAACTCCAAAATTAAAACTTTTCAATTAATGTATATGAAAGTACGTATACGGTACTGACATTGAAAAACCATTTTTTTTAAATGATCTCTGTCCGTCTGTCTATCTGTTTGTTCCGGCTAATCGCCAAAACGGCTGCAAAGATTTCACCGGGACTTTCACTGACAGATAGCTAATGTTACAAGGAGTAAAGTAGGTCTGCGCGGGTAAAACCGCCGGGCGCAGCTAGTATACAAAGAAATTGAACTGATGTGTACGTTTCTAATTTAAAAATATTAAATGAGGTAGGGCTTGAAAAAGTAAACTGGCGCCGTGCTAGCTATACTAGCATCCTTTCTTATTTTACAATGTTAAAGCAAATCATAAATATCCTTATTTTATCTTGACTTTTAACCAAGTACATTAAGATTGCTAGTATGTCATGATTAGGTACACACACATGCTCACGCCTGTATTCCCCGAGGGGTAGGCAGAGGTGTTGTAGTAACAAACCCACTTTTCACCGAAGATGATTAAGCGCCAACGTGACAGATGATGAGTCAATCGCCGTCTGAAGCACCATACATATGTCTTTGAATTACTTCTCAGACAAATTCAAATTCAAAAATATCTTTATTCGATTAGACTTTTTACAAAGTACTTTCAAATCGTCAAAGAGACACGATTACATAGGATTGTACATGCTACCGCCAGGTTCGGAAGCTTGCTTTTACTGAGAAGAACCTGGCAAGAAACTCAGTAATTACTCTTTTAAAAAAAACATTAACAGCTTTGAGTAATACAATATAAATCATAAAAAATATATATAAGCCCATGGACACAGTTCCAGTGCACAAAAGTCGATATAAAAAAATTAAAAACTAAAAATAAATGCTACGAATAATTGTGTAGCTTGAGATGACCAGCCCCCACTAGCAGCACCTGTTCAGAAGTATGACGAGAATGCCAGCCAAATGCAGGTTTCCTCACGATGCTTTCCTTCACCGTAAAGTACGTGGTCGCAAATCACTGCACATAAGTTTTTAGAAAATGCGTAGCAGACTACTGCTCTACTCCCAAGGCCACCATGACTCGCCTCGATTAGGTATATAGGACTATACATGTTACAAGTTTTTACTGTAACACTCTGGTGTTGGTCACGTGTATAGGTTGCGGTAGCTGCTTATCATCAGCTAGACTATACTTGTTCGCTACCTTTATGCATAAATAGTTTGTAAAATGACTTTAATTTTTATAATAAGCTTGTGCCTTTTACTTTTTCTACGGAGTGCAGTTTTATAAAGTTTTAATGAACACTTGTCCTAACAAGGATTACATTCGTAATACCCGCTCTGGTGCATTCAAAGTTAAAATGTTTTGTTTATAATAAAACTGCACTTATCTATATACATCTACCAGCGAACTGCGTGGACACACTTGCTCACTGGCACTTAAACTCGACATCGAAGCAAGCAGGGGCGGCGGCAGTGTGTGCAGAAAACCTCAAGCGGCGGAAATATGCAGATATCAGTCATAATTGTAAATTTCTGCCGTTTGGGGTTGAGCTTTTGGGGCCATGGGGGCCAAATGCGAAGGTCCTTTTTAAGGATCTTTCAAAACGCCTGGTTGACGTCTCTGGTGACCGTCGAGCTGGTTCTTACCTCGGTCAGAGGATTAGCTTAGCAATCCAGCGAGGTAACGCAGCCAGCTTACTGGGCACCATTCCCGCAGACACTAATTTAAATTCCGTGTTTTATTCATAATTTTTATTTTTATTATATTTTTCTTTTTCATTGTTTCAGCAATTGTAATTAATTAATATAGAAATAACAACTAACAAGGTTTATACATCTATATCTAGACAGATAAATAAAATTGAAGTGTATTTTTGTTATTCCAAAACTACATCTGATTTTGACTAAATGCATATGAAAGAATAGACGGATCTGACAAAGAAAAACCTCTAAATATATATAACTCAAAGATGTCTGACTGACTGACATAGTGGACGGATCGGGCTGAAATTTGGCATGCAGTTAGATGACGTAGGCATCCGCGAGGATTTTGATTAATTCTACCCCCAAGGGGATAAAATAGGGGACGAAAGTTTAGGCTACTATTAATAAAAAAACTTAGGGCATGCTAACCCGGGTGAAACCGCGGGGCACAGTTCGTATACTATATAAGTTTACTTACAATAATATTGTGGCGTAATATTATTCCCAGTCACGTCGGCTGTAATGCAATATTGTCTATCAAGCCGTAATGCTATTTACTGCCTGTGTATAGGAGGAAATATATATATATATATATATAAAGTTACATATATTACTATCTTGCTTAGTATTTTATAGGGTGGGTATGATAAAGTGACTTGCTCACTCTGGTTTCTATAAAAGTAGGATTAGTGAGAGCCGTGGTGGCCTCGGGGTTTGAGCAGTCGTCTGCTACGCAAGCGACGCAAGTTCGAATCCCAGCGGGGCCTGTACCAATGAGTTTTTCTAAAAAAACTTATGTACAGTGATTTCACACCTCGTGCTTTACGGTGAAGGAAAACATCGTGAGGAAACCTGCATATTTCTGAGAAGTAATTCAATGACTTATGTAAAGTGTCTGAGACGGCGATAGACTCACCATCTGTCACGTTGGCACTTAATCAAATTCTGTGAAAAGTCGGTGTTGTTATTACAACACCTCTGCCAACCCCTTCGGGGAATACAGGCGTGAGCATATGTATGTATGTTGTTAAGGTTCGTTGTAAAAGTCACCAATGTATCTTTAGTAATATAAATAAATAATTTAATCTAGTAGAAACATAGTAGGATTGTATATTTGATACATTTTGTACAATTTCTATTTAATTAAGTGTCGATATGAAGGGAGCGCTTTAGTAGGGTAATAAAATTGAAGTTAATGAGAAAATGGCTGACATTTGGACCTCTGGATACGTGCTACAGGGCCCAAAGTTCTTGCAGTCTTTATCATAGTGCGATACTATGGTTTGAGGCCCACAGACATACAATTGATAAGCAGAGAGAGCAACAGTGTCTTTTTCAAGAGTTGATGTATGTCTGTGACTTTATAATGTTACTTAAAATAAACATCAATTTATTACCTTATCTAATTTTAATTACTACTGCGTCGCATCCTTGTTTTAAGAAAAATAAATTTTCTTTATTTCTTTCTTCCTTATTAAGTTCACATATGTCTATATGTCGCTGGCACTATTTTTTTAAAATATAATTATCCTAGGATCCTTCTTGTAATTTCAGATATATACATACATATGCTCACGCCTGTATTCCCCGAAGGGGTAGGCAGAGGTGTTGTAATAACAACACCCACTTTTCACCGAAGATGATTAAGTGCCAACGTGACAGATGGTGAGTCCATCGCCGTCTCAGACACTTTACATAAGTCATTGAATTAATTCTAAGACATATGCAGGTTTCCTCACGATGTTATCCTTCACCGTAAAGCACGTGGTGTGAAATCACTTTACATAAGTTTTTTATAAGAACTCATTGGTACAGGCCCCGCTGGGATTCGAACTTGCGTCGCTTGTGTAGAAATGAAAATCCTGTTAGTCGGAACAACCAGACAGACAGGCAAAGAAAATTTCAAAAACGTTTTTTTAATGTATGTAGCGCATTTACTTTCATATTTTGCATTTATGGAAGCTGTTAATTTGAAATTACAAATAGACACATAAATTTTATGTATCTGTGTAAATATAGATTTGTTTGCAAAAGTAATAGACTTGTAATAATTATTAATGGCAATAGGCTCGGAACTGGTGATCTCTGGTGAGCGTAGTATTATTATGTACTAGCTGTGCCCAACGGTTTCACCCGCGGAATCCTAATCATCATCATCCTCCTGCCCTTATCCCATGTTATTTGTGGTCGGCGCAATGTGTTCTTCTCTTCCACTTCTCTCTATCAGCCGTCATATCTGTATTCACTCCTATTTTAGCCATATCATCTGTCACACAATCCATCCATCGTTTCTTAGGCCTTCCTTTCCCCTTGTAACCATCCACATTCACAAACAAAAGTTTTTGGAACCTTATCCTCATCCCTCCGCATAACATGTGGAACTCTAATATTTTTTTTAAATTACTAGTAGCCTAATTCACTCTTTTTAACATTAACTATCAGCCAGTGAAAGACCCGTTAAAATCGGGTCAGCCGTTTCGGAGATAAGCCGGAACAAACAGACTGACAGACGGACAAATAGACAGTGAAAAATTGGTTTTTCTATGTCTGTACCGTGTACACTTTCATATGCATTTAGTAAAAACGTGTTATTTTGGAATCATAACAGACACTTCAATTTAATTTTCTGTTTAGATGTATTTGTTATAGCGGCAAAAGCATTGTAGTATTTCTATTTATAGAACCGTCAAATAATATAATTTCCCTAAAAAGTTCTCATACGACATTAACCTCGACTCAAGGCTCCACACGTGACGCTTTTCTCAACGACACATAATGTGACGTCATCCGGTGAAGTGGTATTCGCTCGTCACACTCCCAAACGGGCCGCGATAACAATGAAAGATGTTTGTGATTCTCATTACTGTTATCACACTGCAAGCGAGACGGGGAGTTTTTTGGAAAAGTGACGTAATATTTTTTTCTTTACAAACGACGAGGCAGTTAAAGGTATAGTTTTTTATGGGTTATTGGATGTTTCGCACTAATAACATTCGCCCGAATCGTGCGAAACGGCAAATTTTAGGAATAATTTTTTTTCTGCTTAATTCCCTTTTTTGTTTACTAATCCATACATCTGTATCTATTGTCTGTTTGTAATTTCAAAATAACAGATTTTCAACAAATACATATGAAAGAATATACTTAACGAACTAACTTTTGAAAAAAAAATCAAAGTGTTTTTCTGTCTGTCTGTTTGTTCCGGGTAATCTCCGAAACGGTTGGACCGATTTTAACGGGATTTTCACTGGCAAATAGCTAATGTTACAAGGAGTAACGTAGGCTAATTATTTTCCAAAGTAACTATTCCACGCGGACGAAGTCGCAGGCAGAAGCTAGTACTTAATATGATCACGTACGTAGTTACGTAATTATTATAAAGTACTAATTGAAGAGCCGTGGCGGCCTTGTGGTTTGAGCAGTCGCCTGCTATGCAAGCGACGCAAGGTCAAATCCCAGTGGGGCCTGTACCAATGAGTTTTTCTAAAAAACTTATGTACAGTGATTTCACACCACGTGGTTTACGGTGAAGGAAAACATCGTTAGGAAACCTGCATATGTCTGAGAAGTAATTCAAAGACGTATGATAGAGTTTGAGAGGGCGATGGACTCGCCCTCCGTCACGTTGGAACTTAATCATAATTGGTGAAATGTGGGTGTTGTTGTTACATAGTTCTGCTTACCCCTTCGTGGACCCTCCTGGGATGGCGTGAGCATATACTATTCTTACTAAATATTAGCATAAGTTTGCGCAGTCGCAGTGACTATCAATTTGGCGTTGAATCATCCTTAATTTAACCCAAATCCATAATAATAAGGGCAATCTCTCGACCGGAGAAAATTAAACCTGTGGATTCCATCATCAGTCCTACTTACAGAATACATTAAACTTTAAATTGAAATATTATTTCTGGAGGCTTTCGAATTTGTATAACGATATCTCTTTGAGATAGAACAAGTCAATGTTTGCAAGACAAATGGTTAATTACGAGGGTAGTATTACATTTCCCTTTGATTTACTGGTTTCATTTAGATTTACTTAAAATTGATCTTTGTTGCTTTTTACTTCCTGGCATTCTTCATCGTGCCAACGGGGTCTTCTTATAGTTGTTACTGCATATATATATATTTGATAACCATAACATTTTATCATCATCTCCCTGTCATTATTCCATACATTGTGTTTGTGTCGGCACTTGATTCAACCCGACATGGCTCGCAACCCGTTCTACGAGGAAAATAGGTAATCTGGATTATACCAGTTGTCAGACTTTCTTAGGCCTCCGACTGAACTATAACAATTGCCAAAGATATTAAATTGGCAATCGAGACCGACGGCATAACGGTTTTGATCTGTTAAGTTCACCAGCATGGCTTAATGTGCTCTCCGTGGCACAGAGAGAGCTCGGGTGATCACCCATGCAACTATGGGCTTGGGTAAGGCTTGCTTAACTTCGCTGATCGAATGATATGCGTAATAGCAACTGTGCCACAAACGACATTAAGTCTACGTAAAACCGCGGGGCAGAGCTAGTCCAAAATAAATGATATACCAAATTTCAGCTCACTAAGTTAAAATTAAGTTGTATGATTTCACCCATACAAACATACAGTTAAATACATACGTTGCTAGTTAAATAAAAGCAAAAAAAAATATGCTCACGCTATCCCAGAAAGGTCCCCGAAGTGGTAAGCAGAAGTGTTGTAGCAACAACACCCACATTTCACCGAATATGATTGAAGTGCCAACGTGACAGAGGGTGAGTCCATCGCCGTCTCAGGCACTATACATACGCCTTTGAATTTCTTCTCAGACATATGTAGGTTTCCAAACGATGTTATCCTTCACCGTAATGCACGTGGTGTGAAATCACTGCACATGCGTTCTTAGAAAAACTCATTGGTGCAGACTCCGCTAGGATTCGATCTTAGCAGGCGCTTGCTCAAACCCCGAGGCCACCACGTCTCAATAAAAATATTGTAATTAAATAAACTAAACCATTGCATTCCAGCTGATCTCGTTAATTGTCCGTCTTCTACATACATACATGTGGGATTTAAATATAAATAAATAAGAATGTTTGATTGGAATCTTTACTTCGTCTTTTTAGTAATTCAACACATCTTAAAATAAATACGTCTTAAAATAATAAAATAATCAACCCGTCTTTCACGTCGTCCACCATCATTCTGTCATCCGTCAATCTTACTTCTCCTTCTATTCTTACCGATCACACGCTGCCTATCATGCTTACATAAAACCTCTTTCCCCATACATATGCTCACGCTTGTATACCATGGGGGTAGGCAGCGGCCACCGTTCGCCACATGCGTGTGATTACATGTGATTTCAAAGTATCTTTGACACAATGAAGTTAATGGGTAAATGTGGCATGTAGTTTATTAGGTACCGAGTTCAATCAATGACATAACCCTTAATCAAACGACGTACGACCCTTCGTACAAATGGTAAACGTCCGGCCGTCGAGCGTCTGTACCGCAAACACCGCAAATATGGTCACCTCTTCCGAACCTCGCATATTTGCGGCTGTGGATATATCCTGCGAATATCGGGGGCTTACTTTAAACTCTTAAGGCGAACTTTGAACGAAAAAATTCAAATAGGTAGTTATGTACCTACGCACTAACTCTTTTTGTGCTATAGAAATAAAGCGAGATTCAAGAAAGACTAGCGGACGTCACGTGGTTGTACGCGTAGTTCCCGTTCCCGTGGGAATACGGGAATAAAATATAGCCTATATTTCTTGCTGATAAAGTAACTATCCATTGATGAAAGAATTTTTGAGATCGGTCTAGTAATTTTTGAGGCAATTCGTTACAAACTTAGTAAAATAAAAAACTTTCCTCTTTATAAAACTCTTGTTTTTTTTTAAATAAAAGTACCTAAATTACTCCTTGTAACATTGGCTATCTGCTTTCCTGCAGTTCCGTTAAAATCAATCTAGCTGTTTCGGAGATAAACAAACAGTCAGACTGACACAGAACTTTTTCACCATTTGATACTTTTTCAATGCAAAGTGTTATTGGGTTTTTCTATTCGTAATATCCCATTAGCAGCTCGGAGTCTGGATTAATGCGTGGTTAATAATCCTATTACATGGTACTTAAATATAACTGGAAATGTAGGTATACTATCAGTACACCTCCAGCATATTATGTAAATTGAGTAATTTACATTTACAAAGGTGTCACATACATACTGCTCACCTACATGGACAATTGATTAACTTCTGTGAAAATAAGCACCACCTCATCAAAAAACCTATAAAATCTCATAGTCCGATGGGAGGCAATCCGACACGACCGGAGAGAGATCAGGCGTAGGACCCACGGCTTAACGTGCTTTCCGAGGCACGGGGGTGGAAACACCGCCAACTTCCAAACTCCGGGCATTTTATTGTGAATTTCTTGACTGAAAAACCCAATATAAATTTTAGACTCGATCCGGGAATCGAACCCGAGACCTCGTGATTGGCAGGCGAACATACTAACCACTAGACCAACGAGGCAGACAATAATAGTAATATATATAAGTATCATGGTACAGCTCGCCAAAATGAAATTCGTCTCACCGTTGGCACGATAAAGGCTATTTAAAGTAATATATTGTAATCTTCCTAATAGCTTTCAATGATATACTGTTATGGTACTCCTAAATCGGGAGGAAAAATTGTTTGGCAAACTGTACTGTATTGATTTTATTGATGTTACCGGGATTTTTGATAATCTGAGGAGAATGGGTAAAGTTTGCGACTCATCCTATTATGCTTATTATGCTTGCTTCGCGTCGACGTAAACACAGATTTGTATAGGATCGAAACAGCGCCATCTGTCGGCCTAAAGATGACACTATTGTGAGCCCATACAAATCTGCGTTTACGTCGACACGATGACTTGTGACGGCGATTTTAAGTAAACTCGCACTAGGCACTCGGGTGTGTACAAAAGCGTCACTGCGAGGGTCTGCGAAGGGGTACGAGTGAAGCAACAGCCACTTTCATGAAACAATGTGTGTAACAAGGGATGTGATTGTAAAGAGTATTTTCTTAAAAGCTTACGAGCATTACGGTGAAGGCATGTCTGAGAAGTAATTGAAAGAAGTGAGTCTATCACCGTCTCAGGCACTATACATACGTCTTTGAATTACTTCTGAGACATATGCAGGTTTCCTCACGATGTTTTCCAGCACAGAAGTCTTTTGAAAACTCATTGTTACAGGCTCCGCTGGGATTCGAACTTGCGTCGCTTGCGTAGCAAAGCTCACGGCCTCCACGGCTCGTACAATAAAATATGCGTAGACAAAATCGAAGGGTACACATTGGGTCTGATAATTTAAACATAGCAAAAGGAATTCTAATTCTCAGACGCCACTCAAGCTAAGTCCATTTCAAAGAGCGTCAACCTATTGTATGCGTAATTAATCGAGATTGTAGTCTAGTCGAAACATTTTAGTGACGTCCCATAATTATAGTATATATATATCTGTACAGATAAATAACATTAAAGTGTCTGTTTGTAATTACAAATTTACAGCAGATCACTAAATGCAAATAAAAGTATGTGCGCTACTCACTTATATATATATATATATATATATAAACTTTGCCTGTCTGTGTATCTGTTTGTTCAGGTTGATCTCTGACATAGCTGGATCGACTTTGACGGAACTTTTACTGGCAGACTTGATGTTATAAAAAATAACATAGGCTGCTATTATTTTCGGAAAAAAAATATCTTATTTTGTTTTTATTGTCCTGAGTGCCGTGGCAGCCTCCGGGTTTGAGCAGTCACCTGCTACGCAAGCGACGCAAGTTCGAATCCCAGTGGGGCCTGTGCCAATGAGTTATTCTAAAAAACTTACGTACTATGATTCACGACACGTACTTTACGGTGAAGGAAAACATCGTGAGGAAACCTGCATTTGTCTGGAAAGTATTTCAAAGACGTATGTATAGTGACTGAGACACTTTGGCACTTAATCATATTTGGTGAAATGTGGGTGTTGTTGTTACTACACCTCTGCTTACCCTTCGGGGACCCTTCTTCACAGCTAGGAAGTTGTTATTTTATTTGTGCATTCAAATAATTATCTAAGATTGTTATCTGTGTACTGTGCGACGGAAGTAGCGCCATTTATGGTAATAATTTTAAAAAAAGATAGTCCTCGTAAAATTTTTGACGCATTTTCTTAGAAGTGACATAATTATTGAACCATACCTCTACAGCCTCCAATCTATCGCCTGCTTCTGCCAAAATATCCAATTTCACACTTGAATGGGTTCCATTTAAGAAGTCGCCGAAATATGAGCTTTATTTTGCAAAAACTTGTCACTGACATAAAGGTCGGACCCTCATTTCCGTTTCCGCGGAAAAATCACAAATATGGCGGCCAATCACAATGTCTGATTGTCATTTTATAAATGGCTTTTTGTTTCAAAAGATTTCATATATCATGTTCATAGGACTTTTTGATTTAGCTCGGAATCTATATACAGATAAATAAATCGTAAAAGTTGTTTGTAATTCCAAATTAACAGCTTTTTACTAAATGTATATGAAAGTAAAAAATATTAACGCATATTTTTTATTTATTATTTTTTTTTGATTTTCTGTCCCACATTAATCGGTCCAGTCGTTTCGGAGATTAGCCGGAACAAACAGACAGACAGAGAAAAACATAGTTTTTTGAATAGTTTTTTTTATTTCAGTACTACTATAATTTGAGGAGTATCTTGTGTCTTCGTGAAGATTAGACGTGGTCAATATTATTAATATAATTAAATAAATAATTACTTGCTGTATCGTGACTTTGTTCCGCAACATTCAATACTGCGTCATCACAATTGCGTGCATTGAAATCCGAACAATCTTAAAGCTTTTAAATTAATAAATTAATTAGTGCAAGTCAAAATGGACTACAGTTTTGGAATTTCAAACACTTCAATTTAGTTTAGAAGATGTATAAGATGACTCTTCCCGGCATCTATTGGCAAGTTGTAATATGTTTTAAGCAAGAAACATCTTTACCGACACAGCAACACTCATATATGTATGTAACACATACTCGCAGATATATGTAACAAATCTAAATATGTATAGGTATATAACTCAAAGGTGACTGACATAGTGATCTATCAACGCAAATTTGGCATGCAGGTAGATGTTATGACGCAGGCATATAGGCGTAGGTAGGGAAGAAAGGATTTTGATTAATTCTACCCCTGAGGGGATAAAATAGGGGATGAAAGTTTGTCAATTTTAAACCGATATCTTCTTATATCTTTAAACGAGCAATTCTTGTATATATATAATCGGAATCTCAAACGGCTCCAACGATTTTCATGAAATTGTGCCTGTAGGGGGTTTCAAGGGTAAAAAATAGATCTAGCTAGGTTTTATTTATGGAAAACATCCTCTGACCATGTTTTCAGGCACTGAAAACTTCATAAAATATCATTACAACACGACAGCAAATTTCGCCGACATCTGTCAAGTTATGGTAGCTCAAACGTGAGGCTTCCAGCTTACGGGGCGATAACGAAACTAGAGTACCCCGGTTCCAGACTGACGTTCACTGGAAATGTTATTTTAGTTTTTTTTTGTGTGAAGAAGAAACCGAGCACAGCTCGGTCACCCATGTATTATTAAATGTTTTATTTACATAAGTTAAGTACATAATATAAGCTTCTAATAATCAGTCACCAAACAGCTTCCCAGGAGTAAATGTTCCACTATGGAGTCAAAGTTATGGTACAAAGTTGTAGGTACGTGTTGTATGCAGACTGCGAACGTGTTAAGCTAGCACTTAAGATTAATGCTACATTCCAAGCTCTGTGCTTTCCAACGCCGTCACACGGAGCCGTTGGAAATAAAATGTTACTTTTTAAAACCCAACGACTGCCGGGTGTGTTGAATGACTAGTTTTTTTAACAGTCTCTTAATAATATATTACAAGGAACAGTACATAAAACTAATTACAAGTAGAAAACTTGTCCCAAATCAGTGTCTCTCGGGATTGTGCCAAGAAGGCTGGTAGCATTGCCACGTTGAATAGCAATGCTGATGATAGTTTATATATAATATTCTTGCCTTGCTCTATGACTTTTCTCGTGTTGTAACATCGCAGATATTTTTTAAAATTTTAGCTTCCACGTACCAATTTGTCCGCATATTTATATTTTATAAATAGGGAAGTTCTCAATCTCTATCTCTATTTCTTTCTTTTTCACTGAAAACCGCTGAACTGATATATCTGAAATGTTGCATAGGGATAGCTTTGACCCCCGGGATTGACATAATAATATCGCACCCTCAGGACGATAGGGGCTCAACACAAAAATCAACTTTTTTTGCAATTTTGCATTCTTAGATCTTCCAGTTTGAATTAATACCTTTTACAATAATTATTTTACTAGTTTCGAGTACAATGCAGATTTGTAAATAAATTCAAAAACAAATTTTTATCACTTTTAAAAAAAATTGTGTATAGGACGGACTTAGTTCACACCTCTGTCAATAGATGGCGCTATGCTAAAAGTTGCGATTATTGGATCGCGCTGTTGAGATTATCTTTTGTTTAATAACCTTATTGTTTTTTTTTACTTTGAATATACCTTACCGTTATGAGACAAGTGAATCATTGATAACCTTTATCAGAAACTTAGGGTCCATTGGCACGGATGTTGCACAAATTGGCTAGAGAATAAATTTTTGGTCTGTTTATGAGCTTAACTAATTTTCGCAAAACTTGGAGTTGAGCCCTATTGTTCTGAGTGTGTGATGTGTATTTAAAAATATGTTACTTATAAAATCTAATTAGTAAGTTTGATAAGATAGATACCCATGCAAATAAATTATTCAGTTGTAGTTACTATATATTATAGTACCGTTTCATGAAAAACCTTTCAGTAATTTTCAAGTAAAACAGCAAACATTATGAAATACACATCTTAAAGAATTCGCGTACAATAAACCAATCTTACCCGTGTGATAAATTTGTGAAGCTCGTGGCACAGTTGCTATAGCGCATATCATTCGATCTGCGAAGTTAAGCAACCCTAGCCCTAGCCAGTAATTGGATGGGTGACTGCCCGAGTTCCTCCGTGCCTCGGAGAGCACATTAAGCTGTCGGTACGTTACAGGTCAGTCGGAGGCCTAAAATAGTCTGACAACTGGTTTAACCCAGATCACAGATTTCCTCGTAAAAGGGGTTTCGAAGGTCAGGTGGCAGTCGCTTCGTATCAAAATTTGGTGATGAACCACATCGGGTTGAATCAAGTGCCGACCCCAACAATGTATGGGATAAGGCCAGGGATATGATGAGATGCATGATTAATTAAAACATACATATGCTCACGCCTGTATTCCCCGAAGGGGTAGGCAGAGGTGTTGTTATCACAACACCCACTTCACCGAATTTGATTAAGTGCCAACGTGACATATGGTGAGTATCGCCGTCTCAGGCACTATACATACGTCTTTGAATTACTTCTCAGAAATATGCAGGTTTCCTCACGATGTTTTCCTTCACCGTAAGGCACGTGGTGTGAAATCACTGTACATAAGTTTTTTAGAAAATTTCATTGGTACAGGCCCCGCTGGGATTCGAACTTGCGTCGCTTGCGTAGCAGGCGACTGCTCTAACCCCGAGACCACCACATGATTAATTAAAACTCGCCTTATTTACCTCCAAGACGGCACGATTAAATTCCATAACTGAGAACTCCTACCGGGCGCCATCGGAACTGTAATTAATTCCAAGTAAGCTGAGAGATACAGAAATTTATCACGATAAGACACCGGCTGCAAAATATTCCCATTTACTCCGCGGTATGAAACTTTTGCCCATAAGTAGGTGCGGAACTCTCGCATTGTGAAGTTTTAATTGATACCACAACGGATGGTCGCTAACTTGCGGAGACGTCGTTATTTACTTAAATACTTTATGTATACAATCACTACCTTTTACTCAGTGACTTCAAATTCATTCATTTACTACTACAATAATATCTACAGATAAACAAGATTGTGTGTCTGCTTGTAATTCCAAAACAGCTTTTCAGTATATTTAAAAAAAATCTCTGTCCGTCTATCCGTCTGTGCAGACAATTGTCCGAAACGGCTGGACTGATTTTAACGAGACTTTCACTGGCAGATAGCTAGGGTTACTAGGAGAACTTAGGCTACTTTAAAAAAAAAAGTAAAATGTGAAATTAAGTCTACACGGGTGAAACCGCAGTGTAACGTTTATATTACATAATAAATGTAGGTACAATATAAAATAAATAATTTTCAGTGTTGCCAATTCTTCACAAAACATTGATACTAAGCTTTTGTAGAATTTATTTGAAACATGCTGAGCCCCGCGGTTCCACCCGCACAAACTTAACTACATTGGTGACTTCTCGCAGAAACATTTTTTTAAGTTAAAGTAGTCTAAGATCAAACATAAGCTACCTAGCCAGTGAAGGCCTGATATAAACCGTTGCAGAGAATACCATATGCATTTAGTGAAAAACTGTAAATTTTGAAATACATACAGATACTTCAATTTTATTTAGTTTTATTTTAAATATAGATTATAACATTAGGTACCTATATTATAAGCCTATGTATTCAGGTATTTATCTACATTCGAAATGGCTAGCTGTCGAAATGACCGCTCATTAATCATTTCCAAGTAATTAGTGGCTTGCCAATTCAAAGGTCCCTTCGGTGGCAAGTGGCATTCGATTTGATACTTGTCTACGATTTTGTACGAATGTCCCTCTTTTGCCAGATTTCTAGGTCAATCAGACTGCCTCCTTGGTCTAGTCGCTACTGAGGAACAACACGTCCAGGGTTCCACCCCGGAGTCGGGCAAAATGGAATTTTTTTTTTTTGCACCTATAATTTCCCATTAACAGCCCATAGTCCGGATTGCCCGATTAATGGCAAGGCTTCTTGTTGTGAGGCTCTATAACTTAAAAATACCTGCCTAAAGGCTTGATGCAAAATGCATGCATCTATGTATTGTGTATACATTGTGACGTTACTTAAAATAACCATCCACCTTACCTAATTTTAATTAATGCTGCGTCGCATTTTTTTTAATGACTTTGCTTTTATTCTTTCTTTCTAAGCCTTGTGACTGAGTAGTTTCAGTAGCCTACAACACAAATGTTACAACTTAAGCGTCGCGGGTTCCAAGCTCACTGGTCTGCACCGATGAGTTTGCCTAATATCTTAAGTACAGTGATAATATGGGCTTTAAGGCGAATGAAATCATTGGGAGTAAGCCAGCGTGTAAATGAAAATGATTTATTCGACGTTAATAAGTGCCTTATCAGGGCCTAGTCTGTGTCTATTGTGAGTTTTTCACTATTGCCGTCACAACTCATTATGTTGACGTAAACGCAGATTTGTATGAGATCAAAATAGTGCCATCCGAGGGCCGACAGATGGCGTTGTTCCCGTTTATACAATTTAAATCTCGGCAACGGCTCCAACGTATTTCATGTTTTTTTTGTGTGTAGGGGGTTTCAGGGGCAAAAAGAAAAAGAAAAAAATATAAATATAGGTAGGTATATACAATAATTGATCGTTCAAAGGTATATCATACTGTCTCTTTACCGTTATATTATCGCTATATATAATCAGCTTATATTTACTGTGACTATGAGTATAGTCTTACAAAACAGTATCAAAACAAGTTCCTATATTGATTACTGAGCGAATGATAAACAATTTGATTGAGATGTGTGTAAATTTAATGTATCTAGTGAACGATCCATCAATACATTTCAAATTAAACTCTATCGACGCGGCGCGGACGAGGCGAAATTTCATGCTATTCTGAACATTGACCGAAGTTAGGTAATTACTTCCACGGCGGAATTGTGTATGAATTATAATGGGGTTTCGGTGAGATTAAAATAATCAACTTAAATTGGTCAGATTTAACACGAAAGTTCAATTATACCTTTACTGGCTTGCGCCCGCCGCTATGCCTGCGTGGCAGTAAAAATTCATATACAGAACAGATGTTCCCCCCTCTTTAAAGGTGGAAAAAATATGCTCACGCCATCCCAGAAGGGTCCCCGAAGGGGTATGCAGAGGTGTTGTAATAACAACACCCACTTTTCACCGACGATGATTAAGTACCAACGTGACAGAGGGTGAGTCCATCGCCGTCTCAGGCACTATACATACGTTTTTGAATTACTTCTCAGACATATGCAGGTTTCCTCGCGATGTTTTCCTTCACCGTAAAGCACGCGATGATAAATCACTGCACATACCTTCTAACTCATGGTACAGGCCCCGCTGGGATTCGAACTTGCATCGCTTGCGTAACAAGCGACTGCTCAAAACCCAAGGCCACCATGGCTTCTATCTATATACAATTATTATATATCATCTCCGATTTATAATAATTATTTAAAACGCGTGTATTAATATTGCAGGAATTTTGTGTACATTTATATTCTACTAAAAACTAATTACAAGTAGTAAACTTGGCCCAAATCGGTGTCTCTCGGGATCGTGCCAAGAAGGCTGGCAGCATTGCCACGTTGAATAGCAATGCTGATTCTCTGTGCGAAAAAAACGCGTGTTAGTTACTAACCCTAATGAAGTGTCCACCCCTCGTTACGCACAGTCATCAACAGAGCTTAAGCCAGCTAATTTATTTTCCTGGTTCGAATCTAGTCGGGTTTCCGTCAAAGAACCGCGAGGTAACAGGTTTGATTAATTAAGAAAAATGGCTACAGGGAAGGATTTTGTGAACTGTATATAAACACAAAGTAAAATAGGTGCAGAAGAGCGGCTTCCTATATACGGTTAATTCCATTAGCTATAGAGTAAAACACTCTTAAATCAATAATTTATGTCTTGTTATCATTAATTGTGGTACCTTCAAACTATTACAATCTCTTGAAATGTGTCTGTGAGTGAATTATCATAGTTACTTCGTCTCATAATGTGGAAAAAAGTATAGTAATTTCGCTTTCTTTCTAAATATGCTTCTATTTTATTTTACGCAATTCAGTATAAGACATTGACCTCCTTGACAAAACATGGCTTAAACAAAGACTAGACTATACTACCATCTCTTTTTAAATACGTATCACAGAAAGAGTTGGAGTTACCTTTAAACTCAGGACTATCTTAGTCTATTAGTATGGCTTAATATTTGAATAGGGTTCTTGCAAAGAACTTTCAAATCAAAAGGACAAGCGCAATATTTAATGATAGTGGATTATAAATGTTACCACCGAGCACCGAAGCTTGATTTTATGACGGCAAACAAATACAATGGGAGTTGTCCTTTCGTGTATATTTTCTGGGCCATGGGCTATAACTTAGTACGTGAATATCGATCGGTCAAAGTAATGGTCCTTCTATTGCGGGTTAGAATATTGGACGTCTTAATTTTCATGGGGAAATGGGTTACAAATTATTTAAAGGTTGCGTAATAGACCACATAACCAATATCTGTGTAAATATTGGTGGAAATATTCAGACCAATTTAGGGAGGAGTTCGTGGCACAGCTGCTATTGCGCTTAACTCAAGCCAGTAGTTGGATGGGTAAGCATGTTAAGCTGTCAGTCCTGGTTTCCAATTTAACATTTTTGGCAGTCGTTACAAGTCAGTCAGAGGCCTTAAAGTGTCTGACAATTGGTTTAACACGCACATTTCCCATATATATTCAAAAATAAAAGTAAATAGCTCACGCCATCCCAGATGGGTCTCCGAAGGGGTGAGCAGAGGAGTTGTGACAACAATACTCACGTTTCACCGAATATGATTAAGTACCAACGTGGCAGAGGGTGAGTCCATCGCCGTCTCAGGCACTATAAATAGGTCTTTGAATTACTTTTCAGGCATTTATGCAGATTTTCTCACGATGGTTTCCTTCACAGTAAAGCACGTAGTGTGAATACACTGCACATAAGTTTTTAGAGAGAGAGCCGTGGTGGCCTCGAGGTTTGATCAGTCGTCTGCTATGCAAGCGACGCAAGTTTGAATCCCAGCGGTGCCTGTACCAATGAGTTTTTCTAAAAAACTTATGTACAGTGATTTCACACCACGTGCTTTACGGTGAAGGAAAACATCGTGAGGAAACCTGCATATGCGATGGACTCACCATCTGTCTCGTTGGCACTTAATCATCTTCGGTGAAAAGTGGGTGTTGTGATTACAATACCTCTGCCTACCCCTTCGGGGAATACAGGCGTGAGCATATGTCTAAGTTTTTTTTAGAAAAACTCATTGGTATAGGCCCGCTAGGATTCTTGCGTCGCTTGCGTAGCAGGCGTCTGCTCAAACTCCAAGGCCTCCACGGCTACAAAACACCGATCACAGATGAAAACACCCAATAACCTTTTGCCCTAACCAGTTATCGGACCCAAGATCTTGTGTTCTTCAGTAGCTTTTGCGACCAACGACGTAACAGTTAGCATTAAGCAACTTTAAATTAGTTTTTAATACCGATCTTATGTTTATTATATTATTTACTATCTGTGCCCGGCAAACGTTGTACTGACATATATTTTTTTGCGGTGGTCACCCTTATCATTTAGGGGTATGAAAAATAGATGTTGGCCGATTCTCAGACCTACCCGATCTGCACACAAAATTTCATACAAATCGGTCCAGCCGTTTCGGAGGAGTACAGTAGTAAATTTTATATATTAGACTAGCGGACGTCCCGCGGTTTCACCCGCCTAGTTCCCGTTCCCGTGGGAGTAATGGGATAAAATATAGTATTTGCGACTATAATTTGAGATTTAAACTATCCTATCTCTCAAGTTGGATCGAACTGCACATGGTGTGCGAATTTTATTATAATCGGTTAAGTGGTTTAGGAGTCCATTGAGGACAAACATTGTGACACGAGATTTATATATATTAAGATATACTTTAAAAAATATAGTTTTAGCAATCCTATTCTATGTTTTAGGTGCTTAAGAAAATGATCTCCACTCTTTAATCTAATACGAGATGAAAACAAGCATTTGGTACATAGAAGTATATTTATTTAATGTTTTTTAAGAACATGAAAACAGGGCGAAAATGAAAATGAAAAATGAAAATCATTTGTTCAGCTTAGGCCCTGGTAAGGCACTTAATAATGTCGAAGAACCGATCACAAAGCTCCCTTATATTTGAGTTGTGAATTTAACTAGAAATATTTATTCCTTTTTAATACAAATTATTAAGTTACGTTGAGGCTTGATGGGTCTTGTTATATTGGTTTTGTGTGCAATGGACGGCGGAGCGAGGAATTAGGAATTTAATTAATGTAGGTAGTATTTTGTAGTCGATATAAATATTAATTACTCGACGTCGGTAAGTACTGGTTAATATTTAAATTCATCGAAACTCAAAGAGCCACCGACAAATTCTATTAGGTAGTGATTAAGAATTTGGCTTCTTTATTTTACCTTATAGAATTTGTAATAGAATATACCAAATAATAATCCTGACATATATATACATACGCCGTGGTAGTCGCATGCTATGCAAGCGACGTAAGTTCGAATCCCAGAGGGGCCAATATCAATTAGTTTTTCTAAAAACTTATGTAGAGTTATTTGACACCACGTGCTTTACGGCGAAGAAAAACATTGTGAGGAAACCTGCATATGTCTGAGAAGTAATTCTGTTAACCATCTTCGACGAAAAGTGTGTTGTTATTACAACACCGTTGTCTAGCCCTTCGGGTAACAGACGTCAGCATATGTATGTATGTCTAAGTAATTTCAAATCTTGGTATCTAATACTGATACCACAAGTGCCGTCACGAGATATGAGCGCACAGTGACTATGTATTTTATCCGCGTCTCGCAATACAGACAGACAAAGACAGGTTTAATAATTAGCTCGTGACGGGACATGTACTACTTGTACAGAACAAGTTTTGTACCGTTGCTTAACCCTGTACAATAATCAGAGAAACCTATAAGAGCCATGAACGTACCTGTCCGATGAAACCGTTCATGTAACGCCAATCCAGAAATTATTTTGTTCGATCGTTCCATTTTCGTTTATTCTCGTAATGGCCCCCTACAGTCCACGTGTTTACCTCGCGTTCGGAATTACACAATGTTTGTTTCAAAACTAATACCTTGTATGTAGAATGTACGTGTGAATGTGAATACCTATATCTATACAGATAAATAAAATTGAAATGTCGGCTTGCAATTCCAAAATAACTGCTTTATACTAAATGTATATTATGGATAGATATTTTTTATTTATGGAAGTGTTACATTACTAAAAACCTTATTACTAAAATATATTATTAAAAGGAATCCCTATAGGTTCCGAAGATACTGGCAGCATTCCCCCTTTGGGTGGCAAGACTACTTTGACCGAGGTAGCTCTTCGGTCTCCTGTAACGTCGACTAACCTTTTAGTTATTTCTTTAACAAGCCTAATAGCGCTCGACTCCGAATGGGACAAAGTAATATTCGGAGCCCAGACCCCTGTATTTGCAGGCTTTGGATTTTTCAGCCGCTTCACATGCCGCACCAACTCCATATGAAAGTATATACGGTACCGACGTAAAAAAACAATTTCAAATATTTTTCTCGGTCTGTCTGTCTGTTTGTTCCGGCTAATATTGAAAACGACTGGTGAGGTTATTTCAAGGAGTAATATAGGGTACTTAGGTTTAGAAAACATATGAGGGTTGCCGGCATTTGTTTAAAATATAAACCGGATAATGCCATTTCTAAGAGACGTTAAGTCTATTTTTCCTGTTAAAACCACTCGTGCGTATCACTGTTCTGTTAATGGAAAATCTATAACGAATTTCGAATGGCGGAAGCTTTTACTAAGCAGTTTCTTTTGAAAGAGTCTGGTAAATATTTATCTAATACTTTATATATGAAAGTATCTACATTGATTCATTACGCCATAGGCTTTCGGTGAAGGAAAATATCGTGAGATAAAAATGAAGGTGCTTTTGATACAATTCAAGATGACAATAAATAATTTAGAAGATTATTTAGACCTGTGTCTGTCTCTTATTATGTTTATATCATATGAGTGTTGCAACTAAAAAAAATAAACATTTAAGATTAATTTCAAATGACGCAAGTTCGAATCCCAGCGGGACCTTTGCATTCAGTGAAAAGCTGTTATTTTGGAATTATAAACAGACACTTTTTTATCTGTATTGATTATTGTACTGACAAAAAAAATTTTTTCAAAAAAGAAAGCTTATTTGAACAAATTCTTAAAAATGTGTAGGAAAAATAAGAACATATCTTTGAACTTGAACGAATTTTTTTATTTTTCCTAACAATTTAAAAATTGAGAATGTAAATATGTATGTCAGACATATACATCTATCATTTGAAGCAACACCGCTCAACGCTCTCCTCAGCGCCAATCCTAGCTGTGATCTGTTCGCGGATGATTGGCATCAATTATTGTTACAGTGTCTGGGATTTTGTGAAAGGGATGAATGATATGATCTTATTTTTATTTATGCTTTGTTTTATATTAAGCTATTATTTTTACACATTCATTGTTTTTATTTGAATTGAAGTTACCTACTATTTGT
This sequence comes from Watsonalla binaria, assembly GCA_929442735.1. Classification (NCBI taxonomy): domain Eukaryota; kingdom Metazoa; phylum Arthropoda; class Insecta; order Lepidoptera; family Drepanidae; genus Watsonalla; species Watsonalla binaria. Next base: position 8,948,371 of record OV838934.1, on the reverse strand, counting down.
GTTGTATATCTTTAACAAATGTAATTGGTTCGCCGTTTTTGTTAAATAAATAAATAAACACCGCAAACGTACAAACATGTTAACACGATTTAATATAGTAACAATGAAACGAGCCAGGTGCATGTTCCTTGCGTATTTGAACAAGTATTAATGTTTGAACAAGTTTATTTATGTTAGAACATGTTTGGGCGAAGTTGAGAGAACCAAAATAAATTGTTTATCTGGCTACGATCGGTTAGTTCGCCGGGCGCTACAACGCTACGAGCTACGAGCTACGAAATGCTACGGTGCTACGAAAACATTGAATGATTTATTTCCATCATATATCGCACCCTCAGAACGAGAGAGGCTCAACTCCAAATTTTGCTAAAACGAATAAAGATCATAGACAGACCTAAAAATAACATTTAACGGTTTTGAAACATTCTGAATAAAAAATATTTATCGACTAAATAAAAACTAGACTTTACTATAAAAATATAAAAAAGTCTTAGTGTGCTCAAACCTAGTAAAATAACTACTGCCAATGTCGCGATTTCCAAAAACATTTGACTTGTAAATTGGCCCCCTATCGTTCTGAGGGTGCGATATATCTACTTAATTTTACTTATTCATGCTGATTTAAAAAATTCTTTCACCATTAGTAAGCTACATTATCAGCGAGTAACATAGAGTTTATTTTATCCCCGTACTCCTACAGGAACGGGAACTACGAGGGTGAAACCGCATGACGTCCGCTAGTATGTATATAGAAAAGGAAAGTAATGTAAGAACATTCCTATATGCTATTTAATGTCGTGATAAAACATGATATAAACGCGGCAAGGGCGGTAAGTTGTGATAATTGCGCTAATCGCCTTTCGTTTATAAAACTCGTTAGAGCACGTCTTGGACCGATACTAAGTTAAACTTGGATTAATTTAAAGGAATTAGCGTTTGCCAAAATTATATTTATTTTCTTTGTTATTAGTTAAAATTTACGAGGAAAATCGGGAATCTAGGTTACACCAGTTGTCAGATTCTCATAGGCCTCCGCTTGACCTGCAACGATATATAATAACATTCTATACAGATAAATAAAATTGAAATGTCTGTGTGTAGTGCCAAAATAACAGCCTTTCACTAAATGCATATGAAAGTAGGTATATACGGTACTGACATGAAAAAAACATTAATTTTTTTTCTCTGTCTGTTCCGGCTAATTTCTGAAACGACTGGATCGATTTCAATGCGACTTACACTCGTAGATGCCTGATAGAACAATGAGTAACATAGGATACTTTTATTTAAAAAATAAATAGGATTTCGCCCATAAAATTTACGGGTGACACTGCAGGGCAAAACTAGTCAATAAAAAATATATAATTATACAAACACAAAATGTTCTCTTGACTTGTACCACAATTGATGTCGTTAATGGAGTGGCTCGTTAGCTAAGGCCGAAGATTATCATCGAAATCTGTGCGTAATGTGCTTACAATTTATTCATAATGAAACATGGCTGGCGATGTGACGAAACTACTGTTATGGCCACCATGTAATTGAATTAGTTACGGGTTGCACGGAAACAAATAAGTGATATATACGTTTGTGCGAATTTTCTTTCATTTAGGCAAGGTCTGGGCCTGTCAGGGTAATAGAAAAAGTGAACTGAACTGCCTTGTTGGTCTAGTGGTTGGCAAATTTGCCTGCCGATCACGAGGTCCCGGGTTCGATTCCCGGGTCGGGTCAGTAATATGTATTGTGTTTTTCTGTCAAGAAATTCACAATACATGCCCGGAGTCTGGAAGTTGGCGGGGTTTCCACCCCCGTGCCTCAGAAAGCACGTTGCACCGTTGGTCCTACGCCTGATCTCTCTCCGGTCGTGTCGGATTGCCTCCCATCGGACTATGAGAGTGAGGGAATAAAGAGTGCATCTGTGTTTGCGCATACACTTGTGTGCTATAATATCTCCTGCACAGTTGGCTGATCCTCGTTGAGATTAGCCGCCGTAACCGAAATTCGGTAGGAGACTTTAATTTTAATACAAAAAGTATGAGAATTACATGTATCACGTGACTGATTTATGTAATTTCCGTATATTTTGTATCGTTTCCCTACATAGCGCAAGCGCGTGAGAATGTTACTTTGTCTATGCCTAACGTTCTGATATATAGGTGACTGTTAGATTTAACAATATTTACATTTTCTGAAGTTGAATCTCCTTGTGTGACAACTGACGGAAAGATTTTCCAATCTATAATATTAGTATACAAATTACTGCCTCGTTGTTGTAGTGCCACCACTGTGGTGGTGGGGTTCGATTCCTGAGTTGGGCAAAGTGAAGTCATTAGTTATTTCCCAATAACAATCCAGAGTCCGAAATATTGCCCCGTCGATGTCAATAGACTTGTCCTCTTTTAAATAAGATTGAAACATAACGCGAAATGTGAATGTACTATAAGTACACCTCCGCTTACTCCTTCGAGAAATACAGGCGTGACCACATATATCTTAGAAATGTCTTAATACTTTCGCTTATAGATAAATATAAAATAGTGTACAAACAAATTCTTTAAATTAATCATCTTATGCCAACACATAAAGTCAAGTTCAATATCAAGATATTTCTTTGGTAAATAAAAACCATTTTACAAATCATATATTTACATGTAAAACAAATATTTGTAATGAATAGCCGTTACACCGAAATTTATTCGAATTCGACGCCTCTAAAATCTGTCATAAAAAATATTTTATTCAAAGGGTCAAACAATTTTTAACAGTTGAATAAATTTCGGGTTCATTCAACTTTTTAACTTCAAATATACGCGTACATTTTTCGTAAACGTCACATAAATGGACAGCCGCGAACACTTTGTCATTGTTGAAGAGATATTTCATTGAATCTAAATCTATTATGACATTGATATGGACAAATTGAAACGTCTTAAAGGTTTCTGCACTTGGCAAAAATTGGTATAGATATTTCAATATTTTGTGTCTTGTACATACAAGCCGTCTGTTTAATGATAAGCGTTTATTGTAGGTTATAACCTAGACAAAATGAGAGGGTACCGTTGTATTCTTGCAGATTCCCTACTTCTGGTTACCTACTCACCGCTTCTTAGAGGCTTGCATCATGGTGGGGCGTGGCAAGTGAGTGGAGCTTACCTTCTTGAATACCAAAATATATTGTTATGATTATATATATATATATAGAGGCGCTCGTGGCACAGTTGCTATTGCGTATATCGGTTTTCATATAAATATATTTTTAAGTATAGCGTTTTCCTACATTACGTACGAGGTCATTGAACTTGTTCAATTAAGGAGAAGATTAATGGTTTTGTGGGATTATTTCAGGAATAATTAGTGGAAGAAAAAAAATAAAAACGTAATTAGATTTCACATGAATAACTCTACGTTACCGCTGATTTTTATGCCAAAATAAGGTCTTGATATGGTCAACTTAGAACTCGAAAACGGAAGAAGATATTTTTGCCATAATATATTTTTTTACTTCCTAAAATTATATCCTAACACATATTTTAACAGCTGTTCTATTGTTGCCGATACCCTGTATAGAAATGTGAAAATCAAGGCGTGGATTCATCTTTACATATTGAAGTCAAAACTAGACAGGCAGTTTGAAAAGAGCTTCCCTCCGCACTCAGATTGTGGAATGAACTCATTGACAAAGTTTTACCATAGTTTGGTTTCCTCATTGACTGAAGTGTGAAGAGGTTTTATGAATTAGTGCTGGCTTTGTTATATTTCAGCATATTAAGTGCGTAGAGGTACTATAGAGGATGAGAATTTGAGTACTTATTACTCTATAGATTTAGTTACATTCTTTTGTGATTCATTTTACTGTACATAATAAGTAAGAGCCGTGGTGGGTTTGAGCAGTCGCCTGCTACGCAAGCGACGCAAGTCAAAATCCCGGCGAGGTCGATGTAGGGTAATTCCTCCTAGAAATATAAATGCTCACGCCTGTATTCCCAGAAGCGGTAGACAGAAGTGTTGTAATAAGAACACCCACTTTTCACCGAACATGATTAAGTACCAATGAAACAGTAGGTGAGTCTAACGCCGTCTCAGACACTATACATACGTCTTTGAATTTCTTCTCAGACATATGCAGGGTTTTTCACAATGTTTTTCTTCAACATAAAGCACGTGGTGTTTCTCTATTGTTATCGCCAAATTATTTTCAACACGATAGTTGTCAAAGCTCTTGCTAAAGGCACAAGAGCTTTGAGAATGTGTCTGCGGTTACAATATCGCATTATTAGATAAACATTGAATTATTTTGCAAGAGTAATACGTATTGCTGATATTCGAAGTATTCTTCGCATGTTATATTCGAGCAGCTGCTTCAAGTCTGTGTCTACATTGCATACGTTGATGGAATCGCTTCATCTTACTATTATATAAAACTAGTTACGTGATAAAATTTACAACTGTTTTTTATTTGTTTCAATCTAAAATATTGTTATTTGTTAAACAAAGTATTGGTATGATACTTCGTGATTTTAATATGCAGCTTTTATAGATCTACATGCTAAATAAGCTTTGACCCGATTTTTTGTTCTCTTTGAATGTCCTTAGGGTCAACGCTATCCATATGCAAAATTTGACAAATCGGTTCTGGATTTTTGCCATGAAAGGCAACAGACAGACAGACACTCTCCCACCTAAGTTAATTTTTCACCTGGCATTAAAGCTAGGTTACCTAGCATAGTAGGTTTAATTTCATCAATAGACCATTTTGACGTCATGATAAAGAGGATTGGAGATTTACAAACCTCGTTATTAGACTTCTTACAAAGTACTTTCAAATCGTCAGAAGAACACAAAATACATTATACATGATTATAAATGTTACCACCGGGTTCGGAAGGTAGCTTTTGTTGAGAAGAACCCGGCAAGAAATTCAACAATTACTCTTTTAAAAAAAAATGTACAATGTTATTGGTTACAGTATTTATATTTTATGAATATAAGCCCATGGACGCAGTTCAAATGCTCAATTGTCAAATATAATAACTAAAATATTACAAATATTTGTGAGTATGGAAATTAATATACTCACGCCATGACAGAAAAGTGGTAAGCAAAGGTGTTGCAACAACACCGTCGTTTTCGTTTCGTTTCGTCGTCAACAAACTGTCGTTTCATGCCGGTTCTTCTCGAGAGGCTAGTTCTCGAAAAGGTGTTAAATATTTCACATTTATAAGTGCCTTAACCAGGGCTCAAACTGAATAAATATTTTTCATTTTCATTTTCACACCCACTTTTCACCGAATTGATTATTAAGTGCCAAAGTGACAAATGGTGAGTCCATCGCCGTCTCAGACACTATACATACGTCTTTGAATTACTTCTCAGAAATGAACAGATTTCCTTACAATGTTTTCCTTCACACCCAGAGCAGGGCATAGATAAGTTTTTACATTGGTAATTTTCTAGTAGCCGAGTCTAGATTAGTACCCGGCGTTTAGACCTCTACACCAACAAGGCAGATAATAAATCGCTAGTGAAACCTGAAACGTACTAAGCCCATATAAAAATGATAATCCCTCACTCCAACCTAATAATGTATTTAATTTCAGCGACCCAAAAATCCCCTTTTAATAATACTAAGTCATGACACGACCTTGGCTAAAATCCGAACACTGTGTACCACCTACACAGTATATTGGGGAATAAGGCACGATAAAAATGAGGTGGTACATAAATTATTCATAAAAATCTTGGCTTGCCGACGAGCGTACCTGAGAGGGTTACGTGAATATATGACACGCAAACAGACACTATGAACACAAAATAAAAAAATTACATAAAACAGGCTTCCTGTTTTCAACACTGTTTAAGGACATGACATCACAAGGGGTAGACAGACAATAAAAAAATGAACATATGGTACAAGCAACAACATAATTTCATTCAGCCAATGGGACACTTTATTGAACGTGTTTTGTTAAGACTAAACTTTTGTTACTGATAATTTCATCGCCATCCCAGGCTTTAAATATATGTAGACTTTATTATTATTGCTATTCGGTTTTATGAGTCTACATACAGACAGGTGGAGAAGGACTAACAATATGACCGAATGAAAAAATGTACTGCGTTCTTATCTCGTGACGGGACCTATACTCATCATCGCCCTGGCCTTATCCCATACATTGTTGGGGTCGGCACGTGATTCAACCCGATGTGGCTGATCCCCTGATTTTTATACGAAGCGACTGCCATCTGACCTTCGCAACCCCTTTAACGAGGAAAATCTGTGATCTGGGTTAAGCCAGTTGTCAGACTATATTAGGCCTCCGACTGACCTGTAACGATTGCCAAAGATGATAAATTGGCAACCGGGACCGACGGCGTAACGTGCTCTCCGAAGCACGTAGGGAATTCGGGCGGTCACCCATCCAATTACTGGCTAGGGTTAGGGTTGCTTAACTTCGCTGATCGCATGATATGCGCAATAGCAACTGTGCCACGAGTTCCTCTGACGGGACAAATAAATACACTTAGGCACAAGAATACCGAATCAAGTGGAGATAATTCTAAATGTTCGTAATATTAGAGCGAGACGCTAGTAAGTATTACCGCGTAGTGTATGGGAGCTGCCCTTCCATAAGGTTTTTTTAAGCTTCGAGCGTTGTATTTATACAAAATGCGAGGGTTAGGTATTTGGAAGAAATAGGCTTTAAGCTAAAAAAACTTCTGCACAGAATGTTACATCCAATATTTTCGATAAATGCGATGGACGCATGGTATTTGTAGAGTGAAATAGTTCCTTATTTGGCTTAAAATGTAGCTGGTTATATTGATTGGTCAAAACTTGTGATCAAAAAAGCTCAGTTGAAGGCGTAAGCTATTCAAATTCAAATATATCTTTATTTGATTAGACTTTTAACAAAATACATTAGAATCATCAGAACGACATGATTATACATGCTACTGCTTTTCGGAAGGTTGCTTTTACTGAGAAGAACCCGAGAAGAAACGCAGTTATTACTCTTTATAAAAGTATTTTTATAATTCCGAGTGATAGAAAATAAATCACAAAAATATATAAGCCAACATTTCCAATGCACAAAAGTCTATAAAAAAATAATAACTAAAAGAAGGCACTACCAGGGACGTGCATTCCATATAAGAAAATAAGCAGTGCTTACCATTTGAGATATCTGAAAACACTCGTGTCTTGTATGTGTGTGTTTGTGTATATGTGTGTTTGTCTTATACCAAAACGTAGGTACTTACACCAAATTGGTACCTAACCTACCTACCATATTATTATTTATACTTCCCCCCCCCCCCCCTCCCCCTAACGTATATCCAATACGGAGTGTATTGGGTACAGTTATACAGGGTACAACGTATAATAGTGACGCTAGAGATGACAAGCCCCCATAAACAGCACATTGCCAAGTATGACGAGAGTTTCATCATTTACGTCACTCACCCATAAAGCAGATAATTATTTTTCCTCAAAACAAGCTTTGAGAACAGGAATCTAACTTAGCTCATCAATTTAGCGTACTCAAACAACGCGTGGTGATTACGCTGACAAAATTATGTGCTTAACTTGAGTTCGCTCAGACGATTTCATCCACACGTTCATGCTGACGCGTCATTAATATACGCACCAAAAGCACAGTATATATATATGTGTTTTCTAACCAGTATGGAAACTAAGCCATTTTTTTTAAAAAACTACTCGTAATTTACTCCTTTATTTATATTATAGATATTTCATGGGTGACCCGCGAAACCATAATTTTTACATACATACATGCATATGCTCACGCCTGTATTCCCCGAAGTGGTAGGCAGAGGTGTTGTAATCACAACACCCACTTTTCACCGAAGATGATTAAGTGCCAACGTGACAGATGGTGAGTCCATCGCCGTCTCAGACACTTTACATACGTCATTGAATTACTTCTCAGAAATATGCAGGTTTCCTCACGATGTTTTCCTTCACCGTAAAGCACGTGGTGTGAAATCACTGTACATAAGTTTTATAGAAAAACTTATTGGTATAGGCCCCGCTGGGATTCGAACTTGCGTCGCTTGCGTAGCAGGCCACTGCTCAAACCTCAAGGCCACCACGGCTTTTTTATTTAATAAAAGTAGCCTAAGTTACTCCTTGTAACATTAACTCTCTATCAGTGAAAATCCTATTAAAATCAGTCTAGCCAGGTCTAGACAGACAGACACAGAAACAATGGTTTTTAATTACAGTATAGGTACCTTATATTCTTTCATATACTTTTAGTCAAAAGCTGTAATTTTGCAATAACAAACAGACACATCAATTTTATTTATCTGTATAGACATATGTTAACGCCTGTATTCCCCGAAGGGGTAGGCATTACGTCGGTGCAGCTTAATGTATGAAAGTTTATTTATAAGGGAGCCGTGGTGGCCTCGGGGTTTGAGCAGTCGCCTGCTACGCAAGCGACGCAAGTTCGAATCCCAGCGGGGCCTGTACCAATGAGTTTTTCTCAAGAACTTATGTACAGTGATTTCACACCACGTACTTTACGGTAAAGGAAAACATCGTGAGGAAACCTGCAAATGTCTGAGAAGTAATTCAAAGAAGTATGTATAGTGCCTGAGACGGCGATAGACTCACCATCTGTCACGTTGCCACTTAATCAAATTCGGTGAAAAGTGGGTGTTGTGATGACAACACCTCTGCCTACCCCTTCGGGGAATACAGGCGTGAGCATATGTATGTTTATTTATCAAAAACAATGGGCTGTGAATGCATGGGAATAAGCCTTATTATATCATAGTATTTGTGTGTGTTATATCGAACGGTATATACTTAGATTCCGTACTGATTGTAGTAAGCTTATATTTACTCTTCGCCGAAAAATTCCCACGGAATTGCCGCATAAATTGCTATCAAACTCAAATGCCGCTAAAACTTTCCAATCAATGTACTTAATACTTAACGCAACCGCTTTAAGGCTGGAAATTGAATGATGGATGTTGAAGGAACTGAATAAAAATCATCAATTCCATTTTGGAATGTTTCCCATAGTACTCGTTCTTTCTTAACTATTTCCTTAAATCGGAAAAGAGGAAAGATGATTGGCCACCTTGCGCAACATGACAGATTAAAAATAATAGAAGGAAAGGAAGAAGGGAAGAGAGGGAGAGGAAGACCAAGGATAATATACGTGAGACAAGTTAAGGAAAAGGTGTCTGTCATGACGTATAGGGAGGTCAAAGAGATGGCACTGGACAGAGACAAGTGGAAAGAAAGGCATCGGTTACACCGAAGTTTAAAGTGTCTGTTTATAATTCCAAAATAACAGGTTTTCAACAAATGCATATGAAAATATATTCATATTATCGTATCTTAAGGTACCGAAATGAAAATACAATTTTTAATTATTTTTTCTGTCTGTCTGTTTGTTCCGGCTAATCTTCACTGGTTGATAGCTAACTTAGGCTACATCTATTTAAAAAAAAACATTAGATTTCCACGAATCCCATGGAATTAAGTCTACGCGGGTGAAAGCGCGGGGCATAGCTAGTTAGTGATATAAAAAAAGATGAGATGGAGAATAAGTAGCTACTAGACATTCCAAAATTGGTTACGTTGAGTTAATTCAAGGAAAGATTAGCTCCGTATTTTTTAGACAGAATACGCGTTACATTACGTCGGTACTCGAGTATGTAAGAATAATTTAACTGATTACGCTCTTGTGCTACGGCGTAGAGGCACGAATTACTACGCCGTAGAAGGTCTACGCTAAATTGCTACGAAGCGTGCTAAGTGTGCGTAATAAGTAGTCTAATAATGTATGTATGCGTTTTCTTCCTTTGTCTTCTATGTGTGTACTTAGATATATGTATGATAATACGGAGATTTATCATAGCAATAATTTCGTATTATTTCTATTGTATTATAACAATATTTTAGGACAATCCCACACTAGTCTTAAGAAGAACAAAGCTTATCTTATGAGGACTAGATGTAAGTTATCAAGGCCCTGGTGGTCTTGGGTTTTGAGCAGTCGTCTGTTACGCAAGCGACGCAAGTTTGAATCCCAGCGGGGCCTGTACCAATGAGGTTTTCTAAAAACTTACGTGCAGTGATTTCACACCACACGCTTTATGGTGAAGGAAAACATCGTGAGGAAATCTTCATATATCTGAGAAGTAATTTGGTCCCCGAAGGGGTAAACAGAGGTTGTAACAACAACAACCACCAACGCGACAGAGGATGAGTCCATCGCCATCTCGTCTTTGAATTACTTCTCAGACATATGCAGGTTTCCTCACGATGTTTTTTCTTCACTATATAGCATGTGGTGTGAAATTGCTGTGCTTATTTTTTTTAGAAACACTCATTGATGCAAGCAGCTAGTATTGGAACTTGTGTCGCTTGCGTAGCAGGCAACTGCACTAACCCCACGGCCACCACGGGTACAATATACTCATCTTGTAGTAATTATAATCCTGTATAATCATGTCGTTCTGTAGATTCAAAAGTACTTAGTTAAAAGTCTAATCGAATAAAGATATTTTTGAATTTGAATTTGTTACTTAAACAACAAAACCTCTCCGCGTCCATAACTTAACGTTGAAAACCTTATTTTTCGCCAAATTAACTCTGAGAATAATAAAGACTAAACCGGGGACATATTTCTGAATAACATTTATGTTATAAAGCAATTTGTTAGCAGTTATTTATGTAACGGGTAATTTATCATAGATGTTTAATTAAAATGAGACTGGAACAGATGGTATGTGCTAGACATTAGTTTTGTGCTCATTTAAAGCTATTTTAGTGTTATTAATGTTGCTCAAACATCTAGAAGGACGAGTTATAAAGTAATTAATATGTTCACACCTTCACGCAGGGGTCCCAAAGGGGTAAAACAGAGGGGTTGTAATAATATAAACTACACACGCGCTAGGAAACAGGCTGTTTTCGATATCGGCGGGTCGTACTAAGTCGCGATCATACTCTCCTGTCCCTCGCACTCTCTCTGCGCTCAACGCTCTCTTGGAGTCACACTCTGAGTGTGATTTGTTTGCGGATGAATGGCAGACGATCATGTCGGCATGTCTGGAGTATTGCGAGGCGAATGTTTGATTGTGTTTGTATTTTTATAATATACTGTGTATATAATTCAATGTATTGTGTACTGTATATATATTGTGTAATATTGCTACGTTTTGTGTAATTCGTTACTGGCCGTTCAAAATGTATATTTCAAATAAAATAAAGTCAGATGTTGGGCAGATGGTGAGTCCATCGCTGTCTCAGTAATCTTTGAATTACTTCAAATAGCTCGTGGTGTGAAATCACTATATTTAAGTTTATAGAAAAAAACTGGTATAGACACTGGAAGCGTTTGAAATGTGGTGTTGGAGAAGGTTGGAGACAATCAAATGAACGGAAAGAGTAACAAGTGGAAATCTACTCAAAGAATATATATATAAGCTATTGTTAGAGTGCATGGTGTTCTGCGAGAAAGGATGAACGTTAATATTTTATTTTTAGTTTTTATATTATATTGTATGTGTATATTGCATTACCTGTGTCTGATTAGTGTAATTGGCATTTTATGCCGTTCTAATTATTGATAATAATAAATAAATAAATTAAGAATAAAAGACGTGTTAGTTACACTATTAGTAACTCAAGAACGGCGGAACCGATTTGATTTAAAATTGGTAGAACCAAGAGAAGGATATAGGATATTCCTGCGTAACGTGACGTAAAACTTGATATAAAATAATAAAGTCCACACTGGTAAAGCCGCGCAGCACAGCTAGTATATTATAAAAAGAGTAAACGAAGGGTACTATGGAATATAATCCAGGATCGAAGAGGAAAGATAATGGGCCACCTTGCACGACATGACAGGGTCATGAAAAGTAGAAGGAAAGAGAGAAACAGGAAGACTCAGTATAATACATGAGACAAGTTAAGGAAAAGGTGTCTGTCATGACGTATAGGAAGGTCAAGGAGATGGCACTGGATAGACAAATGGAAGAAATTGCATCGATAAGAGTCAGACTCATTTATGATGATGACAGACCTTGCCACCACGCCTCATAGTAAATAATTCATTCACACCGATTCTCAGTGGAAAGGTGGTAAAAGAATTTTATTAAAATTTCATTACAACAAAATGTTTATGTAACATCAAAATGCTTACCAAAAGCGTTGTCATGGAAACCGGAACACCGGTCCAACGGTAATCGGATTAACTGCGACGTACTGTGTCTGTTATGTTGTTAGTTTCCCGGATAAAACGTGATTTAAGAGTTAACTTTATTTGTTTTGTAAATGTTTAGGTTTTGTTTTTGCAACACGAGTTGGGAGTGTAGTCGGTTGATACAATAATGTTTATTGAGGCCTCTCATAATAAGCGAGGGCTTTCAGAGAATCAGCATTGCTATTTAGCATGGCAGTGTTGGCAGTCTTGGCACGTTCGTGGGATTCTCATTTGGATGGTTTTCGTAGCCAAATGGTGCCAATGGAATCCTTTCATCTCCAGGATCTTGATAGGTAGTGAGTTAAAATTTAGTTTTTTATTTATAACTGCGGTTACAATAATGTAGACTTAATTTCAAGGGAGCCCGTCAATCCAATTTGTTTGCAAAAATGTATCCTCTTCGTAACATTAGCTATATACCAGGGAAAGTCCTGTTAAAATCGGTCCAGCGGTTTTGGATATTAGCCAGAACAAACAGACAGACAGAGAAGAAGTTTTTGATTGTTTTTCTTTGTGATTACCGTATTCATATTCCGCATTTGGTGAAATGCGGTTAATTTTAAATTACAAATGGCAATTCAATTTTATTTTATCACATGCATGTACAGATATAGATTTATATATATGCATATCATTCGAACAGCGAAGTTAAGCAACCCTAAGCCTAGCCAGTTATTGGATGGGTGACCGCCCGAGATCCCTCCGTGCCTCGGAGAGCACGTTAAGCCGTCGGTCCCGGTTGCCAATTTATCATCTTTGGCAATCGTTACAGGTCGGAGGCCTAAAATAGACTGACAACTGGTTTAACCCAGATCACAGATTTTCCTTGTTAAAGTGGTTGCGAAGGTCAGATGGCAGTCGCTTTGTATAAAAATCAAGTGATCAGCCACATCGGGTTGAATCAAGTGCCGACCCCAACAATGTATGGGATAAGGCCAGGGAGATGATGATGTACAGATATAGATTTGTTTTTCTGTTGCCGATGCAGTTTGATATTATTGTGTTCCTTGGTATGATAATATAACTTCGCCCAGGGTTTCGCCCGGGCTGACTTAATTTCATGCGAGTTTTCACTCTAGCTCATTTTTATATTATTAATTTTGTCTTCAGATTCCGAAAATCTATCCAAAACTGCTTGTTTGACAACAACTTTCAATATTCATTCATATTCGAGTATTGAGTAGACATATAATTCTAAGCGGAGTAGAAAACGCATACTTCCAGTCATAGTTCTAGTTAATAAAGCCATTTGTAACATTAGCGAGTAGAATAGGGCTAATTTACATTAAGGCACAATGGCAGTGAAGTTAACAAAACTAGATTTGGCGGAGCTAGGCACAGACCAAGTTTATTACAAAATAAACAGCCATATACTACTATACATTGCAATGAGGATCTTTGAACCGGCAAACTGCCAATTGTGTTCACTTTGGTGAGAATTTAATTAACTAGTGTGTTGAATCAATGCTATTTCTAACGTATAAACAATGCGTACAACGTACAATTTTGAATCGCAGCGGTATGTACATGATCAGATTTTATAATAGCTTATGTAACAGTGATTATCAAGAGCTTTACGGTGATGGAAAATATCGTGAACAAATTAAAAATTCGTATAAGGGACATACAGGAACAATCATGGAACGTTATATTTAAGACTTACTTAATTTAATGTACTATCATTTTGTAATGAAAGCAGAGAAAGAAAGGAGGCGAAACGGCGACAGAAACTCCACAATTTTTTGTTATAAACACCTTCGGGGGATCCTCCTAGAATGACGTATTTATAAAATACCAGATCATAATAAATATATGTGTGGAATTGATGAAATTAGGGAAGACGTGGACGACGAAAAACAGGAGTGGGTATTTTATAGTGTTGCAAAGAAGACGAAGTAAAGATATTGAAACGCTTATTATACTTTTATTATATTACTATTATTATTTTTTGACTACCTCGTTGGTCTAGTGGCAAGTATGTTCGCCTGCCGATCACGAGATCCCGGGTCAAAAATTTATATTGGGCTTTTCTGTCAAGAAATTCACAATAAAATGCCCGGAGTTTGGAAGTTGGCGGCGTTTCCACCCCCGTGCCTCGGAAAGCACGATAAGCCGTTGGTCCTACGCCTGATCTCTCTCCGGTCGTGTCGGATTGCCTCCCAATGGACTATGAGAGTGAAGGAATAAAGAGTGCACCTGTGTTTGCTCACACATTTGTGCACTATAATAACTCCTGCGCACATGGCTAATCCTCGTTGAGATTAGTCGCCGTAACCGAAATTCGGGAGGAGATTATTATTATTTTTTAAAAAAATAAGGCTAACCACAATTTAGGGGCAATAATATACTTTATAAAATATCATTATTAGTGTTACAATTTGGCTAATGTTAAGTGAGTATAGACATAGGCAAAGTAACATTATTTCGCGCTAATAGAAACCATAAATAATGTATAGAAATTACATAAATCAGTCACGTAACACATGTAATTTTTTTATTTCTACTAGTTAGTCGTGAGGATAATATTACTTAGTTTACAAGCCCTGCATCGCCAAGGGTGTCACTCACACGTAAACTACCTTTTAGAGAAAAAGAATTCTTCCATTGGCATAGTTCTGATTTTCGAACGGGAGATCTTGTTAGGATATACTGATGCTCCTGCACTGCTGTTAGAAAATGTTTACATGCATTTTTCTTAAAAAATTACTCACATTCAGAAATAATAATTTATCATTTAACCTACTTAGAAAGTTCATTTAAATAATGTAAGTGAATAATATTTATTTAATACGTAAAAACTCTCTTCGTCTAATGTTAAATGCATTGCGAAATATTTCACAGTTGAATTGATTAATTGGAAATTATAATGTCTTGAACAATCCAAATATTTGGTTATCATACTGCACGGATCTATCGAAATAGGTGCTCAATGGAACGAGATTATTCAGTAAAAGCGTCCATGACTAATGATCAGAATTAATATTGCTTTCAAAGCGTTTTCAATGATACTCAATGTAGCTAACTAACCGAATTGTACACTCGCGTAGACAAAATGCTCGACGAAATATTAACGAGGAGATTTTTGACGTGGCAGGCCTCAGAGGAGAGCGGGATGAGCTTGATGCTTTCAGGAGCGATTGGGAGAGGACTGCTGAGAACAGGGAAAGTTAGAAAAGTAGAAGGGAGACCTATGCTCACCAGTGGGACACGACAGGTTTATTAATAATAATTATTATTATTGCCAATGTAAAATTGTATTACGTATTTTATAAAATTTCATTATTATATTGACTACCGGTTTTATAGATTAGCCAGAACAGACGGACAGAAAATGTATAAAAAGAAGCAGTTTTTTTTTAATTTCCGTACTTTCATATGCAATTGAGTGAAAGATATTTTTATATCGCGTCTGTCTGAGGCGGGAGTGTTTTGCCCGCGCTCAGTTTTCTTTACATCTTTATTGTAAATAACGGTTTATATATTATACTAAAATTCTGTGCACGGTTTAACTAAGGTATTTTAATTTGGAATTGCCCCAAGGTTTCACCCGCGTAGATTTAGTTTAATATAATTTTAATATTTTTATGAACCTAAAGCGGTTATTGTGACTAAACTATGATAGTAAGATATGTGCTTTTTTGTAGATCTTAATAAGACCTACAAACCCGTAGTACATCATTTTATTCTATAGTCAATATTTTTTGCAGCGCACACATAAAACGTTTTGGATTTTACTCATAGGTTACAAAATTATATTTTAATTTATATAGCCTGTAACTTTCCTCGATAAATGGACTATCTAACACTGAAACATACATACATATGCTCACGCCTGTATTCCCCGAAGGGGTAGGCAGAGGTGTTGTAATCACAACACCCTCTTTTCACCCAAGATGATTAAGTGCCAACGATGGTGAGTCCATCGCCGTCTCAGACACTTTACATACGTCATTGAATTACTTCTCAGAAATATGCAAGTTTCCTCACGATGTTTTCTTTCACCGTAAAGAACATGGTGTGAAATCACTGTACATAGTCATTGGTACAGGCCCCGCTGGGATTCGAACTTGCGTCGCTTGCGTAGCAGGCGACTGCTCAAACCTCAAGGCCACCACGGCTCTCTAACACTGAAAGACTTTTTAATTCGGACCAGGTCTAGAGATCTAGCGCGTTCAAACAAACAAACTCTACAGCTTTATAATATTAGTATAGATATCGATATTTAAGCACCAAAAGTTACATGTCTGTAAGAATGTAGTCTCCCGATATTCTCGTGTAATAAATGCATCAATAGCCAAAGTGTTTTGCGGCGGATGTGCGCTGGTACTGAACGATTTGGCACACACCCAATGATGAACATACCGCGCAAACACGTCTACATATACATCGACTCTTGAGGTTCACATCAAGGATACAGCTGTCTCTGGCTGATAAGGAATTTATATTAAAGGTGAAATTTGGAAATTAGCTCGTGGCACAGTTGCTATTGCGCATATCATTTAATCAGCGAAGTTAAGCAACCCTAAGCCTAGCCAGTAATTGGATGAGTGACCGCCCGAGTTCCCTCCGTGCCTCGGAGGGCACGTTAAGCCGTCGGTCCCGGTTACCAATTGATCATCTTTGGCAATCGTTACAGGTCAATCGGAGGCCTAAAATAGTTTGACAACTGGTTTAACCCAGATCACAGATTTTCCTCGTCAAAGGGGTTGCGAAGGTCAGATGGCAGTCGCTTCGTATAAAAATCAGGTGATCAGCCACATCGGGTTGAATCAAGTGCCGACCCCAACAATGTATGGGATGAGGCCAGGGCGATGATGATCAAAGGTGAAATTTACACTCAAGATTTATTACGATAACAAATTTTATGGGACCAACAAAGAATCTAATCGTGCAGTATCATTTCTTAGTTATTATTTCTTTTTTTACTAGATTCAAGTTATGTTATATTTTATAATTATTACAGGAGCCATGGTGGCCTTGAGGTTTGAGCAGTCGTCTGCTACGCAAGCGACGCAATTCCGAATCCCAGCGTGGCCTGTACCAATGAGTTTTTCAAAAAACTTATGTACAGTGATTACACACCACGTGCTTTACGGTGAAGGAAAACATCGTGAGGAAACTTGCATATTTCTGAGAAGTAATTCAATGAAGTATGTAAAGTGTCTGAGACGGCGATGGACTCACCATCTGTCACGTTGGCACTTAATCATCTTCGGTGAAAAGTGGGTGTTGTGATTCCAATACCTCTGCCTACCCCTTCGGGGAATACAGGCGTGAGCATATGTATGCATAATTAGTATAATTAATTGCCTGTTTAGATAAAAACATTTTAAGTAATTGAAGTGGTTTTTTCAGCTCTTTTTGAATAAACATTATTATTTTTAAATGTTTATTAAAATTTTGTCAGTCAACTGTACAAACGGGAAATTGATTTGATATTGCGACATGTTGACTTTGATTAATGCTTTCATTGATGATTTAAACATCCGTATTTGGCGTTAATCAGTTGCTTGTCGCAATTAGAAATTAATTTAAATCTCGCTGTGATTCAAATTAATTCTGGATTCAAATAAAATGATACGGACATGTTATGCGAGGGATGAAGATAATTTTGCTAAAAAATTTTGGCAAAATGTAGATGGCTATAAGGGGAGAATAAGAACTAAAAAACGATGGATGGATTTTTCTATACTACGTATATACTTTGAACGATAAGTTTCCATATTAGTGAGATATAGTAGAGAAAAGGCAAGTGTATTTAATATAAAAAAAATCTATAAATAAAAGCCGTGGTGGCCTTGGGCTTGAGCAGTCGCCTGCTATGCAAGCAACGCAAGTTCGGATCACAGCGAGGCCTCTACCAATGAGATTATCTAAAAAACGTATGTACAGTGATTTCACACCACGTGCTCTACGGTGAAGGAAAACATCGTGAGGAAACCTTGTCTGTTAAGTAATTCAAAGACATAAGCATAGTGTCTGAGATGGCGATAGACTCACCATCTGTCACGTTGGCACTTCATCTTAGGTGAAAAGTGGGTATTGTTATTACAACACCTCTGCCTACCCCTTCGGGGAAACAGGCGTGAGCATATGTATATTTCTATCTGTATGTATACTTCTAGTTATGAAACCATTCTAAGAAGGCGTGTTGCACCTATAAATTTTCTACTCTCAAGAAAAAAAATTCAAGATTGTTTTAGTTTTATGAGAGAGAGTACGCTATATGTATGTAAAGAAACTATACTTCTTTAATATGTACAGCGCTCTTCTGTCGGTATACAGTGCTCTTGATGTGTTCTGTTTAACGTATAGATGTCGCTATGAGTAATGACAGCCTACATGGTTGGTTAAACAGCTATTGTGTCTAGTAGATAGAAATAACTTAAAAATGGAGTCGTTGGATTGTTAAAATAATATAAAGGAATTTACTAATTAAAAGAATAAACTTTAAATGTCATTTCTTTGTTTACACAGCGACGCAATTGTTTATTGAATTTTCACAATTCCTGCCATATTGTCTTATATGTATATAAAATAGGTATCTTATAGGTATCTTCGGTACCTTGCCTACAGGGACTTCTTTTAATAATATATTTTAGTTATAAGATTATATATTTTTCAGGTTTTTAGTTATTAGATTATATTTATAAGGTTTTTGGCTATGTAGTCCTTGAATTTAATAATATTATGTTTTAATAGTAATCAACTAAAATATATATTTTATAATTGTATATAAACATGTCATTTGATTTGGTAATGAAGTCCTTTCAAATATTTAAATATATTTTTTTTACCATACAAGTTAGATTTACTGACTTACACACATACATCAAGTATACTTACTTGACTAGATGAGTACGGATATAGAAGTTTATTGGATCTATTATTTGCCGAATATCCATATCGCAGAGTTTAAGTATATGGAAACGTCTATAAGATCGCTTTTATCTCGCAACAGTCCACTTGGCCGCGATATTCAATATATCCTCCTCATAAATATAGGTTAGTGCTTGTAGCTCACCATGGTAGCATATAATTTTCGATTTGCCTGCGACTTCTTGTCACGCGTTTGCGTGGGGTTTATTTTATTCTCCTGGGATTAAGATGTTATACTGCGTAAAAATATCCTCAATGTTGCCACAAGTACCAGGAGATGCGTGGCCAGGCTTAATACAAGAGTTTTAAAGGTGTTTTTTTTCGTTCAGTTTAAGTAAATTAATATACCTCTCACCGAAAAAGTAATGTTATTTTTATTTAATCATAAGCTGTGCCCCACGATTTCACGCGCGTAAGGCGAAACCCAAAATTTTTTTTTAAATAAAAGTAGCCAATGAAAATGTCATAAAAATCGGTCCAGCCGTTTTAGATATAAGCGGAACAAACAGACTGACAGATTTTTTTTTAAATAGTTTTTTTCCTATTCAGTACCTTATATAATTTCATATACATTTAGTGAAATAGCTGTTATTTTGGAATTACAAACAGATACTTTATTTATCTGTAAGGATTACAAAAAGCACGTAGCCCACCATAAGACAATGCTGTTCAATAGCGCAGTGGTAAAACTAATGTTAATATGTTTTGAATTTAGTATACTGTGCGAGCTATCAACTATGTAAAATTAATATGCAAAAATGTAATTTTAAAAGTCACGTTATTCTATAATCTAAAAGTTATTTTATAAACGCGCGTTCGTGTGGACTTAGCCCTAGGGATTAAGAGGGCATACACTGTTTGACATTTTCATCCTTTCAGTGGCATTTTATAAAAGTTGTGCAAAACGGTTAAACTGGATATGGCCGGATATAAGTGGATACAACCGGACAGAAGGTAGCGGCCTGTAACAAATCCCGTGCCGCAAAAAAATAAAAACATTTTGAATTTGTTCACGTACCGGTTTTCCTGGAAACTGCTTATGATTTGAACGTGTTAGATCATTGAGGCGTACTTTGATATTGCGTTTGGAACAAAATAGTGACTAGTTATATATGTATGCCTCGTTTAGGTATAGTAGATCACTGCGGTATACGAAGTTCTGCATTCGATCCCCATTTCTGTAAAAGCCCTGAGTCTGGATTAGTGCTCGGTTAATGGCTATATGCTTGCCCCCGATTACATGAGACTTAAAAATAACCTGATCACTATAAGTACATCTCTGCCTTCTCTCGGGGAATACAGAAATTTTCCCATTTGTAATGTGTTTAACAAGCCTGGGACCCAGGATCACTTGAAGTAAAAAAACACAGGTTCTTGTTGAATGTATTGTTTTAACAATCTCGTCATATACAGTAATGAAAGAGAATCTTAACATCGAGATGTAAAAGAATTCAGCGCCATCATGTGAGGAAATAGGTAACTAATTATATACATAATACGATCGACGATATATAAAAAAAAAATATACATTTGCACAAAAAAGACATTGGACAGAAGGGAATTTTTAGGTGAATTCCCA
This sequence comes from Watsonalla binaria, assembly GCA_929442735.1. Classification (NCBI taxonomy): domain Eukaryota; kingdom Metazoa; phylum Arthropoda; class Insecta; order Lepidoptera; family Drepanidae; genus Watsonalla; species Watsonalla binaria. Next base: position 8,927,662 of record OV838934.1, on the reverse strand, counting down.
TCGCAGGTCGCTCGCAAATAAAGGTAAATGGTTTTTTATCTTTACAAAGAATTTCTACTGAATCGTAAAGTGTTTTAAGCCTCTGACGTCACGCGTACGCAATACGTCACCGAGTATTGGGGCGCCAACGATGGAATAAATCAACAGTTAGCGCCCGTTTAACGCTCGGGCCGTTTGTTCTACAGATATGCCGGAATTCCCCCCCCGCTGTTTGTTTATGTGGCAATTGCTGATGGGAATCGAAATCTTTTTAAAATACGCTTCCTATATTGACTGCGAGCTTCAGTAAGGAACGTTAGGAGAATTGCTGATATGCAATTTGAATGTGAATCGATACTAAAATATGTGGTTTCAAATATTTGGTATACTGTGTTATTTGGGGGGTTAGGGGTAACTTTATTTGTTACTCAGTGAAAATTTAGCTTTATATTATAATTTTCAAGAGTGTATCTGATAGGTATATTGACACATACATAAATATACTTACCCAAAAAGTTAGTCAGTGGCCCACTTTTCACAGAAGATGATTAAGTGCCAACGTGACAGATGGTGACTCTATCGGCATCTCAGGCACATACGTCTTTGAATTACTTCTCAGACGTATGTTTTAGAAAGACTAATTGGAACAGGCCCCGCTGGGATTCGAACTTGCGTTGCAGGTGACTGCTTAAACCTCAAGGCCACCACGGCTCTTTAACATTAAGTATTATATGATTAAGTACTTAGAAACCTTTGTCTAACCTTGATTAGAGAAACTCAAATATTAAATAGAGCTTCAAATAGCTACATGTCTGTCTGTGATATGTAGGCACGCCGCCGGGGACATGACTTCGGAGAATTCTATTGCCAACTTACTAATATTAATTTACGCGATCTATTTTATTACCTTGGCTTTGTGGGGTTAACGTGCGGTTGATTGAATATAGAAATTATTTTCCTTAACGATAAAATATCGGTTCGGTTTTACTATTGATTTGAGATTAAAAATTGATCTTGAAATAATAAGTCATGTGGCGGCGGTCAAGGATACATATTTTCTGCGTTTGCGGTTGAAATTCTGGGACCTTGGGGTCCAGATGCTCATCAACTTTTCAAAGAGGCTGCACGTCGTCTGGTAGAAGCTTCTCGTGACAAGCGGGCTGGGGCTTTTCTCGCTCAGAGAATCAGCATTGCTATTCAACGTGGCAATGCTGCCAGCCTTCTTGGCACGATCCCGAGAGACACCGATTTGGGCCAAGTTTTCTACTTGTAATTAGTTTTTAGTTACTTATTTATTATTTGTTATGAAATAATAATGAGTATGTATGAACAAAATTCAATTAAAAAAAAAAGTCATAGTTAAAAAGCTAGAAAAATACGCTATTATTGAAAATCAGACTAAAAAGTAAATTATCAATTAATATGGGATTTAAAAACATACATACATACTCACTCTTGTTTTCCCCCAAGGTGTTGTAATCTCCACTTTTCACCGAAACTGGTTAACAGCGTGACAGATGGTGAGTCTTTCGCCGTCTCAGGCACTATACATACGTCTTTGAATTACTTCTCAGACATATGCAGGTTTCCTCACGATATTTCCCTTCACGGTAAAGCTCGTACTGTGAAATCACTGCATATCAATTTTTATAAATAGTATTTGATACAGGCCCCGTGGTGATTCGAACTCGCGTCGCAGGTGACTGCTCAAACCCCACAGCCAGCACGACATGTTTATAATAAGTATTGTATAATATACATACATATGTTCACGCCTGTATTCCCCGAAGAGGTAGGCAGAGATGTTGTGATAACAACAACCACATTTCACCGAAGATGATTAAGTGCCAACGTGACAGATGGTGAGTCCATCGCTCTCTTAGGCACTACGCATACGTCTTTGAATTACTTCTCAGACATATGCAGGTTTCCTCACGATGTTTTCTTTCACCGTAAAGCACGTGGTGTGAAATCACTGGACATAAGTTTTTGGAAAAACTCATTGGTACAGGCCCCGCTGGGATTCGAACTTGCGTCGCTTGCGCCACGGCTCATGTATTTCAATATTAATAATTTCAACCATTTAGGTTGTTACAAAGTTGAGAATCGATGCTGTTATATGACTATGCAAATAAGCTATTACTATTCATGCGACACAAACGATAATGTTCTATCATATCCACTGATTTAGTTAGTAGTTATTAATTACTTTGAGATATTACTTACGTGATGTTATGAATATCAAACGTAGTGAGACATTGTATTATATTCATTCGGCGTGAAAGATAAAGGGCATGCGTTCGGTAATAAAAAGTTTATTCAACCCAAATGTTAACTCAAAGTCGTAAGAGAAAACAGAACTAAAAATATATATCTATATCTATACTAGCTGTGCCCGGCAAATGTTGTATTGCCATATATTTTTTTGGGGTGGACTACCCCTAACATTTAGGGAGATAAAAATAGATGTTGGCCGATTCTCATAGATACCGGATAAGCACAATTTCATGAAAATCGGTCAAGCCGTTTCGGAGGAGTATGGCAACGAAAACTGTGACACGAGAATTTTATATATTAGATAGATAAATACAATTGAAGTGTCTATTTGTAATTTCATAATAACAGCTTTTCACTCAATGAAAATGAAAGTATTTACGGTACTGACTTGGAAAGATATATTTAATTTTTTTTTTTCTCTGTCTGCCTGTTTGATCCGGTTAATCTCCGAAACGGCTGGACCGATTTTAAAGGGACTTTCAATGACGGATAGCCAGCTAATGTTACACGGTACTCTGTGTAACATTAGCTAGCTATCCATCACTAAGCTGCTTTTAATAAAAAAAATGGGGTTCCGCGGGCCATCCATAAAATTACATAAATATAAGGCATACCATACAACTAGACACAAAGCAAACACAATTATGCGACTCAAGCACTATACATACTTTAAATCATGTTGGATATAATGTAAGTCTAAGAATATTCAGTTCATTAGTGAATTTCCAACTAAATCCCAAACCTTCCCAGTAAATGTTCATTGTAACCCAAGTATTTGCTCAGTAGTTTGCACAGGCGGACAGATGCTGAGCTCTCATCTATACTAATATTAAAAAGTATGTATGTTTGTTACGTATTGGCTCAAAAAGTGCCGGACCGATTTTATAAATTCTTTCAGCATTTAAATGCTACATTATTACTGATTAATATAGGCTATATTTTATCCCCGTACTTCCTCGAAAACGGGACCTACGCGGGTGAAACCGCGTGACGTCCTGTATTTGTGGATATAAATAGATTAGGTAAATAAAACTCTAATGTAAAGTAGAATGTGTCCAAATGCTGTCGCATTTTTTCTAAACACGAATTGACAGTAACAAGGTTTGAGACTTTACTTAAAGGCATTTTAAGTGCTGAGAAGGTCCTTTTTCAAAGTTCTGAAATGGAGTTTTAATATTTAACTTATTGAGTGGCGTAGCGTTTGGTTTACACAATTATCTTAGAAATATATATATATATATATTATGCAAGTACTATAAACGTTTGCTATGTTGGTGTGAGTTATATATTACAAGGTTTTTTTATTTTTATTTATATGTATTTAAGTATTATCAACCTACTAACAATCTTACACATACAAGACGGCACGTTCATGGTTTTCGTATTTTCGTCTGTTTTGTATGTACTGGCGACTTGCTAAGATTTTCTGTTACCGCCATTATCCTTTGGGTGATGGCATCACTGGACTGGATGGCAACAACTAGCTCCATCTAGTGAGTTGAGCCGTCGTACGTAATATATTTTGAAGTGTGCAATAAAGAATGATGTATATAATGAAAAATAAATGCTGATATGTTTAATATGTGGTTAAAATGTAAATGCAGTACTTAATTAGATAATTAAGTTAATATTTACATGCCCTAAAATTGGGTGAAATATGTGATTCTTGTAACCTTTAATAACACCTACCCTTTGTACCATATTTCATGTGAATAAATATTATTTCTATTTCTATTTCTATTTCTACCGGCGACTCGAACTTTATAAATCTCTCTCTGCCACCTGCCGTCGTCGCGTGAGCATCTAATTACGTGTCTGTTGATATACCTCTCCCGAGATCTCTTTCTCCCTGGAGAATCGCTGAACCAGTGACCTGTGGACTATTGTGCGGTACCTTAGCTGAAATACCATCCGTGTAGTGTTGTGTGCCGACCGCCCACCAGACCGACGCCTAGCCCTTGGGACCCTTGGCGGTGTTGGATTATTTGCGGTGAGTCGTCAGATGAAGCTGAATATCGTAAATGTCGCTTTTACTATCAAAACGTACATTATCTAATAACTAAAAACCTTATAAATATAATCTTAAATTTTTTATATTCATAATTATACTAGGTTATTGTACTTCTAGTTCTAGTCTATACTTGTGATGTGAACATTGCCTGTGCCTGGATATGCGAGCTTTCTTCATTTATGTTTTAAGTTTTCTAAAAATTAAACCTAACTCGATCGATTTATCGCCACTGAAACTTCCGAGATTTCGAGATTCAGATTATATACAAGAATTGCTCCTTTAAATGTTAGATGTTCTGAAATTGCCTAAATAATCTTAGACTTAAAGAGCCGTGGCGGCCTTGAGGTTTGAGCAGTCGCCTGCTACGCAAGCGACGCAAGTTCGAATCCCAGCGGGGCCTGTACCAATGAGTTTTTCTAAAAAACTTACGTACAGTGATTTCACACCACGTGCTTTACGGTGAAATAAAACGTCGTGAGGAAACCTGCATATTTCTGAGAAGTAATTCAAAGACGTATGTATAGTGCTTGAGACGGCGATAGACTCACCATCTGTCACGTTGGCACTTAATCAAATTCGGTGAAAAGTGGGTGTTGTGATTATAACACCTCTGCCTACCCCTTCGGGGAATACAGGCGTGAGCATATGTATGTAAGATATGCGAAAAACCTGTTCTAAAGGTGTAAAGATAATGTTGATATATTAAAAAGCTTCTGATATCCACAACCTACATAGCCAATGGATTGGAAACATTTCATTTACTACACATTCGCTCTGAATAACAAAAGTGAACTTTTCATATCATTTTCCCCATTTTGTTTTATCGCGTCGATTGGATTCATGATTTATTTGTTTATAGAATTGATTGCGTATTCCAATGCAAAATGATCAAAAAGGTTTTGTAATCAAAGTAAATAGCGAATGATAAATGGGAATCATGTAAAAATGGTCTCAACTTGGAGTGGATTGAGATGGGAGTATTCTAGTCTTATACATTTAAACGAGCAATTATTGTATATATATAATCGGAATCTCGGAAACGGCTCCAACGATTTCATGATTTTTTGTGTTTAATTTTGGAAACATTTTGGAATAAAAAACATGTGTTTGACCATGTTTTCTTGCAATAAAAATTTGCTACATATTTATTACAATACAAAGGTAAATTTCATCGACATCTTATCAAATTATGGTAGCTCTGACGTGAGGCTTCCAGCCTACGGGGCAGTAACGAAACTAGAGTACCTCAGATCGAGACTTTCGTTCACAGGTTCAATGTTTTTTTTTTCAGCATACATATATGAGGTCAACCAGATTCTGGGAATTAAGTGAAAATTTTCTCAGCTTGGAGTGGAGACAGATGGGAATATTCTAGTAGTTATTAACTGCCTCGTTGGTCTTGTGGCTGCAACACGAGGTTCTGGGTCAAAGTGTTATTGTTTTTTTTTTGAAAATGATGAAAATGGAAATGAAAAAGTGTATGTATGGTGTACGATGCGTGATGGCGAGAGGTTTATTGCAATTGTTTCAATTGTTAAAACATCACAATCCATCAAACTCGAACTCAAGAATATCTTATATATTATTCGATTGGACTTTTACACAAACGTAAAAAGTATTATCAAATCTACAGAATTGCGTTACAATCCAGGATTATACATGCTACCGCCAGGTTCGGAAGGTTGCTCTTAAGAAACTCACTTTTCAAAAATATTAAACAAATTAACAAAAACATAATAAATTATACAAGAAATTATAGCGAGTTAGACTCACTCACCTACTCATTGAACACGGCACCATGCATCGTGTCTCCCGACGATCGGTTCCGTTCAGTTAGATGCGGCGCGAGTCGGACCGGAATTGCTTGCAACAAAAAAATCGTAAAACCTCTTGATTTTTTCATCGCCAGGGCGAGTTGATGGTTGATTCAATTTAACCGACCCTGATTGTTTCGATTGTTCAAACATCTCACAATCGCGCATCGCTATAGACATATTTTACTGTCCTTTATAGAATGCTTATAGGAAATCCCCGATTCAATGCTTCAATGCGAGTGGCCAGTATTCTTAGACATTCTATAAACAAACTGTAGGTACTCTTAAAATATATTTTGAAACCTCTTTGTTACTACAGGTAACAATATATCTAAACATCTGTTGCGCTCATTCGGATATTAATATAATCCTATAATATACCAAAAAAATGGTTCCCGACTAAGTTTGTAACAAGTTGGAACTTTAGCCATTAGGATGGCATCATATATGTAATCTGATGACCGTGTGGACCACTGGATATCCGCTTATTACTAGTTTAGTAAAGTCCAGCTAAAGGACTTCCATACAAGATTACATAGGTACCATATTTTCTCAAATGTTTGTACCCTGTCCCTTTCGAGTAATAGAGAAGATTAAGAGGGTTTATAGGGAAGAGCGGTAAAATAATGTCTCTTAATTACTGCAAATGATTACAAAACATCGCTTATAATAACCCTTTGTTTAAATATAGTTCCATAATTTTTTTGCAATACAATTTTAAATCGATGTATATAGTTTAAGTGACAGTTTGGTAGACCAAACTGTTACTTGTCTTGGTTTAAATAATGTTTTTTTATGCGTTTGCGGTTAGTTAAAGCTAGTATAAATGACAGAATTATCGATGATCCCGAACTCAGCAAAATCTTATTTTCTATTCAAATACGAAGTTATCAAATTATATTTATGGTTTAACAGCTGTACAAGCGTTGAGTAGTCGCCTGTCACGCATACGATGCAAGTTCGAATCCCAGCAGCCTGTACCAATGAGGTTTTCTAAAGAAAAACTGTTGTTTGCAGTGATTTCACACCTCTTGCATATGTCTGGAAACTAATTCAATGACGGATGTAAACGTATCATTTGTCACGCTGGCACTTAATCATCTTCGGTGAAATGTGAGTGTCGTTATTACAACACCTCTGCTTGCGTGAACACGTATGTATATATATATATGTATGTATGTATTGACGGTGGCCTCGGCGTTTGAGCAGTCGCCTGCTACGCAAGCGACGCAAGTTCGAATCCCAGCGGGGCCTGTACCAATGAGTTTTTCTAAAAAAAAACTTATGTGCAGTGATTTCACACCACGTGCTTTACGGTGAAGGAAAACATGGTGAGGAAGCCTGCATATTTCTGAGAAGTAATTCAACGACGTATGTATAGTGCCAGATACAGCGATAGACTCGTCATTTGTCACGTTGGCACTTAAACATGTTCGGTGAAAAGTGGGTGTTGTGATAACAACACCCACTTTTGCCACCTGCCTACCCCTTCGGGGAATACAGGCGTGAGCATATGTATGTATTGACGGTTTAAGATAAAAATTTTCGAAGTATGCCCAAACTACATCTGTATGAAGCGCACCTAGAATGGAGTTTAAATAGGATTTATTATGACGGCATTAAGCATCGCACGAGACGACACTAATCTCCTGTGTCTCCTTCCCTTAATAGTTGAATGGATGTTTTTGATAACATTGTGTGTGATGGCTGTGAGATTGTGAGTTTAAATTACCTCATTAGGAATTTGTAGTATGAGTTTAGTTGTTTTGAGAATGACCTTTTGATGAATTATGAGGGTTTATTTACCGCGCAAGGCCAAGACAAGGAGGCCCTGGTGGGGCTCCTATGTACGTCGAAGAATTGACCACCGGATCGGAAACTAGCGTTTTGAGAAGAACTGAAAACTCAGCGGGCATCATGCACATTTCATAACATAGTAAATAAATTCGTAATTCTTAAAAAGGTTAAATAAAAATACGAACTCGAGGCGGGATTCGAACCCACGACCTCTGCAAACCGTGCAGTCTCTCTTCCAACTGAGCTAGTCGTGTTCCTACCACATGCGTCGAATTACTTTGTACTTAAAACTAATTACAAGTAGTAAACTTGTCCCAAATCGGTGTCTCTCGGGATCGTGCCAAGAAGGCTGGCAGCATTGCCACGTTGAATAGCAATGCTGATTCTCTGAGCAAGAAAAGCCCCAGCCCGCTTGTCACGAGAGGCTTCTACCAGACGACCTCTGTGAAAAGTTGACGAGCATCCGAACCCCAAGGCTGCAGAGATTTAACCGCAAATGCACAATTAATTATTAATATGGAACACAAGACAAACTCCCTTTGGTCACGTTACCCTATTAACCGACGTTTATAGTAATTAACAAATGGCGTCACCAAATTAATGGTCCTGATTCTTGTATTGTGCAGTGGCCAAATTATCTGACTATTATTGAATTATTCATGTCGGCCCGTGGCCTAATCACTTTAATTGCCTCCCTATTGGACCTCTATAAATTTATGAGGCCTATAATATATTTAAGAGGCCGATAATGGCCCCTTTGCTAACAATTAGAAATTGCAGATAAGCAGTGATGTATTTCGTAAAGATGAGTTACAAGGGAACTTGGTTGGATCCCGGAATGCATACTCACTCGTACGTAAGTTAGCCATCCATGATACTCAACACAACTCAACTCAAGAATAACTTTATTCGATTAGACTTTTAACAAATTACTTTCAATCGCCGTAATTATACAGGATTATACATGCTACCGCCAGCCGCATTTCACTAAGGTTTTTCACCGGCGAACACGACGACAATATATTTATTTATGTACTAGCTGTGTCCCGCGGTTTCACCCGCGTATTATAATTCGGCCCAGCCGTTTCGAAGATTAGCCGGAACAAACAGACCGACAAAGAAAAATTGTAAATTTGGTTTTCAGACACTTCAATTTTATCTATCTGTATAGATATAGATTATCAACATATTAACAACCTAACACATACAAGACAGCACATTGACGGATTTAATATTTTCGACTTTTTTGTATGTACTGGAGACTTACTAAGATTTTCTATTACCACTATTATCCTTTTTGACGGCAACACTGGGCTGGACAACAGCTAGCGCCATCTCGTGAGTCAAAACGTCATCTACTCGAACTTTCAAACTATCTCTCTGCCACCCACCGTCGTCGCGTGAGCACCTAATCTCGTGAACGTCTACCTATCCCGAGATCTCTCCCTGGAGCTACGCTGAATCAGTGACCTAGGGACGAATGTGCGGTACATCAGCTAAAAAACTTTTAGTGTAGTGCCGAACACCCAATAGACCGCTGCCTAGCCCAGGACCCTTGGCAGTGACGGAGGCGGGCCGAAGAACGGCTGATGCCTTCGTAATGAGGCCCGCAGGCGCCGGGATGAGGGTCTTGGCGCCGACGCATGGCCCGCGCGGTTGTAGGGCGCGTTCGTGTTCTGACGCGCCCTCTCATAGTGTAAAAGCCGGGATCAGCCTGGTAACGTAAGGAGGGGTCTGACAGGCCAGTCAAAGCATGTGAAGACGTATCACGTACAACCCCCCACTTAGCGACTTAGAGGATCACCGTGGAGTTTAGTCGGTGTGAGTTCGACATAACCCTTCCGCTGCCCCCGCGTCGGTTGGTGTATCCATAACGAATTCTCCACGTTAAAAAAAAAAAAGACCCATGGCGGTATTTGACAATTTGCGGTGAGTCGCCAGATTTATCTGAATATCGTACACAATGCATTATTATGAAGAAACAGTGAAGTATAAATTGCACTCAGTTCCCAACAGCGTTGTAGACATTACAGCTTTGTTTCGTAGAAGTTAGCTACGGCGTTACACACGTAGGACTTTGACATAACTTAGTTTTGCAGTTTTGCTGCCAACAATAATCCCATTGGAATGTCTTTTACCTCACTCAGAAGTAAAAGGAGCATATAAGAAACTTTTTTGGTATTAATTATTTGTTAGATAATAATTAAATATATTATATTATATTAATATTATTTATCAAATCTTAAAATTTTATTTAATAAAAATATGGTAAGTATTATAGTTACATATCAAGTAATTACATACGTACATGCATATACTCACGCTTGTATTCCCCGAAGGGGTAGGCAGAGGTAATAACAACACCCACTTTTTACCGAAGATGATTAATTGACAGATCGTGAGTCTGTCGTCGTCTCAGGCAACAGACTCCTTCATCATAAATCACGTGTGGTGTGAAATCTCTGCACATAAAATTTTTCACAAAAAATCTTGGTACAAGCCCCGCTGAAATTCGAACTTGCGTTGCTTACTTAGCAGGCGACTGCTCAAGCCCCAAGCCCACCACGGCAATGTATCAATACAATATGCACATGTGGGAAAAATAAGCTTTCCTCGTTACACATATAAGAATAACCACAGGTTTGAAAGAGACAAATAATTCAGGTTTGCAAGCAAAGTGGTACGGATAACGTAATTACTGAAGTGGAAATCAGATGTGTGCATACTTAATGCTATATTTAACTGAATTACAATATTTTCAATTAAGTTATTTAAATACAGTAATATCATATATTTTAATCAAAATAAATGTATTCTTATAAGAACTGCTTATCAGCCGTCATATGAAAATGAAAATGATAAATATTTATTTAGTTCCGGTTCGGAAACTGGCCTTCTGAGATGAACCAACAGATAAGCAAGAATCCCAAGCATCATGTACATTTCATCGATACAATATAAATCATATTATGAAACCAAATTACATACTGTATCACACACTTTTATTATTCATATTTTCTATCGACTTCTGTGCACTGGAACTGTATCCTTATATATATATTTTTATGATTGATCTTGTATTACTGAAATTGTAAAAATATTTTTTTTGAAAAGTTTAATTACTGAGTTTCTTGCCAGGTTCTTCTCAGTAAAATCAACCGAATCCGGCGGTAGTATGTATAATCCTGATTAATTGTGTTGTTCTGAACATTTGAGTGTTTAGTTAAATTGGCCAATCAAAAGTCTAATCAAATATAGATATTTAAAATTTGAACTTTAGAATATCTGTGTTGACTCCCATTCATAGTAACATTCGTAACCAACCATTTAAAGTACCAGCATATGTGATTAATATATACAATGATTGTCAAGCTATATAATTCTTAACCATGTATATTTAAGTCTTTCTACCGTTCCTAAAATAGCTGCACTCATTAATAAAGAGCAGAGCTGCGCTAACATTTTTATAATGTACTTGATTATGTATGAAAGGGGAGGAACGGGATTTTAATTTTGTAGTAGATATTTTAAGTAGGAGAATAGCTTTTAGATTTTCCTAGGAACTTTTTAATTGCAATACAGAATAGTTCATAAATGGGGTTGAAGTTAAAGTACTATTATAAGCGTAGACTCAGTTGAATTTTATAAGAAAGTATATTGATTGGTGCACTTTCCTCACTGTCTACACCGATATTAGTGTGTTTAATTTATGTATATATTTATTGATTACGCCTTCTCAACAGTGGCACCTAAAGCCACCCAAATTTTTACCGAAGATGATTAATTGCCAATGTGACAGATGCTGAAATCAATGCTTCAGAGCTCCATATTTTAAGATTTAGCTTGTTTTTACGTTGAAGATCATCATATCAGCCATAGGACGTCCACTGTTGAACATAGGCCTCTCCCAATGATTTCCACCTCACCCCCGGTTGGAAGCGGCCTGCATCCAGCGGGTCCCCGCGGCCTTGACCAGATCATCCGTCCATCTCGCGGGGGGGCGCCCTACGCTGCGCTTGCCGGTACGTGGTCTCCACTCGAGAACTCTACTGCCTTGAATTATTGCAGATATCGTCTGCGTATTTTCCTCATTTTGTATAGGAACGTTAAAAAGCGCCCCAAGCGGCGAGTGTATGGAGTTTTACGTACAGAAATAAAGAAAAGTGCAAAACACAAAGCCATAGTGCTCGTAGGGTTCGACCCAAGTTCGAATCCCACCGGCCTATACCAATGAGTTTTACTAAAAACTTAAGTGCAGATTTCACACCACGAGCTTTGCGGTGTGAGAAATTTTGTGAGGAAACCTAAAAATCTAAGAAATAATTCAAAGACTTATGTATAGTGCCTGAGGTGGGTATACCATCTGTCACGCTATCACCATCTAGCACTTAATCATCTGCAGTGAAAAGTGGGTGTTGATATTACAACACTACTGCTTTCCCCAACGTGTACCGCGTTTAAATTTAGTCTCAGAATGAACATTGGAACTTGCGTCCCTTGTATTGCCGGCAACTGCTCAAACCACTCCGCTACTACGGATCATTCTTCATTTATATCAGTACCCCTAAAATGTAGATACAAATAAAATAACAAGACTAATTCGTGGAATGAAGTAGGAAAGTTCACTTTCCTCAATTTATTAGTATTCTGAATTACATCGTTACCACAGTATATATAAGCTTCCTAAGTAGCATGGCATATCAACATATTTTTTGAAATGAGAACGTTTGCTCCCCTAAACTTAGCGGGTTATCATGCATATGTTCACGCCTGCATTCTCTGAAGGGGCAGACAGGCGTTGGGATACCAACACCCAAAACACGTGGTGTGAAATCACTGTACATAAGTTTTTAGAATAACTCATTGGTACATGCCCCGCTGTGATTCGAACTTGCGTCGCATGCGTATGAAGCGACTCCTCAAACCCCACAACCACCACCCGGGACCCGGGTTGCTTATTAGCCCGTAGATGCACGCGTCTATGTAAGTGTGCCATTTAGAACGATTTTTTTGTAGTTTCCATACTGGTTATAGTAAGCTTACATGTGTACTGTGCCGTTACTCTGCTGTTCGTTTAAATTATGCGCAACGCGTTAAAACAACCCACTTGAAGGAATGAGATCGATAGCATTAAAACAAGGTATTGTGTGCTGAGTTTAGGAGTTCCAAAGATCTTGGTAAAAAGGTCTTTGTCTATATATCTTACATGTATATCTATACAATTAAAGAAAATGTATGTGTATGTTTGTAATTGCAAATTAACCGCTCTTCGCTAAATGTATAAGAATAAATATAAAGAAGCATAAACAACAATTTAATATTTTTTTGGTTTTTTTCTGTCTGTCCGTCTTTTTGGCTCATACCTTCTAGTCTCAGAAATGATTGGACCGATTTTAACGGGACTTTAACTGGCAGATAACTGTTGTTACAAGGAGTACCTTAGGCGACTTTTATTTTATAAAAAGGGTGCGCGAAATAAACATGTATTCTCCGAAGGGGTAGGTAGAGGTGTTGTAATAGCAACACCCACTTTTCACCAAGCATGATTATGTGCTAACGTGACAGATGGTAAGTCTATCGCCACTATACATACGTCTTTGAATTACTTCTCAGTTACATGCAGGTTTCCTCACGATGTTACCTTTACCGTTAAGCACGTGGTGTGAAATCACTGTACATAAGTTTAAAAAAAAACTTATTGGTATAGGCGCCGCTGGGATTCGAACTTGCGTCGCTTGGGTAGCAGGCTACTGCTCAAACCACCAGCAGACCCTTTCGCTAAAGCGTCAGAGTACCTATGTATAAATGCAGTTATGATAGTGTAAATAGTACAGGTAGAATTTGCTATTTTCAATATTGAGTGAACTTTCTTGCAGATAAAATATGTCTCCCTTGCGGATCGAAACCAGCTTAGCAGCTTAAAATCTCGAGCCAAGTTATCGCTTATCCCCGGAAGCGACGTCATAAAATATTAAATCCCTTATGAAACTCTAGTGCTATCCACATTATAACATAATATACATGCTTAATGCAGCACTTTTCCACAGCATACGCAATTAAGTCTCGCAATGGAGGTCAACAATATTTAACCAAAGTGTAAGGCGTAGTACACACTAAATAATGTTTGGTCGTATACTGTAGAATAATATAACAGTTATAAGGTTCTGCCTCTTAATAAATATACAGAAAGTCAGCTTTCTACATCATATATTGATCAGCGAAGTTAAGTAGCCTTCATCCAAGGCAGTAGTTGGATGGGTTCATTGCGTGCTTCGGGGGTAACATTAAGCCGTCGGTCCTGGTTGCCAATGTATTCTTTAATCTTTGGAAATCGTTACAGGTCAGTCGGAGGCCTAAGAAAGTCTGATAACTGGTTTAACCCTGATTACCGATTTTCCTCGTAAAAGGGGTTACAAAGGTCAGATGGCAGTGACTTCGTATAAAAATCTGGTGATCAGCCACATCGGGTGAAATCAAGTGCCGACCCCAGCAATTTATGGGATAAGGCCAGGGAGATGATGATGATGATGTTGTATAGCAATCATAAGTTCCAGTAGCCGATCACCATCAGACGGACTGTAAGCTTTAAACCCCTTTGTAGTATTAAAAAAATATTGAGCTGGGCCACGGAACCAAGCGACACGTGACTTATGTAATTCCCATACATTTTGTATGGTTCCTGTCAGCGCCAGCGCGAGAAAATGTTCTGAAGCTTTCACAAAAGCCTATATTCAGCTGTTTTGTAATGTATGAGTGTGTATGTAAACCGTCTTTCTGTGAGTATTTTGTTTGTAGATTCTGTATTGGGGAGCAAGTTTATACTCTGATCGTTGCCAAATGTCATCGTTAAATACTTTTCTTGCAGCCGTGGCTGGTGATTATACCACTTTATGTTCTTGAGCGAGATTATAAATTTGTCTAGGGTAAGGTGTTTATGCTAATGGTATATTAAAAAATTCTGAAATTAACTATGATATTGATTTCGTCACAAATATTACATATTTCAGGTTTTTGTTTTACTTTACGTAAAACATGTTCGTCGAAATGTGGGTTTTGTTGTTACAACACCTCTATTTACCCCTTCGGCGAACCCTTTTGGCATAGGAATATTTAGTTTTTTTTTTTTTTTACTAGTGACACGCCCTCTCTTTGCTTCGATTGATACGACAGTTAGGAAAAGTTGACTTTTATCTACGTTCCTTGTATTTA
This sequence comes from Watsonalla binaria, assembly GCA_929442735.1. Taxonomy (NCBI): domain Eukaryota; kingdom Metazoa; phylum Arthropoda; class Insecta; order Lepidoptera; family Drepanidae; genus Watsonalla; species Watsonalla binaria. The sequence goes on along the minus strand of OV838934.1, from coordinate 8,912,575 downwards.
AAATGGAATTATTTTATCTTTAACTCAATTTATACTTCCGCATGTTACTAAAACCCTTTCTGTAACGTTATTTAGGCAAACGAAGAGTTGAAATAGACATATTAATTTTGTACGGAAATGGCGATTTTAAATTTATACATTGGAAGTTCAATAGAAGTGGCAAACTCTGTAGTAAATAATGACGTTAACTCATAAGAAATTATTGATTTTAGAACCTCCCAAGTCCCGTTCATAATCAACAGAAACTTCACTGGAATTGTGTTCTCAAACCGCACCCAAACTATAGGCGCGAGGAGTTGTGCCGCAAAATAAATTTTAATAGAAGGGCGGCTTCTATTCAGCCGAGAATCTCAGCGATAATTAATTTCTTGACAGAATCTTTGAATTTCGGTGCCATTGGTCTGGTGGTTAGAACACTTCCCATTCTTTTAAGACAATTTATGTAGTAAACTTCCTTTGACGTGGTGGCCTTGAGGTTTGAGCAGTCGCCTGCTACGCAAGCGACGCAAGTTCGAATCCCAGTGGGGCCTGTACCAATGAGTCTTTCTAAAAATAAAACATATGTACAGTGATTTCACACCACGTGCTTTACGGAGAAGGAAAACATCGTGAGGAAACCTGCATATTTCTGAGAAGTAATTCAATGACGTATGTAAAGTGTCTGAGACGGCGATGGACTCACCATCTGTCACGTTGGCACTTCATCCTCGGTGAAAAGTGGGTGTTGTGATTGCAAAACCTCTGCCTAGCCCTTCGGGGAATACAGGCGTGAGCATATGTACTTCCTTTGCCGTGTTTGTTTCATATGCATTTATTGTAAACTAACAGTGCCCCGTGATTTCGAACGAGTAGCGCTAATTTCATGCGTGACTTTATTTCGCGCAATCCTATTTTCAATAAAATGGCATTTGTTACTCCCTGCAACATCAGCTACCTGCCAGTGTAAGTCCCGTCCAAATCGGTCCAAGTAATTGAAAGGAGGTTTCAGAAATTAGCAAAAAAAAAGAAGAATAGCAAATAGACAGGTTTTTTTTAATATTTTTTTTTCATGTACATTTAGTAAAAATCTGTTCATTTGAAATGATAAATATATTCTTCAATGTCTTTATTATAATAAAGATACATATATGTAATAAATAATTGAGGAGCTCGTGGCACAGTTGCTATTGCGCATATCAGTCGATCAGCGAAGTTAAGCAACCCTAACCCTAGCCAGTAATCGGATGGGTGACCGCCCGAGTTCAGTCCGTGCCTTGGAAAGCACGTTAAGCCGTCGGTCCCGGTTGCCAATTTATTTATTTAACAAAAACGACGAACCAATTATCTTTGGCAATCGTTACAGGTCGGTCGGAGGCCTAAAATAGTCTGACAACTGGTTTAACCCAGATCACAGATTTTCCTCGTCAAAGGGGTTTCGAAGGTCAGATGGCAGTCGCTTCGTATAAAAAGCAGGTGATCAGCCTCATCGGGTTGAATCAAGTGCTGACCCCAACAATGTATGGGATAAGGCCAGGCAGATGATGATACATAGATATAATGAATAAATACTTCCTAGTGCCAATTGTTATGCTTATTTTGGAACATGGTGTTGTAATTTCATAATGACCATATATTCTCATTTCTTGACTCCATCACTTTTTTTCTAAGTGAGGGGTGGCAAGTATTATGTCTTCATATGCTAGACCTAGAGTCTAGAGTGTGACCTTCGTTAGTAAGGCGTGACCTTAGGGCGTGAAGGTCATATTGTAGGTAACTGTAACCGACAAATGTATGGCAGCTGGTCATGTGTTAATTTTTTTTTTGTGGTTGTGGTTCACAAGATTTCCAGTATGATCGCTCAGCGGTTCCTTGGACAATCAATCAATTGATTTATTTGCGCGCTGACCGCTCGCAAGGGTCGCAGACAATGTAGACACGGCCTAATTAGACCATTGGGTGGTAGTAAATTCTTCGTTTGTCGGATATTTATAGGAGAAAATAATTTATTTGCTTGATTCTGCACTCTCTATGTTAAATAACAGGGAAAAATATATGGTATGTAGATATCTTCAGGGTGGATATAGGCTGTACATGATACTTGAAGTGTCTGTTTGTAATTCCAAAATAACAACTGTTTACTAAATACATATATGAAAGTGTATAAGTACAGTATTTTCCAAAACGACTGGGCCGATTTTAAAGGAACTTTCACTGGCAGATAGCTAATGTTACAAGGAGTAACTTAGACTAGTTTTATAAAACAAGCTAAGGCTTAATTTCATGAGTGGCCCACGGAACCCTAATGCTTTTTTTTAAATACACGTATCCTAAGATACTCCTTGTAAAATGTTTTATCTGCCAGTCGTTTTGAAGATAAGCTGGAACAAACAGACAGACAGACAGAAAACATTTTTGAAATTAGTTTTTTTGATGTGAGTACCGTATATACGTACATATAATCGTGTATTTAGTGGAAAGCTATTAATTTGGAATTACAAACAAACATTTAAATTTTATTTATCAGTATAGATAGCAATCTAGTCAAAGCGAGAAAAGTTGTATACTAAACAAACAAATGTAAAGAGCCCTTAACTGCCCTTATCGATTTTTTAAGGACGTCTTGTCCTCACATCTAAGGCCAAAAGTAACTTGTTTACCCTTAAAATTCCGATCACAAGTGAATACTAATCGAGTGTTCCGAGAACCCTTCACGAGAGGGCCCTTTGAGAACGTTAACGTAAGCCAGGGACCACACTCTTATGTTTGTACCATTGTAAGGGTCTGTGTTTTGAGGCGAAATTTAAGACGTGTTAAAATGTGAGTGCATACTAATATATTGGGATTGTTTTCCGATGAAAATATGCCAGAGTGATTCATTGTCCTGGCCTTATCCCATACATTGTTGGGGTCGGCACTTAAATCAACCCGATGCGGCTGATCACCTGATTTTTATACGAAGCGACTGCCATCTGACCTTCGCTACCCCTTTAACAAGGAAAATCTGTGATCTGGGTTAAACCAGTTGTCAGACTATTTTAGGCCTCCGACTGACCTGTAACGATTGCAAAAGATGATAAATTGGCAACCGGGACCGACGGCTTAACGTGCTCTCCGAGGCACGGAGGGAACTCGGGCGGTCACCCATCCAATTAATGGCTAGGCTTAGGGTTACTTAACTTCGCTGATCGAATGATATGCGCAATAGCAACTGTGCCACGAGCTCCTCATATGCCAGAGTGATAGATTTTTTTAAATTTACTGTGGAAGACGTCGGTCCTGGATTCGATCCCCGCTTTAGGGAAATGATATTGGGTTTTGCCCTCTTAATTTCCCATTATGAGTTTTGATTAGTGCCTGGTTAATAGGAATAGGCTCGCCTCTTATAACATGGGGATTTAAATATAACTGGCGAAATGTGGGCGTCGGTATGTCTACAAAGGTGGCAAGCAAATCAGCTCCTGTAGACTGTGAACGTTCCCAATAGCAGAGTGTCTGAGTATTTTATGGACATAGTGGTATCACCATGTTGCCGTAAAAGATCATTATTCCTACTATAACTGACACAGCGCGTCCAATCTCCCACTATGGAGCACTGGCTCCTTTTCATGACATGGCATGCAAACATGATATGTAAATCACTTGGTATGGTTTTTTAATTATTATTTTTACACATGCATACAATTTTCACTATTGTGAATAATTTTTAATGATTTTTTTTTGTAATTATCATTATTTAGTAAGTAATGAAATGTACATGATGCCAGCTGAGTTTCTTTCCGGTTCTTCGCAGAAGGCTAGTTTCCGAACCGGTGGTCAATTACTCGACATTCATAAGTGCCTGACCAGGGCCTAAATTGAATAAATCATTTTCATTTTCATTTTCTCACAGTACGATCACAATCACTACTCTATGGTTGCAAACTTCTGTAAGATGGAGGTACAGTTCCTTGGCGGGCAGCTACGTATTCCAAATGAAAAATTCAAAAATAGGCTGATTAATAAATAAGGATAATACTTTTTTTTACATAATGCTCACGCCTGTATTCCCCGAAGGGGTAGGCAGAGGTCTTGTAATCACAACACCCACTTTTCACCGAAGATGATTAAGTGCCGACGTGACAGATGGTGAGTCCATCGTCTCAGACACTTTACATACGTCACTGAATTATTTCTCAGAAATGTGCAGATTTCCTCACGATGTTTTCCTTCACCGTACTTTGTTTTATTCAATACTAACTAGTTCGTCTTGCATACAGGCATCAGCATTTTATATGTATTTTCATAGTCTTATGGAATTGTTAATGGAAAGCAATTTCTAGGAAGCCTAGGCCACTTTTGAACAGGAAAATGTTTAGATGTAATTGTGTAGGTGATATAGGGTGGTTAGCACGGGGAGGGGGTAGGTGCAACCCTCCCTCACTGAAAGTCTCATTGTTTGTTTGGAACGAATTTTCTAGGTAGGAAACCATCACAGCAACCACAATACGCTCGGAACGAAAAAAACTGCTCCAATATCCGCCGCATGCAAATGCACCGCCGTAAGTTGATGTGTAAATGTATAGAAATCTGACGCACACAACTTTACGTGGACTAGTTTCTATGTCCTTAGCCTTTAAAAGCCTTTTTGTCGACGAAAGCAAATGACATGTTGATCCCTTTATTAATTTTCCTTCACCTTTATTGTAGTGCTAGCTGGGCCCGGCGGTTTTACCCGCGTATAGTTAATTTCATAGGTAACCCGCTGAACCATTATGTTTTTTTTAAATTAAAATAGTCTAAGTTACTCCTTGTAGCCGGAACAAACAGATAGACAGACAGGCAGACAGCGAAAAAATATTACAGACAATAAAAACAAAAAGCTACTTTTATTATACAAACTAACTGTGCGGAACCCTAATGTTTTTTTTAAATAAAAGTAGCTCAAGTTACTCTTTGTAAAATTAGCTATCTGCCAATGAAAGTCACAGTTGAAATCGGTCCAGCCGTTTCGGAGATTAGCTGGAACAAACAGACAGACAGACGGAAAAAAAATGGTTAATCAATATCAGTACCGTGTATACTTGCATATGCATTTAGTGAAAAGCTGTTCAATTGAAATTGTAGTGACACTTAAATTTTATTTATAATAATATGATATATATATATATATATATATATATATATATATATATACATGTTTAATTTAAGTTTTCACAAATAAACATGCTCACGCTATCCCAGCAGGGTCCCCGAAGGGGTAAGCAAATATAATTAAGTGCCAACGTGATAGATGGTGAGTCTATTGCTGCCTCGCACTATACATATGTCTTTGAATTACTTTTCAGACATGTGCAGGTATCCTCACGTTATATCACTGTACACACGTTTTTAGAAAAACGCATTGTTACAGGCCCCGCTGGGATTCGAACTTACGTCGCTTGCGTAGCAGGCGACTGCTCAAACCTCAAGGCCACCACGGCTCTTTGTAAGGTACAGTACTGCAAGAACGTAATCATAGTTCATTAAACAAACTGTCATATTTAAATTTTAAGGCCGTAATTTGGTCAGAAACGCAATGAATGCTTAACGAACACATGCATTTGACAGGATAAAAGATGAAAATGCGACCGATGGCTTATTTTACACTGAATACCGCTTAATGGATTTTACTTATCATACAATGTTATTGACAACTAGGCTGTGCGCTCTTTTAACCGTGTAGATAAAGCCATGCTATCTGATGTACGACCTTACAGATGTCACCATGTCCATGTGACCATGCCATCTTGCGGGTTATGATTATTTTTTATTTAATAATAATAATAAATAATCATAGATATAGTAATCTTCTACACCGATAAATAAAATGCATGTGTGTTCATTCCAAACTAGCTGTGCCCCGCGGTTTTACCCTAATGATTTTTTAAATAAAATTAGCCTAAGTTACTCCTTGTAACATTAACTATCTACCAGTGAAAGTCCCGTTAAATTCGATCCAGCCGTTTCGGAGATTAGCCGGAACAAACAGACAGGCAGACAGAGATTTTGAAAATTGATTTTGTATGCCACTACCGCATATCTATATTTTCATATGCATTTAATGAAAAGCTTTTATTTTGGAATTACAAACAGACGCTTAAATTTTATTCATCTATATAGATGTATAGATCATAACTAGTAATCTTCTACAGAGATAAATAAAATTTAAGCGTCTGTTTAGTCAAATTTTTTTTTCTCTACATAGAAAGATATGTTCCTATCTTTAGGGAATCAAGGAAAGATAGGAAATCTCCAGGGACGTGGAGAGGTTTGTGGACACTATTGTGTAGCGGACACATGAAAGGTATACATACTAAAAAAACTATTTATAAAATTTTATTTCGGTAAATTTTCTTTTCCTAAAAAAAAAAATTCGGTCAAACGTGGGTACGGCACGGTCACGGCACCTCTGCCTACCCCGGAGACCCTTCTGGGATGGCGTGAGCATATAAAATTTTCTTCATATGTCCGTCGGATTTCACGCACATGATGCCAGTTAAGTTTCTACTTGGAAGGCTAGTTTCCGACCATAAATCATTTTCATTTTCAAAACTTTACTTTCTAGTTCTATGTGAGTAGCCTATCAGCAATACTATTTGGCTTCTATTCAACAAAATGCATTGAATGCAAATTCCTTTCTTGCTGAGCGCAAGTTTTCTAGTATCTTGATATTTCTACGTAAGTATGTTTTTCCAATTTCATACTATACTAGCTATACCCCGCGGATATACCCGTGTAGGATTTGAACAATAAAAACTGTGTGAATTTTTTTTTTTAAAGTAAAAGTTACGTTAATCAACTATCTGTCAGTCATCATATCAGCCATAGGACGTCCACTGCTGAACATAGGCCTCTCCCAATGATTTCCACCTCACCCGGTTGGAAGCGGCCTGCATCCAGCGGGTCCCCGCGGACTTGACCAGATCGTCCGTCCATCTCGCGGGGGGGCGCCCTACGCTGCGCTTGCCGGTACTTGGTCTCCACTCGAGAACTCTACTGCCCCAGCGGCCATCAGTCCTTCGAGCAATGTGACCTGCCCATTGCCACTTAAGCCTGCTAACCCGATTGGCTATGTCGGTTACCTGAGTACGTCTACGGATCTCCTCATTTCTGATTCGATCTCGTAGCGAGACACCAAGCATAGCTCTTTCCATGGCACGCTGAGTGACTTTGAGCCTATTCAAGAGGCCTACAGTTAGAGACCACGTCTCGGCACTGTAGGTCATCACTGGTAACAAGCACTGTTCGAACTGGTCTTCAGACATAGAGGTATTTCGGATGAGAAGACGCTGCGTAACTTCCCGAACGCTGCCCAGCCGAGTTAAATTCGCCGAGTGACCTTCTTCTCGAAGTTGGATCTTCCTAGCTAGACTGTTTGTCCTAAATAGACATAATCGTCCACCATCTGCCAATGTCCAGTTAAAATCGATTCAGCTTTACCAAAAATTATGTGGAACAAACAGACAGAGAAAAATGTTTTGCAGTAGTACCGTAGTAACATATAATACATTTAAAAGCTTTTAATGAATTTAGTAAAAAAAAAAACAAATTGGAATAACAAACAAAAACTTCAATTTAATTTATCTGTATAGATTATTCTCCACATGTTTCACCCACAAAGATTCAATGGCCCTAATTATTTTCGAAAATATTCGTCGTAATCACTATCAATAATTTTAACGCGTTAAAGATAGGTCATATTTTAATGATTAATGACTAAGCAATTATTTTGAATAAGACTTATTTTGTTAATTAAATGAAGATGCTGATTAACTTAATTAACGCAAAATCTGGTTGAGGAACGGAAATGAACGTGATTATGGAAATAATTTATCATCTTAATTTTCTATCCATTCGCTGACATAGCGCTAGTTGGGCTGGCTCTCGTAGAGCTGTGAACATAATACAATTTTGATATCGATATTATAAAAGATAATATAATAATAAAATGCTCACGTCATCCCAGAAGCGTCCTCGACGGGGTTAGCAGAGGTGTTGTAACAACAACACTCATATTTCACCGAATATGATTAAGTGCCAACGTGACAGATGGTGAGTCTATCGCCGTCTCAGGCACTATACATACGTCTTTAAATTACTTCTCAGAAATATGCAGGTTTCCTCACGATGTTTTCCTTCACCGTAAAGCACGTGGTGTGAAATCACTGTACATAAGTTTTTTTTTAGCAGAGCACTTTTTATTAAAATTTATTTCTTTCTGTAAGTGACATGAGCTTTTATTAAAAGCTGTTAATTTGGAATCACAAACATATACTTCAATTGTATTAATATCTAAACATATATATACATATATATGTAGAAAAAACAGACCACTAAGTAAGCTATAAGAAGAGCACAAATTTATTACAGATTAGAAGAAAAAAGTAGAACGAAGATACGTCAAAACCTATATTTAGTGTACTGTATCGGTGTTACGTTAAAGTATAATATGCTAGGTGATCTATCGACACATTAGCATCACTATATCGGGTCTTTAACTAACTCCAATCGAGCGTCCCTAATAGGAACGACGGCGGTCATTGACAATAAGAAGAAAGATATATCTTTTGTTTATGATTCCTTGAGCGTGAAATTAATAACGGACAATAACTGCGTGAATATAAACGAAAAATGTAACGAAGGTTTTTGGAAGTGGCTGGAAAGGAATTACGAGAATCTTGCAATAAAATGAATAATATATACACACAAAAATTATATTTTTTTTTGTAAAATAAGCGTTTATATGATGGTAGCGCGGAGATCAATTCTCTGAAATTTATACATGCTTATTCTCACGCATGTATTCCCCGCAGGAGTAGGCAGAGGTGTTGTAATAACAACAACCACTTTTCATCGACGGTGATTTAGTACGAACGTGACAGATATTAGGTATTTATTAATAAATATATTAATATTAATAGCTCTAGTAGTCTCACGTTGCTGTGCCGTAACAGGGTTTATGTTGGCTTTACTTGGGATACTATTATAATTAATATTATTTTGTATCGTACATGTAAGTAACATAAATGCAATAAATAAATAGTGAGTCCATCGCCGTCTCAGGCACTACCTATACAATGTATGTATACCATAATGGCAATGAACATATTTGTTGCTATAATCATTAATACAATAAAAAAGAACTAACATTTCCTATATTATGATGTATGACTTACTCCCCGTGGATTAATCCACCCATTTTCGGTGTTAAACCTGGGTATATCTGTCTGCCCAATTTTAACAAACTAAAACACACAAGAATAATTATCATTATTTAATTACTTTATACGTATTATAATATCCTCTGACCGAATTTCGGTTACGGCGGCTAATCTCAACGGGGATCAGCCACCTGCGTAGGAGATATTATAGTGGACAAGTGTGTGCGCAAACACAGGTGCACTCTTTATTCCCTCACTCTCATAGTCCGATGGGAGGCAATCCGACACGACCGGAGAGAGATCAGGCGTAGGACCAACGGCTTAACGTGCTTTCCGAAGGCATGGAATCGTAAATACCGCCAACTTCCAAACTCCGGGCATTTTATTGTGAATTTCTTGACAGAAAAACCCAATATAAATGTTTGACCCGAACCGGGAATTGGGACATCGTGATCGATAGGCGAACTTACTAACAACCAGACCAACGAGGCAGTTAATACATTATTATAACATAAGTGTGATAAACATTAACAAAACCCCTATACTTAGTTCCCTACCTTGTCTGTGACACAGACACATATGAGTTTAAATAAATTCATACACTATCGAACGATCAAAACCCACTGACTAAGCCTATTCAGACGAGCCTTACTGATAAATAGCCTAACATACTAGCGCGTTATATAAACTAATATACACACACATGCTCACGCCTGTATTCCCCGAAGGGGTAGGCAGAGGTGTTGTAATCACAACACCCACTTTTCACCGAAGATGATTAAGTACCAACGTGACAGATGGTGAGTCCATCGCCGTCTCAGACACTTTACATACGTCATTGAATTACTTCTCAGAAATATGCATTGCATATAAACTGATATAATATAATAAAAAGGTAAGATTTGTTTGACTTAACTCAAAAACTACTAGACTGTTTCTACAAATTCTGCAGCAGCTTAATCCCAAGAAGGTTACGGTATTTTTTAAGGTTGTAGCGGTAACGCACCTCTTTTACTGAAATGCTTCTTATTTCATAAAGATTGAAAAAGGGGGTTCTGATACAAGCTGTCAGAGGGACTTAAGGAAAAAATAGATTTTTACGTTTTATGTATATAGTATTTTAAATAAAGTAGGATAAAATTACCACGCCGTATTTAATTACTACAAGGTTTTTAGTGTTTATAAACTAATAGTGTTACATAAATATTTTATATTGGCTGTGCTCGCGGTTTCGCCCGCGTAGGCTTAGTTTCTTGCTTTATTTCTTGAAAATCTATCTTAGTAAAGTAGCCTAAGTTATTCCTTGAAATATCTGCTATCTGAGACTGAAGAAGCGTACATTTTTTAAATCTTTTTTTAACATTTATATCCCGTACATGTTATCATATGCATTTAATGAAAATCTGTTAATTTGGAATTACAAACAGACACTTCAATTTATTCATAATGTATAGATATATAGATAGACGTATAGATTGTTATCTATGAATGTATGCAAAACAAAACATGTATATACATACGAACTAATAGGAACTAGCTCATAGTTTCCACAGAAATATGTTTATATTAAAAAATGTGAAACGCAACCACAATAAAATTTAGACGTTACGATTTTTCTGGAACGTGAGAATCAATTGTTATTGATAAAATCCCATGACATTGTGTGGTTTAAAAAAGTTAGCTGAACCAAAATATACAAGGTACTTGGTTGAGTTTTTAAATAAATAATAAAAAAAAATATGTTCACGCCTTCCGAAAAGGGTCCCCGAAGGAGTAAGCAGAGGCGTTGTAACAACAACACTTAGGTGTCTTTGAATGACTTCTCAGACATATGCAGGTTTCCTTACGATGTTTTCCTTCACCGTAAAGCACATGGTGTGAAATCTCTGTACATACATTTTTAGAAAAACTCATTGGTACAGACCCGGTAGGATTCGAACTTGCGTCGCTTGCGTAGCAGGCGACTCCTCAAGCACCGAGGCCACCACGGGCTTTACATTAAATAAATAATGCCATTTTCAAACCTTATCTTAAATCGAGGAAAAGCTTGTACTATCGTTATCAGATAAAACATTTTATGTTGAATAATGATAGTTTGATAGAACCTGAACTCAATAGGATAAAAATGGTTTAAACCAGACTAGACTAATCTTGAACAAAAACTACGTCCAACCCTTTTGGAATTCTAATCACAAAAAGAGATGGAATTAATTTTAAAACATTAATAATCTTCAGCGATGTCTTACGGGTTCCAATTGAAGTCTACTATTCAATAACGATGATACGAGATTCAATGAATCACGTGAATCGAGCAAAAGTCGTGTTCACGTCAAAAATTAAATTATACGTTGAATTATCGTATCGTGTAAACAAGTCTAACTGCCTAACTGTATTCCATGTTATTTTCGACTTCGAAGCGTGTTGAATGCAAACCTGACGGTACTGAAAAAAAGCGCACTGGCTGAATAGAACATCGGTTGAAAAAGAAGCGAAGGTTTTTCAAATTTAAAAAATTGTAGCTCAGTTCCTATTTCTTTTTAAGTGGACATGCAAAAAGTATGTTTACAATACCACGTCATTCTATTGTTTGACAGTTAGATTTTTTAATCATCATCATCTCCCTGGTCTTTTCCCATACATTGTTGGGGTCGGCAGTTGATTCAACCCGATGTGGCTGATCACCTGATTTTTATACCAAGCGACTGCCATCTGACCTTCGTAACCCCTTTAACGAGAAAAATCTGTGATTTGAGTTAAACTAGTTGTCAGACTATTTTAGGCCTCCGACCGACCTGTAACGATTGCCAAAGATGATAATTTGGCAACCGGGACCGACGGCTTAACGTGCTTTCCGAGGCACGGAGGGAACTCGGGCGGTCACCCATCCAATTACAGCTAGGGTTAGGGTTGCTTAATTTCGCTGATCGAATGATATGCGCAATAGTAACTGTGCCACGAGCTTCTCCTTGATTTTAAAAAACTTTATAAAAATCTTAAAAATAATTTTGATCGAATTTTACAATTTATTTTTTACTCTTATTATATTATAATGTAGGCTTTGTAACCAGTTTTAGATTTTAATCGCGTATATTAAATTAGTATATTCACTCAACGTCAAACAATCTCTGCCTTTTTTTGACCGCACCGTACGTTTGGAAAAGTTATTTGATGTAACCCACAGGCATTCGTTAATTAAATAACTCTCAACAAAAACCAAACAACCTGTACTTGTTTGGTTTTTGTTTTATGTTCTGTGAGTGCGATTTAAGGTTCCCACAGGTAAAAGGTTTGCTACAACTCTTTTTCTCTTTATTGATTTGACGTTTTACACAGATACCTAGTACCCACATGTATATATACATATAAAACTTAAAAAAAAGCCGTGGTGGCCTTGAGATTTCAGCCCAGCGGGGCCTGTACCAATGAGTAATTCTAAAAAACTTATGTACAATGATTTCACACCACGTGCTTACGGTGAAGGAAACCTGCATATTTCTGAGAAGTAATTTAATGAAGTATGTAAGGTGTCTGAGACGGCGATGGACTGACCATCTGTCACGTTTGCACTTAATCACCTTCAGCGAAAAGTGGGTGTTGTGATTATAACACTTCTGCCTACCCCTTCGGGGAATATAGGCGTGAGTATATGTATGTATGTAAAACTCAAAGAACCTGCTGACTGACTTATACAGGGCATAGATTTAGGCGAACATTTTCGGTACTTGCAGGGCATCAGTAAGTGTTACATCTATACCTACATCTAGATCTATCTATCTATATATATACACATAAATAAAATGTAATTGTCTGTTTGTAATTCCCGATTAATAGCTTTTCACTAAGTGCATATGAAAGTATACACGGTACTGAATTTGAAAAACAATTTTTAAATTTTTTTATCTGTCTGTCTGTCTGTTTGTTCCGGGTAATCTCCGAAACGGCTGGACCTATTTTAGCGGGACTTTCACTGTCAAGTAGCCTATTGCAAGGAGGTAGCTGATTTTGCAAGAGATAGCTGAGCACTCGTAACCGAAGAAAGTGTATGTAGAGATACATGAATGTGGATGAAGCGAAAGAAGTATGTAAGGATCGTAGCATGTGGCAAACAGTGGTCTCTGCCTACCCCCATGGGATACAGGCGTGAGCAAATGTATGTATGTATAGCTGATATAAATGATCATCATCTCTCTGGCCTTATAGGATCAGCACTTGATTCAACCCGATGTGGCTGATCACCAGATTTTTATACGAAGCGACTGCCATCGGACCTTCTTAACCCCTTTTACGAGGAAAATCTGTGATCTGGGTTAAACCAGTTGTCAGACTATTTTAGGCCTCCGACTGACCTGTATCGATTGCCAAAGATGATAAATTGGCACTCAGGACCGACGGCTTAACGTGCTCTCCGAGGCACGGAGGGAACTCAGGCGGTCACCCATCCAATTACTGGCTACGGTTAGGGTTGCTTAACTTCGCTGATATAAATTATATGCGCAATAAATCTCAGAAGTCTAGTTTACGAACCGGTGGTAAATTCTTCGACATTAATAATTGTCTTGCTGGGGCCTAAAATGAATAAATCATTTTCATTTTCATTTTCAATAGCAACTGTGTCGCGACAGGCAAGGAATACAATACTTAACTTCTTGTGCCCAGAATATAGGGTAGTAATGAACCTAGATCCAAACACAAGCTACCAAGTTTAGTTAATTGCATATTTGTGAAGTTGCCTTCGTAATTTATGTGTATTTTGTTAATGTATCCCTAGGTGGTTGTTGATTTATGTATGTTGTTCAATGTAGTTAGCTTCGCCTTGGATATAACACCCACTCGCCTTAGACACAAGGCATAATTTAGATTAACAATCGCAAAAATACCTATGGTCGTCATCAATATATTGAATGTAGCGACTGCTGCACTAGGGCCTCCATCTAAAGTCCTGGATTATATTCCCGAATCCGGTATTTATTGTTTTATTCCCAAAAACAGCTAGCAGTCTGGATTAGTGCTCCGTTAATGGCTATAGTGTCGCCCTCTACTATATGAGACTTTAAACTGGCGAAAATTGGTTGTACTATAAGTACACATCGTACCACATTAGGGAAAACGAGAAAAAAAATCGAAAAATTTTCAACTTTGTTGTACCCGTGGTCGTATGATTCTTAAGTGATTTATGTTCGATCTTGGAGTTGAGAAATCTGTCTGTGTCTGTCAGTCACTATTAGGACATACACATAGACACTTTTCCATGTATGACTGATGAGGTTCCTATAGAGATAGAAGCATTGGTACAGGTGCCGTTAAAACTCTTGAGCGGTCAGCGAAAAGAGTGGGGATAATTGCAAATGTATTTACCTTTACATGTTTCTTTAGTTGTATATTATATTTGTATTATTATTTTATACACCATATTCATGTAGAATTTTCATACTTTCATAATTTTCATAATATCACAAACTAAATAATTATTATATAATATTTATTTTACTAAACTCTTTACAGCAGTTCGCCTATCCTTTCCCTTATTTTATTTCCACTAGAATTCTTCTCTCTTCTTTCTTTCTTTCTTTCTTTCCTTCTTTCTTTCTTTATGTACAAAGATTGTCTGGTGGCATGTGTTGAGACCTATGGCATAACTCTTCTTTGGTCACCTAAATGTTATTGTGAGCTTGCATTAATCTTTCAAACACGGTATGTGTTTGAAAAATTGCGGTGTAATAGTTCTATTTAATTATTTAGGTGTGAGGTCTCGCAATTTATTATTAATAAATGTGTACGTAAAATGAATTTGTTCATTTCCACGGTCCATTTTTCACGCGCACCTGGTGACCAACTTTGGGTGCAGGGTCAGTGGCTAGTGTCTCCTGCACAGCAACTGTTGACCTAGTAGTTCGGGAGACGAGATGGGGGATAAATTTGTTGCCTATCATTTTGTGCACGTGCCATACTAGACCCAAAAATGGCGACTGTACATTCGCGGCCAGCGCTCAAAATTGGTGACGGCATCGTACATTGCACAGTGTAGATAATCATTATTTAAGATGAATTGACCTCTTCCAGGTTACCAAGTAGCATAACACCCTCATTATTATTAACATTATACATTACAAACTCCAACAAGCAAGTAACATAACACAAGGGTACATTTGCGTTTTGTACGCGAAAACGCGCATAACGTTGCGTTTGGCCGTTAACAAAACTTTCTACAACTTTATCTTGCAGCTACAATACATTCAAAATTCAGCTCTATTAACTAACTATTAAGGTAGGTGCTAGTCGCAAATGTAGGAATGTTATTGTCAGTTTTTATATTGCTTAATGGAATGACTCCGTACGTGAAAATACACTTAGGGGCGATGGTAATAGGGTAGAAAAGGTTTTCCCTCACATTCTCCTAATAGAATTTCATTTTTAATTAAGTAGTATATTGTGTTTCAACATAATTATATCGGCATATATAAACACCTTTAATTTAATACGTATCTTTACATTGAGGTAATATTATTCGCGGTTATAAGCTCATCTCTTATATTTATTTAATAAGTAACTAAAAACTAATTACAAGTAGAAAACTTGGCCCAAATCAGTGTCTCTCGGGATCGTACCAAGAAGGCTGGCAGCATTGCCACGTTGAATAGCAATGCTGATTCTCTGAGCGAGAAAAGCCCCAGCCCGCTTGTCACGAGAAGCTTCTACCAGACGACGTGCAACCTCTTTGAAAAGTTGATGAGCATCTGGACCCCAAGGTCCCAGAGTTTCAACCGCAAACGCAGAAAATATGTATCCTTGACCAATGCAAGCATATTTCCGGCGCTTGAGGCACTCCTGCTGAGCAGCAGCAGCACCGGCCGCAACAGCAGTGCCGGGGAGATGGGACGGAGCCAACATTAAGAAGAACATTTATACCTAACATCTATTTTTTTTGGTTGATTACTTACTTGCATCCAATTTCATGTATCTTTTGTGTAATTAATATTTATAATAATGTAATATTTTTAGCTGGTTCTTCTCTTTCGACATTCATAAGTGCCTTACCAGCCCAAAATTAATACGTTTTCATTATTTCCATTGAACTAATTATTTTATACTACAGACAAGCGAAAAGTATGCGTGAGGTGCCCCAAGTATAGGTTTAACATGTTTTTACGTTGACGATATCGCCGGCGTAGATATTCGTTTATCAACGTTATAAATATGATCACGCCATCCCAGAAAGGTCCCCGAAGGGGTAAGCAGAGGTGTTGTAACAATAAAACCCACATTTCACCAAATATGATAATAACATACTTAGCTCACGCCTGTAATCCCCGAAGGGGTAGGCAGAGGTGTTGTAATCACAACACCCAATTTTCACTGAAGATGATTAAGTGCCAACGTGACAGATGGTGGGGTCCAACGCGGTCTCAGACACTTTAGATACCTCATTGAATTACTTCTCAGAAATATGCAGGTTTTCCTCACGATGTTTTCCTTCACCCTAAAGCACGTGGTGTGAAATCACTGTACATAAGTTTTGTAGAAAAACTCATTGGTACAGGCCCCGCTGGGATTCGAACTTGCGTCGCTTGCGTAACAGGCAAATGCTCAAACCTCAAGACCACCACGGCTTCATGATAATAACAACGTAATGTTTTTCACTCTTTAAGTGAGTAACTAAAGTAAACAAATCTATTTGCAATCCAAAAGCTATTACTGACCATAAATGTAGGATATTATTGAAAAATTGCCAATATAAAGGATCTGCTAGCGTTTGTATACAAAACCAATGACCTGAAAAAGCCGCCGGAAGCCCAATGAATAGTTTTAAACGCTCATGGAGATAAAATTTGATTCAAAGCGTGCCAAAGTATTTACGACGCGAATTCATATTAAATACTAGCTGTGCCCCGCGGTTTTATCCGCGTAGATTTATTATGTAAAATATATAATAGGTATATTAATAAAAAGTCGTGGTAGCCTCGGGGTTTGAGTAATCGCCTGCTACGCAAGGGACGCAAGTTCGAATCCCAGCGGCACCTGTACCAATGAGTTTTTCTAATAACTCATGTGCAGTGATTTCACACCACGTCCCTGGTGTGAAATCACTGCCCAACCATCTCCCTGGCCTTATCCCATACATTGTTGGGGTCAGCATTAGATTCAACCCGATGTGGCTGATCACCTGACTTTTATACGAAGCGACTGCCCATCTGACCTTCGCAACCCTTTTAATGAGAAAAATCTGTGATCTGGGTTAAACCAGTTGTCAAACTATTTTAGGCCTTCGACTGACCTGTAATGATTTAACGTGCTCTCCGAGGCACGGAGGGAACTCGGGCAGAAACCTGCATATGTCTGAGAACTAATTCAAAGACGTATGTACAGTGCCTGAGACGGGGATGGACTCACTCTCTGTCACGTTGGCTCTTATTTATTCGGTGAAATGTGGGTGTTGTTGTTACAACACCTGTGTTTACCCCTTCTGGAACCATATTTATTTATTTTACTTATTATATGTAAATAATAATTTGTACCTAAGCAATAGCCTTCATAAAACGTTAGCTAGTGCGTATGTTAAAAAAACGAAAAATGCAGAAAACTCCAAGTAACAAGGTGGGCTGTGCTTATGTAAAACAGATGACAAGGCTTTTGATATCTACAAATTCAATCTAATATGAAGAATAAAGAAAACGCAAGTAATTCCTTTTCATTACAACCAACGGCTTTTGTTCTGTTGAGTTTTAGAAATAACACTTTCATTCCCACAAAAAAATTATTCCATTCCGCCCCACAAAGTTGGTGTCTTCCATTTACGTTGGCAAAATGAAATTTTCTCTGCACAAAATTTGTTGTAAACTTGAAACTGTGTAAGTTTGTGTTGTGTTCAGTAACATTCCACGTATTTGTTGGTGTTTGTAGTTTTTGTTTTAAATTGAATTTTTCGTAAGACTTCAAGGTCATCACCATCTCCCTGACCTTATGAAAATACATACATACATATGCTTACGCCTGTATCCCATGGGGGTAGGCAGAGACCACTGTTTGCCACATGCTACGATCTTTACATACTTTTTTCGCTTCATCCACATTCATGCATCTCTTCATACACTTTCTTCGGTTACGATTGCTCCGAATTTGACCTTTCTGAAAAATAATATTAATTTGGTCATAGTAGTTCTTCCTTGGACGCCCTCTACCGACACTTCCGGTCACATTCGCTCTATAAATTTCTTTCGTTAATCGCCTTTCACTCATCCTTTCGATATGTCCAAACCATCTCAACATACTTTTTTCAATTCTGGTCACCACATCATTCTTCAACTTGCAACTGTCTCTTATCACACTATTTTTCATACGATCTACAATGGTGACCACACACACTTATGAAAATGAAAATGATTTATGCAGTTTTCTTTCTGGTAAGGCACTTATGAATGCCGAAGAATTTTCCACCGGTTCGGAAACTAGCCTTCTGAGAAGAACCGGCAAGAAACTCAGCTGGCATCACGCACATTTAATTACATAGTAAATAAAGATTTATTACATACATTGTTGAGATCGGCACTTGATTCAACCCAATGCGGCTGATCACCTGATTTTTATACGAAGCGACTGCCATCTGACCTTTTACGAGGAAATCTGTAATCTGGGTTAAACCAGTTGTCAGACTATTTTAGATCTCCGACTGACGTGTAACGATTGCCAAAGATGATAAATTGGCTGATGATTATAAAACAGTTTACCCCTAGTATATATAAAAAAAAGGAGGGAACTCGGGTGGTCATCGTCAATAGCAAATATGCGAGCTCCTCCTTTAAAATTAAATTTTTCGTTAGACTTTAAAGTCATAGTCATATTATTATATTGACTAGCTGCCGAGCTCTGCTTTTCATTAATTCAATTTTTTTTATGCGTTTAACGTTTATACTTTAATATGTCATTAGTGATGAGCTGTTAATTAAGAATTACAAAAAGACACTTCAGTTTTATTTAGCTGCATAGATAACGAATATATAATTTTATACACGTCAAAGTTAATTCATTGTGTGAGTACAATTATGCAATAAAATATTACACCGCACGTGCCTCGCGTCCGCGAAATTGCAATATTGTTTTCAATGTTTGTAAACTGTTAACAATAACCCATTTTTAATTAAGCGGCCGTTCCCTCATTCCCAATTGTATGTAATTAGCGACGAATTAAATGTCACCGGCGTACTTTTATGGCGATACATACAACCTTACAGTTTGTAGAGCGTGGTATGCTTAAAATCTAAACAGATAAATAAAATTTAAGTGTCTGTTTGTCATTGCAAAATAACAGCTTTTCATTAAATTCATATGAAAGTATATACTGTAGGTACTGACATAAATAAATTAAAAAAAAAATCTTTGTCTGTCTGTTTAACGGGATTTCCATTGGTCGATACCTAGTGTTACAAGGAGTAGCTTGGAATTCCGCGGGCAACCCATGTAATGAACTCTACGCGGGTAATACCGCGGGTCACAGCTAGTGTTTAAATATATCATCTGAGTGGTTACGCAAGTTCAACTCCAACCGGACTGCAAACCAAGATAGGTTTGTGACATGTGACAATTTCGTTCGCGCAATTAATTAGGTATGTGGTTCCAATCGATTCAAAAATGCTATCGGCCGACTGGGACCACGGTTCCAGTTGCCTGTATCCTCGATTGATGTAGCTTGAAATTGATTGATACTTTTCCAGAGGCGGGTTGTATATTAATTTCATGGGTGGCGGATCATTGGATTTCTAGGAAAAATAGCCTGGTATCAGAAGGAGCGGCCTGACAGGCCAGTCGCCGGGGGGGTCACGGCGACGCACGTGAAAATATATCACGTGTACACCCCCACTTAGCGACTTGGAGGAACACCGTGGAATTTAGTCGGTGCGAGTCTGACATAACCCTCCCTCTGCCCCCGCAACGGTTGGTGTATCCATAACGGATTCTCCAAAAAAAAGGCAGACCAAATACGTAGGTAATCAAATTTCGACAACGTCGGAGCACTGATATTTCACACCACGAGCTTTACGTAATCAGTGCGGGCGTACTATTAGTTAGTACGGCCGTAAGCCAATTACTCCAATTAAGGCATATCTCATAAAGTTAAGAGTATAAAAAGTATATAGTCGTAACTAAAACTACATTCATCCGTCCCTTTCCATGTTTCACTACTGCGTTTGCGTTTATATATAGCGTAATAAGGTTGCATTATTTCCAATCTTCATTTTCAATCTTCATTTGATAACGCTTCTTACAAATACTTTCAAATCATCAGAAGGATATATGAAAAAGTACAATATACATGATTATAAAAATTACTACTGGGTTCGGAAGGTTGCTTTTGCTAATGTTACCTATCACATGGTTCGAAAAGTTATTTTTACTGAGAAGAACTCAGCAAGAAACTCAGCAAACTCTTTTAAAAAATATATTTACAATTTGTAATACTTACAGTATAACTTCATGAATTGAACATTTGAATATACTCGTACATAGATTTAATTGCAATCTTCTGTCTTCTGAACATCGAATAACTGATCGCGTTATAATAAATAAATATGCTCACGCCATCCCAGAAGGGTCAGAGTGAGGTGTTTTATCCATAAGCACCAATGTGGCAGATGGTGAGTTCATCGGCGTCCCAAGCACTATACATACATCTTACACTTACTTCTCAGACATAAGCACGTTTCCTCACCATGTTTTCCTTCACCGTAAAGCACGTGGGTGAAATTACTGCTGTTAAGTTTTTAGAAGAAAATCATTGATAAAGGCCAATGGGATTTGAACTAGCTCAGAGCCACCAGTACTTTTAAATAAAATATTTAAAACTAATTCATTGTGGTTTCAAAGGTCAGTATATTAATCAATTCATTAGCCGGCCGTTTTGAAATCGCTTCTGTGGTTGATGAGAGCAGTACATTAGCCCAAATTTAACATATCCTTCGGGAGTTCAAACAGGATAGGACGTAAATATTCGAGAGCGAGCCGGCCTGTCCGCTCGCTGAAATACTGATATACGTACTAATAAATTCACTGTTGGAACGAATACCGAACACGTACGTTACGTTTTACTCGTCAAAGCAAAAACGATTGTCATACGAAAAAATAATTGAACTCGTAGACTCAATTTTACTGGTTTGTGGTCCTTTTATTCTTTTACAGACTTCAAAAATAGTAGGTTATCAATTCGACTGTATGTTTTTTTTAAATTTAAATATATATTAGTCAGTTTTTATGGTTCATGAAGATTAACTGTAAGCTTTCATATATGTTTTTTTGCGGATGCATGGAACTATGTTTTGTCTGAATGTTTGAAATTCTATGAGGTTAAGTATGCGAGAGTATCCACAATTTTATAAGTGTGTATTTTATAAGGCATAAGGTCACCGTTCTTAAATGTCAATGTTAATTACTGTAATTGGTATGTACTATGAATAAATAGATAAATATGGTTCAATAGTAGAAAAAAAATTGTTTTGACGTCACTACGTACACTTACATTTTCATATTTTTTTATAAATTATATGTATGACATTACATGATATATGCTCACGCCTTTATTCCTAAAAGGCGTAGGTGGAGGAGTGCTTATAGTACACCCACATTTCACTAGCTATGTTTAAAGTCCCAATTTAATAATAGATGGAAAAACCCCTATAACAATTGGCCGAACTGGGGATCGACCCTGGTTCTCATGTTCTGCAGTTGCGCTTGCGACCACTTGACCAACGGGCATCTCTCTTATTTTGTGATACTTTACTAATTATTATTATAGAAGTACTTATATTACTTTACTTTTTTGTATAATATCAATATTTGACGCTTTTTGACAAATAAAGTTCTTAAATTTAAAAAGAAGAAATAGCCGTGGTGGGTTTGGTGTCTGAGCAGTCGCCTGCTACGCAAGCGACGCAAGTTCGACGAATCCCAGCGGGGCCTGTCCAATGAGTTTTTTTAAAAACTTAAGTACAGTGATTTCGCACCACGTTCATTACGGTGTAGGAAAAATCGTGAAGAAACCTGCATATATCTGAGAAATAATTCAAAGACGTAACTAACGTATTAATAATATTCGGTGAAATGTGGGTGTTGTTGTTACAGCACCTCTGCCTACCCCTATGGGGAATACGGGCGTGTACCTTCTTACTGGTGAGTGCATTATGGGGTATATATACAAACAATTTGCCATCCGCAACTGTCACACAAGCTTTGAAACTTACAAATTTATTGTACTCATTTGATATTCATTGAGACTACAATTTTTATTTTTAAACTAATAAGTAACCAAAAACTAATTACAAGTAGAAAACTTGGCCCAAATCGGTGTCTCTCGGGATCGTACCAAGAAGGCTGGCAGCATTGCCACGTTGAATAGCAATGCTGATTCTCTGAGCGAGAAAAGCCCCAGCCCGCTTGTCACGAGAAGCTTCTACCAGACGACATGCAACCTCTTTGAAAAGTTGATGAGCATCTGGACCCCAAGGTCCCAGAGTTTCAACCGCAAACGCAGAAAATATGTATCCTTGACCAATGCAAGCATATTTCCGGCGCTTGAGGCACACCTGCTGAACAGCAGCAGCGCCGGCCGCCACTGCAGTGCCGGGGAGATGGGACGGAGCCAGCGTATCGACACACGTGGCATCTCACACCAGCGGCCGGCCCAATCTCCACGGCACCAGCGACATACCATCCGGCCAACAGGCACCCCGGCGGTGACCAGGGCCCGGCGTATTAGGTCATTGATGGAAGAATGACGACATCGTCGACCGGCGCTTCTTCGCTCACGAGAAGCTTCTACCAGACGACGTGCAACCTCTTTGAAAAATTGATGAGCATCTGGACCCCAAGGCCCCAGAGTTTCATTGAGACTTAAATGTTTTTCAGTTAAAATGAATATAAATCGAGTCAAATACTTCGACTGAACCATTAATGTAGGGTCTGTAATGTTTCACGAAGCAATTATATTTCCAGCTAAGGGATAATAATTACAAAGTGAGAAATTCCATTCTGTTTTGGTATTCAAAGGGCAAATACAAGAGAGGTACTGCTTTGAAGTGTAGCGTGTAGACACGATTAGCCGAAA
The DNA here is from genome assembly GCA_929442735.1 of Watsonalla binaria. Classification (NCBI taxonomy): domain Eukaryota; kingdom Metazoa; phylum Arthropoda; class Insecta; order Lepidoptera; family Drepanidae; genus Watsonalla; species Watsonalla binaria. The sequence goes on along the minus strand of OV838934.1, from coordinate 8,889,328 downwards.
TGTATAAGCTATTATACAAATTGTTTGCGGTTCTGTATCTATATACTTGTTAGCTGTGACCCGCAGCTTTACACGCGTTGCCTAATGTAACTTATGTTACTCCTTGAACGATCAGCTACCTGCCAGTAAAACTCCCGATGAAATCGGTCCAGCCATTTCAGGATCTGGATGGCTGGTTGTTCACTTCTCTCTATAATAGTCGAGGAGGTCAATGGCTGGCATTCGCGTCATACTTGTGAACAGGTGCTGCTTGTGGGGGCTGGTCATCTCAAGATACGCATTTATAAATGATTTATTTTAAAAAAATTATAATATATTTGAAATTAGTAAATACTGAATACTTGCCAGGTTCTTCTCAATAAAAGCAAGCTTCCGAACCTGGCGGTAGCATGTATAATCCTGTATAATTATGTCATTCTGATGATTTGAAAGTACTTTGTGAAAAGTGTAATCGAATAAAGATATTTTTGTCTTTGACTTCAGAGATTAGTGGTAACGAACAGACAGAAATTCAGGGACAAATTAAAGAAAATGTGTTTTAATGTCATACATACATATGCTCACGCCTGTATTCCCCGAAGGGGTAGGCAGAGGTGTTGTTATCACAAAACCCACTTTTCACCAAATTTGATTAAGTGCCAACGTGACAGGTGGTGAGTCTATCGCCGTCTCAGGCACTATACATACGTCTTTGAATTACTTCTCAGAAGTATGCAGGTTTCCTCACGATGTTTTCCTTCACCGTAAAGCACGTGGTGTGAAATCACTGAACATAAGTTTTTTAGAGAAACTCATTGGTACATACCCCGCTGGGATTCGAACTTGCGTCGCTTGGCAGGCGACTGCTCAAACCCGGAGGCCACCACGGCTCATTACGGCTCATCACGATTTTAATTTCAGTACCCCATATATTACCATATGCATGGAAGGTACTGTTGTAATGTATGTACTGTATAGAATTTGATTGTGACTATAAAAGTGATTGGCTACGCAAGCTTCGCACAGAGAGCCTAGTGCGAGTTTTCTTTAAACCCCGTCACAAGTCATCGCGTTGATGTAAACGCAGATTTGTATGGGATCAAAATACAATTCTGCGTTTACGTCAACACGGTGACTTGTGACTGCTGCAGTGAAAAGCTTGCGAGTTATAAGCGCATACCCAAAAAAAGGCTGTAGTCATTATATCAGTCTGTCTCTGTCAATATGTATGACGCAAGGCGAATAAAACATACGCATTCCATCATCTCCCTGGCCTTATCCCATGCATTGTTGGGGTCGGCACTTGATTCAACCCGATGTGGCTGATCACCTGATTTTTATACGAAGCGACTGCCATCTGACCTTCACAACCATTTTACGAGGAAAATCTGTGATCTGGGTTAAACCAGTTGTCAGACTATTTTACTAACTCGTACGTAACTCGGACGGTCACCGATCCAATTACTGGCTAGGTTTAGGGTTGCTTAACTTTACTACTGTGCCAAGAGCTCCTCCGATATAAAACATACGCATTATCCCCACTATTTTCGCTACACACTCATTACTCGTGATGGCATCTGTATATTATTCAAAACTAGCAAAGTATACCTGTGTTCATCTATTTGGTGCATGTGTGTGTCAAGAGGGTATGCAAACAAAGCAATTTTCATATTCGTACAATAAACCTTTTGATATAGTTACTTCAAAGAAGTATTTTTCAATTACATTACGCGTCTTACTGTAAAAAGGTATTGTATATAATTTATAAATGGTATTACAAAGCCAAACGTACCTGAAGGCATCCAAATTTGGTCCAAAACAAACATATGAATATTTTAAATAAATTATATTTTATAATAATGCTAGCTTGCGCCTGTAGCTTCGACTGCTTGGCAGTAAGATTTTCAACCGCCTTCAAACCCCTTTAGGGAATGAATTTTTTAAAACCCTTCCTTGGTGTACTTACACCTAACAAAAACACATCCTCCAAATTTATTGTCTCTAGGACCAACAGCTTAGGCTATCTATGATCAGACAGTCAGGAACTTGAATTTTATATCTAAAGTAAATAAAATACATACATACATACATATGCTGGCGCCTGTATTCCCCGAAGGGGTATGCAGAGGTGTTGTAATCACAACATCCACTTTTTACCGAAGATGATTAAGTGCCAACGTGACAGATGGTGAGTCCATAAATAAAATAATCTATAAAAAATAAAATAATTTGCTGCTTTTTAATATTTGCAAGATTTTTTTATTATTATAATTATTACGTAAGTGTTGTGCCATTGCTGGGCAAAGGCCTCTCTTCCACTTTTCCAACACAATGACTTGCAAACATGTAATGAAGTCTACGGTGAAGCCGCAGGGCACAGTTATTTAAAAATAAATTAAGAAGCAACTTCAAAAGATATAACAATATCCATTCAATGAAACGTACCAATAAAGGAAAAATAATAACACAGTCCCATATTCCAGGAAGGAAATCCGTTTCACAAACAGAGGTTTCAACTCATTAACTATGAACAGCGAACGTTAAACACGCCAATTCATTCCGAAACATACTGAATGAGCGCATTATTATTTCCCTCGAACGCGTCACTACCGCCCCCTATTATAATCACACAAGGTACCTACATGCTACAAGGGTAGAGCAAACAATGAAAAATTTCGCATATAGCTCACAAGTCGAAAAAATACCTTCAAAATAGAATGGCCGGCAGCCGCCTCGGTTCCGCTATAAAAACCTACCCGAGCAAACTCTGTAATTCCGCCTCGTCCCTACCGATATAAAATATGAAAAGCTGAGCAAAATTCGCCCTAACTCCCCTACGCCGTTCGGGTGATTCCGCCGTCGCTCGGGCATCTCCGCTACGACGTAGCGGCAGTTACTAAGTCGCCGTCGCGCCTCCGCTACGTACTTTTATCTCGGACGTTAGAAAAGGTTTCAATTAAAAATTCGGTGATAGTGTGTGTTTGTAGTAAGTGGAACGCGTATTAGTGAAGTACTGACGTAATGTGTGTGGTGTTGTGTCTTCGCGGGACGGTGTTTTCACATGTGCACGTTTGATGTGCCGGAAAAATGGTAAATGACGTATTTTACTTCGATTGTTGAATATTCAGCGCCTGAATGTGGTACTTATTTGGGTGTAAATTAACACCCATATTATGACACCATTTTTTTTTAATTTAGACGCCGTGTTTAATGGTCGTTGGAATTTATTGATGTGAATTATTTTCAGCTGTCAACGGATTTTATAATAAGATTATTATCATAATCAAGCTGTTGTGTATAAATCTTGAAATACTATGTATGTACTAATGTATATAAATTACGACCTTATAAACGAGCCTTATGCTTCTAAATTGGTAAGCCATAGTAAATGAGCGTAGTTAATTGGAGATTTGTGTAGGTACTTACCGTTGAATTTTCAATATAATTTACTATCGCTGTTGGATTGATTTTAATTAAAATATTTATTTTCAAACAAAACGAAATTTAAAGAATGATATTAAAAAAATAAACCCAAGATTATTTTTCATTAATAATAACTTACGCACTTTAAAACAAAATTAATTTAGAAACAATAACTAAAACTTGAAGACGGTACCCGATTCAATCAATTATTTGAAGTTAGATTTTACCGCTAAGTAAGAGCGCGATTAGTTGAAAACCAATTAAAATATAAACTTTATTAATAATAATAAACTCTGAAGCATTGTTATTTTAGGTTGCCTTTCAATGTATACATCTATATTCTATATAATATATACATACATATACTTACATACAAACAGTACAGATAAATACAATTGTAATATCTGTTTGTTATTCCAAAATAACAGCCTTTTATTCATCATCAAAATAAAACAATTGTTGAAATTTTCCTCTGCCTGTATGTCTGAACCGATTTCAACGGGTCTTTCGCTGGCAGATAGCTAATTTTACAAGGTTTAACTTCAGCTACTATTATTTGAAGAAAAAAAAACGTTTGGGTGCCGCGGGTCGCCCATGAAATGTCTCTAGGCGACGTACGACGTGAGATTTTTAGCGCACTAAAATTCTTAGGCCATCCTTCATATTACTATCCATATATTTTGCAAAGCATAACAAATTACATTCAGGACAACCGTGTATATTATAATAGATGCGCAATGCAGACTTTGGTGAAATATGTTAGGAAATAAGCACTTGGTAAGCATTTGGTACACTCGCAGCAAAAAGTCGTTAAATATAGCGACAGGCCAGGTGCAAGTTGCTTATCACATAGTGCATTACTTACTACATAACTTATCTGTACTACGATAATAGTCATGTTTTTGCCTCCTCATAAACCTATAAAAAAATAAAACCGCCTTAAAAAAGAGAGAAATAAAATTATGTGAAATAAATTACATACTTACTTTTTAATTTGGGTTTTTTTCGCGCTTTTCAGCAACTTTTTGCAAAGTGCACCAGTATAGGTGTAAAGTTCTCATCAATACGAATTAATCAAGCCCAAACACTAGGTACTTGCTGTAAATCGTTGAGGAGTTCCTTCGGCTGTCTTTCGGTTCCATCATCAGCTCGACTCAACACCTTCATTAACATGTAGTGCTTTAAATCAATTAACGCAAATAATTAACATACGCCCTACTCGCTAGTTAGATTTTCGAAAGCTCCCCTTGATTTGTCATGGATTCTACCACCAGAACTGATCCATATTAAAATGTGACCACTTGGGAACCATCTTCTTTCAAATAAAAAAGAATCCTCGATATCGGTTCACCCAGTCAAAAGTTCTGAGGTAACAAACATAAAATGTTACCTCCTCCTTTTTAAGTCCCGACTTATTTGTCAACGCACATCCTTAACCGCTGGACCTAAAGACATTACTTCGAGATAAGGGTTGCCACTAAGGAAGGATTTTCGAAATTCCAACCCTAACGGGTTAACATTTTTACGTGAAAACAAGCGAAGCTGCGGGCGTAAGCAAGTCTAAAATAAAACGACACTTAAAAACGAATTTACCAAAGAATAAACACTCGCGTGCTATCCTATAGCGTGATAAATTAATATTTTTACACTAGAATTACCATTTTATCTTTATACTACACTAATGTACGAGTTACAAAAATAATTAACAAATTCATGGAAGTCATAATTTTAACCATCAAAAATATTATATTACTTTTTGCTTGCGTGTAACCAACCTTACCTGAAACCCAACCAAGCCAGAAGGATGGGTGACCACCCGAGTTCCCTCCGTGCCTCGAAGAGCATGTTAAGCCGTCGGTCCCAGTTGACACTTTATCATCTTCGGCAATCGGAACAGGTCACTTGGAGGCCTAAAATAATCTAACAACTGGTTTATCACAGATTTTTCTCGTAAAAGGGGTTGTTAAGGTCAGATGGCAGTCACTTCGTATAACAAACAGGTGATCAGCCACATCGGGTTGTATCAAGTGCCGACCCCAACAATGTATGGGATATGGCCAGGGAGATGATGGAATGCGTATGTTTTATTCGCCTTGCGTCATACATATTGATAGAGACAGACTGATATAATTACTACAGCTCATTTAAGGTATGCGCTTATAACTCGCAAGCCTTATGGATGATGACCTGAACCCATAAATTGTTACGCATAATAAGTAGCATTTAGATATAATATATAAGAGCCAAAAAGTGTCGGCCTATGTCGTAATTATTCGATTATGCAGTGAATATCGTTAGATATATAGTATAGTTTAGATTTTTAGGCGTTTGCCATCTATTTGACAGTCAATAATTAAAAAAAAATTTGGATTATTTATTCGTATAAGATTTTTATTACATTTCAGCAGTAGATACTACAAATACTGTGATACCAGCAACGCCCGGAGCCATGGTTGCACTAGCCCTTAGCCGTGTTGCTTTAATCTTTTAGCTTGAAAGCTTCACTAGTCTCGACATTGACCGGTTAAGCTACGGCTCTTGGAGCTTAATCTGCGAAAGACTTAAAGAGATGTTTAAATTGCATCTGACTGTTCGTCGTCTCAGAACATTTGTGTGATACCAAATCACTTCCTCAAGTAGGTTTTAACATATTTCTACGTTGACGATTTCGCCTGCGTATTTTTACCATTTTGTATGGGTACGTTAAAAAGCGCCCCAAGCGGCGAAATTAGGAAGTTTTACGTCTCCATACAAAAAAAAATCGCAAAATGCAAGGTCACGCGTCGTTCGAACGCGTCGAAACCTATAAATACATACATATGCTCACGCCTGTATTCCCCGAAGGGGTAGGCAGAGGTGTTGTAATAACAACACCCACTTTTCGCCGAAGATGATTAAGTGCCAACGTGACAGATGGTGAGTCCATCGCCGTCTCAGACACTATACATACTTTGTCTTTGAATTACTTCTCAGAAATATGCAGGTTTCCTCACGATGTTTTCCTTCACCGTAAAGCACGTGGTGTGAATTCACTGTACATACGTTTTTTAGAAAAACTCATTGGTACAGGCCCCACTGGGATTCGAACTTGCGTCGCTTGCGTAGCAGGCGACTGCTAAAACCTCAAGGCCACCACGAAGGCTCTCGAAACCTATATTTAGGGCATATTACCACAAGTATACTTTTCGATATGTGTCAACTTGCGAATTTTCGAATTGCGTTGCGAGAGAGTGAGAGACGAGTGTGGCTGCAAATGTGTTCATCCGCCATCTTTGAATTTAACCACAATGCGCGTCAAAAGAGTTCGTCAACGTTGAAAAATGTCAAAACCTATGTGTTCAAATGGAGCTGTCGATGTATGTATTTCACATAGCTGCATTCATTAACTCTTTGCATATTGAGTCTATCACATAGCTGTTTTGACGGTATATATGTGTATTGAAATAACGATTAAAACTGCATAAAAATCTGAAAATGACTAAATAAATAAAAATTAAGTTTGATTAAAGCTTCTGCTACCGGTTAATGAAGTTTTCACCAAGTATGTTTTTTTTGAGCAAAATAAAAACCGTTGAACTGTCACAGTACAAGAACAATAAGCTTTATATTCTTGTCAAAAATTGACAGTAATTATAAAGTGACGCCCAGCCGAACATGGGTTTGAGTTTGTCAAATATTCCACGCAACTGTCTGCTTTTATGACAACTAATAATTACAAACATTAATCACAGATAAATGGAATGCTCAAAAGCTTACATACAAATATTAATCATTGGTTTCGGTCGTGTATTAGTGTAAATGTATGTCTGCCAATAATTTGGTATTAACAAGGGAAGATTATAATATCAAATATTTAATAAAGAGGTATAATTTATCAGTTTCGTTTGTAGTTCATAGTATAGGCTAGTTTCCGAACCGGTGGTCAGTTCTTTGAAATTCATAAGTGCCTTACCAGGGCCTAAACTGAATGGGTCATTTTCATTAGTTGAAAACGAGTGACATGATTTTAAAAAATCACAATTTTTTTTTATTATACTATTTCGCTATACGTGATAAAGTATATACCATAAGGGCAAACTCCTGAGCGGGAGCTAAATCTATACATATATTCAGATAAATCGAATTCAAGCTCACATCTGTACCCCATGGGGGTAGGCATCCTTACATACTTATTACATATGAAAATATATACGGTATTTACAAAAATAAACAATTAAAAGAAAGTCTCTGCATATCAGTCGGTTTATTCCGGCTAATATCTGTAACAGCTGAACAGATTTTCATAGGACTTTCACTGGCTGATGAAGGAGGATTCAAGGAGAAACATAGATTACGTTTTTTAGAAAAGGATCCGTGAAATAAAGCATGAAACTAAGTCCAAACATGTAAACCCACGGGACACAGCTAGTAATATAGTAAAGTGAGCGATTCTATCATTTATAAAAATCTGTATATATATACGTGTATATTGGGCTTATGAATCATTCCAGCAGAAGCGGATTAGGCGGTGAGCATTTCTACCCTTCCCAATACAGTTAGATATACCGTAGTTAATCCCACGCTCAAAAGTAGTGTTGTCTCTTTTTCAATATAGACTTGAAATGTGATGGACCTATTTTTAGACCAAAGTAGTATTTATTTGAACAAGTAAAGAAATAAATAAAAATATGCTCACGTTATCCCACAAGGGGTAAGCAGAGGTGTTGTAACAACAGCCATATTTCACCGAATATGATTAAGTGCCAACGTCACAGAGGGCGAGTCCATCGCCGTCTCAGACACGGTCACATACGTCTTTGAATTACTTCTCAGACATACAGATTTCCTCACGATATTTTTTCCTTCGCCGTAAATGACGTGATGTGAAATAACTGCACATAAGTTTTTAGAAAAACTCATTGGTGGCCCCGCAGGGATACGACCTTGCGTCACTTGCGTAGCAGGCGACTGTTCAAACCCCAAGGCCCGTAGACTTCTTCTCACGGGTGACTTTACGATTCCCTGATTAAAAAAATAGTAGCTTATATCATTCTTTATCGCATCAGTTATTTTCCGGCGAGTCTTGATAAAAACGGCCGAGATTTCAGAGACAGATATTTTTTATTTCAAAATTTTAATTATTTTTTGATTTACATCAAAAAATCAGTGTAAAAACGTTTAATTTGGAATAACAAATAGTCACTTCAATTTTATTTATCTGATGATGATGATTGTTCCGACCGATTTCGGCCATGTCGACCACTTTGACTCCTAGTCGGATAAATAACGCTGATGCGCTCGAAGATGGCTTATGCAGCCTATCTTTGCAGTGAAGCTCCGTGCACACTTAGGGCACGTAAGTATGCCGTTCTCGTAATTGTATGCTATGGCAGCAAGTCGAGCCTTTAGCTGGTCGCGTTTGGTATCAAGGTCAGCTTTACGCTGAACCTCGAACGCGGACTTGGCTGTTCACCATCCTGCGCCATATTTATTTATCTATATAGCTATAGATGGGGTTGCATAATGTTAAACAGTATAACGTAAGATTACGCAAACCACTTAGCCACCTCGGCAATATTGATTAATTTGATAGGTCCATCAAATTACAGTCTAAAGGAAACACTAAAATCTTACGATAAGTCCTATTCAGCATCTTCTGTACTAAGCTTTGAACAAATGTTTATCTTGTTATTACCCTGCTATTTAGAGATAGTCCTCCAGTCCAATTTTATAGGTACGAACGTAAACTTCGGCAGCCATCAACATTTTAAGGTATTTTTATGTCTCAAGCCTTGGTAAACATACCCCATTATGATTTATTACTCCTAAATTGACCTTGACTTTCTTTATATGCGATTTTTAGACGGTCTAGTGCTTAGAATATAAGTTACTAGCGGACCTAACGCGGCTTCACCCACGTAGTTCCCGTTCCCGTTGGAGTATGGTGATAAAATATAGCCTCACTAGAACCCCCCCGGTGGCCATCCTCAGTGCTCAGGGGGGACTCCGGGTACTCTGATAGAACGCACCGGTGTCCCCCCACACTTTGCCGGGGCACATCCCCGGGGCAGCTGTGACGCCGCCCCTGGAGACCTCGCTGTGCAAGGCATCGCGCTGCCACCTTCCCGGGCCCGCGCCGGTGGTCTATATTAATCAGTGATAATGTAGCCTTTTAAGAATTTTTAAAATCAGTCTTGTACTTTTTGAGCCAATTCGTTACAAACATACATAAAAACCTTTCCTCTTTATATTATTATAATAAGGCTAACCAAACCCAGCGGTTTCATCCGCATATAATTTAAATAGCACGATAAAGTATGTTCATTTAAATAGCATAACTAACTGTGCTCCGCGGTATTACCCGCGAATTTACGAACAGACAGACAGAGAATTTTTTTTTTTATGTCATTAGCGTGTATACTTTCATATGCATTTAGTGAAAAGCTGTTATTTTGGAATTACAAACAGACACTTAAATTTAATTTATCTGTATGGATGATACCCACAATATCGTGGTTTTCTATTGGTGAAATAATTTCGAAACAATTGAAGCCGTTAAAATTTTCCATCGAGTCAAAAATCGACTCGCCCTAGCGTTGGAAATCCGAGAGGCTTTCTGATTGTTTGCGATTGTCGGAGTTGGATGCATCCAGTCGGACTCGCTATCATCGACTACGATTTATTAGGATATTTGAAAAGTATCTCGATGCATCGATATGTTTGAATAATCGAAACAATCGGGATTATAAACCTATACTTGGGGTACTGAATATAATTTTATTCAATGAATATTGGATAGTTACTAGCCTATGAAATGGTAATTAGATTTGGCCCCTAAATAACAAGCTATTACGCGTTAACTTCAGATTAAATTGTGTTTTAGTTTGAACACTATTAGGGTCTGTATATATTGTAACATTTTGTCTTACTATACTTATAAAATGTATATTTTTAAACCTACTCATCCCATTTCCAATGATTAGAAAAGATTTGCAGATATTTAATTCTTATATACATGGGAAATATGTCCTGAAAATCGTTTTTTTAGGCCTCCAGCCAACTTAAAAACAACAGAACTAAGGGCACCGTTGGTGCAGGGCTCGGACCTCGGACGGACTTAGGACTTACTGGAGGATGAGCTGGAGAGTTGAATCTAAGTTGAACTATTTAGGAACGTGATAATGACTCGGGACTTGCTGACTCTTGCAAGGGATGGGGAGGACGATGACGTAACAACAAGCAGTCCTCTCTTTTTTTTGGACGTTGTCGCTCGCAGCTCAAGCTCCGGGAGCTATTGCTGCTTAACCGGGCAATGGCAAGGCTTATGCAATCCTTCAGCTAGGCAAAAGTTTTAAGCCACACAGCTACGGGCATCCCATAGGGGGGGGGGGGGGGGGAACATTAAGACTTATTGACGTCGAGCCTCGCCAACGGAAACGAAATACTAGATTTGTTTGTGGAGAATGCTATGGTTTTGACCAAGCCTCCTAATAGGCCGTTACGTCACATGGGACGAGTGTTTATAGATTCAAGAGAACGCAATCATAGCGCGATCTATATTGCCTGTGGCGCCATCTTGTGCATACACCTCTGAACGGTTTTTGCTGAAATTCGAAATTAGATATTTTGCCCCAAATAATTTTGCAGTTCTAATAAATATTATTCAGAAGCTGGTACTGACAGGCAGGCAAGCTACTTGAATATAAAATATCTTTGAAGGAAACATCGAGTTCTTGTTTCGAGTTTTTAATAACTTTTCGACTTCCACCAGCACGATTAATGTGTCTATTAAGTCAGTGTTGAAATGTACTTTGTTACATTAAGTGCTGGGCTTAACGGTGGACTTAAGCTTTTATTATAATCAATATTTATGTACGCGTTGGTATTTATGTGCACGTTGGTGATTTGTATTATTCATCTATACTTCTATATCTATACTGATGAATAAAATTGAAGTGTCTGTTTTAATAACAGCCAAAATAACAGCTGTTTGTTGTTTCTGGTTGTAATTTAAATAGCTGTATCCCTGTAGATTTAATTCCATGGATGGCGCACGGAACACTAATGTGTGTTATTTTTTCAATCAAATCCTTGTAACATCAGGTAGCTGTCAGTGAAAATCCCGTTAAAATTGGTTCAGCCGTTTCAGAGATTACCCAGAACAAACAGATAGACAGAGATTTGAAAATGGGTTTATTTATGTATGTACCTTATCTACTTTCAATAGTATTTAGAGAAAAGCTGTTGATTTGGAGTTACAATCTGACGCTTCAATATCATTTATCTGTGTAGATATCTTATATTCGAGCCGTGGTGGCCTCGGGGTTAGAACAGTCGCCTGCTACGCAAGCGACGCAAGTTCGAATCCCAGCGGGGCCTGTACCAATGAGTTTTTCTAAAAAAAACTTATGTACAGTTATTTCACACCACGTGCTTTACGGTGAAGGAAAACATCGTGAGGAAACCTGCATATTTCTGAGAAGTAATTCAAAGACGTATGTATAGTGTCTGAGACGGCGATAGACTCACCATCTGTCACGTTGGCACTTAATCAACTTCGGTGAAAAGTGGGTGTTGTGATAACAACACCTCTGCCTACCCCTTCGGGGAATACAGACGTGAGCATATGTTGTTTATATCTTATATTTTTAAAGGAGCAATTCTTGTATATATGTTATTGGAATCTCGAAAACGGCTGCAACGATTTTGCATGTAGGGGGTTTCAGGGGCAAAAAATGTATATAGCTAGGTTTAATTTATGGAAAACATAGTTTTGGCCATGTTTTCAGGCACTGAAAAACTCATAAAATATCTGTAGAATACGACGGCAAATTTCGCCGACATCTGTCAAGTTATGGTAGCTCAGACGTGAGGCTTCCAGCTTACGGGGCGATAACGAAACTAGATTACCACGGTTCGAGACTGACGGTCACCGGATTTTTTTTTTCCGTTTTTTTCCAACCAAACATTAACAAACTATAAAAATAGTCGTCGATCACTGACCCAAGTTCACAAATAGCAAATTAAAATTAATTAAGCATTTAAGCTTTTCATTAATAGTTTAGGTAACATCCTTCGAGTAGACTTTAGACCGGTAGTGGTCTCCGGAAATTGAAACTGAACAACCAATATTTTAATTAGACCCTTATACGAAGCAAACAACCCTTTTGGGAGTAATATTATACCAAATTCATTCAATTTACAACTTTATATTTTCCATCAATTGAATTAAAAAGTTAAAAAAAGAGCCGTGGTTGCCTTGAGGTTTGAGCAGTTGCCTGCTACGCAAGCGACGCAAGTTCGGGGCCTGTACCAATGATTTTTTCTAAAAAAAACTTATGTACAGTGATTTCACACCACGTGCTTTACGGTGAAGGAAAACATCGTGAGGAAACCTGCATATGTCTGAGAAGTAATTCAATGACGTATGTAAAGTGTCTGAGACGGCGATGGACTCACCATCTGTCACGTTGGCACTTTATCATCTTCGGTGAAAAGTGGGTGTTGTGATTACAACACCTCTGCCTGCCCCCTTCGGGGAATACAGGCGTGAGATATGTATGAATTGAATTACTTAAATAGCCGACCAAGTGCGCGATGCACTCGCACACGTAGGCTTCAGTACAATTTATACATCTATACAGATAAATAAGATTTAAGTATCTGTTCGTTATTCCAAAATAGAAGCTTTTCACTAAATGTATATGAAATGATATATGGTACTGATATAAAAAAAAATATTTAATTTTTTTTTCTCTGTCTGTTGGTTCCGGCTAATCTCCAAAACAGCTGGACCGATTTTAACGGTTCTTTCACTCGCAGATAGCTAATTTCACGAGGAGTAACTTTGGTTACTTTAATTTAAAAAAAACCATTAGTGTTCCACCGGCCACCCATTAAATTAACTCAATGACACAGCAAACAAAATCACGCTTGTTGTATATGAGTTCTTAAAATATTTGTTTTATTTAATTTTTAGCAATTTTTTGGTGAAGTGGCCATACATCACCTGTGAAATTTTCAACTTCTTATTACAACGGTTCCTGAGGTACTCTCCCGACTCTTTCACTGAAATAGTCATCTAACTTTCCCACAATATAGGCTAAGCTTATATTCTTGACCCTATGCGGGTAAAGTATGGTAGATAGCGTTTTTCACGCTCTTAGTGTGGCAGACTTCATAGGTTTTTCCAATTCAATTCAATTCAAAACATCAAAACGACACGATTACACAGGATTATACATGCTACCGTCAGGTTCAGAAGGTCACTTTTCCGTGAAGAACCTGGCAATAAAATCAGTAAAGAAGCTTTTCAAAAAATACAGTATACTAAATCATAAAAAATACAAGCCCATGGACACAGTTCCAGTGCATATAAAAGAAATATAAAAACTAAAAGTAATTACTACCTACAATTGTGTAGCTTGAGACACAAGCTGTACCTGTTCACAAGTATGACGAGAGTGCCAGTGATCGCCATCTCAAGTTATGAGCGCAAATCTCTGTGCAAATGCGCAATAGTCATTTAAAGAGTCTGTATCTATACTGTAAGGCGCGACGCGAGCAAAATACTTACCTACGCAGCTACCCCACAATTTTCACTGAGCGCTCATAACTCGCGACGGCACCAGCAAAGCATAAAAGTTAATGCACTCAACTTGCACCAGAAGTTTTGATAGCGTTGTATGTTTTCTTTTTGGCTAGCTTCCCATCATGATCGGCGGAGTTCCAACAAGTTTGACCTTAAAAAGTCTTAAAATACGACTTTCGGCGCATGCTTTCGTTTTTTTTCGATAACAACACAAATACGTGGAAATCCGTGCGTCGAGTGTTAAGTTTCGACATGTTTGCACTTAGATGAATTTCGTACCTGACACGGTCAAGCGCCATAACTAGTTTATTTATAATAATATGCTTGCATTGGTCAAGGATACATATTTTCTGCGTTTGCGGTTGAAACTCTGGGGCCTTGGGGTCCGGATGCTCATCAATTTTTCAAAGAGGTTGCACGTCGTCAGGTAGAAGCTTCTCGTGACAAGCGGGCTGGGGATTTTCTCGCTCAGAGAATCAGCATTGCTATTCAACGTGGCAATGCTGCCAGCCTTCTTTGCACGATCCCGAGAGACACCGATTTGGGCCAAGTTTTCTTCTTTTAAATAGTTTTTAGCTTTATTTATTATCTATTAAACACCTTAAATATAATAAATAAAAAAGTTAAACACTAGTAAACAGTTAACACACTTACAATGGGTAATTATTATAATCATATTGAACTCATTCATTTGACGAGTAGCTTAGGCATTGTCCGTTGCTCAGTGCCCCAAGTGTATGTGTGACGTTGGCAATATCGCTAGCGTATTTTCCTAATCTTGTATTTGGAACAAAAAAACGCAAAACGAAAGTTGTCAAAACCGGAGTTCTCACAGTTCTCACTCCGTTCAACGTTTTTGTAATATTTAGAGGTGACCGTGCTGCGGCCGAAGCTCGGCTCGGACCTGACACGGTCAAACGTGAGTCAACATTTTTGGGTGGCTGGAAATGTATTGATTTTTGAAATACAACTAAAACACGCTTAAAAAAAAATCTTAGCAGCCACGGTGAAAAATTTTGACAATATTGGAACCATTGATAAACAAAATTTGCCACGCTATCTGTTTCTAAATAAAATATGGTTCAAACCATAAATAAATGAAAATTTTACATTTTTAATACTTTTTCAAAATAATTTAATATTTGTTTGTTCCGAGAAAAAAATACTTAATTATTTTCGAACACAGTCCACTTTCACACAAACAATATTTATTATCTACAATATTAGCAGTTCTGAGTATACGACGTAATTACATTGTATTACGCCAATATAAAAAATTATGAGTAGTTCATTAGTAACTAACTCAGCAACGAGATTCTACCCTCGTATGAAATTCAATAAAAACAGCTATTTGCCAAATAATCATTCATCAAGTGCGCGAACTGTCAAATACGTAATTCAACCATAAGAAGCTTTTTCTAGCAGTAATAAACACAACAACAAAAAATATCGAAATTGGTCCAGCCAATGGGGATTAATTTTACCCTACTACGGCGAAGAAAAAAGGAGGGTTATTACTATGAGCAGCAAGTATATGTACGTACTAAATGAACTTACTTCTTGGTAAGATAATGCCATGAATTCAAAATTGGTAATTTGTTTATTCGTGGAAACGTAAATTCATTTAACATTGACAACGACGTTTTCTCGATAAATATAATTTATTTAGCTTTTTAATGTAGAGTGACTTTTAATTCTACTCAGCAATACATAAAACCTCGCAATCGATGTTATTGCAGTCCTAAAAGGTGTCGAACCAAATCCAATAGTACCAGGGTGTCATAACGCGCAAACGGCGTATCTAATAAAAACCTAAATTCCGTCAACCCGTTCTCGACACAACCTTTCGAACGTGCGTGACGGATGAACGGAACCCATGTTACCATACCTACATTTAATTTCATTTTACCCAACATATTGATATCCATTTCGGATGTGGAACGATGTGTGATTGAAGTTTTTATATTGAATTCAGTTTTTCTTTAATCAGAATGGAATGTGGAAGCTTCTGTGCTAGAAAAGAGTAGAGTATCATTCCTCTCAGATGGGCATACAGATATCTTTGGCGTAAATACACACATATGCCTGTACTCCCCGAGTGGGTAGGCAGAGGTGTAGTAATCACAACACACACTTTTCACTAAACTTGCCAAAGTGCACTCGTGACAGATGGTGAGTGGCTATCGTCGTCTCAATTATTTCTCAGACGTAAGCAGGTTTCCTCACGATGTTTTCCTTCACCGTAAAGCACGTGGTGTGAAATCACTGTACATGGCCCCGCTGGGATTCGAACTTGCGTAGCAGGCCACTGTTCGAACTTCAAGGCAAATCTTTGGCGACACCATATTTTATTCTGGTAGTTTATACATGTATCAGATGTGAATATTCTACCTTCGTCAAGCAAAAGGAAAAAAGCTGAGCAAGTGTGAGTCGTACTTGAGCACGAAGGGAATCATGTTTGTTATATGGGAGCCTCCTTAAATATTAATATAAATGTCAACTATATGGTACTTGAGCCACAGTCTAGTGACAGACGGACAGTGAAGTCTTAGTAATAGGATTCAGTTTTTTACCCTTTGGGTACGGGACCTTAAAAGACAAAGCTTCATAAGCGACGCGTTGCAGTAAACTCACACATAGGTACGCTCACTACCGGTCCGACAAAGTACAACTTTGGGCACGTTAGTACGCGGGGGACGTTGCAGCGTATATGTGTGAGTGCACTTACACGCTGTGTGACGCTTGGCCCGTGGAATATTAACTCTTATGATCGCATTTTTACCGGTGAAAGCATACATTCTATTTGATAGTCAAAAAACCACTAACCACCTTTTTTAATATTATTATAAGCCTGTTATGTCCTAATACTGGGCAAAGGCCTCTCTTCCCGACTGGTCTTGTTCTCAGCGGTCTGCTATCATTTGATCTACAAGCACCATCCCAACATCTCTTCCGTATCCTACCGCGTTTCCTGCTATTTGAGATCCATTTCGTAATGGTTTTCGTCCATAGCTTATCCGTCATGTGGCAGACGAGACTAGCCCAGTTCCACTTCAGATTGATTAGACTAATTACCGTTGATTTATATATTATATTGTATACCTTTAGGTATCACTATTCCAAATAATGTTTTAGGCTTTGAACTTTAAAGAGGCGTGGCAGAGGGTTCCTTGTCGTGCTTCGTCGAATTGATTTGATTCTGAAAGGGACGTACCGGTAACTTGTTTATACGAGACAACTCGACTTCAAGCTCATTGGAGTAAAAGAGATTTCTGGAACTTTATGAAGGCGTTTGAAAATAACAGGAATGTACAATTTTCCTATTTATAATGTGGAAAATAACAAATTAAGCATGTGTTTCTTAACAGTAAGACTGGATTATTAAAAAAAATATAAATAAAATATTATAAAGTATTCGAGGAATGACGAAATGAGGAAATACGCAGATGTTATCGTCAGCGTATAAACATGTAACGGTGAGCTAAAATGCTTACTCAATCTCTTTTGAGATTGTGTAGTTATATGAAAAAGAATGTATTTATATACGGTCCTTTTTTGAAATCGGTCAATATTGTAGGAAAATATTAAGTTGTCACAAAATAACATAACTGTTTCAAACTGTCTTTCTTTATAGTTAAACGTTAAGGCTAGATAAGTTACATTTGTCAATTATGGCGTGTTAAATCTCTTCAAACATGTAAAAACTTAGCGCACAGAATACGCCATTATACAAAAGGTTGAATCTCAATGGTATTGCAATGAAATTGAATCATATTCCACCGACACACAGCTACTATCTAGTCATTTGTCAACCGACCCACGATCGTTCCCGAGATACCAACCGTCATCCCTCTCAATGTCCCATCATTGCTGTAACTTGGACGAAATCAATTCGCAAATACGATATACATACGTACATATGCTCACGTCTGCATTCGTCTTTTCACCGAACATGATTAAGTGCCACCGTGACGATGGTGAGTCTTTGAACTATTTCTATATTCAGGTTTCCTCACGATGTTTTCTTCCACCGTAAAGCGCGTGGTGTGATCATTGTAACTAAGATTCTATAAGAAAAACTCACTGGGACAGGCCGCTGGGCTTCGAAGTTCCATCGCTTGCGCAGCAGGTGATTACTTTAGCCCCACGGCCACCACGACAACGGCCACACAGACTTCTATGTTTTTACGTACATTCTCGTATCGTATAAGATGTATTATACATATTTTATTTTAGATGGACATTGGAATGGGATAGTAGAATTTGCATACTTATTATATCTATCTGTGCATCCCTGTTTCACCAGAGTAGACTTAATTTCATGGTGGTTTAATTTCGCAGAACCCTATTTAATATTACCGACTTCAAGAAAGGAGGAAGTTATCAATTCGACTGTATGTTTTTGTAAATTAAAGTAGCTTAAGCTACTCCTTCTATCATCAGCTATCTGCCAATGAAAGTCCCATTAAAATCATTCTAGCAGTTTCAATATTTAGAGAAACACACAGATGGACAGACATACAGAGAAACTTTGTTATCCATTTAGTGAAACGTGGATATTTGGAATTGCAAACAGACACACTTTTATTTATCTGTATAGATATAGATATTTGTGTCTGCAACTCAATTTTCTTTTCTTCTTACGTATAACGCAAGGAATGGAAATCCTTGAGTTACAAATGAATTCAGTACATATTACGTTTGTATGGAGAAGAATGCCTCCAGAGGCCCTTTAAGTGGACCCTGATTGATTGATAGAGTCCCTCGTGAGGTAAACAGAGTAAATACAGCGCCATTTTACTTTGCACTTAGCCCACGTTCGCTTAATTCACATTCTTCTGTATATTAATAGTTCTTACAAATCCTCTTGATTTCCGGTACTTCTTCTCAGTTACCGCAACCCTACTATTAATGTTCTTGAATATAAAATTCGACTTCGGGGCAGTTTGAATCCCAGCGGGGCCTATACCAAAGAGTTTTTCTAAAAAACTTAAGTGCAGTGATTTCACATCACGTGTTTTACGGTGAAGGAAAACATCGTGAGGGAGCCTGCGTATGTCTTAGAAGTAATTCAAATATGTATGTGTAGTGCCTGAGACGGCGATGGACTCCCTCTGTCACGTTGGCACTTAATCATATTCGGTGAAATGTAGGTGTTGCTGTTACAACACCTCTGCTTACCCCTTCGGGGTCCCTTCTGGGATGGCGTGAGTGAGAGAGAGATATTTATTTTTAAATCAAAGTATTGTGAAAATACATGAATAAGGGATTTTTTTCAGTAAACGTCCTTATTCACTTACATTTTGAAAAAATAGGACAGAGTATATTGTCAAATATTAAATAAAAAACAAAAATATCAGTCTGGCTATGACAGATTGTACTAGATTTTTTATTAAAAAATAACGCAAAAATATTTGAGCCGCTGCCTTTATAATAACAACCTTGTCAATTCTGAGACAGGTTTCAAACTGAATTATTAATAGTTGTTCCTTTGTTTTGGACATTTTCTCGCCCGTTTTTAACGAAAAGTTACAAGCGGTTTCTCAAGAAGGCCATTCTTTTGTGAAAAGCGGAGATTAAAGGCGCCATATTTATGAATAAATCGGGCTATTATTTAAGATTAAGGATAATAAAGAGACAGTTGGTTCTGTAAATTTATGTTTTTGTTTTTGCTTCCCGGTTTTGATTGTAAGATTATACTTTCGCCCACTTTTGATACAACAGATCCGAAGTTTTGGGCTGAGCCAATGTTCTTCATAAATTTCAAGGATCAATGTTTTCACTCGCATTCTATGTTGATAAAAGTGACGTATTTCTTTAGACGATGGCATATAATTATGTGTTATTGTAACGTTTTCACATCCTAACAAAAAATATCTTCTATACATCTATACTCTATACATATAGTTAAATAAACTTGAAGTGTCTGTTTGTAAATAAATTAACAGCTTTTCACTAAATTCATAAAATATGAAAGTATTTACAGCACTGACATGAAAAGCCAATATTTTTTCTCTCTGTCTGTCTGTGTATTTATCCCGGCTAATCTCCAAAACGGCTATACTGATTTTTACTGGACTGGTTTCCACTGGCAGATAGATAATTTTACAAGGAGTAACTTGAACTACTTTTATTTAAAAAAAAAAAACATTAGTGTTGTTATTAGATTATAGTTTAGGTATTTTCATGTGATATCAATCAAACACAAATCTAAAAATAATTGAAACCTTTATATGCGTTATATATGGTTATATAGTAAACTAGCTGTGACCCTGCGGTTCCAACCGCATAGACTTTATTGTGATATACCACGTTTTATGTCACGTTACAGAAAAACAGGACAAAAATTATCCTATGCCTTCCTCCTGGTTCTATGCTACCTCCCTACCAATTTTCAGCAAAATCTGTTCAGCCGCTCACGAGTTATAAATAGTGTAACTAACACGACTTTGTTTTATATATATCATCATCTCCCTGGCCTTATCCCATACATTGTTGGTATTATCCCAATCAAGTGCTGACCGCACTTGATTCAACCCGATGTGGCTGATCATCTGATTTTTATACGAAGCGACTGCCATCTGACCTTCGCAACCCCTTTAACGAGGAAAATCAGTGATCTGGGTTAAACCAGTTGTCAGACAATTTTAGACCTCCGACTGACCTGTAACGATTGCCAAAGATGATAAATTGCCAACCGGGACCGACGGCTTAACGTGCTCTCCGAGGCACGGAGGGAACTCGGGCGGTCATTCATCCAACTACTGGATAGGGTTAGGGTTGCTTAACTTCGCTGATCGAATGATATGCGCAATAGCAACTGTGCCACGATCTCCTCCGAGCTTTGTTTTATATATATAAGATATGAAAAAAACATAAGAATCAAACAATTCTGTTAACACTGGATTAAAAAAAGAGAGCCGTGGTGGCCTCGGGGTTTGAGCAGTCGCCTGCTACGTAAGTGACGCAAGTTCGAATCCCAGTGGGGCCTGTACCAATGAGTTTTTCTAAAAAACTTATGTACAGTGATTTCACACCACGTGCTTTACGGTGAAGGAAAACATCGTGAGGAAACCTGCATATTTCTGAGAAGCAATTCAAAGATGTATGTATAGTGCCTGAGACGGCGATAGACTCACCATCTGTCACGTTGGCACTTAATCAAATTCGGTGAAAACTGGGTGTTGTGATAACAGCACCTCTGCCTACCCCTTCGGGGAATACAGGCGTGAGCATATGTATGTATGTATGTATGGATTTCAAAATTGCGTAGTGTATTAAAATAAATCGTTTTAGGTCTCATTATATTTTATTCCACTTTTAAACCGGTTTTGAGGCAGGTGATTCATACGAAGGGGAAGAATGCTATCCACTCAAAATTGTAAATTATCTGATCCCCTATAGAGTACTTTTTCTAGTCAGGAGGGGACGGTAATGTTTGCACCTGAGTGCTTCATCAAATTAAAGGAATGAGGGGAGGATCTTTTTCAATACCTTCCCTGGTTCAATGCGTCGAAAGTGATTGCGAATTGGTTAATTAAAATCCAATTCAATCGGTATCTGGAACGGCTTTTTGAATGGAATTGGAATCAGGGAGAAAAAAGCTAAAAATGGCGAAAATATGAAATATCGTATCATAACCCTGTTTCCTGCACCGTTGCCGGGTAATCATATTATTTTCATTATATTCATATAATTGCATAAATATTATATACATAACATAAATATATTATTATATATAGCAAGAACTGTTATACATAACGTAATTATTATACAAATAATTACGTTATGTATTTAAGATATATTGTAAAGTGACAGCCCGAGACTCAGGTTCAACCTAGTTTGGCAAGGACTTACAGAGAAAACTTAGGGAAATAATATTTAAATTTGATGATATAATAAATAAATATATTATTAGAAGCCGTGGTGGCCTTGGGGTTAGAGCAGTCGCCTGCTACGTAAGCGACACAAGTTCGTATCCCAACGAGGCCTGTACCAATGAGTTTTTCTAAAAAACTTATGTGCAGTTATTTCACACCACGTGCATTACGGTGAAGGAAAACACCGTGAGGAAACCTGCATATGTCTGAGAAGTAATTCAAAGCCGTATGTATAGTGTCTGAGACGGCGATGGACTCACCCTCTGTCACTTTGGCACTTGACCATAATCGGTAAAATGTGGGTATTGTTACAACATCTCTGCTTACCCCTTCGGGGACCTTTCTGGGATGGGGTGAGCATATTTATTTTTAAATATATTATTCTATTCATAGTGATCTCAATGAAGTGCAGTTCAGTAAGCGTTGCGGATGTCAGCCTGATCTGCTTGCTGCCTTGTTATTATTAACTTCAAGAACATGCAGCGTTTTTCCGGAAATAAAAACTGTTTTTTCAACAAATATCATAACACACACCAATAAAAACAATACCCAACCGAAATTTATTATCGATTTTCCCAACTAATTATCGTTTCATTATTTAAAGAGCGCGTGGTGTCGTGTCGAATTACCCGCGGTCACGAATGTGTTTCATGGCTTTTTTATGGGCTTTTTATTTGTTTTATGGTGCTATTACATTGGGCTATGATCGCGCAACATACTTGACTCAATCCTAACATCATTGCAATAAGATACTAAATACTTGATATATATTTATCTGTAGTAATTATAAAGCTGCAGGCTTTGTTTGTTTGAACGCGCTAACCTCAGAAACTAATGATCCGATTACAAAAAAATCGTTCAGTGTAAGATAGTCAATTTATCGAGCAAGGTTATAAGCAATTTTTTATTTTCAAAAAGTTAGGAACCCGTAATAAAATTGTGATTTTGTAACCCAAGGTGTAAAATCGAAAACCTATTTATGCGTGCGCTGTAAAAACTATTGACAATAGAACAAAATGATATACTATGGGTTTGTAGGTCTTATTAAGTTCTACAAAAAGGTCTGTGAGAGCACCTATTATGTAACTATCATAGTTTAGTCACAATAACGCTTTTTGTTCATAAAAAATATTGAACCGTCTGAAGAAAGAAGCTAGTATAAATATGAACCGCAATATTTATATTATATACATACATACATACATATGCTCACGCCTGTATTCCCCGAAGGGATAGGTGTTGTAATCACAACACCCACTTTTCACCGAAGATGATTAAGTGCCAACGTGACAGATGGTGAGTCTATCGCCGTCTCAGACACTTTACAAACTTCATTGAATTACTTCTCAGATATATGCAGGTTTCCTCACGATGTTTTCCTTCACCGTAAAGCACTTGGGTGTGAAATCACTGTACATAAGTTTTTCCTCAAAGCCACCACGGCTCTTTTTTATATTATATATAACTAAATTTACGCGGTTGAAACCGTAGGGTATAGCTAGTCTTCTTATATCTTCCGTGAATAAAGATATTTTGTAACGAAAATAAGAGTATGTAGCTGAAAAGATCATCCACGATTTCTACTACATGTCTAACTATATTATCCTATTCATATCCCTATCTTGTACGATATCGCATTTCAGTCCTTACTCCGAATATTCTCCAGGCCTCCTTAACGTCAAGCGGAGTGATTTATATACTATTCAAGGTACATTATGAGCTAGGAATGATCTGATACCTACCCGTTTGGTTATGAAATTCATAGCGTTTATGTGGTAGGTTGCGGAACATTGTGGTATTAGTACTAAATTATACAAAGGAGCCAGGGGCCTTGAGGTTTGAGCAGTCACCTGCTACGCAAGCGACGCAAGTTCGAATCCCAGCGGGGCCTGTACCAATGAGTTTTTCAAAAAACAGGTACATATGGTTATGCTACATGGCGAAATTTGAAGGTAACTACAGATTTGATAAATACTATGCTTGAAGTGTTCTGCATAGCAGTAGAAAAAAAATATTAAAAAAGGTCAAGTCAATTCGGAGATTAGTTGGATCGAACAGAATGACAGAGAAAGAATTTTGTATCGGTATACTTTGATGTGCATTTAGTGAAAAGCTATTCTTTTGGAATTACAAACAGACACATCAATTTTATTTATCATTATAGATTGATTGATACTTTATTCATTTAAAGAAGAATTTTCGAAATCGGATTATTTTGTAAAAAGTAATGTGTGTACATAGAAAAAAAAATATTAGGGGTGAACAAAACTCAGTGCTCAGGCCTTCGAGTAGGTACTTGGGATCAAATAAAATACATGTACCAAAGAGATGAAAGTTTTTTATTATACAGCGAGTCTTAGTATATACGTATACCGTAGAGAATCTCTATAGCGTGATTCACAATATAATTAGCCCCATCTATCGGCATTGATATACACTACTACTCAAACCTACATACTTGGCTTGTACAACGGTTCGACGAGAACTTTCTCGTAGTCTAGCAATTTTTGTCTGTGGTACAACCAACATTCCTATAAGTTAGTGTGTAGTTACAATATTCCCTTTTTATGCCGCACCCTTTACGGTCGCAAAGGAAGTTTTATTGGATAACTTTTATTATCTAAATCTATTTAGTTTGAAAACATAGATTTTGATCACCCTTTTATTTTCCTTGTGAAAAGTTATGTACGTGTCCGTTGGGATAGTTTTCAGTTTGTTTTCACTATCTAATGTTATTTGGCTATTATATATTACTTTACTGGTTGCGTGGCAGTAGGATTTTATATACAAACTTTCAACCTCCATAGGGGTAGACATACAATATATTAATATTTTAATATTTTTTTTTTACACGTTTTATTTTAAATTATTTATTTTGTTTTCTTTAAATTGTATAATAGTTTTGAAAAGAGTAATTACTGAGTTTCTTACCAGGTTCTTCTCAGTAAAAGCAACCTTCCGAACCTGGCGGTAGCATGTATAATCCTGTATAATTATGTCATTCTGACGATTTGAAAGTACTTTGTAAAAAATCTAATCGAATAAAGAAACTTTTGACTTTGACTTTGACTTATTATATACAGACATATTAATATTCATCGGATAAACTGACTAATTAATAATTATACGTTTTGTATTCCATCTTTTCCATTAGACACTTCGTTATGGTCACAATAATTAGCTTGGTGCGTACCTGTATACATTGAAATGTACATATTTTAATTAAGTGTCTATCATAAGTTTTCATGTAAGTGAATATTATAATTCTTATGGGAATAAACGTTCAAACCTAATATTCCCATGTCTGTATTCCCCGAAGGGGTAGGCTGGAGGCTAGAGGTGCTTTAATAACAGCACCCACTTCCCACTTTTCAACAAATCTGATTAAGTGCCAATGTGACAGATGAGTCCATCGCCGTCTCAGGTACTATACATACGTCTTTGAATAACTTCTCAGACATATACAGGTTTCTTTAAGATGTTTTCTTTCACAGTAAAGCACGTATTGTGAAATCACTAATCATTGCACATACGTTTTTAGAAAAACTTATTAGTACAGGCCGCTGGGATTCGAACTTGCGTCGCTTGCGTAGAGGTGACTGCGTCTGAGAATAAATTCTAAGGCGTATATATAGTGCCTGAGACGGCGATGGACTCACAATCTGTCACGTTGGTACTTAATCATATTCGGTGAAAAGTGGATGTTGTTATTACAACACCTCTCCGAACTCCTTCGGGGAATACAGGCGTGAGCATATCTATGTATCTGAAAGAATGTAAAAATGTTTTAACCAAAAAAAATTCTTAACTGACGAAACGTGGGTGTTCTGGCACACAGTACACCTATAATAAATAAAAACGACAAAAAGTATATATTATTTCATATAGTAAAAAAAATTACCTTAAAAGTCTAGACCCTATATAAGTAGATAAAATTATTATGTCTAAGTACTTAATAAACCAACTTAATGGAAAGCCACAAAAGCAACAAGAACAGATGCCACTTAAAAGTTTTCTTTGGGATAATTAGACAAGAATAATATATTAAATTTAAGTTTCAACCTTAAACATTCACTACTAGAAGTCCTTTTCGTTTGAGCCGGAGTCGACGACCTCTCGAAGGGCGATTAAGTCTTTCAACAGACATCGATGTGTAGTTGTTTTATTGGAAAAACGTGGTGGCCGTGGTGTTTGAGCAGTCACTTACTACGCAAGCGACGCAAGTTCGAATCCCAACGGCCTGTACCAATAAGTTTTTTCTATACACGTGATTTCACAGTACGTGCTTTACGGTGAAGGAAAACTTGTACGGAATCATACATAATGCATATTTCTGAGAAGTATTTCAAAGACGTATGTATAGTGCCTAAGACGGCGTAGGACTCACCCTCTGTCACGTTGTCGCTTAATCATCTTGTTAAGTAATGTTTTTAATTAAGACTTTGAGTAAAACTTCGTAATTTCATTGTTATTTTTTTTGTATAATAGCTCGTTAAAAACTTTGGACAATAACAAGACATGTAAAACAAAATGTCCTGAAACATTTCTCGCGGAAGTACTGCATTGCGGAGTACCGGTAACTTATATATAACTTTTCACTTGGCCTAATTAATAAAATTAGAATATCAATGTGTTTAAATATGAATATTTCTTACTAACTTTGCCCCGCGGTATCGCTTCCGTAGGCTTGATTTGAACCCAATAGATTTTCTTTAAATAAACGTTTTCCATTTAGCATCAGCTATCCAGTGAAAGTCCCAATCCAGCTAGCCGGGAAACAGATAAACAGTTTTTTTTTATGTGAATGTTAATTTGGAATTATAAACAGGCCCTTAAATTGTATATATGTGTATAGATAGGTAGGCTAGCCGAGCCCTGCAGTTTCGCCCGCATATAATTTAATAACTACGAAAAATATTTAAATTTTTCAAGTTAATATCAAAGGCACATCACAAAAATATCGTGTTTTCCATTTTCCGTAGTAAACTATCAAAACCGGTAGCCTACCCCTACAACATCACAAAGTAATTGCGGTTTTACCCGCGTAGATTTAATTTCATTCCCGCGGAACTCTACATGTTTTTTTTTTTTTTAGTAGCCATTAAACATCAGCTACGTGCCAGTGAAACCCACGTTAATATCGGTCCACCCGTTTTGGAGATTAGCCGGAACAAACAGACAGACAGACCGACAGACAGAGAAAAATGTTAAATATTAGTGTTTTAATATCAACACTTTTATTTTTTAATAACAACACAAATAAATATATACCCTTTAAACATTCATATGCAAAGAGTGAAAAGCTGTTAATTTTTAAAAACACTTCAATCTTATTTAGAGAAAAAAAAGGTAATCATTTTCTCTTTTAAAAAGCTGTGTTATAGCTAGTCTTTTTAAAAAATAGTGTTTAATAAATCCATTCATGAAATAAAGTTGAAGCACAGTTAGTAGTCTCATAAATATCACACGAGAGTTCGAACACATGTCATTTAGCTTAACTACGTATCCATCGAGCCACAGCTTAAAAAACAATCTTCATATCAACTACCTACAAAACAATTAAGTTAACTATTCTTTTGTGACCATGTTATCCTTACGCAAGCCATTTTGATCCATAAAGCCTTTAATATAACAGCTATTACAAGCGTGGCAAATTATATCCCACAACACCCCGTTATTACAAGATATAAATCCGAAACTCATTATACTATAGCACCGTCAGAACTACGTACATACAATACATCTGCTTCTTGCCTACAATTTAGACGTCTTTACGACCAAAGTTTGATCTTCAGTATTATTTAGTACATCGTCACAATAGTTAACCACGAAATTACTAGATGGCGTTAATTTCGAATGTAGTGAGTTCAAAGTTGGCTGAATCGCGCAAGTGCTGTGCTCTCGTTACTAATATATAGTTAAGAGTTTCAAGTCAGTACTTATAGTAATGCTTAATACAAATATTCTAACACTAGCTGTGCCACGCGGTTTCACCCGCGTTAGCATACCCTAAGTTTTTTTTATTAAAAGTAGTCTAAACTTTCATCCCCTATCTTATCCCCTTGGGGGTAGAATTAATCAAAATCCTTTCTCAGCGAATGCCTACGTCTAACATCTACCTGCATGCCAAATTTCAGCCTGATCCGTCCAGTGGTTTGCGTGAGCGTTGATAGATCACTATGTCAGTCAGTCAGTCATCCTTTGAGTTATATAATATTCTAATATTGAAATATCTACCATACTTAAAAAAATAATTTTGGATTAGTGCTCTGTTAATGGCAGTAGGCTCGCCCGCTATACCTATATAACTGACTAGCTTGCGTCCACTTGGCTTTGCTCGCGTGTTATTACGGATCCCTAATTAACTTCCATTAACAACATAACCTATGTTACTCACTGAAGTTGAAGCTTTCTAACGCTGAATGGATTATTAAAATCGGTTGAGTATTTTCTGAGCTAAATCGCAAAAAACAAACAATCAAACCATTATAATACATCTATATAATATAGTATCGGACGTCACGCGGTTTCACCTGCTTAGTTCCCGTTTCCGTGGAAGTACGGGGTAAAATATAGTCGAATTAAATATAATCGATTAAGTAGTGTCGGAGCCCATTCAGTACAAACAAACAAACAAATCTTTCCTCTTTATAATATTATTACAGATGAAAAGTGGGTATTCTATAGTCTAGCATTAAATTAAACTTTTCTGTATAGATAGGTGAGATTGTAACTTGCAAGCAATTAATGAAATGGTTATGAAAAAAAAAATATATATGGCAACACAAATAAATATATACAAATTCTTGATTTCCATATATCAAACGCTCGTGTCGCGGTGTTTTTGCTAGGAAAGTTATCCAAAACTGCTGAACCCATTTGTATAAAATTTGTGTGCATATCGGTTAGGTTTAAGAATAGCCTAACATCTATTTTTCCTACCCCTAAATGATAAAGATGATCCAGCCCAGCAATACAACATTAGCTAGTTTTGTTATAAAACTTAATTGTGTAACAGTAAATATATAAATAAATATGCTCAGGAAATCCCAGAAGGGTCACCGAAGGGGTAAGCAGAGGTGTTGTAACAACACCCACACGATGTTACCCTGTGTAATTACTGCAATTAAGTTTTTAGAAAAATCATTGGTGCAGGTCAATGGGATTCGATCTTGCGTCGCTTGCGTAGCTGGCAACTACTCGACCCTACGGCCACTACGGCTCTAGTTAATAAGTTCTTCTGGTCACAAACTTTTCAAAGAGGTTGCACGTCGTCTGGTAGAAGCCTCTCGTGACAAGCGGGCTGGGGCTTTTCTCGCTCAGAGAATCAGCATTGCTATTCATCGAGGCAACGTGGCATTGCTATTCAACGTGGCAGCCTTCTTGGCACGATCCCGAGAGACACCGATTTGGGCCAAGTTTACTACTTGTAAAATTAGTTTTAAGAACTGTTCCATGTATGTCTAGAGGGCGACATAATTAAATACGATGAGGACTTCTGCAAAATGTGCCTAATTCTATTCAATACAAAATAAACAAGTTTATTTAAGGCACCTGCAAAGGCGTGTGTGAAAGCATCCTGTCATAATGATAATGTTTTCCTCCGCATCCTAAGCTATTATTAGATAGTATGTGTCGAATGCGGGCCATCTTTTACGACCGGATTTATCACTCACTCGAGTATATAAACGTCCTTATATGCGCCAGAGTCCGAATATTTAGGTCATGTTTTGTTTCCGACATGGTGATGACTGATCATTAACTTTATGACGCGTTACGTCATTCCGGGAAGTTAGATTGTTCATTCGTGTCGTGTATGACACTTTTTTGGGTACGAATTTGATGTTTAGTGTATGATAAATTCGAAGTAACTCACAACTTGGGACTGAACATTTACTTCAAACTTACTTCAAGTTAAATGTACGGAATGGGAATTCTATTAATGCGATTATATGGAAGCGAATTGGCGTTTTAATATTTACATGCTCTATGCATCTTTTTTATTCTCTCACTTATCTATATAGACAAAACTTGAAGTGTCCGTTTGTAACTTAGCACTTGATGCAAATTAAAGTGACTACGCATACATGCACAAAAAACACGTTTTATTAATTTTCTCTTGTCTTTCAAATCTTTGCAAAAGCTAAATCAATTTAAACTGAAGTTTAATTTCACTCATAGAAATAATAATAATGGTCTCCTACCGAATTTCCGTTACGGCGGCTAATCTCAACGAGGATCAGTCAACTGCGCAGGAGATATTATAGTGCACAAGTGTGTGCGCAAACACAGGTGCACTCTTTATCAGGCGTAGGACCAACGGCTTAACGTGCTTTCCGAGGCACGGGGGTGGAAATACCGCCAGCTTCCAAACTCCGGGCATTTATTGTGAATTTCTTGACAGAAAAACCCAATGTGATTAGCAGGCAAACTAGATAACCACAAGACTAATGAGGCAGTTAATAACTGATATTACATGATGTTACAAGGAGTTACTTGTGAAATAAGTCTACGCGGGTGAAACCGCGGGGCATAGCTCATATAATATATAAAATTCTCGTGTCGATGTGGTGAAGGTGATCCACTCAGAAGTTATATATGATTTTTTTTAAATCTCTTAAATAGTTTCGGAGCCTATTCAATACAAACAAACAAACAAATCTTTCCTCTTTATAATATTATTACAGATGATATGTGTGTATTCTATAGTCTAGCATTAAATTAAACTCTTCTGTATAGATAGGTGAGATTATAACTTCCAAGCAATTAATGAAATAGTTATGAATACAAAATATATATGGCAATACAACGATTGCCGGGTGCAACTAGTAAATGTATATATTCAGTAGTCAGAATTAAAATGCTACATTATCACTGATTAATATACGCTATATTTTATATCCGTACTCCCACGGGAACGGGAACTACGTGGGTGAAACCGTGTGACATCCGCTAGTATTTATAAGCTATTTTACATGCTGCAATAAATATAAACAAACCATTATAAATTCAAACGCCAATCATCTCAGCCCATACGTACACGCACTTAATTATTTAAACGGAACGCATATGAATTAAAGATGAAAGATTTTAGCGCCAGCCAGGCTGTAAGCATTCTCTTACATTATATACCGATACACTTCAACGCTAAAGCCTTCGCTGAAATACGGGGAAAAGGGCAGAAATCACATCAAGCCTCGACACAAAGACGGACGGAAGCTGTCGAATAAATCTTTTTTCCTTTCGAAACTTGTAACAATTGAAACAAAAGTAAATTATGGGACCGACCGCGGGGGCTGAATTATGAAAAATGAAGGCATTACCTATTATATTTATGTATGGGTCGAGACTAACTCAATTTTGTACGACGGTGCATTTTTTACGGGCTTGCGATTGTCTTTTATTTGGAAGCGTGTGATTTACGTTTGTTGAATTTGATGGGGATTTGCGGGGACAGGGATCTCGATTTAATTTCGTTTGGTGTTATTAATTGACTAGCTGTGCCCCGTGGTTTCACCCGCGTAGATTTAGTAATTTAGTAAGTTTTATATAATATAATTGGTATAAAATTGATAAAGTTTAATACAAACTTTCATCCCCTATTTTATCCCCTTGGGGGTAGAAGGCGATGGACTCACCATCTGTCACGTTGGCATTTAACCATCTTGGGTGAAAAGTGGGTGTTGTTGTACGTTAAAGGCCATATTCAAAAACCTATCAAAGTTTACAGATGAAAAGTGTCAGTTTCATAAAACTTTCATCCCCTATTTTATCCCCTTGGGGGTAGAATTAATCTTTTCTTAATATAAAAATCCTTTCTTAGCGGATGCCTACGTCATAACATCTACCTGCATGCCAAATTTCAGCCCGATCCGTCCACTGGTTTGGCCTGTGCGTTCATAGATCACTATGTCAGTCAGTCAGTCACCTTTGAGTTATATATATTTAGATTTTATCGGACCCCACAATGCTTACGCACATATACGGAGATAGGTATGTACTTTCAGTACACGATGCTAACGGTACCATCATCAAGTTGGTATCAATCCAGGGTAGATCATGTTCATTCATTTCGCCCCATCAGACATATATATGATTTTAACGTTATATCACTAAACTAGCTAAGGGGTTGCTAGGGTTTCGCCCTTGTTGATTTAATTTCATGGGTATTTTTTTCATGGAAAACTAATTAAAAAAAGTAGCGTTGTAATATTATGCAGGGCAAGTTTCGCTGGGATTAGAACTTGCGTCGCTTGCGTAGCAGTCAACTGTTCGAAACCCAGCCAGCGCGGCTCTTTATCGGAAAAATGAACCTTTGTAACAGTCCTAAAAATCATAATCGTCGCCCGAAGCAAGGGTGGGTTGCACAAATAAACCTAATACATATGAAATCGAAAGGTTATTTTCAGGAAAGATCCTCGCCTTTCTGATTATAATACGATTAATACGGTCTCCCAAACTTCCCACCCTTAATTAATATGATTAATCAAGTTTATCTTTACATTTATTCCCCAATTATTCCATTTCAAATATTATACTCATTATTCCATTAAATGAATTCACCTTTCCTTATCATTAAAGATGTTGAAGAGATGATAAATGATTTCCTTCGAGGTTAAGCCTTGGCCCATATAATTTTGTGGGAGCATTGTGATGTAACCAAGGTACATGTACATACCGATAAAGATACATATTTTATTTAAACATACATATGCTCACGCCTGTATTCCCGGAAGGGGTAGACAGAGGTGTTGTAATCACAACACCCACTTTTCACCGAAGATGATTAAGTGCTAAAAGATGGATTCCCGTTGAGCGGCCGTAACCGAAATTCGATTAGGAAAATCACGATTAAAGTAGACTTCAAACAGTGAAAAAATGCAGGCATTCTAATTAACTAGCGTTCTAGAAAGTGGATCTTTATCAAAATTGCATAGTTTGTCTATGCATATATCACGTGCCCTTTGATTTACGATGTGAGTCAATTGCATAATTTATGGGCTGTATTGTTTATAAATCATTGAACCCCTGTTTTCTATAACCAAGTTTAATGAATATGTGAGTTCAAGTCTTCCATTATTGCTTTGTTGTTATTAATAATATTCAAGTTTATAAAATATTACTACAATATTTTCTTCTCACTGGAAGACAGACAGACATTTTTAAGCTTTTCAACATCCATGCTTTTATACAACTTTTGTATACAAATGAATTCTCACGACATCCGAGAAACTGAATTGTCGTGGAGGTAGCGGGAATTAATGTATAAAAGTTTATTTTTAATTTGTCTGGGAATAAGCCCTTAAAAACTCCTGTATGGATGTCGTGGGACAGAAGATAATATTCTATGTTCGAATTTTAACTGTCGCGGAGGTCGAGGGTATTCAATTAAGAAACTTTATATTTCAAAAATCGTTCGAAATGACACACCCACACAGACGCGCGTATCTACGAGACTAATAAGGGCCAAACTTAAAAAGATTATAGTCAATTTCAGCTTACCACACCAACCAGTTCCAGCACCTAGCAACACCCTTTGCTCGCTCATTAGATTCACTCCAAAATAACCACTAACGCACAATAAATACAGCCCAATTTTGCTGAAAGAAGGGACCCTTTAATGTCACGAGCAGTATTTACAAGCAGCCCTATTTCACCTTTAGTTGTAACTTGTTACCGATTGTTAGGGTCTTCGTGTAAATATAAGCTTTAAGGTCGTATCAATGAGCTCGCGATAGCGACAAGCTACCGGTGGCCTTGAGACTTCTGAGTTTTGCACTGGATTAATTTTCTTAAACATAACTTTAACGTTAACTTCTTAAAAATGGTAAAGAAAATACGAATACGAGACGAGACTCGAAGCCGCGACCTTCTGTTGCTCCGATTGAGCTACTCGCTATCCTACGTCATGCGTCGAATTTTCCCTTCCCTTGTCTTTGCGGTATAGGGGCCGCCTATCACGAGATCACGAGTAGCTCAGTTGGAAGAGCAACTGCACGGTTTGCAGAGGTCGTGGGTTCGAGTCCCGCCTCGTGTTCGTATTTTTCTATACCATTTTTAAGTATTTAGAATTTAAACATGTATATAATTGATAACAATTCTAATATTTCAAGTTCACTATGGGAATAGACGTAATTGGTGATGAACATATAGCATCTACTTAGAAAGTAATTATATCTATAGAGTCACAGATAAAAACAAGTTGGAGTAAGAGCTCTTACCCTTTTGTCTTCATTAAAACGAAGTGCCTTCTTAATCTAGTTAAGTTATAAGAGGAAATAGTAGGTAATAAGTGCACTAGGATATCCAGTTCGAAATTGGACAACAGCCAAATAGAACTGCTCGTGTTTATTTTTTACGTATTATAGAGTTTTAGACAGAAGATATCAGGGGCCCAATCATGAGCACTTATTGCAATGCTATTACAACTGTGTGACAGTGACAAACTTGTACGCGTCATATACATCTATCGTATAATAAAAGTTATACTACGATTTCAATAAGAGATCATGGGCTCCTGTTCTTAGATTTGTTTAATATTACATACATACACACATATGATCACGCCTGTATTCCCCGAAGGGGTAGGCAGAGGTGTTGTAATCACAACACCCACTTTTCAACGAATTTTATTAAGTGCCAACGTGACAGATGGTGAGTCCATCGCCATCTCAGGCACTATACATACGTCTTTGAATGACTTCTCAGAAATATGCAGGTTTCCTCACGATGTTTTCCTTCGCCGCAAAGCACGTGGTGTGAAATCACTGTACATAAGTTGTTTTAGAAAAACTCATTGGTACGGGCCCCGCTGGGTTTGAACTTGCGTCGCTTGCGTAGCAGGCGACTGCTCAAACCCCGAGGCCACCACGGCTCTTTGCTTAATCTCATTGTTTAATATTGCATACTTAAATGACCGTGCCAATAAGTTTACAGATGGATTGTTATCCCCAGTTATCTGTCAGAATTGATCTTCAATTTCATACTTAAACTCGTTTTATCACTACTGTATTTATATCTACGAGAATAACATGACTATAACAAAAAATATAAATGACTAAAATATGTTATTAAAAAGAGTCCCTAAGGCAAGGTAAATTTGATTTGCTTCACAGACATATGCAGGTTTCCTCACGTTGATTTCTTTACCCTAAAGCACTTGGGGTGAAATTACTGCACTAATTAGACAAGTCGTCGGTGCAGTCCGCTGGGATTCAAACTTGCGTCGCTTGTGAAGGAGACTGCCCAAACCCCACGGTCACCACGGGTCCACGTTAAAGTTATACCTAGCATGAATATATACTATGGAAATCCAATAGGCCAACTCAACGTCACTAATTTGTTATCAAAGATAAACAAGCTATTTTGGTAATAGTATTTTACACGACAATTGCTACCAAATAATAGGAAATCAATACTAATTAGGGATATTTATAGTCATGGTCGAATACCTTTGACACAAGTCGTGACCTAATATTATTGGTACGGAAGGGGATATACACAACTTTGTCAATCATAGTCATTATTGAGGTTATAATAAAATTGTCGTAGTTACAAAATGAATAGTTGAATTCAAAATTAAACCTTCTGATTTTACGTAAGTGCTTTGAAATGTCAGAATTTTTAATTTAAGGATATATATTTTTTTTATTAATCTATTCAAATTAATAAAATTGAATTGTCTGTTTGTTATTTCAAATCAACAGGTTTTCGCTAAATGCATATAGAAAATACATAAGAAACATAAAGATTTTTAAATCCACGTTATCTTTGAAACGGCTTGACCGATCGCTACGCCCGCGTTCATAGTTGACCAGCGGAATTCTAATTTAAAAAAAAAACACAGTACCTCAAGTTACTCCTTGTAACAGTAGCTATCCGCCAGTGAAAGTCCCATTAAAATCGCTCCAGACGTTTCGGAGATTAGCTGGAACAAACAGACAGACAGAAAGAGATTTTTTTTTAAATTGGTTTATATATGTCAGTACCGTGTATACTTTCATATACATTTAGAGAAATGCTGTTATTTTTGAATTACAAACAGATACCTTAATTTTATATATATATGTATGTACATGTATAGATGTATATGTAAATAGTAACTATTTAC
Organism: Watsonalla binaria; assembly: GCA_929442735.1. Classification (NCBI taxonomy): domain Eukaryota; kingdom Metazoa; phylum Arthropoda; class Insecta; order Lepidoptera; family Drepanidae; genus Watsonalla; species Watsonalla binaria. The sequence continues at coordinate 8,853,366 of OV838934.1, read as the reverse complement.
CACATATATATAAATTTAACTTCATTTGTGACTTTATTTCGTATGTTACCTATTCTTTTCTTTAAATAATAACAATAAATGTTTCCGTTTACTGTATTACGAAGTATTTAAAAAAATATTGTGCCGTGGAATTAAAAATACTTAACAGACACAAGTAAGGTAAAGTTCCGAATCGCATGCGTGTCTGCTGTTGCTATCACAGTTTCAAGAATAGTCCCCTTAATGTCCTCAAAGTTAAGCGAAACGTGAAGACAAGGAAATGTTCATGCGTGTCGACAATCGGGGAGTTTACCTTATAGTTTACGGTGGGTGAACTACGGCGACGTAATGCAAAATAAAGGTATAATTTGGTTAAAATGGTGAGTTTTTGAATGACTATTTGTGACGGAAGCATTTGTGTTTTAGTATTAGATCAAACTGGACTTGCTAGCTAGAATGGGCGCTTTTACATTGTATTATAACAGGGAGCCATGGTGGCCTCGGGGTTAGAGCAGTCGCCTGCTACGCAAGCGACGCAAGTTCGAATCCCAGCGGGGCCTGTACCAATAAGTTTTACAAAAAAATAAACTTATGTACAGTGATATCACAGCACGTGCTTTACGGTGAAGGAAAACATCGTGAGGAAACCTGCATATTTCTGAGAAGTAATTCAAAGTCGTATGTATAGTGCCTGAGACGGCGATAGACTCTCCATCTGTCACGTTGGCACTTAATCAAATTCGGTGAAAAGTGGGTGTTGTGATAACAACATCTCTACCTACCCCTTCGGGGAATGCAGGCGTGAGCATATGTACTATAACGGTAACGACACGATATCGTCTAACAAGTAGTTTGATACAATTACTACTGAACGCTTTCACAGTGTCGTTGTAGTCAAGTATCGGCGGACGATATCGTCCCGATGTCGGCAGACGATATCGTGACGGTGAGAAAGCTATATTCTCTCTAAGTAGTTTTACAAACAGTATCTTTGAAAATATTCCGCCCTAGACATTGCCTGCATTGCATATTAATTTTAGCCATTGCTATTTTCTGTTAAATATTTAATGTGTTCATTATAAAATGCTAGCGGATGTTAGGCAGTTTTACCCGCGTAATTCCCGTTTTCGTGGGAGTACGGTGATAAAGTGTAGCCTATCTTACTCGCTGATAATGTAGCTATACATAAGTGGAAGAATTTTTCAAATTGGTCAAGTATTTTCAAAGTTAAAATAAACATACTTACATATAAATCTTTCCTCTTTATAATATTAGTATAGATTGAGCCGAGGATATTAATTAAATGTGCGACTACACAGATGCGAAAATATTCACTGATATGCAGCTTAATCTCAAAAGATAGAAAAATAAAGCATAGTTCTAATGAAAAGTTAATTGAGTTCATCGAGGCGGATGACTCTGCGAGCTAGGAAACGAGACTACCACATAAAGTGCTTTGAAGGCGAAACTATTTTAAGTTTGAAATTACCAAATTCTACACTAAAAAACTATTACTTACTCGTAGAAAAGCACAAAGTTAAAACTTGAATAAAAGCATTAATTGTATTTGCCGCTGTTTCCGTTAACGCTGCGAAATTAATTCTTACTACCACAGAAGCAAACCTGCGGAAGAAATTAGCCATATGCGTTTTTGGTAACTTATTAACATAGTCATTCGCTAATCGACTAATCCTAATACGCGATTTCCCAAAAAAATATGTATTGTTTATCATAAATATACTTTAAAGAGTTTTTCTAAAATGTAATGTGCAGTGATTTCACACCACGTGCTTTTACCTTAAAGGAAAATATAGTGAGAAAACCTGCATATCTGAGAAGCAATTCAAAGACGTATGTATGTACGTTGGCACTTAATCGTCTGCGGTGAAAAGTGAGTGTTGTTATTACAATACCTCTGCCTGATGATGATGATGATGACCCCTTGGGGGATTACTTTTAGTTTTCTGATGCTGTTTTGATCTTGTTGCTATAAATTATATTTTAATGCATGCTGTGGTCTCCTGTAGTTGAAGGGACACGCTTACTTAGAACCCTAAGAACTGTGTATATATATTTACGTGTATCCTTTGGAGACCCATAAATAAATAAATAAATAAATTACAGGCGAACTTTCATCGTTCTTCTGACAATTGACGTTTAATTGATAGGTAAATATGTTTAACTAGACGTCTTTATATATTTCATGGAAAGCATAGCAACGCCTTTCATAGCATTGAGTCCCATTCAGTGTACAATAAGCTCAAAGTTTGCATGGAAGATTAGCCTCGGAGGCGGCCGTAAACAACGTTGACCCTTGTCGTATGATGTTTACCTTACTTTATACCAAGATAATTGAGTTCCCAAATTACTGTATGTCTTATTTAGTTACAAATTAAATATTTAGACGTTATACTAGTACAAGATCTTTTACAAGGAGCTTTTATCCAAACATAAGTGCGGTGTAACGCCGCGAGGTTTAAGGTGAAGGAACGCGATGGACACCATCCATTTATAAAATTAATAAAAATAAGGCCTTTGTTGCTACCATCGATTTATATTCCTTTTTATAGAACACATGCGGACGACACGCGGTTTCACCCGCATAGTTAACGTCCCCGTGGAAGTACGGGGATAAAATATAATTTATCAAATCGGCACAGACATTTTTGAGATTATTGATTACAAACATACACACATAATTCAAATCTTTCCTCTTTATAACAGTAGTGTAGACTAAAACACTGCCTTGTCTGAGTGACTCCTTAGTCTTTAGTGTGGGACATGAGGTCCTGGGTTCGACCCGGGTCGTGCAAATTTAGTTTTTTTTTCCATCTGTAGTTTTCTACTTGCAGTTCGAGGCCTGAATTAACGGCCTCGCCTCCTATTGCATGGGAATCAAACATGCGATATGTACACCTACCCTTTGGGGAATAAAGGCGTGAGTATATTCATGTCTTTATGTATACTTTTTTTGAGAGCGTGCGTGTGAGAGCCTTTGTAGCCTCGGGGTTTGAGCAGTTGCCTTCTACGCAAGCGACGCAAGTTTGAATTCCAGGGCCTGTACCTGTGAGTTTTTCTAAAAACTTATGTGCAGTGATTTCACATCACGCTCTTTACGGTGAAGGAAAACCTCGTATGTATAGTGCCTGAGACGGCGATGGACTCACCCTCTGTCACGTTGGCACTTTATCATATTCGGTGAAATGTGGGTTGTTGTTACAACACCTTTGGTTACCCCTTCGGGAACCTTTTGGAATGTTCTTACTTGCTTTAGTTTTTGGAAGGCCCTGAAACATGAAGTTCTCAAAATAAACGAGTATAAACACTTACAAATCACAACTCTCACGTTTTTAATAAATATAATTGTAATACGAAAACTCAAAACAGAAAACAAAATATACACTGGGCGGCAGTGGATCCAATATTCAATCAATCAAAAACATGAAAGTGTATTTATTTTTCACAGTTGAATGGGAAATGGAGAACGCTCACGGTTTAGAATATTTGAAAATGTATCTTTTCAATATTTTTTTCATTTCAAAGCTCCCAGGCTTTATTGAAAAGGCTTTATTTATTGAAGTGACTTCTAACCAATTAATGATACATTGATTATTGATCTAACTTCACTCCTACGTAGGTTTAGTTTCATGCTTCATATCGCTGAACCCCAATATTTTTATAAATAAATGTAGTCTAAATTACTCCTTGAAACATCAGCTGCTGACTTTCACTAAGTCTTGTTAAAATCGGCCCAGCCGTTTCAGAGACTAGGCGGACATAAACGCAGAGAAAATTTTTAAAACATGGGTGTTGTAATGTCAGTACGATATACAGGTTGTCGGCGAAAATAGCAGCTGTTAAAATATGTGATAGGGAATCATTTTATAAAGCAAATAAAATGAATATGACAAAATATCTTCTTCGGTTTTTGAGTAATTGACGTTCATATACGACCTTATTTTCACATAAAAATCTAACTACGTTTTTAATTTTTTTCTTCCACTAATAGTTTCTTAAATAATCAAATACAACCATTTTTCGAAACTTTCTCTTTAACTTAACAAGTCGAATGACCGCGTACGTTATGTAGGTAAATGCCAACCGTTCATTCAATCGCTTAAGGCCGCGAACTCTTCGGCCCTTAGCAACCATAGCCTATAACTACGTTATCGTTAGAGCTAGATATTTTACGACTTGAACATAGTGATATATTCATAAAACCCTACAACTTCTAGAAGACAACTGTTCCGTTTTCCCAAACACCCTGTATACTTTCATATGCATGGAGTGAAAAGCTGTTAATTTGGTGTTACAAACTGACACTTCAATTTAATTTATCTACATGTATATATGTATGAATAGATAGCTGTGCTCCGTATTTTCACTTCTGAAAGTAAAGGTACAGTCTTCAATAGGTTTAAAGTTTGGGTAGCTCCCGATAAGTCTTGCCGATACTTCCCATAAGACTTCCTAACCGCCTTTTGTTCCTCAACGTTAATAAGTGCTTCACCAGGGCCTCAACTGGATAAATCATAGTAATTTTACCACATATATCAAAATTCAAAATTCAAAATATCTTTATTCGATTAGACTTTTTACAAGTACTTTCAAATCGTTAGAAAGACACGATTACATAGGATTATACATGCTACCGCCAGGTTCGGTTGCTTTTACTGAGAAGAACCTGGCAAGAAACTTAGTAATTACTCTTTTAATAAAAAAAAATTTACAGCTTTGAGTAATACAATATAAATCATAAAAAAATATATATAAGCCCATGGACACAGTTCCAGTGCACGAAAGTCGATACAAAAAAAAATAATAACTAAAAATAAGTACTACGAATAATTGTGTAGCTTGAGATGACCAGCCCCACTAGCAGCACCTGTTCACAAGTATGACGAGAATGCCAGCCATCATAGAGGGAAGTGAATATCTTTTACATTATCAAGTCTGAATATGCAAATAGTCTTATTAACACAGCTTGAGTTTATCAAGTCTAAAAGAATAATGTAGTTTAAAAGGGAGAAAAAGGTTTGCATACGTAATTGAAAATTCGTCAAAAGCCTCTAATTTTCCTAATATATTCCAGTTAAAAGAGTAACGTTACACCATTAGGTTTCATATAAACGCTTTGCATACTGACCCTTCCAAGGAAAATAAATGGTTTCACCAAGTAGGTAGAATGCTGCATGTAGACCTTTTTCGGATTTTGCTCGCCATACATTCCTCCTAAAATGGTAACACAAGGACGGGTTCCCAATTTTCCAAAAAAAGTATGCATATGAAGTTGATTTTTAGTCTTAAATCTAAATATATTATTAATTTTAATAAAAAATATCATTATTTTATTAGTCTCACTAGAAAGTAATTTCACATCGTCAAGTTGACATAATTTATACAGGGTTATAAATGTTACAGGTTCAAAGGTTGCTTTTACTGAGAAGAAACAGGCAAGCAACTAAATAGTTTAACACTTTTTTATAGATTTATGAGCCGAGGTGGCCTTGAGGTTTGTGCAGTCGCCTGCTACGCAAGCGACGCAAGTTCGAATCCCAGCGGGGCCTGTACCAATGAGTTTTTTAAAAAAAACTTATGTACAGTGATTTCACACCACGTGCTTTACGGTGAAGGAAAACATCGCGAGGAACCCTGCATATTTCTGAGAAGTAATTTTAGGTCGTATGTATAGTGTCTGAGACGGCGATGGACTCACCCTCTGTCACGTTGGCACTTAATCATCATTGGTGAAAGGTGGGGATAATGATTGCAATTCCTCTGCCAACCCCTTCGGGGAATGCAGGCGTGAGTATGTTAATAGATTTATATATATAAAAATCACAAAAAGTTTCACAAAAAAAAAGTTTTAAAGAAACCACCAACCTCGATTAGAATTTTATTTAATAAACAAATAATCAACTACAGTTTAGTTAAGCAATTAAGTTATTAATATTTGGAAATGAATAAATTTAAAAGTTGGAATATTGATATTTTTTTTACGTTATTGTGTTTTTTTCATGTTGTCTGCTAAACAAACAACTACAATGATTATGATCACTAGAACTATTGATAACAAACACCTCATTTACAACAAAATTTATGCAAATAAATAATGTATATACTTATAATACTATAAAAAGGTTTAAAAATAAAAAAAAATTGTTTGTAACGAATTGGCTCTAAAATTACTGGACCAATTTGAAAAAATATTTTAGTAATGGATAGCTACATTTTCAGCGAGACATAAAGGCTATATTTTATTCCCGTACTCCGACAGGAACAGGAACTACGCGGGTAGTCGCTAGTCTTATCTAAAGTATTTTCTTATCTGTGGATCTGTGTGCGTACGCTTCTTACAGATAATATACGGGAGTCGGCCTTCAGTGTGTGTTTACTTTGTTCAAAAGGTACGTTTTTTCACGAAAAATCAGCATTGAATTTCAGTGTAGCAAAATATGGGAGGTCAAATATTCAGGTAGGCAATATTTTGACTATGATTAATTACTTTGCATCAACACGGCCTTTTTCATTTCGATCACGGAGTGTGAAAGCGCCTAGAATGCCAAGTTTTCATAGTCTAATGGATTTTGAAGCTATTGAGTGGCATCGAGTAAGATTGATACTGACACCTGGGTTCGGTCGATTGATTACGTACCGACCACATAATATTTAGATTATTTTTAGGGGTTGGGACGCACTCGTCCTCTGAAATTCGAACCCTGTACCCACTCTTCCCTTGAGTACTAGTGCACCAGAAATTCAAAGATGTAGTTCCAATGATTTTTGACAGTACATAAAATTCTCGTGTCACAGTTTTCGTTGCCATATGACATAGGACCGATATGTATGAAATTTTGTGTGCAGATAGGGTAGGTCTGAGAATCGGCCAACATCTATTTTTCATCCCCCTAAATGTTAGGGGTAGTCCACCCCAAAAACATATATGGCAATACAACGTTTGCCGGGCACAGCTAGTATATATATATATATATATATATATATATATATATATATATATATAGTTTGGCGTTCGTCAAAGTAACAAACTTGGTCTAGATTTTGTTGAGGAACTCATGGCACAGTCGCTATTGTGACCGCCCGATTTCCCTCTGCCAAGAGCCGTGATGGCCTTGAGATTTGAGCAATCGCCTGCTACGCAAGCGACGGAAGTTCAAATCCCAGCGGGGCCTGTACCAATGAGATTTTCTACAAAACTTATGTACAGTGATTTCACACCACGTGCTTTACGGAAACCTGCATATTTCTAAGAAGTAATTCAATGACGTATGTAAAGTGTCTGAGACGGAGATGGAGTCACCATCTGTCACGTTGGTACTTAATCATCTTCGGTGAAAAGTGGGTGTTGTGATTATAACACCTCTGCCTACACCTTCGGGGAATACAGGCGTGAGCATATGTGTGATTTCCCTCTATGCTTCGGAGGTGTAGTTAAGCCATTGTAATGTTTAAGTAATGTTGTAAGTAATGGTTGCTAATTTAACATCTTTGCCAACCGTTACAGGTACGTCGGAGACCTGAGAGAGTCTGACTATTGGGTTAATCCAAATAACCGATTTTCCTTTAAAAAAGAGGTTACGAAGGTTCATACGTACATTGGGTTGAATCAAGTGCCGACCCCAACAATATATGGGATAAGGTCGGGGAGATGATTATGTATACTTGCGTACTGTTTTGTGAGCTTATATTTGTACTGTGGTTGGGAGTCACCACAAACTTGATTGCAAACAATAAAGAGTACGTTAATAAAAATGTCGATATCAGTCCGCTGTGAGGTCAGGGTTGATGAAAATCAAATTTGGAACGCGACTAACACGTTAACACCGACAGTATAAAAATAAGTATTGTAAGCAGTAAGGAATCGGGACGTATTTTTTAAATAAGAACAATTTAATATTCACTATTTCATTAACTGTCGAAATTATGTGGATAAGTCGTTGTGAAGTTTTGAAAAATGTCTCGAAACACATATACACAATCTAAACGATGCCTTATTGTCGCTACAGATAATTTGCTTAAAATCTCGTAGATGTGCGCGTCTGTGTAAGTGTGTCATTTCGAACGATATTTTATTAGATTCCTTACTGTATGTAAAGCTTATATGTATACTATGTGTGACACTGCCATCATTAAAATGGCGCCCTAAAATGGCGGCGACACATTCACACAGACAAAGTCGTTTTCGGACAGTATTGATACTTAAGAGTTTATACCAAAAAAAGCTAGCTCTAGAAAGTTAGCTAGCTTGTATCCACAGATTAGCATGCAAGGCAGTAAAATTACACGAAAGAGCTTTCAACCCCCATAGGAGCCCCTTAGGTTTTGAAAACTCCCCTCTTATAATCCTTACTGGATACGTACATTTCACAAATAATATCATGCTTCTAAGTCTACCGGCTTAGGCAGTGCGTTGCTGTATAAATCAGTCAGTCAGTCAGGACTTATAAGAGGATAAACAATAGTAGAGTATTGATTCTCTGGTTACTTTCTTGTGCAGTCATCAGCTAACCTTGACATTAAAAGTATGCAATTTATATTTTACAAATATCGAATTATGGACAGGCTTTTTTTAGACATTGCATGTACTGCCAAATTTTCATTCCATCTCTTTTTGCGATACGGATTTGAAAAGGGATGGAAATAGTTTTAGTCCGACTTTAATCTTGTCTTCGCTTAAACTATGCTTTGTAATAAACACATTAAGGTTAATTTTTGCATACAATAGTTGAACATTATAATTATTCCGTGAAAAAATATAAGCAAGTAAATATCTTCTAGAAATGTCTAAGAGCCGTGGTGACCTTGAGGTTTAAGCAGTCGCCTGTTACGCAAGCGACGCAAGTTCGAATCCTAGCGGCGCCTGTACCAATGAGTTTTTGTAAAAAAACTTATGTACAGTAATTTCACACCACGTGCTTTACGGTGAAGGAAAACATCGTGAGGAAACCTGCATATTTCTGAGAAGTAATTCAATGACGTATGTAAAGTGTCTGAGACGGCGATGGACTCACCTTCTGTCACGTTGGCACTTAATCATCTTCGGTGAAAAATGGTTCTGCCTACAACTTCGGGGAATACAGGCGTGAGCATATGTATATGTCTAATAAATGAAAAAGCGTAGTTTTCTAGGTATTTGCAAAAAGACCTTTCTTTTTAATTCAATGAGAGATTATGTAGAAAATCACAAAGAAAGTTCGATAGAACGTCCAAGTTACTTTGTAATATACCTGCTTTCAGAATAAGAAATCCATAAATCTAGGGAAAGTTTTAAGCTTGTTAAGAACTTGTGATCCATTGTTGAGAAAAAGTAATTCTGTAAAACAAACCTGTATTTAATGTTTGTGATTAAACTAGACATACATACATACATACATACATAACTCGCACCCTTTTTAATAAAATGTATTTTATATTTTTAAAGTATAGAGGAGCTCGTGACACAGTTGCTATTGCGCATATCATTCGATCAGCAAAGTTAAGCAACCCTAATCCTAGCCAGTAAGCGGATGGGTGACCGCCCGAGTTCCCTCCGTTCTTCGGAGAGCACGTTAAGCCGTCGGTCCCGGTTGCGAATTTATCTTTGGCAATCGTTACAGGTCGGTCGGAGACCTAAAAAATAGTCTGACCACTGGTCTAACCCAGATCACAGATTTTCTTCGTAAAAGCGGCTGTGAAGGTCAGATGGCAGTCGCTTCGTATATAAATCAGGTGATCAGCCACATCGGGTTGAATCAAGTGCCGACTTCAACAATGTAAGGGATAAGGCCAGGGACGATGAGTGTGCATTGTCAATGAGTGCTAAGAAATAATTTTTAAATTTTAGCACACAGAGCTCCTACGTCATTGGATTCCTTCACAGACATATGTAGTTTTCGTCACGATGTTTTCCTTCACCGTAAAGCACACTAAACTAATCTTTAATTATATAGCATAAAAATACATTTTCAGATGCGTATTTGATTTTTTTTTATGAAATATGGGATAGCAAACGTGAGTGGCGCGTCGCTCAGCGTTTGCACTGAGCATATGTTTCGATAAGCGAAGTTAAGCAATCTCTAGCCAGGCGAGTATTTGGATGGGATCGTCTAAGTCCCTCGTTGCCTCGGAAAGCACGTTTAGTCATCAATCGCGAGTCTATAGTAATCGAAGCATGTCGCAAAAATAGCTTTGAACGAATTTGGCATACAAAAACTCTGCTACCTGGCTTAGCATATAATTAATACTCATTACACATATTCTCGGAACAAATTTACCAGCCGTGTTGGCCTCGGGGTTTGAGCAGTGGCCTGCTACGCAAGCGACGCAAGTTCGAATCCCAGCGGGGCCTATATCAATGAGTTTTTCTAAAAAACTTATGTACAGTGATTTCACACCACGTGCTTTACGGTGAAGGAAAACATCGTGAGGAAACCTGCATATTTCTGAGAAGTAATTCAAAGATTTATGTATAGTGCCTGAGACGATGATAGACTCACCATCTGTCACGTTGGCACTTAATCAAATTCGGTGAAAAGTGGGTGTTGTTATCACAACACCTCTGCCAACCCCATCGGGGAATACAGGCGTGAGCATATGTATGTATGTATGTATGTATTTACCAGCTTTAATAAACAGAACACGAAAATTATTACGTCACCATAAACTCTCCCACAACCCTAATCCGCAATCTTCGTGCGGTTGAATCAATCAGAACCCAGCAACACCCAGTACCTCTACAACAATGTCTTATTATTGAACTCATCCATCAAAATATATCCAGGGCTTTGCCACACGATTCTCGGCTTTGTGTCCACGGTTGTACACCCTTTTATTTGAGCCGACCTCATATAACCTTGGTTGATATTTTGAACTTTGGCTTCAGCTATTTTTATATCTTCCAGAAACAATATAAATCATTGGTTGAGGTGAATAAGGTTTATTTTCACGTTACACTTGTGAACATGACGTATTATCATATCTTCTATACAGATAAATAAAATTTAAGTGTCTGTTTGTAGTACCAAAATAACAACAGCTTTTCACTAAATTCATATGAAAAAACACGGTACTGACATGAAAAAATCAATTTTTTATTTTATTCTTCGTCTGCCTGTCTTTTTGTGCTAATCTCCAAAACAATTGGACCGATTTTAACTGCACTTTCATTGGCAGATAGCTAATTTTAAAAGGAATAACTTAGGCTACTTTTATTTGAAGAAAAACATAAGGGTTCTGTGGGTCTCCCAAAAAAAACATTTATTATTCGGATGGCTTAAGAAAACAGCCGTATAAAACAAGTATGTATAGTTCCTGAGATGGCATTGGACTCACCCTCTGTCACGTTGGCACTTAATCACATTCGGTGAAAAGTGGGTGTTGTTGCTTGCTTACCCCTTCGAGGACCCTTCTGGGATGGATATATAAAATAAGCAGATAAATACGGAGAGTATCGTGATATAAATTCTTGAATATCCCCGAGGGAAACATGACAGATTTGTCCTGCCAAACTAACGGCCAACGGTTACAGTTCAGAAACACGTGAGTGAAAAAAATACATCCTCCAAGTAAGTTCCCTGGCGTAGCCTTCATTGTAGATGCCTCCTTAGGGACGCAACGAGGGATAAATAAAAAAACTGTGTCCGTAAAGCGACTTGTCATATTTCTTAGCAAGATGTCCCGCTAAGGCGAAACGCGAAATCATGACGGAAAATCCCCAAAGAAAAATACTTACAAACTCTAACAACATTATCATAAAACAGATGTTAATTTCAGCGATTCATTGGAGGGGGATTTTATTCTGTCAGATAATATTCCTTCTGCATCGACTTATGAATTATGTTTACTCAATGAATATGTTTCTGATAGGTAAGTGTTTGTGTCAACACAAATATTTATACGGTATTTTCTTAAATACTGAAATCTGTGTTACTCTGAACATGTTTGCAAATTATTGGTATGTTTAAGCCGAGCTTATTTTTTGACGTTTACTATATATGGAACTTATCTAGATCGATTTACGTAACTTAGAACAATACTTGAAATGTATAGTAGAACTAGCTGTGCCCCGTGGTTTCACCCACGTAGATTTAGTTTTAAATAATATATCGGTTTAAAATTGACATAGTTTCATACAAACTTTCATACCCTATTTTATCCCCTTGGGGGTAGAATTAATCATAACAAATACCTGCTTGCCAAATTTCAGCCCGATCTGCCCAGTGGTTTGGGCTGTGCGTTGATATATCACTATGTCAGTCAGACAGTCAGGCACCTTTGAGTTATATATATTTAGATGCAAAGTCTAAAATATTTTTTTTTAGAATATCATTTCACACAACTACACTTAACTATAAATAATAAGTATAAGGACGAAAAAAATAAATTAAGGATATTTTAAATTGAAACGTACCACGTACCGAAGCCATATGCTCAAATGTACAGAAAATTTCCACTTCCCAATTGAAGTTGTCAGCTAGTTGATGAGTTGTTGAACAATTGTTGAAATTTGAAAATTGTTGAAAAGTTGATGAGTTGTCAAAAGCATTGCTACATCGGGATAAAGCCAAGCCGATAATGATTTTAATACTCAACAAATAACTCCAAAATCCCGCTGTATCTGGTATATTTACGGGATAAGCAATCTAAACATACACACATACATATAAATAAATTGAAGTTTCTGTTTGTAATTCCAAAATAATCGTTTGTCACTAAATGCATATGAAACTATACATGGTACTGAATTGGAAAAACCAATTTTTTTTCTCTGTCTATTTTTTCAGGCTAATCTCCGAATTGGTAGGACAGATTTTTGTTGGAATAACTAATGTTACAAGGAGTAAGGTAGGCTACTTTTCATTTTAAAAAAATAGTGTTCCGCGGGTGAAACCGCAGGGCACAGCTAGTATTGGAACAATATTCAATACATCTTCAAAGAATGTGGGTGTGTTATATCTCCGCATCCTTCTCCAGAAATCCTTTTAGGGTGGCCTTAATATACCTAACATTTCAATAAAAAACAATGTTCTACAGTAACTCAGCTTGTTGGCTTATGGTTACGAAGTTATACATAAAAATACATCAGCAGGTCCGTTTTCTTCAGAAGGCCTAGGCGTTATTTCCCTTTATACGCCTACAAATTGCCAACCCGAACCTATTTTGTGTATGATTTATGTTCCTCTTATAATAATCGGGGAAAGTTGCTTTTAACTAGTAAATTAGGTGGAAAAATTTTGTTAGCTTAGAATTGTTTTATTTTACTACTAGCACACTTCACGCGGTTTTACTCGCGTAGTTCCCGTTCCCATGAGAGTATTGGGATAAAATAAAGCCTTTATAATGTAGCATACAAATGGCGAAACAATTTTTAAAATCTTGACTTTAAATTCTTACTTTTTGAGCCAATTCGTTACAAACATAATTTCATTAAAAAAAACTCCTCTTTATACGTATAGATATAGACCAGCTGTGCCCTGTGTCCGCGCTTTCACATGCGTATACTTAATTTCAAGTTTCTTATGCTTGCGCCTGTATTCCCCGAAGGGTAGGCAGTTGTAATAACAACACCCACTTTTCACCGAAGATGATTAAGTGCCAACGTGACATATGGTGAGTCTATCGCGGTCTCGGGCACCATACATACGTTTTTGAAGTCCTTCAGCGTAACCTATCATTTTTTGAAATTCGAATTAGTATCAGTTACTCTGCCAGTGAAAGTCAGGGTTTAGCCAGAACCAACGGGCACACAGTAGAATGAAAGAAATATTATTTAGTAATATTTAATAGATTTTTGATGTAAGTACCGTACCTATATATTTTCATATTCATTCAGTGAACACCTGTTAATTTGGAAATGAAAACTGAAAATAATAACTTCTTTTTAGCATTTATCAACTTCAAACACAAATAAAGCATGAAACAATAATGCAAAAAATTTAAATAATATTAAAACAAATTAATAAGCTTGTTACTGGAGCAAAGTGGTTTGCACCAGTACATTGGGTGTTGCCGCACATTGCCTTCAAAGGGACACATCTTGAACCGCAGACCTAACTGGGGTTCAGTTCAGTCTAGCGCAGCTGGTTTTCAATGTGACAGTTTTATATATCTGTATAATGTAGAGCCGTGGTGGCCTCGGGGGTTGAGCAGTCGCCTGCTGCGCAAGCGACGCTAGTTCGAATCCCAGCGGGGCCTGTAACTGAATCTGCATATTTCTGAGAAGTAATTCAAAGACGTATGTATAGTACCTGAGACGGCGATAGACTCACCATCTGTCACGTTGGCACTTAATCAAACTCGGTGAAAAGTGGGTGTTGTGATAACAACACCTCTGCCTACCCCTTCGGGGAATACGGGCGTGAGCATATGTATGTATAATGTAGAGTAAGCTGTTTATAATTCCAATTTTATTTATATATAACATATTGCATCTTCAAGTTTCACAAGCCTCACTTTGGAACCACATCAAAATACATTATTTTTTTACGATATTACCAACTCGTTACGGTCGGCACACTTAGCTCACGCTCACATCGTACCTATCTATCCCTTTGACCTAAGACGACTTGAAAGCGAATGTCATAATAATCTTGAAAAATACTTCGAGCGTGGAAAATGGCTCCCAGATAGTCCCTACATGTCTCAAGAACACACTTGCCTTCAACTTGAGTAAGAAAAATAACGATACGTATAAATAAAACATGAATTTCGTCTTTTTATCACACTGTAACCATGAATTATGTGGCGTGAAAAGAATCATGCTTATATTAATTTCATTGTGGAATTGTTTGTCTGCGTTTGTTGCATGCTGAATCGTTTTTGATGAAACTTTGAATAAATTATAGCTTGATTGGAAGGATGCTTTGTAATATAGTAGACAGGTACATAATATGCTCACGCCTGTCAACCGAGGCAGTTTAATTTATAATATATGTACCTGCAGAATAATATATAGCCTCACGCCTGTATTCCTCACGCAGAGATGTTATAATAACAACACTCACTTTTCACCAAAGGTGATTAAGTGCTAACGTGACAGATGGTGAGTCTATCTACTATACATACGTCTTTAAAATACTTCTCAGACATATCACAGGCTTCCTCACGATGTTTTCCATCACCGAAAGGCACGTGTTGTGAAGTCACTGCACATAAGTTTTTAAAAAAACTTATAGGTAGGTGTACAGGCCGCTGGGATTCGAACTTGCGTCACTTTCGTACCAGGCGACTGCTTCAACCCCAAGGCCACTGGCAGAATAATATTATGAAAAAAAAATTCTTTACAAAACCAAACATTGATTTTAGTTTTCGAATAATATCTAAATTATTAGCAAGAAACCGGCAAAATATGATAATAAATACCGGTTTATAAGAGCTTTGGACATAAATTTGAGCTAACAATAAACGACCTTGAAGTGAGACGGCAAAGTTATGTACCGACGTTACTTATCATGAAAAGCGTGTATTTGCATATCTTGTTACCAAATTTATTTATATACACACGCAATAAATTCATTCTTCCAAAGGGTTGTTACCAAAGTGTACGGAAAAGCTTTCGTTAAGTTATTCTTTGAGTTCTGTTGGTAATGAAATGGGCTGTTTGTCATTTAATTGCTTCTATAATAAAGAGTTCTGAGTGTTATAATTTGCTAATCTAAATATATATAACTCAAGGGTCTGACATAGTGATCTATCAACGCACAGCCCCAACCACTGGACGGATCTGGCTTAAACTTGGCATGAAGGTAGATGTTATGACGTAGGCATCCGCTAAGAAGGATTTTGATTAATTATACCCCCAAGGGGATAAAATAGGGGATAAAAGTTTGTATGAAACTTTGTCAATTTTAAACCGATATCTACGCAGGTGAAACTGCGGGGCATAGCTAGTTTTAGTATACTTGTGAATTAAAATTAATATAAATACATACATACATCAATTCCCTATAATACAGGCTAAGCCTATTTTAAAAATTTACAACACTAAATAGTGAATATTTATTTTCTTTGTGACAATAAATATTTACTTACTTACTTACATATGGTCACGCCTGTATCCCATAGGGGTAGGCAGAGACCAACGTTCACATAAAATTTATATAATAGATGGGAAAGTGTTTGTCTCTCCGTCTATCTGCCTTTTCAAGCCATTCTCGTCAAGGTTTATTGTTAAGAAAAGAAGAAATCTCAAGAAATGGGTCCCTGAGGAGATCTATACAAGATAAACAGCATTAACTATAATTTTACTTGCTCGGTTCAAGGCTCTAACATAAAATCTTGAGGTTTGAAGCTCTCTCAAGAATTAAAAAAAAATTTATTAAGTTGTTACCGTATATACATACTTTCTTATGCATTTGGTAAAAGGCTGTTATTTTGAAATTACAAACAGACACTTCAATTGTATTTATCTGTATAGATGTCTAGATATACTGTGATATGGAGTGTCAGTTATGACGTATAAGGAGGTCAAAGAGTATGCACTGGACAGAGAGAAATGGAGGGGACGGCATCAAAGACTAAGCACCAAATTTCTATTGCAGACAATTTCGATCATTTCTCCAACTCTCCTTGCGTTTCAGACGATGAATCAATGCGGAAAACTCAATTGTACCCAATTGTATCTGCACGACTTTCAGCTTCCTTTCAGTTGAAACGAACCTGAAAATTTCACGAACAATCCTTAGTTAACCGCCAGTACGGGGAATTGTTCAATCGCCTTAAGATAATGAAATGATAAGGATGAATTTGTAGGGACATTTTCAGTATGAGTCAGTACTAGGCTGGTATTATCTGTTATATTTCAGTCAGGAAGAGTTCAGGATGAGTGACGCAAGATGGAACTGGGCCAAATTTGGGCCCGAGTCGGCCCCAAGGCAAGCGTTGGTCTTAGCTTAGGCATTTTTCGTTCCCCTAATAGCCTTAATAGGGTGTGATAATTAGGATATGGTAAGGGACACCATTTCCTAATTATAAGCCGGTTGTAAGAGGCGATTAAAAGGGGGCCGAAAGGCCTGCTGGCGGTGGTCGGGGTGGGAGCCTTGACCACCGAGCCGCGGGCCCGGGAAGGTGAGGTGTCCAGGGGTGGCGATACAGCTGCCCCGGGAATGTAACCAGGCAAAGTGTGAGGGACATCGGTGCAATCTATCAGAGTACCCGGAGTCCCCCTAAGCACGGAAGATGGCTACCAGAGGAGTTTTGGTGCGATAAAAATCGTACATACTCCGACCGGCATACCCCAGGGTGGTCGGGGTCCTTTTGAAGGATTCCCCTCGGAAATAAAAAAACGCATTGCTCAACCTCAATATGTGATATGAGTGTGTCAATCTATACAGATTAATAAAATTGAAGTGTGATTTTGTGAAATGTTGTAATTTTTTAAATAGAAACAGACACTCCAATTGTATTTATCTGTATAGATTTAAATTACGTCACACTCACATACGAGAATGGCGAAGAAAAACTTTTACCAGTTTTTATTACAAAGTCCATTGAAACTTTTTATCAGACACGTAGGTTCCACTTAAATGCTTACAAAATGTTGGTCTGTACCGAAACTGTGCGAACGTAATGGTCGAACCATGTATTTGAAGTAGGTACCTACATACAATTGTGAATAACACTTATATATTCTCACACATTTGTACTATAATGTAGGTATTATACAATTCGTGCTTATTGCCTAAAAGAGTAACTTTTTTCTAGGCGATAAACGAAAGAAATGTATTGAGCGATTCTGAGCAGATCTAACGGTAATAGCGTCCAAAGAAGAACTATAATGACCAAATTAATAATACCTATCAGAAAGGTCAAATTCGAAGCACTCCTAACCGAAGGAGAGTATGAAGAGATGAATGAATGTGGAAGCGAAAGAAGTATGTAAGGATCGTAGTATGTGGTGAACGGTGGTCTCCGCCTACCCCCAACTTTGTATCTTAAAGCCAAGTCTTTTTGCGGGAAAGTAATCTTATAGGTCTAAAAGATTTAGAGTGCCCTACGGTTTCACCCGCGTACATTTAATTTCATTCCTGCATAACCCTACATGTTTTTTTAAATAAAAGTAGCCCTTGTTACTCCTTATAACATTAGCTATCCGCCAGTGATATCCCCGTCCCGTTAATATTGGTGCAACCGTTTCGGAGATTAGCTGGAACACATAGACAGAGAAAAAATTTGAGTATTTTTTTTGAATTCAGGACCGTATAAACTTTCATATGCATTAAGTGAAATTATATAATTTTGGAATTATAAACAGATACTTAAATTTAATTTATCTGTATAGAGTATAGATATAAATTCAACTTTTAACTCTTCTTAAGTGGCTACAAGACAAACTGAACAGCCTACCTTATCGTAAGTGCTTGGTATAGACAATTGAAATATGGGAATCTATTCCTAACTGACCCTCTAAACATATAAGCATTATCCCTTCAAGTAAACAAAATATCATCCAGCCCGTCCAGAAATTCACTATTCCCATAATATGAGAGATATTATATTCATCCGTTTTATCGCTTATGATTCAACAATACGTGTATCTTCCAATTTGTAAGGAGTCATCGCTCACATTCTGGTCGACCTAACATACATTGTGTCATCCGAGATTCGACCCCGATATATCCTGAGATATAATAAAAACCTTCCAACCTCTAATATTTCCTGCATCGGTATCTGCCTAATAATCTATGTAATGTTATATCTGGGACCCGAATCCAACTTCAAAGGGTAGATTGCCTACTAATTTTTGTCAGTTCACGTAGCTTATCGTGTGGGTTTTATGACATGTAACCCTGTAAGTAGGTCGATTGTGAATATTTTTAACTAGGAGAAGGAGAAGGATATATCGTGCATTTCTAACACCCTAAATGGTATAACTACTGCGAAACACGGGATCCTGGGTACAGTAAAAACTTTAGCATGCTTCTACGGAAACAAAGAACCATTAATTCTATTTAGCACACATTCAAAATCAAAAATATCCATATTTGATTAGACTTTCGACAAAGTACTTTGAAATCTTCAGAACGACATGATTATACAGGATTATACATGCTACCGCCAGGTTTGGAAGGTTGCTTTTACTGAGAAGTAACTCAGTATTTTTTAAAATATTATACAATTTTTATTACGTACAAACTAGATGAGACAGGCGGACAGAAATACGTAAAAAATAAATATGTTTACGTACTTTCATATGCATTAGGATAATAGCTTTTAATTTGGAATTACAGACACTTAAATTTCATTTATCTCAATACATACATATCCCATGGGGGTAGGCCGAGACCACTGTTCGCCACATGCTACGATCCTTACATACTTCTTTCGCTTCATCCACATTCATACATCTCTTCATACACTTTCTTCGGTTACGAGTGCTCCGTATTAGACCTTTCTGAAAAATACTATTAATTTGGTCATAGTAGTTCTTCTGATTTATCTGAATATACGTCAAAATTATAGGGTATGGACAATGTCAAATAGAATGCCTATTATCGAATCTTGAAAGGTTTTGTTACAAGAGCCAATCACAGTCCAATACAAATAATCAATTATTTACGGATAAAATTTCCACGTGATCACACATTTCATTAGCACGTGACCTTTATAGGACTCCGAAGGGCCTAGCAATTAGTCGTGAGTTCATTCACCTTATAATCATTTAACAAGTGATCTTATTCGGGTTTAACCACAGTATAGATACTACAAGATTACTAAGCAGTATGAAATCTAAACCATTTTTAAAAAAAATAATGTTTGGTCCATCGAGCTTGATAGTTGTCACTTTTTTTATTCCCGCCTTTTTTACTGTCATGACGATATGTCAATTCGAAGTTGAGAAATGTCCGTTAAATGACGTATATGCAATCGGTCACTATTACCCCTTACTGATATTACGCTAGCAGGTCTGGACAAAGCAGCATTCGCTCGCGCTTACGCTGATAGAAACGATATAAAATGAATGTCAGTCACGTGACATATGTCATTCCCATACATTTGGTATTGTTTCTACAAGCTAAGCGCGAGGATCTTGTTAGTTTGTCTACAGACCAAGGACCGTTTATTTTCTCTGTCCGTGTGAGTGTGTCATTTCGGATTATTTGTTCCTAGATTCTGCACTGTCGTAGTAAGCTTTATTTATTCCGTGCCCTAACGTCGATAGCATAAAAAGTGTGTCGAGGGATCTTAGTAAATATATTATAGTTAATTCAAGGGAATGATCGAGCTTTCCCAATTACTAGTCTTGGGTAGGTAGTGTATTCGTCTTAAAGAAGTTCGCAGACAAAAGTTAAGAATTCTAGACGTACCTAGAAGACTACAGAGTCTTTTAATTGTTTTTATCCCGCTCTGTTCAAACAATACAAAATGTATTGAAATGACATATATCAATCACGTGACATGTGTCAATTCCATTACAGGATAATGTTACTTTGTGTACAGGCACTGGTATGACGACATTTATCAATCTTTCTTATGAGATTATTTCAATGGAAAGCATAATATTATTATTATGCTATCTTCACAAATTGTAATTGCACTGTAGTACGTCTCTCACTCATCTATAATAATATATATCAAATATATAAATTTCTCCTGTGGCAATGTTACCTCCGGCAAGCGCAGCGTAGAGCCGCGATATGGACAGATGATCTGCTCAAGTCCGCGGGGACCCGCAGGCAGCTTCCAACCGGGTGAGGTGGAAATCATTGGCCTATGTTTAGCAGTGGACGTCCTATGGCTGATATGATGATGATGATGATTATTACCTCCGAAACGACTGCATCGATTTGTTTGAAATTTTGTATGCATGTCTGAGAATCGGCCAACATCTACTTTTCATGCCCCTTATAATACATGGTCATACAATATTTGCCAGGCAAAGCTAGTATATACTAATATTATAAAGAGGAAAGATTTGTATGTAAGTATATTTGTATTGAATAGGCTCCAACATTTCAAGACTGATATAAAAAAACCTTTCAATAATACACGTACTACATAATCGCTGAGTAATATAGGCTCCCTAATAATACGCGGGGGAGGCCGTTGATGGAAGCTAGTATTATAAGTAGATTAAACAAAACTAGTAACTCTTTGTGGGGCAAAGTATACGCTCTTCAATAAACTACCGTTGAAACCGCTTTAAGGCAATCATCGACCAAAAACTTTGTCTAAAAGCCTATTACACTGTTACGTTGATGAAAGCCAGACATGGCAATTGGTTGCTCATTTTTAAATTCTATTAAAAAAGGGAACGTTCTGCATAAAAAATATACAAGTCTTTGTAGCCGTTGCCGTGGTGGCCTCGGGGTTTAACCAATCGCCTGCTACGCAAGCGACGCAGCTTCAAATCCCAGCGGGGCCAGCAACAATGAGCTTTTCTAAAAACTTATGTGTTTTACGGTGAAGGAAAACACACAAACCTGCATTTGTCTGAGAAGTAATTCAAAGACGTATAGTCCAGTGCCTGAGACGGCGATAGACTCACCATCTGTCACGTTGGCATTTAATCATCTTCGGTGAAAAGTGGGTGGTGTGATTACAACACCTCTGCTTACCCCTTTAGGAAATACAGGCGTGGGCATATGTATGTAATAATGTATATATCATTTATCTAGATTTAAGTCTAAACTAGATTTTAAAACATATTTACATAGATATATGCTCACGCCTGTACTGATGTACTTATAGTACACCCATATTTCGCCTGTAATCATTGGGTCCCTTTGTATCCCACTAATCCAGACTGCTGTCTGCTACTGAGAAGTTACAGATCGAAGAACCCACAATTTCACGACCCGAAAATCTAACCCAGGATCTCGTGTTCTGCAGTTGCGTTTGCGACCACCTAACCACCCAGGCAGTACTTTGAAATGATATTTAATTCTCTAGTCTCTTAATTAATCCAGTGGGGGCTGGTCATCTCAAGCTACACAATTATTCGTAGTACTTATTTTTAGTTTTTTTTTGTTTTTATATCGACTTTTGTGCACTGGAACTGTGTCCATGGGCTTATATATATTTTTTATGATTTATATTGTATTTCTCAATTCTGTAAAAAAAATTTTAAAAGAGTAATTACTGAGTTTCTTACCAGGTTCTTCTCAGCAAAAGCAACCTTCCGAACCTGGCGGTAGCATGTATAATCCTATGTAATCGTGTATTTCCGACGATTTGAAAGTACTTTGTAGAAAGTCTAATCGAATAGAGATAGTTTGAATTTGAATTTGAATTTCAAAGTCCTGCCAAGTCAAGCGAGCCTTTTATTGAAGAATTTAGTTGGAATCTGAATGTGTCGCATATAGCTCTATTCGTAATACTCAAAGCGTTAAGCCACGTCATAAAATAATTAATCGGTTCAAAATAATTGCAGCTTTATCATCCCGAAAAGGCAACTTAAACGGCACTCCATAGCGAGGGGTTGTCAATGGGGTAGGCCTTAAAGATTTAAGGCCCATTAGGGCTGCCCTCCTTCCAATATGCCTTAACGACCGCCAATATAAGGACGGTGTAATATTCCACCAACCGTGAAAACGCCTTCGATATTTAATTTTGAAGACCTTCACACTATTATCGATGTGTGAAGTAGAAGTGATTAGATTTTATCGATTATCGATTAACGTATTTTTTAAATAATAAATTCCTACGTCATTGCCAAAACTTACCACCTTATTTCAATATATAGAGTAAGATAGTGCTTGATGTAAAAGTAACTCGATCTTTTTCTGTTATAGGGATTTAAAAAGCGATGGACATAGTTTCTGTCTAAGTTCTGTCCGAACCTTCGTAGGTTTAACCATGCTTTGTAAAAAATTGATGAATAGAATAAAATATTACTTATAAATATATAATATATATGCTCACGCCATCCCAGAAATCTTCGTTCAGAATATTCGTCTTTGAATGACTTCTCAGACATATGCAAGTTTCCTCACGATGTTTTCCTTCACCGTAAAGCACGTGGTGTGAAATAACTGCACATAAGTTTTTTTAGAAAAACTCATTGGTACACGCCCCGCTGGGATTCGAACTTGCATCGCTTGCGCAGCAAGCGACTGCTCTAACCTCAACACCCCACTTTTCCCACCACCATTCTAAAATACCATTTCTTTTTTTTTTACAAAATACACCCAATTATTTAAATCGCATTAGATCTAAGTCTTTGCGGGTGAAACTGCGGTGCACAAATAGTATAAAATAAAATAATATACCGACGCAGAAAAATATATAATTCCTTTCAACTTTCGAAAATCACGCAAAATTTTAAAAATGTAAGTGTGTTCAAAAGCTATAAAAATAATTTGTATCGACATTTCAGAGGCGAAAATCTGCTTTAATCCCTAATTATGTCATGAAAATGGTTGCCAACTAGGACAAACAACCAGACTGTAAACTGGGCTTGTGGCGTCCAACCATGCCATACGCTGTACTGATTACGGAGCGAAATGCTTCGTTAATGAGTTCTACGTATTGAGCTCAAATACCGATTACCGAGTACCGAGGCGCGCCCACGATGGTGCGCAGGGCGGCGGACTGTTGTCGTTGGAGTGTGGTCTTGGCTGTCTCGCTCGCCAGGGCGTACCAGGCGGGCGCTGCGTACGTGAGGCGAGACCGCACGTAGGCCTTATAGACCCCCAGTTTGGTCCTGAGGGGGAGGCGGGCTGCTGTCTCCGGCCAAGCGTTGGTCATTTTATACCCCTCCCACAGACAGTGTTGCTATTAATATAAACTGATTGCTACTATAAAAATAAATATTATGCTGAATAATTTTAAATTTAGCTACCAAAAATTTCCAATAATAATTAGAAACCCAACACTATGATACGTGGAATCTATACAGATAAATAGCATTGAGTATGTAACGCTGTCTGGCGCCATCTATGACGTCAATTCAATTGTATTTTGACAGTTATTTTTCGTTTCCTTCTGGAATTCTGTCATGTGACGTCGTGTGATCACGTGTCTAATAAAAGAAAACGTGAAAAGGCTGTGAGAACTTAACTTATTGCAGGGGGGTTCAAATCCCCAATACATCTAGTGGCCACAGTGAATTTCTTACCGTTTTTTATGTTACTCTTTGTAATTCCAAAATAATAATTTTTCACTAAATGCATATGAAAGTGTATACCGTACCGCTACAAAAAAAAACAAGTTTCGAAATTTTTCTTTGTCTGTCTGTTTGTTCCGGGTAATCTCTGAAACGGCTGGGCCAATTTGTACGGGACTTTTATTGACAAAATAGCTGATGATGCAAGGAGTAACTTAGGCTTCTTTAATTTAAAAAAAGGGGTTAGGGATTAGGGTTCTGCGGGTCACTCATAAAATATACGCGGTAGAAACTGCGGGGCACATCTAGTAATTAAATAAAAAACTGCCTCGTTGTTCTAGTGGTTAGGAAGTTCGTCTGTCGCTCACGCGGTCCCGGGTTCGATTCCAATGACGTGGCTGCACATGTTTTTAATAAATAACCCAGAAAATTACAATTGCGCATTCCAGACCAAAACTCCTGACGGTGACGGTCCCTGCATGACGGATTTTGTCACAATGTTTTCCTTCAACGTAAAGCTATAATTTCGTCTACCCACTAGCCACTCATTTTTATCTTATCTCTTTTGTGGCATTATTGGGTCCGGTTTCCCGGTTGCATGTCGACCATTGGGATCTTTTGTGCCGCCCTTGCCCTTTTGCTCTACGTACCTGACTCCTCAAATACCCCCTGAACAAGCCGGCAGATCTTGCCCATGGGGAAGAGCTTGTAGTCCTCTGGTTTCGGATACGCCTTACCCAGTAGGTCCATTCGCCATCTGGCCAGTGCGTCGCAATTGCATATTAGGTAACTCAAAACTAGCCACTTAATTTAACTAGGCGCTCAGAGATTTGATCTTTTCGCCTTATTTATCCAAGTGAGTGCAGCCTGGGTTCTTCAAAAAAGCTGTGTAGAGATTCTGTTAGTATTTAATAACGTGCCAATAGGTTGCCGTAACCACTTACCGTCAGATAAGCTAGTTGGACGTAGGACCGCAATATGATTTTCCAAAAGCTATAAAAGTAAATTTGAAAATAGAATTTAACCAGTTCTTTCAAAAGAAACAATGTGGCAAAAGAAATAAAAGAAAGAAACCGTTAAATTTCCAACCCCCAAATTATATAATACTATTTTTCGGTTCTGTGATTTTAACGTTACTAAAACAGTGTCAGGACTGAAACAATAACGCGAAGAACAAAAGAAAGTTAATTAATAATTGTTTAATTTAATTTTACAGCCGTGGGGCAGTCTGCAGCTGACATGCTAATTACTGAACAGGGTTGTCGCCTGCTAGTTTATTAGTTGTCATTATTAATAGCACTCGTTATTTATGAAACGGTATAAATATGTGTCTTTAATCATATTTTTCATCATTATTTTTCCTTAAAAACATCGTGAGGAAACCTGCATATTTCTGAGAAGTAATTCAAAGACGTATGTATAGTGCCTGAGACGGCGATAGACTCACCATCTGTCACGTTGGCATTTAATAAAATTCGGTGAAAAGTAGGTGTTGTGATTACAACACTTCTGCCTACCCCTTCGGGGAATACAGGCGTGAGCATATGTATGTATTTTTCCTTATTAGGGTTCCGTAGCCAAATTATACGCATTTAGTTATAAGTAGAACTACAAAATTTTTAATTATGTTAATTTATCGACATTTATGCAATAGAACTGTATCCATGAGCTTATGTTTCTTAGGCGATTTATTTTGTACTCTTAAAATTGTATAGTATTTTTTTGAAAAGAGTAATTACTGAGTTTCTTGCCAGGTTCTTCTCAGTAGAAGCAACCTTCCGAACCTGGCGGTAGCATGTATAATCCTGTATAATTATGACGTTCTGACGATTTGAAAGTGCTTTGTAAAAAGTCTAATCGAATAAAGATATTTTTGACTTTTGACTTTAACTTTGAAATGGCAAAAACGGAACCCTTATTGATTCGTCATGTCTGTCTGTCCGATCGTATGTCATAGTCACTTTTTTCCGAAACTATGAGAGCAGTACTGTTGAAACTTGGTAAGTAAATGTATTCTGTGAACCGCATTAAGATTTTAACACAAGAATACTCCCCAAACTTCGAACAGAAATATAAAAAAAAAATTTTACATCCGTGTGCGGTATCTATGGATAGGTCTTCAAAAACGATATTATAATATTTATTTTTCTAAACTGAATAATTTGGGAGGGAGACACTTTGAAAGTGGCAAAATATGTACCCTCCTCTGTAACATCTTAAATAAGAGAATGATAAAGCTAAAAAAAATATATGATGTACATTACCATGCAAACTTCGACCGATAATTGGTTTGAACGATATCTAGTAATTAGTTTTTTTTAAATACGTCATAAATCGAAAACAGCAATGGCTGATCTACAAGAACCTTTATCTATTATTATGTTACTTGCCGCTACGTAAACCCTTCATGGGCGAATCTGTCTCGCACTTGGTCGCTTTTTTTTATCGGGTTCCGCAAAATAATGTCAACGTAATTTCCACATCATTTCCTAGCTTAAATTGTTAATCTTCAAATTAATTTAAACCAGAGCTTACAAGTTTATTTAAATATTATGCCTTGATGAAATTCCAGTAGGTTACCACGCGCCACCCGTTTGCATGATAGGCGTGCTACGAGGCACATACAAACCGCTACGATCCGTAGCTAACGTGCTACGCCGTAGCAGGCCGTAGCACACAGATATGGGATTACGGGTGGCTAAATTCAATATTCAACCGAACTTGGTTCATATTGTACTGAATTTATAAACGTAAGAGCCGTGAAATATAAGAGCCGTGGTGCCCTTGAGGTTTGAGCAGTCGCCTGCTACGCAAGCGACGCAAGTTCGAATCCCAGCGGGGCCTGTACCAATGAGTTTTTCTAAAAAACTTATGTACAGTGATTTCACACCACGTGCTTTACGGTGAAGGAAAAAATCGTGAGGAAACCTACATATTTCTGAGAAGTAATTCAATGACGTATATCAAGTGTCTGAGACGGCGATGGACTCACCATCGGTCACGTTGGCACTTAATCATCTTCGGTGAAAAGTAGTGATTACAACACCTGTGAGCATATGTATGTATGTATATTTTATAATTTATAACTATATAGCTACCTTGTTGGTCTAGTAGTTGGCGAGTTCGCCTGACGATCACGAGGTCCCCGGTCCGATTACCGGATCAGATCAAAAATGTTTATTGGGTGTAAGCAATAAGAGTCTTTTTTATCCATGGCACACACATTTATATTCTAAATCCTAAATTGATGGCGCAAGGCAGCCCTTAAAACCACCAAAACAAGGGGAGGAAAAATGTATTCATGGGGTGTGATTACTAGTAGCTCAATTGTCAGAGCAACTGCACGGTTTGAGAGGTCGTGGGTTCGAGTCCCGCCTTGTGTTATATGTATATTAAAAAAAAAACATTTAATTATTTTTTATCTCTTTGATAGTATTATTTGAATGTAAGATGACTGATTAACTCTGCCACAAGGTAAGTATGGTAGCCAGCGTTCCATAGGGGGGATTGGTATTGGAGCTATGTGTGTGTGTGATGCTTAACCTCTCCTAGGGTTGTGTTTGAATCATAATTGGAATATCTCGCTAATAGAATTAGATCTTCATGAATGCAAATTAAATTTGAACGCGCGCGTGCTCTCAATGCTTTGAGTTACGTGATAAATAATGCGATTTCAATATTCAAAAAGTATTTTATCTAACTCATATGGCATATGACACATTTTTTGAAAGTATAATGATTTTTCGTAAACAATAATTGGCAAAAAAAATCTAGTAATTAATGCTCATTTAAGTAAATTATAAAACTTCCCTGAAGGGGTAGGCAGAGGTGTTGTAATAACAGCACTCACTTTTCAACGAAGATGATTTAGTGTTAATGTGTCAGATGGGAGCTCGTGGCACAATTGCTATTGCACATATCATTCCATCAGCGAAGCTAAGCAACACTAACCCTAGCCAGTAATTGGATGGGTGACAGCCCGAGTTCTCTCCGTGCCTCGGAGATGATGTGTCAGATGGTGAGTCTATCGCCGTCTCAGGCACATGTCTTTGAATTACTTTTCAGACATATTTCTACACGATATTTTTCTATACCATAAAACATGTCATGTAACACTGACATAAGTTTTTAGAAAAACTCATTAGTACAGGCCCCTCATAGCTCATTGGATTTAAACATGCGTCGAGTAGCAGGCGACTGCACAAATCCCACCATGGCTCATAAATATATATATTTTTTTCATGTAAAAGTAATTAAAAAATATTTCGTGAGAACCTCCTTACTATGAATTTGAACCAGGGTATAATTAGCGAAAATATAGTGAGAAATACATCAAAATAGGCCTAAGACGGCCGTATTGTGAACTGTAAGCCCGCGGCTACACCAAGTTAACATTAAACCATTACTAAGCAAAACCAAGGCGCAAGTTTCTGACACTCGCCCGAAGGCTGACGTATTTATAAACTTGCTTGGTAACAACCTATTGATGTTTAAACTTCTACATTTGCTCCTATTACGTGAACTTTGCATGTTTGTAGTCGCAAGGCATGACGGGAGTTACCTTTCGTCTCTGACTAGAACACTTTACCACCTTTAGAACACAGTCAAGTAATGTTCACTTAGAATTGAGTTGTGTTCCTGCGGTGAGAAAGATCTCTAGTGAGCTCTGTCACCTTACACTTTGTTTACCATCAGACCTTACTGTACACTTGTTTGACACGTAGAACTTTTTTTTCAAGCAAGTTGGAATCCCAGCGGGGCATGTACTTATGAGTTTTTCTAAAATATTACGTACAGTGATTTCACACCTCGTCCTTTACGGTGAAGGAAAACATCGTGAGGAAACCTGCATATGTCTGAGAAGTATTTCTAAGATGTATGTATAGTGCCTGAGATGGCGATAGACCTTCGGTGTAGGGTGAGTGTTGTTATTAGAACACCTCTGTCAACCCCTTCGGGGAATTCAGGCGTGAGCATGTGTGTGTGTATAAATATTCGTTATATTGAATAGGCCAATTTTTTTCTACCTGTCGTCATTTAATTTTCAACAATATAGATAAGACCATTAAATGTAATATTCACAGCCACATTTGAGCCCCAAAATATATAAACATAACTCGGCTTTAACATCTCTCAACTTTCCTTTGACGAAGTTTCTCTGGACATTTACATTACTTGCCAAAGGCGTTGAAATTTTAATTGGTCTCGTCTTTGATGACCATTCATGTATTAGTAATGGTACAATAATTTATTAATGTTAACACTTAATATGTCTAGGTGCCTGGCTAGTGACAGACAAAGTGACACCTCCCGCTTCGCTTATAGGAGCGATATATAATGTATGTGAATGACATATGTCACGATTTATGCAATTGCCATACATTGTGAATCGTTTCTCTTAGCGCAAGCGCGAGAGAATGTTCCTTTGCCTAGCACTACTACAGTAGTTCTCGCTAAAACATTATGTCAGTACTAGTGACAGCTTTGGCTTCACTTAGAGTAACGACTTCTTAAGATGTTTAAAAAACCAATTTTTTTTCTCTACTATCAATATACATATGCTCACGCCTGTATTCCCCGAAGGGGTAGGCAGAGGTGTTACAATCACAACACCCACTTTTCACCGAATTTGATTAAGTGCCAACGTGACAGATGGTGAGTCTATCGCCGTCTCAAGCACTATACATACGTCTTTGAATTACTTCTCAGACATATGCAGGTTTCCTCACGATGTTTTCCTTCACCGTAAAGCACGTGGTGTGAATTCACTGTACGTACGTTTTTTATAAAAAAATATTGGTACAGGCCCCGCTGGGATTCGAACTTGCGTCGCTTGCGTAGCAGGCGACTGCTCTAACCCCGAGGGCACCACGGCTCTCTACTATCAATATATATAATAATATTTTAATATTAGCTGTTTATACATCAAAGCTCAATTGTTAGAAAAAAACTGTATCAAGAACCGACACGTAGCTTATAAAAGGATGCGTTCTAAAAGACAAAATAATTGCGACTTCATGGAAATGGCGAATTCGTGGAAGAGCTCGTGGCACAGTTGCTATTGCGCATATCATTCGATCAGCGAAGTTAAGCAGCACTAGCCCAAGCCAGTTATTGGATGGGTGACCGCCCGAGCTCCCTCCGTGCCTCGGAGAGCACGTTAAGCCGTCGGTCCCGGTTGCCAATTTATCATCTTTGGCAATCGTTACAGGTCAGTCGGAGGCCTAAAATAGTCTGACAACTGGCTTAACCCAGATCACAGTTTTTCCTCGTAACAGGGGTTGTGAAGGTCAGATGGCAGCCGCTTCGTATAAAAATCAGGTGATCAGCCACATCGGGGTGAATCAAGTGCTGACCCCCACAATGTATGGGATAAGGCCAGGGAGATGATGGAAATGGCGAGTTCAGGTATAATAATGACTAGCGGACGTCACGCGGTTCCATCCGTGTAGCTCCCGTTCCCGTGGAAGAACGGAGATAAAACATAGCTTATATTAATCAGTGGTAGCATTCAAATGGTGAATTTTTTTTAAATCGATGTCGTACTTTTTGAGCCAATTCGTTACACACACAACAAATCAACACACACACACAACAACACACGTACAAATCTTTCCTCTTTATAATATCAATTTAGACAAACGATTGGTATTGATTGGCTAGATTAAGAAACCCTAACCGCCCGAAACCCTTCCGTGCCTTGGAGAGCACGTTAACCAATGGAGTGCCTATAAAATATTTAATTGAATTCCTTAAAAAAAATAAACAATTGAATTAATTATCATAATTAATCGAAATAAACATTTATTAGATATACAAAAACGTAACCATTCGGAAATTATTTAGCCGAAAATGTTTAGTGAACAGCATAACTTACCTCCCGAATGCAAACCGGATTTTAACCCTCACTCGGCTTAAAATTTGGGTACCTTTACCCCAGGGGTCAAAGGCAAACAAACTTCCATCTAACTTAGTTCACTTGATATGCAAAGCTCACTTGGACACCAAATTTGATTTCAGATCTGGCTGAACCAAAAAGATAATGAAAAAATTATGTATTTCTCTAATATTCCTTCGTTCGTCGTTCTCTAATGTTAAATTCAATTTTCCAAAAAAATGTAAAAAGTTTATAGAGCGATGCTTGTACCAATGATTTTTTCTATAAACTTATGAACAGTGATTTCACACCACGTGCTTTACGGTAAAGGAATATATTGTGAGAAAACCTGCATATGTCTGAAAAGTTATTCAAAGACATATGTATAGTGTCTGAGACGGCGAAGAGCTCACCCTCTGTCAAGATGACATTTAATCATATTCGTTGGAATGTGGGGATGTTGTTGCAACACCTCTGCTTACCCCTTCGGGGACCCTTCTGGAATGACATGAGCTTATTTATTTTTGTCGTGGTACCTCGTGCTTTACGTTGAGGTTGACCTCTCATTATAGTTTTTTTTTAGGCACGTCAGAAATTACTGTTTTCAAACATAACAATAACTTCAAATTAAAGGAATCAGAAAATCAGAATAAGTAAAAATATTTCTTATAATCATTATCACAATAAAAATTATAATATTACAACAGAATGAAAGATAATTGTGATCTTCACTTCTTTGTCGGTAGGAATAGCGTTATAATCGTGACACCTGGAACGAAAAAGCCTGATCAAAACACTACATTTATTCCGCAACTTCTCTCGCGTAGCATATTTTGCACGCCATGTTCATCGAGATCAAAATCGGTTCAGCAGCCTATCCATCGTAACAGACCGACAAAAATGCTATTATTTTGACATAACAAACAGTTTCTTCAACTGTGTATATTAGTAATGACGTAAAAGAGCCGTGGTGGCCTCGGGGTTTGAGCCTAAGGTGTCCTAGAGCTAGTTGGACCACTGCCCCAAAACGGCGACGATAATTATTTCCTTCCATTAGGTAATAGTCATGTTATGAGTATTTATTAAATTGTGCCATTCTTGTATAATGTTATCTATGAGCCAATTTGTTTTATAATGAACTGTATCCCCGAGGCGCCGTCCCTTTCAACTTTCAAGGACACTAACATAACTTTACATTACATTATGTATTACATTATATTTGGGTAGGTATTACGTGTATTTTAAAAGAGCCGTGGTGGCCTCGAGGTTTGAGCAGTCGCCTGCTACGCAAGCGACGCAAGTTCGAATCCCAGCGGGGTCTGTACCAATGAGTTTTTCAAAAAAACTTATGTACAGTGATTTCACACCACGTGCTTAACGGTGAAGGAAAACATCGTGAGGAAACCTGTGTATGTCTGAGAAGTAATTCAATGACGTATTTATAGTGTCTGAGACGGCGATGGACTCACCATCTGTCACGTTGGCACTTAATCATCTTCGGTGAAAAGTTGATGTTGTTATTACAACACCTCTGCCTACCCCTTCGGGGAATACAGGCGTGAGCATATGTATGTACGTGTATTTTACATTTATTATTTACTAATTCTGCCCCGCGATTTCAACCCGCGTAGACTTAACTTCACAGGCTCAATAAAAGCCACACTTTGTAACATCTAGCTAACTGCCAGCCGTTACAGAGATTAGCCTGAAAAAACTGACAGACAGACAGAGAAAAAAAATTAAAGTTTTTTTTATACATTTTGTAAAAATCTGTTAATTCGGAATTACAAACAGTAACTTCAATTGTATTTATCAGTATGTATAGGGGATCAGTTAATTCTTTATATAACTAGTTAAGTTGGGTACTTACAAATCATAGTTCCAGACATCACAAAAAATGGTATGACGCACTTCATATTGAGGAGGATGGGGAACATCACGTTGCCTACCAAAGTTCCAACGCGACCGCTTAGCATCATCAATGATATGGCTAATGTTCTGGAAATAATAAATAAAAATAATCTTTAAAAACAGCTATTAATATAGTTCAAGCTCTTTCACACTTGATACTCATACAGAAAAAAAAATTTGTCCGCCATCTTGGATGCTCCACCATATTGGATTTAAAATGACGTCACATAGCTAAGCTAATAGAAAACGGTATTGAATTAAAATTTACTGAAAACCTTATACTATGTTGACTCAGGACGTTTTTTAGATAATAGCCTTCGTAAGTGAGTCTAAGTCGCACTTGGCCGGTTTTTTAGTTAAAATTACAATTACAACATTAGCGATAAGCATAGTGTGCGTAAACATACCTATGCAAAATTACTTGATTCTAGAGCCGTGGTGACCTTGGAGTTTGAGCAGTCACCTGTTACGCAAGCGACGCAAATTTGAATCCCAGCGGGGCCTGTACCAATGAGTTTTTATAAAAACTGATGTGCAGTGATTTCACACGTGCTTTACGGTGAAGGGAAACATCGTGAGGAAACCTGCATATGTTTGTCACGTAGTCGCTTAATAATCTTCGGTTAAAACTGTCTGCTTGGGGCGTGAGCATTTGTATGTATGTACTTGATTCAATTTGAACATCGTATCTTTAAATCCGATCGGATTAAATTAAATGCAAAACAATGTTGTCTGTATCAGGGCCCCGCGCTTACTAAAAGCCTTAACAAAATTAAATTCCTTTCATTAATCCTCAAATACGAGGATACAAATGGCCGTATATTTTGCTTATCAGTAAACGAAATGTTTCGCTCACTGTATACATGTCACTGGTAAGGCGTGTTCTTAGACAAAACTTATTTTGACTAAATAGCAAACGAACTTGCCTGATATTTAAGCCAGCCAGACTCTCAGCCAGAATCTATATGTATTTTTGCAACAAAAAAACTTCGTTAGTTATTTATTTATGTAAAGGCAACATATAGTTTTATGTAAAAGATGTTAAACTGAAGATATCTATATGTATAGATTTATATGTATGTACAAACATACATACATACTTCATACAGATAAATAAAATTGAAGTGTATGTTTGTAATTCCAAAATAATAGACTGACATAAAAACCAATATTTTTTTTCTCTGTCCGTTCGTTGAAGACAGGAAGCTATGGCGCTTATTAGGAGAGACCTATGTCCAGCAGTCCGTCTGCCCGTCTTGGTTGTAGGTCTGGTAGTTGGACCGATAATGGGACTTTCACTGGCATATAGCTAATGTTGCAAGGAGTAACTTAGGCTACTATTAATAAAAAAATATGTTAGGGTTCCGCTGGCCACCCATAAAATTAAGTCAAGGTGAAACTGCGGGGCACAGCTAGTTAGTTATATTTTACAAAATTCAATAATCGATACAATATGCAAGCATGTCAATGGGAAAATATTTACAGAAAAAAAAAGATTTGTTATAACAGCTGGCAAGAACAAAAACCTTGATAAAGTTAGTTAAAATCTTTACAATTATAATCAATTCTGATGAAGCAACATCTGCTTGAGTGAACTCTGAAATTGAGATACTCGTAAATTTAAGTGAAATATATCTGTCATTGAATTTCTTGCTATAACCGTTGGTAGCCCTGCTAATAAATGTATTAATCTATACTCTACTAATATTATAAAGAGGAAAGATTTGTATGTGACTATGTTTGTATTGAAAAGGCTCAGAAACTACTGAACTGATTAGAAAAAATATTTCCGCAATGAATAACTATATTATCAGCAACAAGTAGTAAACTTGGCCCAAATCGGTGTCTCTCGGGATCGTGCCAAGAAGGCTGGCAGCATTGCCTCGTTGAATAGCAATGCTGATTCTCTGAGCGAGAAAAGCCCCAGCCCGCTTGTCACGAGAAGCTTCTACCAGACGACGTGCAACCTCTTTGGAAAGTTGATGAGCATCCGGATTCCAAGGCCTCAGAGCTTCAACCGCAAGTAACTTAGGGTATATTTTATCCTCGTACTCCCATGGGAACGAGAACTACGCGGGTAAAACCGCGTGACGTCTGCTAGACCCATGAATAATGTTGTAGTTTAGCCTAAACGCATCAGTCGAAATAGGCTTTGTCTAAAACTTCGTTATAACTACAACATTACCATCGGCATGGAGTTGTTATCTAGATAAGTTGGCCGACCGATTGGAGGCCGGCCTTGGCGTAACAAAAGACGATCGGACCCCATCCCATTGTCTGGCCGGAGTCTTACAAAGAAAGAACTAAAAATAGTGTACCCAGTTCAATTCTGTGAGAGTTCAATCTGAGGAATTAAGATCACCTTGAAACAGTCTTTTATAAAACCTCTTTAGAAAGTTTACTAAGTAATTGAGCCATATTGAAAACAGCCTAGTCGTTCGACTACGTATAGTCGTTGGTATAAAATCATATTTTATGTAACTAAGTGAAGAAGGCTGCATATGTCTGAGAAGTAATTCAAAGACGTATTTATGTATAGTGCCTGACACGGCGATAGACTATATATAAATATACTCACGCGATCCCAGAGGGGTTCGCGAAGGTGTAAGCAGAGGTCTTGTCACAACAACACCCACATTTCATCGAAAATGATTAAGTGCCAACGTGCCAGAGGGTGAGTCCATCACCGTCTCAGGCACTATACAAATATCTTTGAATTACTTCTCAGATATATGTAGGTTTCCTCACAATGTTTTCCTTCACGATAAAGCGCGTGGTGTTAAATTACTATTGGTACAGGCCCTGTGGGGACTCGAGCTTGCGACGCTTTCTTGGCAAACGTGTAGTCAAACCGCAAGACCACCGTGGCTCTCATTAATGTTACTAACCTGCTAGTTGTCGGAAAGAATTCCACGGTCAAGGCTTGATTCAAGCTCATGAGGACTTGTGCAG
Organism: Watsonalla binaria; assembly: GCA_929442735.1. Taxonomy (NCBI): domain Eukaryota; kingdom Metazoa; phylum Arthropoda; class Insecta; order Lepidoptera; family Drepanidae; genus Watsonalla; species Watsonalla binaria. The sequence continues at coordinate 8,817,607 of OV838934.1, read as the reverse complement.
TGGCAATATCTACTGAGAACAATGCAACCACAGCAGCCTTGGTGCTAGCCCAGCGCAAGCCTATAGAAGCGCAACTGCATATGATACCAGCGGATACAAGTAGTGGCTTCTTCCCCACTCGGTTCACTAATGCTCCCGTCACAAAGTATGGCAGGACGCACACCAAACCTATAACGATGCTGTTTATATACGTTTCAGCTCCGCTTAAGGTCTGTAAAAACAAAAAAAAAGTACGTTAAGAAAAATAAAATAAGTAGCTAGTCAAAATTATTGCTTCTCAACTAAAAGCGCCGTAGTGGCCTTGAGGTTTGAGCGGGGCCTGTACCAAGGAGTTTTTTCTAAAAAAACGTATGTACAGTGATTTCACACCACGTGCTTTACGGAGAAGGAAAACATCGTGAGGAAACCTGCATATTTCTGAGAAGTAATTCAATGACGTATGTAAAGCGTCTGAGACGGCGATGGACTCACCATCTGCCACGTTGGCACTTAATCTTCTTCGGTGAAAAGTGGGTGTTGTGATTACAACACCTCTGCCTGCCCCTTCGGGGAATATAGGCGTGAGCATATGTATATAACAACGAAAAATATTTTTGTATTTTGTCTAGTTATGAATGAAACTAAAAGTAGTAGAAAAGTATTTAAGCTTTAGTCTTTGTCTCCTTCCCATAATACTTACAAGCTTTGTTTAATTGCGACTAGATGGCACTGTGTGACTTTTATAATAACTATAGAGTAATTTTGGCGACAATATAAAGATTATTCAATCCCGATTATATATAATATATAAAAATTTCTCTATTTGGAGTAGTTTCAAATCGTCAGAATGACATGATAATACAGGATTAAACATGTTGCCGCCAGGTTCGAAAGGTTGCTTTTACTGAGAAGAACCTGGCAGTAACGTTTTATATTAAAAAGCATAAAATAATTTTAATTGTACGTGTAATAGCGACAATAAGAGAAAAGAGAGAGAGTGTGCCCATAGACAATAGATATAAAAATATACATAGACAAAACAAGGAACCAGTGAGGCGATTACATTCTACTGAGCAACGCACAGATGTAAAATATATATTGAACAATTACAAAAATATATAAGCCCAAACAGCATGTCACGCTACGAAACCTAATTAGCAAATTAAGATTTTTTTGCCTAGAAAATCCTAGATTTGAGAAGCCTTGAATTAAGTAAGTACTTAAACATGATCGATCAATGTCTAGTGAACAAAGAACTAAAGTGGTGTACTACAAACGTATCTGCCAATCGAGGTGCCACTTTGTAGATTAGAAATGAATCCCAATTTTTTAACCAACGTAAAAAAGGAGGTTCCTAGTCAAATCGTATATTTGTTTTTACATAAGACTCAAGCAAGTGTGTTGTCTATATGGTGTACTTTTTCCAAGTATTTAAAACGAAAAAATAAAGAAAAGCGACGCAAGTCACGTGAAAAATTAACTTAATCTTACATGCATACATATATATGCTCACGCCTGTATTCTCCCAAGGAGTAGGCAGAGGTGTTGTTATCACAACACCCACTTTTCACCGAAGATGATTAAGTGCCAACGTTACAGATTGTGAGTCCATCACCGTCTCAGGTACTATACATATATCTTTGAATTACTTCTCAGATATATGTAGGTTTCCTCACGATGTTTTCCTTCACCGTCAATCACGTGGTATTAAATCACTGTACATAATTTTTTTAGAAAAACTCATTGGTACACGCCCCGCTGGGATTGGAACTTGCGTCGCTTGCGTAGCAGTCGACAGATCAAACCTCAAGGCCACCACGACTCCATTACTTAATCTTTTTTTTTGATGGTGAATAGTGCGATTTTACGAGAGCACAGTTATTCGACTTTACTACATTAATTTATTCGTATAGAATTCGCTTGTAAGAAATAGTTAGCATTTGTAACTCTTGTTCTCAAGTTTATAATAAATATCCTATCTATCAAGAAAATAATGAAAAGGAGGAAAATTTTTCACCAACTGTTATCTATTACTATCTTTGTAAATTAAAAATAAAAAACATATATGAAAATGCAAGTTGAGTCAATACATTTCATAGAAATTATTGATACACTAAATATAATGATTGACGAAACACCATTTATCACCACCCCCTTATCACCCCTTCTACCCTATTCTATGAACGAGTATAAAGAAACGATGATTAATACATAGGCACTTATAAATTCAAGAAATTTTCGACGAATTCCTGTCGACTCATTGTATTCTGTATAATGAACCAAATGTTCCGGATAACATATTTTAGGGGATATTTGATTCTATGAAATTATTATTAGTTCTATCTTAAACAAAACCAACTTATTAGCCTTTATATTGTACTAGCTGTGCCCCGCGGTTTCACCCTCGTAGATTTAGTTTTATATAATACTTTTTTTCGCAATAAAAGTAGCCTATATCCTTTCTCGGGTCTAAAGATTGTCTGTGCCAAATTTCATCAAAATCGGTTGAGAGGTTTAAGCGGGAAAGCGTAACAGACAGAGTTACTTTCGCATTTATAATATTAGTAGGGATTTATCGCTAAATACATTATAAAGGCTAATAAGTTGCTAATAAGTGGTCGCCCACTTGATACACGGCGAATCTGTCGAAATAGTCCTAATAGTCGAATTCGCCTGTAATAGTCGAAATAGTCGCTGTCAAAGGTTGGAATTTCATTCTAGATACAGGATCCAAAAAACTCGTGTCATGATATATATCTATATACCGATAAATTAAATTGAAGTATCCGTTTGTAATTCCAAAATTACAGTTCTTCACTGCATATGAAGAAAGATGAAGAGGCGTGGTGGCCTTGATGTTTGAGCAGTCGCCTGCTACGCAAGCGACGCAAGCTCGAATCCCAGCGGGGTTGAACTTATGTACAGTAATTTCACACTACGTGCTTTACGCTGAAGGAAAACATCGTGAGGAAACCTGCATATTTCTGAGATTCAATGACGTATGTAAAGTGTCTGAGACGGCGATGGACTCACCATCTGTCACGTTGGCACTTAATCATCTTCGGTGAAAAGTGGGCGTTGTGATTGCAACACCTCTGCCTACCCCTTCTGGGAATACGTGAGGCGTGAGCATATGTATGTACGTATGCATATGAAAGTAGGTACCTATACATGGTGCTGACATAGAAAAACCATTTTTTTTTTCTCTCTGTTTCAAAAAAATTTAAATGTTTGCACCTCATACCCTTTTTGTTTATACGATACGTGCACGCACTGTATAAAGCAACAAAATTATAATATCAATCTCACCGGCACGCACACATCGTCAAGTGTGGCGTTCATACTCGCAGCCTTCAAATCACCCGTGTATGTGTCTAACATGACACACAAATCTTGATCACCGTCAAGATTGTAATGTTCCACGATGGTAGAGAGCTGTGGGTACCACAATCTGAATACATTATACCTGGAAACGTATAAAGCATCATTACTCCTGGATTCTTTATAAAGTAACCCGTTTTTCTTCCTTTAGGTAACATATTTTCCTCTAGGTAACAGTACTATTATTTGTGATAACGTCTGAATGTTATCTTCAGTGAAATACGTTTGTGAATATTATAATCTATACAGCTAAATAAAATTGAAGTGTCGGTTTGTAATATCAAATTAACAGCTTTTCACTTCATACATAAATGCATAAGGTATTGACTTTAAAAGACAATTTTTTTTTTGTTGTCAATCTGTCGGTCTGTCTGTGTGTTTATTCCTACTGAACTGATTTTAGTGGGACTTTAACTAGCATCATCATCATCCTCCTGCCCTTTTCCCATGTTATTTGGAGTCGGCGCAATGTGTTCTTCTCTTCCATTTCTCTCTATCAGCCGTCATATCTGTATTCACTCCCATTATACCCATATCATCTTTCACACAATCCATCCATCGTTTCTTTGGTCTTCCTTTCCCCTTGTAACCATCCACATTCATAAACAAGCGAGCAAGAGAGCTAATGTTACATTACAGGGAGAAACTTAGGCTATTTTTATTTATAAAAAATATTAGGGTTCCGCGAAATGAAGCATGAAAATAGTTTCATGCTTCATTTCGTTTATAGATATAGATCTACGCGAGTGAAACCTTGTTTTTTAGCTTATTTGTATATACATAACCGGTTATTGTTCTTCACTATCTTGCATGTCCCTAATTAGTTGACCACGACTGTATATGTAAATAACAATGCATAAAAGGGATGCGACGTCATTCTAATTCCAATATGGCGGGTCATTCAAGATGGCGGACTAGTTATTGCTTATGCACTGTCACAGAATGGATATAATGTGAGCTTGCTGGTGAGAATACGAAAGCTTGTTTTAAAAAGCTGTTATTTATCAATTATTTATTTATTTTATTTCTGTACCTTCTGTGAATATTTACTTACTGGCACATTGTGAAGAAGTTAGCAGAACAAATGAGCATTAAGTAAACAACCAGAGGTCTTCGGAACATAGGTTTTATGTTATGAAGGCCGACCACTAGCTGGTGTCTGAAAGTAGTCTCCACTTCAGGACCTTCGTCTATTGCATGTTGCATCTTCTCCTTCCATATGTTGATGTACTGAAAGAGAATTGAGATGTTTGAAGATGTATTTTACTAAGTATTTTCATCTGTAATTTCCCAGTAGAAGCCCGGAGTAATTTTGAATTGTACCCGGCTAGTGGCGCCCCTCAGCCCCTATTACACTGGATTTAAGCATGGCGAATAGTGGATGTACTATAAGTACAACTATGTCACCCCTTAGGGAAATACATGGGCGATTTATTAAATGCTTATATAAAGACAAATGAAATATATATGTTGCCAGCTTCTTGCCGGTTCTTCTCAGAAGGCTAGTTTCCGAACCGGTGGTCAATTCTTCAAGCTTCATAAGTGCTTTACCAGGGCCTACACTGAATAAATTATTTTCATTTTCAGAAATTCTACGTTCAAATTCGTTTACCAAAGAGTATTTCATAGAACTTAACATCATTGCTACCCATATGGTGAGCTTTACCGGGAAAGAAAACATCATAGAGAAAATCTGTATTATATTTAAGAAGAAATTCATAAGCGTATGTATAGTGCCTGATATGGATGGATCACCATTGGTCACGTTGCAGTGTAAAAAGTGTGATACCTTCGAAAACTCTTCTGAATACTATTTAATATTATAAACGTGAAACTATGAATGCATGGATGCACTCTTTCACGCAAATATGAATGAATTAAATTGTACAATAATACAGCTTAAACAATGTAGAATGAGGCTCATAGAAAAGGCTTTATTTATACAGATATTGTGTTAATTGACCAAAATATAATGATACTTCTAATCGTTCGCAGACTTGCTCGCGGGCACTAGGCTTTAATATATTTATGAATGGAAAATTCTTGTATATTATGTATATATACCATCTGAATTTTGTGTGTAGGTGGTTTCAGGGGCAAAAAATAGATCTAGCTAGGTTTCATTTTTGGAAAACATCGTTTTGATCATGTTTTCAGGCACTGAAAAAACTCATACAATACGACAGTAAATTTTGCCGACATCTGTCAAGTTATGGTAGAACAAACGTGAGACTTCCAGCCTACGGGGCGGTAACAATACTAGAATACCCCAGTTCAAGACAGACTGAGGTTCTACTTATGAATGGAAGATATCTATTTCAAGATCTCATATAGGGTTTCACGTAGGGGTAAACAACATTTTCACTATTAATTTTGATGCCAATTTTATTCTAACTCCACGGTAAATATTTACTCCAAAATATTTTGCGTTAAATAGAAACAGAATGAAGACAAAATTTATTTTCCCAGCATCGTGATCAAACCAGCTCATGTATCTAATACAAATACAATATTAACTCGAATTTCTATTGTACCTAATTGTGTCTAGACATTGAAGATGTCCCAGACAAGAAAATATACACAGAACAAGGTCCTTACATCAGTCTGTCTGAAATACAATAGTGTAGAAATACAATTTAATCGTACAAAAGATTTTCTTAGTGAAATATTTTGGTACAGCGACTTAAGATACCTTCAAATTAATATATTTTTTTTCAACAGTAAGGCGCACTTAAGTAGACGTTGCTTTAGAATACCTACTTGTCTAATCATCTATCCAGATCGCACCTTTAGAACGATAGAGGCTCTATTCAAAAATCAATATGATCAGCCGGCAAGTTTGGATTCATATTAACAGTAATTATTTTATTACATTTGAGTAAAATGAGACTATTTTTATATTTTCATAGTAGGTTGTGTTTTGTCGATAAATATTTTTTTTTGTTTTTTTTTTAAATTCCTGTAGAATTATAAACGAATTAAGAAATGATATGGAGTTGAGCCCTTATCTTCCTGAGGGTGCGAGATAAATAAAATAAACAGCTTTTCACTAAATGTGTATGAAAGTATATAAGGTACCGAAATGAGATTTTTTTTTTTTTGTCTCTCTGTCTGTTTGTTCCAGCTAATCTCCGAAACGGCTGGACCGATTTTAACGGGACTAGTAGATAGCTAATGTTACAAGGAGTAACTAAGACTACTTTTATTTAAGAAAAAACATGAGGGTTTCCGTGGGTCACACGTGAAATTAAGTGCAAACTCTGAGAGCTTTCGTCAAGTTTTTTAATCCCTCAAAAAAATGGCACTAATATAATAATATTTTGACTTATACGACTTGTAGTGCTTGTAATTTTGATATGAATTCGAATTGTTTTTGAGAACAACAAGTTTTTTTTATTCGCGTTCAAATACAACTGTATTAATTATATAGCAGGTAAGGTAACGCGTGGATGTCACTCTCAGTGTAGAAAATCTTCATAGGTTTCAGCTGCGTTATTCTGTAAGGTATAGTGTAGGTTACACTCATACGAGATTGAACATTACCGTGTATGCATTATGTATCAACTTCCTTTGATCGGAACCCAGACTCGACGTTGAGATATCGTAGTTATGCTTGTACCACTCTTACTTTAAACCTCAACAATATGAAGTCAGTACCAAAAGAGCCTTTTAGTTAAAATAAATGTATATTTAAATACATATTCTAAAATCGTAAGGACCCGAGGAGGCCTTGGGGTTTGAGCAATCGCCTACTACGCAAGCAACACAATTTCAAATCCCAGCGGGACCTGTACCTATGAGTTTTTATAAAAACTAATGTGCAGTGATGTCACACTACGTGCTTTACGGTGAAGGAAAACATGGTGAGGAAACCTGCATATGTCTGAGAAGTAATTTAAATACGTGTGCGTAGTGCCTGAGACGGCGATAGACTCACCATTTGTCACGTTGGCACTTAATCATGTTCGGTGAAAAGTGGGTGTAGTTATTACAACACCTCTGTCGACCCCTTCGGGGAATACAGTCGTGAGCATTTCAGATTTAAAAATACAAAATAGAGATAAATTCAAATTTCACACGCAAAAACGAAATAGTTAAATTCAAAACTTTGTTAATCCTATTTAATCAGAAACCTTTTCAGATATGAGAAACATTCGAAGTGGCCTTTGCAAATATCAACTGCCCAGAATATATTTAAAACTTTATTACCATCGTAAAACGTATCAAAATAGACAACTTACGAAGTTAAAACTGATTTACTGAGTTTATTAAACATTTGGCTTTAATAAATGGTAAGTACGGACCTCGTGGAATAGTACATACATACATACATATGCTCACGCCTGTATCCCATGGGGGTAGGCAGAGACCACCGTTTGCCACATGCTACGATCCTTACATACTTCTTTCGCTTCATCCACATTCATGCATCTCCTCATACACTTTCTTCGGTTACGAGTGCTCCGAATTTGACCTTTCTGAAAAATACTATTAATTTGGTCAAAGTAGTTCTTCCTTGGACGCCCTCTACCGACACTTCCGGTCACATTCGCTCTATAAATTTCTTTCGTGGAATAGTAACGTTGGCATTACCTCGCAATTGGTCTTAGTGTGATGATATATACTGCCGTGGTATAACTAAAATGCTGTTATCCGACGTCTGTTCGAGTTTCGACTTTTAATGCTTTTTTACTTTTAAATTAAATTTAAAAAAATCTATCGTTTGAGTTTACAAGACCATGAATAGTTTTGGAAATAATCCAAATATTTACCTCCAAGTCTCAAATAGGTGTTGTCATTGAAAAGTCACATCGGTTTGAATTTTTACGGCGGTTTTTGCCCTTCCTCGATTAATGGTCTTTCAGTGCTAATTACATACATATGCTCACGCCTGTATTCCCCGAAGGGGTAGGCAGAGGGGTTGTTATCACAACACCCACTTTTCACCGAATTTGATTAAGTGCCAACGTGACAGACGGTGAGTCTATCGCCGTCTCAGGCACTATACATACGTCTTTGAATTACATCTCAGAAACATGCAGGTTTCCTCGCGATGTTTTCTTTCACCGTAAAGCACGTGGTGTAAAATCACTGTACATAAGTTTTTTAGAAAATCTCTTTGGTACAGGCCCCGCTGGGATTCAAACTTGCGTCGCTTGCGTAGCAGGCGACTGCTCAAACCCCGAGGCCACCACGGCTCTTGTTACGTGCTAATTACACTGAAATTTATTTCAAATCGGACCAGTAGTTCCTGAGATTAGTGCGTTCAATCAAACAAGCAAACTCTTAAGCTTTATATATTAATAAAGGTTTAATTAATTATATTAATTCGACTGTAATTTTTTTCATATTATTGCTAACGAAACTATTTATTTTATTCATTTACTAGCTGTCCCCTGCGTCTTAGATTTTCAAGCTTTATTTCATGGAACCCTAAAATTATTTCAAAGTAAAAGTAGCCTTGAAACATCAGTTATCTGCCAGTGAAAATCCCGTTAAAATCGGTCCAGCCGTTTCGGAGATTAGCTGGAACAAACAGACAGACAGACAGGCAGACAATCAGAGAAATATTTTAAATATTTTTTTTTTAGTTCTGTACCCTATATACTTTCATATGCATTTAGTGAAAAACTGTTATTTTGGACTTACAAAGAAACACTTAAATTTTATTTATCTGAATGTATGTATGTATATGTATATGTATGTATATTGTGTGAAAGATGACATGGCTAAAATAGGAGTGAATGCAGATATGACAGCTGATAGAGAGAAATGGAAGAGAAGAACACATTGCGCCGACCGCAAATAACATGGGATAAGGGCAGGAGGATGTTGATGATATATATATATATATATACATATAGATTTATGTAAAGTAAACATATAATTGCGATTAACTTACCGGAAAGGTATCGGCGGACTTGCCAGTATTTTGTTTATACACTTTAATCAATATTTCCCTAGCCTCGTCGTATTTTTTCTGCGTGACTAAGTATTTAGGACTTTCAGGTATAAATATCGTGTACATCAAACACGCAACTAGCGACCATAAAGACATTAGGTAAAGGTAGAAATTCCATGTGTTCAATACTGAAAAAGAGAGATAATGTATTTTAACCTTTACAAGTATATAGTATAGGGCTACATTTTCAATACAATAGTTCTTGACGGGGTAGGCTAAGAATATATAGTGTTAATTAAAATACTCCAAAGGATAGAACAGGTTTTTTTTTTAAATATCAGTAACGTAAGTGCCAGCGAGAATCAGCGGTTTCGGAGATTAGCATTAAGACGAAGCAGACATACCGACAGAAAAAACAAATTAGATCTTATATGTGAGGTCCGTATATACTTTCATAATATATTGAGTGAGAAATTTGGAATTACAAAGAGACACCTAAATTTTGTTTATATATATTGATGCATATATGCCAACATATGGCTACATACGTGATAAGGTTTCCACTATTACGACACGACATAGAATTATGACTTGCCTTATTAATATTATACCATGGCTTGTAACTACTGCAGTTTTTTGTGAAATATTTTGAATCAGGTGTGTACCGACTATGGGCCGACGACGATGCATGGGATGATATTCGGGTGAAATGATTAAGCTCGTCCCTTATATAACAGGGGACGTCACGCGATTTCTCCTGCGTAGTTCCCGTTCCCGTGGGAATACGGGAATAAAATATAGCCTATATTTCTCGCTGATAATGTAGCTATCCATTGCTGAAAGATTTTTTAAATCGGTCCAGTATTTTTTGAGTTAATCTGTCCTCTTTATAATATATACTATAACTAGTATACTAGTATTGATAACTGGCAGAATGTGGATGTAATATACTGTAAACCCCTGTCTGCCTCCTCTGAGAATACAACTGAGATCATATGTTTACTAGCATTTATTTTACTTGCAATGTATGTAATTGTTTGTTCGTCCAGTTGGAATCTTGCAACTGAATTTTAAGTCCTTTATCTTTAACTGATACAGCTGAAATTTGGTATACAGTGTTTCCTTATATATGTGACGTCATTCTAATCCAATATGGCGGATCATCCAAGACGGCGGACTAGGTATTGTTTCTGCACTATCACAGTGTGGATTTAATGTGAGCTTGCTGAGGAAAAACTTTTATTATATATTTTTTTTATTTAAACTTATTTCTGTACAATAATTTACCTATAGCTCCGTTGAACAACGTGTACTTCCACTCCTGTGTCAGTATGCCCCAGGACATAAGCGCTATAATGACTTGAGAAAATGCTAATAAGGATGACTGGCACAGCATCACTCTGTCTCTTATGCCGTCATGACAGAACTCCGACGTAAGTGTCACTAATGCACTGAGCTCTGTTGCGAACCTGAAAAATATCAAAAAGTCAAAGTCAAAAGTCAAAAATATCTTTATTCGATTAGACTTTTTACAAAGTACTTTCAATTCATCAAAATGACATAATTATATAGGATTATAAATGCTACCGCCAGGTTCGGAAGGTTGCTTTTACTGAGAAGAACCCGGCAAAAAAATCAGTAATTGCTCTTTTCAAAAATATAATACAATTTTAAGAATACAAAATAAACAATTTAAGAAACATAAGCTCATGGACAAAGTTCCAATATACAAATGTCAATAAAAATTTACATAACTAAAAATCTAGTATATCTACTTATAACTAAATGCGTGGCTTGAGATGACCAAGTATCAAGAGGATTAAACAATTTTTTTTTTCCGGTGATACGGTTTGTGGGTTCTACGATACTGTTAAAGGCAAACATATATATGACATGACAGTAGGCCTAAACAAAGCTACATTCTCTAGCGCTTGCGATAGTAGAAACGATAAGAAAAAATGAGAATGACATAAATCAGTCACGTGACATATGTCATTCCCGTACATTTTGTATCGTTTTTACTAGCGAAGCGTGAGGATAATGTTACTTTGTCTACAGGTCCAGGGGCCTTATCACAAGCTCTTATTGCCATGATAGTTCCACTGTGAGACAGTGACAGACTTATACACGTCATATACACATGTCTCTTAAGAAGAGTTAAACTATCATGGCAAAAAGAGGTCATGGTAAGGCTTCAATAGTACTTTTAACTGCAGAATTCTTAACACCAAATTGCGCTGTAAATTTTACTGCAATTTTTTATGTGTGAGAGCCGTAAGTTATGCTTGTACCAATCTTGCTTTAAACCTAAACAATATGAAATCAGTACCAAACGGGCCTTTCAGTTAAAATAAATGTATATTTAAATACATATTCCAAAATTCGTAAGGGCCCGAGGAGGCCTTGAGGTTTGAGCAGTCGCCTGCTACGCAAGCGACGCAAGTTCGAATCCCAGCGGGGTCTATACCAATGAGTTTTTCTAAAAATCTTATGTACAGTGATGTCCCACCACGTGCTTCACGGTGAAGGAAAACATCGTGAGGAAGCCTGCATATTTCTGAGAAGTAATTCAATGACGTATGTAAAGTGTCTGAGACGGCTATGGACTCACCATCTGTCACGTTGGTACTTAATCATCTTCGGTGAAAAGTGGTTGTTGTGATTACAAAACCTCTGCCTACCCCTTCGGGGAATACAAGCGTGAGCATATGTATGCATGTATGTTTTTATGTGTAAGCCGTTGTAACTTTAATTATCAGTCTTATCAGGCAGTTGTTAAAGGTTTTTTTCGTTTGTTTTTATTTCATAAATTTTAATCTCTTAACTATGCCTCATCATCAACAGGGGGCCTACTATCATCAGATTTAGCAGAGAACTTCCCAGCTTTTCATTTTTGTACCGTAATATTAAACGTCAAAGCTGAGAAGTTCTTAATATGCTCTGCTTAAACGATCGTAGTGGCCCCCTGGTACTTACAAAAGTCCTTCAAAGAATTTAGCAGTAATCAGAACCTCGTAAGTCTGACTCGATGCAGCTATGAGGGTAAATATAAATATTCCACCGAACCCTGTCGTGAGGAATATTTTCCTTCCAAATGTATCCGTTAAGAATCCAGCTACTATTGAAGAGAGCAACATTCCTGAAACATATTATGAAGCTTAAAGAAAAGTTTGAGCAGTCACATGTTACTCAAGTTCGAATCCCAACGGAGACTATACAACTACAAATTAGTTTTTCTAAAAACGAATGTGCATTGATTTCACACCACATGCTTTACGGTGAACGAAAACATTGTGAGGAATCCTGCATATATCTAAGAAGTAATTCTTAGAAGACGGCGATAGACGCACCATCTGTCATGTTCGCACTTAATCATCTTCGGTGAAAAGTGGGTGTTGTTACAACACCTCTGCCTACCCTTTCAGGGAATACAGGTGTGGTATATGTGTGTAATAAAAAGCTGCCGCCTGCTACTTTTCCCACGCTGATATTGCCTTTATACACTGAAAGTTCCTTCTAAGTATTGGTGATAGGATTTTAGAAAATGGTTGAGCAGTTTCCAAGAAAATCTACAAAGCAGAAACTTACATACATACATTACATATACTCGCGCCTGTATTCCCCGAAGGGGTAGGCAGAGGTGGCGCAACTTACAAGTTTTAAAATAAATGGAAATCGGTTTACGCTTTCCAGATGATGATTAAGTGCTAATCATGACAGACGGTAAGTATATCTTCGTCAGAGGCACTGTCCTTAAGTCTTTAAATATCTTCAAAGGTTTCCTCACAATCCTATTCTTTACCGTAAGTCGTTGCATGACATGATTGCATTTAAATATTTATAAAAAATCATTGGCAAAGATCAGTGAGATTTTTACAATTCGTCAAATCAATCTTCCACTACGTCTTGAAAATATTAGACAAAATGAGTAAAGTCGAATTGAGAACTTCCTCTTTTTTGGAGTCGGTTCAAAGGCGAGAAATACATAGGCATACTATTTATGCTTGTATAAGAAATAAATAAGAAAATAATGTTTGGACACTAGCGCATAGACTGCTTACACCCCACGGTCACCACGACCCTTACTTCGAAATAGTATTTATTAGCATGAAATGTGGCTCAAAATAGGTCTCATTAAAGTCAGAAGAATCCCATATTTAAATTTTAACTTAGTTATTTACTCAGGAATCCTTTATTATCGTTGAAAATCAATGAACCACTTACCAATATAAGGCACGGCGTTCAGTAATCCTTTTTGCAATAAATTCATATTCAGATCACATTCAGCGCTTGGTAGGAGATAGGACGTAGTGTTACTGACTAGAACACCGCACACGACGCCGATGAATGATATCGACAGAAGCTTTATGTGAAACCAGCCGAATTTACAAGCCTTGTACGCCAGATTTATTTCTTGCATCGGAGTTTTAAGGCCGTACGGCTTTTCTGAAAGAGAAATTAAATAAATTACTTTAATGTATATTTTTGGGAGCGTTCTCTTTGTTTACACTGTAAAAGGCTCTCGGCGTTTTATATTTAAGACTAGCTGTAACCCCGCGGTTTCACCCGAGTAGACTTAGTTTCATGCTTAACTCGCGAAAACCTAATTTGCTTTTTAAATGTAAGTACCCTTAGATTCTCTTTGAAACATCAGCTATCTGCCATCAGCCATCGGTTCAATTGTTTCGGAGATATGCCGGAACAAACCGACAGACAGACAGAAAGACAGACAGACATAGAAAAAAAATATTACTTTCATATGCATTTAGTGAAAAGTTGTTGTTTTGGAATTACAAACACTTCAATTTTATATATCTGTATGGATGTATATTTTCATATATTTTCGCCTTGAGTGGAGATCGATTTAGCTTAAATCTAGATTTAAGCTTAAAAAGCAAAATTATTTAAAGCTGGTATCCCCTTGATTTTATTACAAATGTCATGATTACTTAATCATTTGACATTAACAAGTTTCTTTATACCAAGAAACGTTTCTTAATTGCTGATAAAGCATAATCAAGGTTAAACAAAATCCGGTTTTCACTAGTGATATGAAAAAAGAACGAGATGTCCAAATATTTAAAGTATTTCCTTGATAACGGCGGTACTTATTGTAATAAAATATATTCACATACATTTACAGAATCTTACATACATACATATGCTCACGCCTGTATTGCCGGAAGGGGTAGGCAGAGGTGTTGTAATAACAACACCCACTTTTCACCGAAGATGATTAAGTGCCAACGTGACAGATGGTGAGTCCATCGCCGTCTCAGACACTTTACATACGTCATTGAATTACTTCTCAGAAATATGCAGGTTTCCTCTCGATGTTTTCCTTCACCATAAAGCACGTGGTGTGAATATTTTTGCTTTGCTTGGGCATTGAACCCAAAACAAGTTGTTTTATTTCAGAAACCAAGTTTACCACAAACCCTCGGAAGACTAGGTGGCAAAGGCGTGTATTCCAGGCATCTAATACGCAATTTAAAATGTAAACAGCTCTGAGCTTACATGTACGTGTACGCTCTGAGACAATTTGGTTACTCTCATCTCGCTCTTACTTCAGTATTCGTACGAGAAAGCCGATCGACTATATTATCTTAAAAGTTTTTGTCTTCAGATTTACGAAATGCCTTTTTGAAGATTCTAGCAGTATTTTTGTGTATGTTTTTAATGCTATAAAACATTATATTTTTATAAAACTGTGACGGATACTAAGTAACGAATACTAGGTATTTTGTAACAGTTCGTCACAGCAAATACGCCCCGCTGGTCGTTGTGCCTCCAGTAAAATTGTACAGGTTAAGAATACTTTTTGTATATCTACGCTACAATAGTTTAAGCTCACGGCCCAAGAGTCTCGTGGAAATCGGTCCGGAAGCGTTTTGGAGATAAGTCGGAGCAAACAGACAGGTCAACAAAAAAGTAATTACAGTTTTGAGTTTTGAAATTGCAAATAGATACTTCGTTATGAATGTATTTGTACCATAGATAAAGAAAAAATCGCTCACTTCTCCTTTATCTTTGATTTGTACCCATGCAGTATTAACGTTAAACCTTTTATGTATAATCTTTTAATACACCTGTCAACATTATTTCCAATCCAATTCGCGTAACAATGTCAAAATGACATTTCAAAATAAATAAAATTGCCTGTATCAATACCATTCATACAGTAGGATCTAAAAACGAAACAATAGATGATAAAGAAAATGGAAAACAGATACTCAGCCTGGATTCTGAATGAGAAAACGCCCCCTTTCCAATACCAAGAGACACTAGGGGCATTAGTGGGAACGTTAATCAACCCTGAGCGCTTGAAGACAGACCTGCTCGTCGCTATGCTGTTCATTATGATGGGGGACAATGACTTCCTGCTAATGAAAAAGGTTGGTGAACCAACCAGCATCATTGACTACTTCAAAACGAGAAACAAACATCAAGCCACGTATGTAGGTATGTTCGTATTGAGAAACTTTCAAAATACACCCGTGAAGTTATTCGCAGTACCAATAGCAGATACCATGCTAATCACTGCAATAGCACCAGAAATCCAAATCGAAGCGTATTCGATATGTTTAAGAATGGATAAATACTTTGTCTGCTCACAATGGGGGCTGCCGATTAAATTCACAAATTTTTCCGAACTCTTCACCGCGTGCAAAGATACCATCTCAACTCCGATAAAGAATACCATTTTAAGCTATCACGACTATCCATTCTGCAGTCTCTGCGGACTCCCAGACGATGTGGTCCACAAAATAATGATACGACTAAGTTTAGCCGATATCATAAGTCTTTCTAAGTCCTGTAAAAAGATACATAGAATAGTGGAGGAAGATCGACTCTGGACTCAACTCTGTAAGAGAGATTTTTCAGTAAACTGCGAGAGTCAACTGAAGGATTGGCGTGATATTTATAGGGAAATGTATTTGTCGAGCTTGGAGGAGAAACACAAGATGGCGAGCAATATAGGCGCGCGCTCGCACTCCGCTGAGTTGCCGGATTATATGAGAATTATTCCCGAGTCGAGATGGGAGGTGATTTTGTGACTTTATGTGAATCTGAGCCCATAATTTGTATTTTGCTTTGGAATAAACAGTGGATCTAGAGTCTGTTTTATTGGTTTTAAAATCGAGAGATTTGTTAAATTTATTTACATAGTTCATGAATTTGTAGTAGAGTATTTGTAAGAGAGCTTCATTCCAGAACTGATATTTTTTCTTACAATTTGTGTGAATTCATAAAAGTCTTACTAAATATTGTCAGTTATGCTTAATTTTCAATATTTACTTTATCTAGATTTTCATAGTTTGTTATTTTTTATTGATTCTCTATTTTTCTAATTTAATTATGATATAAGTAAGTAATTGTTTATATATGAGCAGCATTACCGCATTGAGATTTTTTGGAGGATACGCTTTCCCTCTAGCTGTTCTTCCAGGCTGTGCCCCACCTACTGGGGGAATTCCTCTACATATTATCGTTGTTGATTTGCAAAGATTGTTTAATAAAGTATTTACAGCTACGCCAACACTCAAAGAAAATCGTCAACGTTGTAACATGTCGAAACTAATACTTAGAGATGTACGTTTACACAGCACGGCCTAGAATTGGCAATTTTTAGGTTACATATTTTACGCAACTATCAATTAAATATTATTTCACTATGTCACCTATCTGCTATAATTTTCTTAATTGGTAAAGCAATCTATTCTATTTATTTTCACTTCACCCGTTGACTTAGTGACAACACGAGGACGTGGGTTCGATCTACGGGTCGGGCAAAATGTCTTTTCATTTCTAGTTTCCCAAAAGCAGTCCATCATACCTATCTTTATTTTATTACTAATCTTTATTTAACAGATGCACTTCATCTGTTTGCACGTTTGTCTCTCTGGCTGACTTAACGGCTGGTGCGATATTCCCTGTTTGGTATACGGGTATCTATTTGGTATATTTGATGGTAAGTGGTCAGACCTTGGTACCTAAACTTATCTCATAACTGAGTAATAAATACATCACATCTAAGACTGTAAAATATAATGAAATGAATTATTCGTCATCACTCCTACGCGTATTACGAAATGTTGTTTACGCAATAATTTCAGTTCATGTAAAATATTTGTAGTCTTTTATCTCCACGGGTAAATAAATACACGTTTAAAAAATAAGAGCCGTGGTGGCCTCGGGCTTTGAGCAGTCGCCTGCTACGCAAGCGGTGCAAGTTCGAATCCCAGCGGGGCCTGTAACAATGAGTTTTTCTAAAAAAAAAACTTATGGACAGTGATTTCACACCACGTGCTTTACGGTGAAGGAAAACATCGTGAGGAAACCTGCATATTTCTGAGAAGTAATTCAAAGACGTATGTATAGTGCCTGAGGCGGCGATAGACTCACCATCTGTCACGTTGGCACTTAATCATCTTCGGTGAAAAGTGGGTGTCGTGATTACAACACCTCTACATACCCCTTCGGGGAATACAGGCGTGAGCATATGTATGTATGTATGTTTAAAAAATATATTAAACTATGTTGTAAATACTGGGTATTCTTTTGTTGGTTAGTTATTATATTTGTAACTTCTTAGGAAATAAGTCGTTTTCTTGTATTTTATTATAATTTTCATTGCGTCAGAAAATAAAGAATAATCTTAAATATTATAGGTAATAATTTTTCAAATAATTTCTTGACGTGAAACTAATGTTATCTTCGTCGTAAATTAATTGCAAATATACTGATCACGATTGAATAATATTTTGCTCGTATAAAATACATTAATAAAATGATAAAACGTACACACATACCTGTCAAAATCATAACTCGCATTTTTGCGTCGCCGTAATCGGGTAAATACAGAAGTTTCTTGTCATAAAATGTTTATTAACACGGTTCTAACGCTATCTGATGTTATCTGTAGATAAACATAACACAATAACTATTCAAATAACTGAAGAATTTGTAAACATAATATGAATTTCATAATGTCGTTATCTCTGCTCGCGATGTCGTTTACGTAGCATGATGATATATAACCTATAGCCTTCCTCACAGAATGGTCAAGAAAGGCGATAGACTCACCATCTGTCACGTTAGCACTTAATCAAATTCGGTGAAAAGTGGGTGTTGTGATTACAACACCTCTGCCTACCCCTTCGGGGAATACAGGCGTGAGCATATATTAGCATTGAATAAGAAATTAATTGGTGTAGTGGTCGCAGAAACTACTGTGGATTACGAGAGAGATACGATCCCTGGGGTAGGGCAAAGTGTTATTGAATTCATCCAACATTCTGTGGATTTATCTATAAGTTTCCAGTAGTAACCTAGGGTTTGGATAAGTGCACGGTTAGTGGCAATTGGCTCGGAAAAATATAGGTTTAAAGTCAAATTCGTCTACAGGTCTGTAGACAAAATATCATAAGCTTCACGCTTCACTAGTGGAAACGGTACAAAATGTACGGGAATGACATATGTCACGTGACTCATTTATGTAATTCCCATAATTTGTTTATCGTTTCTATTAGCGCAAGCGCGAGAGAATGGTACTTTGTCCAGGCCTGAAGAAATCTCACAATCCCTTAGCAGTATGCCAGCCTCACTAAGGCTGTCATACTAAGTATATTCATGCTTGTATTAATTGAATCATGTCACTAAATAACGCTAATATATTCCTAGATGTTTAAAAGTTCATAAAGGCGTTGTAGCCTGGGTAACAATTTTATAGACACAACTTAACGTGCAATATGAATAAGATCATATTTGAACTGTTGTTTGTAACTGTATATTTACGAATAAAGACATTTAAAATAAAATCCCTTAGCATACAAGTAATTCTCACAACTTTTTCTATACAGATATTCCACACACACGTAAAAATTACACACTCCTTCATGAACTAATAAGAAATAGCGTGGAATATATTATTATTCTATGTACCCGAATAACCTGCCACCGTTTCTTTATCATTAATTAGTGTTAATTGTAGACGCCATACAGAATTATTTTGTCTTGATACTGTTTTTACTAAAATTGAATTGAACGGGTTTGTTTGTTATTTCAAGAATCAAGTAGGTATAAGAACAATGTTTCCTTTATTTTTCTCATATATTTTTGTATGAAATACTAGCTGAGTCACGCGATTTTAGCCATGTTGGATTAACACAGAAAACTATATTGCTCAGGGATATTTTTTTCTACCTACTAGTGAAAGTCATGAGAAAATAAGTCTAGTTTATTGTATTATATACTTTTATAAAAGCATTTTTGAATTACAAATATGATCTTTTTTTTAAGTACATACATACATATGCTCACGCCTGTATTCCCCGAAATGGTAGGCAGAGGTGTTGTAATCACAACACCCATTTTTCACCGAAGATGATTAAGTGCCAACGTTACAGATGGTGAGTCCATCGCCGTCTCAGACACTTTACATACGTCATTGAATTACTTCTCAGAAATATGCAGGTTTCCTCACGATGTTCTCCTTCACCGTAAAGCACGTGGAGTGAAATCACTGTACAGAAAACTCATTGGTACAGGCCCCGCTGGGATCGAATGGGATTTGCGTCGCTTGCGTATCAGGCGACTGCTCAAACCTCAAGGTCACCACGGTTTTTTTTTTTAGTTTATAGCATATAATATATTTCACATATAATTCTTTTTTGTTTCTTGGTAATGACCAAAATATTTGTCATATCTGTCTGTTTGTTCCAGCTATTCTTTGAAACGGCTGGAGTGGGTCTCTCACTAGCAGAAAGTTGATGTTACAAGAATAATTAGGATTCCACGAAATAAAGCCAAACATGAAATTAAGTCTAAGGGCTACTTCACAAATTATAATGATGTAAAAATTATAAAAAATACCTTTGATTTTTGGACTCGCATCATCCAGCCTCATGCTTTTATTTATTATAACGTTTACCCAACAAAGCATCTGCTAACACTTGCTTCGTGCGCGGGCGCCGATAACTTTACTATAATGAACGTAAAATATCAAACGTGTTTTTGATGTCTTTGTATTGTATCCACTACATGCGTGTGGCTACTAGTTAATTACTATTGTCGTGTTGTACATCGCACACACGGTCAAAGTGCATAATCTTGTCTAACTTCCACAAATTTAAACTAGATATTGCTCGATAGGCGAAGCACGTTGGTCGCAAGTTAGACGCCTTAGTCCTTACTTCGATCCCAGGCTGCCGGGCATTATGGAAACTACGTCAAGCGTAAACCACTTACAGATCAAATCTATTTATCAGCTCCGCACAGTTGTTAAGCAACTTTGATGTGCGGTGAGGTAGAAAGTTTATTCAAAGTAGAAGTTGTTTATTATAATTGTATATCAATAACATAGTCCTTGCAGTCAGGGGGCCTACTATCATCGATTTAAGCAGAGCGTATTATGAACTTCTGAGCTTAGACGTTTCATTTTTGTGCAGAAAAATTAAAAGTCAAAGCTAAGAAGTTCTTATTACGCGCCGCTTAAACGACCATAGTGGACCCGCAGATCTATAAATGATCAATGTTGGTGGCATATAATTGATTTTGTTTTAATTAAGTAAATATATGTATTGAGTTTCCCAAAAAGTCCACATCAGGAGCATGTAAATTCAGTTTTATTGAATTGCCCCACGCAACCTTTTTATACACACACTAGCGGACCTCACGCGGTTTCACCCACGTAGTTCCCGTTCCCGCGGGAGTACTGGGATAAAATAAAGCCTATGTTACTTGCTAATGATGTAGCTATCCAACGGTGAAAGAATTTTTGATATTGGTCCAGTAGTTTTTGAGCCTATTCATTACAACCAAACAAACAAAGTTTTCCTCTTTTTAATATTAGCGTAGAAAATTATTTATATTTTAACATTCATATTTTTTTATTTATCTTCGTTTATTTTATTAAATTCTGAGGCACTATAGTTTTAAAAAATTCACACATCATCTAATAAGCATCGAATCTTTTGTTACCTATAAAAATTCTACACTTAAGCACAAAAATAAATAGTAAGTATGACGACAGAATAATTAAAAATAGTAAAGGGATTTTATATTAGATTTTTTTATTGATATTGTCGATGCAGCCTATGCTCTGTGTCAGAAATGTGCTACCGTATAAATATTAATTACTTAGGATTAATGCTATGCGAACTGATCCTTCTCTTCCTCTGCATCATGATGATATGATGACTAGGTATATATGTATGTATATATACAGCTTGCTTTCCTATCCAAAACCCCATTAGCTTACATCGTATTTACGTGTGAAATTAACATACATTTAATTAATTTCAGGTAAGTCAACACTGTTCTGGCGTAGCGTAAGTGCTTTCTTGTTTACTATCCATTTATATCTTCACGTTTTCCCAAAAGGGTTATAGAACACCTACTCCGCACCGAATTTTGATGGTAGAGTTCCCGTCTGAATCCCCTTCTTCGCCGTACTACTAAGACCTAATACTGGTAGTGTCGTGTGCAATTACGTTTCACTTCTATACAACGTATTTAATGTGAATTTGTGTGTGTTAATGATGCTGCGGCAAAAGAATTTCGGCTTGGTCATGACTAAGTGATGTAAGCCACTGAACTTGATATTTTTTACATTCATAGCACTCGTTTGAGTATAATATATCTAGTTTTATATTTAGTGTATTGTATCATATAGCTGAGCCTGAGTCGTAGTTATATTCGGCAAGTGTAGTTTTACATAACACCTGTTATTGGTACATCGGTACATGAACTACGATATAGTAGGCAGAGATAAGTCGGTGGAATCCAATGGGTTCCTCCACATATTATTAACAATTTACAAGATTTTTTCTCAACATTGACATTGGCGGAATAGTGGTACTCAAGCTCATCGCCATTAAATAAATAAAAGAAAGAAATATGAAGGAGAAGGAGGAGAGAAGTGAAGGAAAACATCGTGAGGAAACTTGCATATGTCTGAAAAGTAATTCAAATACGTATGTATAGTGCCTGAGACGGCGATAGACTCACAATTCGTCACGTCATCTTCGGTGAAAAGTGGGTGCTGTGATTACAACACCTCTGCCTACCCCTTCGGGGAATAAAGGCGTGAGTATATGTATGTATGTACGTACAATATCTTCTTTTCTACATATATATTTAGAGAAAGAAGGTATTCTATGATGTATTCTGTTTTCCTACACCGTAAAGCATGAACAGGTGTCGTCACGAGTTATGAATGACCTTGGATGCGCATTAGTATTTTTTTGGGTCCGTCTGTCTGTATGTTTGGCGTGACGCAAGTAAAATACATGTGCAGTTACTTACTACCCCCATTATTTTCGGTTAGAGCTCATAGCTAGCTTCGCTTACGTCGCTTTTCGTAAAAAGTGCACCCAAACAATTTATATGATTTAAATTTCCACAAAACTTCTAAATTCCTTAAGATTCCTTTTTAAGGGGACCATTTTATCTTAACCAGGCTACGTCTAAACGATACCCTGGCTCAATATCAGGATAAGCTGAGTAAGTGAGATTCAACAAGCTAAAGAACTAATTTGAATTCAAAAATACTGGATTTAGAATATCCCAGTTGGAATCCTTAGTGATAAGATTTTTTTGTCGAACTCTTTTAACAGTTGATGAGAATTAAAAATATATGTTTAGCAGTAAAATATGAATACGATAAATATTACTCGCTGTGTCCCACGGTTTTACCCGCCTAGGTTACCTCTGAAGTTACTTTGACTAGGCCTACAGTAGTCCTAGATAATATATTCGCTCGCGCTTGTTCTAATAGAAACTACAAAAAATATATGTAAATTACATAAGTCTACTAGCGAAGCGTGAGGATCATGTGACTTTGTCTACAGGTATCGAAAGTCCCGCGAAAATCTGTCCAACCAAACAATATCAATGATTTCTTAATTGTCAGTTGGTGATTTCAATCTTGTTGTACAAAGATCTAATTTTAAGTCAAATTTGTTTGTTACATAGGTAATTAATAACCACAGATCCCTTAATTTGTACGCCCCCGGGGTAAAACATGAAGAAACGAATTTTTATCTGCCTTACACCAATATTGTCACTTGTAGCAGCGAAATAGTAATAAAATTATAAATATTTTACAGAGAAACGTTTTACTCCATATTAATATTAATTATCCGTCGCCTAGCAACCAACCAGATAGATATGCTCAGAGAGAAAAGTAAGTATGTAAACTATTTACAAAATACTTCTTAGATAAATAATACACGAAATATGGAACACCCATACACTCATGTTTGCACAAATAAATTATTCTATTCTATTCTATTCTAACCGCAACGAAAATATCCTTTAATTTGTAAATTAAAAGTTATGCCAAAACCGATAATGCAAACATATACATGTGTTTGTAATGCTTATCTACAAGGAACTTTATTTCAAAATTCCTTTGTCATACCTATTTTCTAATTTCAAAGCTCGCCTGAGGCAGCCGTTGCGTACGAACAATGTATTCACTATTCCCTGTATCACAATATGGAAAATAATTCCATTAAGGAATATGCTCTCTCAATTCCCCAGCTTATAAGAAAAACTGGCCAAGCACGAGTCAGAATCACGCACCGATGGTTCCGTAAAAAAAATCAGTACGTGCATATTAAGGGATCTTAAATTGTGATAATCGCAAGGTAATTATAAAGGGTACTTTCCATTGCTTAGAAGTCAGATTATAATATATTTTGATTGTGTTGACTTAAAGGATGATTTCTCTAGCTTTAATAGATATCAGATTGTATTTCTTGGATTGAATGAATTTAAGAGCCGTGGTGCCCGTGGGGTTTGCTACGCAAGCGACGCAAGTTCGAATCCTCGGTTCCTCCACATATTATTAACAATTTACAAGATTTTTTTCTCAACATTGACATTGGCGGAATAGTTGTTTTCAAGCTCATCGCCATTAAATAAATAAAAGAAAGAAATATGAAGGAGAAGGAGGAGAGAAGTGAAGGAAAACATCGTGAGGAAACTGGCATATGTCTGAGAAGTAATTCAATGACGTATGTATAGTGCCTGAGACCGCGATGGACTCACTCTCTGTCACGCTGGCACTTAATGTTATTCGGTGAAGTGTGGGTGATGTTGATATAACCGAATGTTATTGCTTACCCCTTCGGGAACCCTTTTGGGATGGCGCGAGCATATTTTTTTTTGTTATTTTATTGAATAAATTTCAACTTGCTACCTTTGGTTTCTTTTTCCTTTTGAAGTACCTAGAGAACCCTAGAAATGTAAAATTCACAATCAACTCAGCTAAATATGGTAAAACTCGTCTGAAAGCGAGGCCAAGAGGCGGATGAACCCATTTAGTGAGATACTCGTTTAATCTAGGCTAATTTTATCGAAACACGGAAGTTTTGAGAACATGTCTATTTAAGTATACACACGCATATAACTATCTTATCTCGCGAAAAGGTTGTTTTATAGATATTGTATAGTATTACGCGAACTGATGTAATCTACATCGTATAACAGGATTTTCTTAAGCGGATATAGGTATTATAGGTCTTGTGTTGTAGTATTAATTTAACTGATATTATCTAGTACACCCAGTTATAGATTTTTTAAAGGAATATGTTCTCGTGCTTATGGCAAAAAAGAAATATATTTTGATAAAAAACATTTTTTTTTGCCAAAATCACTGAAAAAATATATGTTTTCAAGGAAATTTGTGGGGTAACTGCGCGTCGTATAAATTCGCTTCGTGCCATGTATAGCATCAAACTCGGTGCCAAACCCTAACTACAAAAGTAATAAGAGGAATATTTTTTTTCGTTAGTAGCAATCAAAGATCGGCAAGTTAATGTATTTTATATGTTTAATATAGTTTAGTTTGTGCGTTGTCGATAAGCGTATAAAATCTTTTTTTTTCAAAAACTACGGGTAGAAGTACATTTTGAGGACTGTCTTTTATGATCTTAAAACAATTATTTTCGCAATTTTTTGAGTTCAGCCCCTATCGTTTGGGCGATTTATTTCACATAATTTTATTTTTCTCTTTTAGACGGCGGTTTAATTTTTTGAAAAAAAAAATACGATTTTGCTCAGAATTTCGAACGGGAACTTCCATTATTCCTTATCTTTGTGGCCGTAGGAGGAAACTAAGATCTTACCCAAATCCGTCAAAGCAGGTAAGTTGAGGTCACTCAT
The DNA here is from genome assembly GCA_929442735.1 of Watsonalla binaria. NCBI lineage: Eukaryota > Metazoa > Arthropoda > Insecta > Lepidoptera > Drepanidae > Watsonalla > Watsonalla binaria. The sequence continues at coordinate 8,792,172 of OV838934.1, read as the reverse complement.
CTTTTCACTTAATGTTGAATTTAAACTCAAAAAATAATATTCATATTACACAAGCACGCCTTATCATCTCAGCTAAAGCACTGATACCGTCTCATATAATTTAATATATATGGCGAAATATCTTACTATAACATTGCGGTGCTGTAGACCTTGCAAAGACCGTTTTACGCTGAGCTCCTTATGTCAAAGTTGTGTTTGAAATTTGGCTAAGTGAGGGAGCTCATAATATAATGGGTATAATAAGTTATGTAAACTTAGATAATATTGTTAAATTAATTTACATCGTGGCACATTTTTCACTACATGCGGAATCATGAAGGGAAATTCTTCCGTGCGCTTTGACGTTTCAGTTTAGTGAACACTATTTCATTGGATTTTAGGTTTAAAATTGCTTGACAAGTTACAATGGTAAAATTTATTATACTGATTCATATTATGTGAGACGTAAGTAGTAATAATAAAACTATTGATACTAAACCAAATATGTAATTACAGGAACTAGGTAACGGTACTGTACATTGTTATGTATCGCAACTAGATAGTAATTTCCTTGATAGATGGGTATTAAAGATATATAACTCACATCCAAGTAGATAAAGTCCAAAATGCTTTACCGTTTGACAAGAACTACTTGTTAATATTAAAATAGCTACGGTTCAGACATAATATAATTATAGATTCACAATCAGTAATCTAGGCCGTTTTTTTTTAAATAAGAACGCTCTCCATTGAGCGTTAAGGTGGTCGTAATTTTTTAATTTTATTTTTTATATGTCGAAATAATGTAGATGTGTGGTCTTGAAGTTTTGAATAATGACATAATCGCAATCTAATACGAGGCCTATTCCGCTTATTTTTTCGGAGATACGTGTGCGTCCTTACGAGTGTGCAATTCCGAACGAATTGCTCCTAGATTCCTAACTGCTTATATTTTAACTGTGGTGAACCACAGCATTACATTGCATGCAATGTAATAACAAAAAAAGCCCTCGATATCATTTGACGTGCAAATGATATTCTACCTTAAGGAATGATAGATAAAACAATTGTTTAAATAATATTTATTTATAAAAAATATGCATCTAATTTTAACATCAAGGCTTTGATTTCGATGGCAGAAAAAATGATATGAAGGTTACACCTGAAACAAGTATATACTATTTATTACATGAAACTTCAACGTAAGAGACAGTAGCCCTAGTATATAGGTTTTGGTATGTTTTAACATTGTCGATTAGGTGTGCGTATTTGTGTGGCGAGAAAAGTGAAAGATGAAGACTAAAAGATAGAACAACTAGCATCTCCTTTTCAAAAAGTGACGGTTGATATAAAATATATCAGAGATACACGAATTATTCCAAATGACACATAATATAATGGTCAGAAAATTTAGTTTCTAGGAGTAATACTCATAGAGGAACATTTAAGTAATGAAGAATAAGTAGTATAAGTAGTAAAAAAGCAACGGTTGATATAGATCATGACAAATATAGTCATATTCCAAATGGGACGGATTATGGTCAGAAAAATGAGCATATAGAAGCAATACTGAGAGAGGACCATCTAAAGAGTGTGATGGATAGAATGGGAATAGGTAAAAGAGCAGGTGTAGATACAGATTATGGAAGGGGTAAACATATTTCCAAAATAGCAAATGTAATTGATGAAAAGAGGGGCACCTAAGTAATAAGTGATGGAGAGATAAATGACATGGATAGAATGGAAACTAGTAAAAAAGCATCGGTTATATCGATTACGGAGGAGACTGATATATTATACATATTGCAAATTACACAGAAAGAGGACAGAAAAATGAGATTTTAGCAATAATAGTTTCAGAAAAACACTGAAGGAATGACGAATGAAGTGATGACATGGATAAAGTAGGAGTATGTGAAAAAGCGATGGTTGATATAGATTATGGAAGGGACGAACAAATTGTACATATTGAAAATGTCACAAAATAAAGGTTTCAAACTGAAAATTAAGTTTCTGGCAATTCATACTCACAAATGGTCATTCCAGTCATAGTGAAGAAAGGAACAACACATCCTATCCCAAGAAGTACTGGGAACCCTACGTTTCCAACCAGAGTTCCGATTCGGGCACACACCATGATTAATGACATGGCTAGACTCCTGAAAATATTACATGCTTAATTACTTTCCATCTTATTACAAAACATGGTTTAAACGCAGACTAGGCCAATCAAGGATTTAAACTATGCACATTAAAGAAAGAGATGGACCTACTTTTAAACCAAGAACTATTTTATTCAATGTTTTAGTATACTGGGTTTAAAATGTCTTCAGTTCATTCAAATTCTGATCAATACATAGATTATTTATAAGTTTAGAATGTCACTAGAGTTAAACATCAACAGAGTTATAATTATTGCTAGTGATGAAATGTGATTCAAAGGACATGAGTTAGATTAAAAATCAAAATATCCATGAAGATCTTGAAGCATACTTAAGATTTAATTATTATCTTATTCCTGAGTTTCATAGCCAACCCACCTCATACTAGTAGGAAACAGTTCAACCACAACCAGTTGAAATAAACTCTTCATAGTCTGAGCTGTAGCTAAATCCATAGAGAACAGTGTGACTAATGTTGTTTTAGAATTGGCCCATCTCAGACCCAAAGTGGCTCCAATACATATGGTACCGGCTATTGCTAATAGCTTCTTTTTACCCAATCTATTGACAAGAGCTCCAGATATGAAGTAGGGAAGGACACAGGCACAGCCAATAATGATGCTGTTGATGTAAGTCTCTGAACCGCTTTCGACCTGTGATTGAAATCATAGATAAAGGCAATACACGAAAGGTCTAGATTTAACTTACTTAAAACTTGACACAAAAAAACATTCATAGTAATAATCAGATAAAACATTAAGAAACGATAATTTATTAATGATAATAAATTGTTTGCTACTTCATTCTAAAAGTTCCTAAATTCCAGACTTGGTGGAATTTTGTAGATCTGCCTTACCAACGCCTACAGTATATATTAAAATTTTCGCACCCTATTGATACATACCGGAATACAAATATCGGAAACTGTAATATTATTGCTCCTATCTTTCAAATCAGAAGTGTAGGTATCAAGGATGTCGCACATGTCTTGTCCTGCACTGATACTATAATGTTCCACAATTGTCGATAGCTGAGGAAACCACAGCCTCGTTACATTATACCTGAAAATGATGCGTTTTATAATCACACCTATCTACTTTGGAGTAATGCTCAAATTTAACTAGCCTGACTTAACGAACGCCAGGACACCTCTCCACTCCTTCTAAAAGCAGTCAATTAGTTACCATAACTTCATTTTGTAAGAATATCTTTTATCGGGTTTGCAAAGCTGAATTTTATAGGCCATTATGAGATAGCATAAAGTTCCACTCATGCATTCCATCATTTAATTCTAAATTGACCCCCATGGCAGTGAATTAGGAGACTAAAAATTATTTTTGCACTTTCCTAGCACGCATACGAAGCTGCGAGCAGGCTAAGTGTGCTGACCTATGGTAGTTACTTAGATTGTGACTGCCTTGTTAAACATCCTCGCTCTAGTGGTAAGTAAGTTTGCCTGCCGATCACGAGATCCCGGGATCAATTCCCGGGTCGGGTCAAAAATAGATGTTGGGTTTTTCTGTCAAGAAATTCACAATAAATTACCAACTTCCAGTTTCCGGTGTTTCTATTCCACCACCGTGCCTCTAAAAGCACTTTAACAGTCCTACGTCTGATCTCTCTCCGATCGTGTCGAATTGCCTCCCATCGGACTATTAGAGTGCACCTGTGTTTGCGTACACACTGGTGCAATATAATATCCCCTGCGCAGATTGCTGCTGATGATCCCAGATTAATCGCTGTTACCGAAACTCGGTAGGAGATCATTATTTTTATAGATGATGACACTTAGGTAAGGCTTTGCTTTCTGAATGATAACTGGTGATACTCTGTCTCAATATTATTAGAATAATAAACTTACTTTCCCGTCAGAAGAAACTGAGATATGCTCAACAGCGCTAAGTAGACGACCTTCGGTCTTTTGAACATATCCTTCACATTATGTAAGCTTAAAACAATATGGCGCCAGAAGCTTAAGTGCAGGTCTTCAATTGATTCCTTAGATTTTGTTTCTTTGATTTTGTTGATCCATAAATTTTTAAACTGTAATGAAAGAGCTAATTTAGCACATCAATATCATGGACTTTTGCAAGATGGTCTTGTAGAGATTTGATAGTATATCCATACTTTGTGCGTAGACTACGGTGACCACTTACCATGAGGTCAAGGGTATGTTCATATAGCTGTGCCCCGCGGTTTCACTCGCGTAGACTAAATTTCATGGACAGATTTCGTGGAAGCTTATTTTTTTTAAAATAAATGCTTCAGTAGCTCCTTGTGACATCAGCTATTTGTTAGTGGCAGTCTCGCTAAAATCGGCTTAGCCATTTTAGACGGACGTAACAAACAGACAGACTAAAGGAAAATATTTTTTTATTCCGTGTAGAATAGTACGAGTATCATATTATATTATATATTTTCTTTTATTTAATTCACAAGCTGGTTATTTGGAATTACAAACCGGCTCTAACATTTCATTGATCTGTATAGATACAGATTTTAAGATTTCACCTACCGGATAAGAATCGACAGACTTCCGAGTATTTTCTTTGTATATTCTCAACAGAATATCCTTTGCCTCGACGTATCTGCCCTGTGTGACCAAATACTTGGGACTTTCAGGTAGCATAGAGTACATGATGCAGGCGGATAGCGACCATAAAGACATCGCGTAAAGGTAGAAATTCCAAGTGTTCAGGACTGAAATATGTAAGTTTGTGTAAGCGATATATTATGAACAAGATTTTCCTTTGTGTAAGAAAAAGTTATTTTACAAGAAAACGGCTGAGGAATGTTGGTAATAGTAACTCCTTTGCGATTATCAAGCCGCAAATTGACATATTTATCTTAAAAGTAATTTTATTTCTAGAAAGAACCGTAGTGGTTGAGATGTTTGACTCCTCCTGATACATAACGCAAGTTCAAATAGTCAGTACTAATGACTTGCAGTGATAGCTCACAGAGAAGGAAAACATCAAAGGGAAACTTGCATATTATATCTGAGAAGAAATTCAAAGAGATATCCAAAATATTTATCTTTATTAAGTACGTAGTATACATTGAGAATTACGTTTCCATACAACATTAATTAGCCTATTATAACAAGCCACGTTACGGAATTTTGATATGTGGTAGTTGGATGTTTTTACAAAAATTTTGCAATATCCCTCTTGAAGCTGATGGGTTTATAGCTAAAAATCCATATTCATATATAGTATATAGCAGATATAGTCGCGGGGGTCAGGACGCACTCGTCCTATTCGTCCCCTTAGTTATTTTAAAGTTCCAATTTTCTCCTTATCTATCTAAAGTACTAGAGCTTCAGAAGTTTAAAGGGCTTCAATGATTTTCGACTATAACATTTATATCAGGAGACGAGTGAGTTCCTTCAAATATATTAATAATTGACTGTTCACCTCCCGGAGGAACAATGGGCACCTATGTATATGGGGACCGAATATACAATTTTTATTCTAAGGGACAAATACCCAGTGGGTCCTGACCCGTCGCGGGCACCAGCTAGTAAATCTTATAAAAAAAAATAACCAACCGAAATATCCATCAAATAAAGTAACTCTCCACCCACAGATCAGTATGCCCCACGCCATCGCCGGCGTGATGATGTTAGAAATGGCTGCGAAGGACGCTTGGAAGAGCAACACTCGGTCTCTTATACCTTTGTGACAGAATTCCGACGTATATGTTACATGCGCACTTATTGACATTGCACTCCTGAAAATACGAAAACCTCATATTTCGTCATTCAGATACTCATATTCAGTTTTAAGAGAGGCAGGACATAGCGGGGTTTCTCGTTTGAAATTCGTAGCCATATGATGCTACCTTATAGTAATATTGTGTTCAGGTTCTGAGATGTTGGCTATGGTATCCCCTGCCTGTCATAAGATGCGACTAAAAGGGGGCCGGAGGGCCTGCTGGCGGCGGTCAGTGGTGGGAGCTCTGAATGTCCAGCTGCGGGCCGGGGAAGGAGGTAGTGTGACTCGCGCTGACTTACACAGCGAGGTTATTGTCAGTATGTGAAAAGCTCTAAATGTAACTATTACTTTAACCGGAGAATAATGCTCGACTTATTTGAGTAAGAATAAAAGTAAGTACCTACTTCTACACAAAGTAAGTACGTACTTTATAAGAAATCAAAGTTATAAAATTTTCGTGTCGCGGTACTGGTTACCAAACTCCTTCGAATCGGCTGGACCGGCTGGTGTGTATGAAATTTTATGTGCATATCGCGTGGGTCTGAAAATCTGCCAACATCTATTCTTCATACCTCTAAATGATAAGGGTGACTCACCACAAAAAAGTCAACACTCACACATTTGCCGGGCACAACTAGTCTTTACATCTATACAGGTAAATAAAATGTAAGTGTCTGTATGTAATTCTAAATAAACAGCTTTTTACTAAATACATATGAAAGTATGTACGATACTGGCATAGAAAAACCAAATTTTTTTTTTCTGTCTATATGTTTGTTCAAACTATTCTCCGAAACAGCTTGACTTTCACTGGTATATAGCTAAAGTTGCAAGGTGTTACAAGGTGTAATAAGGAGTTCCGAGGGTCACTAGTGAAATAAGTCTATGCGTGTGAAACTGCGGGGCACAGCTTGTATTATATACAAATGAGTTCGTACTCACATTAATCCTTCGAAGAACTTTGCAGTCGCGAGGACTTCAAACGTTTGACTGGAAGCAGCAGTTAACATCATCAAACACATACCGCTAAAACCAACTTGTAAGAATATTTTCCTTCCAAAAGTATCTGTCAGGAAACCTGCAGCCACGGATGAAAATACCATGCCTGTAATTTGAATTTAAATGGCTTAGAAAAGCTAAAATGCTAAGTTATATCTTCGCCCGAGAATTTTATTAAAATCATTCGAAATCTGCTTCGTTGATCAAATTTAAACTCTTACTCAAAAATAATATCTTTATTCGATAAGACATTTAACTAAGCTATTTAAAAAAAAAAGTTTTTTTAAATTTTGGAATTTTTCCTCTTCGCCCCCTCATGTATTTTATTCGCGACGAGACATACAGACAGATAAAGACAGACTCATAAAATAACTACTTCGCATTCAATGTCAGCGCTCATAGTTCGTGACGGCATCTATACCAGGTCCTGTAGACAAAGTAACATTATCCTTGCGCTTCGCTAATACAAACGACACTAAATGTATGGGAATGACATACGACACGTGCCTGATTTATGTCATTTCCAGATTAGCCGGAACAAACAGATATACGGACAGGCAGACAGATAAATAAAATTGTTTTTTATACCTATATACCCTATATACCTTCATCCATAACATCTCCCTGGCCTCATCTCATACATTGTTGGGGTCGGCACTTAATTCAAGCCGGTGTGGCTGATCACCTGATTTTATACGAAGCGACTGCCATCTGACCTTCGCAACCTCTATTACGAGGAAAATCTGTGTTCTGGGTTAAACCAGCTGTCAGATTATTTAAGCCTCCGACTGACCTGTGACGATTGCCAATGATGATTAATTGGCACGGAGGGACTTCGTGCGGTCACCCATCTAACTACTGCTTGGTTTAGGGTTGCTTAGCTTCGCTGATCGCAATTGCGCAATAGCAACTGTGCCACGAGCTCCTCAAAATTATTTATTTGTATAGATAAAAAAAATTACGTACCCAAATAAGGCATAGCGTTGAGCAATCCTTTTTGCAATAAATCCATACTTAAGTCGCATTCAGCACTCGGCAGCAGGTAGGCAGTTGTATTAGTCACTAAGGTATTAGCCACTGAACCCACAAACGATATTAATAATAACTTGACATGAAAACGGCCGAATTTAGACGCTTCGTACGATGCATGTATGTCATCCATAGGGGTCGAATGTTTACCTGAAAGATTTTTTTATAGATGCTGCAAAGGTGTGTAGGGGGTAGTCTGTTATTGCAAATTGAGTCATTGTGACGCAATTGTACACGAGGCCGCAGTTTATATAAACTAATATAAACCAGAATACTTTCTATATTTCCAAAAAAATCATGTGCAGGGTAAAAGAACATTACAGACTGCTTAATATCAAACCAAATTATCCAATAATAGACTTAACGCAGTTTCACCCGCGTAGTTCCCGTTTCCATTTGATCACTGTACTCCCACGAGTACAGTGATAAAATATGGTCTATATTAATCTATAGTCTATATTAGTAACTTACAATGTTACATTACCACTGATTAATATAGACCATGGTGATAGATTTTTTTAATCGGCTTAGTACTTTTTGAGCCAAATCCTTACTATATAATATTATTATAGAAATATATTTACTGGAAAATTATTGAAAACAAATTGTAAAAAGTAGTGTGAGGTAACATATTATTTCAAAACTAATGCAATTTAAAAATGTTGTCACGCACAATTTAACTCTGCGTACATTCATACTCACATCTCACTGTATTATTTTCTCCCATTTCTATTGATTATAACATTTAATTATTTTAATTTAAGATACTTATTTCACAACGGCACTCATGCCTTATATGCTGAAACTACATAAATTTGTAATAATTATGATAACAATAAGCCTCGATCAGAAAAGTCCAGTGCAAGAGAACTCTGAGTAGCAAATGTATTGTACCGAATTTCGTTTACGATTCTTATGTACATAGGTCTGTATAAATTGGTGAACACAATCTTATATGTAAACAAAATGATAACGAACAGAAGGAAGCAATCCATGAAACCATGACCTCTTATAGTAATAATACATTGGCAAATTATAAGACAGATGTATATGATATGTATAAGTCTGTCACTGTCACACAGCCGAACTATTATGGCAATAAGAGAGAGTTAAGGCTTCTGGTAGCAATGTTTGTGTTTTATACATCACAGCTTGCCTCGTTGGGCACCGTGGTTTCACCCGCGTAGATTTAGTTATATATTATAATATTTTATTAGTATAATATTACGATACACATTTAACGTAGTTTCTTTCTTCAGACAATTTTATATTATTGATGAAATAAAAGTGGTTATTGTTACTAAGCTGTGATAGTTAGATATGTGCTCTCGCGGACTTTTTTGTAGATCTTAATACTTGAGAGAAGACATGGGTAGACACAGAAATAGGTTTTATATTTTACACCTTGGGTTAGAAAATCGCAATTTTTTAATCCAATTCCAATTTTTTTTGAAAATTTAATATAACCTTACACGATAAATGGACTATCCAACACTGTAAGATTTTTTGAAATATAATCAGTAGTTCCTGAGATTAGCGCGTTCAAACAAACTCTACAGTTTTATAATATTAGTATAGATTAATCTACACAGATCTAATGTGATTTCACTGATAGGGTTATATAGGGTGCTCTGAATTACGCTTCAAATTGATTTTATTAGCACTCACAAACGATTCTCTCTCTGGTCGATTTCTATGACATTCCATCAAGCACATATATATTTTTTTTGGAATTACAAACCGGCACTATTAATTTATCTGTATATAATACTAGCTGTGCCCTGCGATTTCATCTGCGTAGATATAATTGAATTCCCGCGGAAACTTACATGTTTTTTTTTGTCAAATAAAAGTAGCTTACGTTGCAACACGTATTCGTGACAAACAGACAAAGAAACGATTCGAAATAGTTTTTTTTTAAATCAGTACGATATATACTTTCATATGCATTTAGTGAAAAGCTTTTTTTCCAATTAGAAACAGAAAGTTAAATTTAATTTATCAGTATTGATATAGATTAGAGACAGGCAACGATTGAATTTCAAAGATGGCGGATCAACAATCCACGACCTCAATCAACAGTCGAAGAGACAGTTCCAGAAGTTGACATAGATAGGGGTTCGTGTATAACCGCATATTGTAATAGCTAATTAAGCACATTTCAATATGGATTTTGTTCGATGGTTATAAGGCGAGGCGCTATTATTAGATTTCACCCCACATTTCACCACACACAAAAACATCGTGAGGACACCTGCATACCTCTGAGAAGTAATTCAAAGACGTATTTATAGTGTCCGAGACGGCGATAGACACACCATCACTCACGTTGGCACTTAATTGTATTCGCTGAAACGTGGGTGTTGTTGTTACAACACCTCTGTTTACCCTTCAGGGACTCTTCTGGGATGGTGTGAGCATATTTTAATTTTTTTCATTATTCTATCGTTAGAGCAATACGCTCGTAAGCACTCTTCTATTACCCTTATACATTGTATATGGGTTGACCTTCCGTATGTATCTTCTCCGTAGCAATACCTCTACGCTAACATTTCGGTATTAATCATAGTGTTAATGGTTGTACATTATAGGAGCGGTTGAGCACCACCTGTGGCGAGACTATGGTTAATCTAGATGCTATTGTGTGAGTCCGAATTAGATTAGCTGCTCGTATGCTTACATTGTACTAGCATATAATACTGTCCTACTTTATTAGCATCCTCTATATACCTTTCGAAATTGTAATTGTTAAATTGTGGCAAGAGCGAGTGATCATGCTCATCCCTAGCAAAGGAAAGATCTTCCAGCCAGGCGGGTGTCATGCCTGGGGAAACACGGCTCCAACTGTTCTAGTTTTGTGTATGTACTGGAATATGCTCAACTTAAAACTTTTATTGCGCGATTTAAGTTCTTGTGTAATTACACTAAAGCTTTGCAATTGTTAGCGAGTAGCGCCATCTATGTCGCGAGTGGAGAAACGCTGCAATATAATAATGCATTTAATACAATATGTGTTTCTTAAACTCAATTTTAAATCTAATGCTTACATGTAATAGAAATGAAATGTTGATCGCTATTCATAAAATTTTATTATACATAAAAAAATTACCTAAAAATAAATATTATTTTTTAATTTATTAAAATGAACTAAGATTATTATATACCAAACATTACTTAAACTCATCATCATCCTGGTCTTATACCAGACATTGTTGGGGTCGGCACTTGACTCAACTCGATGTGGCTGATCCTAATACGATTTTACCTAATTTTAGTACGAAGCAACTGCCATCTGACTTACGTCATCCCTTTTACGGGAAAAGTCAGATTCCATTGGGCCTCCCACCGGCCTGTAATGGTTGCCAAAGCTGTTAAATTGGCAAGCGGGACCGGTAGTTTATCATGCTTTCCAAGGCACGAAAGGAACTAGCGCGGTCACCCATCTAACTACTGGCTTGGGTTAGGGTTGCTTAACTTCGCTGATGAATGTCGCAATAACAACTGTGCCATGAGTTCCTTCTCTTATTACTTAAGCTAATAGCTAGATTGGAAATGCATACAAATGAAATCTAATTCAATGTTTTTTCGATATTTATTTAGTTACTTGCATGTCGTGTAATGGCATAGAAGCGCATAACTTGATTAAAACTCCCAACTCTTTAGTGTTCGCGAACAAATAATAAAATTAATTTCCCCAAGACCCGTAACTTTGCAAGCTATTCAAGACAAGTTGAATGGAAATAAGTTGTCTCTAGAAACCATGGAGCGAGTATTATGCACAGAAACGTCGGCATAATCTGATTCAGTTCCAGAGGTCCAAGCTGCCAAATATAAAAACTTTTCAGATCAATAGAGTATCTGGTATTGCCAAAAGTTTGTCAAACCAACCGATTTGTTGGCAAACTTTGCGATAGTGCGGCGAGTTTATGAAAATACGTTTGGTTCATTCGAGTTATTTGGGGTCATTGACTGCTTACGTGTATACAGCAGTTTTTGTGACAAAGTTTCACTTTATATACTATTTATTTATTTATTTATGAGTCTCCAACAAAGGATACACGTAAATATATAGACACAGTTCTTAGGGTTCTAAGTAAGCGTGTCCTTTCAATTACAGGAGACCACAGCATGCATTAAAATATAATTTATAGCAACAAGAACAAAACAGAATGCCATTATGTAACAGAAAAATAAAAATTTTTTAGTTATTTGAATACATATCAACATAAAAACACAAAAATATAAAAATATATGAGAGTTAACTAAAAGTTAAAGAGCTTAACAATATAATATATTTGCTAGTTTCTTCTTGAACATTGGAAATCGGTCGCAAATATCAAGCTCATGTAACTTAGACAGGAGTTATACTGCCTACTATTGAAATGAATAATAACTAATTTTATCTTTTTTAACCCTAAACATCAATGAATATAAAATTCATAGTCCTGACTGACAACCCCTACAGGTTTCGTGAAGAACTAAAATATCTCATACAAATATTGCGAGAGACGCTAGCGAGTATAGTTTACGAGTGGCAAACTCGTGATAGGGGTACTGACCAAAGTACTGATTGACTGACTGACTTATATAAAAAAAATTCAGACAAAACAGCGCCATCTGGTCTCAAACTAAACAAAGATTGTATCATGTACCATATAACGGATATAATACTTATATACTTTTTGTGAATACATAATTAGAATAACGTAACAAACATAAACAAGATTTGCCCTGTCGTGGGAATCGAACCCGTGACACATCAGTTATACTGAAAATGATTTATTCAGTTTAGGCCGTGGTAAGGAGGAGAACCAGCAAGAAACTCAGCAAGCATCATATACATTACATTACATAGTAAATAATTATTCGTTACAATACAATTCATATAAAATTATTCACAATAGTGAAAATTGTATCAGTAACTAACCACTAGACCAACGGTGTCGTCATATCAACGCCTAAACAGGTCGTACAAAAGTAACATTTCGGACACAAAGTAAAATTACAGTTCAGAATAAATTCTTTCTCTTTCATTTAATGGTACTCACGATGTTTTCCTCCAAAGAAAAACTTAGCCAAAAATTTGCAGACCAAGTATTGAACTTTTGACCTACAATATATAAATATAATTACTACTTATTTAGTTTCATTATTAAAAATTAAATTACTAATGTTTGTTGCTGACAGTCCCAGAACTTTATTAAGTATGGCAGGGTGGATCAAAGTGACATAGATAATAAATATTAATTAAAATTGATCCCTCAGTGGATCATAAATGGGGATCAGAACGGCATATCTTTCATCCAGTAGGTACATTGAAACAAAAAGAGCTTCAAACAAATCAAAGAAAATTCCAAGTTTCATTCCAAACACATTCTTCGAGTAATCTGGCTGATTGCAGACAAACTCGCAGGATCAAACACATACCATTAACTTTACATTCGAGATTGCGATCGGAGCTTCATTTGGAAAAAAAAGGAAATTGGAATATATAAATTTGGAGATAAAAAAGAGCATGGCTTTCGGCTTACTAATTTATGCGCTTTTGGCTTAAGGCCTTTGCCAATTGGAGTAATTTCGAGCCTTGTTGGAAAATAACTTCTTTGTGTGCTTATTTACAAAATCTATTATCGCGAGTCTATCTGTAGTCTGCGGTGTTACTTGCGTATTGCTAGTCCAAAGTATAACGAAGGTATCTATTCTAAACTAAGTCTTAATTATGAATATGAATTCAAAGTAGTATAATTGTAAAAAAAAAAAACTTTCAAATCTATGTCAAACAATAGGTAACATTAAACAAGTTTACACTGTCTCAAATGCTCAGGTTAGATTAGAAATAAAAGGATTAGCAAAATCAGTCACGAGTGATGGTATGACCAAGGAAAATGGGGATTCATTTTTATGTACATAGATATCATTGTACTCCAGACAGACATATAAAAACGTAGAGGAACTTTTATGCAATATGCCATAGCGAGGCTCCTAGCATGGTTGTTATTACGCATGTCTTTAATATAGATACTACCCGCGAGCCTTAAAGTAATTATCCGCATAAAATAGTTACTTTGTGCTAACGATGACACGCGACTTCTCGATTCGAGATCGGCTATCTGACACTGAAATATATTTTTAAATCAGTAAGTCGTATCTGAGGTTAGCGCGTTAAATTAAACAAACAAACCTACCAGCTTAATATATTAGTATAGATTAGTGAAGTTAAACGACTCTAACCCAAGCTGGCTGGGTGTCCGCCCAAGTTCCCTCCGCGCAGAGCACGATCTCTTCCAGACTACCTTTGAGTGCAGAATAGGGAAGAAGATAATGGACGATAAGGGAAGATATTACATATATATGAATATAATTTATTTATTTATCACTAGTGTAAACTATGGATATGGGGAAAGCACGCTGAAAAGTTCACATTCCATGTTATGGCGCAATGCGGCTGAACGTACATTCGCGTGGAGTAGGCATTCGAATAAAATTTATAACTTTATAGTAACTTACACTTTTATTGCAATAAAATTGTTTCATTTAATTGTTGTAATCATATAATAATTAAATGCATTAACTCGTTTTATTTCAAGTCGCAGCAAAAGGCTTATAAAATACTTAAGCAATATAAGCCGTGGTGGCCTCGGGGTATGAGCAGTCGCCTGCTACGCAAGCGACGCAAGTTCAAATCCCCGCGAGGCCAACCAAAAATTTTACTTTACCAAAAAACGTATGTGCATTGATTTCACACCACGTGTTTTACGGTGAAGGAAAACATCGTGAGGAAACCTGCATATATCTGCGAAGTAATTCAAAGACGTATGTATAGTGCCTGAGACGGCGATGGGCTCACCCTCTGTCACGTTGGCACTTAATCATATTCGGCGAAATGTGGGTGTTGTTACAACACTTCTGCTTACCCCTTCGGAGACCCTTCTGGGATGGCATAAGCATATATATTTTTTAAAGTAATATAAAATAGAGGAATAAAAATCGCGCACGGTGCTTTAAATAGTAACTCAATTTGAAATTCAAATTGCCAATAAGGTGCGGTGGAAACCGTCCATCATTTGGAATTCCGAGGGTAACTCCGACGTGAGTAACTCCAAACAAATCGTGTCGGAGTAAGTTTAAAAGCCGAGGGAGCTAGGCAGGATGTCGCTCCGTAGATAGACTGCTCTAGTTATGAATGTAGGCTAAGCTTCGCTTTGTTGAAAACCAGTCTTGGCTTTAATGTGTTAAGGTAGAAGGTTGAACAATATACACTATCATTGCTTAGAAGACATTTTTTATTTATTATTTTACAGCTATTGCCAAAGCGCTTATGTATGCTCACATCTTCCCAGAAGGGTCTTCGAAGGGGTAAGCAGAAGTGTTGAAACAACACCCACATTTCGCCGTATATGATTAAGTGCCAACGTGACAGAGGGTGAGTCCATTACCGTCTCAGCCACTACATAAATCTGTGAATTACTTCTCAGACATATGCAGGTTTCCTCACGACGTTTTCCTTCACCGTAAATCACTGCACATAAGTTTTTAGAAAAGCTCATTGGTACAGGCCCCGCTAGGATTCGAACTTGCATAGCAGGTGACTGTTCAAACCCCGAAAACTAAACAGTAATTCTTATATAAATATGAAGAATGTGAATCTCTAAAATGATTCCGACGATATTCATGAAATTTTGTGCGTTTCAGGGAAAAAAATGATCTAACTAGGTTTCATTTTTGGAAAACATGTTTTCAGGCAATGAAAAAGTCTTTGTAAACAGAATTACAATACGACGCTAAATTTCGCCGACATCTGTCAAACTATGATAGTCCAGACGGTAGGCCTCCAGCCTATCCTGTCACGCCACCCACCGGTTCGAGTCCCAATGTCAACTTTCTTTTTTTTTTTAAAACGTCAATCTTTTTCTTTTGTGAGAAAAGAAACCGAGCACAGCTCGATCCACCAGGTACTAACACTTAATCTGCATCCGTCAATATTCTGTCCTGAATATATTTCTATAGTTCCCCAGGGACATCGTTTGCTTCAATGCAGTCTTGCTACCACTATATCACTACAAATGCCTTTTACTGCACCCAATATGTCCCCAGTCTAAGCTACAACAATCAACTATTCAACTTGGCGCACCATTTGTTGGCATCGACACTATGAACGTCGTGGCGTTTTGGACTTTGTTTCTCGGGAATAGGGTAGCTTTTGCATATAGTCGTTTGTAATTGACAATTCCATGGTCAACAAGAGGTCTTGTGCAGATTCAGGATTTCTTCGTATTGACAGGTTAGTAGGTCGTTGAAGCTGCTGCTGTTAATATCTCTATAGAATTGCGACCATTCTAGATAGTGTTTATTAAAATAAAAATACTAATTAGTAGTAGTCATCATCATCATCATCGCCCTAGCCTTATCCCATACATTGTTGGGGTCGGCACTTCATTCAACCCGATGTGGCTGATCACCTGATTTTTATACGAAGCGGCTGCCATCTGACCTTCGCAACCCCTTTAACGAGGAAAATCTGTGATCTGGGTGGTGAGTAGTAGTATACTAATTTATACATCTATACAGAAAAATACAATTGTAGTGTCTGTTTGTAATTTAAAAATAACAGCTTTTAACTACATATTATGAAACTATAAACGTTCTAAAACCAATTTATAAAATTCTTCTCTCGCTGTCTGTATGTTTGTTCCGACTTATATCTGGAACTGCTGGACTGATTTTGACGGTACTTTCACTGGCAGATAGCTGATGTCACTACGGCTTTAATTGTAGTTATATAAATATAAATAAAATTATGTGCCTGTTTGTAGCACTTCAACTTTATTTATCTGTATAGATAAACAAGGCTACACATTCAAGTAGGTAAATAAATATTCCAAAAAATAAATTAAAATAATTAGGCTTAGGTATACATATTTACAATAGTGACAAATTATATAAGCATGCAGGTATAAAACGTAAATTGTCATAGTATAGAACAAAGGTACATTAGGATATAGAGTAATAATAAAATATCGTCGTTAACTTCTATTTAAATACATCTAAACTGGCATTTAGCTTTTGATGTTTACCTAGAATTCTACAAAATTCTAGACATTAACTTCACGACAAACAATTTAATATGAAACTGTCATCTATCACAAGTTGTCGCACTAATAATTACCAAATGTACAACACGCTGTTCATTTGTCAAAACGTGACGTGTAAATAACACGTCGAATACGTGTACTGTATAATTTAGAGCTACTAGATCATTACTAGACACTCTGAATATATACCTAAATAAAATTCAAATAAAGGTCAAATTCGGAGCCCTCGTAACCGAAGGAAGTGTATGAAGAGATGCATTAATGTGGATGAAGCGAAAGCAGTAGAAACTACATATGTCTGAGAAGTAATTCAAAGACGTATGCATAGTGCCTGAGACGGCGATGGACTCACCCTGTGTCACGTTGGCACTTAATCATATTCGGTGGAAGAAGTTGTTGTTACAACACCTCTGCTCACCCCTTCTAAGACCCTTCTGGGATGGCGTGAGCATATATTTTTTTGTATTCTAAGTAAACGCAGTAATGTATAAAGGAGCTTTTCCACCTCGGTGCACTTAATTTGATGACTCAAGGCCAGTCGCCGTCCTTTATTTTTGCTTCCAGTCCCAAAAATTAATGTCGTGTAAAATATGTGACGTCACCGGCTAAGTCCAGTGGGTTTTAATAACCCTACTTTAAATTAAGGACGGGAATAATGACGGTTCCTCTCGAACCGGAGGCAGGAAACGAGCTCTAAGTTTTTATAACCTTTATTAAATTTGTTAAGCGCATAATTGCTGAAAAAATAAATTTTGTTTACAACTCACTATAATCGTGGCAGAATTTTTTGACTGAGATTTTGATGCTAAGCAGGTTTGGTACGTGAGTGCTTTGAACTTTTTTTTTATAGATAACGTTCTGCCAGGTTTTTTTTTTTATTAAGGGCAGAGAGCCGTGGTGGCCTCGGGGTTTGAGCAGTCGCCTGCTACGTAAGCGACGCAAGTTCGCATCCCAGCGGGGCCTGTACCAATGACTTTTTCTAAAAAACTTATGTACAGGGATTTCATACCACGTGCTTTACGGTGAAGGAAAACATTGTGAGGAAACCTGCATATTTCTGAGAAGTAATTCAAAGACGTATGTATAGTGCCTGAAATGGCGATAGACTCACCATCTGTCACGTTGGCACTTAATCAAATTCGGTGAAAAGTGGGTGTTGTGATAACAACACCTCTGCCTACCCCTTCGGGGAATACAGGCGTGAGCATATGTATGTATGTAAAGGTCCATTCCGTCTGGCATATGTCTTCTGCAGCCTATGAAGCCTTTCAGTTTCAAGTGTGGCACTCGCTAATTGTTTATATTCATGAGATATAATACTGTAAGCAATAAACTTTGTAAAATATAGTTTTTAGAAGAATAATTGTTGAGATTCTTGCCGGGTTCTTCTCTACAAAAGCAACCTTCCCAACCCGGTGGTAACATTTATAATCCTATATGTAAAAGTACTTTGTAAGAAGTATAATCAAATAAAGATATGATATACAGTCTGTCGGGGAAAATAGGTTATGTTAATAGTATGCTAAAATATGTGATAGGTTATAATTTTAGGAAGCAAATAAAATTATTATGACAAAAATATCTTCATACATCGGTGAGTATTTGACGTTCAAAGTTGACCATATCAAGACTTATTTTGGCATAAAAATCAGCGGTAGCGTAGAATTATTCACGTGAAATCTAACTACGTTTTTATTTTTTTTCTTCCCCTAATAGTCCCTGAAATAATCCCATAAAACCGTTTTTCGAAACCATTACCCTTAATTTAAAAAGATGAATTACCGCGTACGTAATGTAGGTAAACGTGGCCGCGCATTCATTCAATCGCTTAAGGCCGCGCACTCTTCGGCCCTTAGCAACCATAGCCTATTACTACGTTATCGTTGGAGCTAGATATTTTACGACTTCTACATAGTGATATATTCATAAAACCCTACAACTTCTAGAAGACAACTGTTCCTTTTTCTCCGACACCCTGTATATTTTATGATAGGCATAGTGAGTACACCCACATAATTGGCGAAACATTCTAAACATATTAATACAGGCAAACATACGATTAGAGTTTGATAATTACATTGAATATTTCAACATTTTCAACTAACTTTCTTTGCAACAATAATTAAGTAAAGGGTTCGTGTATGGCTATTTCCGTCCATGTGCCATTCTGAGTGATGTTCCAAGTATAACACACACGGAAACTTTGTATTAAACGGAAGGAAGACATCATAATAACATTAAGCGCCCTTTCTTTTAATGTACTCATGTCGTGATATGGGTTAATATTATAATCATAATAACTGTGTGTGATGGTGTAGTTGCGCTCAACGTACCTCCATAGGATACAGGCGTTAGGATAATATGTACGTGTACGTCGGCATGTGTACGCAAAATCTGTTATGTGCTTGAAAATTTGTTTCTATGTGTATGACAAATAAGACCTGAGAGACTAAGACTGATCAGTCGGAGCAGACCTTGGTTGGTTGAGAAACACCGCAACTTGGACAGTCTTGGTATATATTGGTTCGACCACTTGTCTTGATTTGAGCACTTGAGTACTATATACGTAACTAAAGGAGAATCTCAATAGCGTGATTTAGAAGAGTACGTCGCCATCTTTTGTACAAAAAAGGAACTACTTATTTACATAACGTTAAACAGTTACAAAATCTGCTATTTGTACATTCTGGTTGAATTTTTTTTGCGAGAGTACATATATAACTATCATAGTTTAGTCACAATAACCGCTTTTATGTCCAAAAAAAATTATTAAATCGTCTGAACAAAGAAACTGCGTTATATATGTATTGTAATATTCATATTATATAAAACTAGTCAGCTAGTCATATTTACTATGCTTATAGGCTAATATAATAGGCTACAGGCCTTTTAATGTGCCTCTATATTTAATTAGCTCCCAGCTTCAAAGGCTGGACCACTGACCATTAGGTTATCAAGCCTTCGGTGTATTTACTAAGAGTGATATTAGAGTGGGTCTAAGCTCGTACTGATATTTTAGTGAGTAAGAGGGTCCGTCGGAGTGAATTCTAAGGAAATGAAAGCTGCATATCGTACTTCAAGCCCGACCAGGTTTTCTCTGAATTCAAATTCAATTCCTAGAACTCAAATTACTTTTAAAATCAAAGAATAAAGTGATGATAAATACATATACATCAATTCACATCAATTCTATACATTCTATATTATATACAGATAAATAAAATTTAAGTGTCTATTTGTAGTTCCAGAATAACAGCTTTCACTAAATGCAATTAATACATACAAATATAGTTTTCAATATTTGTCTCTGTCTGTCTGTGAATGAAATTAAATCAACGCTTGTGAAACCGCAGGGCGTAGCTAGTGATTAATAAATGTAAGCTGAGAAAATAACCTTTGCTAGAATTTTCAGCAAATTACTCTTTTCAAAAATATCGCACAGGACAATGCCGAGATATTTTTTTATTTTTTTATTTCTATGTTGGGCAAAGATCTTGCATTCTCCACCTAATCGTTGCTGGTCAAAACCATAAGCGAAACCTGCTAACTTCTCCAATAACATGCTGTCGAATAGATACAATTTATCATTTAATAAACACGAACAGTTCAAAGTGAATTTTATTGTATTACGGTGAAACGACGTCGAAGCGCATTATGAAACTTAAATTACTTAACACGAACTTAACCCTTTCCGGAGCCAAACTTGATCCAAGATACATGTGATATACGCTCACCCTACGTTAGTGTAGCAAATAGGCAAAGAGCTAGGTATTTATAGTTGCTCCCTATTATCTATACATCTAAATAATTATATAATCTTCACATACATGCACACTAGTAAATAAAATTGAAGTGTCTGTTTGTATTTTCAAGTAAATAGCTTTTCTCTACATGCATATGAAAGTATATAGGGATTCTGACATAAAAACACAGTTATAATTTTTTTACCGTCTATCTGTTTGTTCCGGCTAATCTCTGAAACGGCTGAACCGATTTTATCGGGACTATCGCTGGCAGATAGCTGATGTTTCAAGGCGTAACTTAGACTACTTTTATTTAGAAACTAAAACTACGCGGGTGAAACCGCGGGGCACAGCTAGTTATTAAGATGTTGTGTACAGCCCTACCATGATCTCTTATTGTAACGATAGTTGGACTCATATTATGAGACAGATATATATGACGTGTGTATCTGTCATTATCGCAAAGAGGAACTTTCATTGCAATTAGAGCTCATGGCTGGACGCCTGGTGCCGTGTCGGATTATGAGCGCATTGTGAAAATAGTAGGGATACGCATGTTTTTATTCGCCTCGCACAATACATGTAGACAGAGACAGACTCATAAAATTGCTACAGCGTATTCATGGTACGCTCTTAGCTCGTTTACGAATGAATTGATTTTCATGAATTTTAGATGACATAAAATTGGCTTGATAAAGCATTATGATCTCCTGCTGAATTTCGGTATCGGCGGCTAATCTCAACGAGGATTAAGGTCTACTGGAATACATTCGTCAAGAAATCATCAAAATAAGTAACTACAAAAAGAGAATTCGATTTAATCTGCCTTGTATAACGCTCTTGGACTATAATAAATTATATCTCAGATTATGATGTACGGCAAACGATCCGGATAAGGTATCACGGGCCCTTGTCTAACTCACTAACTAATAACTCAACTAGGTATCTCGTGAAAACTTGCCCCGTGATGTGATAAAGGTGAGTTTATTCCCGCGTGATTTATTAATGGTCACTTCGAATAATAACGGATAAAAATGTATCCTTATACCGCACACGCTATTTGGTTATAAAAATAATCAATACTCAAAATTTAAGTGCAGTGATTTCACACCTCGAGCTTTGTGGTGGAGGAAAACATACATACATACATATGCTCACGCCTGTATTCCACGAAGGGGTAGGCAAAGGTGTTGTAATAACAACACCCACTTTTCACCAAATTTGATTAAGTGCCAACGTGACAGATGGTGAGTCTATCGCCGTCTCAGGCAATATACATACGTCTTTGAATTACTTCTCAGAGATATGCAGGTTTCCTCGCGATATTTTCCTTCACCGTAAAGCACGTGGTGTGAAATCACTGTACATAAGTTTTTTAGAAAAACTCATTCGACTGCTCAAACCCCGAGGCCACCACGGCTCTTTGGAAAACATCGCGACGAAAAAAATCTAAGACTGCCTACATGTATGTATCTAGTGCCTTAGACGTCGATGGACTCACTTGTGTCTGTCACAAAGTGTCAATTTCATTTTCACTACATAATCTTCAGTCGCTATCGCAGTTATAGGTAACACTCATCACCAAAACTGATATAATGTTCGGACATTACTTCCTGACCATAGATATAATAGTTATAGAGATTTTTTCTAAATCTATATTCTACAGATACATACAATTTAAGTGTCTGCTTATAATTCCAATTAATAGCTTGTCTCTAAATGCATATGGAAGTATATACGGGACTTTAATGAGAAAACCAATTTTAAATAAAACTGACTTTTTGTTCTCTCGTGGAATGTTTGCCCACATAGGAATCGGGGGCATAACTCACGTATTTGCTGCATATTTAATAAATTATTTAATTTTGGACACTTATTGGTTCAAATGTATTAAGACTAGCTCCGCGAACTCATAATGTTTTTTTTTTACAGTAAAGTTGTATAAGTTTTTATGTCAGTATTTTGGAATAAAAAACAGACTCTTCAATTTTATTAATTTCTATGATTAGATGTATACATATGTTTAGTTTAATTTATTTTACATAAAACTGTATATATCCTTTACATCTCCCTGGCCTTATCCCATACATTGTTAGGGTCGGTTGATTCAACCCGATGAGGCTGATCACCTGATTTTTATACGAAGCGACTGCCGTCTAACCTTCGCAGCCCCTTTGACAAGGAAAATTTGTGATCTGAGTTACACAATTTTTTTGGCCACCGAATGACCTGTAACGATTGCCAAAGATGATAAATTGGCAGTCACAGCGAGGAATCCAATGGTTCCTCCACATATTTTTAACAATTTACAAGATATTTTTCTCAACAATCACTTGACATTGGCGGAATAGTTTTACTTAAGCTCATCGCCATTAAATAAATAAAAGAAAGGAAAGGATAAATTGGCAACCGAGACCGACGACTTAACGTGCTTTCCGAGGCACGAAGGGAACTCGGGCGATCACCCATCCAATTACTGGCAAGGGTTAGGGTTGCTTAACTTTCGCTGATCGAATGATATGTACATGAATAAATAAATAAGCATTACTAGTAACTTTTCTAGTTATTCGGACAAATACATTCAGCTTCAATACCAATAGGTATCTGAAGGTTTTTCTCACACATTTATTGAAGGACCGTATATACCTTAGTTGAATGTGGAATTACTTTCCTTTGCTTTTCGCAAGTTTGAGCTAAATGGGATTTGAAAGGGCTTTTGGGTCAGCATTACTGAGTGCTCACGGTATTCCATATTGATTTGATATTTTGCGACGCCTACTTTTCTACCTGAGAATTTTAGTGCTATACTCACAATCTCAAATGTGCCGTCATCGATTTTAAGATAATCTCTATTTATATGTAGGATTAGCTCAAAGAGAACGTGTTGATCTGTGTATCATCTGTGCCGTGACGTCAAGGGAAGACCAGCTCTGGCTTGTAGCCAGCATTATGCTGATTTGTAGCCTTTATGTGACATTTGGCGTTTTTATCTGTTTTGTTGTATTCAACATGTATTTTTATAACTGTACGCCTTAAGTGACAAATAAACAAATATTCTATTATATTCTATTCTATTGGTATATATGGTCATCTCAAGCTACGCATTTAGTTATAAGTAGATGTACTAGATCTTTTTGTTATGTTAATTTTTATCGACATTTGTGCATTGGAACATTGTCCATGAGCTTACGTTTTTTAAATTATTTATTTTTTAAATTATTTATTTTGTATTCTTTAAATTGTATAATATTTTTGAAAAGAGTAATTACTGAGTTTCTTGCCAGGTTCTTCTCAGTAAAAGCAACCTTCCGAACCTGGCGGTAGCATGTATAATCCTGTATAATTGTGTCATTCTGACGATTTGAAAGTGCTTTGTAAAAGTCTAATCGAATAAAGATACTTTTGACTTTTGACTTTGACTTATTCTATTCTACTCTAGTCTATTCTAGTCTATTCTATTCTATTCTACTCTATTCTATTCTATTCTAACAATGATTATGAGACAGTGATTTATAAGAACTAAATATGATAAGGCCCTTTTTGATATCTGTTGAGAGAGAATGGAGGGGTAGAGTCAATGTGCTTCCGCATAGTAGGGCTTTTTTTATCTTGTAATATACTGGTACAGTAATTCCATTCTTTATGAGCTGCGAAATGCGTGACTGATATTCTGACGTTGGTCATGTTCATAGGCCACTTACCGTTGAACAAAACTTGCAAATAAATTATTGAATCAATGAAAAAAAGTATTGTATTTTTTTCCATTACAATCCTTGTACTATTTTACATAAAAACATGACGTTGTTTTTTACGCCGCGCAAGGAACCGTTACCATTAATTAATTAACCAATGTTTAATGTCCCGTCTATCGCGGTTGGACGCCTGCAATTAATTATTAACGTGTAAACTTTCATGACGAATGAATATGAAGCGTCGTGATTTCAATAAAGCACATATTTTTGTATCACGTATCATTTTAATTTATTTAAATTCATGCTGTTTAAGATGGTAATGAAAAAGAAATATAAGTATAAATAGAAATTCACTTAAGAGACATGTGCAAGCCTTCCTTAATGATAGGATGTATATATCAAAACCCGCTTTTCACCAAAAATTTTAATTACTTATAACTAAGTTGAAGGTTCGGAAGGTTGCTTTTACTGAGAAGAACCTGGCATAAATGAATCATATACGGATCACATTATGATTCTCCCAAAGTGGCCTTTTTAGGCCTATAGGCGTAGGACCAACGGCTAATCGTGCTCTCCGAGGCACGGGGGTTTAAACACCCCTTCCAAACTCCGGACATGTAGTGTGAATTTCTTGATAAGTAATAAAACTTATCAATTCTTAATACACCACAAATGCTAAAACTTCAGATACATCCAGAAATAGACTGATACACTAATACCTGGAAATAAACGGCTACATAGGTGACCTGTTTCTCAAGTCCAAATGTCAGCTGCCATTTTGCTTTCGTTCTACTTGGCAATAAGCCTATTAATCAATATCCAGTGACCCAAAATTATTTTCTATCATCTTTATTTCTAGCGGACGTCACGAGGTTTCACGCGGGTAGTTCCCGTGCGAGTACGGAGATAAAATATAGTCTATATTAATTAGTTAATGTAGAGAAAGATTTTTTTAAATCGGTCCAGTAATTTTTGAGCCAATTCTATACAAACATACAGACAAACCTTTCCTCGTTATAGTATTAGTATAGATGAATAGACTTAAAAAATTCTTGACCGACTTGAAAATTTATTTCAGCAATAGCTACAATATCAGCTATATATGTAACATAGATTAAATTTGGCCCCTTACTCACACGGGAACGGGAACTACGCAGGTGAAACCGCGTGGCGTCCACTAGTAATGTATAAAATGTATCTGCATGTATCACCAGCCTTACCGTCTGAGGATGGAAGCTTTCGGTAGCCTAAGTTCCTCCTTATAACATTTGATATCAGACAACAAAGTCTTGTTAAAATCGGTCCAGCCGTTTTGGAGATTAGCTGGAACAAACAGACACACAGATAGATAGAAAAAATAAAAAAATGGTTTTTCCCTGTCAGTACCGTGTATACTTTCATATGTAATTTTGGAATTACTATAATAATACTCCATTTAATTATCAATTATTATTTATATTTAAATAACACATGTACATAAAACAATACAATATTAATAATTAACAATACTGCATGACAAATGATTCTCAACCCATAACTTCAACGTACCTGTATTACTACACGTCCAACGCCTATTAATGCACTAAGCGAACTGCCGTCTCCGGCCAAGCGTCGGTCATTTTATACCCCTCCCACGGACAGTGTTGCCATTAATATAAACTGATTGCTACTATGAAAATAAATATTATGCTGAATAATTTTAAATTTTGCTACCAAAAACTTCCAATAATAATTAGAAACCCAACATTACAAACAGATACTTCGATTTTATTTATCGGTAGGTATGTATGTATGTATGTAGGTATATCAATAAATGGTATGAAATTAGGTACAAAAACCGGTTTTTGCATATATTTGTACCTTTAACTATGTGTATGCAACATTCCATAATGAGGTTGTTAAGGCATGACAGCGTAACAAAGAAAGAAACCAACATTTATAATATTAGTTATGTATCTGGTATCATAAATATACTATTACAAGGAACAAGTCAAAAGTAACTTATTGGCAAACCTACGCACACATCGACAGACGAAGTAAAAGAGTGATTGTTGCAAAAAAGCCAGCGTTAGAAGTTTCCGAATACGAAAACATTAGCGATAAAGTCATCTCGTGCGAGGCTTGAGTGCAATGCCATCCATCATACGAGCCTGACAACTTTGCGAGTCGACGCGAATACTCGCGGGGAATGGGAAATATTTGAGTATCATGATGTCTTGATCCTATTAATTTTCTCAATTTCTTAGTCGATACTGTGGCGGCGTAGCTCATTGTAGAGATTCGATGTCTCTGAATTAAATTATTTATTGGGATAATCTTCTAATATATTATAATTTCTCAAGCGATATTATACATAAGATGAGCTATCGGACAGTGAATGTCCCGTTAAAATTGGTCTAGCTGTTTCAGAGATTAGCCGGGACAAACAGACAGATAGATAGAAAGAGAATGTTTTTAAAATAAATTATCTTTCAAATGTATTTAGTAAAAAGCTGTTAATTTGCGTTTACACACAGACGCTTCATTATTATTTATCTGTTTAGATTAGATATTAGAGCTCAAATCCATTGATTTGCTATTCCATCAATCTTAACGTTACATTGGACTCTGAAGGCATTAAAGTATGGATTTATTTATGGTTGAGCGGATTTCCTTAAAAAGGGTTCAGGCTACTGATTTAAAAAAATACAGCATAAAAATGTTGACGGCTCCGTGACTCATAAATACATTGCATTGGAGCCC
This sequence comes from Watsonalla binaria, assembly GCA_929442735.1. Classification (NCBI taxonomy): domain Eukaryota; kingdom Metazoa; phylum Arthropoda; class Insecta; order Lepidoptera; family Drepanidae; genus Watsonalla; species Watsonalla binaria. The sequence continues at coordinate 8,765,018 of OV838934.1, read as the reverse complement.
TATCATTATTATGAGTCAAGTGTAAATGACGTGTAAAAAGTCTGTCACTGTCACACAGTCAAACTTTCATGGCAATTAGAGGTCAGTGTCCAAACTATAAAAGGTTATTTTTAACATAAAAAAGAACTATGAAATGTTATATATGTAGGTTTTGAAGCAGAAAAACTTTATTAAGAAACGTACAGAATACATTTTATACTGAATTTTTACTGAATGTCTTAGGGAAATGTAAATATTGATCGATAATACTTAAGAAATTGTTGAATTATAATAAAACTTATGTACAGTGATTTCACACCATGTGCTTTACGGTGAAGGAAAACATCGTGAGGAAACCTGCATATGTCTGACAAGTAATTCAAAGTCGTATGTATAGTGCCTGAGATGGCGATAGACTCACCCTCCGTCACGTTGGCACTTAATCATATCCGGTGAAATGTGGGTGTTGATGTTACTACACCTCTGCTTACCACTTCGGGGACCCTTTTGGGATGGCGTGAGCATATATATATATATAAATTGTTGTATAATCATAGATCAAACTGTAGGACTTTTAGTGTGCCAAGATCTTGTTGAAAAATCAAACAATTGTCTAAATATTATGTCGTTGAGGAAGTTCAAAAGGCATCCCTATATGTACATGCCATCCCAGAAGGGTCCCCGAAGGGGTAAGCAGAGGTGTGACATCAACACCCACATTTCAGCAAATATGATTAAGTGCCAACATGACAGAAAGAGAGTCCATGGCCACTATACATACGTCTATGAATTACTTAAAGGCATCCTTCTTCCTGGTAATGGGGCTTGCTGACAAAAGACGGGTCTTGTTAGGACTAACAAAATACAACACAAAACGGCGCGTTATTATCATTAAATTTAAACCCAGACCACTGAGCTTGTTATAAATTAACATTACCTGCCTCAGGGTAAGTTTCAAACAAAACAAGTGGAGTTTTTTTTTACCGCAGCAGGCACTAGCATAATTTAGTCCCGTATGTTTCCACGTAAATTGGGTCAGACGGGTCGCGTAGTATTTGTTATTCATAACATTTTTAGTTCTCACTCGTCAAATTACAGTTGAGCCTTCGTAATATGATTATGAGTTGTTAATTAAACTATTTATTTGTTGGGAAACCTGGAAATTATATAATTTAGGAATTACAAACAGACACTTCAATTCAATCATAATTACGTAATTATTAAACTTTTTCTTTGCTTTTACAGGTAAGTGGCTGACATCCAAAATAATACATATGAATGCCGGTAGGTTTATGAAGTACCTATATTTGTGCAGATATTCATTCCTGTTGACGATTCGTCTAAACAGAGCATAAAAGAAATAAATAACAAAATTAATTAATTTTAATTTAAGGTTCAAGCTGGTTTGGAGACCCGAAATGTGCATCTCAATCCAACTGTAAGATACCAGAATACGAAAAAATTGTGTGAGATAACATGTAAAAAATATTATTCTACGAAATTAAATTTAATATGTAGCAATATGCTACATAATCATATTAAACTAACTTCACCATTAACAACCAAGTCGTTCCATCACAGATCGAATATAAAGTGTACCGACGTATAAGACGCGTTACTAACTTTCGTAGATTTAATACACCCGCGGAAGCACAAAGGGATAGCTCCCCAAAACAACATAAAAACTTTCCTTTTCAGTTTGCACCTGAGTCGTCCCTTATATCATTTCCTTCATAATAAAAGCCTTCTCAAGCTATGTACACGCCGGAAATTTCATAAAATGTATTCTCACATACCTTCGAAATCCACTTTACGTCACTGTCAAAATCTTCCTGTATTTGATTCACTATACATTGTAGACTGCATTTGTATCTAGTTCTAGAAATATTTTGATTTGGTTTCCCACGGTGCGTGATTCGTAACGTCCGCGATTACACCACAGTATATATTACAAGCAGTATATATACAGATAACAAGGCCTTTTTGAAATGAGAACGTTTGCTCTACTGAAACTTGAGGGTTGTCACTCTTGATTGAAATTTACTCTTTAATTTATTGTGTGAGTACATAATGTAGATTTGTCTATTTGAAGTTCTGAAAAATGTCGGTAAAGCACATAAATGACATATACCTACGTGATCGGCCACGAGGTGAGCTTGGAATATCGTAGGTGCGTGCGTCTGAGTGGGTATGTCAATGTGGTAAATTCCGGCCTCGTCTAATATATAAATTAAAACTCTAATTTATAATACATTATATTTTTATAATGCATTCAAATCCAGTCGAATTCTATTTTATATTTGGAATAAGATTTGAGATTATAATCGATTGGATCTGAAATTCCAATACGGTTCAATATACTTAAATAGGTTAAACTAAATAAAGCATGACTACAATATTCAATTAAAGATCCTCTACTCAAATAAATTCTTGTCAAAATATTCGCAATAAAGAACAAGACAATCACTTTGTTCTGATTTTATAAGACTAATTCTAGTTTCTCTTCAAACTGTATTTGATCTACCTTCATTTCACCAAAATCTCGGTATAACTTGAAACTTCGAACAGATTTATAAATTACCTTGGCAGTACCAATTACAGCCTGTCGTGAACATTCTAAAAAGACTAAGCTTAGAAATATTGTATTAATTCACATCAAAATGAACTAGCTCCTTCGCTTGTTAATGAAAAAGCATTAATTAAGCTATTAACATCCGGTTGGTTACTGAAATGAACATGACGTTAATCTAATATATAATAGGTGGGAATTATTTAGTCCGCAAAATGAACAAAGATTTTTATTATCTTCAATTTCATCACCGTTCCCCGATCACCGGGTCGGAAGAATTGTTATTGGGTTTTTTCATCTGTAATTCCTTCTCTCTACTACTCTACCTACCCCATCGAGCAATCCTAGTGTGATTATGTGTGTATGTACGTTATAGCTAGCTCAAAACTGGATTACAATAACCGAACTACTGTAGATGAGAATCATCATCATCTCCCTGGTCCATCCCATTACATTGTTGGGGTCGGCACTTGATTCAACCCGATGTGGCTGATCACTTGATTTTTATACGAAGCGACTGCCATCTGGCCTTCGCAACCCCCTGGAAGCTCGGGCGGTCACCCATTCAATTACTGGCAAGGGGTAGGGTTGCTTAACTTCGCTGATCGAATGATATGCGCAATAGCAACTGTGCCACGAGCTCCTCTACCGTAGACGAGGGTATTTTTATATTAATTCAAACCAGACCATAGCTGCTTTATATCAAAGCTTTCATGTTGATAAGACCTCAATCCTATGAAAATAAAATATTTTGTTTTCCCTTCGAGGATTTCGTTAAAATAATAAACGCCGAACAATTTTGTTTATTGTTATCGTTTGTTGGAGCACCAAGTCAAAACATAAGAGTCACTCTACTTATACAATATTTTCTATGTATTATTCTGAATAGGGTGATAGAAACCACAGCAGCAATGTTTAAGGCATTTAGTAGGATTCTAGATATCAATTTTGACATCAATTTAGGAATACAAGATAAAGTCTGATTCCTTTGCGACAGTATACATATTTATACAGACATGCACTGGATTTAATATACAGATAACTGAGACTGAGAGAGAAATATTTCTTTCTGATATTCATCACATACATATCTACTTTCAGCTTAATTGGAACCCGACGACCTTCGCAAGTCACTTACCCCATGACTATAAGGTCGTCAAAATACAACAAACAACTAACAAAAAAATAACTGCATTTAACGTTACACCCGAGTAAGTACAGAAGTTCATGAAACTTCTAAAGACGAGATCAAAAAGAAAAACTGCCCATCTGAAAGTTTCAAGCTAGGGAGACTTCGAAAACTTATAAATTATTCGACATTTGGTATTCACACAAATTGTATTAAGTTTTGTCCAGTTCGAAAGAATTTGTATAAATGGGCGCCCGACTAGGGACTTACACTAAGCGAATTGTGAATGCAAATTCATATGAAAATCAGGGATGTATTGCGCATAATATCTTTAAATATGGTTTAGAAACATCGAAAGTATGAGTGAAAGGTGATTAATAAATTAATAGAGTGAATGTAAGTGGAAGTGTCGGTAGCGTCCAAGGGAGAATTACTATGACCAAATTAATAGTATTTTTCAGAAAGGTCAAATTCGGAGCACTCGTAACCGAAGAAAGTGTATGAAGAGATGCGAGCAGAAATTAGCATAAATTGCTATGCCCAGATTTGATGAATATTTGTCTCTGTTTGTCTTGAGTTTAAGTGTTCGTATTCAACATAGGTAAGTAACCTTTGTACCTTTAGTACGAATGAAAAAGGAAGCAACTCAATAAACAATACGTATCCTTGACGCTTAATATCTAAAAATAAAATAAATATGCTCACGCCCAGAAGGGTCCCCGAAGGGGTAAGCAGAGGTGTTGGAACAACACCCACATTTCACCGAATATGATCAAGTGCCAACGTGACAGAAGGTGAGTCCATCGCCGTCTCAGGCACTATACATACGTCTTTGAATTAGGTACTTCTCAGACATATGCAAGTTTCCTTGGTGTGAAATCACTGCACATAAGATTTTTAGAAAACTCATTGATACAGGCCCCGCTGGGTTTCGAACTTGCGTCGCTTGCGTAGCAGGCGACTGCTCTAAACGGTCTAAGCGGCTTAATATCTGTAAGATTAAATTGAGTTATAGACTTAAAATTGGTACGCTATATTTGCATAAGCGTAAGTAAGAGTGTAGGGTAACCAGCAGCCGCTTACCAGCAGTCTGTGAGCCCAACCACCCATTCTGCAAAAAAAAATGTTATAAGATAAAAATCTATTGAGAATAGGAGAAGTAAAGTGAAAGAGCTATAAAAACTTGAATCGAAGACATTAAAGGCCTGGAAAAATGTTTGTAGTTTGTCAAGTACCAAATCTTTTACAAAGTGACTTTGTTGATGGAATAAATATGTTCTTTCTTTTACGCATTTCAAATGTTATTTATTAGGTTCCGTCCGCTTCTTTGTCCTTGTGTCCTATACACATAAATAAAATTTAAGTGTCTGTTTGTAATTCCAAAAATACAGCTTTCCACTAAATGCGTATGCGAAAGTATATACAGTAAAGACTTTTTTTTCTGGCTTTCTCCGAAATGCAACGATTTAGAGCCTTTAGACTGCTAAAACCACGAAGCCACCATGGCTCCATACACTGCTCCACAGATCCTAATATGTCCCCTCTTATATCCACTTAAATCTTGACTGTTGTATAACATTGATTAGAAACCTTTTGATTCATTCCATTGGATCCAGAATCCCTATTTGCGTACCTTGAATTTTAACGCGCAGGCATTCGAAATTGGCACTTTCAAATTTATTGGATTTCTGTTACATTCACCTTTACTTTGTGAGCCTTTTTAATTATTTCCAGTTCAATGGCTACAGACTATCCCTTTTACAGAGTTTTTAAACTTGATTAATTAATTTTTACAACTTTTTACTTAAATGAAATTAGGATAACTTTCCTCTGATCGGGGGAGTTGAGAATATTGTTTTTAATTAAAGAATAAATTGACCCTAATTTGAACGTGGCTATATCGCGCCATATTTGAAACATCTTGAATATCATTCTATTTATGAACGGTTTCTTACATACTGTACTGAGCCATAAGTAGTAAGAAACATTTGATATAAAAAAAACTTGTTTTCCACAGCAAAATTTGTATTCTTAAACATATATTCCACCTGAATTCCTCAAGTTCCTCTTCCACCCAAGAAACTGACGAAAATTACAACAGATACATATAATTCATTTTCGTATCTTACATAAATAGCTTAGGGGAAATCGCAAATTTAACCGCGACGAGGTTGACGTCAAACGTCAGAAAGATACAAATCATTCGAGTTCATCATCGCGTGCATTACGATTATTAACTCGGCTCGACTACGTTGGGTGCCCTTTCGTTACGCAATAGTCGATTTTATTCGTGAAGTCACGCTCGCATCCCTAATACACTGAAATCGTTTGCGATGACAGGTAGACTCTAGGGCTGTCAAATTTAATACATTTTAAAAATTATAAAGCTCCAAATGTTTTCAAATACTGTATACTCACTTGTATATGAAAAAAAATTCCTACAGTATTTTAACTAACAAATGGATTTTTTTTTAAATAAAATTTTTATTTTAATTTAAAGCTAAATAAAATTGTAAGTTTAATTATGTAAATAAATATAAAACCATTATACGCCGACCCCGAGAGCGCTAAATACAATTCCTTGTCCAAATGGCTCGTATTTTCTGCAAAAATAATTTCTATTCACTGTTTTTTCGCGCTAGCTCCGGAGCTATCCAAATATAATATTTCAAAGGGGCGTGTACTCTGGGAATTATTGCGGACTCGTTTGTTCCACAATGATTGATGGTCGCGGCTACGTTCTAGCCGTACCAGCTTTGTAGGATGACTTCATATCTACGTTACATCTGTTTTTGTGCCCATTTTTATAATAATTACATTTTATGAAACAGGTTCTCGTTGGAATAAATTTAAAACGTCTGGTATTTAGGTAAGAACATTTATCATAGTAATGGTTTTTTAGTAGGAATAATGTCAAAGAATAAAGACATTATTTGTTTAAAATAAAAGATTAGAACAGTTCTCTTGATATAAAGTTGTGGTGGTTTCCTACTTGATGTGTAGAAATGAAACGCTGCACGGTTATTTACATGTATAATGTCCACACGATTATTACACAAACAAATAGGTCCAACACAGTTCACAATACAAAGAAATTAAGAGTTGCAGAAGGCACGGCACAAGCGGAAAATGATAGACTAAAAGAAAGTACAGAATGAGAGGAATGAATATGAGCAAAGTAAAGTAAATAAGCTGTGAGCTAGCGCAGTGAAATTGAGCGTGCATTCGCCGTCACAGTGGTCTCGACACTGGCGGGCGGTGCGGCGGACCGCTGGCGCATCGCAAGCGCAGCAATGGTGGTCACCGGCATGTAGCGGTAAAACTAGTAAATTTACTAATATATGACATGGACACTACAAAGTTATAGTTTTACCTATTTATATTTTATCACTTCGTCTGCGCAGGATTAGTATTAATATTTTTATTCTATAATATTAATAGGGTACCCTTTGCTGATAATATTTAATACTATAATATACTTATAATATTTAAGTACCAATGCGATATATTATTGTTTATTGCCTTTACAGCACATATATTATCCCATATTTCCGCGACACTAAATATATTTTATTCTGGCAACAAAATATTGCCATAACTGAGTACCGAACTCAAATCACTAACGGGTAGCTCCTACCATCAACTCCCTTCGCGATATTTATTCGACTGAGTGACAGTGACAGAGGTAGACACGTCATATACATTTGTCCCTTGAAATTAATCGAACAAATGTCACAAAAAACCGCAGTGGCCAAACGGTTTGAGCTGCTACTCAAGCGTCTCAACTTCAAATCCCGGTGGTCTGCGCCAATAGCATTTTCTACAAACTTAATGGTAATAATGTCATGCATAAGTAAAACTATTCCGCCAATGTCAAGTGATTGTTGAAAAAAATATCTCGTAAATTGTTAAAAATATGTGGAGGGACCCATTGGATTCCTCACTGGCAAAAATCCTTCGACTTTTCCTATTCAAGTATGTAAAAGAAAAAAAATTTTGACTTACTATTACACACATCTAACCCAGTTGTGGATAACGCAGCTGGTTGCATTGTAAGTAACTTCTTTTAGTTCGAATATCTTAACTATACTATCAGTGCAATTGTTTGTTATCCCAAATAAAGAGACAAAAAAAAATTATAATACTTGGATGTTGCAAGAAGGCGATGGACTCGCTATTCGTCACAGGATTATGCCAATCCTTCTTCCTAGTATCCAACTAATATTAAGAATGTATGTATGGATATATATATCCTATTAAATACTTATTATAAAAAGTAAAAAAATTAAAAAAAAAGTTTTTTGTCAGATCGATCTTTAAGACTTCTATTTTATTGTGAATCAATTCATCATTCATCACTCGTAAGCACGAGTTGAATCAATTTGAAATCGACCTTTTCCAGAATTTTTTGATCGCCATCCCTACTGCATTGTGCCCGACCCGGGGATAGAACTCAGGACCTCGTGTTCCACAGTAGCGTTTGCGACCACAAGTCAGTCATAAAAGATCTTTATGGTACGGCCCCTTGAGTTTTTGTTCACACGGTCGCAACGTCGTTACGTCTCGAAGCTTAACTTCATTAAGATCATTCAGTCAGAGAGTAAAAACATTTTCTAGGTGTGTCACTCCCCTCACTGCGGAAAGGAAACTCAGATAAACTTCCTTCAAAGCGAAGTTTGTTCAAAGCGGCTAAGTTTGTTATAACAGTTGCCTAATTTCGGAGTATCTTGTGCATCTAAAATGTTGATGGATGTATCTCGGTTATGGCTTTTGGCTATTACTCGGAGTTTGGGTTGGGTGCAACTTAGTTACTTTAATCCGCTTAAGGTTTTACTATCTTAGCTGATATTATCTTCTTTGTGGCATTATTTGGTCCGGTTGCCCGGAAGCACGTCGACCCTTGGGATCTTTTGTGCCGCCCTTGCCCTTTTGCTCTACGTACCTGACTCCTCCAATACTCCCTGAACAATCCGGCAGATCTTGCCCATGGGGAAGAGCTTGTAGTCCTCTGGTTTCGGATACGCCTTACCCAGTAGGTCCATTTGCCATGTGGCCAGTGCGTAAGTCACAATTGCATTAAGGTTTTATTAAATTCAACGACAATTTTGAAGGAAGGAATCTCGCTGACATTCGTGTCATACTTGTGAACAGGTGTTCCTTGAAAGGGCTGGTCAACCTTACAATTAAATAATATAATATGACATTTTGAGTGTACGAAATAAATTGTATTGTACTAGCGGACGTCTCGCGGTTTCACCCGCGTAGTTCTTGTTTCCGTAGGATAACCGGCATAAAATATAGTCTATATTAATCAGTGATAATGGAGCAATAAAGAAACGAAAGAATTATTAAACTCGGTCCAGTACTTTTTGAGCCAATTAGTAACAAACATACATACAAAACTTTCCTGTTTATAATATTAGTATATGTAAATAGTAATTTCAGAATTGATTTCTGCATTAGTAATAATGTGATTCCGGGGATTTAAAAGTACTCTGTTAAAAATATAATTAAAAAATATATTTTAATTTTAATACGCTTAATTACCCGCTCATCCAGGTGAATTATGATAAATAGTGCATTACCTACTTGAGACAGTTTCCCCATTCATCCGAAGATGAGGAAGACCCACTCATTCATGTGTATAAATATTTAGTAACTAGCCCTGCGGTTTCAGCCGCGTAGACTTTCATGGATAACCCTGAGATACCATGTTTTTTTAAATCAAAAAAGTCTAAGTTACTCCTTGTAACATTAGCTAATTTCTAGTGAATGTCCCGTTAAAATTGATCCAGCCATTTCGGAGATTCGCCGTAACAAACAGACAGAAAGAGAAAAAAAATAAGTTATATTTTATTGCGAGTTTCTTATTATACTTTCATATTATGCATTTCGTGAAAAGCTACTAATTTGAAATGACAAATAGACACTTATATTTTGCTTACCTGTACCCCTATCACAGGTCTGCAACCATTTTCGTTATCTATAAAATACAGTATAGACGTATAGATAAGGAATGTAGAGTAGTTAGCTGTGGTGGCCTCGGGGTTTGAGCAGTCGCCTGCTACGCAAGCGACTCAAGTTCGAATCCTAGCAGGGCCTGTACCAATGAGTCTTCTAAAAAACTTATGTACAGTGATTTCACACCACGTGCTTTACGGTGAAGGAAAACATCGTGAGGAAACCTGCATATTTCTGAGAAGTAATTCAAAGACGTATGTATAGTGCCTGAGACGGCGATAGACTCACCATCTGTCACGTTGGCACTTAATCAAATTCGGTGAAAAGTTGGTGTTGTGATAACAACACCTCGGCCTACCCCTTCGGAGAATACAGGTGTGAGCATATGTATGTAGAATAGTTACAACAGTTAGGGAGCATAAAATAAAAAATAATTGTTCCTTGTATATATTTAAAAAAAAAGTTAGGTAATTATTCTTTGTTGCCAGAATGTACTTAAAACATTCTTTCAGAAGTGATTCTATGTTAAAAGTGAGTATTGCAACATATGAGTAACTACTTGTCTAGAACCCATAATACATGCTTTGTTTAGTTTGGGACTAGATGGCGCTGATGTTGATGCTGGTGAAAAAATGTCCGAACAGCTTTTATTTATATACTAACTAGCTGTGCCCCGCGGCTTCACCTGCGTAGACTTAATTTTAAGGCTTAAATTATAGAAGCCTAATTAACTCCTTTTAATGTTATATATCCGCCAGTGAAAGTCCCTCTAAAATCGTTCCAGCTGTTTCGGAGATTAGCCGGAACAAATAATCTAACAGCAGAGAGAAAAAAAAATTGGTTTTTCAATGTCAGTAACGTATATATTTTCATATGAGTTTAGTGAAGAACAGTTATTTTGGAATTACAAACAGACACTTAAATTTTATTAATATGTATAAATGTATAGATTAAACTATTATTTAACTACGTTACCATCAACTGACACCACCCTTTCCGCTTTTGGTGAGTGTTCCCAAATTAGGGTAGACGGTGTTACCATGCTCAAATTTCAATAATGACTCCCAAACTCCGGAATAATAATTTGGAGATTTCACCAATTTTAGATTAGAAACTTTCATTGAATTAATTATATTCGGTTTTAAATTTTGTTCTGGCAACCGGTGGGTTTGTTACGTAATTGTATTCTAATTCCGGAGTAGAGCTCAAACTCCAGTTTGAAGAGGGGTGCTGACTATTAATTGGCGTGATTTGTATATTGTTGGAAGAACTATAAATAGGGGTTAGAAATTGAGATAGGGCATAACGAGGTCTCCCGTTTGAAATTTAGAGATGCCTGTACCGTCATCTTACAGAAGATCACAGCCAAACAATGCTAACTAAAAAGTTAGGGTAGCAAGGTCGCCAGAATGCGAGTGAGTTTCCATGACATAATTTTATTTGCAAAATTTACTTCTGGTATTTGTTGTGCTTATTTTCTAAACGATTTCAAAAAAGTGCGAGTCGCAATTTGGAAGTGTCTCGCGCAAACTATTCAGTTGAGAAAAAAATTATACTGGAAACCTCAATATCATTTTTGAAGATCCCCACGTATGGGTTTGTGAAAAAATATTTTTGTGTTTCAGTTATAAGGATTCCCCAAAATTTATTGTTGTTTTTTTTCTGTCACAAAGATGACGGATGAAAGAAAGCTGCATGCAACTGAGATGCAGATGTTGAGATGGATGTGTGGCGTAACGAGATTGGACAAGGCAAGGAATGAGTATATAAGGGGATGTCTGAAAGTAGCACCACTGACTGACAAGTTGAAGTATAAACATTTGTCGTGGACATGCTATGCGGAGGGATGAGGATAATGTTGCCAAAAAAGTTTTGTTTATGAATGTGGATGGTTACAAGGAGAAAGGAAGAGCTAAGAAACGATGGATGGATTGTGTGAAAGATGATATGGCTAAAATAGGAGTGAATACAGATATGACGGCTGATAGAGAGAAATGGAAGAGAAGAACACATTGCACCGACATCAAATAACATGGAAAAGGGCAGGATGATGATGTTTTTTTTTATTTTTGTGTGAAAATCTCAATGCGGTTCACATCTACTTATCAAGGTTCAACACTATAGCTCTTATAGTTTCGGAAAATAGTGACATACGGACGGACAGATAGACAGGAAGACAGATGAAGCCATAAGGGTTCCCTTTTTGCCATTTAAGGAACCCTGAAGAGGAGGAGGCGGTTTCACAATTTGATCGTATATTTTTGGTTTCTTCGAATATGCGACATCCTTCACTGCATGATTGTTGGGAAATAGATATTTCACTAACATGAATAAGACTCAAAATACAAATTTTTAATACACAACACATACATAAGTATTACAGTATTTTTTAAAGTTTTATTGAATTGGGTGTTTAGATAAATTGTTCCGGCAACTAAATCGTCCAACTGAAGTCAAGGTTAAGAGTTATCTAATTATTATCTAATATTGACATTCAACTTGTTATCTGGAATTAAAGTAAGGAATAACTAAATCATTTATTTCTCCATCTAATACCTTTACAATTGCTTTAATTATAAATAACAAGCTGTGCCCCGCGGTTTCAACCGCGTAAATTTAGTTTTATGTAATATACTTATCGGTTTAAAATTTACAAACGTCATCCCCTATTTTATCCCCTTAGGGATAGATTTAATCAAAATCCTTTCTTAGCGGATGCCTACGTATAACATCTACCTGCATGCCAAATGTCAGGCCGATCCGTCCAGTGGTTTGGGCTGTGCGTTGATAGATCACTATGTCAGTCAGTCACATCATATTTCCCACCGTTTAAACCTTCCCTGAGCTTCAACAAATTTATCAATACCAAAATCACCCGAATCGATCCTGCCATTCTCAAGTTTTAGCGAGGCTAACGAACAGCAATTCATTTTTATATATATATAATACCAAACTAAAAATAAATAATTAATCATTCATTTCGGTCTATATTAAGTTAGTAACATACTGAATAAAATAATTAATGAATGAAAGAAAAACATAAAATAAATAAACAATAATGAAGACCACATCATAATGCATATATATATATATATTCACACAATGACACCCAGTCCCAAAGCAAAACGTACATTCAAAAAACCGATATAACATTTGAAATAGTTTTCTAACTATTTACAAACATGTACACCAAATTTGATTGCAACCTTCCAAACCTCGCGGTACCATGTATACTTTTTAAAAGTCTAATCATCATCTCCCTGGCCTTCTCCCATACATTGTTGGGGTCAGCACTTGATTCAACCCGATGTGGCTGATCACCTGATTTTTATACGAAGCGACTGCCATCTGACCTTCGCAACCCCTTAAATGAGGAAAATCTGTGTTAAATCAGCTGTCAGACATTTTTTGGCCTCCGACCGACCTGTAACGATTGCCATAGATGATAATTTAGGAACCGAGACCGACGGCTTAACGTGCTTTCCAAGGCACGGAGGGAACTAGGGCGGTCACCCATCCAATTACTGGGCTAGGGTTAGGGTTGCTTAACTTCGATGATCGAATGATATGCGCAATAGCAACTGTGCCACGAGCTCCTTAAAAGTCTAATCAAATAAAGAAAATGTAATAGCACTTTTCCTTACTTAGAATATAAAATATTTTTTGATACATATCTGCGTTTGTATTTTTATTTATTAGGTTCAATTTTGCCACATACAGTCATATAACACTTTGACCACATTCATGCATGTATGAGAGCGCGTAATTCGACCTATCTGAAATATTTTTACCGTATTCAATACCCAATAGAAACTATAGTTCGCTTTTCATTTCTTTTGATCAAATAAATCGTTACATGACCTTAAACTTAACCAAACACGGTCATTTTACTTGGCTCCAAGCCAGCTAAGTAAAACTAAAGTTGCCATTACAAATCAGAAGTTATCTTTCTTCCTTATACTTAATATCGTTTGAAAATTTGAAACTATAATTTTATAAAGCGGGGTAAACATAGTTGGTGGATTTGTTTGATTTCTTAAAAGTTTATGGATACGGATCAAATACAAATTGTTACTAATATTGAATAGATTTCACCTAAGAACTTTTGTTCAAATTAAATTAAAACATACTGCGTATAATCGTTCAAATTTGATATGAGAATAAACAAAATAGGCTTGTTTATTCTCATATCAAACATTACTATTTATAATACTATAACAATATTTTATTTCAGTAAGACAGTTGCATGATATAATATAAAATTGAATAAGACTGAAATTACTGATAATTGTTCGGACATTGGTACTTTATTTAAAATAATATTTTTTAAACAAAAATAATACATTTTTATATTATAGTAGTGCAGTGCTTTAGTTCAATAAATCTATTGGTATTGGTCTTGGTATTCTGCATTATCTAATTCTACAGAATTACCCGAATGTACTTTAGAAGTTTTACTAACTTTAATACGATACATTTTTCGTCTCCTGTACCAACATAACCCACCTATGACAGCAATTACCAATAAGCCAATACCAATTACAACATAAACTATTGATAACAAGACGTGATTAGCTTCAAAAATTGCATCGGGCTTCAACGTGGTAGCAGTTACATAGTCATCGCCACACTTAATGCCATGCACGTTATCCTCCTGGTAAATTTTGTCGATTGAAGTCACTTCTACTTGCTGCACGGCAAATTGCGTCGAGTTTACAGTACGTACAATCTCTTTACATGAAATAGGATTACCTCCAAGACTTAAAACCTTCAATTTTTGAGCCAACGACGCCAGTCTCTCAACATCCAGCGTGTATAAATTATTATAATCTACTACCAGCGTTCTCAGTTCTGCACACTCGTGGAAAATCTGAACATCGATTTCACTAAGGTTGTTTCGCGATAAATCTAACAATTCTGTTGCCTGCAGACCCCTTAAAGTTTCAAACCGCAGGTTTGATAAATTGTTTGATGACATGTTGACTAATTTAAGACTTCTCATGTCTTTAAATGTGCCAGGTGCAAGAACGTCTATCTTATTGTTGCTTAAATCCAGAACCTGTAAATTACTTACATTTCTGAAGAATGAGTTGTTCAAATGACGTATGTTATTGTTGGCTACATCAAGTGACACTAGATCTGTGTAGTTACTGAGATCAATGTCTGTCAGTTCATTGAAAGCTAGCTTTAGATCCTTTAGAGGCGTGCGGAAATTCGTTTGTGGATTATTAAATACCTTGATTCTGTTATGAGTAAGATCCAATGTCGATAAAAAGGGAAACGCATCCGTTCCAATACACGAAACGTCATCAATATTATGATTAGACAAATCAAGATGCGAGAGCATAGTTCTGTTCGAACAAATGGTCTTAATATCTGTGATATTATTATTATTCAAATACAATGCCCTCAGATTAAGGCTGTTGTTGAACATAACATTTGAGAGCTTATTGAAAGAAATATCTAAACTGCATAGATTATCCAGTCCAATGAAATTCATGGGTTGTATGGTCTCAATGGAATTGTGAGACAAATTTAAACGTGCTACTAATGGTAAATCTATAAATGCCATTTTTTCGATGCTACTAAAATTAAAATTGCTCAGATCCAAAGCTGTTAGATATTTGGCAGGACTAAATACATTTTTCTTTATTGCGCCTTGTAGTTTATTATCTCCTAAATAGAGATGATGTAAACTTGTTAATGGCAAGGAATGCTCCTCGATAGTCACAATATTGTTCATGGATATATCGAGTTTAGCGAGATTTTTGTGATTTTCAAAGGTATTTCGTAATAATATTGTCAAATTGTTATTATTCAGATAGAGTTCAGTTAATTGATCCAAGTTACCTACCACAAAATTTAAATCTGATATTTGGTTGAATGACAAATCTAGTACACTCAATGAGTTGTTGATGAAACTCGTGTTATCTATAGATTTTATGTTATTTCTTGTCATATTCAGGTTCTCTAAATTATTCATTTCTGAGAATGCTCGGCTCTTAATAGCTGTTATGTTCTGTGAATTAATACTTAAATTCTTAATCTCTCGTAATCCAGAAAAAGTCATCTCTACCTCACCACCGATGAAATTGCCATTGATGTTCAAATATGAAACATTCGTTTGCATGAAATAATTGCCATCGATATGTGTCAAGTGATTATTACTTAAATCGATATAATTAAGACGTTTGTTATTGTTAAAAGTGTCATTATTGATGTCTGATTTAATTTTGTTGTAACTGAGATCTAACATTTTTAAATTAGCAGATTTTGCAAAGCAACCCGAGTCCACACTTTCAATAACATTATTCGAAGCGTTGAAGTTCACAACTGTAACAAAATGATGGGTTTCAAAGGAAAATAGTTTTAGCACGAAATTGGAAGATATATCTAGATCTGTTAACGATTTCATGTTGACTAAAGTCATATTTAAGGATGTTATTCGATTACCACGTAAGTTCAACCGTGTTAAATTTTTAGTGCTTGTGAAAGCGTCGTTGTCTATCGTCATCAATTTGTTGTATTGTAAATCAAGCGTACGAAGACTTGACAGTTCTGAAAAAATATCTCGTGACAAATTTGTCAAGGAGTTGTAAGACAAATCCAGCGACTGAATCTGGTTGTGCCTATTATTTGTAATGAACGATTCTGAGTAGATAGTGTCAATCTCATTTCTTGATAAGTTCAACTTATAGAGGTAATCTAGATTTTTGAAGGCTAGCTTCTCAATTGAATGAATATGACTTGCAGTTAAATCGATGTATATTATTTCTGGAAAGCGCCGGAATGCCGATGGGCCTATATGTGTCCATGTGCAGTTTTGAGCTTTGACTTCGTGAACTCTATAAAATGTGATATATTCGAAGAATCTCTGAATCAGAGTATCATTGTAGGAGTCTTCTATGATGAAGGTGTAATAAAGGTGTCCATTGTATGAAAAATATTCCTTTATATTTTTCCATCCTTTGCAACGGATTCTGTTGTCCGATGACGGAATTACATTACATCTACGTAGTGTCCTTACATCTACCAATCCAAGTATAGATGAGAGAATAACTGCAAAATCTGAAATGAAAATGAAAGTTATAATTATCGATTGTTATGACTTAGGCCATAAAATAGGAATCTCAGTATCTACAGTAGCTTCTGACACGACATGATATAATAAGTTTTCATGCTATACAATTATAGGTTGTACCTACTTTTAGTCTTTATAATTTTAAATCGACTTTTTGAATTCCAACTGTGTCCATGGACTAAAATATTTTGTATTTTTCAAAATTGTAAAAATGTTTTTGGAAAAAGGAGTTTCTTTAAGAGCAGTTTCGGTAAATGCAACCTTCCGAACCCGGCAGTAGCAAATAAAGTAATCTTATATAATCATGTCGATCTGACGATTTAAGGGTCGTATCTATGCCAATCAGGTCAAAGTTCACCAAAATCGGATCAGCAGAGAGGCTCATGATCATGCGTTACACAAGGCACAAAAACAAAATTGTAGTGTCTGCGCATCGCTTACAGAAAGTACATGGCTCATTTTTAGGACAGTGCACACGCTTCTATAATAAATTACCAACAGAAATTGTAAACTTGCCCTTCAATAAATTTAAAGAGACCATCAAAGCAGTTTTGCTCAAAAAAGGATATTATACTGTAAGTGATTATATTTGTGATAAGGAACCCTGGGATGTATCTTTGTCGAAAAATTATTGTAAATAATCCCATTGGCACTGTACTTTTGCTACAATTAATTAATCTTAGTTTGATCTTTGCTTTGACTGGCTGGAATTTGCCATGCTCACAAATATTTGTAATATTTTAGTTATTATATTTGACAATTGAGCATTTGTGCTGTGTCCCATGGGCTTATATTCATGAGATATAAATACTGTAACCAAAAACATTGTATAATATATATTTTTTTAAAAGAGTAATTGTTGAGTTTCTTTCCGGGTTCTTCTCAACAAAAGCTACCTTCCGAACCCGGTGGTAACATTTATAATCATGCATAATGTATTTTGTGTCCTTCTGACGATTTGACTGTAGCTTTTATCCTATGTTCGTGAGATGGTGACAGACAGACCGACAGACGCCTCATTCACCCGCGAGACGGTGCCACACTTCGGTTAGATCGTACAATAATGATGTATTCTTTACACTAATTATGCTCTCCTAATTTTAGGTTACAGGACTCATTGTCCATTTATAATATCAATATGGTTGTACTTACATATCAAACGATTATTTCTGTTGCTCATTTTCAACCACTGGTACCTAATAACTTATGAGGATAGTGGCAGAACTATTTGAAATTAAATATCTTCAATTATATTGAGAGGTTATTTATCAAATATCACATTTAATATTGACTATACTAACACCGCGATCTTCATCGAAAAGATCACGGATGCGACTGATACTTGACAACATTAATATTATACAACGTATACTATCAACAATAATAATATCTTAGAAACTTAGAATGATAACATATTTGGGTAAATATATTAATATTATATAAGGTTTGTTTGACTGCCTCGTTAGTCTTGTGGTCGTAAGTGCTACTGGAGAACACGAGGATTTTTGCTCGATGCCCGGGTCTGGTAAATTATTATTGGGATTTTCCACTTGTA
Organism: Watsonalla binaria; assembly: GCA_929442735.1. Classification (NCBI taxonomy): domain Eukaryota; kingdom Metazoa; phylum Arthropoda; class Insecta; order Lepidoptera; family Drepanidae; genus Watsonalla; species Watsonalla binaria. The sequence goes on along the minus strand of OV838934.1, from coordinate 8,746,744 downwards.
ATGCAACAGTATACTAATAAATAAATATGCTCACACCATCTTAGAAGGGTTTCCGAAGGGGTAAGCAGAGGTGTTGTTATAACAACACCCACTTTTCACCAAAGATGATTAAGTGCCAAAATGTCAGATAGTGAGTCTACCGCCGTCTCAGGCGCTATAAATACGTCTTAGGATTACATCTCAGACATATGCAGGTTCCAGCACGATATTTTCATTCACCGCAAAGCACGTGGGGTGTAATTAAAGAACTTTAGATTTATATAGGATTTGAACTTGCGACGCATGCTAGCAGGCGACTGCTTAAATCCCAACGCCACTACGGCTCTCCATAAAATCTTGTGAACAGAGTGCTGGGTGCTTGGAAGTCGAGTTTATTTCTGCATGATTCATCAAAAAAATTATATTTTCAGTTGTATGAAGGTGTCAAATGAAAATAAAATAAGCAAGTTTAAAAAAGTTTCTTGTATTATACTTAAATTAACGAACGACTTAAATTTAATCATTTTCATACATACACACATACATATGCTCACGCCTATATTCCCTGAAGGGGTAGGCAGAGGTGTTGTATTAACAACACCCACTTTTCACCGAAGATGATTAAGTGCCAATGTGACAGATGGTGAGTCCATAGCCGTCTCAGACACTTTACATACGTCTTCTCAGTATGCAGAAATATGCAGGTTTCCTCACGATGTTTTCCTTCACCGTAAAGCACGTGGTGTGAAATAACTGTACATAAGTTTTTTAGAAAAACTCTTTGGTACAGGCTCCGCTGGGATTCGAACTTGCGTCGCTAGCGTAGCAGGCGACTACTCAAACCTCAAAGCCACCACGGCTCTTTAATCGACTTAAATTTAATCATTTACATTAGAGCATAATTGGGTACCTTGGTAAGAGAAGCATCTTTTAAATTATGACTATAACTAAATTTTACAACTTAACAGAAATAATAACAAAGCTCTAGGTATCATCAATTCCTACACATATTAAACTATCGGAGTGATTCAGTTCAGTAAATCTTCTTGGTATTCTGAATTGTCTAATTCTACAGAATTACCTAATTGTACTCTAGAAGTTCTGCTAAAATTAATACGATACATTGTTTGTCTCCTGTACCAATACAATCCGCCCATGACGGCAATTATCAATAAACCAATACCAATTACAACATAAACTATTGATGACAAGACGTGATTAGCTTCAGAGCTTGCATCAGGCCTCAGCGTGGTAGCAGTATCATAGTCATCGCCACATTTAATGCCATGCACGTTATCCTCATGGTATATTTTGTCGATTGAAGTCACTTCTACTTGCTGCACGGCAAAGTGCGTCGAGTTTACAGTACGTACAATCTCTTTACATGAAATAGGATTACCTCCGAGACTTAAAACCTTCAATTTGTGAGCCAACGACGCCAGTCTCTCAACATCCAGCGTGTGTAAATGATTATAATCTACTACCAGCGTTCTCAGTTCTGTACACTCGTGGAAAATGTGAACATCGATTTCACTAAGGTTGTTCCACGATAAATCTAAGAATTCTGTTTTGTGTAGGCCTCTAAGACTTCCAAAACGAAGGTTCGATAAATTATTTGATGACATATTCACTAATTTAAGGTTTTTCATATCTTTAAAAGTGCCAGGTGGTAGAACGTCAATCTTGTTGTTGCTTACATCTAGAGCCTGTAGATTACTTACATTTCTGAACAATGAGTTGTTCAAATGACGTATGTTATTGTTGGCTACATCAAGTACCACTAGATCTGTGTAGTTACTGAGATCAATTTCGACCAGTTCATTGAAGGCTAGCTTTAAATCCTTTAGTGAAGTGAGTGAATTCGTTTGTGGATTATTAAATACTTTGATACTGTTATGAGTAAGATCCAATGTTGATAAAACGGGAAACGTATCCGCTCCAATACACGAAACGTCATGAATATTATTATAAGACAAATCAAGATGAGAAAGCATAGTACTGTTCGAACAAATGGTCTCAATATTTGTAATATTATTATTATTCAAATACAATGCCCTAAGGTTAAGGCTGTTGTTGAACATAACATTTGAGATCTCATTAAAAGAAATATCTAGACTGTATAGATTATCCAGTCCAATGAAATTTATGGGTTGGATAGTCTCAATGGAATTGTGAGACAAATTCAAACGTGCTACTAATGGTAAGTCTTTAAATGCCATTTGTTCGATGCTACTAAAATTAAAATTGCTGAGATCCAAAAATCTAAGATATTTGGCAGGACTAAATACATTTTTAGTTATTACACCTTGAAGATTATTACCTCCCAAATAAAGATACTGTAAATTTGTTAAGGGCAACGAGTACTCCTCGATAGTTACAATATTGTTCATGGATATATCGAGCTTAGTCAGCTTTGTGTGATTTTCAAATGTGTTTTGTAATAATACTGTCAAATTGTTATTATTTAGATAGAGCTCAGTCAATTGCTCTAAATTACCTACCACAAAATTTAAATCTGATATTTGGTTGAATGACAAATCTAGTACACTTAATGAGTTGTTGATGAAACTTGTGTTATCTATAGATTTTATTTTATTTCTTGTCAAGTTCAGGTTCTCTAAATTATTCATTTCTGAGAAAGCTCGGCTCCTAATAGCTGTAATGTTCTGTGAATTAAGGTTTAAGTTTTTAATCTCTTGTAAACCAAAGAAAGTCATTTCTTCAATGTCACCAGTTATCAAATTGTTATCCAAATTTAGATATGAAACATTAGTTTGCATGAAAGAACTTCCTTCGATATGTGTCAATAAATTATTGCTCAAATCTATATAATTAAGATGTTCATTTTTGCCGAAAGTATCATTTTTAATGTCTGATTTAATTTTGTTATGACTCAGATCTACAATTTCTAAATCAACAGAATTTTCAAAGCATCCTGGGTCTACAGTTTCTATAGCATTATGGGATGCGTTGAAATTCACTACAGTGACCAAACGATTTATTTCAAAGCTGGATAATTTTAATATAGCGTTGTTGGATATGTCCAGAAGTGTCAAAACCTTCATATTTACTAATATCATGTTTAGGGAACTTAATCTATTACCTCGTAAATTTAACGTCCCTAAATTCTTCAGGTTAGAAAAAGCATCATCAGCTATGGAAGATAATTTGTTATTTTGTAGGTCCAAGGAAACCAGGCTTGGCAGTTGGGAGAGGACATCTCCTGATAGTTCTGTTAAGGAATTGTAAGATAAATCTAGCGTACGCAAGTTATTGTACCTGCTCTCTGATATGAGAAACGATTCTGAGTATAGAGTGTCAATGTCATTTCTTGACAAATTCAACGAGAGAAGAGCACCTAAGTTTCTGAAGGCTTCTTTTTCAATGCTACGTATGTGGGTTCCAGACAAGTCCATGCGTTGTGTTCTGGCAAAGTATCGGAATGCCGAGGAGCCTATTTGTGTCCAAGTGCAACCTTTTGCTTTAATCTCCCGAACTCTAGAGTCAAAGTTCGTTGCCCCGAAGAAGCCTGGAGTAAGAATGTCTTTGTTGGAGTCCTCGATGATAAAGGTGACGTATACATCATCATCACATGACGGATTCCTCGCACTGCCAGCATAGTATCTGCACTGGATCGTGTAATTACATGATGAATCTAAATCTGTTTCTAAGACTGCGCATTTGGTTATAGCCGCCAATCCAACTATGGCCGATGATATAACCGCAACGTCTGAAATTTATTATTACATAGATTGAGTTCATCTCTGTATTTTTTTAATATATTATTGTGGTATGTTGATATTTTTAGAGCCGTGGTGGCCTTGGGGTTTGACGCAAGTTCAAATCCGAACGGGGCCTGTAACAATGAGTTTTTGACAATGTGATTTCAAACCACGTGCTTTGCGGTGAAGGAAAACATCGTGAGGAAACCTGCATATGTCTGAGAAGTAATTCAAAGACATATATATAGTGCCTGAGACGGTGATGGACTCACCATCTGTCACGTTGGCACTAAATCAAATTCGGTGTAAAGTGGGTGCTATAAAACACCTCCGCCTACATCTTCGGGGAATTCATGCGTGAGCATATGTATGTTGATATATTTTAAAGCATAAATATACGTCGAGCGTTGAAGTTGATTCATTTTATAATTATGAAAAGTCAATTATCACTATTATGGGATTGGGATTTGCAAAACTACAAAAATACAAAGTGTCAGATTTGTTTCGTATAAAAATCAGTTAATGAGCCGCATCTGATTGAATCAAGTGCCGACTACAACAATACATGGGATAAGGCCAAGGACGGTGATATTGACAAATGCATTATTAGTACAGACATCATCAAAGGCAACATATAAAAATAATAATGTTACAATACTATAGCTTTCGCTCGCAGATTTCATATACAACTTTCATACTCTTGTTCACCTTTGGGGTAGATTTTCGGACGACCCTTTCCTAGATGCCTGAACCTCGTAAAGAACACACCCTCCAAATTGCATGTCTATAGATGCTCTGAGAGACATCGTTTTACACTGCGCATTGATATATAGTCAGTTAGTCAGGACCTTGAATTTTAAAATATACTAGCAGTGCCCTGCGGTTTCACCCGCGTTAACATACCCTAAGTTTTTTTATTCAAAGTAGCCTAAACTAGCATCCCCTTTTTTATCCCCTTGGGGGTACAATTAATCAAAATCCTTTATTAGCGGATGCCTACGTCATAACATCTACCTGCATGTCAAATTTCAGCCCGATTCGTCCAGTGGTTTGGGCTGTGCGTCGATAGATCACTATGTCAGACAGTCAGTCACCTTTGAGTTATATATATTTAGATGTATATATATTATGCTAAGCACGGGTGGATCATTGAACCTAATAAAATTTAATAAAATTAACAATAAATTTTACAAAAATACCGATAAGGCTTATAACAACTGATTATTATCAAGCAAACTGTATGCATACTTGTTGCTTATTTAAGCAAAAAAATTGTAATATTTTCTAATTATGATTATTGTTCTTTCTTTTGTAATTATTAAAATTTATTATTCGATTGAATTTATTTATTTTTTATTATAATTGCTATATATGTCGTAGTTTCACTGGGATCGTGTGGGTAAATCCGACTCTACGCGAGACTTGGATGAATTATATCTTAGTAAAGGCTTACTTCCAGCCTTCTGCGGTATACTTTGTTTCTGATAAAATGACTGTTTTGAATCCAAAAATAAATCAAAAATGCTATTTCAAACAATTTTAAATTTTTTTGGGCGAAAAATTGTCAAGGCTTGAATTCTATAACAAAATAAAGTATTCTATTACAATTTGAATTTAAGAAAAAATAAGTCATAAAATATACTTACATATTAAAAACTTGACAGTCATTTTTAAGCCCTCAGTTATGATGTAATTGCTTAAAATATATTTCAATTATATATTACATTAAATGTCAATATGATTCACATTTCATTATATTACACTATTTATTATAAACGCACTGTACTCGAACAGATCACGAATGCTACTGATAATGATGAATATTTCTATAATTGTTTATTTTGCTCTAAATCTGTTGAGTCGCTGATAATTATTTAATTACTTTTTTTGCACGAGAGTTATGAACGTTTACTAATTCCTAGAGTTATTTTATTGTGTCTGGAAAATTACAATAAATTGACAAACAACGATTTTGATGATGTTTTTTTAATTTGAAAGATGATACTTCCCAAGTGGTCCCATTTTAATATGTTTCCGTTCAGATGGTGGCATCCATGATAAATCGAGGGGAACCGTTGACAATCGTAGTGGTGACCAATGGGGCCAACCATGATCGTTTAAGGAGCGCGAAATAAGAACTTCTTAGCTTTGACGTTTAATTTTACGGTATCAACATGAAACGTCAAAGCTCAAAAGTTGTTAATACGCTTTGCTTAAACCGATGATGGTAGGCCCTCAGTACCTACGTTTATTTATTTGTGGAAACTTTACATCTGGATGGGTTGTGAATTTCAAGCCCTCTTGGTAGGTAGGTACAACTTTACGTTTGAAATGTACATCAATTGAAACTGAAAATAGTGAATATTTTTTTTTATTCTTTAAAATGTTTAGTAAAAATACGGACATGATTGATATGGAGCTAAATGTAACTTTAGACATATCAGTTGAGTTTGGATACAGTGACCAACAGATGGCGCAAGGAGCCCCTAAAACCGCATAATGAAAAAAAACTGGACGCATGATGTCTGATCACGAGTAGTTTAGTTGGAAGAGCAACTGCACGGTTTTCAGAGGTCTTGGGTTCGTGTCCCGCCTAGTGTTCGTATTTTCCTATCCATTTTTAAGAATTTAGAATGTGTCATGCAAAAATAAATAAAGATTTTTTTTTTAAAAACCACCATCAATAAGACAAAAATTAAATGAAGTTAAATAATTACTTAACAGTAGCAACAAACTCGGTATCAAACACACAAAAATGTATAGGGAAAAAAAAACGGGCGGGACTCCAACCCACGACTTCTGCAAACCGTGCAGTTGCTCTCAGTAGTTTATTAAACAGATCTCATTTCTTTCTCTTTTCAAATACAGTTTCATCTTTTTATTTAAATGACGTCTCCATACCACTTCTGTCTGCAGGAAGCTGTTATCTTTGCCATAGCATCCGAAGTGTATGAATAATTTACCGTATTTGGTTATATCCACAGTACACCAATTATTCATAGTACAAAGGTTTATTATTAAACAAAGAAATTAATCCATTTGCGGTTTAGTAGTTCATACATAAATAATCTATACATATAAATAAAATTGAAGTGTCTGTTTGTAATTCCAAAATAACAGTTTTTCACTAAATACCTACAAGTGTAAGTATATAAGGTACCTATTGTTATAAAAAAAATCTCTAACTGTATGTCTAATCTCCGAAACGGCTAGACTAATTTAAATAGGACTTTCACTGGCAGATAACTGATGTAAGAAGGAGTAACTTATATAAAAAAAAAACATTAGTATTCCGCGGGTCACCCATGAAATTAACTCACATAGTTATATTTAGTTAGTAATAGGAAGGAAGGAAGAACTACTATGACCAAATTAATAGTATTTTTCAGAAAGGTCAAATTCGGAGCACTCGTAACCGAAGAAAGTGTATGAAGAGATGCATGAATGTGGATGGAGCGAAATAAGTATGTAAGGATCGTATGTGGCAAACGGTGGTCTCTGCCTACCCCCATGGGATACAGGCGTGAGAATATATATATGTATGTAGTTAGTAGTTTAATATATACAATTTTAATTGAAGCCGGTATTGTATTTTCATGAGCGGATTTTTTTCATAAATAATATTGTTAATTATAAATCCTCATTGGTCGCTAGCACTACAGAAAAACCCGAGGTCCCGGGTTTGACCCCATATCAGCAATGTCTTATTGGGTTTTTTATCTGTAATTTCCCAGTAGAATCTCGCTACGCTATAAATATATACTGATATGTCTTTAACTAATAATTACGTCCATTGTTTCAACAACATCAGGTGCCTTAGGGCCCTGTACGCGAACATAACTTATTACTAACTGTGCCCCGCGGTTTTGCCCGCGAAGGATTGACATTAGTTATATATTTTATTCTAAAATGAATGTGTCTGCTAGTGAATCCCTTAAAATTGGTCCAGCCGTCAGACTTAATAAACAGACACCCAGTAGACATAGAAAAAAAAATGTTTTTTATAAATAATTGTTATATCAATACCGTATATAATTTCATATGCATTTAGTTAAAAGTTAACTTGGAATTACAAACAGGCACCTCAATTTTTCTGTCATCATCATCTCCCTGGCCTTATCCCATACATTGTTGGGGTCGCCACTTGATTCAACCCGATGTGGCTGATCACCTGATTTTTATACGAAGCGACTGCCATCTGATCTTCGCAGCCCCTTTAACGAGGAGAATCTGTGATCTGGGCTTAACCAGTTGTCAGACTATTTTAGGCCTCCGACTGACCTGTAACGATTGCCAAAGATGATAAATTGGCAACCGGCAAAAATTGGCTTAACGTGCTCTCCGAGGCACGGAGGGGACCTCGGGCGGTCACCCATCCAATTACTGGCTAAGGCTAGGGTTGCTTAACTTCGCCGATAGAATGATATGCGCAATAGCAACTGTGCCACGAGCTCCTCAATTTTTTTTAATCAATTTTCAAATTTTATTTATCTATATAGACATAAATGTAAATATCTATTTCAATATAGTGATTGGAATCGGGAACCTAACCGGAGACAAACTGACAACAGACCAGAGAGCCAGCTATGATCATTTATGCAGCGCTTATTGAGAACTTCTTAGCTTCGAAATTGTATTTTATGGTACCAAAATTAAACGTCAAAGCTTAGAAGTTCTTAATACGCTCTCCTTAAACCTATGGTAGGCCCCCTGGACTATCTTGGTGGATGAATAAGTACGATAAAAACAATATTGTTTTGGTATATATATATATGCTCACGCCATCCTAGAAGGGTCCCCGGAGGGGTAAGCAGAGGTGGTGTAGCACCCACATTTCACCGAATATGATTAATCGCCAACGTTTCCTCACGATGTTTTCCTTCACCGTAAAGCACGTGGTGTGTACTGCACATAAGTTTTAAGAAAAACTTATTGGTGCAGGCTCCGCTGGGATTCCAACTTGCGTCGCTTCCACAGGCGACTACTCAAACCTCAAGGCTACCATGCCTCTCGTTTTTCGCCTCTTGTTTGGTGTTAAACAGTAATTCTTTGTACACTTTAAAAATAAAGATTACATATGAAATGTAAGTAAACAATATTATCTCGTGTTCATGCACCTGTGACCTTTTCTTCCAGTAAAATAATACGTGGGTATTTAGAGTCGATAAAGAAGAGGAGCTCGTGGCACAGTTGCTATTGCGCATATCATTCGATCAGCGAAGTTAAGCAACCCTAACCCTAGCCAGTAATTGGATGGGTGACCGCCCGAGTTCCCTTCGTGCCTCGGAGAGCACGTTAAGCCGTCGGTCCCGGTTGCCAATTTATCATCTTTGGCAATCGTTACAGGTCAGTCGGAGGCCTAAAATAGTCTGACAACTGGTTTAACCCAGATCACAGATTTTCCTCGTTAAAGGGGCTGCGAAGGTCAGATGGCAGTCGCTTCGTATAAAAATCAGGTGATCAGCCACATCGGGTTGAATCAAGTGCCGACCCCAACAATGTATGGGATAAGGCCAGGGAGATGATGAAAGAAAAGCAAATAAGATGTAAACAGTGAAGCGAGGTACTTTGGTAGCCAAGGTTTAGTTGCAAAATGAGCCTTAGGGGAGAACTTGGCGAAATCTACGCAGAGTCGTAACCGGCGACGCCACGGATTTATGTTTCGTCGAGAACTGGGGACTAATTATTCGAAGCTATTCCTTATACTTTGACGTTTGGTGTAAGTAAGACGAAATTCAAACTTAAGGCATAGTACACATTATAACCTAGCATAGATTGGCAAGCAATTCGTTTGAAATGACGTACTTGAGTGTAGGTTCGTCTTTTCAAACGATTTTTGACACAGGCGCGCGCTTCGCTTGAGTTCAAAGTCTAAGTCAAAGTCAAAAGTATCTTTATTCGATTAGACTTTTTACAAAGTACTTTCAAATCGTCAGAATGACATAATTATACAGAATTATACATGCTACCGCCAGGTTCGGAAGGTTGCTTTTACTGAGAAGAACCTGGCAAGAAACTCAGTAATTACTCTTTTCAAAAAATTATACAATTTGAAGAATACAAAATAAATCATTTAAGAATCGTAAGCTCATGGACATTGTTCCAATCCACAAATGTCGATAAAAATTTACATAACTAAAAATCTAGTGCATCTACTTATAACTAAATGCGTAGCTTGAGATGACCAGCCCCCACAAGCAGCACCTGTTCACAAGTATGACGTCAATGCCAGCCATTGACCTCCTCAACCATCATAGAGGGAAGTGAACAACCCGTCATCTAGACGCCGCCGCAAGCAAAGGCATTTTAGTGAGCATGACAACTCAAGTCCACTGACAAATACTCCTGGCGGCGCCGCCATTAGGGGGCGTCATGTGGTGACCGATCGGGTATACGTCATGTGTGTGATACTAAATTAAGGTATCATTTGTAACTACTTTAAAAGCGACAGAATAAAGCAAACGGTCATTTGAAAACTTGGTCTTAGTTACCATACTTATTGGTAAGCTTATGTGTTTACTGTTTTCAGGGCTTGCTACCAGCACCAATAGTACAGGTATCCTATCGGTATTTACGAGTATTTCACAATTCGACACTTTTGTATCGATGTTAAATCAAAACCATTATTAAACCGAAAATGTATCGGTGGCCAGCTATAAATTACCCTACCCCTGTTGCCACTTTCAAATCCTATTCTTATTAGAACTTGTAAAAAGTTAAAACTTAAGTTTTCCGAAACTGCAACCTTAATAAGGTGTGACGGAATTTGTTTTCTGGTTAGTATGTTTTTTTTTGCAAACTTTAGTATAACCAAAAGGATTTTATAAGGGTATGAATATCTCGCTGTAATGTTATAAATTTGACCACAAATTTCCCGCCCTCAATAGCCACATAAAACTGGGCCCAAGTGCCCAGAAAGTCTATTAGGAATCATTCCCATGGACAATTGTATCGTACCGTTCAACATTTAGCACTTGACTTCGTTTTAGGCAATTTTATAAGGCTTTGGCCATTCAATTGAATACATTCAACATTAAGGAAAGATTATGAATAAAACGAAGAGAAGAACAATGGATCTTCAGATACATACAGATATACTCAAGCCTGTATTGTCCGAAGGGGTAGGCAGGGGTGTACTTATAGTAGAACATTTCGTTGTTTAAGCCCCTAAGATTATAGCGAGCCTATTATCATAACTGGGAACTAAAAGACCCAAGCGTTTCCGCTCAGTAGACCAACGAGAACCTTATCAATATCCTAATAATCTTCTAATATGACTAATTCTGTTTGCACATGATTAGCTTATTCCATCGTTACAGATCTTAAACACCACTGCTATCAATAACCACCACTGCTATCAATAACCACCACAAATAATAACCAATTAGAATTCCGTCTATACAAACGTTTATGCTCGTTAATTAATTTGCTTCGCTAACAACATTACTGGAATTTCAAATGACGACCAATTCGAGATGAGCTCTGATGGTCTTTTCATGACTAATAAGCTCGGTGTGGCTGTCACGCGCAAATAGGGTCAAGTTACTCTGGTTTCAATTGTCAAGGAGAATGAAAAGTCATCAAGGGCTTAATTTCAAAGGGAACGTGATGTAGCAGGCGTTGCGCAATCGCTATTTCTTTGATACTTTGCCTAGTTTGTTCGCTCGAATAATTTTGAACGGTCAAAGAAAAAATATCTTTAATATCATGAGCGGAGCGATCATTTTCTGATTAGTACATTGAGTCGATAAAACTGTGGTACAAAGATACAATGTAGTTATTTTCATAGATATTGGCAAAGATATGATTAATGAGGAGAGCCGTGGTGGCCTTGTTTGAGCAGTCGCCTGCTACGCAAGCGACGCAAGTTCGAATCCCAGCGAGGCCTGTACCAATGATTTTTCCTAAAAAACTTATGCACAGTGATTTCACACCACGTGGTTTACGGTGAAGGAAAACATCGTGAGGAAACCTGCATATTTCTGAGAAGTAATTCAATGACGTATGTCATATTCGGTGAAAAGTGGATGTTGTGATTACAACACATCTGCCTATCCCTTCCGGGAATACAGGCGTGAGCATATGTATGTATGTATGTAGATGACTAATTGAAACAAAACCCCAATTAATATACTCGACCGATAAAAGGGCCGTTGGGAGTTTGAGCAATTCCTTGCTATACATGCGACGCTAGTTCGAATCTCATGTATTAATAGGTTTGTCTAAAAACTTAGACGCAGTTTACACCACGAGATTTAAGGTGAAGGAAAACAGCGTGAAGTAAATCCTCCATATGTCTGAAACGTAATTCAAAGAGACATCTATAGTGCCTAAGACGGGGATGGACTCAGCGTCCGTCTCGTTGGCACTTAATCGTATTCGGTGAAATGTGGGTGTAGTTGTTACAACACCTCTGCTTATCCTTTCGGGGACCCTTCTGGGATGGCGGCAGTATATTTATTTATAACTAGTTGTGTCCTGCGGTTTCACCCGTGTCGACTAAATTTGATTCCAGCGGAACCCTGAATGTTATTTTAGTAAAAGTAGTTATTCCTTGTAACATTAGCTATCTGTAAGTAAAAGTCCCGTTATAATCGCTCCAGCCGTTTCAGGGAAGTATTTTTGACAATTTGTTTTTTTAAGTCAGTACCGTAAATTCTTTCATATGCATTTAGAGAAAAGCTTTTGGAATTACAAACAGACACTTAAAATGTATTTATCTGTATAGAGTAAAGATACTGGGATTGAGGTTTGTTTTTGTCACGGGAATTCCCGCTCAACATAACGTGCTGTTATCGAATAAGCTTATCATTCGCTTGACTGGCCTTTGTACTTTACACATCATTTATAGGTATAAAGAGCCGTGGTGGCCTTGAGGTTTGAGCAGTCGCCTGCTACGCAAGCGACGCAAGTTCGAATCCCAGCGGGGCCTGTACCAATGAGTTTTTCTAAAAAACTTATGTACAGTGATTTCACACCACGTGCTTTACGGTGAAGGAAAACATCGTGAGGAAACCTGCATATTTCTGAGAAGTAATTCAATGACGTGTGTAAAGTGTCTGAGACGGCGATGGATTCACCATCAGTCACGTTGGCACTTAATCGTCTTCGGTGAAAAGTAGGTGTTGTGCGTTTTCACCTATTTAGTACTGTACCCTAAAAAGTGTTGACATAAAAAGCAAAATTGACATCACTCGGCTCGCGATAATGGATGGAACGAGGTCGGTTCAAAGGCCTTGTTAATAAACAAATTTTAATTGCCCCCAATGAAATAAACATAAAAAGGACATTTTCATTACCTCGCCAAAAAAAAGGTATAAAGTTTTTACGGTTCGTTCGTTTAAAGCCTTACCGAGCAATAATTCCAAAATGTAAGGTGAATGTGCCCCAGTCGCTTTTGAAGTAACATCTTTTCTTTGTCCGCCATTAATGAACATTAAAAGAAATTTGCTTTTTTAATTTTTGACATCTGATTTGGAACAATGGTTTTTTAACCTCATATTAAATACAGTATAATCATGAGATTCAGACGATTTGAAAGTACTTTGTTAGAAGACTAATCTAATAAAATTATTTTTAGGTTTTGACTTTTACTAACTAAATAATATACTTTTTCAACTTCGTCCAAGGGAATAGAAATAGATTAGATATTTTTTAAAGTATTTTATTCATTTCACCATGGGGTCCCACTATCATAGTGGATATTACACAGGATGTATACTTTTAAGGCCAACATTTGTGGCACAGGTGGTAAATATCAGTTTAAAAATAAATATAAAAATATTTATTAAGTATTTGTTATCCATAATCAAGCCCAAGCACCAGGTCCGTGTGCTAATTAGTTGAGAGGTGCCCTCAGCGGTCTTTTGGCTCCATCATCAGATCTACACCAGACAAACTAATTCTTTTAATTAAAAAAAATATCTTTCAATTCACCTCACCCAGTCAAAAATTATGATAACAAACATAGAGTCAAATCCAGCCTCCTCCTTTTTTTAAGTCGGTTAAAACATTGTCAAAAATATTATGACGCATCGGTTAAGTATTATGATTACACATGATTACTTGTGAAACGTATTCGCAAATATAGCGCCCACGCACGGTCCAGGAAATTCTATTGTATGCTTAGTGATAAGCGTTGTTATTTTACATAAGTTATAAAGTACCCCAAGTAAGTATTTCTCATTTTGTACCGTAAAATTTCCTACTTTTTTCGATAGAGGCGCTTTTAGCTCCCTCACAACATGAGGAAATAACAGCATCCATATATACACTTAACCATATATAACTTGAAACCCTGGAGTACTTAACGTAACTAAACTGTCTCTGTAATGTATAGAAATAGTAATCATGTCAACAATGGTCGTTTAAGCAGCGCGTATTAAGAACTTCTTAGCTTTGACATTTATTTTTACGAACAGGTACAAAATGAAACGTCAAAGTTTAGAAATCCGTAATGCGCTCTGCTTGAGCCGATGGTGGTGATCAATTAATTTTTACCAATAAGGAATAAATGCTTCGCGTTAGGTAGGCAGCGACTACTTCGCGATAATATAGCAATCAGTGGTCTGTGATTGTATAGCAATCTACCTAACTATATATATGCTCACGCCTGTTTTCCCCGAAGGGGTAGGCAGAGGTGTTGTAATCACAACACCCACTTTTCACCGAAGATGATTAAGTGCCAACGTGACAGATGGTGAGTCCATCGCCGTCTCAGACACTATACATACATCATTGAATTACTTCTCAGACATATGCAGGTTTCCTCACGATGTTTTCCTTCACCGTAAAGCACGTGGTATGAAATCACTGTACATAAGTTTTTTTAGAAAAACTCATTGGTACAGGCCCCGCTGGGATTCGAACTGGCGTCGCTTACATAGCAGGCGACTGCTCTAACCCCGAGGCCACCACGGCTCTACCTAACTAATTACATAATATATCAAATATTTAATTATTAAATTGCATTACAATTTGGTCAGGCTTTACTTCATAATTGAGTACAAAAAACATTCTAAAACACAAACCTGTAAAAACATTATCAGCAAGAATACACTAAATAAATTGAAAATAGTTAGTTTGGTGGTTCTGAATTTGAGTAATGAAATATAGTCATGCGCATATGCATCATCATCATCACGCCTGTATTCCCCAAAGGGGTAGGCAGAGGTGTTGTTATCACAACACCCACTTTTCACCGAATTTGATTAAGTGCCAACGTGACAGATGGAGAGTCTATCGCCGTCTCAGGCACTATACATACGTCTTTGAATTACTTCTCAGCTCTAATATGCAGGTTTCCTCACGATGTTTTCCTTCACCGTAAAGCACGTGGTGTGAAATCACTGTACACAAGTTTTTTAGAAAAACTCATTGGTACAGGCTCCGCTGGGATTCGAACTTGCGTCGCTTGCGTAGCAGGCGACTGCTCTAACCCCGAGGCCACCACGGCTCTTATGAAATATAGTCCCTAAGTCAATAACCGTTCAGATTGTACCTACTCCGTAAACGGAAAAATACTGAAAAAGTTACACAAACGAAAAGTTGGTAACACAGCAATTTCGTGTTTGTATGGCAAGTTGTGGAATATAAACACTTTTGCTTCGCGTTCCAAAATGTCATGTTTGCAAATTTTTCGCGCACGTAAGCTTGGCAACTTTTGCGTCTCATTAAAAATAATTCTGTACGAGACGGCAATGGAATTACAGGGATGTAGGGCATTCCGGAAAAGGCAGTAAGTACTGGCGACATCCCAGAATATTACCGGGATTAAGTTGGAGAGTAAAAAAGATACAATAAGCGAATTTGCCGTAAACGAGCCGACGACGTTCGTATAATCCTTACCTTTGGGCCATTCAAAGAGCGATTCACGCTGACTATCAACTGATAGTTATATTGAGTTAAGATGCACCACACATTTTCTGCATCAACCATATCTATCTACAATTTCATTCAGTTGGTGCGGTATGTGAAGCGGCTGAAAAACCCAAAGCCTGCAAATACAGGGGTCTCGGCTCCGAATATGACTTTGTCCCATTCGGAGTCGAGACCCTTGGTCCGTGGGGTCCTAGCGCTATTAGGCTTTTTAAAGAAATAACCGAAAGGTTAGTCGACATCACAGGAGACCGGAGAGCTGGCAGCTACCTCGGTCAAAGAATTAGTCTTGCCATCCAAAAGGGGAATGCTGCCAGTATCTTCGGTGCCTTGCCTACAGGGACTTCTTTTAATAATATATTTTAGTTATAAGATTATATATTTTTCAGGTTTTTAGTTATTAGATTATATTTATAAGGTTTTTAGCTATGTAGTCCTTGAATTTAATAATATTAAGATTTCATTCATATCCATCTAGACGTTGGAGCCTGCTGAGGGTAAACACAAACAAATCTATACAGATAAATACAATTTAAGTGTCTATTTGTAACTTCAAAATTACACCTTTTGACTAAATGCATATGAAAGTATACACGGTAAAAGCCATTTTTTTAAATTTTTCTCCGTCTATCTATCTGTCTGTTTGTTTCGGCTAATCTCCGAAACAGCTTTACCAATTTAATCGGGACTTTTACTGGCTAGTAGCTAATATTACAAGGAGTAACTTAGACTGTTATTGATTTAAAAAAAAGTGTTCCACGGGCCATTCATAAAATTAAGTCTACGCGGGTGAAACCGCGGGGCACAGCTAGTCTCTTATGATACTAGCTAATCAAATTGTGCCTTATTTTACCGACTATGACATCCCAAAGAATCGATATCCCACATTAAGGATCAGGACCCACTGGGGCCCTCTATAATAAAAGTTTTAGATTAACCCCTATATAAATGCCCATAGCCAATGGGGAAACCCATTAGGAGAACAGTAAAATTGTAATACATTTTAAGATACTAGTCTCCTACACATGACATATAGTCGAAAAACATTGAAGGTAACACTTAGAACTTCTGCCGCCCTACTACTTTAAATAGATCAGAGGTCGAGTGGGCACAAGGTGCGAATTTCACGGCACGAGTGAGTCCTGACCCGCTATGAAATCACTACACATAAGTTTTTAGAAAAACTCATCTCATCAAGCATGACAGAAGATATTCACAACATTCAATATCGGCTAAAAAATAATATTCTGAAGAAAGTATTCTATTTCGTATTACACTCCCTTTAATACTCGCTGGGTTTATGGCCTGATTCCATAGCGGTATTCTCCAACAAAATGCTGAGCAAATTGGATCATTAAAAGCTTAAGCTGACAGTTGAGAGTTGCTTAAAAACGTGTTTCTGTATTAAGCTCTCCTTCCGCGATAATTTTCAAAGCAATGTTTCCTTATCACTTGTGTTCTGTAGGCATTTCCTACAGTAAGTAGCCACTTAAATTTGAGTGAGGCCTAAACATCTCTATATCATACTACTTACATGCTAAAAATCTAAATCTATACTTTAATATTAAGCTGAAAAATCTATTTGTTTGTTTGCTCGAACGCCCTAATCTCAAGAAATAGTGGTCTGATTTGAAAAATTGTCTTAGGGTTATCGAAGAAGATGTCACCATTGTAAGATCACTCGCAGGTTAATATTATCGTAAGCCCAAACTATACCATGCGGGAGACGTCGCGTACATAAACTAGTGTTATGATAAAATGAATTCTTGTAAAAAGTCAAGTGCTTATACACCAAAATATTTTAAGGTGACGTAAAACATTATCAAGAAACCAGCATATATCTGAGTCGTAGAATATAAGCATCGTTCGAAATGTGTAAATCGGATCTTTGGAGTTCTACCACAACGCCTGCAGAAAAATTACACTTCCAGCCATTCTTCCAGAAAGAAATTCATCAACGTTGAAATATGTCAAAACTAATATTTAGGCCAATCAGAATAAATTAAAAGAGGGCGTAAAAAGAATATGTTATAGACTGTTTGTCTGTCTGAGTCAACGTCAATTCGAAATTGATGATCCGATTTTTATTTACCTACTTATTTCAGGGACCCAACCACTAGCTCTTATTGCAATGCTAGTTCAGCTGTGTGATAGTGACAGATGTATACACATCATACATCGTACATACATCTATCTCGTAATATGAGTCATACTATCATGGCAATAAGAGCTCTTGGTAGGATTCCTGGTTGCTTCATAGAGTTTGTTCTTAGCTATGATTCGAATAAAATTGTTCTACCGTTTTTAAACGAGCAATTCTTGTATATACCTAGGGGGTTTCAGGGGCAAAAAAATTATCTAGCTAGGTTTTATCTTCAGAAAACATCGTTATAACCATGTTTTCAGGTTATAAAATTTGCTACAATATCATTATAATACGAAGGTAAATTTCGCCGACATCTGTCAGATTACGATAAGCTCAGACGTGAGGCTACCAGCCTATCGGGTGATAACAAATTAGGCTACACCCCGGTTTGAGTGCAAGTGATACCGGTTCGGATTTTTTCCCCTTTATTTCTGTTTGAAATCGTCATGTTTTTTCTTTTGTGGGAATATGCAATCTAATGTGGGCACAGCTCGGTCAACCAGGTTCTATTATGAATGTGTATTACCTTGCGTGTTCTGGCTCTGTTAAAATCTAAGCGGAAAATGAATAGCTGTGGTGACGACATAGCATCGTAAACTGTACCGACGTTAATGATCTGTAATAGTTCAATAATGTGGCTTTTATATCCACTCAAACACAATTACGGACCTCTAATAAGGCACAAAATAAAGCCATGAAAAAATCGGCTCTTATTAAAATTCCATTCTCATAATTCCTTTGAGAATATTAAAATTTCTACTCTGGTGTGTTGACAAAGGAACGATAAAATTTGAATGGAAGTCCCTGGAAATTATGTATGTGTTGGTTTTGTACAAATTAATGGACATTTTGAATTTCATGCATGCAAACAGTGTCCCATGTATGTATGTTAATAATCCATACAGATAAATGTTATTGGTGTGTCTGTTTATCATTCCAAAATGACACCTTTTTACTAAATGAATATTGAAAGAATACTTACGTAATAATACTTTATTTTCTGTATCTGTCTGTCGATCTGTCTGTCTGTATGTTTGTACCGGCCAATCTTTGAAATTGGACAAAAGAGATAGACAGACAAAAAGAGAATTTTTTTTTTGATTAATTACCGGGTTTTTTTTTCATATGCATTAAATGAATACCTGTTATTCTAGAAATATAAACAGACATTTTAATTTATTTATCTGTATTTAAGCAGTAAGCTTAATCTAGCATCCACTAATCCCACAGTATTGTCAACAAACCAAAATTTTAAATAATACCAGTTAATTATCTCTATTGATTCCAACAGATATTACAATTTGATTGGTCGAAACTTATACACCATAATATCTGGGTTCGCAAATATATGCGTAGTCGAAAGCAGTGTTTGTCTTTTGGCCAGCCCCTGCGATTTTAATTTGCGAAATTGTTTGCAGATTTCCTTTTCGTATGATTTACTAATTATTTAATTAGGACAAAATGCTCTTGATTTTTCTTAAATTTTGTAGTGTCTTGGAAATTGTAAGGAAACCCGCCATGTCAGGTTCTTCTCAGTAAAAGCAACCTTCCGAACCCAGCGATAGCATGCATATTCCCATATAATAATATATTTCTGCCGATTTGAAAGCATTTTTAGTTAAAAGTCTCATCAAATAAATATAATTAGAATTTTGAGATAAAATTCAAAAAACTAACTAACCATCTGTCACATTGGCACCTACCACCCACCTAATTCGGTGAATAGTGGGTGTTCGAACACCGCTCCGGAAATATTTCTGGAAATCCATGGAGTTACATACAATCGGCGTCAATAATTTCAAGAGCTGTAATTTTTTGCTTGTAACGAGCGAGCGTGAACATATGCACAGTTATTTAGTTAAGCGCTCAAAACTCATGATGGCATCTGTATGTGACTTTGTCTGCGCAGGATTGGTTTTATCGTCATAGTTTGGACAATTCAATCAATATCAGCGTTTCTACACTCGCTACATAGATGACGCTACTAGCTAACAAATGCAAAGTTTGAAAAAATCACGCAATAAGTGTTTTTAAGTGCATTGCAGTATATATATAAGTTTCCAAATACAACTGGTCTAAGGTTCTCCGGGCATGATACCCACCTGACTGGAAGGTTTTTCCTTTGCTGGGGATGAGCATGATCACTCACTCTCTCCACAATATCTTTATAAATAATCGAGAATGAGCTATTTTGATCTATATATCAAGTAAGCTTATTAGTGTAAAGTTTCATTAAAATCCAATCAGTAGTTGTTACGTGCAAGAGTAACAATCATGAACAAGAACAAGAGCGGTGGAGGCCTTGAGGTTTGAGCAGTCGCCTGCTACGCAAGCGACGCAAGTTCGAACCCAGCAGGGCCTGTACCAATGAGTTTTTCTAAAAAACTTAAGTACAGTGATTTCACACCACGTGCTTTACGGTGAAGGAAAACATCGTGAGGAAACCTGCATATTTCTGAGAAGTAATTCAATGACGTATGTAAAGGGTCTGAGACGGCGATGGACTCACCATCTGTCACGTTGGCACTTAATCATCTTCGGTGAAAAGTGTGTGTTGTTATTACAACACCTCTGCCTACCCCTTCGGGGAATACAGGCGTGAGCATATGTATGTATGTAGTAACAATGATCCATACATCCATTCATACAAACTTTCGTGATTATAATATTAGTAGGAAGTAGGAATGAACTTGAATTTGTGTCGAAGATGAATTGAGTCCCGACAAAATATCGCGGAATCCGTTTTCCAATTAAAGCTTAAAATATCGGAAATTTGAATCTTCAATTTCCTATATATCTGAAGATGGATGGAATCACAAAGATATTTTGGATATTCTATACTAAGATTTAGCTTTTTTTACTTTGCTTATGCTTCTGCCTTTCCGAAAGGGTCCCTGAAGGGATAGATGTGTTAAAACACGATAAAGTAATAGACGGCGAGTCCATTGTTCTCTCCATACATCTAAATCTAAGATAAATAAAATTCATATGTCTGATTGTAACTCCAAATTTACAGCATTTCACTAAACTCACATGAAAGTAAACACTTACATAGAAAAATAACAATGTAAAAACGTCTATGTCTGCCTGTCTATTTATTCCAGCTAACCTCTGATGGCTGGGTTGATTTTAACAAAACTTTCATCTCCATATAGCAGATATAATAATGAGTAATGCTATTGTTTTTTTATTTATGGAACCGTGAACCGTCACACGGGCAATGCATACGTCTTTGAATTACTTCTCAGACATATAGAGGTTCCTACCAGTGGTTTCTTTCACTCATAAGTAAACTCGTGTGCGATAAAAAAAAATATAGAATTGGAACTTGTATCACTTGGGTAGCAGGCAACTGCTCAAACCATTCGGATACCACAGGCATTTTTCTAACATTAACTTCAATTAAAACAATCATGCCCCGTATATGTACTT
The DNA here is from genome assembly GCA_929442735.1 of Watsonalla binaria. Lineage (NCBI taxonomy): Eukaryota > Metazoa > Arthropoda > Insecta > Lepidoptera > Drepanidae > Watsonalla > Watsonalla binaria. The sequence continues at coordinate 8,725,588 of OV838934.1, read as the reverse complement.
TAAAACATATTGTTATATAATGCATCGTTTAATCATATTTACCAAACTGCACTTCATGCCATACAAGGTAATTAAAATCGAGGCTTGATTACGTTAATTATCTACTACAAAATTATGCGGTGAAATAATACCCATTCTCACCACAGCCCATTATATTTATTAGTGTGTGAGCTGGATTATTATAAACTAGCTGTGCCCCGCGGTTTCACCCGCATCGACTTAACTCCATGGGTGGTATTATTTCTCGGAACCATATTTTTAAATAAATATATATTAATAATAGATATTTTTTAAATAGATTTTTGTTTTAAGTACTATATATCATTTTATTTAAGTGAAATGAATTGGTATTACAAACAGACATTTTAATTATATTAACCTGTATGGATGTTTAGATTACGTCATCACTTTTGAAATCTATACTCGCTAGCGTCATCGGATAATATTTCTAAGAGAAAATACACAGCGCCTCGTAGCAGTAACGTAAATAATTTAAATGGGTGACGCTAGCGAGCTTTAGATTATAAAAACGCTAAAAACGTTATAGGGGTACCAACTGACAACCTATCTATCAAGTTGGCACCTGTTCATCTTGTGGAAAAAAACGGGAGCTGTGGGAGAAATGTTCCGGGATCCCCTGCTTAAGGGAATAATGTAAATCAAACATTATTACACAGTAACATTCAAACTCAATATAAAATATCTTTATTAGATCAGACTTTTAACAAAGTACTTTCAAATCCACAGAATGACACAATTATACAGATGTTATGAATACTCATGCTACCGCCAGGTTCGGAAGGTTGCCTTTTCAATAATATTTCAATAATTTAAAAAATATATCATAAATCACGTTCCAATGCACCAAACATGTCAATAAAAATTAACATAAAGTAAAAGTCTAATAGTTCTACTTATATCTCAATCTTGAGATGACCAGCCCCCGCAAGCAGCACCTGTATGTTATCCACAAGTATGACCCGAATGCCAGCTACCATTAAAACCATTATCGCTATCTGTACCTGAGTTAAATGTTATCCTCTCTCGTAATTGATGTAAAATTGCAGTAGGAACAGCTGTCTCGTTTCCCCATTATATTTTAAAAGCATTTATCTCATTCTCTGTGACAACGCGGCGAGGGATCCATTTGAAATATCTCAGCTAAATCCTTGACAGAGATAGAAGATCATCTCAGTGACGTTTTAATTCCCTTTACTATACGTCATCAAGTTTCGGTAACGATTTGTTTGACCTCGCCAAAATCGTAAGCTTTTGCGAAGTACCTACAAGAAGACGAATAAAAAGGTACTACTAGTTCTATATGGGAGTGTTTTATAAGTTGACTTTCTGTATGCTATAGTCTTACGAGATGTAAGCTCGTTAGCACAATTTTTCTTTATGGGTGTTCTTCTTTGTGATCGATATCCTAAACGGCTGGATCACTTTTGATAGTAACAGTGTATTTGAGTGGATGTATTTGATACGTTAACGTCGTAGAATGTTTGGAGAGGCTGACTAAGGCTTATGATGCCTGCTGATAGATTCCACTTATAACAGGGTTGGCAACGGCCCGTGGCCGAGAGCCGTGGAGGTCTTGGGGTTTGAGCAGTCGCCTCCTACGCAAGCGACGCAAGTTCGAAATCCCAACGGACCAATGTGTTTTTCTAAAAACTTATGTGCAGTGACTTCACGCCACGTGCTTTACGGTGAAGGGAAACATCGTAAGGAAACCTGCATGTCTGAGAAAAAAAAACCGGCATCGCGCGGTTGACATTCAAAGTTATCCGCTTTCTAAAATACTCATCATGTAGGTAAATTCAGGAGAAGATAGTGATACATAAAAAAATATGATCTGTCAAATGATTCGTATGCTTATTACTTGATACTGTGGAAAAGGTTCTGTATATACAGACCCTTATTCGCATATCTTGTTCCAAGCCGTCATATTCATCGCGGCATGTCATCCGAAAATATCCCGATTTCACGATAAAATTGTAAGTTGCTTATCAGAATATTCATATCATATTACAGTGGCCTGACCGAGAAAAAAATAAAATACTAACAGCAGGTCAGCTTCCAGTCTTTAAGTAAGACTAACACACTCGTAGGTCAGCGCTCATATCTCGTGATGGCACCTATATCTATACATAATTTACAAAGTACTGACTGACAGAGTAACTTGAATGTATACATTTAGCAACGCACAGCTGATCCGAGAGACGTGTAATTTTGAGAATGTGCTCTTGGTGAGATTTAGGTAAAGACTATGATGAGGTTTTCCGAAATTGTACCTCTGACGGGGTAAAATGCCGGTTGGAATTGTATGTGAAAACTTAACACCACGCAGGTAAAGCTGAAGGCGCAAGTTATTCTCTCCATAAAGTTACTCTAATTCAGTACGTCTACACGAGAGTAGACGGGAATGAGTGTGCAGACAGCAAGCCATGGAGAATTTCATTGGGCCCGAACCATCTGTAGGCCTTCCTTATGGAGCCTACAAAAGTGCATTGCACAAATATTCGAAGGAACAACACAATATAGAATAGGGCGCCAATAATAGACTAAGACACTCTAAGCAGGTCATAGGCATTTGGGGTGAGAGCCAAAGCAGAAAGCTATTACAATTAAATATATGTCAGCTTAGGCAACCCATGGGAGCACTAACAGGTCATGATGGGACAAAAGAACATCTTCATAAGATGAACTTATCTAACGATGTGGTGTGTAGGTACTGTCAATCAGAAGCCGAAACCATGAGTCACCTAATATGCAATTGTGACGCACTGGCCAGATGGCGAATGGACCTACTGGGTAAGGCGTATCCGAAACCAGAGGACTACAAGCTCTTCCCCATGGGCAAGATCTGCCGGCTTGTTCAGGGGGTATTTGAGGAGTCAGGTACGTAGAGCAAAAGGACAAGGGCGGCACAAAAGATCCCAAGGGTCGACGTGCAACAATGCCACAAATAAGATAAGATATTCTCTATTTGAACTATCGAAATTCTCTTATAACGCATGCGTGTATAGATTATTATTGTCCGATGTATGTAACCGACCTTCTGTCTCCTTTCTATTTTGTGACCCAAGGGAGGGTGGGAAAGCTTGTTAATTCCGAGATAAGATTCCGTACGTTTTAATTAGGATAAATACCACCGTCCGCCTTGCGACTTTACTTGCAAGAATTTCACTTCCTCGGGAGAGCCATCGGGATTTCAATTACAGAAGTCTGGGTCGCGGTTTAGTTAGATAAGGGACCTTAATTTACGTTTTTATGATTTGAAAAAATCTATATTTTAAAGGGAATTCATTTATTTATCTATGTTCTATGCGAAAGGTTAAATTTTTCATAAGTGCCTTACCAGGGCCCAAATTGAATAAATAACTATCAATTACCAAATCAATGTATATACCATCAGAAACGTCATACATATGCTCACGCCTGTATACCCCAAAGGGGTAGGCAGAGGTATTGTCATAACAACACCCACTTTTCACCGATGATGATAAAGTGCCAACGTGACAGAGGGTGAGTCCATCACTGTCTCAGGCACTATACATTGAATTACTTCTCAGACATATGCAGGTTTCCTAGCGATGTTTACTTTCACCGTAAAGCACGCGGTGTGACATGTATGCATGATTTTTTTTTAAAAATATATTTTTCTTATAGCACTTGCGACTTGCAGTCGGTCACCGCGACCCGTTAATTATTTCATGCTGATTTTCTTTAAGTATAATCATAAGGTATTTAAATTCGAGTCTGAATTCAAAATTCAAAATATCTTTATTTGATTAGACTTCTTACAAAGTACTTTCAAATCGTCAGAAGGACACAAAATACATTATACAGGATTATAAATGCTACCACCGGGTTCGGAAGGTTGCTTTTGTTGAGAAGAACTCGGCAAGAAACTCAGCAATTACTCTGTTAAAAAAATATTATACAATGTTATTGGTTACAGTATTTATACCTCATGATTATAAGCCCATGGACAAAGCTCAAATGTTCAATTGTCAAATATAATAACTAAAATATTACAAATATTTCTTAGTTTATACCTTAGTTTAAAAACCTGCTTGAAAAATATTGACATGAATAATTTTATTTGTTTCAACTTCGAAAGCTTCAAGAATAAAATAAAAAAATCATATGAAATATTTTAATGACGATTTTTGCTTAACCATATCCGTAATACATTTATAGGACCTCCCAAGTGAATGAAATAAACCATAACGTGCGCGTACGACATTTTGTAATCTAACTTTGTGTATCATCAATCATAATGCCCATGAAAAGTTAGGCCGAATAATGCCCGGGGATTATTAAAAATGCCAGCGCGGACCATGCCGCGAGCTGTGGAATAAGGATGTGCGAGTTTTTGGATATCTTGAATACCTTTCTTACTTATCTATACTTAATATACAAAGAGGTCTCTGCCTACCCCCATGAGATACAGGCGTGAGCATATATGCAGGTTTCCTCACGATGTTTTCCTTCACTGTAAAACACGTGGTGTGAAATCACTCCACATAAGTTTTTTTAGAAGAACTTATTGGTACAGGCCCCGCTGTGATTCGAACTTGCATCACTTACTTAGCAGGCGACTGCTCAAACTCCGAGGCTACCACGGCACTAGAATAGGCTCAAGAACAGTTAGGTATAAGAGATGTATTAGAGTTTAATACCCTAAAGATGGTAAATAAGTGTTAGATATCAGATGTACGCTTCAATACAACTATACCCCCAGACAGACTGGTAACTGCGGGACGAGCCAATTACTACTTACATATATATACAAAGGAATTTTATTCTAAAAATAGTTAATGCGATAGTTTTATACGATATTCAGTGAGCTGAAAGTATCTTGAAACAGGTCAACTGTTATGTTATTTCAATACTTTTGCAAATAAAACCGAGTTTATTCGATCGGAAGATTCAATAATATTGAGTGTAATGTCTAGTTGATGTATTTTTGGAATCATAGAAGTAGTTTACATTAAGCAGTTATATTTATTTCAATAAAAGATCGAACGAGTGATATGGACACAGAAATAAGTGACGTCACATGTTATGAGCGCTGACCTAGAATGCGCAGTAGTATGAGTCTGTATCTGTCTATCTGTATAACGCAACGCGAATAAAGTACAAGCGCAGTTACCCCTTGCAGATATATTAATAAACATTTTAAACTTATATTTTGTCTCTTACCCTGAGCCTTATCATCACATCACAATAGTCGCCTTCTCTGCTGACTTTCTGACTGGTTCTTCTCAGAAGGCTAGTTTTTGACCTGATGAAACTTTTCTCGCCATTCATAAGTAAGGCTTTTACTGATTAATCATTTCCATTAATCCAGCTTAACCCTTTATAGCATCGATGAAGTGATTCAACGAAACACAAACGCGACCTATAGAAAGTTATATCATCTATAAAACGAAATACACCATTAATGCGGCAATAAGGTCCAAATTGCAGACATTAATTCTTCGCTTTTGCAATCAGAGACAAGTTTTGTTGCCTATGTCACAGAATCGATTTATGCGAATCAATAAATTAATTCGCGATGGTGTGTTCTAGAACATTTTGAGCTCTATGACGATTTGTTCAAATTTACAGATCTTTACAGGTGTATTTCCTTTCTTATTCCACGAAGTTATTCAAAGGAATAAGAAAGGAAAATCCCGTATTTCAAACGAAGATATTGGAAATAGGTGTCGAAAGGACAAATAGCGTAATGCATCTATTGTCATCTCCCATGCATTAAGCATATATTACGCTGAATCCTTCTTAGACATATGCAAGATTTTTCTTGTTTCTTTTCAATTCACTTCAAAGAGAAGAGTGGGGTTTTTACCCCCCGGTGGCCATTTTCCATGCTAAGGGTGGACTCCAGGTACTCTAATAGATCGCACCTGACCCCGGGGATATGCCGGGGATATGCTGGGGCACATCCCCGGGGCAGCTAAGTTGCCGCCCGTTGAGACCTCGCTGTGCTAGGCACCTCCACCGCCGTCAACAGGCCCTCCGGCCCCGTTTTAGTACCCAATACTAACCAAACACAGCTAAGAATCACCAATGCAAGAAAACTAGCTTTCGAATGAACCGCATCGAATTAGGTCCATACGTTACAGACCTACGATGCCACAGGCGGACATCGACGTCAAACAATTGACACGCCAAAAAAAAATACGAAAGCACCTATAAAATTTAATTACTTTACCACAATATCATGCTTAAGATTATTCTTTTGTATTTTATAATGGTATACCTACTTAATTTAAAACTCACATATTTCAATTCGGTTAATGTTTTTATAAGAGGGCATATTTCTAAAACGTTCCAAGACAAAGGCTCTCAAAGAATATGCTACAATAAATTAAAACAATACTTTCACAACAAAATCTGATTCGCTTGTGGAAATGAAGAACAAAAACAGATTCTGGAACAAGGGAAAATAACTGATACTGTGGGGCATTCCCTTTCCTTTGATATTGTTAAGCCACTTCGGTTTCAAACCAGAATAAAATGTATTGTCCGCCCGAACCATGGGAATATTATCAGGAAAAAAAATATGAGAGCACTTTTGTGAAATAGGAAAACATTTTTTATTTATTTTTATCTGTGACCCGCGGTTACTCCCGCGTAGACTTAATTTTATAACCGACTTAAAAAAAGGAGAAGGTGATCAATTCGACTGCTTTTTTTTGTTTGTTACCTATGACCTTTTAACTTTTAACGTGAAAAGTTTTCGATGATTCTTTTTTTATTTGAAAGATGATTACTAAATTACTAAATATACAAAATTACTCCTTGAAACATCAGCTATCTTCACGTACGTGATATTTAAAATCAAATATCCGTCTATATATAGTTTGAAGGACAATGCATTCAAACAGCCAAAATAATTATGTATAGAAATGGTGACTCCAATGAACTTTATTCATAGATAATATTCATTGTCCAAACTGGTAATGTACTTAACCTTATATGGCCGACTTTAGCCACACAAGCCAAAACTCATTGTTACATACATATGCTCACGCCTATATTCCCCGAAGGGGTAGACAGAGATGTTGTAATATCAACACTCACTTTTTACGTAATTATGTAATTAAGTGCCAACGTGACAGATGGTGAGTCTATCGCTTTATCAGGCACTAAACATACGTCTGAGTCACTTCTCAAACATATTATGCACGTTTCCTCACGATGTTATCCTTCACCGTAATACACGTTGGATGAAATATTTTAGAAAAGTTTTCAGAGAAAGTCATTGGTACAGGCCCCGCTGGGATTCTAACTTGCGTCGCTTGCGTAGCAGGCGGCTGCTCAAACCTCGGGGTTTGAGCAGCCGGCGGCCACCACGGCTCTTTTATTAAATAATACAAAGCGTATAAAATGAGTTGTTCATGTAAAGTATCAGATAACACGAGTTTAATCTTAATTACAACACGAACCGAAGCCTAACATGTTGATTAATTAATGTTTTTGAAATCATAAATATCTGAATTTTCCTTCGAACCAACAAGAACCCAAAAGTATGGAGAATGTTGCTCACGCCTAAAATAGGATATTTATCGTAGAACGGAAAGCTGAAGATGGAAGATTCATAGACGGAAAATTCTTGGAAAAATCCAACTCATTAAATTCAATAATACTGTCAAAGAGCCTTCAAATCGATTTTTCTTATATCATAAACAGGAACGTTTGTATGTTTGTTACTCATTCACACAAAAACGGACATTGATGGAAATTTGGCATACAATACATAATACGGTAAAAGTGTCCGTAAATCATCATCGCCCTGGCTTTATCCCATACATTGTTGGGGTCAGCACTTGATTCAACCCGATGTGGCTGATCACCTGATTTTTATACGAAGCGACTGCCATCTGACCTTCGCAACCCCTTTAACGAGGAATATCTGTGATCTGGGTTAAACCAGTTGTCAGGCTATTTTAGGCCTCCGACTAACCTGTAACGATTGCCAAAGATGATAAATTGGCAACCGGGCTTAACGTGCTCTTCGAGGCACGGAGGGAACTCGGGCGGTCACCCATCCAATTACTGGCTAGGCTTAGGGTTGCTTAACTTCGCTGATCGAATGATATGCGCAATAGCAACTGTACCACGAGCTCCTCTAAAAGTATCCGTAAATCTCCGTATTATAAAAAAATATATGCAAGTATTTTCTTACCACTGAGAGAGCAATAAAACATAGGGCCTGATGGAAAGCAATTGACGCAGCCTACAGCATCAGCAAACTCATTTGTGCGCTGGCGAACCTGTTAAGAGAAGGGGGACTTTTCAGAGCGGGACCGCAGTCCTCAACGACACCTTGGATTTAATAATTATTTTTGATGCAAAACGGGATCGCGAGTGTAGGTTAGGGTGAGGGAGTGATCATGCTCAGTCTCAACCAAGAGAAGATTTTCCAGCCAGGTCAACTCTTATTGCGCGATTTAGGTTCTCGTTATTTGTATTCAAATTTCGCAATCGTTAGCGACTAGCGCCATCTGTGATTTGTTAAAAGTCTAATTGAATAAAGATACTTTTAAGTTCGAGTGTGATTTTTGGTAGCGATTGGAAATACACTGTACAATTAAAAATTATGATAAATCCAAGGTAGCATTGGGGACTGCGTCCAGGTCCTCATAACTCATAACCTCCATACTTTACTCCCTCCTGAAAAATATAATCAATGCATGAGAGAAGAGTTCTTTGAAATCGTATAGTGTGAGAACATTTTGGGTCGCAAATAGGGGTGAGTGAGTGAGTGCATCCTAATCCTTATTCCTATGTTATTACAGCTGTGTGACAGTAATAGACTTATGCTCGTCACTGTCAATCCTTGATGGCAATAAGATATCATGGTAGATACTATAAAGCCAAATAAACTAAGAATCCGATATCTATAATAACAATCTATTAGATATAAACGAACCAAAATATGTTCATAGTTTCTTTCAATGTGGAGTTAATCTAGATCGGGAGTGGAGATAATTTCATTATTCCATCCTCCGACAACATAGGAGAGAAGGTATTTGTTGAGAGATACCCATTTATTAAGTTCAATCAACGGACATTGCTGGGGAGAGTCGAAGATGCGGTGCAAAGAGCGTGCGGTAGCGGAGTACAAAAATCCTTGAAGATTTTCATTATATGTCCATTTTTGTTTGAGGTTGAATTAAATAAAAGCATACTATAAAGTTACGTTAATTATTTTAATTTTACGCAACTCCTTGGATTTGCGTTTATAAGTCAGTTTCATTTTCTTTTAATTTTGTTTGATTTTCGAGTGTAAAAATAAATACAGGAACAAATTGACATTCAATTCTTGTAAAACATTCTGAATCACACTTTGTTATAAGTATAGATATCTTAAAACACAAATATTTCATATTTATAGAAATATGAAATATTTGATATCGAGAAAGCTTCGCATGAATTAAAAGATTTTGTTTCATTAATCTTGCGGTCATGACAATCATAAAAATAATTGAGTTATATTTTCAATACAATTTAGAGAGCCGTGGTGGCCTCGGGGTTAGAGCAGTCGCCGCAACGCCGCCGCTACGCAAGCGACGCAAGTTCGAATCCCAGCGGGGCCTGTACCAATGAATTTTTCTATAAACTTATGTACAGTGATTTCACACCACGTGCTTTACGGTGAAGGACAACATCGTGAGGAAACCTGCATATTTCTGACAAGTAATTCAAAGACGTATGTATAGTGCCAGAGACGGCGATAGACTCACCATCTGTCACGTTGGCACTTAATCATCTTCGGTGAAAAGTTGGTGTTGTGATAACAACACCTCTGCCTACCCCTTCGGGGAATACAGGCGTGAGCATATGTATGTATGTACAATCTAGAAGCTATTCCTAGTTACTTTTTGTACATTGTTTGAAGAGATATCGCTCCGCGTTTTCTCTACAACTAAAATCCCTTTTCCCAAGGGCTTATGCATTGTGCCAAACATTGATTCGGCTCCATATTTCTTCATAAAATATTAAGGGGCCTATCCGAACAAAGTAATCTTCGATACCAATCATGTGGGAAATCCCAGTTAAGTGGGACATGAAATTTTAAAACACACTGACTTTATTTCTCAAGCTTTTATCACGTTGATGGAATATAACAAAACACTGATAAAGCTAGTACTTATAATGATTATTTTAACTCAAACTCAACTCTATAATATCTTTATTTGATTAGACTTTTAGACAAAGTACTTTCAAATCATTAGAATGGAAATTACATGGGATCTTATATGTATTAATATCCTACCGCCAGGGTATGAAGGTTTCTGAGAAGAACCTGGCACGAGAGTTATTAATTACTCTTTTCAAACATATTTATACACTAATAGAAATACAAAAGAAATCACATGAGAAATATAAGTCCATAGACACGTTCCAATGCATGTCGATAAAAGTTAAAAGTTACATTAGTATTTTTTATTGTTTTGATGTACACGATGCCTAGCTGAGTTTCTTGTCGGTTCTTCACAGAAAGATAGTTTTCGAACCAGTTGTAAAATTTTATCGATGTAGAACCTCATGAGTTTTCTATTTCGCTTATCTTCATTGAAAAGACCCCGCAAAATCATTTTTATTTTTAAATACGAATTTGTCATGTCAAATACTTTTTCATCGATATTTTTTTTTCAACTTGGACTTCAAGGACGGATAGAAAAAATTCTGTACTTGGATGAAGTCACTGGTAAAATCTAGTCTTCTTTTATATTACAATTGTATTGCTTTTAGGAGAAGATTTTTGCAATATCTTATGATAAAGTCAAAAATTAAGAATAAAAAAAATTGCATGGTAAATGATACAAACATTGAGTATACGCGGGCGAATTCACGGAGCTTAGTTAATATAGTAGATATATAAATATTTGTAGGTATTTTAGGAGGTTTTTATGTCCATTATTGAGTCAACACAGACAGATAAGATAATATTGTCTTAGGACAAACGCTATTCTCTTTTATGATATTACACAGATCAAACCAATTAAAGTGTACGATAACCTCAATACCTAGTTACACCAACTGTCTAACCCTAATTCAAACCCAGATTGATTACATATAGAGATAGATAATTGAATTACGTACATAATACGAATATTGTCTGTTACACGCGTATTTGTCAACCATCTATAATATGAATAATTCTCTGGAATAATTGGATTGGAGTCTCGTGTTAGATGAATACGGCGTTTAGCGTTTTAATAAAACGATACAGTGAGACAGCACTAATATTTGAACTCGTCTCCTGCCTTCGCTTCTATTTCCAGTATTTATTCAATAAAATTTAAGTGCCTGTTTGTAATTTCAAATTGACAGCCTTTCGTTAAATGCATTTGGATTTTCTCCGTCTGTCTGTTTGTTCCAGCTAATCTTTGAAACGGTTGGATTGATTTTAACGGCATAGCTTGCATGAGACAAGGAGTATAAAGAAATTAAGCCACTCATGTAATAGCTACAAGCATTCAATTAACTCAACGATGATACCGCGTAACAGTAATAAATAAAATCGTTATGACGTTGACAGACACGTCGTGACACTGTCAAACAGGCAAACTATTATGGCAATAAGACGTATATCAAACCTATTTTTTTACAAATACATTATGGATAAATTAACCGTCGCGGGTGCTGCGAAAAGATTATATCGGTCTTGTATCGAACTAAACTCCGCCATGTTATTTCTGCCTCCTTATCTGCTATCTTCTGCACTGTCAATCGTTGTTGACTCATGATCGTTGTATACCGCGAAGTTCGTCTCAAGCATGGTCATCTCAAGCTACGCATTTAGTTATAAGTAGATGTACTAGATTTTAGTTATTAATTTTTTATCGACATTTGTGCATTGGGACTTTGACCATGAGCTAAAGTTTCTTAAATTATTCATTTTGTATTTTTTAAATTGTATAATATTTTTGAAAATAGCAGTTACTGAGTTTCTTGCCAGGTTCTTCTCAGTAAAAGCAACCTTCCAAACCTAGCGGTAGCATGTATAATCCTGTATAATGATGTCATTCTGACGATTTGAAAGTACTTTGTAAAAAGTCTAATCGAATAAAGATATTTTTGACTTTGACATTGACTTTGACTTTCGCACTATAGCGATCATGTAGATATCGCTTCAGTGCCTGTCAAATTACGAATTGGAGGGCTGGTCTTTATGAGTGGGAGACCACGTGATATGTCGTGACATGCCGCAAAAATGGAGTAGGTACAGAATCTTCGCTCAGAACGCTGCATTTAAAAAAATTGCAAAGTTACTTCCATAGGCAACACAACAAGAGGATAATTTAAAATTGATTCAGTAAATATTAATCCATCTGCTCCCAACTGTGCACTTTGAGTGAAGGCATTATTCATGCTACAAGCAAGAGCTAGCTTTTACTAGTTTCTTGAGATGTTAAGATTCCACTTCGCATTTTACTTTGTATTGGAAAATGATAAACTTTTGTTTTTAATGAGTCCTGAGCGCTCTGTGTAAATGGTGGGGTTAATTGGGCATATATTTGTTCGCGTAAAACACCAAAAAATACTACTTCGCATTCAAGGCCGGCACTTACGATTATTTTTGGAACTACACTAACCGGAATACCTGTGAGAAGGCTTTTCGAAGGTATAGAATAGTTATAGCAATCACTTTTCACGGAAGATGATTCATTGCTTACCGACCATTTAAGACAGCATTTGAAGGCATGAATATATAAAATAATTAATAGGAATAAAATAATCATATGACAATATCTATAGGTCGCTAGATCATATCCAGCTCGAAGGACCAAATGGATCCTCCATTTAATTATTGTAATCAAACAGCTTATGTAGTAATCACGTTGTATATTACTTAAAAGCAATAAGGGTAAGTAAATGTGTAACAAGATAATGGCGGCATATAGACTCATAGACAAAAGGAAGTAGTAAGAAATATACATAGACAATACAATAGATTACATTATAGTGAGTTATTAACGAAGCCACAGATGCAAAATATTTTGAAAACCGTTCATTAATATTATTTCTTTGTATTCTTCCTTCTAATTAATTTCTACCGTAAAATCACATACCATCAAATAATAGTAAATAAACGTAGTTTCACAGGAAATCACAAAATCCCATTACGGCATCAGGCAAACTAATTATGAAGCTTATACACAATGCGCCTCGGTTCTAATTTCAGTGAATCTCTCGTGCATAAAATAGTGTAGCTGAGACTTCCAAAGTACTCAGACGGATTACCTTATAAATCCTGGAGTCAAGTTTAATGCAAATCCTTAGAGGTGAGAAGCAACTGCTATTTAATTTATGAAGACTTAATCAACTTCAATTTGAGATCAAGACTTTTTGAAACTTAACGCGACTTAATGACTTAATCCTCAACTGTATATGTGTGTATACTTTAACATAGATATTGTTCGTGCCATCTCTTAATCCATATCTACATATAAAGTAAATTGAACTGTCTGTTTGTAATTTTAAATAAATAGCTTTTCACTAAATGCATTAAAGTACGTACGGTACCAACATAAATAAAAATAATTTTAATTTTTTTTCTCTGTTGTCCGTCTTTTTGTTCAGTCTTATCTCTGAAACGGCTAGACCGATTTTAACGAGACTTTCACTGGCAGACAATTGATAGGTAGCTACCTAAAAAAATGGGTACCGCGACATTAAGCCAACCATGAAATTAAGTCCACGGGGTACAGCTAGTCTGTATTACAAACGAGCTCTGCCTTAAATAAAAGCTTGTTGCTCCTAGAAATATGAGCTATCTACCAGTGAACGGCCCATTAAAATCGGTCTACCCTTTTCTAAGATTAGCCGAAACAAACTGACAGATGTTTGTTAATTTTCTTATTTCAGTACCTACTTTCGTATGTATTTACTGAAAAGTCTTTTATTTGGAATTACAAAAACACACTTTTATTTTTTGTTTGAAAACGAAAATGATTTATCAGTTTAGGCCCTGGTAAGGCACTGAATGTCGAAGAATTTACCACCGGTTCGGAAACTAGCCTTCTGAGAAGAATCGGCAAGAAACTCAGTATAGATTTATTTTTGCAACGAGAACCAGAAACCTAACGTTAAAAGGGAAAAAATTAACGAACCTTTGTAAATCTATTGTGGCTGCGCGCTATTCCAAAAGTTAAATTGCACATTAATACAGCTACTGAAGTTAGCGTTACGGCTACGGATAAGGGGTAAACAGACCCAACTGTTTTAATTTTTTGCAGTCATTAGCCGTTCAAGTTAATGGACACACTCCGAATAGTTTACTTCATAGTTTAAGTAACTTTTACCAACAAATAGGTTTAAACGACTCGATGTCTATATTCCGAACTAGCGGAAGTCAAAGTCAAAGTCAAAAAATTGTTTATTCGATTAGACTTTTTACAAAGCACTTTCAAAAATGACATAATTTACGAGATTATACATGCTAACACCAGGTTCGGAAGGTTGCTTTTACTGAGAAGAACCTGGCGAAAAACTCAGTAATTACTCTTTTCAAAAAAATATATTATACAATTTTAAGAGAACAAAATAAATCACTTAAGAAACATAAGCTCATGGACACAGTTCCAATGCACAAATGTCGATAAAATTAACATAATAAAAAATCTAGTAGTTCTACTTGTAACTAAATGCGTAGCTTGTGATGACCAGCCCCCACAAGCAGCACCTGCTCGAAAGTATGACGTGAGGGAAGTGGACAACCCGTCATCCAGTTTCACCCATGTAGTTCCCGTTCTCGTGGGAATAAGGAAATAAAATAAAGCCTATGTTACTCGCTGATGATGTAGCTTTCCAACGATGAAAGAATTTTTGAAATCAGTTTTTGAGTTTATTCATTACAAACATACGCAGAAAAATACAACTTTTTCCTCTTTATAATAGTAGTGTAGATTATCATCGAGCACTTATAGCTGTTGTGAACCCACATGTGTTGAATTTGAACAAAAAACTTATTGGTACAGGCTCCGCTGGGATTTAAACTTGCGTCGCTTGCGTAGCAGGCTACTGCTTAAACCCCCCAATCCAGAAACACTGGCGTTAATAATGAAAAAGGAAAAATATAATAAAAATAAAAATTATAAATAAAACACGGAATTTAGATTAGTGTCTGCGGGAATGGTGCCCAGTAAGCTGGCTGCGTTACCTCGCTGGATCGCTAAGCTAATCCTCTGACCGAGGTAAGAACCTGCTCGACGGTCACCAGAGACGTCAACCAGGCGTTTTGAAAGAAGGCGTTAATTCCCTTTTTTATATAACACTAGTGTGAGAGTGCCTTAAACTGCTCATTTTCGATAAATTGCGTTATTTGGCCAGACTTCATTAAAACGGTAAACGATTCGCTTAATTTTAGTGGCCCCAACGAAATTGGCTTTTACAAACTCTTGATGCAAATCCCGGAGTGTATTTTATTGATGGCTGTAATAATAGCCACCTTGGCTATACTGTTAATTATTATTATTTTTACTTAAACAGCTGTGGTGGTAAAGAGGTTTCGCAATTTATTATCCCAGAGAGCCGTAGCCCCACCGACCAATGAGTTTTTCTAAAAATTAAGTGCAATAATTTCACCCCACCGACTTTACCTGCCTTGGGGTTGGAGCAGACGCCTACTACGCAAGCGACGCATGTTCGAATCCCAGCGGGGCCTGTACCAATGAGTTTTTCCAAAAAACTTACGTGTAATAATTTCACCCCACGTGCTTTACGGCGAAGGAAAACATCGGGAGGAAACCTGCATATGTCTGAGAAGTAATTCAATGACTGAGACGGCGATGGACTCACCATCTGTCACGTTGGCACTTAATCTTCGGTAAGTGTGCGTTGTTATTTCAACACCTCTGCCTACCCCTTCGAGGAATACAGGCGTGTAGGTATGTATGTAGATAAACATATTTCGAAGGACCTTATTGAATGGATTGAAGCGTCGAGAGAAGCAATTATGTTTAGGTCGAGCGTTCGAAGCAATTCCATGTTAAAACCAATTCTCAAAGACAAACAGTGCTTAAGCCGACGTAGACGTGTTGATCTGCGGATTGATTGTGTATCCGATTGCTGTTGCAATTGTGTTGCTACCACTTGGACACGTAATTACAGATGTTGTCGCTTAACACGAATGCGGTTGTGAATTCACGTCGAACTAATGGCTACCTTATCCATTAGTTCAGCCGCCTACTACATTGTCCCAAGTATACGATGTTACTGAATTTTGTTAGGTATTAACACAGTAACTCACTATCTAGGCCTATATTTTTTAATTATAAATTTTGCTATATTTAGCGCGAGGGTTGTCAATCTTAAATATTTTAAAATTCAAAATATAGTCTACACTACTATTATAAATAGGATTTGTATTTTTGTGTGAATGTTTGTAATGAATAAACTCAAAAACTACTGTGCCGATTTCAAAAATTCTTTCACCATTGGAAAGCTACATCATCAGCGAGTAACATAGGCTTTATTTTATCCCCGTACTCTCACGGGAACGGGAACTACGCGGGTGAAACCGCGTGACGTCCGCTAGTCTATACATCTATACAGATAAATAAAATTGAAGTGTCTCTTTGTAATTCCAAAATAACACTATATTCATATGAAATAATGTACCGTATAAAAATTAAAAAAAAATCTCTGCCTGCCGACGCGGTCTGTTTGTTCCGGCTTAAACGAGCAGACCGATTTTAACGGAACATTCACTTACAGATAACTAATGTTACAAGGAGTAACTTAAGCTACTTTTTATTCATCCTAAGCAGGTAAAACCGTGGAGCTCACAGCTAGTTGGATATAACATTAATTGATCAAAATCCATCAAAGACTCATTGTAATAAAAATTAATGAAAGTTCAATATCCTCTAAAATTGCTTGCACCTTTGTTAATAGGTATTTTAAGAGCGAACGACGCTCCGATGATCAAAAAGACCCTTTTGTCGTCATAGATTGGCTATCAAATATGCTTTTATGTGTTTCATTGAATGAAGGCATTTACTGTAATTACTTTCGGAAATATAATTCAATTGATCGCTTAATCGAGAGTTTGCAATTCTGGGAACGTTATAAGTATGAACAGTGTGTACGTATGTGGTTACATCCATATATATAAGAAAGTGTGTTTGTTGATGACTGACATAGTGATCTATCAACGCACAGCCCAAACCACTGGACTGATCGGCCTGAAATTTAGCATGCAGGTAGATGTTATGACGTAGGCATCCACTAAGAAAGGTTTTTGATTAATTCTACCCCCAAGGGGATAAAATAGGAGATGAAAGTTTAGGCTACTTTTAATAAAAAAAACTTATGGTATGCTAACGCGAGTGAAACCGCGGGGCACAGCTAGTTCCAAATTATAATAATTCGGCATTCAACAATAAGCAATATTTTTTTTTATTGCGGCTGTGTACATTAAAAAAAGATTATCTTCATGTGGATCGAAATGCAAGAATAAAATAGAGTTAATAACTTTATAACGAAGATATACCTATTAAGTTATCCAACCGTAAGATCGTTTAGCCTACAGTAAATAAAGAAAACTGCGAACGACTCTATTTTACAACGAAAAAACAAGTAAACGCCCCTTAATGTTAGTTTGGAAGTCTTTAAAGTGGCCCGCTTTCAAACGTGGCCCGAATTAATACTGGCCCAAAAATCAGTCAAGGGTAAAACTGTCCCAAAGTCAAAGGGAATAAATAAGCTTAAGGGTAAGCACGTACTAAGCGCTTAGAGGCCCTTCCGATAACGGAATTAGATTTTTATTCATATTGTGTTCCTGAGTGAGATATACGATGCTATGCTATTAACGTCATTATGAATGCCCTTTATATTCCACTAGCCTCTGCCCGCGACTTTGTCCGCATTAAATAGTTACTTACTTACACGGTTACGTACAGGGCTAACGCGTATGCTATATGGATGCAGATAAGCAATAATGTGTCAACCCGCATAAACTTGGTTTTGAGAAAATGGCGTCTTAAGATGATTGTATACGTGATTTAAGATTTGTTTTATGACATAAATCCATTTTTTACGTACTTTTATGTTTCAGATGACTTGAAACACTTTTTTAGAATGTTAAATACGTGATGCATTATCAAAATATATCAAAACCTTTGAATTTGACTTTTTGTGGGTTGACACATTATTGCTTATCAGCATCCATATTATGATGATAGCGTTCCTCGTAGTCGAGACGAGTCGAAGTATAATGACGAATTACTTTATTTATTTTAAAATGTATACGTGACTAAAAAGTCTAGACCCCATTACATATATCCAAATCCGACTGTTAGCTAGAGCGTAAAGCGCCGTTTTACCAAACAAAAAAATGGAATAGATATATAATACTCTATGCTACGTAACTATTGTTATATAATGTTCATGCCCTATAGTAAGGATAAATTATTTGCACCGTACTGGCTATTCAGTACTCATGTGTACCCCAAGTTTAATATGGGATTTCGTATTTGGTATAATCAGCGACTCCGGTGTAATGTCAGTAAAAGATGTCACGTCGTCACCAAGGCGTGTACGTCATTCATTTATATATTTGTTTTACGGTTACGTTTCTAAACTTCAAATCAACATATTATCAACATTTACAGTAAAATTTTAAAACTTTACGAGTTACAATCTTTATTGTCAATGAAGACAACATTCTAATTTCAAAAATACTGCTCAGTACTGTGCGGTTTCACCCACGTAGACTTAATTTTATAGGTGGCCCGCGCTTTTATTTTAAATGAATAGTAGCCTAAATAACTCCTTGTAACATTAGCTATCAATCAGTGAAAGTCTCGTTAAAATCGGTCTATCTGTTTCGTAGACTAGGCGAGCAAACAGACCGACAGAGAAAGACTTTAAAAATCGTTTTCTATATCAGTACCGTGTATGCATGCATTTAGTCAAAAAAATTGCAAACAGACACTATTATGTTTTTAGCTTCATATCGCATCGCATGGAGATGGAGGGTAATGTTTACTTACAAACAACTAAATGGAATAATTCCTTTTCCGAAACTTGAAACTATACTGGGAAAACTAGAGGTCATATATCTAGAGATCGTACATCTTGTCCCGGTGTTTGTAAAGATACGAACTAAAGAATATCTACGGCGTCCTTTAGGACCTCTTCACCGCGTTACGTAAGAGTGCGTTACTAAGGTCCATTATGGCATGGATGAAATATAGACACACCGATGTGATTTACCGAGTTTCCTCTGATGTATTTCTTAAGACTGAAATCTGAGACAAGGAAAAAACGCCCTTATTATATCGTCGAAAGTAATATAAGGCGGGTGCGTAATTTCACGTTCTTTGTACAAATACAATGCGAAATTAAATTGTTTTGAACAGAATGGTAGGGAACGTTGTCATTAAAACGTGAAATGTTTGATTATTTATTGAAGGTAATGCCTTTGGGTAATGAATAAAAACTAGGCCTATTATTGAAATAAGAACCTTTGGTCCACTGAGCGTCAGGAATATCAATATTGTTATTTTTTAAATACTGATTTATTGAGAGCCGTGGTGGCCTCGGGGTTTGAGCAGTCGCCTGCTACGCAAGCGACGCAAGTTCGAATCCCAGCGGGGCCTGTACCAATGAGTTTTTCTAAAAAACTTATGTCCAGTGATTTCACACCACGTGCTTTACGGTGAAGGAAAACATCGTGAGGAAACCTGCATATTTCTGAGAACTACTTCAAAGACGTGTGTATAGTGTCTGAGACGGCAATAGACTGACCATTTGTCACGTTGGCACTTAATCAAATTCGGTGAAAAGTGGGTGTTGTGGTAACAACACCTCTGCCTACCCCACCGGGGAATACAGGCGTGAGCATATGTATATATGTACTGACTTATTTACTGTCAACATGATATATTTTGAAAAAAGTCGGAAAATA
Organism: Watsonalla binaria; assembly: GCA_929442735.1. Taxonomy (NCBI): domain Eukaryota; kingdom Metazoa; phylum Arthropoda; class Insecta; order Lepidoptera; family Drepanidae; genus Watsonalla; species Watsonalla binaria. Next base: position 8,705,652 of record OV838934.1, on the reverse strand, counting down.
CGTAAATGACGTATTCACGATCGATCACGACGTAACACTTCTTACTGTCCTCTTATTATACCTGTGCCACTAATTTTCTCGTATCCGTTTGAGTATGGCATTTAGAACGATTTGTTCCTAGATTCCTTACTGCTTGTATCATTATAATTATTATACTAATAATAATGATTTCCTACCGAATTTCGGTCACGACGGCTAATCTAAACGAGGATCAGCTATATGCGCTGGAGATATTGTATTGCACAAGTGTGTGCGCAAACACAGGTGAACTCTTTATTCCCTCACTCTCATAGTCCGATGGGAGGCAATCCGACACGACCGGAGAGAGATCAGGCGTAGGACCAACGGCTTAACGTGCGCCCCGAGGCACGGGGGTGTAAACCCCGCCAACTTCCAAACTCCGGAAATTTATCGTGAATTTCTTGACAGAAAAACCCAATATCTATTTATGAATCGAACCCAGGACCTCGTGATCGGCAAGCGAGCTTACTAACCACTAGACCGTTAACTGCTACATCTGCTTGTATAGCTTTTATTTAAATTGTGCTTTGGGGTTGTACCATCAATTATTTTTGTGAAAGTACTTCGACGTACTATTAGGGATGGATTTATATATCGTGTATTCATCCGTCACTGTCACTCATTAAAATACATGTATATCAAAGTATAGCTTAATGACTTTCGCAAAATAATTAACAGAAAAATTTAATTAATTTATAAAATCTCTTTACTAATGAAATTAGGCTCAAACAAACTTTAGCCCGAATCCGAACTATATTTGAATAGGCTAGTTAAATAATTGTATTTTCCAGTTACATTTTAGAACCACACACAAATTTCGTATCAAAGCCTTAGATAGGGCCGTTACAATTTAATTCTGTTTGCGCTATCAACCTGCCCACTTATAACACAATTTACGAGCGAAAGTAAACAGAAAATAATCCTATAAATTGTCGAACTTTGAAATATTATAAGCTTCAAAATGTAGTCAACACCCGGATTTTTGCCCCCGAAGGGATGTGCAAAGGCTCTACAATACAACACCCGCATTTTACGGAAATTTTTAAATGTTAAGGTTACGTTGCTCGTTAGTCCAGAGTTTCAAGGTCCTATAAGTCCTTATTTTTTTTTTGGAATTCTAAATCGTTTACTTTTATCGTTTAGCTCTTGCTGTGATCTCTACTCTTTTTTGAATTTTTTTTTGAAAAGCTCATTTATTTATACAAAATTCAAAGTCGTTTTAAATCATATCAAAGCTAGGCCACCACGGCTCTTGTTATGTGCAGTGATTTCACACCACGTGTTTTACATTAAAGGAAAACATCGTGAGGAAATCTGCATATGTCTGAGAAGTAATTCAAAAATGTATAGTGGCTGAGTCGGCGAAAGACTCACGCATCCGTCACGTTGGCACTAAATCATCTTCGGTGACAACAACACCTCTGGGAATAGGCGTGACTTTATGATATTCTAGTAATGTTGATACTTATTTCGATTTTATTTATTTATAAAATTTTATAATTTATCACATTACACATTTTGAACGAAGACATTATGACGGCATTTAGCTACTCTAGACCTGGGGGCTTAAAGTACTTTGTTTGACTATTTTGGAACCGTAAAATTAAATGACAAGCTAAGAAGTTCCTAATACGCGCTGCTTAGGTAGTGCTGACAATGTTCAAACAGCTTCATGTCGTAGGATAATATAGTAATAGAGTGCTTTTAACACCTATTCACGGTTGATCGGTCAAAGCGCGGCTAATCGTTAGCTCGGTGTTATATGCGATGAACAGGAATAATATGACCCCGTTTATGTTATACATAATGTAGTGTATATTTCCCTTCACGCTTTGCACAAAGGTCAAGGATGAATATAGGTGTAACAACACCCACTTTTTCAGTGGATGCTTAGTTAAGGGTGGATCTTGTTATATATATGAAGGGGGCGATGACTGGCGTTCATGTTATACTTGTGGGCAGATGCTGCATGACGGGGCTGGTCGTCTCGAGCCTTCATTTGTAATTATAAACTAGCTGTTGGATACTGTAGATATTGGCTATGATTTAATGACATTATAGAATTGAAATGTACATATGTCCATGATGATTACCGGGCCAACGTGATAGATGGTGAGTCTATCGCCGTCTCAGGCACTATAGCTACGTCCATAAAATGGTAAGGAAAAATACGAACACGAGCCGGGTTTCTAGCACTGTTAGCAGAAGTAGTGAGTTCGAATACCGCCTCGTGTATTTCAAGAATTTAAAAATGTGTGTCATACATACGTCTTTGAATTACTTCTCAGACATATTCATTCTTCCTCACGATGTTTTCCTTCATCATAAAGCTTTTAGAAGTAGAGATTTTAGAAAAACGTACAGGCGACTGGGATTCGGATACTCAAACCACTTGACCACCATAAACACTCATAAAAAAGTATTCAATTTGTACCAAATACACCTGAATCATTTCAACAGTAGCACGAATAGAAAATCATTGAAATAAATTACACGTTTTCAACATCTGCGTCTGTAATTTACAGCAATAGCACATAATTTCAGCTCACATTAAATCATACAGAAATAAACCTGCTTAAGCTGAGCACATAGACTGAACATTTGGGAATGGATTGGGTACACGCATTGTAGATACTATCTCGTAATTGTTGGTCTATATTTGACGGTTGATAAGGAAAATTATTGGTCTTGAAATGATATTTCATTCATATTTTTGATAACTTTATACCTGTCTATACTAATATTATAAATCCGAAGAGTTTGTTTGTATGTTTTTTATTACATTTTTATACAAGACATCAGGTATACACCACACTTTCTAGCCGGTTCTTGCCAGAAGGCTAGTTTCCGAACCGGTGGTCAATTCTTCCACATTCATAAGTGCCTTACCAGGGCCTAAACTGTACAAATCATTTCCAGTATCATTTTCACAACTTTTAATGTAGGAAACTAGTATTTACCGGCAACTTCGTCCGCCTAATGTTTTTTTAGCATCCTATGTCCGTCTTTGAAGTTATAATTATTTTATTATTACAAATTTCAGTAAAATCAAAGATATAGCCGTGAAGGGAACAGGCAGAATATTCATAATATAAATGCAGGATACTACGAGTAGTTTTTGTCTGCGGCTTCACTCGTGTTTAATTAGGGATCCTCAAAATAACTTGATTAACAAAATAGTCTATGTAAATCAGTGATAATGTAGCATTCTACTTGCGAAAGAACTTATACTTTTGTTTCGGAGCTTATTCAATACAAACATACAAATCTACATACATACATATGCTCACGCCTGTATTCCCCGAAGGGGTAGGCAGAGGTGTTGTTATCACAACACCCACCTTTCACCGAACATGATTAAGTGCCAACGTGACAGATGATGAGTCTATCGCCGTCTCGGGCACTATAGATACATCTTTGAATTACTTCTCAGAAATATGCAGGTTTCCTCACGATGTTTTCCTTCACCGTAAAGCACGTGGTGTGAAATCACTGTACATAAGTTTTTTAGAAAACCTCATTGGTACAGGCCCCACTGGGATTCGAACTTGCGTCGCTTGCGTAGCGGGTGACTGCTCAAACCCCGAGGCCACATACAAATCTTTCCCCTTTATAATATTAGTACTTAGTAATATAGTTTGCGGGGTGCAGCTAAGGGCATAAAATACCTTAAGCAAACGTCATTAAGGTGTAGTATCGATTGAAGTAAAATCAGCACTGGCTAGACATTTTGACGTCCGCAAATAACTGTCACCAGCCACAGTAAACACTCTTCCTTTTGCCGAAATTATAATTAAATTTACCTGGAATATTATGTCGACTTGAAGATTAAATCTGCATTGAGTATATTTTATTAAGATGTCTGGGTAAGTAATTACACTTGAATTTTTAGTCTTAAATTAAATGACGACTTGTAAGCTCTCGCTGTGAAAATAAAGGTCTTTCACTGAAGAGGATTTGTGCGAAGACCACAAACATTTACACAGGGGCCTGACCATGAGCTCTTATTGCAATGATAGTACAGTTGTGTGACAGTGACAGATGTATACACGTCATATAAATCTGTCTCATAATAAAAATAAAACTTTCATGGCAATAAGAGGTCATGGTAAAGCCCAGGTCTATATATCCATAGATCTATCCCAGCGGGGCCTGTACCAATGATTTTTTCTTAAAAAATATATTCAGCGATTTCACACCATGTGCTTTTTGGTAAAGGTAAACATTGTAAGAAATCCTGTATATGTCTGAGAAGTAATTCAAAGACGTATGTATAGTGCCAGAGACGGCGATGGACTCACCCTCTGTCATTGTTCATATTCGACGAAATGTGTGTGTTTTTGTTACAATACCTCTGCTTACCCCTTCGGGAACCCTTCTAAGATGGCGTGAGCATATTTATATACATATAGCATATATATATATATATATATATATATATTATTATATAGAAGAGGTAACAAAAAAACCCGTCTAGTTCAAATCCAAATTCCAATTCAAATGTATTATTAGCAGGTAGAGATATTATAGATACAAAATGTATGCTATAATAAAAATAAATAACTGGCTTAACCTATAAGATTACAGAGTATGTAACCATTAGCATAATTGCTTACTCGAATCGGAATGTGTTACAAATATTTGATCAAACATGCGAGCTTGACACCGAAGATCCAAAACAGGGAAGGTTCATCATCATCTCCCTGGCCTTATCCCATACATTGTTGGGGTCGGCACTTGATTCAACCCGATGTGGCTAATCACCTGATTTTTATACGAAGCGACTGCCATCTGACCTTCGCAACCCCTTTTACGAGGAAAATCTGTGATCTGGGTTAAACCAGTTGTCAGACCATTTTAGTCCTCCGACTGACCTGTATCGATTGCCAAACATGATATATTGGCAACCGGGACCGACGGCTTAACGTGCTCTCTGAGGCACGGAGGGAACTCGGGCGATCACCCATCCAATTACTGGCTAGGCTTAGGGTTGCTTAATTTTGCTGATCGAATGATATGCGCAATAGCAACTGTGCCACGAGCTCCTCTCAAAACAGGGAAGGTTCTCGTGCAGTATATTTATTTGAATTTGTACCCTTTATTCACTGTTGAACATCAAAGTACACAAAAGAATTACCTTTGGAGTTTCTTTGCCTTTCAAATAAGAACAGACATTAAAGAACAAATTGCCTCATTGTAATTATCAAGGTATACCTTAGATTATAATCTGTAATTGAGAGCTTATCACAACAGCCGCAGTAATATTGGGGATAATTTTCTTTTACGGTCGGTACTTAACGCGATAATGGAGAAAAATATATATGTAGAGATGCATGAATGCGGATGAAGCGAAAGAAGTATGTACGGATCGTAGCATGTAGTGAACGGTGGTGTCTGCCTACCCCTATGGTATATGTGTAAATCTATTCACACTGAAGATACATTTCCTCTCTCACAGTTTAATCTATCACAACGCCATCTGCCGGGCTGATTTGTGAATCGAAACCTTCAACCTAGTGCATACAAAAAAATATATTCAAGCCGTTTAGGATTTCAGCGGCATACACACGTACAATAAAATTATATAGATATAAATTTTCTAAATTAATATGCCTCGGGTCGGTTGGTAACTCCTAAAATTTCTGAGAACGAGTGGATCCTGATCTGTTCAAGGTATATAAGTTACATACTTACATATGCTCACGCCTGTATTCCCCGAAGGGGTAGGCAGAGGTGTTGTAATCACAACACCCACTTTTCACGGAATTTGATTAAGTGCCAACGTGACAGATGGTGAGCCTATCGCCATCTCAGGCACTAAACATACGTCTTTGAATTACTTCTCAGAAATATGCAGGTTTCCTCACGATGTTTTCCTTCACCGTAAAGCACGTGGTGTGAAATCACTGTACATAAGTTTTTTTTAGAAAAACTCATTGGTACAGGTCCCGCTGGGATTCGAACTTGCGTCGCTTGCGAAGTAGGCGACTCCTTAAACCTCGAGGCCACCACGGCTCTTTATATAAATTATTTCCATCCTAATCGGTCTATCCGTGTCAGATTGAAGAAGTATTAAAGGCATATAAACAAACTTACACATTTGTTATTAATGTGATGGATGGATGAAAAGACCATTTCCGCATTACACGACAATACCTGTAGAAAGAATGAAAAGCAAAGTTATTTTTCCCGAGAGCGAAAATTGACGTGAAAAGAGCAAAGGGAACTCATCAAACTTGTGATTTGTTCCAAATAGTCCCTCAGACAGGGACGGACTTGGAAACTTCGCGGAGTCTGAGGGGAGAATAATTGACGTTTATTTGACATATTATAAAGTAACATGATTGGACACAATGACCTTATGAAAATGACAATGATTAATACGGTATAGGCACAGTATATATATGCTACTAGAAGCAAAACAGAATTTAGGAAAAAAATTGTTCGGAATGACACACTCACACGGACACGCGCATCTATGATATAATAGGCGACCCCGGCGTAGTGTCAGTAAGGGGTGTCACGTCGTGGTCTATCGCGTGTTTTCGATAAATCGACTTTACTGTTAACTTAATAAAAAACGTTATATTTTTTTTACTTTTCGATACACAACGTAAAGCACCCTAAGAATCACAGCCCTCACGCCCGATGGAGTAAAACGTTCTCATTTAAAAAAAATGGTCTAAATTCCATACTGCTCATTAGGCTGTTACACAGTATTTTAATTAAGGCACTCATTAATAAGGCATATACTGTGGTATATGCCTTAAAGTATAGTGGCTTAATGTTGACCATTTATAAATTAAATATAAAATTGCGATACATAAAGAAACGTGTCCTGAACTTCGCTCGCTTCGTTTATAATGTAATAAATATCTTATAAATAAACAACTTCTAAATCCGTGCCTGTACGCTACAACTGATTGGCAACAATAAATAGGGTGGAAACTGATTTTGGAGTTAGTTAAAGACATCGCCTGAGGGATATTGTTACTTGTTACTTGTCAAGCTCATGGAAGCAGAGACTACGAAATAGAATAGTAGCAGAACGTCGGCTTCCAACAACACACCCGTCCTTTGCCACTAGCATTAAACATGTCCCCAAATAATACAACTCAGATGCAGCTCCCTAGCTCATCCCCCAGCAGCGCGTATTGTTTAGTATTTAAGTTTAAGCTCGGCTGGAGGCCCTTGGGTCTCGCCCTATAGTCCGGTTATGCAGTGAAGGTAACTCCCCCCTACCAACTGCGAGAGACCATGTGCTAAAAAAGAGGCTTCTAACATTGGTCAAGGATTGTTACACACATAGACGTGCACGTACGAGACTTTTGGATTCAATCAAGCTAGAAGAAAATAAAATAAGAAATATTGTTGATTTTTACAGAGGATCTACTATGATCGTTTAAGCAGCACGTATTAAGAACTTGTAGCTTTGACGTTTAATTTTACGGTAAAAAAAGAAACGTCAAAGCGCAGAAACTCTTAATACAATGTGCTTAAACCGATTATGGTAGGACTGCAGTACAGAAAATAATATTAGCTTTATTCGGCTTACAAGCTCCACAAAAGTATGAGAAGGCGCTTGAAAACTGTGTTGAATAGTTTTAAAGTTGTATTGTTGCAAAGATTTTGCTTGTAATTCCTTTAGAAATGTTACTGTTATCTGTTACAAAGCTCTAACCGTAAATAGCGAAAACCACATCAAATCCCAATAATAAATAATTTAACAGCGAGAGTTTCGTATGTGTGCGTTACCTGCTGTCAATGCGTGAAAGCCGGTCTTCTGTATACTTTTATATTGTGCGGAGACTTCTGTGTTTATTACTCTTCTGAGGAAGAAAAAGGTAAATGGGGTTTTGTTTGTTAAACATGGAACAAGGGCTTCGCGGTGATAATGTTGTTCTTAATACATAATGCATCTAGGATTCTATTAGTCTAGGAGTCTAACATTTATATATATATAAATGTTCACGTCATCCCAGAAGGGTCTCCAGGGGTAAACCGAGTTATTGTAATAAAAACACCCATTTTACACCTAAGAGGCCTAAGTCCCGTAGCCGTTTCAGGCACGCCTAAGTTTCTCTTAAGAACCCAAGTGATGTCACACCACTAGCATTACCAAGAGGAAAAACTTGAATTATCGTGAGGAAACGTTTCTATGGTGATATTGGTGATAACCTAAGAAACGATGGATGGACTGTGTGAAAGATGATATGGCTAAAATAGGAGTGAATACAGATATGACGGCTGATGGAGAGAAATGGAAGAGAAGATGTGTTCTTCTCTTCCATTACGCCGACCCCAAATAACATGGGAAAAGGGCAGGAGGATGATGATGACTATGTTTGGTGAAAAGTATATTGTATTAAACCATCCTTCGGGAATCGTATAAAGACAGCTATTGCTAGCACAGCGACTATTGGCGACCTTTCTCACCGCAGGAACACAACACTACTCAAAGGTAGCATTATTTGGCTACGATCTTCTGTAAGGTGGAGGCACAGTCCCCCGTCGGGCAGCTCCAAATAACGAACATAGATCCTGTTTTGCCTTACTTATCTTTAGTTCAATACCCCTATCACCGGTTCGCCATCGTTTTCGTAATCTATACTCGCTAGCGTCACTCGCAATATTTGTATGAGATATTTTAGTTCTTCACGTCACCCGTGGGAGTCGCTGCACAATTTCTCATACTAATATTCAGCGGAGACGCTAGCGAGTAGGTAAAGATGACAAACCCGTGATAGGGGTACTGTTCTAAGTAGAGACAAAATTCGTACATAATACCTAATGACTGATAATTTGGATTTTAAACTATCGCCTTTATATATCCAGCAAATTCATACAGTGCATAAAATTCTAAGCTATGTTTTCACGAAACCATGGGTAATATGATTCATATCAAACAAATCACCAATATTACCTCCATCATATCGGGAAAGTTATCGCGAGATCTAATAGCACGCGTCAGTAAATCGTAGGGACAGCTCGGCCCGAGGTGATACCCGGCTAAATTGAAAAGCGAGATAGAAGATGTAATCAATACGAAAATATACGGACTACACTACGCCCTGAGGCTTCGCCTGATTTGATAGGATTCATTTGTTCCGGGATAATAGTAGCTTATTTTTATCCATGTGTGGAACCACATTATTCCTGTGGATAATTACTATTATTATACGAAAAAAAACTAACAGACATTAGAAAATTTATAAAATATTAAAATGTTACTGAGACTTAAGGAACCTCAATGTTATTTTTTTTTTAAAGGACCCTAAGTTATTCCTTGTAACCGTAAAGTCCTGTTAAAATCGAGCTAGCCGTTTCGGAGATCAGCCAGAACAAACAGACAGACAGACAGACGGATAGAATTTTGTTTTTATTGTTATTTATGCGAGTATCGTACATACTTTCATTTTCTGAAAAACTTTCCTATTAAAATAAATAAACTAAGGTTGTAGATTTTAGGGACAGGTTAAATGGAAAAGTCAAAAACGATGAGGCAAAATTATTAATATACAAAACTATTCGAACACTTTACAAAACTTTACCAAAACTGTGAGGACGGGACGCGCGGGAACTATATTTCAAAAACCCGAATCAGCCATCTTTTTTCTCAACATTAGCGCCCTCGCGCGTCAATATTCAAATTACGTCAGTACGTCAACGTCAGATGTCACGCTGACCGCGTATCCGTCCCATAGACAAATAATATTAATTAATAAAATAAACCACAGATTAAAAATAGCCGTGGACAAATACAACTGTACATTTATCGTTCACAATAATACTTTAAAAAAAATAATGGTTCAGCTAAGAAAGTTGTACGCGGGTGAAACGGTTAAAGCTGGACTGTAAATAAAAGGAATGCTATGTTTATTCCAGATGAGATGGCGACTGCCCGCCGAGATGGGCGTGCAACTGACTGCAGCTATGTTCTGCCTGCTGCCTCTCCTCACTTCATCGACGGGAGACATACGTAAGCTATACCTCCACATAACATTTGATTATTGATTACACTATCATTTTAAGAGGGTACTATATATAAATTACTGACACGGTTGATTTTATTTTATTGCGTTTTTAGTTTTCGGATCTTCTAAGGCTGTTTCATCAGTGGTAATTTTTCATTCCTTATCGAAGAGAAAATAAAATCTCTTTGTTTTCTTTTGTTTGAAGGTTTGAAAAGTGTTAAGATTTTTAAATTGGTTATTATTTGGTATAATAATAAATATTTTAATATATGTAGTTTGAACATGAAGAGGAATTAAATTTTCACATAGATTTCAACCAGGAAAATGAAACTTACAATGAACGATCCTAAACAAACGAACGTGAATATAGATGGAATCAAAAGAACAATGGATGTGGCAACGTATTAAAAAGATAAAAAACCAAAACACGGGAAGAATATTGCCTGTTTGTAATTTCGTACATCCACGTGTTTCTCGCAGGAAAAGCAAAGGGAACGGTGCACAATAATCCTTTAATTCCTCTCTCGCTTAGACTTCTTTGAAAATTAATTTATATGTTTCAAAAACATGGTATACCCGCGAGTTTGTCAGCGAGTTTTTCCTAAATAATAATAATTGTAATGATATCTTGCAAAAAAACATTTGCATAAACAGATGTTATAAAATATGAAGTTCATAATTTTTTTTTGCATATTGTGTCCAGAATGCAAATGTACCATGTAGTTTAGGTAGTTCAATTATCTACAAGAAATTATTTACTACTATAGAAGCTATTGTACTTAAACCATCCATTAATATACTATTGTTATTCCAATTACTAATCTATCTGTGGGCCCCATGTTATCAAAATCAGTTTAGTTCTTCCATGATTGACTAACTAACAAACATTTAAAATGCGATGTAGCTTAAATACTCGATATTATTCATGAACCAAAATGCCAGTGAAAAATCTTCTTCGATAAACTTTAAATGAAAAATTACGTCGTTCGTCGTAAAGAAGGCAAGTATACTGCTGAAATTCTGCCGTTCTAATAATTTCCTTTTGACCCTAACCATAAGGTTTAAATTGGGACGTCGCCCCATCGTGTCTACAGACGAATTTTTTGTAATTCTATCATTGTAATATTTTTCTTATATCTCTAAAAATAAGGTTTCAATTGGCAGGTCACCACGGCACGTCTAGAGCCCGTGGCTGGCGCGGCAGTGCCCAGCCTACCCTGGACGTGGCCGCTAACAACTCAGTCAGCAACATCACAGCACAACTTGGCGGCACGGCGTATCTGCACTGCCTTGTGGGCCATCTTAGTGAAAGAGGGGTGAGGCTACATTTAACAGCTTGTGTGTTACGGACCATTCACCAGCACAAGACACTAAACACGTGACCAGTTGGTGAATCTTAAAATCAGTATCACTTATATTATCGTCATCTAGAATTGTAGCTGGGCACAAAGAAAAAATAAAAAAATATTAAAAAAATAACAAATATGCTCACGCCATCCCAGAAGGGTCCCGAAGGGGTAAGCAGAGGTGTTGTAACAACACCCACATTTCACCGAATATGATCAAGTGCCAACGTGACAGAGGGTGAGTCCATCGCCGTCTCAGGCACTATACATACGTCTTTGAATTACTTCTCCTACCTACTGTTATAAAATAAAATAAGGCTGGATTCGTTTGCTTTGAACATGGATTTACCAGATAATCCTCGACAGATGGTATAAGGCATAATTTTTTTTATTAATAGTGGAATGCCTAAGTCACCATAGGAAGAAGATGTATTATAACATTATTGGAGCATTGATTTTCAACGACACCACTGTTTCGAATGTACCTATTTTATTATTTACTAGCGGTGCCCCGCGGTTTCACCCGCGTAGATTTAGTTTTTTATAATATCTTCATCCCTTTTTTTCGCAATAAAAGGTAGCCTATGTCCTTTCTCACGGTCTAAAGATTGTCTGTGCCAAATTTCATCAAAATCGGTTGAGAGGTTTAAGCGGGAAAGCGTAACAGACAGACAGACAAAGTTACTTTCGCATTTATAATATTAGTAGGGATTCTATGGATATTTTCTTTCTGTTGCAGCAAGTCTCATGGATTAGAAAACGAGATTGGCACATACTGAGCTCGGGGAAGTTCACGTATACGAATGATGAGAGGTTTCAGGTGAGTGACCATTATTATACTCTATTAATATCCCTCCCACTACACCGCAATGACGCGAATCAAATAGCTATTGCACTTATTTGATTCGCGTCATTGCGGTGTTATTCTATTAGATTTCTCAAGCTGCAGCTCGACAAGTGTCGATTTTTAATCATAGGAAATTGATACATATTATATAGGCGTTAAAGTTCATTATCGTATGTTTGAAACTGACACTCGACGTCGAGTGCCGCGCTGACAAACCTTAAGGAATAACGCAGCTGGTATCCATAGTACAAGCTTTGCTTAGATAATTTTATTTGTTTATTTATTTATTTAAGATACGGCAATGAGATACAGGAGGCCAACTAACGATGTAAGCAGCGCCTATTAAGAACTTCTTAGCTTTGACGTTTAATTTTTCGATACTAAAGTTAAACGTCCAAGCTAAGAAGTTCTTAATACGCGCTGCTTAAACAATCATATCTACCACCTATGTATAGGAGGCTGACAAACAATCACATTGTAAATAATTAGAGGCACATTCATTGATAAAAAACTTATTTACATTTGCTTTCAAAATACCTTCATTAATTACTGATTTCCCAGTAGAAGAAAAGTGTTAATTTTCTTTACATAGTACCTGTAATGTATTGGAGGTAGCCTTCATTACATTTTTATTTCAGCTCCAGTCTTACCACTGACCAAATTCCCATTAGCAGCATCCACACAAACCTCTTCCATATTTATAAAGCCTCATACAGGCCACACCCGGCCAGGTAGCGTAACAGCAATGTATGTGTGCAAAACGGTAATGGGCCACAACTATTTGACAGAAATAAATCTTCCACACGATGAAAAGAACAACGCCACAATATTTTTTTTACCACGAATTTGTGGTAGAAGTCTAAAGATAGCGGATCAACTCGTTCCGAGCCACATCAAATACACAATCGAATGTCGACAACGGTCCTATTTATTGTGAACTCTTTGTTCTTTTTACATATGGTGTAGAAAATAGGGCTTATTCCCAGACATCCATGATTTTATTACCACCACCTCGACGACTTTTGTTTTAATATACAAATGAATTCTCACGACATCCAAGAAGTTGAATTGTCGTGGAGATAGCGGGAACTAATGTATGAAAGTATATTTTTCAAAACTATGGGCTGTGGATGTCTGGGAATTAGCCGAAAAATGCCAACACGATCTAAATTTGACAAGCACCATCTAGTGTGCTTAAACTTACATCATTTTATTATGATTGTTTTTCTGGAAGAGTGAAGATGAAAAGTTTAAATGGAAATGAAAATGATTTATTCAGATTAGATAATTACCAGTGGTCAGTTTTTCAACGCTATGAGCGTTGAAAAACGCAAACGTAATTCTGGACAATGTGAATTGCCGTAAATACCCATTCACAGACATTGGCTTTACGCGTCCAGGTATCCTGCTCTTAAATATGCGTCAATTTTGCCGACATACTGATGATCCCTTCCGGCCGTCCCCGATGCCAGTTAGGGTCCCCGAATGCTAATGCAAACATGGTTTCGGCGTTTGACATTTTGCTATTTTTCAATCGTGGTGAATTCAATTTTACCGGTTACCTAAATGGACAGACAATTTTGGATATTTTGGTATTAAAAGCAGCTATCATTCAAATATTATAAATGCGGATATGTCGCCATCTGTCTCTCTGTCGACTGTAATAAAGATATTTTTGAGTCTAATGGACATAAGTAATTATTATTTTGTAGCAAAAACATTATTTCTTCCGACGCCTTTCTGCCTAACTAACGTTATTTAGATGCATTTTCATAATTAAACCAGAATACGATAAGTTTTAGCTTATTAGGTATATTGTACTCAAAAAGATGTTGAATATATTAATATCTTATTTATTTTCTGTTTTTCTGCCCCGCTTAGATTTAATTTGATGGCTGCCCGCGGAATCCAATTTATTTTTTAATTAAGCCATCCTAATTTATTCCTTGTAGCATTAGCTATCTGCCAGTGAAAGTCCCGTTAAAATCGGTCCTACAGGGAGTCAAATCCAATTATATGCGATCTTATATAGCCTATAACCAGCGGATATTCAATACGCATTCAACCATACCTTCAAATCATTATGATAAGTAGTTCTGTAGTTCTGAAGGAACACATGAACTTACATACAAACATAGCGGCCAAAATCATAACACTCCTTTTGCTTGACCGTAGTAGGGTAAAAATTGTGCTTGAAATCCCTCGTAATTGATGAGAGTAAATAAACCAACCAATTCCGGCCAATCGGCCAGGTATTGTGCCCAGAGTATTGCGTCGAACTGGTGGACCGCAAAATTAATGCCCCACAACCCAACGAATATGGGATCCGATCGGTGCAGTTCGGTTGCAGAGACCACAAATAGTACACAATTTTAGTTAATCCGGCTAATGCACCCTGAAATTAGACGTGAAATCGGCCTTATCGTTACATTTTGGATGTATTGAAACTGAAATTGTGGAGGATATTTCATCCTTTATGGGTAGAAAGTACCGCATTATTCATTCCTTAATACTTTTATAAATATCATCATCTTCTGGGCCTTACTCCAAACATTGTTGCGGCACTTGATTCAACCCGACGTGGCTCATCACCATTTTTACGAAGCAACTGCCATCTGACCTTCATATTCCCTTTTAAGAAGAAAATCGGGTTAAACCAATTATCAGGCCTCTTTCCTCTCCTCTTAGGGCTCCAACTGACCTGTAACGATTACCAAACATACAAAAATGTGCCTTTCCTGTACTAAACACAGTTCATTAGTTCAGCTACATTGCCATATAGATAGAACCCTCCTATTCTGTACCCTGAATCCTCCTGTATTGGGTTTGTTCACCAAGTATGCACATGCCTATGTATATATGTATCTTTATTTTAATTTTTTATTGTTTCCAGGTCCTCCATGGCGAGGGTACGGAAGACTGGACCTTGCAGATTAAGTTTGTTCAGAAAAGGGACAACGGCACCTATGAATGTCAGGTACACCACATATTTCTTATTTTTAGTGTCGATGTCATCATGCTGAAAGGGTTGTTCGATCGGTGATGGGAACGCCGGCTGTTGCCCAGGGTGCTTCACACGTAATATATAAAATAAATGTGAGAGCCGTGGTGGTCTTCAGGTTTGAGCAGCAGAGGCAGCAGCCTGCTACGGAAGCGACGCAAGATCGAATCCTAGCGGGGCTTGTACCAATAAGTTTTTCTAAAAAAACTTATGCACAGTGATTTCACACCACGTGCTTTACGGTGAATGAAAACATCGTGAGGAAACCTGCATATTTCTGAAAAGTGATTCAATGACGTATGTAAAGTGTCTGAGACGGCGATGGAATCACCATCTGTCGCGTTGGCACTTAATCATCTTTGGTGAAAAGTGGGTGTTGTGATTACAACACCTCTGCCTACCCCTTGGGAGAATACAGGCGTAAGCATATGTATGTTATTTATTTATTTATTATTATTTAATTTTAATGC
Source organism: Watsonalla binaria (assembly GCA_929442735.1). Taxonomy (NCBI): domain Eukaryota; kingdom Metazoa; phylum Arthropoda; class Insecta; order Lepidoptera; family Drepanidae; genus Watsonalla; species Watsonalla binaria. The sequence goes on along the minus strand of OV838934.1, from coordinate 8,689,993 downwards.
CACTTTGGTCTAGTGGTTCGTAAGTTCACCTGCTAATGACAACATTTAGGATTGCCTAAAATAAAGCCATCTAGAAAATTATGTATCGCGGGTGAAACCGCAGGGCCCAACTAGATGCTAATAAGCACCTCGAAAATTTGACGATGAAATTCAATTATGAATATTGATTGAAAACTCGCTCAAGATTAATCTTCGTTATGTGTGAAAATGGGATTATTTTGAAGGCCTATTTAGATGCGAGAGCGTCACCTCAAAGTGACTGACTTCGTAAATGTTAATTTGAATAATTATTGTTTGAAGGTGAATGTCAACGGGGATTAGTGGGATAAACTGAAAATTATATTATTGGATTCTATGTAAATAAATTAAATAGTTTCTATTCGTAATGATGAAATAATACCTTTTTATTTAAGTCAGACCTCATATATAAAATAAATATGCTCACGCCATCCCAGAAGAGTCCCCGAAGGGGTTATCAGCGGTGTTGTAACAACACCCACATTTCACCGAATATGACAGAGGGTGAGTCCATCACCGTCTCAAGTACTACACATACGTCTTTGAATTACTTTTGCAGGTTTCCTTCACCGTAAAGCACGTGGTGTGAAATCACTGCACATACGTTTTTAGAAAAAATCATCGGTACAGGCCCCGCTGGGATTCGAACTTGCGTCGCTTGTAGCAGGCGAATGCTCAAACCCCGAGACCACCGCTTAGTGTATAATATAATTAGTATGCTACTTGACTTGTTGGCACAAGATCCTGTGATGTAAATGGTTTACTATTATTTATGAACGTAATTACAACAGGCTTTGTGAAAAGATCACAGTGCGCTCCCTTCGTTTAATAAAGGTGTTTTACACAACAAAGGGCGTTTAGCGACCCTTTGTACATAGCTCAACTATAACGTTGCGGATACTTGTGAGTGATGTGTACAAGGAAATTGAAGTCGCTATCTTAGCTATATTTTAAGGTTATAACGCTCAACTACGCATAATATTACAATAATTATTTGTTCTATCAAGAATTCAAATTTTATTTTCTCATATATATTAGCTACTAGCTGTGCCCCGCGGTTTCACCTGCGTAGATTTAATTTAATTCCCGCGGAACCCAAAATGTTTTTTTAAATAAAATTAGCGTAAGTTAGAGCCGTGGTGGCCTCGAGGTTTGAACAGTCATCTGCTACGCAAGCGGCGCAAGTTCGAATCCCAGCGGGTCCTGTACCAATGAGTTTTTCTAAAAAACTTATGTACAGGGATTTCACCACGTGCTTTACGGTGAAGGAAAACATCATGAGGAAACCTGCATATTTCTGAGAAGTAATTCAATTACGTATGTAAAGTGTCTGAGACGGCGATGGACTCACCATCTGTCACGTTGGCGCTCAATCATCTTCAGTGAAAGGTGGGTGTTGTTATTACAACACCTCTGCCTACCCCTTCGGGGAATACAGGTGTGAGCATATGTATGTATGTAGCGTAAGTTACTCCTTGTAACATTAGCTATCTGCCAGTGAAACTTCTGCTGCCCGTTATAATCGGTCCAGTCGTTTCAGTGATTACCCGGAACAAAGAGCCAGACAGATAGAATATTAAAGACAATTTGAAAATTTGTTTTTTTTAAGTCAGCACCGCATATGTTGTCATAGGCATTTAGTGAAAAGCTTGATATTACAAACAACAGACACTTCAATTTTATGTATGTATGTATATGTATAGATGATATAAATAAATTTCTGTCGAAATTATTTTGATCTAAAAATATTTTCTCGATAATGTCTCAGTATTAATACGTACGAAAAAAATCAAGCTTATTGATTATTGACCTATTCTATATCTAATTCTAATCAAATATAAATAGCAGTGAATGCCAAATCGGTTTAAGCACTTTATTATTAATCCCTCAAATTCATCAGCTCGGCCACGCTCGTTTGCGATATATAAAAACTCGGACAAGCCGTTTATTTTGGCCTCGCAACCAAAAAGCCTAACTATGTCAGGCTTTATACGGACGCCCGGCAACCCTAACTTCGGAGAATATATTATGTAATTGGCCTCTTACATCAATGAAAGCTGACTTAAGTAGTGTCATTTTGGAAATTCTGACGGCACTTCCGCCAATGGCGAAGAAGGCCGATACGGGAGCGCCAGATAGTGCTGAGGGGCTTAGATTGGTAATGAGTTTATAGCACACTAACGCCTTTGCACATACAATACTCCAATCAAGGTATTGTAGTATGCAGCAGTGCCGTTGTGTAGAGTTGTCCTCTTGGGGCGTTCATCATGCTCCCAGTCAGGACTGGCATCTCGCTGATGACCGCCAGAAAAATGACACAGTTCAAGGACTGCGCAAACCAAGATATGATATCCTTCGGAGAAGATAGACGTAAATTATATCATCATCTCCCTGGCCTTATCCCTTTTTGGGATCAACACTTGATTCAACCCGCTGTGGCTGATCACCTGATTTTTATACGAAGCGACTGCCATCTGACCTTCGCAACCCCTTTTACGAGGAAAATCTGTGATCTGGGTTAAACCAGTTGTCAGACTATTTTCACCCAATAGCCAGGGTCTAAGAATATGGCTATGGTATCCCCTGCCTGTCGTAAGAGGCGACTAAAAGGGGGCCGGAGGGCCTGCTGGCGGTGGTCGGGGTGGGAGCTTTGACCACCGGCGCGGGCCCGGGAAGGTGGCAGCGCGATGTGGCTCGCGCTGCCTTGCACAGCGAGGTCTCCAGGGGCGGCGTCACAGCTGCCCCGGGGATGTGCCCCGGCAAAGTGTGGGGGGACACCGGTGCGTTCTATCAGAGTACCCGGAGTCCCCCCTGAGCACTGAGGATGGCCACCGGGGGGGTTTTAGTGCGGTAAGAATCCCACATACCCCGATCTGCCTCTCCCAGGGCGGTCGGGGACCTTTTGAAGGTTTCCCCCTCGTCAACAAAAAAAAAAAAAAAAAAAAAAAAAAAAAGTTGTCAGACTATTTTAGGCCTCCGACGATTGCCAAAGATGATGAATTGGCAACCGGGACCGACGACAGACACGGAGGGAGCTCGGGCGGTCACCCATTCAATTACTGGCTGGAGTTAGGGTTGCTTAACTTCGCTAATCGAATGATATGTGCAATAGCAACTGTGCCAAGAGCTCCTGTAACGTGAATTATATCATTTGTAATATTGTTTACAATTGAGCATATTCATGAGATATAAATACCTACTTCAAACATTGTAGGTAACATATTTTTTTAAAAGAGGATTTTTTTTTTGCATAGTTCTACTTTGTAAGAAATCCAATCAAATATTTTGAATTTTAAATGTAAAAGTAGGTTCTAGATCGTTAATGTTACAACCTGTATGATCTACAATCCATTGCATAGTTAAATATACTGTTAGTATTGTCAGGCTTAGCCGAGGGAGCTTTAAGCAAATATTACATAAACAGACATGACAATAAGACGGCCCTTTAAATATTCATGCTCCTACCGGTCCCCTGTGTAGGTACTTAGGTACTAAAATACAAAGGTAACAGAAAGGCGGCTTTTTGCATTCGTGGAGAACCGCTGTACTCAAGCATTTAGTTAATAATCTTTTTTTTTAGGATTTAGAAGGTAATTTTTTTACAATAATTATAAATATTTGATAGCTTTATTCAGAAACTCAGTAAAATATTTTCAAAAAAGAAGATTATGATTTAATGACACAGTTTAACGGCCTTGAAAATTCTAAAAATCAATAAGTACAACAATAGACGAAGATATTGGATCATGTTTGACTACTATGCAGTAACGTTATGTTAAAACGCAACGCTTCGATTTGTGTATGTGCCTTTCCCCGCCAAAGGAGGCAAGCTGCCCTTCTGTACATTTTTATTTTGTGCTTGGGTGTGGGTGTTCGGGGTAACAGGGCCGGCGCATTACGTATTTCGCAAATGCAGATGTTTTGCAAAACTGGGCAACTTTCTGTTTGCTGGCAAAGAAGGTTTACAAAAGTTTTGAGATGCATGCAATTGTGACAATCGCGTCAGGAAATTGTTTCGTGTGAACGAGCTCAGCACATATTCGCCTGTTGGGTCATATTCGTAAAAAACCTACGTAAATCCAACTTGATGTACCTATTGTGTACCTTTAATAATGGTGTATTAATGAAATGAACATGATGTCTGACTGAGATTCTTACCGTTTCTTCTCAGAACAGTTTCCGAACATGGGTAAATTTTCGACGTTCATAAGTGCCTTACCAGCCGCATTATTTACCATCACACTTGTACTCGAGTGTCGGTTTTAAAGAAACGAAATTGAACCTTATCCTCTATGTTTTATGTATCAATTCCCTATTATTGAAACCAACGCTCGTCGTCGAGTTTGACGCTGAGAAACCTTAGTGAATAACAGGACCCAGACTGAATAAATATTTTTCACTTTCAGCTGGCTTCCACCCACAGCTTCGCTTATTTGGCAATGAGTTTTACATACAAACATTCTCCCCTCATTTCAGCCCTTTTGGGGTGTAATTTACATACATACATACATATGTTCACGCCTGTATCCCATGGGGGTAGACAGAGACCACCGTTTGCCACATGCTACGATCCTTACATACTTCTTTCGCTTCATCCACATTCATGCATCTCTTCATACACTTTCTTCGGTTACGAGAGCTCCGAGCTTGACCTTTCTGAAAAATACTTTTAATTTGGTCATAGTAGTTGTTCCTTGGACGCCCTCTACCGATACTTCCGGTCACATTCGCTCTATAAATTTATTTCGTTACTCATCCTTTCGATATGTCCAAACCATCTCAACATACTTTTTTCAATATGCGTATAGTATGGGGTGTAATTTTGAAAAAGAATTTCTAAATGTACACCTACATCTCACCAATCGCCTGTCTCTCGCACCAGTGGTTTAGGCTGTGCGTTGAGTTCAGTCAGTCAGGTCTTTGAATTTGATATTCATGCGCCCGAAGGTTCCGTACCATCTTTGAAGTATCAAATATTGCAACCGGTTGCAAAACGCTACCTGTTAGATATCGACACGTAATAATCATCCTTTTATGCGAGATACATTTCAGGGTTGCCACTCGCAGCTGTCACGTTATATTTTCGCTAAACCATTTTGGCAGTTTATTATATCCCCGTAATTCAATAACTGTACATTTGTTTCACCTAGAGAGTAACCCTGGATCCATGTAAATAGGCTCACCTTCTCAGAGATGATTGACATCTTAGACATGGATTTGGATGGATATGGGGAGATATGATTGGTATAGGTACCGTCGTGAGCAGTCCTTGAATATCCAGCCTTCATTTTATGATTATTTCTCTGTCTGTGCGTAAGACGTGAATAAAATACCCGCTCAGTTACCTCTACTACTTTCGCTGAACGCTCATTACTCGTGACGACATCTGTATTGGCTGTTGTTTTAATACTAAACTAGTGGTGCTGAAGATAAAAATTTTTTTTTTTTTTTATGTCATAACCGTACTTTTGTGAAAAGTAGATATTTTATAATTACAAGCAGACAATTCAATTTGATTTATCTGTATAGATGTAAATATCGGTATAGATAAGTATTAGAGAATTTTTTTAAAAACACTACCGTGACTGACACTAGGTTTGAGGATAATTATGCGTCTTTAAGTAAGGGTCTTAGTAGGGCTAAGGACCTTACTTAGAGAGAGATAAAACCTGAGAAAAGACGGATGATTAGTGAAAAATTACTTCATGACAAACATGGAGCCTTCACTGTTTTTGAAAGTCGGTTCAAGATGATAAGGCTGCATTTGAAGTTAACACTGAGACGATGAATTACTGAAGATGAATTCGTTTGTAAGCAGCTTTTTTACATACACTCGAATTGATAATCTCCTTTTTTGAAGTCGGTTAATAAAAATAGTAGTTAACTAGCTGTGCTCTGCGGTGACACCCGCGTAGATTAAATTTTGTATTCGCGGAACCCAAAATATTTTTTTTATGTAGAATTAGCCTCAGTCACTCCTTGTAACATTAGCTATCTGCCAGTGAAAGTCCCGTTAAAATCGGTCCAGCCGCTTCAACGATCACCCGGAACGATAAATTTTCAAAAATTGGTTTTTTCATGTCCGTACTAGATGTAATTTTACTAGATCATATGCATTTAGTGATATAGCTATTATTTTGGAATTACAAATAGACACATCAATTGTATTTATATGTATGTATGTATGTAGATTCTGAACTACGTGAACTGCCTTAATTGCTCAAATATTACTAGTATTTCAATTTAAAAGAATTATTAACCATTATGGCATATTTAAGTCGTACGCAGAAATGTAAGGATATTTTTCCTTTAGCATTTCGAATTGGAATTCATTGAAGCCGAAACGTAATTCGAATGAAATTCAATCGGAAAAATTTAATTAACGCAAATGAAAAAAAGGTGCCATTTTCAAGCTGGGTAGAGAAATATATTGGAAATCTTCACACGGCTTACATTTCCACAGTTTTCGAACTAATTGATGGCGTTATGTGCTTTTTGTGTCATTAAACACGCCAAGATTGCTCATGATGCCAGCTGAGTTTCTTGTCGGTTCTTCTCAGAAGGCTAGTTTCCGAACCGGTGGTAAATTCCTCGACATTCATAAGTGCCTTACCAGGGCCTAAACTGATTAAATCATTTTCGTTTTCATAAGGGAAACTTTACCCGAAAATCAATTATACTCTTAACATGGCAAAAAAAAATGGCAAAGAAAAATACGAACACGAGGCTGGACTCCAACCCATGACCTCTGCAAACCGTGCAGTTGCTCTTACAACTGAGCTACTACACTGCTAAAATTTTAAAAATTGGTTGTTACGAGTCATTACTGTGTTTACTTTCATATGCATTTAGTTAAAAGCTGTTATTTTGGAATTACAAACAGACACTCCTATTTAATTTATCTGTATAGATATATAGTTATAGATTACTTAATTAAGTAACAAGGAACAGTACTAAAAACTAAGCAACCCTAAGCCTAGGAGGAGCTTGTGGCACAGTTGCTATTGCGCATATCATTCGATCAGGGAAGTTAAGCAACCTTAAGCCTAGCCAGTAATTGGATGGGTGACCGCCCGAGATCCCTCCGTGCCTCGGAGAGCACGTTAAGCCGTCGGTCCCGGTTGCTAATTTATCATCTTTGGCAATCGTTACAGGTCAGTCGGAAGCCTAAAATAGTCTGACAACTGGTTTAACCCAGATCACAGATTTTCCTCGTTAAAGGGGTTGCGGAGGTCAGATGGCAGTCGCTTCGTATAAAAATCAAGTGATCAGCCACATCGGGTTGAATCAAATGCCGACCCCAACAATGTATGGGATAAGGCCGGAGAGAACAGTACTAAAAACAAAGAACAAGTAGTAAAATTGGCCCAAATCGGTGTCTATCGGGATCGTGCCAAGAAGGCTGGCAGCATTGCCACGTTGAATAGCAATGCCGATTCTCTGTGCGAGACAAGCCCCAGCTTAGTTAGTTATTTTCATAAATAAACAAGAAATATTTTTTCCCTAATTCTAATTCTGAACACTCCTCAGAGCTGTAACATTCCACCGAAAAACTTGTACCAAAGAGCTTAATCTCTCTCTCTAGTCGTTCCCTCATGACTGAGGATCGTGGTCATCGACGAGAGGTCCACACTTGGACTGAACTATTTGTTTCCATCGGCTTCTGTCCATCGCAGCCCTGACGACGGAGCTAAGCCTCGGGGACCTAGAGTCTTTTATTTGGTCGGTCCATCTGGTAGGAGACCGGCCTCGGGCTCGTTTGCCATTTGTGTTTCCAACTACGATCAATTTCTCCAGACTCTCATTACCCCTTCGCATTATGTGGCCAAAATACGAAAGTATTCGTTGGTGGCATATCGTGAGAGCTTAATAGCACATCAGGAATGTAGCAGAGTTCCTTTGGTAAACACCAGCGCAACTTAACCGTTACATGTTCACGGGTATTTTGTACCCAACTTAGTGTATTGAGTCCCGCAGTCAGCTCACGTCCTTCTCTGATTGTTTCACTCGCACCTACCACACATTGTTTCTTGAAACATAAACGCTATTTACGTTCACATGTGTTTTGTAATTTTGTGTCAGCATTCGTAGGGTTGACACGGTTCGAATCGGTTGGTCACTTCAAGCAATATTTTTTTATATCGACTTTTGTGCACTGGAACTGTGTCCATGGGCTTATATATATTTTTTATGATTTATATTGTATTACTCAAAGCTGTAAAATTTTTTTTTTTAAAAGAATAATTACTGAGTTTCTTGCCAGGTTCTTCTCAGTAAAAGCAACCTTCCGAACCTGGCGGTAGCATGTATGATCCTATGTAATCGTGTCTTTCTGACGATTTGAAAGTACTTTGTAAAAAGTCTAATGGAATAAAGATATTTTTTATTTGATTTGATTTGAAGGTCACTTATCACCTCTAATAAAAATAGGAAAATTTGCGTTTGTGTATGAAATGGAGGAAGGTGCATGACTGAAGTAAGAAAATTAAAAAACAAGGAACCTTTTAAGATAACGATGTCGCGTTGTCGTATCGTATATCGTAGCGACTACGAAGTCGTTGACAGCATTTTCATATTCAATATCTATACAACTATATATATATATATAATATAAGTATAAGTTAAATTGAAGTGTCTTATTTGTAATTTCAAAATAACAGCTTTTCACTAAATGCATATGAAAGTATATATACGGTACATAGGTACATTAAAAATCATTTTTTTTTCTCCATCTCTCAGTTTGTTCTGGTGTAATCTCTAAAACGGCTGGACCGATTTTAACAGAACTTTCACTGGTAGATAGGTGATGTTTCAAGGAGTGAATTAAGGCTTCACTTATTTGACAGACATACAGATAACGTTTTGTTTTTAAATATTGCTTTTTTGTAAGCACCGTATACACTTTTTGTTGTTAACTTGGATTACAAACAGATACTTAAATTTTATTTATCTGTATAGATAAAACACACGCCCAAAACTTTTCCTAGAAAAGGTCGAGAGTTTAAATAGAAAGAGACTTTCCGTGTCGATGTTCTATAGAAACATATTCGAATTCCACGATATTTTATGTCCAAATATAATAAAAATCAACCTTTTATTATAAGCTCATAAAGTTCAAAATCGTGTCTCCAGTATTTTAGGCATGTAAAGGTCACGACCTCGACCGAGTTTTCAATTCCGATTCGTATCGATTAATTAAAATCGAATAGAAATGTGTAATTACATTCTACAGAAGGGTGTTATTCAAATGAATTGTGTTGGTGCCTCATTACAGTTTAACATGAAGCTAGGTAACTTTAACTTAATAACAGTGAGACATAAATACTTTGGTGTGGTAAAATAATCGATACACGATAGTATATGTAGTATGATAGAAACTTGTTAAATGCTGGGAAATGAAGAAGTTTTTTTTCTGAAACGAATATCAGTTCTCTGCCAATGAAAATCCTAAATTTGCTGGAACAAATAGACAGTCAGACAATGGCTTTTTTATATATATACCTACATTTAGTGGAAAGCTGTTAATTTGGGGTTACGAAAAGACACTTCAAATTTAATTATCTGTATAGATTTGACTAGTTTGAGAACAATTTAACAAAATAAATATTTATTATTAACTTGAATACTACATATGTAATGTATATATGAAGCGGGACTCGAACCCACGACCTCTGCAAACCGTGCAGTTGCTCTTCCAACTGAGCTACTCCTGATTTGATATGTAGCTAAATGTAACTTTAAACGTATCAGTTGAGTTTGGATACACCGACCAACAGATGGCGCAAGGCGGCCCCTAAACCGCAAAGACATGTATAGGAAAAATTTGACGCATGAGGTAGGATCACGGGTAGCTCAGTTGGCGGAGCCACTGCAAGGCTTGCAGAGGTCGTGGGTTCGTATCCCGCCTATGTTCGTATTTTTCTTTACCCTTTTTAAAAACGTAACCCTGTAAACAAGCAAGTACAAGAAATAAAAAATTCCCTTCCGTTTATTTTTATTCGTGTTCGAAAGGTGTGAATATTTTAGACTGGCTCACGTTTGCTCCAAATACATGGATTACACCTTTTGTTTCCCTTTACTTTCATGTAGGTACAGTCGATGATAAAATTGCCGACTAAAATAGGACGTTGGAAGCCGTTGTGGGTAGGTACTGTAAGGCCAAGCAGCTTAAAACCTTGTTCTTTAAAAATGTAAGCTTTACTAAAGATATTTCATAATCATAATAAATAAAGTTTTGAAAAAAAAATGTTTGAGTCCATCGCCATTGCACACAAGTTCTTTGAACTGCTGTTTAATTATTCACTAAATGATAATTCAACGATTAAAACAAATCCTAACAGCAGTTCTAAATTCCATTACTTATGTAAGAACAATTTGTAGTACACACGTAGGTATACCATCGCTTCAGTTCGTGTTGAACCATCTTAATTTAAAGTAACACGGTGCTCCCGCCTGGATAGGGGTGGTACGCATTTATTATTCAGGGTTGCTCTCAGACGATGCCTCGTTTTACATTTACATGCCTCTGTTACAAAAACGATTGCCAAGTCCATACTGAGGATTATACTTACTTATAGAAGATCGCAGACTAATCGTACTACTTTGTATAGGCTTGCGTACCTGATACCAGTTCTGGTTTACTATGATAAGCCTATAAGAATTTAAAAAAATGCTCTCGCTATCCCTGATGGGTCCCCGAAGGGGTAAGCAGTTGTAACACCCAAATTTCGCCGAATATGATTTAGTGGCAACGCCGTCTCAGGCACTATACAAGATAGTCTTTAAATTACTTCTCAGACATATGCAGGTTTCCTCGCGATGTTTTCCTTCACCGTAAAGTACGTGGAAATCACTGCACATAAGTTTTTAGAAAAACTCATCGGTACAGGCCCCGCTAGGATTTGAACTTTACTTACTAAACTAGCTTACCAATGTTAGATAGATAATATTTTCTTAAATTGATATTTTCATTAAAGGAACGTTCGAGCTTGTAATATATTCTCTTTTGAAAGAGTATTTGCTGAGATTCCGTTCTCTTCACAAAAAAAAACAAACTTCTGAAGCCGGTGGTAACATATGCAGTCCATTAGTCATGTTTTCTGAATTAATTCCCGCTACCTCCACGACAATACTTACGAGTGGTCCCACTTCCCTGATAATAAAAATAAATAAAAAAATATCAGGCATCTGGGAACGCGTTTCCAGTTAGCTAGCGGTCCCAGTCACCTGTATCCTCATAAAATCATGGATATCTGGGAATAAGCCAATATTTTGAACAGTGTGATTGTGATCAACAGTCAAATTGTTCTTTTGTTTTGAAACTTAAAGATTTTATTTATGATTTCCAGGTGTCAACACGCACAGGCATCGTGTCTCACTACGTGCGGCTTCAAATAGTGGTGCCTGAGGCCTTCATCCTTGGCTCCGGGGAACACCACGTGGATCTCGGCAGCGTCATACATCTCATATGTATTGTTGAGAAGGTTAGCTCCGTTGTTTTGTTGCTTATTCGATACATTTAGGTGAAGATTAAGAAATCTTCTCTCTTTCTTGCGTCGTTTCCACAATGCTGAGGGTCGTGACACCCCACGATTCTGCGCTTCCCAGGCACGACGTCCTTTCATTTCGTTGGCCGCGTGTAGGGCTTCGTAAACAGGAGTGTTTAGGAACTGGAAAAGTTGATTTTATTCAAATTATTATTTTAACTAAATTAGCCTAAGCTACTCCTTGCAACATTAGCTCTGCCAGTTAAAATCCCATTGAAATCAGTCCAGCCGTTGAGATTAGCCGGAACAAACATTTAATATTGGAATAGATCTGAAATGAATAAAATACATTGAAATACAAACAGAGACTTCAATTTTATTTATTTATATGCATATATGTATGTATTACAGAATCTTTGGAACCAAATCGTGATCATTTCAACTAAACAGAAGATTAATCAGGATTCTAATCAGAAATAAAAACATACTAAAGATAGACATTAAAAAGCTAGAAATTATCCAATGAAATACAATTTAACAATAACATCTTTTAATTTCACTGATAGCATCGTGAGCATAGACTAAGACTTTCTTTACATAGAGTATCTATACAAATAGTTGAATAGTTGAGTCTATATTGTATCTGTGGTTCAGCTCTGTGAACTCTGTGGGCCAATGTTAATATTGATGTAGCGTTGAATATCTTTGGAAATACTCTACAATTATAAAGACATACATTACGTGGGATTATCGAATGTCTCAATTTATTTTACTAGCTATGCCCTGCGGTTTCACCCGCGTAGATTTAATATAATAATTGTAATTCCCGCGGAACCTGAAATGTTTTTTTCTAATAAAAGTAACCTTAGTTACCCCTTGTAACATTAGCTATCTGCCAGTGAAATTCCCGTTTAAATCGGTCCAGCCGTTTCAGAGATTACCCGGAACAATCAGACGGACAAACAGTGATAAAATTTAAAAATAAATTTTTAGGTCAGTATTCTATACTTTAACATAATATAACTTTAAACAACAGCTTTTTTACTTAATTCATATGAATGAATTAAGTAAAAAAGCTGTTGTTTTGGAATTAAAAACAGACAATTCAATTTTATTTATCTGTATAGATATTTGAAGCAACAACAGCATAACTAATAAGTAACATATACAAACTAAACATAAAAGTAAAAAGAAAATAAATGTTATCCAAATATACATACATACATGTGCTCACGCCTGCATTCGCCGAAGGGGTAGGCAGAGGCGTTATAATAACAACACCCGCTTTTCACCGAAGATGGTTAAGTGCCACCGTGCCAGATGGTTACGAATTTTTATCTATACATCTATATATATACAGATAAATAACATTGAAGTGTCTGTATAGAGTAAAGACTAGCTCAATAGCCGTTACTGAAACCACTTTGCGAACAGCTACAATTCTGTGACTCCAACTTGCATGAATGAAGTAATAATTTGTTTATTTTAGTATTGTGCTCTTAAAGTCAGGACTCTTAAGGTCCCGTCACGAGTTAGGAGCGCTTAGCGGAATTAGTGCGCCACTGCGCATGTTTTTATTTACATCGCGACATACTTCAAGGCTCGTGACGGGACCTACCTAAATCAATCTACGATTACACCAGCTTGCGCCCGCAGTAAAATTTTATATACCAACTTTGAACCCCCATTTAACCCCCTTAGGGGTAGAATTTTGGAAAGTCCTTTTTAGTGATTACCTACACTTCAACAAGAACATACTCAATTTCATGTCTCTAGGATCTAGGATCTATCGTTTAGTAATTTACATTACGTTGATGAAATAAGTCATTCACGGCCGGTTTCCGAAAGGCTTGCTAAAAATTAACTAATCATCGATCAAACGGCATGTTAAGTACAAATTGGGTTGCTGAAAGGATGATCATCTAGTTTGATTTGATTACAATGTCAACTCACATGTACATGTCAAATCGTATGTTAAATGGTTTTATGCAGGAGTTGTTTTTCTTTTTTGACAGCGAGGTATCGAATGGGTTCCTCCACATATTTCTAACAATTTACAAGATATTTTTCTCAACAATCACTTCACATTGGCGGAATAGTTTTACTTAAGCTCATCGCCATTAAATAAATAAAGGAAAGGAAAGGAACGTATGTTAAATGCATTTTGGGTTTCCGAAAGGCTGATTAAGCGATGATCTATGATCAAAGTAATGTCAAATGGCATGTCAGTCAGTAAATACTTGCAATTGTATATGTATAGATGCTATAAGTAGGGTTGATATTTCGATATCGAAGCGAGCAAATAACTAAGCTCGTCTCATACGCTACTGCAAATAGCTCGGGGTGAATAAAAATTCAATGTCTCATAAATTGCTGACTTGACAGCCTCCGTCTGTTTTCTCGTAAAATAATAACAACATGTCGAACGGGTTCAGCAAAAAATAAATCTGATTTAACGACTTCTGAGAACTATAGTGTCGGATTTGTTGTCTTATTGTTATACCAGCCTTCATCGGCGACTTTATCTGTGATCGTTGCTTAAAAGTATAGCTGTTTCAAGAAACTATCCGTCCTTAGGGTCACAATCGCTTTACCAAATCACAGCGCTCTAAATTTTCACAGGGCTGTAATATAATCTGTACTACTAAATAAAGCCGAAGAGTTTACAGTCAACGACTTTTTGGGCCAAAATTATGTCGCACTATTGTAGGTGAACGCGCTCTTCTGCGCCGTATAATGAGTTTTCACTGATATTGATATATTCATTTCGCCTCTTCGATCATTTAAAACACAGATTACTAGGAAACTTGCAAATATCAATACAAACCCACAACTTTTAGATTAGATTTTCATGTATTGGGGGTATTCACACTTACTGCCTTCATAATTATGTATCAAAGTCACACGTAAATAAATAACTTACTGCGTAAGTTTAAGATAATAGCAGCAAACCACTGTACATACATATGCTCACGCCTGTATTCCCCGAAGGGGTAGGCAGAGGTGTTGTTATCAAAACACCCACTTTTCACCGAATTTGATTAAGTGCCAACGTGGCAGATGGTGAGTCTATCGCCGTCTCAGGCACTATACATACGTCTTTGAATTACTTCTCAGAATATGCAGGTTTCTTCACGATGTTTTCCTTCACCGTAAAGTACGTGGTATGAAATCACTATACATAAGTTTTTTAGAAAAACTCATTGGTACAGGCCCCGCTGGGATTCGAACTTGCGTCGCATGCGACGCAAGTCTCAAAGCTCTAACCCTGAGGCCACCACGGCTCTCAGTAAACCACTGTAGTTGCCTATATTATAATTCGTGGATAATGGTGTTGGATATATAATAAGTAAACATTAAATTCTAGAATAATCTACCAATTAGTTATTGTATATCTGTTTTACCCCTAATAAAATAAAAAATAAATAATAAGTTTATTTGTTTGCTTGAACGCGCTAACCTCAGAAGCTACTTGTCCGAAAAAAAATTGGGTATAGTATAGCTCATTTATTCAAGGAAGGCTATTATGCTATAAGTTTATATTATCAGATTCACGCTAAGAACAATTGTGGGTTATAGTAAGCGTTAACTCAAAGTAGCAATTCCTGGCGGACGAAGAAATTATAACTTCTGGCCGCGAGCTATTTATCTAATAATATTTTTGCAATTTGGCTGAACTAGGTACATACCTGTTTGTTATTAGGAAAAATCGCACCTGCTTAGGTTTCAGTACATCAATCGTCCGTGATAAGACAAGCTGGTATCAATTAACCTCTTTTGAAACAAAAATTTCACATTGGACTCAAAATGACCACTCGAACTAGAATAATCTTGAGCTAATGTTAAGACCTTTGAATGCCCAAAGTTGTGGTATTGAAATAATATTAAATAAGAATGTTTGAAAGGAATTCTTCTTTACTTCTTCTCAATATAACTCAAATAAACATGTTAAAATAATAAAATTCATGTCTCGATTTAGATTAAAACTGCTTCTAACTTGTACATATCATGCATATGTTCACACCTGGATTCCCCGAATGGGTAGGCAGGGGTGTTGGATTTATAATATCTAGGAAAAATCCAACGCCCGTATTACAAAACTTAGCCCTTGATTTAAAGTAGTACTTCTATCTCTTTTAGTGATACGGATTTAAAAAAGGATGTCTATCCTTTTTTAAATAAAATAATATACTCGGAATAAATCTATGTCTATAGATTTATTCCGAGTATTCTCAGCCTTGGTTTAAAACATGTTTAGTAATAAAGCGGTAAGTTTCTCTCCTTCGTGTCACTACAGCACAATAAATCCAGATATTGCTCGCAAATCTGACGTACAAGTTCATAAAACACGAATTTACGAGCATTCATCGGCAAAATAAAAACGTCACGACCATAAAGTTAACTTCATACATATGTTTATGGAATAAAGTGACGCCGTATTCTCAGTCTGAATGCTCAAATCAAATATGTGTGTTACTTCTTAACAGTTCGGCGATATAACGATGGACTCACCATCTGTCACGTTGGCACTTAATCGTCTTCGATGAAGAGTGGGTGTTGTTATTACAACACCTCTGCCAACCTCTTCGGGGAATACAGGCGTGAACATAATAATGTATATATGTACAAAAGTCCTTTCTCTATACTCCTCAACATAAAAGTCAAAAAGTCAAAAGATAGATTCAGAAAGTATATTTAATATGCAAGTTTGAACCTTAAACCCATGTTTCCAGAGTCCAACACCCCCGCAGTACGTGTTCTGGTACCACAACGACCGTATGATCAACTACGACGCGACCCGCGGCGGCATCACCGTGGAGACGGAGCCTGGTGCGCGCACGCAGTCGCGGCTCACAGTCCGCGGCGCCACGCTCAAGGACTCCGGCAACTACACTTGCAGCGCGAGCAACACTGAGCCTGCTTCCATACATGTGTTTGTGTCGGAAGGCAGTGAGTATTTCATGTGAAAAAAAAAACGGTCTGGCATTTAGGCTAAGCCTTTGAATGCTTATATTACTAAGGGTGTTAATCGAGCGCTGTTCCGAAGAGTGTGATACGTCTTGCTAGATGTAGGAGTTCATTCTGTCAAAATTATTAAAATGGTTTTAAAAGAAAATTTCTGAGTTTCCTGTCCGGTTCTTCTCAATAAAAGCAACCTTCCGACTTCGGAGCTTTGGTGTTAATGCTAAGAATATGTTCTTAATACGCGCTGCCTCTAATATCACAGTCAACCGCCTGGTCGGTCACTACGCCTATCTATCCTGATATCTTCTCCAAGTTAACTGGGAGCAGTGACGTATTACTAACTAGCGGACATCACGACGTTTCATCCGCGTAGATCTCGTTCCCGTGGGATCACCCGGATAATATATAGCCTTTATTAATCGGTAATAATATAGCCAGCGATTGGTGAAAGAATTTTTAAAATCGATCCAGTACTTTTTGAGCAAATTCATTACAAAGATACATACAAACCTTTCCTCGATAAGAATTGATAACTTCTGAGCTTTCACGTTTCATATTGTGATACCAAATTTAAATGAAACGTCTAAGAAGTTATATATACATAAGCTCAGCTTAAGCCAAAGATAGTAAACGTCTGTTTCAATTCGAGCAGCTACTAATAAAGCTTTAATAACATTCACAGGTAACAAAATGGCGGCGATCCTACGTCGCAACACGAGTGCCATCCACGGCATCACGTCCAGTGGGACCTGCCTGTTGCTCTTCACCTCTGTTCTACTGCACTTCGGCCTGCGATGACGACATTAGAATTACCCGCGTTTAATAATAAGGACATTACCTATAGTTCGTTGGATTAACTTATATTCCACTAGTGACTGATGGAATATTATAAAATGCTCACTGACCCTTCGAAACCTTTGTGAAAATCGCGGTCATCGCGGTCTCAGGCACTATACATACGTCTTTAAATTACTTCTCAGACATAATAATATGCAGGTTTCCTCACGATGTTTTCCTTCACCGTAAAGCACGTGGTGTGATATCACTACACATAGTATATTTTAGAAAAACTCATTGGCACAGGCCCCGCTGGGAGTCGAACTTGCGTCGCTTGCATAACGTGTTTTCAATTATCGGGTAATATAAGGCCTTTTTTAATCGGCCGGTAAAGAGATTATCCCCTACAACCTCACAAGCTCACAAACTTAACCAATTGATAATACTAATTAAAAAAGTATATAGGTACATTGGCTATTATCTTAGTCTTGCTTCTGCTAGCGGCTTCTTTCACGTGCAAAAGTGGGCTAACGCTAACTTTAAGCTCTGATTGGTCTTAGCGTGATGATATATAGTGTTCCTCGATAAATGTGCTATCTTACATTGAATTTTTCAAATCGGAACTACTGGTCAGTTCCTGAGATTAGCGCGTTCAAACAAACGAACTCTTCACCTTTTTTTGATCGCACCATTTTAGCGCTGTTGTCTATAGCGAGAGTTTTCGGAACTAATGACAGACAGTGACAGGCTCCAACAATGTTCTCAATAACCGTTAAATTTGTTCCCAGTCCCCCCGCTAGGGGCGCTTCGAATCGACACAATATAAAATAGGCAGTCCAGTGTATTTGTATAATTGAGGATAAAGATAAAATTATGTAAGTACTATGCCCTTCCTGTGAACGGTCTCTTCCTACTCCCTTGGGGAGTTCAAGCTGAAAGTAGAAGGGCGTACCAAAATTCAATAATGTGTATTCGACATCCATTCGTAATTTTATATAGACTTACAAAGTAATAATACTTTGTTGGGGTCGGCACTTGATTCAACCTGATGCGGCTGATCACCTGCTTTTTATACGATGCGTCTGCCGTCTGACCTTCACAACCCCTTTAAGAGGAAAATCTGTGAATTGGGTTAAACCAGTTGTCAGACTATTATGCCTCCGACCGACCTGTAACGATTGCCAAAGATGATAAATTGGCAATCGGGACCGACGGCTTAACGTGCTCTCCGAGGCACGGAGGGAACTTGGGCAGCCACTCATCTAATTACTAGCTAGGGTTGTTTAACTTCACTGATCGAATGATATGCACAATAGCAACTATGCCACGAGCTCCTTCCTCGAGACTTGCAAAGTAAGTTCATCATAACGTGTGTTTTTGCGCCGTGAAATAACATTACCTATTTCCAAAAGTCTGGTATTTGAAAGCATAATTAATATACAACTATAGCCTAATAATGTTACTGGATCTTGTAGACATACCTTGAAGCTTAGAGAAGAATTTACCAAATTTTGTTTCAAAAACAAAAATTTGCACGAAATGAAGTCGCTAACAGAAGTTAGGTAAGTAATTTCAGGACCAGCTTCTTTTGAATGGCGTTTGGTCTATGGTTATGGAATTGGTAACATTCCTTTTTACATACATATTTATAAAATATATACATACATTTTTTCGTGAAAGGTACTGTAAGAAAAATGTTCTTAAATTATATGTCTTTCCAAGTTTCTGTAACAGCATAAAATATTTTTTTAACACACATAATGTTCCCGTCACAATTTAAGAGCGCGCAACAAACAAAATTGTGGGGATACTGTGTATGTTTTTATTCACCTTGCGCCATACATATACATACAAGGAAGCAAGACAGCCATGATTTAATTATCACCAGCTCCATGGCTTTTGTTTTGCGACATCCAAGAAATTGAATTGTCATTGAGGTCACGGGAATTAATATATGAGAGGTTATTTTTGAAAATCTATTGGCTGTGGATGTCTGGGAATAAGCCTCTCATACATGCACTTTTATTTTCGTCGTGAGTTAAAAAACACCTGTTTTAGGAAACCTGCCTTTCACGATAATTGAAAAAAATTACTTATAACCTAAGGCAATATTATGCAGACTATTAATTAAAAAAATTACATAAGTCGATTCGATTTATAATAATTTAAGGTAACTAAAAAAATGTAATGACGTAATTTAATAACTAAATAATAATTAGATACAATTAAATAAATATCGGGAATTAGTATGAATGCACTAACTGTACTGTACAGAAATTTACATAGATGATGTATACTTCCGATTTATATTGAATAATTTATAATTATAATAGGAAACTACGTTTTTTTTAATAAAATAAGACCTGTTTTTATAAACTCATGTATAAAATAGTATAACTTTATTGTAGTGAAAGATTATACAGTGCTATCACAGTTTACTGACACTCATAACTATTCTTTCCACGAAACAAAAAACATATTTCTTTATACAGTATTAAGAAATATTAATCGTTCGTATAAGCGCTCGTAATGAGTTACGAGCGTTCAGCGAAAATAGTGAGCGGCACGCCATACAGACAGACAGTGACAGACTCATAAAATGACTGATCATTCAAGGTCAGCAATCATAATTTGTGACGTTGCCCATACTTTGATATTATCCATGAAAATATTTTAATAATAACCGCTGCCAATGTCCTATATTTTTGTAATAATATTAGGTATGTTTTCCTAGTCTCCGGGATTTCAACAAAAAATATATTTATTTATTCATTTTTAAGTTTCCTGCAGTAAATATTTGCATTTTAGAGTGCCCCTATGAAATGCGTCATTTGAAAAGAAATAAGAATGTAATTACTATCGCCTTTGAAAAGAACTTAAATTATTAGAGACATTGTAATTAATAATGCTCAAAATTATATAAGGTGATATCATTGTTTGATAGAAATTCATCAAAAAAATATATGAATTTCTAACTCCTATACCGCTATGCCGCTTAAAAGTGTTATTGAAAAAATAATCTTCCTGTATGTGAATAAGGTTGACCTGAAAACATACAGCATGAATTTTATTTATTTTCTAACGTTTCTAAACGTGGAGGTGAAATTTTATGTACAAAAACGAATCAGAAACTGTCAATTAAATTTAATTTCAACAAAAAATATCAAAGAGATTTAAATATTATTATTTTTTACTAAATAGTTATTCGTTGCAAATAATTGTTTCTAAATAAAGAGCGCATTACATTTTATTCTAACATTTATTATATGTATAAAACACTTTTTTGAATAATTAAATAACTAAATAAATTGATCAAAGTAACAATTTATTATATCAAAACCATAGATGATAGAGAATGTATAGATAGTTACTTCTGAAGTATAAAAGTATATACTACGAGTATACCTTCTAATTGTAAGAATTGTTCGATTCTAAAACTTGTTAACTTTTGTAAATAATAAAAAAGGATTAAATAAAGTTATGGAACTGTAGTTAGAAGGTTTAGTTTGTAAATAATGAGTGTTATTTAAAGTATGTTTAATGTAAATATACATTTCAGTGATCCTGTATGCAATAAATAATATTTCCTTGGACTATTCTATTATTTCTATAATACTGTGTTTATATATTTGAATTGCACGCTAGTTCTGTAACACGCACATAAAGAAAAATCGTTTATTTCTAACGGCAAATGTACCAAATATCGAAATCAATGAACTAACATGCTTGTATATCTTCGAAGTTGGCGTGTTTGTTAAAACTAACCCTCACTATTTTCAGAAGCTTGCCAATTTAACAAATGATACTCGCAGTAGACGGGACCTAAACAGGTTATGTGTCAATAAAGCTAATAAAATACCACAACCCATTAAGGAACTAAATCTTGCATTATTTAAGAAGCGCCTCAAACTATTTCTATCTGAAAAATGTTTCTACAATATCAACGATTTCTTAATTGTCAGTTGGTGATTTCAATCTTGTTGTATAAAGATCTAATTTTAAGTCAAATTTGTTTGTTACATAGGTAATCACTATCCACAGATCCCTTAATTTGTACGCCCCCGGGGTAAAACATGAAGAAACTATTTTTTATCTGCCTAACACCAATATTGTCACTCATGTTTTTGCAAATAAATTATTCTATTCTAAATTATTATATTCTAGGGACTTTTAATTGAGTATATTTCATAAAAGATAATTATATTTTATAATTATGATACTTAAAACTAATTACAAGTAGAAAACTTGGCCCAAATCGGTGTCTCTCGGGATCGTGCCAAGAAGGCTGGCAGCATTGCCACGTTGAATAGCAATGCTGATTCTCTGAGCGAGAAAAGCCCCAGCCCGCTTGTCACGAGAAGCTTCTATCAGACGACGTGCAACCTCTTTGAAAAGAACAGATAATTTATTAAAAAAATGGAATTTGTTGTTCCATTTTTGTGTAACGGTCGTTTCGCCTTCTTTGTTTCTTTTAATATAGTATTGCAATTGACCAATCAAACATACATACATACATATGCTCACGCCTGTATCCCAGGGGGGTAGGCAGAGACCACTGTTTACCACATGCTACGATCCTTACATACTTCTTTCGCTTCATCCACATTCATGCATCTCTTCATACATTTTATACTTAATCAAAGGCAACGTAAAACTACTAATTTGCGGTAAGAGATTTTTTTATAAAATGACGGTAGTTGCGAATACGGGCGCGTACAGGCATGTGCTCAACACGAAGCTAGAAATAATTACCGATATATTCAAATTCAAATTCAAAATATCTTTATTTGATTAGACTTCTTAGTTTCAAATCGTGAGGAGGACACAAAAATACATTATACAGGATTATAAATGTTACCACCGGGTTCGGAAGGTCGCTTTTGTTGAGAAAAAGCCGGCAAGAAACTCAACAATTACTCTTAATAAATATTATACAAGGTTATTGGTTACAGTACTTATATCTCATGAATATAAGCCCATAGACACAGTTCCAATGCCCAATGGTCAAAAATAATAGCTAAAATATTACAAATATTTGTGAGCATGCCAAATTCCAGCCGCTATGACTGGCTGGATTCAAGTGTGATTCAATCAAATTAATGGACCTTATAATGTTCAAGTGTGTGTTATACTTGTATGGCGACCTTCCCGTGTAAGGTTAAAGTGTGTAGGGTCCTGCTGCCTACCAGGGAAGCTGATGGACTTGGCCTTCAAATGCGAGTAGCATTTTATCTTTTTTTCGGTGGTAGTGCAACACGGAGGACAATAAAAAATCACGTTATGTACGGTTTACCAAAAATAAGGCAGCTGTAATCCTTAAAAGGGGGCCAATTTCTAAAGTGGACAACAGATTGTGAAATTTAATTTATTATAATACATCTTGACAGTTGCAAGTTGAAGAATGATGTGGTGACCAGAATTGAAAAAAAGTATGTTGAGATGGTTTGGACATATCGAAAGGATGAGTGAAAGGCGATTAACGAAACAAATTTATAGAGCGAATGTGACCAGAAGTGTCGGTAGAGGGCGTCCAAGGGAGAACTACTATGACCAAATTAATAGTATTTTTCAGAAAGGTCAAGTTCGGAGCACTCGTAACCGAAGAAAGTGTTTGAAGAGATGCATGAATGTGGATGAAGCGAAAGAAGTATGTAAGGATCGTAGCATGTGGCGAACGGTGGTCTCTGCCTACCCCCATGGGATACCCCAACAATGCATGGGATAGGGCCAGGGAGATGATGTCTAAATGTTTGGCGCGAAGCGAAAGTAAGCAGTTTCTGCTATATATTCCGTTGAGCGTTATTTATACTTATTTAGTTTTCATAAATTTCGTTTCGTTTTCGGGTTGCTCGCTTTTCTGAAAGCAGTATTAACAAGCGAAAGGTTTTGGTAACATCATTTTATTATCCTTAATTTTTTAACCATTGCAATAAATACACAAACACAATACTTATCTACATATTAAGCTTCATTTATGGACACTAACTTACCCGTGATTTATACATAAAGGTGCAACCTCATGCAGCCGCTTGACGCTCGTTTCCAGCGACATGTTAAATGTGGTCACGTGACCCCATTTTAATTTTCCCGCGACTCAAAAAGGTACTACGTCATGCTGTGATATTAAAATACGTCATACTGTAAACTAGTGATTAGCGTCTGCATGAGGTTGCACCTTAATATTACAATTGACAATATAAATACGTATCTATAGGACTCAATGCACTGAATTAGTTACATTATGCTCACGCCTTCCCCGAAGGGGTAAGCAGAGGTGTTGTAATAACAACACCCACAATTCACCGAACATGATTATGTACCAACGTAACAGAGGGTGAGTCCATCGCCGTCTCAGGCACTATACATACGTCATTGAATTACTTATCAGACATAATAATATGCAGTCACGATGTTTTCGTTCACCATAAAGGGAGTGGTGAGAAATTGCTGCTCATAAGATTTTTAGAAAAACTCATTAGTACAGGCCCCGCTGAGATTCGAACTTGCGTCGCTTGTGTAGCAGGCGACTGCTCAAACCCCACGGCCACCACAAGTCCAAAGTCTACAAGTCCAGTATAAATCTCACTCTAAAATAAACCGCACCATAATCCGTTGCGTAGCTTTAAAGATCTAAGCATACGTAGGGACAGACGGACAGAGGGAAGCGACTGTGATGAAGAAACGCGTCGAAAATAGAACCTCCTCTATTCTTTGAAGTCGGTTAGAATTTTTGCATGTAGGGGGAAATAATAGATCTAGCTAGGTTTCATTTATGGGAAACATCGTTATGGCCATGTTTTCAGGAATCGAAAAACTCATACAATATCATTACAATACGACAGCAAATTTCGCCGACATCTGTCAAGTCATGGTAGCTCGGACGTGAGTCTTCTAGCTTACGGGGCGATAACGAAAGTAGAGTACCCCGGTTCGAGACTGACGTTCTATGGATCTTTTTTTCCTTTTTTTGTGTGAAGAAGAAACCGAGCACAGCTCGGTCAACCAGATATAGTATAATTTTAGTTTTAAACTATGCCCAACAAAATATTCACATAAGGTTCAAATTACAATGCCATTTGGGAGAGAGAATAAAGCCGGTCTTTTCATTTGCAAGATAATACATTAATCTAAATTGCACCTAATGACGTTATGTTCATAATGTTCTTGACGTGGGTTCTTGATCCTGGTCCTGCTGCTTTATTAAGTTCCAATAGAATCCTTTTTGCTTCTTCAGCTGATCGTGGGTTCCCATCTGTTGGGAAAACAAGAAAATCATACATATTCATATTTTTATTGCATTTATTTATATTCTAGCTGGGTCCGCGGTTTCACATGCGTAGTTTTCATGCTTTAACTCGCGATACCCTAATTTGTTTACTAAGTAAAAGCCCAAGTCCCGTTAAAGTCGGTCCAGCCATTTTAGAGATTAGCCGGAACAAACAGACAGACAGAGATTATAGATTATATGTATATAGTTTCATATATATTTAGTAAAATTGTGTCATTTTCGAATTTTAAACTCACTTTCATTTTATTTATCCGTATAGATTTACTTAACCGAGAGCCGTGGTGGCCTTAAGGTCTGAGAAGTCGCCTGCTACGCAAGCGGCGCAAGTTCGAATCCCAGCGGAACCTGTACCAATGAGTTTTTCTAAAAAACTTATGTACAGTGATTTCACACCACGTGCTTTACGGTGAAGGAAAACATCGTGAGGAAACCTGCATATTTCTGAGAAGTAATATTCAATGACGTATGTATAGTGTGTGAGACGGTGATAGACTCACCATCTGTCACGTTGGCACTTAATCATCTTCGGTGAAAAGTGAGTGATGTTATTACAACACCTCTGCCTACCTCTTCGAGGACACAGGCGTGAGAACATGTATATATGTATGACGAATATCAGCCACGACGCGACACCAATGTCAGCACTCCCAGAAACGACAATGGGGTGCTTAGAATCTCGTAGATGCGTGCGTCTGTATGAGTGTGCTGTTTCGATCGATTTATTCCTAGTGTACAAGCCAAGTATGTAGGTTTGAGTAGTAGTGTATAACAATGCCGATAGATGGGGCTAATTATATTGTGAATCACGCTATAGAGATTCTCTACGGTATACGTATATACTAAAACTCGCTGTAGAATAAAAAAAAACTTTTCTCTGTGGTACATCGTATTTCATTTCGATCCCAAATACCTACTCGAAGGCCATAGTACTGAGTTTTGTTCACCTAGTTACCATACTGCTTAGTGATAATAATAATGATAATGATCTCCTACCGAATTTCGGTAATGGCGGCTAATCTCAACGAGGATCAGCCATGTGCGCAGGAGATATTATAGTGCACAAGTGTGTGCAAACACAGGTGCACTCTTTATTCCCTCACTCTCATAGTCCGATGGGAGGCAATCCGACACGACCGGAGAGAGATCAGGCGTAGGACCACCGGGTTAACGTACTTTCCGCGGCACGGGGGTGGAAGCACCGCTAACTTCCAAACTCCGGGCATTTTATTGTGAATTTCTTGACAGGAAAACCCAATGAAAATTCTTGACCCGACCTACGACTAACCCTACCACAAACCACCAGACCAACGAGGCAGTTAAACTGCTTAGTAATGTATTTATGTATACAGTATACCTCTACAATCTGTCCTTTGTTCAGTACAACGATGAGATCCGCGTTCTTGATAGTAGACAATCTGTGAGCTATGACGAGCACTGTTCGACCCTTGGCGGCTGTCTCCAGAGCTGTCTGCACCACCTTCTCACTCGCCGAGTCCAGTGCGCTGGGGAATTTAAAAAAAGTGGATAGTTAGCAAAAAAATTATAAAACTGACGTTAAACAAAGCTTAAGGTCTATCACTACTTGTATATTTATTGATTACAAAATTAAAAAAAAAAACAATTTTATTTAAAAAGTTAATAAATAACCGTTTGATGTTATACATTTGGCACCAACTTCTAAAGTAAGTAAGTTATTTATCTATATCTTTATATAACATTACAATATAAAAAAAACTATATAAAATTGCAAAGTCTGTTTGAAACTAAAAATTAACAGCTATTCACTAAATTCATATCGAACGGAACACAATTAAAAAAAAATTGCATTTTTCTCTGACTGCCTGTTTTTATTTTTATATTTTTAAATAAAAACGCGAGTAAAACCGCGGGAACAGCTAGTTTAACATAATTTTATTTTTCTCTTTTTGAAAGCGTTTTCCTTCTTTATGATACGAATTTAAAAAAGAAAAGACATAATTTAGCTCAAGTTTGGTCTACTCTTAGTTTAAACGATGTTTTGTATATCACTATGTAGAAGTCGTAAAATATCTAGCTCCAACGATAACGTAGTTATAGGCTATGGTTGCTAAGGGCCGAAGAGCTCGCGGCCTTAAGCAATTGAATGAAAGCTCGGCAGCGTTTACCTACATTACGCATGCGGTCATTGAACTTGGTCAATTGGGATTATTTCAGGAACTATTACTGGGAGAAAAAAATAAAAACGTAGTTACATTCCACGTGAATAACTCTACGTTACCGCTGATTTTTATGCGACAATAAGGTATTGATATATTCACCTTTGAACGTCAACTACTCGAAAACGGAAAAAGATATTTGTGTCATAATAATTTTATTTGATTCCTAAAATTATTCCCTACCACATATTTAAACAGCTGTCCTATTTTCACCGACATCCTGTATAGTTACCTGGTAGCCTCATCAAGTATAATAATCGGTGGGTTCTTCAGCACAGCTCGTGCGATGGCAACGCGTTGTTTCTGCCCGCCACTGAGAGCGACGCCTCTCTCACCGGCCACCGTAGAGTACCCCGCCGGGAAGCTTGTTATGAACTCGTGCGCATTCGCTGTTCGCGCTGCTTGGTATACCTACCACAAAAGTATCACTAAGCATGATTTATTTTATACCGCTATGTTGGCAAACAACTTAGAGCTCGTGGCAACCCTTTTTTTTATGGACGAGGGGGAAACCTTCAAAAGGTCCCCGACCGTCCTGGGAGAGGCAGGCGGGGTATGTTGGATTTGCCAGTGGCCATCCTCCATGCTAAGGGGGGACTCTGATAGACCGCACCACACACTTCACCGGGCCACATCCCCGGGGCAACTGTTGCCCCTGGAAACCTCGCTGTTCAAGGCAGCGCGTCGCACATCGCGTTGCCACCTTCCCGGGCCAAGGCTCGGTGGTCAAAACTACCACCCCGACCACCGCCAGCAGTCCCTCCGGCCCCCTTTTAGTCGCCTCTTACAACAGGCAGGGGAAGCAACCCTAACCTAATCCAGTAGGTCTATGGGTGACCACCCGAGTTCCCTCCGTGCCTCGGAGAGTGCAGTTGCAAATTTCACATCTTTGGCAATCGTTAAAAGTCATTAGGAGGCCTAAGAAAATCTGACAACTGGTTTTTAACCCTGATTACCGATTTTCCTCTTATGGCTCTAACCAGCTTGCGAGTTCTCAACGGGGATAGCCTTCGCAGGAGATATTAGAATGCACAAGTATGTGCGCAAACACAGATGCACACTTTATACCCTCACTCTCATAGAATTGTATCATATAAATAACAAACTCACATATCGCGCCCTCAGAACAATAGGGGCTCAAATCAAAGATCGGCAAATTTCAATATATAACTCAGGCATTTTATATTATATATGTACAATTTGTTAAAACGTGTTAAAAACTTCATTTTATAATCTTAACATAATTATTTTCGCAAATTTTTGAGTTGAACCCCTATCGTTCTGAGAGTGCGATATATCTAAATATATATAACTCAAAGGTGACTGAACTGACTGATATAGTGATCTATCAACGCAAAGCCCAAACCACTGGACGGATCAGGCTGAAATTTGTCTTGCAGGTAGATGTTATGACGTAGGCATTCCCTAATAAAGGATTTTGATTAATTTTACCCCCAAGGGGATAAAAATGGGGACCGCGGGGCACAGCTAGTACATACATAAACCTTCAAATAATAAAATTCGCACTTTTGGACAGTTATGTAAGTAAAAATATTTCAAAACCTCGGCATCACTAGCGTCAGGTCTTCCATATCGAATGTTCTCCATAATGGTAGTAGCGAACAACACTGGCTCCTGGCTGATCAAGCCTAGTGCCCGTCCGCGGAGCCATTTGCAATCCATGTCGCGGATATCAACGCCATCTATCGTCACGCTGCCGGAGTTTACGTCATAGAACCTGGAATATTTATCAAAGTTTTAATTATATTTTTTACATTACTTTTAAATTTATCTCTGTCCACACCTTAAGGAACTCCGTCATCACTACGTATGATGAAAATGAAAATGAAAAATATTTATTATTATTAAGGCACTTACGAATGTCGAGAATTTACCAAAATTAATGAATATAATAAATGAATTTATTGTAAAACAAAGTCGCTGTCGCTGTCTGTCCGTCCCTATGTATGCTTTAAATCTTTAAAACCATGCAACTGATTTTGAAGAAGTTTTTATATGTATAATATATATTGTAGAGGAACGCTGATAAATGTAGAGTTTTCTAGTGTGATGTCGTAAATAAACACATTGTCCATTTAATTATCATCATCACCCTCATGCCCTTATCCCTTGATATTAGTGATCGGCGCAATGTGTTCTTCTCTTCCATTTCTCTCTATACATACATACATACATATGCTCACGCCTGTATCCCATGGGGGTAGGCAGAGACCACCGTTTGCCACATGCTACGATCCTTACATACTTCTTTCGCTTCATCCACATTCATGCATCTCTTCATACACTTTCTTCGGTTACGAGTGCTCCGAATTTGACCTTTCTGAAAAATACTATTAATTTGGTCATAGTAGTTCTTCCTTGGACGCCCTCTACCGACACTTCTGGTCACATTCGCTCTATACATTTCTTTCGTTAATCGCCTTTCACTCATCCTTTCGATATATCCAAACCATCTCAACATACTTTTTTCAATTCTGGTCACCACATCATTCTTCAACTTGCAACTGTCTCTTATCACACTATATTTTTCATACGATCTACAATTTCTCTCTATCAGCCGTCATATCTGTATTCACTCCTATTTTAGTCATATCATCTTTCACACAATCCATTCATCGTTTCTTAGGTAGGTTCCCATCTACATTATACATTTAATATAGATAATAAATATATATATACCTTTCCAATAATGCCGTTATTGTAGACTTGCCATTCCCAGATGTGCCCACTATGGCAACTGTCTTACCGGCTGGTATTTTCAAGTTGAAATTTTTGAGAACAACCTGTAAATATATTTTTTTGAATTTGCATATGCCATAGACATTCTCCACCAATCAATGGTGATGCAGAGACAGAGATGGAGATAAAATATAATATGTAAGGATAAATAAAATTTAAGTGGCTATTTGTAACTCTAAATTTACAGCTTTTCACTTACTGCATATAAAAGTATATACGACATTTATATAGAGAAAACAATTTTGCAAAATGTACCTCTGTCTGTCCGTCTGTTTTTCCGGCTAATCTCTGAAAGGGCTGAACGGATTTGAGCGACTTTCAGTGGCACACAACTAATGTTACAGGGAGTAACTTGTGCAAAATTAATTTAAAAAAGAAGGGTTCCGCCATGTTAAGCCACCCATGAAA
The DNA here is from genome assembly GCA_929442735.1 of Watsonalla binaria. Taxonomy (NCBI): domain Eukaryota; kingdom Metazoa; phylum Arthropoda; class Insecta; order Lepidoptera; family Drepanidae; genus Watsonalla; species Watsonalla binaria. Next base: position 8,660,096 of record OV838934.1, on the reverse strand, counting down.
TCTATACAGATAAATAAGATTAAGTGTCAGTTTGTAATACCAAACTACTGAAATGAAATTTGAAATGTTGAGGAGGGCGATGGCTGGCATTCTCGTCATACTTGTGAACAGGTGCTGCTAGTGGGGGCTGGTCATCTCAAGCTACACAATTATTCGTAGTACTTATTTTTAGTTTTAAAATTTTTTTATGTCGACTTTTGTGCACTGGAACTGTGCCCATGGGCTTATATATATTATGATTTATATTGTATTACTCATAGCTGTAAAAAAAATTTTTTATAAGAGTAATTACTGAGTTTCTTGCCAGGTTCTTCTTAGTAAAAGCAACCTCTCGAACCTGGCGGTAGCATGTATAATTCTTTGTAATCGTGTCTTTCTGACGATTTGAAAGTACTTTGTAAAAAGTCTAATCGAATAAAGATATTTTTGGATTGAATTTGAATTTGAAATAGATAAGTACCTATAAACTCCTCTTTTTGTTAAAATGAAGCAAATACTTACAGCCTCAGGTCTCGTAGGATACGCGAACGTGACGTCCTTGAACTCCACATCACCGTGGAACTCGTGGTACTTGATCACCTTGGTGCCCGAGGTGTCCATCTGGGCCTCCTTGTTTATATACTGAAAACAAAAACATATATTCAAGAGGACTGGAAGCCGTGGGATTTATGCAGCCGCCTGCATCCCAGCGGCCTTTATAAGCCCCGCGCGTTGATATTGCGACTGGCGGCCATATTAGTGACGTAGTCGAACTGTCAGTACCGTTTTAAGTGCCTGAGACGGTGATTGACTCACCATCTGTCAAGTTGGCACTCAATCATATTCAGTGAAAAGTGGGTGTTGTTATCATGATAACTATGCCTACCCTTCGGGTATGCAGGCGTGAACTAATATAATAAAAAAAAAAAATATAACGCAGTCTATTGATATTTGACCCCAGAGACGATTTGACAACCGATTGTATACGGTGTATCCAGAAAGGATGCTCAAATATAAATAATAAAGGTGCCGCCACGAGTTACAAGCTTTTATGAGTCTGTCTCTGTCTGCCTCTATGGCGGGACGCGAATAAAACACATGTGCAGTTACTCCCGCGATTTTTGCTGAGCGCTCATAGCCCGCTACGATACCATTATAAAAAAACAAAAGAGTGTAAGTATATCGTGTACAACATTTTGTTTAAATTAAAGATAAGCTGAAGCAACTACAAATGAAAGAGGTAGTCATTATCATCTCCTGGCCTTATCCCATACATTGTTGTGGTCGACACCTGATTCAACCCGATGTGGCTGACCACCTGATTTTTATACGAAGCGACTGCCATCTGAACTTCGCAACCCTTTTAACGAGGAAAATCTGTGATCTGGGTTAAACCAAGTGATAGCGGTAATATGCCAATCGAAATCGATTATAATTTGTACTAGAGAAAACAGCTGAGTGTCCTACTCGAAAGTAATATTATATTAGTACGACAATCGACATCACTTTCTGGCTCCTTCTCAAAGCTCTTTATTGGTTGGACAAGATATTTTGGTTCAAAGAAGAGTTGTCCTCAAACATCAAAGTATTCATGTAATTCTACTTTGTATTTTTATCAATAGATGGCGCTACTGTGTCTCTGAATCGCGCTGTTGAGAGTCTTCGATCGATGATACTGGCTGTGAGATGCTGATAGTAACGTTAACTCTGGTTTCCCTTCAAAACGTATAAATCTTTCGCCTTTTACTAAAGATTTCCGTGGAGGGGGACACTCAAATGAGTCTTATTTATTTTTGATGGTCTAGCAAGGCCTTATTAATAAAGGTGTAAAAGTAACGATAAAAAAACGTACCCGTATGTACTCGTTACTATATACATTCAGTACTCATTACTATCGTATCGTTACTCGTTACTCCTAATACCTCATAACGTGCTATGTTATGCTAAAGAAACAAAAAAAAAACCTTATTCGAGTCGTATTGCGTATAATTTTAGAATTTCATGAGAGACTAAAACTTTAACTTTTATTTCATACTATTACATAAAAATTTTATGAAAACACTTATTCACAAGTATATACTTTATACGCAGCGTTACATTACGTCATTGAAACAGCGTATGTAACCATGATACGAAACATGCGAGTAACGAAAAGTATTCGTGAGTAACGTTTCGTTACTCGGTACTAGATGGCGTACCCGTTACTCAGTAACGAATACATACGGTTTGCTACAGCTCTACTTATTAAACAATAGTAAAAATAATATACGCATGGAGATTCTAAATTAATAAACTTATACTAACTATGCCCTTGATTATTTTCTTGTTATTAAATAATAAAAGCATCTATCACATCTATACAGATAAACATAGTGCCCTTGATTATTTTCTTGTTATTAAATAATCTAAACAGATAAATATAGTAGATATATTGCCTGTTTGTAGTTCCAAAATAACTTCTTTTCACTAAATGCATAAAATATGCAAATCTCCGTCTTTCTGTCTGTCTGTTCCGGATAATTTCTGAAACGTCTGGACCAATTTTAACAGGACTTCCACTAGCAGGCTACTATTATTTAAAAAAAAAACATTTAGGCTTTCGCGGGAATGAAATTAAATCTACGCGGGTGATCACAGTAATCACGTGTTACTTGTGTAATAATTTTGTTCAATAAAGCCCTGCAAGAAGCAAGACCATCACAAATAAATAAGACTCATTTGAGTGTCCCCCTCCACGGAAATCTTTAGTAAAAGGCGAAAGATTTATACGTTTTGAAGGGAAACCAGAGTTAACGTCACTAACAGCATCTCACAGCCAGTATCATCGATCGGAGACTCTCAACAGCGCGATTCAGAAAACAAGTGGCGCCATCTTGTGTAATTTAGCTACAGTCAATACAACTACAAAATTTCACAACACTTCTTTGTATAAACTTATTAACGTATATTTGGAACGGTTCCTTTTATTATGAATAATGACTTTTGCCGGGTCGATCAGATTGATATTTCTTTAAATTCTCAATGTGTATGCTATTTGAGAAACATTAAAATACATTAACAATATGTATAATTATTACAATTTGTTTGTTTAAAACTGAATCCTGACTGAAAGAAAATGCGATTTTAATTCGTGGGAATTTATCTTAGTACTAGCTGTGCCCCGCAGTTTCACCCGCGTAGATTCAGTTTTATATAATATATCGGTTTAAAATTGACAAAGTTTCATACAAACTTTCATCTCCTATTTTATCCCCTTGGAGGTAGAATTAATCAAAATCCTTTCTTAGCGGATGCCTACGTCATAACATCCGTCCAGTGGTTCGGGCTGTGCGTAGATCACTATGTCAGTTAGTCAGTCAGTCACCTTTAACATAACAAGGAAATAAATAAGGGCATAGTATAAATTTACTATAGGAGAGCACTCCTTACGAATATTTCGAATGTTTAATAAGGCCTTGCTAGACCATCAAAAATAAATAAGACTCATTTGAGTGTCCCCCTCCACGGAAATCTTTAGTAAAAGGCGAAAGATTTATACGTTTTGAAGGGAAACCAGAGTTAACGCTACTATCAGCATCTCACAGCCAGTATCATCGATCGGAGACTCTCAACAGCGCGATTCAGAAAACAAGTGGCGCCATCTATTGATAAAAATATGAAGTAGATTTTTTCTTGCCGTATTCTTGTTGATAAAAGTAACCGTCCGACGCCGACGTCATTTTGACAATTTGAATGAAATAATCAATATTTAAAGGTACTCGGGGCTCATCACGATAATATTTAGAAAATAACGTAAACCAATCAAAACGTTGAGGTACGTTATTTTCAAGTCCCGAGTACCTTTACATATGAATTTAAATCAAGAAAGTTTAAGAAAGAAGTATTTAACTAATAATGTTGTAACTGACCTCAAACACCCTTCCTCCGGCGCTGACTCCTTTGACAACCGATCCAAAAAGCAGCGATAGTTGTGCGACCGACCGCTGCACCGACTGAGCGTTGACTAAGAACGCCATGACGTCACCGGCCGACATCTGACCAGAAGACATCAGGTGACCGCCGAGGAACATCGTTGCTAACACCATACTGGAATCATCGTGCATATGCAAGTTATTCAAAAATAAAAAATATGCTCACGCCGTCCCCGAAGGGTTATGATGCAACAACACCCACATTTCACCGAAGATGATTTAGCGCCAACGTGACAGAGGGTGAGTCCATCGCCGTCTCGGGCACTATACTACGTCTTTGAAGTCATATGCAGTTTTCCTCACGATGTTTTCCTTCACCGTAAAGCACGTGATGTGAAATCACTGCACTTAAGTTTTTAGAAAAACTCATTGGTACAGGCTCCCGCTGGGATTCGAACTTGCGTTTCTTGCGCAGCAGGCGACTGCTCAAACCCCAAGGCTACCACGGCTCCAAGTTATTATTGGAGCAATTTCTCTCACAGGTATTTTTATATTCTCACCCTCCCGTCTTAGTAGTATAGAAGACACGTAAAGAAGTTGCAATTTTCCGATGTTATCCACAAGTCAAAATCGATATCAAATAAACAGCTTTTCACTAAATACATATGAAAGTATAGAATACATGGTAATTATATAAAATAGCCAATTTAAAAAAAACAGTTTGTCTGTCTGTTTTAACTCGACTTTTACTGGAAACTGATTTTATAAGGAGTAACATAGGTTTCCTTATATTAAAAAAATATCGCACTAAGTAACAAAGTTTTTACCGTTAATTGTACTTATACATCATTCTTTGAACTTCCCCTCATATATTATATATACATCAATACAGATAAATAAAATTTAAGTGTCTGTTTGTAATTATTAAATAACAGCTTTTCACTAAATGCATATGAAAATATACACGGAACTGATATGAAAAAAAACAATATTAAAAAAAATTCTCTGCCTGTTTGTTCCGGCTAATCTTCAAAACGGCTGATCCGATTTTAACGGGACTTTCACTGGTAAATTCTTCGACATTCATAAGTGCCTTACCAGAGCCATAACTGAAGAAATCAGTTTCATTTTCATTTTCAATGTTACAAGGCGTATAATAGGCTATTTTTATTAAAAAAAAAACATTAGTGTGCCGCGGGTCACCCATGAAATAAACTCTACGCGGGTAAAGCCGCGTGGCACACCTAGCAATTAAAAAAAAGTTTGTATTCTATTTTATATTTTAAAGTAATAAGCCAGGTTTGTCTATATATTTGTGTTTATGATTTACTTTTGAATTTTCCAGTCGTTGTGTTCTTTTTACTTGTCATGTGTTGCTCCTTGTTTTATGTTGTTGATTTTATTTTACGAAATTAAATATATATTACTCGAGAACTCTTAAATTATTATTAATATACGACCTGATGCGAGGAGCTCGTGGCACAGTTGCTATTGCAAATATCATTCGATCAGCGAAGTTAAGCAACCCTAAGCCTAGCCAGTAATTGGTTGGGTGACCGCCCGAGTTCCCTCCGTGCCTCGGAGAGCACGTTAAGCCGTAGGTCCCGGTTGCCAATTTATCATCTTTGGCAATCGTTACAGGTCAGTCGGAGGCCTAAAATAGTCTGACAACAGATTTAACCCAGATCACAGGTTTTCCTCATCAAAAAGGTTACGAAGGTCAGATGGCAGTCGCTTCGTATAAAAATCAGGTGATCAGCCACATCGGGTTGAAACAAGTGCCGACCCCAACAATGCATGGGATAAGGTCAGGGCGATGATGATGCGACCTCTAATACTATGACCATGTACATAAAAAAACCCATAAATACCCGTTTAAGAATAAATTAGTCCCAGCTTGGAATAGTCCCACTCCCAAGCCCAATTCCATATTGAGGTCTGCAGCGGTCTCGCACTCGGCCGCGAACATCTGTGCCTCGTTGTCTTCGCCGGCGAAGGCCCGTACCGTCCTCACGTTTGATATTGCCTCCTCCGCTACTAACGTTGCCTTTTCTATCTGAAAGTATCATAAACATACATACATACATATACATCATGTCGGGGAAAATAGGGCAGCTGTTAAAATATGTGTTAGGGTATAATTTTAGGAAGTAAATAAAATTATCATGACAAAAATGTCTTCTTTCGTTTTATAGAGTAATTGAAGTTCAAAGTTGACCATATCAAGACCTTATTTTCGCATAAAAATCAGCGGTAACGTAGTTATTTAAGTGAAATGTACATTAATATTACCTGAAATAATCCCATAAAACCATTAACCTTCTCCTTAATTTAACAAGTACAATTACCGCGTACGTAATTTAAGCAAACGCGGCGGCGCGTTCATTCAATCGCTTAAGGCCGCGAGCTCTTCTGCCCTTAGCAACCATAGCCTATAAATACATTATCGTTGGAGCTAGATATTTTACGAATTCAACATAGTGATATATTCATAAAACACAACAACTTCTAGAAGACTGTACTGTTCCCTTCATTCCCCGAAATAGGAATAGGCAGAGGCTAGTATACTATAGTACACGCACATTCCACCAGTTATGTTTAAGTCCCATGTAATAAGAGGCGAGCTATTAAAAAAATACAGATGGTAAAACCTAACGATACACCCCTGCTTACCCCTTCGAAGAACTTCTGTGATAGCGTGAGCATATTATTTATTTTAGTAATCGCTAGCTTCTGCCCGCGACGAAGAGCCGTGGTGGGCTTGGGGTTAGCGCAGTCGCCTGCTATGCAAGCGACGCAAGTTCGAATCCCAGCAGGGCCTGTACCAATGAATTTTTCTAAAAACTTATGTGCAGTTATTTTACACCACATGCTTTACGGCGAAGGATAACATCGTGAGGAAACCTGCATATAGCTGAGAAGTAATTCAGAGACTTGTGTATAGTGCCTGAGACGGTGATGGGCTCACCCTCTGTCACGTTGACACTTGATCATATTCGGTGAAATGTGGGTGTTGTTGTTACAACACCTCTGCTTACCCCTTCGGAGACCCTTCTGGGATAGCGTGACCATATTTTTTTTTTCTGGCTGCGACTTCGTCCGCGTGGAATAGTCACTTTGGGCTAACGCTTATAACTTTAACCCGCGATTGGTCTTACCGTGATGATATAATGGCCTATAGCCTTCCTCGATAAATGGGCTATTAAACACTGAATTTTTTTCTAATCGGACCAGTAGCTCCTGAGATTAGCGCGTTCAAGCAAACAAACAAACTTTTCATATTAAGTATAAGTAATAGTATGTCCATACTTGCTGTTGCGCCTCCCGGGACAGTTTCCTGAGCAGAGCCCCGATGAAAGTGCCTCCAATAACCACGGACGGTACACACACCATCGTCAGACCGGTCAAGTGTGGGGATATCACTAGCAAACTCACCGCTGACCCGATCACCTGGAAATCAAATTTAAACAACCAGTCAAAAATATTCGATGGTGAATCTCATCAATAAGTATGTATTTTCTAAAAAGCAGTAGCAGTTTCGTAGCAGGCGACTGCTCTAACTCCAAGGCCACCACGGCTCTATTAAATGCAATAAATGAATAATACCTGAGTAATAGCCCTTAAACCTCCAGATATAGTTTGTTTGAAGGAACTTTTGAAGTCTTGTATGTCTACCGTTAACCTGGAACATTAATATTACAATATAAACAATATTTTTGTTGGTTTTGGATGCGCTAATCCCAGAAACAACTAGATTAAATTGAAAAAAATATCTATTTTAGATAGTAAAGTCATAGAGTTACTTGTTTGACATCTACAAAGTGGATAGCGATAACTAGAAAATTTTTGTTAACTCACCTATTGACTAACTCCCCAGCCCGTTCGCGGTCAAAGAATGCCATGTCCTGGTTAAGTATGGACACAAATAGGTCTTGTTTCATTTGCGAAGCCACTTTCTCACCCACTTGCGACAGCAAGTGGATGTATAGGAATGTGAAAGCTGCCTTGAATGAAGAATTAATTGCGATTATTAGAAAACACTGAATAATAAATATGCTCACACCATTCCACGACGCTCAGAAGGATCCCCGAATGGGAAAGCAGAGTTAAAAATACTATGCATTTAGATATAAGTAGAACTACTAGATTTTTCTTTATGTTCGACACTTGTGCATTGGAACTGTGTCCATAGCCTTATGTTTCTTAAGGGATTTATTTTGTATTTTTTATTATTGAAAACAGTAATTACTGAGTTTCTTGCCAGGTTCTCAGGATCAGTAAAATCAACCTTTCGAACCTGGCGGTAGCACGTATAACTTTGTAAAAAGTCTAATCAAATAAAGATATTTTTGACTTCGTATTTTGATTTTTGACTTTATCAAAAGATGGTTCAGGGCCAATGTGACAGATGGTGAATCCATTGCTGTCTCAAGGACTTTATACATGTGTTTGAATTTCTCCCCTCTTATGAAGGTTTCCTCACTATCTTGAATGCAAAATGTGCACAGCAACAATTCATGTAGCATTTCAGTAATTCATGTAAAAGAAGCGATGAACATTTTATTGAAGTTCTATCCAAATATGATAGTTACATGTTCGAAAATCATAATTCAAAAGGATGTCACAATCACGCCCTCAAAAAATAATTTGCTACTTAGTTTAATTATTAAAAATATAAATTATTAATTTTGTTGCAGACAGTCCCAAAACTTTGCTAAGCAATGACTAGAGTTTGCCATGCTGTGATATGGCAAGGTTGATCAGAGCAGCAAAGAAAATAATTATTAATCAAAATTGATCACCAGGTGGACCATAAGCTGGGATCAGAACGGCATAACTCTTTGCTACAGTGTTGTTCTAAATATTAATTACATTACCTGCCCAATATACAATGAAACCATTTTAAGTGCTGGCAACTTGATTTCCTCAATAAAATCCATGCTGGGGTTGTTCATCATACTTGCTAGTACATTGACAATAACACCCAACATTGCTGGAATGTATACATTCAGAAATGCAACTGCCAGTGCTGACTGAAATATTAAAAGATATTACTTGAAATAACTCCGAATGCAGTGTCTCGCCGTTTCCACCACATAGGAGTAACTATAATAACTAAATATTTCTAAAATAAAAGCCTATGTAGCTCCAGTATCAGTCCAGTAAATAACTAATTTCAGAGACTTGTAGCAGTATTTCTACACACGCTACATAGATTGCGCTACTCACTAACAACTGCAAATTTAGAGAACAAAATAAAACAAGAACCTAAATTGCGCAGAAAGAGTTTTCGAGCGCATTGCAGTATATTAGAGAAGTTTCCAACTAGATGATGGAGCCACAGTTCCCCAGACACTACACCCGTCTGACTGGAAGATATTCCCTTTTGCTGGGGATTTGCATTCACTTACTCTCCTCACAGACTAGCTTGAATAGTCAGACCAACAGAAAGACATAAAATATTTAGCATTTAGTGAAAAGCTTTTAATTTGGAATGAAAATCAAAAACTTTAATTTCTTTATGTATACATAGATTAATAACAAACTGTTCCCTGTAGTATCTTGTGGGGAGCCTAAGTTCGTCTAAACTGCAGCTATTCAAATAATCCAGCCTTTTAGAGATTAACCGGAAAAAACAGACTGAGACCAAAAAGTCATTATTTTGAGTTATGAACAGATAATTTAAATTGCTTAATTTGTATAGATAGATATATTAGATTAGAAAATACTTACAGCAACGGCAGCTGCCAGCAACCATTTATGTGGTTTTAAGTACTCAAGTAGTTTCTTCCAATCAAATTTCGCACTGTCGTCATTAATATTTGGTCTTCTCTGTATTAAACGAGATGGAGGTTGGGCCTTACAGAAAACTGATCCATTATATAACAAGCGAGCTGCGAGCCCTAAACTAACTCCAGTACATAGTTTCCAAGGACTACATAATAGTAAATATTGCGACTTCGCACTTTTTTCTATAGAATTTTTCGCCTCCGCAAAGTAACGTATTGCAACATTTGAAGGCTTGTTTTTAACTACATTTGTGAAGTAAACATTAGTTTTGGCTGTAAGTAACCTGTAAACACAAACATTATAATTATATCTGAAACATTTTCATATAAATTTAGCGAAAATGCGATTAGTTTTCTACGTCATGTTTACCTCTGCCGCATTAAAAAACAAGACGATGTTTGTAATAAGTGCAACATTTTTAGGAAACAATTTTGTCTGTATTTGAATAAAGGTTTTTATTATTGCATGATTAATGTCTGAAATACGTAATTATTTTCATGTTTCGCAATTTAACCTAAAATAAAAACAATGTCATATAATCAACTGTCACTTGTCTGTCACATTCGATGACGTAATAGGAACTGTTCAGGAATACGTAGAATACAGGAAAATACATTTATTTATATATTTTCAATTGATTAAGCTTTGTTAATATAATATTTTTTTTAATCTGTTCATATACATAACGGTTTGATTTTCGTTCCAAAACCTATCCGAAATAAAATTTATAGTGATCCAAGAGTCTGACATAATTTTTTTCAGTCAACTACACGTCACCCAGATGAGTAACTTTTGATTTCAAAACGAAATAAAAGCATTCCTTTTCTCGAATTTATAATTTTATTTCGTTTTATTTTAAATCAAGATTTGTAACTATGCGTGTAACGGTTAAAATAATATATGAACATTTAATTTAAATTGGCCAGATGTAGGCTACAGCTACAGGAGCCCTACGTACGAGTCCTACCATGCATACATGCAAATGTAGACGACGTCAGTACCGGATTTAGAGGTCTGGAGGCCTCGGAGCAAAATAATTGTTTTCTTGTTTTTTAAATATTTTCCCTTTGCTCTATGTTCAAACTGGGCTTGCATGACGTATATAAGTCCGACATTGTCACACAATGGAACTATGGTGGCAATAAGAGCATAATATGGTATGGCTCTAGACAGGTGCCTTCGCGAGTTATGAGCGCTAACTTCGAATGTGCATCTGTTTACTTTCATATTGGACAGGTGATAACGCGGGATCTATAAGAATATAATACATTTTTTACTTCATATTTTTATCTTTATCATCACCTATCAACGTACCTAATACGTCCTTTAATATAACATACGTTTAAAAAAAGAAGCAAATAAAATTATAGTAACGAAATACAATTAATAAGTAACAGAGAGAGCAACAGTGTCTATCTGGTCTTTGTTCAAGTTAGTAGAGTTAATGTATGTTTGTGACGTTATAATGTATTCTACTTAAAATAACCATCCATTTACTTCCGTATCAAATTTTGATTAATGCTGCGTCGCATCTTAGTTTTATGAAAAATAAATTTTCTTTCCGAATGACATGCAACGCACAAGTTAGTAAATAGACTTTGCTAAATCCCCGCCAAAAATCCCAACTGTAATATTTTTTTGTCTATAGCCATTCCGCCGACGAATTAAAAAAAAGTTCGGAAACCCACAGATGGTCAAGTGGCACGCTGCGCACCCTGATTTTGGCGCCAATAAACCCTATTGTTTAACTCAAGTGGCGCGTTTAACTCACTTATTTGCGTATCGCAGTTTTTTATTTAATTTTATGCTGCTTAGAATTTGATTGTAATCTGTGTCGTTGTGGTAGTTATTTTGTTATGACGACATGTGTTCTGTGAAGTAAATAGGGTGGTTTGTGGGAGATATACAAGAGCCGTGCTGTCCTACTGGAAAGTCGAAGATGTAAGTACTTATGTACCTGAGAAAGCCATAGTCTGTGTGATTGAAAGTTAGTCATCCACATTGTTGAAAAATAATATATTATGTAGGCCGTGTTCGCTGTGGGGTTTGAGCAGTTACCTGCTACGCAAGCGACGCAAGTTCGGATCCCAGCAATACCCTTCCCATAAAACTTAATATAACACAATAAAGTCTACGTGGATGAAAACACGAGCATCAGCTCATGATGTAAGCTATGGAATGATGTTTTGAATGTGAGCCCATTCACAAAATTCCAAAGACGGACATTTTCTATATCTCACGAATAGAAATGCTCGCGCCATCCCAGAAGGGTCCCAGAAGGATTTGTAACAACGACCATATTTCACCGAATATGATTAAGTGCCAACGTGACAGAGGGTCCATCGCCGCCTCAGGCACTATACGTCTTTGAGAACTACTTCTCAGAAATAGGTTTCCTCATGATTTTTTCCTTCACCGTAAAGCACGCGGTGTGAAATCACTGCTCTTAAGCTTTTTAGAAAAACTTATTAGCACAGGCCCCGCTGGGATTCGAACTTGCGTCACTTGCTACTGCTCTAACCCCGAGGCCACCACGGCTCTTACTTATAACTATTAAAATTAAGCACTGAATTTAGTAAAATTTAAGTTCAATAAAATTTAATAATATTTATATTATTCACGATCGATAAGTCATAATAATCCCAGTCGATTTCGTAATATCACGCCCTAAGCATTTGGGGTTGACTGTTGGGGCACAGGATGAGCATATTCGGGTGTCATTGCAAACAATAAATTATGGTATTAAGAGATATCCACTGTCGTTATTGGTATTTGTCAGCTAGGCTTAGATGTGTGGTTGTTATTGGAATTTGTGTGCAGGTTTGGTTGTAAACAAAATTTTGTTAACTGGCGAACTAACGCACTTTGTATAAAGAAAATACAAATACTTCATCTGTAAAATATCAGTAAAGATAGTTTACAGTAGACTAGCGGTGCGCTGCGGTTTCACCCGCGTAGATTTAATTTAATTTATACGGTTTTTTTAGTACAAATAGCCCAAATTACCCCTTGTAACATTAACTATCCGCAGTTTAGGAGCCGTTTATAGCGTTTCGGAGATTAGCCGGAACAAACAGACAGGCAAACAGAGAATTTAAAAAAAAATAGTTTTTTTCATTCAGCACCGTATATTTTCATATGCATTTAGTAAAAAGCTGTTATTTTGGAATTACAAACAGACACTTCAATTTTATTTATCTGTATAGATAGAAGGTATAATAATATTTAAAGATGAACGCATAGCAGACCGGAGTCAGGAAATGTCTCCGGTTATTGGCAATAGGCCCCCTGTTACATGGGACTTAAACAACCAAAGCTGCTATAAACTGGCAAAACGTGGTTGTACTATAAGTACACTGCCTACCCCTACGGGAAGTACAGGCATGGGCAATATGTACCTAGTACTTTTTTACGTGAAGAGTCTGATAGATATTCAGCAACACCGAGCAACGTGAGGTTATGATTAAACTCTACACTCTCTACATGCTTCTCTGCAGTTTATAAAAGACATTACAGTGAAATAACCTTCTAAAGATCTATTAGATATTGATTTGACAGCAAATTATTAATTCCCGTTCCTCTGGCCAAACGTTAAGCCTAACCATTAGTGGAATAGATTTATTTGCTGACTTTACAATTCATTGTGGTCAGTGTGGGAACCCATTAAAGTTACGAAATGTAATCATAATTTTCACAACTTGAATGTGTTTTGGTGATTCGATTGTTCTTGAGCTTCTCGATACCATCGACGAAAATACTATAGGTTCATTCACTTGAATTCGAATAATATTTTTATCGATAACTTTTCATGACCTTTTATACTTACATCCTTTTGAAGAACTATATTCTAAGAAATTCCTTCCAAAGCTTGATTAATCGGAGTGAGATTTTCCTTTGGATTCTTGGGAAGTCCCACCCAATGCTACTTGCAATATTCTTTGAGACATGTACCGTCAAGAGTTATGATCGCTCATCAAAAATTGCGGAGATAACTGCGCATTGTTCGCATCGCGCCGTACAGGACCAAAAACCTGACTGCGCATTTATGGTCAGCGCTCATAGTTCGTGACTCTACCTTAAACAAACTATTGTGAAACAGCAATTTTGCCAATTATTAACTTGATTAGTAACTGAAAAGCCCAAACGATTTATGAAGCTTAAAGCTCTTATGAAGATCAAAGAACTGACCACTGGTTCTCATCGAACAAATTTACATCTCCCATCCATATTTAATACTATTATTTAATACGAGGAGCTCGTGGCACAGTTGCTATTGCGCATATCATTCGATCAGCGAAGTTAAGCAACCCTTAGCCTAGTCAGTAATTGGATGGGTGACCGCCCGCGTTCCTTCCGTGCCGTGCGAGAGCACGTTAAGCCGTTGGTCCCGGTTGCCAATTTATCATCGTTGGCAATCGTTACAGGTCAGTCGGAGGTCTAAAATAGTCTGACAACTGGTTTAACCCAGATCACAGATTTTCCTCGTTAAAGGGGTTGCGAAGGTCAGATGGCAGTCGCTTCGTATAAAAATCAGGTGATCAGCCACATCGGGTTGAATCAAGTGCCGACCCCAACAATGTATGGGATAAGGTCAGGGAGATGATGATGATCCATATTTAATACTATTAAGTCCACACTACTTTTTATTGTTCTTAAACATATTTTTAATATTCTGTTTACGTTAAATTAAACTATATTATGAAAACAATGCCACATGTTGACTCTCAAAGCAATAAAACAATTAATAGTTTAACTGCCGTTTGTAATATTTATTATTGTATTCTGTCCAAGAGATGATTCAAATAAAACTCTTAATCCTATTACTGTGACACTTGTTCAGTGCAAGTGTTTAATGAATCAGATTATATAGGATTCGATTCCTATGGTTAACGTTTCGGGGGCGCTAAAATGTTACTCATATTTATTCTATAAGCTTCGTTGTAAGTATTGAGTACATAGGTGAATGCTTAATTTTTTTTGTTCGGTGACTATGATATTCTCGCTGCCAAAATTGGGGTTTTCGGCGTAGCTTGGTGATTTTAATTCTATTTTTCATTTTAAAAATTAATACCAAGACCTAACAAATAAGAGAAAAATTAAAATATACACTATCAAAACTAATAAAAATAAAAAGTATGACTGTGACTTTTCAACTCCAATTTCACTAGCGAAAAGTGAACGCTGCCGCTATCACGCCGCAAAATCAAAATAAATTTAGTTTACAACATATAAAATATTACGTCAAATATTATAATTGTTTTGGCGTAACAGCACACCATTTTAGCGCCCATCACCGATCATTCCAGCTGCTAATGACCACCCATGACTGATCCCGCGTCCATACAATTTGACTTCAATATTCCACCAACGCAACTACGTACTCGCTAAGCGAGTAACAGCACCTTATCGCTTGGCACTAAAGTTCATATTCGACTGTTTTGGATTTTTTAGGGGTAAAACTAACATGGCACACACTGGGTGTTCTATTTTGCCGACAGATGGCGCGATATACAATAAACCGCAGAGTACGGGTATCGGTTATTACGATGAATCGATGTATGAATACGGATTATTTTAATGTTTGTTTGTTGAAACTACATTTTGACTTCTAATATCAGTCTATAAGGTACTTAGATATTTTATATTGTTTTATTTCTGTTAACTTCATGGACTTATGTTTGTACCCCAAGTATCGGAAATTTAATCGCGTATCTAGGGTAAGGCTATAAATGAGTTTTCCGATCCATCTTTGGAATTCACCTACTTTGAACAATTTTGAGCCACGCCAAAACTCATGGTAAAATCTGAGCCACTGTTTACTACATGTCATGATCTTAACACTTCTTCCGCTTTGTCTACACATGCATTTCTTCATGTAACTTACAATCCGTTCGGTTTAGTACAAGTGCTTCGAAATTGACCATTCAAAAATGAATAATTTAAATTGCACTATATTTCGGAGCAATTCGGAGCACTCGTAAACGAAGAAAGTGTATGAAGAGATGCATGAATGTGGATGAAGCGAAAGAAGTATGTAAGAATCGTAGCTTGTGGCAAACGGAGGTCTCTGCCTACCCCCATGGGATACAGGCGTGAGCATATGTATGTATGTATGCATTATATTTTTTCGCAGCATTTCGTAGCATTCGTAGGCGGTAGCTACGTAGGCTGCTCCATAAACACGATGGATAAATAACCGTGGTCTCTGCCTACTACTTATAAATAAAAATATTTGGCTGTTATATTAAAAAACTTTTTTACTGAATTCCCATATAGCGAAATTACATAGATGGTGTCGAAAAAAAAGAATTAGATTAATGTTCTTATAGCTTTAAATGAGAAAACGAGCATTATTATTTATTGCTATGCTATGCCCCGCGGTTTCATCCGACTTTAGACTTTCTGGGTGAGATTTCATGGGTGGGCTACGGAACTATATTTTTTTAATAAATATTGAGCCAAGTTACTACTTGTATCCTTAGTTAAACCTCATTAAATTGGTCCAGTCGGACAAACAGACAGATATACAGGCAGATAGACGGACAGACAGACAGACAGAGATTTTTTTTAAATGTGAGTAACTGTGAAAATCTGTTCATTTAAAATGAGAATCAAACATTTCAATTTTATTTATATATATAGGTATAAATTATTTAAAATCTCGGAAAGAGCTACAACAATTTTCTTGAAATTTTGTATGCAGGAGGTTTCGGGGGCAATAAATCGATTTAGCTAGGCCTCATTTTTAGAAAACCATCTGAGTTCCATATACTATTTTTTCCTCTCTTCATTTCAGCTAATCTCCTACTAAATTCCGACTTAAAAGCTGAATATCTAAATTGTGAACACAAAACTTTACAACCCAATATTAAAATTTGACCAAAATATTTAACTACTTAACAACGTTAAAAGCCCATCTCCATTTGTACACATCTCTGACAAGGTTCTCATAGTAAAACACGCCATAATCCTGCCAAGGCGACCATCAGCTTACCCCAATGTAAACATTTACTACCGTCACATGTGCACTGAGATTTCAGGATTATACACTGTTAGATTGGTAAACAGGTGACCAAGTTATAGTCTTGTTGAACTTATGGTTCAGTTGTTTGATAAGTTTTGATTATTACCTTTTTTACTACAGAACCTACTTATAGTATTCACGAGAAAATAAGTAAGTATAGATGTATGGATATAGGTTGCTCTTTCACACTTATCGAGTCCGTTTCTAGTATAAATGCGTGACGAAATAAATGTATTTATATTTCTTGACGACATGACGGTCATCCATTCAAATTGTACACATATGTATAGCTACCCCATCAGGAAGCAAGGTCTTCTTAAATATAAAGTGTAAATATTATGAGGCGCTAGGTTTTACGTCGTTATTCGATCGATACTTATTAGATGGAGTCTATTATACAGAGTCGAGTTCAAAATCCATTTACTTTTTTTAATATTTTCGTTGTTATACTTACTATGTTATATATTTGTGGGAACGTGTACGTGGTTGTTAGAGATCAAGGGCCTCACCATAACCACTTATTGCCATAATAGTTTTACTCTTATTATGAGACAGATGTATATGACGTGTACATGTCTGTCACTGTCGCTGAACTAACATTGCGATAAAAGCTCATGGTTAGGCCCCAGTTGAGGTGCAATGCTTAATGGATGAAATGTGGAATATTTTTGTTGCATTCAATGTTTTTGGTACATATTTTTATTGTAAAACAAAAATCTATTAACAAAACTACCCAGAGAATTCGGCGCAGGGTAATATGCAGTACAGACGAGGAGATGATGGTAGCACTGAAAGTCTTTGTACACTATATACAAATCAGTATATTCACACACACACAGTTAGTTCAGTCACAAGAAGGGATTATATACAATCAGGCACACACAATCACGATAAAGAACATAAGTATGGTACAAATAAAGTTACGGCAAGAAAAGGTAAAAACCGCGGGAACGGGAGCGATTCAGAACGCACTTCTTTTCACTTGTTTACTCAACAACAGCCACGGCCCGACTCTATTGGCGCGTGGATTCAAATTCAAATGCCGCGCACTCATTGGTCGCCGTGCGCGGGGAACTTTGTTCCATATATCAACATAGTATGGTGCATAGCGTAGCATTTGCCGCATTCCATACTTACTGCAGTTACTAAAATGGCATTACACAGACGTACAATACGTCACCAATATCATAACAGAGCAATGCCACAGATAACAAACAATTCCCATCATTATATTTTCTACATACCACCCCCTTGTTAAGGCTTAAGCCGACAACAATACTGTCACGTAGAGAATACAATGACCTCAGTTGCAGAACTAATTTAAAGTACTACTAAGTAGTCCTAATTACAGTCATCAAATTGTAAATAGGCAGCACTACACATAACATAAATAAAATTAACACAAAACATTGGCTAAATTTGTAAGTAGGCAATACAGAAAATCACACAAATATAATTTGCCTACTACGGCAACACAGTCAATAACAAAATATATCATTTGTTAGCTTGCAACACAATAACAGAAACAAAAGTCTTTCCTCTTGGAATACAACACACACGTAGGTAACAATAATAACAAAACATCTGACCAATAAAAAACAAAACAATAATATATAATATGAATAAAATTGGCCATCGTGGCTCAGGCACTCTACATTCTTCTACAAATGTGGCACTCATGTAGGCACACATAACTACTACACGGTTATTGTTCCTGAGCCAATGTTACCTAACTACTCTAGCGTCCAAGACGCGCCAAAAGGGGCCTAACTGGATTGCACGAGATGCTATGCCAGGTTTCCATACACTACGATAAATACGGTTAGATCCGCGAATCGGTGCAGTTACCTTACATGAATCAATATCAGTAACAATATGACCCCGCGCACTGACAACGTTCAGCGGGTAATTCGGACCATTAATGCTGTCACTGATTTTACTGCCTGTTAGCGACACTGTGGATTTGTAGTCCAACAGTGTGTTCGTAATACAACCATATACACCACCGGCACTAATTAAGTCAGCAGGTAATTCTTTTAAACATGTTTTGGGTGTTCGCTCACCCATGTTGATTACTGACTCTGTGGCGGCGGCGTCGTCCTCGGAGACCGAGCGCGGTGATCGCAGCGGCGCTGCCAACGGGTCGTCCGCGGCGGGTAAGGTCGTGGAGGTCAAGCGGGTGGAGGCGGCCAGCTGTGGCGACGGCGCGGACGGTGCGAAAGCGCGCGCGTCGGCACTCACTCTCTTGCAATGCAGCAGAGTGTGATGTGAAAAATAACACTTATCACATCGTTTCGCGCGGCAATTTACGCACTGTGGTAACGCACACAAGACTTCGCACACGGATGACGTCGTTGACCTCGGCGATAAGGGCGGTTGCACTCTGTGCAACAGCTGTTGCAGCGACGGCGGCGGCGGCGGCAGCGTTCGGGAACTAAGCATCGGTAACGGCCACTCCTCGGATAATTCTACACTTATGTGTACACGATGAGCGTCTCCGTATCTTGTCCTATTGTATGTGTAGTTCACACAATTACTACCGCGTAATGGGCGTAATATAAACTTCGGCAGCTGGCATATTATGTTCCTGGGTATACTAGGTACCGCTTTCATATATCCCGGGTTGCTCGTTGCTCTGACCAATCCATCGAATATATCCTTTTGACAGACTTCTATATTCGTGTTGGCGGGAATCGGCGCGCTGCTGACGGAGTGCGCATGCGCGGGACATTTTGTATTGGCATACGGCGGGGACGCTGCCTGGTGCTTCGCGGGCTTTTCGGAATGTGGCGGCAAAGCTGTCGATTTTACCTTCGACTCCAGCCACTCCTCCACACGGTCACCAAGCGGATGCTCTCCAATTCCGCTCTCAATACTTCCTCTTTTCTCTAGCTCCTGCTCGTCAATCTCCGCGATTCTTAAAGCCAGCTTTGTCATGATGAGCTGCTTCTGTACCTTGGCTATCTCTTGCTCCACCTCATACTCAGCTCGGAGTCTCATGGTTTTACTAGACCTTGAACACCTCGCTCGCGACTCTTTGGTGACACTGCTGGTGCTTTGGCGTGCTACCCGGCGTGTTTCTTGTAACAACGCTTTTCGTTGGCGGGTAACACAACCCGTAATCTGTGTGGTGTCCGTCTCCATACCGCTGTACTATAAGTATGCGACTCAGAAGGACCAAAATGTAAAGAATTCGGCGCAGGGTATAAGTACAGCACAGGCGAGGAGATGATGTAAAGTCTTTGTACAGTAAAATATATACAGTTTATTCACAAAAACACATACGCACACACACACACAAATCAGTTCAGACACGAGTATTATATACAATAAGTTTATCACACAATCCACATAAGTCAGTTGTCGTTTAATTGCAACTCTATCACTAAAAGCGTAGTAGAAATATGAAAAAGCGCGGGAGCGGAGCGACTGTCGCGTTCGCTACGTTGTTTACTCAACAACAGCCACGGCCCGACTCTATTGGCGCGTGGATTCAAATTCAAATGCCGCGCACTCATTGGTCGCCGTGCGCGGGGAACTTTGTTCCATATATCAACATAGTATGGTGCATAGCGTAGCATTTGCCGCATTCCATACTTACTGCAGTTACTAAAATGGCATTACACAGACGTACAATACGTCACCAATATCATAACAGAGCAATGCCACAGATAACAAACAATTCCCATCATTATATTTTCTACAGTCGAGTTCAAAATCCATTTACTTTTTTTAATATTTTCGTTGTTATACTTACTATGTTATATATTTGTGGGAACGTGTACGTGGTTGTTAGAGATCAAGGGCCTCACCATAACCACTTATTGCCATAATAGTTTTACTCTTATTATGAGACAGATGTATATGACGTGTACATGTCTGTCACTGTCGCTGAACTAACATTGCGATAAAAGCTCATGGCCCCAGTTGAGGTGCAATGCTTAATGGATGAAATGTGGAATATTTTTGTTGCATTCAATGTTTTTGGTACATATTTTTATTGTAAAACAAAAATCTATTAACAAAACTACCCAGAATTAAATGTAAATGATAATACTGCTAGAAGCCTCACGTCTGAGCTACTATAACTTGACAGATGTCGGCGAAATTTTCTGTCGTATTGTAATTATATTTTATGAGTTTTTCAGTGCCAGAAAACAAGGCTAAAACGATGTTTTCCATAAATGAAACCTAGCTAGATCAAATTTTTGCCCCTGAAACTCACTACATGCTAAATTTCATGAAAATCGTTGCAGCCGTTTTCGAGATTCCAATTATATACATACAAGAATTGTTCGTTAAAAGATATAAGATGAAATATCACAAAGGCTTTAGTTTCACAATAAAATAAAAACAAACAACGAATCACAAAACTTCAATATTTTTTTTGTGATCTTGTTGTTTTGACCAAACGTCACTTAGGTACTTACTCATGTTACCTTTCAACCATCGATATCGCATTTTTCGGTCTTGAGACATCAAAGTCCACATTTACAACATTAATGTCTAAACAGTTCACCAACTCACCTCCGCCCTGGCAATTACAAGTCTGACTGAGTTGGATATAATACCCACTCAGCCTTTGACTTTACCACGTATCAAACTCATAATAATTCGAGGAACAATTAACCTGTGTGGTTCCCAACCTTTGAGGTGAACCCATTGCGTGCCATTTACCGTTTGAGTCCATAATAGAGCGTAACCTCAAAGAAAAATCTACTTACAAACAATTACTATGTATGTAACTATGGGGCACTTGCTTGGGAGCTGAGTCAGGGGCAGGCTTGGGTTGAGGGGCTTATCGATAAAATTTTACCTAGGTACTACTATTTTTATTATGGATAGGTGTGCCCCGCGGTTTTACCCGCGTAGACTGAAACAGTCTATTCGTGGCTCGGGCAACTCCTTATGTTTTTCAATGAAAGTCACGTCAAAATCGGTCAAGCCGGAATAAACAGACAGAGAAAAAAAAATAGATTTTTCTATGACAGTACTTACCGTGTATACCTTCGAATGTACTTAGTGAAAAGTTGTTATTTTGGAATTACAAACAGACACTTAAATTTTTTTTATCAGTTAAATTTTATATTGATAAGTGGGTATTTTAATTGTGAGTCTCTGTGGAGATTACGAGTACCTGCCCCATTGCATATTTATTTTAACACAAAATCGGTACACACAAAACGTTAAAAGCCGCATTGGATTGCTTATACGATGAGTAATCCAATTAAGTAAACCGCAATGAAGTTCAAAGATAAATCTTTCGAACTATGGTTTCATGATATACCTAACTAAACTCCCGTAATGTAGTTAGTTTGTTTTTGTTGTATGCCATTGTATCTGCAATTTTAATACCTTAATCATGACGTTCGACCTTCCTATTATCTTTCCTACCATATAGGAGAAGATACAATATACAAAACGAACGAAGGAGTTACTTAACCTATTTAGTCAATAAAATACCATATGTGTCGATGTCGATAGAAAACATCGACAGGACGACAGGATGCTTTCCCCAGCACTAACCTGCTTTGCCCGACGGGTGGCCTTTGTGGTGCCACTCCAATATTCGCTTTGTTACTCTGAAAAATATCCCCGGTATTACTTTATCGTCTTAAATGTTTACTCCCATCTAAATACATGGCATTTTCCGAATTATATCGAGCTTTGTATACGTATGTAAATTTTACTTGAAAAAATCCATTGTATGCTGAATAATGTTTGACATACCTGAGTAAGTAATTTATTTCTTGCTGATTTTTGTGATACATGTGGAAAATTTTCAAAATACGTTCACTACGTTATCGTGACTGTGATTTTCGCTTTTCGTATTTTAGCAGAACTTGGATAATGTTTGACGATATTTCGTAGTCAATAAAATAATGTAGGTGCCAACCTACGGAAGGAAGATTCATGATCATAACTTATTATATTATTATAGTATTAATAATAAATAAGTAACTAAAAACTAATTACAAGTAGAAAACTTGGCCCTAATCGGTGTCTCTCGGGATCGTGCCAAGAAGGCTGGCAGCATTGCCTCGTTGAATAGCAATGCTGATTCTCTGAGCGAGAAAAGCCCCTGCTCGCTTGTCACGAGAAGCTTCTACCAGACGACGTGCAACCTCTTTGAAAAGTTGAGACCTGGACCCCAAGGTCCCAGAGTTTCAACCGCAAACGCAGAAAATATGTATCCTTGACCAATGCAAGCATATTTCCGGCGCTTGAGGCACTCCTGCTGAGCAGCAGCAGCACTTTAAATTTTAATTGTAACACTGATGGTAAGATTGACAGATTAATTTTAGTAAACTACATAGTTATATGTTTTAAATATAGGTTTCTAGGTTATACTTATTTGAACTTTCGTATTGTAAATGAGCCGGCGCGCCGGCTGCGGTGGCAGCCGGCGGCCGACGGCATCGGGATGAATTTTCTCATTCTCTACTGATTTAATTTTCTTACCTGTAAAACAAATAAAAAACAATTTGAAGCATACATTATTATACTTGAAATCGCAGTATAAAAGTAGCATTGAAAAAGGCATATTAGTATTGGAATTCTCGTCATACTTGTGAACAGGTGCTGCTAGTGGGGGCTGGTCATCTCAAGCTACACAATTATTCGTAGTAATTATTTTTAGTTTTTATTTTTTTTTATATCGACTTTTGTGCACTGGAACTGTGTCCATGGGCTTATATATATTTCTTATGATTTTTATTGTATTACTCAAAGTTGAATTATTTTTTTTTAAAAGAGTAATTACTGAGTTGCTTGCCAGGTTCTTCTCAGTAAATGCAACCTTCCGAACCTGGCGGTAGCATGTATAATCCTATGTAATCGTGTCTTTCTGATGATTTGAAAGTACTTTGTAAAAAGTCTAATCGAGTAAAGATATTTTGAATTGAATTGAACTGCTCGCATGAAAGATGCACCATAGAGTTTCTAAAAATATGAGAGGTCACAAGTTATTAAAGAAATTATTTTTTACTAGCTGTAACCTTCGGTTTCATCCGCGTAGATGTACAAACAGACACTTTTACCTTGAACCTCCACTTGAACCTCCTTTTTTAAACATATTTCAAACCAAGATTAACTGAAACTAAACCTATTCTCGAAATCCATAACACAAAAAGAGATGGCAGTACTTTTAAGCCAAGGATTATCTTAGACTATGGTTTCTACTATGGGGGGAGAAGAATTGAAAGACAAAGGGGATACAGGTCCAAAACAAAGCTCTATACCGCTTCCTAAACACACGCAATATAAGGTAATTTTGATATTGGTTCGAAGAAATATTTTTTCCTAAACGCAATCTGCCGGCCTCTAATGAATTTAGTGGGTTAACGGCCAAAGTAATGACGTCACACTATGGACACAAATTGTATGTAGGCATTTAACAGATTAAATGAAGAAAAGCCTAGGTACATTCGATTTCCGCCTGACTAGTTTATAAATACTTACTTACTTAGAGCCGTGGTGACCTCGGGGTTAGAGCAGTCACCTGCTACGCAAGCGACGCAAGTTCGAATCCCAGCGGGGCCTGTACCAATCAGTTTTTCTAAAAGGCTTACGTACAGTGATTTCACACCACGTGCTTTACGATGAAGGAAAACATCGTGAGGAAACCTATGTCTGAGAAGTAATTCAAAAGACGTATGTATAGCGCCTGAGACGGCGATAGACTCCCCATCTGTCACGTTGGCACTTAATCAAATTCGGTGAAAAGTGGGTGTTGTGATTCTCTGCCTACCCCTTCGGGGAATACAGGCGTGAGCATATGTATTACTTAGCGACCCGAAGTCAGTCTTGGCCTCCGAGAACTCAGTGATATATACTTACCTAATCCTTTTCGGTGGCAAGTGGGTTTTGTACCATTTCGGGATAGAACGCTGACCAAACTTACCAATGCCTACCATCATCGGTTTGAGCAGAGCGTATTAAGAACTTCTAAGCATTGACGTTTCATTTTGGTACTGTACAATTAAATGTCAAAGCTAAGAAGTTCATTATAAGCGCTTCTTAAACGATCATGGCCCCCATGTGATGTCTTTGCACCACGAGCTCCGCGCATTTTTCCCATTTTACTGGGAAAAACTTCTTACCAAATTTCGTAATTCCTACCTGTAGGTTTTAGTCCTTTATGTGTGGCAAAATATGTGGAATGAAATATACGACATATATTTTGGTATTTCTTAACATCTCTCTGGGATTGCAGATTTGAGTATTTTATCTTCGTGTCTATATAAATACTTATAATACTAAAATGCTTTCAAAGATTCTCGTATACAAATTAATTTCAGAATATAAAGGGACTTTCTACTCCAAATTCGGACCTACCCGGCTGGGGACTGAACCTCCCAGTTAAATAATGCTACAGTAGAGCCAGTGCTCCGTGGGGAATGGAGTGTAGGATGTTCTAGCTAGACCGACTGAGATTTTTTTTTTATATTTTGTTGAGTATGTTCCGTACTGTCATATGCTTTTAGTGTAAAGTTGATATATTAAATTACAAACAAACACTTTATTGATGCCTATGACTCTAGGAGCGTAATATTGGCCAAAGATAATTAAACTCATAGACACTAGGTGCACATTGGTACATGAATGCAAGGAATACAGTATGAAGCAATTTGATATGTAATAAAACAGAGTGAGGGTGTACAATAATAAATAGATTCCTTACAAGGGTGCGCATTAGCGGGGCAATCCGCGCGCACTCGCCAATATCGCTGGCCGCCGGCTCATTTAATCACGAGTCGGAATGTACTGGGACACTAGCTGGCAAACGTGGAAGAGGCTCTTTTATAAATTACTAGCTGTACCCTGCCACGCTCCGCTGCGGTATATTTTGTTTTATATATATAGATGCTTGACGCGAATTATATATCATGCTAAAATTTCAGCACGATCGGTGCAGAACTTTCTGAGTTCTTGAAGCGTACACAAACCAACATAACATTTATATATATAGATTACACTAGGTGGTAAGGAGTTACAATACAACCTTTATAATTTATACTTTAAAATAAAAAAAAACTTAGCTTTTCACTATCGACAATGTGACATTTCTGATAGAATGAATAAATAAATATGAGAACACCGTCTTAGAAGGATTAAGCAAAGGTGATGTTACCCCTAAAAATACCCACATCTCACCGAATATGATTAAGTGCCAACGTTACGGTTCCGTGAAATATTTGTAACAACAATTACAGCTTTGCTTACCCCTTCGGGGAATCATCTGGTTTTTTCTGATGTGGTCTCTCTCAGTTGGTAGGAGGGAGTTACCTCCACTGCTTAACCGGACAAAAGCAACAGCTAAGACCACCCCGCGTGCGGGGTTCGGACCTCGGCTTAGGGCGTTGCTGGGGGATGAGCTTTCCGCTGCCTGATGGTTTTCAGACGGCAAAAAAAAAAAAAAAAAAGGTAGGTGGATCTGAGTGGTTTTATTAATGGACATGTTTAAGGCTCGGCGCGCTTCGGCTCTAGCACGGGGGGACGATGACGTAGAGTTCGCATCGAGCCTCGCAAGCGAGGAAGGAACAATGGTCGATTTGGTGTGGACCCATCTGGGATGACGCGAGCATATTTATGGAGCTAGGAAAGAAGCTTCCTCCACAATGTGAAGCTTCGTAGCTGACAAAAGGCGCGCGGCCATCTCTCGCTTATTGGAGGAGTCAATAATGTACAGTGGAGGACAAAACGCCGCTGCCGGACATATTTGCACACGGACCAATAAGCGTTGTCAACCATAACGTTCGCTTGTACACTCCTGATTTAGGGGCACTTGTACTAGCTCCTGACTTAAGACTTCATTCAATATAGGATAAGTTATTTAGCTTTGAGTATGATAAGGCCAACTAGACCTCAGCTCCGTGATATTCCTAAATATGTAGGATATGAAAACTTCTTAGACAAGGTTAGTATAGATAACTTACTCAGAATATTTTAGTACTTAAACATACATAAATGCATTTGCTCTCTGTATTCCTTTTCACCGAAGATGATTAACCAACGTGACAGATGGTGAGTCTATCGCCGTCTTAGGCACAATACATACATACTACGTCTTTGAATTACTTTTCAGGCATATGCAGGTTTCCTCACGATGTTTTCCTTCACCGTAAAGCACGTAGTGTGAAATCACTGCACATAAGTTTTTAGGAAAACTCATTGGTACAGTCCCCGCTGGGATTCAAACTTGCGTCGCTTGCGTAGCAGGCTACTTCGAACCCTACAGCCACCACGACCATTAGTGCATTATGATGAATACATGGAGGAGCTTGTAGCATAGTTGTTATTGCGCATATCATTCGATCAGCGAAATTAAGCAACCCTAACCCTAGCCAGTAATTGGATGGGTGACCGCCCGAGTCCTCTCCGTGCCTCGGAGAGCACGTTAAGCCGTCGGTCCCGGTTGCGAAAGATGATAATCTTTGGCAATCGTTACAGGTCGGTCGGAGGCCGAAAATATTCTGACAACTGGTTTAACCCAGATCACAGATTTTCCTCGTTAAAGGGGTTGCGGAGGTCAAATGGCAGTCGCTTCGTACAAATATCAGGTGATCAGCCACATCGGGTTGAATCAAGTGCCGTCCCCAACAATGTATGGGACAAGGCCAGGGAGATGATGCATACATAGTTTATAAGCAAAACGTAGGTAGACGAAATATATTCTTAGAAAGAGAAGCACCTGACCACATTTTGTTGGGGTCAGGACCCACTCGTCCCCTAAAATTCGCACCCTGCGCCCACTCGTCCCCTGATCTATCTAAAGTACTAGGGTGTCGGAATTGAAGAGGCTTCAATGACTTTCGCCTTTATGTCCGTAGCATAACGTTATAACGTACACATAACGTTCAAGGTAACTTAACGTTATACCAAGAGACGAGTACCTTCAAATATATTAATAATTGACTGTTCCCGTCCCGGGAGACCAACGGGCACCTACTACACAGGGGCCGAATCTACAACTTTTATTCTAAGGTACGAATATTGGGGGCCCACTGGGTTCTGACCCCGTATTATAAGATATTTTTTTAATTAATCTGGTAATAAAACTTTCCCCACCCATTTTAATATTTAACACGACTTTTTAAGACTATTACAAAATTTTGACTTTCATCTACAATCCTTAAATATGTATATATGTTTTTTTTTACCTTCTGAGTTCATCTCCGGTTGTTAAAAAGCAAATCAAGATCATTGGCAAGAACGATATGTTCAAACTGACAAAATAATGTCGTATGGAAATGGCAACTTTTGTACAATTTAAAGATAGGATATTATAGCAGGTTTCCAGTCTCTTCCCAGTTAGCATAAGGAAAACATTTAAGCCACTTTGATTCAAAACCAAGATGACGTGAATTTTTCACCTTCACTTCAGTTGCCTACTTACCAAACCTTTCATGAAAACCCTGCAAAAAATATCCTCTAACATTTATAACAAGCATTGTGTCGAAATCGTTTCACAGTTCACATTTAAAGCGACGTACATCTCCGTTTCAAGTGTGTAATCCTTCAGGAGGCCATTGTTGAGGCGGCGAGACGGCACATTAATCCTGCCTTTTGAAGACAAGAGATATCCATCAATTGTCAACATTGGACTGGCGGGGTACGGCCGTATTCCAGTCCCCTGCATCCCCCTAACTCCCCACTCACACAGGGGAAACGCGTCAAAGATTATTTATTGAACACTTTAAAGTTTTGAATTGATTTCGTTGCCTACAAGGTCGGTCCCTCTGTGAACCCACTGGCTAGCAAATCTATACATCTATACAGATAAATAAAATTTAAGTGACTGTTTGTTATTTTAAATAAAATCTTTTCACTAAATTAATATGAAATTATATACGGCACTGGACCAATATTAACGGGACTTGCGGATAGCTAATGTTACAAGGAGTATCTTTAATAGCTACGTTTAATAAAAAAAAGTAACTAAACGGGGCACAGCTAGTTCCATAATAATAAATAAAATTGAAAATATCTTCATGTCATTACACTTTTAACAAAATACCTGAAAATCGTGATGGAATCATGTTATACAGGACACACGCTACCGTCGGGTTCGGAAGGTTGCTTTTACACGCTACTGTAAATTCGTCATACAATAAACATAACTCGGAATTTGGCAGTCAGATATAGATTTTACATGCGGGAATCGATATAATGAACATAAAGAACGTATAAAGAGTTTCTGACGCGTCGTAAAAACAAACGTCAAAGCTAAGAAGTTCTTAATAAGCGCTGCTTGAAGGATCATAGTTGGCCTTCTGGTGCTATCACGAGTAGCTTTGAATGTCAGTAGTCAGTGTATGCGTCTCTGTTTATATATATGGGTGAGGCGAATAAAATCATGCTCAGTATCCCACGACTTTTCCCTGCGCGTTCTTCACTCGTTACCGGACCTGGGCCCTTACCATAACCTCTTATTGCCATGATAGTTTTACTCTTAGTATGAGACAGATGTATATGACGTGTATAAGTCTGTCACTGTCGCACAGCTGCACTAACATTGCAATAAGAGCTCATGGTTCGGCCCATGTACTTCCATTATCGCCTACTCTGTGCTGTCTACTCTTTGCCTCTCGGTCGCTGTACACAGCTATAAGCAAGTGAGCTAGTGATTGTCAAAATTTGGCTTCGTAGAACAAAGCGTTATTTACAAAGCGGGGAGGGCCTTTGTGTCGGTGTTACACCACTCTACATAATATTGTGAAAGTTCTGACAATACACTGTTTGCCCGGCAAGGTATTATGAGGCTTTTGCCGGAAAAATTGCGACTCGTTTGAATACTTTTTGTGTTAAGTGTTGCGGATTAGTTTCTGATGTAACCAAGTACTCTGTTTTAATAAAGGGCCTTCGCGATGAGGATGTTTCGTTTATCTATGGGACTGTGGTTGTTGTTAGTTGCTTCTTAGGATGACATTTTGATATGAGACCATACACGTGTAATTATGTTTAATACCTACCCACTTAATAAAAAGATTCACATAAGTGAGAGTACCGTGATACATGATCCGATTATTTCATGAAGATAACAGCAAAAACTTAATTAATTAAGCAATTTAAAAAAATACTGTTTTATTTCAAAGGAATCCATTATGCCAGCCCTATCTTGTATTGCATATAATTAAATAACAATAAGGCATAATACAGACGATGTAACCGAATTATGCCAAAATTAATTGGCCGAAAACGATTCAAGCACACGTTCGGAAAGCTCGCGTTCGAAATTCAAATGAGGCGGCATGCCCCACCCTTCGGCTCCGCCCCGCCGCCATCTTGGATAAACGGGTGCAGTGGGGAGCTATTAAATTATTTCATTCCACATTGGGCCGCGCTCGCTATCGGATTAAAACAATTGCCTCGAAACCGTAAATGGATAATGAATTTAGCGAAGAAAATAATATGGTACGAAATTTAATTTGCGAAACGTGTCTTGCGATTTGTTTTGTTTTGGGTTTATTGTACTTTGATGGGTTTATAGGATTTCATTGTGTTTTCAGATTATTGTCGTGGAAATGTTTAATATACTACGATTTTATCATCGACTAACGGACGTCACGCGGTTTCACCCACGTAGTTCCCGTCACGTAGCGTAGCATTCAAATGTCGAAAGAAATTTTAAAATCGGTCTAGTACTTTTTGAGCCAAGCCGTTACACACATACACACACATTTTTCCTCTTTATAATATTAGTATGGACAAATTGATTATTTGATTACATTAAGTGATCCGGATATTCTTGACCATTGATAAATAATACGTCCCCATAATAACTTTTCGTCTCGCATAGGATATCGTAGTGTTGGTGAACCCATCATAAAATAATTCAGATATCAAAATCAAACTCAAAAATATCTTTATTTGATTAGACTTCCTACAAAGTACTTTCGATTCGTCAGAAGGACGATAAAAAATATAGGTACATTACAGGACTATGTTGACAACTCAGCAATTACTTATAGTAAAGTACTTACCCTTAAGTAGATTATTTAAAAAGTTGACCTTACTGCTTGGAAATGTTAAATATATATTGTATGTTAAGTATTGAATGCCTTTTAACAATACTATGCTAAGGGTGGGTACCACAAATATATCGTCGAGATGGATTTATTTGAATTTTCCATTTGCTGGACGCAAGAATTACTTTCCACTGCTGCGATATATCGTATATGCCGTCTACTCTACGTCTATTGTTGGTTTCAAAGATACGTAATTGAACTTTATCGTCTATGTCTTATGTATCAACTAGTTGTGCCCCACGGTTTTTCCCGCGTAGAGTTAATTACATAAATTTGTTTAATTTCGTTAAAAATAGCCGAAGTTAGTCCTTGTAAAATTAGCTAAGTATCTGTCAGCGAAAGTTCCGTTAAAATCAGTCCAGCCATTTCGAAGATTAGACGGAACAAACAGACGGAGAGACTGAGAAAAAATAGATACCTATATATTTTCATAAGAATTTATTTTATTTTGAAGTTTCAAACAGACCCTTCAATTATATTTATCTATATAGATTTATAGGCAGATATAGATTACAAACAAACACTTAAATTTTATTTTTCTGTATAGATATAGTTTATCATTTTCAATTAAAGTTTTTTTTATTAAAAATTTTTTCAAATAATAATAATTATATAATTTAAAAATATTATAATTTAGACAGATTTCTCATGATTGAAATCGACGCCAGACGTCGAGTTCGACGTCGAGATACCTTACAGAATAACGCGCCTGGTCGAGTATTTAAAGAAGTCTTTACAATATTTTATGCGTCGTAAAATATTTTCTATTGAACATTGTAAGAACATAAATTATGTATGCTTAAATATGTACTAATGTTATAATATCAACATTAAATCAACTGTGCAAACAATCTGCTTTACTTGGCAAATATTTACAATACATACCTATATAAAATAGTTTAGGCGCAAAATAACAATCATTATAAGTACCATGAATTATTAAGTCTTTTGAAATCGCACCTCTATTTGTGTTACGTTACAATAGTGTTAATAATTTATTGTTTTAGTTCAATTAAATAATATTTTAATGTCTCGTTTGGTTAGCAAATGAACATGGCTCAAATAGTAAAAATATGTTTTCAGGTGGTTGTGTACCTATTGTGAACGTAAAGAGATTATCTTCACTAAGACTACAACTACGTACTTATTTGTGCTACAATGTGTTATCAAAAAATATGTTGGGGAACTTGAGAGAGCCGTAGTGGCCTTGGGGTTTGAGCAAGCGACGCAAGTTCGAATCCCAGCGAGGTCTGTACCAATGAGTTTTTCTGAAAGCTTATGTACAGTGATTTCACACCACGTGCTTTACGGTGAGGAAACGTGCATATGTCGGAGAAGTGATTCAAAGAGGTATGTATAGTGCCTGAGACGGCAATGGACTCACCCTCAGTCACGTTGGAACGTAATCATACTTATTCGGTGAAATATGGGTGTTGTTGTTACAACGGCTTAACTTTTGGGTTTTGGGTAAACATTTTTTGAAAATAGTTTTTTAGATACCTTCTTCAAAGATGTTCAAGAATGAATTACAAACAGACCCTTCAATTTTATTCATTTGTATATATTATTTTGTACGAGTACAAAGGTAAATTTGTTTATAAGTAAGAAGGTTAGTATAGAACCCCACGTCTAAAGCCAGCTGATGTAAGTACCATGGAAGTGCGCTGACAAAGTTCGCTTCGCAACTTGGCGGTAGTCGCAAACTGCGACCGCGAGGTGACAGTTTATAGTGGCGACATTCTGCGGTCCTTGCCTTGGCAAGCGCTGCTAATACCTAGAATTATGCTCCACTTTAATTTCTTTTTATGTACAAGCGACTCCGTCTGCGCATATTTTGCATAATATTTTTATATCCTGTGTTATTCAGATGTATAAACAATATTATTGTAAAGTTTCATTAAAATACATCCATTAGTTATTGCGTGAAGGTGTAAAAAACTTTCACGTTTAGAATAAAATATTAGTAGGAAGTAGGATTAAAAAATCCAACCACTAGCATGACAATATGATATACGGTATTATTATGTTCAAGCTTTATTTTTATTTGAGTCTATAAGTACTAAATTATTGTATTGATGAAATGTACAGGATGCCTGGCTGAATTTCTTTGTTGTTATTTTATTTATATTATGTTGATATTTTTCGACGCTCAGAAATGCTTTACCAGTGGCCAAACTAAAAAAAACATTATCCTTTTGATAAAATTCTCAAGTAATATTATTATGATAGTGAAAGTAGGCAGGCTCTTTTTTCCATTGGTGTATTGCAAAGTAAATAAAAAAGAATATTCTCACGCCATCGCAGAAGGATCCCCGAATGGGTAAAACGATGGAACGATTCTTGCTACAATTGGTTTATACTTCTGGTTTTAAGTGAGTATATTTATTAAGGTCAAAACTGAAGTAGAGCAACATTTCCTGTATCTTAACCATCCAGGTGCGATTGGAACATGATTTAGCCATCAGAACGACTCGTCAGTTCCCCTCGACTCTCGTCCCACTTCGTCACTCGTCCCACCTCGTCCGTCCCACCTCATCCGTCCCACTTGTCTTCATTCAATTTGAATCTAGTTGCATCGCTTGAACTGCGCATCCTATGTGGCTTTGGTGTTGAGTAATAATGTACCTGAGTAGATGGTTAATTAAATGTTAAGATTTTATTTGTAGGAGATGATAAGGTTTATCCAGAACAAATAATTAATTTTTTTATTTTAACTTTAATCTCAATTTCGGAGCACTAGTAACCGAAGGAACTGTATGAAGAGATGCATGTATGTCGATGAAGCGAAAGAATGAAGTAAGGAATGATAGTGGTATGTGGCAAACAGTAGTCTCTGCCTACATGGGATATAGGCGTGAGCATATGTATGTATGTTTTAAATTCAACGATTTTTGTATGTAAAATGGAGTGCACAGCGGTCCCCCGGACTTAATAATTATAAATGGGGGGGGGGGGGGGGGGGGGAATGGGTCCGCGATCGTCCCATTGTAATATATTAAACTCAAAAGTAATTCATTATTAAATCCAAGATGGCGTTCAAGACCGCGGTCTTGTTCGAAAAGCCGCACAGACTCGTAAAATTTTATTTCAGTTCAAACTTCGTTTAATTAAAGTACTGAGTAAATGAAAAAATACTAGGTCAAGAGTTAATCAGAAATTACTCCTAAGGTGATAAATATAACCTTAACACTTCTCGATAGGTACTTGGATGTATCACAAGTGCCTTGAAAATGAAATGATTTATTCAGTTTAGGCCCTGGTAAGGGACTTATGAAAGTCGAAGAATTTACCACCCGTTCGGAAACTAGCCTTCTGAGAAGAACCGGCAAGAAACTCCTTCACGAGTAATGAGCGCTCTGTGAAAATATTTATATATATTTATTCACGTCTCGCCATACACATAGACAGACTCATAAAAAGTCTACGCAAGGTCAGCGCTCATAACTCGTAACGGTACGAACCCCGTCTTTTTTAAAAAAATTATAAAAATCAATATGCTCACGCCTTCTCAGAAGGTTCCTCGAAGGTGTAAGCAGAGATGTTGTTACAACAACACCCACATTTCACGGAATAAGATAAAGTGCCAACGAGACAAAGGGTGAGTCCCAGACACTATACATAAGTCTTTGAATTACTTCTCAGACATATGCAGGTCTCCACACTATGATTTCCTTCACCGTAAATAAATCACTGCACATACGTTTTTAGAAAAACTCATTGGTATAAGCCTCGCTGGGATTCGAACTTGCGTTGCTTGCGTAGTAGGCGACTGCTCAAACCCCGAGACCACCACATTTTATTTATATTTTATTTAACTTTGTTAAATAAAAATAGAAATTTTGTTAAAAATGAATCCCTGTACGGTTGCTGAGCAAAGTGGTAACGTTGAATCTAACGTTATTTTTAGCCGGGCTTTAGCGGGGTAAAATGTTACATTTAGAAATGAAACTCTGAATTATATTTTATTGGAATGCGCATGTTAATACCGCAAGTTATATTCTCGCAATGATTTTATTTTTGGACGAGCTCTTTAAAGGAAAATTTAATTTTTCGAAATTAAACTGCGAATGAAGTTTATTTCAACTATATTTATTTCAACACGCAATGTTCTGCCTGTAAAGTACATTTTGAAGGCAAGAATATAATGTTTATATTCTCACATTACTAGATAACCGGGTGAACCTCGTATTACCCTTTCGTTACTATTATTTTGCTTTTACACTGTTTAAGCATAATACCACAAATACTCTCAGAACGATAGGGGCTTAACTCAAAAATGTGCGAAAATAATTGTTGGGAAACTCGGTCCTCAAAATGATTTTTTTAACACTTATCTACAATGCACAACCTAAACCATACGTTAAAAATATAGAATACAATATATTCAAAACTGGTGAAATAATTACTGCCTAAGTTATAAATTAAAACATGCGGATTGCCATAACCAAAAAAATATTGTTTTGAATTTTAATCTCGTTTAAGTTTTAGCGAGATAAACGCACAGCAATTCATTTTATATATACAACTAGCTGTGCCTCGCGGTTTTACCCGCATAGAGTTAATTTCTTTTCCTAATATTTTTTTAAATAAAAGTACCTACCTAGCCTATGTTACTCCTTCTAACATCAGCTATCTGACAGTGAAAGTCCCGTTAAAATATATCTAGCCGTTTCGGAGATTATGAACAAACAGACAGACAGAGAGGCAGAGATACAAAAATATTTGTTTTATTTATCAATACCGTATATACTTTCATATACATTAAGTGAGACGCTGTTGATTTATAATTACAAAAACACTTCAATTTCATTTATCTGTATGTATGTATAGAATATAGATATAAAATATTCATACACAGTAAACAAACTTCAACTACAGGCAGTTCGCTTATTTCCCACTGTATGTATATAAAGGTACTATATGTGTGTGGGTGGCAGCAATTTGGGAAACTGGCCGGGTGAGCATCAATAATGCAAGCAAGCGGACAAATCACTTAGCGGATCGATACCGGTGCAGCCCCCCTATATCTACCCACGGAATACGTTCACCAACACGTAGATAGATATAGAGATGGAAAACAATGCCGTCGATATTGTATACTATATTCCAAAGTACTACGTATATCTTATAGTTTTAAACGAGCAATTCTTGTATATATATATATTCTGAATCTCTGAAATGGCAGGATTCATCTTCTAACACGACTTTCTTTTATATATATAGATACCTATATATATAAAAGAAAGTCGTGTTAGTTACACTATTTATAACTCAACAACGGCTGAACCGATTTGGCTGAAAATTTGTGGGGAGGCAGCTTAGAACCAGGAGAAGGACATAGCATAAATAAAAACGAAGTGTCTGTTTGTAATTTAAAATTAACAGCTTTACACTTAATGCAAATGAAAGTATATAATGTAAGTACATAAATAAACAAATTCTTAACATTTTCTCTGTACGTCTGTTTGTCTGTCTGTTTGTTCCGGGTAAACTCTGAAACGTCTGGAACGAGTCTGGACAGGTAGTTGATGTTACAAGGAGTAACTTAGGATACAGCTAGTATTCATATATATACTTAACACATGTACTTTCACAGTGTTAAATTTGTATTACAAACAGAAACTTAATTTTTTTCTATTTTGATGTATATATTTCCTCCATGACCATCGCATTATCATATCAATGAGCCAACGCTCGAAAAAACACAAAAGAGGGAAGGAATTTAAGACAAACGCTTCATGAAATGGCCATTGTTCATTAAGGCCGGTCTAGGAATGTGGGCGATTCTTTCAACTTACGGTCCACGGATAAGGCTTTAATGAAATACCTCGGTGATGAAGACGACTTTTTGTTAAAGGAAAAACTCGCTCCTCGCCTTATTTTTTTTCTCTTAATTTATGTGGGAGTCTTTGTTTTGTGTTGCGGATTAAAAAGAGACGCAATGTATATTTATATCTATAAAGATAAATAAAATTTAAGTGTCTGTTTGTAATTCCAAAATAACAGCTTTTCAACGCATGTTATAGTATATACGATACTGACATAAGAAAAAACAAATTTTCTCTGTCTGTCTGTCTGTTTGTTATCTCTGAAACGACTGCACCGATTTTAACGGGATATTCATTGGCAGATAGCTAATATTACAAGGAGTAACTTATGCTAATTTTATTAAAACATCTAGGGTTTAGGGCACAGCTATTAGGACATATATTTTGACCTCCTTCGCTAACAAAGAAGCACTCTTGATTATGCTTGTTTGGAGACAGAATCATAAACACACACAATGGCAATTTTGTAATAATTATTATTATATTCTAAACTTACTCTGTACCTCAATCTCAATTTAAGCAAATCATTTCTTCAAAATGTAACTCCGACAACTGTCTCTTATCTCACTCTTTCATTCGATCTACAATGGTGACATTACGTGCATACGTAACCATCGTATTTCCACTGCATTCATTTCATTTCATTTTTTGAAGTTTCATGTTTCTTCTGCCAAACCCAACATTCACTTCACCAGAAGAGATAGGCGCGCTCTTTTTGTCACTCATCACGGCGTGCAGGGCACCATTACCCTGTGTCCCACAGACACTATCCTTTCAATATCACTATCGCATTTACCATCTCTTGCAATCAAGCTGCCAAAATATACGAATTCATTCACTTGTTCTATTTTCGTACCTTCTATCATAACATTACATTCCGTAATCATGTCCGCTCTTTCATATATGTATGTATAGACATAGAGATTCGGATTATCTATAGATAATCAACTATTCAGGGGGATTGGGGGTAATAAATCGATCTAGCTATCATTCTTAGAGAGCCTCGAATTTGTTTTAGGCATCCAGGCAGTAATTCTATCTCAGATTTTTTCAAAAGCTTAGACTTGTTTTACAAATACGCTTTATTTACTTTCTTAGTGTGACAAAGCGTACTGAGTAAATTACAATATAAAGCGGAACGTTAATCAACTTTTTGCGCGAAGGAATAGGTTGCTGTCATCAGGTACTGGTCATCTTAAGCTACACAATTATACGTAGTACTTATTAGTTTCAATTTTTTTTTATCGACACTTGTGCACTGAAACTGTGTCCATGGACTTCTATATATATATATATATATATATTTATGATTTATATTGCATTACTCAAAGCGGTAATATAATTTTCTTAAAAGAGTAATTTCTGAGTTTCTTGCCAGGTTCTTCTCAGTATAAGCAACCTTGCGAACCTGGCGATAGCATGTATAATCCTGTGTTATCATGTCTTTCTGACAATTTGAAAGTACTCTGTAAAAAGTCTAATCGAATAAAGATATTTTTGAATTTGAATTTGAATTTGAACATGCCCATTTAGCCTAATGAGAGCTATTTTGCAAGTTAGTTTTAGCTTTGCAGGAAAGGCCTAAAATATGGAGGTCTACGTAAAAAAGACGTAGAGTAGGTAATATTAACAAATTATTTATTAACAAACTGCTAAAGATTATTTAAAAGAATATTTGTATTCTTCTTTGAAAGCCGCTTTACACCCAAAGCCCAGCCCAAAGGCGCAATCCGTATGATTCAAATAAAACAAAATCGTTTGCCTAATACAATCCCTGGGAATGGACGGCGATACGAACGTGTACAAATACTTGATATACTAATATCTTTTGAGCAAACTACTGATACATTCTCGTACCACGATATATTTGCACCCCTATGATTTACTTTATCCCTTATTGTGAGGTAATAAAGGTTACTTTTGGTGGATATTTCTCGGATGACTGAATAGTTTGTTTGAGAAACGTGTTGACAAGTTTTGAAGGGGTCCCGGGACAAATAAAAAAGTAATATTACAGTAGAACGGCCACGTGCGGCGGGGACAGGCCGTGTTATATTGAGATGGTGTCATGATAATTGCCATTCAATTTGCCGTTAAACACAGGGGTTGGATTGTTTGACAGTACTCATGAGTTGGTTGAATTAAGGGATGTTTATTGATAAGCTAGTTGGATTTTTAAACATTTTCGATGTAAAGGTCGATCTTTGAATCTGATACTTAGTTATTTTTTTTTAAATAATTGTTTAAACCTCTGCGGAACTTTAAATAATGTAATAATGTAGGTACTCCTCTAAATTATAATATAGAGCCGTGGTGGCTTTGGGGTTTGAGCAGTCGCAAGCGACGTAAGTTCAAATCCTTTTAATAAACTTATATAGAGTAATTTGACACCTTTTCCTTTACGGTGAAGAAAAACATCGTGAAAAACCAGCATATGTCTGAGAAGCAATTTAAATACGTAAGAATAGTGCCTGAGATGGTAATAGACCCATTGGTCACGTTGGCACTTAATCATCTTCGGTGAAAAGTAGGTGTTGTTAATACAACATCTCTGCTTACCTCTTTGGGGAATACAGGCGTGAGCATAATGTATGTATGGTATAATCATAATAATAAGCTCTGCAACTTAAAGACCTTGATAAATTATTACTTACTTTCGAATGAATTGAACAAAGACGTTAAATAATATTAGACGGTATATTCAGTATATATACATAATTATAATCTCACATATTCCATAAATTTTCATCTTTCATCTTCATAAAAGTTAAAACACAATGAAAAGCTTCTGCAAAATGAATAAGTAATAAATTACGAAAGCCTCGTGGTCTGGAAACATTAAGGGGTATACATACTCAGAATAATTGACAATATTTTATGCACTCAGATTTTGAAATGTTTCTTTGATTGGCTTATTTCCAGACTTCCAGATTTCCTGTTTGGGGAACACCGGCTCCAGCTGTACTAGTTGGAAACTTGTATATATACAATTAATTGTATATAAATGCAATGCGCTCGAAAACTCTAATTGCGCGATTTAGGTTCTCGTGTATTTGTACTCAAACTTTGCTATTGTTCAAATTCAATTCAATTCAAATTCAACTGCTGCTACACATTAATGCGTGATGTTATACAGCCTGATGAATGAAGTTTGCGAATAAAAATATTTATTCAAACCTGTTCCTGAGATTAACATGTTCAAAGCCAAAGAAACAAACACTTCAGCTTTATAATATTAGTAAAGATATAACGATCTACGATACCACGGTACCTAAGGAAACGGAGAGATATCTAAGTAATAAATGGACATTTAAGTATAATATTTTGACAGTAATTATTCCTACAGAAAACCCTGAAATTTAATTTATAAAATAAATTATCAAACAGTGCAAAGAATGAGAAATATGATTTGATTTCATATTACAATTATAATTAAAGAAATACAATTTAGTGGATATTAAATTACTTTGCAGTGTTAGCACAAGTGTTCACGTTTTATCAAAACGGTGTGGTGTGCTAACATTCGTATTTACCTACATCAAGCATAAAAGATTGAACAATTTTGTTTTCCACTATTGAAAATACACGTGACTTACTACTATAATACCAGCGGACGTCACCCGCGTACTTCCCGTTCCCGTGGGAGTACGGGAATAAAATATAGCTATATAATGTATCTAGTACTCTGATAATGTACCTAGTTATCCATACAAATCTTTCCTCTTTATAATATTAGTATAGATATTTAATACAAATTCTTCACGTAACTTTCTATTCATTTTTTTTCTTGCGTGTTCCCAACGGTGTGTCGCCCCCTTAACGCGCTGCAATGGAGTAAAAACAATAATTGCGTTACAGCCGGCACTTTATTTACATTTTCATGGGTTGTTTGAAAGCGAGCAATTATAAATATTTCAATTAAAAGCAGACGGATTGTCAAGCACATTCTCATTCTCTATGTTCATATTTAGGTACTATGCGACACATTAAGACGTGTGGTTATAGTGGGACCTATTATACTATAAGGGGTAGGCAGAGGTGTTGTAATAACAACACTCACTTTTCACCGAAGATGATTAAGTGCCAACGGGACATAATTACTTTAGTCTTTGAATTACTTCTCAGACATATGCAGGTTTCCTCACGATGTTATTCTTCACCGTAAAGCACGTGTTTTGAAATCACTGCAATTTTTTTTTTAATAATTCTAATACTGACTGTGTAATCTAGTATCACGGTGCGGTCACGAGTAATAAGCGCTGACCTTGAACTAGTAATTTTATCTGTCGCTGTCCATCTTTTCTGTATAACGCACTATTTTCGCTGAGGGCTCATAGCTCGTGACGGCACCTGTGGTAGTTCATTGAGAGTTCCAAGTGTCCCCATGTCAAAATTTTTTTAGACTAATTTTTCCGGATGCTCATCAATTTTTCAAAGAGGTTGCGCGTCGTCTGGTAGAAGCTTCTGGTGACAAGCGGGCTGAGGCTTTTCTCGCTCAGAGAATCAGCATTGTTATTCAACGTGGCAATGCTGCCAGCCTTCTTGGTACGATCCCGAGAGACACCGATTTGGGCCAAGTGTCCTATTTGCGATTATTTTTTAATTACTGTTCCTTGTATATATAATTAATCATAATATATAATTAATCATAATAATATATAATTAATCAATAACTAGCTGCGCCCCGCGGTTTTACCAGCGTAGACTTAATTTCATGCTTCAACTCGCGGTACCCTAATTTGTTATTTTATTTAAATGTAGCCTAAGTTACTCCTTGTCACATTAGCTATCCGCTAGTGGAATTCCCGTTGAAATCGGTCCAGCGGTTTCAGAGATTAGGTAGAACAAACAGACAGACAGACAGGAAAAAAATTGTTTTTCAATGAAATTATCGTATACCTACCTATACTTTCACTTTTATTTATTAGTATAGAAGATAAAAAAGAAATTAATTTAAATTTGAACTCAATATAGTTGAAGTATTCATAGCGGACTGTGAACGGGTACGAAAATAGGGGGGTGGATATCATTATTGGAGTTAAAACTTATTATGGTTCCGGCATTGTGGCGCTTCATTTGTACCGTAATGATCCGCGCATTATTGTCTCACAAATTAAACGATTTTTGTTACTTTGGAGCTTAGGGGTGTTTACAAACTTTCCAGCGATATAAGATGGGAAATTTCGACAATTATCAATTATTGATTTCTTTGAGTCCTTGGGTACTACAATCCCCGAATCCCCGTCTCGGAGTACACCGATTTTATAATTTTGAATAATTCTCGAGGCATATAATAGGTTTTCACGATACAGGCTTGCCTAGTGTGACAACCACAGGAAAACTCATCATACATACATATGCTCACGCCTGTATTCCCCGAAGAGGTAGACAGAGGTGTTGTATATAATAACAAAGCCCACTTTTTACCGAATATGATAAAGTGCCAACGTGAGGTGAGGTCTTTTGCCGTCTCAGGCACTATACATACGTCTTCGAATTTCTTCTCAGACACATGCAGGTTTCTTCATGATGTTTTTCTTTTACCGTAAAGCACGTGGTTTGAAATAACAGCACATACGTTTTTTTAGAAAAACAATTGACGCAGGCCCCGTTGGGATTCGAATTTGCGTCACTTGCGTAGCAGGTGACTGCTCAAACCCCAAGTCCACCACGGCTCTTCATCACAGGAAAACTCGAATTATCTAAATGTATATTCCAGAGCTAGTAGATTTAGTAGAAATATAAAGAAGACTGGATGTGCCTACTTACTTTCATTGATTTAATATCACGTGGCGCTAAATCAACTTTTAGTGCTTGGAATTTGGAATAGTGATAACTCCTACCTAGTTAAAACGGACAGTTTGGAGGAACACTTTAATGAACGTCTAGTAAAATTAAATGACGCAATAGCTCTCAATAAAACCTTATGCAGTAAGGATTTCAATATGAGTAAATTAAGAAGCAATACGTTAGTAATTTCCATAAGTCACCTCTAAAAATAAAGCTGCACATACACTCCACATCAACCCGATTACGAATACTCGAGAACATATTAAATATTTGCCAACATCGATTAGGTCGTAATTAATTCGTTCTGTGTCGCCGTAAGGGTGTTGACAATTCGCACCGTGAGTCGCGTGTCTGTAGGACGCTTTACTGCGTGCAATTACTTATTTGTATGGGGTTTATATCGAACAGATTAATGTTGCTCTCGAGGAAGTTAGGGATAAGTCCGGCTTAGAATCAACTTAGTTATTTTGTGTACTATCGTCAGGAAGGGCAAGATGATTGGCCTGGGATGTATCTTTGTCCGAAAATTATTGTAAATAATCCCACTGGCACAGTACTTTTGCTA
Source organism: Watsonalla binaria (assembly GCA_929442735.1). NCBI lineage: Eukaryota > Metazoa > Arthropoda > Insecta > Lepidoptera > Drepanidae > Watsonalla > Watsonalla binaria. The sequence goes on along the minus strand of OV838934.1, from coordinate 8,617,179 downwards.
CAATTAATTAATCTTAGTTTGATCTTTGCTTTCACTGGCTGGAATTTGCCATGCTCACAAATATTTGTAATATTTTAGTTATTATATTTGACAATTGAGCATTTGAACTGTGTCCATGGGCTTATATTCATGAGATATAAATACTGTAACCAATAACATTGTATAATTTTTTTTTTTTAATAATTGTTGAGTTTCTTGCCGGGTTCTTCTCAACAAAAGCTACCTCGGAAGGTAGCTTTTGTGCCCGGTGGTAACATTCATAATCATGTAAAAATATTTTGTGTCCTTCTGACGATTTAAAAGTACTTTGTAAGAAGTCGATAAGTACTAATAAGATAAGTGCTAATCGATAGTTTTTAAGTTATACTTCACGTACATATTTAGTTTTATTTCGTTTCATTTTGTAATATTGTGTAAATCGTTATTATAATCTTTAAAATGTTAAGTGTTAATGATCTTAGTCGCTATATTATTGTTTTAGACTAACAGGGTAAGTAGTTTGTAATGGTGTATGCAGTGTTCTTCTGTATTTGTTGAAACATTTTATTAAGTTTGTTACATGTATTCAATGTTGAAGAACCATAAATAAATAAATAAATAAAGTCTAATGAAATAAAGATATTTTGAATTTTTGACACCTATTATGACTGACATTATTATGACATTTTCATCAAAAACATCATAGAAGGGAAGATAGAAGGAAAGCGTAGAAGAGGGAGACCAAGGATTAGTTATATACAACAGCTGAAGGAAAAAGTCAACGTCATGTCGTACAAGGAAGTCAAAGTGCTAGCGGACAATAGAGAGGGTTGGCGATTGCTTCACCGACAAGAGCCTAGCTCTTAAATAAATGATGATGATGACGTAGCTTGAGAATAAAAAAATCATATCAAATCAATCAAATTCGACTGTAATTTTAGGGCTTCTATGAAACGGCTGTACCGATTCGGACAGTTTCAAATTGTAGAAAATGAAAAATAAAAATTATTTATTAAGTTTAGGCCCTGTAAAGCACTTAAGAATGTCCAAGATTACCACCGGTTCGGAAACTAGCCTTCTGAGAAGAACCGGCAAGGAACTCAGCTGGCATCATGCATATTCAATACATAGTAAACAATGATAATTACAAAAAAAAACATAAAAATATTATTTGATTAATATTAAGAAGTGAACCAACTTGATTGCTTTCATATATTTTCAGCCTTCATATATTTCAAGCCACCGCCGTTCTCTCGCCAAAAAGTAACATTAAAATCAATTTTACTTATTCTATTAATAATATACAATAATCATAAATAGCTATATAATATAACTAAACAAAAAACAATTGTTTTGTGCCAATGTCCTTGTTTTCATGAAGGTTCATATGTATGTTCTATACTTGTATTTTGATATTGGACACCAAGATAATCAATACTTCACGTAATTTGTAACTGTTTGGACACTAAAGTCAGTAACTAAAATTTATTTTATACTATCTGTGCCATGCGGTTTCACCCGCGTAGATTTAATTAAAAAAATAATATAGCCTATGTTTATTCCTTGTAACATAAGCTTTCTGCGAGTGAAAGTCCTGTTAAAATTGTTTCAGCCGATTCAGGAACAAACAGACGGACAGACAGAAAAAAAATGATTATTTGTTTTTTTCAGTCAGTAGGTACCGTACCTATATACATTTAGTGAATAGCTGTTGTTTTGAAATTACAAACAGACACTTACACCTATCTGTATAGGTATAGATGTATAGATCTAGCCCAAATAGTCCAAGTTATTAAATGCTATAAATGTCCTTCCACTTGGTAACCAAACATGTTGTTAATCAACACAATGTCCAGTGAAGTGCGAATCATTCGGCGTTTGATGTCTACTCGGCGCGTGGCGTTGTAATCATGTGACTGACGCCTTTTTATTAAGACCAAACACTTACATTACGCCTGTAGAGCTTTTATTGGATTTCCTATGTATGTTGTAACGAGAGAGCTTGAAGTAATATTTTGGTAGATATTGTGTTTGTGTGTTGCGAGCTTTACGGCGGAGAACAATACTAATAGGAAATCTACATCAACTTTTCAAAGAGGTTGCACGTCGTCTGGTAGAAGCTTCTCGTGACAAGCGGGCTGAGGCTTTTCGCGCTCAGAGAATCAGTATTGCTATTCAATGTGGCAATGCTGCCAGTCTTCTTGCCAAGATCCCGAGAGACACCGATTTGGGCCAAGTTTTCTACTTCTAAATAGTTTTAAGGCTATATTGATTAGATAAATAAAAATCAATATCTACATCTATACTGTTGTAAATGATAATAACTGAGTACACTATAGAACTTTATTTTAATAATTATTTACACAAGACACGTTAGCAGTTTACCGATATATATATGAGACAGACAGATTAAAACGTATTGATTTAAGCCAATTCAAATCATGTGGCTAGTCGTATTTGGGCGTCCTCCATTTCAACATACACAATAAATAAAATTGAAGAGTCTTTTTTAAATTTCAAATAAACAGCTTTTCACTATATGCAGATACTTCTGAAGCGAGTAGACCGATTTAACTTACAGGGAGCTGATGTTACAAGGAGTAGCTTAGGCAAGTTTGTTTAATCACGGTTTCGTAATAACAAGCGCGTTCGTAGTGCCCCTCGGTGTCACCCACGTACACATAATCTCATGGATAGCTCGCGGAACCCTATTGTTTTTTTAAATAAATGTAGCCTGGGTTTGTAACATCAGCTACCTGACAGTGCGAATCAGAACAGCCGTTTCGGGTAGTACCCGGAACAAACAGACAGACAACTAGAGAAAAAAAATGTTTTTCAATGTCTGTACCGTGTTTACATTCATATGCATTTCGAGAAAAGCGGTTATTTGGGAATTACAAATAGACACTTCAATTTTATTTATCTGTATATCTATATAGAGATAAATAAAATGTGAGCCTAAAACATCTACACCCTATTTATACGGTCCAATTGAGAAACATCCTCCTTTGTATGAACTCGTTTAAAAAGTCACATCTCAAAATTTGACTGTGTGTTCAAGTCAAAGGACTATCAATAGCTATAACAGTCATAGTGCTTATTGCGAGTTTTCTTAAAATCACCTTCACAAGTCATCGCGTTGATGTAAACGCAGATTTGTATGGGATCAGAATAGTGCCATCTGAGGGCCGACAGATGGTACCTACTGCTCTGATCCTGAACACATCTGCGTTTGCGTGAACGCGGTTACTTGTGAAGGCGCTCGCACTAGGCCCTCTGTAGGTACCTTAAAACGTTCATTGTAAGTAATACCTGTGGGCTGTGGGTAACTAGCCTCTCCTCTAGTAAGCCGGTCTTTAGAAGAGCCGTGTCAGGCTTTAAGCTTAATCTCACCTTTTCCAAGCTTTACCAGTACGTAGTGCACTTGAAACGCGTCTTCAAACCGGGTGGTTGCTGTCACACCTAGTGAAGTGCACAACAGAAATAATAAACATTTTTGAAAAGAAAAGGCCATGGTAGCCATGGGGTTTGAGTAGTCTGCTACGCAAGTGACGCAAGTTTCCAACTCCCTGCACCAATGAGTTTTGCTAAAAACTTATGTGCAGCGATTTCACACCACGTGCTTTACGGAGAAGGAAAACATTGCAAGGAAACCTGCATATATGTCTGAGAGGTAAGGAATTCAAAGAAGTATGTATAGTGCCTGGGACGGCGAAAAGTTCTTTTAAAAGAGCTCTTGAAGCACCTGTCTTGTGGGTGTCTCTGATGACCGTTGAGCTGGTTCTTGGGGCCTACCATTAACCGCTTAAGCAGAGCGTATAAACATCTTCTTAATACGCGCTACTAAAACGATCATATTTGGCCCCCTTATCGCAGTCAGAGGATTGACCGAGATAACGCAGCCAGCTTTCCATTCCCGTAGACATCGATCTATATACAATTAAATTAAAAAAATATAGTGACTGAATAATTTTAACTCTTTTAATTATTTTATTTTGATTAACATTGAATAGGCTAGTTGATAAGTGTCATCTATTTTCTTAAAATGAGTTCTTTGTATTACAAAAATGAAAAACAATACGGAGTAACCTGCTCTGTTTTATGAAAATGCCAACAACAATAATTATGTGTTGAGTGGTGTGACGTAAAACTTTCTGATTGGTGTTAGCTTTCACGTGAAATAACGCCTATTGATTCGAATTGATTTTCTAAACATTTTATAATTTTTAAAGTTTATGATAAATATACTGCTTTTTCCTGTCCACGTCTCTTCATTTATATTTAGAAACTATAAGCCAAGCATTTTGCTATTAGTGGACACAAGCCTATGTTTAAAAAATCGCTAACAACACCACAAATATTTGAAGGAAAAAGGAATTTCAACGCGGGCAATTACGCCGTTTTGCTGTTTCCCCGCACTATCTACGTTACGTTCTGCGTGCGAGAGTTCCCCGGGTTGTTTGCACGTATATTGTGTGGACACAATACTCGGAGATCATGTCGCCGATTGCGACTTAAGAGGCTCATCCTGCTCACTATTCCACTTCGGACCACGTTTGTAGCAATATTGGATATTTTATTGACTTTTTATTTGTTTTCCGCCCTTATCATGCTTGAAGGTGAACTCATAACATATCTATAGGGACACTCATATTATAAAGAGGAATGATTTGTGTGTAAGTATGTTTGTAACGAATTGGCTCAAAAAGTACTGGACCGATTCAAAAAATTCTTTCACTATTTGAATGTTACATTGTCACTGATTAATATAGGCTATATGTTATCCCCGTACTCCCACGGGAACGGGAATTACGCGGGTGAAACCGTGTGACGTCCGCTAGTTTTTTATAAGTGACATCTCATAAAATCGTATAGGCTATGATCGTTTTAGCAGCACGTATTAAGAACTTTTTAGCTTTGACGTCAAAGCTCAGAAGTTATTAATACGCTCTGCTTAAACCGATGATGGTAGGCCCCCAGTTCATCTGATGGTTAGGGGCTACTACAGCCTACGAACTCTTGCAACATCAAGGGTGTCACCGTGTAATATCAATATATTTTATAAAAAAAACAAATAGTCGGTCCTTTCTTTACAGCATATCCAGTTCTCCCCTTCTTCTCTCCCTATGGATTATTTACGACCTTACCATCAGCAGGAATACAACGTTGTCGTAGATTTGCAGTCCCTGGACGGTCAACTACAAAGTTAGAAAGAAAGATCTGAGTTGCTCAGATCCCATATATGCCTTATTTTGATAAATAACATCATCTCACGGACCTTATCCCATGCATTGTTGAGGTCGGCACCTGGTGCAGTCCGATATCTGACCTTCGGAACCCCATTTACGAAGAAAGTTAGTAATGTGGGTTAAACCAGTAGACTATCTTAGGCCTCCGGCAACCGGGACCGACGGCTTAACGTGCTCTCATAGGAACATTCTGTTATCATGGCTTGAGTTAGGGTTGCTTAAATTCGGTGATCGAATGATATGCGCAACTGTGCCACGAGCTTCTGTATCGTAAATAACCTATAATCTGCATATATTACATTGAAAGTAAGGAGCTTAGATTTCAAAACTGTGCGTTGAAAACAAAATCAAGTGAAGCTGTAAGCAGCGTGGGTGTTTAGCTAAGTGATTTGCCTGAGAACCGCCAACTGGCGTAAGTCGCAGCGCAAACAGAACGGGGGTCGACGAGGCCCTTCACTGTTCAACTATGGATTTTTGCGATTGTAAGGCGAGACACTCGGCTGCTTGAGTTATATGGCTTTAAAAAGATTTTGGTCGGAGCTCGTGGCACAGTTGTTATTGCGCATATCATTCGATCAGCGAAGTTAAGCAACCCTAAGTCTAGTCAGTAATTGGATGGGTGACCGCCCGAGTTCCCTCCGTGCCTCGGAGAGCACGCCGTCGGTCCCGGTTGCCAATTTATCATCTTTGGCAGTCGTTACAGGTCGGTCGGAGGCCTAAAGTAGTCTGACAACTGGTTTAACCCAGATCACAGATTTTCCTCATAAAAAGGGGTTGAGAAGGTCAGATGGCAGTCGCTTCGCATAAAAATCAGCCACATCGGGTTGAATCAAGTGCCAACCCGAACAATGTATGGGATAAGGCCAGGGTGATGGTAAAGATTTTGGTCAGATTTTTTTAGTAGCTTTCTTACATTACAATGATAATATGAAAAAAACAAGCTTCTGCTTGCGACTTCGTACGCTTAGAATAGTTACTTCGAGCTAACGTTTTATATAGCTTATAGTCTTCCTTTATAAATGGGCTATTGAAATCTGTCAGATTTTTTCAAATTGCTTCGGTAGTTCCAGAGATTAGCGCGTTCAAGCAAACAAAGACTTCAGCTTATTATTCGTATAGATTTAGATTTTATTATTTATTTATTATAATAATAACAATAATGTATATGTATATTTATTTATGTATACCCACACATTATTATTCTTACATAGCAAATAAAAACCTTACTCACCTCATACCCAAAATTATTGAGCGAATCTCTCGACTACTCATAATACTGTACATAGTTAAATTCGAAGTCGTGGTGGCCGTGAGGTTTAAGCAGTCGCCTGCTACGCAAACGGCGCAAGTTCGAATCCCAGCGGGGCCTGTACCAATGTATTTTTCTAAAAAAACTTAAGTACAGTGATTTCACACCACGTGCTTTACGGTGAAGGAAAACATCGTGAGGAAACCTGCATAATTCTGAGAAGTAATTCAATGACGTATGTAAAGTGTCTGAGACGGCCATGGACTCACCACCTGTTACGTTGGCATTTAATCATGTTCGGTGAAAAGTAGGTGTTGTGATTACAACACCTCTGTCTACCCCTTCGGGGAATACAGGCGTGAGCGTATGTATGAAGTTAAATTATAAAATAAATCTAAATGATTTACAAATAATATTGACAATGAACAGAGATTTTTTGACAACGCAACACCTCGTCTCCCATAGGATTAGTTTAATTTCCAGCTCCAACGCTTCCCTTCAGAAATGCTAAACCATTGACTTTGTTCACTAAAAACTACAAATAAGATTTAAATGAGAGGCGCGGGGCTCGGCCGGCATTTAGGGGTTAAATTTAATATGGGGGACGAATTAACCGGGTGCAAGAGGAATTTGTCACAAATAGGCACTCAATGTGGATTTTTTTTTATAATATTATTATTTTTCTACGTATTCTGGATCTAGATCTAGATTTTTGGGTATGCTTGGGCATTTCTTACTTTCTTAGTGTCGAATGGTAAGCTTCTATATGTTGCTGTGCCCCGCGGTTTCACCCGCGTAGACTTGTTTCAGCCCGAAGCTTCATACAAACTTTGACCCCCTATTTTATCCCCTTGGGGGTAGAATAAACCAAAATCCCTTCTTAGCAGATGTCTACTTCATAACATCTACCTGTATGCCAAATTTTAGCCCGATCCGGCCAGTGGTTTGGGCTGTGCGTTGATAGATCATTATGTCAGTCAGTCACCTTTGAGATATATATATTTAGATAAGCAGAACTACTAGACTTTTATTTATGCAAATTTTTATCGACATTTGTGCATTGGAACTGTGTCCATGAGCTTATGTTTATTAAGTGATTATTTATTTTGTATTCTTAAAATTGTATAAAAGTTTTGAAAAGAATAATTACTTACTGAGTTTCTTGCCAGGTTCTTCTCCTTCCAAAGCAACCTTCCGACCCTGACGGTAGCATATATAGTCCTGTATAATTATGTCATTCTGACGATTTGAAAGCACTTTGTAAAAAGTCTAATCGAATAAAGATATTTTTGACTTTGACTTTGACTTACCCTCGATATCTCTTTTTATGTTAGTGTTAAAACAGTTCTCTTACTGTATGTAGCAATTCGTATTTCCGTGCAGACAAGATATACTTTTAGATAATTTGTACCTAAGTATATGCTTTTAGAAACAAAAGTATATATGAGAACCAAAATCACCTCAAACCTTTTTTAGCAAATATATCCGGCAGGCAATAATACCTTCCGCCCAATATGACGGTATAAAATATTCACGGTAGTTAACGAAGGACAATCCAGTCGTTTTGTGAAACGACCGGGCGCTATGAATTGGGGGTTTGCTCATCCGCGCGTGAGCACTCACCAGCTAAATATTTATTTCATTACTCCTATTCATTGGATCTAATCTGTGTTGCGGGCAATGTGTCGTTTTGTACATTGGAGAAAATGTCCGTGCTTAACGAACACTTGGGTATGCAGAGCCTGTACCAATGATATTTCCTAAAAACTTATTTGCAGTAATTTCAAGGCACGTGCTTTACGGTGAACCAAAACATTGTGAGGCAACCTGCATAAGTCTGAGAAGTAATTTCGAATGTATGTAAAATGCCTGAGAGTTGAGACGGAGATAGACTCATCGTATGTCACATTGGCAATTAATCATATCTGGTGAAAAGTGGATATTGCTATTATACTATACTTATTATTGTATCATCCTACATAGTAAGAGCTTTACGAATACATAGAACAACAGCTTTCTCCCAATGAGCAAGATATGTCAAGAGATCAGAATGTAAAGCGTAACACTGACTCCCAGCGGAATAAATAAACAAAGTTCCTATTAATAAACCTCTTATTAAGAATACTGCGTCTCTCTTCCATTCTATTCAAATTTAATCTTACACCCTTTCTATAAAGATGGTCAATAAGCAAATCATTCATTAATTTTTTTAGAACGAATTTTTTTTAAGAAATGTAGGATCATCGAACAGTTCAATTTGCAATATTGCCTGCAACAAGCCACTAAGAACAGATCATGGCTTACTTCGCGGGGCGTCACTATCGAGGGCTGGATTTTTTCGACCCCCACGGCGACATTATCCCCAATCAGACAATAAACACAGCCTTACTGCCTTCCAACAAGGTTCAAAATAACCTGGCAAAACTACGTGAAGTTTGCTTCAGATCTACACTATTGTAAGGATAATACCACGATCAAACGTAGCTCTATTGTCAAAGGGAAACAGGTGTTCAAAAACGGACTTTAAAGCTGGAGTGGTTCAGTTGGTATTCGTTTGGGGTGGGTAGGGCTTTATAAGGGGTAAGTGAGACGAGTTTAATTCATCTGGATTGTCAGTAGGACACTGCATTTGACTGTAGTTTACTGATAGATGCTTGAGACTATTTATCAGTGGCTGTGTAGGTATTCCTTGGCTGTATTCCACATCCCTACCAACTGGAATATAGAATAGTAGAATAGAAAAATCATTGAGAGAATATATTATGCTCACGCCTGTATTCCCCGAAGGGGGAGGCAGAGGTGTTGTAATAACAGCACCCACTTTTCACCGAAGATAATTTATTGCCAACGTGACAGATGATTAGTATAACTCCGTCTCAGGCACTATACATGCGTCTTTGAATTACTTCTCAGACTTGACAGATTTTTTCCTCACGATGTTTTCCTTCAACGTAAAGCACGTGATGTGAAATCACTGCACATACAGTTTTAGAAATACTCATTGGTACAAGCCCCGCTGGGATTCAAGTTGCGTCGTATGGGTAGTAGGCGACTGTCAAACCCCGAGCCCACCACGGCTTGTTTCCTAAATAAATATATATTACTATCTACAGTTAACTAAACACAAAATATAATACTTGCCTAAAAATACTAACCATACATAAATGAGTATATTGTATTGAGTAAAGTAATATTTACCCTAATACATGTACTAAAGGATGGAAAGGGCTGTCTCGTCCCTTGTCTCGTAAATCTAATAAACAGCCCTCGGGCCATTCGGAAAACAATTTGATTCCCTCGATGTAGGCAAATATTAATACTGCCCGGAGTTGGATCGAATCCTGGTATATTATGGCACTTTAAGACGAGTATTTTATCCCGATTTTGTTAAGTAACAGGATTCAAAAACATTTTTTATTGTGTAGTAATGCTAAACTATAGAAAAAAGTAACAACAAGAGCCGTGGTGGCCTTGGGGTTTGAGCAGTCGCCTGCTACGCAAGCGACGCAAGTTCGAATCTCAGCGGACTGACCTAATAAAAAAACTTATGTGCAAATTTCACACCACGTGCTTTATGATCAAGAAATGGATTTCAACTACTAATTAGTAGGTAAAAGTTCTCCAACGGCTAACTTTCAGATAAAATAAGTAAGATATAGTAAGAGCTCTAGCGCGTAAATATAAACCTTTAATGCATGATAAACCCTAACAAGCCACACCGAATATACCATACAAATATACCATACAAATTCCATTCAATACAACACAATAACACACATTAAAACGTACTTACAATACAACACAGGCAAACACGATAAAAACATCTTCAACAAACTGAATAAGAATCGAACCCGCGACGCATGTGTTCAAGAGCTATCGTCAGCCACTCCACATGAATGCACCCGTCATAATATGGAGATGTTACATTTTGTTCAGTTGCATAATTTGTTATGGAAAATTCATGGGGGCCGCACAGCAGGGCGTCGCAAAGAATAACCAATTGCAGAGACGAAACATGATAAAGAGAGATCACTCTTTGTCGAGTCGGCGGTCGAGCATCGTTGTCATTCCGACCGAATGGTTTTACTCAAATGTGGTAAATTATTGGTTTACTAGATACACCTAATTATTAAAATTTATTTAACAAGCCATAAACTTATTACTTGCTTACTTGCTACTTACAGAAAATCATTAATAATCATTTTGTCACGAGATTTCCTAACAATAACGTGTGATTTAAAATGTTCTTTTCGTTAGGTACCTGAGCATCTATATACATAGAAAAGTTATTTTATAAACGAGAAACGACCTTTGTCTGTATCGTAACGCATCATCATCATTCCGATTTCGAACAAATAACTAACGTATAGGTAAGTGAGTAAGTCCTTCTATATTCTTGTTAACTTCTCTATGACCCGCTCACAATGTACGAATGACAAAGTGCATTGTATAACTTAACCAAGGCGTGTACGTTTGGGTCAATTGTGCGTGAGATTGTACTTAATGGTAACTTAAACTTACCCTGGAATAAGGATTTGAGCGCTCCACTTAACTTTGGGTTCTTACCTCTAAACAGCAGGGTGTCAATAAAAAAAAACCGATACTATGATTATTCAACGTTGTTATTTCCGATTGAAAGGAAGTAAATTTATGTGTAAGCGGAGCAACTCAGAAAATTACTTAATTAAAACATGACCTGGTCAGAAAATGTCTTTTTTTTATTGACGAGGAGGTAACCTTCAAAAGGTCCCCGATTTTTACCGCACTAAAACCCCCCCGGTGGCCATCCTCAGTTCTCCGGATACACTGATAGATCGCACCGGTGTCCCCCCACACTTTGCCGGGGCACATCCCCGGAGCAGCTGTATCGCCGCCCCTGGAGACCTCGCCGTGGAAGATAGCGCGAGCCACATCGCGCTGCCACCTTCCCGGGCCCGCGGCTCAAACCTGAAGGCCACCACGGCTCTCCGTCCGCTAGTAATTAATGTAACAAAACACATGTATCGCACGTGTTCCTAACAAACTCTACGAACCTGCAAATTGCTTCTCATACAGATACAGTACACAATGATATGCTTTCACAGATAACAGGCCGTAACAATAATTTCTACTATATTTGTTCCGCTAATATTAACAAAAGCGACACGTAATCTTTAACAAAACTCGAGACTTATCAACAATGTAACAACAATAATAATTGAATTAGCGATACGCAAACACGCTGTGCAAACGCGATAGTTTCGCTTGTTCTCACTTTGTCCCACGTTCATAGTTAGACAGCATTATGTATGTATGTGAATACAATAACATTATGAGATGAGATTTGAGTAGTAATAGGTATCTATTACATACATACATATGCTCACGCCTGTATTCACCGAAGGAGTAGGCAGCGGTGTTGTTATCACAACACTCACTTTTCACCGAATTTGATTAAATGCCAACGTGACAGTGCCAACGTGAGTCTATCGCCATCTCAGGCACTATACATACGTCTTTGAATGACTTCTCAGAAATATGCATGTTTTCTCACGATGTTTTCCTTCACCGTAAAGCATGTGGTGTGAAATCACTGTACATAAGTTTTTTAGAAAAACTCATTGGTACAGGCCCCGCTGTGATTCGAACTTGCGTCGCTTGCGTAGCAGGCGACTGCTCAAACCTCATGGCCACCACGGCTCTTTCAGAGATAAGAAACCGTATTTATAAGAGTATCGTACATACTTTCATTCATACTTAAATTTTATTTATCTGTATAGATATTTACATATCACACTAATTAGTCTTGAAGAACCTTCAGTCTATTCCAGTGTTCCAGTGTCTACGTATGGTAATGAGGAGGTATTAATTAAATAAATTATGAGACACTTGTCACCTTGCGACTATGTTGCAAGACAAACACTGCATAATATATTCATATATATTTATGAGTGCAATAACGTTGCTGCAATATTTAGTAAACGTGCCCCGCGGTTTTGTTTGCAATGAAAATTATTTTATTTCTTGTCTTCTTGTGCTAAATCGTTCTAGCCGTTTCAGAGATTAGCCACAGACAGACAGATAGAGTTGTTTTTATGTATGTACCGCTTACACTTTCATATTAAGTGAAAAGTTCCTAATTTGGAATTACCTACAGACACTTCAATTTAATTTATCTGTTTACATCGAAATAGTATCTAAGTACTAGCTTTTAACCACAGCTCAGTAAGATTTCACATACAAACCAACATACCCCTTTACAGATGTAATTTTGTCCACCAGAAGGAAGAAGGGGATATTGTCGGAAATCAAAGTATAGAAAGTTAGGAACCAGGGGCCTTACTATAAGCTTTTATAGTCATCATAGTTCCACTGTGTGACAGAGACATACTTATACACGTCTCATAATAAGAGTACTATCATGGCAATAAGAGGTTATGGTAGGACCCCAGGGGGCCTACGATCATCGGTTTAAACAGAGCTTCAGAGCTTTGACGTTTCATTTTGGTACCGTAAAATTAAACGTGAAAGCTAAGAAAAATTATCATAGTTGACCCCCAGTATAATGCCACGAAAATTTTCCCGTTCATATTGTATTGCGATATTTCTTCAACGTACATACATACATATGCTCACGCCTGTATTCCCCGAAGGGGTAGGCAGAGGTGTTGTAATAACAACACCCACTTTTCACCGAAGATGATTAAGTGTCAACGTGACAGATGGTGAGTCCATCGCCGTCCCAGACACTATACATACGTCATTGAATTACTTCTCAGACAAATGCAGGTTTCCTCACGATGTTTTCCTTCACCGTAAAGCACGTGGTGTGAAATCACTGCACATAAGTTTTTTAGAAAAACTCATTGGTACAGGCCCCGCTGGAATTCGAACTAGCATCGCTTGCGTAGCAGACGACTGCTCAAACCTCAAGACCACCACGGCTCTAATTCTTCAACGTGGGTGTTCAGATACAGACACACGACGTAAACCTGTGTCCACAATGTACATAAACCAATTTACTTTACTTTGTGCAATCGACGTTGAAAACAAACTAAAGAGTCCCAATTTTGGAGTCCAAAAACACACATCAATCTCACGCACCGTTTTATCAGGCATTGCACTGGCTTTGAGTAATTACGACCATTTCAAACTGCTAAGATAACAGACAGACATACAATTGAGCAATAGCTTTATTATATCTGGTAGTTTTATTTCAAAGAACTTTAAACTATGTTCAATCTATACAGATAAATAAAATTTAAGTGTCTGTATGTAGTAAATTTAAGTGTGTGAATAAATGCATATGAAAGTATACACGGTACTAATATAGAAAAACCATTTTTTTTCTCGGTCTGTCTGTTTGTTCCGGCTAATTTCCGAAACGGCTGAACCGATTTTTATTGCTCTCATTCTCACATTGATTTAACTTTAGATTCAAAAGACCACACCAAATCTATCCTACTATTGAAATGTGGGGACCTGTCATATAATGTCACAATTTTTATAAATGGGAACGCGCATACTGTGTATGTGTTTGTCTAACATAAATTATTTCGTTGGTAACATCGCGCACAAAACTTTTTAAAAAGTTTCTTTCTAAAATATTAATTTAATTACTTACATAAAACTATACCTAGAAAACATTGGTAAGGTCCGTAAAGTGCTTAATACCATATTTACAACTCCTAACTACGATTCAGTGCTATTTAGTTAGAAAATTTAACTACGGCGAAATTTTGAATATTCTTGTTTCATGGCATTGCGATATTTGTTATTCTATGAAGTGAAAATTATATGATAACTGATATTTTTTAAAGGTATAATCGAGTTGACAAACTAGTCACAGCAGCATTTTAAAACCATCTACATTTGTATCAAGTCAAAAAAAAGTTTTTGATGCTTAAATTAAATTCACTATGATTAGTACCATTGCTTACATATGTATCCTTCCCTGATAGGCAGATATGGTTTTACTGACAAGATTTAAAACAGTGTGGACCAGTGTTAATTGCAGGTCGCACATTCTTGGATCATTTAGTTGACCATCAGATAATTGACATAATAATTGACTAGCTATTACTTTCTATGCTTTTAAATGCTGATATGAATGTAAGTGACAGACGACTTAGCTTAAGCGTGTCTTTATTGGGAGTTGAGGCCATTATCTACTAAAATTGTTATGTGTGTCGCGGGCCGCAGATATATCGTCCGCGGGCCGCAAGTGGCCCGCGAGCCGCAGTTTGACAGCCACTGGTATGGATACTTTTACCGACACTTTTTCGGGTGCCTGTACCCGCCTCCAACCAAGTAAACTATACAAAGTTTATTTTGCTAGATAATACAATTTGTGAGTGATTAATGTTTATTTGCTCGGCCCTGTGTTTTGACCGCTTATCTCTATCTGTTGATATGTACATGTCTTTATCTATTGCGAAATATATCTCTGTGTCTACTAGTTTGTGGCAATATAGACATACATACATATGCTTACGCCTGTATCCCATGATAGTAGGCAGAGTCCACCGTTCGCCACATGCTACGATCCCTACATACTTCTTTCGCTTCATCCACTTTCATGCATCTTTTCATACACTTCCTTCGGTTACGAGTGCACCGAATTTGACGTTTCTGAATAATGTTATTAATTTGGTCATAGTAGTTCTTCCTTGGACGCCCTCTACCGACACTTCCGCTCACATTCGCTCTATACATTTGTTTCGTTAATCGCCTTTCACTCATCCTTTCGATATGTCCAAAACCATATCAATATAATTCTTTTAATTCTGGCAATACAGAATTTAAGCATTTAGTTACGACCGTATGATTGTAATAAAATGAGAAATATATTAATTTAGTAATGTGAATCGCGAAACATTGGCTGTGAAAACTTAATTCACCTGCCGCGTTAGTAAAGTTTTTCGTTTCATAGGAAATTGATACATAGAGGATTAGGTTCAATTGCGTATCTTTAAAACGACACTAATTAACGAAAACTTATGTACAGTGATTTCACACCACGCGCTTTACGGTGAAGGAAAACATCGTAAGTAAACCTGCATATGTCTGAGAAGTAATTCAAAGACGTATTTATAGTGCTTGACATGGCGATAGATTCACCATCTGTCACGTTGGCACTTAATCATCTTCGGTGAGAAGTGGGTGCTGTTATTACAACACCTCTGCCTACTCTTTCGGTGTGAGCATATGTGTGTGTGTGTTATTTTCATTATGGTATATGGCTTATGGTATTGCTCAGAGACTCACCATTGCTATTCAGCATGGCAATGCTGCCAGCCTTCTTGGCGCAATCCCGAATGACACTGATTTGCGTCAATAGCTGGCAATCAATGTGGAGTAAAATCAGAAAAAATCCATTAAATACCAAACTGCTCATCGGATGAGGACATTAAATACACAATAACAGCTGACGGAAATGTTCACGGTTTGAATTGCAAATTTAGTTATTTACATAATTTAATTATTTATATAACTAAAGAAGATATTTAATGAAGAACCCGCTTTCGTCTGCGATTCAAGGTTGCGTATCTTTGTTACAATCATACGGTTCACATTTCCTTACAACATACAAGCTGTACCTATGTTTTAACATTACCTACGTACTTACATAGCAAACATTACACAGGTGGTGAATTTTTTCATAATTAAAACTTGATAAACCAATTTTTAAATGGTACATATTTATATCACCAACTGCGCGACACTTTCCACTTAGCTACTGGTGTAATTTATAAAAAATATTATCATTTCGTATCATTGTTTCCAGTCTGGTCCAAAGAAGCAGGTGCCGTATGTGCGCTCAAAGAAAATTGGAGATAGGTTAGTGCACCTACTTATATCTGTATTCCCCGAAGGGGTAGGCAGAGGTGTCGTAATAACACCCACTTTTCACCGATGTTAATGAAGTGCCAACGTCACAGACGGTGAGTCTATCGCCGTCTCAGGCACGTTTTTGGATTACTTCTCAGAAGTATGCAGGTTTCATCACGATTTTCCATCAACGTGAAACATGTGAATTCTCTGCACATAAGTTTTTAGATAAACTCATTGGTAAGGACCCGCTGGGATTTGTACTTGCGTTGCTTGCATAGCAGGTAACTGCTCAAACCCCACGGCCTACATAATATATTATTTTTCAACAATGTGGTTGACCAATTTCACAGATTTGAGACCATAGTTGGACACTATACATAAGTAGATACGGTAAGTACTTACATCTTCAAATTTCCAGTAGGACAGCAGGTTCCCTATAAAATACTTGCGTTCACTCGCGACTTCGTTCACCCAATTTTGTTTGCGAAAACTCACAAAATCACTTGGAAAAGATAAAAATTGACAGAAAATCTTATTTTTTTTTATAGCCATCAAGATGGTGCCACACGTCAGATCTTCATTAAATCTGTAAATATCATAGAATTAATAAATAGATACAATGATGTACGGTTAATTTGTACTCTCTCCATCGATACTTCTCTCATTTATACAGATAAATAAATTTGAAGTGTCTATTTGTATTACTAAACTAACAGTCTTTTGTTACATGCATATGAAAGTAAAAATGGTATCTACTTACAAATCTTTATTGAATTTTATTTTCTGTCTGTCTGTCTGTTTGTTTTGGCTAATTTATCATTATACTTAAACTGCGTAAAAAATACATCACTTCATTAGCACTGATTATTTTTTTAACTGCTAAACCACAAGTAGCATCTAAATCCATCCTTGGTTACATCTCAGTCACGATTTAAGGCTGATGACTGAGTATGTAAGTAAGTAATACCCACATAAGTAAGGGTTCGTCAGGGCTCAACTCAAGATCCTCGACCACCCAACAAAGAGATCAGTGACGTAATTCGCGTGTTATCACCTGGGAGGTAGTGATAAGCGATAATCCTGGAGCTTGCCCGACTGTTGGTTTGTTTGTTTGTGCCACGAGGACAGGACACCGCACACGATGTGAGAATTTTACATTATTAATAAATAAATATGCTCACGCCATCCCAGAAGGGTCCCCGAAGGGGTAAGCAGAGGTGTTGTATCAACAACACCCACATTTCACCGAATATGATCAAGTGCCAACGTGGCAGAGGGTGAGTCCATCGTCCATCTCAGGCACTATACATAAGTCTTTGAATTGCTTCTCAGACATATGCAGGTTTCCTCACGATGTTTTCCTTCAGCGTGCGTCCTTCACGTGCTTTACGTGGTGTTAAATAACTGCACATAGGTTTTTAGAAAAACTCATTGGTACAGGCCCCGCTGGGATTCGAAATAGCGTCGCTTGCGTAGCAGGCGACTGCTCTAACCTTAAGGCCACCACGGCTTTTTTCTTTTTAATTTTACATTCTCAAAAATTATTCGATCTACAGGCCAACATTATCTTAATAGAAATTATATAAAATGTATTGGAATGAAATATGAAAAAATGTTAAAGTTCAAAATATCTTTATTTGATTAACATCTTACAAAGTACTTTGAAAGCGTCAGAAGGAAACAAAAAATAATTATTATAAAAGTTAGCACCGGGTTCGGAAGGTTGCTTTTGTTGAGAAGAACCCTGCAAGAAACTCAACAATTACTCTTTTAAAAAATATTATTATATTATATTATAAAGTGGTTGTAATGTAACTGCAGTACCTAAGTAGGTAAGTAACTAATTTAATATTAACATGCCCTAAAATTGGGTGAAATATGTCATTCTTGTGACCTTAATAAGACCTTTCATGTGGGTACCATATTTCACGTGCATAAATATTATTTCTTTTCGATTCGACTGTATGTTTTTCAACCGACTTCAAAAAAAAGACGAGGCTATTCTATGACACAATTTAAATTTCACACACTATTTCTATGTAGGGAGCCGTGATGGTCTTGGGATTTGAACAGTCGCCTGCTACGCAAGTGACGCAAGTTGGAATCTCAGCGGGACCTGTACCAATGAGTTATTCTAAAAATTAATGTACAGTGAATTCACACGACGTGCTTGACGGTGAAAGAAATCATCGTGAGGAAAGCTGCTTATGTCTGAGGAGTAATACAAAGTATAGTGCCCAAGACGGCGATAGCCCGTGACAATCTGTACAACCTCTAAAGAGATTACCCTCATAACAAACAGACAGACTTTTTTAAAACATCCATTTTTTATGTAAGTAGCGTATACGCATTATATAGGTTATACGAGTATGTATATACTCATATGCATTAAGTGAGAAGCTGTTAATTTGCTATTAGAAATAGTCACCACAATTTTATTTATCTGCATGTATTGATGTATAGATTACATTGTCCCAAGATATCTCTATTACACATTTAAGCAAAAACTCAGATTCAGTCGCGAAAAGTTTATAAATCGACTACTATCCCTATTATTTTCCGAGAACTATAAGCACGAGACCTGGGGGCCAACTAAGGAGCACCGAACTTTGAATTTACGGTACAAAAATAGAACGTCAAAGCTCAGAAGTTTTTAATACGTTCTGCTTACCGATGATAGTAGGTCCAACTTCAACGGCAAATCGTGGCCCTGCCCTGTATCCCATATATAGGTTTGTGAATATTCAAAAGTCATCACTAGACCTTACGTTTCAGCGTGGTTCAAAATGTATTGATACTTTCTCGGAGGCGCGTTGTGGTTGAATGCCAAAGATGGTGGATCAACTCATTTTGAGCCACTTTAAAATACAAGGTCAACCGATAACGTTTAAAAATCTACAAAATTATAAAAATATGCTCCCGCTACCCCAGAAGGGTCCCCGAACGGGTAAACAGAGGTGTTGTAACAACAACACCCACATTTCAACGAATATGATTAAGTGCCAACGTGACAGAGGGTGCGTCCATCGCCGTCTCAGGCACTATACGTCTTCGAATTATTTCGTGTAAAGCACGTAATGTAAAATCACTGCACATAAGTTTTAAGAAAAACTCATTGGTACTGGCCCTACTGGGATTCGCATTGCTTGCGTAGCAGGCGGCTGCTCTAACCTCGAAGCCACCACGGCTCTTTTCTTTCTCAAAAAAGCAATTACTGAGTTTAATGTCAGTAACAGCAACCTTATGTATAATCATGTCGTTCTAAAGATTTTACAGTTCATTGTTAGAGTTACGCCGTTAAAAATCTAATTAAATAAATATATTTTTGAACTACCTGTGCCCTGCGGTTTCACCCGCGTAGACTTAGTTTCTCTTAGAACCCTAATTTGTTTTCTAAATAGAAGTCTCCTTGAAACATCAGCTATCTGCCAGTAAATATCCCGTTAAAATCCTGTGTAATAAGGTCACGAGGTTTCGGAGATTAGCTGGAACAAACAGACAGACACACAGACTGATAAAAAAATTCAAAATTGTTTTTTTTTTGGTCTGTACCGCATATGATTTCATATGCATTTAGTAAAAAGCTGTTTTGGAAATACAAACTGACACTTCAATTTTATTAACCTGTATTGATTAGATGATTAGACATTGAACATAACTTGTAAAAAAATATGCTCAATAAATAAATAACTGTTCCTTTTTCATAGACATCCTATTATACAGGACTACCTCAATACCATTGCTCGTAAAAATCAGTATTCTTTACAATCCACCTGTATACACAAGAAAACACAATGTTTTTCATATCATTACTTTATATTTAACCTTACCATTATGTTACACAAAAATATACTACAAATACATTATGAGTAGGTACATATCGCTTGCATACCCACACTAAATATTGCAAGTACTCTAGAGATATTTACATGCTTACATTCAATTTCCTACTTTGTACATAAATGACTAGAGTTATTTTACCATGGCAACTTTTTAATGAAACTATGACAGCGGTATGATGAAGTTTGAGATCAATTTCATTGAAGCTGCAATTTGTTTTTATTAAAAAGCTGCCATGTTATTTTGGCACAAAATCTTAGTTTACGGACGAAATCCTTATATTTAATTACAAGCCAATCTGCAAGACGGGAAACAAAGTTTTTGGCAAATAAATACTTTGGTACTTACGTACATATAAACGTGTAGATAAATTGTGGAATAAATTGGTAACTATATCAATGTTTTACGCAACACATTGCGTACAAACTTCTTTTAAGATTATTCGTAAAAAAAAATTCAAATTGTCATTTATCACGCGTCCGTCCGTTATCACTCTCAGTCATTGAGGATTTGGTTCGTCGCTGTGCGTCTCAGCTGCTCTCAGAAAGGAGTGAAAACGCCAGTCTCGTACATTCACCTCCAATCATCCGGCGGCAAATTCCCTTGATGGAGAGGGGAAAACGCACTTCTCCTTGGCTCAGGAGTCATTGGCGAGTCCTGAGACCCTATTATAGATTCGATAGAGAACCCGTTCCGGGATCTTTTAGTCCTTGGTTCTGTCATTTCAGCGATTCGAGGAGGTAACGGCACTGGTCTCAGGGTCGCTGGGGGAGGGCGAGGCAGGGAGAGCAGAGGCCCTGGTGGTAGATAGCAAGGCAGAGGCAGGAGAGGAGCGTATGCCTCCCTCGCCAACATTGCTACCATAGCGTGCGCGTGCTGCAGCGAAGGGGCTGGTCGCTTATACCGCTTCCGACGACGCAAGAAACTGCCATTATCGAACATATCCTCCGCCAAAGGGTCTAATGTCCAATAATTCCCTTTCCCAGGGTTGCCCGGCTCTCTAGGGATCTTGATAAAGCAGTCGTTCAAACTCAAATTATGTCGAATAGAGTTCTGCCAAGCAGGGAACTTTTCTCTGTAGTACGGGAACCGTGTCATTATAAACTCACAGATCCCACTCAGAGTCAGTTTCTTGTGCGGCGACTGGAGAATGGCCATCGTGATGAGTGCGATGTATGAGTAAGGTGGCTTGATGAGTTGCGAAGACGATTTCTGCTTAGATTTCTTTGGAGATGAAGGTTTGCTTTCACTGGGACTTGGAGCATCGTATCTGTCGGAGTCGCTGGACGGCGGCGGCAGGTCAGGCGTGTCTTCGTCGACGGAGACGTAGGTGTCTTCCTGAGGGAACTCCTCGCGATCGTGGAGGTAGTGAGGCAGGTAGAGGCGCGGAGGTGGACGGAGGTCCAGCGGTAGGTCGCCTTCGATGATCATGTCGCGGTATTGGGCTAGATCACAATCGTCCATGGTGCGTCACATGTCAGAGATGCGTCGGGGCGCGTGGCGCGGCGCGGACTGCGGCAGGCGACTCCAGGCGAGGCTCGGCCCCGCCCACCGAAGCCCCAGGCCTGCCCCACCGCCCCGGCGTTTACGTTCCAGTAAACACAACAATTGTCGTTATTATTACTGCGGGTCGGAGCTTTGTGCATGAAATTTCAGGCCGTCGACTAATAATTATTAGGCCGCTTCGTGCTTATCGATTCAACTTTGTTGCGGTATTTATTTTGTGTTTCGACGCTGGCTGTTTCTGTTTTAAACGGTTTATTGTTAGAATTTTTATTGTTTGTTTGAAGGGATTTTGGATGGTCAGATGAATGTTTGTGTTTTATAAATTACATGTTCGCGGTACTTACTCTTTTTTAAATTCGATGATGTGCTTGAATTAACGTGAACGATATAGTGAGGGCTATTTATGTCATAATAATTTTAATTATACATAGGTGTTAGAGCAGAAATTAGGAGGTATCTTGTAAATAGTATACCTAATCTAGCTAAAAATCAATTTCATGTAAATGTATCAGTTAACAAGTACCTATTGATTTGAACCCCTTGAATATCAAATGTAAAATTGAGACATCAAATCTTAAAGGGAGGCTTACACAAAGACATTTGCGTATCATATTACGTAGAGCTGCAAAATCCGTAAAAAATATTGAGACAAAAATTCATAAAACGAATTCTAGCACTTCATTCAGGTAAATATATTTGAATAATACTCGCGTAAAAAATATCTCGGTGAAACGGCTTTACAATGCCGACGGTCCCTAGAAACCCCTCGTATATGTTTCCTACCATAACATTTACCCCTCGGGCGTTGAGGGAAAAGCTACACGAGAGAACAAGACAAAAAGCACGAGGAAAAGAGATGGACTATCAAATGGACCAATGGTAAAGCTGGATTTGGTAGGCGGCGCTTGCAAAGCTAAAACGTCGAGGCGTGGCATTAGATCCCATTATTGTCTGGCAAGGCAAATAATATTTTGTTCAATGTACACATTGGGGTAAGGGGGTATGGGGGTGTGCTAATTTATTCCCAACTTCGGTTAAGGCTTGTTTTTCAGCTTCGGGAGGTTGTTATTTAAATTGGAGGATAGCTCGAGTAATGAAGGAATTTGTTGTATTGATATTTTGTTGAATTACGAGTCAGTGCGGTTTACAATTGTACGGTGCGTGTACTTTTATGGTTGTGTTGCGAATTTATAATGTTGATTTTGTATTTTACAAATGTATTGTAAGGGTGGAAGGGGGGTTTGAGTTGAGCACGCATTGTCTATTTTATTTAGTATCTTATCTTTTTTGTGGCATTATTTGGTCCGGTTGCCCGGAAGCACGTCGACCCGGAGAAGAAGATCCCAAATCTTATGTGCCGCCCTTGTTCTTTTGCTCTACGTACCTGACTCCTCCAATACTCCCTGAATAAGCCGGCAGATCTTGCCCATGGGGAAGAGCTTGTAGTCCTCTGGTTTCGGATACGCCTTACCCAGTAGGTCCATTCGCCATCTGGCCAGTGCGTCGCTTCTTTTATTTATTAGTTTCGTAGGCATTTGTTCCTATTGCAATTTAAACTTTTTTCGCAACCGCAACCTTACTTTGGAACCCCTACTTATTACTAAAAATATTTCATAAATTTTTTTTAGCGCATAGGATGAGACCTTAGATTAAAAAAAATATTTACGTAGGTACCCTAACGTCTATAACTTAGAGGTGAATCGGTGGAAAAGATCAGTCGGTAATGTCTTTGGGGAATGTGTTCCTTATATATGCTCACGCCATCCCAGAAGGGTCCCTGAAGGGGTAAGCAGAGGTTTCGTAACAACACCCACATTTAACCCAATAACATTAAGTGCCAGCGCGACAGAGGCTGAGTCTATCGCCGTCTCAGTCACCTACATACGTCTTTGAATTACTTCTCAGACATGTGCAGGTTTCCTCACGATGTTTTCCTTCACCGTGAAGCACGTGGTGTGAAATCACTGCACATAAGTTTTTAGAAAAACTCATTGGTACAGGCCTCGCTGGGATTCGAACTTGCGTCGCTCTTATGAAGCATAAATAAAATCTCCAGTCAAAGTTGCATCTACTTAATACATAAGTAGGTTGTTCAACTACGTTGTAGCTGACGGAATAGTGAGCTGTAGGTCTAAAAAGGCCACTTTGGGAGAATCATAATGTGATCCGAATAGTATTCATCATCGAAGTGACAAAATGGTCACTAAAGGCAATTCATATTATGATTCATGAATGATTACAATAATTGTAGATGTTAGTCCCTAACTAACTTTTTATGATGCTATTTGTCACAATAGCAATTCATATTTGGAGATTTTAGGAATCTTCATAGTAAAGTGTGAAACAGGTGAAATGCGTAATATAAATCATTGGTGAAATGAGGAGCTCGGGCAAAGTTGCTATTGCGCATATCATTCGATCAGCGAAGTTAAGCAACCCTAAGCCTAGCCAGTAATTGAATGGGTGACCGTCCGAGTTCCCTCCATGCCTCGGAGAGCACGTTAAGCCGTCGGTCCAGGTTGCCAATTTATCATCTTTGACAATCGTTGGAGGCCTAAAATAGTCTGACAACTGGTTTAACCCAGATCACAGGTTTTCCTCGTTGAAGGGGTTGCGAAGGTCAGATGGCAGTCGCTTCGTATAAAAATCAGGTGATAAGCCACATCAGGTTGAATCAAGTGCCGACGCCAACAATGTATGGGATAAGGCCAGGGCGATGAATATGATTCTCCCAAAGTGGCCTTTCTAGACCTACTGTTTGCACAACCGATGGCGGCTACCTTGGCTTGGTATAAAGCAAACAAAATCGCATTAGTTCTCAGCTTATCTACTGCTGGATTCAAGTAGCTATTGGGATTTTAAGCTTGTATGGTTAAACCCCAGATGTAAGGTTCTAAGGATCAATATAAATGTTTGCTTTTAACATAACACGTTTTTACTTAATTGTAGATTTTAGATCTATGTAGGTCATATTTATCTACACTACTTGTGTTAGTTTTAAGTACAGGTGCCCAACCATGAGCCCTCATTGCAATGATAGTGCAGCTGTGTGACAGTGACAGACTTATACACGTCATATACATCTGTCTCATACTAAGAGTAAAACTATCATGGCAATAAGAGGTTATGGTAAGGCCCCTGTTCATTGTATATACATATATAGTAAGTTAAAAACATTGAATATTACACTACCAATAATAAAGGGGAAAGGTTTGTATTTTTGTGTGTATGTTTGTAATGAATAAACTCAAAAACTACTGTGTCGATTTCAAAAATTCTTCCACGATTATAAAGCCACAACATCAGCGAGTAACATAGGCTTTATTTTATTCCCCTAATCCCACGGGAATGGGAACCGCGTGATGTCCGCTAGTAAATTATACATCTATGAAAAATATACTTTGGATTGTTTTGGATCTAGTAGTGCATAATGTATTATGTGCTAAATGACGTGCCCAAAATATTGTGTCGCCTACCATAAGTATAGGCACGGCATACCAATTGTTCGTCGTCCCTGACACAGGGATGTTAAAAAAAAAAAAAATTTATATAAATCGTTTATTATGTTATTATAATCGATTTTTGTATGATCGATTGGTATAGTAGGTAATATTAATCGATTTTTGTGAATCGATTATATTAATTACGTGATTTCAATTATACATATATAAATATTTCCGTGTTAGCCTTGGGGTTTAAGCAGTCGCCTGCTACTCAAGGGACGCAAGTTCGATGAGTTTTCCTAGAAATTTAATATTTAATATCGTCAGGAAATCTGTATAAGCCTGAGAAGTAATTCAAAGACGTATGTATAGTGCCTCAGTCGGCGATAGACTCACCACCTCTCACGGTAGCACTTAATCATATTCAGTGAAGAGTTGGTGTAAATATTACAACACCTCTGCCTACCCCTTCGGGGAATACAGGCGTGAGCTATGTATAAATATGGAGTGAATATTTGTGACAAATTTGCGATTTTTGAAATATCGATTAATTTTGAATAAAGAATAATCAATTGATATTTAATCGATTCAATTAATCTCACATCCCTTCTCTGATATATCACTTTTTGTTTCTGTCTCAGGGTACGTTATTCGTTGGATAAAGGTTACATCCATTTTTATTATTAGGGGTCCTACTAAGTACTGCACGTTTTGTAGGTGCTGTGCTTAATTGTAATTTTCTTAATAAAGTATAAATCAGTTTCTTAGCCGTGGATGGTGTGGATATAACAAAGTACCTATGTTATTTATTTCCAGAATTCGACCTACTTGTGATACTGTCAAATGGTGTTATGATTAAGACACATTTGTGTAGGTTCAGCAGGTTTGATTCCTGGCTAGAAACAATATTATTTTTAAAAGGATGTGATGCAGTTTGAGTTCTCATCAAAATCAGACTCGAGACCCCTTGGAGTGTTTTGCACTATAGTTTCTATCCTCATAGTTTCGGCTTTGTATTGAATATCATCAGGGGATAGGAGGAAAAATAGCGATAGCTCCGAGATTTTTAACTAAATGTTTGATAATCGTGAACAAATCTTTGTTACAATAAATTTAAACATGTATTTATTACTGCTACTGTGACTTCCACTATGAAAAATTTATAAACACTAGTAGTGACATCTGTAGAATATATAACACAACTTGATGCCGCGACGCAGACTCATTGAGTAAAACTTTATTGTTGTCACTTTGTATGCAACGGAATAATGCCTCGTATTACTTCTAAGTTATATGCACAGATGGCGCTAAAACGAAATTAACTTCGTAACACTTGTTACATTTGAAAAACTTTGTCGGTTATTGCATAGATGGCGCTACACAGAGTATTGAATTGAAATTTTGTAGTGTGAGCTACACGAGTAACTTAACTACTTTTATTTTTAAAAAAAACAGGGTTCCGCAGGCCACCGATGAAATCAAAACTACGGCGGTGAATACGTGGGGCACTAGTCTCATTATAAATCTAAGTAATGTTGAAATTGAAATAAAGTCCCTATTACTCGAAATTGGATAGTGGGTCCACCCTACTCTCCTATTAGTAGTGTCCAGACTGAAAAATGTCGCAAATACACAATGGGTGTATAAAGCGGGACCCTTTCCATTCTTTACGGTAGATAGCGCATCATACCATCGTTCATAGTCTATGCAGTAACCCGGCAATCCATACATAACTGGCGGACGTCAAGCGGTTTCACCCGCGTAGTTCTCGTTCCCGTGTACGGGAATAAAATATAGACTATGTTACTCGCTGATAATGTAGCTATCCATTGCTGAAAGATTTTTTCTAATCGGTCCAGTAGTTTCGGAGCCTATGCAATACAAACATACATACGACTATTTCCTCTTTGTAATATTAGTATAGACTAGCTGTGCCCCGTGGTTTCACCCGCGTAGACATAATTACATACCATGTTTTACGTCACGTTACACGGGGACGGGTTATTCCGTCAAAATCCTTCTCCTGGTTCTAAGCTACCTTCCCACAAACTTTCAGCCAAATCGGTTTAGCCGGCCTTGAATTACATAAGTATAAATAGTGTAACTAACACGACTTTCTTTTATATAATATAGATGAAATTGATAATGAGCCATCAACTTTTTTTTTATTGACGAGGGGGAAACCTTCAAAAAGTCCCCGACCGCCCTGGGAGAGGCAGATCGGGGTATGTGGGATTCTTACCGCACTAAAACCCCCCCGGTGGCCATCCTCAGTGCTCAGGGGGGACTCCGGGTACTCTGACAGATCGCACCGGTGTCCCCCCACACTTTGCAACTGTATCGCCGCCCCTGGAGGCCTCGCTGTGCCACCTTCCCGGGCAGTGTGCTTATGTTTGTCACTTTTAGAAGAAAAAAAGAGAAGTTTCATGATGAAGATACCTGAGGTACGTTCCAAAGCTCTTATAAGGCTCGTTTCAAGCCTAAGCTCAAGAAATAAATCATCATGTGGTATAATTTAAAAAGCTACCGATAACTTCTTTAAGCTAGTTGTGGTAGCATTCCTTTGCAACAAAAAATATTAAAAAAAGCAGGATTAGAAGGGTCTTTTGTCGCCTCCAATCTTTACTGAGGGAATTGAGCCGACAGGGTTGTTGTGAAACGAGAGAAATAAGTCATGCGTTATTATGTTCATAGCGTCAGGTAACCGTGAAATTAATTGATTTCATTTAATCGATAACATCGAAAGATCTGGGTACTTAAGCTATAGGTAGGCAATTAATATTTTTTCTGTAAGTTCTTAGGTATCTAAGTATAAAAAATACCTAGGTAAATTTATTTATTTACTAGCTGTGCCCTGCGGTTTCGCTCGCGTACATTTAATTTAATTTCCGCGGAAACTTAAACGTTTTTTTTTTAATTAAGTAGCCTAAGAGGAACAAACAGACACACAGAGAAAATTTTTTTGGTTTTTCTTGGCCTGTATCGTGTATACTTAATATATGCATTTAGTGAAAAGTTTCAGATTTATACATTAAAAACAGTTACAGTATCAATTTATCATAAAAAAATAATTTGTGGTTGATATAGGACCGTATGATAGACCATTACAGATGTAAAGAAATGATTCTTTGGTAAGTACCGTCACGTACTTCTGAGCGCTGAGCGAAACGTGGAGGTAATTGTAGGCCTAGACAAGCTCATAATTCGTGACGGCGATTGTACGTAATATAGGTGGCCAAGAAAAAGGCAGCTGGCCGAGCCCCAATGATCGATTATAGTACATTGGGGTAAGTTCGGTCATGGTATAAGACCGTACGATAAAGATTTCCAGCTGAATACGTCATATTTTGTGAAGCTGGCAACATTGTATATAACTCCATTTAATCCAGCCTCAAGCCACAATGATGTCCGCATCTGATATATGGCATATTTTGCCAGAAATTTATATCATACGGCCTTATACCACCGTACCTCAGTGCTAATTAACTACAATTTAATGCCACGACAAGCATTATAGCTAAAGTACGAATGTAGGCAGGTTCAGTTGGCTTCAAGAGTTATGAGTGCTCAACGAAAATGGTGAGGATATAAGTATTTGTTCGCCTAGAAACCAAAAACTTTACTGCGCATTCTGGGTCAGCGCTCATTACACGTGACGGCGGCAACTGCATAACATTGCTGCAGCTCCGGCCGCCCTAAGAGGATCATAGGCAATCGCGGTATAGGCCAAGAGAAATAAATTAGCATAGACAAAAAAATGTGTCATTCCGCTCTTAATTAGGAAATTATTGTTTTATATACGAACGCTACTTACGTAAGTGAAAAGGATGGAATTATCTTTTTTTAAAATTACCGATATATTAGCTAATGAATATACCTATCAAATTTTATCGCTAATTTTGTGACATCGCTACAGCGAGCGTGCTAGCGAGCTTCGTAAACGCGTCGGCCGTTTTTCATCCGCAGTTAACGCGCGCATGCGCTCGGTGTTTGACGTGTGGTTGTGTCAAAAATTCCGTATTCTGACGTTCACCGTATTCGTGCCGGTTGATTTTTATATTATTTTACTAAAACACAGTCGATACATTTAAAATGGAAAGAAACGATCGTAAAATTAACAATCGTAATCATTCAATAACAATGGACAGCAGAGATTCGAACATAATATTGAGAAAAATTATATTCGACTTCGCGATATTATTTTG
Source organism: Watsonalla binaria (assembly GCA_929442735.1). NCBI lineage: Eukaryota > Metazoa > Arthropoda > Insecta > Lepidoptera > Drepanidae > Watsonalla > Watsonalla binaria. Next base: position 8,587,895 of record OV838934.1, on the reverse strand, counting down.
CGGTAAGTGTTGCTGTTTTATTTTTATCGTAGAAAATAGAAACGCATTTTTGTTATTCTAAACGTAGGTCGTAAGTTATTCATATTATCGTATCATTTGTGTCCTTACATGTAATTATAAAGCGTTGAAAAACATTATACTTTTTCTGTCGTCTCAGCTCGTATCTAATTAGATACAGTGACGTATATACAATAACGTATATTTTTTTCCTAATAAGATTTAACATAATTTTAACGTAATTTTAATTGATATGTAGGTGTTTTTATTATGTTCGTTAGTATGTATTTAGATGGGAATCAAAAATGGGTTTTTATATGACTTTTGAATATAGGCACATATATTATATATTTTGGTTTCTGACAGTAATTGTATCTTCTCTCTTAGATATAGGTATTGAAGCAAAACATATTACAGTTCTCAATCACTAATTGTTGTTTGTCTGTTTATTTATTACATACATACATAATACTCACACCTGTCTCCAAAGAGGTATACATCATAAATTTCCTTGGGCTTATCAAAGTTGTTAAATATATAAATAAATAAAGTTGTTGAAATTCGCCTATTTAAAAAGATAATGGCAACACTTCCAAGTTTAAATATAGAGCATAAACATTCTAAATGACATTTATAACATAGAATGTTCACACAGTTTATAACAGGGTTTAAGATACTGCAATGTTGTGCCAGCAGACTAAAATGTACTCGAATGGACAGTGAGTGCATTGATGCAGGTTGAGTGTGCATTCACTGTATGACCCTGTAGCATGCAGTTCACTGGTATGTTATGTTATCTCACTAATGTTGTTTCAAAGTGTACATATTGGTTTTTACTTTCACACATCAAGGGTGTAATTAATTAAAATCAAAATAAATAAAAACTAGATGACCCAGCGAACTTTGTATCATCATTCCTTTTACGTATTATTTATGATGTTTCCAACAGATTTAAACCTTCCCTGGACTTCAATAAATGTATCAATATCAAAATTACCCAAATCTGTCCAGCCATTCTCAAGTTTGAGAAAGATTAACATTTAAATGTTTATGTATATAAATATTGATTTCATTAAGTTACTTACATCAGGAAGCCAGATGTTATTATGGTTCCAGACTAAAATGATAAGCACACTTTCACCAGCGTAGCTCCCATTCCCATGGAAGTATGGGGATAAAATATACCCTTTCTTACTTGCTGATAATGAAGCTACCCATTCTTGAAATAATTCAGTCCAATATTTTAAGTTTCTTTTCTTTGTTAGTGTATACAAAAATACATATATTTTTAATATGTAAATGTTACCATAGATCAATGTTATTTTTGGAAATGATTTATACAATTTTAGGCCTGTAAATCACTAATCACTAAACAGAATACTTTGGAGAACAATCCAAAATCGAAGGGGAAAGATGATTGGGCACCTTGTGCGACATGACACCTTTTTTAAAAACATAATAGAAGGAAAGGTAGAAGGGAAGAGAGGGAGAGGAAGACCACGGCTAACATATATGAGACAAGTTAAGGAAAAGGTGTCTGTCATGACGTATAGGGAGGTCAAAGAGATGGCACTGGACAGAGACAAGTGGAGAGAAATGCATCGGTTACACCTACAACAGTTATTACTCTTAAATTGATGATGAAATCACTAATTAATGTAGATAGTTGACTGGTTTGGAAAGTAGGTGAAATCGCTGTATTGAGGTAGAGTATGAGAAATTATTTTCATAAAAATTATGCTGAGATTCACCAAAAGAATGAGCAATTTTCCTACTCTGTGATTTGGACTATATTGGAGATTGTTGAAATTTTGAATTTTTCAAACCAAATTCAAACTAAAATATCTTTATTTGATAAGACTTCTTACAAAGTACTTTCAAATCGTCAAAAGGACACAAAAATACATTATACAGGATTATAAATTTTACCATCTGGGTGGTTGCTTTTGTTGAGAATAACTAGGCAAGAATCTCAACAATTACTCGTTTAAAAATATTTTTACAATGTTTAATGGTTACAGTATAAGCCCAAAAAATTTAAAATTAATACTTATGAATACTTTTTATCTGGATATTGGTCAACTGCCTGGTTATAAGGTTTACATTATTATTGGGCAACATGATGTGTCTAATTGAGTGCTATAATGATGATGACTCTGCTAATGATGATCAGCTAATGATACCACCTGTGGAAATGACTTATTATAAGGAATGATATAGTAAATGTATCACCACCTATCAGCTAATAGAACTTAAAACAGATATAATATACTCATGTAGATAAATAAAATTTAAGTGTCTGATTGTTATTCCAAATTAACAGCTTTTCACTAAACTCATATGAAAGTATATACGGACTTACGTATATACATTTAAAAAGCAATTTTTTTAAGTGTCAAAAAATATTTTCGTTACTTGCTTATTAAGTTAAATACCATACCAAAATATAAAGATGTGGGATTTAAATAGAAATAAGTTAAAAAGGTTTGACTGAAGTCTTCTTTACTCCGTCTTTAACACATCTTAAAATAATACGTCTTAAAATAATAAAATAATCAACACGTCTTCCGTCTTTCACGTCGTCCACCATCGTTCTGTCATCTGTCACATCTTACTTCTTCTTCTATTCTTACACGCTGCCTATCATGCTAACATAAAACCTCTTTCCACACTGCCCTTCTGAAAATAATGTCTGTCCTCAGACATTCTAACAATTTACAACATAAAGAATAACAACTTAAATAACATAATTCTTCATATTTACAACTATTAACAACATGTTCTTCTTTCTCTTCTTAAAATCATAACTAACTCTTAAATTCACCTTTCTCTTCTTCACCTTACCCATCAAACTATCATACTCCGAACATACTACGTCCCATGCATTCAACTTAACACGCTCACAATTCAACACCCGAAACACTCCTTCTGTACACTCCTGAATAATGTTTTCAACGTCAGACCAATACAACTTATTTACAACATATACTATCTCATTCGGATAAACATCACTGTTCTTCATCAGGTTCCCATCTTCAATAATTTCGTTATCCATCTTTTCTCTTAATGTAATATTGATTGGTTCCTTTTGTTTGTTTACATCGTCATCTGTGACGTTTATGTCGTTTCCATCGCAACCATCCGTCACCGTAATCATGTCACTCACGACATTGCATTGATCCACCATCTTTGAATCTGTCATATTGTCGGACTTCTTGTCAATTATGTCAACTGTGGAATCTAATTCTGCTATCACCTCTGACGTCGGCATTGCATCCTCCTTTTCCGTCTCGTCACTATTATTCATTCTTGGAATCCACTTATTGTAGTACTGCTGCATTATATCGTGAAATTTATTATATTCCGCATATCCCTCCTTACTCATTAGTTTCTCCGCCATCTTCGTTCGTCCTCTAATTTTCTCATAAATTTTGAACCTCGCCTTGAGCTCAACATACGTAAATGCACCGCATAATACCGCCTTATTGGTTTCGTCGTCTTCTATGCCATCGATGATATACTTAATAATTACAATCTCCAATATCTCCCCTCGTCTTCCTATTGCCTTCATAATGTACAGGTATTGCAAACAGGTTTCGTCGGGGTGCTTCCTCCTCAACATCATTATTTTTCTTATAATTTCCGGATCTATAAACTCTGGAAATTCCTCAACTAAAGCATCCTTGAGCGCACTCCACGTGTTAAATGGATGTTGTGTCTGGAGCCATAAGGCTGCACTTCCGACCAACGCTCTCTTTCCTTCTTCTAGCTGCTTTCGTGGCGTCCACCCATAAATCAAAGCGTTTTCGTCTAACTCTTCAATCCATTGCGCTGCCGTCTGCGTGATGTCTGTTCCGCTGAATACCAACTGCTCCGTGTACTGCATCGTGTTATTCTTCGTTACCTCTTCCTATCGTAAATCCTAAATCGTCTTCTTGTTCACGACGCCATCTTTTTTCATCGCGCTCGTCATTTTTTTTTCAGCCAAATTTTGAAATATTTTTCATATCCCGGACGAGCCCCCAAAAGTTGTGGGATTTAAATAGAAATAAGTTAAAAAGGTTTGACTGAAGTCTTCTTTACTCCGTCTTTAACACATCTTAAAATAAAACGCTTAAAATAATAAAATAATCAACACGTCTTCCGTCTTTCACGTCGTCCACCATCGTTCTGTCATCTGTCACATCTTACTTCTTCTTCTATTCTTACACGCTGCCTATCATGCTAACATAAAACCTCTTTCCACAAAGATGAAGAGTTTGTTTGTGTGAACGCGCTACTCAGGAACTTCTGTTTCGACCTGAAACAATTTTTCAGTCCTAGATAGCCCATTTATCGAAGAAGGCTATAAGTAATAGAGCCGTGGTGGCCTTGAGGTTTGAACAGTCGCCTGCTACGAAAGCGACGCAAGTTCGAATCCCAGCGGGACCTATACCAATGAGTTTTTCTAAAAAACTTATGTACAGTGATTTCACACCACGTGCTTTACGGTGATGGAAAACATCGTGAGGAAACCTGCATATGTCTGAGAAGTAATTCAATAACGTATGTAAAGTGTCTGAGACGGCGATGGACCCACCATCTGTCACGTTGGCACTTAATTATCTTCGGTGAAAAGTGGGTGTAGTGATTACAACACCTCTGCTTACCCCTTCGGGGAAATACAGGCGTGAGCATATGTATGTATGTATGGCTATAAGTATATCATCACGCTGAAGCCAATCGTGGGCTGAAGTTAGCGTTAGTCCAAAGTAATTAATTCACGCGGACGAAGTCGCGGGCAGAACATAGTCATTAGTATCATAGCTAGCCTAATAACAATAGCGCAAACAAAAAAATAATGCGTTCATATTTGGCGTTCCCTAGCGGCAGAATACTTACCTAAAAGTTCATGGTGGTTCTGTAACCGTTGCTACTAGAAATATCGATTTATCGAATGCTATCGCAACTTGGTGGCATTAAATTAGCATAGAACACAACACTAGCATTATTATCATGGTTACCTTGAGTGATATGTTGGTTACTCCTCTATCAAGTCCAGGAATGTTAGACTGGGACTCGATGAACGGGTGCTGTATGTAAATGTTGAATTGATAAAGTAATGTTGTTTGTAAATTTATCTAACGTTTGTATCAATGTCCACTATCAGGGACTTGTACTGTAATGTACAGAATAAATCATGGAATAAAGTACGGGCTTAGAATAAATAATGGTAGCAAGAAGATACGTAAAGCAACCTGCGATATCTAACTGAGTATCTGACTTTCATGGGTCTTATGGATGGAGCTATTTCTAATAATGACAATAACAGCTGCGCAGATAGGTTTCGGGCAGATAGGACTCAGATCAAGAAATTGGATCTGAGTTTCATAAAACCGGAGGCGTCGTTAGGATTAGGCGAAGTAAGCATGGTCCTTCGCCCAAGATCTCGCGCTCTAGGGACCTATCCTAGCACCTCGAAATTGCGATGAGTAAAAAAATATTTGCTCGGTAGCGAAATACTGCTATTCAAATATGTTGCATTTTAATCTTGTCAAAAATGACTGGCATTCACGTCATACTTGTGAACAGGTGCTGCTTATGGGGCTGGTCATCTCAAGCTACGCATTTAGTTATAAGTTGATCTACTATATTTTTATTATATTCATTTTTATCGAAATTTGTGCATTGGCACTGTCTCAATGAGCTTATGTTTCTTAAATAATTTATTTTGTATTCTTAAAAATTTATAATATTTTTGAATAGAGTAATTACTGAGTTTCTTGTCAGGTTCTTCTCAGTAAAAGCAACCTTCCGAACCTGGCCGTAGCATGTATATAATCCTGTATAATTATGTCATTCTGACGATTTGAAATTACCTTGTAAAAAGTCTAATCGTATCAAGATATTTTTGACTTCGACTTGCTCCGCCACTTCATAAATTATTAGCAAGTGGGTAGTGGCAAGTCTATGCAGTCAAAGCAGCTATCGAAACCTAAAGTATCTGTAAAAAAATACTTCAACGATAATAAATACTTAAAAAATATTTCCCTGCAATTCACGTCAATCGCAGAATAAAATGATTATAAGCCCCACACAAGCACGCAGGATGTGAACGCTCCGTACACTCAGCCGCCAAACAAAGTGGCAGGTAATTGCCTCGCTGTCAAAACATCCGACAGTCGCGCCCGCGACACCGACCTGTCAGATTAAGCGTATCCGTTAAGGAGGCCTTTTATATTATATACGCTTGACAGCAGGACGGCTGCTCCGTGTGAAAAATAAGAGAGTAATTCCGCCTGGAATGTTGCGCAAGTCCAAAATTGACGGATGAAGTTCCCGCTGTCAGTTTGACGAAGTTGTCTCCAGGGGTTATTGTTCTTTTGGCAATTTTACGTCAGTGCCCCAAGTACTTATAGTTTGGCAACGTTGAAGCGCTGAAGGATGATCTTGCGTTTTACCATGGCTCAAAATCTGTTGATTCTTTTTTGGACGCGGGTTGTGGTTGAATTCCAAAGATTGTGTATCAACACATCTCGCCACACAAAATACGCAATCGAATGTCGACAACGTTTAAACACTTAACCTATACTTGGGGTACAGAGTTAAGTCACGTAACTGCGGTGAGCCGTATAAGGTTAAACCCTAATATACAAGTTAATTTACGTATGCCGTTTTACTATAAGGAAGGAAGAAGGTAATCTGTTAATGGGCTAAACCGCGTCAAAAGTTGGCATTCATCATTAAAAAAATATATTACAACTATACCTTTCTTGAGCAATTGTATTTTTTTTAATCTGACATATATTTTAACGAGAATTCAGAAGTAACATTAGCAGCTAAATTTACATAATTAAATATCGTAATTAGAGGTAATAAAGTAATGGTACATCCCAATCATTATGTAAATAAATGGGTCGTTGCGTCACCTGGTCGTCGTAAAATGATTCCATATCAGTGAATGAACATTAAGCTGAGTGTACTTTAAGCTTAAGTAGTTCTTAACTCGTTAAGTGCGGTATTGTGGGTAAAGCGAGCTATCTTGTATCTTTACGATCAAAACGTGTTGCAGCTCTCCACAATGATTAGGAGGCTCCGTTTTCAGTTACTTGGGATCGTCAATGATTATGTTACTGTCAATGACTATGGAACTTTGTGTAGGCATTTTACGTAGGCGAAAACTGAACGGAATCGCAATACAATTTATTTATTTATACTAATATTATAAAGAGGATAAGTTTGTTTGTAACGAATTGGCTCTAAAAGAACTAGACCGATTTAAAAAATTCTTTCACCATTTGATTGCTACATTATCATACATTAATATAGGCTATATTTTATCCCGGTAATCCCACGGGAACGAGAACCACACGGGTGAAACCGCGTGACGTCCGCTAGTTTATTAATATTTTTAATTTACTTCTACTTGAGGTTTTCATGCCAATCGTTTTTTTGGATTCCATACCCAAAGGGAAAACTCCCTAAGACTTCTCTGTACGGTTGTCACCAGTTGCAATTGTAGCATTATTATGAATTTCTGTTACCGTTGTAAAACTGAATAAATCATTTTCATTTTCATTGTGAGTTTTGGTGGAATATGATCCACTACTACACGATTTTCATAACTTTAATGTTCTACGTGTCTTTTTGCATTATTCTCTTACATATGAGAATTCAAGTGAAATGCAATGTCACCTCTACACTATTAAACAACATAATCTATGTCTTCCAAGTGTAACATTGAGAGCAGTGAGGGCGCATCTTCGCGTGAGTTCCCACAAGTACAAAGTTGTATCAATATTTGTGCGTACCTGCACTATCAGTGTTACATCCGCACTTGCTCGCACAGCTGGCAATGAGTGGCTTCATTAAAATAGATCGCCGTGTACCAAAAGATATGCCCCCTTTTACAAACGTGGCCAAAAAAATTGGTTTCGTAGTTGCTCTGTCTCCTTTTGTGGCTCGGATTCAAAAAGAGATAGACATAGTGTGTGATAGATATAGTTTTAAACGTAGAATACCTTTCACCAAGTTAATATAACTATTTCTCACAAGATGGCGTTATATCCTTTTAGATCGCGCTGTCGAAAGTCCTTTTTCATTACGTATATAGCACACACATTTCCTTACGTAGTTGTGGAACCAATAAATACTAGGATTGGCCAAGTTACGGTGTTTCATTCAACCAGCCAAGGTCTGTTCCGACTGATCCTGGCTCCCAGGCCTAATTTGTCATACACATAGAATTAGTCCGGTGGTCTAGTCTTGGTTGACATGTTTTGTAATGAAGAAGGGGATTAATGTGCCAGCTTCAGAACATATTTGAATTCAGAGTCCTGCCTTGCGTTAACCATGTTGTAAGTTCAGATATGACGTAATAGAAAATCCTATTGGTTTCATCTCTCGTTTTCTTCCTTATGAATACCAACGTTTCCATTGTGTTGTATAGAAAATACGTACGCGTATTACTTACCTAATACTGTTTCAATAACGAGGAAGTATTGCTTGCTCCAAGCATTGTTAACGTTTATTGACGTCGATGCTGAAGCAAATAGCTAACTTACTTGTTAATTTCCCTGCCTATAATTTCCAGTCTGTACTCCATCCTAGTTAGCTTACATGCCAATTTCTCCATCGATAAGTCTCGACTCAGTAATAAATTCCTTATGTCCTAAGAGAAAGTGTAGTTGATTACCACGCTACCAAGTCTGAAAATTTGTATCAACAGAATTTAGCAGTTCACATATATTGGCATATTACTAATTATCATCAAAAACATCGGAATTGGGAATACAAATTTCCAAACAAAAGTCATACATAGGTGTAAAATTTAAAGAATTCCACAGAAAATAATTTGAAGTCGACGAGATTAATTTCAATTTGCCCAAACTGAAACAATAAAATGTCGTCTGAAAGTCATAATTTCATCAAATCCGAATATTATAGCAATCCCCAACTGCTTAGCAACAAGCAAGTTATTTATAACTGCGCCCCAGTTTGAGTTCTAACAATACTATCAACATTTCCACTCGATGTTTTAATGACCCATGTAGCTGACTGGAGAATGTTTTTAAACATTGCCTAGTTTCAGAGAACATAGTAATGAATACTACGTGTTATGTTCTGAACGTTATTATCGCACTTCACTAGAATCTAAAGTAACTTGACGAGAGTTAATATATTTATACATGTTTGCCTCCAGTTAACAGTAAAATGGGCATTATCTAGAAACAATTATCTTGTTTGCCAAATTTTTTATCATTTCAATGTGCTACGGAAGTGTTTTGTATTTTCTGGTGAATGTAGTATCTTCATCACATTGAATTTAATTGTCAGCGTTCACTTGTTATTTGTAGCCAACGTAATGTATTTCTCCCACTGTCTATTTTAGCTGTCATTTCTGTTCTCATTCATCCTATCATTCATCTTTATCCTATCTAGCCTTTGGCCACTCTTCGGTTCTTCTGCGTTGTACTGTTTTATTTATTTTAAAAGGTTCCTTTAGGTATAATCTTCGATCTTATAATTCTAAACTAGTTTCTCTTTTTATAATTATATAATATTTATTCTTATGGAGGAGCGCGTGGAACAGTTGCTATTGCGCATATCATTCGATCAGCGAAGTTAAGCAACCCTAACCCTAGCCAGTAGTTGGATGGGTGACCGCCCGAGTTCCCTCCGTGCCTCGGAGAGCTCGTTAAGCCGTCGGTCCCGGTTGCCTATTGATCATCTTTGGCAATCGTTACAGGTCAGTCGGAGGCCTAAAATAGCCAGACAACTGGTTTAACCCAGATCACAGATTTTCCTCGTTAAAGGGGTTGCGAAGGTCAGATGGCAGGCGCTTCGTATAAAAATCAGGTGATCAGCCACATCGGGTTGAATCAAGTGCCGACCCCAGGGAGATACTGATAATATTTACTCTTTTAGCTTTTAGCAACATCCTTAGAATGTTAACTGTATTAGATTGCGGTGTCGTTTCAAGTGTCAATTTTTTCAATTATCACGTTACGCTGTGCAAAATCAAAATGCATAAATTCCGCTTGATGGCACATAGTTTCCAATTTAGTTCTTGCCTCAATTGAAACCAATCCCGGAGATCTAATCGACCACATCCTGTTGAATGACTTGAATGTGGGTGAATGATTCCTGGATAGCATTTCACGTACAGTCGCTGTGACTACCAATTAATAGGTGGAAAGGAAATTATATATCCTTATTGCTCTGCCAATTGATGTAGACGAAGGGCTTGTAGGCGTTCTGTATAAGCCCTGACCTGATCTGTCACAATTTGTGTGAAATTTTTCCTTTTTTTAGTAAAGTAAATTATCTAACAGCTGAGCATAACGACAAATGTATATGTTATACCATCCAACCACTTCTCATATGTGTGTCTTTTGGATAGATTGAAGACCTTTAGCTTTAAAGAGCTTTAAAGAAAATAATACCAGAACCTCAAGTACAGGTTTAACTTCATGATTTAATTTGCGTATCGGTGTGACTCGAAATGCGTTGATACTTTTTCGGAGGTGTTTTGTGGTTTAGTTCCAAAAATAGAGGTTCAACAAATTTTGAGCCACACCAAATACGTAATCGAATCAACGTTGAAACGTATTGAGGAGGCAAAACCACTTGAGGCACAAACTGACATGCATTCGAAATAGCCACATGGTGATTACCATTCTAAACACCAATTACATTCATATTATCACAAGCCTATGTGAATGAGTTGCTGGTGAAATTAACAGGGTTAAATTAGACGGCTCACAAGGAAATTAATGATATCGCTTACAACTCCAAATAACAGTGGAAACTGTTTATTGCAGTATAATCCGTACAATTGTTGGTAATTTACATTAATTGAGCTACTAGTTGAGTTTTTGCTCTAGTTTATAACTAGTTTAGAAATTATGTGTGTTCTAAATCATGTTTCAATTACAGTTGAATTAATATTTAAGCAATAGAAGAAGAAGCTGGTAGAAGCTTCTCGTAGGCTTTTCTCGCTCAGAGAATCAGCATTACACGTGGCAATGCCGCCGGACTTCTTGGCACGATCCCGAGAGACACCGATTTGGGCCAAGTTTTCTACTTGTAATTAGTTTAAAGTACCTTTGCCTTAAAGTATCCTTGTTAAATAATAAAATAATGAAATTGACTAGAAATTGTAAACACGTTTTTTGATGGACTTGGAATGCCCTCAATTGTCTAAAGGTCGTGAGGGTCAGTGGTTATATTATTCATTGCTTTCATTGGAAAATGCGTTATGATTTCAATAAAATGAGTATTTCCAATAATTAATTCATGCAACGCTGTATTGCTGACTAGCTTTTCTAGTCAAAGTATTTCTGCTTCTACATCCTCGTAACTATCTAGTTAGTTTCCAATAGTACCTGATAGGTATAACATTACCATTTATTTAATTCTACCCTCCTAACAAGCGGAATTCACTGGAGGCACTAGTTATGCCTTGCACTTTTCACTACAATTCACTAGACAAGATTGGTCTTAATATACCCACTTTGTTAGAGGATGTTACGAAATTGCGGCATCCGTGCATCGGGTCTAATTATATACCGGGTTGGGAATGTTACTATGCAAAAATAGAAATTATATTTTTGATGCACTTAAAGAAAGTAAGGTAGATAGATGATAAAAATAAATGTAAGTATGTAGACAGGTATATTATAAACTAAGGATTTTATTGCTGTAGGTAATATTAATATTATTGAGTATATATCAATCTGAATGGAAACCTGAAGTGTGAAGAAGCGGGTGTAACATCCGGGGACCTTACGATAAGTTCTTATCGTCATCGGTAGTTTAGAGTTATACTTTAAGAAAAATTTAAATGACGTGGTAAGGGCTTTGTGCAAATCTATTGCCGGACTTTTACCTGACTCACCGCTCAGCCACTTTGCTCCGCTTCAGTGGACAGGCAGATTAAACCTGTCACTGTCATACAGCTGAACTATCATCGCTATAAGAGCTCATGGTTCGGCCGCCGTTGTCTCTATGCGGTGAGTGTCTTGATCAAGCATATCAAGATCAATAAATCAATTTCAAACGTTATCTCACTGTCTAATGAAATAAACCCTTCTTTGCCGGATAAATAAATGTCAGCGAGAGATTTACGGGTTCTTAATGCTACACCCACGGGAACATTTCCCATAAGTTAGTCTATAGCAAAGCTGTGCAATATACAACCTTGTTGCAATTATAAAATGCAAAGAAGACTGTGAATGATGCTGAAGTACAAAATTAGACTTTGTTGTAATAGCATAAGGATTCGCAATCACAAAAAGTAAAGTTGGAGCGATGAAATATGATGTCCAGCACACGATATATGAAAGCATTAAGGCGCTCGTTCGTATTGCAGCGCTTTGTTACTGTCGGGATTGTATAATTAATTTGCATTAGCGTCTCAGCCGGTGTTGATTCCATTGTGTGGAATGATTTTATACAGAAAGTTATTCCATATCTAAGATCAGGTGGTAATTCTAATATAATTCTATCTGAAAATCATGTAAAGAAATCCACATTGTTGCAAACAAACATTTACAAGCGATGTAAATCAAAATACCTGGCACTAAACTTAGGTTACAACCTGAAGATAGAAATCGTTGATGGCGATAAAGGCATAATAGTCAATTACGCTGTCCCACCCAAGCCCTTTCAAAGGAACTACAAGATATCCATTGTAAGTATCAAAGGAGAAATAATACAATTGGAACAATCAGTAACAACCAACGCTATCTGAAGCAAGACTGCATCAAGACTGTTATTATAAATGGATGGGGCGCAACCGACACGCCTGCGCCGCCTCTGCAAGGCGTACATTAAAATTATGTATTGCTTGCATCCAATGCGTGCTTGCAAGATGTCACAGATGAAATTAAAATCCTTTTTCATGAAGATGAAATCACAAATCTAGTCAAAGATTGGAAACACTTAAGAATTGAGTGAGGAAATGAGGTTAAATATTCATGAACCCACACAACCGCAAGAATGTAGTTATACTTGTTTGTATTGCATCGGATTTGCATTTGTCTGTGTATGGGATCCAAAAAACTAGTTGTTGTGCCCTTGTGTCAAGGAAAACTGCAACAAACCCAAAACTTGATGTTGATTCCAAGAACAAAGTAGCTGTCAGATGATTGATTTAGTCAATGTTAACTTACGAAGATAACGGGAAATTATTTGTTCTTTATGGCCAACTAGCTCTGTCCCGCGATCTTACCAGTTTAGTCCTTTTCATGGGTGACCTGCGGATACCCAAATGTTTTGTTTTAAAAAAGAGTAAGTTACTTCTTGCATTAACATTAGCTATCCGCGAGTGAAAGTCCCGTTAAAATCGGTTCAACCGTTTTGGAGATTAGTCGGAACAGACAGACAGACAGAAAAAAAATTAAATATGATTTTTCTATGTCAGTATCGTGTAATCTTTCATATGCATTTTGTGAAAAGCTGTTATTTTGGAATTACAAACAGACACTTTAATTTTATTAATCTGTATAAATGTAAAGACAACGGTCATTATAAAAAGTATTTCTATTGCTATAAAATTCCGGTCCATCAAGAAGTAGGTCCCTATATTTGATTCTTTAATAGAAAATATTAAAAAATCATAAAAGTTTAAGCAAATAGCCATAACCATTAACATTAATTGATCATAATGCTTGTTTACACGGTAATGTTTCTAATCAATATAGTTTATCGCTGCACCGGCGCGCGCGCATGTTAAATAGTGACTCATTTACAAGCGGAATGATTGACCAATGTTACCAGTGTCAATGTCACGTCTTTATGTAATACATACATTTGTTTTCTTTATTGAACTTTTTACTTTGGTCTTTTATATTCTTTTCGCCATTTACTTTCATGATTGTATTTCTTTAACATTCCCTTATATATTTTAGTATCTTTTTAGGGTTATTGGTAATAGTTGTGGCAGTAGTTGGTAGGTAGGCTTGTTATTTATTAGAATAAGAGACCTGACAATATTCCAGTTCAGCTCAGGGCATTTCATATTGTATATTAATATTCTAAATTGTCTTGTCATTACTTGAATTTGTAGCTAGATACGGAAGCAGTTTAGTTTTATTCTAAGGTGTTCTAAGAATTTTTCTCATCCTTTTCCTTAATTACTCTTCCTGGTTTGTAGAAATTGTAAGGAATGTATATAAGAAGTTTTATAATTATGAAATAACTGAAGCTAAATACTTGGACGATCTAGATGTGGTCAGGTACTTAGTTGTCGCCAGCCTGCTTGTCTGACATAACAACATTGCCAGCGCAATGGAAATTGTTGCCTTTGAAACGGTTAACTCTAAATATTTTTCATTATTATTTTTTACTATGACTGTCTCGTTGGTCTTGTTATTGCGAACGCTATTGCAGGACTGGACCCGTAAAACATTTTCCCCAATAAAATGTTTTAATTTTATTGGGGTTTTCTATCTGTAATTTCCCAGAAGCAGCCAGAAGTTTGAATTAGTGCCCGTTTAACAGTAATAAGCTCACTCCCTATTACAGGGTAAAATGTGGGTATACTTTAAGTACAGCTCTGCCTACCCCTTTGGGGATGCAGGCTTGAGAATGAGATTTGCGTTTATACATACATACATATGCTCACGCTGTATTCCCCGAAGGGGTATGCAGAGGTGCTGTTATCACAACACCCACTTTTCACTGAGGATGATTTAGTGCTAACGTGATACATTGTGAGTCTATCGCCGTCTCAGGCACTGTGCAGGTTTCCTCACGATGTTTTCCTTCACCGTAAAGCAGGTGATTTGAAATCACAGTACATAAGTTTTTTTTTTAAAACTCATCGGTACAGGCCCCGCTGGGATTGGAACTTGCGTCGCTTGCGTAGCAGGCGGTTGCTCAAACCTGAAGGCCACCACGGCTCTATTTATGGTTTAACTTTTAGCAACGCATCATCATTATAGGCTACATCATCTTGACGAATAACTGCAGTGTTGTCTTATCTCATACCATAGCTAAAAATGAATATTTTAAAGCATACCTCTATGTTTAAAATATCAACAAGTATTCTCCAGAACTATTAAATCTCACACACACCCTCAGACCATATAAGTACTCTGTGATCCCGATCGATCCCCCTCGTGAACGAATTCAATTTAATGGTGAGTTAACAACTAACCATAACCGGGATATAAAGTCGACTAAAGATTTACGACAACATTTTATTGTGGTGTGAATGGAAATGTCGAATTGTATATCCCTTGCTCTTCGAGCTACATATGCAAGAAAAATTACTTTTCTATCATACGATACGGTATTCGTTTCTTCCATGACGCTTAAACGCTTAAAATATCCTCACGCTTCGCTATTAGAAACGATACAAAATGTACGGGAATGACATATGTCACGTGACTGATTTATGTAATTTTTACAATTTTTTTATGGTTTCTATTAGCGCCGGCATGAAAGAATGTTTTAGGCCTATGGGACGAATTTGGTTGAATATTCAATTGTTAGGCAATTTGATTTCAGTTAGAGTTTAAATATGTGTTTTTAAAGAAATACCTGATTTGTAAATATATACATACGTATGCTTACGCCTGTATCCTATGGGGGTAGGCAGAAGCCACCGTTTGCCACATGCTAAGATCCTTACATACTTCTTTCGCTTCATCCACATTCACGTCTGTCGGTAAGTAAACAACGCCAATATTATACCGTTCTACAAGATTACAACACAGCACATGGCATCCTACCAATGTAGTAATGTCCCAAAGCCGTCGACGTTTTTTATAAAAAAAACTAATCTATTTTGGCACATACTGAAGCAACACTTCAAAACTGTATTACAAAGCCCAATGTAATAGCTGCATAGACAAATAAACAGAAGCGTTTCATTAAGATTGATTCCTTAAAATGTCCTGTCAGTGGCACTTAATAGAAATGATGCAGTGCGGCGGCTTCTTACATGATCGAGAGTCGTTGCGCATACACACGTTCCACGATTTTGGTATAACATAGTAAGGCTATGACATTTTTCGAAATTGACTAGTTTCTGTGGTATTAGTGTGGCTAGAAATATGTTTATCTGCCTCCCATGAATTTCTAACATGGCTCGCCAAATAAGTATCAGATTTCCAGGCCATATAATAGCCCACGAAATTCGTTATCGTTGCAACGTTGTCGCTTGCCGTTGCGTTTTGCGCTTTTTTGTATGGAGACGTATAAATTGCAACATTCACCGCTTGGGCGCTTTTTAACGTTCACAACGTGATATGCTCTAAAACATGTTAATGATCATCTCTGATCATTTCGGTACTAATTCCAATAGTAACTCATTATTATTCCAATAGTACTTTTGTAAATTTCAATTTTGTGCAACTAGTGCGACTGAATTTGGTGTGTGATTAATTGTTCCCTTTATTGTCGTAATTATGCCGCTGGTGCTAGCTATACATTCCCTTCATCCTATATTTCTTAATTTGGAATTTGAAACAATGACCAGTGGTTAAATTAAAAGCATTGCATCGTTGTTATTATTGTGTGTTATTATTACAATGAACTTTAGTTATGTGTGCGTTTATAACAATACATGCAAAGCCTAATGAAAGTGTTTCAACAATTGTTTCTTATCTCACGTAAGATCTAATTGAGAAAACTTTATAATGAGCATCATTCTGTAGATCTAATCCGTCATGCGAGTGACACTAATTGTGGATTACACATTCCTTGTTGTCACTGACAATCGCAGATCAAGATTTCTCAAACGCCGAGCTTAAACGTTCATAGGCGCGTCTGTGAAGATTTCACATTAAATGAAAGGAATGTCAATGTACTTACATATTGAAAGAAAATAAATTTATTCATAACAACATACATAAAGGAGCGAAAAGGGTTGTCGTAACAGTAGGTTATTGTTGTTACGAATTGGACCCAGCTCATAATCTGGCTGTCACCGTGATGACCTACCGTGGTCACCTAGTGGAAGATCAGTGATGGTTATCACTAATCTTCCACTAGGACCAAGTCGTGACGTCACAGCACGGTCACACTGGCAGTGGCCTGAATACAATATTTCGATTTGTGAGCTTAGCTTTCCCATAAATATATTTAGAGCTTAACACGATCTCTCGAGCATCCGGATAGAGGACTTTAGCAGAAGCTACCTTACAGCTAAATATGCTGCTAGCCTTAGCAATGTTAATTTCTTATTTATATTAAGATGTTGTTATGGCTAAGTCGCTAGTGTTTAATTTTGTATTGGAGCTGTGCTAATAACGTGTGCATTCATAGGTTCAGTTGCAGGATAAAAAACACTACATACATGTTTTCTCTTTGTTTAATCATCATATATTATAATGATTCATATTACTGACTCATTCATATTTTCAGTTCCTTTTCTGTGTCTTTCAAATTAAGCGATCGTTGCAATCTACAATGTTAGCGATTGTTCAATGCTACTTCCGTATTATGATTGCCTTTTTCTGATTGAACAAGTCCTTTAGCAATTCCGTGAACTATTTATGTAGTGTTAATGTTCTCGTTGGTAACTCTCTTCCACATTAGGCTTTCATCCGACCTACCGTAGTGGCCTTGAGGTTTGAGCAGTCGCCTGATAGGCAAGCGACTCAAGTTCGAATCCCAGCGGGGCCTGTACCAATGAGTATTTCTAAAGAAACTTATGTACAGTGATTACACACCTCGTGCTTTACGGTGAAGGAAAACATCGTGAGGAAACCTGCATATGTCTGAGAATTAATTCAATGAAATATGTAAAGTGTCCGAGACGGCGATGGACTCACCATATGTCACGTTGGCACTTAATCATCTTCCGTGAAAAGTGGGTGTTGTGATTACAACACCTCTGCCTACCCCTTCGGGGAACACAGGCGTCAGCTTATGCTATAATGACTACGTGATTGATTAATATCAACGTGGCTCGATCCTAACAATGTCACATTTCTGGTATCGAACAGACATAGGAACTTTTGTTTCAAGACACGACCAAATTTGTCGTGTCTTGTCCTCAGTCATGATTCCGAATTCTGTATTGTGTTTACATGCCCTCAACTCTTTATATTCATAGTTGGGCTTGTATCACCTCATTGTTATTGTAATTTATGGTAAAGTGCGTGCTCGTATATGGGTAACGAGTTTTGTTTTCCTCATTTGCAAGTGTATGGCGCTTAGAAGATCATAGGATCACGCTTCACTTGAGCTTTGTAATTCTTCTACTGTTTAGAACCGAGTCTTAACTCGACCTCTATTGTTTTACTTGCGTCGTAGCGGTTCATTTTTGATACTTATACTATTTTATTAACTGGTTGTCTCGAAGTAGGATGAAACTCCATGAGACTCTATACCTTTTAGTTTTTTTTTCTGTGTGTCTATCGCTTCAACAATGCCACAGATCAGATTTTTCTGAAATTCGTTGTAGAAGGTTCATGTGTTGTTTACTAATTCGTATATATTATGGATTTTTGTCGCTAAATGGTCAGTAACTTAGTATTATGAATGTTCTCCCGTACAGTTATTGGGTGATTATATCCCAAAACAAATGTAGCGTCGTCTTCCATCCCACAGAAGCGGGGTCAATGCGCGATCGACTCCATTAAATGACCAACAGCGGGCCCATTACGTATCGTGATGGGAATTATAAAGCATGGGAAAGTTCTGTTGTATTTAAATAATTTCAAACTAATGCATTTTAGTATGGTATCAGTTGACGCTGGGAGAATATTGAGAATCGTGACCTGATTTTACTTATTTATTGTCAATTAGACTTAGACCTTTAAAAAATCAAGTGTTTTATTTATAACTGGTAAGCTTCACATACTAGTTACAATCAAATGCATACATATTACACACACAAGTCAGATAAAACTACTAGCATAAACAACTCAATGGCAGGGTCGCCAACTAAGGTGAGGTGAAACTACAAGATAGCTACTAGTCCAGTACTAAGTCTAGTTGCGCAGTTTATAACCAAAGACGCACTCCTAACACGTGCGTCGTGAATATATGAATATGTCCATCAAATACTTGATTGCATCAAGGTCTTGATATTTAATCCATTTTATTGAACCTAGTTTGACGTCAGCAATCGACATGACGACACCTAATACCCCCATGAAGTTGGAAACAACGCGGCCATTCAGGCAGCAACGTTGTTTTTATTTGACCGCCAGCGCACAACATATCGAATAGGATTGCCCATATATATACATACACTGTAATCGGAGAGTCCGATTGTGTACAATGTATTGACTGAACATTTGAATAATAATCCAATGAAACGTACAACATGTAATGATATACCTACATTGTTTTTTGTATTGATTCTTTTGGAATTTTAAAATTATTTATCATGGTTTTAGGCAAATGGCTTCCATTGCCATCCCAAGAAATGTGATTAGTAAATAACTTTCCAAACTTATGTTTTTCCCTCTATGTATCCTGTTTCTATTGTCTTTATTAATGTTTCAAGTTGTATTTAGACAATTATCTGCATAATGTAAGATACGCGCGATGGCTGAATTAATTTGAAAGATAATTTTATGTTCTATCTCTCTATTTGAATTTGTTACAAATTACTTTCCTATGATCCTTTAGAACTAGAGTTGTTCCTATCTATAAAAAATCTCATTCCTGGATCTCGTCAAATCCTGAGTTGAAGTTCGAAGTTTCAATATTTAATCATTGGTTCTTATAATTTTAGTCATTCATATTCTCACTCAATTCAATACCCTTGTCAGTCAATTCCTTAACAACAAGCTGAACTAAACTGTTACATTGTTTGTGATTATACCTGCCAATTATATTTTTTATTTTGTGCTTAGACATGCTCGTTGAACAAGAAAACATGGCTTTGAAGGATAAGCAAACGACACTGCTGTAACGTTATTTGACCGGTAATAAGCGACGTGAATTTATATTTCGGCCCTATAACGATATAAAGATCAACCTGTTATCTCAATTCCGAATGATCTAATAGCAGCATGGTTGATATGCAATTATTGAAATTGACATTAAAATTTGGTCTATATGCCTTGGATAAATACACAGATAATCCAAGTTAATTAAATTCTAGTTCGGAAGAACTCTGCAATCTTTGAAATCATTCCATCCCAGACAAACTGGTTTTTCTAAAGTCTACGCAATATAATCATCACGATTCGTACACCCGAGTCGTTGACCCTGTTTAGCAACCACTACAATTTTTTTTAGATTATCCATGCAAACAGCCATGAACCACCTATCAGATAAAACAACATTACACTGCATACTCGACCTTACGTCTTTATTTTAAGAGCCAGAAGCTGCCTGCACATCCTTTTGTTGTGATGATGTCATAAAATATGACATAGTTCAAAGCCACTTATCAGATAATGATCAGCTTCTTACAAGAGACCGTTAGTGTTTTATCAGTTTATTGACGTACACGACCACAGAATATAACTACGGTATAGGTAAGGACAACGCCCTTTTTGACGTAACAGACGTGACGTAAAGTTGATGGGGCTATTATAAATCCTTCGGAATTGATGTAGGTCCCAGCTATAGAACTTAATACACATTGTAATCATAAGATCAACACTTTCTGATTTTATGTCCCTTCAATTTGATGACTGCATTTAAATATTCTTTGATGTCGTTTTATTGGTTTCCTGTTTAACTTAAGCGTCGTTTGAATTAAAATGTTAAGTGAGAGTATAGTAATCGTTGTTCTTCTTCATTTAACGACCACTTTATGATACGCTTTCATTGATTTCTAACTAGGTTCCTCGTATATATATCGTATACCTTTAAACGAGCAATTCTTGTATATATATGGAATCTGAATCTCAGAAACGGCTTCAATAATTTTCATGAAATTTTGTGTGTAGGGAGCGTCAGGGGCAAAAAATAGATCTAGCTAAGTTTTATCTTCAGAAAACATCGTTTTAACCATGTATACAGGCACTGAAAAACTCATACAATATCATTACAACGACAGTAAATTTCGCCGACATCTGTCAAGTCATGGTAGCTCAGATGTGTGGCTTCCAGCCCACGGGACGATAACGAGACGTCAGTCTCGAACCAGGGTACTCTACCCCGGTTCGAGACTGACGTTCACAGGTACAATTAAAAATTTTTTTTCAGTATACATATATGAGAAAACGTCACTCTATAAACGATATTCTACTTTACGTAGTAATTCCATAGTTTTTAAGCTCAATGCACCAAAGTATCTTGTTTCGACATCGATTATCACCTTTCTAATGAAACAGCCTAATCCATATGTATGCTCCTGCAGTAAACCTGCGGTTCACTAGGTGTTGATTACATGCCACACTTTACATGTAATCTAAGATTACACCTAGATGTTATGCAACACTCGGGTCATCGTCCTAATTTGTAGAGACAACTAACGAATGAATCATGCCAGTGGTTTCGTGGTCTCTGTTCAATGAATTCCTCGCCGTTGTTTGTTGATTGCCAGAGAATTTGTTAGTAGTCTAATTTTAGATACGGTCTAGTATGGGACATTGTTATGTTATACAATTGTTTATACTGATGCGTATAACTAGATCTGTGCCAGTGTGCCAGATGTCTGTATTATATGCCCTCGCTTTTGTAATATTCGAAATAATGGAAGCGTTAAGTCTACTCCAGAAAGGCATGTTTGAATGGTGTAGTGCTTTCGATACAATGTGGATTTTAGCTGCAGTTGTGTCAATGCTACCAGCTATATCTATATCAACAGAATAGACAATGGGTTACGACTATATCCTGCGTGGTAAAAGACCCTGTTCCCAATTTGGTTTGCTTTTAAAAATTATTTCACTTGTTCTTGTCTAAACATTATTTGTATCTATTTTAATCATTTCTTACCCAATGTAACATATCGATCTTTACAATGAATTATAAAATTATAGAACTTTTATCTTTTAGGATTCCCCTACATTGCAATTTGGCTGATATATATATAATGCTTCACCATTTCGATATTAATTGATTAATCCAATCTGAGATTTTTTAGTTCCTCATGAGTCTTATCATCGTCACTTGTTTGAGGGAACCAATGCAGCGAAAGGCTAGTATATTAAATGAAATAGATGCATAAGCAGGAATGTAATCATTTGTTATGAAATCCCATTGCTAAGGAGCTAATTCACCTCAGCAGTTTCTTGAATCAGTAGTTTGACATTCGATGTTTTGTTTCTGGGTCAAATTACGTAAATGTGTATTCGCCTGATTACATCCATCCGAATTTCTAAGCTACTTGATACCTTTAAGAGTAGATTTAAAATTAAATTTAGTAGCATATTGTGAACGATATGGTATGTGTGTGTTCTATACTTATAAAGTATATAACAACGCATGTATGTGTTCCACCTTGTAGTGTGTTTTATAGGTTTTGGAGGTCAATGGCTGGCATTCACGTCATACTTGTGAACAGGTGCTGCTTGTGGGGGCTGGTCATCTCAAGCTACGCATTTAGTTATAAGTAGATGTACTAGATTTTTAGTTATGTTAATTTTTATCGACATTTGTGCATTGGAACATTGTCCATGAGCTTACGTTTTTTAAATTATTTATTTTGTATTCTTTAAATTGTATAATATTTTTGAAAAGAGTAATTACTGAGTTTCTTGCCAGGTTCTTCTCAGTAATAGCAACCTTCCGAACCTGGCGGTAGCATGTATAATCCTGTATAATTGTGTCATTCTGACGATTTGAAAGTGCTTTGTAAAAGTCTAATCGAATAAAGATACTTTTGACTTTGACTTTGACTTAGGTGTTCTCAACTTCGTCTCGCAACGCTTAATGGGTTGTATTGCGAAATATATAATACATTTTCCGATGAAAGTAAAATTTGTCAGTCTGTTTAATAGAATAGTGACAGTTGCACAAATATAAATGTTGCAGTAAAATTGCAAATCAAGGTACATCAGCAATCTTCTTGCATAAATTTTACTTGTTTTAATGACTTAAATTTATGTATTGCATTACATTGATATGCCTTCGTGGTCATGGTCTTTGTATGAACTTGTACGCCTCTGCAAACATCATCATCACCCTGGCCTTATCCCATACATTGTTGGGGTCAGCACTTCATTCAACCCGATGTGGCTGATCACCTGATTTTTATACGAAGCGATTGCCATCTGACCTTCACAACCCCTTTGACGAGGAAAATCTATGATCTGGGTTAAACCAGTTGTCAGACTATTTTATGGCCTCTGACTGAGCTGTAACGATTGTCAAAGATAATAAATTGGCAACCGGGACCGACGGCTTAACGTGCACTCCGTGGCACGGAGAGAACTCGGGCGGTCACCCATTCAATTACTGGCTAGGGTTAGGGTTGCTTAGCTTCGCTGATCGAATGCCACTGCAAACAACAGGACCAATTCATTATGAACATTGGTCGTACTAATGATCTTGGTTATTGCCCAATAATACAAATGTTTGAGATTAGTTTTCTGGTGATGTAAGGTCTTTGCAAATGTCAAACATCTAACCATTCAACATACACCGAGGCAGTTATTACTGGACCCTAAATCATGTTCGTTATTCGATAATTTGCTGCAAAGCAATTAAAAACAGAGGCGTTTCCATGTAAGAGGGCGAGTCATTAATTCAATTATATTCATCATGTGATAACGGCTTTATTTGTCGTAAAGAAGGCATGTGAAGGGCAAACCCAGTAAAAGCCGCGGGGTATAAAGTGCCCCGTTTGTTATTTCTAACCAGATCAATAACAAATGATTACTTACCAGTTGAAGATATCTGAAAATATTTGGTACTAGAAATGATTTGATTAACAATAAGAAAAAACTTTCATAGCTCTGTTTTAAAATTTAATTGAACGTTAATTTAAAACAATATTTTAATATATTGCTTGCGGAATACGGCCTTGGCCTGAACAGAGATAAGGGCTTATCAATTGAACAAATAGAGCGAGTTAACAGTCAACGTTCAGCATTGAATAACCTGACCTGTGCAGTGCCCCTTAGGTTTTGACAAGTTCGAACGTCGTCGCTAGACGTTGCGTTTTGCACTTTTTTTGTATGGAGACGTAGATCTTCCTACTCTCGCCGCTTGGGGCGCTTTTTAACGTTCCCATGCAAACTTAGAAAAATACGCAGACAATATCGACAGCGTCAAAATATGTTGAAAAGAGCCGTGGCGGCCTGAGGTTTGAACAGTCGCCTGCTACGCAAGCGACTCAAGTTAGAATCCTAGCGGGGCCTGTACCAATGAGTTTTTCTAAAAAACCTTATGTACAGTGATTTCAAACCACGTGCTTTACGGTGAAGGAAAACATAGTGAGGAAACCTGCATATTTCTGAGAAGTAATTCAATGACGTATGTAAAGTGTCTGAGACGGTGATGGACTCACCATCTGTCACGTTGGCACTTAATCATCTTCGGTGAAAAGTGGGTGTTGTGATTACAACACCTCTGCCTACCCCTTCCGGGAATATAGGCGTGAGCATATGTATGTCAAAATATGTTCGACATGGGAACATATTGTTGAGTTATATAGTCAAGTCGCTTCCGATAGATCTATATCAAGGGCGTCCCATCTCGTAGTACCTGCTGTTTTTTATCCATCCTTCCTTGTGTTTGTTGAAGAAACAATCCGTAAAACAATACTTAATTCGGGTCGAAATGGGGTTAGTTCGTACTAATTTAAATTCCTATCCCCATCGAGAGTGTTTTTGTCTGAACCTTAATTACTTACTTTGATTTATGAAGTGAGGGATATTAAGTTTTTTTTCCTATATTTAGGCTGTTAGTTACACCTGTTCCAAGTAACGATGATAATGTTTTTATCGCTTTGGTATGTTTCCATGTTTATTTTAAGTGATTGCAAGTGTTTGCTCATGAAACCATGAAGTTTGTTCAATGTACAATTGGGTATCTGGTTGGTTTATGTTATGTTGTTGGTAATACAATTTTAAGCTTTTGATTTTAATAGAGATAAGAGCCGTCGTGGCTTTTGTGTTTGAGCAGTCGCCTGCTACGCAAGTTCGAATCCCAACGGGGCTTGTACCAAAGAGTTAAAAAAATTATGTGCAGTAATTTCACACCACTTGCTTTACGGTGGAGGAAAACATTGTGAAGAAACCTATGCAGGTTTATGCATTATACATATGCATGTCTGAGAAGTAATTCAAAGACTTACGAGTATGTATAGTGACTTGAGACGGCGATAGAAGCACTATCTGTCACGTTGGCACTAATCATTTTCTGTGAAAAGCAACCTCTGGCTAACCCATCGGGGAATATAGGTGTGAGCATACGTAATATATATAATATTGGTTTTGATGATGAACAATGTATGAGAAAATTTCTCAGATGACGACGTAATTAATTGATGGTGGCGCTAATATTGTTTTTATTGTTACAGTTGGTATTTTGATCCTAGTCTTCTATCTATGGGGCTCGCCATACGAGCGAGGGTTCTTCTGTGATGACGAATCCCTGAAGCACCCTTACAAGGAGTCCACGGTGACCAATTTAATGCTGTACATTGTCGGGATCGGTGTTCCAGTACTTACGGTGAGTCTACAATTTTGACATTTAATAATAAACGTTACAGCTCAATTTCAATTAATCGGATTAAAGTCAATTCAATATTAAAAGTTAACATACATACATATGCTTACGCCTGTATTCCCCGAAGGGGTAGACAGAGGTGTTGTAATCACAACACCCACTTTTCACCGAAGATGATTAAGTGCCATCGTGACAGATGGTCCATCGCCGTCTCAGACACTTTACATACTTCATTGAATTACTTCTCAGAAATATGCAGGTTTCCTCACGATGTTTTCCTTCACAGAAAAGTACATGGTGTAAAATTTAAAGTTAAGTCTATATAAAATAATGAAACAAATAGTGACACGATAATTCTTCGCAAAATGTATTATATACTGAAAGTCTTACTATGTTATGTATAAGCGTGGCATATACAGGGTCTAGACTTTTAGGCGCACAATAAGCATGGCCTATATTTTAAAAAACCCAATTTTAAAATAAAAATCTAAAAGAAATTGCTTTCGTTGTTTTTGCAAACCGTCAAAAAACAGCAAAAGATACCCTTTTTCCAGCAAACAAACCGTGCTCTGCAAAAAAAACAGTCTGTGATCCATATTTTCAAAAGAGTCACTGACCGTTCGAGTTCCGAAAAAAGTGTGAAATGACAAACAAACAATTTACTATCTATTGGTAAATATTGTCCAGCCCTGGATGTCTATTAACTGTTTACTTAACCATGCTCGTAAAGCATTATGGCCTTATCGACCCATTTATTGGTTTAAGTCCACATTTTTGTCGATCCACAATTTCGGGTTAGATTTGATGTGAAGGGGACTTTGAGAATGTTTGGTTTGACTTTTTTGGAGTAACCTAAAAATATTTATGACTGTTTATTGTTCTGCAATATTTAGGGTTATGTGGTCCTTGTAAGGATAAGCATGTAGGTTTTTATTACCCGAATAAAGAAAAAGGTAGTTCTGAGTTCGGTTGTTATTCCAGAACTCAGCCTTTATGCAGTTTTTCTATCTTAGAATAATAATCAGTATGCAGAATTAACAATCTGTATAAAATCTAGTGAAATAGATAAACGTGTTACTTGGTGCTGTTTGTTATTCCATATTTACAGCATTTCCCTAATGCATACATACATACAAATGCCTACTTTTAACCGAAGATGATTAAGTGCCAACGTGACATACATCTTTGAATTTCTTCTTGCACACATACAGGTTTCCTCACGATGTTTTCCTTCACCGTAAAGCGTGAAATTACTGTACATAAGGGATTCGAACCTTCCATGAAATTAAGTCTACATGGGTGGAACTGTGGGGCACAGGAGATAATAAACTGCATCGAACCAGTTTAACATCAGTCGGCAGTCGCACAGATCCCCTCAATGCGGTTCGACCAATAACCAGATATAATCTTTATTTTATTAAACCAAGGATATAAGAAGGATATCATTCGACAGCTCTCGAAACACATGTGCGGTATTCCCACGGTTTTCTATATCGATGTAATGTATCGATCTCCTCAGGAAAAAATATGTAAGTACTTATAGCTTAGTCGTTTAACACGATAGATCGTTTTATAAATATGCAGAGTTTCGTCTCCTTAAATTTAGTAACGCCACATAAAACCACTTCTCCGATTGTGGAAACGATTGTAACACTCAATACTTAATGTATTTTTGCGAGACCCAGGTATCGAACTCGACGCCTCGACTTCCGCAGTAAAGTTTGCAACCACCTAGATCAATGTCAAATCTGATCTGGTCAACTAGTTGGCTATACGAAGCCTTATAATAGCCACTTCACTGCCGTATCATTAGCATTGAAATAGTACGGTAATGAAATACACCTAACATTGAACTGGACTATAATGAGATTATCTTACAACGGAACTACCTTGTTTTTATTCTACACATTGTTGACATAAACAATCTTATGGGAGTATCAGATGGAAGACATTAACATAAGCTTTAAGATGAAGCTAGATTCTAAAATACTCAGATATTCATAAGGAACTAGCGAACACATTTGTACTTAGTAATTTGAGCTAGTGGTTGCGTAGTTCATACATACATATGCTAACGCCTGTATCCCCCGAAGGGGTAGGCAGAGGTGTTGTAATCACAACACCCACTTTTGACCGAAGATGATTAAGTGCCAACGTGACAGATGGTGAGTCCATCGCCGTCTCAGACACTTTACATACGTCATTGAATTACTACTTAGAAATATGCAGGTTTCATCACGATGTTTTCCTTCACCGTAAAGCACGTGAAAAACTCATTGGTACAGGCCCCGCTGGTATTCGAACTTGCGTCGGTTGCGTAGCAGGCGACTGCTCAAACCTCAAGGCCACCACGGCTAGTGATTATTTATTAGTGATTGCATAGTTCTTCTTTAATTTTCCAATGTATCGGTCAACGCTTTTCGAAGCCTTCTGTAAATAGCATTAAGTCTTGATTAGATTATAGAATCACCGAAACGCCTTGCTTTTGTCCTACACATTGGCCTCCTAAATAATCACCATATTATGTCGGGCGGAAGACACTCAGATTAAGTATACAAATTAATAAGTTCCCCTTCTCGCGCACATGCGCCGACTTCATAATTCTCTATGAATATTGTAAATAAACATATGTAGTTATTTATAGTAGCTTCGTACTATCGTTTACGCTTTGATGATCTGTCTCTCATACACTTGCTTTGATGTGAATGTGTCTAATTGTTCGTAATTGGATTAGATTCAGTTTTGATTTCAACGCCCTAATGCGTCTGTTACGCTTTCTATATTTACATAGAAAGGTAAAAGAAAACAGGATGGATGATATTTCAGATTAAGTACAGTGGCATTTATACACACGCATAGAAATTACTATAGAAACCTAATTGGTCACGCTGAGTCACTCACGTCATGGATTAGGTTCGTTTAGATCCTCGTTAGTTTATATTTCTTGACTTCTCATTCATCTCAAAAAAGAACGGCCATGCCACGTTCATTACCAATTCTTACACTGCAAAAATGTTTTGTGTGTAAGTGTTTGCGAACAAACTGGTGCTCAATCGGGAAATTATAGCTGGAGTAAAGTTTGGTGTCCTCAATGTGTACTCTAATCGAGAAAAAACAATTTGGAATTCTAGTTTAAGTACTGTTAATTACCTTGTTAAAAGTATTAAAGTACTTAATAATAAACCGACCTCTTAAAATGTAAGTATTTCAGTACGTCGATGAAACATGAATGAAATTACGTTCAAGTATGACCTATTGCTTATGTATGAAATGAATGTATGATAGTATGATACTGCGTAAACACATCTAACGCCCTTGACCGCGGTAACCGTATTCATGGCGAGCTGCCAATGTAATCGTTCAACCGCGTTCATTTGTTTGTTCTTTTGTTTTATCTAACCATCGACCAGTGAACAAATAAACTGAGGGGTTATTGGTTTTTATTCCTGTATGCAATTTCTCTTCAAATAAACTGATATGGCTGGCACAAGACTAACATCTTGCTCTCTAAATTCGAAAAGAAAACAATATTATAGACACTTGGAACACTCATTGAACGTATTTATTGTTAAATCATTGTCAATCAATCAATACAAAATAGAGCCGTGGTGGCCTTGAGGTTTGAGCAGTCGCCTGCTATGCAAGCGACGCAATTTCGAATCCCAGCTGGGCCTGTATCAATGAGTTTTTTCTAAAAAACTCGGTGAATGAAAACATCGTGAGGAAACCTGCATATTTCTGAGAAGTAATTCAATGAAGTATCTAAAATGTCTGAGACGGCGATGGACTCACCATCTGTCACGTTGGCACTTAATCATCTTCGTTGAAAAGAGGGTGTTGTGATTACAACACCTCTGCCTACCTACTGAATACAGGCGTGAGCATATGTATGTATGTCATTAATACAATGTCTTCTTCTATAACTAAGGTGAGAATCTAAGACTTTATCTTGCTCAGAGACTAATTATTCTGCTTTTAGTCTAGTGATTTTATCGATAAGACTAGTGCGTTGTCCTAAGACCTGTAACTTCCTAGAATTGCGTCTTGATTTAAGACTTATGTAGGTACGTCTAAGCTTGTGCCTTGCTCTCGGACTATCGTGTATGCCTTTTGTGACTTCAATTCAAAATTCAAAAAGTAAAATATCTTTATTTGATTAGACTTTTAACAAAGTACTTTCAAATAGTTAGAACGGCACCATTACACAGGATTATACATGCTAGGTTCGCAAGGTTGCTTTTACTGAGAAGAACCTGGCAAGATACTCAGTAATTAATCTTTACAAAAATAATTACAATTTGAAGTAATACAATATAAATCATAAAAAAATATAATATAAGCCCATGGTCGCAGTTGCAGTGCAGAAAATTCGAAACATTGTGTAGCTTGAGATGACCCTACAAGCAGCACCTGTTCACAAGTTTAGTATAACGAGAATGCCAGCCATCGCGTATTATAGAAGGAAATGAATTATGTTGACGATATCGCCTGAGATTTTACTCATTTTGTATGAGACCATTAAAAAGCCCTCCAAGCAGCGTATTAAATTTTGCGTGTCCATACAAAAAACACGCAATACGCAAGGTTCAAATCGTGTCAAAACCTATACTTGCAGCCACACTATCATTATTCTACGTGCTTCTATTCATAGTAGGGGTGGACATACTTATGTGTACAGAAGATTGCTTTTTCGCATTGTTTCGTATTTTATCATTGTTTACTCATTCAATTGGATTGCGCAAATATATATGTAAGTAGAGTGGGTACATTAATAGACATTGCTTAGATAATTTAATTTTATCTACAAGATTCTATAACCCAACAAGGTTCTATAATCTAAATATATTACAAATAATTGTAATATTTTAGTTATTATATTTGACAATTGAGCATTTGAACTGTGTCCATGGGCTTATATTCATGAGATATAAATACTGTATCTAAAAAGCTACCTTCCGAACCCGGTGGTAACATTTATAATCATGTATAATGTATTTTGTGTCCTTCTGTCGATTTGAAAGTACTTTGTAAGAGGTCCAATCAAATAAAGATATTTAGAATTTTGTCAAAGAATGAATTGCAGTTTACCTTAGGTTGATAACCGAGCGATTCCATAAGAGCTTCTCTGTCAACACGCACTTGCTTTTAATAATGCACGAACTAATGTCAGGTTTTACCTCATCGAGGTTTCACCCTCGTAGACTTCGCGGTAACTCATTTTTTTTAAAGAATATAATTTTAATTAATAATAAATAAGTAACTAAAAACTAATTACAAGTAGACAACTTGGCCCAAATCGGTGTCTCTCGGGATCGTGCCAAGAAGGCTGGCAGCATTGCCACATTGAATAGCAATGCTGATTCTCTGAGCGAGAAAAGCCCCAGCCCGCTTGTCACGAGAAGCTTCTACCAGACGACGTGAAACCTCTTTGAAAAGTTGATGAGCATCCGGACCCTAAGGTCCCAGAGTTGCAACCGCAAACGCAGAAAATATGTATCCTTGACCAATGCAAGCATATTTCCGGCGCTTGAGGCACTCCTGCTGAACAGCAGCAGCACCGGCCGCCACAGCAGTGCCGGGGAGATGGGACGGAGCCAACGTATCGACACACGTGGCATCCCACACCAGCGGCCGGCCCAATCTCCACGCCATTTTTTTTAAATAAAAGTAATCTTAGTACAAACAGACGGGCAGACAGAGAAACAAAGATAGGAATTAGTTTTTTATACTTTCATGTGCATTTAGTGAAAATCTGTTCATTTGGAATTATGCATAAACAGACACTTATATTTTATTTATCTGTATCGATATATCCTACAGACAGGTGATTGTCGGTGAGAGCTGAAAACTAGTGATGGCACCTGAATCTGTACGCAAGTAGTTAATATCGGGGTGTTATGTCCACAACACTTAGCGTTCCGTGAAGCTGTGATCGTGGGAAACTGGTGGACCTTTCAAGATCACTGTTACAATATAAATCGTCTTTATCCTGACACGTTTCGCGTGGGATGAACATAAGTACTTTTGAAAAGCACTAAATCAGAGGAGCTATTAAAGAATAGAACCGTGGGTTGAGTATTGATTTTCTATATCATTCAACCTCAGGTGTTGAATATTATCTCGTGAAATTGGATCTTTAAGATTAGCGTACAAGACGCTGTGAAGATATATGGAGATTATGGATGTAGCGAAGAGATTTCAAGCCAGAACCGTGAAGTTTTTATTTTCTTTATAAATTAATTCCAAGTTCATAATCACAGTTCACAAATGCAAATGTCTCAAGAACTCTTTATGTGTTACTAAAAAAATTTCTGGACCTTCAGCAGTAAATATTGGACAATAGCTCCGTAACTATAAACATTCGCTGAACATACATGGGGGCGATTCTGGGACCTCATAGCAAAAGGCATCAATATTTTTCGTTTAGACGTCTATGAGCTGTATATGTTTCTTAGAGTTTTAGTATATTACTATGATGATATTGTGAGTAGCCCTGTTGATATTCTCCGCTGTATTTGTATATACGGCTATTTGAGATAAAAGAAAACTTCATAGGTACCTACTGGAAGGCCAGAGCACCGGATTTGTCCGTACGCAATTGTACCTGTTCATATTTTAATTTAAATATCTCTTGATGTAGGGCGCACCGCTCGGGTGAACTAACGAGACTGGCGAATAATGCAAGAGGTTGCTAGTTTGCATAATTTATTGTTTACTTTGCTTTAGTTGCAAAGGAAAGTGAATGATGAATCAACGCTTTCGTGAACAAAAGGCTAATTAGGTTCGTATTTGCAATATTATGTGCATAATTGTCAAAAGTACTTCTTACTTTTGCTTGATAAACTAAAAATTATAATTATACAAGCGTCCTATAAATAGTGGAAAAATTTGCATCAACACGAATGAAGTATTTTTAATGTAATTTTGAAATACATTTATTATCTGATTAAGTTCGTACGTACATGTATACTATAAATGAGTAGGTACATGTCTGTTTGAGTAATTTTCAGAAATTTGGATTGCATCATTACCTACATTGATAATTAATAGAACCTGGTTGACCAAGCTGTGCTCGGTTTCTTTTTCTGACAAAAAACTAAACTTTAAAAAAGAAGAAAAAATAAAAAATTTAACCCTCACGAGTAATGATATTTTTTGAGTTTTTCAGTGCCTGAAAACATGGTCATAACGATGTTATCCAAAAATGATACCTAGATAATTTTTTTTCCCCTGAAACCCTACACAAAATATTTAATGAAAATCGTTGGAGCCGCTTCCGAGATTCAGATTATATATAATTGGTCGTTTAAAGGAATAAGATTATATCCAAGTAAATAATGGAAGCTCTATCGGTTTACAATATTTGATAATATCAAACTTGATACATAGAGCGACAGTAAAAAAATCTTTATTAGGCATTATGGCAATTTGAAATACCTATTTACTTCCTAAGTCCATGCATTAAGTTATTCTGAATTTGATACAATAGTTTACTATATTAAACCTAATCACAGATTAATATGTAATCAATAGTCTCTAGTATATCGTTGCCAGCAAAACTTTTATCGATAACCTATCGAACAACGCAAACATCGGAAGTTGTGGTAACAAAACTGTATCGTTGACATTGGCGCTAAATATAGCATGCGGGTGTGCTATTTAAAACTATTGATGTAACCTCTCTATATGCCTATAAGGTTGTATTGTTCACTCTATCAATATATTTGTTAACAGTACCCCTATCACGGGTTTGCAAACGTTTTCGTAATCTATACTGGCTAGCGTCACTCGCAATATTTGCATGATATGTTCTTTACGTCACCGCTGGGAGTCGGTGCACAATTTCTCATACGCCGGAGACGCTAGCGAGTATAGTTTACGAAAACGGTGGCAAACCCCTGATAGGGGTACATATGTTTTCTTCGGTTTAGTAAGTATTTTCCCAAGATTGAAAAGCGCAAAAAATACAAACTAATCTGAGTTTGTATTTTTTGCGAAGGTCACTAATTCTGATAGCATGATTGCTTCTACGCTTGCCATCAGACGGACCAGCCCCTACCATTAGTTTCTAAGCCCATGATAGTTTTAATCATTTTATGTGACTAGGTCTGTCACTGTCATACAGCTAAACTGTCATGGCTATAAGAGCTCATAGTTATAGTCAAGTAGGGAAAGGCCCCACCTTCGAAGATAATGAAGTGAGAGGCCCTGTATCGTTTCTTAGAGAGAGATGTAGTTTATCCTGATAGGCATCTCTTGTTTCATTATCTGCAACAGGATAGTGTCGGTTTAATAAATGGATGACACAAGCATCATATTGGATATCTGGTTTCTCGGTATTCGGTAATCATGTCCATATTCATTTAATGTTAAGTAGTGAGGTGACCATACAATATTATCCTTGTACCTAATCGACTTAAAGTATGAAGGAATTAAATACTTTCTTTCATTTTATAGAGCTACTAGTTTTATATAAAAATTTAAGAGGTATAGTTTATTTGTCGAGTAAGAATTAATATCGGCAAAGAATGTATTGCAAAATCGGATATCAGTCGCTATTTTGCACAGAAGGTGAAAATGTATATTAACATTTGCATTCTTGTGACATTGATCGCTAAGAAACTCTTTATTTATCATGTAAATATGACTCCGGAAAGTGAAGGAGACTCTTATTCATTCGATCATAGAAGTAATACAAACCCAGCCCTAATTAGTTGGAAGAGTGAGCGCCCTAGTTCCCCCATACTTCGAGGCGCATACTGTCGATCCCGGTTGCTAAAATAAGATCATAGGCAATCATTACAAGTCCATCGGAAGCCTAAGAAAGTCTGATGACTGGTTAAGCCCAGCTTACAGCTACCCTAAGAATTTCCCATAAGGCCATAGAGCTGATGATGTGGCTCAAGAAAATAATTTTAGTAGAAATACTGCAAGTTATTTCCGCAAGAATAAAATGTATTAAATGGGGTTGTCAACTGAATCCCACGCGATATAATACAAAGTCGCGGGCAGCACATAAACTTATAAATAGGTTACGTCTCTTGACCTACCGTTCATTACAAATGTCAATGACTTTGCGAATGTAGCGAATTGTAAATGTCGCAACCAACTTATAAAATTATCCATGATTCACAACAACTTATCGAATTTTTGGGATGTCTGGGTTAAATCTACACAATGATTTAAAGAAAGAGGATGATATCTCAATCGAAATTTTGCTGTGCACTGCGGTCGGCACTACTCTTTAATTAAAAATAAAAATAAAATTACCTTGATGATTTTTTATATATCAAAAATCACAATCCAAACGTCATAGCTATATTAGTATTTGGGTGTGTTCTCATAAGACCCAAAACGACACTACCAATTTCTCCCCCGACCTACGTTACGATGTTTACGTCATTTATCAACCCGTGGACTATTTATTATTTGTGTTCATGGGCGCGTACTGGGTAGGCTCATATCATGACTAAGAATTATGGATGTGGACAAGGCAAATAGTCTAGCTTTCAAAAAGTTTACTTTGCCACATTTAACGAATTGATCGTCTAATAATATTAGTGAAAATGTAAAGTGGGAGTGAACGTAGTGATGCCCGCTACCATGCCGATTTATACCATAATGTTGCGTCGATCGATGGTCTACCTTTACATCAAATATGTTATAAGTTTATGTTAAAACTAAACAAACCTGTAGCTTTAAATTGTAAGATAAGATAAGAACGTTTCAATGTAATATATTTATAATATTGGTAAAGAAAAAGATTCTCTAGCTCACCACGCATCAATACTTGTCACCTCATACAATCAAATGTAGGTGGCAATTACAATAATAATGCATATCAATTATTCAGTGACACACATTGAATGCTAAATGTAGCCAACGGAATTGAAAGCGTTTGTAAATGTCAAGGAGGGTGCGGCATTTTCAGATACTCTTTTAGTATTCCCAAAGCACCTTCTAATCCCTAATGGGCTTTTGACTACTTTATTCTAGGTAGTTGTAAAAGTAGAACTGTTAAGGTGAAGCAAGGTCAGAAAATTGTGAATTTCCTATAAGTATCTTCAAATAAAGTGGGTAGGTTATGATTATTTGGTAATAGGCAGAATGTTGTTACATCTACAAAGAATAAGTCTAGGCTAAATGGGTGTAAAACGTCCACGTTTCAAGATTTCTTTAAAGTGCCGGCGAATGTGAATGATGATGAAACTCGTTGGTATTGTTTTATAATTTTTAATGTAACTACAACATTAATTTGCGCGACCCCAAGAAAATGTAAAGTCAATACTGGTGTCCGACATAGGACAAAGACTTTAAGCTTACTTTACCTATTTATAGATCTTATACAGACCACGATTTATCCAAGCTTTGCCTTAACTTGAAGTTAATCCACAATCTCTCGCTAAGTCTTAACCTAAACATACCACTAAGTTGTTTTAAGTTCATAAATAAAATAGTGAATCCTTAGTTACGACTTCAGTAATCCTATTCGAAGACTATTCTTGTCGAAGAATGTTTTGAATCTTCACCAGCTGTAACTTGTCTCCCGAAATGGATAAGCCTTCGTCGTAAAGATACAGAACTGTCTTCTTAACTAAATACTGAAGGCTATAAATAACCCTTTATCTGGTTAGAATAATTCGGGAAGTGCACTCAACTTCGTTGTTATCATATCTGCTTTTGGGTTCTTAATGTTAGCTTTAGGATTGTAAAAAGATTTCTACGTTTTTTTCAAATTGTTTCTGTGGTAAGTGGTCGCTGCAAAAATACCTTTAGCAGTCTGTAGATAGCACTACATTGAACTACTAAGTAGTATACCTTGTTTGGGTTTGAGCTCATTAGTGTCGTTCATATTTAGAGTGATCCGAGTCAAGGTAAATTTTCGGTCGGTACTTCACATTTATGGGAAGATCGTCGGTAACGTTAAATCTATGCATGGTATTATCCTGAACTTTAAAACTTTGATTAAAAACCAATCGTTATCCTTTAAATTTTGATTTGTATATCTATTCCTCTTATGATTCTCCGAACACTGTATCAGTCAGTAGGTATTGTACAGAAAGCGTGTCATTCATGTTGTGTGGTCTATTGCGTGCCGGCTATTTATCACAAAAACATCCAACTGACGTTGCATCAATGAATGGTTTACCAGTTTATGCAACTCTCTTTCAGTAATTGCAGGGCTGGCGCTGAAATAATTCGAAATGATTGAATCCTTTTATTTCACTATTTGATCCATATACTTCACAGAAATAAAGGTACAATGAAGAAAGGAACCAACGGGACTGATGGTCGCCGTTTTGTCGAATCTATTCTCTTGTCGTTTGTGAGATTCATTATGTGAGAATATAAAATATTATTTTTTCTTATTTTATGGTGATTACTACGAGAAATGTACTTTTACTCTACAGCTCATTGTATAATTTTGCAAAAGATTACCTACTTACTAGGTAATCTTTTGCCAACCCTAAAGCGCTTGCATAAATTAGTCAAAGTCGGCATGCTAATTATGAATACTAATTTACGCATCATTTTATCTTCGTAGTATTCAAAAGCATGGCACGTTAATGTAATTTACATGCTTATTCATTTTATATTTATGTGCTAATTTATGCTGACAGCTTGTTGGCATAATGAGATGAGATTATACGGATGTGATTAAACATACATTACACACATTTCTGTGGACATAATTATTATTTACTTACTTAACATGCGGCTTAGAGTGTGATTCTCAAATAATGATGTTCAAGATTTATCACAGAAGAGCTTTCAATATCGATTCGGGTTGTTATTTTTATCGGAAACAATCTGGAAACTTCGCAATTGCTCTTTCAAAATTGTGCATTGAACTGTGTCCATGAGCTTATATAAATTTGTTGTATCACTCAAATTGGAAATAGTAATTACTGAGTTTCTTGCCAGGTTCTTCTCAGTAAAACCCGGCAACATTGCATACATGTTATCTTGTATGATGATCATGACGCTCTGACGATTTGTAAGTACTTGTTGAAAGATTATTAAATTAACTGAATTTGAAAAGGCTTATTTTATTGATATTAGACGTTTAATTTGATGTTTTAAAACCAAGAATAGGAAGAGAAATTACGTTTAGTTCATCACGAACAATACGAAGATAAGTTTACATTAGCACGCCGCAAATAGGTATACCTAATTAAAACTTATCTGAACTCGTTAGTTATATTTAGCAAAGGGAATTCATAATTTTCTATTTATGTGTTTGGATAGGAGAACAATTATAATGTCAAAGGCACAATTCTGTATTTTGTCGTTAAATATAATTATCCAACCGGCGTTTAAAAAAGTTAATATATATTTTTGCTTCTATAACCGACTAGTGACAAGGTACCTACCTACAGGCGATTAACTTAACGGCTAATACATTCTTAGATTTTCAAGTCTGTCTGTAATCTTAAGTTTATTTTTAATACTAGGACATTTTTTTATGACTTTGATTTAAAACATTTTTTTTATTTGAGGCTGCTTCGGTCTTAAAATCTTGTAGAACTAGCCCCAAATTTAAAAATGATTGAACAGGGAATGAAATATCAAAATCAAAATCAAAAATATCTTTATTTGATTAGACTTCTTACAAAGTACTTTCAAATCGTCAGAAGGACACAAAATACATTATACATGATTATAAATGTTACCACCGGGTTCGGAAGGTAGCTTTTGTTGAGAAGAACCCGGCAAGAAACTCAACAATTACTCTTTTAAAAATATATATATTATACAATGTTTTTGGTTACAGTATTTATATCTCATGAATATAAGCCCATGGACACAGCACAAATGCTCAATTGTCAAATATAATAACTAAAATATTACAAATATTTGTGAGCATGGCAAATTCCAGCCAGTCAAAGCAAAGATCAAACTAAGATTAATTAATTGTAGCAAAAGTACAGTGCCAATGGGATTATTTACAATAATTTTTCGACAAAGATACATCCCAGGGCTCCTTATCACAAATATAATCACTTACAGTATAATATCCTTTTTTGAGCAAAACTGCTTTGATGGTCTCTTTAAATTTATCTTTTAGGAAAAGTAAGTTGCATCTACAATCCTGTCTAGTTCGATATGATTTATGAGTGTTTATCACAACGATGTGCATCGATGCCTCTACCAAGAAACGAAGACAAGAAACACTGAATGATAAACCAATGCATGCATAATAATCGGATGTTAAAAAGTGGGTTACGAATCTGGGTGGAAGTTATCCATACAAATTGAATGCTATTATAGATAGGAGGGTGTCCTAATTTTATACATCCACATACACACACATGCTCACGCCTGTATTCCCCGAAGGGGTAGGCAGAGGTGTTGTAATCACAACACCCACTTTTCACCGAAGATGATTAAGTGCCAACGTGACAGATGGTGAGTCCATCGCCGTCTCAGACACTTTACATACTTCATTGAATTGCTTCTCAGAAAATATGCAGGTTTCCTCACGATGTTTTCCTTCACCGTAAAGCACGTGGTGTGAAATCACTGTACATAAGTTTTTTAGAAAAACTCATTGGTACAGGCCCCGCTGGGATTCGAACTTGCGTCGCTTGCGTAGCAGGCGACTGCTCTAACCCCGAGGCCACCACGGCTCCTTATACATCCATTGCTAATAATTATCTTCTGTGTCATAAACATATGAGTAAACTCGATCAAATCATTAAGAAATTTAATAATATTGCTTCTAGTCGCATCATCGGTATTATTTCTAGTGGGAAATTTGTTTGAAGTGTTGACATAAGAAATGATAGGACAGGCGCTTCAGTTCATTTACATTGAACATAGCTACTCAATTATCTACAGCACTATAACGAGGTAATATTTACTCTCCGCTTGCATTATTAGCTTTACCTTGTTATTTAGGTGAATTTGAATCATTTACTCTTGTTTAATTTGGGACGTTAGAAATACATTTGGATTGATTACGTTATGATTTTTAAGACTATTACAATACGTAACTTACTCTAAGCTGTTATTTTGGAATAACAAACAGATGTTAGGTTTTATATCATCAGTGTCTTCAATAATTCCAGTGCTTGTTGATCAGTTCTGCCGCGTAGTTCTACAATATCTGCTACTACGATCGTTTTCGACGATCTCATATCCTTTACCAGTTGCCCTACTCATGTATCCGCAGGAAAAACTGATAATGTTATTATATCGAATCATCTATAATTAGCAATAATTTTTACTCCATTACTTTATGCAGTGCTAGAATATTAAAGGTAACGATTGAATTATCCATTACATTCAGTATGTGTTCGATCCGACCCTGCGCCGTATGACAAGGTCGTGCAACATACAATCAATGCATGGCTTAATACCCATTTAAAGGCAATTGCGTTTCGATATTGGGAGTTTGCCAAAAATCCTTCAAGTTAATGCCCAAGTTATTTTTCATTGCGTCATGTTTTTGAAACGAGTTTAAAGCAATAACATTTAAAGACCTAAGACTTTTGTCTCGTCGCCTCGAAGTAACGTTCAGATTACTTAAGATAAAGCAATTGACACTATTTGCCTTCAGCTCAGGCATAGCATAGACAATCTATCTAGTCACGTGATCGTGAATTCCATGAACCGGTTTGTTTGCTTTCAGCTGGGATGCAATAAATGATCTATGCATAAACGAACATAAACGTCTCAACTGCGAGTCATAATTTTTAGTGCTAATTGAAATTATATTTAATCTTGACAATTATATTTTAGACGTAGTCGTTCTATTCGTATAGTTAGATGCATCATCACAATGCGCCAAGATGCAAGACATTCATAGCGTTTCTAATTTTCTTAAAGGTTTGCGATTCTACCAACTTACACGGTGGTCATTATTTGTTCTTCTTAAATGTCCCATATTGTGTTTGCTTCGGCATTCTTACATAGGCGACGCAGGTCCGCGCAACACAGTACCGTAAGCCTAGGCAAAGTAACAATCTCCTCGCGCTTGCGCTAATGGAAGCGATACAAAACGTATGGAAATTACAGAAATCAAGCACGTTACTTATGTCATTCTCATTCTGTATCGCTTCTATAAGCGAAGCGGGGGTCATTGCTGCTGTGTCTAAGCCTATAGAGCAAAAGATGCATTCAACTTTCAAATATATTTGCACCGCTCGTGTCTGGGCAGCAACATTGGATGCAGGTCAAAAAGGCTCAGGAACGCTTCGTGGCCCTACATGTCCGCTTATGCTTAGCCAGAAGATTAAGAACAGATTCAAATATTTATATCAGTGCAGCATCTTATGAAATGTACGGCAATGTTCTCTTGTTCTCAGATGTGCCTCTCGGAATGGATACGTCTCCGGGATTACAAAGGCGGCAGGTCCCGAGCAGTGATGGGTAAGGAGATCCCAGCTTGGATCTGGGAGGCGTACCAAGTCGTCGGGGTGTTCCTCTTCGGGTGCGCGTGTCAGCAGCTTACCACGGACATAGCCAAATACACTATTGGACGACTGAGGCCCCATTTCTTTGATGTAAGTACATTTTTTATTCATTATTTATGACCAGTTTACTTCCCCTGTGAACATAGTTGGCATTCGCGTCATACAACACAGGTGTTGCTGTCGAAGGCTGCTCTTCTCAAGCTTTACAATTTTATTGTGCTTCTAAGTAGGTACATACTGGATCTAATTTACTTATTTTGTTTTCAAATTGAACCGTGAATTCTTGAATAATATTTAAATTGATTTGCATTTTATCGTTCTGACACAAAACGTGCCCTATAGAATTACTGAATGTAATGTTTATTCCAAAAACTCGGACATCAGAATACGTAATCAACTGTTGTTACCAACAATTTTTTAATGGTTCCATAAATATCAGTGCGTTTGACGTGTATTTGCTACAAAACCACACACGAAGATGTTGATTTAAATTTTCGTGGCGTGCATTGAATATTTTACCTAACCACCTAAGCTTGTTTCCAAATAAATTGAGACAAGAATTACGATTAATTCAAATAATGAATCTTGTTATTTCCATCTTCTACTTATTCTATCAGCAACATCACTATTTTATTAAACATAGGTATTTTATGCAGAACCGCACGAGGAGCATGTATCCTAGGCATGCATTTTAATTAGTTTAAAGGACGCCGTTGTTAGATACGCGTACGTAAAGTCTATCTAGGCATACTAGTTCTTATCCGTATTTACCATATTTAATTAGGTATGCTCACATACGTAGTAACTAAGATAATTATTCATGTCTACAGTTGCATAAAATACTCCGTCGTTTTCACTTGTATTATGATTATAGTTTTTGAAACTTAAATTATACCCAATTTAAAGGTGGCAGTGAACTGAGGCGTATCCATGAGCTTTTATTGCAATGACAGATGTATACATGTCATATATATCTATCTCATAATATTAATCAAACTATCATGGGCATAAGCACTCATGGTATGGCACCTGCAACAGAGTTGTTAAGCGGTTATTACCGGTATTTTCACTGCATTGATTGCGATTTTCACCTCCGTTTCCTCAAAGGTGGATGTCTATCTCCAGTAGTCTCTAGACTCTAGACCACAGTCCCCAAAAATTCTAATGATGATCTACTAACTCTTAGAATACGCCCTTAAAACAAAACATTTTTGGAATCAAGACCAAACTCTAATATAGTAATAATATATCTAATATAATCAAACTAAAATAGGTATATCCATCGGTTTTGAAATCCGTATCACAAAAATAGATAGAACTACTTTTGAACCAAACATTATCCTAATCGATGTTTTGTAATAAGAGTAAGACTGTGACAATGGACATGTTATTAAAGATCCAGTGGTCGTTTAGGCTCAGACAGATTTTAGCAAACAAATATTTCACATGGTGGTTAAGCTTCATTAGGGTTCAAATACAACAACGTATTGTATCATCAGCACTAACGGCCCACAAGAAACTGCTCAACCGGTCTCCATCGTAGCCGCTGTGAGAATGCAAGGTGTCAAACTAGGTAAAAGTAAGGGTGTTAACATTAACACTCTGAATGGCGATTGCTAAGCTGGCAAGTTTATGTCAATGTGAGCAATAAACATCGCAGGTTATGTTATGAATGCATTCCTTATATACACATGGTTTTAAAGACGTATGTGGAGTTGACCTAGTGACTCTATATTGAAAAGCAATGACCTTTTGATGGAATTTCCTACTTTGAATTGCCTACCGTTGAAAAACCTTACACATATTATCTTTACGTTTTCCAAGAGTCCCGGTGGAAGGGGAATAATATTGGCGTTCCAATTTGAACAAACTCAAACTCAACTCAAACTCAAAATATCTTTATTTGATTAGACTTCTTACAAAGTACTTTCAAATCGTCAGAAGGACACAAAATACATTATACATGATTATAAATGTTACCACCGGGTTCGGAAGGTAGCTTTTGTTGAGAAGAACCCGGCAAGAAACTCAACAATTACTCTTTTAAAAAAATATATATTATACAATGGTTTTGGTTACAGTATTTATATCTCATGAATATAAGCCCATGGATAAGTCTAGATATTGTTACGGACAGAGGTTTGAAAATAGTCAATAATTTACGAAGTATATTCAAAATTCAATCGAATACTTTTTTAACTCTCGTCATAATATCTTGAACATCGAATGAAAAGCGTGTGACAACAATATTTTGTAAATCGATACCTAATAACAGTGGAATTAATCGTTTAGAATCTATGTCCGCTCAATACTTTAACAAATTAAGCTCCCTCTTAAGCTTTGAACCTTTCAACTTATCAGTGAACAATTTTCCAATCAAGCCCGCCTCTAGATTTAACCGTTGTTTAGTTGATTGAACCAACTTTATTAAAGCTACCATTGTCTGTCTGTTATAAACGTAGGTTTATAGGTGCGGTGAGGCGTTGTGCCCTAAATACCTATGCTACGGGTAAAATTTTACAGCCATGTGTTTTTTTACGATTGTGAAAGATCGTTATGTTAAGCAATCACAAATATTTAATGCATTATGTCCACAATCGTAAACTGGTGAATTGCCCCCTAAACACGCTGTGTAAGATGGCCTTTATGTTTGTCATTATCATTCATAGTTGCATTCAGAGTATGCATTATTCAATTGGCCTCTGCAATTATCTAATTGTAACCATTAACCGGCTAAATGGTCAAAGGTTTTGCTTATTCTGTCCTTATGTTTGCACTATGACTACAATTGGATACAATCCATTTGTATATTTGACAGACAATTTTGTATCTTCTCTATCCGAATATCTAATAATTCTCCATAAATTATGTAAGCTTACAAGCAGCACACGTGACGTGATATACCTATGTATATTGTAAGGCTAGCCATACACACAATATTATTGAGCATGTATGGCTAACCTAAAGGATCTTCTCAAATATGATACATATGACATTTGTCTTATGGACAGCATCTAATACAGTTTGATCAACTGTTCAATGAATTGAATGAGCAGATGAAACCAACAAGACGATTCTAAAACCGCGAGTTCTTTTGAAGGTGCGTGCAAATACTCCGACGTCTATATATACCCGCTCTCTGCTACGGTTTTAAGTGACGTTTTGGTGTCTGGGTGGTTGGCTCATCTCATCAGACACTGCGGTGCAAACTTAGAAACATACGGGAAGTAATCATGAACTGATCCGTCTTTATAATTTTCATATCTTATGCCTATAAAGTCGTATCATTAAAACAAAAAAAAGTATTAAGAAATTTGAATTGCTATCGTTTATGTAGATAATGTTGAGACAAGCCAGGTAGGTGCTAAATATTGATCTAATTCAACATTTATGCAACTCAACCTTTAGACAGATATTC
Organism: Watsonalla binaria; assembly: GCA_929442735.1. NCBI lineage: Eukaryota > Metazoa > Arthropoda > Insecta > Lepidoptera > Drepanidae > Watsonalla > Watsonalla binaria. The sequence continues at coordinate 8,543,543 of OV838934.1, read as the reverse complement.
TTAAGAATGTTTGAAAAACAATGCCAAAATCCAACACGAACCAAAAGGAATACCTAATGGAAGCATTGATAGCGTTTTATTTCCAACTTTGCACTGTATGTGTGAGTGTTTAAGTAGGTGCACCCGGTATAAATAATGTACGGCGATTTGCTTCACCGCCCAGCGGCTGTAATTTTGACTTATTAGATGGAAGATAAAGTCAACACATTGTTTTGTAGTGTTTATTTTTCATCTTACTTATATGACTAACTATAATAACAACCGGTTAATACTTACAATCATATTTTTAAGAACATGCTACTGTCTTTAGTTTGCATCAGATTCCATAACAAGCATTAATAAATGAGGTAATAAAAGATATGAAAATATGAAATGTCGAGATATAAAAAAATACTTGAAACGAATTGAGAAACCTACTCCTTATTTGAAGTCGGTTAAAAAGAGACAGAAAAAACATATTGTTGGTGTTGAATTTATGATCCACAAATTAATATTAATTTCCACTTAAGAGTGTTCATTATTCTTTAACTACGTCTGCTAGCGAACGGTCGATTATTATTTTCAAGTGTAATGTGATAATTAAAATATAAAATTGCACAAGTACTCGATAAACCAAGTGTTATTTAATTACCTATAACCCGAATTCCTATAGTTAGAATTTGATGTTTATCATTTGTTTTTGACGTAACATTTTATGGTCGTACAAGTCAATTACTTTGGAATAAGCCATCATTCTGATATTGTTTGTATCTGACACATTACAAAAAGGGTCGGGAGCAAATATCCAACGCTTGAGCAACGGAGTGAAACAGACGTTATGCAAACTAGCTTTGCACCCTATGTTTGAGGTTTTGTTGGTGCAACTGTTCCAAAATGTGCAGTTAGTACGTTTACTGGACTACCAAGAACTGTCATGCCATTGTGCCGTTAGGTGAAAGGTCTTTTCGCATATTTTTCACTAGCTATGTCCCGCGTATACTTAATTTCATGGGTGGTCCGCGGAAACTAAGATACATACATACATATGCTCACGCCTGTATCCCATGGGGGTAGGCAGAGACCACCGTTTGCCACATGCTACGATCCTTACATACTTCTTTCGCTTCATCCACATTCATGCATCTCCTCATACACTTTCTTCGGTTACGAGTGCTCCGAATTTCACCTTTCTGAAAAATACTATTAATTTGGTCATTATAAATCTTCCTTGGACGCCCTCTACCGACACTTCAGCTCACATTCAGTCTGTAAATTTATTTCGTCAATCGCCTTATACCCATCCTTTCCATATGTCCAAACCATCTCAACATACTTTTTTCAATTCTGATCACCACATCATTCTTCAACTTGCAACTGTCTAAGATACTCCTTCCAACTTTAGCTATCTTCCAGTGAAAGTCCCGTCACAATCAGTCCAACCGTTTCGGAGATTAGCCGGATCAAACAGACAGACAGACAGACAGAGAAAAACAATATAAATAGGTTTTTTATGTCAGTACAGTAGGTATATAACTTTCATATACATTTAGTAAAAAGCTGTTTTGGAATAACAAACACACTTGAATTTAAAAAAAAAATTTTAGCACATTTAACAAATCTAATCCCTACTTCCCTACTTAATATTATAAATGCGAAAGTAACTCTGTCTGTCTGTCTGTCTGTTACCTTTTCACGCCTAAACCGCTGAACCGATTTTGATGAATTTTGGTATAGAGATAGATGGAACCTTGGGAAAGGACATAGGGTACTTTTTATCCAGATCCCGATCCCGATCCCGGAATTATACGGGTGGAAACGCAGAGTGCAGTTGTGTATCGTATATCCCTACTAAATGAATTTTGGTATAGAGATAGATGGAACCTTGGAAAAGGACAAAGGCAACCTTTTATCCCGATCCCGATCCCGATCCCGTAATTATGCGAGTGATAGATAACGCAGGGTGCAGTTATGTATCGTATATGCCTACTAAATGAATTTTGGTATAGAGATAGATGGAACCTTGGGGAAAGACATAGACAGTCTGTCTGTTTCGTTTTCACGCCTAAACCGCTGAACCGATTTTGATGAATTTTGGTATAGAGATAGATGGAACCTTGGGAAAGGACATCTTTACTTTTTATCCCGATCCCGATCCCGGAATTATGCGGGTGAAAACGCGGGGTGCAGTTATGTATCGCATAATTCAAATACTCCTAGCCAGCTTTTAGAATACTTTCTGCCTGACATGTCCATCAGGCCCATCGGCCTATACACTATGAATGTGTGAGTGTGACGATGCATGGTGTGGTGTGGCGGGGCTGGCGGGCGCGGCGGCAAAGACGTGCGGGGGACGCGGATGGCTCGGTGGGAGGAGTGTAGATCACAAAGTATGCTTACCCGAACGGGCAGACACGTGAGGGCAGACGTCGTTGGCGGACGCATGCGATATCTACAATTTTGAGCTGCAACGTATTCGCTTTCTTTACGTTTTCATTGGTGTTTAGGGTTTCTTGGATAAGCATTTTGTGTTATTTACTTAGTTGTTTTGGTTGTTATTATTAGTTTAGCATAAGTTAGTAGTAGGTAGAATTATAGTTAATAGGTAAAATAAATACTTTAATTCATTTTTTAGGATAGGTATAAAATTGTAGTAGATTAGTAGGCAGGTTTTTTTAAGTTTTTTCACATTTAGTAAGTAGTTACGGTACCTAAGAAGGTCAGCATAGTTTTTATTGAGTATTAATAGGTAAGTAATGTTGTTTTGTGAATAAAATAGTTCCAGTAGTTTCGCATATAATTTTATCGATTCATTTTGTTTTTATTCCATGTGGATAGTATATTTTTTTTAACATTTAGTTTTAGTTTAGCAATTCGTTTTGTTTTTGTTTTATTTCATGTGTATAAGTACCTACCTTAAGTATAGTTTCGTACTCAGTACCTTTAACTACATTTTTTTGTCAGCTAAAGAATTTTTTTTTGCATAAGTACTTACCTGTTTTTATTACTTTAGGTAGGTAACTGGTTAAGTAATATGCCTCGCAAGCGTAAATCTAATTTAGCGCGTAGCTCTAAAAGAGCTCGAACTGCGCAAGTAGCTAGATCCCAAGAATCTGAGGAGCAGACTCAGGCCCGGCAGATTTTAGATGCTGAGCGACACGCAACGCAAAGAGCTGCCGAGACCTATGAACAAACTCAGGCCCGGCAGATTTTAGATGCTGAGCGACACGCAACGCAAAGAGCTGCCGAGACCTATGAACAAACTCAGGCCCGGCAGATTTTAGATGCTGAGCGACACGCAACGCAAAGAACAAAAAATGTCGTATACAAAAACGTATTAAACTAAGTTAAGTCAGGGATCAGGGTCAGGAAAAGTCTACCTATGTTAATCTCAATAATTCAATGTGCCGGCTTCATTAGAATCGTTTCATTATAGTTTCAGAGCCTATTCAGTCCAAACAAATTTACACGAAGTAGTAGTTCTACGCAGACGAAGTCGCGGGTAACAGCTAGTAAAGCATATTTCATCTTGAAGGTACTTTGATCGTGTGACTGTTGGTCAATGCTCAGCTCGTCTTATAGCGATGATATTCATTGTGATTAACTCCGTTTTGGTCGAACTGGCTCGTCTACGCCGTATTGCCGAACATGATCCTTTTTGAATAAATGTTATTAAATCCAAAGCGGCAATTTCGTGCATATTTAGTATTTTTAATCGTTGGGATTTGGGCGTAAAATCTATGACAACGACCAACTTTCAGCGCCCACCTTTTTGTAACCGATTAGCTTCAATAATATAAATCCAATGTTTATTACTATCCAATCTATCACCCACGTTATAAATAACACTCTGCAATACATTCATAGCTTTAAGTATTCTCATGTTAAGTATATACTGGATATTGTATTGGAATCCCGGTGCAACGTGATCTGGAACTAATTTATGCGGCGCCGTTGCATTGTGGTTGAATTTAATAGATTATATTTTTAACATTCGGTCACGTACACCTATTGTCGACACGAGTGCGACGCATGAATAAACCACTTATTAAAAAAATGTGTGCCTTATATATATTGTTAAGCGGCAAATTTATCATGGTCTTTTGTATCATTCATATTGCACAAGATAATTTCCGAAAGTTTCTAGCGACACTTTATTAGTTTGGGAAGAACATTCGTTTTATAATTAATAAAATGCAAATTTAAAAACACATTATCTATATGTACTAATATTATTAAGCTGTAGAGTTTGTTTGAACGCGCTAATCTAAGGAAATATTTCATAGTTGGATAGTCCATTTATCGAGGAAAGTTTATAGGCTATATATTATTTAAAAAAAAATGGGATCCGCAAGAAAATAGCGATTTTGTAACCCAAGGTATAAAATCGATAACTTTTTATGCGTGTCCAATAGAACAAAATGATGTACTACGGGTTTGTATGCCTTATTGGTATATAGTTTAGTCACAATAACCGTTTTTATGTTCATAAGAATATTAAATCGTCTGAAGAAAGAAACTACGTTAAATGTGTATCGTAATATTAATATTATATTAAACTAAATCTACGCGGGTGAAACCGTGGGGCACAGGTATGAAGAAATAATTATACTGTCTAAGGAATTTATTACGGAAGGTCACTTACTCTATTTATACGTGCATTATATAGGTGCAATGAGACTGATGCTCGGTTTTCCCGCTGTTGCATAATATAACTCACAGACAGCTTAAGTATTTATGTTCTTTCCTTCCTTCAAATACACTGGAAACAAGGTCCCCAAACTTATCACCCTCCAAAAGATGCGCGGGTGTGTATTCCGACGATTGTTAAAAACTACCTAATTTTTGTCTGTTGGTAAAATCTGGCACTCGCTTGTATTTAGTCTGTTACGTGCACTGTCTTCATTCAAAACATTCTCACTTCCTACTTTCGTCTTTAGCTCAGGGACATTTATATCTGTATCGTGACTTATTTTCTTTCCTCTAACGAACACTAGGCGTAGCGTTTAGATAGGCACCACTACTGATTTACCTACCACTATTACTTTATCTAAGCCTACAGTAGGCAAAAAAAGTAATTTTCTCGCGTTTGCGCTAATATAAACGATACAAAATATATGGTAAATATTTATCCATATAACTCAAAGGTGATCTATCAACGCACAGTCCAATCCACTGGACGGATCGGGCTGAAATTTGGCATGCAGGTAGATGTTATGACGTAGGCATCCGCTAAGTAAGGATTTTGATTAATTCTACCCCCAACGGGAAAAAAAGGGGATGAAATTTGTCAATTTTAAACCCATCGGATTGAGACAAGTTTACGCGGGTGAAACCGCGGGGCACAGCTAGTTATTTCTATAAGCGTCGCGTGAAGATTACTTTGTCTACCAGCCCTGGTCCTTTATTTAGTGAATAGTGGTGGGGCTACCCTCCATTTTCGAGATGTAAGTGAGTATTTTCGTCGATTATGATGGAAAACAAGTAACTAAACCGCTTGATAGATGGTAAATAGCACCTATACAAAGTTGCATTTCTATAGTTATCTAAATCTCAAAATTTCTTCCAAATCTTTCTAGCAATTTGACCGTGAATAAGCTTTATAATCAAGCTTTCGTATTTAAGACATAAGGTGATTATTAATAAAGAGCCGTGGTGGCCTCGGGGTTTGAGCAGTCGTCTGCTACGCAAGCGACGCAAGTTCGAATCCCAGCGGGGCCTGTACCAATGAGTTTTTTTACAAAACTTATTTACAGTGATTTCACACCACGTGCTTTGCGGTGAAGGAAAACATCGTGAGGAAACGTGCATATGTCTGAGAAGTAATTCAATGACGTATGTATAGTGTCTGAGACGGCGATGGACTCACCATCTGTCACGTTGGCACTTAATCATCTTTGGTGAGAAGTCGGTGTTGTTATTACAACACCTCTGCCTACCCCTTCGGGGAATACAGGCGTGAGCATATGTATGTATGTAATTAATTGTGAAAGTATGTAACTCAATATTTCTAATTTACAAGTTGAGTCACTTTACAAAAGGAAGTCGTTGAGATCAACGTCGTATTTAAATGTTTTTTTTTATTATAACTGCCAACTTTACGTTACAATATGTCATTGGATAAATTCATGTGTTTCTTCTCTTTGATCTTGATGTGTATAAATCATAACGTGTTTTGTCACTCTGACTTGACATTCGTAGCGTTTATTTGGACTTGAGCGTTGAGATTTTTATTGTTCGGCGCAACATCTGTTGTTCAGCATTATCTTTATGAGTTGAGTGCGGCTTTGATTTGCAAGTGGCTGGTATCTGGCGAGTCAAAATGATGAATGCAGCTATTAAATTTGCTTTGATTGCGAAGCTCACTTTAATACAGTACAGGTGCCGTCACGAATAATGAGCGCTCAGCGTAAATATGCGCATGTATTTTATTCCACCACCATATAGGCAGACAAAGACAAACTCGTAAAATAACTACTACGCATTCAAGATCAGCAATCATGACTCCTGATTCGACCTTATAAGCAAACAGTTGGAAATTAAAAATGTGATGTTTAACACATTCACTGCTAACATTTAAACTTCTTCGTAAATTTTCTAACAGTTGGACGCACATACGCGTCGTTAGCAGTTAACGCGTTAAATCATACAATCGAATCAGGATCAGATGTGCCACAGTAACGCAAGCGATCACTAGTCCAACGAGGCAGTCAAATCATCCTCGTCTTCAATATATTCAGATAAATAAACTAGTAGTGTCTGTTTGTAATTCGAAATTAACAGCTTTTCTCTAAATGCATATGAAAGGATCATCAATTGTTATATTTTTTCTCTGTCTGTCCGGCTAATCTCTGAAATGGCTCGTCACATTACATAAAAAAAATCTTCTTCGGGTCCATCATTCAGCAGCCCACAGCATCACATAGCATTCTTATTTTATATCTATCAATAGAACCAAAACTAACTTACCCTAAATATATTCGTCTTAATAATTCAGCTGACTATACGGCTAGGTATACCATCCATCTGATCCATCATCATCATCTCCCGGGCCTCATCCCATACATTGTCGGGGTCGGCACTTGATTCAACCCGATGTGGCTCATCACCTGATTTTTATACGAAGCGACTGCCATCTGACCTTCGCAACCCCATTTACGAGAAAAATCTGTGATCTGGGTTAAACCAGTTGTCAGACTATTTTTGCTAAAGATGATAAATTGGCAACCGGGACCGACGGCTTAACGTGATCCCCGAGGCACGGAGGAAACTCGGGCGGTCACCCATCCAATTACTGGCTAGGTTCAAGGTTCCTTAACTTCGCTCATCGAATGATATGCGCAATAGCAACTGTGCCACGAGCTCCTCCTACCATCCCCTTATAAGTAAAGGATTTTTTCCAAAAAAGTATTAGAAACATTTTAATTTCCCATCCAATCCCAGGGCGTTCGTATTCTTATTTCCGAAGTAATAAGGAGTGCTTTTATTGCTCACATCTTGTTCCTTGACAAACGATATGTTATCCGGAACGGTCGTTGGTAATTTTGAATCGGATCCCCTTTTAGTTTATTACTTTATTTTGGTTCCGAGGGATTTAGGATCCTCATACTTTGGTAGATGACACCACCACGTTGCCACATTATAAACTCTGGAGTTATTTCAGTAATACTTATAAGAATTATTATGTTGTTTTAAACATCGTTAAGTATTTGTTTATCTTGGACCAAGCGTTTATTGTTCAACATTTCATCTCTAAAAATAAGCACATAAAACATTTCCCTATGTTTCGTTGTTATGCCACATTCTTAACTAATTCAGCTCTGTCATCCGGAATGTATTCCAATTAACATTCATATATTAATTGTGTCTTAAATAAATTAATAGAAATATAAATCAACCGAAAATTATTTGAGATTTTGGCTTGCTACGTTTTAATTAACATGATTTTATAATAACTTATCACTATATAAGTTTATCGGGCATGGCGGTTTCTGTGAACGGACCATATATTATCACAATCTTGACCCGAGGGTCATTTCACATCGGCAATCATTTTTATATCTATACGGGTCGCATGTCACGTACGTCCGTGCGTTTTTGGTGTTGTTATGATTTACGATGTCAATTTTATTATAACTAGTCCCGGCCAACGTCTTCGCCCGCGTGGCTTTTTGAAAATAGCACGAGCATTTTTCCGAGATAAAATCTATCCCAATTCTGGTAACTCTTTGGGTATCTGTGAACTGTCATGTATACAGGTGTTAATGGAATCCTATTTAATACACAATAATGTATAATACTCACACATTACTAAATAGGATTTATTTAACGTAAATAATTATTTCGTAACATTATTCCTCTCTTAATGAATTATTTCGGTATCTACGTAAAATTCCCAACGGCACTACTTAGTTCATTTTAGAATTAGCAATAAGTATTGGTGCCGTCTCGAGAAGATGTTACTGTTTTGAATATCATATAAGTAAGTTACTTAACGATACATGTAATTTATTAATGCCATTAAGTTCCATTACCGTCTGTCGAAGATGCTCAATGAAACTTTAAGTATCCTTAAGCCTACAGAGATACAGGGCACATATTCTGAAGTTTATGATGGAAATTAAATAAAATGTTAATTTAATTACTATTAAAAAGTATAAATTTTTCGAGTGAATAGGTACGTATTATGACACATACAAATACTTAACGTGGCTTTCTATTACTAAAATATTTTCAAAATAGGTTCGGTTGATCCAGAACTTACCCGTATATCGTCTCAAACATAATCTTTATAATATTAGTATACTAGAAAATAATCAATAATATAAGCCTTCTATTTTTTTCTATCTAGAGATTTCTCCTCCCAACTTTTCAAGTACACAAGTTTATCTACGAAGTTGTTGTGGTGTTCTTTAGCTCCCATTCATATAAGTATTATTAATGGGAAGTGTCCTAGCAGTTGTCAGGGAAGTTCATTTTAAGATTTATGAAAACGTAAGAATTGTCCTATCTACCTGACATTGACATATGGCGCCATGTTGTAGATACAAAAGTTATGTTTCTCTGTTACCTTTTCATGACTGGAGAAGCTGAATAGATTTTATTTTATATTAGATTTTATTTTAATAGACAAAGAAATTAGTACCTACAATTCTGTGGTACATGAAAATAAGTAGTTATACAACGTGACATACATGAACATTCGTATTACACTTAAGAACGGAACTGTCCGTATGCCTGCGTATTCATATATTCTTCACTACCATAATTTGTACTACTTGTATAGAGCCGTGGTGGCCTTGAGGTTTGAGCAGTAGCCTGTTACGCAAGCGACGCAAGTTCGAATCCCAGCGGTGCATGTAGCGATGAGTTAAAAAAAAAACTTATGTACAATGATTTCACACCACGTGCTTTACGGTGAAGGAAAGTTTAGTGCCTGAGACGGCGATAGACTCACCGTCTGTCACGTTGGCACTTAATCATCTTCGGTGAAAAGTGGGTGTTGTTATTACAACACCTCTGCCTACCCCTTCGGGGAATACAGGTGTGAACATATGTATGTATGTAGTTTGTACGATTTATGGTAAAACACTCTCTTTCATGAGTGTATATGAACATCTTATTATCATTTTAATGCTGCTTTTAACCTTTCTCCATAACTAATTAACATTTATTCTGATAAATATTTTCTCTTGTCCGATCGACGAGGTGGTTCATCGATCGTGGGGATTTACTGCGCCGGCGCATTAGCGGCGTGTTTCAAGCTACCAATTAGCGCTATCTAGCTAGCGACGATTGAAACGCAATCTCATGGGGTGTGGGTTAAAATGTAGGTTTTTGAGGATTCACACAAATTAGTGAATTATTGGCTTCAATTGCAATCGCTGACGTTATCCAGTTTGTAGGCCTAAACAGAGTAACATTCTCTCGAGCTCTGGCGCTAATAGAAACATACAGACATGTCATTCACCTAAATTTTGTATCGTTCCTTCTAGCGAACCGTGAGGATAATGTTACTTTGTCTACGGGCCCTGTAGTATGAGTTGAAAGGTTAACGAGTAAATTTGACTGTGAACTGTGAGGTCGAGGTAACATCCCCAGTCGGTTAGCTCTGTATTCCGAACGGGTAACCTCGTTATGTCTTTTCTCTTCTTCGTTATGTAATGACTTATACTGTATCGTAATCACTCCGCTCGTAACTTAGAGCGTACCCCTTTATTTAATTGGATGTGTTCTGTAACATGAGTTTGTAATTGAATCGAATTGGGCCCAAAAGGACTCTTGTAAGTAACAACAGATTTTAAACATGTCAGGCTAAGTGAAATATTCGTTAACTGTTTTATTAGTGCATTTATTACTCTGTGTATCTACATTACACGTATTCATAAATTATTTATGTTCTGCGTTTTATGCGCAGTAACTATTATTATCTATGGCTTTATGTTTCGTTCGGAATTTGATTTCGTTCTTTGGTGGTCTCACTGGTAGGTATCTTGGGGTCAATCATTTATCTTTGAGGTTAATAAGCAAAAATGCGTATATTGTTTTTGTTTTATTAATTGATAACAATCAAATCTTACACTCTAGGTAAGTATGAATGATGTTACATGACTTTGCAGGTCGGTTGCTGCCTACGCGAAACGACACTTACAGATTGTAGGGTGAATCGTTAATCAACGATAAATTTGAAATACTTAATTAAATTTTTATGCATGATTCCTGGCTTGGGCTCTTGGGCTAGTATTATCTTCCATTGATTATAAAATCATAATAAAATAAAACCACCAAATGTATTTAAGTCTAATAGTATATTATCAGGAATCACAAACACATACAATATACAAAAAAACATTGCTATTTTTCGAATTTCATATCAGTTTGGAACCGTTAGACTTCAGTCTGAACATATGACTAAAGAATCGTGAAAAGAAAAATAAGGGTTCTTATTTTTCTTTATTAACCTTCCTTTTTTTTTTTTAAAAAAAGTAGTAGGCCATTTTACTCAAGTTTTCGACCTGAACTCCCTTTTTTCAGCAGTTTGAGAGTTACCGATATATAGGAGACCAGAATTTTTTTTACCATGTCGAATGAAGCCTCATATTATCATGAATAATTGATAGGGCGGCTATTAGCCGTGTGACGTGCATAAATCTGTCATTCAGGTCGGTCGCAAATCCCAGTTCCGCCTGCTTCCATGTTATCTGTAGCAAATTGAGATGTGACATTCTGTCAGCGCAACCAGTTACATCTGTCCCTTTACAAATAAACAACCACTCTTGGTATAAACCTTAACACTCCGCAGTAAAGCTTTGAATCGAGTAAGTTTTTCAAAAAAATCTTGGTCGGTGGTCGATGTTGCAGCTCTATAAACAATTTTGTCCCACGCTTTCAATATCAATGGCATTGATAGCATGGCTTAAAATAGCTTGAGTAAATGTGCAAAGTAATATTGATTATTGTAATGTATACTCCGTGGTATCTTTGACGTTGAAAGTATTTTCTGACTTGTGCCAGATGATCAGAGCACGTTGTCGGAAGAAATAAACGGTTGACTGTCTATATCTATACAGATAAATAAAGTTGTAGTGTCTGTTTGTAATTCCAAATTAGAAGGTTCACTAAATGCGTATGAAAGTATACAGGGTGCTGAAGTAAAAACACCAAGATTTTGATTTTTTCTCTGTCTGTCTGTTTGTTCCGGCTAATCGCCAAAATGGCTGGACCGATTTTAACGGGACTTCACTGGCAGATAGCTGATGTTTAGGCTTAACTTAGGCTATTTTTATTCAGAAAATACATGAGGGTGCTGCAAAATAAAGCATGAAACGAAACCTGCACGGGTGAAACCGCTGAGCACAGTTAATAATAAAACTGGAAAATAGAATCTGTCATTAATTCAAGTAAGATTTTAAAGTTTTGTATATAACAGTTGCTGCTGAAATCTCCTTATCATCTAGTTCTGGTCAGCTATAGTCAAAAGCATCATTAATAAGCCACTAAACAAACAAACTATGTCAGAGAGCCTAGTACTACATAGTGTAGGTTTACACTACGGCGTAAACGCAGATTTCTGTGGGCCGTCAGCTGTCTTGTGGCGGCGATTTTAAGAAAACTCGCACTAGGCCCTCAGCATGTGTTTTTTTTGTATTTAGAACTTTTAAGTAACTATAGGGAATCCAGTGGGTTACTCCACATATTTTTTTCTCAACATTCACTTGACATTGGCATTAAATAAATAAAACAAAGAAAGAAAGTAACTTTAGGAATTGGGAAACATCTTAATTTAATCATCAGAACACCGTAATGTTAATTGAACAGGCAGGTCAAAGTAGGAAGGTAGCTGTCCCACTTAACTTCATTGTTTCATGATAAATCCATTTATTTTGACACTTAGCCAGAATCGTATTGCATTGTCCTCTTTTCTGGCACTTCCTCGGCTATATTTCAAGACACTTAAGGTATTTATTTAACCTTTTGTATCTCCGTAAAAGATCTGCGTGCTTTGTGCATTTCGGCAACAAAGATTTTATCTCGCACCTTATATCACACTAAAGTCTCGCGTAAGTTAAATAAATTTTACTTTGTATCATGACACTGTTGTTTATCAAAGATATGCTATGTTAAATCGCGAATATCAATAATTTTAAAAACACATCCTGAACCATCATAGTATATTGCTAAAAGTAATCGACAGATAAAGATACAACCTAAAATGTATCTATAAGAGTTCATATTACACACATAAGGCTCATTAATTAAACTTATTTCAACTTTTTCGGCACAATCCTAATCTTCACTACAGAAAACTGTGACAGACACACCGACTTCAGCAGTGTTGACGCTTAAATATTTATAAAAACCAGTAGAAAATTCTGCAACTACAGGGACCTTTACGGAAAGTGGTTCGATATTACATTTAATCCCAAGTCCTGAAGATCAAGCAGTGATTACATCAGTGGTTAGCGGTAATTTACCTCATAGGTGCTATGATCGAGACGGGAAACAAACTTGCAATCCCCCGATGGTTCAGCTAACTCTTACATCATGTAGCCAGTGGAAAGTGGTGCTTTATTTTATGCTAATCGTCAACGACCCCATTTGGTCCAGGCACTCGTAAACATGTTTATTGTCGTTAAAGTTGAAGCAATTTACTTTTATTTACGTCTACAAAGCCGCTTCCTGCTTTTATGCTTACTCTGGGTCCAGTAGAGAAAACTTATCCATTTCGTATGGAAGAACACTAGGTTCTGAATTCTATACATCATCATCTCCCTGACCTTATTCCATACATTGTTGGGGTTGGCACTTGATTCACCCCGATATGACTGCGGTCACCCGTCCAATTACTGGCTAGGGTCAGGGCTGCTTAACTTCGCTGATCGAATGCGGTGCCACGAGCTCCTTCCGAATTCTATACGTATTGAAATTGACCAAGTTCGGCTAGAGAATGTTGTAGAGTAAACGTACGTAAAGCTGATGCTAGAATCCAGAATACACTCTGTTTCAATGATACTATAACATTGTCATTTGTGAAAGACACACTTGTGTTCACGGATTTTATAGTTACATAAATTATGATACTTTACAACTACCAAATCTAAATTTGACATCAATCGTCTCATTAGATTTCACATGCGCCGTTGAGGAGATATCTCTTATACGCGCCGCTTCAAATCACCGGGACGCCGATCACGTGATAGTAATTTATAAATTTTATTACCAAACGAAACCTGTAATTTCGCAATTACAGTTTAAGTTACACGGAGTTAAGTTTATAATTAATTACCTGATAGGTTTTAATGGCTGACCTCTGAATATACCAATTCTGAATTTAATTGATCACGACTATCCATACGGCTTAATATCTGAACAGTTAGATATTAAGTTCGGTGAAATCAATCAATGGGAGCATAACTCTACAGATATTGCTGTAACAGTTAGATTTACGGCAAGTAGTTTAAAACTTAATGGCTTATTTGCTTGTAGATCAATTTCACACGGCTGATCTATAAATATACATATAGTGGTAGCCTTATACAAGTGTTCTAAATCATGTCCATACAATGCAAAGTAAACCTGCTTATGCAAAATACTGATTACCCATTTGAAAGACTGTTTAGTCTTAGCTAAGAAAAGTATTGTATTTAAATGCCTGTTTAATATTTAAGCTAAAAATAGTTCTGTATTAGTAGTTAAGTCTATTTCAAATGTTCTGTGAGTAACAAGATATAATGGCTTGTTTTCTCAATGCATTGTGTGCTATCAATACAAATCCATTATTTTGCTTCTAATGTGCGTCCAATACTCAGCTGACAGAATTCCCCTTTACGTAGTTTATTCGACCATCATCATGTATACAATTTATTACATTCGAATATTCCCATCATAATTCCACCCAATCGATTTGACACGCCAAATATAGATTTTATTACTGGGGATCCTGTCAGTTGTCTCTACTAAACGTTCGGCGTTGATTAAAAGTTATGACGCATCACTTTGCCCCCTAAAATATTCACTGAGCATTTCTATAGAACCCTATTCGCCCTTCGCATGACCTGTATCATCCACTTTATCAGGATCTATGTCAAAGTTAGGAAGTCTTATAGAGATGTAAACAAGGCGTGGATCTTTTTAGTTTGGTCGTATTTGTAGTCTCAACAATACGTCTGTCCACATGAATGAGTGTCTAGCTTCGCTCACACTCACCTATTGTACTGTTGTTTGTATATACAGGGTGTCGGAGTAAAAGGAACAGTTGTCTTCTAGAAGTTGTAGGGTTTTATGAATATATCACTATGTTGAAGTCGTAAAATATCTAGCTCCAACGATAACGTAGTTATAGGCTATGGTTACTAAGGGCCGAAGAGCTTGCGGCCTTAAGCGATTGAATTAACTACATTACGTACGCAGTAATTAAACTTTTTAAACTAAGGAGAAGGTTTCGAAAAATGTTGTATGGGATTATTTCAGGAACTATTAGTGGGAGAAAAAAATAAAAACGTAGTTAGATTTCACGTGAATAACGCTACGTTACCGTTTTTTTATGCCAAAATAAGGTCTTAATATGGTCAACTTTGAACGTCAATTACTCGAAAACGGAAGAAGATATTTTTGTTATAATCATTTTATTTGCTTCCTAAAATTGTACCCTATCACATATTTTAACAGCTGTCCTATTTTCCCCGATACCCTGTATAGTGTTAGTGGGCTCACCGTGAAATTGTCCTGTTTTATTGTTTTTTTATATATATATCACAGCAGTGTGAAGATTGGCACGATCATTGTGCATTGTGCAAACTTGTGTCACATTTTTTGCTTCGATTTTTATCACATCGTTTTATACAATAGCAACATTTATATATATGTATACTTTTTGGTAGCTACCTGTTACGTGTTCTATTCATTCGTTTCTTCCTCTTACCTTTTTATACCTTCACTTAACACGATTTAGTCCACTACATAGGAATCCATCTCTAAAGTTATATAGGGATAAGATAACTCATTTATTACTCTTATATTCATAAACTAGCTGTGCCCTGCGGTTTCACTCGCGTAGATTTAACTTCATTCCCTAAATATTTTTTTTAATGAAAGCCTAAGTTACGCCTTGTAACATTAGCTATCTACCAGTGAAAGTCCCGTTAAAATCAGCCTTGCTGTTTCAGAGATAAGCCGACACACAGACAGACAGAGAAAAAAAACTTTTTTTTCATTTTAGTACCTTATCTACTTTCATATAAATTTAGTGAAAAGCAGTTTTATTGGAATAATAAAATTGACACTTCAATTTTATTTATATGTATGGATAATAATAAAAGATACTTTCTTAACCTTATGATTCTCAATACCCGAAGCTAAATTGTCTGTAATAAAACAAGAAGTTTTAATAGCAGCTGTCCCTCATTCTTTTATTGATTGAGTGATTGTTGATGGTGCACTTTATTAAACAATTGGATGCTCTGAAAGGGTCCCTACGCACCGATGAACTCGATCAAACACAATAATGAAATGCATTGAATTGCATCTAGCTTTGAAATGCAGTGCTTTAACGTTGTTGGTTAAATGCTAAATTGAATTAATGAGTATATTGTTATGTTCTTTAGTTGTATTCAAATCGTCTGCTTATGTTCATGTTGGGAATTGAAGTTTATTATCACAAGTAATTGTTATTAAACCATAGTATTCTCTCGATGCATACAATACATGCGTCCTTTTCACGACTTCTGTTCTGATAATATCTATGATTCTTGATTTATGTATGGGCTTTTGTCCAGCAAACATCACAAAACAAACTATAGGTAAAGCGTGCTTTAAGTGCACTAATTGAGCATGAAGAGCGTGCCCGAGGAGCTTAACAAGTATGTTGGCAATTGGAGAGCAAACACATGATTTTATTTGAACAAGAGCCCTCGTGTTACATCCAGCAATTTGATTTATCAACTGGTAAATTGAAATGTACTTTTGGATCAATGTCTTACAAATATAACTATATGTCGCCGTATTATATTGTATCCGTAAATAAAAAACGCAATTCTTCATAATTAGGAAGTTGGTGCTACTCGCATCGTTTGGTTTTACCCAGAACTGCCTACGCGTGACCCCTGCTTGGTGGGAGCCAGCAACTAGCAACTTTATTAGGGTATAGTCAGTTTTCCAGTTTAAATTCAGGGCATGGACACATCCAATTGTTTCCTCTTTTTCGAAGGTCTCTTTTCGGAGAAATGGTCCTTGAACTAGGAGTAAGAGATCAGGTTACACAAGTTTGGCAAAACTGTAGTCTAAGAATATGCATGGACTAATTGTGTAATGCCGTAAATAATGTAAATTGTCTGCGCACTCACCTTTACCTACATGGCAGGAATTCCAACGTGTAGCCAACATCAATGGCTCTTACAAACATTGACACTGCACCTACTAAACTTTGGAAAGCAATTTCATGTGCTTCTCTCAACAAACATCGCACACGTTGACCACATGAGTCTTTGTCAACCCAAGTGAATATGTTTAAGATAGTGAAATGGAAAATGCATTTCATATATTCACAGTACTTTTGCAGAACAGGTTAGCTCAGCCTGGCGGTAAGTGGTCAAAGGAAATTGGTGTTCAATCGTTAAAAACTGGACTCCTTAAGAATTTAATTTCACTTCAGTCACGTGGCAGACTTAAGACTTGTCGATTAGCGCGGAATATAATTAAAGCATACATACATGGGAGTAGGCAGAGGTGTTGTAATCACAACGCCCACTTTTCACCGAAGATGATTAATTGCCAACGTGACAGATGGTGAGTCCATCGCCGTCTCATACACTTTACATACGTCATTGAATTACGTCTCAGAAATATGCAAGTTTCCTCACGATGTTTTCCTTCACCTTCACACGTAAAGCACGTGGTGTGAAATCACTGCACATAAGTTTTTTAGGAAAATCTCATTGGTACAGGCCCCGCTGGGATTCGAACTTACGTCGCATGCGTAGCAGGCGACTGCTCAAACCTCAAGGCCACCATGGCTAATTAAAGTATGTGGCAATAATAACAAGTTTTTTTATCTAGATGCAACATTCGACAGAAAAGTCAAAAGGACGTTGGTTTTAGGACTCAAGACTCGAAATTCAAGGTTCTTATCATTTGTCAAGGCTAAAGAAGCATCAATTGTATCACTTCTTACTTACATATTTTTTGCTGCGATCGCCAAAATACGTTACAAAAAACGTGTAGGTTCAGACTATTGAACCCAAACCGCTGTGCCAAACCCATCTGTTGGTATTGTGTTGTGTAGGCGTACCATTAATACCCATTCAGTATGATCCTGCTTATTGTTGGAAAACTTTTTGATTATACTTACTACGCAAGTGACGCAATCATTTACCACCTTATCACCTTCGGTGTAAGGTCGTAGTTAGGCTCACCCCTTCGATCCTTATTGTAGATACATTTATGCCTGCTTCGTTGGTCTAGTGGTTGCAAGCGCTACTGCGAAACACGAGGTTTGATGTCCAGGTCGGGCAAGGTGTTATTGCATCTGTAACATTCCCAGTAACAACTCGGAGTCTGGATTAGTGCTCGGTTAGTGGCAATAGGCTCACCCTCTATAACATGGCTGGAACATAATTAAACGTAACTGGCGAAATATGGATGCACTATAAGGACACAAGGATATGTATGTATATATACACTTACAACTTGATGAACTTACTAAAATGAATAATAGATGTAGCAAAAAGTCAAGAATATTATGAATATACTTGATACGGTTTTAATCCGACCTTCAAACTGGACCCCACGCCCACCTCAAGCCCACTGTGACTAGTTAATCATCTCAAAATATCAAATTTACATAATTTGCTAATGAACCAGTGGCGTCAGATCAGAACTCGTTAATTTTATATTATTGTAGTTCTGTTTGCTTGTTATTTGGTACTTTTATCAAAATATTATTATTTAAATATTAATAAAAATATGAAGGTACTAGGTGGTAAGTTTTATTTCGACGATAGGTGCGAGCATCTTTCATACTAGTGGCAGTTTGTATTTCAAATCTACGGTTTCGCTCCACAGCAGCTTTAGATTTTGATATGACCGTGCTTTGAGATAGTACTTTTAAGACCTTGGAGACAAAAGGGACGACAATGAATGTGACGAACTCAGAGAGAGCGAAAATTGCATAGCGGAATGAAAGAATGCCTTAACTGTAAAGATATATAGATCGATCATAAAGTCATATCCAGTAAGTATAACAGTGGACATATAATTAAATCTCAATTATCACTTAATATGTTCCATAGTAGCGAGGATCGTCTATTATAGCCGGTTCAATCACACGAACCATTGTTTACACTTGCGTCACGCGTGCTCAAGCGCAACAACTTCCTGTCGTTAAATAAATCGATACGGAGAATCGATTTGCAAAACTCAATCGATTGGCGATTATCGATAAATGGTCGTTTTAGAAATTGTATTCGCAGTTTAAAGATTGTCGTGAAATTGAGTTAGTATTTTAACCATCTCTAGGACTTTATCGAGTTAGGTGACTTTAATACAGTCCAGTTGTTCAGTGTATCTGTGGCAGTAGCGTGGGCACGTACTCCTGTCCCCCTTAACCTCTCCGATACTCAACACTCTTCTAGACAAATATACTGAATGTGATTTGTTTGCGGATAAAGCATAAATTGTTAGTATGCTTGAAGTTCTGCGAAAAGCTGTTATTATATGGATTACAAAAAATAAATAAGATTTGCTGAATTTATTACTAGTACGATGTTTTATTTCTCATATAGTAAGTAATAGTCACCAGCCAATTCTTCTCCTTCTTGCTTATCATCTCTTTTCTGGAACGCAATCCCTTTAGTCACTTCATTTTTAACCAAGTTATCTTCTATGGCTCCACCTATATTCATAAAGGACACTTACAACCTCAATGCAATATGCATATTTATGACGCAGATTTCGGATAAAGTATAATTAGAAATAGAGTCTAGCAATAAAGTAATCATTCATTCTTCTTTTAAAACAATATTTCTCTCACTTACACTTTTGAACACATATTCTTCGTTTATGTTGATCTAGTGTTATTCTTATTAGTTTGAATTTATAAGAAAGATGTCGTCCACCTAACTTACAAAGATTCTGAGAAAGAAAAAATAAACAACATTTGGTTATGTAATGAACCTCCCAAATGGCGTAAAGTACATTTTTAAACTTATTTTTTACGACCGAACTCTACTTGAGCTATTTACGCTCTGAAATTTACGATTCATTTGGTAGGAATCTCAAAAAAATCTTCTCACATAAAATGTTTATTGCTTAAGTTACAACTTTATTTTCTAACAGACATTTCCTTTTCAATGGTTGTATTAAGTGCTACGATATAATTGGTAACACGTTCATAGGAGTCCTTGCTTCAAACAGTAAAAATCTTGGAAGTGTCATATTGACAGCTCTTCTGGACGTGAACGTGACGTGCTTTAAACGAGTTAAATCTTTTCGATTTTTGGTATTTGCTATCCTGTACTTTCTGATACTCAACATCTCCGATGCGGCTGATCACCTGATTTTTATACGCAGCGACTGCCATCTGACCTTTGTATCCCCTTTTACGAGGAAAATCGGTAATCTCGGTTAATTCAGTTGTCAGACTTTCTTAGCCCTCCGACTATCACGATTGCCAAAGGTATAAAATTAATTATATGGTATGGTCTCATCACGAGTTAAGAGCGCGTACCTTGAATGCGCAGTAGTAATTTTCTATGTCTGTCTCTGTCCTTATGTATGGTGTGATGCGAATAAAAACATGCGCAGTTGCTCCACTATTTTTATATATATAATTATAACTCGTGTGCACTTGTACCTCATACACCGACTATGTCCTGTTTTGTTACGATGACCACGTGTGAACAATTTCATCACGATCGGTAATTGTATAAGGAACTTACAGCCACATTTATAATATAACTTACGATTCTAAAAACGTAATGCACATAGATAAGGAAGTAAAAGTAACTTAAACCCCTATTTAAGTTCAAGTTATCTTATCGATAATCGTATCAAGCAACACGCCTGTTGCTACAACTAACTAACTAACTAACTAACTCCAACTAACGCCATGTTAAATTGATTCACTGACGGCCGGTTTCCGAAAGGCTTGTCAAGTCAAAAATTAACTAATCATCGATCAAACGGCATGTTAAGTGCAAATTGGGTTGCTGAAAGGATGATCATCTAGTTTGATTTGATTACAATGTCAACTGACATACATGTCAAATTTCTATGATCAAATGGTATGTTAAATGCATTTTGGGTTTCCGAAAGGCTGATTAAGCGATAATCTATGATCAAAGTAATGTCAAATGGCATGTCAGCTAATCGGAGGTCGTGGACGAATTAAGTTATTACCATCATTGTATTTTAATGTAATATTTATAGAAATACTGCACCGATTTTAGAAATTATTTCACTCACAGGAAGCTACATTATTCCCAAGTGCTATAGCATGCTATTTTATATATCAAATGGAAATAACAATGCTCGAATCAAGGTTGAAAAAAATTTTCACAAAATACAGGCGTATATGATCGCGGGAAAATTTAAAATATAGAAAACCCATACTACGGCGCCTACACTTGACCAAACCCGGCGATAACATGAGACAAACGGAGAAGATGATTATGCTGACGAAATAGCTGGATAACAATCTACCTTTAGTGATAAATTTGTGACGAAAGTGATTTAATTAACATTATTTTATATTCAAAAACTGCAAAATCATATCAAACTACCTAATAATAACAATGTTCATTCAAATTTGTTTTGTTATTTACCTTCTAGCTTATTAATATGTACTCTAGATGTAGCCTCAGTTCTTAACTACATTCTAAAAATGAAATCAATATAATATGTTACAAATTCTGCTTATTGAAGAAAAAAAATTGGTATGTGCTATAGTTTGACAACAAAGAATAATCTTATCATCAAAAGTATTAAAACAGTGTGTGCAGTACATAAGGTAGCTAAATAGACATGAATCTAGTAAACAATAGGTGCAAAATATCACTAAATTAAACTTATTTCTGAACAAATTACAAAAACAATGGTAGGTAAACTTTCAAGTGCTAAAAAACTGGACACCTAATTCAATATTAAAAAGCCTTAAGTTTGTACACAACAAAACAACTTAAGTACTTAACATATGTACAGCCTATATTTTCCCTTAGGCAGTTTTATGATTAGAAATATTATGCAATGTTTGAATGATGAACCTTCTACATATTGTGTGTATGGTTGTATAATATGTGTGAATGGGACTATTGGGCTGAAATTATAGTTTGTTTCCATGAATTGAAAACATACCTGACTACATTATAACTAGATAAGTAAAGATTAATTGTTTTGTGTTTTGAACAATTTATTTGTAGAGATTAAAAACCAATATATTGATTTCAGTGCATACAAAAGTTAGTTATGAATATCATATTTACACCGTTGATTGAGATATAATAATAGTAAATTGCAACAGGATCTTTGGGTTTGTCAGTCAGTACCTCCCACTTACCATTAAAGCTTATGCACAGTATAAGAAGTCATTAATGGAATGTTTCTCTGTAGTTTGTTTATGCTACAAGTATCTAAGGATTAGATAACTCATTTGCTAGCAGTGAGGGATCTAGTTATCTTTCTCAATCATGGAATAGTCATTTACATGTTTCTGCCTTGCAGTAAGCAAGAGAAAAAGATTATGTATATATGAGAAAATAATAACAATGTTATTTTTATTCCAAACATTTTATTACATTAAAGATTAACAAAGGTACACAGTTTTGTTAGTTTTGGTAGATAATAAGTAGCACTTCACATTGAAACAGTATCACTGCATACATGTGTACTTATCACTTGTCCGGGGAAGCAAGACGAACCACCGCGTCCTGTGTCTAGTAGTCCTTTGAAGAAGTGATATGATAACATTATATTAGTTAATCTTATTTCGGTACCAATCCTGTCTCGAAATGTCTGTCTCGGTTTTCGGTGCACATGCACCTTTTTGTTCTGTGCAGAGTAGAGCAGGTGTAATAAATAAATAAACACTGGAAAGACGAGGGAGGCAGAGTTTGATTTTGCGTCATGCAAGGATATGGAATTTGCCTGCGTCGTAAGACCTTGTTGCGATTCTGAATAGTTTGCTTGTGACGAGACGGTGATCCCCTCGATTCACTAATATGCTCACACATGTACAATACTAAATTTTCTTGCTTTATTTCGTGTATGTAATCGTAAACAATGCAACACAGGCAGTAATAATATTATTTTTTTCTGTCTCTTTGACAGCTAGAACGAACGATTGAATGACAATATTGAACTATTTAAAAAAGTGGCCATATTTAAAAAAATCGTACTAGTTAACATATGATTAGTTAATTATTGCTTGACAAGCGTTCGAGAAACCCAATCAAATCTGACAGCGCATGTTAACTGACATCGATGTTAGTTGATTTTGATTTTGACCAGCCTTCGAGAAACCGGGTGTGAGGTGAGGCCCGTGTTAAGTTCTAGATAAGTGTAAGATAGATTTAGATAACTTAACCCGTAGTTAATTTAAGTTGTGGGCGGTAAAGCACGACTTGTTTCCTGAGTTGACAATTTAAAAGTTAACAGAATAAGATCATGTAGATCTTAAATACTTATCATTTTAATATTATATTATTATTATTATTATTGATACTTATTATATATTTATACTTACGTACATATTACCTATTATCAATTATCGTATGGGAAAAAATACACCAAAACCTTCAACATCAATACAGCCAGCCTATGTTACTCAACCTTGTAGTACTAAATTGGTGAAAGATTTTATAAAATCGGTCCAGTAGAAGCTATTCCATACAAACAAACAAGTACTATCTATTTATAATCTTGTTAAAGATAAATTCTTCATTAACAACAGTATGACAAAATCGGTTCAAACCACGATACTAATAATAATGATCTCCTACCGAATTTCGGTTACGGCGGCTAATCTCAACGAGGATCAGCCAACTGCGCAGGAGATATTGCACAAGTGCACTCTTTATTCCCTCACTCTCATAGTCCGATGGGACGGCAATCCGACTGGAGAGAGATCAGCAGGCGTAATCTCCACGATACTATGGAATATTTCACGGAATAGTTAATATTTTTGCAAGTCAGGAGTACGTAAGTTTACTTGATACATTTACGCTAATTACCGAAGACAATCTCGAAAGGTAATCTATATGCTTAGTAAATCATCATATCAACACGATTGACGCAGAGGGGGGTCTATGTTTAACAGCTGTTGTTCGCTGTTTCAACATCAATTTACTAATGCGTCTAACCCAGTAACAACGTTAATCTAAAACCAATTTAAATTAAATCACTGAAGTCAAAACAATACGATCCTAATGGCGTATTATATTAATATTATGGCACTTACGACGCAAAGCTTTGCACATACAACAAATTGCTTCGTGACGTCCGAATCGTAAACCCAATTACAGAGACGTACGTTGGAAATAATGTTGCAGAGAAGCTGTGAGAGATATGTCGCTGGATTGAGGTGATATTCGCCATAAATCGTATGTGGATTGAATTCCAATGAAATATTGGTACGTGAATACACTTACATATGCTCACACCTGTATTCCCCGAAGGGGTAGGCAGAGGTGTTGTAATCACAACACCCACTTTTCACCGAACATGATTAAGTGCCAACGTGACGGATGGTGAGTCCATCGCGGTCTCAGACACTACATACTTCATTGAATTACTTCTCAGTAATATGCAGGTTTCCTCACGATGTTTTCCTTCACCGTAAAGCACGTGGTGTGAAATCACTGTACATAAGTTTTTTTAGAAATAATCATTGGTACAGGCCCCGCTGGGACTCGAACTTGCGTCGCTTGCGTAGCAGTCGACTGCTCAAACCTCAAGGCCACCACGGCACTGGTGAATAGACTTATTTATTGAATAAAGGCTTAATTATATATACAAGGAACAGTACTTAAAAATAATTACAAGTAGAAAACATAGCCCATACACCGATATGGGATCTCTCGGCATCGTGCCAAGAAGGCTGGCAGCATTGTCACGTTGAATAGCAATGCTGATTCTCTGAGCGAGAAAAGCCCCAGCCCGCTTGTCGCTCGGTACGTTAATAACAATAAAAGATTTTGTTACTGACCATTGAATTCGCATATATGTTGATGGGGATGTATAATTAGAAAGTTTGACTGTCTATGCAAACAATAATTTATAGCAGACTAAATTTTGGTTTAATGCTTTCGAATGATTCACATAATTACTTATAACAGAAAGCCTGGTATCGACTATACTGCAGTGTATCGGTATCGATAAGTTAGAACATCTAAGCAACCACCCAATAGCCAGGGTCTAAGAATATGGCTATGGTATCCCCTGCCTGTCGTAAGAGGCGACTAAAAGGGGGCCGGAGGGCCTGCTGGCGGTGGTCGGGGTGGGAGCTTTGACAGCGCGATGTGGCTCGCGCTGCCTTGCACAGCGAGGTCTCCAGGGGCGGCGTCACAGCTGCCCCGGGGATGTGCCCCGGCAAAGTGTGGGGGGACACCGGTGAGTTCTATCAGAGTACCCGGAGTCCCCCCTAAGCACTGAGGATGGCCACCGGGGGGGCTTTAGTGAGGTAAAAATCTCACATACCCCGATCTGCCGACCTTTTGAAGGTTTCCCCCTCGTCAACAAAAAAAAAAAAAAAAAAAGGACATCTAAGCAAATCCCTCTCTGAAAAGTATGAATTAGGGAAATATTCGGATCTAAATTTGTTATTATGCAAACTACTCAATATCTATTGAATTAAATAAATAACATGCATGTTGTGTTCTATAATAATAACATCGTATGCAAAAAATTATGCTCAATTATTTTTTTCAAAATATCTCACGGGCCCTTCGATCTTCTTACTGATAAAAGTGTGTAGTTTTGAAAACTAAGCAAAGGCTACCACGATTTCCAAGAAGATAATGAAGAGTGTTAAGGATCTATCGAATCTTTTCGTTTCAATTTCTTTAATTTAACCAACAGAAAACCGACAGACAACGTAATGTTTATTTATAACTAATCAGAACCGAAGTACCTGATTTAACAAGTAATATGATAGAGTCTATCTACAAATTTTATCAATCAACCGATTGACAGGAGTCTTCACCTCATGCATTCCCTGTGGGTAGCGAGGCCGTGACCAAATATTTAATAAACTGACGTATGGAGGTGCATGTCAACACTGATTCCAGTAATTACGTTCTACGTGCTCTATGTGGGTGACCCAGGGCCTGATTTGGTACGGAGATTAATTTGAATTCGATTCAAAAGTGATTCAAATGTGAGTGGGTGGTTTTTTTGTGCAATGCGCTGATTTGTTGACATCTGCATTTAGATAGATAGGTTCTAACTGGAGTTACGGCGGCACCAGGGCTAGCGGCTAATGTAACTGAATGCCAAACTAGACTTCCCACTTTAGGGAAAAATACTGTATGTACGAGTTTTTATTTTAAAATGATTTATATAAAAATATGTTGTGTAAGTTTGAAATCCGTTGCCCAGCAATTTTCTTAGTTTGAGACTAGATGGCGCTGCGTTAAAATGTCGGAATATTATTTAATTATTGGAGTATTGATTTATATGTTATCAGAACTATTTATGCAAGATCAAGTTATTTAAACTTATGTACTCTGTGGTGAGTAGATGCAAGTAACAAGCAATGATCAAAGTGGGACAACTGGGACATCACTTGATTGAAGTTTTGTCGCCTTGCCTGAATTGAATTGATCACCACAATTGGTATCGAATGACCACTTATGTTAAAAAGGAACATCCTCATCTTTCATAGTAATATTCACATTATTAGCTGTTTACCCAACCACGGCGAAGCACAAGGGAAGTAGTAAGTAGAAACTATATTTTTTACCGATGTGTGTGTTCAACTGTTCCCTAATAACTCCAAAACTACTTTACATTATAAGAGATAACTAAATACAGATAATTAGTTTGTAAATTTTATTTATATTTGCACGTATAATAACTTTATACGCAGATGTCTGGATGAAGTACAGAAATTAACTACACTTAGGATTTTCTTACTTATGATAAAAAAATAAGCAACTTGAGTAAGTTAATATAAAATGTACCGTGATTTATCGTATCTAACGACAGTAAACATAGTATAATAAGATGTTTCCATAATCGGATAATTTCACTCACATCGTCAAAAATAAATAATAAAGCAACGTGAAGTCGTGAGCCTAATTGCGGCCCTGTCTAGCCACGAATCACGACCTCGGGGCTCCGTTTCAAGTGAATTTTTACTGCAATGAATATTGAAAAGTAAATGTGAACATACACGATCCAATTTGTACTTTTTGGAAGACTATAATTTTGTGTAATTTAAGCGGTAAGTACATGGGGAGAAAGTCTGTTAATCATTTTATATGGAAAGCTCGTCGTTTTCACTATAAGTAGTTACATGTTAGGTGACAATGCAAAGCCTAAACTCGGCTTATTCCAGACATCCACAGCCCATAGATTTTAAAAATAAACTA
Organism: Watsonalla binaria; assembly: GCA_929442735.1. Classification (NCBI taxonomy): domain Eukaryota; kingdom Metazoa; phylum Arthropoda; class Insecta; order Lepidoptera; family Drepanidae; genus Watsonalla; species Watsonalla binaria. The sequence goes on along the minus strand of OV838934.1, from coordinate 8,516,487 downwards.
AATAAATTCGTTTGTATACCATAACATAAGCAATTGAGGTGGCGGTAATAGAATCATGGATGTCTGACAATAAGTCATTTCAAGAAACCAAACTGGCTATAGAGGACATTCTTCAAAAAACCGCGTGGATGTTCTACAACAGTGATCCAAGTATCGGTGTTGAAACGTTCGAACGTCGACGCCTGACCTTGCATTTTTCGCTTTTTTTGTATGGAGACGTAAATATGCTCCGTAGGGCGCTTTTTAACATTACTATACATAATGACGTAAATACGCAGGTATACATATACTTCAAGCACTGTATAGCTTCTGAAAATGGAAATTATAGTTGATAGACAACTACAATTAGCTGTTAAAGATATTCAATGTAGTTTAGGGTAAGGTTTATAATAAATTGAATAATAATTATATAATAATTATAATATTTTTTATATTTTGTCTGTTACGTTTATTCTTAGGAGTCGAGGTTTAATCAGATGTTATCTAGATGCAATTCGCTCGCTACGTGACCAAATAGTCGTCAAGTCGGCTCTCATAATAGACCGCAAAGCTGTTATTTTCAGCAAAGTATGATAACACCATTATTTGATATTCATCGGCGCAAGAAAAGCGAAAGTCTCCCGATAGTCGATACACACGACTAACTCGATAGTAAATTATCGATAATGTTGGACATTTGCATTTTCACAACTCCATCGTTCGTGACCGCTCACTGGCCGCTAGAAGTTATTTGCCATTTACGAGTGCGTTTAGTGCTGCGAATCGAGATATTGGTAATCGAATATGTATTACTTGGAATCGTATCTGCATTTTTATTTATTTGTAGCACGTTCCAATTGACCATACCTCCTATTTAAGAGCATTTGCAGAAGATCAATTATTGCAATATTTTTTAAATGATTAAGAAAAGCATGAAGGTTTAATTTAAATCCGCGAGTTCCTGCAATCCGTGCAGTTGCTGCGAAAATGGATATACGCAGATTGTAAAAATATTGAATTTTCATACTAATGTTAAAAAAAATTCAGCATTACATTGCTGTGCTTAGAGGTACCGTCAAGAGCTTTGAGCGCTGGCCTTGATTGCGGAGTTGTCATTACTTGAGTTTATTTGGTTTGCGAGTCAATATCTACATGCGCAGTTCTCCTCACTATTTTCGCTGAGAGCTCTAAACTCGTGAAGGCACCTGTAATTAAGTTTTTTATATGTAATAAGTCAAAATCGTTGATCAGACCATTACTTAATGTTTCGAATGGGATCCCCGACTTGGCGCACCTTTCTCGCAGCTTGTAATATCCCGTCTTAGCGGCTACCGCCCCGCGGCGGCCGTCGTCGTAATCACTAAATTATCCGCTGGTTCGCCTCAAACATGAAAAATAAATACTTTACGGGCGCAATGGCTTGTTAAAACTGCCAATTTTGTTCAAGAACCGCGAATAAAGGAGATCGTATTGGATACACGCAACGGGGACTGGTTTCATACAGTGTTTTTCGTGCTCTTTTTGGTTTTGGAGACATAACGTTTAAGTATTATTTCCGTGGTTTGAAACCAATATTATCATGTTCTGTTTTTGGTCTGTCTATTTTTGGTCGACTTACGAAAGTCTAAGTTCGACGACAAAATAAATATGACGGTTGATGAAAATATGTAAGAGAATAACCTATTGCACAGACCACAAATCTCACGATATAGAAATAGATAGGTATAGAATATAAGGACAGGAGATCATTATCCTGATGATAATGATAAATAATTGCTGTATGCTTCCAAAAAGTTCAATTTCACAGTATGGACAGTTTTATGTACTTGCATCTGTTTACTTCTGTATAAGGTGTAAGGGCAGTAACTTTAATAATAGTTATAACATTTTGTATGAAACTTGTCCATCACGTTCCATATAAAACGGCAATTACAAACTCGTTCCGATCGCCAAAGAGGGCGCCACAGCTTGATTGGATGATTGACGTGTCCCTATAAGGGAAAAAAGGACGCAGCTAACATGTTATCGAGATTGTAAACAAAATTATAATTTCCAGCATAAATCTTGAAGACCGGTCCCAATAAACACGCTCTTGGGCAGGAATATGCAGCAAAATTAAAATGTTTAGTAACAACATGTTTGCGTTGTAGGAAAACACTTAAAGTCACTAGAGCTGTATAATTTAGTCGTCGTGGGAACTAGAGAAATTATCTTATGCGGCTGCTGTGAAAATAAAATCGTGTGTCTATTTACGCGTGATTTTACTGTATAATGTAGACGCAGTTATCCTTAAAACGTTCTTAGTAAATGTAGGTAATGTCTGTGTTTATAATTATTAAATGCTGTGTCTAGGGCCTACAATAATATAAGTAGTAAGTAAGTCTAAGTGAAGAGGCATTACGTACTTAAAACTCAACATTCAGAGCTTGAATGAGCTTACATAGAACTCACGTGGAGCATTCGTTTCACGAGTATCTTTTAAAATTTTACTTACCCCTTATTACAGAAGATGGTTCAAAACAAGGGTAGACCAAACTCGGACTAAATATATGTCCATCCCCCTTGAAATCCCTAGGACAAACAGAGATGGAACAATTTACCAAGAATTACCTCCGACGATGTTTTATACCCTTATTATAGGTTTTAGTTCATGAAAAATCATCTTTACCTGAATGATATTAGACTTTTCAAAACAGAGGTAGTTATATCACTAGCGTGCTGAATCGATTCAAATTATCCCAATTCTACTATAATTTCTAATTCGCTAATTCGTAAAATAAAAAGTTATCGAAACTGCGAGCATGTATCTTGTAGCCACTTTATCATGTGTGAACTAGAATGTTAAGCGTTTAAATCTAGTTTGAAGCTCATTGATCATGACGATGTAGGATGTAATTAGATAGCAAAATGTAAAGGTAATTTAGAGAAAGCGCCAACTTTCTACACTATTAACCGAATACTTTTAGAGTTTAAAACAAACAGCTTATGAACAACAAACTGTTTGTGCAATTAACTTATAGGGGACTCATTGGATCAAATAACCGTGTTTTAAGTCAAAGTTCTTGACCTGAAAATCTTAATTTTAATAATTTTTTCAAGCAGTCGCCTGCTACGCTAGCGACGCAAGTTTATGTCCCAGCGGGGCCTGTGCCAATGAGTTTTTCTAAAAATGTATGTGCAGTGATTCACACCACGTGCAATACGGTGAAGGAAAACATCGTGAGGAAACCTCCATCACAAGTTATTCAAAGACGTACTATGTATAGTGCCTGAGGAGATGGCGATGGACTCACCTCTGCCACGTTGGCACTTAATCATATTCGATGAAATGTGGGTGTTGTTGTTACAATACCTCTGCTTACCCCTTCGGGGACCCTTCTAGGATAGCGTGATTATATTTTACGTGACTATGTCCATCGGTCTACTTTCTTGTCTGCAGAACCACAAAAGAATTATGCTCCATTGAGCGTTAATTTAAAATCTTTTCTTTACGCATTTTAAACCATAGACAAGTGTAGAAGACAGCAAGTAATTGAAAATAATAACGCTGGTCTCCGCATAGCCAAGAATTGTAAATGTCAATCGTTTACAGCCCTCGGGGCATGCAACGTCGCTGAGAAGATTGTTTTTAAGCGAAAATATAATTAATTGCACACAATTTTCGAGCAATGCAGCCCGGATAATTGGACCCGTGTACGGTGGATAATTGGACCCGTGTACGGTGGATAATTGGACCCGTGTACGGTGGATAATTGGACCCGTGTACGGTGGATAATTGGACCCGTGTACGGTGGATAATTGGACCCGTGTACGGTGGATAATTGGACCCGTGTACGGTGGATAATTGGACCCGTGTACGGTGGATAATTGGACCCGTGTACGGTGGATAATTGGACCCGTGTACGGTGGATAATTGGACCCGTGTACGGTGGATAATTGGACCCGTGTACGGTGGATAATTGGACCCGTGTACGGTGGATAATTGGACCCGTGTACGGTGGATAATTGGACCCGTGTACGGTGATCCGTCATGATCTACTTTGCATGTATTCACTTTAAAGCATTGTCGATGGTTATCAAGATTTTTATCTTGACGTCGCACGTCGTTTGCACGTCATTTAAATTTAAATGGTGCTTTATGATCGTAGTGTCTGATACCAAGCTTTTTGCAGCTAAACTAAAACTAGGTCCTACCTTTCCTCAGTATATCGCCCTCTGATATTAGTATCATGATAGTATTTCATGTTATAATTTAAATATTATCTGCTGCCAGGTATTAATTAACCATTTCGAATAAGTTCCTAGCAATAGCTGCTATTCTATGAGGAGAAGAGCCGTGGTGGCCTTGAGGTTTGAGCAGTCTTAGTAGGCAAGCGACGCAAGTTCGAATCCCAGCGGGGCCTGTACCAATGAGTTTTTCTAAAAAACTTATGTACCTACAGTGATTTCACACCACGTGCTTTACGGTGAAGGAAAACATCGTGAGGAAACCTGCATATTTCAGAGAAGTAATTCAATGACGTATGTAAAGTGTCTGAGACGGCGATGGACGTTGGCACTTAATCATCTTCGGTGTAAAGTGGGTGTTGTGATTACAACACCTCTGCCTACCCCTTTGGGGAATGACAGGCGTGAGCATATGTATGTATGTTATCTATGAGGATAACAACCTACAGCACCCACGGTTTGAATTTTTGTATACCACAAAGATGGCAAGCAAATAAATACAACTTGCACACATACACGTGTTCTATTAATGTGCTGAATACTTGACTGGTAGAGTGCGAGATTAATCTTCAGGATAATAGCCCCCGTCAAATAAGTTGAACTTCTGCAATAAATTATTTAAGCGATTGTCGACCCTATGTGAATGTAAAAACATGCACATTGTTGCCATTGTATTTCAACTTGTTTGAATTTTTTTCTTTCCAGGTGTGCAAGCCCAACATAGACTGCACGTTACCAGAGAACAAGTGGCGGTACATAGAAACCTTCGAGTGCCTCGGAGAAGACTCGAAGTTGCTGAAAGAGATGCGGCTTTCCTTCCCCAGTGGTCATTCTTCCTTCTCTGCTTATACTATGATTTATTTTGCTGTGAGTATCGTATTCTTATTATTGCACCGCTGAGATTATTATTTTGTTATTAATTGGGTACAACAAATATTGCATAAAAGGTTTAGTAATAACGTAAACAGTCCCAACTGACTGATTTATATTATATATCAACGCACAGCTTAAACCGTTGGTCCTAGAGACATGACTTCATCATTATAGAGGATGTTTTTTTTTAAGGTGAGTTGTATGTGTACATGCGAAATCTTTTGTCATGCAGGCGAACCAGCATGCTGGTATTAAATTTAATTAGCATGTGAGATTGATTTTTTTTTACATACATACATATGCTCACGCCTGTATTCCCCGAAGGGGTAGGCAGAGGTGTTGTAATCACAATACCCACTTTTCACCGAACATGATTAAGTGCCAACGATGGTGAGTCCATCGCCGTTTCAGATACTTTACATACGTCATTGAATTACTTCTCAGAAATATGCAGGTTTCCTCACGATGTTTTCCTTCACCGTAAAGCACGTGGCGTGAAATCACTGTACATGAGTTTTTTAGAAAAACTCATTGGTACAAGCCCCGCTGGGATTCGAACTTGCGTCGTTTGCGTAGCAGGCGACTGCTCAAACCTCAAGGCCACCACGGCTCTTTTTATAATTTTTTCAGATTTTTTTTGTTGAGTCAATGGCAATATGCTCGCCCCTATTAATTGGGATTTAACACTGACTGCTGAATGCAGGCGTGAGCATATGTATGTATGTACCAACCTTGCTAAAATAGACTATGTCTAATGTCTCTTCAGATGTACCTCCACAAACGCTTCACGTGGCGCGGCTCGAAGCTCCTCCGTCACGGGCTTCAGTTCACCCTGATCATGATGTCCTGGTACACCGTGATGACTCGCGTCTCCGACTACAAACACCACTGGAGTGACGTTATGGCCGGATTCAGTATCGGCATGCTTTACGCTATTGTTATTGTAAGTACCAACAACAGATGTCGACATCAGAGCCTTATGGTCGAATATAAACGTTATAAGAGGGAAAAGATATCCTGAAAGTTGTTAGATGAGGGGAGTATTTCAGATTTGAAAAATTGTTAATAGTATGCGAGCGGCGACTTGACGTGTGGTGCATATTGTGGTGTATATTGTGGGTAAATAAGTTGTCTCTCAGTCTGAACTGAAAGAAGTTTTGCTGAAATTGTCACGCTTCACTTAGACTTAATCACGCTTTCATTTCGAAGCGGTGGTAAAATAATAAGCTATAAAGCTAAGGTCTATAGGTCTATAGGTCATAAGCTAGGCTTCTTTGTTCAAGTGTCTCTTTTGTTGAATACAATTATGTGAATTTGAATATGTTCACAGACCTTTAATTAGTCCTCGCCCGCTGAGTGCAGGTATGCAAGGATAGGAAGACAAAAGGGAGTAAGGGAAAAACCATTTACAAATTCCCAGTGACGCCTTAAATCCTAAAACATTACTAGGTTTCGTGCCAGCGCTATATCTCGCGTACGAGGCCTCATTAATGCAATCTCATCATCATCCTCCTGCCCTTATCCCATGTTATTTTGGGTCGGCACAATGTGTTCTTCTCTTCAATTTCTGTTAATTGGTTTAATGCAATCTAACTTTCTTAATTCCTCACAGTTCACCTTCGTGTCGAACCTCCGCAAGACGCCCCGTCTTCGCCAGGAACCCGACCTGACCAACGGCAATGGTCGCACCAGGGTGCAGGTCTGACCCCCGACCCCAAGCGATGACGTCACCGAAGAGGAAGACCCATGATATAGGCAACCCATCTCGTGGATATCACACGAGTACATCGAACAGTGAGTTCAATGTGGACAATTTAAACAGTAGAATAGATAGTGGTGGCGTTGAGAATTTAACTTTATGCTGTGAGTTTAAGAACACAGATTATATGGACATGTTAATGTGTTGAAGTTGGAACTTTAAGTTGTGAGTGTTATAGCGTAGATTTGACTATAGTAACTACGTATATAGCAGGCCTAATATGGGTAGTATGTTGAGTAGGACTCGTTAGAGAATGGTATCAAGTTAAATAGTTAGCTTTTTTATTTTTTATTATCTGTAGACCAATTTTATTTCAATATAAGCAACTCAAAAGGTAAACAATGGTTTTGAGGTTTTTGAAAGTAAAAATAGCATTTTTAATCAATTTCCGAATCATCACTCTATCACTCTTTCTCAAACCTTTATCCGTGCAAATCTATCGATACAATTTTCTAATAGTCCTATAGTTCTTGGCAACTAGTTACATTTAGTCATAATAATAAAGCTCTGAAGTAATTATTGAGTACACAATATATTCATCATCACCTTATCCCATTCATTGTTGGGGTCGGCACTTGATTCAACCCGATGTGGCTGATCACCTGATTTTTATACGAAGCGACCTGCCATCTGACCTTCGCAACCCCTTTAACGAGTAAAATCTGTGATCTGGATTAAACCAGCTGTCAGACTATTTAAGCCTCCGACTGACCTGTTACGATTGTCAAAGATAGTAAATTGGCAACCGGGACCCATTTAATTACTGGCTAGGGTTAGGGTTGCTTAACTTCGCTGATCGAATGATATGCGCAATAGCAACTGTGCCACGAGCTCCTCTCCAAGTGTCTCCCTCTGTAATATGGAAATAAAAAGAGATGGTCATTATTTTATTCCGTTTTTAGTCTAGCTTTGAATATAGTGTGAGTTGAATACTTTTTTATAATATTTCGCTGGTCGACCTAAATTTTAAAGTAAAATTTTTTTAAAACATAATATGCAAGAGGATAATATGAGGATGTCTTAACGGACCATTGAAAATTAGTTCTAGATGTAGTGACAATAGAATGCTTAATCAAGCAACATAAAGTTATACGTGGAATCCAGGGGCGTGCATACCTAGCTTATATGGTAGTAGAAACAGTACTTACCACGTACATACATACTTATGCTCACGCCTGCATCCCATGGGGGTCCCATTACCACGTCTCAATAACTAAAATATTGATGTGATGATTGCGTATAAAGGTGATGGTGGAATCAAACGTGGGTAAAACCGCGCGTTACCTTCTTCATTATAAAATATTTGAAAGTCACATTCACCTACCCGCGAATACAATATTTTAGTATCCTAACCGAAAAAATTATAGTTGGTAGACTGAAAATTTTATAACATCAAAGTATATTTATTTTTGTAAAGAATTTATATAAACTTTTATTATTCTTATAATGTTTGGTATGTCGTCTTATTTTTTTGTAAACTTAAATAATTCAATTTGTTTCAATAAGCCGAGTGCACAACTATGCATATTATAGTAAGCAAAAAAATATTTATTTTTACATCCAAAGCATTCACAGTATTTCTGAATTTTGCATTTATAACTCAAAAAAAATATATATTTTGAGAAACTACCGAAAAATTATTTAAAAATTATATCATATAAAAATAACAATTATTATTGTAAAAATTTGAAGGTCGTTTCTGTTGATAGGTGGTAGCCGGCTATTTACATCGGGTTAGCATAATGTTGTACCCATATTTTGTGGAGTATAATATAGATTAGAATAGTTATAATATTTGATGTATGGCATGTGCAATTTAGTCTTTATTGCAACGCATTAAGGTCTTTTTTTACATTTAAATGATATATGTCCTTTCTGGAAAATTACATATTTTGTGTGTAAAACTCAAAACGGCGAAGAAATGTTTCATTATAATAATATTGTAATTGGTTGAGAACCATTATTAAATGCAAAATGTAATGCATTTAAAACCGATCATTGCATAATAAACGTTATAAGCCTAGCTGTAGAGTTCAAAATAGAAATTAAGTGGCAAATTATATTTAGGACAGATTAGTAAAAAATATCAGGCATATCCTATTTCTTAAATATGTCGTTATTAGGTACTATGTTATTTAAAAATATGTCATAGTACATAAAAATATGTATACAGCTAATCATTTTAAGTTATTTCGATGTTTAAGTACAATTTCAAACTTTTCTCTACTTAACTTTCTTATACATATAGAAATGTTTGTAATATTTTTATGTATTTTTTAAGCCATTGTCTCTGCCTTAACAGGTTATGAACTTGACTACTTAACAACTTCTTTATTACTTTTAATTTCTATACACTTACACTTTTTAATAGTACAATATAATATCTAGCTTTTTAGTCAATTATTTTATATACTTATGTAGATTTTGCCTAGGTATAAACATTGTTCGAATTTCATAAATGCATTTGAATTTTGAAATAATTTCGAAATTGACTTGCTTACATATTTATTTCAACTTTTAATTTTATCAAATCTTTGATGTCTACGAGACCTCAAGGGTACGTATTTTACTCTGTGATATAGTTCTGTAATTAATAAGTGGATATAATTATATTATATACAAATTAGGCACTCTTGTTCGAAGTGCCTAAATTGTATATTTTATTTATATTGTAAAATTACTTGTAGATTGTTTTAAGGTGCTAGCGTAAATAATAGTTTTATGAAGATACATATTATTTACTATGTTTTATACTAAGTAAATTGCACTGCCTGTATAGTGTAGTAAGTAGGTATATCATAACTTCACGTCAGATTTTATTTATATAACTTATAAGGATTTACTGAGAGCATAATAAAAGTCGTATTCTGAAAATATAATTCATTGAACCCCCTATCATTGTCTAGTACATACACTACACTAACATGTTTGTGGAACAAATTTTTTTTGATATTATTTTTTTTACTTGAAACGTGTAAATTAAGCGTACATTCCGCTAAGTTAATTTTTTAACCGACTTAAAAGAAGAGGAGGTTTATTTCTTACGCTTTATTTCTCTATCATATAGTTACAATCGCACATGCTGTTTAAACTACAGCAGTACACCTATCACTGGTTTGCAAACGTTTTCGTAATCTGCACTCGCTAGCGTCTAATATTTGTACGAAAAATTGTGCAGCGCCTCCCAGCGGTGACGTGAAGAACTAAAATATCTCATACAAATATTGCGAGTGACACTAGCGAGTATAGATTACTAAATCGTTGTAACACTCGTTGTAATTAATTTGTTGCCAGTCCAGCGTTATTTTTACTTGTTTAAATTGTGCAGCGCCTCCCAGCGGTGACGTGAAGAACTAAAATATCTCATACAAATAGTGCAAGTGACACTAGCGAGTATAGATTACTAAATCGTTGTAATTAATTTGTTGCCAGTCCAGCGTTATTTTTACTTGTATATCCTCATTTTAATAAATTTAACTCTTTCGCGCCATCTATCATCACACGTCAGTAACATCCCTAAATTGTATTCAAAAGTAGCGAGTTAGTTCATCACAATTTCTACAGATGGCGCTATTCGTCGAATCAAAAACCCTTGAATGAAGTGTACTTTCATTTTAGCGTCATTACAAAACATAAAACCTCTCTTATCGCGCAGTCGTCTTTCAAGAGTATAATGTTACGATTACAATTTGTATCGCGAAAGGATATTATGGTAAATTGAATAATTTACAGTTAATTTTAGTATACTATGCATTTTCAAAGTGATTAAACCTACCCACGCGTCAAGGCGTCACCTACTTACCTACCCGCAGATTAGTCACATTATCAGTGTCATGTTGATGTCGCGAGTGGTTATCATACAAGCTTAGTAACGGATCCTTGCCTTAGTCGAGTACAACGAATTTTAATGTGTGTCTTTGTGTAATAATGGCGATGGACAAAATTATATGGAAGATAGTGTTGGATTTCCTCGTTTTGGCGTGCGGTAAGTGTGTATTAAACACTAACAATTTTGCGCTAAGATGCATAAATACTGATGGGTCAGATGTAAAGCTAGTTGCCGTCTCAGGTACATATGGTCCGTCCTAGAATTCCCTCTCACATATAATGCAGGTTTCATCACGATATTTTCCTTCACCATTCGGTGATGCTACCTTATTTACAATAATAAAATTTTTAGATAAGTATTGATTTTTTTATAGGTATAATAACTGTTAGAAATATACTCCAAAACATAAGTCCATATAAATTAGTTTTTTTGAAATCAATCAGTCTTAGGTTTTATGGAGATTTTGAAGTTAAATATTTTATGATTAATATAATAAAGGTATACTTATGTGAACAAAAATTTCCTATAACTACATAAAAAAAATTATGTCGTCATAACGTGTGTCAGTATGTAGGCGTTATCATATCGTGAACTGGTTGAATGTAAGTAAAGCAAATAGGAAAACACTAATTAAATTCAGATCGCCATTGAGGTCAGTTACCTGAATAACGAAATCTACTTTTATTGATAATAATCTGTGACCCATTTACTTAATGGATATGAGTACAGGGGCCTTACCATAAGCTCTTATTGCAATCATAGTTCCACTGTGTGACAGTGACAGACTTATACACGTCATATACATCTGTTTCATAGTAAGAGCAGGGTAGTGATAGGGGTCCAGGTGCCGTCTCGAGCTATGAGCGCAGTGAAGATAGTGGGTGCTTACGGACAGCGCTAATAACTCGTGACGGCACTTGTAGCCCGCAGTTTTGCCTGAGTGCCAGTAATACGCACTAAAAACTTTCAAGCCCCCTTTTACCTCCCTTAAGAGTGGAATATCCTTAATTTCAAGGGTGAAAATTCTAAGTCCTAACTGATTTACATATCAAAGCACGGTAAGCCGCTGGACCTGAACATATGTAGGTACATTAAATCTGAAGGGTGAGTTCGTTGTCAGGTGAAGGTAAAAAAGTACCTAAAAAGGGATTTCATTCCACCCCAATGACAATGTACCTAGGTATATAGTTACCTAGTTTTTTATATCTTTAAACGAGAAATTCTTGTATATATATATCTCGGAAACGGCTCCAACGATTTTCATGAAATTTTGCATGTTTGTTGCACGGGGTTTCAGGGGCAAAAAAAAAGATCGAGCTAGGTTTCATTTATGGAAAACATCGTTTCGATCATGTTTTTTGGCACCGAAAAACTCATAAAATATCATTACAATACGACAGCAAATTTCGTCGACATCTGTCAAGTTATGGTAGCTCAAAGGTGAGGTGCTTCCAGCTTACGGGGCGATAACGAAACTAGAGTACGACGGTTCGAGACTGACGTTCTCCGGAAAAAAAAAATCTCTACCAGATATTATTATATTAATCATAAAAGTTTAGAACTAAAATCTCCAAATGAAACGAGGGCTCCAACCATAAAATAACTAATCAGTTAGATTTAAACCACGCAAGCGAAGTGACGGGCGCAAACTAGTATTGTTTGTAAACTGATGAATAGTTTTAATTTGTAGTCGGAACCACCTTGATAATAAGGAACAATTTACCGTGTGAAGCCAACCAGAACATTGGCATTTAGCGCTGCCTTGCCAAGTTCATAACCTCTCTTCGCCAGTATCATGGCCACGTACGAACCTATCAATGTTTTAAGATGGATCTATCCCCAGTTATCTGTCAGATTTGATATATACCTACATTCAAAGCCATAATAATATTAACGACTAGCTGTGCACCGCGGTTTCACCCGCGTAGACTTAATTTCATAGGTGGTTATATTTTTTTAAGTTAATTCTAATCTACACTAATAATATAAAGAGGAAAACTTTGTTTGTTTGGTTGTAATGAAAAGGCTCAAAAACTACAGGACCAATTTCAAAAATTCTTTCACCATTGGATAGCTACATCATCAGCGAGTAACATAGGCTTTATTTTATCCCCGTACTCCCACAGGAACGGGACCTACGCGGGTGAAACTGCGTGAGGTCCAAAGTTCAAAATATCTTTATTAGATTAGACTCTTAACAAAGTACTTTCAAATCTTTGGAATGACACGATTACACAGGATTAAACATGCTACCGCCAGGTTCCGAAGGTTGATTTTACCGAGAATAACCTGAAGAAGTAGCAAAATTTAGGTACTCCTTGTTACGCCAGCTATCTCCCAGTGCAAGTCTTAGAAAATAGAAATTCCGCTAAAATCGGTCCAGCCGTTTCAGAAATTAGCCGGTACAAACAGACCGACAGAGCAAAATATAAATTGCTGTTAGTTTAGTATTACAAACAGACACGTAAGTCTAATTATCTGTATAGATTTATTCAAACAATATACTAAATGAAGGTATCAACTCCTTTATCATATCACGGATATTGATAAGAATTACTCATTGATTGTATGACGAGTGCTCGTATTGATTTATTGGTGTTTCTAGCAAACTTGATAAGCAATCAAATAGATATTGGAATAAGCATAATGTCCATTAAAAAAATATGCTCATGCCATCCCAGAAGGGTACCCGAAGGGGTAAGCAGATGTGTTGTAGGTGATGTTACCTACATTTCACCGAATATGATTAAGTCCAATGTAACAGAGGGTGAGTCCATCGCCGTCTCAGGCACTATATATACGATTTGAATTACTTCTCAGACATATGCAGTCAAGTTACCTCATGATACTTTCCTATACCGTAATGCTCATGGAATAAAAATAAATTTAAAGAAACCATCAGACCAGTTTTGCTCAAAAAATGATATTATACTGTAAGTACTTCTCAACAAAAGCAACCTTCCGAACCCGGTGGTAACATTTATAATCTGTATAATGTATTTTGTGTCCTTCTGACGATTTGAAAATATTTTGTAAGAAGTCTAATCAAATAAAGATATTTTGAATTTTGAATGTAATTATTGCACTCAAGTAGCGAACAGGCGACTGCTCATATCCACGGCCACCATAGTTTCTTCTATCAATTAATGACTTAAGCAAAATAATGTAAAAAGACTGTAAAACTTTCCCTGATGAGAAAATTGTGCCATCCCAAAATATACATACTAACTGTGTAGGGGTAACCTACATTATGATGATAATGATATAACTGATATAATGATAACTTGATAATGATATTGAGTGCCGAATGCGGGAGAAATAAAACCGCTCCGTTTGAATGATAATTATGCACTGAATTTAATTGTTGTTCGCTTAACCTAAATATGTTATGATGCTATAATCGCTGACGCTGCACATTTTGCATACATATACGGAAAACCGTACACGGGATTCTTGCGTGGAGCCCCAATTCTTCTTGAATAAATATTCATTAAAAATCTGATAATTTGACAATGCTAACGGATACGTAGGTACATTATATTTAATACATATAATACCTATTGGATTTCATGTAGGGTCTATGTAGGTATAAATTATAAAGTTTCACAAGAGTTTTTTTTCAAACATTTTATAAAATTCAATTTATTTTTCGCTGGGTGGAATCTTGCAGCTTTTTACAAGTAGGGTAGGCAGAGGTGTTGTAATTACAACACCCACTTTTCACCGAAGACGATTAAGTGCCAACGTGACAGATGGTGAGTCCATCGCCGTCTCAGACACTTTACATACTTCATTGAATTACTTCTCAGTAATATGCAGGTTTCCTCACGATGTTTTCCTTCACCGTAAATCACGTGGTGTGGAATCACTGTACATACGTTTTTTAGAAATTCTCTTTGGTACAGGCCCTGCTGGGATTCAATCCTCAAGGCCACCACTTTAATTGATAATTCTCAAAATGTTATTAATTTATTTTTTAATTTCCAGCTGGTTTCCCCCTCCTAGCCTTGCTACTATGGGTGGAGCCTTACCATCGTGGCTTCTTCGTCGATGACCTGTCCCTGTACCTGCCTTACAAGGCACAGACGATCTCCGAAGGACTGCTGGCAGGCGTCGGGTTTGCGCTTATGGTTGTTACGGTCAGTAAAAAATATGCTCACACCATCCCAGAAGGGTAAGTAGAAGTGTTGGGTCCCCGAAGGGGTAAGCAGAGGTGTTGTAACAACACCCACATTTCACCGATTATGATTTAGTGCCAATGTGACAGAGGGTGAGTCCATCGCCGTCTTAGGCACTATACGAATGTCTTTGAATTACTTCTCAGACTTATGCAGGTTTCCTCACGATGTTTTCCGTCACCGTAAAGCACGTGGTGTGGAATCACTGTACATAAGTATTTTTAAGGTCAGTATTATATCAGTATTACTTTATCGACTCACAGGGATCTAGTCTCTTCTCTATTGCGTCATCCATAACGGCCCAGTGCGAATCGGTCCTATAAAAATCTTATGCAAATTGATGTAAGTTTAAATGTTTTTCTCTAATTCCGAATTTACAGCTTTTCATTGCATTCAAAAGTAAATTCGGTACTTTCATAAAAAAAAAAGTCTCCTTTTGTCTGTTTGTTCCGGATAATCTCTGAAAAGGCTGGACCGCATAAAAGGTTACTGTCTGATAGTTAATGCTACAAGGAGTAGTGAAGGCTACTTTTATTTAACACATTCACTGCTAACATTTCAACTTCTTCGTAAATTCTCTAACAGTTGGACGCACATACGCGTCGTTAGCAGTGAATGTGTTAAAACACATAAAGTATATATCGTTTGGTATCATAGTTTTTATTGTTAATCCTACGTGGGTAAAACCGGCACAGCTAGTTACATCTGTCGCAGATTATTGCATAT
Organism: Watsonalla binaria; assembly: GCA_929442735.1. Lineage (NCBI taxonomy): Eukaryota > Metazoa > Arthropoda > Insecta > Lepidoptera > Drepanidae > Watsonalla > Watsonalla binaria. The sequence goes on along the minus strand of OV838934.1, from coordinate 8,500,916 downwards.
TTTAGCAGACAAAAGATTTTGTCTAAATAGCTAAGTGGGTGCCTAGTATTCATCATCTCCCTGGCCTTAGGTATACTTTGTTGGGGTCGGCACTTAATTCAGCCCGATGTGGCTCATCACCTGATTTTTATACGAAGCGACTGCCATCTGACCTTCGAAACCCCTCTGACGAGGAAAATCTGTGATCTGGGTGTGACTAGTTGTCAGACCATTTTTGGCCTCCGAATGACCTGTAACGTCCGATAAACAAATTATTTCTTTATAATATCCTAATATCCTGGTCTTCTAATCTAATCACCTTATCAGCATACCTTACCTAAACAATGTTCATTATTTCTTATCTACCTCGAAGGTATTACACGACGCTCTAGACAAAGGACTATTTAAGTTTCGTTTTGTTGTATTGACCGCAGTCGCAATAGCTGGGTTTCTTATTAATTTCTTTTCAGAAATAGCAACCTTCAGAACCCTATGGTAAATTATGACCCTGCATAATCGTGTCATTGTAACGATTTGAAAGTAATTTGTTAAAGTGTAATCAAATAAAGATATTTTTAATGAGGAATCTTACTGCCTTACTAAGATCTTGCGGACGCAAAGTAGTTGTTGTACATGCGCTCCATATGTAGAGGTAAACTTTCCTACACTCGCCGCTTGGGGCGTTTTTTAACGTTCCCCTACAAACTGAGGAAAATACGCAGACGATATCGTCAACGTAAAAACATGTCAAAACCTACACATGGGGCAATGGTTAAAACTGCTCGAATAACATGAAGTACAATAGTTACTCCATGACCTGTAATCTTCCAGATATTGATGACGGAGATAGTCCGCGACAAGCAAGGCAAGGGCATGGGTGACAAGTTCCTGTGCGGCTCCATCATCCCGGGGTGGGTGTGGGAGAGCTACAGCACTGTGGGCATCTTCACCTTCGGCGCGGCGTGCCAGCAGCTCACCTCCAACTTGGCCAAATACGTCATCGGCAGACTAAGACCACACTTTATGGATGTGAGTAACATTATATACAAGCCGTTTTCTTTTGTGAAATTGAGTACAGAAAATAGGTTACAAGCAATTTTCTGCCTGCTGTGCAAGCAACGCAAATTCGAATCCAAGCGGCCTTTACAGTCAAGGGCAAAGAATATATAAATATCTTCTCAGTAAAGGCAAAGGCAATCAAATATAATATAATTACTTACCACAAATCCCAAAGGGGTAAGCCGAGGTACTGTAACCACATCTCACTCCGTCCACAGTCCATCAGAACCAGGCGCAGTCTCATTAGTCTTTCAATTCCTTCTCAGACATATCTAACTATATTTTCCCGTAAAGCTAGTGGTGTGAAATCACTGTAGCCTCATTGGTACAGACAGACCGCTGTGATTTGAACCATTCAGCTAACACCACTTTTCACCCATAAAACAGACATAATATGAACAAAATTATTATTATGTTCAAGGTGTGCAATCCCGTGTACAATGTATCAGCGCCTCTCAACGCCTTAGGATACATACAAGAGTACACGTGTCAAGGGACAGACGACAAACTCCTGAGGGACATGCGTCTGTCGTTCCCCAGCGCTCATTCCAGCTTTGCCATGTACTGCGCTCTCTTCTTTGTGGTAAGTATTCTTATGTATATTCGTTGCTCAATCGTAGTACATTGAGAAATCATCTTTAAGATCTTCCTCTCGAAATTTCGTTACTGCTCGCCTGCAGTAACGAAAATTACCACTATCGCCTTAGGCGAGGAGGCGCTTTGCTAACTATGATACCTGTAGCACCGTTTCTCCACTCGCTACACAGATGGCGCTACTCGCTAACAAACGCGCAGTTTGAGTGCAAATCCCCGAGAACCTAAATCGCGCAAAAAGAATTTTAGGGTGCATTGCAGTACATACACAAGTTTCCAACTAGAACAGTGTTCCCCAGGCACGACAACCGTCTGGCTGGAAGATCTTCCCTTTGCTAGGGATGTGCATTATCGCTTACATGTATATAAAAATAATGTTCTACTCGAATAGCTTTGACTTACATAATACATAATATTATTTGAACTTGAGCATACGCTCATAATTCTGAGAAACACGAAGAAGCAGATTTACGAATGATTAGGTCCTAACGTGAGACTATCGCCGTCGTTGGCACTAAGTATATCATACGAATATCGTGCAATGGTAATCAAGTTTGACGATATTTGAAAGCTCGTGGTGTGTCATTACTGTACTTTCTAGGTATGATCTCGTTTCCAGTTATATGTCCAAGTGAAAGGCAAGTGGCGTGGGTCGAAGCTGCTCCGTCACGGCGTGCAGTTCGCGGTGGTGATGAGCGCGTGGTACGTGGGTCTCTCCCGCGTGGTCGACCACATGCACCACTGGAGTGACGTCGCTGTTGGATTCCTTGTTGGGGCTGCTTATGCTGTGCTTGCTGTAAGTCATCTTAAACCTTATCTTCCTGACCTTAACCCATGCATTCTCTCAAATACAAACTCAGGAAATTGTTATTTGCTTAGACTTTAAAACAATCGAATCCCAGCGGGGCCTGTACCAATAAGTTTTTCTAAAGAATTTATGTACAGCGATTTTCACACCACGTGCTTTACGGTGAAGGAAAACATCGTGAGGAATCCTGCATATTTCTGAGAAGTAATTCAAAGACGTATGTATAGTGTCTGAGACGGCGATAGACTCACCATCTGTCACGTTGGCACTTAATCAAATTCGGTGAAAAGTGGGTGCTGTGATAACAACACCTCTGCCTACCCCTTCGGGGAATACAGGCGTGAGCATATGTGTGTACTTTAAAACAAAGTAGGTACATTCAAATAGCTCAGATTCAAAATAGATTATTTGAATTAGACTTGATTAGTGAGAATTAATGTTACTGCTGGGTCAGGTTGTCAGAAAGGTAATTTGGTACCCAACTGAAAAAGATTTATACACGCTAAAACAGCGGTGGCCAACCGCCATTCGAAGATGCCTGATACGGCAGTAACCATATCCGTATCGGTAATTTACGTTACTATAAATTCTCATAGCCATTTAGTAATGTGCGATTTAGATTGACATTTCAAAACACATTAACAGAAACTGAATATTTGTTCCCTTCACAGTTTGTCTATATCCTAAAGCCCAAAAAGTACGGTCTACCAGAGTCGTGGTCGGACCCCCAGCCGGCCAGTACTCTGCCCCGGCCTGCACTAGCGCGGTGACTGGACATACTCGTACAAGATTGCGATGCCCTTTGTGGTAGTGTCGAGAAATAGAGACGATTAAGTGCTAATGTTATTTTGGTAGCAACGTGCCTTCGTTTCAGTGTCAAAATAAAATATTGTTTTAAGGAAAAAGTTGTTCAGAGTTGCTAACATATAATATATCTAAATATAGCATCTATATTTCAGCAAAATCCGTTAACCGGTCGATGAAAAGGCAACACTTACCAACACGTCAGTTTAATGGCCAAATTGTTGAGTTAATTCTTAAATCTGTGCACATCTGACAATTGCATTATTGGATTTTGTCAGAAGTAATGTAGCTTCCTATAATACTGTATAAAATATGTGTCCTGTGTGGTAAGGTAGATGTAAAGTATGGCTCGGACCCGAAACTGTCTAACGTGAGTTACATCATAGAACTTAAAGGACGCTGAACCGTGTCGGGCCCGAACCGAGGTTCGACCGTAAAGGCTGTTGACGTTGCTCGGCCCTCACTCGGTTGCTGCTCGGTATAGTGCGAGTTAGATTTTTGAAATGTAGGTCTCTGGACCGTATCGGGTCCGAGCCAAGCTTAGGCCGTTGTTGCTGCTCGGCCGTCACTCGGCTGCTGCTCGGTATAGCGTGAGTTAGATTATGGGATTTATAGGACGCTAGACCGGTTCGGATACGAGCCGAGCTTCAGCCGCAACTTAGGCCGTTGTCGATGCACGACCGACACCCGGTTGCCGCCCAGAATACAAAATATGTGTAATGTTAGTTGGCCGTGCTACGGCCGTTGTTCGACTCGGACCCGGCTCGGTCTAACGTAAGTCATACTTTACTCGGTCACTTACAATCACTTCTGTGCCATTTGCCATCATTACTTATATATCACAAAAATGGCGGTTTTTAAGATCCTAGATGCAAAAAGACGCCTTACTTATAAGCGCCTCATTAATATTTTAAGGCAATGCTTTGATAAAATCAAAATGATGACTGAATGCTGATAACCACAATATTATTTTCAAGACCTATCCTACTGTATTATTATTGTTAAGTGAAGAGATGGTTTATTTAAGTTATTTCATAAGTACAAGTTATGTGTGATGTTATTGTAAAACGTTTTTATAATAAAATATTTTCTTATAATATTTTTTTTAATTTTTTTCTGTGTCTATTCGTGGAGAAGCTCTTATACTGATATAGCGGTGGTTTTATACTAATATCCACGTTCATTAGTGCCTTAAAGCCCAAAAAAATTTCATTTCATTCATCACCCATACTATCAACCATCTGGGGCCTTAACATGACCTCTTATTGCCATTATAGTTTTACTCTTATTATGAGACAGATGTATTTGACGAGTATACATCTGTCACTGTCACACAACTGTAATAACATTGCAATAAGAGCTTATGGTCAAGCCCCTGATGTCCGGAATCTGTACTAGCAACGTGAGGAATTTCAACAATCGTCGCTTAAAGTTAAATTTAAAAAATATGAATACATACAAAATTGAAGATTCCGATATACCCAGAACCATCTTTTTGCAGTCGGTTCAAAAGTAAATACAACTTCTAAATCGAGATATGCAATGTTTTCATGTTTTGCATTGATTGAGTGACACGCGCAGATAAATAAAAATGAATGAAACACATCGAACAGGCGCGTAAACAATCGTGACCTCCCATTAGAGTCACTGAACTACTTGAGTGACACTTATAACATGTAAACCAATAATATTTTTAAACTGTCACATCTATACATATAAATTAAATTGAAGTGTCTATTTGTTATTTCAAACTAACTGCATGTACGGTATTCGCAAATCTATACTCGCTAGCGTCACCGCCGAATATTAGAATGAGATATTGTGCGACTCCCAGCGGTGACGTGCAGAACTAAAATATCTCATACAAATATTGCGAGTGACGCTAGCGATTACAGATTACGAAAACGGAGTCAAACTCGTGATAGGGGTACATAAAAAGGATTTTACTGAAATCTTATTGTCAAGCAGGCGGGGTATAGCTGGAAATTGATACATAATTCATCATCTAAATATATATAACTCAAAGGTGATTAACTGACTGAAATAGTGATCTATCAACGCACAGCCCAAACCACTCGACGTATCAGGCTGGAATTTGGTTTGCAGGTAGATGCTATGACGTAGGCATCCGCTAAGAAAGGATTTTGATTAATTCTACCTCCAAGGGGCTAAAATAGGGGATGAAAGTTTAGGCTACTTTTAATAAAAAATCTTAGAGCATGCTAACGCGGGTGAAGCCGCGGCGTTCAGCTAGTAAACGATAAAGTTCAATTTCGTCGCTAAGATTGCAGATTAACGCAGCTGGTATAAAAGTTTTGAAAATATTGTTTCTAGAATATACCCCTTGTATGAACTCTTTAGGTTCAGTGTACGAATTGTTATTTATTTTGTTTCTTGTATTTCCAATAGTCAATAATTACCGTCTCCACATCCATTATTGAGTCATCTGTTTATTTTGAAGTTGATATACGTATCTACCGACTTATTATGCTACGATGTTTACGGTGGAGGTAAACTTTAAAAATGTATGCAGGTGTTTCGGGGGCGATAAATTGATCAAGCTCAGGGGCCTTACCATAAGTTCTTATTGCCATCATAATTCCACTGTGTGACAGTAACAGACTTATACAAATCATATACATCTGTCTCATAATAAGAGTTAAACTATCAAGGCAATAAGAGGTTATGGTAGGGCCCCAGGCTGGGCGCCGGGACGGGGGTCTCGGTGCCGACGCAAGGCCCTCTTGGTCCTATAGAGTAAAGCCAGGTATAGTCAGGAAAAAGAGGGGCGCAACGGCCAATCGTTAGAGGGGGCAACGCAAGCATGCTAACGCGATCGCACGTCCCCCCTGTAAAAGTGAAGAGATGGAACACCCGTGGGTTTTAGCCGGTACGAGTTCGGTATAACCCTTCCGCCGCCCCCGCAGCTGTTGGCGTATCCATGACGGATTTCCCAAAAAAGGAAAAAAAAACATACAAAATACAAGAGATTCAAAATGTATGTATGGCAGAACTACGACTGAGGATTCCACCTACGCTTGCACTTTAAGCACTTTAAATATATCAAATTGTTTGGGCAACTAACAGATGCTGAAAGTGGAATACCCACCTCAGAGCGCGCAATATCTTTAAATATTTTTCTCCTAGACCTGTGGTGGCCGTAGTGGCTTCGAAACCCAGCGTGGCCTGTACCAATGAGCTTCTAAAAACTTTTTTGCAGTGATTTCACCCACGTGCTTTACAGTGAAGGAAAACATCATCGCCTGTGAAAAGTAGGAGTTGTTATCACAACACCTCTACCTACCCCCTTCCTTCTACTTTATTTTACCCTTGTCGTAAGTAAATACCTAAGAATCATCCTGTCAGCTTGGGTTCGATCCCCGGGACGGGTATTTGTAATTACCCAGTTTCAACCTGTAATCTGGATCAGTGTCTTTCATTGCAATAAGAGCTCATGGTCAGGCCCCTGGTCCCGTCACGAGTTGAGAACGAGTACCTTTGAATGCGGCCGTATGTATGTAATTCATCCTGAAGATAACACCGCTATCATGTAAATTACATCATTCACTTGTATTTTCATATCTATCTACGCCATCTCATCGTTCGATACACGCACGTCATTTGTATATTTTATCAAAACATCTTATAACTTAGAAAAACATGCATATTTACCAAACACAAAAGTTAAACTTATCAGTGCGTAAGTATATTTTTAATATTTTATTTATAGTTTATCAGACGAATAACATGAATATTTTGCACTAACGGATGATAAGCGGCCCTCCCATGATAAAGAAAAACATATTTAGGTGCCCATGAGGTTCGGTTGTGTGACTGCGACACAGATGTACTCTTAGAAACGCTCTTAAAAAATACGAACACGAGGCAGAACTCGAACCCACGACCTCTGCAAACTGTCAGGTACAGTTGCTGTCAACTGAGCTACGTAATTGAGTTTCTTGCCGAGTTCTTCTCAGTAAAAGCATTCTTCCGAACCCGGCGGTAGCACGTATAATCCTGCATAATCGTGTCGTTCTGAATCAAATAAAGATATTTTGAATACTCGTGATCACACCTCATACGCCGAATTTTTCCGTCCTGTTGTTTAGGGGTCGCCAATTGCTAATTATTTTTAAGAATTTAGAATTTAAACTCGTGTGTCATGCATAAAAAACTAATACTGCGATCTATACACGTCACATAACTGCTTAACAAAAGTAGTTTTAAGTAAACTTGGAAAGATATTTTCATTTCACAAACAGCATTATTATGGCAAGCGAGCGAAATCGCGGCCAAATAACATGTATTCTTGTACGTCATTAAGTAGATATCTATCATTATAATATTTGGATATCAGCAGTTGAATTCCGTGTGACCCCGCGCCCTGGCGTGCCTCTATTAGGGGGTACTTATCTCTATAGTTTCAGTTTATATTAAGAACTTAACACTTTAAATGTGTTTCAAAAAATCTTACAATTGTACAAAAGAAAATTTCTATAACAATTTTTTTTTAATTTATATTTAGTCATCACCTTTATCTCCCTGGCCTTATCCCATACATTGTTGAGGTCGGCACTTGATTCAACCCGATGTGGCTGATCACCTGATTTTTATACGAAGCGCCTGCCATCTGATCTTCGCAACTCCTTTGACGAGGAAAATCTGTAATCTGAATTAAACCAGTTGTCAGATTATTTAAGGCCTCCGACTGACCTGTAACGATTGCCAAAGATGATCAATAGGCAACCGGGACCGACGGCTTAACGTGCTCTCCGAGGCACGGAGGGAACTCGGGCGGTCACCCATCCAATAACTGGCTTTGGGTTGCTTATCTTCGCTGATCGAATGATATGCGCAATTGCAACTGTGCCACGAGCTCCTCATTAAATTAAATTTATATTTAGTGAATATGCAATAGATATAGTAAGGTAGTCAAAAATCACGAACCAATTTTCAAGAAGAAGAAAGCACGCGCTCATGGTTTCAGAAACCTATCTTATAATATGTTCACCTCCCTGAAGGATATCCAATGGATAGGGAGAGGTGCGATAACATCCACTGTTCACCGATGATGATGATGTGCTAGCGTGATCGTCTGTCAGGGTCGACAATTTACATAATTACCTTAGTTTACTTGCATACTCAGATTACTAAAACATAGGTTGGGCTCCAGCTTAGCGGATTTTTAATCTATAAATCTATACCTATACAGAAGATAAAATGTAAGTGTCTGTTTGTAAGTCCTAAATAATAGCTTTTCACTAAATGCATATGAGTGATTTATGGTACTTAAAAAAAATTTAAGATTTTTCTTTGTCTGTCTGTCTGTTTGTTCCGGGTAATATCTGAAACGGCTGAACCGATTTTAGCGGGACTTTCTCAGGCAGCTAGGCTAGGCTATTTTTATTTAAAAAAACATTTAGGATTCCGCGGGAATGAAATTTAATCTACGCGGGTGAAACCTCTGGGCTCAGCTAGTCTTTAATCAACATATTTTGTCGAACGATGCAACATATAAAAAATCCAATACCTAATTGGGGTACCTACCGGAGTTTTAGGTTTTTGGTAAACGTGGCAACATCGCGACACGTGTAGCCTGGTCGGCTGCAAAGGCGGCAGATATATCTATCAAAACATGTTTTGCCGAAAAGGTAGAAACAAGATAACATAAATAATGGATACTTTAATAACTTATCAGTTATAAGTAGCATAGTTGAAAACAATGTGGTAGATAGTGCGTTTGTAAAACGGTCGATAATGTGTTGATAAGAGCGCGCGTCAGTTGTGTGACCGTTGCGTGCTGGGGGCGTGGCCCTTAGCGTGCGTGTACACTGACCTTTCTTAAGATAATGCTATTTTTACAATCCCTTGTAAACATTCCATAAATTAACAGACTTCAAAAAAGGAGGTATCCAACTAGATTGGTAACTACTAATTTGAATATTTAATAAGTAGGTAAGTATTTTTTGCCGATAACTATCTATATATTGAAGTAGTAAAGTAGTAAAATAGTTTGACGGTCGAGTGATATTTATACTTATAGAAAAAATAAATATTACTATTTCCACCCCACACCATGTTTTTGAAGCCGATGTTTGAATTATTTTCTGTTAAGGTTTAAGTTTCAAAAATGATGTGACGTCATACTCGAAAGGGTCTCTCAAATGCGACCGCTGTGACAAGGACGCGAAGGATCAAAAGGTAATGAAGTACGAATGACGCAATTTACTCCAATTTGGTCCCGAAGGAAGGTTAGGCCCTAAATCAAACTCCATTAAGTAAAGAGGGCATCACTGTCATTTAAGTAAGCTGTATTAAATCGGATTAATATTGTCATTTAGTCATCGCGTGCAGATAATGTCGCGGGCATATCTCAGCCCGGTGGGTGTGGCTGGACTTTGGATGATATTATCTTGGATGACATTTGTATGGATCGCAATCTGCTTATGGTGGATTAAAAATAGACTAAGTTTGTTACACTAAAATAAGTAACATTGTGATGAACGTGGTAAAAGGAGATTTCTTCATTTACATTTTATGGTATACTAATCTGAATCTTTGCAGATATTATTATATGATATTGTTATATGTAAAACAAAATCTCGTTTTCCTTTAAATATAAGCTTTACATGCAGTTAGAAATCTAGAACTATACGCGTGTCAGAACGTATACATGATTCAGGCGTTTTACCGACATTATTCAAAACTTTACATTAACTTAAACATTATTTTGACATTAAATAATTATTATAAATACAGATTTTATAAAAGAGATTATAAAGAAACATGCAAAGAGGTTACATATACATCAAATATATATAAATAGGTTTGTAAATTTTCAAACATCATCTCTATAGCGATATAGCGAGGCTCAAAATGTGTTGGAGGTTGGATGCCAAGGATGGCTGATCCTGTCGGAACCTATACTTCTTTACACCCGTAACGAGTAAAGACTCTGTCTCAGCATTATCATAAGCATTGCATCACGTTTAGTTCCTCATGAGACAGTGACAAAGCCAATCCACTCTAGACCTCTTTGTCTCATCCTCCTCCGTGGTGCACTGGTGACCATACTTAATGAGTACAGCGGCGTCCTTAGGGCGTGGCGAACAGGGCAATCGCTTCTCGCCTCGCTTTTGCAGAGGCCTCGCGTCAAACAAATTTAAAAAGAATACGGATTTTTTATCTACAGGCCTTGCGAAGACCTGCCGCCCGGAGCTTCGCAATGAGTAAAGCCGCCGCTGTGAAAGTACATAATACTACTTAAAGGTAGCATTTGGCTGCAATCTTCTGGAAGGTGGAATTCGACGTCCTGTCTGTCTCCAAAATTTGAACAGGAGATACTACCTCACTAATTCCAACGTCATATTTCTTTAATTCTTCATTCCCATTTAAAACATTCCATCTTAATCTAATCTGGAAAGTTATATGGCATATTTCGAATATATGTGTAAGTAATTTGTTTTATTATAGGTCGTCACGTGACCCCCACGTCTTCAATACATGGAACAGATTTGATTGGTATTAGTGTATGTAGCTCGCGTGGATATCAGCTTACACCCTCATGATGGAGGTATGGAGGTAAGTTATTTATTAATGACAGATATCATTCCTGCGAATGTTGACATGTTTTTACGAGATTGTCAATGAAAATGATTTATTCAGGACAAAGCTTGGAAAGGCATAAACAAAATAAATCTGGAGAACGTCTAAAAATTACCACTTGTTCGGAATCTAGCCTTCTGAGAAGAACCGACAAGAAACCCAATTTATGATCGAGGATTTAAGTTGGTATAAGGTTGGTACGAGATTGAGCTTAATGCCTAGTAACTTCAGCTCATATAGAACCATTGAATTCATAAATATCTTTTCCCTTATAAGGTCCTTACTTACGGCGATAAACTACCCTTCTGAGAAGAATTAGCAAGCAACTCAGGTGGCGTCTTTTATTGATGAGATAGATGATTAGTTATGTAGGTACAAGGCAATCTTTTCTTGACAATACAATTCGTTACTCATACGATGCTCTTACTAAATACTTAATCTGTAATATAAAAAACTCTGAAATTAAACGTGAACTGCGGTTAATTATAGGAAAATGATGTGATTAATAAATTGTACTCTTCCTTTACATAATTAATAATCTACGACGTACAAATTGCTACTCATATACCCGTAATATACTTAACAGATGCACCACAAACAGTATAATGTTACTATCATGTAAACTGATATTTTACTGAAGGCACAACCTTATGACGTCACTTACACATACAAGCAATTGAGAACATTGGAAGTAATTATGATATTGACAGTAGGAACATTATTAATTCGGAAAGTATTTTTCATTCAATTTAGACCGAGAATGTCGGAAAATTTCTACAATTTGGGAAACAGATACGAAACAGCAGGGTGGCAAATCGGCCGGAAGGAGCCCCTCAGAGGAGAAGCCCAACATTTATTATCACCCGCACTTTAATGATGTTATTATGAATTTGGCACGGGCCACGGGCCGCGGACGGTATAGTAATGTCACTGTTCGGAAACTATCCTTTTGAGAAGAACCTGCAAGAAACTTCCTGTTCTTATACTAAGCTATAGACCATATAATAAATATGATGCTAATTATTACAATAATAAGCAAATAATAGCTATGGGATTTAGAATACGCGATTGCGATTAAGAGCCACTCTATTGCTACCGTAATTGAGGATAAGTGTCTATTCTTATCTATATGATCTATATGCAGTAGTTGAAGGTAGTCCGTTAATACATCTTATATAAACTTTTTGAGTTATTGAAGCGTACACAAACCAACATAATTTTTTTTTATATTTATAGATAGATATATACATAGATATACGCAAATCGGTTAAAATCGGTTAAAAACAAAAAATATAATTTTATGCCAGTGTGCAATCTATAAATTTTAGTTTTTAAGTATCAAGGATATTACGTCAAATTTGATTTAACACGAGAAACGAGCTTAGGAATGTTTTTCAAATGTAGGTGGACTTATGTTATGTATATGATTGTATTGCCATACAGACTGGGTATTATAAACTAGCCGACGTCACGCAGTTATACCCGTTTAGGTCCCGTTTCCGTGGAAGTACAGGGATAATATATAGCCTACTTTAATCAGTGATAATGTAGCATTCAATTGTGAAATAATTTTTAAAATCGGTTCACTACTTTTTGAGCCAATTCGTTACAAACATACATACAAATCTTTCGTCTTTATAATATTAATATCTATAGATTAGTAAGATTTACATATATTTTTTAAACCTTAAAAGTACTTTAGAAATAAATTAGCTTGAGCATCCGTATAGCAAAAATGTGAAATAATTTTTAGGTTATTAGGTAATTTGTAGGCTGGCTGTGTTTTGGTACGGTAGAATGGGTGCTATTGGGAACAAATAAAGGTGAGATGCGTTATTTGTACGATAGTGTATCAAGTATTGATATAATATCAGCTGACAGGTCAGCTAAAACTATAATTACATAACCACACCCAATTAAAATTATTTCGAGATTACTTAACAAGCGAATGGTCGAAACGAGATACACCCGAAATGTATTATTATTATTAGCTTTTGTTACATAATTATTAAAGTGGGAATGACGAACACACACGTATGTCGTAAATATTACGAAGATTGCTTACAATTATATCAAATACCGACATTGAGGTATTATTACTTTGTAAAGAGACGGCACTACGAACTAATAAATGTTTTTTTGTGTGTATGACATGCGATTTTTTGAACAGATCAGCTTCGGATGAACTAAATCACTTTGCACAAGTGAGCTACTTGCAAATACATGCAATGCAAACATTTCTTATAATTTCAAATTATATATTAAACTAACTGGGCCCCGCGGTTTCACCCGCGTAAACTTAGTAATTTGTTGGTAAAAGTAGCCTATGTTACTCCCTGAAACAACACCTACCTGTCGGTGAAAGTCCCGTTAAAATCGGTCTAGCCGTTTTGTAGATTAGCCGGAACAAACAGGCAGACAGATATATGAAAAGAGAAAAATAAAAAAATTTACTTCAGTACCGTACATATATAATTTTATATGAATTTAGTAAAAAACTGTTATTTTAGTATTTATCTGTATAGATGTATAGATTTCATTATTATATTTATATTTGCATGCTAATACAATTTGTCACTTGTGAATATTCCTTGCCTGTTCTTCTCAGAAGGCTAGTTTCCGAACCGGTGTTTTTCAAATTGGAATAAATTATTTTCAGTTCATTTTCATTTTCACTGTCATCTTAAGGCTTATTAGTCACTATTTTTGTGACGTAACATATACAAATCTCAAAAAAAAAATTACAAAAAAGTTAAACCGTCAATAAATTAATACAGTTGCCATCATAAGCTCTGAGCGCTCAACAAAAATAGTGGTAATAACTGTGCATTTATTTATTCAAGACCATACAAAATATATAGTGCACATTCAATGTCATCCCAAATGTTTTTTTTACTTTTTAACCTAACCGACTTCAAAATAAGGAGGAGGCTATCGATTCAACTGTATGTTTTTTTTTTGCTTACAGCAGCAATAGTTTGTTTGTCTAGTTCATACTTGTTAGGTCAATGTCGATTGACGCATTTGCAACATTTAAATCGCGTGGTATTCGTATGTTTTCCTCCTTGAGACATTTTACCTACTTGATTGGTAATCTTCGAGGCAATTTAAATCTATTCATCTACTTATAGAGATAAATAAAATTGAAGTGTTTGTTTTGCTATCCTAAATTGGTACATAACCCAATCCGGGTGAATATTCCATATTATTCTGTAGTAAAATCTGAATGTTGACTCAGTTTGAATGTTAATCTTAACAATTAAAATTGTATATTGAGTTCCTATACCTATATGAAAATTACCAAAAATTTGTGCATAATCCACAGAGCTAATTCCTTTACACGCTTTACCATTAGAATTAATAAAATTATAAGATTAACCGAAAAATAAATTATTAGATATAAATAAAATATTATCCGATTATAAATAGCAGGGGTTTCCTGCAACATGCTGTATCTGCAATGTTTTCACTGATAACGTAAATCAGTATACGTACATAAAAGCGCGTCGCGTGCCAGCTCCAAGCAGAGTGGCTTTGACAGTTAACAGTGACACACGTGTGAGAAGATGGCGAAAACCAACGACTCGATTCACATGCTCAGAAAGATTGTCGTCGATGGATTCCTATTTGCGGGATGTGAGTACACTTTTAAATTTTCCTGTTCCCGTTCCTGTAGGAGCACAGGGATAAAATATAACTCATGTTACTCGCTGATGACTTAGCTATCCATTGTTGAAATAATTTTCCAGGTCGGTCCAGTACTTTTTGAATTGACGTACAAATCTATCCTCTTTATAATATTATTAGTATAGAAAAAAGAAGTTTTGTCGATGATATTTGTCAGCTTTCAAGTTGAGGACTATTCAGAGTCCTTTTTTTAATAATTAAATTTTACTTTTGAATGAGGACTGGTATAGTACTGGTGGTATTTAAAAATAATGTCAATTACCTAAGTGTGGAGATAATTTTATATTTTGGATTGGAATTAGATTAATTAAGTGGCTATTAAGAACAATATTACATTATTTTATTTTCTTCTCTCTTCAATATACAAAGTTTGACAGCAAGAGATCGCTTTAGCGATAAAACTCCCTTGTGTCTTAATTTATAACTCTTCCCTTAATTTTCTTTCTTCTATATCTTTTTTATTTTTGTATCTGTGTTTAATAAAGGGTTTATTTTTATTGGCGTTATTTATTTTAAATTTATTTTTATATTGCTTGTGTCTTAATTTTTTTGTTTTATTACATTCAAAAATCAACCCTAAAACTGTAGCTATCCTATGAATAAGTTAATAAATCGAACGATTGAACATTTTGCAATAAAACTTTGTCTCTTTTTTTAACTTAATATTATTTTGTGATACCCATTCAGAACGTGTTTCGCATCCTGCATTGATGCGTATATTAGTTAAATAACATACTATCATCATCAGTCATAATTGTATATTTCTGCCGTTTGGGGTTGAGACTTTGGGGCCATGGGGGCCAAATGTGAAAGTCCTTTTTAAGGATCTTTCAAAATGCCTGGTTGACGTCTCTGGTTAGGGTAGCTTAGCGATCCAGCGAGGTAACGCAGCCAGCTTACTGGGCACCTTTCCCGCAGACACTAATTTAAATTCCGTGTTTTATTTATAATTTTTATTTTTATTATATTTTTCTTTTTCATTGTATCAGCATGCATGTGTAAAAATAATAGTTGAATATTAAAGGTATGTTCATCTGATTAATAAAATCATTATGTTTTTAATCATCGAGTGACAATATATAATTGAAAGAAAAAACTAAATAATATTTATGAAAATCACGAAGTGTTATTGGGTTTTCTATCAATGACAGGGCTTGCTCCCTATTAATAGGAATTAAATAGTGTATAACGTAGTAGTTAGCCATCTTATCACAAGATGGCGTTATATTGTTTTAAATCTCGATGGTAAGATTCTCTTTTTTGTATATATAGTTCGGTGTCAAACATCAATAGTGTGGTCTTCAAGTGGTCGTCAAGGGAACCAATCAATACAGTTGTGGAATCAATAAATACAGAATATGCTTGAAATATATTACAGCGCTCCTTAACATACACACATATGCTTACACCTGTATTTCCCAAGGGGTTAGACAGAGGTGTTGTAATAACAACACCCACTTTTCACCGAGGGTGATGAAGTGTCAACGTGACAGATGGCGAGTCTACCGCCGTCTCAGGGACTATACACACGTCTCTGAATTATTATTAACACCGAAATATAAAAAGGAAAATCATAACTCCTTGTATGCTTATCATAATGAGCGTAATCATAGATGTTGTTTAATTCTGGCACCCTACTTACGCTTACCATGACGAGCCTTATTACAAGTAGATTGGAAACATTAAATTTGACGACACTGTTTGTATACCTGACTGCCATTTTGTGTCGCGGGTTAGGTTCAGGGCAAACAATTTTTTCCTAGTATTTTATATAAGTAATTTACAAGAAAATATGAGTTTTAAGTATTATATTAAATGCCGTGGTGACCTCAGGGTTTCAGCCGTCGCCTGATACGCAAGCGACGCATGTTCGAATCCCAGCGGCGCCTGTACTAATGAGTTTTCCAAAAAACATATGTACAGTGATTTCAAACCACGTGCTTTACGGTGAATCGTCGTGAGGAAACCTGCATACTACTGAGAAGTAATTCAAAGACGTATGTATAGTGCCTGAAACGGCGATAGACTCACCATCCGTCACGTTGGCACTTAATCAAATTCGGTGAAAAGTGGGTGTTGTTATAACAACACCTCTGCCTACCCCTTCGGGGAATACAGGCGTGAGCATATGTATGTATGTAAGTATTATATCCGTTGTCTGGTACTCATAGTACAAGCTTTGCTTAGTTTGGGACTAGATGCCACTGTGTGATAAAGTACAATAAATTTTTGAATATTCTTTTTGCAAACATTTCAGTTGTGCTCAGAAGGCTGGCCATCTCTAAATACAAATTTATTAATAAATAGAATTATTTACTATAGACATTTTGTGGGTGGGAAATGTGTGCATGGGCTTTTTTCTTTGTTAAATATATTTAACAAAATTTTTAAATATCATTGAAAACATAAATTACTGAGTTTCTATACGAACCTGGCGTCATTCTGACGAAGTAACAATACTGTGTTAAAAGTCTAATCAAATAACGATTTTTTCATTTTGAGTTGAGCTATGAGTCTGTTTAAATAGCGTCATTCTGGACACTCTATACACAGAAACAATTAAATTAAAGTAATAAGACTTTATATCATTATATTCATATAAGAGTCGTGGTGGCCTTGAGGTTTGAGCAGTCGCCTGCTACGCAAGCGGCGCAAGTTCGAATCCCAGCGGGGCCTGTACCAATGAGTTTTTCTAAAAAACTTATGTACAGTGATGTCACACCACGTGCTTTACGGTGAAGGAAAACATCGTGAGGAAACCTGCATATTTCTGAGAAGTAATTCAAAGACATATGTATAGTGCCTGATACGGCGATAGACTCACCATCTGTCACGTTGGCACTTAATAAAATTCGGTGAAAAGTGTGTGTTGTTATTACAACACCTCTGCCTACCCCCGCCTATTCCCTGAAGGGGAATACAGGCGTGAGCATATGTGTAATTATATTCGTGTGATTAATAGCGCTCATAAGTTATGAGCCCTGAGTAAAATAGTGGGGATAAGTGCACCAGTAGGATTTGTTCGCGATGCGTCATACAAGACCTTTTCAAACATATGATGTATCATAGACAAGACCGAAAAATTACTGCGTATTCAATGTCAATGCTCATAGCTCGAGACGGCACCTATAAGCGTATACAGATGCAATATAGAGGAAAGTTGTTTGGTCATGGAAACATTTAATTTGACGACAGCGTGGGTCTAGTAGTTAGTATACCTGCCTGCTAAATTGTGTCGCGAGTTTGATTCCCGAGTCAGGGCAAACCATTTTTTGTTGCGAGAGGCTACAATTCTGGAACCTATATACAGAACCTTGTTGAGCTAGGCCCCGTTTCTTTTTCTAACAAAAAAGTAAAATTTTCCAACAAAATAAAAAAACTTGACGTTACCTAGTAAAAAAAGCAAATTGAAAAAATTACAATTCTGAAACCTATATACAGATAAATAATATTCAATTGCTGTTTATAATTCCAAAATAAACTGGTTTTCACTAAATATATATAATAAGGTACTGACTTAAAAACAATTAAATTTTGCTTTGTCTGTCTGTCTGTTTGTTCCGGCTAATCTCCGAAACGGATTATAACGGGCCTTTCACTGGCAGAACTAATGTTATAAGGAGTAACTTAAGCTACCTTTATTTACAAAAACATTAGGCTGTCGCGGACCACCTATGAAATTAAGTCTACGCTGGTGAAACCGCGGGGCACAGCTCGTTAATTAATAAAATTAAGATGTTTCACTTAAACTATAGGTAAACTCACTCGGTGTTATCGATTGTACTTCACACAGTTCACGTTTTTAGTTCATGTGCACCATTAATAATATAATTGTAATAGGTACTGGTAAATAAACTTGCAAAAACATGTGACGATAATGTTTCATTAAACGAAATCATCTGTTGCTGTTTTGAGCAGATAAAAAACATTTTATGATAATTGTAAGAATCGTGAATAAACCTTTACTTAATAAAAACATAATGAACTCAAAAACTACTGTGCCGATTTCAAAATTACTTTCACGATTGAAAAGCTTCATTCACCCTGAGTAACATAGGCTACATTTTATCCTCCTACTCCCACGGGCACGGGAACTACGCGGGTGAAACCGCGTGACGTGCGCTACTGTATTATCATCAACATTATATATCAATTATCTGTGTTGGAAAACGACGCTCGACGTCAAGTTCGAAGATAAAAAAACCTTACAGAAAAGCGCGGCTGTGAATAATTATAATTTTTGAATCCTTGCAGCGTATTGCCAATTGGCTTTGTTTGATAATCAAACAAGTTCAATTGGCATGTAAGAAGGTCGTAACGTTTGCTGATTGTGTAGCTAGAGATGATATTTTACGCCGACCGGGGTTTTTTGATCGTATGCAGACACACGCTAAAATCTGATTACCCTTGACTTATTTTTAGTATTTAATTTTTTTTTATATTGACTTATGTACACTGGAACTGTGTCCATGGGTTTATATATATTTTTTATGATTTATATTGTATTACTCAAAGCTGTAAATTTGTTTTTTTTAAAGAGTAATTACTGAATTTCTTGCCAGGTTCTTCTCAGTAAAAGCAACCTTCCGAACCTGGCGGTAGCATGTATAATTCTATGTAATCGTGTCTTTCTGACGATTTGAAAGTACTTTGTAAAAAATCTAATCGAATTAAGATATTTTGAATTGAATTGTAACATATGGACGATGAAACGTGATAGAAACGCAACTATAACGTATAAAATATTTTTTTACTAGTAGAAAACTTGTCCCAAATCGGTGTCTCTCGGGATCGTGACAAGAAGGCTGGCAGCATTGCCACGTGAACATACACACAAAAATACAAATCTTTCCTCTTTATAATAGTAGTGTAGATAGATAATAAAGTTAAACCTTATAGAATAACTCGACTGCGTAAATAACAGGTGTTCTTAAAAAATTGTTGGGCTCATATTATGAGACATATGTATATGACATCTGTCATTGTCGCTCAGGTGAACTGTCGTTGCAGTAAGAGCTCATGATTGGAATAATCATTAATCTCATCCGGGATTTATTTTCCTTGCAGTAAATTTGTCGTTACGATACAACATTGCTACATAAGCACTTACTATCTATTAGGGAAGAGGAGAGTTATAAATAAGTTCTAATCAACAAACTGATACCAACGTAAGTAGTGCTATGACAAATGATTGCCTTGCCTATATCTGCAACCATCAACCAAGAGATAATGTTTGCTCACTTATAAAACTAATTGTATGTTCCTACTGTTTCTGAATGGAAATACTATTACTGAGTATACTGAGCACCGATAGGTGGTACACATAAAATTAAAAATATTAACAAAACTGTAGCAGCTACTCGCTATCAAAAACTTCACAAAGTTTCAGTACAAATACACAAGAACCTAAATCACGCAATAAGAGTTTTTGAGCACATTGCAGTATAATATACAAGTTTCCAACTAGAACAGTTGGAGTCGCGGCTGGAAGATCTTCCCGTTGCTGGGGATGAGCATGATCACTGGCTCTCCCCAAATCCTTTAATTCTTTTAATTTTAATCGGTACCCACTGAATAAGATGGTCACAAAGCATCACTTTTTAGATCTGTCAACGTATTCGCTCGACAAGGTATAGCCTACATTCTTACAAAGTCAAAGTCGAAAATATCTTTATTCGATTAGACTTTTTACAAAGTACTTTCAAATCGTCAGAATGACATAATTATACATGCTACCGCCAGGTTCGGAAACAGTACAGAAACAGTAACTCCTTTATTACAAAACATGGTTTAAGCGAAGATTAGACCAAACTCTGTCTAAAACTATGTTTTTCCCTTTCCAAATTCATATTACAACAAGAAATGGAGCTTCTTTCAAACCAGCACTATCTTAGTCTATGTTTTGTTATAAGGGGGTAACAGTTTACCAAAAGACTTTGTTTGTTTATCAAACAGATAACGATAATATTAAAAGCAATGTTGTTTTTGTTTATGATAACCCAAATTGCAATATCCTGTCGTAGAACAAACATTGTGTAGTGTTGTTATATGAACTACTTTTTTCTTGCTTTTTTTTATAATAAAAAGCCGTGATACTAAATACTTGCCGAATAACTCGAAAGTTTCTTCAAGAAGGCTATAGGCTATATATTACAGGCACCTATCTATCATAAGTCACAGGCAGAAGCTAGTTCAAACTATGGGGGTTCCAATTAATCTCTACTTCTTTCGGGGTAGAATTTCAGAAATTCTTTCAAAAACACCCTCCAAATTTCAAATACACCTGAGGGCCCACAGTCATCGTTATAGCAGTGACGTATTACTAGCTTCTTCGCTTTGACGTTTAATTTTGGTATCACAAAATGAAACCTCAATGCGAAGTAGCTCTTAATACGCTCTTTTATTAATGACGAGGGGGGCGTGGCCATCCTTCGCATAGGGGGGACTCCGGGTATTCTGATAGATCGCACCGGACCCCTCGCACTTTGTCGGGGCACATCCCCGAAGCAGCATCCCAGGAGATCTCGCTGTACAATTCCCGGGCCCAAGGCTCGGTGGTCAAGGCTCCCGCCCTGACCGACGCCTTTTAGTCGCTTCTTACGACAGGCAGAGGATACCATAGCCAAATTCTTAGACCCTGGCTATTGGTGTCTTAACTCTTCGTTACGCTCTGCTTTAACCGATGATGGTAGGCCCTCTGTTTTACAAATGAACCGCTAAACTGGGTTGGTATTACAAATAGGGATACTTTTAACCCCAAAAACAGTAATAGGTTGATTAAATATCATTACACAGACAAAATTAGTGATGTCTGATTCACAATTTCACCTTGCCAGTGAGCATGAGGATAACTTAGGACCTGGCGGCCATGAATAAGCTGAATAGTAATGATCAGGACAAAGTCAATACTAACTAAACACGCTTTTCACATTAGATATTTGTATGGTCAAGATTGATATGAACCTGTTTTGGAACCAAGCCCAGAAAGGTGAATTCAAGCCGTTCTTTAAAACTTAAATGCAGGAAAAATAGCTTTTTTAATGTCTTCGGATAAATTAATGTAGAGAAAAGATGAGCAGTAGGTATGTTAACGCAACCTGAAATAGCTTTTAATATCAAGGTTTTTATTGGAAGATATCAGCCAAGTTTAACCGTCTTGTAAACATTTTTTGTGCACTAGCATGTCATGATATTTAAAAAGTAACTAAACATCTAAATGCCACAATAAAATTCTCAACGTCAGAGGGTATTTGGAAAACTATTAAGTTAAATAATTTACTTGTATTCTTCAAGCATTTGGAGTACTCAAAATCTATCAGTTACTTATCTATCAGTAGTAGTAAAAAGAAAATAAATTGACTCGGATTTTTTTCTAACTATTTTATAACTTGGGCTATACTCGGGTTACCATGAGTATACTATGGGTTGCCACCATGTGAAAAGTAGGTGTGCAAAAGGGAACTAAAAATCCCCACGAAGAAATGGGTGTTGTGAGGTAACACTTCTCCTTATCCCTGCAGGGACCCTTCCAGGCTAGTGTGAGCATTTTTGTATGTAAAAAATATTTATCTAGTTTTATAATTCCCAGTGGTGGTATGCCTGTTCGCGATCGACCTCTACTGGAGACCGTTCCAACGAGGCTTCTTCTGCGGAGACGAGACCCTCATGTACCCTTACAAGGATGACACGGTCACCGTCCTGATGCTACGCGGCGTCGGACTGGGCTTACCCATCGTTTGTGTGAGTAATTTTGCTTTGTTTTTTATATGACATGTCCTATGGAACGTTTATTCTAACTTGACAACAATAGGGAAACCAGAAATGCCTGCATACGTGGAATATTGTCCGTAAACGTAATTTTACGGACTTACGAATGAAATGCATTCTTTAGAATTTTTATACAAGGTTTGTACGAAGTAATTACGCCCTTCAACGAACGTAAATACTGCATAATGCGAACATTATGCAGTTGAATAAATAGACGAACTTTCATAATAGTATTATGAATCTTAACAGAATATCGAGGGGAGACGAGTGTTATCATGAGTTCATCCAAAATACAATTAGAAATGGGAAAAGTGGTCTGTCAATTGACTGAAATCGCTAAACTCTTATCAGATAAGCGTTTGAACCATATTTAATCATTAATTATGAAAATTTTCTTCTACAAAGCCAATGACAAAAGGTCGTGTTTTGTGAAATTTATCTGACAAGTGGCACCTGACAACATATGCGACACTTTCCTGATGCATAATATAAAATATCCGATTCAAAAAAAACTATGATACTATGTAATAATTATTCCCGATTTTTGTGCCGTGCTTCGCTCCTATTGGTCATAGTGTGATGATATAAAGACTAAAGCTTAGGAGGAGCTCGTGGCACAGTTGCTATTGCGCATATCATTCGATTAGCGAAGTTAAGCAACCCTAACCCTAGTCAGTAATTGAATAGGTGACCGCCTGAGTTCCCTCCGTACCTCGGAGAGCATGTTAAGTCGTCGGTCCCGGTTGCCAATTTATCATCTTTGGCAATCGTTACAGGTCAGTCGAAGGCCTAAAATAATCTTACAACTGGTTTAACCCAGATCACAGATTTCCTCGTCAAAGGGGTTGAGAAGGTCAGATGGCAGTCGCTTCTTATAAAAATCAGGTGATAAGCCACATCGGGTTGAATCAAGTGTCGACCCCAACATTGTATGGGATAAGGCCAGGGAGATGATAAAGACAAAAGATTTCCACGATGAATGAACTAAGACAAAAATATTTTTTTGTAGTTCCTGAGATTAGTGCGTTCAACCAAATAAACAAATGAACTCTTCAGCTTTATAATATTAGTATATAGACGATACTAGTTAGATGCTAGGCCGTAATCTAATTATAATTATAAAGATAACGTAACAATGAACATGGGAAGTGGCGAGTTAAGTCACGACGTGTAGCTCTACAATAGACCACTAGAATAACTCAATTATGTCTAATAGAGTTAATAGAGTACTGCTGCCCATCCGTTTGAGTTTCTTATGTCTTGCATAAATCTATAATCTACATCTATACAGATAAATAAAATTGAAGTGTCTATTTGTAAATCCAAAATAACAGATTTTCACTAAATGCATACACGGTACAGATATAGAAAAAAAAATTTGCTCTGTCCGTCTGTCTGTTTGTTCTGGGTAATCTCTGAAACATCTGAACCGATTTAACCGGAGCTTTCACTGGCAAGTAGCTGATGTTTCAAGGATTAACTTAGGCTATTTTTAATTTAAAAAACATTTAGGGTTCCGCGGGAATGAAATTAAATCTACGCGGGTGAAACCGCAGGGTATAGCTAGAAATATATAAAACTTCAGCATTTGTTTGTTTGAATGCGCTAATCTCTGAAGCTACTTGGTTCGAATTGAAAACTATTTCAGTGTTAAAAAGCCGATTTATTGAGGAAAGTTATAGTGAGCGTTAGCCCAAAGTAATTATTCCACACGGACGATTTTGCGGGCTGAAGCTAGAACGAAATATAACATATACCTGTATTCCCCTAAACCCTATTCCCCGTTACCTCTGCTTAGGTTCCCAAGCAGAGGTAACGAAGGGACAAGCAGAGACGTACTTATAGTAAATCCTCATTTCGCCATGATTTAGCCTTGTAATAGGGAGCTCTCTACGCACTTCAGGCGCTACTGGGAAATTATTAAAAGACAACCCAATAACTCTTTTATTTTAGTATTTTTAATACCTATTGTTTTAGTCTAGCCAAAGCGCTAAAATGGTGCGAATTAAATATCATACTACATAATAAATCAAGTGTAGAGGTCATTGGGAGGTTTCAGCTGTAACCTGCTATGCAAATGACGTAAATATCAGCGGCCTGTAACAATGAGTTTGTGGCGGATGAGATTATGTTTTAATGGGATGTTATTTATCTCTTTACATATCTATACAGATAAATAAAATTGAAGTGTCTGTTTGTAATTCCAAATTAACAACTTTTGACTAAATGCATATTATGAAAGTACTCATATTTATGGAAGGGAGGAGCTCGTGGCACAGTTACTATTGCGCATATCATTCGATTAGCGAAGTTAAGCAACCTTACCTCTAGCCAGTAATTGGACGGCTGACCGCCCGAGTTCCTTCCGTGCCTCGGAGAGCAAGTTAAGCCGATGGTTTCGGTTGCCAATTTATCATCTTTGGCAATCGTTACAGGTCAGTCGGAGGCCTCAAATAGTCTGACAACTGGTTTAACCCAGATCACAGATTTTCCTCGTTAAAGGGGTTGCGAAGGTCAGATGGCAGTCGTTTCGTATAAAAATCAAGTGATCAGCCACATCGGGTTGAATCAAGTGCCGACTCCAACAATGTATAGGATAAGGCCAGGGAGATGATGATGATGAAGTACGAGCATATTTACCTTAAATTTTTCTTTTCCTTTTCTGCCTATCAGCCGTCATGTCCTTAACTAACCATATCATCATAATTATTACCAGTGAATTAACCCAAAGTTTATTCAATGAATAATTTCTTCAATAGTTGTAGAAAGTGCGGGAGAAGCTTGTGGCACAGTTGCTATTAGAACAGAAAAGACAAAGGCCGAATTTAAGCAACCTGTATCTTATAAGATGTGTTCTATTCCAGTTCATAATCTGCGAATGGTCAGTGTTGCGTGGAGCTGGCTCGGAGCGGATCCTGGGAGTGCCAGTTCCTGAGTGGCTCCGAGGCTTGTACTGCATCCTGGCCTCATTTGGTATTGGAGTGTGCTTCGAAGAGCTCACCGTGAACATTGGCAAGAGCATTATTGGCAGATTGCGGCCACATTTCTTTGATGTAAGTATAATTTCGAAGAAAAAAAATATCATTTCATTTTCTGTGAAGAATCTAAAAGGTTTAGCGTGAGCGTGATGTTATGCATTCTATGATTAATAAAAATATGCAAAGTTTACTAAGAGAGAGAAGATTGTGGCACATTTGCGCATATCATTCGATTAGCGAAGCAAGCCTAACCAAGGTCAGTATTAGAATTGGTGACCGCCCGATTCCCCTCCGTGCCTAGGAGAGTACGTTAAGCCGTCGGTCCCGGTTGCCAATTTAACATCTTTGGCAATCGTTCCAAGTTAGTCGAAGGCCGACGACTGGCTTAGCCCAGATTACCGATTTTCCTTGTAAAACGGTTACGAAGGTCGGTTGGCGGTCATTTTTGGAATCGAACCAAACCCGCCTTTAAAAAAGTATCAACACATTTGTGGTCACGTATAATTAAGGCACAAAATTCATCAACGTTGAAATATGACATAACCTATACTCGTGGCAATCTTACAATGAGTGGAAGTAGCGTTATAAAAAAAATTATGTTATATGACCTCTTACAATAAAACGTCAACGAATTATTGCCTATTGTTCGCCACCTCATTGGGCGCAACATACGGAAGTTATAATTCCTGATTGCTATCGAAGACGACACTAATATATCTAGTACTAATACACAACTAAATAAAAAGGCAGTGTCTGTTTGTAATTTCAAAATTGTACTTTTGACTAAAGTACCAAAACGTATTAGTGTTATTGATCATGAATTTAACAGTAATAACTCTTGTCGGTGTAATCGATGCAACTCTTTCCATTTGTCTCTGTCCAGTGCCATCTCTTTGACCTCCTTATACGTCATGACAGACATCTTTTCTGTAACTTGTCTCATGTATGTTATCCTTGGCCTCTTCCCTTCTTCCTTTCCTTCTATTATGATTTAAAGAAGCTGTCATGTCGCACAAAGTGGCCAATCATCTTTCCCCTTGGATTTTGGATTGTTCGATTTAGTGTTATTATTATCGATTTTGTTCGTAACCTATCCTATATTTGTCTCTTTGTTCCGGCTAATCTCCAAAACACTAATTTGAAGGGTCTTTCACCGTATTTATAACTAATGTGAAGATAATTTAAGATACCTTTATGCCCCTAGAATTTTGAGAGAGAAACTGCGGGGCAACCTTACTAATAATTATATTCTTTAAAATCGATATCCAAGTACTCAGTCATATGCCTCGCCCGTTGTTATCTTCATTAGTTTTAGGATAAGATTGGGTTACCATGCAGGAAAACATTATCTTTTTAACCTTGTTTGAAACTTGCTTCTATTCGCGAATGCGTCTGGTCCGCGCTGTTAAGATTAACTTTTAGAAAGATAAAATATTAAATTACGGACTTGTAGTCGTTGAAAAACTGTTTATTTTCGATCCTATTGAGTTGAAGTTCTAACGAACTACGATATTAGAATAGGTGAAGTGAATACCACATTTGAAAATGACGATCGATCGATTTAAATCATTCAAAGAAATTTAGCAATGTATATTTGTCCTAGTGCAATTATATTTAAACGATTGATCTGAAATTCCTACTCGCTTACTATGGATGACAATATATTAGCTACGAGTATGTGATGCCATTCTAATTCCAATATGCCGGATCATCCAAAATGGCGAACTAGTTATTTTTTCTGCACCACTAAAGTATGAGTATCAAATGGAAAGTCTTGCTGAGGAGACACAAATAAAATTTATAAGCTTGTTTTTGAAATGTCTTTTTACCATTAATTTATAGGGTATTGTGTGCAGTTTAAGTTAATGGAATTTATCTTTATTTTCAGCTATGCCAACCCTCAGTGGCCTGCAACTCCTCGGAATGGACTGGCCGGTACGTGCAACCGAATGAGTACACCTGCACCGGCCTGCGGGTTGACAGACTGGACGATATGCGCAAGTCGTTCCCCAGTGGACACTCCTCGCTATCTGCTTACTGTATGGTCTTCCTGGCTGTAAGTATTTATTGTCTAGCATACGGTGTTACAAGGGCCGTCACGAACTATGTGGGCTTAGGGAAAATAGTGGGTGTCACTGCGCATGTATATTATTCGCGTCGCGGCATACAGACAAACGGACCAATTCATACAATGACTCAGCTCTCGTAACTCGTGACGGGACCTATACCAATATATAATTCAGCTTGTCTTGAGTGTTAGCTCATGTTATGTAATTGCCATAAAAAAATTGAATAATCAGATGCTCACGACAATTTGGAATATATTTATTAAATAAATAAATAAGTGTTTCAGTATATTGGAAATAATTATAGGGTATTAAAAGTTTATAAGAAAATTCTTAATTTTTGTATAGATGTATTGATTACACCAAATATTACAGGCAGCGATTTCTTTTTAATCATTCAAATCCATAAACGAAATCCTCTTCTTTTCACGTAGATCGAAATATACAGCGATAAAAGTATCTATTTTATTTTATCGTTTCCAGTTGTACCTACAACGTCGCATGGTATGGAAGGGCACCCGTCTCCTCCGCCACAGCCTGCAATTCCTGGTTCTGCTGCTGAGCTGGTTCACGGCGCTGTCCAGGATCACTGACTTCAAACACCACTGGAGTGACGTGCTCCTCGGATACGCTACTGGGACGACAATTGCTGTTTTAGTCGTGAGTTCAATATTACGTCTACCCACAGTATAAATATGAGAAAATTTATACAGTATCTAACAGTAGCGATCTAAATACGTATCAATTGATCAAAATTACACACTCGCGTACGTGCAATACAATAATCTGAATATGATTTTGTCCTATTCGGAGTCGAAACCCTTGGCCCGCGGGGTCCTAGCGCTATTAATTAGGCTTTTTAAAGAAATAACTAATAGGTTAGTCAACATCACAGGAGACCGAAGAGCTGGCAGCTACCTCGGACAAAGAATTAGTCTTGCCATCCAAAGGGGGAATGCTGCCAGTATCTTCGGAACCTTGCCTACAGGGTCCTTTTAATAATATATTTTAGTTATAAGATTATATGTTTAAGGTTTTAAATTATTCTATGAGTATCCCAATTCCTTAGAGTTAAAGAATCACATTTTAATGATTGATTGACTATTTTGGCATGTGCTGATAAAAAAATTAAAGTAAATTCTTTCATACAATAAGGGATGTCACGTCGAGTCCGGTCGTGTATACGTCTTTTACGTGGGTACCGATATTCATAACATCAAAGCGACAAATGTGCATTATTTGGACAGTAAATTAAACAGTAAAGAGATTTATAAATTTATCAAAATCTTTAAGATTGACAACCCTTACGCTCAAGGGAGCAAACATTTTTGTGTCCAAAAAAGGGCTTAGCCCCTTACTGTTTATTTTCGTACTTTGTCTTTAGTTCTTTCGAGGGGGGCCAACTATCGCTTCAGTAGATGTTCTTAATACTTACGCGTTGCTTAAACGACCATAGTTACCCAGGGGTTACAAAACCTTGAATGACAACTTCGAACTTAGGTTGAAGATGGCAACACTCTGAGTCAATACATCAAGCGCCTGTCACGAAAAGTGGTGCAATCGGTACAAGCTTGTACAAAACTACAAACGCCTATACATTCCCCTTTACCTGTAAGAGTTGGATGTTAATCAAATGGGATAAATTTTGTTTTGTGTCACAGTAAAAAAAAGGAAAGGATATATTCATAATAGCTATAAGACGTAAGGATTGAAAGAGCCTTTAATTCTGGGCCGAAGTAACATTATCCTCACGCTTCGCTAATCGAAACGAAACAAAATGTACGGGAATGGCATATGTCACGTGACTGATTTATGTCATTTCCATACATTTTGTATAATTTCTATTATTTAGCGCAAGCGCGAAAATTTTTTACTTTGTCTAGGCCATCAGGAAATCCTTCACAGCCGTTTTCAAAGTTTACAGATATATTGCTGTCCACAGTTATGCCTCAGAATTTATCTATCCATACCTTCAATTTCATAAAAAAATTAACTAGCGATAATATACTGGATGGAAAGTAAGGGCATAATTATAGACTTTTTTAAATTTAATTGCCTAAATGACAGATAGATACAATATTGGAAACGATAGATAGACCAATTCTGTTTCGAATATAGAGACCTCTCTAAGATCACATTATTATAAAAAGTGTAAGCCTTCATATGTCTGAGAAGTAATTCAAAGACTTATGTATAGTGCCTGAGACGGCGATGGACTCACGATCTCACGTTGGCACTTTATCATATTCAGTGAAAAGTGGGTGTTGTTAATACAACACCTCTGCCTACCGCTTCGGGGAATACAGACGTGTGCATATGTATGTATGCAATGTACATAAAGTGTTCATAATCAATCCTAATGCTTTTTCTATTAATTCCAGTGGTCATATGGTACTGACGTGGTGGATAAGAAGAGGAACCACAGCCACCTGCCGCAGCACGACCTTTCAGTCATCACAGCACACGTCATCAATACTACATAGACATACTGGAAAATGAGTCTCGGATGTTCTTTTGTAGACATATGTATTTCGTGCGTGCCAGAACTACATATAGTATATTTAATTTTTAAGATTGGCACACAATTTTAGATTCTACATTTTTAAAATGGTTAGGGATACTTAGATAGGTACAGGTACCCGTCGCGAGCTATGAGCGCTGAATTGAATGCCCAGTAGTCATTTTATGAGTCTGTGTCTGTATGTCTGTAGGGCACGACGCGAATAACTCGTGATGACACCTGTAGCTGATTGTAATATTGAAATTGTACCAGCGTTTCTCCGTTTGCTACATAGATGGCGCTACTCGCTAATGTTTGAGTACAAATACACGAGAGCTTAAATCGCGCAATAAGTTTTCGGGCACATTGCAAGTTTTCAACTAGAACAGTTGGAACGGAACGGCAACGGAACACCGGCTGTGTTCCGCAGTCATGACACCGGCTCCGTTGGAAGATCTGCCCTTTGCTGGGGATGAGCATTATCACTCGCTCTACCTAGAGACTTGGATAATCCAGTCCACAGATGGCGCAATAAAGCGCGGGACGGAAAAAATTGAGGCATGAAGTTCGATCACAAGTAGCTCAGCTGCGTTGTTCTGCAAGGTTTCTAAGCGTCGAGCGTCGCTTTCAATCATAGGAAATTGATACACAATACATAGTCGATAAAGTTCAATTTCGTATGTTTCTAACCGACACTTGTCGTCGAGTGCGACGGTGAGCTACCTTCCAGTACCCCTATTAGTTTATAGTTATTAGTACCCCTATTCCCTATCACGAGTTTATCACAGTTTCCGTAATCTATACTCACTAGTGTCACTCGCAATATTGTGAGATATTTTAGTTCTTCACGTCACCGCTGCGAGGCGCTGCACAATTTCTCCTACTTATATTCGGCGGAGACGCTAGCGAGTATAGATAATGAAAACTGTGGCAAACCCGTGATAGGGGTACAGAATAACGCGTCAGTATATAGCTCAGAGGGCCTAGTGTGAGTTTTCTCCGTAAATGGAGTTTTGTATAGACTCACTTTACACAATAGTGTCAGCTTTAGGCCGACAGATGTCGCTGTTTCGATCGTATACAAATCTGCGTGTACGTCGACGCGCAGTTAGCAGAGCAACTGCTCGGTTTACAGATCGTGGGTTCGAGTCCCGCTTTGTGCTAGTACTTTTATGATGTCATGATGTCAATAGTCACATGTCCCGTCAGTATGAAAAAAAATAGAGTGAGTGTAATGTTAGTGTGATCCTCCGTGGATACCAAGGGATCCCAAAGGACATGTTTTCGGGATAAAAATGTTATATGTTCCTATAAGTTCATGTTAAAAACTAGATATGGGACAAATGTAATTGAAATCTTTTGCATGACTGCAAATATAAAAACATATAAGTACGCATTTATAAATGTTAAGGACAAACTTTAACAAATATTTTCTAATGTATCGTCTCTTGATAAAATTCCTGTCTACATAAGTTAGTTTTAAGTTAGTTAAATGCTAGTCGACGATAGCACGTTGTATCAACGTGTGGAGTTTAGATGTAATGTACAAGTTAATGATAATTATTATTAAATAATGTGATAAAAATACTTTACCTCAAGTATTTTTTGCTAAAATAAATTATTAACACATAATATATATTTTATTTTATAAAAAAGGTCCAATTTAGACTAGAGAACCGAAGCGATTTTTCCGATTTACATCTAATATATAAAATTCTCGTGTCACAGTTTTCGTTGCCATACTCCTCCGAAACGGCTTGACCGATTTTGATGAAATTTTTTGTGCTTATCCGGTATCTATGAGAATCGGCCAACATCTATTTTTCATCCCCCTAAATGTTAGGGGTAGACCACCCCAAAAAAAATATTGCAATACAACGTTTGCCGGGCACAGCTAGTATGAATATAGATGAATAGAATTGAAATGTCTGTTTGTTTGTCTGTCTGTGTCTGAAATGTAATTAACAGCTAAATGCATATGGGAATATATAGGGAACTGACATTAAAAACAAATTTTTTCTTTAAAAATTCTCTGTCTGGACCGATTTTAATTAGGCCTTTCATTGGCAGGTAGCTGATATTTCAAGGAGTAACTGTTATTTTTTAATAATATAAGGATTACTCGAAATGAAGCATTTAACTAAATCTACGCAGGTTAAGCCGCGGGGCACAGCTAGTTTGAAATAGAAAAAGATAGCTTTCAAGACATAAGATTCATTCAAAATCATTACGCAAAGCGAGGCCTCTACCAATGAGTTTTTCTAAAAATTGTATGTGCAGTTATTTCACACCACGTGCTTTACGGTGAAGGAAAACATCGCGAGGAAACCTGCATATTTCTGAGAAGTAATTCAAAGACGTACGTACAGTGCCTGAGATGGCGATGGACTAACCCTCTGTCACGTTGGCACTTGATCATATCTGGTGAAATGTGGGTGTTGTTACAACACCTCTGCTTACCCCTTCGGGGATGGCTTGAGCATATATATATATATATATTCATTACGCAAACATAATTGCAAGCAAGTTTATAGATACAGTCGCCAAAAGTACCAGGAGCACAAAGGTTTTGAAGAGATTAAGATTATAATTTAAATAATATCGTCAATTCCTGGAATTGACCACGCTACCAGTAGGCCTAGACAAAGTAACATTATCTACAACATATACAAAATGTATAGGAATGACGTAAATCTGTCACGTGACATATGTCATTCCCGTACATTTTGTATCGTATCTAATAGCGGAGCGGGGGGATTATGTCACTTTGTCTGGTCAAAGACAAAATGTACGGGAATGACATATGTCACGTAACAGATTTATGTAATTCCCATAATTTTTTTACCGTTTCTATTAGCGCAAGCGCGAGAGAATGTTATTTTGTCTGCGGGCCCTGGTCGGTCAGGAAGAGATAGCTCGTTGATGTCTTTTGTACGAAATGTGTCAAAAACTGTCTACCGTCTCGACGTCGAGATTAACTGCAACTTTATGTATATACGTACATATGCTCACGCTTGTATTCCCCGAAGGGGTAGGCAGAAGGGTTGTAATCACAACACCCACTTTTCACCGAAAATGATTAAGTGCCAACGTGACAGATGGTGAGTCCATCGCCGTCTCAGACACACATGTGGCCTTGAGGTTTGAGCAGTCGCCTGCTACGCAAGCGACGCAAGTTCGAATCCCAGTGGGGCCTGTACCAATGAGTTTTTCTAAAAAACTTATGTGAAGTGAAGGAAAATATACAGTGATTTCACACCACGTGCTTTACGGTGAAGGAAAACATCGTGAGGAAACCTGCATATTTCTGAGAAGTAATTCAATGAAGTATGTAGTGTCTGAGACGGCGATGGACTCACCATCTGTCACGTTGGCACTTAATCAAATTCGGTGAAAAGTGGGTGTTGTGATTACAACACGTCTGCCTACCAGTTCGGGGAATACAGGCGTGAGCATATGTATATAAGAACACAACCAATAGTCTTATTGTACTCATATTTAATAAAATAATAACTGTTAATATGAATCCAAACTTGCCGGCGGATTTATTAATTTTTGAATAGAGCCTCTTTTCTGAAGGTGCGCTATCTCTATCCCAAATCCTGCCAAATGGGTTCGACGGTGTATGTGTGATAAGGAACACATATATTAATAAAAGACGCATTTGTATTATGAACAAGTATAGATATTATGCAAGGCAACACAGTTACACTGAAAACATAATATGTTGTGCCATACCCTGACCATGCTCAATGCCCTCCTAGATGCCAACCCTGAATGTGATTTGTTTGCGGATGCATGGAACTATATTTTGTCTGAATGTTTGAGATTCTGTGAGGTTAAGTATGCGAGAGTATCCACGATTTTATAAGTGTATATTTTATAAGGCATAAGATCCCTGTTCTAAAATGTCAATGTTAATTATTGTAATTGGTATGTCCGTTATAATTAACTATAAATAAATAAATAAAAAAAAAAAAAAATGTTTTTGAAGAAGATAAGACCTTTTTCACAGAAAGAGCCTTTATAGATGCACGTAAAATATTCTAGAGGGCCAAAATACGATTCCGAACGCGTTGGTGTTGTCAGTTCAAAATATGGAAAAATAGACATGAGGACTTTTAGAATTTGGCCCTTCATATGTCCTGAAATTCATAAGAGAATCACTATTTTATGACATCGTGAACAATTACACTTACATAAAGCTCAATCAAAGATTTTTTTAATTGGAGTCTAAGTCTATATAGATAAATTAAATTAAAGTGTCTGTTTGTAATTCCAAAATCACATGTTTTGACTAGATGCATATGAAAGTATACACGGTACAAATATAGAAAAACCAATTTTATTTTTCTGTCTCTCTGTTTGTTTGTTCCGGGTAATCTCTGAAACGACTGGACAGATTTTAACAGAACTTTCACGGTCAGATAGCTATTGTTACAAGGAGTAACTTAGGCTACTTTAAAAAAAAACATTTAGAGTTCCGTGGAAATTAAATGAAATCTACATAGCTAGTAGATAGATACAGTTGGAGTTCGATTTTTAAATAATTCACCCTATTCGTTGTTAACGGTTAATATTATTTTTTTAATCATCGAAGGAATATGGCCGCTATCTTAAATAATAGGAAAATAAATAACAATAGATAACGAACTTCATATTTGCCAGTTGATTACAACGTTTCTTCGAAGATCAATCTAAATATTTAATCTACAAATAATTAAACCGAAATGGCATCCTTTATTTAAAAATCGTCTAAATTGCAGATCATCCAACCAGTTACATTTAAAATCAACCTTATTACTTTTGGGAGATAGCACATATTTACGTGTAACAAATGCATAGATGTTTTATTTGCAAGGTACGAGTATATTTCCAAATTCAACCATAATGTCAGTGTGTTAAGGTGGGTTTTTGAGTGGGCTTTTAAAGGAAGCTCTATGTAGAGTTTACTTTCCCCATGGATATTGTCCGGAATGCCGCGATGCTTCGCCGCCGGGCTGCCTCGACTATCGTCATAGAATAGATGACACACAGAGGGGTAAGAAGATACTCCAAATTATGGAAATGAAAATAATTTATTCAGTTAAGGCACTTATGAATGTCGGAGAATTGACCATCGGTTCGGAAACTAGCCTTCTGAGAAGAACCGGTAAGAATCTCATCTATTGTTTAGAAATTATAAACACACTTTAGGGTCAGAAATTAGAAAAAAACGTTAGAATTTCTTTTAAATGCATCCCTTATTAAAGAAATATGAATACACATCTATATGATAATAAAATATCATCATATTATTAATTAGCTTATATATGAAATCACATCACAATCGCAAAAACAATCAATACTTGTAGAGAGAGTTTGTTTATTTGTTTCAACGCGCTATTCTCAGGAACTACACAATTTGACAAAGTTACTGACATACAAACATTTTTTTAAATGTTCTATTCCTGTATGTCCGTCTGTCTGTGTGTTATTTCTGGCTAAACCGTTTTAACGGGACCTTCACTGGCAGATAACTGATGATACAAGGAATATCTTAGGCTACTTTTATTTTAAACAAACATTAGGGTTCTGTGGGTCACCCATAAAATGAACTCTACGCGGGTAACAACTAGTGAGTTATAAAGTTACAACGTATTTTTTTAATATAAATCATGTTTCTAACGTTCCTAGTAAAGTTTTACTCTGAGAAACGTAGATTAAATAGGTCCTACTGACACATAGAACCTTTCACGCGGCTCTTTGTAGAGTGAACGCGCGACCGTAAACAATCGCGCGCAGTCCTCGGCCGGCCCCCGCGAGTGCCGCCAGTACGCACCGCGCCGCTAAATGACCTGACAGGTGTTACATGTCAAATTCAAATTTCGATCTAAAAAAAAGTATAATACACCAACTACCCAGCGAGATTCGTTCGTGTTTCAAATTCAATTTTAGAATTTCTACAAAAAAGTAAATAAGTTTCGTAATGTACCGTTGTGAGAATTCCATTTCTTTTGCCGTTAACCGCGTGTGGTATTGTGTGCTGTGAGATGGACTCTGATGGAAATGTTTAATGCCAGTACATACCTACAGATTATAACTGCCAAATGAACTTTTTTTTTTAAATCGTGACCTGTTTCGTGTATCTGCGTCTGGCTGGTTATACATTGACTTTTTGTAAACTAAAATAAAAGGAAAAATGAGTGCACGTTACGTAGATAGTGTCTAGTTTTGTAGTAAATTAAAATTCTTTGCCTTATAGGTATTTAACCTTGATACTTATCCGTTTCTACTCAAAGGTTATTATTACCTAGAAATATTTAATTCAATTCAATAATTACTCTAAATATAAAATTTTCTGAACTGTTTTCTAAAGATTTACTTTCACGTTTAAACCAGAAATGTTACGAAATAAATTTTATATGTATTTTAAGCTATTATTAGAGACCTTAAAAAATATAAATAAATAAGGGGTAGGCAGAGGTGTTGTAATAACAACACCCACTTTTCACCGATGACGATTAAGTGTCAACGTGACAGATGGTGAGTCTATCGCCGTCTTCCAAACAACGTATATACTTATGTACTTTTTGTAATAAATATGTATATTATTTCACACCAAACACCCAACAAACAAATGCTCACCGCATAAAATGCTTGGCCTGACGCGGGAATCGAACCTGCGACATTAAAATATTTTTTTTTTTCTGTTTTTGCTGTTAGGTAACGTAGGTCTCCTCTCTCACCATCTCCTACATCTCATTTTAATGGTGTGAATCTCTAATGCAGTTTTCATGCTATGCCACTGATACGGCTGCCCTACTTGTTGTAAATGTAGATTTTGTGGTGTTAATAATATATATAAACTACTAAACGTAGAGCCGTGGTGGCCTTGAGGTTTGAGCAGTCGTCTGCTACGCAAGCGACGCAAGTTCGAATCCCAGCGGGGCCTGTACCAATGAGTATGTCTAAAAAACTTATACTGTACATAAGTTTTTTAGACATACTCATTTCATACCATCATTTCACACCACGTGCTTTACGGTGAAGGAAAACATCGTGAGGAAACCTGCATATTTCTGAGAAGTAATTCAATGACGTATGTAAAGTGTCTGAGACGGCGATGGACTCACCATCTGTCACGATGGCACTTAATCATCTTCGGTGTAAAGTGGGTGTTGTGATTACAACACCTCTGCCTACCCCTTCGGGGAATACAGGCGTGAGCGTATGTATATATGTATGTACTTCTAAACGTGAAATGTTAATATTTTAAACACATATAGGTCATTGGATTAACATCATCATCCCTCCTGGCCTTATCCCATGTATTTTTGGGGTCAGCACTTGAATTAGCCCGATGTTTAATACGAAGCTACTGCCATCTGACCTTCATACCTGGATTAACATATTATGACTATAAAAATCCCGAAAATGTTTATGTTCCTTTGGGACTATTCAAAAACCGACTAAGCGAGTCGCGAACGGCAAAAAAATCACGTTTTTTGTATCGGAGCCCTCTTTAATATTTATTTTATTCTGTTTTTTGGTGTTTGTTATTAACAGAAATATATCACTTTGAAATTTGCATCTCTAACTATCACGGTTCGTGAGACTGGTGACAGACGGACGGACAGCGGAGTCTTACTTAATAGAGTCCCATTTTACCCTTTGGGTACGGAACCCTAGGAACAATAGATCAGTTTAGTAATTAAAGTATGTATGCGCAATAAACAAAAATCACATTTCAATATTAGTTAAGACTATGCTATGCCTAGAGTTAACTTAATGGGTGACACGCGGAACCCTAATGTTTATTTCTAAATAAAAGTAGAATATGTTAGGAGCTCGTACAGCTCGTGACTCAGTTGCTATTGCGCATATCATTCGATCAGCGAAGTTGAGCAACCCTAACCTTAGCCAGTAGTTGGATGGGTGACCGCCCGAGTTGCCTCCGTGCCTCGGAGAGCACGTTAAGCCGTTGGTCCCGGTTGCCAATATATCATCTTTGGCATCGTTATAGGTCAGTCGGAGGCCTAAAATAGTCCGACAACTGGTTTAACCCAGATCACAGATTTTCCTCGTTAAAGGGGTTACGAAGGTCAGATGGCAGTCGCTTCGTACAAAAATCAGGTGATCAGCCACATCGGGTTGAATCAAGTGCCGACCCCAACAATGTATGGGATTAGGAACTAACAGACAGAAGAAAAATTTAAATTGTTTTTTTCACGTTTTTACCGTATATACTTTCATATGCATTTAGTGAATAGCTGTTATTTTGGAATTACAAACAGACATTTCAATTTTATTTATCCGTATATATGTATACAATATAGATATAGATAACCCAAATGTGATATTACATTTACTTTACTTTTATAAGAACAGAATATCAATGACAAGAGGCCTGACCATGAGCTCTTATTGCAATGATAATTCAGCTGTGTGACGGTGACAGATGTATGCGTGTCAAATACATCTGTCTCAGAATAAGAGTAAAACTATAATGACAACATGAGCTCATTGTAAGGCCCCAGAATTTAGTTGAAAAGTTTTAGAATTATAATTTTAATGTCAAGGCCAACTTACTCATTGAATGGACGCTATTTTTAACATAAGCTCAACTCAATTTAAAAACAGGCGAATGTAGAATAAGTTACATAACATTTTAATTCGCATTCTTAATTAGGAGGCAATTTTAATTAATTAATTTGGCATATAACAAGCATTTGCTAGACAAATTATACAGCTTTCAAATAAATTCTATTTGATTATTTATATTTTTCGAAAAGTGAATGATTATTCGACTAAATAATTCGAACGTTATTTCGAATCATACGTTTTCAAAGGTACTACAGGCGTAGACAAAGTACCATTCTCTCGCGCTTGCGCTAATAGAAACGATAGAAAATTTATGGTAATGACAATCAGTCACGTGACACATGTAGTTCCCGTACATTTTGTATCGTTTCTACTAGCGAAGCGTGAGGATAATGGTACTGTGTCTACAAGCTCGGATTTTTCGAAGTATGAAAAAAAAAGAAGATTTCCTTTGATATAGTTCTTATTTAAAGAAATACCGTGACAGTTAACGAATTAAAAATCATTTCAAATCGGTCCAACCATTTTCGAGTAATCAATGTAGGTACATCTATGCCCAAAAACGCAAAGCTTACGCATTGAATGTAAAGAACCTCCTCCTTTTTCGAAGTTGAATAAATATAAATATAATAAAATAGAATAATATACTTCTGATCTATTGGGCATAAATAAAATTGAAGTGTATTAACCGCTTTTCACTACATGCATACAAATATATAAAGTACAGTACATACACAAAACATCTAATCAGCTGACGGTCTGTCTGTCTGTCCGTATGTTTGTTCCAGGCTCCAGCTAATCTAATTTTAAAGGAACTTTCTCTGAATATTAAGGCTACTTTAGTTTATAAAAAAAAAATTACTTAGTTACATGATTTTTTTACTGTTAATCCTACGCGGGTACAGCTAGTATATCTATAGCTATACATGTATACATATAAATAAAATTGAAGTGTCTGTAATTCCAAAATAACAGCTTTTCACGAAACGCATATGAAAGTATACGCGCTACTGACTAAAAAAATACTAATAAATATATAGGTAATATTCAAGAATTTTCTCTGGATGTCTGTTTGTTTATTCCGCGGGAATGAATTTATATTTACGCGGGTGAAACCGCAGGGCACTGGTATTCAAATATAAACCTCTTCAGGATAATCACAGTCATTTATATCCCAATGATTCACTTAAATTCAATTACACAGTCAAATACTGCAATAGAGACATAACCCATAACAAAACCAGTAATGTAAATCACACGTTAGAACTGTTTAATACTAACTAGCTTACCTTCGCAACACGTAACACACAATGGCATCTCGTAGGACAGGTACACGATAATACTTTGATATGTTATAATCTGATCTTTCCGATATTAATTTATATTAATAACGTGCTTTACCGTGAAGGAAGACATCGCGGGGAAACCGGCATATGTCTGAGAAGTCATTCAAAGACGCAAAGTGCCCGACACGGCGATAGACTCACCATCTGTCACGTTGGTATTTAATTATATTCTGTGAAATGGGTGTTGTTGTTACATTACCTCTGCTAAACCCTTCGGGAACCCTTCTTGGATGGAGTGAGCATGCTTATCTACCTTATTTCCTAGTATTACCTTCTTCATCGCATTGCGTTGATATATAATCGGTCAAGACTTTAAATTGAATACTTATGGCGTTTCTTTCGAAGCAAAACGGAATTCTGGTTATATGTCCCGTTTAACAGGTTCCACCTAGTTCTAAGAAAGGGTGGGTGGACAAAATAGGTGCTACTTTCATAGTGACATTAGCCGGAATAACTACCAATAAGATTGGCGTGCACTCTGTACAAAAACTCTTTTTTTATAGTACAGAATAAAAAAAATACGACTACATCCATAATATCCATTTATTACAATGATCAAGGAGTTTATGGTCATTTCTGATTTTGGGGTCAATGCGAATAGTTGCGATTTACGGTCAATAAGGTTCCAATGCATCAGCATAATATTATTTATTACCTTTTTAAAAGTGGCTATTGCTTAAATTTACGTGATCGCGTGCGTAAACTAATCATTACACAAATATTAGGTCACTTTATGTCAAAATAACATTTACATTTTGATGCTAAAAATTAACATTAATTTTGAATGGTTTATGTATTCAGTTGCAAAGTTAAGTTACGCTAAGCGCAAACTGATAAGTTCGCTTGGTTATTTTCGTATTGTCACGTAATAATCAGTTTATCGGCTGAGTGACAGTGACACATGTATGTACCTGTACTGTCCCTTACAGGGACTCGAACTGGACCTGACGTTTTATTTTGGTACTGTGAAATTAAACGTCAAACTCCTAATGTCTAAATAGCTGGTCATCTTACAATTTGTATCTTAAACAAATGTTTTAAGTATAGGTTATTTTTATATTATTTTCATTGTTACAATAACAAAAATATTATAAGCCCTGCTTTGACAGTTTCTTGCCAGGTTCTTCTCAGTAAACGTAACCTTCCGAACCCCTTGACAAACATTATATTCCTGTATAATCGCGTAATTTTTGACAGTACCTCATCATCTCCCTAGGCTTAGTACATTGGTGGGTTCGGCACTTGATTCAATGTGGCTGATCACCAGATTTTTATCATCGGTAGTCAATGTTAAACCAGCTGTCAGATATGATGTACCTACGGAGCAATAAAGAACCGCAAACTAGATCACAAATATCGGAATTTTCAAAACTTTATGACGTGATCCAAAAACGTTCCGATTCGATAAATCACCTGTTATATCGATTACTAGATCTATTACGTTATTCGATTGAGTAAGCCGGAGTAAAAGTAGTTATAGAACCCTCGCGCTACCCACAGAGCGCCTACGCACGCCCCTGCATTTCTCGATAGATCACTGACTGACCATTGACCAAAATATGCTCCTACTGTCTGTATTTTTTATACAACTTTCAACTTTATCTGATTGAAATAAGGATGTGGGTTTTTGTCAACAATTTAACAGTTCCGGCAAACATATTCTCTGCCTTATTTTAATAGCAATAAAGGTTACAGTAAGTTTGTTAAGAGAAGCGCTACAATGGTCATTGTGGGCAGCAATTTTCAATGAACCTCGTAAAATCGCTTACAGATATTATGAAGTAATCGATTTCCTTTTATATTTTATAGGCGAAGTGTTAAAATTGTTGCATCCAGCTGTTTTGTGGACTTTTATAATGTACATAAGGCTAAATTGCCTATACATCTATATGTGATACAGATTTATACATATTGAAGTATATTTTCTTTTATATATTTCTTATCTTTTATAATTGAAGTATAGTTTCAAATAAACAGCTATTCTTTAAATTCGGTACTTAAAGTACGAAAACGATTTTTTTTCTCTATATGGATGTCTGTCTGTCTTTCTGTCTGTTTT
Organism: Watsonalla binaria; assembly: GCA_929442735.1. NCBI lineage: Eukaryota > Metazoa > Arthropoda > Insecta > Lepidoptera > Drepanidae > Watsonalla > Watsonalla binaria. Next base: position 8,459,081 of record OV838934.1, on the reverse strand, counting down.
TTTCCATCCAATCTTTACACGGTTGATGTTTCAAGGTGTAATATAGGCTACTTTATATGAAAAAAAACTAGTGCTCTGCGAAATAATGTTAACAAAGAAATTAAGTCTACTCGAATGAAACCGCAGGGCACAGCTTTATCTCTATATCGGCGACTAACAGACGTCACGCAGTTTCACCCGCGTAGTTCCCGTGGGAGAATGGGGAAAAAATAAAGCACATACTTGCTGGTGATGTAGCTTTCCAATGGTGAAAGATTTTTTGAAATCGCCACAGTAGTTTTTGAGTAGTTATTCATTACAAACATACATACAAACCTTTCCTCTTTACAATATTAGTATATGGCTAAAGGACCAAGGTAAGCAATTCGAGATTTACATGTTTCTGATCTAATTAAATTGGAAAAGTTTGATAACATTTTTATTTTAAGGCTAACAGTTCCGGATTGGAAGGGAGCTTGTATATGATCCTTGTCGATTCTTCGGTTCATTCTCATCAAATGGTGCCCCGTCACGATTTATGAGCGCTGGTCTTGAATGCGACTATGTAATTTTATGAGTCTGTCTGTCCCCTTGTGGTACCTATATTTGTTAGCTTACACGTTCGCCACCAGCCACCAGTCCGAAAGGGCGTGGGTTCGTATCCCGCTGTCACTATTAAGTAAAACAACAAGATGCTGAAGAGAAAGAAAACTACATATCTTTTCTCTTTATATTAGTAGTGTACGATCGGAGATGACGAGTTTAATTACAAATTCAATATCTATAAAAAATACTTGGCAATTGTTAAGCTTCCTCAGTTACCTAGTTACCCGTTGTGTGTGCGATCACTCCAATTGGGAATGGTAACGATATATTATCTGTAGTTATCACGCACGGTACAATACGTGAAGTATGTGGCAAGCCATCATTACCACAGGCACGATCTCCAGCATGCCGCTGCCTTTGACGGGTGGCTCAAATCATAAGAGATTGGATCCTATTTAAAAAAGTAATTAATTCATCATTAAATGTACGGGGTTCTTCCATCATCGGTTTAACAACAACCACATTACACTGTATATCGGATTAAGTACCAACGTGACAGAGGGTGAGTCCTTCGCCGTCTCAGGCACTATACATACGTCCTTGAATTTCTTCTCAGACATTATGCAGGTCTCCTCACGATGTTTTCCTTAACCGTAAAGCACGTGGTGTGAAATCACTGCACATAAGTTTTTTAGAAAAACTTATTGGTACAGGCCCCGCTGGGATTCGAACTTGCATCGCTTGCGTAGCAGACGACTGCTCGAACCACAGATCGTAGCTCAAACGATTCGTATTAAGTATAAGTAACTTCTGAACTTTGTCGTTTAATTTTAATTCCGTAAAATTAAAGATACACCCTGCTTACCCTATGATCGTTATAAGCATCGTTACGCGTGTTAAGAACTTATCTTTAACGTTTATTTTGGTACCCTAATATACAGGTTATAAGTTGTAACGATCAATGTTGTACTCCGTTTGCTGTTGGGTGCTATCGGTTTTTCTCAGGAGGCTAGTTTCCGAACCGGTGGTCAGTTCGTTTGCTCTTGTTTATGAACGTACTACTTACTAGGGTTTAAACTGAATAAATAACTTTCAATTTAGATTTTTCGATAATATATGTTTTTCCTGGAACTTAAATTTTTGGATAATCCTTGATTTTTCTCCTTTATCTGCTGTAATATTCGTCTCTGTCCATTGCCATCTTATATTTAATTTGGTTTATATATTTTAACTTTCGTCTTTCTCTTAAAGCGATTCATTTTTTTTAATCATTACAGATACCTCATTGGCATTAGCTAACTTTCACTAACAAATATCAAGACGGATATGAATCTATGAATTACGTAGTACGTACCACTTAGTACTTAGTTACATTTTTAGTAATATAAGTAAATAATTAAAAATCGCTAATTATCTAGACTTGGCCCACAATCACGCCTTTGGCGTCTCACTACACGCAACCAGCACGCGTTGCGTTGTTAAAATATGCATTTAGCTTAGTAGTTACCACAAAAAGTTTGTTGCTCATCTTATATACTAGCGATTGCCCTTGCTTCACTTGGTGCTACCATTATTAAAGACTTACAAAACATTGACTTCTCCCTTCTATCTATACAGATAAATAAAATTGAAGTGTAATTTCAAATTAAAAGCTAATTTTAAATGCATACGAAAGTAAATATGAAACAAGAACATTTCTTTTTTTTAAATGTATATATAGAACATTCGAAATTTATTAACAAACATTGTTTCTTTGTAATACAAAGAAGCAAATCTTACATAAATTATGTCCTTATATAACTTTTTATGTATAGACTTGAAAAATTCTAAAGCCAAACCACAGACGCCGAACATACGAATAGGTCATTAGTAATAATTATTATTTAATCTGTGACAAAGGCGGGTAGTTCAACATACAAATTCAAACGGATTGTCGAACGAATCTTGTTCCAAATTCGAATAATTTTAATAAATAATTCATAAAATCTCAATCCACAGGCATGACGCAAGTGAAAGTGAAGCGCAGTGTCTAGAAATGTCTAGTTTAGATATGTCTTGAAGTGTTGAAGTGTAAAAGTGAGTGTGCAGCCATGTACCGTCCTAATTTCTATGAGAGCACGTGTTTCCGTTGCAATGAGATCGTGTACCAGGTGGACAGGGTCGGTCCCTTGAAGGACTTCACCTTCTTCCACAGTGGATGCTTCAAGTGCGCCGTTTGCGGGACCAAGCTGACTTTGAAGGTAAGACTTATCTATACAGAAAAAAAAATATGCTCACGCCATCCCAGAAGGGTCCCCGAAGGGATAACATTTCACCGAATATGATCAAGTGCCAACATGACAGATGGTGAGTCCATCGCCGTCTCAGGCACTATACATACGTCTTTGAATTACTTCTCAGACATATGCAGGTTTCTTCACGATGTTTTCCTTCACCGTAAAGCACGTGGTGTGAAATCACTGTATATAAGTTTTTTAGAAAAACTCATTGGTACAGGCCCCGCTGGGATTCGAACTTGAGTCGCTTGCGTAGCAGGCGACTGCTCTAACCCCAAGGTCACGGCTTTTTATCTATACAGATAAATAAAATTTAAGTGTATATTTGTAATTCCAAAATAACAGCTTTTCACTAAATGCATATGAAAGTATATACTGTACAGACTTAAAAAAAACGTTTTCTTTATTATAATTTTTCTGAGGTCTGTCTTTTTTCTGTCTGTCTGTCTGTTTGTTGCGGCTGATCTCCGAAAAGGCTGGTCCGATTTTAACGAGACTTACACTGGTCTAATAACTAATTTTACAAGGCGTAACTTAAGATATTTTATTAAAAAAAACAAGGGTTCCGCAGGTCACCCATGTAATGAAGTCTACGCGGGCATAGTTTTCTATAAAATAAGGTAGATTTTTCATCAATCAGCCTGATGGTAAGCGGGTACTGGATGAAGGTTAATCGAGAAGAGAACTTGATTAATAATATTTCTTCACTTTAAACGTGTTGCTAATTAAGTTTGCCTGTCAACAAGTAATACAGGAAATCTCTTAGTTGGTATATCCTTGGAGACAGCACACGTGACTCACGATCACGACATTCGATTTTATCATATATAATATATATTTATATTCGACCAAAATAAATAAAAAAGTATGTTTAAAGAATGTTATTGCTTAGATAACACTGTAATCTTATAAAAAAATCTATATAATAATGTTCTCATACCTAATTTCGGTCACGGCAGCTAATGGTGGCTCAGATGGGATTATCTGCAGGGCAGCTGATATTCTAGTGCACAAACACAAGTGCACTCTTTATACCCTCACTCTCATAGTCCGATCGGAGAGAGATCAGAGGACACAAACTGTGAGCGTTTATTGTGAATTTCTTGACAGAAAATATTCAATTTCAATATCTATTTTTGACCTCTTTTGAATTACTAAAGTTCGCTGTAGATTTTCAGCAGATTGGCCAAATAACAAAGAGACAGACAGAGAAAAACTTTTTAAATTGTTTTTTATGTGACTACCGTATATAGTTCATCATCGTCCCTGGCCTTATCCCATACATTGTTGGGGTCGGCACTTGATTCAACCCGATTTGGCTGATCACCTGATTTTTATACGAAGCGACTGCCCATCTGACCTTCGCAACCCCTTTAACAAAGAAAATCTGTGATCTGGGTTAAACCAGTTGTCAGACAATTTTAAGCCTCCGACTGCCCTGTAACGATTGCCAAAGATGATAAATTGGCAATCGAGACCGACGGCTTAACGTGCTCTCCGAGGAACGGAGGGAACTCGGGCGGTCACCCATCCAAATACTGGCTAGGCTTAGGGTTGCTTAATTTCGCTGATCGAATGATATGCACAATAGCAACTGTGCCAAGAGCTCCTCACTACTACAGAACTAGCGTATATAGTTGAATATGCATTTAGTGAGAAACTCTTTTTGAAATCACAAACAGACGCTTCAATTAATTTATCTGTAGGTATAGAAATAGAAAATGTATTACATATAATTAAGAAAGCAGATATTTAACTGCGTTTCAAAAAGCTTATGAGGGATCAATCTGTCCCACCTTACACACTTTACAATTGCCAAATACAGATTTATCTTTGGGTTTACCCAACCGTACAATTACCTAAACCGCAAATCAGATTTGATTACTTAACCGTTGACAAATCTGACATTACTGACAATGTACTAAGGGACTAATTGACCACGAAATATAATATTGCAACCTTGTTTTCATATCAAAATCTGAAATTAAGCTTACGGAAGGCATTATTTATGTGCATACATACTAACATACGCTCACGACCCTATTCCTCGAAGTTGTAGCCAGTTATATTTAAAACTCATGTACTAGATGACGAGTCTTATCACCGGGCTTTAATCCAGAATCTTAGCTGCTTTTGTGAAAAAAAATCTTTCACGTATCTCTAATGACGAAGGCAGTAGAGTTCTCTCATTTTCGCTAAATCATATTTAAATAACATTCGATCACCAAAGCCAAAATCTCGCGAGAACCTTTTCATTCCCTGGACCATCTGTAATTTCCAACTAGCAGTCCAGAGTCTGGACCAGAACCCGGTTAATGATTCGCCTGTGGCATGTGACTTAAATCTTAGTGGCCAGATGTGGGTATACAATAAGTACATGAGCCTAGGGTTTGAGCAGCCGCCTGCTACGCATGCTCGGAAGTTCGAATCCCAGCGTAGGCTATATCAATGAGTGTTTCCAAAAAAACATATGTGGCACGTGTTTTACAGTGAACGACTACATCATGAGGAACCCTGCATGTCTGATAAGTAATGAGTAATTCAAAGATGTATGTATAGTGCCTGAGACGGCGATGGATTCACCCTCTATCACTGAATAAGCTTCGGTGAAAATTGTTGTTGTTGCAACACATCTGCCTACCTTGGGGACCCTTCTGGGAGGGCGTGTACATATTTATGTATTAACTTTGTACACGTATAATATCATTGGCTACAGCAAACACCCACAATATCTCCTTCTTAGACCATAAAGCACGACTATATATGCAGGCTAATAGATAAGAGGCAAGGTTGCCGAAATGCCAGTCGGGTCGCGAAGACAGTCTCAAGGTCGCCCGGTCCACGACCACTATGGAACCACTTGTTTATGTTACTTTTATCAACCATCGCTACTACCTACAGTACCTACTAATCAGGCTTTTGTGTATATTGTCAGCTTTAATGTTGCCAGATTATAGCGTACAATTTGAAACCTTTTGAGTGGAAAGCAAGATTTATTCGAAAGTAGGATTCAGCTAAGATTTATTTATCTTCGTAACATATTTTTATATCTGACAAAATATTAATTGATGTTCATTTGTCACGGTAAAATACAAGGGCGGTGTTAAAAAAAAAATTAAGGTATTTTTTTTATTCGCTGGGTAAATCGGAGCGCATGTACCTAGTACCTACGTACTTTTAACTAGTCTTCTGTCATCTATAATCTAAGTTTAAAAAAAAACATAATTAGCCAAAATAATAGGAAAAAATGCATTTTATATGGAAGAATGCAGGAACCCTTCGTCATCAATGTTTTGTAATGTTTCTTCCTTAAAACAAACTTTTTCTATGAACTATTTGCCTGATGAATTCTTAGTTACGGGCACTTATCCAGACTCCAGACTGAACTGCTATAAGAAAATTAAAGATGGAAAAACCTAATACCACTTTGCCCGAACCGGGGATCGAATCTAGAACGCTGGAACCACTAGACCAATGAGTCGGTAGTTAACCAACACCGTAATTATTCAAACATAAACAAAAACGGTAATCATTATAATCTAAATAAAATTCCAAGTACCTTCTCTCACAGAGCTCCAGAACATATTTGTCGATGTGTTACAATACAATTTGGTGTAAACATGTACCGTGAATCATATAGCATACATATTATGCCTCACGGCTGACTCATCGTGGATGTCCTCTGCAATTAATTTAATTACTGTTACCCCATAATTTATTGTACAAATAATTAACAGATATTACATACTCGTATCGTAAAATTGCAGTTTTTATAATTTTATTATTATACCAGCTGTGCCTCACGGTTTCTCTTGCATTGAGCTAATTTCATATGTGGTTTTATTTTGCTGTACCATCATCATCTCCCTGGCCTTATCCCATACATTGAGGTCGGCACTTGATTCAACCCGATGTGGCTCCGTGTTAGTCGCAATCAACTTATTAACTCATTGTCCGTTATGTGCGCCTGGTACTTCGTGTACCACATCATCACCTCCCTGACCATATCCCATACATTGGAGTCGGCACTTGATTCAACCCGATGTAGGTGATCACCTGAATTTTATACGAAACCACTGCCGACTGCGACAGACTTTCTCAGACCTTCGACTGACCTGTAACGATTGCCAAAGATGACAAATTGGCAATCGGGACCGACGGGTTAGCATGCTCTCCGAGGCAAGGGGTGTATTCGGACGGTCACCCATCCTACTACTGACTTGGGTTATGGTTGCTTGACTGCGCTGATCGAATGATATGCGCAACAGCAAGGGTGACACGACATCACTTTTTCAAAAAATAATTAATTAAGTTATACCTGCCATCAGGACTCATAAGCATAATATTTTTTGAGTATCGTATGGGGCGACGCGAACAATCCTTGCGCAGTCATCTCCATTATCACTGAGCGCTCATAATTCGTGACGGCACCTGTACTCCTTATAACACCAGTATCTACCAGTGAAAGTCGCGTATGTCAAATCGGTCAAGCCCCTTCAGAGATTAGCCGGAACAAATAGTCAGATATACGGAGAAGAAATAAAAAAAAATGCTTTTTAAATCACGAAAAGTTGAAATTACAATTTTGAATTACAAGCAGACACTTCAATTTTATATTTATGTACAGATAATTCAAGCGATTCCAAAACTGCTTCTACTCTTTGTTGTGTGGTATAGCCATTCATCATAATAAAGCTGTATTCTATTCCAATCTATCATTGTTAAACATCCATAATTCAATAAACTCAGCTTTTATTTCACAAATGAGCGTATCAATGTGACATTATTTCCAATCTTTTGTGTTTCACCAACGTAGCTTGACCCATCATTCCCCTGCTTATTCGAACAAGTATCAATTCGGTGGCAATATTGCACAGGTCAACGAGAACTGGTGTTACTGTCATTGTGTCGAATGAATCAGGTTTTAGATGATAATCGCCTCAATGTAATGTAATTGAATGATTTCAATCAACAAAAAACGTATTGAATTTAGTTTTACATCCTAGTTCAATGTCAGGCTATTTCCTTCCATGTGCTATTTAGCATGGATATAATAAAATTCAATACTTATCTTTAAAATATATAATAAAGTCTGTACCGACGATAATCTGCGTGATTATAGAATAAAGACTATAATTGTGTTTTTCTGAAGCGATTAATAAAACTACATTTAAAGTATTTAATTACTGATAGTTGTTACCGATAGTTTGTCATCAGTGACATTTACCTATTCTAAATTGTTAGAAATAAATTAAAACATCAAACCATAAGAAGAAAAATTCAGAAGTCCATATAATGTATTTATTTAACGTAACCAAAATGAACTTTGGACCACGCAAATTCCCATCCCATTGGTTTATAGATACCTGTAACTAAATCATCTCAGTAAAAGCAACCTGCCGAACCTGGCGGTAACATGTATAATCCAGTATAATTATGTCATTCTGATGATTTGAAAGTACCTTGTTAAAAGTCTAATGGAATGAAGATATTTTTGACGGACTTTAACTTTACCGTGTAATCATCACACCGCAAGATTTACGTTGAAAAGAAACACCCTCATGAAACCTGCTGAAATATCTTGTCTCTTCTCCTCCTATAGAGTTTTCATACCTGTCTCTGTTTCCCCAGACATACTACAACAACCAGCACTGGACAGAAGACAAGGAGGTATATTGCTCGAGCCACGTCCCTAAGATCGGGCCTGGCCACCTGGACAACTCCTCGGTCGGCATACGAAGTGCGCTCAACGTGCCTCGGAGCAACAACTACGTCAATGAACAGATCAGGGGACATAACAGGAACTCACATGATAATGAACGTAAGTATTTATTTAGACATCAATTAAACAACTAAAATCTGACAATTGAAAAAAAATAACTGTACAAATATGACACGAGAATTTATAGGCGGGCATTTTTTTTTAATACATAATTTTATTAATTGCCTTATTTTTTTTTAATTGACGTCATTATATTTTTTGTGGTTAAGTGTAGTTGTTAGAGGTTACTAAAGGTTGTTGGATGATATGACAGTGGAATAAGACAATATTAATTTTTGTTACAAAATGAAATTGTAAGAATATAGCCTCTAACAATTAATAAAATAATATACAAAAAAGAAGATTTTTTGAAGATAAAGGATATTTTAGAATTGAAAGGTACCACCAGCCGATACAGTGACAATTTTTTTGGTCTAAAAAGTCTAGACCCTATATTCAAGGTGGCCCATTATAGACATAGCCGGGTATAGGAGCTAAAATAAACAGTTTTACCTTGGAAATGTTGACTATTTGCATTTTATCTCCTTTTTATTATATATTGATGAATTTAAAAAAAAAAATTATAATCTCTCGCTTGCTCTCGATGAAAATAGGAAGTCGACTTTCCACTATTTTTTTTTTTTTGAGGAGCCAAAATCGCTTTATACATTAGGGATCATTTACTAGAGCGTTTCCTGGTCATCAGCAAAGGTTGAGACAGGAACGAGGAATAAATAATAATTAATAAAAATAATAATGATTGTCTACCGAATGTAGGTTACGGCGGCTAACCTCAACGACCGGAAAGAGATGCGTAGGACGTTGGTCCTAAGCACTTTGAGCCATTGGGGCTTAACGTGCTTAGAGGCACGAGAGTGGAAATACCGCCATATATATATATATATACGTACTTCCAAACTCCGGGCACTTATTCTGAATACTGAAAAACCCAATATCTATTTTTGACCTCGCCTTTAGGCCTCGACTAAGAAACATTTTCTGGCGCTTGCGCTAATAGAAACGATACAAATATATTGAAATGAGATGAAAAACACACGTGACATTTGTCATTCCCGTATATTTAGTACGTTTCTACAAGCGAAGCCTGAGGATAATGTTACTTTGTCTACAGGCCCCTGACCCGGGAATCGAGCCTGGTGATCAGCAGGTGGACTTACTAACCACCAGACCAAGAAAGCAATAATTAATGTAGACATCAAGTGCATTAGCTGGCAGCACAATGTTTCAAGGCCAGCCGCCTACCATTGTTTCAAAGTCTCCTGTGACCTCAACCAATTGATTTGTCCAGACAAGCCTGATTGATTGCACTCGATGGAAAAAATGTGTAATCTCCAATCTTGATACGCCTTGCTCATTGTTTGGCTGTCTTCATTATAAATTGGATTACGTTTTTTGGTTTCACAGGAGTTGAAACGAAAAAATGGTCGAATTCGGAGCATCTTTTCTTAGTACGTTTTCAAACCAATCATAATAAGTTAACTAACTGGCTGGCATTCACGTCATACTTGTAACAGGTACTGCTTGTGGGGGCTGGTCATCTCAAGCTACGCATTTAGTTATAAGTAGAACTACTAGATTTTTGATTATGTTAATATTATCGACATTTGTGCATTGGCACTGTGTCCACGAGCTTATGTTTCTTAAGCGATTTATTTTGTACAATTAAAATGGTATAATTTTTTTTTTGAAAAGAGTAATTATGAGTTTCTTACCAGATTCTTCTCAGTAAAAGCAACCTAGTATTATACATGTAAATTGTCTTTCTGACGATTTGAAAGTGCTTTAAAATAAAGATATTTTTGACTTGAACTTCTGAAGATAGCAAGCACGTAATCTGCAAAAAAATATATAGATTTTTTCATCAGCTGTGCCCCGTGATTCACCCAGGTCGACTGAATTATATTTGTGTCTACAGTCATTTAAGGAGTCATTCAAGTGAGGAGACAGTTTCACCCAAAATTTTCTATTTCAATACAATTTTACATACAAATCATGTCTTACAAAAGACGGCAGGCTCTCTTTCTAAAATGGACACGCAATTACAAAGCATAAATAAGTAAAAGTTGAACAAAAAATATTTGACACGGCAATAACAGTTGGCAAGGCAATTTCCTTTCATAACCTTCTGTCTATTTAGAACAAGATTAGTATCTATAAATATATATGTATTTTAGAATAAATGTATTGAAACTCGAACATGTATAAACACACACACAAATAAAAATCACCCAGCAGCAAATTATCGTGATACATGATTTACTAGAGCTACCACTACCACATCCAAAAGATAAAACCAACAGATTTATATTCACACTCAGGTGCCGTAAGAATGTCGTAACAAGATCTGCTAAATTCCCAGAATACAATAAACTATCTTATTTTACATAACAGGTTAACATGCCCACGTTATCATCAACTTACATATGCTCACGCCTGTATTCCCCAAAGGGGTAGGCAGAGGTTTTGTAATTACAGCACCCACTTTTCACCGAAGATGATTAAGTGCCAACGTGACAGATGGTGAGTCCATCGCCATCATATCATCTGTCACACAATCCATCCATCGTTTATTAGGTCTTCCTTTCCCCTGGTTACACCATCCACATTCATAAACAAAACTTTTTTGGCATATAGGTTAGGTAGTGCCTGAGAGCCAGCTACATAGTCATCTGTCACATAAGCATATTTGATTAAAAGTTTTAAAATACTAAGACATTGTAAGTAATACTCCACGATATGTTGTACATATAAAACGTACGAAAGAGCCGTGGTGGCCTCGGGGTTAGAACAGTCGCCTGCTACGCAAGCGACGCAAGTTCGAATCCCAACGGGGCCTGTACCAATGAGTTTTTTCTAAAAAAACTTATGTACAGTTATTTCACACCACGTGCTTTACGGTGAAGGAAAACATCGTGAGGAAACCTGCATATTTCTGAGAAGTAATTCAAAGACATATGTATAGTGCCTGAGATGGCGATAGACTCACCGTCTGTCACGCACTTAATCAAATTCGGTGAAAAGTGGGTGTGATAACAACACCTCTGCCTACCCCTTCAGGGAATACAGGCGTGAGCATATGTATGTATAAAACGTTTACTTAAAATTCCAGTTGAGGCAAGTCCAGACAAATAGTACCTTTGCTTTAGGTCACTGGGCTGCATTCGGAATGTGGCCAGTTATTTTGCAACAAGTTCTGCCGTCTCACTCTTCCTGATACACCTCTCTCTCTCAGAAACCCGAAGTTATACGAACCGCACCGAGCCAGTTGTACATCTTCGGAAGTACGGCTGGATTCTTGAAAGTCTGATATTTTATACGTATTTTGATGATAAGGCGCCGTGGTGGCCTTGAGGTTTGAGCAGTCGCCTGCTACGCAAGCGACGCAAGTTCGAATCTCACCGGAGCCTGTACCAATGATTTTTTCTAAAAACTTATGTACAGTGATTTCACACCACGTGCTTTACGGTGAAGGAAAACATCGTGAGGAAACCTGCATATTTCTGAGAAGTAAATCAATTACTATGTAAAGTGTCTGAGACGGCGATGGACTCACCATCTGTCACGTTGGCACTTAATCATCTTCGGTGAAAAGTGGTTGCTCTGCCTACCCCTTCGGGGAATACAGGCGAGAGCATGTGTATGTATGTAATTTTCTTACATTATGTATTGTTTCTGGCGAATTACAGGCGAAATCAGCTAGTACAAACGATGACTGTAATCCTATTAAATTCAATGTCTCCACAGAGCTTTACTGGAGTGACCAGTAATCACATTAGGGTGGCGCCCCTGACGTGGCGGACAGGGGAACTTATGCCATTATCGATTTGAAAAGTGACTAACGTACGAGGGGATTATCACCCCTAAGGGGTCTACATCGTCTTCGTCTTGCTGTTACGATACATTAGAAAGAGATGGAGAGTACAATATGCTAATTATATTTTCTCAAATTATAAACTAGAAGTACCAGCGGGATTATAACTTTATTATTTTATATTAGAATAAAGAAGAAAAGTCGGAATCTTGAACCCAATTTACAGAAACGAACTAAAATCGTGAGACACATACGTATCACGTGGTTTTACCTGAGGGTTTCACCTAAGATCCGCCTTCAAAAAGAGAGAAATAAAATTATATGAAATAAATTACTTACTTTTGAAGTTGGTGTTTGACACCGTGTGTGATGCTATATTTGGTACCAACTTCAAAACTAAACTAATTTATAAAGAAAAACATACATACATATGCTCACGTCTGTATTCCCTGAAGGGGTAGGCAGAGGTGTTGTAATAGCAACACCCACTTTTCACCGAAGATGATTTTGCTGAACGAAGTGCAAACGTGACAGATGGTGAGTTCATCGACATACGTCATTGAATTACTTCTCAGAAATATGCAGGTTTCCTCACGATGTTTTCCTTCACCGTAAAGCACATAACAAAAAAAACATACAGTCGAATTGATAACCTCCTTTTTTTAAATCGGTAAAATTTTTTTTTTCATAAAGTTCTCGCGTTTTGGTTTTCGCGTCGGTGAATGCACACGGAGTTATAGTTCCGACCTTTATTCAAAAGTTAGAGCCACTGGTTATTTCTCATCCAAAACTAAACATTGCAACCGATTACGATCATAATTCAAATAACCGGATTTGATTTAACACATTGTTTAAACTTTTCACATTGTTAAGAGAAAGCAAAAATGCCAAATCAAATAAAATTTTCTGTGTGAAATTTACACAAACCGACCATTCAAACACATTCTTTTGAATAAAATACCATTGGTCATCAAATCATTCCCAGAATCGCGAACTTTAATAGCTGATACCGAATATGCTTTGGAACAGGTGCTGCTTGGGGCTGGTCATCTCGTGATAAACTTGAGCTATCGACATTCATGCATGAGAATTTTGTGTTTATCAAATTCGTGTAATATTTTTAAAATGAGTAGTTACAGAAAAATGAAACGAGTAATTAAGAGCCGTGGTGGCCCTGAGGTTTGAACAGTCGCCTGCTACGCAAGCGAAGCAAGTTCGAATCCCAGCGGGGCCTGTACCAATGAGTTTTTTTAAAAACTTATGTGCAGTGATTTCACACCACGTGCTTTACGGTGAAGGAAAACATCGTGAGGAAACCTGTCTGAGAAGTAATTCAATGACGTATGTAAAGTGTCTGAGACGGCGATGGAGTCACCATCTGTCACGTTGGCACTTAATCATCTTCGGTGAAAAGTGGGTGTTGTGATTACAACACCTCTGCCTACCCCTTCGGGGAATACAGGCGTGAGCATATGTATGTATGTATAAAATTAAGCATATTTTTTTAAAAGAGTACCTAATTGCCGAGTTTCATTCCGGGTTCATCTCAGTAAAAGCAACTTTCCGAGTCCGACGGTAACATTTATAATCGACCTCATGTCGTACTGAGTACCTACTTTTATAAAGTCGAAGAAAGATATTTTGAATTTGAATACGCAATCGTGAGATGACAAAAAATGTTCATTAATCAAGAGATACCGTACTAAAGGCACCGCCACGTCGGTTTTTGCGCAAGATGTAAGTACGGTTTGCGGTTCGATGGAACACGTGGCTGCTGTGATGGAATTGCGTAATTAACGTGTTACTTTATACAGTACTTACTAAAGTTATTTTTCATTTACTTTTTTCGTTTCTTGTTTCTATACAATGCACCTACTTATTTTCTCTCTGCACCACTCTAAGGTAGACTGGGAGACAATGCCCATGGCATTAAGTCCGCCTATATACTTTGTGTATATGACGTTTTAATAAATAAATAAAGTTTGAGCCCCAACTTTATCTGCTTTTATTACTTACTCGATGTTCAATATATATTTTAAATCTGTGCATTCTTTAGCTCACTAGAATATAATCGCCGTACTGTTTCCTTGTTTTATCTATGTACGTTTTCCTTCTACTTCCTGTTGTCTATGAGCACGCTCTCTCTCTCTTCTCTTCTTGTCGCCATTACACGTACAATACAATTGTATTTATTAACTTTATTTGGTGCCCTTTTTTTTTAAATAAAACGTTACTACAAAGCTCTATTTCAATTATATATCGCCCACTCGATGTTTATCATTGTCATAAAAGATATCTCAAAAAAAATAATTTTCGGAAAAATCCGTTGTCATTTATATTTTACCTGCGACTTTATCCGTTTTTACAATATTACGTTTTTTTTTAAACACTTGTGCGCAAGTTTTGGAATCATAGCTATCCATCCCTATATAACATTTAAGAAAAAAAATCTGATTACAAGTTTGTCCATGAAAAGCTGACAGAAAAACTCTGGCACTTATAATATCATTGTATAATTTTAGTAATGGTCCAAATATTAGGACTAAGTTTGATGCTGAAACTTAAAAAGGAATGAAGAAATAGGTAAGAAGGGAGAGTATGATAGAGCTGTGGAAGTTCCTTCTTTGAAACCGATCGGCTCGAAAGGAATGGAAGAATTTATCTACTATCATCTCTCCTAGTTTTAGTGTTGCAACATGAAATAATTTAACATAATTGACTTAATTTGGCGGCATAATCGTAACACAATGTATTTTAATCCATTATTTATAACGGTTTCGCAACACAACTGTTTCTAGTTCCACAAAAAGTGTGTCTACTTTGGACGGACGGTTTACCAGTTTACCTAGTGAAACAGTGTGTAACTTATGAATTGCCACTGGGTCATTGACACCATTCCAACCTGTCGTGTGTATTTTAATAGTTTCAACCTTAATTGCATAAGCATTTCGATTCGTTTTCCAATAAAATTATGACGATTATGATATAATACATACGCCATTGAATCTTAAATCGGTGGTTTGAGTCGATAATGTGAGAATTAATCGAATTCCCAACTGGCCGGTTACGCGTCTCGATTTTTAAATGCCATTTTTGTTTATGGTTATTAAAAAAATGTTCGTGCTGCCATCAATGGATATGGCGGGAAAAGTTTTCCAAAGATTATTCAAATCTATACCTATACCATACCTACAGATAAATACAATTGAAGTGTCTCATTTGTAATTACAAAATAGCAGCTTTTCAATAAATGCATATGAGAGTACATACTTAAGTTTATGACTGTATAAACTGACTGAAATAAAAAAAAAACTATTTTTTTTCTTCTCTCTGTCCGTCTATCTGTTTGTTCCGGCTAATCTCCGAAACAGCTGGACCGATTTCAACGGGACATTCAATGGACTAAGCTTTGATTTAAAAAAAATTATATTAACTCTATGAGGGTAAAACCGCGGGGCATAGCTAGTAAGTAATAACGAATCAAATATTTTTTTGTTATCACATGCATGACAAATGCTTTGTTGTAAATATTTATTTCAAATAGTTTGGACAAATACAGATGGTACATGGTGGGATCTTTTTCTATTTAGGTATTTACTTACTGTTCGTATTTATTCAAATAATTTACTGTAGGCTGTTTGTATCTAAATATTTTAGTAATAGGTATGTTCGCCATTTTGTACAACATTATTAGGCAAAGCTTACAAAGTTACGTGATCATATGACTAAGCAGACCGAAAATAACTCCCAATTCACAAGACAAGTTATTTTTCTATTAAATCGGAACTTTATAAATTCTTACGATAACTTTTGATAGAAATGAAAGCATATAAAAATTCTTACTACTGGTTATTAAATTCACACAAGTCAATTTACTATCCATTCGGCAGTTTATAAATTGTAACTATCACTTTTGTCCCCTACTATAAAACTCAACAAGGTTTTAAAGTTACGCACAGTGTTCGAACTCCGGAACTCTTGTTTAGTTCGGCTGTGTGACAGTGGCAGATTTATATTCGTCTCACAAATCTGTCTCTTACGATGAGTCGAGCTAGCGTGGCAATGAGAGTTCGTAGTAAGGCCACAAGTAACTCAAGTAGGTCTACTTATAATTATGAACACTATAAATCATACTCATCTATTGAACAGTACTTCTATTATCGAATAACACAATCGGATCCGGTTAATGAGCAATTCTCGGCTCGCCGCACCGACCGTTATTCATACGACTACGAGTAATCACTCGATTATTATTCGATTATCCGTTAATTTCTATGTATTCTACCTAGTTATTCTATGTGCATTAAATTAACATAAAATTGTACATTCTAAGTACCTTATAATTAAGATAACTAGATAGTTAACAACTCGCTAGTAGAATGTGAGCTATCGACAACAAAGCGCAATTATCGGTCCCATCGATCCAAGACAGAATTTGTTCCAAAACACACATTTCATTTGTATTCATTTATACGCAATTATGTTTTACAACCTGGTGCCTGCGACTCCGTCTGCGCAGGATTTGACATATTTTTATATCGTGGAGATTCCACACAATATCTTTATAAATTCATATTAACAACATATGAATGTAATTCTTGAATGGAATTCTGACGTGTAAGCAATATTACTGTAAAGTTTCATCAAAATCCATTCAGTAGTTTTTGCGTGAAAGAGTAGCAAACATACATCCACACATCCATACATACATTCTTCCGTTTATAATATTAGTCAGATTTCAATTCACCCATTTCATATCGGGTCCCTTTGAGACATTTTGTGTTTATGTAGTATATTTCTCCCACAGCAATATCGCCGACACAACGTACGACAAATGGCAGCGTGCACGCGTCACCCGCACGAGAATTGTCGCGCGACACGCCCGACTACCAATACGGGCGGTTCGACGCAAGCGCACTCCACATAGCGCATGCGCTGAAACAAACCGAGCTACAGAAAGCCTACCACAGGCCTAGGGAGAAGCCCATTGACTGCTATTTGGTGAGTAAGTTAAATGTTAATTAACAATACAAGGTCTGTGCGCCTTCAGATGACCCCTGACACCTAGGTAACCTCTTACCATGGGGAATATTTTTGGTTGCAGAATTTTTTTTTCCAGAATGTTACACAATCAATTTTATACAATTCATAGCTCCGATTTTTGAGAGTCGATTATAAAATTAACGTTTCGGTAAAGAATATAGGTAGGTATATTGTACTTTCATTTTTGTATGTAGATTTTAATTGTTATGGTACATTATAAGAGAGCAATAATACCATAATAGTTATCACGAATAATTACAAAAATAGAGTTAAAGAAACATAAAAAGTCAATTACATAACGATCTGATGACGAAACACGCTATTATTCGGTCGACACGAAAGTAAACTACAATCTTATTCAAATGAATTGCTAAATAATACTTAAAACTAGATTGGTGTTACTAATTTGGCACGATAGGTTAGCAATAACAATATATTTCTATGGTTTGGTAATGTCTTTATGCATCAAGTTCACGGATGTGATAATACCCAAGAGGGTATGAAATGGAAGCGCTGCGCTGGTAAGCTTTCCCTTTGGTATGGTATTGGTTGGTGGTTTTAAGGTATTACTAAAATTACTTTTCTCAATAATTGAATTAAATGTGATTTTTTTAGCTATATACACATTTGAGAGCCGTGGTGGCCTCGGGGTTAGAGCAGTCGCCTGCTACGCAAGCGACGCAAGTTCGAATTCCAGCGGGGCATGTACCAATGAGTTTTTCTAAAAAAACTTATGTGCAGTGATTTCACACCACGTGCTTTACGGTGAAGGAAAACATCGTGAGGAAACTGCATATTTCTGAGAAGTAATTCAAAGACGTGTATGTATAGTGCCTGAGACGGCGATAGAATCACCATCTGTCACGTTGGCACCTAATCAAATTCGGTGAAAAGTGGGTGTTGTGATAACAACACCTCTGCCTACCCCTTCGGGTAATACAGACGTGAGCATATGTATGTATATACACATCGGTATTCAAGTCCTATAGTATGTAAGTAAAAAGTATCCAGAAACAAAATTTTAGATTTTAGATTAAAAATACGATGCCTCCAAACAGACAAAATAATTTCTTCTATGGAAGTCGCGACTTCAATTAATATACAAAAAAACTTCAATTAATAAATAAATACCATTTAAAGATTGGTCGCATTTAAAGACTGCAGTAGCCGCTTACCATTATATCGATTCATCATACATTGATAAAGTAAGCTTGTGTCCTCATTCGTAGTAAGGACCCTCGCCATAACCGCTCTAAAACAAACATTATATTGTATTTATGATTCATATTAAACCTCAATTAAAATACTTAACTACTTATAAAATAAATTGTCAGACAACCTCTTCGGATAAGTCACTTAAGATAATTAAGCAATTGATATATTTTAATGCTTTAATTTTAAATTGATACGACATAAAGACCGGGATTGTGTGACAGTGCAACGGAATTCGTACGTCACTAGGTTTACGATGCCCGCGGTCACAAGGTCACATCCACCGTTACACACTTTTGTAGGGTTGCCAACTACACGTTGTCAGAACAAGAAAATATTAACTATTCGAATGTATTTTCACTTTTCTGAACTGATACCATTGGTAAACGTTTGATCATGACCAATGATTGAAATGAGGTATAACTTAACAACTTTATGTTTACGATTGCCTCGCTGGCTCTGCACTCAATCTCCGGGTTGGGCAGATTCCACCTGTAACTTCCCAGGAGTAGTCCGGAGTCTCTAGATTGCTGCTCGGCTAATGGCTATCGCCCCCTATTACATGGGACTTAAACGTGTTATATTTTATAAGTAAATAAATAGTTAATATGCTCACGCCATCCCAGAATTATCCCCTTAGGTAAGCAGTATGTAATGACAGCACCAACTTTTCACGGAAGATGTGTTTCCGTCACAGATGACGAGTCCTAAACACTATAGATACGTCATTGCATTACTTCTCAGACGTATGTAGATTTCCTCACGACGTTTTCCTTCACCGTAAAGCTCGTGTGAAATCACTCGTATAAGTTTTTTTTAGTCATGCTCACTGGTAAATACCGCTGGCTTAGCAGGCAACTGTTCAAACCCCACAACCACCACGGCTCTGTATTTTCAAAAAATTCACGCATTCAAATTTCTGAAACTCGACGAGTAGTTTTGAAGTTGAAGTAGAAATTAGTGTCAACCCTACAATTGATGCATTCAACTTCAAGAATCCAACCTTACCGCTATATAACGTTCACATTTCATAAGTAAAATATCAATAAAACTTGATTGTGTAATAAGGAAGCTTACAACGTATTAATGCTGTATGTACAACACGTGTTTTTAGGATTTAATAAAAAAAATTACATTCATATTATTATATGAGTAAAGATAAGGTTATATAATATAATTGTCTGCGCCCGCCTTACCATTGGGACTAAACTTTTTAAGGAATAGCAGCCGATTTATAATTTGGGTACAATGTCCCCTACATTGTAGGGGTCGGCATTGTAGACTCTCTTATTCCATTGAATAATTTTTACTAAGTTGGATCAAACTTTACAGAAGGCTTATTTCCAGCTTGGGAAACTTCTTTGATACAATTGAAAAGATTATTGTGAATTTTACAAAAGATGTACACTCTAAAAGGACAAAGTTTTCATTATTCACTTAGTACAGGTCCCGTCACAAATTATGAACGCGATGCGAAAAATAGTGGGGATACTGCGCTTGTTTTATTCGAGACTACTGAGCATTCGGAGTAGCTCGTCCTTAAATCGTGACGCCTTAGGCACTCAGATGTAATGATGTTTTATTTATCTATAAACAAATAATCGTTTTTTCAATCCGCCTGCTACGCAAGCGACGCCTGTTCGAATCCCAGAGGGGCCTGTACCAATGAGTTTTTCTAAAAAAGAACTTATGTGTAGTTATTCCACCCCACGTGCTTTACGGGGCAGGAAACCTGCGTATGTCTGTGAAGTAATTCAACGACGTATGTATTTTTTTTAATTTAGAAATGTATAAAATCGAGCAGTATGAGTTAATTATTAAAATACTTGTTGATAAAACATTAATACAAATATCCAGCGCACATTCCAATCCTTCGAATTGGAACGATCGCGTGCCTCCAAGGAATGTGCGCTTCGATCGTGTGTCACCAATCATAAGTAATCACGGGTTAAAACAATATTACGTACAAATTGACTTTGACTTCATGTCTCACCGAAAGACATATACAATTTCAAGAAATACCAAATAAACTGAATAATTATGCATAATTAATTTAAATCATAATGTATGTTTCTACCCAATCCTTAATTTAATATCTATCAGCTTGTCACCCCAATTGACATAATGATGTATATAAGTTATATACATCGAATGAGTAAATGTTATCATGATAATAAGAGCTCACAGTAGGAGCCACTGATCTATTTACATCATGCATATATATAGACCATCATTAAGGTGCAGGAATGGGTTGAATACTTTAATAACCAACGAACGTTGAACCAGTAGATTAAAAGAATGAAAAAATATGTATACCACGCTAGTTCCATGCACTTGTACCACAAGCAAATATCTATCGAATCGGGAGTCATCATTTAGTGGCGAGAAATCTGGCGTGACTTCAAGATTATGTGTAGGGTAATGAATGCACAGATACAATGATGCCTATAATATAACAAGACCAGTGGTATTTGGTAGTCATGTATTACCTTATAATATACATATATCTAGAAACATGCTAAAAGAGCCGTGGTGGCCTTGAGGTTTGAGTAGTCGCCTGCTACGCAAGCGACGCAAGTTCGAATCCCAGCGGGGCCTGTACCAATGAGTTTTTCTAAAAAACTTATGTACAGTGATTTCACACCACGTGCTTTACGGTGAAGGAAAACATCGTGAAGAAACCTGCATATTTCTGAGAAGTAATTCAATGACGTATGTAAAGTGTCTGAGACGGCGATGGACTCACCATCTGTTACGTTGACACTTAATCATCTTCGGTGAAAAGTGGGTGTTGTGATTATAACACCTCTGCCTACCCCTTCGGGGAATCCAGGCGTGAGCATATGTATGTATGTATGTATATCTAGAAAAGTGGCAGCGTGTTAAGCCAAATCTAACAGAATGAGCGGTACCATCATCTCCCTGGCCTTATCGCATATATTGTTGGGGTCGGCACATGATTTCACCCGATGTGGCTAGTCACCTGATTTTTATACCAAAATCTGATCTTCGTAACCCCTTTTACCAAGAGAATCGGTTATCTGAGTTAGTTCAGTTGTTAGAATCTTTTAAGCCTCAGACTTTCCTTTAAAATGGCTTATAGTATAGTATGTAGGTAGAGTACCTGAGATGGCGATGGATTCACCATCTGCCGCGTTAGCAACTAAACATCTTTGGTCAAAAGCATGTGTTTGGAGACCTCTGCTTACCGCTTAGGGTAGATTATATAAAGGAATCAATTACCCTTTGCCTTTTGTTGTAATTTCCACATAGCCATGCTAATTATTCCATAACGTTTACAATAGGTTACATACCTTTACCAAAACAACTTACATAACAAATAAGTAGGTGCACATATCTGATGGATACACATTAACATAATTTGTTGCAAACAATAAACAATGGAAGGATGTTAGATCGAATCGAAATACAGATTAATAAGTTACAAAATGTCAACATAATATCATATAATTAATTTATGTTAATCGATACTAATATTGTTAAGATGAATGATATGTATGTAAGTATGTTTGTACCGAATTCGCTCAAAAGTACGGGACCGATTTTAAAAATTCTTTCAGCAATGGATAGCTATATTATCAGCGAGTAACCTAGTCTATATTTTATCCCAGTACGCCCACGGGAACGAGAACTACGCGGGTAAAACCGCATAACGCAAGATAGTGTAACACAACATGTAGTAAGAACTGTACCAAAGATGTTCGTAAAAATTAGCACACTGATCTTTTTTTCTCAAAATCTAAGTGACGAGCAAGAATGTATACTCGCAATTAATTATATACTTATCTAGCGCCGCGTGGTTTCACCCACGTAAACTTGACTGGAAGCCCTTGGGTCTCGCCCTTTAAGCCGGTTAATCAGTGGAGATAACTCTCCTTACTAACTGCGAGTGAACGAAACCCAATCTTTTTCTAGTTAACACCAGCTATCTAAATATCTAATGGAATTTAAATGACAAGTATATTTTTTCTGAATAGTGTAACACTTTTGAAGAGCTCGTGGCACAGTTGCTATTGCGCATATCATTCGATCAGCGAAGTTAAGCAACCCTAAGCCTAGCCAGTAATTGGATGCCCGAGTTCCCTCCGTGCCTCGGAGAGCACGTTAATGCGTCGGTCCCGATTGCCAATTTATCATCTTTGGCAATCGTTACAGGTCAGTCGGAGGCTTAAAATAGTCTGACAACTGGTTTAACCCAGATCACAGATTTTCCTCGTTAAAAGGGTTGCGAAGGTCAGATGGCAGTCGCTTCGTATAAAAATCAGGTGATCAGCCACATCGGGTTGAATCAAGTGCCGACCCCAACAATGTATGGGATAAGGCCAGGGAGATGATGTGTGTAACACTTGTCCGTGTGAGGCGTTTGGACGGGGGAAGTTTCCAATGCCATCTTGGATTTAATAATGAGGGGGTAATTGGGACCGAACGTGGTCCCCAAAGCTCTGTTGGAATTCTAGTTATTTTTAATAGTACTCCTTTTTCTGAGGTGGTTGAATTCCAACGACGCATTTCGTGTTACGCTAAAACATAAATTTCGTTGACATTGAACATATCAAAACACTTAGAGCACAGTATTATCGTAAATGTAAGTTCGACACCCACGAATCACGATATTCACGATGCAGGAAATCCTAGTGTGGGGAGCTTAGAGTAAGATAAACTCTCTTATGAGTCAGTTCAAGCCGGACACACGAGAATCTCTCAAGAAAATGGTCCAGTCCAGCCTTAATTCCTTAAATAGAGAACGCGTGGTACGCCAATGACGATCATATCTATTCAAGCAGCGTATAACGCCATAGTAACTCTCATTTATGGTTAAAAACGAATAGAGACACTAATCCTATCGATTTAAGGGGGCGAGTCGCAATCAAGAGCTTATTTGTCTATCTGTGGGAAGACTTCTTCTTACGCAATTTTAAGATTATCAGGAAGAAATTAACTATTTCAAAGTATTTGTTGTAAAATCGAGAAGTGTAGAACAATTCATAACGGGGTGCTAGTACCTACTCTGATGTATGGATGTGAACGTTGGGTTTGGCAGAAGAAACATGAAAGTAGAATAAATGCAGTGGAAATGCGTTCGTTGCGAAGTATGTGTGGGGTCACCATTGTAGATCAAATGAAAAATAGTGTGATAAGAGACAGTAGCAAGTTGAAGAATGATGTGGTGACCAGAATTGAAAAAAGTTTGTATTTTGCCGTAGAATTGGGATATTATACCACCTGGGTACCAAATTATATCAAAATCTTTATAAATTTCAGTGCAATGCACAAATAGAAAAAAAAACCGAAAAAGCGTGTTCATCTCATACATATAAACTGCTCCAACGATTTTCGACAAATAGATCTAGGTTTAATTTATAGAAAATATTTAAAAAAACGACCAACTAACGAATATTACGAAAAATAATTTTACGGACCAGATACATTTTCAAAAATATACATATAGAAACTTTCTTACAATAACACGTAATTTTATAAATTTCACTTCAACGAACCTACTAGTAGAAACGAGTGTATAGCAGAGGCAGAGTTCATTGAAAGTATACATGCTAGGCATTAATTCATTGAATAGTAACTTACATTATTAAAATTACTATAAGAACCTGCACGACGTCCGGGTCATAGGTGCCGGCTAAGTATCGAATGAATAAAAATACAGCGTCTCGCATATGAAGAAGCGGGAGAAGGTAGTATAATAATGCTAATGTCAAATGATTACCTCTAATCTGAAGCAGTTGTGATATGTAAAAACATATTTTTTTAAAGAAAGTTTGTATTAAGATCAATGCCATCTATGTTTCTTTGGCAATTATGTTTGGGAATAAAGCAAGTAATGGGATTGAGTATATGTTATGTTAATGTTCGGAATTAATCTATACTAATATTATAAAGATGAAAGATGTATATGTAAGTGTGTTTGTATTGAATAGGCTACAAAACTACTGGACCGAATAAAAAAATCTTTCAGCAATGGATAGCCACATTATCGACGAGTAACATACGTTATATTTTATCTCCGTACTCCCACGGGAGCGAGAACTTCGCGGGTGAAACTGCGTGACGTCCGCTAGTAGCTCATAATTTTTAGCGGAAATCGAACCTGCATGTCCCGTGATTAGCTTAACTACCAGACCAAGCGGGTAGTCGTAAATATTCCGCGTTGATTACGTTAGTAGCATAAACTAGTCCAATATCCTAATATGTAGCGGCTCCGGCCACACTTGCGAATGTACGAATGGTGAATAATACATGTTGTGACCTAGTAAGGCAGTGCCTACTGCCTATTGAGGATACTTCCACTCCACTGTTTGGCACTGGAGGCGGTGAAAACCGGACCTGATTATAATAAACACATGATTTGACTCAAAGACTAAATTCGCTTACGGCGTAAAAAAAGCTCACGCGCTGCGGTGCCTGCTAATTAGCCACAAAGCTGCAAACGGTGTCCTTAAATGAAGAGAATGTTGATAAATAATAAAGATCTTATCTCGCAACTACGGGAACGGAAACACTTCGTTTGTACCCAGCTACTTCAGCCACTCCACTACCGGAGAAAATAAGAAAGAAACTCAAGACAAATCATAGTTTTTTGTATATTGTTATGCAATTAGTAAGCTGCGTGCACCAGTGCAGTTTACCATCAAAGTGCAGGCATTAATGGAGGTGTACTGGACAAGTCGTCCTTGCGCCTACGCTGATACCTTGTCATGATATCGACTGGGTGAGATTATATAGAGTAGGCAAATATTGGAATTAAAATTAAATTCTCGTGACAAGCGGGCTGGAGCTTTTCTCGCTCAGAGAATCAGCATTGCTATTCAACGTGGCAATGCTGCCAGCCTTCTTGGCACGATCCCGAGAGACACCGATTTGGGTCAAGTTTCCTACTTGTAATTAGTTTTTAGTACTGTTCCTTGTATATAGATAATAATTAATTAAAAAGAATCTGATAATGAAAACTTATATAGACAATACACTAAGAGAGCACGTTAAGCCGTCGGTCCCGGTTGCCAATTGATCATCTTTGGCAATCGTTACAGGTCAGTCGGAAGCCTAAAATAGTCTGACAACTGCTTTAACCCAGATCACAGATTATCCTCGTCAAGTCAAGATGGCAGTCACTTCGTATAAAAATCAGGTGATCAGCCAAATCGGGTTGAATCAAGTGCTGACTCCAATAATGTTTGAGATAAGGCCAGGGAGATGAGGGTGAAACCGCAGCCGCAGCTAGTTAAACATGAATTTGAAGATTACATAACGATGTATCACTAATATTGTGTAAGTGTTTCACATAAAAACATCAGAGACCAAATAAATGGCCCACTAACCGTATATTATAATTCTAATAGAGGACTAGATTACTAATTCTGTCTAATTTGATGCCCCTAAATGACGGTCATTAAACTGAGAGTCACTTTTACTTTCCTTTCCACCTTAATGTAAACATTCTGCAACATCATTAGAACCTATTTTGTCTCTCTCTATCCCATTACGATGGTTGGAAAGAGATAACGGATAATAATGCTTTTATTGTACGAGGAAGACTGCTATCGGAAAAGAAGGGACAATGGAAAAGTGACGGTTATTGTATAACTTTGTACTTGCACCAAAGAGGTTTTCTCTGACAATCATTGTTGCCATAGACATGAAAAATATAAAGATTGTTTCACAGTTTTCACAGAACTTTGATGATTTTATATTAAAGCTATTAAGAAGCTCACACTTTTCATCGTAGATGGTTAGGTGCTAACGTGACACGCCTTCTCAGGCACTATACTTTAAATTTCTTTTCAGACAGATAAATGATTCCTCACGATGTATGCCTCCACGGGGTAGGCATAGGTGCTGTCATTACAACACCCACCTTTCACCGAAGATGATTAAGACAGATAAACAAACACACTCGAAATTTAAATAGCTCATCTTCTTAGAGTAGTGAGACGCTAGGAGCAATATTGCGATCCAAACAGATTGTTATGCTTAAGCAATCAATGCTGTTTATACGTCTTATTCTACCTTTCACTAACTAAGCCGGCAAGCCGATCTTGATCTAACTGGCAGGTGTAGGATAACATTAGCATAGCATGACAAAAAGTTGCTGTGTAGTTTAAATAATCGCCTGCTAAGCAATTGAGCTAAGTTCGAATCCCAACGGTCAGTATAAATAAGTTTTCTTAAAAAAATCTTAACCTACCTGCAAAAAATTCAAAATTCAAAATACCTTTATTTGATAAGACTTCTTACAAAGTACTTTCAAATCGTCAGAAGGACACAATACATTATACAGGATTATAAATGTTACCACCGGGTTCGGAAGGTTGCTTTTGTTGAGAAGAACCCGGCAACAATGTCTGGGAAGTAATTCAAAGAGGTATTTTTAACGCCTGAGGCGGCGATAGACTCACCATCTGTCACGTTGGCACTTAATCAAATTCGGTGAAAAGTGGGTGTTGTGATAACAACACCTCTGCCTACTCCTTCGGGGAATACAGGCGTGAGCATATGTATGTATGATCGATACGGAAAACTTCGCATCTTATTACAAAACAAAGACTAAGATAATGCAAGGTTTAAAAGTAGGTCCATCTCTTTCTGCGATGTGGATTTGAACAGGGATAGTCGAGGTTTTAGTCCTAGTTTAATCTTGTCTTTGTTAAAGACATGCGTTGTAATAAGGGGATTTGGCTTCTATCAATTAGCATCCAGCTGTGCAAACGTGCAATTTTCTATTAAATAAAACTTAGTGACAGGCTCGTACAGTACATCACACGGCATGTGATATGTTTGATATGATAGATGATGACAGACAGTCGAGTGAAAGCTACAACATATTGCCAGTAAAAGTGATGGATATTAACGACCACACACGCAGCTGACGCTAATACTTATTAATTTAGCTGATAATTTGTACGATGTTGCTTTTAAGTATGCCTCGTTGGTCGAGTAGTCGCAAACGCTACGGCTGAACACGAGGTCCTGAGTGCCTAGTGCGAATTTTCTTAAAATCGCCGTCGCAAGTCATTGCAACGACGTAAACGCAGATTTGTATGGGCTCAGTGTCATCTTTAGGCCGACAGACTGCGCTGTTTCGATCCTATACAAATCTGCCGTTACGTCGACGCGATGAATTGTGACGGCGGCAATGAAAAACTCTCACTAGGCATCTGATATTGAGTTTTTTTTCATCTGTAATTTCCCAGTAACCGCCCGGAGCCTGCCGCGTTACTCACTATGGTTTCTCAGCGTCGCACTCGTCGTCGAGTGTCGGTTTTAAAGTAACGAAATTGAACCTTATCCTCTATGTTTTATTTATCAATTTCCTATGAAACCACCGCTTGTCGTTGAGTTTGACGCTGAGAAACGTAAGTGAATAACGCTTAACGGCTTATGGCAATAGGCTCCCCCTATTACTGACCTGAGTAACTGGAAAGATTTGGGTGTGATATACGTACACCTCTATCTGCCCCTACTGGGAATATAGCCGTGAGTATAATATATTTTGTATGTTGATTTTGGTTCTGCGGTAAAAAAAAAATTATCCGGAACTAAAATATTAAAAAAAATATGCTAACGCTATCCCAGAAGGCCCCCGAACGTGCAAGCAGAGGCGTTGTAACAACAACACCCAAATTTCACCGAATATGATAAAGTGCCAACTATAGCAATACTTTTTTAATTTGGTACAATTAATAACTTGAAGTCAGTCAAAACCAGTTAAGTAGTCCATCATGATCCAATGACCTTCGCCTCTAGACATTCCCACGGAACTAAAGAATCATAAAATGTACCGCAAACTTACCTTATTCCGTACAATGTATGCTGTTTTAGGTCACTCGTTAAGTTCACACTAAATTAAAAAAGTAAAGAAAGTTTAATCTAAAGTGATAGTTACGGATTTATTTTTGTCTAGTAACAAGTTTGTTAGCAGC
The DNA here is from genome assembly GCA_929442735.1 of Watsonalla binaria. Lineage (NCBI taxonomy): Eukaryota > Metazoa > Arthropoda > Insecta > Lepidoptera > Drepanidae > Watsonalla > Watsonalla binaria. The sequence continues at coordinate 8,430,479 of OV838934.1, read as the reverse complement.
TTCGTGTTGTTATTTAAATATTTTTGGTAAACATTTGGATAAATAGTTATTTTTTTTTAAAAACAAACAAATTCCATACAGTTTCACCATATACACGCAAGCGACACAAGATCGGATCCCAGCGGGGCCCTGTACCAATGAGTTTTTCTAAAAAAAAACTTATGTACAGTGATTTCACACCACGTGCTTTACGGTGAAGGAAAACATCGCGAGGAAACCTGCATATTTCTGAGAAGTAATTCAAAGATGTATGTATAGTGTCTGAGACGGCGATGGACTCACCATATGTCACGTTGTTGTAATTACTACACCTCTGCCTACCCCTACGGGGAAAACAAGCGTGAACATATGTATGTAAGTATGTAGGTATAGATATGTTTGCCAAATACGTATATTTATAACAAAACCGTTTATGCTACGATAATTTTGAGACGAGGTCGTAAAATATAAAAATATATATTTTGGGAAAATAATCACCTTTAATACTGAAGTAATCTCAACCCACAGAAAGTGGCCAATCATAAATTCTTTAATCACTGTTGATAATCTCAGGTAGAAAATGTAAACGATTATTACTGTGTAATAGAAAGTAAGCGTTTAAGAAGAAAAGTGACCGATCTAGTATCGCGGGATTGATTAATAACTGGATATAATCACTTCTAACGACACACGAACCATTAAAATGTAGAAAGTAAAAACGGATTCGTTAATCTGGTTGACAAGTTTGTAACATTTTGTTACAGAAGGCCGAGAATTATATTTAATACACGGTGAAAAATCACAAACACTTCATTGCAGAACTTATTTTAAGAAAATATTTTAACACTTAAATTGTAGGAAGTATTAGGTTGCCATACATAATGAGGAAAATTCTAACTCCATGGCCTTATCCCATACATTGTTGGATCACCTGATTTTTATACGAAGCGACTGCCATCTTACCTTCGCAACCCCTTTAACGAGGAAAATCTGTGATCTGGGTTAAGCCAGTTGTCAGACTATTTAAGGCCTCCGACCGACCTGTAACGATTGCCAAAGATTGGCAATCGTTACATTGGCAACTGGGACCGACGACTTAACGTGTTCTCCGAGGCACGGAGGCTAGGGTCAGGGGCGTGCATTGGATTTTCAGAAGGGTAAGCATAAACAGTATGTATGTAGGTAGGTTAATTACATATAAATGCGGCGTGTGGGTACATAGGTTTTATAGAAACACACACACACACGACACGAGTGTATTCACTCATCACAAATGGTAAGCACTGCTTATCTGCTGATATGGAATGCACGCCCCTGGCCAGGGTTAGGGTTGCTTAACTTCGCTAGTCGAATGATATGCGCAATAGCAACTGTGCCACGAACTTCTCCTCCATATAGTCAACGTTAAATCATTTTAAAACCCAAACTTGCGGTACTAATAACACGTGTGTCCTTTTATTTAAGAAAATAAGTTTATGCGAGGCGAAGCCATCTATGAAGATAAGTCTACGGTTGAATCCACAGGGCAGAGCTAGTTGTAAATAAACAAAGCGTAATGCACTTTACCCACCCTTTACCAAACAAGAGCGTTCGTGGGAACTACAGAACAGGTATCCATTATTATTTATGCTAGCACTGTAGGTAGCTTTAACGCGGAAGAGTTTCAACGTTGTACTTATTCGCACACAACTTATAATTGTATGTGCCGACACGAGTTATGAGCGCTCAGCGAGAATAGCGAAGGGTGTAGTGTATTTGTAAACTTATATGTGGGTAGATGGATAAATAAAACAGTCGGTAGGTACGCAACATCTCGTTGGTTTACATGGTGACAGCGGGATACGAACCCACGCCCTTTCGGACTGGTGACTGGTGGTGTATGTTAACAAATATACCACAAGGGGACAGATTCAAGAACAGCGCTCATAAATCGTGAAGGATCATATGCTGGTTCCCTTCCGATCCGGAACTGTTAGCCTTAAAATAAAGTTGTTATCAAACTTTTCCAATTTAATTGGATCAGAAACATGTAAATCTCGAATTGCTTCCCTTGGTCCTGTAGCCATATACTAATATTATAAAGAGGAAAGGTTTGTATGTATGTTTGTAACGAATTGGCTCAAAAAGTACTGGAGCGATTTTAAAAATTCTTTCACCGTTAGAATGCTACATTATCACTGATTTTTATAGGCTATATTTAATCACCGTACTCCCACAGGAACGGGAACTACGCGGGTGAAACCGCGCGACGTCCGCTAGTATTTAATATTATGCAGCCATCTATCTACTTACCTACTTATGAGTATCTGCTTACATAACACACATGCCCTTGCGCAGGTATTTGCCTTCGTTCCGTGCCAAAAACGCCAATCAATGGCTCTGTGGTCGAACTTAGCAATTCAAATGAGACTCCCTCATTCTAATCACCTCGAGTTAAATACGTAATAGTATTTCTTTCGGCTAGTTCACAATGCCCACGTAACTATAAATTACCTTAATTCGTACACTCGTCCTACGCTGGTCCCACACGCCGCTAGTATAAAGGTATGCTAAGATGCCTTCTACTAATAAACATGAGGGCATTATCACATATTAAAGGTTAACGCACACTTTTGTAGAGCGGTTGGTATGATACATATGGAGCTGATCCAAAAAAAAAAAATGTTTCCCGTCTAACTCTATCTAAATATATATAACTCAAAGGTGACTGACTGACTGACTGACTGACATAGTGATCTATCAACGTACAGCCCAAACCACTGGACGGAGCGGGCTGAAATTTGGCATGCAGGCAGATGTTATGACGTAGGCATCCACTAAGAAAGGATTTTAATTAATTATACCCACAAAGGGATAAAATTTTGTATGAAACATTGTCAATTTTATACCGATATAAAATCTATATCTATATCATATAATATTTAATTTCACTAATTTTAAATTTCGTTTAACGTTGCAACAAGTCCTTAATCGTAAATACGACCGATTTGGCTATCAAATTGATAGCCAAATCGGTCGTATGAATATCAAAGGTTTTAGAAAAAGTTCTATTCTTATCTACATATAAAGTGTTATTGTTTTTCTACTCGGTACGATGTTTTGGCCTTCAATCTTAATAATCACTCATCTCAATTAAAACAACATCTGTTTTAGGTATGATTACAGGCAATTTTATTGTTTATTATAATAATTAAAGGTTTATCATAATTAAAGTCAAAGAAACAGGAAGATTTTAAAAAACCTTAAATGGTAAAATAACAACATTAAGGCTATAATATAAAACGTTTGTAGTTATTTGTATTACACCTTCTAACTTAGAACTTATTTGTATTACCTACCTATTTGTGAACTCTAATGTTTTACCTCCTCACTGTCAACTGAATTTCATAACATCGAAGGAATTGAATTGTCGAGGTCGCGGGAATTGATGTATGAAAGTTTATTTTTCAAAATCTATGGGCTGTGGATGTTGACTTCTCAATCGTTACACTCTTGGCAGAGCGGTCGTGGTCGTAATGTCAGAATTGGTGGCTTGCTGAACAAAACGGCGCCATTCATTTCGGACTGCTGCTTCACGGGAGCATTCGTTAATAGTAGGAACACCCATCACAGCCTTAATCTGGTCCTGATGATGTTGACTACCTGCCAGTAATGTCCCGTTAAAATCAGTCCAGCCGTTTTGGAGATTAAGAACAAACAGAAAGACGGACAGACAGATAGAGATTTTAATTGAAATTGTTTTTTTTGCGAGTACAGTACCCCTATCCCGAGTTTGCCACCGTAAGTAAACTATACTCGCTAGTGTCACTCGGAATATATGTGTGAGATATTTTAGTTCCTCACGTCACCGACAGGTGTCGCTGCACAATTTCTCATACAAATGTTCGTAGGAGACGCTAGCGAGTATTGGTAAGTATATACTTTCATATGCATTTAGTGAAAAGCTATTAATTTGGAATTATAAACAGACACTTCTATTTTATTTATCTGTATAGATGTAGCAATCGCGTTGTAAATATCCATAATTCAAAGAAGATAAGGTTGTAAATTGTCGCAAGATTCATATTGCAAGTTACAACTGAGTAAACTGTGGCTAGGAGTGGACTAACATTGGAATTTCCGTAACTAAATACTTCACACGTGTACCTGTGTAGTAATCTTTAGCTGGATCTTGAGCCCGGGGTAAAACCACGACTCGACATACATCATAATTTCTCCTTCCGTCATCCTTTCGTTGAAGTGAAGCTAGTTCATAATTTCTTACGCCTTGACGTGTTTCTTGTTAGTGCTTTACCGTAAGTATTCCTTCGCGAAATTATTAAATTTATTAGATTTGGTTGTTACGTTTGATTGATGTCACATAGCTAAGCTAATCTACACAGATAAATAAAATTGAAGTGTCTGTTTGCAATTCCAAAATAACAGCTTATCATTAAATGCATATGAATGTATATACGGTACAGACATAATAAAACCTCTTTTTAAATTTTTGTCTGTCTGTCTGTTTGTTTCGGCTAATCTCAGACTGGACCGATTTTAACGGGACTTTCACAGGGAGATAGCTAATTTACATGGAGTAACTTAGGCTACTTTTATTTAAAAATAAGGATTAGGCTTCCGCGGGCAGCCCATGAAATTAAGTCTACGCGAGTGAAATCGCTAGTTGGTAAAATATAAGTTCAAAATTCAGTATCAAGATTCCTCCCTGACAAATAAGCATTATAAGTTAATATAAAAAGCTTGGAAATAGGCATCATGGTACAATCCCACTGGCGCATAAATAACATTTTTAGTCTGCGCTATGCTCACAAAATGTACATGTATAGTCCGTCCTCGGTAAAGATCGTCACCACGCAACAATTCCCAAATTCGGTCAATGACGTCACCTTACGCCGACGGATCCGACACGGTTTGACAACTACCAAGAAATTTGCTACTCCATCGGTTTAGAAACAAAAAATGTCGCAAAAGAGGCTTTGAACTGTAAATAGTAACGACAGGAAAAATAAAATATCATCAACTGACAATACGCAATTATACCTTGTCCAACGAATATAATAAGCAGCCCTCTGATTTTTTATTTTTGACAGTTACAAGTCAATCACCTAGAAATCGAATACCAATTTGTTCTCGAGTTAAATCGATACTCACTGTATAATCGAATCGTTTCGGCATAGGGTATCACATTTTTGTTCTATCTGAGGATGACGTTATCGTTGGACAATGTATACATTATTTTTTCATAAATGATTTGGCTATTGCCTGCGACTTCGCCCGCGAGGAATACTTTGGGCTAACGCTAACTTTAACCCGCGATTCATCAGTGTGATGATATAAAATATAGCCTACATCCTTTCAAATCGGATTATTAGTTAAGAAAACAAACAAACAAATTTAAGATCAGTTTAGATTTCGTTCAGAGATACAACATTTTTTCTTATATAAAATAGGTTTTTAGTCAATAAATTCAACAAAATTCATTCATGTATGGAAATGACATAAATCAGGCACGTGACATGTCAGACGTACGTTCCCATACATTTGTATCGTTTCTATTAGCAAAGCGTGAGGATAATATTACTTTGTCTACAGGCATACAAATTTAGATCAACATGCCCTACACTTAGAAACCGCTGCACATTGTAGGTTCTAAGACCTAGTTTGATTTCGCCTTATAATTTACTACCGTAATCTTTGCACTTTGCAGCACCAGCGCTAATAAGGTACAGTTAAATGGATGCATACATGACGCAGGGCCAGTGTGCCACGCAATCAACGGTCGACACGCCTCGCTTGTGTTTCCTACGCCATTAACAGAGTTGGACTGTACTTAATGCCACTTGACGCAAATTGGAGCGTGTGTGGTTGAATGATAACTTGTTTTGCTAAATGTCTTCAGAGACTCAACCGCAGAATGATATACACGGTCATCTTTATGGTCGTTATGGGCCACTAGATGCTTGCAAGCAGATTCGGCGAGAAAAATAATAGAATGATTCACTGCTTGTCTCAAATTGGAACCACAAGATTGGTACAATTTGCAACACGTAGTGACTCTTCAAATTCTCACGATACCCAAAAAGTACGTTTTAACAAGACGATTTCGGAAATAATTGGTGTTGATACTATTACGGAGACGGGTTGTGATTGAATTCCAATTATGTCAGATCAACACATTTCGAGCCTCAATAATTACACCGAATACGCAATCGAATGTCGATAACTTTGACAGCTGACAAAACTTATGTCCCTTTGGGCATGGAACAAGTCAGCAGAATCTGCCCATTGCCTGTTGGGAAGAGCTTGAAGTTCTGTGGATTCGCATATGTATCAGCTGGTCCATGCTGTGTGAGTGTTGTTCCATCTACCATAGGAGGAGGGCGTGGAGGGTGAGGGCGACCTCTTATCTTTTACATTCGGCAAAAAAAATATCACAGATGGATTAAAGAAACTTAGAGAATCAACTGATAATACTATTGGAAACGGTTGACAAAACCTCAGATTTTAATTAAATACTCTTTGATTAATTGAAGGTAAATCACGACATTTTTTCTCAATGGCAATGATGTAACTTGATTGTTTTTTCGCGAGAGCAATGATACAGCCATGCAGCGTCGTTCGTTGACTCGAAGCACTCGAAGGTAGAAAGTTGTTAATTAAGATTGTGTAAGCTGTGAGCGAATGCAACAGATCAACCATGTGGCTGAACAGGAAAATACCTTTGCCTCGGTGACTTGTAATAGAATTCGCGCCAATTTTGTAATGTCATTAAAATAGTTACAAGACGGCGGTACGCATGGTGCTTAGGTAACTTTTAGAACATGTATATATTTAAATATATTCCTCGAACTAGGTTCCAGAACTAGTAGGAGAACTACCAATTTCCCCAGTGGCTTGGCGGCTTAAGATTTCGAGTCTCCCGATGACCCCATCGAAACAATATTCACACTGTCTTCTCATAAACAATATAACATGACTTTTCAGGCCATTTCAAAATTTCGAAATATTTATTTATCTGAATGCTTATATTAATTTTGTGCTTTTACTGCGTGTCTTTCAAATCAATACCAATCGATCACAACTTTCAAGAAATAATAAAAGAAAATATTATAAAATTAATAGAGATTAATGAGCATAGTAGTTACAAACAGGTTGATAAGACTGTTAGAGCTTTATTTGTATAGCATTGAGCGCATCGGGAGACATAAAATATCAATGAAGTAGTAAATTTTAAATGACGCAACCGACATTCGACCTAATTGACATGCAATCTAACACTAGCATCTGTTAAATTGGACTTGTAGAAGAAGAAGTTGGACTTCACTAAATAAGAAAATAAATAGTTAGTGCCAACTAACTGTTTAGAATGCTATATACAGTTGTCTTCTAGAAGTTGTAGGGTTTTATGAATATATCACTATGTTGAAGTCGTAAAATATCTAGCTCTAACGATAACGCAGTTATAGGCTATGGTTGCTAAGGACCGAAGAGCTCGCGGCCTTAAGCGATTGTATATGCTCAAGCCGGTGTTGTAAGCAAAGGTGTACTTACAGGACACCCACATTTCGCCATTTGTGTTTAAGTCCCATGGAATAAGGTGCGAGTCTGTTAATCGGGCACTAATCCAGAATCAGGGTTTTGGACTCTAAGGAGGCATTATTTTCTTATTTATTTTTTATTATTACCCTGAGAAATGGATAGCTTAAGTAGTGCTAAACATGTTTGCAATGTATAGAAATTTAATTCCTTCTAAAGTAAATCCACCTCTAAGAGACAAAATAAAAAAAAATACTGGTTAGGTATGTATGTATGTATACTAACTATATACAGCATTCGTAGTGTTTCGATTTTTAAAAATTCATTCCGTATTCAGGAAGCGTACATTCTATATACAAGGTCGATATCTCCGATACACTCTAAAATATACTGTAGCGGTATGAAAATGCTTTAAAATCTAACACGTCGAAACAAATTATTATGTTCATATTGTCATAAACTTACTAGAGTTATCAACCAACTCCCTAGTAATACGATAGGTGCGCCGAAACTGATACATACCAAACTGGGGGACTCCAACCTGCGCATTCGCCTCACGAGCAGGGCTGACCGCATGCATAATTAAGACACAAAAACTATATTATTACGTGACTATTCTATAAAAACCTATCCTCTTTGTAACCTGGACCCTTGTGTATAATTGGATGCGGAAAGTTGAAATATTATCTATTAATTTTGTAAAATTCTATTCCTCCCTAAATAACCTACAATCAGATTGAGTTGCATGTAATTATAGGGATATGCGTTAACCCTTTTTTTATCCCTTTTTTATTACGAGATATAACCTTCAAAAGATCCCCGACCGCCCTGGGAGAGGCAGGTCGCGGAATTGGGGGTTTTTATCGCTGTAAAACCCCCCGTTCACCATACGTGCTTAGGGGATTAACCCCACGCGAAATAGACAAAAATAATTAAATATTTTTTATCATGAAAAAAAATATTTTTGTTTAAATGTAATAAATAACCGGCAACCCTGATCAAAAACGATCAGTGTTATATAGATATGCTAATAAAATGGATATGATTTATTATGTAAAGACCCTAATAAGGCATATATGAATGTCGATGAGACTACAGATGGGCAGTATGTCGCACCTAAGCAAGATATTATAATTATATGCTTCAGTATCAATCGACCCCCCTCCAAGTTATTTATTGTCGACTAGCTCTGCACCGCGGTTTCACCAGCGTAGACTTTATTTAGCAGAACCTATTTTTTTTAAAGTAAGCCTATTCTAGCTACTCCTTCTAACACCAATCTATCAATATATATATCAATATATCTTCCAGTGAAAGTACTTTCCCTGCCCTTTCAGAGACTAGGCGCCATAAACAGACACACAGACAGAGAACATTTTCATAACAATATTTTTTTATGTAATCGTACCTAAATTCCGTATATATTTTCACATGCATTTCATGACAAGCTGTTAATTTGGAATTACAAACCGACACTTCAATTTTATTAATCCGTATATATGTATAGATTACGTAATGAGGTGTATGAAAAAGTATATAAAAATTCTCAGGAACACGACAAAATACCGTAAAAGTGTACCAAAGACATTAGGATTGGTCACAAGTGTGCAATGATTACGTTCGTATGTTAAAAAAGGAAATGGGGCCACAGCGCAATGGCCATATAAGATAGGCAATTAACTCTGTTAATAGACTTAGATCTTGCCAACGGGTAGATTTTCTTGCGCGGAATGTTTGAGAAAAACGTTACATGTTACAACCGTTGGCGGTTGGAAAGCGTAAAATGGAGCGTCCCGGCCGATCGGCGACTGTGTTTTGTTTGTTGTTTAATTAACCGAACCCAATATCTTATCTCATGTGGCATTTGTTCAACTGGGGGCCAACTATGATCGCTTAAGCAGCGCATATACAAAATTCCTTAGCTTTGACATTTAATTTTACGATACAAATATGCTACTTAAAGCGATGATGGTAGGCCCCCAGTAGTTTGTTTATTGTGTCTGCCTTGTTAAAATTATCATCTCTAACCATGCAAGGTGTTAAAAGTGAACGCATGTCCTTTGTTAAACTTGAACCCTGCCAGGTCAACGTATCGCATTAGCATATTAATTGAATGAACTATAATCTCCATTGTTCGTATGTAATTGTAGCTAAAACACGCCCACATGGACTGGTATTAATGCTTCATAGTACGATGAATAGCCTAGATGATTACAATTGAATTGAATATAGGATGTAAAACGTATTGTTTTGACATAAATTGGGGTTTCGCTTGTTGATACAACAATACAGATGCTGTTGGTCTAGTGGTTAGTATTGCTGACAGCTACGCTATAACTATGTCGCAGGTTTCAATACAAGCTGTTAGGAGTCTAAGAACAAATCGTAGGCGATGACACACTCACACAGATGCGCGTATCGAAAGTAAGAGGTGTCAACGTGGTGGCCGAATTTACCTACATTTTTCAAAGTGTCAAATCTACATTATTCTCACAGTAAATAAAATAATCAACTTTAAAGTACTTAATTTGACTTGATTGGCAACCCTCACGTTCAATGGAGCAAGCGCTTATGTGTATTTAAAAAAATAGGCCTAGATTCCTAACTGGTTGTAAAGCTTATATACTGTGTAGGTACGCAATGAAAAATTGTAAGCTTTAAGTCAGAATGATTGGTATTACTTTTGCCTAGTTTGAAACTAGATGGCGTGAATGTGCGGGCATTATTTATAATTCCTAATCGTTAAATAATTCCCTATATCATAATATAACTAAACTATAACATTGAATATACTGGAGTCTCAAACCATATCATAAAAACTTTGTTCTTTGAATGTTTTGTTACGAAATAGAAGTTACGCAAACGAAGCAACGAGTAAGATTATAAAATTTTCATTAAAAAACACAATAGCAATCTAAAGAAAACTTTAAAAATCAAGTGCATTACGAAAACTAACGGGTAGGTGGTAGGTCAAGCCACGTCAAGGTTGATAAACCGGTCTTGAGATAAATATAAGTTTTATCACGAAATACAAAATTTAATAAATACTTAGTTATAATAACAACAGAATTGTGATGCCATTGAAACACACTTGTTATAACAACAGCAACTCATCCCAACACGACAAAGTACCTACGCATTCACAGACACAATCATTAATTATGTATATAATAAAAGTAGGTAAGCATACATTAAACCTTACTATACTTTTAAACAGAAAACAACTTATCTTGGTTCTTCTTATAGAAGGCATATAACAAGTGAAGAAAAAATGCGTCTAATTTTTTACATTAAAATTTAAGTGTTATAGATCATAATTTAATGACCAAAATACGAGTATAAATCCAAAATTATCTTATCAAAGAGTACGATAGTACCAGCCTTTGATTTGATTTAGCCAACAGATTAATTAAATATACGTGTGGTAACAGTATTGTTTGTTACTCAGATAAGACAAAAATCTCAATCGAGGTACCTACACAACACTTTTTACTCAATATGTAATTTCATCATCATACAAACAGTCTTAATTTAAACACACCTCACATTCTGAACACACCGAATTTACTGTCCCTAAACGGAGCGTTTAATGCAGCTGATAGACTAAGTCCTATAACTTTTCTAGTATCCCTGGGTGCTATGATGCCATCATCCCAAAGTCTCGCTGTACTGTAGTAAGGACGCCCTTCTCTTTCAAACATCGCCTCCAAAGGTGCTCGCACCTTTTTCTCGTCTTCCTCTGTCCACGGCTTCTGATCTCTATTCGCTTTCTCCTTAGCAACTAGCGTTAGAACTGTAGCTGCCTGTGGCCCTCCCATCACAGATATCCTGGCATTGGGCCACATATACAGGAAACTAGGAGAGTATGCCCGACCGCACATACCGTAGTTACCAGCACCAAAGCTGCCGCCCACTAATACAGTAACTTTAGGTCCTTTGAAACAACTCACAGCAGTTACCATCTTAGCGCCATTTTTCGCAATACCACCAGCTTCCGCGTCTTTCCCAACCATAAATCCAGTAATGTTCTGCAGAAATATAAGAGGAATCTTTCTCGCTGCGCAGAGCTGAATGAAATGGGACCCTTTCAAAGCCGCTTCGGATTGCAAAACACCGTTATTTCCTATAATACCAACTGCGTGGCCGTATAAAGATGCAAATCCGCAGACTAATGTATCTCCGTATAATTGTTTGAATTCATGGAACCTGCTGCCGTCGACTATCCTGGCAACAACTTCCCGCATATCAAACGGTCTCTGTATATTGGCTCCTACAATGCCGTGTATGTCTTCGATATCGTGCACCGGCTCGTCAACCTTTGTTGTGTAAATCCTGGCCTTTTGCTCATTGTTCCAATTTAAATTTGAGACAACATTTCTGGCCAAATGTAGTGCATGCTCGTCGTCTTGTGCGTAGTGATCCGTCACACCTGACTGTCGACAATGTAAGTCGGCCCCGCCTAGCTCCTCTGCAGTTACCGACTCCCCAGTGGCCGCTTTCACCAAAGGAGGTCCAGCCAAGAAAATGGTGCCTTGATTCTTGATGATAATACTCTCATCCGACATGCTTGGGATATATGCTCCACCAGCAGTACACGAGCCCATAACGACGGATATCTGTGGGATTCCTTCCGCCGACATGTTGGCTTGGTTATAGAATATCCGGCCAAAGTGCTCCCGATCCGGAAATACATCCGCCTGGTCAGGCAAGTGCGCACCTCCGGAGTCCACGAGATAAATGCAAGGAAGTCGGCATTCCTGTGCAATTGCCTGCGCTCGGAGATGCTTCTTAACTGTCATCGGAAAGTAGGTCCCTCCTTTAACGGTGGCGTCATTAGCGACGATCATGCAGTCGCGGCCGTGAACTTTGCCGATGGCGGTCACGATCCCAGCACTTGGAACCTGTCCTTTGTACATGTCTGTGGCAGCTAGTGTGCTCAGTTCCAGCACGTCACTCCCCTCGTCCACTAACCGGTTGATTCGGTCTCTCACGAGAAGTTTTCCTCGTGACGTATGCCTTGTCACGGCCTCTTCTGTACCGCCTTTAATAGCATCACCGGTTTTCTGACGAAGTTCATCTACAAGTTCGTCCATTTTGGTTTTGTTCTCCTGAAAGTAAGGGTCGGCTCTGTTCGGCTCGCTGCCGATGATCGCAGCGGAGCTCCCATGGCGACATTGTACGTTTAATCGCCGTATTCCTCTGACTAGTTTGAGCATTGTTATTGTATAAATTACGAACACAAACACGACCGGTCGGCGAGTCGGTGTCGCGCTACTGACGATAATTCTGCGTTATCTACACGATTAAGTCGTAGGTACTAACTAAATAAAGCAAATTCCATGTTGCCGTCCCTGGAACTGATAACGAAAAACATTACGTATGGAATGATTATAGAACAATTGTAATAGTTTTGTCTATTTACGTAATATTATTTACTTTTTCGTTACGGCGTAAATAGGTATTGGGAGTCATTGAGCGGCGCGCGGCTTGCATAATTCACTAAAATAAGTGACAAGCGAATACTACACGAGACGTGTTGAGTACTATTAATGGGAGCCGCTGAATGGAGTTTCAATCATTGTGACATGACATGACCTACATTACTAACAAAGGTCCTACGTTATATATAAAGTGTGTGAAATAAAGAAGCCTTGAACGGCTCTGCCATGGGTAACTTGCGTTAACAATACAATATTTTTGGAATGTAAAATAAATACTAACATGAAACGTTATTCGTGTCTTGACTACATAATGTCACGTTTCATTTCTATTTGCAATTAATAATAGGTTTATCTTAAACAAGCTGTGCCCTGCGGTTTCACCCGCGTAGATTCAATTTACTTTCCGCGAGACCTTAAATACTTTTTGAAATAAAAGTAACCTAACTTACTCCTTATAATTTAAGCTATCTGCCATTGAATGTCCCGTTAAAATCGGTCCAGCCGTTTCTGACTTCACCCGGAACAAACAAACAGACAGAAAAACATTTTATATTAGTTTTTTACGTCAATACATACCGCAATTTCTTTCATATGCATTTAGTGAAAAGCTGTTATTTTGGAATTACATACAGACACTTCAATTTTATTTATCTGTATTGATTAACTATAAGTATGTACCTACCTACCTTATTATAACAAGAACGTATAAAATTAGAAACTAATACAGTTAGACTCAGACATTTTAAATACGCAAAAGTCATTTCGCCCGAGGGCTACGAGCAAAAAGTATGAAATATCTATGTAACGATAATCTGTGCGATCTGTGACCGGTTGCGCGGGCGCAGGCAGGTGAACGACTCACGTTTCACTTTCTTCGGCCGCGGCCGCCAGGTGGCGACACTTTCAACCATGGTCTATGACGTTACTTGATAACTGATGAATTGGGTGTGTATTATAGTTTTTGTACACCGTTATTGCTTGGGAAATGGGTGCGTGGGTAACGGTGCGCACGCCACTCCTCACAAGTTATCTCCGCAAGTGATTTTTATTTGCATTTAGATTGTGTTAAATGTAACATGAAAGATGAAAGATTTCGGCTCGTGAATGAGAAACTCTCACGAAACCTATTTTACTTACCCAATATATTACTGGGATTGCTTAGGTTCTATAGCCTTTATTAGACAGCATTATTGAGGAAGTCTTATGCACTCCGCATAACGTCTTGTTTAACTACAAATACCTACTTGACTGACTGAGTTTCTTGCCGGTTCTTCTCAGAAGGCTAGTTTCATAACCGGTGGTAATTTTTCCTTATTCATGCCTTCCCGTGGGTGTTGTTATTACAATACCTCTGCCTACCCCTTCTGGGAATACAGGCGTGAGCATATTTATGTCATGCCTTCCCAGGGCCTAAACTGAATAGATATTTTTCAGTTTCATTTAATTTAGGCAGGTACTGTATTTGTTCTCGATATTCTAGAAATAAAGTGTGTAATGCACAACTAACTAAATCAAATTTGTACTATGTTGAATCTTCGCTTTAAAAGCTATAATCAGATTCATATATATACTGTACACAACTTAAGTATTTACCCACAAGATGGTGCCACCCGTCAGCGTTGGAGGCAATTGCTTTTCTTTAAATTTGAGATACTACTACAATCAACAATGTGTCCTCAAGGAATGAGAAACATTGAGATTAGCGCAAGCCGGAACACAATATAGCGTTATTTAACGTCCAGCAGTGTTGTAACGTGAACACATGCTGAGTTACGATACTTCACACTCTACATAGCAAATCCATATGATACATATTACACGCGCTGCTCCACGCGAACGCTGTGAAATCACACCAAATGCTTGTTATTAAGAAACTTATTGTCTTGTGGTAATGTGTTTGAAGAGTTATATTTTCAAATACGCGACTCTCTCTCTTCGCGTCATATTCCTTATTGCTAAGAGTCATAACCCACTCCCTGGTTCACTTTATCTTTTAACATATGAGGCCATCTGGTTCTATACCCCTATAACGGGTTTGCCACCGTTTTCATAATCTATACTCGCTAGCGTCACTCGCAATTTTTGGGTGAGATATTTTAATAATATTCGGCGAACACGCTAGCGAGTATAGATTATGAAAACGGTTGCAAACCCGTGATAGGGGTACTGTTCTCGGCTTCATGCATGGCGTCACGTAGTGTGGTGCGGATTTGATATGTCCAGAGTATTGGGCGTCGCCCACGTGGCCTCTACCCTTCTAGTTACACTACTCTAATGTAGAATTATTAAAGTATGGTTTACTTACTGTAATGTTAAGGTAATTCGGAATTCCTTCTTATTCCAACGGTCCCCTACATAGGTCGGATGGTCCACAAAATAATTTTGTTTGCATTTGTTTTCAGGATCGAGATGAGCAAACTAAGCTAGAAATGAAACATCGGCAGGAAGAAGATGATCTGTACAGAAAATTCTCCAAACATCGCGAAGAAGAGAACAGGAGAATACGAGAAGAAATACAGGTAACGAAATGAAAAGTATTATAATTCAGAAGAAATAATATAGTTTATATATACTTATTATCCGCATTTCAATAATTCAACTTAAAAAACTGATACACAACAAAAAACATAAAAAAAAACATTATAAAAATACTAGCTGTGCCCCGCGGTTTCTTCAAATGAAACTATATTTCGCTGTTTACGCGGAACCCTAATTGATTTTAATATAAGTAGCCTAAGTTACTTCTTGTATCATCAGCTATACGTCCCAGTGTAAGTGCCGTTATAATTGGTCCAGTTGTTTCGGTCATTAGCCGTAACAAACAGACAGAGAGATAGAGACAGCGATTTTTGAAAATAGTTATTTTTTCTAAGTACCGAATATACTTAAATACACACTTATGCACCAAGTGAAAAGCTGTTCATTTGCATCAGGATGAATGGGAACGTGAGCTCGAAAGGCTGACGCACAGGTTTCAACAAGAGATGCAGGTTAAGAAAAGAAGACCCGACGCGGAGCTAGGAGCTCTGACCCTCCGGCACCAACAAGAGAGGGCAGACTTGGAGAAGAACATGACACTTAGGAGGGACAAGAAGAAGGAGAGCCTAACGAGGAAAATGCTTGAGCATGAGAGGTACATTTTCGGAATCTAATAGGCTTAAAGACAATTGTGATTGTTAACAAATATAACGCTTTACGAACTCTGTAAAAATCTGTCCAAATCATGAAGACCACATTGTGTTTGGGTACACCCAAGGCTCATGAATTTATAGTCCTCTAGTGAATTTACTAGGTACTTACCTACGTGTGCCCGTAAAAAAAATCAGTCCATATTGGTCTTACTTTATACTAGCTGACTCCCGTTTAAATCCATGTATAGTTTTTTTGTGTTGCTTAAGGCCTATTTTTCAACGCAAACCAGTTGTTCCTGAGATTAGCGCGTTTCAAAAAAGAAACTCAGCTTTATAATATTTATGGAGATGTGTAACCATGCGTTAAAGTTTTTGAAATTGATTCAATAATAACCGTCGACATTCAAACACGCTATTTCACTTTTTATATTTCTTATAATCTCACCCCTCTGCGTCTCGTGTTCAGGGCAGCGACAGCAGCTCTCGTAGAGAAGCAAAGTCACGAGATGATGGAGTTGATCCAGGAGCGACGGTCGGAGTACGCCGCCGGAGCGTCCCTGTTCTTGGACGGAGAGGAGGCGCCGCCCTACCCAGCGCGCGCGCCGCCCCCGCAACCACCCCTCGTCTCCAAGTTCCACATATATACCGACCCCGCTGAGTTCACGGATGTCGATAAAATTGCTATTTCGGTCAGTTAACTTACTTCTACCAACTTTTTTATCATCATGCAAACAAGCTTGCGGTCTATCTGATGGTAAGTGGTTACCGCAGTCTATGGACCCTTGCAATACCAAGAGCTTCACATCCTTCTTGGAGAACCCCATGCTTTATTAGTTTGTGAGTCATGTTAGGGGCGGGCATTCCACAAAATGAGCGACTAGGGAAGGAAGCTCAATTGGAAACGAACAGTGCGAGACAATGGGTTCCAAAGTGTGGTGATAAACTCTCCCCGTCGATGGCGAGAAGTGATTTGGTAGAAGGATGGCCCATGGGCATCATCTCAAACAATTCCCCTTCTAATCTGATTAATAACTGTAACGCCATTAAAACACAATATCGAAATCAGTCCATTCCTTTGGGAGCTACATTGCCTCAGACAGACATACGAATACACAGAAACACACATTACGTCATACTTGGGTATATACAACACTTCTTTTTACGTTTGGGGTTAAAAATTACTGGATTCTCTTCCACCCAATACTTGCCAATCGGAAAAATAGCATAGAAGATCTCCTCAGCATAACAAAACTCTTCTTCATATTCCAGGTAGCGCAAGAAGACCAAAAAACGTTCACGGATCTAGTCCGGCAGCTGGTAGGCAGGTGTGCGACCGACGTGGAGAAGGCTCGGACAATCTTCCGCTGGATAACAGTGAAAAACCTTAACAATATACAGTTCGACGACAACCTTCGAGGGGACTCACCCTTAGGCCTCCTTAGAGGCATCAAACACGGCACCGAGAGTTACCATGTATTGTTTAAGAGATTATGCAGGTAAGAAAATCATTATTGTTATGGAGGGTATTTTGAAACTAAATCAATGCCGAATTTTAAAGACTTGAAGAGCGACTGTACCTATTTGAGTTGTGAATTTGTTGTGTTTATAACCAACCGTCAAGGCTTGAAGAAACATCCGTAAAATTAGCAATTTTGGGTAAAATTATCTTCCCATTACGCAAGTACGAACAGTAAGGCCCAATAAGATAGTACTTATAGAAAATGTCCGTGCCTCAAAGTCCAAATCAAAACTGATCTGGTTTCTTATCTGACGCATAATTTTTTGTATCCAGTTTTTGGTCTTGGTATAAGTGCCGTCCCGAAGTATGAGCGCTGACTTTCAATGCGCTGTAGTCATTTTCTGAGTCTGTCCCTGTCGTCTCTGCAGATGTCTCCACAATTGTCGCTGAGCGCTCATAACTTGTGATGGCAGCCATACTTTGAAACTGTGTCTTAAAAGTAGTAATTTTTTTAAAAAAGAGTAATATCTTACCTACCTTAACTTTTTGAAAACATCGTGAGGAAACCTGCATATTTCTGAGAAGTAATTCAAAGATGTATGTATAGTGCCTGAGACGGCGATAGACTCACCATCTGTCACGTTGGCACTTAATCATCTTCGGTGAAAAGTGGGTGTTGTGATTACAACACCTCTGCCTACCCTTTCGGGGAATACAGGCGTGAGCATATGTATGTAGTAATTTCTTACCGGGCTCTTCTCAGTAATTGAATAAGACTGATCTCCATTTCTCTCCCACTAGTTACGCCGGGCTCCACTGCGTAGTTATAAAGGGGTACAGCAAGTCAGCCGGGTACCAGCCGGGGGTGCGCTTCGAGGACAATAGGTTCCGCAACTCGTGGAACGCGGTGTACGTCGCGGGAGCGTGGCGGTTCGTGCAGTGCAACTGGGGCGCCAGGCATCTGGTCAACGCCAAGGACGCGCCCAAGCCTGGGAATAGAGGGAAGAGTGATAGTTTGAGGTGAGTGCAACTTTAGGGAGCTTCTTTTTTCCCTTCACCTATTGTACGTGATGCAACATAAGAATTATAAAGTATAGTGGATAGAATCGTTCAAATGATGTAAAGCATTTTCAATGATTTTGAAGCAGTGTTTTTTTTCAATAGACATTTTAACATTGTGTGAACAAGATTCGGCAATCACTTATTACAATATTTTATCTCCCGTTTCACAATCTGCTAAATAAAATTCATTTGTAATTTCAATATCGAGAACAAATACTCAATTTCCTTTGAAAAATATCTATTGCGGGGTCGCCAATTAATTTCTAACGGTCTTTTTGAAATTTTATTGGCGACCCTGCATTAGATCCCTACTAATACCATTTTCTGTCCATGAATATTGTCTTATTGTTACAATCGTTTCCCAGATACGAGTACGACGACCATTACTTCCTGACCGACCCGCGCGAGTTCATCTACGAGTTCTTCCCGCTGCAGGCCGACTGGCAGCTGCTGCGAACACCTGTATCACTTCACGACTTCGAGGACCTTCCCTTCGTGCGCTCACTCTTCTTCCGATACGGCCTCTACTTCAGCGACCCTAACACCAAGGCTGTCATGTTTACCGACTCCACGGGTAATTACACATGCACACAGTTGCCGTAAAGAGCCAATAGATGGCGCTATCGCCATCTATTAATAATGGCAAAAATAGGCGATTCCTTTCAAAGTTAATAATTATCACATTTTACCTCAGATGTAAAGCCTTCTTTCTTTGCGACTACCGTCCCATTTCTAGCCAATTACGAATGATGGAATTATCATTATTATTTTTACCCACTAAAATATTATTGAGAGCCGTGGTGGCCTTGGGGTTTGAGCAGTTGCCTGCTACGTAAGCGACGCACGTTCAATTCCCAGCGGCCTGTACCAAAATTTAAATGCAGTGATGTCACACTGCGACCTTTACGGTATTGGAAAACATCTTATGGCTGAGAAGTAATTTAAAAAACTTATATATAGTGCCTGAAACGGCGATGGACACATCAACTGCCACATTGGCAGGTATTAGAACACATCTATTTATTCCTTTGAGATCCTTCTGGGATGGCGTGAGCATACCTACATAAAATCTGATGCCTATTTAGGATGCTTGTAGCAAAAGTAAAAATATAACTTTGTTTTTTCCAGGTGCGGCGACTATGCGTATAGCCATGCCAGCACACATGCAGAGCTCACTGATCTTCCACTACAACCTCAAGTTCTACGACACAGAGGGCGATGGCTTCGACGGCGTCAGTCTCAAGAGATTCGTCATGCAGGTATTACATTTTTATAATCAGTTCTATCGTATTAAAACGTACTAAATTAAAAATGGCGCTCACTCTAAAAACAAAAATTACGAAGAACTGATATTTTAAAACATTAAAAAAAGGTATTCTGAGATAAGCCAGTTGAAAATCATTTAAGTGTGAATAGGTGTAACTAAATTCCTTTATTTTATTGCAACGGTGCGCCGAGATTTGAACGCTCATCAAAAATTACGCGGATAACTACTTACTGCATATTTAAAGCCAGCGCTCAAAACTCGTTACGTCATCTGTAATTTGGTGTGATGTTGTGTATAGTCGGTGGTAGGCAACGTGGTATCGTTCCGCGTGCACGCTCCGTGCAGCGGAGCGTTCCTGTTGGACATCTTCGCCAACGCCGTGACGCCGCGCGAGTACCTCACCGGGGAGCCCATGAAGTTCAAATCTGTCTGCAAGTTCAAGGTACATTCCATATCCGGCTCGAAGGACCAATTGATGAATGAGAATAGTTTGTTTGATCACACACCGAAGAATGTTTATAGGAAATAAAACTGTTCGAAACTATTCAATTAATTAAACATGGTCAAAACGATGTTTTCCATAAATGAAACCTAGCTAGATCTATTTTTTGCCCCTAAAACCCCCAACATGCAAAATTTCACGGAATCATTGGAGCTGTTTCCTAGATTCCGATTATATATATACAAGAATTGCTCGTTTAAAGATATACGATGACTAGCTGTGCCCTTACGGTTTTAAAATAAAGTGAACACGGGTGAAACCGCCAGGCACAACTAGTTGTATTGTAATGTAAGGTTAATGTTTGTATATTGTATACAGATATGCTGCGCCGAGTTACAAACGGTGATGGTCCCGCTGCCCGACTGCGCGAGCGGCGAGTGGGGACCCACCAAGGCCACCAGACTCTTCGGACTGGTGCCCATCACACACCAGGTTGGCACTTAATCTTGGGTGAAAAGTGGGTGTTGTTATTATAAAACCTCTGCCTACCCCTTCGGGGAATACAGGCATGAATATATGTATGTGTATATACATACTTTCTAATAGTCTTAAAAATCGTAAGTGAAGTGAAGCAAAGTGAGGGCGGATCGCTTTTACTAATAGACTCCTTCATAGTCACATAATTTTCTTATTGAAAGCGAGCCGTCGGCTTCTTGATAGCTTTGACTGATAGTAATAATATATAGATATAATAAATACGTAATACTATATAATTTCACAACGTGCCTGCAGTAGACACCGCTGGCCTTAAAACTTTATATCAGCCTGTACCTGCAGTCACATCATATATAGTTAGATATGAACACTAAATCACAATTAGCATTCAAAAGTGTCACAAAATGACATACTAACTCAGTAAGATAACCAAATAACACTTACCTTATAAATCTCGTCGTCTCGTCGCCAGGATGCGCTGGTGTTCTGCGGTCGAGAGCTAGAGCTCCAGTTCCGCATGTCCCGCGCGCTCGCCGACTTCATGGCCACTCTACACAAGAATGGCGTCGAGGAGAAGCGACTCTCCAAGTTCGTGCACCAGGCTGTTACTGATGACGTTGTTTCCTTCTACATCACATTCCCTGAAGAAGGTACGTACTGAAGAGGGACTGAAGTTTACCAATGAGTTCGTGCAATTATTTCAAACCACTAACAACAAACACAGAAGCAATAACGTATGCTTACTGCATGAGATGTAGATGAACCTTGTGGGTCTAATCTAAGGGACCCTATTTACACAATTTCATTCTGTCTGGAACAAAATTTTACGTTAGTGAGAAAGCTTGTTTTCTATCTCTCTCTATCATTACTTCAAAATCACTACTGCACCAACAGGGTACTTCCCACTCGTTAACAATATTAACGATTGGGAATGTTTTTTATTGAAAGGTTTTTGAGATAATCCATCGCGCTTATAGCCCGTGAATAACACTATTGCTGACTGAGAATGTTTTGTTGTAAATGATTTTTTCCCGCTAGTTACAGATGTCAATAGTGTGAAAGACGATGTATTATGTAGCGGAAAAAATCTACGACATAAATAAATATTAGACATAGGTCCTATTATAGCTAGTGATGTGACCAAGGACCTTCTTAATCTTCGTGCAGCACATTTGCACGAAGATTAAGAAGAGACTAGATGCAAATCTAGAAGCACGGAGATTTTATGCGAATCTATTGTGTGTTTTACCTCACTTACCGCTCCACCACCTCGCACCAGTGGATAGGCAGCCTTAAAGGTGCAACCACATGCAGCCGCTCGTCGCTCGTTTTCAGCGATAATCAGTCGCTCGTCGCTCGTTTGGAGATGGTGGTATTTTTCGTGCTTCAAAGATGGGCCAAAAGTTCAAGTAGAGAGAAATGAGTGTACCCGATCCAGAAAAGCTAACGGTAGATGGCTTCACCATATGTGGTGACTACTTACACTCGATACTTCCCAGCGATAAAGCTCAACATTTTCAGCTTTGTCGCTACATATCACGTGACCACATTTGTCGCTGGAAACGAGCGCCGAGCGGCTTACATCAGGTTGCACCTTAAGACGCTTCTCTAGCGTTACTCATCTTTGAACCTCTTTACCTCAGGTCAGTATGGGTTGGACATCTACACCCGCGAGCGCGGCGGGCCCACAGCCATTCACCAAAACGGCTCCACAGAGAAGGAAAAACACCTCCTAACCCACTGCTGCAAATACCTCATCAACAGTAGCAAGAGGAATTAAACCTTCGTGCTGACTTACCTCTTAACAAAATTATTTTTGTGTTTACCAACCCTGAAAGTAATGTATATATTAAAGCAAGACACATCCGTGTTCACGTATACTATGACGTTTGTATATGTGAACGGTGTTGTATGTGTGAGTGAACTAACTGCAGTACTCCAAGTAGAGGTTATTATTGAAAAATGCCGGATCGACACATTTCGAGGCACGCTAATTTGACACATCGAAATCTGTCTACTTTGATACATAACAAAACATATACATGAGGTAATGGTACCGTCACGAGTTAAGAGCGCTCCTCGAACTAATTGGGGATTTGCGCATGTTTTCATTCACCCCGCCCCATACATATAGAAAGACTCGTAAATTAACTACTGCGCAAGATACGCGCTCATAGCTCGTGACGGGACCTGTATTGAGCGTATTAAGTGTATTGAAATGGAGTGGATGGCAAGTATTCGTTTGGTGTCAGCCAATTTTATCACACTATAACGCTAAGCAATTTAGCTTGCGGTTAATAGTTGGATTGGTGACCGGACTACACAGAGTTCCATATTTGGAGAACACCGGAAGAGTTTTTGATTACTAAGAAATTGTATACACAGATTTTTATTTAGATAGAATATGTTACTTAATAAAACTACAGTATAGTTTTTGTATAAATCAATGCAATCATCCAATATATTTTGATAAATAATCTTTACGGGCAAAACTAAACTCACCTTTATTAGGCAGTTAATACGGTTGAGTTTTGTAAAGCAACACAGAATAAGGTTGTTAAAAAGAAGTAACGATAAGGAAATATTAAAAAATATGATGAAAATAATTTCGCAGGAAAAATAATGCTGTATTTGAACATATTTATTATTATAGGCTTATGGCCTGTCTAATATGGCTTCAAATAAAATAAATAACTATTAGGACGGAGAACCGAGGCGGCCTCGGGGTTTGAGTCCCAAGTTCGAATCCCAGCGACGCCTGTACCAATGATTTTTCTAAAAAAACTTATGTGATTTCACACCATGTGCTTGAAAACATCGTGGGGAAACCTGCATATGTCTGAGAAGTAATTCAAAGATGTATGTATAGTGCCCGAGACGGCGATTGACTCACCCTCAGTGAAATGTGGGTGTTGTTGTTACAACACCTCTGCTTACCCCTGTGGGAATCTTTCTGGAATAGCGTGAGCATATTGATTTTAAATAACTATTACAGAACAAATTCCTTTGCGTTACTTCTGCATTTGTTCTATAAGTGTAGCAATAGTATATTTAGATACGACCATTACCCAAATGTAGATAATTTATATTTAATTAGTATTTAAATGAAAGCCGTCCAGTAATATAATATTGAAATCGTTTATTATAAAATGTATTCTAACATTTATACACTTTTATATTTTTGTAAATGAATATTAATATAACATTTGAATTTATTACATTAAAATTAAGTACCTATATAGGTTGTGAAGCAATCTAATTGCCGATTGTTTTAACACAGTATATTGTAAAGAACCTGCTTGTTTTGAAGTCGGTTAGAACACTCTGTTATAGTTACTTAGGTTAGTATAAGGTCTAATATCAAGTGACAGTTTTCCAGGCGTAATGCTGGCAAGGAACATTAACAGACAGACATACATACCATATATACAGTATAGGCTCTGATAATTTACCGAGAAGAACTATGGAGAGACAATTTTTTTCTAGAACCTCTTTACGGACGAATTTTACAGTATTGAGTAACCTACGTTATTTTCAAAGTATTCTCGTGATAAGTCCCGAATAACTTTAAATATGAATTTCAATCGTGAAAATTTAAGAAATATTAGAATAGAAAGAAACGTTAATAATTTCGACAATGAAAACAAATTAAGAAACTATTTCGTCCAACATCATTAAATTATATGAAGAATTTATATTTTATCATTTACTTAATAACCTCACTCAGCACCTCATTAACCACCTCAATTAAATATGTCATAACAAATATGTTTCATCTTTCATTCACAACTAAATATGCCTTGTCTTGTAAAAATGTCTTGAGATAATGATGTTGAGGTCGGTTAATGAGTTTAAGGGTCCATTTTTAACTTAAGTGTCTGTATGTCAGATCCAGTGTTCATCATAATTTGTAGATAACGTCGAAATACGCTTAACACACGCAGAATGGAATGGATAAAATAGAGAAATTTATATACAGCTAAACATTGTAATTTATGACAATTTTTATATAATTTTTAATTATTTAATACGCGGCAATGTATGTATTTTATGAAATATATGGCATGTTACTATTCTATAAATTGTTTCATTCAGAGCTAATGGCTAAGAAAATAAGTATATTCTATATATTGAGCATTTAATATGGACGGTGGCTTTCTAAAGCTATACTTATCGAAGAGATTCTGTCTTATAACATAATTATTATGTATTTATTAAATACATGAAGTAATTTTATGAGATTTCGGGCTGTTTCACAATGTAAGGCTTACCACTAGCCACAAGATAAAAATCAAACACAATACAGACAGGAGAACACGAAAAATATTTTTATTCATTGATTCATAAAATAATGATTTTCCAAACGTTTATTTTTAATATCTTTTTCTCACAATTGGGATATTGATTTCAAAAGGGATGAACGTAGTTTGTACGGAGGTCTTGGTTTAAACCATGTTTTGTATAAAGGGGGTTGAGTTTTTTATATAGTATGTTGTAACTCACAAGCATTCATAGACTACAGTAGCCGGAAAAAAATAATAATTGTGAAACAAACCCTTAATTTCCATAC
The DNA here is from genome assembly GCA_929442735.1 of Watsonalla binaria. NCBI lineage: Eukaryota > Metazoa > Arthropoda > Insecta > Lepidoptera > Drepanidae > Watsonalla > Watsonalla binaria. The sequence continues at coordinate 8,405,097 of OV838934.1, read as the reverse complement.
ACAAACACAAAGATTGAGCGATCAAAATGCTTGCACTAGGTGCGAAATTAATGTGTATTAACTATTATATAAAGTAATTTTCTTAAACTATATAGCTTTATAAAACACTATTCAAGTAGCTGGATTTATCATTAAATGATATTTTTAATATGAATATTATAAAAAGACAGAAAAAGAAATTATTTATAATATAATTATTGCTATTAAATATTTTAATATAAAAAAATAAGACAGGCACTTTATTTAAAAAAAAGTGTTTCCTTTATATTTGAAGTATGAACCCAAAAGCTTATTTTTGTTGTAAACACACTTGTATATACTTAAACACAATATTTATATATCAAAACATATATTGATAGCAATTGAAAACTTCTTATGTTTCAGTATCATTATTAACAGACCAAAATTATGCGTTCAAAGCCATAAAATAATCTCAAATACACATTTTGAATAAGTTATTTCGCTTTATCTATAGTTAAAAACGCTTATATTTATATTATTATAATGTATTTTCGTCAAACACGTACTATTTATTTTTTATATTTTTATAGTTATTGAAAACATCGAGCATAAAGTATATACTATTTAGAAAATAAATGTCATAATAAAACAATAAAAGTAAAATTACAACCAGCTGCCGAGATCAACACTTACTTAGTTCATCTTAGATTCAATATCTATACTAATATTATAAAGAGGATTTTTTTTTATGTAAGTATGTTTGTAACGAATTGGCTGAAAAGTACAGGACTGATCTTGAAAATTCTTTCAGTAATGGATAGCTACATTATCAGAGAGTAACATAGGCTATATTTTATCCCCGTACTCCCACGGGACCGGGAACTAGGCGGGTGCAACCGCGTTACGTCCGCTAGTTATAAATAAAGCGTTATAAGTAAACGCCAGCTGCATACATATGTTAAGTACGACTGCATAAAGAGGTTGCTTCTTTATTGAATATTTTCCATACAGATACATAAAATTGAGGCGTTTATAATTCCAAATAAACAGCTTTTTCACTAATTGGATATGAAAGTATATACATAAAGATAAACAGGCTAGGTACCATCACAAGTTAGGGGAAGAAATTTTAGCATTTTTTTTATTCGCCATATATATAAATGTTGCGAGGACTCATATATAGAAAGACAGACTCATAAAATTACTGCTGCACATTCAAGGTACTCGCTCGTAGCTCGTGACTCGTCGTAATTCGGTCGGTCTGTAATTTTAACGGGATCTTCACTGGCAGATAACTAATATTACAAGAAGTAACTAAGGTTTTTTTTTAATAAGGGTAAGAAATCCACCCATAAGTCTACGCGGATGAAACCGTGGCACAGATGGTATACAGTCATCTCCTTGGCCTTATCCCATACATCGTTGGGGTCGGCACTTGATTCAACCCGATGTGGCCGATCATCAGATTTTTATATGAAGCGACTGCCATCTGACCTTCGCAACCACTTTGACGAGGAAAATGCGCGACTGACATGTAACGATTGCCAAAGATGAAAAACTGGCAACCGGGACCGACGGCTTAACGTAACCCTAGGCTTAGGGTTGCTTAACTTCGCTGATCGAATGATATGCGCAATAGTTACCGTGCCACGAGCTCCTCAGTCTACAGCTGGTATACAGTCTATTCAATTAACATATTCAATCTGTCTAGTTTTATTTTCATAACATTCAGGCATTTGTTGCCTATTTTGCTTGTAGTCCCTCTCGTCCCTACAACGCAGTAGTACAAATACACGCACGCAGTAGTAAAAATAAAATACTTTGTTGCATAACGTTAAGGTTTTTCTGCTTACTGTACATGAAAGCTTAGGTATGCGGTCCCAGTCGACCGATTCAAAAATGCTATCAGGCAACTGGGACCGCGGTTCCAGTTGCCTGTATCCTCGTAATTACATCTATTAATCTAATAATACTGCACTGATTAATAGATGTAAGTATAATTCTATAAGCGTGTGCTATACCAGCCCCTTGGCGTTGAGCGTGGCTCGTTGCTCCACGCCTCTTATTAAAGTCCCGAGCAGGCCCTCCATCTCATTAGCTGTCTCACGCAGTTGAGTGTTGTCGAAACACGAGTCTGGAAATAATATACGTACATTTTAAATGGATCTAGTGGCTACGCAAGCGACTAAAATTCGAATCCCAGTGCGGGCCGTGACAATGATTTTATCTAAAAAAACTTATATGCAGTGATTTCACACTACGTGCTCTACGGTGAAGGAAAACATCGTAAGTAAACCTGCATATGTCTGAGAAGCAATTCAGAGACGAATGTATAGTGCCTGATACGGCGATAGACTCACCATCTGTCACGTTGGCACATCATATTCGGTGAAAAGTGGGTGTTGTTGTTACAACACCTCTGCCTACCCCTTCTTGGAATACAGACGTGAGCACATGTATATTCCATCACTTACCATCAACAGCAAAATTATTAGTAAGTATTTGTTGCAGCCGATCAAGTACGGTATCCAGCTCAGCATTAAGTTCCTTCATCTTGTCATTGCTGGTGGCGACGCTGCAGATATCCGCCGCGTACTGCTTCTCCGCCGCGGATATCGACTGGCATGTTATATCCGCACTTTGCTTGATATCCGCAACTTGCTTGTTAGTGCTTGGAGGCCGGCGACCTTTGTCTGGTGCAAGGGATTCCGTTTCTGAAAGATTTCTCTTTTTATTCAAATATACACATTGTATTGGTACAATTCATAAGATTTGATCGTGAATGAAATCGTTTTGCAGCTAAACATTAAAGATGCACATTTAATAATAATTATTAAGCAGTTTTTGTGTCTGTCCGTCTATCTGTTTGTTCGGACTAATCACTGAAACAGCTGGACCGGTGTTATAAAGAGTAATTTAGGCTACGTTTATAGATGAAAAAAAAATATTACAAAAAAATAAAACCGCCTTCAAAAGGAGAAAAAAAATTGCAGTTGCGAATTAAGGCCACCAATTAAATGAACTTTACGAAATCAGCGCTAACAGAAATGTAGATTTAAATCAATACAGATAGATAAAATTTCATCTGTCTGTTTGTAATTCGAAAATAACAGCTGTTCACTAAATATATATGAAAGTATTGATAGTACTGATATTGAAAAACCATTTTTTTTTATTCTGTCTGTCTGTTTGTTCCGGCTAATCTCCGAAACGGCTCAATCGATTTAAACGGGGCTTTCACTGGCAGATAGCAAATTTCACAAGGCAAGTAACATAGGCTACTTTTATTTAAAAAAATCGAAATTCGCGAGACACCCATAAATGGATGCTGATAAGAAATAATGTGTCAACCCACAAAAAGTCAAATTCAAAGGTTTTGATATATTTTGATAATGCATCACGTATTTAACATTCTAAAAAAGTGTTTCAAGTCATCTGAAACATAAAAGTACGTAAAAAATGGATTTATGTCATAAAACAAATCTTAAATCAATACACAATCATCTTAAGACGCCATTTTCTCAAAACCAAGTTTATGCGGGTTGACACATTATTGCTTATCTGCATCCAAATGATCTCTACGCGGGTAAAACTACGGGGCACAGCTAGAAGTTAAATATGAGTTACCATTATACCACCCGCTAATATCATTCATGGACACGGTGGATATACTGTCGGACGTGGCGTGCACCACGACTGGCTTCAGAGCGTCTCCGGACACAGTCAGCAAATTCTGACTGTTATGCTTAGATGCCACTGAGAAGTTACCAGAATCAAGGCTTAATACTCTGGGTTGGTTCTTTAGATTCTCGGTCACTTTCGGTTGTTTATCCTCCACTGGTATCGGGCTGAACAGATCGAACGCTTGTGGCCGTTCAGCTTTATCGCCGTTTGACGTTTCGGCTGATGTCATTTGCTGGCTTGTTGATAAGTTTTCCTAAGCAAACAATTTAGGTGTGAGCACGGAGCTAAGTACTATAGATACTTTGATATAGAATCAAGAGCCGTGTTGGCCGTGGGATTTAAGCAGTCGCCTGCGACACAACCGCCGCAAGTTCGAATCCCAGCGGGATCCGTACCAATGAGTTATTCGAAAAAAATTATGTGCCGTGATTTCACACCACGTCATTTACGGTGTTAATCTTAATGTCACGGTGTTAATAAAGTTATCTATGGTGGCTGAGAATCCGATATACTCGGTAGATTCCCTCTGTCATTGTTGCAACACCTCTGCTTACCTCTTCGGGGACACTTCTAGGATGGCATGAGCATATTTGTAATTTATTATCAAAAAAAAATTTCATAACTGCTAAGTATTTACATTCATAAGTATTCCAATCCAATCCCAAGGGGATGTAAATAATATGCAACGCGAATGAAGCAATCGGAAGAAACTAGTCAATTACCTTTAAAACTTTTAGCCTGTTTATTTGTGTGGTTATATGATCCCAATGCGCCTCCACCTTGGCTCGTAGAGCGTTGTCAGTCGATTGCATAGCTTCCTGCAGTTGACTCGATATGTCTTTTAAAGCTCTGAAATATAAAGGACAAAGCTCAGCAAGAGTATTGTATAATAATTGCTTTAGCTTGTGAAAATGCGTTGATGATTGAATACATACATATGCTCACGTCTGTATTCCCCGAAGGGGTAGGCAGAGGTGTTGTAATCACAACACCCACTTTTCACCGAAGAAGATTAAGTGCCAACGTGACAGATGGTGAGTCCATCGCCGTCTCAGACACTTTACATACGTCATTGAATTACTTCTCAGAAATATGCAGGTTTCCTCACGATGTTTCCCTTCACCGTAAAGCACGTGGTGTGAAATCACTGCACGTAAGTTTTTTAGAAAAACTCATTGGTACAGGCCCCTACATTTTTATATTCGTTTTTTTCGAGCTTTTATCTTCGTTGGTTTGGAAGTATCCATTGGATATGAAAACACCAGCTACAGAGAGGTGTCTGCATATCCGGCTGGTTCAAATTCCAGAGTACATTATCAATTATAAATTGGTTTCGCGATCAAATTTAAGAAATTAGCAAGTATCAGCAAATATCAGGCATTCATTTGATTAGACACTAACCAAAGTACTTTCAAATTGTTAGAACGATATAATTATACTTATAGGAGGTTCGGAAGGTTGCTTTTACTGAGAAGAACCAGGCAACAAAGTCAGTAATTACTCTTAAAAAAAATATTTTTATAATTTTAAAAATCCTACTTACTACACAGTTCCAATGAATAAAAGTCGATAACAAAAAATATAACAAATAAAAGTAGGTACTACATATAATTGTATTGCTTTATATAAAGCTCGAGGCCCCCATAACCACATTGAAAATAATAGTTGTTTCTTCTACTCACTTATTCTGCACTTCCAATTGTACAATAATATCTTGCAGCATGACAGCGGGGTTACTGGCATTGGTGCCGGAAGCCTTGCCCACTGTGGAAGTGAATATTGCCGGTTTACCATCCTTGCGTTTGCCTTCCAACTTGTCTGGCTTCTTGGCCTTTTTAGATGTTCGTTTCTTCTTAGTTTTGGTACAGAAGAAGAATCTACGCATACCCTTTATGAAACTCAGGCATTCTGAAGGTCTTGTCTGTGGAAGAAAAGGAAAAAAATCATGCAATTTATACTATATTATAAAGAGATTTGTATGTATGTTTGTAACGAATTGGCTCGAAAAGTACTGGACCGATTTGAAAAATTCTTTCACCATTTGATTGCTGCATTACCACTGATTAATATAGGCTATATTCTATCCCGGTAATCCCACGGGCACGAGAACTACGCGGGTGAAAACGCATGACTAGTAAAATACACTTCATGGAATTGGAACTTAGACATTAAGTAAAGACTGTAAAACAATTAAGAATCTAATAAAATCCGGCTTTTAAGAGACTTTTTTTATAAATTACACAAAAATATTTTTATATTAAAAATTCTTATAAACTTAAGAATTAGATATTCTATGTTAAATTATCTCACATACTTACTACCTTTCTGTAACAACACTAGTATTTAAATATAAGTGGCCCACTTTTCACCCAAATAGAATAGGTGCGAACGAGATAGATAGTGAGTCGCCGCCTCATATGCAAGTATTTGAATTTGTTCAAAGAAATAAACATATCATACAATACTTTCTTCACCATAAAGCTTCTGAAGTGACATCAAAACATTTAAAAAAAATTGTATACGATTTTCTTGGTGATAAGTAGTTGGTAGTATATGCTTACCTGTCCATCAATGATTTCAACCACGAGATGGGTCTTCTTATGTCCAGCGGGCGACGTCAAATCCTTACCGTATAGATAACATTTCTCACAGAAATTTGTCTCTGTACACTTGAGACATTTGAACTTGAGCACCTGAAAGGTATAAGCAGATATTAAAGAAACATTATCGCAATTTTCATTTTATTATTTATGATTGATTCTTCTTTAATTAAATTGTTACGTTAGCACAGTTCCTGCTGGCGGCCACATACCTGTATTAGAGGAGAGCCGCAGGAGGCGCAGGCAGCGCTGACGTCAGCACAGTTCCTGCTGGCGGCCACATACCTGTATGAGAGGAGAGCCGCAGGAGGCGCAGGCAGCGCTGACGTCAGCACAGTTCCTGCTGGCGGCCACATACCTGTATGAGAGGAGAGCCGCAGGAGGCGCAGGCATCGCTGACGTCAGCACAGTTCCTGCTGGCGGCCACATACCTGTATGAGAGGAGAGCCGCAGGAGGCGCAGGCAGCGCTGACGTCAGCACAGTTCCTGCTGGCGGCCACATACCTGTATGAGAGGAGAGCCGCAGGAGGCGCAGGCAGCGCTGACGTCAGCACAGTTCCTGCTGGCGGCCACATACCTGTATTAGAGGAGAGCCGCAGGAGGCGCAGGCAGCGCTGACGTCAGCACAGTTCCTGCTGGCGGCCACATACCTGTATGAGAGGAGAGCCGCAGGAGGCGCAGGCAGCGCTGACGTCAGCACAGTTCCTGCTGGCGGCCACATACCTGTATGAGAGGAGAGCCGCAGGAGGCGCAGGCAGCGCTGACGTCAGCACAGTTCCTGCTGGCGGCCACATACCTGTATGAGAGGAGAGCCGCAGGAGGCGCAGGCAGCGCTGACGTCAGCACAGTTCCTGCTGGCGGCCAGTCTCTGCAGCGCCCCGAGCCATCGCCCGCAAGCACTACCAGCAGCACCCCACGCGCCCACACCACGCGCATTCATGCCGAGCATACCGCCACTCTATATTAACATTATGGTTGCCTCAATATATTTTAAACTTAAATTTATTCAAAATTGCAGACATCTATTTTCATCACTTTGCATACTCACATAACAAGTATCAGAACAAAACATGACCTTATATGATATGAATTGAAAACACATTTTAGACCATCCAATATTGTCCTATAACAATTCCAATATATCTCACCTTATCAAAACAAGCATCAACATCCTCTTGAACATGATCACAACTGGTCCCCAAGTACTCAGGCAGTGCCGCCATAAGCTTCAACAAAGCTGCCAGCCTCTTTGGTGAGACGCACCCATTGTGGTCTGCACAGCAGTTGGCAAGGGCCAACCATTTGTCTGTTGCTGATTCTTCACTCAAGACTATGAGAAGAGTTTTAGCTGCTAATACCCGAATTGGTTCTTTTCTTTCCCTGTAATGGTTTCAAAATCATAACTGATAAGTATTATTAATTAAAGTTTTATATTATAGATGCAAATAATGATATCAGTAGCCTGATTGATGAACCAACATCAATTAATGAAAATATATAAAAATAATCATTGAGTGATCTAATAGATGTCTGTCTTCTTTTTAGGACAAAATTATTTTCCTTTTTTAATTCATCATAATTTATAGCATTAATCCCAATAATATATAGATATATATTACATGGTACTAAAATATACAGTTTAAATGATCTTGTAGTCTAGTTAATGTTATCAGTGTTAATTAGTTATAAGAGAGGTTATCTTATTAATTTGATAAACTTCATTAGTAAGTATTACTGTCTCATGATTAAATAAAGACAAACTAAAATATAGAATAAAACAAGTAATAAAAAATGAATCTCTTAGAGTCCCTAAAAAGATATGAAAAAATCTGTGAATACAAAAATTTTCAGATAAAATTCACTTTTCTATATTAATATTGTAAGTATGTTTATGGGAATATTTGTAATAAATTGGCTCAAAAGGCACTTTAACAATTTAAAAAAATCACCATTTGAATGCCACATAATCACTGATCAATAGAGGCTATATTTAAACGCCACACTCCCACGAGATGGGGAACTACATGGGTGAAACCACATGATGTCCGCTAGTATACATATAAGCCTTATTGCCATATCTTATGTAGCTATGATTTAGGTTTTAGATATTAAACTCACTTATCATAAACATTGAGAAGCAAATTGATCATCAAATCAACAGCCAGGTCCACATCCCCACTGTATAACCCTTCCTTCTCAGCTGCAAAATATATGTCGGCTAGAACTGCCTCTAGTTCTGCCGTATCTAGAGACAGGCTACTCTCTGATAGACTGAGCTGGTGACGGGCGAACACTCCAGAGCTGATGCGAAGAGGTGGAACTGCATCAATAAAATAATTAATTGGATGACTTCATGATAATAGACACGTTTTTAATAATGATAGATACATCACAATCATGAGGTAGGTGTTACAGTTGTCATAACTCCTAGACTGTGTCCTCGAGTTGCTCTCAAGTGAGAAACTGCCATCATTAACTTACATACTTTTATTATTTAGGTATGTTAGAATAACTGTAAATACCTGAATTATTAATGGGTAGGAAATTAGAGTTTTCAAATGCCGGCTCCACTAAGCCGGCTCCACTCAGTATTCATACGACTGTTGGAATAAGTTTCTAAGAACTGAAAACATACCTCTCAGTTGTCGTTGTAAAGTATAAACTTTGAAAGCAATGCGATAAGCAGCATATTTTATCCCGTCGTAAGCTTTCAGTGAGCTTAATATTTTCTGAAAGTCCGGATGGTCATATTGCTCGTTCCCAGTCGATTCACTGCAAACGCAAAAAGTTTTTGATCACAAGAACAAGTTTTGTTTAGCATAATACACACCGGTGAAAGTTGCACTAGTACTCACTCAATGTAACACGGGTAACCCGATTCGTTTTCAACTTTTTTCCAACCCATAATGATTGCTTTATATTAGTAACATCATATATCTATTATTTCTTTGTATTATTTATTTAGCTCACAGTAATTTATTTTATTCAATATCTGATTGGATCCCAAAACTTTCGCAACCGCCGCTTGACATTCAAAAAAGTTCAATAATGTTTGTTTTTTTTTTCGGTAGACCGATCACCGACTTACTGTAAATATTTTTTTCATTCGCTCAGTTGAAGAGACACAGATCGAAAGCGACACCGCCTGATATTATTTGTCCATGGGGTTTTTATTATAATTTTGCTATCTGAAGTTTTGAAATAAATGGGAAGTTATTTAAATTTTTGCTTTGTAATGATTCATCGATATATTTCCAATCAAATTTGCTTGATTTCCTCGTGACTTTTTTTTCTCCTTATTATTAATTAGGCAAAGGTCGCGCCTCCTGTATTACCTGTATTTTCCAAAATCAAATTAGTATTTCTTATTGATAAAAACTCTGACTGAAATGGATTACTAGAAAACAATAGAATGCAACAATTAAAATTTTCTAAATGGATCAATGATAAAATTTAAATAAATACGTGATACGGAACGAAATATAACGCTATTAGCAGTTTTTCACCGTCAACGATGTAAATATTATGGTCTTCCTCCAATCAAAATTGGGCATTCCATGCATTAACCCCCTTTCAGCCAATCACAGGCACCCGTGTAAATGTAATTTTTACTACCATTTTCTCTTTGTAAAGGAGACGCCATTTTGCAAGCGTCACTTGGCGGCGTGTCAGGTTTCCGCGTTTTGAAAAGAAATACCTGTGATAACAGCATATTGTTGTTTTTGTTTTGTGTAAAATGTCGTATCAGTCTAGCGTAGCGCAAGATAGTCTTGCTGCCGCTCAGTTAGAGATGGCCGGTAACCCCAATTCTTTGGCACTCCGTCGGCCATTCGACCCGGTGGCCCACGACCTGGAAGCGAGTTTTCGTCTGACAAGATTTGCCGACCTGAAAGGAAGGAGTTGTAAAGTGCCCCAAGATGTTCTCGGCAAGCTTGTGGAATCGCTGCAACAGGACTACTCGCAACAAGAGCAGGATCAATTCATGCATGTGGCGATCCCGCGCATCGGTATCGGCTTGGATTGTTCGGTGACACCGCTGAGGCACGGGGGTCTCTGCCTCGTGCAAACTACTGACTTTTTCTACCCTCTAGTTGACGACCCTTACATGATGGGCAAAATTGCGTGTGCTAATGTGTTGAGCGACTTGTACGCTATGGGTGTAACAGAATGTGACAATATGTTGATGCTTCTAGGCGTTTCGACAAAGATGACTGAAAAGGAGCGGGATGTCGTCATCCCACTAATAATGCGTGGGTTCAAGGACTCCGCCTTGGAGGCAGGCACGTCTGTGACCGGCGGGCAAACGGTAATCAATCCCTGGTGCACCATCGGTGGGGTTGCTACCACTATTTGTCAGCCCAATGAGTACATAGTACCTGACAACGCTGTTATGGGCGATGTACTTGTCTTAACTAAACCCCTAGGTACACAAGTGGCAGTAAACGCCCACCAGTGGCTTGACCAGCCTGAGCGCTGGAATCGCATTAAGCTAGTAGTCTCCGAAGAAGATGTACGGAAGGCATACCATCGCGCAATGGACTCCATGAGTAGACTCAATCGCATTGCAGCTCGTCTCATGCACAAATACAATGCTCATGGATCTACCGATGTAACTGGTTTTGGTCTGCTAGGCCATGCACAGAACTTAGCTTCGCATCAGAAAAATGAAGTCTCCTTTGTAATCCACAACTTGCCAGTGATTGCCAAGATGGCTGCTGTAGCAAAGGCCTGTGGTAACATGTTCCAGCTCCTACAAGGACATGCTCCTGAGACGTCTGGGGGACTACTCATCTGCCTCCCCCGCGAACAGGCGGCAGCATACTGCAAGGATATTGAGAAGCAGGAGGGTTACCAGGCCTGGATCATAGGTATTGTGGAGAAGGGCAACCGTACGGCCCGCATCATTGACAAGCCACGAGTCATTGAAGTGCCTGCCAAGGATTAAATTTACTGAGACATTTAACTATGACAGAGTTGCATAGATTATATTACTTTTAAATCTACATTATTGTAACTTGACTACACTATGTTGTAATTAGAGTTATGTTTTAATTTCTGGTTTTTGCTGGTGTTCTGTAAAATATGAACCTACAGGAGTTTTGATGTAAGGATGCTTTGACAACACTTTGATTTAGTGAAGAATTAAATTGGTGTTTATAATAATAGATAATTAAGATATCATAAATACAATTAAGAGAATTATTCCATTAGGTCCTCATCAACCCTATCTAAGTTTGTTTGCAGCTTGTGGAGATTTTCTGCAAATTGTGAGGACAAGTATAATTATTAGAATAAAGTTATTTTTCAGTCATTTGTTGTTTTATTTCACTCCATTGAAATACCTGTACCCTTTTTTATTGTAATGAAATCTATTGTTTATGGTACCACATTCTTATAAATTTTTTTTTTATTAAACAGCCTTAGCCATTCATTCATTCCCATGATGTAAATGTGTCAAATATCTTTTGCCCCCAATATCATTTGTGGAGGTAATCCAATGCTTCTATGTTTTTTTATATGATATGGGATTAAACAGAATAAAAATAATATGAAACAGTATTTTTTCACTATATAGATGGCAAACTGTAGAGTATGAACGTGATCAACACGTAAGATTTTGTCGGCCTATAAAATATAATAGAATCTACCAAAATAACTATTTAAGTGGTAGAATTATTTGGGCTGCTATCTTCTGTAAGGTGAAGGCAAAGTCGCAAGTGAAGGTACAGTCCCCAGTCGCGAATTTTAAGACCGAAGATATTACTACGTCCTTTATTTATTTACGTGATTTGGTACATGTGGCGCCATCTATGTTTTATTCAGTCATAACCAAGCATTCCTTGGCAGACCAACCCCAAGTGTTCCAAATGGCTCCAGATAATATCAGCTCACTTCTCTACACCCACACATGCTTTCAAAACGAACAAGCACCCTATGCACGCTAGTCTGAGCAAACTTAGACACATTATTAAGTACCCATATTTTCTCGCTGGGACAAGAAAATAATACAACAATTTGTGGAAGTATGAATTATAAAATTTTATTCACCAGTAATCAGAAAGGTAACAAAAGGGAAAATAATATAACAGCTATCATTCTAAGAGGTTATATGCAAATTACAACTGATACTGATCATACAAAATTCGCACAGTAAGTAATAAAGATGGGGCAAGTGGTGACATTTTAGGGGTCAATGATAATATTAGGTATTATAGAAAGTTTCGGTTAAACCTCTAGCACACATTTAGAAGGTTTCTTTTGTGTGAGGTCCCCTTTGTAAATATTGTTCAATGATGAAGAGCATATCAATCCAAAATCATAAAGTTTATTTTAAACTATGTGGTAGCTTAATGTACAGGTGTTCAATGTCCATGCAATATCGTCTGCCTAGATACTTGTCTATGATTTCTAAGTACACATTATTAACAATATGATTCCACAAAACTGGCGAATTACACTTAATTATTCTAATATGATAATTACTGTTCCTTTATTATAATTATTTTATATAAAAGTATATTACTTACTATAAAATTTTATCCAACTGAAAATAAATCAAAAAAATCAGACAAGTTGAAACAATAAATTAGGTAGGTTAGGTACAATGTCTACTAATGAATGATATTGAAGAGGTAATTTTGGTACATGCCGATAATAGTTGGTTTTCCATTTCAACTAATTTTAATTAAATTTGAATAAAATATTGTTAAATTATTATAGGTCAGACGTACTATTTAGATCATTCTAATTATTGTTATTGGCAAATATATTAATTTAAAAAAAATGTGCAGAATGGAAAAACCAACAAGTTATGGGGGGAAAGTAGGTACCTTACACAAACATGAACCATTACAGAATTCCCTGAAAGAAAACGAAATTTATATCCAATTTGATATTTAAATATTAATCCTATACATTTGCGTGTATAGTGGCAAAACATATGTCTATCTAATAGCGCTACTTAAACAAGTGACAAATTATATTTTATTAAAATTTGCGATCATTCTTTTGTTCACTAGTGCCGCGTTATTCTGCAAGATTTCAAAGATACGATTGAACTTTATTGTCTATGTATTATGTAACAATTTCCTATGATTGAAACCGACGCTCGACGCCGTGTTCGACGCTGAGAAACCTTACAGAATAACGCGGCTGTCGCCAAGCTGCAACTAAGAGGATGTGATGCATAAAAGGCACATTTACATATTGCTGGTAGTATTAGTATAATGAAGACTTTATGCCTAGACAAAGCAACATTCTCTCGCGATACAAAATGTATGGAAATTACATAAATCAGTCACATGAAATATGCCATTCCCATACATTTTGTATCGTATCTATTAGCGAAGCGTGACCCTGGACAGAATATAGCCTTCATTAGGGTGACGTAATAAATATCTTATGTAGAGGTTCCATTTCATTTGTAACGGCATATACTCCTTAGATAATATCCATCAATCAATGCCAGTACTCCTGATCCATCGAAGCGATGCGTAATGGCGAGAGATTAATCGCGATTGTTTAAATTGTTCAAAAATCCCGATTCCACGAGATTGTTTCTAATCGCAGCCAACGGTGTTTGGTTACTAGCCCTCCCAAACGCAAAATGCATATTATTCTATTATACTACACACATCCAACAAGCTAAATGAGTAGGTACCTAGAATTACACAACGTTACCATACTTTTTATTCCTTTTAATAAGGTATAGTTCGTCCGGAAATTTACTTGTTCTTACAAATGTTTTTCTTATTTCCAAAAAAGGCCAATAATTTTAGGACCAGTTTTCTATGAAAGAAATCACTTTAATATAAAAAATAACAAATTGTTGAGTGTAATTTAAATACAATTATTGCCCATCTCATGGTAACCGTGCATAAACCCAATAGGCATTATGATCGGGTGTTACCAACCCTCCTACAAAAAATATAGAACAATATAATTTAAGTGAGAATATTTAGTCATGCAAATGCTTCTTTTGTAGTCAATTCGACATACGTATTATAAAATATGTTGAAGTGGTGGAAGGTCATGTACCTTAAGTCAACCATTTTTAAAAAGAATGTGTTAAAATCTCTGAACACATCCAAACATACACTATTTTATTAAACTTAGGTTCATCAGCTACTAACAAATAAGTTGTGTTCTAAGTATTATCTAAAAAGGTTTATAGCATAACATTAATGGAATGATGCTGTCCATTCTCTGGTGTTGCCACAACAATTTGCTAGTTAAATCAATTTCCCCACTGGAAAGTTGACTTGAATACAAATTCTTTCTTATACAGGACTAGCGGACGTCACGCGATTTCACCCGCGTAGTTCCCGTTCCCGTGGGAGTACAGGGATAAAAAAATCTTTCCTCTTTATAATACTAATGTCGTCATACTTTTATGCAGTAAGGCGTATGTATAGTTGCGATGAACATACTTGAAAATTCTGTATAGTGAGGTCTGTATAGTTTCACTGCTTATATACGGCAAGGTATATAAGTTAAAGGAGTCCATAGATATTTTAATGCCTTGCAAGATTGCAGTGGCGCTACAAAATGGCTACAAAGTCGGCAAAAGGTCAGTTATTTTTGATGAAGTGAATTATTATTAAATCAAGTAATTATATAATCAAAATATACAATAAAAGGGGGGGATGTCCATCTGAAAAATATGTTACGAACATAGTTACGCCACTGCAAGATTGTAAGCATTCAGCGTAAAACGTTTCATCCAGGTATGTGTATGGGATACTGAAAATCATATACATTGTATCACGAATGGTGAATTGACAAATACCTACTTATTTATATTACAATGGAAATACAAGATAAAAAATTTCAAATAAATCCTCAGAAGCTGCATTTTAGACTATTAGGTTACTCATAATAATAAGAAAAGAACATTGACAACTTACGTAAACCAATTCAACAAAATGGCACTTTATGATTTCCCAGAAAACATGGAACCAGTGTGTTTCATGTATCAATGTATTGTGAGCCCTAATAATGTGGAATAAAGTGTTGATTACAAAAACAGTGTACACTCTATAAAGTCTGAAACTGAAGCACAAACGTATGGTGAGCTTGTGTGGATGTTTTCAGTTGAGAGGTGAGCTGACGTAGGGCCTCTTGCGGGGCCGGCTCTCGTCGCCATTCTGCTCGATGTGGCTCTGGTCGCGTTTCTTGGGTGATGTGTTGTTCTGGAAGTGTTGGAGGAAATTCTTTATTCGTGATATCCTTCATTAGTGTGTTGTAGAGTACATAGAGCAGGATAATTAATGGAAGGTTTGATGCAGAATCAATACATAAAAAAAAATATCTGAACATTCTATATTTGTTACTAGGTCTTTGAGAAAGTATGCCAATTACAAAAAAAAACAATAATGGGAGTAGTTTTTCGAAAAACAATATTTGTATACATTAATCCTAAAATAAGTAGACCAACTTCTTTAAACGTCATTAAACATGATAAAAAGGGGAATTAGGCATGGAGATTCCATGAATTAATAACATTGTTACATAGCCTTTTTACAAAAACATCATGGGTTTTCAAAATAAGCATAACAGAGGAAGGTGTATGAAAAATACAAGAGTACTCAGTATCATTTACTATATGTTGGATCATGCAATCAAGCAAGGTTTAAAATGTTTTTTTCTTTTTTTGCCCACAAGGTTTTGTAGGTCTTGTAACAACAACACCCACATTTCACCAAATATGATTATGTGCCAATGTGACAGAGGGTTATTCCATCACGGTCTCATGCACTATACATACTCCTTTGAATTACTTCTCAGACATATGCAGGTTTCCTCATAATGTTTTCCTTCGTCGTAAAGCATGTGGTGTGAAATTACTGCACATAAGTTTTTAGAAAAACTCATTTGTACAGGCCCCGCTGGGACTCAAACTTGTGAGGCTTGCTAAGCTCCCCAAGGCCACCACAGCTCTGGTTCTTTTTTTTCTATATTTCTTTATTTATGCTTTCTTACACACATAATATTCAAAGGTTCATGATTATATTATCTTAATATTACAGTACAAATGATGATTTTATTGTCCATGGCAATTGTTTCCATCCATTGGAATTGAATTAGAGGTTTTTTGTTATTATATAGCAAAAGTGGCAAAAAACAGCTTATTTATTTATTTATTCATATTTTATTTGTGTACTTATGAATGTTTGCAACACTTTCCAAAGGGATGTCAATATGCTCTACCTACTCCTTTGACTTACACAAGTGTTGTATAAACTCCTTACCTTTTTCTCCCATTGTTGGTGTAGATATCTTAGTAAAATATTTGTTTTCTCTGTTACAATAACTGGAAACAAAGGAAATAAGTATTCTAAGTACATCATACACCACTTTTCTAATGCACCCATTTAATTTAATAAAACTTACACTGTGAATGTAAACAGACAATATGAAACATTGAAAGTATATTATGCACTCTCAAAACAAAGCAAAAATGCTCAGTATTCAGTTTATAACTTGTAAAATAAGCAGCATAAAAACTTAATCTTAACGCATTCACTGCTAATGATGCATCTGTGCGTCAAACTGTTAGAGAGTTTAAGAAGAAGATGCAAAGTATGCAGTGAATGTGTTAACTAAAGTTAGAGATCTCATGTCTTTAACGCCTCAATTTCAACATGCTAGTGACATATCTACCTAAAAAGTCTTTATATCATAGAATGGCATTTGATTCAACCCAATGCATCTGATCACCTGATTTACATAGCTACAGCCATATGACCTTCATTGTATGTATGTATATGTGCTGTTAAATATCGCCTATCAACAGATATAATTATATTAGAGACAAATAATATTCTATGTAATGATATGATAGATCAAAGTGACCAAAATATAAGATTCATATTCATAGGTCAAACTACCTTTCAATTGACTCGACATATTGTCATAGACATTTCGTAAGTAAACAAGATAGTAAGTTATATACTCAACTCTGCTCCGAAGGTATATCCTTAGTGGGTAAGTATATCGAGGGCCTCTTAGAACAATTCCTTATTCCATGATCCGTATTGAATAGCGTGAAGTTCTGTTCATTGTACGACGGCAGGTCTTTCAGAAATTCTATCACCGACTGCGAAACACCAGACAGTCAGGAAGTTAACACACAATCAAGGGCGGAGCGTGGTGCCTCGGTTGCGCCGCATAAACAACTTTTGTACACAATACCACATGACTATGTGTTACTACTCACCATTGCTATAAAATTGATATAATTAGATCACGCTTCCAAACAATCAATAGTGCGATTAACTAAACCAATAAAGACAAAATAATCAAAAATAAAATCCTCGAAGATCACTGGCAATTTCCAACCAGATGAGACAAGAACGAATATTGAATGACAGCTATTTATTGACAGTTCACTGACTGGCAGTTTACTTGTATTTTAAGACATGACAATTTGATCAATATTACAATAGTGAATTTATTATATATTTTTTTTTATTTATTTATGTACTTTATATTTTTTTATGTGTATGATTGCAGCCCAATCCTCTAGCTAGGATGTTCATAGTAATCGACGACACATAGAAATCCCGTAATTTTATACAAGTAAGTTATATACGTGAGTAAAAGAAAGAGATATCATAATCATGTCTTCCCTTTACGCGCGTTAATAAAAAAAGAGCTGAGGTGCAGAATTTTTTTTTTACTTCGTCTATGGTAAATACACAGCGGCCAACTTGGTGTCACCATAGACAAAGAAACATTTTGTCCACAACCGCTTTTTTTAATACATTGTAGATTCCAGAGCGGCAATTTTGAATAACGAAGGTGAACGTCGATTCGAAGTTTATTTTGAGAATTGTTACATAAATCATAATCCAAGGATATTTCAAGGATGTACAGTTTGATAAATAGTAATTTTAGTAGAACTTATAACCCGAATTCAAGACAAAATGCTCTTTCTGATATCAAAAGACTATTGACCTCACGTGATACCACCGCTCAAAGCAAAGCGTGTGGATATTTGATAGAAGTCGTTAGTCGCTACAACAAAAATTCAGGCGAAAGAGTTCGTATGGTGGAATATTTATTGGAAAACGATATCACCGTTTTCCTCTGCGAAGCAACGTCAAATTTAGATTTTGGCCTCTTTAAGTAAGTTATAAAATCGTTTACTGAATCCATAAATATTTTTATTTATTTCATGTTAATCTTTTGCCAAAATTACGGGAATAAGTTAGGTACCAACTTGTAGATAGCTACACAGCTAAATATTACACCAGTGTTCGGAACCTGAAGTGGACTGATTATCGTACCAGGGGCTGGCAGGGGCGTAAAATTATCGTACACGGATCGAAATTATCGTACTTTTTAGGATAGTGTCTATTAAAGATAAAGAAATCATATAAAATGTAATATTTATATGCATGCAAGTGCTAATCAAAATTTTGCTGCTCTAGAACCTTTTTTTTTTAGACATAGACATAATATTTATTCACATGAAATATGGTACAATGGGTAGGTGTTATTTTACAAGAATCACATATTTCACCCAATTTTCTTCATTTAATCAAAAAAATAATCATGCTACTGCGATTTAGACCATCAGCGCATGAGTGAAATAATATAAATTCAGAAATTTTGCATCATGATAGAAATTATCGTACAATCTGCGTACGATGTACGATAGCATATTGCTATCGTACATCGTACGTAGGCACAAAATTATCGTATGTGTACGATAATTATCGTACGGTTCCGAACACTGGGTAGGTGCGCTTTTATCTTCCTCGGAGCCATGGTGGTTGTGTAGTTTATGTAGCCGCCCAAAAACGCGTAGTATGCGAATTTCAGTAATCTACTAAGAGTATCATACGTTTTACGAGGATGGAAAACATCGTAAGCACACTCGCATACGTCCATTATCTTAGTAAAGAATTTTTTTCTGAAGAATAAATACGTGGTGGCCGAGTGGTTTGAGTCACGCAAGCGACTCAAGGTCCAATCCTAGCGGTCTTAATCTACTATATAGTTTTTCTAAATACGATTTTCACTCCAAGAACTTTATTGTGAAGAGAAATATGAGGAAACCTGGATTTTTTAATGGAGCGAGCATATATCAACATTTTTTTCGTTCGCTGAGTGCTCATCACGGTACCTATGTATGTATAGTGCTTGATACGGCGATGGACTCACCATCACCGTCGGTACTTAATCATCTTCGGTGAATTTCGAGAATCTTCGGAGAATGGCGAGTGGATTTATTTTTTATAGATATCGAATTTTCGTTTGCTAATAGATCAGTACTAGCATGCCTGCGTTTGGTGCGTTCTCGAGAGTTCTTCGAGGGAGAGCACGCGGCGCAGTGCATGACGGCAGTACTGCGCTCCCTTGCTCACTACGCCAGCTCCGGCTCCCATACTGCTGTCGATGCTTGTCTGCACTTCCTCTGCGATGTCCTGGATGGGTAACATGGGCCTTTATCTATTTATCTGATACCTTTAAGCGAGCAATTCTTGTATATAAGTATATATATATATCTCTATCGATATATATCTGAATCTCGGAAACGGCTCTAGCCATTCTAAGAAAGCGTCGAAGTGAAACGCGCTACGCTCGGGCGTTCAGATTGTACTAAGTATTTATTTCTTGAAGTGACATAATCATACTAGGTCCTTGTTTTAAAGACTATTGAGTGTAAAGATATGCCCCAAAAAGCGTCATAATCTTAACCCCATTGGATATGAAACAATAAATTCACTAAATGTGAGGGTAGCACTATAGTTGCTGTACCGTCTGAGGAAATGCTAGAAATTGGGATTATCCTCTGACTCTCTGTCGTTACCCTACCTACCCTCCAGCTGGACGGTAGACGCAGATGTAGCTACCTAGGTAGGTACTTCTCAAGGAAGGCTTAGCCGGAATTCTCCTAACGTGACAGATGGTCGGTCTATCGTTGTAATCTCAGTGTAAAAGAACCATTTGAAGGCCCTTCAAAGTATTTTGGTTCGCATTGCAGCCATACGATCAAGACCCTACATCTTACTATACCTAATATTATTTAACGTCACATTCTAGCATAAACACGTACAAAACGACGTCCCCTTTGTCGAAGCAAAGCGCATACAGCGCTGTACAATTGCTAGCGTGTTTCAACTCGCTAGCGCAGTATTTCAGCGCGAAACCCAACAGCATTCTAGCCAGCTCCCTACTCCTTCACGCTTTGGTATCCTACCAGCCAGATGGCCTTACCATCGATGCTTATACCGCTAAAGCTTTGGGTGAAGTTCTCCAGAAATGGTTCACACTCCTTCTGGGTGCTTTGAACCATTCGATGCTGGTCGGTGATGCGAGTGTTGCTGGAATGTTCTTCGCTGTTATCTGCCAACTTGGGATGGATATTTTGAGGTCAGTTTTTTTGCGTAAATTTGGTATTTTCATGTCACAGTTGATTGCAATTTCCCGGAACATCACACTCGAGTTTGAGGTCCGAGTTTGATTGTATTTCAAATTACTTTAGATTTAAATAGGACTTAACTTAGCTTATTTTGATCATATAATAATTTGACTATTTATTTCTCTTGGCTGCCCTCCCTTTGTTATTTGTGGTCGGCGCAATGTGCTTTGCCCTTTTATTTTATCCATCAAATCTATTATAGGCTTATTCATAGATATCCATATTTTTATTACCACCTCCTCGACGGCTTTTGTTTTGGTATTAATGAATTCTCACGACATCCAAGAAGCTGATTTGTCGTAGAAGTCGCGGGAATTAATGTATGAGCTGCTGCCAGCCTTCTTGGCACGATCCCGAAAGACACCGATTTGGGCCAAGTTTTTCTACTTGTAATTAGTTTTTAGTACTGTTCCTTGTAAAAATAAACATGTATGAGAGTTTATTTTTCGAAATCTATGTCCTATGGATGTCTGGGAATAAGCCGTAACTACACATTGAATGAAGCAATATGTCAAGAAAATAACTAATACATACTAATACATACTACATACACATAGGTGAATACCAAAATATTGCAAACAAAAATGTTAATAAGCAGTCACACATAGCTTGTTTAAGCAACGCATGTATTCGGTGCGTGAAATGTGAAAGGAGAAAATATATAAACTATTATTTCACAGACTTATAAAATTGTTAAGTCAAGGCGAGCAGAAAGTGGACTTCATTCAGACGATCTTGGCGGACGATCAAGAGATAAGCACGTTGAAGCAATGCGCGTTAGACATGTGTAGCTGTGTTCAGAGATTGATGTCGGAACTTGTTGTATTTACCAAGGTATAACAAATCGTTTTATGAAATTATACAAAATTGTAAGGATCTCTCAAAACGCCTGGTTGACGTCTCTGGTGAGGGTCGAGCTGGATCTTACCTCGGTCAGAGGATTAGTTTAGCGATCCAGCGAGTTACCCAGCCAGCTTACTAGGCACCATTCACACAGACACTAATTAAAATTCTTATTTTTTATTAATTTAATTTTTATTTTATTTTATTTTTCTCTTAATTTATTGTACTAGACAAAATTAATTCCAAAGATAACATTTCCACAAA
Organism: Watsonalla binaria; assembly: GCA_929442735.1. NCBI lineage: Eukaryota > Metazoa > Arthropoda > Insecta > Lepidoptera > Drepanidae > Watsonalla > Watsonalla binaria. The sequence continues at coordinate 8,383,314 of OV838934.1, read as the reverse complement.
AATTGTAAAATATAAATTTTTAGTGTCTGTTTCTATTCCAAATTAACAATAGCTTCGTATTATGAGGCGTATAATGGCTAGTCTCTGCCTACCTCCATCAGACATAAGAAAATATATCAGGTACTTACATAAAAAACATATTTTTATTTAGTTTTTCTGTCTGTCTGTTAATTTCGCTGAGCGCTCTTAACTTATGACGGCACCTGTAGGTATGTGCTGCCTGTCTTTATAGTACCTAAGAATAGTTTGCGTTCTAATTCGATTATTTAAGATCATTAAATACAATTCATTTAATACAGGATCATCAGAACCAAATCAAAACAGAAGAATACACCGTTTTCCTAAAATTACTTCTTAACTTTTTCTACGACAATGTAAACACGGAAACCGTGACAGGTTTCTGTGATGTGCTGTATTCTGGAGGGTACCTCACTATGCTGCCTCAGGCTCAAATCATGAGGTTAGTCCTAGACGAATAGCAGTGTCTGCGAGAGAGAGCTTTTTATATCTTAATATATATATAACTCAAAGATGGACTCACCATCTGCCACGTTGGCACTTAATCATCTTCGGTGAAAAGTGGGTGTTGTGATTACAACACCTCTGCCTACCCCTTCGGGGAATACAGGCGTGAGCATATGTATGTATGTATGTGACTGACTGACTATATAGTGATCTATCAACGCACAGCTCAAACTACTGGACTGATCGGGTTGAAATTTGGCATGCAGGTAGATGTTACTACATCCGCTAAGAAAGTGTTTTGATTAATTTTACCCCCAAGGGGATAAAATAGGGGATGAACATTTGTGTGAAACTTTGTCAATTTTAAACCGATATATTATATAAAACTAAATCTACGCCGGTGAAACCGCGGGTCACAGAATTTTATCATATTTGTATATTATGTCATATACGTATATTGTGATAAGTGTCATTAAGTGAAATTTCTTAGTTACTGTTGTGTTGCTCTAGTCCTGGATAGGTCCCTAAAGGGGTAAGGGTAAAGTTGGGGCAAAGGTATTACCTGAACACTTTTCACAAAAGAGGATTAAGTGGCAGGTACTATACAGACATAATACATATAATTAGCGCTTTTCTGATCGTCCATCGTTCGACCCGTCGCCCATCACGGCTCTTTAATGGAATTATGAATAAGTATTTGAGAATTACTTTAGAATTCCAATCTCAGTTTCTCAAACATTAAAGTATTGAATTATTATAATTTGATGAAAATATTTTCTTTTCAGAAACGACGTGTGTGTCCGCAAAGTAAGCACGTTAGTATTAGGTGAAATGCTAAAGGTACTCTCGGAAAAATACCTGAATGTGAATGATAGCTACACGTGTGATAAGGATATCAATGTAAGTAGCCACCGAAATCCTATTTCCCAACACTTGTACTTAAAATAAACGTCGATTCCTAGCATTACCTATACGATATTAGGGTCGACACCCAATCTTACGCTATATCAAAATTCTAACCGACTTGAAAATAAGGAATACGCAGGTCAATAATTGAAAATATTTTTTGCCTTCTGACTTATCGATAACGATTGATATTCAGACTGCTTAACTTATTTCCTGAAGAAGATGGGACAGACGAGCGGCTATCCATCCAACTTGTAGTTACTAGCGACGTTGCTTAACGTGATCAAACAATAGACAAGCTTCGAAACACCTTTCGTATGTAACACTAGCTACCCGCGTAGACTTAGTTTCATGCTTTGACTCGCGAACCCTAATTTGTTTTTTAAATAAAAGAAGCCTATGTTACTCCTTTAAAACATCAACTTAAGTCCCGTCAAAATCGGTCCAGCCGTTTCGGACAGACAGAGAAAAAATTTAAAAATAGATTTTTAGTTCAGTACCGTATATAAATTCATATGCATTTGGTAAAAAACTGTTATTTTGGAATTACAAACAGTCACTTAAATTGTATTTATCTGTATAGATGTATAGACAATAGCGTGCATTGGATTTTCAGAGGGGTGAGCATAAACAATAAGTAGGTAGGTAGGTTTATTACATACCCATGTGGAGCGTATATATACTACATACTTTTAGACAGATATAGACACACACACGAAAACATAAACACGCACACGACCCAAGTGCATTTAGTCATTACAAATGGTAAGCACTGCTTATCTGCATCTCTCTCTCGTCATTTCCATGGCCTTATCCCATACATTGTTGGTATTACTGATTTTTATACGAATCGACTGCCATCTGACCTTCGCAACCCCTTTAACGAGGAAAATCTGTGATCTGGATTAAACCAGTTGTCAGATTATTTTAGGCCTCCGACTGAACTGTAACGATTGCCAAAGATGATAAATTGCCAACCAGGACCGACGGCTTAACGTGCTCTCCGAGGCACGGAGGGAACTCGGGCGGTCACCCATCCAATTAGTGGCAACTGTGCCAAGAGCTCCTTTCTCTGTGTATAGATAAATATGTATAGATTAAATGAGCATTAATATGTATGGCTTAGTGATAAGCTTAGTGTGGGTTTTCAGATGGGCCTAGTGGAACTTCAACACGGCATAGAGAAGCCTCAAAGCATAGGGCTCCAGCTGCAGAAGGGACAACCATACAGTCTGCTTATTTACATTTACTTCTATTGCCAATCTTCTGAAAAGTAACTCTTTATCTGTATTTTTTTTTATTTTAACTTATAAAAGAGCCGAGGTGGCTTTGGAGGTGAAATGCCTGAGTAATTCTTATAACATTAGCTAACTTCTGAGATTAGCCGGAACAGACAGACAGACAGACGGAAACACAGAGATATTTTTTTTAACATTTTTTTTTAATTCTGTAGTTACCGCATATACGTTCATATTCATTTCGTGAAAGGCTGTTTATGAATTTGGGATTACAAACAGACACTTCAATTGTATTCATCTGTAGTGTATATATATATATATATATATATACACTACAGATGTATAAATATAGATTTCATTTGAACGCTTGTAATGTAAAGCCCAAATTTTTTTCGGTACATAAATGTTCACGCCTATTTTCCCCAAAGGGGTCACGTTTCACCGAAGATGATTAAGTACCAACGTGATTGATGATGAGTCCGTAGCCGTCTCAGCCATTTTACATACTTACGTATTTTTATTACTTCTTAGACACAGAATAATTTGGCACACCTCTGTGTATTTAAACCTTTTCCTACACGATTAGCCCAGAAGAAGCCACTGGGCCTCTGCTACCATTCTTGGTGGAGCATATCTTGAGGCTTCCGAAGACACCCAGGCCTCCGCCTTGTATCATTAAAGCTCTATGGCTCGTCTTTGCGGTAAGGAAACTGGTTATATTACTTTATTGCTGCGATGAGATAAATTATTTACTATAAATAAATTAAATTAAGTTGTAATTATATTAACTTGTTAACTGCATAGTTTTTCTAATAAATAGATTGTAGTAAACCTAAATAAAGTAACAACATGGAGATTCGACGAAATTAATATCCTTTTCTAACGAATAATTAGTCCAGCCGTTTTGTTATTTTAGCAAAATACAAATAACCAGGAAAATAAATTAATTCGTACTCCAGTTGAATCGATCTTCGTTATCGGTACGCCATGAAGCATTACTTTTTGACTCTTATTTAGGAGTTGGCGATTTCAGATCCAAATTCTTAATTTGTAAAGTGTAACATTTCACCAATTTTTATTTTTCTGCATGCCTCATGATCCTAATTATAGAATTCACCGGTTCCCTTAAATTGTTAGCCAACATAAAGGTACCTACTTCTAGTTAGTGATGCGCGATTGCGAGATGTTTCAACAATCGAAACAATCGAAGTCGGTCTAGTTTTCCATACTTGTTCGAGATTTGGTATATGATGTAAGCGATTGGTCAGAATCCCGCCGAATCTAGCCGGATGGAACTGCTCGTCAGTCGATGTATCGCGCTGTGTTCGATGAGTGGCGAATACACAGGAGTCGGACTCGCTACCATCGACTGCAATTAAAACAATCGCAATTAACCTCTCGCCATCACCCATCGCTAGCTTCTTGTATTGATCGCAGATGTCAACAATATCAAATGGATCTCTAAACTCATTAGACCAGCGAGTATACTTAGATAAGGCCACCGACCGCCTTGTAACGATGCTGCATCCGGAACCCTCGACTTATTACACCCACAATCCTGCTCTTCTGCTGTGGGCTTTCACCTCCCAACGGATCCCTAATTACGTGAAATCGCAAGTCGTAAGTGGAAAATTATAATGAGATATCATGCTGTTTTTGTTGAAAGTTAAAATGTTTATGAAGTACACAAATTGGCTCGAGATTGAATCCATATTTTAAGTCTGTTTATGCTTGGTTCACGAGGAATAAATCATTATAATATGTATGTACTAAGAGCTTCTTATAATTACTGTTTATATTGAATAACTAGTCTAGACTTCGGGAATAGTTAATTACAAGGAACAGTACTTAAAACTAATTACAAGTAGTAAACTTGGCCCATGTCGGTGTCTCTCGGGATCGTGCCAAGAAGGCTGGCAGCATTGCCACATTGAATAACAATGCTCTGAGCGAGAAAAGCCCCAGCCCTCTTGCTGTCTAGACTTAATTTCAACGATGGCTTAATTTTGCGAAATCACCTTTTTTTTAAATTAAAGTAGCCTTAGTTATTCCTTACAATATCAGCGATTTGATGATATTTCTTACTTAGGTACTCCTACGGATTAATTACGGTACCTAGTTGGGTATAGATACGATTTCTTCCTGGATAACATCGCAAATTTTTACGTTTTCATGTGCCCAGATTACGAATATATTCATGAAAGTTCTCAATGTGCTCGTATTTCATGATTTTTGCAAATCTTGTATTTAAACAATTATCGGCTTGTTAAGAATTAAATAAAAAATTTCAAGTCATGATGAAAAAAAGAAATTGAGCATATCTTACAAAATCTTTCTAGCTCTCTCAATGGCTCAAAATGGAGGACGCGTTGCCAACAGAACTGTCATCGGAACCAACAGTTTGGGAACTCCTACTTAACATACTCACTCACACTAGAGAAACTAGTATAGTAACTAACTGTATGGAGGCTTTGTATGTGTGTTTGGACGAAGGGAATGATGAGAGTAGGCAAGACTTTGCTACGCTTATATGGACTATGCTGCCTACAGTGTTGTCGAAAGTACTCATTGATTGTACTCAGGAAATTGGTAAGGTCTTAAAACATTACAGGGTCGTAACATATTATAACATAGATATCATAACATTTATTGAATAACAATTTAATTATATATACAAGGAACAGTATTTAAAACTAATCACAAGTAGAAAACTTGGCCCAAATCGGTGTCTCTCGGGATCGTGCCAAGCATTGCTGCTTATAAGGTGACTAGCTGTGACCCGCGGTTTCACCCGCGTAGATTTAGTTTTATTTAATATATCGGTTTAAAATTGACAAAGTTTCATACAAACTTTCATCCCCTATTTAATCCCCTAAGGGGTAGAATCAGTCAGTCAGTCACCTTTGAGTTATATATATTTCGAAATTCGCACCGACTTCATTTGCGTTTACGTAACAAATGTCATGTAACTTATATTCTCGTGGGAAATTTTAACGTAACGTACATACCGCTACTAATAATAATAACACGCGGCACGAGAATACTAGCGTGAATACATTGTAAATATGTACTTTGTTGGTACTATGTACTTTGGTTACTACATCCAAACCGCATATAAAATTTATGAATTAAAAAACTGCATACTAATTTATGTAGATGTGTAATGAATGCGGTCGAGTACCCAGTACCTAAGTCAGGACATATTGGTCTCACAATATGCAAATAGCATCAACTATGATTACACAGCTCTATTACAAAAAAAAAATTGTTGCCCTGGATATCATCGCGAATTTTTCGTTGTCATGTGCCCAGATTACGAATATATTCATGAAAGTTCTCAAAGTGCTCGTATTTCATGATTTTTAGCCAGTAATTGGATGGGTGACCGCCCGAGTTCCCTCCGTGCCTCGGAGAGCACGTTAAGCCGTCGGTCCCCGTTGCCAATTTATCATATTTGGCAATCGTTACAGATGAGTCGGAGGCCTAAAATAGTCTGACAACTGGTTTAACCCAGATCACAGATGTTCCTCGTAAAAGGGGTTGCGAAAGTCAGATGGCAGTCGCTTCGTATAAAAATCAGGTGATCAGCCACATCGGGTTGAATCCAGTGCCGACCCCAACAATGTATGGGATAAGGCCAGGGACGATGATGTATACGTTCGTGTATTTTCGAATCGACAAAATCGCCATTACTTTGATAATAAAAGTTTAAACTTTAACGTTCGAGCAAAGTGAGCGTGAACTTTTTCAGAAATTTGGTCTAGATTCCATACTGTTCAGTAAGTTTATATTTTATACTGTGATGAAGAGACCTACCTCTTGCATAAATATTTCTAGATACAAACATATGCCACCTACTTGAGTTGGCCACAACACTCTTGCCCAATGAAATGGACCAAGCCACGTGTCTGAAGATAGCGGTGCTAATGGCCACTATATTCTCGAAGAATCCAGAACATTCCGCGGAGATCGCATCGAGGTACCATTACGAGTACGTGTGCCTGAAGCTGAGCTTGTATCTATTGGGTCTGGCTAATAATCTTAATGATAATAGAGGTAAGATCTTTTACTATCTTTTGCGACTATACTATTGGTCTAGTGGTTACTGTATCTGATTGAAAATGAAAATTATTTATTTAGCTTAATGTGGAAGAATTGACCACCGGTTCGGAAACTAGCCTTCTGAGAAGAACCAGCAAGAAACTCAGCTGACATCACGTACATTTAATTAAATAGTAAATAATGCATTACAATGAAATTCATATAAAATTATTATTCCTTTGATTCCTACACTATTTGTCGCGGGTTCGATTCCTGCGGGCAAACATTATATGTGATAAGCATTTGTGTTTGCCTAGCGTCTGGGTGTTTGGTATTGTATAAGTGCGCATTTACCAAAAAAGTAAGGTTTTATATCAGTTGTCTGGTACCCCTTATTACCAGCTTTGATTAGTTTGGGTTTCGATGGCGCTGTGTGATAACGTACGAACTTAAATTACTCCTTGTAACATAAACTATCTGCCAGTGAAAATCCCTTTAGAATCGGTCCACCCGTTTTTTAGATGAGCTGGAACAAACTGACAGACAGACATACAGAAAAAAATTGGTATTTTGTGAGTACCGTCATCATCTCCCTGGCCTTATCCTATACATTGTTGGGGTCGACACTTAATTCCACCCGATGTGGCTGATCACCTGATTTTTATACGAACCGACTGCCATCTGACCTTCGTAACTCCTTTAACGAGGAAAATCTGTGATCGGGGTTAAACCAGTTGTCAGACTATTTTAGGCCTCCGACTGACCTGTAACGATTGCCAAAGATGATTAATTGGCAACCGGGACCGACGGCTTAACGTGCTCTCCGAGGCACGGAGTAAACTCGGGCGGTCACCCAACCAAATACTGGCTAGGGCTAGGGTTGCTTAGCTTCGCTGATCGTATGATATGCGCAATAGTAACTGTTCCACGAGCTCCTCCGTATTTTGTGAGTACCTTATGTACTGTTAATTTGACAAACAGATTTTTGTTGTTAACCTCCAGTATTACTGACGTATATAAACCGTCCGGGGTTCCTCCCCCGCGTGCTGACGACATCAAACAGCACAGACGACCGCGTGGCGTGCTCAGCTCTCCAACTGCTCTCATACATCGTACACTACTTCACTAAATATAACTATCAGGTAAGCCAATTTTCTCCGGTTATGTTAAATGTACATCACCTTTTTTTTTTAACGTGGTAAAATCCTTTATATGGATACGCACCCCTGCCACGGGGGCAGCAGGGGGGTTATGTGGGATTCCCACCCACTAAACATCCACGGTGTTAAAGTACGTGGTATGAAATTACTGTACATAAGTTTTTTAAGTAAAACTCATTGGTACAGGACCTGCTGGGGTTCGAACTTGCGTCGCTTGCGTAGCAGGCGACTGCTCAAACCTCAAGGCCACCACGGCTCTTATGTTATTTTACTATTTACATATAACTTAGTAATTTAAAGAATTAATTTTATTTAGAATAGGCTTGGTGGCCGTGGGGTTTGAGCAGTCTATTGCTATGCAAGTGATGCAAGTTCGAATCCCTGCTGTCTGCACCAATGACTTTTTCTAAAAACTTATGAGCAGTAATTTCATCCCACGTGAAGAAAAAACATCATCTCCCTGGCCTTATCCCATACTTTATTGGGGTCGGCACTTGATTCAACCCGATGTGGCTAATCACCTGATTTTTATGCGAAGCGACTGCCATCTGACCTTCGCAACCCCATTGAAAAAGACATTTTATTTTTATTTATCTGTATGTATAGTTCGGGATATAGTATCCTATGTCTTTCTACTGGCTCTAAGCTACCTTCCCACCAATTTTTAGCCAAATCGGTTCAGCCGTTGCCAAGTTATAAATAGTGTAACTAACACGACTTCCTTTTATATATATAGATTAAAGTGTCTATTTACTTAACAAACCCTAATTGGTAAAACATATACCGTATTACTGAACTGGTTAAATATCGTCTTATTTCTAGTTTACCGCTAGGCTCATATTATCATACACGGCAATCGCTAGTTACAGGATACTGAATGACAAGATCATTAATCACTCGATATATTTAATTATAATCATTACTTCTATAATACTTTCCGGATAGTTTGAAATGAGAGCGTGATTAACGATGATGAAATTCTTCAAGAAAGATTTTTATGATGATAAAATAACATTTAAGGATGTAAGCGATTTAGCATTATTATTAATTAAATGATGTATATTGCTTAAATAGTTTGTAGGTATGTTCAGATGAAATTATAAGAATACAATCAACTAGCGGACGTCACGCGGTTTCACTCGCGTAGTTCCCGTAGAAGTACGGGGATAAAGTAAAGCTTATATTACTCGCTGATGATGTAGCTTTCCAATAGTGAAATATTTTTTGAAATCGGCACAGTAATTTTTGAGTTTATTCATTACAAACATACGCAGAAAAATACAAATATTTCCTCTTTATAATAATAGTGTAAATGTCGATCGGTGTGATGATAATCCTGCCTCAAATAGGTGCCTATAGGGGTAGGAGGATGATGATGTATATATAATACGTGTATGCTTCAAATTTTTAAAATAAGTCGTAAACTATGTATGCCCTAGTAAAAGGTACTTGAACGTAGAAAATTTACAACTATTCCAGAATCTAGTTCAGTGGAAACTAGTTCCACTAGTTCAGTGCCTATTTAGTTTACTTCCGAGCAGAACCGACTAGAATCGTATCTTGTACATTTCATCAAACAAATTCAACTTAAATATAACTTTAGAAACGTGGATGTACTTTACATACTGCTTAACCCAAGGGATTACAGCGTGAGAATATATATTATCTTTGCGGTTCTCTACTAATGAAGATAGACTTATATAGACTTGATATAGACTTATATAGAATCGTAGAAACGAAGTTACTTGTATTTGCAAGCATTAACAATTCTTCTACGCTGATTATCTCATTCAGTCCATTGCTTTAGGTTTCAGAGCTATAACAACTTCCAACCTTCCAACGCGCCTTTTCTCCTCAATTTTGCCTATCAATTAATAATGTATATGAAATGGGACACGACATCGAAAGCTTTTGCGTAGTTTAAATGCATTGTTATCTTTTTGTAGCCAAAAACAGCCCTCCAAGTACAAACTCACTTGATAATAAGCTCTCTCCGCCGAGACAGCTCCAATGAAAGAGGTGCTTCCCTACTGCAGCTGGTTTATATGGTGCTCAATTCTGGTGTAAACACACCCTTGGTGCTGGCCTATGACATAGAGCCTCCAGTGTCAACAATACAGCAGTGTAACGCTCTAAGGGCTTTGATGTTTAGGATCCAAATGATGCTGTGTTGTAGGGTAAGTTACTTTTCTGTTTCGGAGGAGAAATTAACACATATTTGGTTTTATGGTCAATGGTTATCAACGTGTGCTAACTTTTAACAATTTGTAGATAAAGTGTTCCAGACTTTCGACCTTTTACTGATGAAATAAAGCAATTCAAATTCTGTAGTGGTCCTTATTCTAAAATTCCATTCAAATCTAAGTCCATCGCAAAGCGAGGATACAGGCGACTGGACCACTAGCTAACTGAAACCGCGTTCCCAGATGCCTGATTCGTTTTTATTTATTTTATTAGCCTTGTAGCCTCTTCGATCACATACAATCCACAACTGGGAGCGCGGTTCCAGTTCTTAAGCTACAATTTGCCTGTATCATCCGCAAACAGGTCTTTTCAATTCCTTATTTTAAATGTCAAATTGTAATTCGACGAAATCTTAAATAGTAAGGAAGGTCCTAAAAATGTAGTAACGCTTCAATAACAAAGCCAAAAATTATCAGTAATTAGCTATTTTTCTAACCAAATTTTAACTAGCTCATACTTAGGCGTGAAGCTAAATATTTTTGAACTATGTGCTTTTTGGGATAGTACTCTTCACTTATTAGGAAAATTTTGCAGTGTAAAAATAATATTTAACGCTGAAGAAATGAATTCGGTTATTACTGAGTACCTTTTATGGTTACGTGACAAATTCCAGGATTCCAAAAATCAATCATCAGCCGGCTGGAAAACCCTAAGCTCCATATTCAAACATGCAATAGTATCCAAGAACGATACCAAATTGGTCGCCGCTCTCACCTCCCAACCTTGGACTCACATTCTCATACATTTCCAACTAACGCAGACGATTATACCAGAGTTCCTGACTTTCATACACAATTGGCTCACGTTACTGAAGATTACGATAAGGAAGAGTAAGGAGGAAAAGAGAATCCAGATGAGTAGACATAGTCTAGTGACGAAGACGATGGGCCTGTTGAAGAAGAATTTGGTAGCGGAAAATGATTCTAAAGACATTTGTGATAAGGTCCAAGTTATTGTTACGGAAATTCTTGATGATACTGCTATTGTTATTATTTAAATATGCATTAAAAGTCACGGTTAAAAGCTTTTACATTTCCAACCTAATTACGACTACTTAAATGAGTTGAATAAATGGTAATTATTGTAAATATATCTAGTCTTTTTACCTTTCCTGGAAACATCGTCCGCGTTAAGTTGGTCTTACCGTGATGATATGTAGCGTTTTGAAGTAAGGCAAATAAACAAGTTCTTCAGCTTATGGATGGAATCACTGTGTCGTCATAATGAAAGACGGTACCCCACTAGAGATTCGATTGCTAACTTCAACTATCTCACCTCAATTTATGACTTTTTTTTGATGAGGGGGAACTTTCTAAAGGTCCCCGACCACCCTGGGAGAGGCAGGTCGGAGTATGTGGGATTTTTATCGCACTAAAACCCCCCCTGTGACCATCCTCAGTGCTCAGGAGGCACTCCGGGTACTCTAATAGATCGCACCGGGGTCCCCCCACACTTCACCGGGGAATATCTCCGGGGCAGCTGTGTCCCTGGAGACCTCGCTGTGCAAGGCACTGCGAGTCACATCGCGCTGCCACCTTCCCTGGCCAAGGCTCGGTTGTCAAGGTCCCACCCCGATCACCGCCAGCAGGCCCTCCGGCACCCTTTTAGTCGTCTCTTACGACAGGCAGGGGATACCATAGCCAAATTATAAGACCCTGTCTATTGGGTGGAAGTAATAAGACTACTTTAACACAGCGATATTACGCCATAATTCTTAGAAAAATATAACCATAGGTATTGTCGATGTCACAGTAATGTTATTTTTAAATGAAGTAATAACTTTACCGCCTATTATGTCTACGTTACGCGCATCCATTACAATACAAGTATGAAATTAATTGACTTTCTATTATAATGATTACCAAAATTATTCCGGAACCACTTTCAATAGTAGGAGGCACTTTCCAAAGGACTAGAGAAATTATATCGCCCGGGCCCATTTGCGCAGAGGGTCACGCCTTGAATCTTAATCAGTGTGAAAAGCCATACAATCCATACTTATATTATATACGAAAGTATTTCTGTCTGTTTGTTCCCTTTGCACGGATAAACCGCTGAATCGATTTTCATGATTATTTTTTATATAGATAGCGTGAACTTTAACGAAGGACTTAGGCTACCCTTTGTCACGGCTGATTATATGCAGCACAAGTCACGGTATAAAACTTGTTAATTTGTGGTAATAGATTCAAACATCGTTATACCTCGCATTTATATTCCAATAGAGTTTATAAAGTATTTCACGTTTTATAATATTGCCACGGTAGTTATGACATTGAAAACGAAAGGAAAGTGGATTTTAGTTTCCATAAATTAAGCATGGACAATTATGTCTACAATTATTTCGATAACAAATAGGAAGAGAGCAGTAGAAAATTTTTATTTTCTCAAGATAGTTTATTTCTTTATATCTTCCATTCTTGCTAACATATTAGAACACAATAGAGACGGAAAATATTAAGTACATTAAGTACCTTTATCAATTTATATGTTTGTATTTGAGAAAGTATTTTCAACACAGTTAGCCTTTAAATTGAACTTCTTACAACAAAAAATGTAAAATGCCTTCGTAGTTTTTTTAAATAACCCAGTGTCAATGTTAATAACTAGTAATAAATAACTTCGCCCGCATGTGTACATAAGAATCTTCTATAGTAATCTTGGAAATTATCTCCTTCCTACATACAAACCTCATCAAAAATATAAATATAATAAGTAATATTATTATTCTCAGTTTGCAGTAATTTTCTAGGCTCATTCCTGTCGAATGTACAGTGGGTACTTTTGAGGTATGTGTTAATAATGTTCTCAACATTATGGGTTTATGTGGTTTTATGACTGCTGGAAAAAGTAACGTTACTTACTGAGATAGTAAGGGCTTCATAATTATAGGACATTGACCATTTGAGGAAATATGTATAGTTTTATAATTCCGTATACTTACCTACTACTTATAATTTTGTGGCCTAACTTATAACTAAAAAGATAAAGAGCCAACTATGATCGGTTAAGCAGCGCGTATTAAGAACTTCAATATATATGTATATATATATGTGAACATTTAGAAAAATAATTATAAATTCTAGTAATTAATTACATAGTATATTTTGGAGTGTGCAATAAAGAAGGATGTATATAATGTTATTGTTCATATATAATAATTGGAAAAAAAATTGCTGGTATGTTTAATATGTGGTTTAAATGTAACTGCAGAACTTAAGTAGATAATTAAGTTAATATTTACATGTCGCGTGAAATGTGTGATTCTTGTGACCTTAATAACACCTATTTTTTTACCATATTTCATGGGAATAAATATTATTTCTATTTTTATAAGGCCCCATGTATAGGTTATGACACGTTCGGATGTCGATGCTTGACCTTGCCTTTTGCGCTTTTTTTGTATGGAGGCGTAATACTTCCGCCGCTTTTCGAACGTTCCCATACAAAATGATGAAAATACGCAGACGATATCGTTAGCGTAAAAACACGTGGGGCACGGTTCTTAATACTGTCTGTTTAAACCCATGATTGTAGGGCCCCAAGTAATTTTAACCTTTAAAACGCATAGATAATGAAGATCACAGCACAACTTTTTTTTAAAGCAAGGTATTTTGACTGGAAATACATACATACATATGCTCACGCCTGTATTCCCCGACGGGGTAGGCAGAGGTGTTGTTATCACAACACCCACTTTTCACCGGAGTTGATTAAGTGCCAACGTGACATATGGTGAGTCTATCGCCGTCTCAGGCACTATACATACGTCTTTGAATTACTTTTCAGAAATATGCAGGTTTCCTCACGATGTTTTCCTTCACCGTAAAGCACGTGGTGTGAAATGAGTTTTATAATTATTCAGTCATTATGCTGAAAATTAACACTTCAGTAGATAAGTTATATCCAGTTATTCTCTCGAGCTGGCGATGCGATGCAAGCATCCACAGGTAACCGCTTACCGTTAGTTTGCGCTTGTTTGCTAAGGAATAAAAACTTACTTTCTAACTATTGATACTTTATTGCTTTCAACCTGTGGGTAGGTACAATGGATAAAAAGGGACAAAAATCCTTAAGATCTTTTGAACCTCGTCACATTGAAAAAGATTTATTAAAAAAAAGGAGCAACCACTCTGCCCGATATATCGTTTTTGTTCGCTTACTTCTAAGAATCTAAGTTGAACTAATATCAGTCCACTATTTCAAAATCACTCTTTGTTACACTCTTGGTTTCAATGGTACTTTGATAAATAAAATGAAGTTATCCTAAAATTTACCTGTTTAATTAATAAAATACACGATACATACACCAAACCAAATACGAACGAACAAACAGGTGCAGTCACGAGTTATGAGTGCTGAGCGTAGTTGTCATTTTATGAGTCTGTGAGGCATGACATATCCCCACTATTTTCGATGAGCGTTCATAAATCGTGACGGCGCCTATACCATCTGAAACGTAATCCCGCCACAGTTCATAAGTATACTAAATATGACATGACATGACGTCACCCACCCACTATTTTTCGGTGGAGTCCTCCCCCGACATGGACGCGAGTCGCGGGCGAAAAGCCAGTGTACCACGACGCGGCGCGAGAGTCGGTTTTCTATCAGTCTATAGATCGACGAGTGCTGAGACTTGTGTGTGTGAGTGATGCGCGGTGTCTGTCTGTGATCATCATGTTACCTGTGAGGACTGTTGGAGGTGTTACAATGAATGGTAAGGCACTTCAATAATATGGTCTACACTTAGAATACTTTTTTTTATAATATATTAGAAGATATTGGGAGAAGTGGAGTCGTTTTGTAAACCGCAGAATTGTTATTGACGAAAACAAGAAAACTGAATAACTCCGCGGTCAAAATGTATTAATTTACAGACGTAAAGGCCTGTGGAATATCGAATTTGTTGCCATAAAATAAAGACCTTATACGAATCTCACGTAAAAGGTTGGTGATCTTTGAAACCACATACCAACTATGTGGTTTCAAAGATTTTTAAATTTCACCATAGGCTTAGTATTCTAGTAAAGACTTGGTTTATTAAAAGAAATCCCGTAGTTAATGTATAATTATTAAAAAAATTGGAGCACAGTTGATATCAAAATATTTTCGGATTAAGAAAATATTTCGGATATTTATCGTACGTTTCATCCACATGCGTAAAAAAATATTTAAATGAAAGTGATGAACATGCAAATTTGGTAGGGTGGAAATTATTACTCAACCTACTTATGAATTAAAATATTATAATGAATAGTTAAAATTATTTCCTCATTACAGTAAGTAATGAGAATTATAAATTAATTCGCTGCGTAACTAGATAGTTATGCTCAAACTTTCAACTATTATAATTAGTAAGTATCATACATAATTTTGAAGATACAATACCGATCGTAATTTATGCTATACAGGGCGTAACTTGTAGCTTAAAACACGAAGCTCAAATACCTACAAAGATCGTGAAATTTGATATAACTCATAGAAAATAGGTAAAAGTAAAATTCTCATTTGTATACCAGGTTTGAACATATTTCAATGTCTACGAAATTCGTAGTATTAGCGTTAACTAAATTTATGCTTGACTTCCAAAGATGTCCGGTATCTAGAATTATGGCAAATGTTTTTATATTCAAAAAAATTCACAATATTTAAGCACGGTTGAAGATTTATAGTGCACGGGTGTACCCTGTAAATTTACTTATGACTTTACCTACTTAGATATCTTTTTTATTCTCCAGTAAATAGTGCATTCGTCACTGGCTATAGAACATGATCGCAATGGTTTATTTTTTATACACACAAGGTGATTTATTAAACGGAAACTTGCCTCGGTAAGAAGTACAGTTACGATTTCTTATTTCTTACTTGATATAAGTGCTTTGAAAACTAAATAATTATTTGATTTTGTGGATGATGAAAGGGTTGTACAGAATTCCACCCCTATGGGGATTAAATGGGGGTTTTGAAATATTTAAAATTTTTTTGGATTTTACATTTCAATTACATTTAACTGAACTTTTCCATCAGACAAATATAACTGAATTCATAGTCAAGTCAAAAGTATCTTTATTCGATTAGACTTTTTAAAAAGTACTTTCAAATCGTCAGAATGACATAATTATACAGGATTATACATGCTACCGCCAGGTTCGGAAGGTTGCTTTTACTGAGAAGAACCTGGCAAGAAACTCAGCAATTACTCTTTTCAAATATATTATACAATTTAAAGAATACAAAATAAATAATTTAAAAAACGTAAGCTCATGGACAATGTTCCAATGCACAAATGTCGATAAAAATTAACATAACTAAAAATCTAGTACATCTACTTATAACTAAATGCGTAGTTTGAGATGACCATAGAATATAAAATTCACGGCGCTAGCGGTTTTTTTTATCTCTGATTCTCTATGTTTCTTAAAAAAGAACACTATCACTTCATTTAATTACATATAAGTACTTATTTCATAACCTATTGACACTTTATGAATAGTAACTTTACATAACAAAATTGTCGTAAGTTAAATTCAGTCTCCATTTTATTTTCACCGAAAGAAGACAAACATTTTGTGTAATTTATCGACGGCATTTTGTCGCGAGAAAAATAGAAAGCAAAGCGTGATCGATTACTTTACATTTCACTCGAACACAATGAAATTAGTTGCAATAATAATGAAATCAGTGTATAGCTGAACAGCTTTTTATCACGAGCTTTACGGTGAAGGAAAACATCGTGAGGCAACCTGCATGCTTGAAAAGAAATTCAAAAACATGTGCTCGAGAGAATATCTTATAATTGACGTGATAGCGATTGCCTAATATATCTGAAATTTCAATATAGACTCTTTCCAAAATTACAAATAATGACTAAGTTAACCATACATATGCTCATGCCTGTATTCCCCGAAGGGGTAAGCAGAGGTTCTCTAGCAATAACACCCAAATTTCATCTAATATAATTAAGTGCCAACGTGATAGAGGGTGAGCCCGCCGCCGTCTCAGGCTATCTACATACGTCTTTGAATTACTTCTCAGACATATGCAGGTTGCCTCACGATGTTTTCCTTCACCGTAAAGCAAGTGGTGTAAAATCATTATACATAAGTTTTAAAAAAACTCATTGGTACAGGCCCAGCTGGGATTTGAATTTGCATCGCTTGCGTAGCAGGCGACTGCTCTTACCCAAATGCCACCACGGCTCATAATAATTATCTGTGTTAAAATAAGTATTATTGGATTACAGACATTTGGTTTCAGCCACATAATCCATAACACTAAGGAACCGTTTACTGTAACCACAATCCGTACGTAGTTATTCTAAAATAGGTTACGAATCCGGAAAAGTGTTATGTTTATTGCGTGGCTTATAATTGCACCTTATGACACAATGCAATAGAACATAGTATCCGGAATCACTAGGAAAGGTGTTCTTCTACAAAGATAGCTAGCATACTTGATAGTAATCGGTCTTAGTAGAGTTATATTCTGTAACAATAAATGGGGTAGACCTGTGTGTTGACAGCCGTTTGACAAATGTGTTGACAGATGGGCTACGACTATACTAGCCTTTTTTTTCCCGCTGAAGACAGATGGGTAATTATTTGTCAGATATTTATTTATATTTTTGTATCCATATTCTTAGTAAAATTAAATATGTATGTCGTAATTCACAGTGCTCGATTATTTTATGATAAGATTTATTTGCAAAGAAATGTTCTAAGAAACCCGCATCTAGGTATCTATTTTACCCGTTCCCAGAAAGGTTCTTGACGACGACTGCCAACTTGACAGACGGTGAGTTAATCGTCGTCTAGTATTTAACATAATAACTTACATACTTTTTTCTTGTTTCCTCGCAATGTTTCCTTCACCATCAAACCCATGGTGTAAAGTCAATTTAAAAGCCATTAAGAATAAACTTGAAGAAGAATATTGTGAATTCGTGAATGTGGAATCCGAAGACTAGTAGCTTAGATGTCGGTTAACTCACCGTCTGTCAAGTTGGCAGTCGTCATCAGGAACAATTCTGGATAGGTGTAAAATGGATACCTAGATGCGAGTATCTTAGAATATTTCTACACAAATCAAACCTTATCAAAAACAATCGAACACTGTGAATTACGTCATGCATATATACTTTTACTAAAATACAAATAAATATCTGACAAATGATTACCCCACTCGGGGCTTCACGGCTTATTATTTTAATAAACAACTGTATTACCTAGAACTAATATTGCCAGACGTTAGCTAAGTAATGTCTTCAGCTTTCTAATTACGGGTTAACAAGAGCTATATCCGCACTTTCCGTATCCATACATTTACTGTCTCTCATATAATTGGCTAAGTTATTAATCATTCTGTCAGGGACTCGATTATGATAATTATAACGCCCCGGGCGTTATAATTATCATAATCGACAGTAATCACAACCGGGTAATCTAGGAAGAATATTTAATTCTATGCCCATGCCAACGGGACTAGTAATGTGCAAAGAACGAAAATGTCTTCCTACATTACCCGGTTTTATACGAAAAATTTACCTTGGTACATTACTAGTAATGCAACTCAGTAATGTACGAAGGACAAGCTTCTTAGCCGTATTCACTGATTTAGACGTGATTCCTATACTTACGTAGATATGTATTTATATTATTCATTGTAACGGACAGGTGTAGTTGGAACTCCGCTGCTTGCAGCCTTTGAAGATAATTTAACACTGTGTATTCTGTACGTATTTTTATTTTTGACCTCAAAAAATAATATCCTTAAAATACACTTGATTGAATTAATTAGTATATAATATCGCTTATTCATCCCATTGCATTGAATAAGTTTTCTAAACAAAGATTGGATGGCCATTAAAACTTTATTTAACGCAATTAATGAAGAATTCACCCAAGCGAGAGAATGAGTTGTTATTCAAATTCACGTTAACAATATCGTATGCTACACGCACGATATTAGCATACGTAAAAGTATTTATTTAAATTTAGATTTGGTTTAACACCAAACACGAGAGAGTAGTATCACTGTCTCGCTAAACAATAATCTTTCTTAATCTTTGATTTAAAAGTAGTTCCATCTCTTTTTATGATTCAGATTAAGAAAGGGATGCACATAGTTTTAATCCGAGTTTGATCTCGTCGTGGTTAAAACTATGGTTTGTAATAAAAGGTGCGTGTCCTTTCCTATATCTATTACTAGCTGTGCCCCGCGGTTTCACCCGCGTAGAATTAATTTCATGGGTGGCCCGAGGAACCATCACGTTTTTTAAATAAAATCCCAAGATACTCTTTGTAACATAGCTATTTGCTAGTGCAAAGTCCCGTTAAAAACAGTCCAGCCGTTTCGGAGATTAGCCGGAACAAACAGACAGACAAAAAAACAAATATTTATTTATGAGGCAGATATGTGTTAGGTAGGTATATACTTACTTAATATGTTTTTTTATAATTATTGTAAATTAGGTGATCTATTTGTTTTCAACTAAGAAACTTAACCAGGGGCCTTACCATGACCTCTTATTGCCATAATAGTTTTACTCTTATTATGAGACAGATGTATTTGACGTGTATACATCTGTCGCTGCCACACAGCTGAAATATCATTGCAACAAGAGCTCATGGTTGGGCCCCAGGTCGCCAATCATTTCTAAGTAATATAAAAATCAATCATATCAAAGTTTATAACATTTCTTTGTGACAACGCGGTTCTTAGCAGCTGCCGCATAGCCACTTGATAGGCAATTAGTACACAAATATTATGTCAACTAGAATTATAGCTTAAGGTCCCCATTTTTGGTCAGTAACTTTCACTAGAACACAATCCTTAGCACCTTATTTATTGTGTTTTGTAACAGCCCTTATCGTGGATTACGTGATGAATATCATAGACTAATATTATATCTTTTATGTGCCATTGATTATATAAAGTTGATAATAAACTGCCTCGCTTCATTGTTCTATCTGTATTATTGTAACGTCATCGTTTAGAGGCAATTTTGATGTTAACTTTCAACTTTCTGAAGGTACTGCTAGCTAAGAGTAGGTTTGGTGATAATACATAAATATAAATATTTATTATTTATTATAATGTAGAATATATATTTTGTTTAAATAAACAGGTGATTTATTAGTTATTTGAATTATTTTGGAATAAAAGAGATTTATCTTTCACAGTGATCAAATGGAGAAGAATATAAAATAGGTAAGCGTTATTGAGTTGTGACACAAACATTACCTACATATATAAAACAGTGAACGAAGACTATCTAGTCTATATACTAAACTGAGACTAAAACTATGTCCATCTCTTTTCAAATTCGCATCACAGAAAGAGATTGAGCTACTTTTAAACAATGGATCTTATTTTATATTTCCTAATAAGGGGGAATTTTTCTCACCGCAGTGATAATCTTACCATCTAGTTTAGAGCTATCACTTGACTACCAGGGGGCCTACCATCATCGGTGTAAGCAGAGCTTGCTAACCACTAGACCAACGAGACAGTTGGTTCGCCTGCCGATCACGAGGTCCCGGATTCGATTCCCAGGTTGGGTCAAAAATAGTTATTGGTTTTTTCTGTCAAGAAATTCACAATAAATGCCCGGAGTTTGGAAGTTGGCGGTGTTTCCACCCCCGTGCATCGGAAAGCACGTTAACCCGTCGGTCCTACGCCTGATCTCTCTCCGGTCGCGTCGGATTGTCGTCCCATCGGACTATGAGAGTGAGGGAATAAAGAGTGCACCTGTGTTTGCACACACACTTGTGCACTATAATATCTCCTGCACAGTTGGCTGATCCTGAGATTTGAGATTAGCCGCCGTAACCGAAATTCGGTAGGAGACCATTATCATTATCAAACAGAGGGTATTAAGAATTGACGTTTCATTTTGTACCGTAAAATTAAACGTCATAACTAAGAAGTGCTTAAAACGCGCGTCGAGGTCGTGTTGGGTAATCGAGATCTACGTTTATTCATGTAATTTCTCCAAATGACTCAGCGATCGAAACGTTATTTTAAAACCGACAGGTTACGATGTTTTTGAAGTCATCGAATCATCAAATTGTATTCAAAACATGATAAAAAAATGCGCCAGTTCATTATAACTGTATTGTGTTGTTAAACGGATTGCCGAAGAAATGGAAAGTAAACACTTTGTATATATCCAAATGATAGAGCTCTTTTTGCGTGGTGAGATTAAACTGATATAATTATACATGATTACATACTATTTCAGCACACTTTCATGTTTATCTACGAATATGATTTGGCATATACTCAAACGTAGAGCCGTGGTGGCCGAGTGGTTTGAGTAGAAGCCTGATTCGCAAGTTCAAACCTTATCGAGCAATTGATCATTAACAATATTTTTTTCTACGCAAAAACTTATCTTTTAAATGTCTGACGTGAAATTCAAATAATAATGCCTGAAACGGCAATGAACTCAATATCTGTCATGTCGGCATCAAATTATTTTCCGAGAAAAGTGGTTCTCGTAACACTACCTTCTCCTTCAGGATCCTTTAATATCGCTCTGTGAAGGCGTGGACAATTCAAACAAAAAAACAATATTGTTAAGTGTTGCCATTGCAGTATCATCGTCCAAACTCGAAATTTGTTCGATACAAATCGAAAGAAAAGTGACCAAGTCATGGTATTCGACTGACGTCTGCTCGAAAGTTATATCGCCTCAACCCAGCACTTCCACAAAATAAAAATATACTTAAGGCTAGCTTCTAGAATCGTCGCACCCTTTTTTTATATTACACACACAGACAACAGATATACTCTTGATATTGTTTATAATTTCATACATTGTTTCCGTCATGCCAAATCCCCTGGAAATTAGATTGAAACACGTCGAAATATAACACACATATAGTATGGGGCACATCAAGGCGAGCTATGGCGTTAGGAGGTATGTATCTGTTGAATAACACTTGATATCTGTGTGATGAATCTCGATATAACACGTTCGGTTCCGACACGGATCAACTAAACCAATTCCATTGATGCTGACTCGCAAGTGTGTCAACTGGCATTGGAGTAAGAATATTTCGATCTGTGATGTCACTGACATCGAATGGGTTAATGTAACAAGCTGCCTTTTAATATTCCGCGTAGCACGTAGTGAGCAGTAGGGATGCAAAGGTCACGGATGGTGATAATGAATTTCGATTGACGGCCAATGTTACAAATATCTCGATTCTCGCGATTCGCCATCGATTCGCTTCAATAACCGTTGGCTAATTGATTTATTGTCCATCCGGTTCCAACTAGGGTTACTTATCTTATTTATACATACTGATAAATACAATTTAAGTGTCTGTTTGTGGTTCATATTTTACTAAATGCATATGAAAGTATATACTGTACTAACATCAAGAAACCATGTTTTTTTATGTTAGTCTATTTGCATCGGGTTACCTCGGAAAAGTCTGGACTGATTTTTACGGGACTTTCGCGGGCAGATAGGTGGTGTTATAAGGAACACAAACGCCACTCTTAATTTAGAAATTTTTTACTAAATAATATAACTATAGATTTTTTTTTTTTTATTTTTTTTTTATTTAAGTTATAATTATAAGCTTCGATAAATGCTTTGGGAAAACAAGTGGTATTTATTTTATGAACATTTAACCTTTAATCAAGGATGTAACTTTAGAGTAATTCTCTGAGTAATAAAGCTGAACTAAACAATGCGATCTACGAGTATGTAATTGGTAATTCTAGAAAGCAGTGTTCTTCGCCGCACAAATACTTTATCTAGAAAGTTGCGTTAACAAGATAATAAAATAATGCTCTTCAGATCATATGGAATAACTATTACTAATATGAACAACATTTATTGCACAGTAATAGAAAGAGGCATCTTAGAATAGCGGGGCCTATAAAAATGTGTTTTTCTAAAAACGTATGTGCAGTGATTTCATACCACGTGCCTTACGGTGAAGGAAAATATCGTGAGGAAATCTGCATATGTCTGAGAAGTAATTCAAAAACGTACCTATGCATAGTACCTGAGACGGCAATGGTATCATCCTCTGTCACGTTGGAATTTAATCATAATCGGTGAAATGTGGGTGATGTTATTGTTAGAACATCTCTGTACATACACATCAACACATTCTTTACAAGAATAGTGCCATTTATAATGCGAGCGTTGTCGCTGCTACAAATCCACAAATTCTGATCGCTCAGCCCTAATAATGTCAACGGAATTGCTTTTCCCGTACAAACACTTCAACAATGGGGTTCTCACAGCGAGCCTCATCAAACATGACACTTTTTGTACGAACCAATGAAAGTGATTTTACCTCCTTATAGTATTGTTGTCCGATCGATTGTTGAGTAGTCGTGAGAAAATATTAGGCTGTTGAACCGAATACGGATTGCTTAACACGTTTTTTACGTCATGTGTCTTCTAGTTTAATTTATAGTCTGTAGTTCCTACTCTGTGTAGTTTTGTAACTAAAGTTTTCCCATCAATTATTTACTAGTGGCCTCGGTGTTTGAGCAGTAGCCTGCTATGCAAGTGACGCAAGTTCGAATCTCAGCGGGATCTGTGAGTTTTTCTAAAAAAACTTATGTGCAGTGATTTCACACCGCGTGCTTAATGGTGAAGGATAACATTGTGACGAAACCCGCATATGTCTCAGAAGTAATTCAAAGACGTATGTATAGTACCTGAGACGGCGATGGACTCACCATCTGCTGCAATGCTAGCTATCTGCCAGTGAAAGTCCCGTTAAAGCTACAGCCATTTCGGAGATTACTCAGAAAAAACAGACAGACAGAAAAAAAAATATTGTTTTATAATTGTTTTTTTTACCGTGTATACTTTTATATGCATTTAGTAAAAAACTGTTAATTTAGAATTACAAACAGACACTTAGATTTTATTTATTATTTAAATATTATATCCGTTGTATAGTACATTGCATTACTAGACAACAATGTGATAACACCCGAATAATTCGTTTGCATTATAATCCTACAGTTGAAAAAGCGAAGTATATTTTAAAACTTGTAAGATATATAAGAAAGCAAAAACATAAAGTAGGTGAGCCAAGTTACTAGGGCGTTAAGATCTCTACAAGTATAATATGTTTACATACAAGAGAAATGTAGCATACATACGACTAATTCATACACAAGTGCCCTGGGTCATTGTTTGAATTGACAGCGGAAAGTTTGTGATAACTCTGATGGTGCAAACTGTATTGGTATACACTTTTGTTGAATCACAAGGAAAGTGAATGAATTATAATGCTGTATGTAACATTATACAACGCATATTTTTGTGTTTTGGCAATGTGTAACGAGAATGTACGCAGTGGCCGTTTCCGAACAGTATCTGTCAGTTATCTGTCATAGATACCACGCTCGCGGTGTCTGATTGGTCGCGTGCCTGCGACCTTGATTCACTAAACGTCACTTATGTCAACTCAATAGATATATGTAGAGAGGTTGATCTACGTCACAGGAGCGAAGACACGAACTTTGGATATTTCACAAAACGGTTACAATTTTTCTACTCCATTCTGTTCACTTTGTATGTTATTTTCATGTGTACCTAATGTGCAATAAACTTTATTTAAAACTTCAAACAATAGTTTTAGTAATGTTTATAATCTAAGTGATGGTAATGTAAGAGCCGTGGTGTTTGAGCAGTCGCTAAAGTTGTAAAACTTAAAAAAAAAAATGTAGTAAATTCTCACCACGTGCTTTATGGTGAAGGAAAAAATCGTGAGGAAACCTACATAGGTCTGAGAAGTAATTCAAAAGTATAGTTCCTCAGACGGCGATAGACTTCACCTGTCGCGTTAGCACTTAATAATCTTCGGTGAAAAGTGGGTGTTGTTATTGCAAGATGCCTACCCCTTCGTTCGAGGAATACAAGCGTGAGTATATATATGTACGTGTATGGTAACGTATAAGAAATATAAAAAATATGACAATGTACCAATACAATTACATATTACCTACTAAAAAAATCTACTAGTTAATCTTAGACTAGTCTTAGACCAATAATTGAAAGCTGAATAATGTGTTTCTAAAACAAGATAAATGATATAGGCGCGTACTAAGAGAGCACTTGGAGTAATAGCGAGCGGTGCGGTAGGCAGAAATGGCCAATATTATTTGATGGGAAGCCATTTTGCTCGTTTACCGGCAATCAGTTCCGGCAGTGTTAGTTCCACTTTTGCTTCATTTCGACCACTTTTTACCGGACCTCGATGCGGAAAATTGACTTTATTATATTACGGCTACTGTATTGTTTAAACAATTTGCTGCCTTATTAATATGACGTTAGAAAGGATTTTTATTTAACTTTTATTCGCTTGTTAATGAACTTGAGGTAAAATTAACCGTGGATGATGCAGAGTAAAAGAAGTGATATCTTTTTTGTAATATAGAATAAAAAAAATTGGGCCGGTTTGGTAGGTAATAGTTTGGTCTTAGATCAAATAATGTATATCAATCAGGGGACTAGTGGACTCTGGCACTTTCTGCGAATAAATAATAAGCATCTATGAGAACAGAACGTAACACAAATATTCATTCATTACATTCTTCACGATCCGTGAGTATGATTCAAGCTTGAAAACCTTTATTGTATCTATATTATAAATTTTGTATCTTTGTATTTTTATTTTTAATAAATACTTAATTTAATTACTTCCCTAAATCCTTCCAATGACCTCTTATTGCCATGATAGTTTAACTCTTAATATGAGACAGATATATTAAACGTGTATAAGACTGTCACTGTCACACAGTGCAACTATTATGGCTAAAACGGCTCATGGTAGGGCCCAGGTAGTTTTATGTACACATAATATTAGTTATAACTTTCGCAATGGAAGCTACGAAGATGCTACGTTGATATGCATACGCGTGATGGCCAGACAACCACAAAGTTTCTTCGGAATAATTTAGCAGTTCAATAACATCGAAATACCGTGTCCAATTTAAACTCGCAAACATGGATCTTTAGCTATTCAATTTACAATCCATCTAATTATCTTATTCGTGCCCACAATGGTGCACGTATGTGATTCATGCAAAATACAAGTGCGTGGCGGATAGTCACTTTTATTTTCAAGTAGCCAAAGCCGATATTTGTTTGTGAACGTGATAATTTAAAATGCTGTTCTCTCGAGCGAGATGTAGGCATAAAAATGTGTAGTTTTCTCGAATGGAATAGCTGTAGTGAAACGTGCCACGGTCGGCGGCGTAGGCGCAGCACGAAGCATGTGGACGATTCGAGTCAACCACCTTGAACTGCGATCATACAACGAACGACAAATTGATGAACATTAATGCATCTCAATCGGCCATTGCATAATTTCACACGAAGAGTTTTATAACACGTTAGGAGAATATCTAATATATAAAATTTCCATGTCACAATGTTAGTTACCGTACTGCTCCGAAAGGGCTGGACAGATTTCTATGAAATTTTGTGTGCAGATCGGGTAGGTCTGAGAAACGGCCAACATCTATTTTTCATACCCCTAAATTATAAGGGTGACCACCCCAAAAAACCACCCCGACCATGAGCTGTTATTGCAATGTTCGTTCTCTTCCACAATATATGCATAATTTTAGTTGAATTTTGGGTGGTGGCAGAATACCAGTGTTTTGTTCGTAAGAGCAATGCGATACACTGAGCCATGGCCTATTTGCACCACTGCAGCGCACTGTCATATTGCTACACCTAAGTTCCTTGTATTCGTTTACTCATTTACTGTTAATATTTATTTTGTAGGTCTTCATCATTGTAGTTTTGTTTAACTTATTAGTGTGTGGCAAATAAACGTTTTATCTATCTATCTATCGTTCAGTTGTGTGACAGTGACAGATGTATACACGTCATATACATCTGTTTCATAATAAGAGTAAAATTATCATGGCAATAAGTATTATAGTAAGGCCCCTGGGCCTGTAGACAAAGTAACGTTATCCTCACGCTTCGCTAGTAGAAACGATACAAATTTCTACGCAAATTACATACCCCGAGAGCCGTGGTGGCCTTGAGGTTTGAGCAGTCGCCTGCTACGCAAAAGACGCAAGTTCGAATCCCAGCGGAGCCTGTACCAATGAGTTTTTCTAAAAAACCTATGTACAGTGATTTCACACCACGTGCTTTACGGTGAAGGAAAACATCGTGAGGAAACCTGCATATTTCTGAGAAGTAATTCAATGACGTATGTAAAGTGTCTGAGACGGCGATGGACTCACCATCTGTCGCGTTGGCACTTAATCATCTTCGGTGAAAAGTGGGTGTTGTGATTACACCTCTGCCTACCCCTTCGGGGAATACAGGCAATGTATGTATTACATACGTCACGTGACTGATTTATGTAATTTCCATTTTTTCTATTAGCGCAAGCGCGAGAGAAGTCTAGGCCTACTGCTATCTTAAAAAGATTCCAAATAATTAACAGTCGACTCACTTATAGAAGTAATATCTTCTTCAATAGATCACGTGAAAAATCTTCAACAAGCAATTACGTACATAACCATAGAAGTGACGTAATGCTTGCGACTCAACTCTGTAGAAATTATAATTATAATTGTTCATGCAATTAAACTTTACTGTCACATTTACCTAATTGTTTATTATATAATTGTAATAGAAATTACGTGAGTGGACTCTATTTAGGTACTTCTAACTCATTTTTTATAATCCCATTAAACTCAACCCCAAAAATATGTTTATTCGATTAGATTTTTAACAGAGTAGTTTCAAATCGTCAGAACGACATAATTATACAGGTACATGTTACCGCCAGGTTAGGAAGGTTGCTTTTACTGAGAAGAACCTGGCAAGAAACTCTACTTCTACTTATATCCCAATGTATAGCTTTAGATGACCAGTAGAAACGCGAAGACTAATAATATACACGCGAAAATTTGATAGAATGTATGTGTGGACGTATTGATGTATGTTTGTTACTCTTTCGCGCAATTACTACTATGTAAATGGATTGTGACGAAACTTTACAATAGCTTATAAATCTAAATAATACATAGGCTATATAATTCATAAATTTTTATTATATTAATAATAAATAGGTAACTAAAAACTAATTACAAGTAGAAAACTTGGCCCAAATCGGTGTCTCTCGGGATCGTGCCAAGAAGGCTGGCAGCATTCATAAATATGTTGTGTGACAATATTTCTCCGTCTGTCTGTTTGTTGGTAATGTCTGAAACGGCCGAACAGATGATGATTTATTGGCAGATAGCTGATGTTTCAAAGAGTAACTATTATTTAGAAACATGATTTCATGAAACTAAGTCTACGCTGGTGATACAGCCGGGGACAGCTAGTTATAAATAAGTAGGATGTGAGGGGACCCGTCGCCCGCAGGTGCCAAAAGGCACTTGAGTATCTAAGCAAGACAGTCGAGACTGAAGAGTCGTCATACATATTTTCACGCCTGTATTCCCCGAAGCGGTAGGCAGAGGTGTTGTTATCACGTATCACAACACCCACTTTCACCGAATTTGATTAAGTGCCAACGTGACAGATGGTGAGTCTATCGCCGTCTCAGGCACTATATATACGATTGAATTACTTCTCAGATATATGCAGGTTTCCTCACGATGTTTTCCTTCACCGTAAAGCACGTGGTGTGAAATCACTGTACATAAGTCTTTATGTACAGTTATAAGGTACGGGTCCCGCTGGGTTTTGAATTTGCGTCGCTTGCGTAGCAGGCGACTGCTCAAACCCCGAGGCCACCACGGCTCATATAATATTCATATAATATATTCATAGCAATTCTCTTCGGGGACAAGCCCTCACAATATTATTAACATATTCATAATCAATCATTACTAAATTATGATTTATTCAATCGTTTACCATATTTCATAAATGTAATAATGTTGGTAAAATTGTTAGTAATTAATTTGAAGCTTTTAAACACGAATTTATTATATTGGCTCAGTCCAAACACCCACGGCCCATAGAAAATCAACTTTCATACATTTATTCCTGCGACCTCCAAGACAATTCAATTTCTTGGATGTCGTTAATTCCATTTGTATATCAAACCATAAGTCGTGGAGGTAATAATATCATGGATGTATGGAAATAAGCCATTATATTGCGGATAGCCTTCACACATACACAATTTAAATAATACTGAAACACATTAATAAGAATTGTGTGATTTTTCTCTGTAAATTGCTTCAAAGGGCCTACCACCATCGGCTTAAGAACGTGTATTTAAAACTTCAGGCCTAGACAAAGTAGCATTCTCTCGCGTTTGCGCTAATAGAGACAATACGAATTGTATGGAAATGACATTAATCAATCACGTGACATATGTCATTCCCGTACATTTTGTATCTTTGTCTCTTTACAGGTGCTGAGCTTTGCAGTTTCATTTTTGTACCGTAAAATT
The DNA here is from genome assembly GCA_929442735.1 of Watsonalla binaria. Lineage (NCBI taxonomy): Eukaryota > Metazoa > Arthropoda > Insecta > Lepidoptera > Drepanidae > Watsonalla > Watsonalla binaria. Next base: position 8,353,827 of record OV838934.1, on the reverse strand, counting down.
AAACGTCAAAGCTAAGAAGTTTATAATACGCGCTGCTTAAACGATTATAGTTGGCCCCCAGTTCAAATTTCAGCTATCAATACGTCAACATAATTCAAGTCAAAACAGCAAGTGAGCGTTCAAGCGCCTTTACGAAGTCAACGCGCTTCTAAGCCGTGTCGTATTATTCGAGCGATAATACTTTCGTACAAAAGACATCAACGAGCTACCTTTTTTACGGAAGAGCGATCATCATCATCGTCCCTGGCCTTATCCCATACATTGTTGGGGTCGGCATTTGATTCAACCCGATGTGGCTGATCATCTGATTGTTATACGAAGCGACTGCCATCTGACCTTCGCAACCCTTTGACCAGGAAAATCTGTGATGTAGGTCAGACTATTTTAGGCCTCCGATCGACTTGTAACAATTGTCAAAGATGATAAATTGGCAATCGGGACCGAAAACAGGCACGGAGGGAACTCGGGCGGTCACCCATCTAATTACTGGCTATTGTTAGGGTTGCTTAACATCGCTGTTTGAATGATATGCGCAATTTAGCAAATGTGCCACGAGCTTCTCCTTTTACGGAAGGGCGATAAAAAATATAAATAAAAAACACGCTTTATATAGAAAACCAAACTAAAAATGGAAAATAAATTTTATTTAACAACTTATTTTATACTTTTAGTTTACACAGCAGATGTTGGCCGATTCTCATACCTACCCGATATGCAAATAACATTTCATTCAAATCGGTCCAGCCGTTTCGGATGAGTATTATTAACATTGCGACACGAACATTTCATATATTAGATATACAAAACGGCAAAATAAACTTATTATATTTTTGTTAAATAACCAATTTTGCGACACGAAAATTCAAAATTCTAAATATCTTTATTTTGTAGCAGCGAAATAGTAATAAAATTATATATATTTTACAGAGAAATCTTTTACTTCATATTCATATTAATTATCCGTCGCCTAGCAACCAACCAGATAAATATGCTCAGAGAGAAAAGTAAGTATGTAAACGATTTACAAAATACTGCTATAAATAATACACAAAATGTGGAACACCCATAGTTTGATAAGAATTCTTACAAAGTACATTTTACTGTTTTAAAAGGATATTCTAAGGGTACTCTGGCGTTAATCGATAATTGATTACGACTATTAATAAAACTTCATTTTTTAATATCACGAATCTTGAGAAATAATTTTTAAATTTCTCAAATCATATACAAGAAAAAAACGTGATTTGTCGAATGTTGTCTTTGTATCCAAGTGACAGTTTTAAAGATGCGATTACTCATGACACCATAAACATATACACAGTTACATAATATAATAAACGACGATAATAACTGTTACTTTCTCTGTATAAGCACATGAAAACACGATGAACTGCCAATAAAATATTCCAAAACTACCTTCCATAAGTAAGTGCTCGCTACTTGTATGTAAACGGCGCATTACGAATTATAACAACCGGTTTATATAATAACTACAGTGCGATTGTGTGATATAATTGCACAAGAAAAGAAATAGACGAATATTTGTATATTTTATACTTATTCTGGACTGTAAAGACAGCGCGGTAACTAACTGAGCTTAATTGGACGAGAAGTAAAAATGAAAATATTTATTCACTTTGGGCCCTGGCACTTATGAATTTCGAAAATGTCCGCCGGTTTGGAAACTAACCGTCTGAGAAGAACCGGCAAGAAACTCAGCCAGGCATCACGTATATTTCATCAGATATAATATATATAATACAGAATAGGTACACCGAATTGGATGCGAGTAGGTGCATCATATGAAATCATCATACAAAAATCTAATTTGATGTGTGACAAATTGTCTTAAAAAATGGATTACCAGGAAGCATAATACGTGTACCTATATTATTTAGTACCACGCGGACGTAAGCTCGTTTAAAATATGAAAAAGTATTCGAAAGTCGTAATAGAAATGTTAGGGACGACTTTGAATGGAGCAGTTCCATTAACAATTCATCCCCAGACAATAACACAGAAAGTAAAAGTACCTACGATTAACGAAGGGCATGCGACGCACGTCCCTAGCCGGACACAAACGACACAAAAAAATATCATTACAGAAGGTCAGCCAATGCATTGGAACATAGCATCACGCGGCGCGTAATCAAACAATAGAACGTATAGGCAACCGTACACAAGCGTCTACAGTATCATTAGTTTGATACAGTTTTCGTAAACTATACTCGCTAGCGTCACTTGCAATATTTGTACGAGTTATTTTAGTTCTTCACGTCACCGCTAGGTCTCGCTGCACAATTTCTCATACAAATGTTCGGCGGAGACGCTAGCGAGTATAGATAAACAAAAACGGTGGCAAACCCGTGATAGGGATACAGTTTCTAAATTTGTAAAGTGGAATTCAGCAATGGATAGCTACATTATCAGCGAGTAGCATAGGCTATATTTTATCCCCGTACTCCCACGGGAACAAGAAATCCGCGGGTGAGAAAGCATGCCTAACCTTTCAATATAGGTATGACAACCGGCTTTATGTGTTCATGTATGTACTAAGTGACATCCGTCATACCACAGGCTATAGAACACGTAGCAATATGATGGAAACTTCGGTGACGCATGGACAACACGTACACGGGAAAGTTATATCTTTATAGTGTTACCTTTCTACTGGTTTTTCTTTTCGAACATTTGATACTGTGGTTTATTACCGGCTTTTTGTATCCACGTGGAATATGGTTTAGAAATTGTCGCTTAAATACATAATGCTGCGATAGAAATATACCACTCGTATATGATCATTTTCTATATGTCTAATCTTATAAGCAGAGAGATTCCAAGTATATTCATAATAGTGAAATTATTTTTCACAGCTTTACTCGGGCAGTGAAGGAAAAAAAATGTTAAGACAAAATTTACCGATCACGATTAAGTGTCAACGTGACAGATGGTGAGTCTATCGCCGTTATAATGACGAAATATAAAAAGCCATACCCGGGAGACACCCCTTTTCTTTCGCCGTACCGACCCTTTATGCTTGAGTTGATGAGGGCACTAATGTTGGCCGCGAAAATATTGTTTTCACGGTTTTCAAAAAAATAATAAAACTATTTTATAATATCCGATGTCTATTCGGACAACAGTGATTTTTTTATGTGGTAATAAAATGTCTTAGTAATTACTGCATTAAAAAATATATTAGGTATTGTATTGTTAGTCTTACAAGCAGATGAGAATAAATGCCTCTGTTGCTACTACGCAGGTAATTCAATTCCTTGTTAAGGACAGATTCTTTCTAGCCTTGATTACGTCTATCTACAACAGATTTCATAAGGCCAGCGTTAGTGAGGTTATGTATTAAAGCAGAGCCTTTCTGGAGCAATTCCTCATTACACAAGCCGTAATTAAAAACACTAGTTCACTATAGTGTCATGTTATGGTCTTTACCCCTCATACTTGTGAGCAGATGCTGCTTGTGGGGTGTCATCTCAAACGACACAATTATACATAGTACCTCGCCTACGTACCATAAGTTTTTTATATCGACTTTTGTGCATTGAAACGGTGTTCCACTATTTTTGTGATTTATGTTGTATTTCCCAAAATTGTATTCTTTTTGACAGATTTTCTTGCCGGGTTCTTCTCATTAAAAGCAACCTTCCGAACCCGGTGAACATAATATATAAACATTGTAATGTTCTGAAAGTACTTGATTAAAATTATAATCAAGTATAGTTCGTTTTGAATTTAATTTTGAATGCCGTGGGCAGCACACAGCAAGACGTATTCTTGTTTCTATTATGTTCTTATTCTCAACACCTTGCTTTGCATTAAGTATAGTAGATATACTGAAATCTTTGTAATGGTCACGGCGTTCATAAATACAAGTGTGAATTTATTTTCTCATATAACTTTTTCGTAATTCATAATGTCCATTTAATGCGATTGTATATGAGTAGCTTTCCAAATAATAATGAATAATTATAGCCAATTGAGTGCCGTGAGACGACAACTTTTGTATTTGTGATCTTGTGACCAATAATAACAGGTAGAAAGTGTGACCCTGACAGCAATATCTAATCATAGTAAATTACAACCGGAATGTCCTATTGTTTCGTGTTCGGTGAAATTGTTCGCTATTGAGTATATATTGTAGACATCGTTGTTCTCGTAATTGCATACAGGGGGCCTACTATCATCGTTTACGCAGCACGTGTTAAGAACTTCTCAGCTTCGAAATTTGGATTTACGGCACAAAATTGAACGTCATAGCTCTGAAGTTCTTAATACGTTCTGTGTAAACGATGATAGTAGGTCCCCTGTATGCAATTACGACAGCAACGATTTCTACAACTTAAACCGTAGACCCCCAGGTACCATCACAAGTTTAGAACGCATACCTTTGAATGCGCAGTAGTCATTTTATGAGTCTGTCTCTGTCTATATGTATGGCGCCAAGTGAATAAAGACACGCAGTATCTGCGCGTTCTTTACTGAGGAAAGGGCCTATACTGTACCTATTCTTGTACTAGACTTGATGTCGCCTGGAAAATTTACTTTTTAAACTCGTGGTCACAAAATTTCTGCGTGACTCAGGCAGTAGGCAATCCAAACCATGTCGCGCTTACAGTTTTTTGGGCCGTGTGTAAATAAAAATATACTTACACAGGTATATAAAGACAGAGGCAAATGGATAGAACTGCATCGTTACACCGACAAGAGTTATTCTTAAATTCATTATGATAAGGTATATAAAACAACTTCCTAGGTTTATATGAAGTATATATAATGTTTCACAAATTCTTCCATACTAACATTAACACGTGTGCATGTGCTTGGAGCAGTTGTCTACTATTCAAGCGATGCGAGTTCAAATCCCAGCGGTTTGTATATACCAATTCGTTTTTCTAAATTTTAAGTGCAGAAATTTAGACGACTTTACGGTGAAGGAAAACGTCGTGAGGAAACCTACATATTATGTCAGAAGAAACTGAAAGACGCACCTGAAATGACCAGCACTTGTCACGTTGCCACTTAAGCATCGCTGTGAAATGTGGGAGTCTCTGCCCTTTCGGGACCCTTCTTAGATGGCGTGAGAATTTTTTGCAACAAAACTTATCTTCCAAGATGGTCTGCAGTAGTTCCCAAACACACATTCCGCAGTTCATTTCGATTGAGGTTCATAGATATATAATGAGTTGCTTTGATTTCAGAAGCCCAACAATGGCTGGTCGCAGCGTTGCTACAAGCTCTCGTGTTATCCGCGAGCTGTGCCAATCACCACCGACGAGCGGCAGCTACGCAAGCTGTACGTGTGATTACATATTACTTTAATCTATTATTTATACATAAACAAACAGAGTAAACAATTAATTATTGTTGTAATGAAAATCGACAGCAGTCTAAGAACGCTTGTAACACCAAAAGTGTGTAGTAGCTGCCCCACTTGCTACATAGATGACGCTAATCGCCAAAAAATGCGTATTTTCTAACGCATTTTTTTTTGTATATATAATAGTTTCCAACAGTTGCCGCCGGTGTTACCTAGGCACGACACCCGCCTGGCTCAAAGATCTTCCCTTTGCTGGGATGAGCATCATAACTTGTTCTCTAGTACTCTCTACAGTCTCAAGACAACCAGCACAGCGTTACAATAAAGTACCCTTGCCTTACTCCAATATTATGTAAGGTGGAGGTACTGTTCCCAGTCAAACAATACTGACTCTCGAACAAGAGAGTCCGTTATGACCTCTTTCTAATGCAAAGTTACTATTAAATAATCCACTCAGTTATAAGCTATTCAATTGATAGCTGTTTAATACTGGCAAATAGTTACACAACAGTGTTGTTCTCTTGTTCCAGACATTCCAACAATCAAAAGGAGGTTGGAGACCAGTAGTCAGCTCTGGAGGACTCCTTTACGGATCATTCGGTACTGCACCTCTTCACGCGCAGGCCTATAAGATCCCCGTCCCAGTGTTGGACTACTCATCTCACGTCACGTCATCATCACGCCCGCTCGCCGTGAGGGACGCGGCCAAAGTGACATCGATCGCGCAATCATACCGCCCCACCACCTTGCGCACTGTCCCTTCCCAGCCCCCCGCACCGCCCCAAAACCAACCCATCAACACCTACCACAATCCCTTTGCTCTACAAAATAACGCCGTAACCCACTATAAATACGTCCAAAATTTCCCTATCCTTAACCATAACCCTTACGCTGGAAGGCCAATTTACACTAAATATCCAACGAAGTTCAAACAGCCGATACATAATTCAATGCTGCAGCAGCTGACGAATATCCAGCCGCTTCAGTTCGGCCAGTACCAAACGCCGAAACCGTTGGAAGTGTTCGGAAAGCCGATAGAGAGTTACGCGAGGCCTGATAAGAAGCAGTATTCTTCTGGCACAGAGGTGTTTAAGCCGCAAGTGTTCGAGTTGACTGACAGCGACACAGCCCCTCAGTCGATCAGCCAGCAAGTGAAGACAGCCCAGCAGCAGAACCAGGGGGCTACGCAGAAGACGCCTCTTGTATTCCCCCAGTTTTCTTACCAGGACTCACTATTGCCAGCGAATATTTTGGGTGAGGATATCTTATAGAAATATTAACCTTCTTTATTTTAATAAATGTTGGTAATTTTAAGGTTAAACACCAAAATAATCGCAAAGATTTAGGGCTGACACTGTACATTTTTACATTCATTCATTAGTATGAATAGCGACAATAACGTCTAACTTTCAATCTGCATAGTGTTCAACACTTTATCATATCAACTCACTTATTATATACTAGAGTTTTCTAGTGCAAATCTGCTCTATATCCACAATTATTTTTCAGGCACATTTGGCTCGTTCGCGGTACAGTCGATCAAAGGGAGAGACCCAGTGTTCCCGACTACAAAGACAACGTACTTCGCCTCTCAACCGACAAAGCAGACCATTTTCAACTCCTTCAGCTACTCACCAAACTATAAGACAACGCCTAGTTTCTCCAACATATTTAGCACCACTACACCAAAACTTCAAACAACACCGAATTACGCAACCTTTGGATCTACGTACAACGGATTCAAAGTCACAACGCAGCAGACAAAACCACCAACTTCATACAAGATCGACCCCAACGCTGGTACCAAGAATGGTTTCAAACCAAGCCCACAGGACCCGTTCATAAAGCAATACCAGAGCAATCTGAATCAGATATCAGTTACAACATACAACCCGATCACACAGTCAACCACATTGGCGAGCAACTACTTCAATGATTACAACTTCCCATCGCATCAGAACACACAAATACAGAACTATTACAACCAACAAGGTCTAAATTACAACTACGATAAGAAGAATCAGATACAACAGGACAGCGTCGTTGGTAGTAACCAACAAACACAGCAATACGCGAACCCTCCTAAGAGGATCGAGAGCGACGCGCCTAGCTCCCTCTATCGACCCACTTATGAAGTAACTGAAACAACAGAATCTCAAGATGTCAACAATCATTCGTCTACTGGAGGTTGGGATGCAGTGACGTCACAATCGTATGATGATAACCAAAAATCAACTGAAGAACCAAAGAGAACAACTTCTCAGGCGGCTGCAGTTGATGAATATGCCATAGTCACGGAGGCCGAAAAGAACTATGACAACTCTTTGAACTACGATGGTCAAGTCGAATCTCAAAGCAGGCGGCCTCTAGGCGACGACTTCGAGCCGATTGGAAACCATAAGCTCAAGGACTACTACTACAAGGTATCAACCCCCGTATACAACGAACACTCTACCACGAGAAGAACTAAGAAGCCTACAGAGGCTTCTAAATATACCACTCAGCCCGAGACCACAACGGCCTCCATTCTTAATGATATTCCCATTGAAACGTTACCCACACTGCCACCTAATAGACACTTCAAACGTCCGAGCGCAACAGAGCCTTTAGACAAGGACAAAATCCGTAAGAGGAACAAGATCAGGAGACGTCGTCCCATAGGTAACCGAAATAGAGATGAATCAAGCACACACGCAGCTAATGTGCAGTCGGGCGACTCTGCCGCTACCACTGAATCTGACGAAGTCTACACAGTAAGACCTAGATATAAAACCACAAATTCCAGTCCATCAAACCCCACTACTCCCAGTGTAACCACTGACTTGACCACGAGTGCATTGCCTACTATTTCACCAACATCACCTACTATAGTGAAAAAGAAGCTAGCTCAACGAAGACCGTTGACCACCATATCAAGCCGTTTTGAAACAACGACACAGATCCCAAAAGATTATGAAACAAATAAGGACTCTTCAATCATGAAAATATCCAACCGGCCTCTTTTCCCGAAGCTTACAATCAAGCCATTTGATTACAACACTGAGATCCCGGACTACAGTCACAAGCAAGACGAGAAAGATACGCCTACAAGTGACGTGACTGTAAGCTTAATCGATACAAAGAGTGCGGTTGATTCTGCACAAGAATTTTCTTTCCACAAAGACGTGAGGCCTATTGAAGCTAAATTGGAACCAGTGACTAACCAATTCAGGGAAACTACGACCGAGTCTGTGAGAGATACTGAGTCCAATGATGTGACTACTGCGACCACTCCAGTGGAAACGACGACCAACAACGGTAGAGTGCAGAGACCGCGACTAAGGAACAAATACAACCGTCCCAGATTCAATGTACAAGACTACAGAAGCCGACTTAGTTCCACTACAAGCACTACCGAGAAGGCAATTGAAAACACACCTAAAGTCAGATTCCCACAAAGAAGAGGACCCAACGTAGACAATGATACTGAGGTCCCGGAGAGGAAGAAATTCACACCCAAAGAACCCAGAAACAAGCCAGGTAACAATACAGACGGTAACGAGCCAACAGAAAAGGATACATATTCCATTAGACAGTCTTTGAGACAGAGGCAAGCTGTAGCAGAAGCGAGTGAAGGGTCCACGCAGAAGATATCGGCTCGTATCCGCACCGGCAGCAGAAAACCAAGACCTACAGAAGAATCAACCGAGACCACACCTACAACCATCAACAAAAGACCTTTGAGGAAAAAAATTAAGGATGCTGACATAGAAGAGAGTGTACAAGAGATCACAATCGCAGAAACTACAGCAAAGAACGATGTAACGTCAGAAAGGACTAGGTCCGAGAGCGCTATCATGAAGATAGCTGATAAGAAACACCAAGATCATAACATAGAACATTTGTACGAGCATTCTAAAAGAGTGTCGGACTTGACTTTAGCTGCGAGTAAGGACTACAATAAACCAGGTATGTTTAAGACTATATCATCGAATAGCAGGCGGATACCGAACTACTTCACGATAGCGACAGACGACCCAATCCTACCTATAGAAGCGTTCTTCCCACAACTCAATCAAAAAAAGGATTCGTAATAATTTTCATTAAGCAAAGGTAATCAATACCAAATCCTTATCTACTGCCAAAGTTAATTCTGTGTAGTTTTCGAGTTATGTACGAAATAGCGCAAGATAAATTACAAGTATATTAACTAAAAAGTATTTATCACTTATTTTGTAGATAGTTATCGAATGAAGACTTTGATGTGAAATTATTTCAAACTTATTGCTTTATTTATTTCTAAGGACTTATTTCAATAAGGACTTAGCTTACCTTTAAGGTGCAACCACATGCAGCCGCTCGACGCTCGTTTCCGACGATACGAATAAATGGCCGCGCTGGTCGTTAATTAAAAATGTTTAAATACTAGTAAATATTATATTATTATAAAACATTGTTTAGATAGTTAGATTTGTAAATCATTAATATTATTTTACTTTCTGGCTCATCCTGTAAGATAAAATATTTATGTTGTGTGTCACCGAAAGTTTACAAATTTAAGTAATTCATTTATTTCCATAATAACTTGGCGTAAATTTATAAAAAGTATAAGAAAAATGTCAAACCTTTTTAGAAAACCATTATATTTTAAATATTTTAGACACAATATAAAAAGTGATGTTTTTATTCTTTTAAAATAAAAGGTACATTTATAAAAAGCTTATTTATATAAACACTTATAATTATGTGTCTGGTTTAAATGTACAGTATGAATGTGTGTGTGAAAGAGAGATGTCTGCTTGAATTACTGAAATATATGTTAAAACTTTAGTTGTTAAATTGTAAATAAATTATTTTCTCAACAAAAACATATCAGGTATGTTTTATTCCCTCTTGCTTTTAACCAGGTCATGGTCATATAGGTACAACATAATTACCACCACAAGATGGCGCCACACGTTAATTTGATCTTTTAGCCTACAGCGCGAAATAATATTATTTTTTTTCGTTCTTGTTCGCTTAGGACTAATTATTTTTCATCAAAATCGGCACAGCTGTCTTTATTAAATAAATGAAAAAAAAAATTACTTTTGAGTATTTTTCGGTACTCATTCTTTCGGCCATCGAATCACACGTGAAAATTTCATCCTGTATATATTCCTCGAGCTCCAAATTGTAACGGAATAGATCTACAAATACTAGCTGTGCCCGGCAAACGTTGTATTGCCATATATTTTTTTGGGGTGGTCACCCTTATCATTTAGGGGTATGAAAAATAGATGTTGGCCGATTCTCAGACCTACCCGATCTGCACACAAAATTTCATAGAAATCAGTCCAGCCGTTTCAGAGGAGTACGGTAACTAGCATTGTGACATAGAAATTTTATATATTACATACAAATAATAAAAGTATATTATATTAACTTTATTTATATAACATGACAAAAATGATTAAGTATACCATATTAGCCAGCGTTGGCCTGCTCCGCGCGTATCTTGGCAGACCTCTGAATACACTTCATGGCCGCTTGATGGATCACTTTATCCAACGTGTCTGTAACAATCATGAATAAACTCTAATAATGTTTAACTAGCGGACGTCACGTGGTATCACCCGTCTAGCACAGCCAATGTTACTCGCTGCTAACGTAATCTATCCTATATATATAGTATTGAAGAAATATTTAAGTTTTTAAATACATTCGTTACATAAATTTAACAATTATAATTAAGTTTATGTTGTATCATTGTAACTGAATAATTGCAATAAAATATATGAATATGAATACATAAAAAAATACAAATCTTTCCTCTGTATAATTCTGTATTAAAATAAATCTGTATTAGTCTATACAAATATAATAAACAGAGACAGAAACAGACAATATTTATATCTATATGAAGGCTAACAAAAATTATACGAGCTCAAATTATTTATTTAAATATGTTTTTAATTATGACACTTTAATAATAATAAATAAGCCTCTGTAAAAATAATATTACCAATTTTATTTAAACAGCTGTGCAGCTTTTTAAATAAATGTAGCCTAAGTTACTTCTCGTATAATAATTTATGTGCAAGTGAAAATTGGTCCGGTCGCTTCGGAGATTAGCCGAAACAAACAGACACAGAATTTTTTTTTTTATTAGTATTATTATATCTGTACCATATATACTTTCATATGCGTTTAGAAAAAGTCATTATTTTAGAATGACAAAGAGACACTACAATTTTATTTATCTGTATAGATGAATAGATTACAATATATGAAGAGTATAAACAAATTATTAGTTAACTTCTCTATATCTCGATATCACTCGCTATATATCACTATAGAAATCCTATACCATAGCCAAGTTTTAATAGAAGTGCTGTGAAAAGGTGAGAACAGATAGACAGAAGCACATTGGTATTAGTATAAATTAGCAAAATATACGGCTATACTTACAAATCTTATGTTGGCCCTTGATTGGGAACCGCAGCTGAAGGCTGATCGGGTTGGAGCAGATGAACACGTACGGACTGTCCGACTCGCCGTCCGGGTATCTACAAATCAATCAGTATTACAAAATATATATTGCACATATTATAAGTATTATAAGAGCCGTGGTGGCCTTGGGGTTAGAGCAGTCGCCTGCAAGTTCGAATCCCAGCGGGGCCTGTACCATTGAGTTTCTCTAAAAAATCTTATGTACAGTTATTTCACAACACGTGCATTACGGTGAAGGAAAACATCGTGAGGAAACCTGCATATGTCTGAGAAGTAATTCGAAGACGTATGTATAGTGCCTGAGACGGCGATGGACTCACCCTCTGTCACGTTGGCACTTGATCATATTCGGTGAAATGTGGGTGTTGTTGTTACAACACCTCTGCTTACCCCTTCGGGGACCCTTCTGGGATGGCGTGAGCATATATATATTGTATTATTCGGAACACTCCTAACCGCAGGAAGTGTATGAGGAGATGCATGAATGTGGATGAAGCGAAAGAAGTATGTAAGGATCGTAGCTTGTGGCGAACGGTGGTCTCTGTCTACCCCCATGGGATACAGGCGTGAGTGTATGTATTATACAAAATTACTATACATGACCAGAGTAATAATCTCTTACAGAAAGTTTCAAATTCGGACAATCGTAACCGAAGGAGGTGTAAGAAGAGATTGAAAATAAAGAAACTTCAATATTATTTACAGATTACATTCATTCAAAATTCAGCAACTAGCGAAACTAAACTCAGACAGTGCCTACAACTGAGGGCTTGGCCTTAAAAAATTTAAGTGTCAATATGACAGGTGGTGTGAATGTCGCCATTCCTAAAGTACGTCTCCAGTTGTGTATTCATTCATTTTTATAGTTTATTCGACCTGGAGTTCCAACTCAGAACCCTTCTCAACCCCTGCAAGAATACTGAGCGATGGGTGCGAGAAATAATAATAATAATAATATATAAAAAATATACATACTTTTTTTCATATTCCTCCTGAGGTAAACAGTCGTCTACAGTGACACAGCCAAGCAGACATCCAGTTGGGTAAAACGACGGGAACTTTATTTCTTTACCTGAAAAAAAAATTACTCTATGTCATTATTAAGTAAAAAAAAAGTTCGAGAACAATGAGGTAGGGAATCAGACTATCATTTAAAATTTAAAATAAAATCTCTACTCACCGAAAGAGAGATAAAATAGATAGAATAGATAGATTTAAAACGTAATTTTTTTTTTGTTTTTAAAAAAAAATTATAATCAATAATACAAAAAAAAATTAAGCAAAATCACAGTAAAAAAAAAAACATTTTATAATCTAACTGCGATAAAATCAGCACAACATACAAACAAATATAGTTTAACATTTCTGTCACAAGATGGCGCTATACCTTTCTAGATCGCGCTATGGTTTCGTTCACAATGTTGGTTATAAGCCGTTTTTGTAACTTCTAAGTTAGGTTTCCTCACGTGTTTTTCACACGTGTATATGAAAGATTTTTGAAACGCCGCTATCGTTTTCTGAACGACTTGGTGTTATAAGACATTATAAAATGACTATGTAATAGTCTACTGGACCTCACGCGGTTTCACCCGCGCAGTTCCCGCTCCCGTGGAAGAACGGGGATAATAAAAAAGCCTATGTTACTAGCTGATGATGTAGCTAACCAATGGTGAAAGAATTTTTGAAATCGGTCCATTAGTTTTTGAGCTTATTCATTACAACCAAACAAGCAAAGTTTTCCTCTTTATAATATTAATTAATTTGAAATAATAGATTGTAAGTAATTGTGATCTGAATAAAAAAAAAAATTATTGTTAAAATGAAGCTGGAACCGTACTAGGTGAATTGTGACCGAAATACTTATTCCAAAAACTAGGTCTAAGAGTATTTACACGTCTCAAACATATGGACGTTCTTCGTAACCTCGAGTGTCAAGTTTATCGACTATTTACGTGTTAGAAACCCATAATCTCTCCTTCATACTTTAATATATACAGATTTTTTCCAAATATTGCTTTAATCAAATCGATACAAAAATCTGAAGTATTTGGAAGTTTTAAATTAATTTTATGTGCAAAGCCATTATTAGTGATTATTTATTTTGTATTTTTATAATTTTTAAGTATTTTTTTTATATTTGCGTTTCAATTATTTTTTTTGTGAAATTTGTACATTGTACCAAAATTACACATTGAATATTTTTTAAACGTTTTATGAACCTTTCGGATACCAAGACGGGTAATAATTAATTCATAAAAACATCCAATATCACAAATATTCTGTGGTAAGCACGAGTCCGTTCTTTACGGTAATAGCTGACATGATTGACATGAGCAGACAGACAGTATTATAAAAAAACTAGCTGTGTCCTGTAATATTAGCTATCTACCAGTGAAAGTCCCATTGAAATCGATCCAGAACTTAAATATTATTATGTTATTTTATATATTTTTGGATTAAAGAATTTTATTTCTCATAAAAACTTAAATTAGTTCACTTAAAATGAGATACAGCAAAAATTATATTTTCTAAGTATACATTTTTACATCTAGTGTGTTGGATAAGCTAATTAGTTTTTTACAATAGTTTAGTGACATATTTTTTAAGTTTGTTTTTATATATATTTATATTATCACATTCAGTTATTTCCTTCGGCAATTTATTAAAAAGTTGTGCTCCTTCAAATAGTATCGTTTATTACTTTATTTATGAGAAAGCAAAAGACACGCCAAAATATACCTGGATTCAGCACCCTGTGGTGATTCTCCATAGCTCTGATAAGTTCCGGGTCCGGTGGCTTGGCAGTCGAAGCTATCCACAGTCGGCCGCGATGGCTGGAGTACCATGTTCGACCCTCGTGGCTGAAACAGCATAATAGGATTATTTGCAACTACTTTAATAAACAAACATGCCCACGCCTGTAATCCCCGAAGGGGTAGGCGGAGGTGTTGCAATAACAACACCCACATTTCACCGAAGTTGATAAGTGCCAACGCGACAGATGGTGAGTCTCTCGCCGTCTCAGGCACTATACATACGTTTTTGAATTACTTCACAGACATATACAGGTTTTCTCACGATGTTTTCCTTCCTCGTAAAGCACGCGGTGTGAAATGACTGTACATTAGTTTTTAGGAAAACTCATTATCAAAGGCTGTGATTCGAACTTGGCTCGCTTGTGTGGCAGGCGATTGAGTAGTCCACCCACCCACAGGGCCACCACCCATAGCTGTGCCGTAGTTTACTAAACAGTCCAAATTATACTTATAATATAAATACCAAATTAAAGAGCTTAATGATTTTAAATAAAGTATTAGCTATTAGCACGCGGTTTTGCATCCATGCACCTGATAACTGGGATTTTTTTATATAATCACGCTACAGATGGGAGCCATTAGTTACTTTTCCTTCTAAAATAATCTACTTTTTTACTATCGTATCCAAATGAAAGCCTGCTTACATCTTGATGCCATCGACGAGCATGGAGGCCCAGGGTTGATGCATGGAGAGGCAGCGGCCAGCGTCGCTCATCTCCTGCAGCTCGGCGTCCTGCACGCGGCCCCCGATGCCACCCGCCATACGACCAGGGCCCCCAGGCCCCCCAGGGCCCCCACTCTCTACCGATGGGTCGAACTGTAACGTTAAAAAAATATATATTTATAGCTTTGTTCACCGAAACCAAATTGAAATGAGACAAAATGAAAAAGTTATTAAAATTAACTCTTTAATATACTGTCTAAGTAATGAGTAGGAATTTAGAAAAATGTCGGTAAAACAGATAAATGACTACGCGATCGGGTAGTGATGGCAACAAACTATTATTCCGACGATATCGTGTCGTTACTGTTATCGTCCATATGGAATATGGAAGCACCCATTTAGTAGTGATTGCATCAAACTACTGGACCGACGATATCGTCCAATGTGAAAGCGCCCATGGCGGGATAGCTGAACTCAAGCTCGTCGAAAAAGAAGACGTGACCTTACTAACATTACGCCGGGGTCGCTGATAATCTCGAAGATGCTTACGTATGTATGTGTTTGCTAGATGGAGATATGTGTTAATGTCCCAACATTATGCTGGCAACTAAAACAGGAAAAAAAGTGAATTTTTGTATTTGATATTTACTACCAGCCGAATGCTCTGTGACAAATAGGTTCGCCTTAAAAGCCGATTCTGTATATGTATGTGTACCCGCAAGAGTGGAGCGTTGACTCCGGGCGCGACATCCCTATCGCTAGGGATGCCCACCAACATGTCGTGGTGAGACTCCCTCGCGCTGGACATCTCACGGATCACATCCTCGTCCACTTCGTGCTCTATCGTCTTATCTTCTACTATTTGTCGACCTGGAATATAATGATTCAATATCATGCTCTTGAGCTCGTAACATGAGGAGCTCGTATTATGAGTAGCTCGTATCATGAGGAGCTCGTATCATGAAGAGCTCATAACATGAGGAGCACGTATCATGAGGGGCTCGTAACACGAGGAGCACGTATCATGAGGAGCTCGTATCATGAAGAGCTCGTGACACAGTTGCATTAGCGCATATGTTGTCAAGTTAGTATCTTTGGCAATCGTTACAGGTCAGTCGGAGGCCTAAGAGAGTCTGACAACTGGTTTAACCCAGATTGCCGATTTTCCGCGTAAAAGGGGTTACGAAGGTCAGATGGCAGTCGCTAAGTGTGTTAAGAGCCGTGGTGGCCGTGGGGTTTGAGCAGTTCCTGCTACGTAAGCGAGGCAAGTTCGAATCCCAGCGAGGCCTGTACCAATGAGTTTTTCTAAAAACGTATATGCAGTGATTTCACATCACGTGCTTTACGGTGAAGGAAAACATCGTAAGGAAACCTGCATATGTCTGAGAAGTAATTCAAAGACGTGTGTATCGTGCCTGAGATGGCGATAGACTCTGAACAGCCCTCTTTGATGAAAAGTGGGTGTAGTTATTACAACACCTCTGCCTACCCCTTCGGGGAATACAGACGTGAGCCTATGTATGTATGTGTTACCAGCAAAGTCGAAGGTCATCTTCTTTTGCAGTCTCGATGCGTGTTTCTTGTCGTGTAGCGATTGGCGGTACTTGTCGAGTTTTTCTCTCTCGCCGTCAGCGAGCCACACGCTGTTCGCGCTGAAGTAGTCGCTATCGTCGTCCGTCACGCGGGTTCGACGCTCGCTACATATTATACATCCGTAATTATTTACATCTTTACATACGTATATATACATACGAATAAACAAACCCAAGTATATACGATATAAAAAAAATCTAATTTTTCTGTCAGTCTGTTCGTTTGTTTCGGCTAATTTACGAAACGACTTGACCGATTTTAACAAGACTTTCACTGGCGGATAGCTAATGTTACAAGGAGTAACTTTGACTACTTTTATTAAAACATTAGGGTTCAACTGGGTGAAACTGCGGGCCACAGCTAGTAATATTAAAAAAATTACGTTTGTCTTTATGTCCTTTATAGGATCTATAAACTATGCATTTGATCACGTGATGATCTTCAGCAAAGTGTTGTGCATGAGCCCACAATGGGTTTCCGAATTGGTGATGGGTTCCAATGAATTTCATATATGGAACTGCGGGCCACAAAAACATACACCAAAATTTCATTAATCCGTATAGATATAGCTATATCTGTACTAGCTGGTGCCCGCGACTCGGTCTGAGACATTTTGGACAATTCATAAAATATCTTTATAAATAATAGCCTATATGTCATATTGAGGTTTAAGCTACTAACCGGATGTCACGGGGTTCTAGACGGCTGGATCGATTTGTATGAAAATTTGTGTGCAGATCGGGTAGGTCTGAGAATCGGTCAACATCTATTTTTCATACCCCTAAATGATAAGGGTGACCACCCCAAAAAAAATATGGCAATACAACGTTTGCCGGGCACAGCTAGTATTAGTATAAATAATATAGTAGTTTCATTAATATCTATCCATACACCCATATTCTGAACATTTCACGTTTATAACATTAGCAGGAGTAGTAGGTAGGATAGATGTTACCTGGTACGGTCATATTCGAGCAGTTTATTCCTGTGTGTGAGGGCTTCCTCCGCTCCTTTAGGCCGGCTCCTCTCCAGGAGGGACTCCATCAGCTTGGCGCTAGACTTGGTCTTCGCGTTCAGTTCCCGTTGCTCTTCCGGGGTGCATACCTACCAGTTTAATATATAGTGATTACTAAAAATACTCTCTTACTAATAAAAGAAATCTAATTATTTATATACTACCTGTACCCCGCGGTTTTACCCGCGTAGGATTAATAATAAAAACATACTCTAAAGCAAAAGTTGCCTCAGTTACTCCTTGTAACCAGGGGCGTGCATTCCATATAAGCAGATAAGCAGTGCTTACCATTTGTGATGACTGAATACACTCGTGTCGTGTTTGTGTGTGTGTTTATGTTTGGGTGTGATTGATTTACCTCCCATAGGTTTACTGTCTAAAATGTGCTGAACCCAAGCAATATTTGCCATTTTTGCTCTTCACATTACCTAGTGAGATTGAGTGACGAGAATGAGAATTTTCAAAGTGCCTAGTGCGAGTTTTCTTAAAATCGCCGTCACATGTCATTGCGATGACGTAAACGCAAATATGGGATCAACATAGTGTCATCAGTGGGCCGAGAGATGGCGCTGTTGCGATCTTGAAAAAATCGCACTAAGCTCTCAGATCTCTACAAGCGGTACTCTATGCGAACGGAGAAAACTATCAAGAGGAATTTAGTAGTAATTAATTAAAACAATGTGATAATATTATGTGTTACCAGATTTCCACAAAAGAGACAAGGTCCTGAGCCCTCCTGCTTGCAGACGATGCGGCCACACTGCAGGCAGTTGTTCACCAGCTCGTGCTTGGCTGCCTGGCACTCGCAGCGGTGACGACCTGAAACATTATAACAATCATTTAGCTTGACAATCAAACTGAGTTTCTTGCTGGGTTCTTCTCAGTAATAATAATCCTGTATGATTAAGTAATTCTAATGATTTGTAAGTATTTTGTTAAAAGCCTAATCAAATAAAGACAATTTCGACTTTATTACTAGATTTGTCCCTAGTTTTCCTAAGGTTAAGTAGGATTTCCTACAAAATTGTTATTCCAATTTCGAATAATCTGGTCTAAGTGGGATGAGTTCCTATACCTCGCAAAGAACAGTTTCCAAATATTTCCTATCTAGGACTTATAATCTATACAGATAAATAAAATTTAAGTGTCTGTTTGTAATTTCAAAATAACTTTTTACCAAATGCATATATGCATAAAAGTATATATGGTATTGACATTAAAGAAACAATTTAAATATTTTTCTGCCTCTCATTTTGTTCTTTGTAATCTCCGAGACGATGAAATTTCACTGGCAGATATCCAATGTTTCAAAGAATAACATAGGCTACTTTAAAAAAAACAAATTAGGTTTCCACAAGTTAAAGCATGAAATTAAGTCTATGCGGGTGAAATCACAGGGCACAGTTAGTCCATTAGCGGTAGGCGGTAGACCTTTGAATGGTATAATGTAAAGATAGATATTACCTTTTAAGAGTACAACTTGTGCATTCTTGCCTTCTTGGGAGTACAAATTGACATATTTGGTCTTCTTCTTGTTCTTTGAGTCAACCTCCATGTCAGGATGAGGTGCTGGAGTCACAGTAGCACCTTCTGTTATGAGCTCCTGTTGCTGTTTGTTCTTTGATATCTTCTTCTTCTGGTGTTTGGGCAATGTTGCACCTGAAGTCACATAACAAAACAGAAAGGATTATGAAATCTTATACCTTATATATAATCTGAATATCGGAATCGGCACCAAGGATTACCATGAAATTTTGTGTTTAGGGGGTTTCAAAGGCAAAAATTTATCTAGCTAGGTTTCATCTTCAGAAAACATAGTTTTAATGTCTTAGCAATGAAAACTTGCTACAATATCATTACAATATGAAGGTAAATGTCGCCAACTTCTGTCAAGTTATAATAGCTCAGATGGGAGGCTTCCAGCCTATTGGATGATAACGAAATTATACTCTGTTTCAAATCCAAATGAAACCGGTAGGGTGTTTTCCTTTTCCTGTTTTTTTTTTCAAATTTTTAAGTTTTTTGTGAGAGAAAGAAACTGAACAGCTTGATCAACCAGGTTCTTAATTATAATAAAATGATGCATTTCATTAGCCTTAATTAATACATTAATGTATTTTTAAACAAACTTTGCAATTGTTAGCGAATAGCGCCATCTATGTCGCGAATGAAGAAATGCTGTTTAAAAAAACTAACCTAACCTAACATTTTTTTAATATTGTAGATACAATATATGCCTTAGTTTGTAAGTAAAATGTAAGTAGGTACCTCTGGGGGGGAACTTTCTTCTCACCAACTCTGTAAAAAAATTCTTATGTTGACTGTTATCGAAGTCCAACAAAGTCTTCATGTACTCATTCAAGTCATTCTCGTTCTCAATGGACAAAACGTATCTGAAAAACAATTGCGTAGAGAATAAAAAAAAACACTCCTTATGTTTAAAAAAAAATGCAAATTTGTGGACATGTACATGTGTTACATTATAATGTAATAAAGCATGTGTTAATCAGTGTTCGGAACCTGAAGTGGACTGATTATCGTACCAGGGGCTGGCAGGAGCGTAAAATTATCGTACACGGATCGAAATTATCGTACTATCTCTATATATCATAATATCCTAAAAGATAATGTTTATTATAGATAAATAAATCATATAAAATGTAATATTGATATGCATGCAACTAATAAAAATTTTGCTGCTCTAGAAAATGACCTTTTTTTTTTTTAGAAATAGGCATAATATTTATTCACATGAAATATGGTACAATGGAATATGAATATGGTAATATGAAACAAATTATGCTACTGCCATTTAGACTATCAGCGCATGAGTGAAATAATATAAATTCTCAAATTTTGCATCATGATAGAAATTATCGTACAATCTGCGTACGATAATAACATGCTATCGTACATCGTACGTAGGCACAAAATTATCGTATGTGTACGATAATTATTATCGTATGTGTACGATAATTATTATCGTACGGTTCCGAACACTGGTGTTAATTAGAATAAAAAAAAAGTGCACTTCATATTTTTTTTAATTTGTATAATTTGTTTCGTCCGTGTTGCATACATACTGAATAAGGTCTTCTGGAACTTGAAAATCTAAGAGTCTTGACAATCCTTCACTTAGCCACTGATCCATATTGATCGGATTATTCAACAAACACTTTTATTTATTAACTTTTATAACTTCTCTCTCAACAACCCAATTAGTGTAGTTATTTTCAGATTGTTTTGGTTTATAGGTTATGCTACGTTACAGTTTGTTGATTGACTTGACACTTGACAGTGATAGACGAGAACACAGCTGATATTGACAATCAATGAGGAAGGAAAACATGCTCGTACAACTTCGTTAAAAAAAAAATTCTATGAAATATTCAGTCAGTCCATTGTAGTTGTTTGTTAGTAAAGGTTTGTGAGCTAGCCTTTTTATTGTAGATTTCTTACAATAAATGCTGACTAAATATGACCACAGACTATCTACTACTTCTGTCTTTGCCATTTATATGCTATTCTGTCCCAAAAAAGTTGTCATACCTCGCCTGTCAAGTGTCACATCACTCAAAGCTGTCACGTCGCAGCTCAATTCAATACGTCATTGTCAATTTTAATTCTTGTTTTCAGATAAAAAAGGTATTATTCTAAGCTGTGTGTAAATTCGATTTTTGAAAATAACAAAGTAAGTGTCTAAACACTGTTCAAGTCGTAATACAACGCGACAAATTTAAAGACGTTTGTCCAATTAAATGTATTTGTATGAAATACTTCGAGTATTTAACCATAGGATGACTATGATTTGTTTACGTAATTTCCTAACCTCTTTTTTATTTGTATTCAGAGATCATTGAGGCAAAATGTCGCTGTCTCCATTCTTCCGTTCTCCATTCACGGATATCACTGGAGGGATGGTATCCCAACAATTGCTCGGCCGCTGCCAGAAAGAGGAGGCGCGCTACATGGATTGCTTGGAGGTCTACGGACTGGAGCGAGGCAAGGAAAAGTGCAAACACTTGTTTGGAGATTATCATGAATGCCAGACTTTGACCAAGCAATACAAGCGATTTGCGGTAAAAATATTACTTACCACCTTACAGTAGACATAATAGAAATTTGATACTTGATCTTGGATTTTAATAACAATTCTGCAAACATATTGCTATTGGTAGGCAATACTGCCGCCTCCTGAAAATGATCCCAATATAATTGATTAAACCTTTGTTTAAATTGCAGGCAATGCGAGATGAAAGAGACAGGCAAATTGCAGAAGGGAAGTTGAAAGGAGATAACAAATATGTAACTCCAAAGATTGACAGCTTTTGAGCTCATAATACATCCAGCAAATAATTGTTGGTCTCAAAAAAATTGAATCCTGGTTTTAGATCATACCAATATAAATATATAAATACTTAGTTAAGAATTATTTCATGTTGTTTTAATTATTCATTGACTTTGCCAGTACACAACTTAATAAGATATTTATAATAATATAGTGTGTGTATATACCTTTATGATGGCGGTAAACTTTATACTCTATAGCACTAGAATTGTTCTAGTTTCTTCGTTTTGAAATATTATAATGTTCTCAACAAAATAAAATAGCTTTGCTCTAACAAGCATAGATATTATAAAGGTTTACTTATTCAATAAGTAGTTCTTTAATCTCTAACCAGCCAGTGATATAATGGTTTTTATTTTACCACTGGCGGATAATATTCTTAATTTTTTTTTTTATATTTAAATTATTCCAATCTGTCATCTTTGATGTATTAATTGCTATTTGCCAATTTTTAAAACGGATTATACTAAGAACTTAGTCGAAGTTTCCCCCTTATTTTATTAGTAGTAAAAATGCAAGCCATATCTCCATTTTTACGTAGCCCATTCACTGATATAACAGGAGGAATGGTATCATACCAATTACTTGGTAGATGCGCCAAACAGGAGATAGAAGCGATGGATTGTTTGGAGGCCTACGGCTTGGACCGTGGGATCAGGAAGTGTGATGGACTGATTCAAGACTTCAAGGAGTGTCATACACTAGCGAAACAGTACAAGAGATTCGCAGTAAGTACATTTTTCAGAACTTTTTTTTTATATATTTTGAGAATGTTTTAGGTTTTTGCTTACGACTTCATCCGCCTCAAATTAGGGTCCAGCGGCCAAACTATGAGTGACAGTAATGATACAGATATTGGCATAATTTTAGTCGAACAGTAGGTACCTCCTTATTACGAGTTCAAAGCCATTTTGTTAACATCTTAATGTATACACAACGCGTCGATAAATAAAATACTAGGGGCGCTATTTCAGATAGTTGGGAGCCTAATAAATTCAAATGCATCTCATTCTAAAATAATTTAAAAACTGTACCCCTATCACGAGTTTTCCACAGTTTTTGTAATCTATACTAGCTATCGTCACTCGCAATATTTGTAGGAGATATTTTAGTTCTTCATGTCACCGCTAGATGTCGCTGCACAATTTCTCATACAAATGTTCGGCAAAGTGCTAGCGAATATAGATAACGAAAACGGTGATAGGGATGAAGTGAAGTGTAGTGAAGTGAATAGGTATATTCACTAAAATATTTAATTGAATAATTATAATGAAACCCAACCCCCAAATACTTACGCCTGCTTATTTCAGATATTTGCTCTAAATTTTTTGCAGGCGCTGTCAATTTTAACACAATGTATGAATGGGTGCCTGGAAATTAATAATAGTAATGTTACACCATCTGTAGATCTAAAAATAAAAATGATTTATTAAGTTTACCCTCACTTTGATTAGGCATTGATGAACTTAGAGAAGATTACCTAAATACATAATTACCTAAATACATTTTGGCATGCCGGTGAAACTAAAGGGCCCGGGTTCAATCCCCGCAGCCAGCACATGCGATGCTATTATATTATTTTTAGATACGTAAGTAGATACGGATGCCGTCATGAGTTATGAACGCTGACCTTGATTGCGCAGTAGTCATCTTATGAGTATGTTCTGTAAGTATCGGTCCATCTGTGTGGCGCGACACAAATAAAATACCTACATGCGCAGTTACATCCCCTATTTTAGCTGAGCGCTCATAAGTCGCGGCGACACCTGTACCAAGGACAGGTTTTAACATGATTTAATGTAGATGATGCCGTAAAAGCGCCCTTAGCGGAGAGTGTAGGAAGTTACGCAATCGATACAGTCAACGTTAAAATTGGTTAATGCATGAACAGAAGGGCTAGTTTGAGGCTTTCAGCGAATATTATAAGTAGCTGTATAGTTAGAAGTAGGTATGTATCATTAGACACATTATACATAGTTTCAATACCTATACAATATTTATATTATGTCTAGGTCCTGCGCGATGAGAGGGATCGTCAAATAGCAAGTGGGAAGTTGACCGGTGCTAAAATGTACGTGACGCCTCGCATAGATAGTTATTGATTGATACTTATGTGAGTTTTTGCCAAGTTCTTTAATAAAATTACTTCTTAAATTATTTGATTCGAGTCTAGTGTATTTTATTTTTATGAGTCAAGAATTGCGAATTGTTTCGTATAGGGCGGATAGGCGGACAAGATATTACACAACCTAACCTATGGGTAGTTAGCTACAGCATAAGAACAGAAAAGTCATGTGGTAACGACTGTATTCCCCGAAGCGGTGTGTATTTTAACAGCTATGGCTAAGTTATATGATAAATATGTATATTACTGCAATGGTGTATAAATCTGTCACTGTCTCACGTTTATTGCAATAAAACCTCATGATTGGATTCCAGGGGCAGACAGAGGTGTTGTAATAACAACAGCCACTTTTCGCCGAAGACAATTAAGTACCAACGTGAGAGATTTCAGGCACTATATATACATATTTTGAAATAGTTCTTATACAGGTTTCCTCACTATGTTTTCCTAAATACATAAGTTTTTAGAAAGACTCATTCGTACAGGCCCCGCTGGGACTCGAACTTGTATCGCTTGCGAAGCAGGCGACTGCCACCTTGTGATATACACAGTACAACGATATTACTGCCTAGCTATTTCTAATGATACCTAATTATACATGGATCGAGATAATAAAACTAGGAATAGATAGATAATGACCTTTATTGACACCAGTGACTTTACTGAAAGGCAACTATTTGCGACCAATTTATTCCTCGGTAATGTAATTATTCATTCACCGCCTTAACTTGATAGATCCGTATCGGACGTTTAATACGAGTTCAATCCTCAATAAGTAGATACCTCATTTTTTTGTCGCCCGCGCTCCGGAGTCACGGTCGTTCGAACGCGTTTTTATACGGAATTTTGGCGCCAAACTTTAGTACAATTAATCAATATAATATATTTATAGTTGTTGGTACGTAAATGTCCATTTGACGCTTAATAACATTAAGTTATTTACCTACGCAGTAAGTGGATACATATGAATCCGTGACTTGTTTTTTAAAGCTACGTTGTTTGTTACCTATTCTTGAATTTCGTATTTATGTATGAGGGGCCTAAATAGGTGAAAATGTTACGGAAGTCCTCGGGAATAGGCGCAGAAGCGATGAAAAATACTTGCTCAAACGGGCGTAATGTAATTCATCGAATACTAGGATAACGGCTTCTTGAGGACCCGTCTTATCTATTATTAAACTAACGGCTATTCAAATGTGTATTCAAAGGTTTCCTTAAATGGTTAAAATGCTTAGTAACCAGCTTTGTGGTGTAACGAAAAGAGCTCGTGGCGCAGTTGCTATATCGTTCGATCAGCGAAGTTAAGCAACCCTCACCCTAGCCAGTAATTGGATGGGTGATCGCCCTAGTTACCTCCGTGCCTCGGAGAGCACGTTAAGCTGTCGGTCTTGATTGCCAATTTATAATCTTTGGCAATCATTACAGGTCAGTCGGAGGCCTAAAATAGTATGACGACTGGTTTAAACCAGATCACAGATTTTCCTCGTTAAAGGGGTTGCGGAGGTCAGGTGGCAGAAGCTTCGTATAAAAATCAGGTGATCAGCCACATCGGGATGAACCAAAAGCCCCAACAATGTATGGGATAAGCCAGGGAGATGTTGTAGTGTAACGCAAGATGGTTAATATTTTTCTTAAATACGATACAAAATAATCTTCGTAAGAATAAATAATATTAGATTGTGTGACATCCTGACTACTCACGGATTTGGCCATAGCCAAATTCAGAACCCAGTATTCTTTTCGATCAGATGTTGTTGAATATTTAAGTATTTGTTATTCCTATGATACTAGTAATTAGGAAGGTTCGTTGGTTCTTAGAATTGTAACAAAAAAGTGTTTGTTACATACCAGAACAGGTACCAGGTACCTTAATATCCATCTATAATTAACTATATCCTTCTGTGATTAATTAAACTCTAATTATAATATCAAATATTATAGATCATTGAAGTTCATTGACCGCGTTAATGATGAAATTATATCACAAGGTTGTCGAAATACGCCAATAATATATTCGTGACGTCAAAACCCTTGGTATTTGTTAAAAAACACAAATAGGTGCGGAACTGTACGTAAAATTCGACTCTAATGGCACTTTTGAACCTCGGTGCTATAAACACAAAGGGGTAAACGATCACCTGTGGGTAGGTTAATAAGGCCATGGACCCTAGAATGCATTGACCACTTATAGTATGGACGCAGAATAATAAATTGTATAAAAAGGTAAAATAAAGAAAAAGATACGGCGGAGCAGATATCATTATGTGTTGGGCACGTGCGTCGGTCGACGCCAGCGAAAAATTTCCACACCAATAATGAAATGAGTATCTCTATTAAGGAAGGAAAATGTCTTTTCTTGTAAGATAATACGTGTTATTTATAATTACTTAGCACTAAAGCATTGCCCCGTATGCGCCAAAATTAGAAGGCGATGCAATAAAATGCCTTAAAGAAGCTTAGTTAATAATTTCCCTGATGTTTTGATCAAAAACATATAAAAAATCCAAAACTAAGTTTGCTAGTTTCCTCGAACATCTTATCTTAAAAGTCATTTTAGAGGCCAACACACTTTATTATACAATATTCATTTACCTAAAGTAGGTAATGTTTCATGGCAACTCAGGCATTAAAATATTATTGGTCGATTACTTCAGCCGTCAGTTATCAGGGACAAACGCTCATATATTATGCATGGACCAGCCGCTCTCAGTCGCCCATGTTTGCTCTTTTCGGAGTTCCCAAATTGTTCATTTTAAAAGGAACACCACAGTTCTAATTAATTTGTCCGTGTCTCCTTGTTTTGATATGAGCATGCATTTTCCATAATCACATAAGTACGTAAGTATGTAAAAGGCAACCATAAATCGTCGACGAATACAGCTTTTAACAGGCAGAAGCGACAACAGCAGTTTTCTTGTGTACAAAAATCTCAAAATTAAAACTGAATTTTTTTAAAGATTCCCTTTGTCTCTCTCAAGCTTCAAAAAGTGATCGCTTCGATCGATTCATATTTTCCACGAGTACACAAGTCACTGCATAAACTCTGTACCCTTATTACTAGTTTTGCACCGTTTTCGTAATCTATACTCGCTAACGTCAAGCACAATTATATATTTATATGATATATTTTAGTTATTTACGTCACCGCCAGGAGGGCCACTGCACAATTTATAACAAATATTGGGTTTAATTATTATTATTTTAAATTAATTGATTAATCTATACTCGCTAGCGTCATATTTGTATGATAAATGTTGCAGCGCCTCCTATCGGTGACGTACATAACTAATGAAACTCATACAAATATTATACGATGACGCTAGCGTGTATTGATTAGAAAAACTTTTGAAAATTCGTAATAATGTAGCAGTTCTATATCCAAGAAAATATTAAAAACATAGTTATCACCTAATACCGTAGGGAAGGTTTCTACTTACATAATTTATCAATCGTCCATTGACAATACAATTATAATTTCAAAACCTAACGTTTCTTGTACGTTTCGTCGCCAGCGGCCGAATATTTACCATCACAATATGTATAATGCATACATATACATGTAGCTCAGTATGGCCTTAGTAACAAGGCCTATGACTTTATAACTTAAGATCTTTAATGGGATGAAAATAATACCTATAAACCTAGGGTCGGAAAAGCTAAGAGTGAGTACGCAAGTATAACACCATTTTGTATAGAGCATAGCCCTGAAAATAGTCGGTATTGAAATTTCCAGTTATCTTGCAGATATACGATTTTCAGGATTTTTAGTAATTTTCCTGGCAGAAGAGTTAAATAGAGTGAATGTTCTTTCATATCAAAATGCGCAATTTTCTATCGATATCGAGGGAACATGTTAGTTCTTCCGATAAAAAAAAAGTAGGTAAGTAGGTACTTTTAGTAAATTGAGATTTATTGAAACGCTTTTCTTTCTGGAATTTGTTTAACAATTGGTGAAAAGTGTCAAGATTAAAGATAAAATATGCCACAAAAAAATCATATTTAGTTTTATAATTTTGAACAAAATTTTATAACTACCCATAAGTAAGTATATCCTGGTTCCGTTGAATATGAACATTAATAGGGAATTGTCAAACCAAAATCGGAAACTTATTTTTTTAAGTGACATTGATAAATATATTAAATACGTTCTGACGCACAGCCTAAAACACGTGAACCAAACGCGTAAAATAAGGTGTGGTAAGTCTACACTACTATTATGAAGAGGAAATATTTCTAGTTTTATGTGTATGTTTGTACTGAATATACTCAAAAACTACTGTGCCGATTTCGAAAATTCTTTCAATATTGGAAAGCTACATCATCATCGAGTAACATAGGCTTTATTTTATACCCGTACTCCCACGGGAACGGCAACTACGCGGGTGAAACCGCGTGACGTCCGCTAGTAGTATATAAAGTAGTAGCATTGGCATAAAAACGGCAATTTTTTTAAAGTCCATGGTACCAGACTTTTTTAAAAATCAAATAGATTTTTTTTTTAAATAAAATAAAATAATTTGTTAGTGAGTGTAAAAAACTGAGCATAAAAGTGAAAAGTATTTCATTTTAAGGCGCAACCTGATGTAGCCGTTCAATGCTCGTTTTCAGGGACAATGTGGTCACGTGACCCCATTAGAATTTCCCGCAACTCAGAAAGGAAGTACGTCATGTAGCCGCTCATCGCTCGTTTTCAGCGACAGTCAGTCGCTCGTCGCACGTTTGGTGATGGTGGCATTTTTCGTGATTCAAAGATGGGCCAAAAGTTCAAGTAGAGAGAAATGAGTGTATCCGATCCAGAAAAGCTAACGGCTTTACCATATGTGGTAGTTGGTGACGGGGCATTCCAATTAACAGACTACTTACAATCTCGATACTTCCCAGCGATAAAGCTCAATATTTTCAGCTTTTTCGCTACATATCACGTGACCACATTTGTCGCTGGAAACGACCGTCGAGCGGCTGCATGAGGCTGCATACCTTTACACTAAATAGGTTCGGTCCCGGGGTAGTAGGTGGCCCAAGTTGGCGCCCGCTATAAAAGCTACATACAGTGTGAAGAGACATGTAAAGGGTCGCACTTGAGTCTCTGGTTTTTGGTGAACACTTGCCATCAACTCCAATGATTTTCAGTGATGAAATAATATTTATATAACATTATCTCGGGCTTAGTAGAGGGTTCTGTGGTAGTACCTACATTCAACCTATAAACTGCGCTTTCAAAAAGTTTGTCATACATTTAGATCTAGGAAAAAAAAACTCCATCATTGTACAACTCCGTGGTACGGTGTGTTTAGTGGTCTATCGTGAAGGTCACGAGGAGTGGTGCATGTCCGGACGAAGAGCCATTGCCCCGGCCTGAGACTAGGTGATTAACATTTTGATTGCCTCGTCACTACCTGTCTCGCCAAAACAAGGCCAACGCGCTTAGGGTTCCGTGTTCAAAACTCTTTATCTAGTACGATTATGTATTTGTGCCCAAAGAGGGTCAGCGGGGCACTTCTACCCGTCTTGGGTCTTACCATATGCTCTTGTCATGATAGGTTAACAGTGAAAGAAAAATATAATTATTTGATTAGATTATTGCAAAGTGCTTTCAAATCGTCAGACCCAAAAATTACACTAATCCTGTAGATTATATACTACCGATAGGTTTGGAAGGTAGCTTTTGTTGAGTAGAACCCTCAAACATATTTTTTTACAATTCGTAATGGTTACAATATCTCTATTTCTCAAGCCCATGAACACATCTGGGCAATGAATTTTCCCGGGAATCGAACCCATGATCTCGTGTTCCGCAGTAGGGTTTGCTACCAATAAGTCCATATAGGCAGTTGAAATAATAAACGACAAATTAATATAGATGTCCTACGGAATCCGATTAACACTTAGCCGATTTTTTTATAATATACTTCGCCTAGACCAGGCTACACTTTAAGCTGAATACTTATTGCGTAGAATGGAATTATTTACATCAGGTAATGAATATTTGGTCTTGCGGTCATTGGGTTGTTTAAACTTTAATTTATGTAGAGCAGTAACATGTGGCAGTCGCATGATCCTTGGTGTAACTGAACTACTAGGCGCTAAGGTTGAATAGGTTCTCATCTAGAACTGCGCTCTCCAATTAATTTATAGAGCGAAAAAATACAGTAACATTTAAATATTATCTATACATCTGATATCATTCCAAATTAGACAAGACAGTTTTTTTAAAGAGGTTTTTGTTTCTTTGCCGTATATACTTTCTTATGCATTAGTAATAAACTGTTATTTTGGAATTACAAACAGACACAATCTGTATAAACTATAGATCTATAGATACAAAATTATTGAAATTATCAGTATAAATATAGGTTATAGACGCAAAAACAATATACTGTCTCGTTGGTCCAGTGATGCACAAGTTACTGTGGAACACGACGTTCGATCTCTGGGTCGGGCAAAGTGTTATTGGGTTTTTCCAGTAGCAGTCCGGAGTCGGGATAAGTATCCCGACTCCGGACTGCTCTATACATATGCTCACGCCTGTATTCCCCAAAGGCGTAGGCAATGGTATTGTAATAACAACACCCACTTTTTACCGACGATGATTATGTGCCAACGTGACAGATGGTGAGGCCATCGCCGTCTTGGGCACTATTTATATATGTCTTTGAATTTCTTCTCAGACATTTGCA
Organism: Watsonalla binaria; assembly: GCA_929442735.1. Lineage (NCBI taxonomy): Eukaryota > Metazoa > Arthropoda > Insecta > Lepidoptera > Drepanidae > Watsonalla > Watsonalla binaria. The sequence goes on along the minus strand of OV838934.1, from coordinate 8,322,786 downwards.
GGTTTCCTCACGATGCTTTCCTTTACCTTAAGCCACTTGAAATTACTTTATTTAGGTTTTTAGAAAAACTCATTGGTACTGGCCCCGCTGGGATTCGATCTTACGTCGCTTGCGTAGCAGGCGACTGCTTGAACCCCACAGTCACCACGGTTTTTCTGTACCTATCTTCTGTAGTGGTTTGGTCTTGAAACAGATATTCACATTTGTAATATTATAAATGTGAAACTATATTATACTTTATGCATACAAATACACTTTAGAGGGTAGCTCCAAACCGTTTAAGATGTTTAAGATTTTTGTTCCTTAAACTTGAATTCGGGTCAAATTAAGCACCATTGGAGTTACTTCTTCAGAATATTATTACTCTCATTCCTATGTAACTGTGTATAATTATCTCTCACTTTTCTTGCCGTAACTTACTATAGTATTTATTTTGTAATTGTTTATCGTGATTGATGTCGTGCGCCACTCAGGGCGGCCCCTGAATGAAATTTCCCGCACTGAAAATCAGCTTCGCCAACCTAACCCTGGTCTGGGTTGGGGTCACAGCTGAGTGCTGGCCTATTGGTGAAGTACACTTCAACACCCGACGTGATACTCCACACCCGCCCCAACGACACCTTGTTAGTTGCTACTAATATACGTGTGTAAGTACACGTGTTTTTTTTAACGCCTAAGTCGGTTGTTGTGTATCTATCCCTACTAATATTATAAATGCGAAAGTAACTCTGTCTGTCTCTTATGCTTTCCCACTTAAACCTCACAACCGATTTTAATGAAATTTGGCACAGACAATCTTTAGACCCAGAGAAAGGACATAGGCTACCTTTTATTGCGAAAAAAAGGGATGAAGATATTAAATAAAACTAAATCTACGCGGGTGAAACCGCGGGGCACCGCTAGTCTCTAATAAATATAATTTATTATTGTTACTATTTATTTGAATGAGCCAAAAAGTTGCATGTTGAGAATAGTGCGCGGAATTTTTAGTCGATTTACAATAGTGAGGTTCTTAATTGATAGGAATGTGGTCGGAATGTTTGTATTAATATGAATGACCACTAACATGATGTATAGTAGCCAGACGGCCCGTCACACACCTGGCATCGGTCACCTTGTATCTCCGCTATTTAAATAATATTTAAATAGGTACCTATCTAGGAGCAAAAATAACAATCTCAAAGATCAACTTGCAAAAACACATGTTTTGTCGAAAAAGGTTTTTTAATTTTAGTTTTCTATCGTACTACCTACATAACGTAATGGCTCAATGGTTGTAGGTGGTAAGGACCTACTGAATTCTTTTTTTTGGGCAGTTGTACGTGGTTTCAGATATAGTAAAGTCAGTTGAAAGTCCTCAGTAGGTCTTTCCTAGTAGGCTGGCTTCACTCCAATAATGATAAAAAAAAACCCGTCATGTTCAAGTTGCTATTTATAAGTACCCCACTTTTATAATGCAACCATATCATTACGAATACATTATATTATTACGAATCGATTGTATGGGATAGAAAAGTGTTGTTTTTAGACCTTTACAGGCAGTTTTTTTTATTTTTTCTCCGTAAGGACCATCCTCGTACTACAAGGATTATTCTTAATAAATAATAATTAACAAAATCGGCTCATAGACTAGCTGAGCCCTGCGGTTTCACCCGCGTACATTTAATTTAATTCCCGTGGAACTTATAATGTTTTTTTTAAAATAAAGACTAATTCAATCCTTGTAACATTACACAGACAGACAGAGAACATTTTTAAAAATTGCTTTTGCTATGTCATCTCCGTGTATACATATGCATTTAGTGATTTTTTTATTTTGGAATTACAAACAGACTCTTCAATTTTATTTATCTGTATAGATGTTGATAGGAGGGTATTATTGTACATTACAAGCACTTATAAACAGTGTAATAAAAAGCTTAAAAAAGAAGAAACAATAATACTTTTTTTTTTCAATAATTTTAAGCAATGTTATCAATCCAATCATGCAATAATAACCAGTAACGCACACAAGTAAAATGTGAAAGTGTTATACCTACTTAATTTGAATTGCAAATGAGTGTGTGTAGTCCATGTTATGTTATCTTGCAGTACTTACCAATTACCGTATGTCATTCATTCATAGGTATGACTAGCAGTGCCCCGCAGTTTTACCCGTGTAGAGTTAATTTCATGGCTGACCCGCGGAACGCTAAATAAATTTTAAAATAAATTTTACTCCTTGTAACTTTAGCTTTCCCCCAGTAAAAGTCCCCCTTTTCTGCCCACTCCGTCAGCCCCCCTTTAGTCACCTCTTACGACAGGCAGACTTATTCATATCCCTGTAGGCATAGACAAAGTAGCATTTTCAATAGAAACGATCCAAATTCTATGGAAATGACATAAATCAGTCAAGTGACATATGTCATTCCCGTACAGCGAAGCGTGAGGATAATGGTACTTTGTCTTCAGGCTCTAGCTATTGGGTGAAAACTGAGAACTAAAACGGATCCTAGCCCAAATTAAAAATACTCCGAAGTCGAAAATATTTGATTGAAATTATTTAAACCTTTAGAGCAAGCTTTATATTCGTATCACGTGTAGGTACGTTTAGCTGAGAAGCCACCTGTTCATTCATGTAAAATGTCTAGGAATTCGGCTTGCGTACACCACATTATTTTGGCATGAATCAGATCACTGCGCCATCTCAAATCATTCTTAGAAATTGTAAAAGACTTAAATTTTATTATCTGTGAAAATGTCGAAGTCTGTAATTAAAGGTAGAACTGTGTTGTCTGCATGAAATTTTATTTATTTTTAAACATATAATGTTTTTGGACTTTATAAAAAAGAAAAAGTAGATTTTTCGTTAGTGTTTTGTTTTAATCTCGAATAATAAAGTTTGTTTTTTAATTAAAGTAAAATTTTATTTTATTGCTGTTTTCCTACACAGAAATATTTTTAAGCTGTCTACACTATATAGTTTATGTCTCATCAAAATTCAAAAGTCCAACTCAAGAAATCTCTTTTCGAATTCCGTGTTACAGCACTCATAAGAATAGGGGAAGGCAGTAGGATATATCCTCATTTAAGTCCTACGTAATAGGGGGCTAGCCTATTGCCTTTACCCGTGTACTAATCCAAACAGGAAAAACACAATAGCATTTTGCCCGAACCGAGTATTTAACCCAAGACCTCGTGTTCCTCAGTTCCGTTTTGCGACCACTAGACCAACGAGGCAGTCTAATTGTAGTCCAGTTTAAGCCTAGCAATGCATATAAATGATATTACTAAGGCTGTTGTGTTGGTAAATCCGTGATGAAGCCTCACAAGACAGCCTGTATCCAAAATGCATATGCTAGTCAATAAGATTATATCTCAATGCCGTGTTGCTTGGTGCCGCATTCGACAATATCCAATAGATTTTCTCGAAAACTGCAAGTTTTTATTTATACACACGTATTTGTTTTCTGTATTCCTAAGCAATGATTCTTATGGACAGGATCAACACCCTATCTATATGAATTATCTTAATCTCATTACAGACTGGGGAAAACTCGAAAGTATTCTTTTTTACAAATTACAAACTATCATCATGGTTCACTATCACATAGAATGATTTTTAACACTTTTATTAATATATTTTCAACAAGTTATGATGAAAAAAGCCTGGTTAATTTCTGGCCAATATTTCACAAATAGTCTAGTCGAGTTTCCGGACCGGTATGTAGATTTGTCGATATTCGTGAATTTGTTCTTTTTCGTTTTCATTCATAGTTTTGAATACAATGTGTGATTATTGATGTCAGAAAGAGTTTCTAAATATATAGGTCTACGAAAGGCAGTAAAGCTTAACGTGACGCATAATATGAGACAGATGGATATGGCGTACATAAATCTGTCACTGTCATAGAGCCGATGGCAATAAGAGCTCATGATTGGGGCGCTTTGACCAACATTTTATGAGCGATCGAGTCGCACAGATGTGTACGGAGCTTAACTCGAGCACCCTAAATATCGGTTCGGCCCCGCAGATATATGTTGTAAAGCTCGGTGGCGCTCCCGCACGCCCCAGTTACGAACAGTGGGGCGCTCTGCGCGCGCGACTACCCGCGCCACTTACCGCACAATCGCACAATACCTCACGAGCTTCCCCGACACATAAACATTTCCAAATTCAAACATTTATAATTTGAACTTTTTTAAACACATTCGTTTTTATAATTATTTTTTAAGTAATTTAATAGATTTATGACATTTTTGTGTTAAGTCCAAAATATTTGTATTTATACTTTTTTTTAAATTAATCAGCTAATTAGCAAAAATGTACATAAAATATTTTGTAATTGTGGTGCTGAGTTATCAGCAGTTGTTGGTAAATGCAAGTATGGAATCAGAGCCTTCAAGTGAGGAAGTGCGAAGGCATCTGCCCGTGGCTAAGGAGTCGTACGAACTTTTGGGTCAACTAACGTGCAGCAAGATATTGAACAACAACGAGGTGAGTTACTTTTTGATCACTTATTTTATTTGAAGGCCTTTCTCTTTGTTGATTTCTGAGGTCGATGAACTGAGGTTTCGTAATATTCTTACATTTCCAAATATTTTTTTTATTACTGGCATTAAAAAAAGAGCTTCTTATATTGGATACGTTATTTACATACATATTTAATTATATTATATAAAAAAAATATTGATTTTATTTAAAAATAAAATGGAACCAAATTTTTTATTAAATTAAATTAAAAATGTGGAAAATGATAGCTTATTTGCCTATTTACAGAATTCGTTTATATTACTAACGTTTATAAATCTAGCCCAACTTATGATTTAGCAAGAAGGAAAACTAATGTCGACATTAATCAATGCTTTTTTATTGGAGCCATTTGCAATATTTTTAAGAATTGTGAACACTTATGGATATTTTATTATTTTGAATAGGGCTGGTATGGCTGCAGATAAATAACAAAACTTTGAAATTATTAGAAGAAATATTATTTACAATGAATACAGTAAAAAAAAATTACTCAAGCATTGTAAAACATTGTGAGGAAACCTGCATATGTCTGAGAAGTAGTTCAAAAACGATGTATAGTGCCTGGGACGGCGATGGACTCACCCTCTGTCACGTTGGCACTTAATTATATTCGGTGACATGTGGGTGTTGTTGTTACAACACCCACATGTGCTTACCCGATCGAGGACCCTTCTGGGATAGTGTGAGCATATATATATGCAACAATTAAGTTCGCAATTAAACGAGCCTCTCGCACAACCAAAGAGCGACCTAGCACATTCACTGCTAACATTTCAACTTCTTCGTAAATTCTCGAACAGTTGGACGCACATTCGCGTCGTTAGCAGTGAACGCGCTAGCCTACCCGATGACTCACGAAGATATCGACTTCTTGCAACAACAACCGTCTACTTAATTAATTAATTAAACATATGAACGTAATCAATCAACGAACATAATTCATACTTTTTCCTTAATACGCGCTTAATGCGCTTTCACCCGCCACTTCACCCGTGTAGGGCATAAGTACCTACCTTACGCTATCAGTTTCAATTTTGAATAGATCTTTTTGTATCATCATCTCCCTGGCCTTATCCCATACATTGTTGGGATCGGCACTTGATTCAACCCGATGTGGCTAATCACCTGATTTTTATACAAAGCGACTGCCATCTGACCTTTGCAACCCCTTTAACGAGGAAAATCTGTGATCTAGGTTAAACCAGCTGTCAGATTATTTTAGGTCTCCGACTGACTGATTGCCAAAAGTTGATAAATTGGCAACCGGGACTGACGGCTTAACGTGCTCTCCGAGGCGGTCACCCATCCAATTACTGGCTAGGGTTAGGGTTGATTAACTTCGCTGACCGAATGATATGCGCAATAGCAACTGTGCCACGAGATCTTATCGTGTGTTAGCTACAATTACAATGATGATACAATTATTAATAAGTATTAAAAACCTAAGTAGTTGATAATGATAATTTCTCAAAAAATCATGTCAATTTAATTTAGTATATTTTTGGGCGCATACATGACAAGAAATTACGATTTGTCGCGATATAACAACGTGATATATAATAATAATAGTAATCATTTATTTCCGAGTTTAGTTCCATATACCATTAAAAAAATTACAATCGTTCTAGTACCTAGATTTATATAAGTAACACTAAAATGATAATTACATGTCATCACTACATAATATAAAACAAAGTCGCTTTCTCTGTCCCTCCCTATGTATACTTAAACCTTTAAAACTACGCAACATATTTTGATGAGGTTTTTTTTAATAGATAGTGATTGAAGAGGAAGGGTATTTATAATAACGTAAATTTTTGAGGTTTCTAATTTAATGTTGTAAAAATAAAATAAATAGGTAAAAATATAAAAGTAAATGAGTAAAAATGTAGTGTATGAATTTAGATAATCCAAAAAAAAATGCTATATATAAGTCTTTGAATTACGCCTCAGACATATGTAGTTTTCACGATTTTTTCCTTCACCGTGAAGCACGTGGTGTTAAATAACTGCAAATAAGTTTTTTTTTAGAGAAACTCATTGGTACGTGCCCCGCTGGGATTCGAACTTGCGTCGCTTGCGTAGCAGGCGACTGATCTAACCCTAAGGCCACCACGGCTTATATATATTCCAAAGATAGCAGGAAATCTTCAAGTCTTAGGGAAAGAAGAATTGTTTTAATAAATAAAAACTACTGGATCGATTTAAATCTTTTTTTCAGTGAATGGCATAGTCTATATATTTTATACCCGTGCGAAGCCGGAGCGGGCCGCTAGTTTACAATAATAATAAAAAATACAACGGTAATTTATTAAATGATCCCAGTACTCCAATTATAGGTTGTTACATGTTTCAACGTTGACGGTATCGATTGCGTTTATTCCTCAAACAGCAATATGAATGTATGTACATACTTAAAACACAATTCGAGATACAAGTAATTTATCCGGTCGAAAGGTGAACCAACTGTAAAGTGATGCTGAAACTGTGATCCACAGTGCAACCAACAGGATACGAGATAATATTCGAACTAATATTTTATATTACGATTGTTTAGTCACCACATTCATGTTTTCCGACGTTCTACGATCAAACTCGAATTCCATTGAAGCCAGTGCAAAAAACCCTTCTATACACCTTACCTATGCATTCGCTTGGATGACTTTGAAATGTTTAATCGTTTATTTATGAAATGTACGTTACATTAATATCACTATACCACAATTTGTTCACAAAGGCCAATCGGAAAAATACAGGCTTTTGATCAGTTATGTAAACCAGGAATGTTATGGATATGATATTTTAAATCTGGATCGAAATAAGGAATAACATTAGGTATATCGGTTTCGGATACGGTAACGGATATGTAATTATTTCGGATTATCCGTATTTCGTATTAGAGAGCCGTGGTGGCCTTGAGGTTTGAGCAGTCGCCTGCTACGGAAGCGACGCAAGTTCGAATCTCAGCGGGCAACCAATGAGTTATCTAAAAAACTTATGTACAGTGATTTCACACCACACGTGCTTTACGGTAAAGGAAAACATCGTGAGGAAACCTGCATATTTCTGAGAAGTAATTCAATGACGTATGTAAAGTGTCTGAGACGGCGATGTACTCACCATCTGTCACATTATCATCTTCGGTGAAAAGTGGGTGTTGTTATTACAACACCTCTGCCTACCCCTTCGGGGAATACAGGTATGTATGTTCGGATTATCCGTTAGCTTCGGATAGTTTCGGTTACGGATATTTGATTGAAGTCAAATATAAATACAAAAAGTATGTAATAATCCAAATTATTACAAACTTTTTGTACTTACTAATCTCTTCGGACGAGGCGCTCGTATAATTATGATAGAACTTCATCTACAGGTAAGTTCGTTTAATCATTAATTTATTTTTAGGTTTTTCGAAACATATCGTTTTAGTTAAGAACTCCGCCCTTATACGAAACTATCCGAAACTTGTGAAACGGAGACGGTTACGGTTACGAATATAATTTTATTTCGGATATCTAATACTTTGTTCCGGTTAAGGTTACGGAGCTCCATAACAGGAGTACTTTCGGGAAGGTGCATCAACATCTGCATACTATCTTATATTATTAACTATATATAGTTTTTTCCTATCCGAATAGGTGCAAGTGCACCCCCTAACAGCTTCTTACCTAATGCTCTGTCACCTTGAAAAGACAGGCGGGAATTTAACCACACCCTAATGAAGCACAATGAAGAAATTAAATGTTGTTGTGGAATCAAAAGTCGCACAACGAGAAGAAGATAACAATCCTTAAAATAATAAGTTTATTTTTGACCCTGATGTAGGTTATGGGCTATAAATAAACATAGTGTAGCGTAAATAAAAGCGTAAATTATTTAAATGATCAATCAAAGTGTTATCATCATGTCACTTGCAACAATAATATGATACGAATGTTTACCTCAGCACCTAGGCATCTACTTACATTTTATTTCGCAAGAACGAGTTGAATTTCGTATGGTGTGACATTCCTGCTTCTAATAGCTGAACCAACGAATATGTAGAAGTTTTATCAAATAAGAAATCATAATGCTCTCGCTTGATGATTTTTTCACTATGAAGAGAGAAAAAAATATGTTGAATTGATTACCTACTTTTAACGACACTTTTGTCTTTTTATACTTCTAACATATTTAATGCACAACTAGCCGTTATACACACAAATTTCCTAATTGCGAAGTGTTAAAGGTATAACGGAATTGGCTTTTAATTCAAGAAAAAAAGGGATCCGTGCCTAAAATTTGCTACAAATCTCAAAAAAGTTATTTTGCTAAATCCGTCAAGGTAAAGTTTAGTGACCCTACGTGCGTCTACTACGTGTAATACTTACAATAATACATGAACAATTATGATAAAAATGTTGTAATTCACGCCACATTCCGCGGTAGGCCGAAGCTCCCGTACGTTAAGTACCATTACATATTCTGTGCTGCTGTTCGTATGTCCGGTCTTGGTCGCACAAAAAACGAGATCATTGACTGAAGTCTATTTAAGTCACACTTAACCTTTACATGCTTCTTAGATTTTCTTATGACGTCTACCCATTCCGGGACCCATGTGGGAATATCATATCAGTTTTTATATACCCATATTTGCCAACGCATAACACGAGAAAGACGTGACACTACATATATCTACCAATACCCCTATCACGGGTTTGCCACCGTTTTCGTTATCTATACTCACTAACGTCTCCGCCGAACGTTCGTATGAGAAATTGTGCAGCGACACGTAGCGGTGACGTGAAGAACTAAAATATCTCGTACAAATATTGCAAGTGACGCTAGCGAGTATAGTTTACGAAAACGGTGGCAAACTCGTTAAAGAGGTACAGTTTGTCCTTTAAGGAACAATTTTCGGTAATAAAGGGCTATCTGAATCCTCTGCCTAAACCTTTAAGGACTCGTGGAAAAAAGTGTGAAAATATCGTAGGGTTCTCTAGGTCAACCTCTTGGAAAGGTTCGATAAGTAATTCGACCTTCTAACTTGGTGGTAGTTAAATCTTAAATTAGTTCCAAATGTTTGTGACATTAAAGCAAAAATGTATTACGCCAATCCCTGAATCGAGTGCAAGTTCATGATCGGTGAAGTACACTGTTTGTTATGCAAACTATTATCAATGTTATACCAATGAGTGGACACTCGAGTATTTCGGTCTATTGATTGCGGTGATAACAGCGATCGCCAGATATCGACAGAGGTCAAGTGAGGACAGGGAGAAACAATTGCTTACCTGATATGCTATTAAACTCGTAGAACTGCCTCGTTGGTCTAGCTAGTGGTTAGTACGTTAGCCTGCCGATCACTAGGTCCCGGGTTCAATTCCCGGGTCGGGTCAAAAATTTATATTGAGTTTTTCTGTCAATAAATTCACAATAAAATGCCCGGAGTTTGGAAGTTGGCGGTGTTTCCACCCCCGTGCCTCGGAAAGCAATCTCTCTCCGGTCGTGTCGGATTGCCGTCCCATCGGTCTATGAGAGTGAGGGAATAAAGAGTCCACCTGTGTTTGCACACACACCATTGTGCACTATAATATCTCCTGCGTACATGGCCGATCCTCGTTGAGATTAGCCGCAGTAAACGAAATTCGGTAGGAGAGAGATTAAACTCGTCTCATGACTGGCCTATCCTGTACATTATTTGAGCTGGTTGATTACTGCAAATATATTTGACTTTCGCGTATTAAGCATTGTTACACAATACGCGAAAGTCAAATATCAATGCTTGCCTGTTGCCAATTCGTGATACTTCCTTTGGCGTCTGAATTCTGAGCGCTGGGGCCCAACCACGAGCTCTTTTTGCAATGATCGTTCACTTATGTCACAGTGACAGATTTATACGTCCTATACCTATACAACTGTCTCCTTATATGAGTCAAAGTATGCTTTCTATAGAGATATGATCAAGTCCATCAAAAGAAACTAGCGAGGAGCGCGATATGATCTGTGACATAACTTCTCTTGATTTTATGAACATTTGCAAAACGGAACTTCTCGATTTTCTCGACCAGACTTTGAATATTAGGTTTACATAAATACATATGCTCACGCCTGTATTCCCCGAAGGGGTAGGCAGAGGTATTGTAATCACAACACCCACCTTTCACCGAAGATGATTAAGTGCCAACGTGACAGATGGTGAGTCCATCGCCGTCTCAGACACTTTACATACGTCATTGAATTACTTCTCTGAAATATGCAGGTTTCCTCACGATGTTTTCCTTCACCGTAAAGCACGTGGTGTGAAATCACTGTACATAAGTTTTTTATAAAAACTCATTGGTACAGGCCCCGCTGGGGTTCGAACTTGCGTCACTTGGGTAGCAGGCGACTGCTCAAACCTCAAGGCCACCACGGAACATTAGGTTTAATTATGTACTTATACTTTTCCAACGAATTATTTGCCCTCGAGTCAGGCCGTTTAAGAGATAAGCCAGTACAATAAAACGGAAAAAAAATAAACCATTTTTTTATTTATGTACCGTACGTACTTATTGAACTTTTATAGGCATTTAGTGAAGAGCTGTTAATAATAAAAACATACATTTCAATTGTATTTATCTATATAGACTATAAACTTGCAATTCTTCTGATGTAATCTGAATCTGAATTTTTCGCTGACATAGTACATCATATAATACTTTCACAAATAGTAATTACATAGTAAATGAAAAATAGTCGTGGTATTTCTGTAGGATGTTGACAAACCATCGCAGCCGTGATTCAATCCTCATATTGGGAGCACAGGGCTTGCCGCCTCGTAAACAAACACGATTATACCTAGACAGCTTCATTACGCACCAACAATGGAGATTAGATCCTAATGCCTTGTGCTATAGTCCTATTTACGACAGTATCACGCCAGGAAGCCTAGGTAGCTTGTTTGACGCAGTTAAATGCCTTACAAGTAGGTATTTGACTATTCTCAAAATTGTTTTTGTCGATTCGCGAGACAAATTTCGTGAACCACTTGCATATAAAATTGTTAGCTTTTGCGTATTTGACGGTCGCTGGCCGAAATAGTCCACTCATGTTTGCATAATAGACTTATTTTTTACTCAACTGGATATTTAGGTACCTAATGTGAAGAAATGCATAATTTATTGCTGTTTTTGTCTGCAGTATCTGAGTCTTTAAAATTGTTAAGATTGAATGAAAAACGCGTCGAGGTTTTCTATTATTAAAATTGTGTCTTATTGACTTCCAACAAAGGTAACCTTAGCATCAGCATATATCTACCATTATCTTGTTTAAGTGTTTTTTTATTTGTCCTATTTTTAAGCCCGTCCATGCGCTGTCTGTACACAAAATTTCAGCAAAATCGGTTCAGCGGTTAGGTAACAGACAGGTAAAGACACTTCCCAATTTTATAATATGATTAGAAAGTATAGGTACTCACAGTACCCAGACCATAGAAAATCCATGTTTATGCATATAGAATAAAAATAATTTTACTTTTTGCGCTCTTATAATAAAGTAATAAGGGAGAAATAGATGTTAATACGATAGTGTTTTGTTTCAGACTGCAATCCCCAAGTGTGTGGAGAACTTCTCGAGTGAGTATAATTTAATCTATATATATAAAAATGAATTGCTGTTCGTTAGTCTCGCTAAAACTTGAAAATGGCTGGACTGATTCGGGTTATTTTGGTATTGATAAATTTGTTGAAGTTTAGGGAAGGTTTAAACTGTGGGAAATATGATGTGACTGACTGACTGACTGACATAGTGAGCTATCAACGCACAGCCCAAACCACTGGACGGATCGGGCTGACATTTGGCATGTAGGTAGGTGTTATGACGTAGGCATCCGCTAAGAAAGGATTTTGATTAATTATACCCCCAAGGGGATGAAATGTTGTATGAAACTTTGTCAATTTTAAACAGATATATTATATAAAACTAAATTTACGCGGGTGAAACCGCGGGGCACAGCTAGTCTTAAATACATATAACTCAAATGTAAACTGACTGACATAGCGATCTATCAACGCACAGCCCATACCACTAGACGGATCGGGCTGAAATTTGGCATGCAAGTAGATTTTATGACGTAGGCAGGATTTTGATTAATTCTACCCACAAGGGGATAAAATAGGGGATGAAAGTTTAGGCTACCTTTAATAAAAAAAACTTAGGGTATGCTAACGCGGGTAAAACCGCGGGGTATAGCTAGTTATATCATATACTAGATATGCACGCGGCTCTGTCCGCGTGTTATTACGATTAACAACGTAGCCTATGTTACTCGCTGAAGACGTAAGTAGTTACTCTTCTAACTATGAGAGAGTGTTTAATAGTGTGATATTTCAGACACCACGTTAGTTTTAACTGTGTCAGTGTTAACAGCAACAACGTTTTCTATGGATTCAAAAGGGCCTCTTAATCAGCGAAATATGAAGTTTCGGGCGAAAATTCGCAATGCACCCTACATCGAATTGGATTTTTAGATTTCATATGATTTATATTGTATCGATGAAACGCACATGATGACTGGCTGAGTTTCTTGCCGGTTCTTCTCAGATGACTAGTTTCCGAAATTCATAAGTGCCTTACCAAGGCCCTTAACTGAATAAATATTTTACATTTTCACTTTACTTTTCAAAGCTTCTAGCACGGTTCTTATTCGTTCATATATTTTCGTCCAAACGAGGATGGCAAGAAAATTCTTTGACGTACTTATAAATATTCGAAATCTAAATTTGGGTTAAATAATAACAAAACGATACTGAAAATTCGTTTGGGTTTCGTCCGTTTTCGGGGAATGAGTAACCCAACCACAATATATTTTTCAATTTGTATTTTTTTTTTAGTGAATTTTCTCAAGGTAAATGTTTACCCCCCAGATGTCGAGCCGGCCTCGTCGATTCTTCCACCGGAGGTGATAATACGATGCCAACGCACAAATACGCTGCGGTTCCAGACAGAGCCCACAGACAACTGGCAACTGGTGGTCTTGATAGATGAGACCAACAAAGGATTTTATTATGTGAGTATATCCCAACCCAACGCCCCGCGCGGATCACCGCGCGGCGATGGAAACCTCCGTCAGGGGGCCAAAAGCCCCGAAACGGTTTCCCCAGCACCCCTACAGGGGCTGTGAGACGACATAGTGAATGAACAGCTATGTACTTGGCGTTGCAAAGGTTTATATTGGCTCGAAAAATGCTTACAAACGGACTGTAGAAGTGCCTACTTTTCTACACATCCAGAGGCGAATGGATTCCAATGGCTCAGCCAACGTTTTACTCACGTAGGATTGACAAAATAAACTAAGTTATTAAGTCATAATTTTCCATTAATACTTCGCTCCTATTGCTCACAGCGTGATGATATAAAGCCTTAAGCCTTCCTTGATGAATGAACTACACAACACAAACATATTTTTTCAACTCTAACCCAAAATTCATAAATTTTATGATCTAATATACAAAATGTCCATATCACAATGTTAGTTACCGTACTCCTCCGAAACGGCTTTACCGATTTTTACCAAATTTTATATGCGTATTCAGTAGGTCTGAGAATCGGCTACTATCTATTTTCCATACCCCTAAGGGTGACCACCCCAAAAAAAATATGGCAATAAAACGTTTGCCGGGCACAGCTAGTATTCATATATATTTATATTATGAAATAAATTTGTTGGATGGAAAATTTGATGAAAAAATAGAAATATTTTATCAGATACAAATACAAGAGATTTTTTTAGGGATGCAAGTATTCCGCTTCTACTTATACGGTAGACTGTATAATAACGGTCATAAAGTAATTTCAATGCGGGCTCACAGCGCGCAGATAACACTCCACTTATGTTCGAGTTGTAGCTACTTCATAAATATACTTAGGTATATCATTCGTGATATTATTAACTAGCTGTGCCCTGCGGTTTCCCCCGCATAAATTTTATGTCATTCCCGCGGACCCCAAAATGTTTTTTTTTAACGAAGTAGCCTAAGTTTCTCCATAGCTATCTGCCAATCCCGTTTAAATCCCGGTCCCGGTCCAGCCGTTTCAAAGATTACCAAACAGACCGACATAGTTTTTTTTTTAATTAGTGCATGAAAAGCTGTTATTTTGAAATTACAATCTTCAATTTTATTTATCTGTACAGATATAGGCTAAGAATTAACTTCAAACTAACTAAACTAAATTGTTTCAAGGAGCGATAAATCATTTTCTGATTTTATCATCGACCTGAAATTATTTCATTGCATTATACAAGTCTTATTTCTTCTTACCCAGCGCATCTCACAGGATGATGCTCTGAAAAAAAAAACTTTAAAACACCAAAATCAAAATGATAATTGTATTCTATTATTTCAAGACCAACGCAGCTGGCAATGCTTAAAAAACATACACTGTATTCATAATCAATGATATGGTGATTATAAGAATCCTTCACACATAGGATAAAGTATTCAGGGGCCAGATTGAAAATGACCAAGGCTATGCGTTTATACTTACTGGTACCTAATTGCCAATTTATCATCTTTGGCAATCGTTACAGGTGGGTCGGAGGCCTAAAATAGTCTGACAACTGGTTTAACCCAGATAACAGATTTTCCTCATTAAAGGGGTTGCGAATATCAGATGGCAGTCGCATCGTATAAAAATCTGAATCAAGTGCCGACCCCAACAATGTATGGGATAAGGCCAGGGACGATGATGATTTACTTTCACCTAAGTTTACAACCTTCTCACATCAACGTATTTTCTTTCGGGATTAAGTAAAGCCTTTACTATTCACATCACCTGTATACAACGTATCACGTCCATTCGTTGATCCTTTAATACATGAAAAAATTTTCTTGCAAAAATGCTCAAATGTTAAAAATGCTCTCACATTGCTGCGCCTTAACAGGGTTTATGTTAGTTACACATAAATGTAACAATTATAATTAAGTTATATTGTATCATTGTAACTAAATAATTGCAATAAAATATATGAATATGAATATGAATGTTGATTGCGTAAGCGCTTAGTGCAGTAAAACATAAACTTTGTCGCAGGGAACACAATCGCTATGCCAACGTAATTTTTACAATAATTAATGTTAAAACAGACATCCCTCATCTCCAAAAAGATCTAAACACTACACTACATTACTTTATTGGAGATCTTCTGTACGATGAAAGTAAAGTCACGAGTATTCAGACGGGAGATCAGTACCCCAAGTCCAGTTTGAAATGTTCAAAAAACGTCGCGTCACCTCGCGTTTAAGCGTAGCTCAACATGTGTTGATCCGTTACCTTTAACATTCAACCATAACCGACTACGAAAAAGTATCAACAAAAGTTGGGCCACGCTATGATAAGCGATGACGTTTGAACGTGTCATAACCTATACTCCCCTAAGTAAGGTCTCTCTATACTTAGTTGATAACTGTTTTTTACAGATAACATTCAGCTTAATAAGTTCAAACACAGTGTTCGACGAGATAGACTCGAACAAAGATGGTAACTACACAGTATGGAACACAGTCCTTGATGAAAATCTCGTGCCGTCTGCGTGGAGGAAGGGTGCGACGGTTTATCCCGCCCCGGACCGTCCTATCGAACCTATGAAACATACCATTCAGACTAACTTCACTAACTCCGAGACCGATAATATGACTATGACTGCAACTTTTACCTGGAACCGATTAAGTGGTAAGATTAAAACATACAACAAAGAGCCGTGGTGGCCTTGGGGTTAGAGCAGTCGCCTGCTACGCAAGCGACGCAAGTTCGAATCCCAGCGGGGCCTGTACCAATGAGTTTTTCTAAAAAATACTTATGTGCAGTTATTTCACACCACGTGCTTTACGGTGAAGGAAAATATCGCGAGGAAACCTGCACATGTCTGAGAAGTAATTCAAAGACGTACGTATAGTGACTGAGACGGCGATGGACTCACCCTCTGTCACGTTGGCACTTGATCATATTCGGTGAAATGTGGGTGTTGTTACAGCACCTCTGCTTACCCCTTCAGGAACCCTTCTGGGATGACGTGAGCATATTTTTTTTAAATATTAAAACATAAAACAAATATATTTTACATACATACATACAAATGCTCACGCCTGTAGCTAGAGAGAACCACTCACTTTTCACCGAACATGATTAAGTGCCAACGATACAGATGGTGAGTCTATCGTCGCTCAGGCACTATACATACGTCTTTGAATTACTTCTCAGATTCATATGTAGGTTTCTTTCCGATGTTTTCCTTCACCGTAAAGCACATGATGTGAGATCATATACGATTTTTAGCAAAACCAAAATATATTTTATAACTCACACCATATACAAAGAATAGCTTTGTTGGTCAAGTGTCACACGTGCTTCTGCGGACTGAATA
Source organism: Watsonalla binaria (assembly GCA_929442735.1). NCBI lineage: Eukaryota > Metazoa > Arthropoda > Insecta > Lepidoptera > Drepanidae > Watsonalla > Watsonalla binaria. Next base: position 8,305,891 of record OV838934.1, on the reverse strand, counting down.
CAAGGTCCAATCCCCGGGTCAGAAGACTATCTTCCCCAGTATCCCACATATTTCGGGCAAAGGTTTCCATTTAGCTAGGAGCTTTGCCACTAACAAAATTTACATTTTATAGCTATTTCATGAACATTACCATAAACTGTATCGTTGTATAATATGTTAATGCTACTTTCAAATTATCATTTCAGAAAATGACTCGTGCTTCGATTTCATGAATACTTGCGTCAATTATAAGGACTATGCTACACAGACATGGGTAAGTTTAGATTAGTATGTTTTTAAATTATGGTAGGAGAACTAGACACCTTTTTTATGGCCAACAGTGACAGACAAAGACTGATAAAAGAAGAATTTATTATATACCACTTTAGATCCCTAATTTTATTGAAATAAATAATATAGTAGTAAAATATAGCTTTCCTCGATAATGCACTATCCAAAACTAAAATATTTTTTGAAATCGCACGGTTACTTATTCAGATTAGCGTGATTGTTGTAACAAACAAACTCCTCAGCTTTATAATATTAGTATTGATTTATTAATGGTGGTAGAATACGTGTGATAGTTATCTCCAATTTTAAAAGTTATATATACATTTCAGTCGGACACGATCCCGCAAATAACGTTACACAACCTGCAGCCGAACGACGAGTGCAATGTAATAGTGACAGGCATCTACGGCGCCACCATACTGTCGTACACCACTCCCCCCTGTGACGAGACCGACAAATGCTTGCCTGGTAAGACACCAACTGGAAAAGGTGTTGCTAAGTCGTAAATTTTGAAGTCCCGCTAGAGGTCTGTGGTTGAGTATATGGATTGACGTGGTTCTATCGGCCAAGCCATCCTAAGAGTTTTAAGATGAAAGAAAATATTGTAAGAGCCGTGGTGGCCTTGAGGTTTGAGCTTGAGGTTGATCTTTGTTTGACTGGCTTGAGTTGTCAGGCTCACTAAAATGCCTTTGCTTGCGGCGGCGTCTGGATGACGGGTTGTCCACTTCCCTCTATGATGGTTGAGAAGGTCAATGGCTGGCATTCACGTCATACTTGTGAACAGGTGCTGCTTGTGGGGGCTGGTCATCTCAAGCTACGCATTTAGTTATAAGTAGATGTACTAGATTTTTAGTTATGTTAATTTTTATCGACATTTGTGCATTGGAACATTGTACATGAGCTTACGTTTCTTAAATTATTTATTTTGTATTCTTTAAATTGTATAATATTTTTGAAAAGAGTAATTACTGAGTTTCTTGCCAGGTTCTTCTCAGTAAAAGCAACCTTCCGAACCTGGCGGTAGCATGTATAATCCTGTATAATTGTGTCATTCTGACGATTTGAAAGTGCTTTGTAAAAGTCTAATCGAATAAAGATACTTTTGACTTTTGACTTTTGAGCAGTCGCCTGCTACGCAAGCGACGCAAGTTCGAATCCCAGCGGGGCCCTGTACCAATGAGTTTATCTAAAAAACTTATGTACAGTGATTTCACACCACGTGCTTTACGGTGAAGAAAAACATCGTGAAGAGACCTGCATATTTCTGAGAAGTGATTCAACGACGTATGTAAAGTGTCTGAGACGGCGATGGACTCACCACCTCTCACGTTGGCACTTAATCATCTTCGGTGAAAAGTGGGTGTTGTGATTACAACACCTCTGCCTACCCCTTGAGGGGAATATATGCGTGAGCATATGTATGTAGAAAATATTGTATTAATGTATTTTAACTCAATGAACGACTTGAAGCCACACATAACTCCAAACATACAGACAATATACACTTCCATTCATCCGCAAAAAAAACACATTCAGGATGATTAATCAGGAAAGCGTCGAGTGCATCAAATATGCGGCTCGTGGACACACAGAATAACTTGTGCTTTTGGCTGCGCATATAATTCTTAGGCACGTAAAAGCATCACCGCATAAATATCAATTAATGTGACCACGAATTGTTTTTAGGCCGGTTGTGCAGAAGGTCAAAAAATTCTGCCATTTAAAAAAGAAGAAGGAATAGTCAGATGTCCTACGAGACAGAGATAGTGAGCCTTGTATCGGAGTTGCGTATTGTACATAAGTAGCTCCACTGCTTTCAATATTGGTAAAAACTACTGTTTAAAAATCGCCATCACTAAACGTATAGTCATCAATATCTTCTCATTTATAGATAAACCAGAAACGCCGCAGAACATATCGCTGGAAGCGATAGAGAATCCATTCAGCCGCGCCTGGAACGTAGAGGTGACATGGTTGCAACCGTCTATAACTCCTGACACATACAACATCACTTTGGAAACTGAATCCGGCCTGTATCGTAATATCATCGTGCCAGGAGTGAGTGCAGTCAAATTAAGCTCCTTGTAATATTTGCTATCTGCCAGTGAAAGTCCCGTAAAATCTGTCCAGCCGGAACAGACAGACAGACAGAGAAAATATTTTTTTTTAACATAATTTCATATGCGTTCAGTAATTTTTTTTATTTTGGAAACCATGTTCATAAAGTGCGTTTAATTTGTGAGCAGAATGCGACAAGGGCTGTGTTTCCTTACGTGGAGAGCCATCACAGCTTCGAGATGTATGAAGTGTCGATGGGCGCGATCAAGGGAGAGTTCGCCTCGCACACAAGTAGGATGGCGCCCTTTCCTCGTAAGTATTCAACTACTGGCAGTTTTATTCAATCCATACGAGTTTAAATTATAAATGCTTAAAAATGGTAAAGAAAAATACGAACAGGCGAACAGTAGGTCTAAAAGGCCACTTTTTGAGAATCGTAATGTGATCCAATGTGATTCATTATCGAATTGACAAAATAGTCACTTACGTGCAATTCAAATTATGATTCACGAATGATTAACATTAAGCAATTCACCTGTTTCATACGTTCCTATGAAGATTCCTAAAAAGTGCCACAATGGATAATAATTAAAACACCGTCCCGGATAGCAAAAAAGTAATTCAATGGGTTTTTAGATTTCCTCCCAAATTCCATTACATCATTCTACCATAGACGTCGATAGTGCTGCGCCATAGGCAATCTATGGTACACTCCACAAGCGTACAGTACCCCTATCACGGGTTCGCCACCGTTTTCGTTATCTATACTCGCTAGCGTCTCCGATGAATATTTGTATGAGAAATTGTGCAGCGACACCTGTCGGTGACGTGAAGAACTAAGATATCTTATACAAATATTGCGTGTGACGCTAGCAAGTATAGTTTACGAAAACGATGGCAAACTCGTGATAGGGGTACCGATGTCAGTCGGAGTTGGCCAAACATTAAAGATACATGCTTGAATATAATTGATGTTTCTCTAGACCACAGAACTCCGATGTGGCCCATTATAGTGGCTGGAGGCGGCTTGGCGGTCACCCTGGTGACGTTGTTCGGTGTCGCACTGTACCTGCGCAGACGCAAGTACGACCCACCACCGCCTTTCTTTGTACCGGTAATTATAAATACATATATTGTGCTCACGCCTACATTCCCCGACGAGGTAGGCAGAGATATTGCAACAACAACATCCACTTTTCAACGAAGGTGATTAAGTCCCAACATGACATATGGCCTATAGTCTTTTGCCATATCAGGCACTATATATATATATATATACGTCTTTGAAATACTTCTCAGATATATGAAGGTTTGCTCAAGATGTTTTCCTTCACCGAAAAGCACGTGGTAAGAAATCAATGTACATAAGTTTTTAGAAAAACTAATTGGTACAGGCCCCGCTGGGATTCGAACTTGCGTCGCTTGCGTAGCAGGCGACTGCTCAAACCACGGTAATTATATTATGCACATATACACATAATGACGTCATCATATTCAGTCGACACCCATTTATTCCAGCACCAACATTTCCCAGGAGCATTTGTAGATAATATCGACTTTTCATCGGGAAGGTGGTTATGAGAGCACTAGCTCCCACATGTTTTTAAACATTTTCTAAAAGTTCTTAGTTAATTTATTCTCTAAGGATCATCGTGAGGAAACCTGTGTATGTCTGAGAAGTAATTCAAAGACGTATGCAGGTTTACATGAATAATTATAAATTCATATTTTACTAAGTTACTAATAAGTTACTTGGGACTTATGACAAGAGTCTGCTCGCGACCACGATTGCTGTAACCCAATCGAAACATCGAGGTACGTTATTCTCAAAATATTATCGTGATAAGTCCCGAATCACTTTAAATATGAATTGAAATCGCGAAAGTTTAAGAAATATTAATTACAAACAGTAATTTGAGAATATAAATTAATATTTTAAGTGTTAGAAAATGTTTGTAGAAATCTCTAACAGCAGTGTGGGAGCACTATTTTCTTCCCCTAGTACTTACATCCATGGACCAAAATATACTAAAAAATATAGAAAAAATAAACATATCTTGGGCACTTGACTGACTCTGATCGCAACCAAGCTTCCTCTTTGATCATCTTAATCAAGGGCCGATTTAATCACCTAATTAAATACCTAAAATTATTCGATTTAAGTGAAGTATTTGTAGATTAATGTATTTTTTAAATTTTATTTATCATTGTTTACAACGTAATGAAATGTTCATGATGCTAGCTGGTTCTTCTCAGAAGGCTAGTTTCCAAACCTTGTGGTAAATTTATAAGTGCCTTACCAGAGCCTAAACTGAATAAGTCATTTTCATTGAATATCATCGTCCACTCCATAGCGGGAAGTATCGACAAAGAAGGCAGCGGGCACGAAGGGAGGGGCGGAGGACTTGTGGGAGGTGGATTCAGATCGGTTGTTGCTTCACGAGCAGCTCGGAGAGGGAGCTTTTGGGGTTGTGCGCCGAGCCACCCTTGTACCTCAACACACCTCCGTTGCTGTTAAAATGCTCAAAGGTACGTCAATATATTACACTACTTAAATAATTTTAATTATAAATGAAAAAAAAAATGGTAATGAAATAACATTCGCTCTCGATTAATGCGAATATTTTTCAAAATTATGCAACAGATGAGAGCAAAAAAAATCCATACTAAAGTACAAAATATAATATTTAATTAAATAAAATAAAAAAAATTATCCGACTACACTGAAAAATCATGCTCTCAAAAGTATGAAACAACTGACCTTCTAACAGTATGCATATGACCACGGCAATCCTCGGAAGAACACTTTCCTACTTTTGAGAGTGTGATTTTCCATACCATTTTTTGCATACGAAGATCTTTTACCACGCTTTCAAGAAAAAAAATCATAGTAAGGGAAATCAAAGGTCGTTGTTATTACAGACTTCCCAACAATAGAAGACATCCGTTCGTTCCACGCGGAGATAGAGTTGATGAAAAGCGTGGGTGCGCACGCGCACGTGGTGAGCCTCGTGGGCTGCTGCAGCGGCGCACGACCCATGATCATCGCCGAGTACTGCAGCCGGGGGGACCTCCTCACATACTTGAGGTACACACATATGCTCACGCCTGTATTCCCCGAAGGGGTAGGCAGAGGTGTTGTAATCACAACACCCACTTTTCACCGAATATGATTAAGTGCCAACGTGACAGATGGTGAGTCCATAGCCGTCTCAGACACTTTACATACGTCTTTGAATTACTTCTCAGAAATATGCAGGTTTCCTCACGATGTTTTCCTTCACCGTAAAGCACGAGGTGTGAAATCACTGTACATAAGTTTTTTAGAAAAACTCATTGGTACAGGCCCCGCTGGGATTCGAACTTACTCGTTTGCGTAGCAGGCGACTGCTCAAACCTCAAGGCCACCACGGCTCTTATTATTTATATTATATTATACTTGAGGTACGCCTATATATATTTTTGACAAACTAGCGTGCAGTCCACCTGATGGTAAGCGGCAAGAAACTCAGCAATTACCCTTTTCAGGTACTCGTGGAACGTCATGGTCGCAAATCGGCACACTAAATACTACAACAACAATACAGTCGAGCAATCAGATCTCAAAGACGACCTATATAAGTGTAAGGTAGAGACTGAGGACTCGAAACTGGTGGTCAACAAATTGTACGATCTCCAAGGGCTGTGTGATCTGGAACTCACTTCGTCAGATCTCCTCTCTTTCTGCCGGCAAATAGCAAGTGGTATGAAGTTCCTATCATCAAACAGAGTCGTGCATAGAGATTTAGCAGCTAGGAATGTCCTGGTGACGTCAGATAAAACGCTCAAGATAGCAGATTTTGGTTTGTCGAGGGACATCTACGCTGAGAATCAGTACAAGCAGAAGGGAAACGGGAGGCTGCCTGTCAAGTGGATGGCTCCGGAGTCACTCACGCGCAGGATATTCACTTCTCAGAGTGATGTGTAAGTTTTTGTTTTAATACACGCAAAATATAAGTCTGTCTTTAAGTATGGAGGCTCAGCGTTTGGCACATTAATGAATGCTTGCAAAACCAAAAAGATATAAAGTAAGTAAGCTCACGCCTCCCAGTAGGGCATAAGTAAACTGAGTGGTCAACATCATCCATTTTCAATAAATGTGGTAGATGGTTTGTTAGTCCGTCTGTAATCGTAATCAAACAATGGGGTCTTCTTTTAGTTCAGCCTTTAAAAAATATGTCTCGTTCCATGATTTTTTTTGCGAGTCGCCGTCTCTAGTGGCACTTTCATACCTGCGTCTTCGAATTCCTTCTCAGTGATATGCAGGTTTCGTCACGTTTTTCTTCACCATAAATCTTATAGCCAGTCAGTGACGGATTTACCAGCGGGTTGAGTAGGCTGAAGATTTTAAGGGCCAAATGTCTTTTTTTTGTCTTGCAGAAACTAAAAGATTCATGTTTACCTAAACTCCGGTAGGTAAGTACAATCATCATCATCACCCTGGCCTTATCCCAAACACATTGTTGGGGTCGGCACTTGATTCAACCCGATGTGGCTGATCACCTGATTTTTATTCGAAGCGACTGACATCTGACCTTCGCAACTCCTTTTACGAGGAAAACTTTACGCTTTACAGCTTGGATGCTAACTCGGTTCGAGCGAAAAAAAATTAAGCCTGCTAGAGAAGAAGTATGGTAATCGTAATAACGGTGTTGATGACTATTTGTTGATCTGCAGATGGTCGTTCGGCGTGGTGGTGTGGGAGATAGTGACCGTGGGCGGGTCGCCGTACACCGGGGTGGCTGCAGCGCGACTCCCGAGCTTGCTGCGCGAGGGATACAGGATGCCGTGCCCTAACAACTGCAGTCAACAACTGTACGAGCTAATGTTGTCGTGTTGGAACGAGCACCCGTGCAACCGGCCGACGTTCCCAGACCTCCACGAGCAGCTGGACCGGCTGCTGATCACGGCCAGCGCCGACCAGTACCTCAGCCTGGAACTCGACGCCTGCGACCCACCCCCTACCACCACCTCCAAGGGATACAAATACTTACGGAACTTATTGAGGTGAGCTTCGTCCAAAAGCATGTTTCATTTACGATGCGCGATGGCGAGAGGTTAATCGCGATTGTACGAAAATCTCGATTAATCATGATTGTTTCAATCGCGCATGTAGCGTTTCCGACTCGTGTAATCGCCACAGTCAGTGGACCTTTAATTTCGAAGACCTTTTATAAATGGATTCCATAGTGAGTGCAAAATATTAGATACAAAGAAAAAGGTTCAAAAAGGTAATTCTTTAGTTAGACGTTCATACAGGGCCTGAACTGAGCAAATGATTTTACATTACAATTGTCAAGTTTAAAAAGTGGAGGCATTAATTTCCATTATCAAAATTCCGTAATTAAGTTTGTAGCGAGAGCGAATGACCATGCTCATCCGGGCGGGTGTCATGTCTGGGGAACACCGACTCCAACTGTTCTAGTTGGAAACTTGTATATATACTGCAATGCGCTTGAAAACTTTTATTGCGCGATTTAGGTTCTCGTGTATTTGTACTCAAACTTCGCATTTGTTAGCGAGTAGCGCCATCTATGTAACGAGTGGAGAAACGCTGCTACAAGTTTTAACAGTTAATGTACTTACTTGTCTCCAACAGAGGCAGACGCACCTACGAGCGCGTCAAGAGCTACGAGCGACCACTCAAACCGATCACTAATCGGTACACTTCACTCCCCATTACCACGGCGAAGGCACAAGCGGTATGAAGTCGCCAAACGTCTATGAACGACCGATCTATCGCACTTAATATCACGGATATATAAAAAAACTTAACTATTTTGAGTAAGAATGTGCAATTTTGTACCTTAGTAATTCTTAAGTGAGTCTTAAGTTAAAAAAGTAGTGAAGTCAACACGTAGGTAATAGATCTCATCAATGCCTATTTATAGGCAGCCATTTTGAGTTTTTACATTGTTTTTACCTTTAAGTATAAAGTTTACAAGTAAACTTATAATATTAAGATTAACTCGTGTCTTCGGAGTGGCTCAGGTGAGAGAGAACGTAAATACTTTAACAGGGTAAAACTTGTGATATATCTATTCCCATGTGATATATATCTTGTATAACTAAGCAGTTTCTTCCGGTTGGCCGTTACTTCTGCTTCTATATAAAACTGCTTAAAATCACAACGAAATAATCGTTGTCACTTGATTAACCATGAGGAGCTCGTGGCACAGTTGCTATTGCGCATATAATTCGATCAGCGAAGTTAAGCAAACCTAGCTCGACAGAAATTGGATGGGTGTCCGCCCGAGTTTCCTCCGTGCCTCGGAGAGCACGTTAAGCCGTCGATCCCGGTTGCCAATTTATAATCTTTGGCAATCGTTACAGGTCAGTCGGAGGCCTAAAATAGTCACAACGTTACGGTGTTAATTGGTACATTTCTTCTAAGTTATTTAGTGAATCATTTTGTACATAAGTCATTAGGTTGTAAGGTAAATAAGCCATTGGTACGAATTATGAGTTTAATAACATTTTCGACGTCAACAATCTTCGTATGGCTAAAAGTGATTTAGTTGTAGTTATTCAGGAGTTTGACTTGAATATAATTATGTACAATGCAATACATGACAAACACTTTTGTGATAACTTTGTATACTTAATTGTTAGAATATCAAACGATTTTAAGACAAATTTGGTTTTCTTTGAATAAAATATATGGTTTAGATACACAAAACAAGTGGAAGATCATGCAGCCAGACGGGTGTCATGCATAGGGTACCGCGACTCCAACTGCTCTAGTTAGAAACTTGTATATACCTACTGCAATTCGCTCGAAAACCCTTATTGCGCGATTTAGGTTCTCGTGTATTTGTACTCAAACTTTGCAATTGTTGGCGAATAGCGCCATCTATGTAGCGAGTGGAGAAACGCTGCTACAATAATTTCACGTAATTTGAATTAATTGAACGGAATTTGATTAAAGTTATAAGGAGTGTTTGTGTATACTTTTATATGAAGAGTATACATAAAAATATTCTCACACTTGTATTCCCCGAAGGGGTAGTAGGCAAGGGTGGACTTATAGTAGAGCCACATATGGCCAGTTATGTTTACTTACCATGTAATAGGGTTAGGGCGAGCCATATATATAATTCTTAACAATGCATTAATCCAGACTCCGGCTGCCACTAGGAAATTGCTTGGCAGGAAGAATATAATAACTAGATAAAATAAAAGATACAATAATAGATTCATGTTATATTAACTTGATATATTTTACAGTGATATAACTTAGCGCTAAATATAAAAATATCCATATAAATCACTTGATCCGTTATACATCGCACGAGGTACCTCGTCACCTACTTGGTATTGTGTGTTCCAAACATTTTACAATGCGATTCATAATTTCAGTATCACTGGGCTCTATGTAAATCGATGATCCGTCATTCAATAAATAAAAGAGACTCGCACATTTTGAATAGCAAATACGGGTCGTAATAGCGATAATTTACTTTCATTTATTAATATTCTAAGACCCATATTTCATATTCAAAATAAATAAGAGCCTTCTTATGCATTACAAATATTTCGCAATGAAATGTATCCCCCCAGATAACTTATAATAATATCTCAATGTCCAAGTAAACCGTAAATAAGACGGTGGATAATTTTATCTCTTGGCCTTGAAACATTGCAATGAAAACAGCTACTGGCACAGGAGAGAGTAAAACTGATTGAAGCTGGGCGAAAATTTCCCTTTCCCTATAAGACTCGTGGATGTCTCACGCTAGACCGAGCCGGGTCTGAGCCGAGCGTCGATCTTACCACGATCAACTCTATTTTGTATGGGAACACTCACGTTATACCAACTGACAACCAAGTGACGGCCGAGTACAGTGACGGCCTTCGCTATGGTACTCGCTTTCTCCAAAAAACGTCCCGGCCAGGGTTCGTTAATGTATTCTAAGCCTACCTTAATTAAATTATTAAACGATTTTCATTCGTTTGCGAAGTTTTATTTTCGAAGAAATTGAGTAGATAGACCTCCAGCTCGGAACTAGCGTGGGTCAACTTTAAAGCGCGGTATACCCTCTTGGGCTAAATGAGTGTGAGCTAACCTAACAATTTGTGATGATTAAACAGCGGCTTAGAACACACATATACCAAATACCATACAATTCCACATCACTACATACACTATAATACAACGTTAGGACGTACTCAATCATAATATGAGCGAACAAACATTTTAGTTGCATCTATTTTAACACTTCCATTTTTCAAAGATACTCTATGATATGACTCAAAATCAAACGTGTAAATAATTAAAAGGAAAGCCAATTCTGCACACAAATACTTCTTTAGAGAAATCTGTGTAAACTTTTTTATTTTATATAAATACTTTTAAATTTGCCTCTCAATAATAACTTTAGATAAAAACAGAAATATGTTAGCAATGCTATTAATAAATTGTCCTCGATTATATAAATAGTTAAAGGTCTTAAATAATTTACCGCCATTTCAAGACCTTACAGGTGACCATTGTAAATCATAAATTTATACAGAGCTATTTACCAAATTATTGTAATGTGATCTTAAATCTAATAAATTGTTTATAATTTTTTTGTTACACTATATCGAAAACGCATCAATTTTGATAAAAATAAAACTGAATATGTAGTTATAATAAAAAAAATCTCGCAGTATTCAGTCTCGAGAGAAAACAAGGAATGGCAAGAACTATACATATAACAAGTATATGATATACAATAAACTCATATTATTTATACACGGATTGTCATGTACTCTTTAACGGGCAGAAACTATATCCACATCAGTAATCCATTCTAATAAAAATAAATCTGTAAGTGTCTGCCTGTTCATGGCTGCTGAATAGATATTTTAGAAATATCGCATGGGGAGCGAACTTTTAAAGACATTATAATATAAAGCGAACGTCGCGAGTAGTTTTATATTAAAATGTAGGCTAGTGTTTTATAAACGTGCAAATTCTACATTCAAACATTTGCATTGAACCGTATAAGGCATACGATGCAAGCGGTAAATATATTATTTCACTATGTATCTAAGGCTTATTCCCAGACATCCACAGCCCATAGATTTTGAAATATAAACTATAATACATTAATTCCCGCGACCTCTACGACAATTCAATTTCTTAGATGTCGTGAGAATTAATTTGTATACCAAAACATAAGCCGTGGTAATGAAATCATGGATGTCTGGGGATAACTAGTATGAAGAATCTTTATTCTAAACTTGAAGCAAATGCTTTGCTTACAAATTGTTCATATGGTAGGAAAATGCTCTTCAAGACGCAGAAATAAGGAAATGAATTTGCCACGCGAAGTAGGGGCACGAGTATCTCAATCAGAGTAACTGCACGGTTTGCAGGTCGTCAGGTTCGGTTCGTATTTTTCCTAAACATTTATTTCATCAGCAAGAAGATTACATCAATCTGCCATTATGTTTAACCTTCAGTACCCCTATTAAGAGTTTACCACCGTTTTCGTAAACTGTACTCGCAATATTTGTATAAGATATTTTAGTTCTTCACGTCACCGACAGGTGTCGCTGCACAATTTCTCATACAAATATTCGACGGAGACGTTAGCGAGTATAGATAACGAAAACAGGGGGGAAACTTGTGATAGAGGTACTGTAAGCTATGGACGCCGTCAGAAAATGTTGTCGATCTGCTTACCCTCGTACTAGTTTGAGATATAAAGAGGGTCTTAATAAGTACGCCTAAATCAAGGCCTATTCGTTTCGGTAACTAGTAACATTCAAGTTTCTTTTTCCAGCGCCAAAGTCTTAGTTCGCGAAGGAATTAGTTATCCTTCTCTATGGTTAGTTCTTCGTTATCTTCAACTCTCACTATCAATCATCCAAAATAATTATTATAATTAATTAATTTTGTGAGATACACCGTATTCACAGCCAAAATAGCTTCAATACTAACTCAAAATCATCAGTATTTGTTTGGAGCATAAATCAGACTATTGCCTATGTATTTCATCATTATATCATCATCTTGAGGCCTGACGGCCGCGGGTGGGCCTAAGCCTAGACGTGGAAATCTTTCCAGAGCGATCTATTGGTCGCTTTGTCTCTGACTCATTTAGGCTTAATTTTTTTCTTGGGTCTACCTAGACTTGAGCGGCCATGCTGACCTACCCTCAAAATAATTATTCTAATTTTTTTTTTTTTAATATTCCGCATTTATTTTTAAATGCCTTATTAGTTTCGAATTAGCTGAACTCTGCTGTTTTACTGAATCATTATTTATAAACGACCTAAACAATGTTGATAACACAATCATATTCAATCAAGTAAGTTTCAAAGCGTTAGTAGGCCGATGGAATGACCCAGTCAAAACTCAGGGCCTTACAATGAGCTCTTTGCTATGATAGTTTGACTCAGATTAGATATAAATCAATCTGTCACTATCACACATGATAGTCCTGATTGTTATGTCAATAATATCTCATGGTAGGGCTGATGGCGACTATAATAATAGAAGATAGATTATACCCATCATATGCCAATAGGATGCCATGAATTACGAAAAGTATTTTTCCTGATTTTTGCGGACATATATCTACTATTCATTGCTTTCAATTTGATTTGCGACTAAGCTATGTTTAAGTTTTGCACAGTTTTCGTAATGTATACTTTGCTAGCGTCTCCGCCGAATATTTATACATACATATGCTCACGCCTGTATCCCATGGGGGTAGGCAGAGACCACTGTTTGCCACATGCTACGATCCTTACATACTTCTTTCGCTTCATCCACATTCATGCATCTCTTCATACACTTTCTTCGGTTACGAGTGCGCCGAATTTGACCTTTCTGAAAAATACTATTAATTTGGTCATAGTAGTTCTTCCTTGGACGCCCTCTACCGACACTTCTGGTCACATTCGCTCTATAAATTTGTTTCGTTAATCGCCTTTCACTCATCCTTTCGATATGTCCAAACCATCTCAACATACTTTTTTCAATTCTGGTCACCACATCATTCTTCAACTTGCAACTGTCTCTTATCACACTATTTTTCATACGATCTACAATGCCGAATATTTGAATGGGAAATTATCCAACGTCTACTAGCGTTTACGTAAAAACTAGCATATCTCATACAGATACAAAGATAGGAAACGCTGCAAAACTCATGATAATTGTTCAGAGGTAACGAGTCTACACGTCTCACACTGATACAAAAATTGAATCTCTAACCAACTACAAGTGTGAAATTACAGCTAACGTCATTATTGGGAATGATCGTTCATAAGTTAAAAAACAAGGTAATATAAGGTACTAATTAATTTACCCACGCTACCGACATTTTTGGTGAATTGGAGATTGGATATTTTCGAGTATATACCATGCTTAAAACGTTCAGCCTGTATCATAATAAGATCTAATCTTCATATGTTTCTGTGAAACGGTCCTAGTTAATCGGGCTTGAGTTTATACCAATCCCAAGCGTCATTTTGTGGACTGAACCATACCATCGTAGAGATGTGAACAATTAATAGTACACAAAAACATATTCAAGATTACTGTAGAAGTTCAAATGCAGTTAGTAAACAGTAAAACCTCTTTAGAACATGTCTTAGACAAATTAGAAATTCAGTTTGTTACTTTAAAATATGATCCATGAATTTGTTTTTCTAATAACCTTTAGTTTATTATACCAGAAGTGTATTCAGTTTTCTATAAACTATATCTATACTGTCAACATTATTTCGGTGGTATAGTTCAGTCCCACCCCAAGAGGATTTAAGCCTGTTATTATCTATATAAAAAACTGTCAAGATTGTACTTGATGTATGTATATCGCACCCTAAAAACGACAGAGGCTCAAATCAAAAATGTTTTTTTTTAATCATAATCAAAGATCGTGATGTTTGAATTTATAATTTTACCAGTTTTGAATATATTATTTATTGTTTAGGTTGTGCATTGTGCGAGCCGTGGTGGCCTTGAGGTTTGAGCAGTCGCCTGCTACGCAAGCGACGCAATTTCGAATCCCAGCGGGGCCTGTACCAATGAGTTTTTCTAAAAAACTTATGTACAGTGATTTCACACTACGTGCTTTACTGTGAAGGAAAACATCGTGAGGAAACCTGCATATTTCTGAGAAGTAATTCAATGACGTATGTAAAGTGTCTGAGACGGCGATGCACTCACCATCTGTCACGTTGGCACTTAATCATCTTCGGTGAAAAGTGGGTGTTGTGATTACAACACCCCTGCCTACCCCTTCGGGGAATACAGGCGTGAGCATATGTATGTATGTAGATACCTTTTGAGGTCTGTCTTTTGATCTTAACATAATTATTTTCGCAAATTGTTGAGTTGAGCCCCTATCGTTGTAAGGGTGCGATATATGTGTAACAACTATGCGTATACGCACCACAAACGTAACGGAGAGTACAATACCTTTGGCTGATAATACTTGATGTTCATATTAAGCCTGAGACGATATATTTATCCACAAACTTATTTAAAACACAGTTATATAGTTTAACTTTCCTGTATTTTACATGCTAATATTTTATACATAAGTACAAGTTTGAATTTGCCTCGTATGCATTTTTTATGTTGCTAGTTCAAAACTGTAAAAATCGTCGTTAACATTTTAATATAAAAATAGTATAAAACATTTTTGAAATATCCAATAAATTAGTGATTAATTAAAATTAGTCTTTGTCGCAACAGCTATAAGATTTAAACTGCGATGTATGTTTCTATATAAGCCGGGTGGATACATCAAGGCAAATTCTCATATACACATGACATTTCTACAAAGTTATTTAAAGACACCATTCATTGCACTAGATAAATTTTAATCTTACAGACAATTTTATACTAGTTGTATATTTAATTGAACGTTAAAACGACTTGAAGATTAAAATAGACCACAATATTATGAATACAAACGCTAAAATCGTGTGGCTCAGTTATAAAGAAATAAACATAATATTATACACACGAGGTGAAACTCACCTGGAGGCCTACTCGCTTTGTTTGAATAACGGAGCTTCGGCCGAAAGTTTCTACCGTAGTTTTTATATATACAAATATTACAAAGAGGAAAGATTTGATTGTTTTTTATTTTTTTGTTTGCATTGAGTAGGCTCTGAAACTACTTGACCGATTTGAAAAATTCTTTCAGCAATGGATAGTTGTTATCAGTTAGTAACATGGGCTATATTTTATCCTCGTACTCCAAGGGGAACGGGAATTACGCGAAGGAAACCGCATGACGTCCGCCCGTTCGTTCTAAAATTACGTCCGAAAGTGGCCTGCTTACAGACTATATATTGTAGCCCTACGTTCATTTAATAATTAACTAAACAACGTTAATTTGATAAAAACAAAGCAATACTATAACTACTTTTGATTTTCATTCATTGCGGAGTGTAAGAGTAGACCCCCAGAGTGCCATAAGTGTGAGCAGGATACCACATCATGCTTAATATCATATTTAATCTGTGAATACAACCGACTTATCACAACGCCGGTGTTTGTATTTCTAACACTTTCAAAGCTTTATCACTGAACTGTAGAGGCCTATTGTAAGTTTTTCGTTTAGCAACGAATATGTTACTTACTATGTAACTAGTATAATAGTCTGTAGTCTATTTTCGAGATTATCGTTGTATTGACCTTTTGGTCGTGTTCGTACTGGTAATGTGTTATAAAAAGGCATGTTTACTTGTGTGACGTCAGTCGATGGGCGGCGGCTGCGCGGGAATGTTCGAAGGCGGCGCGGTTAAATAGCCTGCGCTGTGCGGTGTTCCTGTAAACAATGTGCATCATTAAACATATATTCACAGATAAATAACAAAGGTGTCTGTTGGTAATTAACAGCTCTTCGCTTAATACATATGAAAGTATATGGGAAAGCCAATTTTATTCGAAACGGCTGGGCCAATTTTAACAGGGCTTTCACTGGTTAGATAGGTGATGTTACAAGTAGTAATTTAGGATACTTTTATGTAAAAGTGTGCCGCGATAGAACACCCTTAAAGTTAAGTCCATGCTGGTGAAATAACGCAACGCAGCTAGTAGGTAGTACATACATATATATGCATATGCTATTGATGTGCTATATATAGGCGGTGGTATATTGTTCCGCCCGGCGAGGCTCGTTGCGAAGTCTACGTCACCCCCCCCCCCCTCCCCGCCCGTTCCTTGCTAAGGCCAGCGCGCCGTACCACTAGCCTTGATACCACCTAAAATCCTAAATACCACTCAGATCCAGTTGCAACGCCCTAAGCCGAGGTCTGAGCCCCCCAGCAGGGCACCGGGCAAAAAAAACTCACCAGTGAGCGCGTGTTGCGGCGCTGCGGTGATGAAGAGGTCGTGTCTCTGGGCCGAGTACTGGTCCCACACGCGGTTGTTGGCCAGCGCCGCCAGCACGCGCTCGGCGTGCGGCCCGCGGACCATGGCCTTCAGGGCTCCCACCAGCCGCGCCGCCGCCTGCCCCTCCAGCCTGCTCTCCAGCAACACTAGCAGGGCGCCGATCAGGTCTGTCTCTAACGCCTGTCATATCAAAATGTAAGTCACTTCGAGCTGCTGTCAGCCGCCTCGACCGCGTTTTATTAGGGATCCCTCGATTAACAATATAGCCTTTGCTACTCAGTGATATTTTAACATGCTATTAGTGAAAGAAGTGAAAGAATGGTTTCGCAGCGTTGCATTCTATGTCGAGTGCGGGTTTCAAAGATACGAAATTGATCTTTATCGCCTTTGCATTTTGTATCAATTTTCTATGACTTGAAGCCGACGCAAATAAACTTTACAGAATAACGCAGCTGTAATTTCGAAGCCAAACAAATATTACATCTTTATAATATTACTAGCTTGTGCCCGCTACTTCGTCCGCATGGAATAGTTCCTTTGGGCTAACGCTAACTTTAACCTGAGATTGGTCTTAGCGTGGTGATATATTGACTGAATGAATGAAAGACTGACTCAGTTTCTTGCCCAAGACTAGTTTCTGAATCTTAATAAATGATTTTCGAATAACATAATTTGTCTTTTGTATAGTACATCTATATATATATATATATATATATAAAGAACATCAGAAAGAGTCATAAATGAAGATGTACTCAAAAGAGTCAACGAAAAAAGAGATTCCATAGTGGAATACAATCCAGAATCGAAGAGGAAAGATTGGCCAACTAGTACGACATGACGGGTAAAAATAGAAAGAAAGAGAAGAAGAGGAAGACCCAGAATAACATACATGAGACAAGTTAAGGAAAAAGTGTTTGTCATGACGTATAGGGAGGTCAAGGAGATGGCACTTGATAGAGACGAATGGAAGAAATGGCATCGGTTACACAAACAAGAGTCAGACTCTTAAAATTATGATGATGATAGTACATCTGGATTTTCATGAAATCGCGTCGATATTCGTCGACATTGTAACATATCAAAACCCCAACTATTGGTTTTTGCTGTATTGGGAATGCTCACCTGATGGATCAGTCGGTCAGTGTTGGCGGAACTCGTGAATATAGAGGATAGCGCCTCGCACGCCTCCCCTATCACTTCGCGACAGGTACCAACAGCGGTCTTCACGCCCGCCATCACTTCAGTCTGGGATAACGCCACCACACACGCCTGTCGGAATCAACGATCGATTTCAGACATGGATCGATAATAATCACAATAATATTGAGTGTCATTTTCATACTGTGGTATGGTACGGCTGAGCCCCTTATAAACCAATAATTTCAAGCTCAATGGTTTGAGAACTCGCTTGCTACATAAGCAACACTACTTCATATCCTAGCGATCGGTTCAAATGAGTTTTTCTTAAAAATTGATGATTTCTCACCACGAGCTTTATGGCGCAGAAAAACATTGAGAGGAAACCTGCATGCATGTGTCTGAAAATAAATCAAGGACGTATAGTGCCATGGAGTAATCATCTGAAACGTTAGCACTTAAATTTTCTTCGGTAAAAAGTTTGTGCTGTAACGCGGCTTACCGCTTCGGGAGCCAACTTGGGGCACCTTATATACTAGCTGTGCCCCGCGGTTTCACCCACGTTAGCATACCATATCAATACAAATCCATAAAAGAAGCCTAAACTTTAAACCTCTATTTTATCCCCTTGGGGATAGAAATAATCAAAATCCTTTCTTAGCGGATGCCTACGTCATAACATCTACCTGTATGCCAAATTTCAGCCCGATCCGTCCAGTGGTTTGGGCTGTGCGTTGATAGAACACTATGTCAGTCAGTCAGTCAGTCACCTTTGAGTTATATATATTTAGATATATATAATAGTAGTGCGGTTGTTACCGGTTGCGTGGCGATGGCAGCGAGCACGGGCACGAGGTGCAGCGGGTAGGCAGCGAGCAGGCGCGCTATCCGCGGCACCTCGCCCAGTTGGGCCGCAGCCTCACTTAGCGCAGGCCGCGCTCGCAGCAGCGCTGTCAGCGCTTTGGCGCAGATCTCACCTTTGCTGCCCTACAATATTCAACGAATCTATTAATGATATATTTTTAATGTTTGCGTTTGTATCTGCGACTGTAAAAAGCAATTCTGAGCAAATGAATGATCAGTAGTTTCGAAGAAAATTGTGGACTGACTTGGAGGTGTTCTTAAGGAAGGATATAAAGAACTTTTTACTGGGCGAACACAACGCATGTGCAGCCATTCGTGTTGCACACGTCCATAGGCTGTGGATACTGCTTATCATCAGACGAACCGTATGGTTTCTTGCCACATGAGTGTTATAAATAAGTGTACTTTGTGCAAATAGTGCAGCTTGCATGAATATACAAAGAATGAAGGAAAACACTATATGAACAACTGATGACCGTCTTGAACTAACCACCAAATCAACCATGACAAAAAGTTCCTCAAAGAAGAGAGTATTTCTCACATATTAGTGCAATAAGAAAATGTATTTTGTCCAGCCTTACCTCAGAACAGTCTTTGGGCAGCTGCGCCATGGTTTCAGAGATCAGTTCCTGCAGGAACCTTTTCGGCTGTCGGAGGTTCCAGTGAGGGTTCTGTATGTACAGCTTAAGGTACACGCCGCCTACCACCAGCTCGCCAGCCGGCGCCCACACTTGTTCCCCGGCTGAAGCTCGCTCCAAAGTCTCGCGATCCTCGAACACTATATTCGCATCGCGGAGCTGGTCTGATTGGTGCCTGATTTAGTAACATAGTGTTAATAGACTACAAAGGAAAAGGCTAGTAACTACTCGGTTAGTTGGGAAACCAGAAAAAAATGGTTGGAATTGAAGATGACGAAATTGGGACCAGACTAAGACAGGATCTAATCTGGACAATATTAGTATCGCGTCATTCGGACAGACACTCATAAAATTACTAATAATTAATTACTATTCAGCGTCAGTCACAACTCCATACAGGTGCCGTCACGACGTCAGTCATTTGGAGTTTCTCAGGTTTGTCAGTAACGTGGTGAAAGACGATACCTGTCCCTGAGGTGTGCTAAATGTTGTGCAAGCGCAGCTCGACAGGAGTCGGTCCAGACGAGCTCGGGGTGCTCGTGCGGCGCGTCGAACAGGTGCAGCGCGGCCGACGAGCTCGCCTCGCGCATCGCCTCCGCGAACACGCCCGGGATGTACCGCGATATCGTCAGCCGGACCTGACCATACAACCACTTAATACATGCACCTCTACCGAAGCACTTTTCCGCGCTAACAATTGCAAGTTTGAATACAAAATCAGCTCCACCAAGTCTAGTATATGTTAGGCTAAACAAAGGACGTTTTTCAATCAGTTGATAAATGAAAATAAGTTATAAAATAAAAATAAACTGAAAAATACTCATTAATAAAGCTCAAACTAAATATTTGTGAATACGCGAGATCGTGATCATCTCAACAGTACCACGCACTGAAGGGTAATAATCTACACAATAAATGACGCCTACGATTAGTAATTTTTTTTACTAATAAGTCATATAAAGAGAGCGTGGATACCTTCGGTCCATGTAGTTTGTCAGCCATCATCCTCGCGAGTAGCTCCACGGCGGCCTCCCTGATCTCCGGCAGCTTGCTGTTGCAGAACAGGTCCAGCAGGTATATAACTCCACCTACACATACCACAACATAACTTAACACATTATCATATACTAAAATGAATTGAAAACAAAGGGAAATTAATCAACGTTATAAGATCAATTTAAAAAAATATGAAAAATAAGCGCCGAATCCCAACGGTGTCAAATCCATGGAAAACCATTACTATGAATATTGTTATTTAAATAATACCTAATATACTTTTTCTATATATAAACACGAAAGACTTGCTCATGCCATTTTTAATATAATTTTAAGTTACAAACTTTCATCCCATATTTTATCCCCTTGGAAGTAAAATTAATCAAAATCCTTAGCGGATGCCTACGTCATAACATCTACCTCCATGCCAAATTTCAGTCCGATCCGTCCAATGGTTTGGGCTGTGCGTTGATAGAACACTATGTCAGTCAGTCAGTCAGTCACCTTTGAGTTATATATATTTAGATAACGTTACCTTTAGCCAGAGCTTCCTTGACAATGGCAGTGTTGGCGAGCAGGGCAGCGAGTGCGACGAGTACTTGTTGTTTGGGTGGCCTCTGTCCCAGGAGAGCCAGCAGGTGTCCCATGACGCCGCTGGCGGCCACGTCCTCCACGCACTCCCGGCTGCCGGCCGCCGCGCCCACGGCCGTGACCGCGGCCAGCTGCACCGCGGGGTGCGCTCGCGCAGACATCAGCCCGAATATCAAACCGAACTGACCGATGCATTGGATTTCTACACCTTAACAATGGAATAAAGATTCATGATACTAATGATAGTTCTTTGGCAATCGAAGGCCTAAAATAATCTGACAACTGGTTTAACCACACAGATTTTAACAGATTTTCCCCGTTAAAGGGGTTGCGAAGGTCAGATGGCAATCACTTCGTATAAAAATCAGGTGACCACATCGGATTGAATCAAGTGTCGACCCCAACAATGTATGGCCAATATAAGGCCAGGGTGATGATATTAATGATAGTTGTGTTTTGGGAAAGGTTTTTTTGTTCTATCACTGGAAAAAGTTAACAGTTTACTCGATTGGGAGTTACCGCATCATATTGGTATCGATATTACATTTAGTATTTTTTTTTGCTTTGGTGAATTCTTCTACTCTGTGGCATTAACTAAATCCATCATTTTAAATTGAATATGGACGCTAGTAATGTCAAGGGCTTTATCAAGACATTTTTAACATAACTTTGAAACACTTGTTGACCAAAAATAGCAAACTAACACAAATAAATCAGAATTGAAAGCTTAATACACTAAAAATAAGGTCGAAAATTAAAGATCTTACCAGGATTCTTGATGATAACATTGGCGAGGGCGGTGAGCGCCAGCGTGATGTGTCCAACTCGCTCTTGGGTCAAGTCTTCCTTCGTTTGTTCTTGGAGGAACTTCAATAGGTCTAGGATGAGCTGTTGGGGATTCTGTTTACAAAAAATATACACTATTTTACTAAAAAGATGCTGAACTCAAAGACATTACAGTAAGTAAAGATAAAAAATTGTTAAAAAAATATCTCCACCTATTTACTCGCATTCTAGCCATACCATCATTCACACAATCCATCCAGCGTAAAAATATTTGTAAAAAGAACCGTGGTAGCCGAGAGGTTTAAACAGTCGCCTGCTATGCAAGCGGCGCAAGTTGAATTCACAAAAGTGTACCAATGAGTTGTTCCAAAAACTGAAGTGTAGTAAGTTCACACCTCGAAAACTTGCATATGACTGAGAAGAAGGCTTAATCATCTTTAGTGCAATGTAAGTTGCAGCACCTCTGGAGGAGCTCGTGGCACAGTTGCTATTGTGCATATCATTCAATCAGCGAAGTTAAGCAACCCTAACGCTAGCCAATAATTGGATGGGTGACCGCCCGAATTCCCACCGTGGCTCGGAGAGCACGCTAAGCCGTCGGTCCCGATTGCGAATTTATCAACTTTGGCAATCGTTACAGGACAATCGGAGGTCTAAAATCGTCCGACAACTGGTTTAACCCTGATCACAGATTTTCCTCGTAAAAGGGGTTGCAAAGGTCAGATAGCAGTCACTTCGTATAAAAATCAGGTGATCAGCCACGTCGGGTCGAATAAAGTGCTGACCCCAACAATGTATGGGATAAGGCCAGGGAGATGATGATGTGTTGCAGCACCTCTGCATACCCTTTTGGGGACTTTTCTAGGATGGCGCGAATTAAAGGGTGCACTTACCTCAATAACAAAGTCAGGTTGTTCATTGTAGATGTCGATGTAAACCCCTCCGACGGCGAGTAGTCCCTCGTGTGCCGAGTATGTGAACGGCTCCACTAGAGGTGCGTCTTCTTCGAGAGGCAGCCGCGTGTTCCTAATTATATCCTTGAGCTCGGCCCTAGTGCTGTTGTCCCACACCAAGTACGGTGTGCGCCAGTTCGACATTAGCGTTTTGAGGAGCTGTTGGCAGAAAAATAAGTATCATTCGAGTTCATGGATTGATTGACAATGAATCATAATAGTAGTAGTTAAGTACAGGCGTCACGAGTTATGAGCGCTCAGCTAAAAAGATGTTACTACGCATGCACTTTATTCTCAATGCGCCATACTGACAGAGACAAACTCATATATACCAATACTAAAGCTCTGTTCTAAAGCTTAATTGCAGTTATATAACCTCATGAGCTTTATGGTGAAAGAAATCTCGATAAATCGCTTGAGACGAAATTCAAAGATTTTAATTAAACTACTAACGTCGGCATCCGTTTAACATAGATCCGAAGAAATGTATCTTCGGGAAAAAGTGATCATGTGCTCTGCTTACCCCTTCGGGAACCCTTAGGTAAGGTGTGAAGCTTTGGAAATATATCTTATGTATATTATTATATACCTCATGTTGATCGGGCTCAGCGAGTCGTCCACAAATGTACGGCGTTAGTAGCAAGTGTAGCGCGGTGCGTATCTGTTCGTCTTCATACGTCTGCAACTCGCTGGGATCGTACATAGCAGCTAACGCTACCACGCATTGCTTTGCTAGCTGGTTCGCTGTCTCCTGTTTCAAAATATAAAAGGCTTTATAGTGATAGCGTTGTTTTCGTGCGTCAGAAGTAATATTTTACGTGATAACCATTTTGCCACCTCAAAGCTGGCAAAGGTGGCAATATCCTTTAACATTCGAATTTCGGAACAAAGTAAACAGAAAAGAAAAGATTCCTCCAGAAGAATCGTTGCAGACTAAGAGTGAAGTGTAACGAACTTTATGGTATCCACATGGCAAGCAATTCCTGCCATCTGGGTTGATCTAACATACATTCTTAAATATCAAAATGATACAGCCGAGCTATTGTGTTAAATTATTCTCAGTGCCCTAAGTATAGATTTTGACACGTTCGAATGCCGTCTGTCGACCTTGCGCTTTGAGCTTTTTTGTAAGGAGACGTAACCCTTCGTAAAAACATGTAGAAAAACTTATACTTAGGGCATTGATCAAAGACTCACCTGCACGTTGACCTTGGCCTCAGTCTCCACCCCGGACTCAGTGAGCGTATAATCGTATCGTAGTGCGGCCGGCAGTAGTGCGTGCAATGCTCCCGCGCGCGCCAGTCGCCAACGACACGTACTGTCGGCCGCTAGCGCTGCTGTTGCTTCTGCGCCCGCGCACGCTGTCTCGCCTAGGTGCTGGATGTATACAATTAAATTGCGATTCAAGTTATCGATCACTATGCAGCTTTATACTACGAACAAGTAACTATGGTAAAGGTACATAGATTATTTCAATAAAAAACAAAACAAAACAAAAAAATTTCAAGGCGGCCAGTACAATTTTTCATCAAAACATAAATAAGTACTCTCCCGACTAATTTACATGAAATCAAAAGCGATCGGTAACAAGGAGAAACACGACAACTATTAATATTTTTTTTAAATGGGTACTGCGAACTTGCTAGCGAGCCATCCATGAAATTGACTTTTGCGCAGGTGAAACTGCGG
Source organism: Watsonalla binaria (assembly GCA_929442735.1). Taxonomy (NCBI): domain Eukaryota; kingdom Metazoa; phylum Arthropoda; class Insecta; order Lepidoptera; family Drepanidae; genus Watsonalla; species Watsonalla binaria. The sequence continues at coordinate 8,281,520 of OV838934.1, read as the reverse complement.
GGCACAGTAAATTGCTATATAAAAATCTGTCTGAGAGAATCTAGTTGAGATGAGAGCAACAAATAGAATTGTTTTTACTAAAAGTTGCACTAAGCGATATTGATGTTTTGCATAATATGGTAATCATAGAGCTCACCGGTCTCCTGAGCAGCGGCACGAGGTCGTTGCAGAGCGCAGGCATGTCGCGGCACACGTCGCGGCAGGCCGGGAAGCGCGCCGCCACCGCGAAGCACCGCGCGCTGTGACCGCACACCGCCGCGCTCATGTCGCCGGGCTTCGTCGACTCCGACAGCACGGGGATGCAGCGGGACATCGCCTCGTGGAGCACCTGCACACAACGCACGGGAGTGACACACTCAACCGGGACTGCTAGGATCACAGCACTGAACAAAGTCGTTGACGGCATTTCACGTCACTTGTCAGCTGTCATAGCGGTGACACTCCGCATACTTCAGGTTGCTCGGCTTCTTTTCGAAACGAAATCAGATGTTGGAACAGTCAACAAATTCCGCGAACAGCTGTGTGTGTGTGTGAAGGATGTACTGACCTGCAGGCCGCCCTCCCTCCGCAGCTCCTCGGCGTTGAGTGCGGAGCAGCTGACGGTGGCGTGCGCCAGCTCGCAGGCGGCGGGCAGCAGGCCGGCCGAGCCCGCCGCGAACAGCTGCTCGGCGCCCGCCTCCATGCGAGCCGTGTGCAGCAACTGAGGGTAGCCCGCATACTTGTACGGCGCCAACACTAGAATAAAATATAAATATATACAAAATGTATAGATAATACAAGGAACAGTTCTTAAAACTAATTACAAGTAGTAAACTTGGCCCAAATCTGTGTCACTCGGGATCGTGCCAAGAAATATATCTATACATTTTGTACGGCATAAGAAAAATATATACAAACATATGCTCACGCCTGTTTGAAAAATTACAAATGCCAGGTTTTTTCCAGGACCAGGACTTAAGTATCCTGCATTTGCGCTTGCGACCACTAAACCAACGTACCAGCAATTACATTTGAGTCTTGGTCAGACATTGTGCGGGCTACGATACCAGTTCTAGTTATCCTTACCATCGGAGTATCTCTGGAATAATATGGTCTGCGTGCGCAGTATGAGAACGATGTTGTTCGTGTTGGGTCCGTCGCCGGTCCACACATTTCTACTGCACAAGAACTCGTACGCTTGGTTTACAGCCTCGAAGAGATCCTATAAAACATACGATACTTATGAAAAAAAATTTAACCATCGACACCTCTTTTTTTTCTTATTTGCTATTTATCTTTGAATACATCGATATCATAACCTATCCTTATGTAACCCTATTGAGAATACCCACTAAACGCAGAGCAGTACCAATGAGAAATAAACAAAATCCATACCCTGCCTTCAGGATTCTTATCGGGATGGTATTGTTGCGCGAGGCGGTAGTAGGCCTTGCGCACGGCTGCCTCGTCGTGTTGTCCAGTGAGGCCGAGCGCCGCGTAGGCCTCGCTCGCCGTCATCGACGGAGGCTTCTTTTCTACCTCACGACGCCATGCCTCTAACACGTCTTTTAGCAGACCCACCTGGAAATAAGTTTGCATTGTTTATATAAAAAAAAAATACCGAGAATTCTAATAAATGATGATGCAAGGGTTACCAGATATGCCTAGAATTTTTTGTGCAAATATTGACAGTTTAAAAAATAGTATGTAAATAGGATATCCCTAAAAACATGGCGGACCTCATAGCTGAACACAGCTGTGTTCACAGTTCACTCACGTCACAATCGGATGGGGGAACCACCTAGGTTGCTTAGGTCTTAGCTACTCTCTCCGATTGTAGCTTAACCGATTCCAGCTTGAATTGAAGAAGCTAGAGTCGATAGTAACAGACCAAGTAGAATGTCCCATGCGATCGACCATATTAGACTGCCTACACTAGAATCTCATAGAGACAGATGGAGGGAGATATTTAATGGAATAGTCAACAGAAGGCGCTAGACTCCTTATCATGCAAAATAATTGACATGAATAGATCAACTTTCAGAGCAACTGCACGGTTTGCAGGACATGAATTCCGCCGTGTGTTCGTATTTTTCCCAACTATTTTATTAAGCAATTATGAAAGTGAAGTAGGGGTAGTGTGCACCGACCGGGTCGGGAATGGGCCAATCGGGGAAGCGGGTGGTGTCGCACAGGTGCCGCAGGTAGAACATGTTGCAGAACAGCTCGTGCTGCAGCTGCGGGTAGCACACGGCCGGGATGGCCAGGTAGGGGTAGCGGGCTGCCACGTGCGCGCGCAACCGCGGTGTGAACTCCCCGATGTGCGCTGACACTTTCATTATCAGCATGCGTCTGGAACACACAACACCTTACTTAGATATCCCTCGGTGGTCTACTAGTCACAAACGCGACTAGAGAGCTCATGGTCCCGGGTTCAATCGGGCAAAGTGATATTGAAATTCCATGTCATGGAAGAAAATTCAGTGTCGCATTGTACAAGTCATAGATTTAAACTTATTCCAAGTAAACCTTTCAAATTTAATTTTACTAATATACGAAAAATAAAATTTGTATATTCGACATTTCCAACTCTTAATTTCCAGTAGCAGCCCGGGGTCTGGATTTGTGCCTGTTTTATAGCAATAGGCTCGCCTTCCATTTTATGAGACTTATATGTCAAATGTACATAACTGACGAAATGTACGTGTACTATAAGTACACCCGAATATGGTATTTTAGATATAATATTTTAAAGTAATTTAGATAAATTTTGATGACTGATTTATGAAACTTTAGCGATGCGCGATTGCGAGATGTTGGTAAAATTGTACATTGAGTCAACCACGTGTCAACAGTCAACCAGTGACGACTACAAACAAGACGAACTCGATACTATCGACTAAGCAACGAATCGAACTGAACAATCGAAACAATCGCGACTAACCTTTCGCCATCGCGCATCCCTATGAAACATAATCAATATGAACTAACCTCATTTCTGAATTCCATATCGCCTCGGGGGTGTCCCACTCCCCGAGGAATATTTGTGCGAATTTCTCCGCACCATGATTCTCCAGATAACAGACCATCGCTTCTGGGAGCAACTGCCCTAGTATGGACCGCTGCATTATATCTGAGCTGGTCTAAACGACAAATAGACAGATTTAAGAATCACATAACACATTTTATTGCTAAGATTGGCTGAATCATTGGAAGAGTTGCCACGTAGGTTTAAATCACAATCGTCTGTAGCTGTGCGATTAATTAATAAGATTATTCGAAAAACTTAAATGCAGTGTTGTAACACCACGAGTTTTCCGGTGAAAATATCGTGAGAAAACCTGCATATTTTTGAGTGCTACTCGCTAACAATTAGAAAGTTTGAGTACAAATATACGAGAACTTAAATTACGCAATAAGGGTTTTCGAACACATTGCAGTATATTATGTTCTAGTTGGAAAGTCATCACTTTTCAACTAGAACAGTTGGAGTCGCGTCTGGAAGATCTTCCCTTTGCTGGGGATGATCACTCGCTCTCCCCACAAATTAAAATCTCTGGTGGAAAGTGGGGGATCCTTCTGTGAAGTCATAATTAGTATTTATAAATGAATTAGTTACTTGATATACCTACTTGATCAGCCCTAAACGCCTGTTTCATATGTGTGAGCCGCAAAAACCTTGCGATTGGTAGGAGATTCGATCCTGTATACAGTAGCATGAAGTAGAACACGCCTGTTAGATACAGCTTCGATATTTCAGGGTTGTCTTGCATCACTTCATACAGTAGGGTTGCCACCTAAAACCAATATTTCATACTAAATTTTTTTCAATCAATATTTTTTTTTCAATGGTATAGTGATATTATTTGTTAGATTGTGGCGTCTCACAAATTACAACTCATTTGTCAAATATTAATGACAGGAGGATTGAAAAAGCCAACTAGATTTTAGACAGTAAGAAAATGTAGAGCGGGAAATATAAAATTTACATATTACATAACATAAACCTTAATATTAATGATAATGTTTTAATTGTATCCCAAATACATCATATCCCATTACCTTTTCCACTAGTATCGGATCAAAGGTGAGCAGTAATTGTACCACGTGTGCTAAACAGGCCGGCTCCGAGAGTAATCTCTTCACTTTGGGCAAAGGCCGTATTACTGCATCCTCTTCGTCTCTGCAAATAAAATTCTGATTTATAATAAAATCTGCCAAAGAAAAGAAGTGCATGCGAGATTCATGGTATAATTGTTGATGTCCACTCCAATAAAGTGTGTATGTGCTACCTGCTGGGGTATTATAGTATGCATGCGCTACCTGCTGGGGTAGTATAATGTGTATGCATTATTTACTGGAGTAGTATAGTGTGTATGCTTTATTTACTGGGGTAGTATAGTTTGAATACACTACCTGCTGGGGTAGTATAGTTTGAATACACTACCTGCTGGGGTAGTATAGTGTGTATGCGTTATTTACTGGGGTAGTATAGTTTGAATCCGCTACCTGCTGGGGTAGTATAGTGTGTATGCGTTATTTACTGGGGTAGTATAGTTTGAATCCGCTACCTGCTGGGGTAGTATAGTGTGTATGCGTTATTTACTGGGGTAGTATAGTTTGCATGCATTATTTACTGGGATAGTATAGTTTGAATACACTACCTGCTGGGGTAGTAGCGCGCGCAGGCCACGAGCAGGTCGAGCACGGTGGCAGCCAGAGCGCTCTCGTCCCACACGGCGGTCCCCCGAGCACACAGAGTCCACTTCAGCTGAGGCACAGAACCAACCGCCCGCCAGCCCTCCATGCTGTTCGCCCAGCATTTGGTTTTGTTCGTTATCTCCCCAGACTTGTACAAGTCTTTGAACTAGGAAAAAATAAACATTATAGCAAATGTCAGCAATTTCAGGATCATCCTTAAATATTCGAACTTAGCACACACATATATGAGAGTGCACTACTGCGCGGTGCTTGTATTAATGTTGTCTGATTATTTACTCATACAAGAGCCGTGGAGGTAGAATGGTTTGAGTAGTCGCCTGCTACGCAAGTTCAGACACCAGACGTCTGTATGTCGTTTTCTAAAAACTTATGTGCAGTGAATACACGTTACTTTGCGGTGAAGGAGAACATCGTGAGGAAGCCTGCATATGTCAGACGTAAAATTCAAAGAAAATTAATAGTGCTTAAGACGGCGATCGACTCAACATCCGATGGCACTTTATAAACTTCAGTGACAAGTAGGTGTTATAACATCTTTGCTTACTCCTTCGGCTCATCTTCTGGAACTTCCTCTTCTTACCTGTTGCAAGCTGACCGGCCCTTTCCTCTGCACCTTGTCCCCCTGCTCCAGGTTATAGTACCACTCGCGGTCGCCGCCTCCCTGGCTGGCGGGCCCTTCAATCACATTAGACTGCGCCGGCACTGTCGCCCGAGACGTGTGCAAATGTGCCAACGTCATTAGTTCCACCAAAATCCTACACAATGACAAATATTCTCTAAGCATACATCGTACGCACAGGCTCAAAAGTGTCTAAACTTAACTTTATTGAAAATTATAAGAAAGAGCAGAATATCGCATTCTAATAATGTTATTTTAGAGTAGTACATTTATAAGGTTTGCAACGAGCGAGTGGCACTCAGTTGTTGGTCACGTTAGTTTGCCAACTTACAACAGTCTGAATGTTGCAAGCGTCCATAATCAGATTTTTTTTTACATATTAGAAGTAAAATACAGATACACAATGTTGATTATAAGTAGCTTATTACATAACATCTAATATTTACTTATTGAGTACTCAACACCAATACCCAAATAATAAGGAAAGGTTTAAGGTAAATGCTAAGTAGTATGTTATTAATATGACAAATTGCCACTGTAGTTCAATTCAAACTGATGTATGTCACTTACCTAATCCCATTCCATTCCAACAATTCGCTAACATTCCTTCTATGCAATATTAATTTCGCTAAAAATTGTACAAGTCTATCTCTCTCCATTCGATCGCAAGTCTGAAATAAAATGATCAATATTAAACCTTATTTATAACTGAATGAAGTGTAATCGTAACATAGTATATCTTACTCTGTCTAACATCTGCACGAGGTATTTGGTGTCGGCGAAGGGACCAATGTCTTCGAAATATCGTCCATACACAATGCTCATTGCTTGAAGGCACATACACTTCATTTCTACTTTTGGCGTCGATAAGAAACGATGGTACAGGTCGTTGAAGAATTCATAGCTGAAAAAAATGGAAATACTTGATTTGGGTCGAAGTCAAGGAGTACAACGGTAGTACGGATGGCAACTTTATCAAACTGTAAATGCCAAGTCTCTTCATAATCTATCATACATACATACATACATATGCTCACGTCTGTATTCCCCGAAGGGGTAGGCAGAGGTGTTGTTATCACAACACCCACTTTTCACTGGATTTGATTAAGTGCCAACGTGACAGATGGTGAGTCTATCGCCGTCTCAGGCACTATACATATACGTCTTTGAATTACTTCTCAGAAATATGCAGGTTTCCTCACGATGTTTTCCTTCACCGTAAAGCACGTGGTGTGAAATCACTGTACATAAGTTTTTTAGAAAAACTCATTGGTACAGGCCCCGCTGGGATTCGAACTTGCGTAGCAGGCGACTGCTCTAACCCCGAGGCCACCACGGCTCTATCATTTGGCCTGATAATGAGTTCTGACCCCAAAAAACACATGGGATTTTTATCATCTGATCACCAGATGTTTCCAAAAGCTATTGTCAACTGTCCTCCGCAACCCTTTTTAAGAGGAAAGTCATTAATCTAAATCTCATTAAACCAGTTGTTTAATTTATAATAGCATGCAAGAAGGCCAGGACTTATTTTGCTGCTGGCCTTCTACAATTAAAAATAAGAATATGTTTTGAATTTCAAATAGATCCGATCTTCTTTTGTTTTTTCTTCACTTTATTGTTATTGCTCTTGAAAACGTAGTTGTTTAGTATTGTTTTTTTTTTGTAAATATAATATTGCATGTCAGCCATCATTTTTATTGTTTGGAAGAACGGGGCTGCACTATCTACAACAAGTTATTGATGAAATTATTAATGTACAAACTTTGTATTTGTACACCAGTTGTCCGAGTTTTAGGACTTTGACTGACCTAAAAAAAAGACATTCCATTGGCAACCGGGACCAACAGCATGAAGTGCTCTTCAAAGCAAGAAATACTGGATGACCAAAGAATCACGTCTAGTATCTCGAAACATCCGCGGTCCTTTAAGAAGATCGGAAAGACTCACGACTTCCTGATAGGGCTATCATCGCTGTCTCGCTGTTCGAGCAGGATCCTCAAGTAGTAGTCCCCGATCTTGACCTCGTTCTGCAGACACTGGTAGTGGACCTCGAGCTCGGCGTGGTTCCATGACGTCAGCGTGTTGCCCGCCACCTCGCGGTCTGACGTGAACGCCCGCAGCTCGTTCTCTAACGCGTTGCGAAGTTCTTCACGAGTCTAAATGCCCAAAAACAAGGATATTTGTGTTGTTGTTTGCAGTATATTATGTTATAAATAAGGATTTTACAGTCCAATATTTTTCTGTAAAATCATTACTCATAAACCATCGCTTTAATTTGAGCATTAATTGTTTCATTCTTTTGAGAGTGTGATTATATAGATGGATTTTAGATTTTAAACTATTTTTTTTTAATTACAATATGTGCGTCCAATTGAAAAAATAATAAATGCTCTTTCCTTACTTATATGTGACACATGCTTTGAAATAAAATGCTATGAGGAGGGAAGTATAAAAAAGTTTCTCACGGTGTGATTCCATATGAGATTGGGCAGCGCGTGGTCCCTGTGGAAGTGGTAGTAGAAGAGCGGCCAGTTGGCGTTGGCCTTGAGCCGCTCGCGTCGCCGCCGCAACACGACGGGCCGCTCGCGCGCCTCACGCCGCTCGCCGCCGCTGGCTCGCCCCGTGCGAGCGGCCCAGTGCTGGAGCGCTAGTTGAGCGTAATGCTAGGGGGAATACACTCTAATCAAATTATTATATTCAATAGAAGGGACACTTGGAACACTCATTGAACATCATTTATAAGACTTACTTTAGTTTATATACTACCGTTTCAGAATTAAAGCCTGACAGGAGAAGCCTGACTCTTACCACTATTTCGACTCGTGAACTTAAAAAATCCTTAAATATTAATAATTTATTGAAAAAACAGACACGCACATGTCACACAGGTCACAGTAAGCTCACCCGCAATATGAATACATTTTGTAAGATTTCTAATGGACACACACGACCTATCTTGACCTTTCGAGTAAAATAGATCACATGTGCAAAATCGGTTCAATTTATCATAAATAAAAAAAAACACTTTTATATCAGAAACAATATGTTTGGCGTCCTGCGATGCAGTAGTTTGGAAGGCTGTGATAACCATGTTTGTTAACAAGTGCTTAAGTTTTTTGTTGATTTACCAATATTTTTTCGATATGCATGCTACGTTGGCCACTCAACACATACCAATCAAAATGTAACCTAACACCATAGAAAGTCTAATGTCTTACCTCAAGATGTTTCTCCACGTATTTGACCTGCCGCTCCAGCGCCTCCCAGTGCGGGGCCCTCGCCTTGATGGAGGCTTGAGCCAGCTGTAAGTTGTCTCTGTCCTGTATGTGATCTTCAGCCGCGTCCGCCGGCGGAGCCTCCGTTGACTCTAGGAAGCCAAGGAGGCCGGATGGCTGTTAAAAAAAAACAATGTAGCTTTGTCTCTAGACGTAAGTACTACTTAACCAACAAAACATATAATAATAATAAATACATATAACAAATTTGCCACAGTTTACCTAATCTATACTCGCTACCTTCACTGCAATAGATTTGTTTGAGAATGTAGTAGTATACAGCGCCTCTTTGCGGTCAAGTAAATTACTAAAATTTATCAAATGTAGATAACGAATGTCGTAATATAGACAAGGCGACAATTTAGAGATTAGACTGCAGTTTAGACATTTTATGTATCATATTATACAAGGTATTACAAAATTAAGTTGAGAAGATCTAAATATAGTCCTGGAATTTAGTTATCTTTTATTCCTCCGAGCTATTTAAAAACCTAGCCTGGAATATTCAAGCTAGCTGGTCGAGTAGCTGCCTGCGTGCATTTACCAGCATGAGATTGTAACATTGTTATGTATAATTTTGATATACGCACCATAATCCTCCTCAGCAATGCATGCGCAGGCGCATGATCCGCTAGCCACAGAGCAACCAAATGCCTCGCCAAATGTCTGTGGTGCAAGCGGGCGGGCGCGTACAGGGCTGTCACCAAATGTCGGGGCAGGGCTGCCTCCGCCAGGGCCAACGCTTGCATGCGCGACCCTACTGTGCTACAACCCTCTTCAACCAACGCACGCATTACCAGACCTGCGCCCTTTACTATCGCCATTGATGGGTGCTGAAACAAAGTTTATTTGTATAATAATACAAAACCATAACTGCTCATTTGATTCAGATATTCTTACACCGATAGCAGACACCATTCCCGAGTTGTTTTAAAAAAATGAAAATGATATTAAAAATAATTCAAATATTAAATTTAGGTTATATTACGGCAATTATTAACTGTAGATTTTTATAATCCTTAATCAACTCTAGTAAGGTGTAACTTACTTCAAACAACTTGAATAGTATCCGTCCCTTGTTAGCGACCATCTCCAATAGTTGGTCGAACTGCTTCCCATCTGTCGTCTCGCTGTACGGCACACATAGCGCAAACGTCAAGAAATCCAACATGGCCGCTACCACTAACGCGCCGCTACCGGCAATCTGAAAACCAAATATTAAGGTTGCAAACAAAATTATTTTGACTCTTCAATTCCATGGAGGTTATGGATAAGGAATGAGCTCCGGCTTCGCACCAGCGAGCATGGCTATCCTGTGCGAGAACAGTATGGGATTCTTCAAGAAGAATGAAAAGGGATTTTACAGGGTCGGCAACGCGAATGTCATGACCTTATGTTGCAGATATCCACTGCGATTACGGCTTACCATCAGGACAGCAATATTATGCTTTGTTGCCTCCTCACGGTATAAAAAAATATGTTTACTGACCACATGGTCCGCCCACATGGCGAGCAGGCGGTCGAGGAAGGTGGGCGAGGAGAGCATGCTGGCCTTGTTGAGCTGCTCCTGGCGGAGGTCCGGCTCCTGGTGCATGGGCTGCATGAGCGCGCACACCGCGTCCAGCGCCGCGTGGGAGCAAGCGGTCGAGCCGCGTCGAAGGGCGTTCACTACTGATGTGCCGATCCATTCGCGGAAGCTGGCAGAATAAATATACCGTTGAATTATGACTGATACAGGTTTTGTGAGTTTCAATGCTCAGCTCAAAGTGATAACCAATTATCAACATAACCGGAATGCTCGAGCAGTTAAGTTTAACTGCTCACAGCTGCCATTGGTTACGTGCCCGAAGTAGCTTCTAGTTGATAAATATGTAATATTTTTACAGTGCACACAACTTCTTACGAGGACAGTTAATTCCTGATGCAAATCAGTTGGAACACATGTAGCCATGAAGGTATCAGACACGTCAAAAAAGTTCGACTCACCCAGGTAAAGCAGTGAATGCAGCAAAGCCAACTTTACTGGCACACAGGCGCCGCAACGCATGGAACTGAGCCTCCAGCTCCCTCGGCGGCAGGTTACCGCTCGAAGCGACACTGTTCACAAGAGCGTTCAGGGCTCCAGTGATCAACTTCTCCTTGTTCTCCGCAAACAGACGCTAAAATCATACTCGTAAGGTTCATATTTGAATCAACATTACAAAACCTTACTTCTAACTAGTGTGGCTGGTAAATATGTATACTTATTGCACAACCATCAAACCAACTACACTGAGGTTATAGAAAGACGAGCTCTATAGCCTTGAACTTGTGTCTGGACCTTGCGAATATTTGGCTTTCAACCTCAACCCGCCTCCGAAAGAGTCAACACACACTTTATACCAATATAAAACGCAAAGCCAAGCTACATTTGAGGCACTTTAAACGCGAACACAGACTACAAATGTATTTTTTTTTTACGATATGGTATCTCGCAGTTGGTAGGGGGGAGTTACCTCCACTGCTTAACCGGACTAACGGGCGAGACCCAAAGGCCTCCAGCCGAGCTTAAACTTACAAACTAAGCTACACAGCTAAGGGCACCCCGGTGCGGGGCTCGGACCTCGGCTTAGGGCGTTGCTGGGGGGGGACGATGACGTAGAGTTCGCGACGAGCCTCGCCGGCGAGGACGGAACAATGGTCGGTTTGGGCCACCAATGTATGAATTTCTCAATCATTTCTATATTTCCTGTCATCCCCTCCTAATGGGAACACTTATATTAACCAATAAAAGTATGCGTCATCTAATTTCGGGTAAAAAAAGACTTGCTTCTTACTTTTAAAATAAGGGGGTGTTTCGAAATGTTTCCCTGTAAGTACACTGTCTTGTTTTATTCGAAGCATTTTAAGCTAGTGACAATTCCGTCAATATGTTATATACACACTGCATAGTTAGTTTGTGTTACTCTTAAGCTTAACCCACACATAGAAACATTAAACCATACATTGTTAATTCAAAAGAGATTGTTTTGTTAATATCTAAGGAAATTATGCGTCACTTAATAAGTATTATAAACATACATATAATATATCTGCAAGAGATTGATCCAAAGACGAAATAAATATAGTTTACTTTATTATAAGAAACACTTGGAACACTCATTTACGTTCAAGTCAGTCAATAACCTATAGAATATTAAAATAAAGTTCAGTACATTTTCAATACAAACTTAGATAAATTTACTACCGTTTCAAACAAAAGCCTAACGGGAGAAGTAGCTGCTAAACAAGTAGGTTAAGCCGTTTCAGAGATTACCCGGAGCAAACAGACAGACAAACAGGCATCATTTTTAGAAATTAGTTTTTTATGCTAGAATCGTACTTTCATATGCATTTTGTGAATGTTTTTTTTTTTTGGAATTGCAAACAGACACTTCAATTTTATTTATCTGTATAGATGTATAGATATATGTTTGTTCAGTAGACGGTTCACATGCAGTTATATTGAGATTTTAGTAATTGACTCTATCCTTGCAGATTACTGAGAGAAATTATAATTGTATCAATACAATCATTAAGTAAAATAGGGGTATCAAACGTCACAATAAAAGATTGAGTGCGACATTGAGTGTCCAACTATTAAATGCATTAATACGACTTAATTTGCTTGAATGAATCGCTTCGTATGTCATGGAATATGATAGCCCGTATTTGCGTGATGAAAGATGAATTACATAATGAAATTGAAAAGTGACTATACCTTTAGACTTTCGTAGAGTACAAGAAACAATTTAGAAAAAATATATCCAAAACCGATAAAAATATATATAAAACCTTCACCAAGATAAAATAAGTGCACCCAAAAGGTGTTATAGACGTTAATACAATGGCAATAGTGACTAATTTTCCATGGTTCAACCCTTGCGGTGTAAGCAACAGGAGGATAAAGTAATAATGGGGGACTTACAAGATCCCACGTAAGAAACTGCCACAACAGGGGACGGGCCTATAAGCCACACAATACATATTAATATGCTCAGATCACAGACTAGCAATACAAAGACAGACTAGCAAGAAAAAGTGTAAATATACTTTGTTTACAAACATTCGAAAACCAAATATAGTTCAGGAGAATGCAATTTATTTATACTGTGTTCATTTTACTTTATATTATTTAATAACATAAAAAAAGTTCGTATTATTATATGGTCTATGGTTTATGGTATAATGGTACCCATTAATAACATAACAACATTATATACATAACCAGACTTCAAAATATGTTTTGCAGTTGTCGAAATCTATTAGATATCAGTTTTCCATATGCTCCCTTACATTATTTGATTTCATTACATTTATTAAAGGATCAAAAAATTATAGTAATTATCCATGGAAAATAAGTCCCATAAAGAAGTTAAACTAGCATTTAAACAAACTATGCGGCAAAACTTAATAAGTTAATAAATACAGTGAAGTACTATACAAACATTTTAACTTCACTGAATATCCTGAGCGAGCAGGACGACACCATTGCTCGCAGAGAGTGAATGACTGAATAAGAGCTACTGAAACGTCATCTGTTGCTAACTTCAGAAGCGTTATAATGTTTGTAGAGTATTTTGAATTGTTGAAATGAGCTTACGTCTTGACTGACGGAATAGATGAGTCCGCTGTATCCGATGTTAGCATTGAATCGCTCTATCACTTCCGCTCGACCCATACCAACGGGGTTTTGGAACAGCCTGGAACAAAATACTTGCCAATTTATCATCTTTGGTAATCGTTACAGGTCAGTCGGAGGCCTAAAATAGTCTGACAACTGGTTTAACCCAGATCACAGATTTTCCTCGTAAAAGGGGTTGCGAAGGTCAGATGGCAGTCGCTTCGTATAAAAATCAGGTGATCAGCCACATCGGGATGAATCAAGTGCTGACCCCAACAATGTAGGGGATAAGGCCAGGGAGATGATGATGATATGGGTTTATTATATATAAGGATACATCTGTCTACCACTTCGGGGAATACAAGCGTGGGTATAATATGTGTACCTTAAATGGTTAGATTCAGTCTCCTCGTCAACAGACTGGTGCAAGGGTCCGAGGCGGTACCCGCGCGGCGTGCCGTACGACCTGACGTGCACGTCGCGTTGTCCGGCCGAACGCACGCCGTCAAGTAGCGACGCTAATAACGCGTCCCTGAAATACATATGACCCAGATCTATATTTAATATACAGATAAATACAATTTAAATTATGTTTCGTAAGCGATTTATTTTGTACTCTTAAAATTGTATTTTTTTTTTTTTAAAAGAGTAATTACTGAGCTTCTTGACAGGCTCTTCTCAGTAAAAGCAACCTTCCGAATCTGGCGGTAGCATGTATAATCTTGTAAATTATGTCATTCTGACGATATAAAAGTGCTTTGTAAAAAGCCTAATCGCAGATAGCTAATGTTACAAGGAGTAACTTAGGCTACTTTTATGAAATTAAATCTACGCGGCTGAAACCGCAGGGCACAGCCAGTCGGAAATAAATGCAATCGGACCACAATCTACCTACGTAACAATACAAATGATTAATTAAAGTTGAATACCTAAAACTTTGAGATTGTGTTTTTAACTATAACTTTCAAACTATTGCGGCCGATCTTCAACTCATAATTATCAACTAGATATGTACTCGAATGCGAGGATTTAGGCTTCACGCTCCACTGTTCACAGGTAGTGTTTTTGGATGAGCTCTTTTAGGGGGGGTAATGTCTGGAGTCGAGCAGCTCCGAAACGAGATACTGTAATGCCCTACTTTAATGATAAATGTAATGCCCTACTATCTACCAAAAACAGTCAAACACAATTCAAAGTCCAATATGGCTTTAGTGACATCATGGGATAATTTTATTGGGAAAAAAACTCAATAACTATGTGAATGTATTACAGACAAAAAAAATATTCACGAATGCTAATGTATTACGATCTCAAAGAAGGAAGGAATAAGATCTAAATTGCAATGTTACCTTTCACCAGCTAGGTATGTTCTAGTTTGACCATTCAAATATTCTATGGCAAACTTCTGAGGGTGTTCCGTGTCTCTCACTAACGCGAACACGTCACTTAGAGGGCGGAGACATACTACCTGTCAATAAATCAAAAATCTCCTTTAATAACATGCATTTAAGATTCAAATTCGCGTATAGCTCTTCTCTTTATGTATCTACAAGGGTCCTATGAAAAAGGTAAAGCTAAGGTATTATAATTGGAACCTACTCACACCGCATGAGTAACACGACAACAACTATAAACTTGTAAGAGGAACTTATAAGCTATCCGTTTATAGCTGTTCAGGGAGCCTGTTGCGAGTTTTTCACTGCCGCCGTCACAAGTCATCGCGTCGACGTCAACGCATATTTGTATAGGATCGAAACAGCGCCGTCTGTCGGCCTAAAGATGACACTATTGTGAGCCCATACAAATCTGCGTTTACGTCGTCGCGATGACTTGTGAAGGCGGCAATGAGAAACTCGCACTAGGCCCTCAGCATGGCAATGCTGCCAGTCTTGGCACAATTCCGAGAGATATCGATTTAGGATTTAGGCCAAGTTTTCTAGTAACTTCTTTCATTCAGTCATTACTTTTAAGTAGTATTCCTTGTACAAATACTTATTATTAATGTTTGCATGCTTACAGAATAAGTTTGCGGATCCCTCTCGAGTATGCAAGTGTCTGAGAGGCAAAGCGTGCGGCGCATCGGTTCCATATGACGCGCCGGGTTCACCTTGTGGACTGAGAACTCGCTCAGAGATGTCTGGTGTTGGTCACCGCTGAAAATATACAACATAATATAATTGAGTATCTATTGAACATAACATTATACTAGATTTAAGCTAGTTACTTTGGGGTAACGCTAATTTTAACCCGCAATTGGTCTAACCGTGTTCATATATAGCCTTCCTCAATAAATGGGCTATCTATATCTAATACAGATTTTTTTAATCGGCCTAGTAATTCTGAGATAATCGCGTTCACACAAAAAAACAAACGCTTTAGCTTAATATATAGTATGGATTCGTTTGATATTGAGCCGTTGAGCCGAATACCCTAGTTATCCAACCTTATAAATGCCAATATTTATAATATTTAAATGCGAATGTTCAGATGTCTGGATTTATGGATTTTGCTGTTACTCTTTAACGCAATAACTACTGAAATTATTATAATTAAATTTACAATAAAATAGCGCCGCTCATAACTAATACACATACGAATAACATATAGCATTAATAAAGATATACAATATATAAATGATGATTCTAATTCTAGTTGGAAATATTTCTGATAAATATCGTATTAGGGCTAACAAATGTAAATACCATGTTATAAACAATAAACATCAAGCTCAATTAAAATTTTCTGGATGAAAATACGAGTGACCGAGCAAATTAATGACGCATTATTCTAATAACAATATACAATCACCCTGTTCGTGATAAGATTAAAAATGGGTCATACGAAACAATAACAAGCATTTCGTTCAGTACATTTGATAAGTGGGACTTCCTCACATTCTCTAAAAGCATATTTTGTTATTATAAACATTTTAATGAGCTTTTTCTAGGAATATCTGCCAGTTTGAATATTGATTATATATTTATGTTTAAATATATTGTTTATTAATGACATCTTAGTTAAAAGAAGATATACCTAAACACGATATATAAAGTTATGTTTAAAATTTAGCAGCTGTATAATAAATCGTGAAATTTAAACAACTGGCTGTGTTCTGCGGTTTCATCTGCGTAGACTGAATTCAATTATGGCTATTACTATTAGCTTGATTATATATAGCCTATAGCCTTCCTCAATAAGTGGGCTATTTAACACTGAAATCAATTTTCAATTCGTACCATTACTCACTGAGATTAGCTCAAGCAAGTTTCAGATAAAATCTCTAGGAGCCAATAAAAAATAAATAAATATTTTTAAAATACATATATCAATGATTATTATAGGTGTTATATTCTGACTGCGCGTTATAGTGTGCATATGTGATATAAGATAACTGTCATGAAGGAAGGTCGGCATGACTCACTGATGTTGATATGTTAACATGGCATCAACATTTAAATAATTAAAACATGGTTAATTAAGGTCAACGAAATTGTCTGTTATATTACAATGAAATATTAACGACTATAAATTGCCAAACTAGTTATTTTCACATTATGTGCAGTGTTCAGTAATTAAAGTTATTTTTTTATGTATAAATAACTTATAGAAATTGGCACTGAGATCTCTATTTGTAATCTGATTTCTTTGAGAAGTTATTACAAAATTCCCTTATTACAAAACATAGTATAAACGAAGACTAGACCAAACTCTGACTAATACCTTGTCCCATCCTTTTTTAAATCTAGTTAGGTAATTAGGGGGTAGTTTTTCTTAAATTCAGTTATAGTTCCTAATCAAGAGTCTATGATATAAATTCTGCCCATTATCTTTTTGATGATAGATTTCCTACAGACATACACAAATGCAACTACATTTTTCTGGATATTTATCTAGAGTTGCACAGGGATCATCATAATGTAATCATAATTAGGATTTGTACTTGGTATAGTAAATACTAAACTCCCCCTTAATGTTGAAAAAGTAATTGAATTTTAAATCCATGTATAATCTTCATTTTTCAATCTTTAGCTGTCTTAATTACATCATACTTGATGTTATCGGACAGTTAATTACAATTTACACTTCATACATTCATAAGCATGCTTGAAAAACTTTTTAAAAGCTGGCACACTCAAATAAATCTTTGGCTATGCAAATATGCGCTTGCTCAATATAACATTAACAGAAATAAGAGTAAGGGTTTAAAAGGCAACAGAAATCATAGAGGCTGCCTATTTTCTTGATTAGGAAAACTATGAACACAAGGTGGAATTCAAAGCACTCCTCCCTTATGTTTGCATCATGAGGAGAATTTAGAAGCACATTTAGCAAGAATTTAGAAAACTTACCTATACTTCCCAAATCTCTGATTATGGTAATCATCCACTGTGATCATTGTCGACAGCACTTTGATGCTGATACTAAGTGTTAAATTAGCCATCTCCAGCATCTTGTTTATAATTATCTGATGGTCCATGGCATTAGAGAAGAGATGAAGCCGGCTATATCCTCCCACAGCCAGCACAAAGCCTCCGGGCACATCTCTTACTGGAAGGATCCCGTGTATGTCACAGTAAGGATAGCTGGCTAGCAATGTGTGGGTTGAGGGGTCCAGTTGTTCCAGTGCACAAGGACCCACCTCAAGGACTATAGGCAGCCTGGTGCCACTCCAATGATGTTTGTAGGCTTGGTATCTCTGACAAATAAAAAAAATTTACTATAGATTAGGCTATGTAGTTTAGTTGTGGTTTAAAAAGTGTGGGTGTTTTTTTGTACCTACAGAAATAAAGTCACCTTCAGGTCCTATCACCAGTAATGAGTGTGTACCCTAAATATAGGCATTATATGTGTCTGTCTATATGTATGGAGCGAGACAAATAAAAACATGAGCAGTATCCCTGCTATTTTTGCAGCATGTAAATTTTTGTTGCATCACTAGCTTCATGTTTTAGTGAATTTGTAACAATTACTTTTAACTGTGTGAACTGAATTTGGATTCTAAACACCAAGTCTTGAATTGATCAAAGCTATAATAACATTGGCATCTACCCGCGACTACATCCACATGGAATAGTTACATTGATTTAATGCTAACTTTAACCAGCAACTTCAATAATGTGTTTCAGGATATATCCGGAAGCTGGTGGTAGCATGTATAATCCTATATAATTATGTCATTCTGACGATTTGTAAGTACTTTGTAAAAAGTCTAATTGAATATAGAAATGTTAGACTTTGACTTAAAAAAATTTATTAATCATACCTGTTTCTGAAATTAACGCATTCAAACAAACACTCTTCAGCTTTATATACTAGTACTGAGATGTTAATTAATAATTTGTGATCTTTGAGGAAACATATGTTTAGTTGTGTATGCCTACTAATATTATCAGTTGTAGCAAAAATTTTAAAAACAGACAGTCTGATATTGTGGTCATGCAATCTGTATGTGAATCATCAACATAGTATAGTGTATTATTATGATATTTGCTATTGCGAAGCTATTATTAATAATTTTTTTAATTTCTTTACATCTTCTTTCGTTCTTTACACAGAAAAGTTAACAGCTGTTAGGTTTTCTGTGTGGGTATTCTAAATACTATTACTAAAAACTATTGAATGACACTAATTATGCCTGAGAAATAGTGACAGACCCTCTGTTGTATTGATGATTGGTGGGATTTTTCAAAATATTTAAATATTACAACAAAATTGGAATTAAAGAATGGGTGCCACATTGACACCCAGACGAGTTATGAGTGGAAAGCACCTGTAAAGAAAGACATATAAATTTAATATATAAAAGCTTAGCCCTTTTTTAAAAACAGACAGTAGAAGTTAAAGATTATAGAGTATATTAGATAAATACTAAGGTATATTACTCACAAACACATCCTTGGGCTTATCAGCAAACAACTGCCTATATTTAAAAGCCTCCGTAAGTATTAGACACTTGTGTTCGGAGGAAAATTTCATAGAGTCTACTTTCTTTTCCTTCTTCATAACCAATGTGAAGTCATGGTTTGCAGCGGAGTTTGAGTGTTTGGCAGAGGCTACAGTGACCACATCTGCATACAACCACTTGTTCGTCACCTCCAGGCGGTCAGGGTTGTAGGTGGTGATCCCATGTGTTCCCACAGAAAACACCCTCTTGTACTTCCCCTTCCAAGAGTGCTTCGTGACGAGAAATGACGCCACATCCTGGTTGTCCTTAATCGGAATCATCTTAACATCGCCTAGAACATACAAGGAATCTTATAAGGACATGAAACATACCTATTAATTGATTTTGCATCGGTTAATAATTATTGTAAACTAATCAAAGTTCTATATAGACAAACACCAAAGGATGCTCATGTGTGTTTGAACTATAATTCAAATGTATTATCTGTGCTACCTTTTTTAGGATCCTTTAAATTTTAATTTTCCTCCATTTTAGTGACACCTACCCTTTTGGTTTTAAATTATATTTTTAGATGGTGAACTTACGCCGCACCAAAATACGCCGCAATTAATACAAATTACGATGCTAGGAAATGCTGAAACATTACTACGATTATGGAACCCAGTTGTTACAAAATGTTACAATACATACAAAAGCTAATTCAGTCATTAAAATTTACGAGTTCAGAAACAATAATAACATTTAAAAATTTCAGAGGGAATGCGTTTGTAAGTGTTATTCTTCGTATGAACTTGCAAATAATACCATATTGGCAACAATCCTCCCCTTTTGTAAATACAGGCGATTTGATATTGAAGACGTGTAAACAAGATACCGCTCAACACATTTTCACCGAATAATCGACATATAAAACGAAAAAGTTATACTTACAAATCTAAGTTGGTTAAATAAGATTGATTTACTTCAGCTATTAATCGATAACAGCCACATATTACAGAATTATTTCAAAATAATACGGACAAGAGAGCTTGAGTACAAAGATGAGTAATTTATCTGACAGTTTGCATCAAGATTGCCAGTTTTTATTTTAACCACCTTACCTTCCTTTGTGTTCACATTCAACGAAATATACATTTCCTCATACTCTATTTCCTTCATCACTCAAAGACACAAATAGTAAGGAAAAATATTGGAATTCAGACTACGTCAGCAGTTATAGTGTACAAATATTAGCATTGGCTGCAATTATTTTATAAAACTAGATATATATTAAATTATGCTCGGCGTTCATCAGAAATGTACAGTACAATATTTATGAACGAAATAGAAAACGTCAGTGCAATTAATGAACTAAAGCGATTTTTTTTCTATATCTATGGAATGTAAAATGGATGACTTGACATATTGATTTCAAACTTCAAAGATTTGACGGTTGTGTGTGGTGTCGTCAGTTGTGATGGATACGTCATAAAATTTTGTTCAAATATTATAAATCATAAAAAGAGAGTTTGTTGCTGACAAGTAACTTTCAAAAGAGCGCATTCAAAAAAATTATGAATTTATTTGAACTACCAAAGCTCAAACAAAAATCACCAAAGCTATTATTATTGTATAATAGTAGCTTTAGTATTTTTTGTTTAAATTTGTGATATAGACCAAATTTTCTGTCATAAATTAGAAATTATGTTTGGTTTCCGAACAAACCCCTGCCTTTCCATTCTTTCAGTCAGTCCTTTCACTTCACTGTCAGCTAAACAAACTGTCATAGTGTCGCATTGCGTGCAGATGCTACGTGCACATTTAAAATTTAAGTAAATTAGCAAGTATACTTAAGTGTCTTGAATAGAACACCATGGTGCTGGATTTGGATTTATTTCGTGCCGACAAAGACGGCGACCCGGATAAAATTCGTGAAAACCAACGTAAACGTTTCAAAGATGTTGGTCTCGTGGACACAGTTGTTGAACAGGATACCCTTTGGAGACGTCTACGTCACGATGCGGATAACTTAAATAAGCTGAAGAATGTGTGCAGCAAGGAGATAGGGCTGAAGATGAAGGCGAAAGAGGCAGCAGGGGCTGAGGACGAGCCCGTTCCTGCGGAGGTCGCCGGTAACCTGATCGAATTGACTGGAGACCAGCTCAAGCCTCTAACTGTAAACCAGATCAAAAAGGTATGTCGTTACCTAAACCTTCTTCTATTCCTTATAATTAGACATTTAGGGTGGTGCAGATAAGGGAAGGGGTCATTTTTGCAATAGCTACCATATTGTCATATTATGTTTGGAATTCACAAAAATATTGGATACCAGATGAAGTTCTTCATCTCCAATCTATCTGTGGAAAGTCAATCAAAAGTATACATAAATATATATTAATTACAAAAAAAAATTCATTCAATTATCATGTGCAATTTTGTACATAGCTCAAAGTTAATGTAACAGATTCATATGGTACGTTTAACTTGACATAATAAGTACAGGAGTGAGTATAAGTTACTATGTATCAAGTCACTATGAGCATTGCAATCTGTTTTCATTAAAGTTGGTAAAGTTGTGTCCATATTACATCATCTTCTGGTTACTCATCATTTTACATAATTGCACTTAGACTTAAATATGTTTTGGATTCAATAGAACCTTTCACTTTACAATTATTGGCTATCAAGTTTCCTTTCTAGATTTATTTATGATTAATAATCATGAGGATTTCATTTTGAATTATGAATATTCTCAGTTTATACTCTAAGCTTGCACCTGAATTCTCTGAGGGTTGGTAGAGGTGCACTTGTAGTACATCCATATTTTGGCAATGTTTTTTTGGTAACGCAAGCAAAACAAGTTCGAATCTCAGCGGGGCCTGTACAAATGAGTTATTCTAAAAACACATGCTTCACGGTGAAGGAAAATATTGTGAGGAAACCTGTATATTTCTGAGAAATAATTCAAAGACATATGTATAGTGCCTGAGACGGTGATAGACTCACCATCTGTCACTATGGCACTTAATCAAAATTCAGTGAAAAGTGGGTGCTGTGAGAACAACACCTCTGCCTACCACTTCGGGGAATACAGGAGTGAGCATATGTATGTGTATGTATGTACTTACTATCAGTGCTTATCCTATTGTTTCAGGTCCGAATCCTAATAGATGAAGCAATAACAAAGAATGAGCAAGCCCTACAAATAGCAGAGAAGACACGCTCAATGGCTCTCAGGGAGGTTGGCAACCATTTGCATGAGTCAGTACCTGTTGATGATGATGAGGACCACAACAAAGTGGAGAGGACTTACGGAGACTGCTCTGTAAAGACCAAGTACTCCCATGTGGATCTCATTTGTATGATTGATGGTGAGTAAAGATATAATCTGTATCATTACAGATAAATTGAAGTTTCTGTGTGCAATTGCAAATCTTCTGGCAAATTCAGTTTCAACTTACTCATTACCTTCACTAAAAGACTATGGAAATTTAAATAGACTGGTGAAAATGTAGTTATTTCACATACAAGCTATGCCATACAACATAATATTGTTTTTATTGAAGTAGAAAAGTTAGAGTACACTTGTGCAAACAGTCAAGAAATCCATTTGTAAGCATTTTTATGGTATTCTGCCCAGTTTAAGTGTAATTTAAAATTATTATTACTATTCAATTTATCATGCTAATACTATAGACGCAATAATTACTCTGTCTATCTGTTTTTATGTTAACTTGTGTAGTAAATTAACAAAGGTTAGCTTTAAAAATTATGTTTAATGAGTGGTCTAAGTGTCTCTTATTTATTTATAAAAATGAATTGCTGTTTGTTAGTCTCGCAAAAACTTGAGAATAGCTGGACCAATTTGGGTAATTTTGGTCTTGATATATTTATGAAAGTTCAGGGAAGGGTTAAACATTCAAAGGTTTAAAACATAAATAATAAGTAAAGGAAAGGTGATAAGTAGGTTTACCAGGTCAGCTAGTATTAAATAAAATATTGATTTGTGAACACAATATGAAGATCTTGAGTGGGTTTTTATTAAAAACTAAATGTTAAAATAAAATCACCTTCAGGTTGTAATGCATGAATAACTCATGCTTTTATATTAGCCTTATCTATTGTCATGTAAAAGCAATAATGGTTTCCTATAAATTTTTACCATATTAAAATGTTACACCTTACTTAAAATTGGTTAAGATTTAAAACTCTGTTTGCTTACTTTTTACCCACAAGAAACATTGTTAATGAAAGGAAGGCTATAACACAATTATTGGAGCTCCATCCTTAGTACAAAGCATGCATAAGTTAATCTGCTGCATAAGACAATGTTTAAAAGTACTTCCATCTCTTTTTGTGATACATAAATACAAAATGGACTCACCATCTGTCACATTGGCATCTAATCTTCGGTGAAAAGTGGGTATTGTGATTACAACATCTCTGCCTACCCCTTCGGGGAATACCGGCGTGAGTATATGTATGTATAAATACAAAGTCAAAAATATTTTTATTCAATTAGACTTCCAACCAAGTACTTTCAAATCATCAGAACAACATAAACAAAAAGGATTACAGATGCAACCACGAGAAGACATTTTTACTGAGAATTATATATGCTCACACCTGTATCCCATGGGGGTAGTAAGAGACCATAGCTTCTTACGTGCTACAATCCTCACAGACTTCTTTCGCTTCATCCACATTCATATCTCTTCATACACATTTCCGAGTGCTCCAAATTTGACCTATTTGAAATATTTTTATGACACAGATTTGAATTGAAATGGTATATAGTTATAAGGTATATAGTCCGATTTTGGTCTAATCTTGATTTCAACTATGTTTTGTATTAAGGGAGCATATGTTCTAGGTGTTTTAATTGTTCAAACTAATATTTTTCAGGTATGGATGGCGAAAGAGGTACAGCAGTGGCCGGCGGCCGCGGGTACTACCTGAAGGGTGCTGCAGTGTTCCTGGAGCAGGCGCTGGTGCAGCTCTCGCTGAGGATACTCTTGAAGAAGGGATACACACCATTATACACTCCATTCTTCATGAGGAAAGATGTTAGTATCATTTATTTTGGTCAATTAATCAAAGAATGGAACCTGGAGAATGATATCAAATCAATTTAATCCCATAAACTTATTCTCAATATGTTTGTCTCCTAAAATTGTAGGAAGTTAAAACATACAAATTATAATACTGATGTGTAATTATTATTAGTGGGCCGACAGATGGCGCTGTTTCGATCACATAGAAATCTGCGTTTACGTCAACGCGTTGACTTGTTACTGTTGACCCTTTATAACTCTTTATTATCTGCAGGTGATGCAAGAAGTAGCTCAACTAGCCCAGTTCGACGAAGAGCTGTACAAAGTGATAGGCAAAGGATCAGAGAACAAGGGCGACAATGCCGTGGAGGAGAAGTATTTGATAGCTACCTCCGAGCAACCGATCGCCGCCTACCACAGGGACGAGTGGCTGCCCGAAGCTTCTTTACCTATTCGGTTGGTTTCTGATTTTTCCAATAAATGATATTTTTTTCCATATTGATGATAGTATATAGAGTATATAGTACATATCCATATAGAGACAAATTTGTGAACATATTTTTAAATAGAGTAATTACTGGTTTTCTTTCCATCAAACTTCTAAAGCCTGTTTTATAATCTTGAATAACGTAATTTTTTGTTGTTGTTAATATTCGATAGTGTTTTGTAAACACTAATATTTTTTTTATATTCAATCTAAAATGGGTCATGACAATTTATATGTCAGTACAGGCCCGAACTGACTTAAAATAACCAAAGCCAAAGTTATGTTTTGCACGTTTCAAACTACCAGGTAATAACTTTCATTGTATTGTTCAGATATGCAGGTCTGTCTACGTGCTTCCGACAAGAAGTAGGCTCCCACGGTCGCGACACTCGCGGCATCTTCCGAGTGCATCAGTTTGAGAAGGTATTACTTACACACTTGCAAACATATCAAAAATGATATCTGCCCAAAGGAACTACTTTTTTTGTCACTCTTACAAAAGGCTACATTCAGAACATTATATTAGCACCTATGTACTTAAAATTCATCAGACAGAGCATAGTTTTCTTGTCCAGAATTTTGTTATTCTTAATAAATAAAAATATCTTACTAATATTCTTTATTTTTTTATTCGACGAAACCGTTGATTTATATTTTATGACATGATTTTTCTCGTAAAATAAAAAAAAACACCTTAATTCCTCAGGTTGAACAATTCGTCCTGACATCTCCTCATGACAACGCTTCATGGATCATGATGGATGAGATGATAGCAAACGCAGAGCAGTTCTATCAGACCCTCGGCATCCCGTACCGAGTAGTGAACATAGTGTCTGGAGCTCTCAACCACGCTGCCTCCAAGAAGCTAGACCTGGAGGCGTGGTTCCCAGGCTCGGGTGCCTTCCGAGAGCTGGTCTCCTGCAGCAACTGTCTTGAGTATCAGGCGAGGAGGCTGCTCGTTAGGTAAAAAATAAAAGTTTTAAAAAAAATTCTAAAAAAAAACAAGCTTTTATGATATCGACACGAAAAAAAAATGTTTTTCGTGTTCTCATCAGCAAGTCCTTTCATTGTATACCCATACTGTAGTGCACAAAAGATTAGTCCGCCATCTTGGATGATCCGCCATATTGAAATTGGAATGCCGTCACATAGCCAAGTATGTCATCCAAAATAAGCGTGTATAATGTCATACCGAATTTAAGCTCAATCGATTAAAGATGAGGCATGTCCATACATAACAAGTTCACGCCTGTATTCCCCAAAGGGGTGGGCAGAGGTGTACTTATAGTACACTCACATTTGGCTAGTTATGTTGTGATCATGAGTTCATTTGGACAAAATATAACTATTGACTCTTTCCAGGTACGGTCAGACGAAGAAGATGAACGCAGCGACGGAATACGTCCATATGTTGAACGCTACGATGTGCGCCACCACCAGGGTCATCTGCGCCATACTAGAGGTGCACCAGACTGAAGAGGGGATCAAGGTACAATATCTCC
Organism: Watsonalla binaria; assembly: GCA_929442735.1. Classification (NCBI taxonomy): domain Eukaryota; kingdom Metazoa; phylum Arthropoda; class Insecta; order Lepidoptera; family Drepanidae; genus Watsonalla; species Watsonalla binaria. Next base: position 8,255,353 of record OV838934.1, on the reverse strand, counting down.
TCCCTCACCACCTCAGCCGATATATTCACATCTTCCACATAAAAGATCTAAAATTATTTTGATATTAGCTGTGCCCTGCGGTTTCACCCGCGTGGATTTAATTTAATTAAAAAATTGAGTAAAGGCCTAAGTTACTCCGGGTAATATTAGCTATCTGCCAGTGAAAGTCCCGTTTAAATTGGTCCAGCCGTTTCAGAGATTACCCGGAACAGAAAGAATTTTTTTTGAAAATGTTATGCTTTCATATGAATTTAGTGAAATGCTGTTATTTTGGAATTACAAAAAGACACTTCAATTTAATTTATTTGTATAGATAGATTATAATATTCCCACCATACATTACTATATTACCTACGATTCCTACGATAGGTTAGGTAGAAAAATATCCGGTATTCAATACCAACTTAAGGTGTGGAATCTGTAGCACAAAAAGAGATGGAAATACTTATAAACCATGTATTATCATAGGCAATGTTTTTCAATAAGGGATATAATATGTTTCTTAGTAAGTAAAAGGATCATGAAGTACCACATAACTGTAATAGAGATTAGCACAAATCGTTAGTTGAAGACTTTACAAGTGACTACTGAACGACACGTGCAAATTATGTTACAGCCGCATGTAAATTAACTAGAACTTATTTCTCCCAGATACCTGAAGTTCTGAAGCCATGGATGCCAGAAGAGTACCAGGAGCTCATACCCTTCGTGAAGCCAGCCCCCATAGATCTAGAAGCCGCGGCCGCCGCTAAGAAGGGAAAGAAAAAAGAAGATAAAAAATAGCTCTGAAACAGCCATGTCCCATCCCGCACAGAGCATTATATTTATTTACGCTAAGCTTCAATTTTATATTGATTATTAAATGAATGAACAGACATGTATTTTAATTTATTTTACGGACATAAAGTGTCTGAGACGGCGATGGACTCACCATCTGTCTCGTTGGCACTTAATCATCTTCGGTGAAAAGTGGGTGTTGTGATTATAACACCTCTGCCTACCCCTTCGGGGAATACAGGCGAGATATATATATATATATATGTATGTATTTTACGGAAAATTCATTAAACCGATTATTCCAATATTTATAGTGTACTTGTCTCACGGTGTCACCCGCGTATATTTAATCTTATGGTTGGCCCACGAACGTATTTTTTTTAAATAAAAGCCTTAGTTACTGCTTGTAACATTAGCTATCTGCCAGGGAAGTCCCGTTAAAATCGGTCTAGCCATTTCAGAGATACGAAACAAACAAATAGAAAATAAAAATGTTAGTAACGTATATAAGTACTTTCATATGCATTTAGTAAAAATTACATTTAGTAATTTGGAATCAGAGACACTAGAATTTTATTTATCTATATGTATTTCTAGTTGCAAAGTTTATATAGGTATGCTATCCAGCAAGAAAATACTTACATAGTCAATACTAGGTTTTGTTTGCCACAATGATAAAGTATGAAAAGCGCTATCTTATCTAATTGTAAACAGCACAAATTGTGTGACCTTATGAATGAAAGCAAATGAAACACATCTTGATATTTTTGTGACATTTATTTATCAGTCAACCAGCTGAACAACATGCAATGCAAAACTTACCTTATTTAAACATACATAAAGATATAAAACATGTTAACAATAAAATTGTGATTAGAGCATATCATGGGATACCTATTTACGTCTAAAGTATGATTCACTGTGAAATAATACTTACACTTTACCATTAAGGAACTCTGCATTAACTATTTATACCAAAGAAAATAATTTTAGGATACCTATATACTTCATGATCATATTATGTACGTATTGTCCTCTTGCAATAATCTATTGTTTATAGGCTACAACTAACTGTGCCCCACAATTTCACCACCGGGAATTTATGGGTAGCCCGCGGAACCCAAATATTTTTTTAATTTATATTAACCTAAGTTACTCCTTGTAACATTAGCTATTAGACAGTGATAGTCCCGTTAAAATCGGACCAACCTTTGAGATTAGCAGGAACAAACAGACAGACAGACATAGAAAAATTAAAAAAAAAAATGCTTTTCCATGTCGGTACCGAGCCTAATTTCATATGCATTTAGTCAAAAGGTGATCTTTTGGAATTACAAACAGACACTTCAATTTTATTTATCAGTGTAGATATAGATAACCGCTTATCCTCAGGCGCCTGGCGGGTAATTATTGGTTAAAAATCAAAGAACTACTGATATACATATTGATGAAGGAAATCTACATAATATTAGCATTAAAAATACACATACAAATCTTTACAATACCAATAAGCATAGTACATTAAACAGATCATATATAAATCTTATTACATATCATTTTAAGCCATAACATATAATATACTACAATGCAGAGAAAATCGCGCCTAGAAGCTAGTAATGACGGTCATAAAACATTATTAAATAAAAACTTTTTAAACTAAAACATAATGTGAACATCAAATCCACAACAATTAACTAGCAAATAGCAAAATAAGTTGTCTTTATCGCACCTTCTTTATTAATAAAAATGCTCAGACCCTGTATAAAGCTATGTCCATCCCTTTCCATATGACAAAAGAGATATGCAAAGTTTATTAATAAAGAGACAAGATTATATGTTAAATCATATCCGTGTACATTTAAACGCAATCATTGATGAGTCACTATCCAGAAAATATGAAGGCAATATTCAGATTCAAGTCATACTAAGCTACACGAAATAGCTTGATAGGAAAATGAGTACCTTTATGTTGTTGCAGGAAAATATTGGAAATAAATTTACTAACCAGTAGGTTTCAACATAACTTTTCTCTAATTCAAATACATTGTTTACATAGTAGTGAATATACATGATACTAGGTTCTATAAACTCATTAATATAGAAAATTATTAACTAACAATGTCATATGATTATACATAAATACATTTTATTCATATATCTAATCTAACATGTCTGTTATAATGATACACTCTTAAGCTGAAATGGATTTTTACAAGAAAATAATAATTCATAACAAAAAAATTTATGCATACTCTTCCAACATCAGACCTGTACCCCAAATATATAATATTATCAACATTGATAATAGGGGTACTATTGTGTAGTAAATAATTGAGCAGCCCATTTGAATAACAAATTAAATAGATATATTAACACATTTACTGCTAACAATGCATCTGTGCGTCCAACTGTTAGTGAATTTACGAAGAAGATGAAATGTTAGCAGTGAATGTGTTAATGAAAACATCTTGTTTCCAAACACTGAACAATCACAGAGTATTTATATTTCCTCTTTTTTATCATACTCCAAGTATCCTTTGAGTGCAGTTACTAGCATGCAAGCTGAGCCTTCTGCCTGCACTTATGCATGAGAGCTCGCAGTGTGAACTGTCTGCGAGCCAATGTACGAACTTGCTTCAAGAATGTGTCTAGGTCTATGACTTCCTTACGCAGTGCCTCTCCCATGTAGTAAATAGCATCTTCTAAAGTTGCTTCCTCTGCGAAAGCATTCAAAAGCTGTGAGTAAAGAGGGGCTGTAGTTACAACAGCCTCATCCACATCTACACCTTCCTGCTCAGCCAAGCGTTCAACTGCTGTTTGTAACTCTTTCTCCTTCTCTTGCAGAATAGTTACATTCTTATCCAACTCTGCCCTCTCTCTTTGAAGTCTGCCCAATATGTCCTCAAGACGAGACTTGCCTTCTCGCAACTCTTCCTGTGTGCGGCGCAATGTCTCCAACTCAGCCTGGGATTGCTGAGACTGTTCATTAAGCCTCCTCCGTAATTTGTCTTCAACTGCAGACAGTAGCGAGGCTTTGATATGTTCCTCTGTAATGGTGCCACCAGTTACATCAGGGGCTGGTCCATACCCAGCTGCAGGGGTGGCACTTACAGCTGGGGGATATGGTATCCCATTACTGCTAACGGGCCCCGGGTAAGGGGTACCAAAGTTAGGGTAAGGTATGTTTGAGATTGTAGGGTGTGGTGAAAAAGTGGGGTAAGCTGGTTGAGCTGGCCCTGGCTGTGGGTATGGATATCCGGTTGGTTGTGGCATAAAAGAGCTCACTGGGTATGGAGGGCGAGCTTCATTCCGGGGCTTGGAATAAACTGGTGGAAGCTCCCCAAAGGCAGTTGCCATGCACTGGATAAGTTGCGACAGGGTGGAGCCATTCTGCGTCCACTCGTGCAAATACGGCAAGTACACCTTGCCGTTGCTGTCCACATATTTGGACACCTTTATTGACATGTCTGACGTAGGTTTGACGAAACACAAGGGAGCGTTTTGAGGATGAGTATCCATTAGCCATATACATACGGGGATGTTATAGTAGGCGCCTTTGTAGTTTACAGGGATTGTGCCCTGAAGGTTCAGCAAGTCTTTCCGTGTGCCATTATTGAAAACAAAAGCTTCCATTCGGTACGATAAGCTTCTATACGCCTGAATCAGATTTAGAACTTCTCTATTCGTAAAGTCCCGATGCTTATATTTGCTCAAGAGCTGTTTCAAAACCGCGTCGTCGTTCGCCATAATATCGCACCAATTTAAATTGTTTGTAGGAAAAATCGACTTGAATACAAATGATTCTTTTGTAATTAAAAATAAATTACATTGGATTACACATACATACGTAGAATAAACAGATACCAGATACAAACCACAGAAAAATATTTGTAATTACTCCCTACACGATAAAAAGATGGAACCATAGATAACGGAAGAATTCGCTTCTCCCTCCTTAGAATTTCGTTCTGAAATATATGAAATATAAGATAAGTAAATAAGCCTGAAGCTATGAAAATAAAGGTGCAACCACATGCAGCCACCCGACGCTCGTTTCCAGCGACAAATGTAAATATATTAAAATTTAAATTTCCGGCGACTCAAAAATCAACTACGTCATACAGCCGCTCCAATCACGTATCGCTACATATCACGTGACCACATTTGTCGCTGGAAACGAGCGTCGAGCGGCTTACATCAGCTTGTACCTTAAGTCTTCTGTAAATTCATGATACATTTTTTTTGTATAAAACTGGAAGGACACAAAAAAGAAAAACAGTTGACTCAGTTCAGTGATGAGAATGAAATTATTCTTATATAACCAAGTACTTCTTCTTTTATTGGTAGCGACGAGCTCAAGTTCAATGTTCAGGCTAATTCTAATCCTATTTCTTACAATCTTTAAATTTAATTTATGGTTCTAACCATAGATATAGAAAAAAAATCGCTTACTCAACATACTTTATCTTTGGCTCTCACTAATGACGAGCTTGAGATTGACAGAAAATATTTTGACATTTAGTTTCGTCGATTTCATCTGTCAATTCTGTCACCGAATCTTCTTTCTTTCTTTTCCCGGCGCGCTGTCAGCGTTGTAAAACGTTACGACGGCAGTTCGTGTTATATTCAATCCGTTTTAATCGGTTTGAAACTATTAAAATAATTTAAAGTTACCTTATAATACACAAGCAAAATGCCGCCTAAATTCGATCCTAACGAAATTAAAATCGGTAAGAGTTACCTTCTTAAACAAAGTGATCTCAAATTTCAGTGATGGTTTTCTACAAAGTTTGTATATTTTTGCAGTTAACTTGAGATGTGTTGGTGGAGAAGTTGGTGCCACATCATCTCTGGCCCCTAAGATTGGTCCCCTTGGTCTGGTGAGTGTGGCAAATGATTAATTCGTTTCATTTCATTATAACCTCAAATCAGTGGCATGGCAGTCCAATATTTAGTTTGTATTCATTTACAAAGTCGTACCTAGGTACATAAATAGAGATCGGAGCAATCAGGCGTGGACTTGAATTTCTTGAGTATTAAAAAACTAGTACTATACTGTATTGTAGTAAAGGAGTGTGCCTAAGCCTGATTGCCTCCTGTAAGTATGGTTGTATGATCCTGGGGGGTGCCTCCCTACCAGGCGCGTCCTTCCGGGTGGCGGATGGAAGGAACCCGCGACTCAGGATCCTTTCCCTGTCGCGGCTACTCCGAATGTCCAATAAGGAGTCGCGGACCAGGCCTGACTGCCATGCTTTAACAGGTTTAACAAATCATCACTAGTTAATTGAAACATGTAAGTTAAAAATATCAAATACTTGCAGTGCATGCAATGTGATTATTATCATTATTGAATCTGAGAAATGTCACATGCAATTCATTAAAAAAAATTGATTGTATATACCAATTCATAAAATTTAAGTGTCCCTTTGTAATTCCTAATTAACAGCTTTTCATTCAATACATATGAAAGTACATGCTGTATTGACTTTGAAAAATTTAAATATTTCTCTGTCTAGTTTTTCCTATTTGAATCAGACTGCCAGATAGGTCAACTTTTATCCAAAAAATAAATAGGGTTCTGCAAAATAAAGCCAGCCATGAAAATAAGTCTTATGTGGGTCACAGCTAGTTACATTATTTAGATCCATCTCATTTAGACTTATGTGTAGTCATTTGACATTTCATATAACATACTATTTGGCTCAAGTATGCATCTTGTAGAAGCTTTGTACAATATCTTAGTAACACAATGTTGCACTACAGTCCCCCAAGAAGGTTGGTGACGACATTGCCAAGGCCACCAGTGACTGGAAGGGGCTCAAGATCACCGTGCAGCTCATCGTACAGAACAGACAAGCTCAGATCTCTGTTGTCCCCTCTGCTGCTGCTCTCATCATCAGAGCGCTCAAAGAACCCCCGCGTGATCGTAAGAAGCAAAAGAATAGTGAGTATTTTTCTTGATACATGTACTGGAACATAGGGACATCATAAGTAAAGGATAGAATTCATCCATGGCTTTGAAATTGATATGTAAAATCTATGGTAAGGTTAATATTTATTAAGGAATTTTATTATATTTTCATTATTTCAAATATATAACTTCACAATTTTTGGTTATGATCCCTCTGAGGGTATAATTTTTGTATTCCTGCATAATGTTACTTGTAATATATAAATAAAAAATAAATGAGATAGGACAATGTTCATAGCAAAAATACAATAGATGTCACTCCTAAACAAGTCTTATAGCATAAAAGTATCACTTTCTAACTGTATTTGTTTCGTGTTCCAGTCAAACACAATGGCAACATCACACTTGAAGATGTAGTGGGTATTGCCAAGATCATGCGCCCCAGATCAATGGCCCGTGAGCTATCCGGCTCCGTGAAGGAAATCCTCGGCACGGCACAGTCGGTCGGCTGCACGATAGACGGCAGACCTCCCCACGATCTCATTGATGACATCAACAGTGGCGCCCTTACTATTGATGAATAAATATGAGGACTTCATTTACATAATGCTGTTTTATTTTTAAACCATTTTTCATTTACACATGATGCAGTAAATTACGTACATTAAATACTTGATCCTATTACAATTTATGGCATTAATTATTTGTTATAATATTATTAGGAATAACTATTTTAGTGCGCTAGATTCTCTTAACGCGTTCACTGTTAACGAAGCATCTGTGCGTCCAACAGTCTGCGAATTTACGAAGAATATGCAAAGTTAGCAGTGAATGCGTAAACAAAAATAAATAGCTGTCAGCTGTATCTCGCAACTCGAATAAAATACATGCAGTTACCACACTTTTCACTCACCGCTCAGAACTCGTGACTGGTGTACTTATCACAACAAAGGAGACTGAAGAGGCCATCTAGTGTCGTCTGTTGGTTTTCTGTTCAGCCTGCATCGTGAATAGCCAATTCAAGTAGCAAAAAATTGCCTTTTTTTGTTTCTTATCTGTGGATTATCAAAAACAGAAAATTTGATATTAGACAAAATAATAATTTTTATTTTATCTATGCATTAAACTACTGTTAGTTCTTTGGAATTTGACATTTAATAAACAACTGACTATAAATATTCTCTTATTTTAACCTCAATTTCTTCTAAAAATGGTAGTAGTTTTAGAAGTTAAGAAATGAGATTTAGTTCAATATAAAAAAAATATTACGATAAATAAGGTGCAATTTCTTATCAAATGAAACAATTCAAAAATATAATTGATTTATTTATTTTATAATGAATCACTACTCATTAATAAGAGTCACTGGTTACTTGACGGTTCTGCTGGGAATTTTGCAAGGAGTCTTAATCATATCAATTTACTTTATCTGTCTTTACATTTGGTTGATTATCCTTTTTGCACAGGTTTCACTTTCTTTTCAATAAACTATTATATCAGAAAATACTACCAAATTCCGGTACAGCTTTGTCTACGTTATGGTAGAACTGAGATCCAAACTGCTGGTAACATCGTTCCCTCCAAGCAGAAATGTCAAAATGGCGTCAACGCAGGACGCTTGGTATATTTCTTTACTCGGTTTAGCAGAACATTTCCGCACATCAAACCCTCCTGACATAAAAAGTTGTATTCAGTGCCTACAAGCCGTATTTAATTTCAAACCGCCACAAAGGGTAGAAGCCAGAACACATTTACAACTTGGAAATATACTCTTGACACACACCAAAAACATCGACTTGGCGAGAACGCATTTAGAGCAGAGTGTAAGTTTTTTTTGAGTTGTAAACCGTACTGGTGATCGTGATAGACAGACAGGTGGCTATATATCAGTGTCTATAATGGTAGTTGTTGTGTTTACGTGTTGGTGTTTGATGGTGCAACCTAGTCAGAATGTAAACAAAAAAGTTGAAGTGGGTCATGTGTTGGTAATACGGTGTTTCTGTTGCAGTGGTGCCTCTCACAGACTATCAATGGCTTCGACGATGTTAAGTTCGAGGCGGCGAGCGTGCTGGCCGAGCTGTTCGAGCAGCAAGGGCAGCCCACTCACTCCAAACCTATATTGAGGAAAGCCATTGAGTTGTCACAACACAGTGTATATTGGCATTGCAGACTTATATTCCAATTGGCTGTGAGTATTGTAATCAATTCATGACTTTGGTTACCAATACAACTTATAGACTGGATGTTTGTTACATTGAAATGAAAAGAATACTTGCATATTCAATATGCAATGGTTTTGTCCACATTTAATGTAAAAAAAAATTGTTCCACTTGTTGTGTAAACAGTAGTTAATATACATCAAATATTCTGTTAGTTTGAACTTTAATACAGTAAAAGCTTATCCATATAGTTCCATAAATATGCCGCAAATAGAGAAACCGAGAATATGGAATGGTAATTTATACGGGATTATAAGAGATACGTTCCTGGTGACAAAATAAAAAAAACAAATATATAAAATCTAATCAGTTTTTTTCAATTGTACAGTTGATTTGTTGACATTGGATGAGCGTGATATGGATGCAAATGACACCTAGGCAAAAACGATCAAGCATTCCTATTTTCACTTTAAGCGGCGGATTTTTTCGTGATTTATATTATGCATATTAGATAGATTAGATATTAGATCTGCAAATGAAAAAATGCAAGATACAAATTGGATCGCATTTTTTTTATCTGCGAATAGTGAAAACACAAATAAAGGAAGCGTGAATAAGGAGCTTTTACTATATTAAATTTACTTAGAGTTGTTGCAAATGATTTCATAATAATTTAATTGTATTCAAAAATAAATATAGTATAAATAAAACATTGTTATTTGTAGCAAATCCATGCAACGGAGCGTGAATATGAAGTGGCCAGCAGTTTACTTGGTGTTGGAGTGGACTATGCACAAATCTCGAATGCGGCATACACAAGAGTACTATTTCTACTCAGTAGGGTAATGGTGAGTATTTTTAAACAGTGTAACATTTTCATAAAAGGTTTACCATTTTGATGTCTCTGATTTCTATTAACATGGTACATGTCTTTTTTAAGTGGTATTGTATATTATTTTTTTACACATCTCCAAATTAGTATACCTTTTTTTAAATCATGTTGTATATATTTATTATTTATTTAATTAATTAATTATTTATTATGTAAAATGTACAGACTTTTAGTCATGTATTCAATGCTTAGATAAGTAGTCAGGTAGCATTTATTCAATGAATATAATATATAAAAATTTGCTTTTTTCAGATAAGCTTATAATGTACACTACAATAACTTATTTACAATACTTTTTTTTATAAAATTTTTACACCACCTCACTATATCTTAGTTTTTTAAGAATTGGTATCCCTTAGAGGGTCAAGTTGCCGAATATGATTAAAAATCAGAGTATATACATACTGATGCTCACTATGATTGTTCCAGCTATTGTTAATAGACAAGAAGATACAAGAAGTAATGCCACTACTCAATCAGGCGGGTCACCTCGTGGACTCATGGACTGGAAGTATACACCAGAAGGAGTACCTCAAAGTTTTCTTCCTTGTTCTACAGGTATGAACACTTGTCTCTCATGAAATTATTTATTATATGTATAATTAGTTGTGCCCCGCGGTTTCACCCGCATAGATTTAGTTTTATATAATATCTTCATTCCTTTTGTTCGCAATAAAAGGTAGCCTATGTCCTTTCTCAGGGTCTAAAGATTGTCTGTGCCAAATGTCATCAAAATCGGTGGAGAGGTTTAAGCGGGAAAGCGTAACAGACAGACAGAGTTACTTTCGCATTTATAATATTAGTAGGGATTGAAGGATAAATTTTATCTAAATTTAATATTGAAGGATAAAAATAGCATTTAGTATCAACCTTTTTTTTGATTGCGGAGAATCCATTACTACTGGTTACACCAACCGCTGCGGGGGCAGTGGAAAGGTTGTGTCAGACTTGCACCAATTTAATGACTAAACTCCACAGTGTTCATCCTGGTCGCTAAGTGGGGGGTGCACCATGATTCGCCGTGACCCTCCCGGCGACTTAGTATTAATGCAATTTAGTAATTATCTCGCTAGACCATTTTCCTGTTTGTCAGTGTTGTGATCACTCAGATTAGTAAAAGGTTACTTAAACAACCTGCTGCATACAAAATGAAGGTGTAGCCATGACTTTATTTGTGTTTTCATCAGTTTATGTGATTTTGGACTTATCAACTTTTATAGGGTATAGACTTTTTAGGTACAGACCATTGGTTGGTGGTACATTTCAAATAAAAGATATGTAAAAAAAATCTCTTAATTTTTTTATGTAATTCAAATAATTATGTAGAGTAGGTTTAAAATAAATACTAATTGTAGAAACGATTTTTTATACGAAATATATATTATTTAATTGATGCCCGGTGCCGAATATGTGTGTAATTAAATAAATGTCAATTATTCTTGGCAATTATCAGCTAGAACCTTCATCTTAGCTATAAGATAATTATTGTAGCAAGGTTTACAATAGCGCGCCATCAAATACTTATACTTTAGATTATGACTGTGTCTCTGATACATTGTACTTTGAAATCAAAAAAATACTTAATACATTTTTTCTACTGCAGAGATTCATCTATAATCATTATAATTATAAAAGTCAAGAGTGATTGTAAAACCCAATGGGCTAGAAACTTAAAATTTCGTACACATATTCCTCTTATGACGTAGGAATACAAAGGAAGGATTTTTCTAAATTCAACCCTTATGGGGTGAAATGAGGGTTGAAAATTTGTATGTGAAATCTAACTGCCACGCAGCAAACATCAAATTCAAAATGAATGTCTGCTGCTATTTGGCCAATTATTTTATGTAATTGAAAAAAAAAACGCTATTCATAGAATAAATAAATCTCTAAAACCACAAAAAAGTTTAAATCGTGTCATACTTACCTTAACCATATGTCCTGTAGAACTTTTTTAAATATACACATACATAAATTCTTAGTTGAGTTGAGACACAGCAATTTGAGCTGTGTGTGGTTACTGTAAAGTTGATAATATATTGTTGCCCAGGTGTGCCACTACCTGATGGCGGGCCAGGTGAAGAGCGTGAAGCCGTGCCTCAAGCAGCTGCAGCAGAGCATTCAGACCATAATGGCGCCCACGTGGCCAGACGATGATGGTACTTACATTCATTTCATAATTAAGACTTATCTAATCGAATGTTAAAAAAATGCTAGGAGAAATACGAAAACGAGTCGGGGCTCCAACCCACGAATCCCGCTTCGTGTGTATTTTTCCTAATATTTTTTATGAATCTTCTATACATCTATACCTATACAGATAAATAAAATTAGAGTGTCTGTTTGTAATTTCAAAAAAAACAGCTTTTTACTTAATGCATTCGGTACCTTCGTGAAGAAAATGACAATTTCCAAATGTTTCTTTGCCAGTAACATAGGATACCTACTTTTTATTAAAAAATAAATATTTCTCCAATGTGAGCACAGCCGCGTGTCAAAGATCGTACATAAAAAAATGGCGCCAGTGCACTTCCAACTACGGGTCGTTTCAATCGTATTCCCAAGTTAACAATGTTAAACTAATGGTGTGTAGCGGTGTGCGGCGGCGGGGTGGGCGGCGGCGAGTCGTTCGTGTGGCTCTCGCGGCAGCAGCTCTACGTGCTGGTGTACCTGGTCACCGTGATGCACTCCGCGCAGGCCGGCTACATGGACAAGGCGCACAAATACACAGAGAAGGCGCTCGCGCAGATCGACAAACTCACATGTATGTTTACCATTTTTTGTCACAGCATCGGCTGGTATCTATCTATACACAAAAGTAAAATTGAAGTGTCTCTTTGTAAGTCCAAAATAACAGCCTTTTACTAATTGCATATGAAAGTATTTTTCTCTGTCTGTTTGTTCCGTCTAATCTCGAACCGGCTGGACCGACTTTAGCGGCACTTTTACTGGCAGACAGCTAATTTTACAAGGAGTAACTAAGGCTACTTTTATTTAAAAAAAAGAACAGTGTTCCGCGGGTCACCCATGAAACGAACGCAGGTAAAACCCCGGCCAACAGGTTTAAAAATATATTTTAATATTTTAGCATCCAATTGATGTTCGTATTTTATAAAGTCCCTTATATAAGCTCACATGTTCTAATGACCACAACGAAAAGTGCTCTCGAAAGGAGGTTGCATTAACCTATTCGCTGCGGCGATAATTAATACTTTTATTAGACAAGTGCGGGACATTCTGTCGCGAACGCCGATATGCGGCCTTCGCAACTTAGTATTATACTAAAGAACGCCAACAGGCGTTGGTCGCAGCGACCGTGTAGCATATGTGCGATGACAGGCACGATGTGTGTGTGTGTGTGCAGCGAGCGGGTGCACGGGCGGCGGCAGTGCGCGCAGTGCCCGCAGCGGGGCCACGCTGGCCTGGAGGCTGCGGATGGCGCTCGTGGAGCACGCCGCGCTCTGCAGGCTCGTCGCCGGAGGGAAGGCGCACGCACTCACCGAGATAGCGCGCGCTGCACACCTCCTGCCACTGGCGCCCACACGTACGTACACATTACATTACATACACACGTGCAACGGGGGGGCAACCACAGAGATAGCGCGCTACGCACACCTGCCACTGGCGCCCACACGTACGTACACATTACATTACATACACAAGTGCAACGGGGGGGCAACCACAGAGATAGCGCGCTACGCACACCTGCCACTGGCGCCCACACGTACGTACTCATTACATTACATACACAAGTGCAACGGGGGGGCAACCACAGAGATAGCGCGCTACGCACACCTGCCACTGGCGCCCACACGTACGTACACATTACATTACATGCACACACGTGCAACAGGGGGGCAACCACTGAGATAGCGCTCGACGCACACCTGCCACTGGCGCCCACACGTACGTACACATTACATTACATACACACGTGCAACGGGGGGGCAACCACAGAGATAGCGCGCTACGCACACCTGCCACTGGCGCCCACACGTACGTACACATTACATTACATACACACGTGCAACGGGGGGGCAACCACTGAGATAGCGCTCGACGCACACCTGCCACTGGCGCCCACACGTACGTACACATTACATTACATACACACGTGCAACGGGGGGGCAACCACAGAGATAGCGCGCTACGCACACCTGCCACTGGCGCCCACACGTACGTACTCATTACATTACATACACAAGTGCAACGGGGGGGCAACCACAGAGATAGCGCGCTACGCACACCTGCCACTGGCGCCCACACGTACGTACACATTACATTACATGCACACACGTGCAACAGGGGGGCAACCACTGAGATAGCGCTCGACGCACACCTGCCACTGGCGCCCACACGTACGTACACATTACATTACATACACACGTGCAACGGGGGGGCAACCACAGAGATAGCGCGCTACGCACACCTGCCACTGGCGCCCACACGTACGTACACATTACATTACATACACACGTGCAACGGGGGGGCAACCACAGAGATAGCGCGCTGCGCACACCTGCCACTGGCGCCCACACGTGCGTACACATTACATTACATGCACACACGTGCAACAGGGGGGCAACCACTGAGATAGCGCTCGACGCACACCTGCCACTGGCGCCCACACGTACGTACACATTACATTACATACACACGTGCAACGGGGGGGCAACCACAGAGATAGCGCGCTACGCACACCTGCCACTGGCGCCCACACGTACGTACACATTACATTACATACACACGTGCAACGGGGGGGCAACCACAGAGATAGCGCGCTACGCACACCTGCCACTGGCGCCCACACGTACGTACTCATTACATTACATACACAAGTGCAACGGGGGGGCAACCACAGAGATAGCGCGCTACGCACACCTGCCACTGGCGCCCACACGTACGTAGACATTACATTACATGCACACACGTGCAACAGGGGGGCAACCACTGAGATAGCGCTCGACGCACACCTGCCACTGGCGCCCACACGTACGTACACATTACATTACATACACACGTGCAACGGGGGGGCAACCACAGAGATAGCGCGCTACGCACACCTGCCACTGGCGCCCACACGTACGTACACATTACATTCCATACACACGTGCAACGGGGGGGCAACCACTGAGATAGCGCTCGACGCACACCTGCCACTGGCGCCCACACGTACGTACACATTACATTACATACACACACGTGCCACAGGGGGGCAACAACACGTACGTACATCATTCTTATTTCCGATAATTTCACTTCTGTAATTCTTACTCCGATGACTGTTGCGTGTCACATGCACATATGCGTGTCAACGAAATTCATATTATTATGCCATTAGAAACACTCATTCGTCACTGCGATAATTTTGGCGGGCACAGCGGAAGGGCTTAGTCGAACAGTTTTGGAGCTGAAGGTGTTAAAATTAATGACTATGATATCTAAGTCAAAGTCAAAGTCAAAAGTATCTTTATTCGATTAGACTTTTACAAAGCACTTTCAAATCGTCAGAATGACACAATTATACAGGATTATACATGCTACCGCCAGGTTCGGAAGGTTGCTTTTACTGAGAAGAACCTGGCAAGAAACTCAGTAATTACTCTTTTCAAAAATATTATACAATTTAAAGAATACAAAATAAATAATTTAAAAAACGTAAGCTCATGTACAATGTTCCAATGCACAAATGTCGATAAAAATTAACATAACTAAAAATCTAGTACATCTACTTATAACTAAATGCGTAGCTTGAGATGACCAGCCCCCACAAGCAGCACCTGTTCACAAG
This sequence comes from Watsonalla binaria, assembly GCA_929442735.1. Lineage (NCBI taxonomy): Eukaryota > Metazoa > Arthropoda > Insecta > Lepidoptera > Drepanidae > Watsonalla > Watsonalla binaria. The sequence continues at coordinate 8,239,822 of OV838934.1, read as the reverse complement.
TATGACGTGAATGCCAGCCATTGACCTCCTCAACCATCATAGAGGGAAGTGGACAACCCGTCATCCAGACGCCGCCGCAAGCAAAGGCATTTTAGTGAGCCTGACAACTCAAGCCAGTCAAACAAAGATCAAAACTAATAAATATTAAGAATTGTAACATAAGTACAGTGTCCATGAGACTACTTACAATATTTATCTGGTAATACATTATTCCAAGTTTCTTTATCACATATATAATCACTAACTGTATAATAACCCTTTTTAAGTAATACAGATTTTACAGTCTCTTTAAATTTATCAAAGGGTAAATTTACAATACATGTAGGTAACTTATTATAAAAGCGTATACATTGCCCTAAAAATGATCCCTGGACTTTCTGTAAGCGGTGTGTAGGTACTACTATTTTATTTTTGTGCCTTGTGTTGACATTATGTACATCACACTTCTTTTGAAAAGAATTAATATTTTTATGTACAAGTAATAAATTTGCTAAAATATACTGCGAAGCCACTGTTAAAATTCCTATTTCTTTAAATTTTTCCTTCAAAGATGCTCTAGATCCTAAGTTATAGATTGATCTTACAGCCCTTTTCTGTAAAATAAATATGGCTTCTATATCGGCAGCTTTGCCCCAAAGCAGGATGGCATACGACATAACGCTATGAAAGTAACTAAAATAAACTAAGCGTGCCGTGTCTACATCAGTGAATTGCTTTACTTTCCTAACTGCATATGCTGCTGAGCTGAGTTTCCCCGCTAGACTAGATATATGTGGGCCCCATTGAAGTTTATTATCGAGTGTTACACCTAGAAAAACTACTGACTCCACAATATCCAGTTCTTCACCATTGATCATAATTTTGGTCGGAACAGGTTTGACGTTAGGTAAAGTAAATTTTAAGCATTTTGTTTTTTTTGCGTTCAAAACTAAGTTATTTACAGTGAACCATTTCAATACTTTGTCAAGGGCACTGTTTACATCATCATAATCCGTTTTAGCTCTGTTAACTTCAAACAGGAGTGATGTATCATCAGCGAACAGTACAATATCACAAGTATTCTGAACAAAATGCGGTAAATCATTAATGTATATCAGAAACAGAAAAGGCCCTAATATTGATCCCTGCGGAACGCCCATTAGAACCGGGGACCCGGAAGACTTAACGCCATTTACCTCTACTTTCTGTACCCTCTGACTTAAATATGAATTAATTAAATCGAGTGCAGTACCTTTGACTCCATAGTGTTTTAATTTGAGCAATAATGTCTCATGATGTACGCAATCAAACGCTTTAGATAGGTCACAGAATACACCTATCATATCATGTGATTTCTCCCAAGCCCTATATACATGTCGAAGAAGTGCAACACCGGCATCAGTAGTCGACCGACCTTTGGTGAAGCCATACTGCTCATTGTGTAAAATCTTATTCATGTTGAAATGTAAAACTAACTGATTTAACATGATTTTCTCAAAAATTTTGCTAAGAGCAGGTAAAATTGAAATTGGTCTGTAGTTATTGGGATCATTAATATCACCAGCTTTAAACAATGGTATAACTTTACTGTATTTCATCAAATCGGGAAATTTACCTAATTTAATACAATTGTTAAAAATTTCAGCTAGACTTGGAGCTATTATATCTATTATATCTTGTAATACTTTTAGTGATATATCCCACAGGTCACCCGTTTTCTTTAAATTTAAACTTTTAAATGTCTTAATCACTTCTAATGGGGTAACGGAACAAAAACAAAAGCCGGCGTCGCATTCTGACACACTTGACTTAAGAAGAGATTCGGCGTCTGAAGAAGATGAATGCAAGGAACAAGTTGTAACTACAGGAATGTTAATAAAAAAGTTATTAAACGTTTCTGCAATTTGAATATTATCGCGGATTAGATTATTATTAATATTTAAGGCTATTCGAGTATCGCGACTTTTTACCTTCCCTGTCTCCGCATTGATCATATTCCATGTAGCCTTAATCTTGTTATCAGCATTTTTAATTTTGCACGAGAGATATAGAGCTTTAGCTTTTATACAAGCTTTTTTAAAGGTTTTTGAATAAGCCCGTACATAAATTAGAAATTCAGGGTTATGATTACATTGTTTCAACCCATATAGCTCATACAACCTATTTCTACTAATGCATATACCTGGAGTTGCCCATTCATTAAATTTTGCTTTAATGTTCTTATGGACCGGTTTAAGTTTAAAGGTACTGTTAAACTCATTTTTTATAAGGTGAAATAGGCTTTTAAAACGTTTATCGGGATCAGTTTGTGAACATCGCAAATATGGAATTTTACTTTCTATATTAGATTTAAAATTATTTAACCGTTTCTTTGTGATAGGTCTACATGTTACTTTTTGTATATCTGATTGACATTTATATAAAACAGTCATCTTTTGACCACAGTGGTCAGATGTGATATCACTAATAATAGCACTATCTATGGCTTCGCAGTCGCAAAATATATTATCTAAACATGTGGCTGTAGTTGCTGTGATTCTAGTAGGCTCAGAGAATAAATGCTTTAAATTAAATGAATTAAAAAGACTAACTAACCTAACCGTTAATGGCCCACTGTCTAGCAGATTAACGTTAAAGTCGCCACAAACTATTATATTTTTATTAAGTACACTAACACGCTTAATAGCATCTTCTAACAGAGATTCAAATAAACAAAAGTTCCCTGAAGGGGGACGGTACACGCAAATAATAACAAATTTGTCGAGTTCGATGCACGATAACTTAGCTGTGCGCTCAACGGAAATATTAACTATGTCTTTACGTTCCTTAAATTTTACTTCATTTGAAACAATAATCAATGAGCCTCCATGTATTGCTGAACGTCTGACAAATGCACTCGCAAGTCTATACTTAGTATTAGTGAGCGAAAGCTCATGCTTCTTTAGCCAATGTTCAGTTAAACATAAAATGTGAACATTGTGATATTCTAAAAAAAATTATAACATGCAGTAAGATGGCAATTCATGAAACAGCAACTTTTAAGCAATCCAATTCGCTTTTCGTACTTGATCACTAATGTCCATGATTAAGTAAGTACATATTGATAATAGGTGCTGTAATGTTAATGAAATGCGTGTGTTGTGTAGCGGCGAGTGCGGCGGCACACACTCCGCAGCTGCACTGCCTGCTGGGCCTGTACGCCATGTCCATGAACTGCATGGAGGCCGCTGAAGCACAGTTCCTCACCGCTATACAAGTAACTATACCTTAAATATACCTCTAACTATAGTTTAACACTAAATAATCTACGATTGTGTAGTGATTTGTTTTTTGAAAATCCTAAAAGTAGATAATAATTATTGGATACTTATACTTAGTAGGTTAGGTCGTATACTATCTGTGCGCCAATTTGGGACAGTTTCTTAAACCCTATATGTCCTATATGTCCACAGTACTGTGAATAAATAGATACTGGAAGAAATAAATATCTACGTAAATTTTTGATGTAAAGTTCAAGTACCTTACCGGCACTCAGGATATTTTCCACGTTAATAATTGTGCAACAAAAAAAATTGCTCTTCCAATGAAAAATGGAAGAGAAAACAAATTGTGCTGACCCTTAATAACATTGTATAAAGGTAGGAGGTTAATGATTATAACTGATCAGTCTATACACCCATATAGATAAATAAAATTGAAGGGTCTGTTTGTAATTTCGAGTTAACGGCTATTCATTATATGCATATGAAAGTACATAAAAAAAACTAATTTAAAAACTTTTTACTGTCCGTTTGTTCCGGCTGCTATTCTCCGAAACGGCTGGACCGATTTTAACGGGACTTTGACTGGCAGATAGCTAATGTTACAAGGAGTAACTTAGGCTAAAGCAGTTAAGGCTACTTTTATATAAAAAAAACGTTCGGGTTCTGTGGCATCCCATGAAATTAAGTCTAAGCAGGTGAAACCGGCACAGCTAGCCATTGTTACCTATTTAAGATGTTTTTGATAAAACCGACGATACATACACACATACATATGCTCACGCCTGTATCCCATGAGGGTAGGCAGAGACCACCGTTTGCCACATGCTACGATCTTTACATACTTCTATCGCTTCATCTACATTCATGCATCTCTTCATACACTTTCTTCGGTTACGTGTGCTCCGAATTTGACCTTTCTGAAAAATACTATAATTAAACCGACAATATGCTCAGAAATGTATTATGTTTTAGATGTCCCAAGAGAGAGATCTATGGATGTTCGCCAAGTTGAACCTGGCCATAGTGTACTTGCGAGGCAGGAGGGACTCCGACTTGGCACAACTCATGGAACAGGTAGGCCTTTACACTTGACGAAATTAACGAAAGACTTCCTACAATAATACTACCTAAATACTTTGAATATTTGTTTATGTGAACTCTTTATTACATTATAGTTACAATACACATTCATTTGTTTAAATAAAAAAAAATATAAACTCTCTCCATCCCAGAAGGGGGACTCATCTGGGATGGGGTAAGCAGAGGTGTTGTAACAACAACACCCACATTTCACCGAATGTGATTAAGTGCCAACGTGACAGAGGGTGAGTCCATCGCCGTCTCAGGCACTATACATACGCCTTTGAATTCAAGTAAAGCACGTGGTGTGAAACCACTGCACATAAGTTTTTAGAATAACTCATTGGTACAGACCCCGCTGCGATTCGATCTTGCGTCGCTTACGTAGCATGCGACTGCTCAAACCCGAAGCCACGTCGTTTATTATTTTATTTAATATAAGAAGAAAAGGTGTGAAATTAAAACACACAAACCGCCATACAAAATGAGGATAATATGCAGGTGATATCGTAAGAACAACAGGACCCTTGACCAGCTAATTAATGTATTAATACATACTACAATACGTGTGGTAGGTCCGTCCAGAAGCGTTGCCGCCGCACGCGCACGGGCTGCGCGCCGCCTCCTACTACGTGCTGGGGCTGCAGGCATTCTTCCAGGCGCGGTACAACGAGGCCAAGTGAGAACATACATTTATTTTATACTTCTTGCATTACATATTAGAGTTTTTATACATGTTTAGATTCAAAATTCTTAAAAAGGCGGCCCTCTTCGCTTGAGGCACAGTTTGCAGAGGTGTTCGTATTTTTCTTTACCCTTTTTAAGAATTCCTGCAATACAGTTTGCATAGCCCAAAAGAAACGAACCATGCACTTGATTAAAATTAAAGTCTATGGAGTAAAAATTGTGGCTGTGGGACTTATCTCTAAGTGTTTGTTTACATTAACGTTTACCCGCGGTCGCGACATCTATACATCCATACAGATAAATTAAATAGAAGTGTATGTTCGTTATTCCAAATTAACAGCTTTTTACTAAATGCATATGAAAGTACATAAAAAACCCAATTTGTTACATTTTTCTCCGTCTGTCAGTCTTTATATTTGTTAAAAATAAACATTAGGGTTCCGCGGGCCATCCATGAAGTAAAGTCTACGCGAGTGAAACCGCGGGACACAGGTAGTAATTAAATACAAGCTAATCACAAATCGTGATATGCAAGAGTTCACGTGCAAAATGCACGTGCGGTCTAAGTAGCGCGCAAGCTAGCAGCTGTATCCACCATTATTAAAAATTGGCTTCCTTCTCTTGGAAAGGTGTAAAATAAATCAAAATTTTTCAGACGGTATCTCCGCGAGACTTTGAAGATGGCGAACGCAGAGGACCTGAACCGGCTGACGTCGTGTTCGCTGGTGCTCCTCGGGCACATATTCCTGTCCATCAACAACTCGCGCGAGAGCATGAACATGGTCACCCCCGCCATGCAGCTCGCCAGTAAGATACCCGACGTACACGTGCAGCTATGGGCCTCCGCCATTTTGAAAGGTATGCAATTCTAAAACTATTTTGTTATTATGTATGAAACCAGTTTGGACTCTAATAAAAACTTTTTCGTCCCATTAATAGAGATGCCTATATCCCATGTGTGGTATGTATGCAGAGACCAAATAATTGTGTGGAATGGTTCATCTTTCCCTATATTCTATAACCAATTATATGGCATGTTGGAAGACTATTGGATGACATGCAAGATTCCATAGCCTAAGCGCAGATTTATAGATATTTAGAGGAAATATAAAAATAATGTGAAATTGGATTTTTCTCAAATACATCCATAAATTTGTGGTAAAATTTATAATAATTGACTTTAATATTCAAAATGTCTCGTTACAGACTTGTACCGGCTAGCGGGTGACACGGAGCGCGAGAACGAAGCCTATCAGATGCACTGCAATTTCTCGCAGGCGCTCCTGAAGGACCACTTCCAGGCGACGCAGCTGCCGCAGCACGCGCTGCTGCACTGGACCAGCGGCGCGCCGCCCGCTCTGCCGCCCGCATAGCGCTCCAACCACACGCTCGCCACGAACCCTTAACACTTCAAAATACAGTGACAGTGCAAAACTAAATTGTGGAAATCTAAAACTATAGTGCGTACAAATGTGAACCAATTATTGAACTGTCTATGCTAAGTGCAGTGCGGATAGTGTGGTGTAAATAAGTCAATCTGTGGTCTCGCTTGGTTGAAAATTTACTTCGTAAAAGTACAAGACATGATATGTGGCTTAAAAGACATTACCAGACAAGTGATATTCCCCCGAAGTGACGCACTAGTGATACCAATGCGTCGATCTGATTCAACATTCATGTGTGGCCTGTGTGTATGTAACAGTATACATACCCAAACATGTACAGTAAATAAATAGTAAATTTACACAGGCATAAACATCCCCTTTTTGTGTGATAAACATTGTATTATATGGCAATGTTTTGTTCAAATTAGAAGTTATATCATTTTCTCATGACATGTTAATATCAGTACAGCTTGCAACTAAAATATTTAGAAAGTAGATTTCCAAAGGGGCCTGCAATAGAATGTAATGTATAATTTCATTGAATACTTATTCTCTTATTGTTAGTTATTGGAACATCCAGTGCAGCAGTTTGTTATCAACATTTTAGTTCAGGGCACCATGACGCCATCATATATCGGCAATGATTATTGAACAGATGTATATGACATGAATAAAACTGTCTCTGTCACACAGCCAACTTGTCATGGCAATAAGAGCTTATAGTAACCAGATGGTTTAGAATCCAATGAACGCCATCATAACTGAACTAGAAGTTACTGAACATCAACATCGCAGAATATGTGAAGACAATTCTAAACTTATGTAGCAAATATACTAATATATCTATGAAGAATTTATTTACAGTACATGGCGTAGCACTAACACTGAAGTATAGCACCTTCATAGTATATTGTCTGTGTGTGTATTAATGCAGAAATTATAAGTAATTTTGTGCAATAGAAAGCTGTCAGAAGTGAATTTCTGTGGCAATGAATGCAATGTGAATAAAGTCTGATTTATGAAAGGCTTGTTAGAGTTGTTGAGCATGGATTGTATGTTAGAAATGTGATTGTTTCACACCACGAGGCACAATTCTATTGTTTCTTAGGCCGACAATAAGGTAATGTTATATTTTCGGAAACATTCAATGTATATTGATGGAGCTAAATCAATGAGCTGCAGATCAGCTTGCAGTAAAAGTAAGCAGAGTCAAACTTGTCAAGTGGCTCACAGATAAGCTCAGTTCAATAGTATCTCCTATTTTAAAATGGTTGCACTGGACTACTTACAGGCACGACTAAGACTTAGGCCTAGAGTTCGTGAATTCTCACCACAATTCTTACTAGTTCTAAAATTAAATCTGAATGTGGTCAGCTAGAAATCTAGTCCTCGTTTATATATTCTAAATCTACTTTAGTTTAAATATGAAACAAACTAAAAGTTGTGTTTCATAAAAACAAATCCATACTGAAACTATGTTTGATTTTCGTTTGAATGCAAAGTTTCGTTTTCGGAGAAAGAGAGTAGACCTGATTATTGTTGAAACATCTTACTATCCGCGATTGCATCGCTCCCCATCTATATACTAACAGCGCCTCTCTCGTTCTGCTTTTGTTCTGTGCCCTTATTAAGAGCTTAGAACTTTGTATCGTTTTTGTAATCTATATTCCTTAGTTGCTAAACTCGTAATAGGGGAACTGCATTAGTGAGAGACCCATTGTTTATTTTGTAATTGAGATGCTGATCATCAGCACATTTTGGCGTTTCCTGAATGTTCCATTCAAAGCTGAGTAAATTATTAATACCCACGATTATATCCAATGAGAAGCTACTCTTCCGCGTATATTGGAAGGTACTAAGAAGCAATGGAATTGATAGCAGCCATAAAATGGCTACTAATCACATGATGCATCACATTTGTGGAAATATCCTGCTGAGTAATCCAAAAATATGTTACCTCAATACTTCATTCTCTAAGCTACAAGGACACAAAGCAGTCTGGCGTCTTTGTCATCGCCTTACAAGCGAGCTAGCTAGTTAGTCTTAGAGTATGTGAATGTAAAATACCTGGGGGCCTACCAGATTCGGTTTAAGCAGAGCATATCAAGAACTTCTGAGCTTTGACGTTTCATTTTTGTACCATAAAATTAAACGTCAAAGCAGTTTAAACAAACATAGTTGACCCCCTGTTCTATTGATAAAGCTTAAAACATGTGCCTCTTTTTTACAAAACATGGTTTAAAGCGAGTCTAAGCCAAGTCCGGATTAAATCTATCCCTTTTTAAACCCTTATCATAAAAGGAGACAGAGATACAGCTTGGTATTTAACTATGTTTTATAATAAGAGGGTGAGGTTTTAACACAAACCATGAGTATGGTGCATCTAATCTTCCCTTGTTTTGAATGCAGATTATTTTGATTGAATGTGACAATAAAATCATATCAAACTTTAAGTCTGTATGTAGGTTGTTCTTCTCTATGCTACAAGGTTATTTCATATATCCACTGGAATATTAAGTTTTTGCGTTTTACATGTGAGTTAGATTTACAGTCCACTGCAAAACTGCTTTATCATAAGTTACACTTGCACGCAACCGAAAATAGACCTTATGCTATGCTGCGTAAATTTATTTCGCTTTTAAGGTGTAAAAACACAGGTCGACTATAGGTACATGTTATTAAGGACTAAATTGGATTAATGTTAAACGAATTAATTGTATGAATGTTGTGGATAAATGGAACAACCCACGCTGGCATAGAATTAGTGTATTTGTATCTTTGACAGATATGAATTTAAATAGATGCCGCAAAGTTTGCCAGTTTTATTCTACCACATTGATAATCTTGGCTGATATACATTAAAATTTATTACAAATGTCATGACATCGCAAACCGACGAGATGTATTGTAGTCCTTTTGGCACACTTAAGGTATATACACTTGCGGCAACTATTTATATATATCTGTGGTATCTTTGTTCTATCTAAATATGTCTGATCTCATTCATCATCATCACATGTGAGGTGACGCCCGGGGCTAACGTTGCAGTATAGCCGTGAAGTATATGAAATATAGACCAAGTTATGCAAAATAGAACCAACCTATAAGATGACAGTTTACTTTACAGAGCCGCCAAGGAGTTTTATTGCCTATAGCATTTTTTGATACAAACAGTCTCTAAGTAGCTTGGGTCTTTTACTCACATGGTAATAAATTAATTTTCTAGCAATTCCATATACATAACTCAATTTGACCAGATTCGTGGGTTGGTTCCTTTGTGCATAACTACGTCCAGTAATATTTGCCTAGTGTGATTGACGGGTGATTAAAATAAAAAATTTAAGGTCAATTCTCATTGCAAAATAGTCATAGTTCCGTCCATTGTTTAGTTGCAATGAGTTTAGATGAGAATAGTATAGGATTTCAGCTCATCAGAATTTGACGTTCATTCCAAGAGGTTGCATAGTACTTCGAACTTCTCGGATTTTTTTTCTCCTACTAATTGTGATTATTTCGTTAGGTGTTCTAGGGTGTTTGGACCCGTTTCCTGGCTACGATCTTCTGTAAGGGTGGTACAGTTCCCATACATTTTACGTTCATTGGATCTTCTTATTAGATTGGATCTGTATTATGACTATTTTTGTTATGAGGCCTGACTTTGTGATACAATGTCGAATAATACGAGAGAAAGAAGTGTACCCCACCCAAGTCACCAATACAAGTAATGCAATATAAACAGTACCCCTATCACGAATTTATCAGTTGTCCTAATCTATACACGCTAGCCTTTTTGCCAAATATGTGTATAAGAAATTGTAGCACAGTAGCGCCTCCCAGAGGTGACGTAAATAACTAAAATATCTCGTACTAACATTATGGGTGACGTAAGCAAGTATAGATTACGAAAACAGTTCAAAACTCGTCATAAGGGTATGTACTGCAACCTGGGGCCCTACTATGACCTCTTATTGACATCATAGTGTAACTCTAATTAATAGACAGATGTATATAACGTGTATAATTCTGTCCTGTCACACAGTGGGACTATGATGGCAATAAGAGCTTATGGTAAGGCCCCTGGGCCTTTAGATAAAATAACAGTATCCTCACACTTCGCTAGTAGAAACAATACAAAATGTATGGGAATGACTTATGCCTCGTGCCTGGTTTATATCATTTCCATAACATTTGTATCATTTAGCGTAACGCGAGAGAATGTTACTTTGTCTAGGCCTATTGTAACATCGTTAAATAAGACGAAGCGCCAAAGGAGAGAGAGCATAATAAACGTCTTATTTTACCCGACAAACTAAATTTAATGGACATTTTGAATACGACGGTTCCGCAGAAATTGACTGATAAAACTAAATTAATTGTACATAATGTTTCAAATAAGAACTTGAGAATGAACAAAGCGTCTCATATTTATTATTATAATATTTTATTATTTCCTTAGTAAGTTGTTGGTGAGCGAATGTTGTTGGCGATTTGCTGGTTAATTAATTATAATGTAGCATTTGAGTATTGATCATTTCGTTTTCAGTGGATGAATTTCCCCCTTAGATTTGTCACAATAGATGTTAAAACGAATTCCATGTTCATATTATTTTTATATTAGTGTAGGAAATGACTTCCTTCCCGTAGGAGGTTCATCCACGAGACAAGTTGATGACGACATTGAAACACTAATTAACTCTGTATGTACACATTTTTTATTTTAAAATATTTCCCTTTCTGACAGTTAGATGTGGCCTTAAGCGAAGGGGGTACATTTGCTGTTGTTAATATGTAAATAAAAGTTGATTATTGTAAATAAAAATATAAAATATATGTTTTTTGCTATACTTAGTTCCTTATTTATATACCCTGTGTTTTAACTATAATGATTTCTCAAATGTTAATTAAATTCTATTAGAATCTCGAAAGTATGATCTGGGGGCTAACTATGCACGTATTAAGAACTTCTTAGCTTTGACGTTTAACTTTAAGGTACTAAAATGGAACGTCAAAGCTCAGTTCTTAATACGCTCTGCTTAAACCGATGATGGTAGGCCCCTGGAAGTGAGGTAATACGAAATTCAGTCCTTACACGCTTTAAGTAAGGTTTAATTTAGTATTGCCAGAACCTGATAGCAGATTCTATTTTCGAGAATCTTAGCATTTTTAATTGAAGTAACAAGAGTACTCGCTGCAGATAGATACTTCCCCGCCTGAAGGCTGTGCATAGCATGGAGGGTCGGGTGCCAGGTTGTTCTTCCTGTAGAATGTGTCCCGCAGGATCGCGCACCGCCCTTTATGGATATCGCGACCGCGCAGCCGAGACTGCTTCTGCTGCCACCCGTAGTCCCAGCTGGTAGCTATGCGGAAGAAAAATCTACCAAAAATGGTATCATTACCATTAGTCCTTCGAGCTCCATGAGAAACTTTGCAATCGTCGAGAGCATATGAGCTACATAGGGATTCGTTCCATATTCGGACCGCGTTATTGTCCCACATTTCAATAAAATCCTGTTTCGTCCCTCACGGTATAAATTGTCCTGTTTCGCCCCGCTTTCCTCAAGTCAGAGCAGGTACAGTTACTGAGAAAATTGGGATACACAGACAGGTAGAGGTTTTAAGAAGTAGTTAAAATTCGGTCGTCTTTTTTAGTGATTTGAAATACATTTCTTACGAGGGAAATGGGTAGTTTCTCATCGCGGTTTCCGTTTCAGAGATATCATCAATATCACACAGAATAGCACAGCAGAAGTTGTGAGAACTCACTTGTCTTCTGGAGCCTTCTTGTTCCTCGCCTTGAGGTACCTCTCGGTGGAGCCCTTCTCCGTACTTTGATACAACAAGTCCAGCACACTGGGCTCTATAGGCGTCATCAGGCTGTCGTCTTCGTACGGCATCAGATCACGTACAGGAACTTCTACGGGTTTTTCTAGGGGTTCTTCATAAATCTATACATAAGCACAGAGGACTATTTATTACTGCGTCTTGAAGGGACGACTCCTACTGGAATCCTATGGGGAGGGGAAATTATTCCTCTGATTTTATGGTAACGACCCTCGAGCTTTTCGCACGCTAACAGTGCTCGTGTAGTTCGGTATTTGTTTGCAATCCCTAGAGTCCCCAATGGAGTAGCTTGTCTTGTATTGAGTGTCTCGTCGTTTTTGTCGTAGGTAATTGATTAACTAATGGTATAACTGTTCTTATAAATAGTGGGGGTAAACAAACTCAAAATGACTACTGTATATTCATGGTCAGCGCTTATAACTCGTGATGGCACCTGGACGCCTAGACAAAGTAACATTCTCTCACGCTTGCACTACCTAATATAAATTATACAAAATGTAGGGAATTTACATAAATCAGGCTCGTAATATATGTCATTCCCATACATTTTGTATCGCTTCTATGCCAGAGCGCCACGAGACATTGGCGAAATTATAGCAACCCAGCATAAGTCATAAATAAGAAGTGAAATGTAGTGAATTAAGTATATCTGAGGATGAGGATAATAATAATAATAATGATCTCCTACCGAATTTCGGCTACGGCGGCTAATCTCAACGAGGATCAGCCATGTGCGCAGGAGATATTATAGTGCACAAGTGTGTGCGCAAACACAGGTGCACTCTTTATTCCCTCACTCTCATAGTCCGATGGGAGGCAATCCGACACGACCGGAGAGAGATCAGGCGTAGGACCAACAGTGCAACGTGCGCCCCGAGGCACGGAGGTGTAAACACTGCCAACTTCCAAACTCCGGGCATTTTTATTGTGAATTTCTTGACAGAAAAACCCAATATACATTTTTGACCCGACCCGGGAATGGAACCCGGGACCTCGTGATCGGCAGGCAAACGTACTAACCATTAGACCAACGAGGCAGTTAGAGAGGATGAGGATAATGATAATTTGTCTACCTGCCTTCTACTTCTTACCCCGAAGGACTTTGAATTTGGTATGAAGTCAAAGTCAAAGACAAAAATATCTTTGTTCGATTAGACTTTTCTAGAACGTACTTTCAAATCGTCAGAATGACATAATTATACAGGATTATACATTCTACCGCCAGGTTCAGAAGTTTGTTTTTACTGAGAAGAATTGGTAAGAATCTCTTTGTGTAGATAGATAAATACCAACACGTAACAGTTCCTCAGCTAAAGTGATAGAGCCCTCGACTCCCCGCGCATGCTTTTCCTTAGCAGAGTTCAGGACATTCAGCAAGTTCCTTTGATACCACACACGGTCGCGCTTATTCGATCGTTTCCATGCATCGGCGGCGAATGCGTCTGTTGTCATTTTATGGCTGAATTCACTGTATTAATTTTGATTTGCAAAGAATTTCGTGTTTTACTAAATCATTGAGTCAACATGGTTTTCATTGACATTGTCAAAATGATTAATCATCCCGCGGATAAATTAAAAGAAAGACAAAAAGTAAAAAAAAAATCATAAACTTTTTCAAACCAATTTTTTCAAAATCTGAAACTTTTCTTAATAGAACCAAGAAGTTTGCATCCCTAAAAAATAGAATGAAAGCAAAAAATTGTAAAGCAACAACAACTTGACTAATAATCATTTGATCATCATTTGTCTTGAGATATAAAAAAAAACAATATGTTGTAACAGATTTTTGATTTACTTTGATATTTAAATAATTTACAAGGAATGTTTTATTTACAATTGAGAATAATATTCAGTTTTGGCTTTGAGAGCGTCCAGTCTTCCTGCCCATCACGGGACTTCCGCCCATCTGCCTAAGCAGTCCTCGTAATCCCTTCGCTTCTCTGACCCCAGCGTCCAGCTGCTCCGAGGGCACTGCACAGAAGTCGTCCACTAACGGCAAGGGACCGCTGAGTCGCTCCGAGTACTGCGTTAGACGGGACTGGTGGCCAATTGGGGATGTTTTTTCTACTGATTGGTGTTGTGACTGACAAAAAAAATATTATTATAGTACATTTATGTCATAATACATGATCCATAAAATTTGCTATGCAGATTTTCTATGATTGAAATCTCTATGTAATCAACATAAGCTACATGATACATAAGATATATATATAATGGGTTTTCACATCAATGTGGGTGTTGTCCTCATAAAAAAACCTTCATAACATATATTATAATATTATTCAGTGCAAGAATCATAGACACATAATTTCCATAGCAAACAATACAAAGAGTTGTAGAACCCTTAATCAATTACCTCTCAGCTAACTAGTAATTCTTTAAAACATTCACTGCTAATTTCGTATCTGCTTCGTAAATTTGCTCACTACATCGTTAGGCAGTGAACGCGTCAATCAGGTTTAATCAGTCAAGTTTAATATTTAATCATGAGAGGGTTAGGACAATATGATTATAATGTTGCAACATAAATTAATTTATTTACCTTACCTTTCCTCTCAAAGCAGCCAGCTCATCTTGCAGTCTCTTGACCATAGCTGCGTCACTCTCATAGCTGGTGAGTGTCGGCTGCGGCATGCATTGGAACACAGTGGCCAGCAGGTTATGCAGGGACACCAGTACGCTGTCCTGCCACGCACGGGTGTAGTACAGGCTGAATGTTGGATTCTCTTCAGGTTTTTGGACATAAGGCAGCACTGGAAATAATATTTCTTTAAATTACTATAAATTAACACATACAGTATTAGACATTGCACATGTCTTGCCTTGCGAAATCTCTCCAATCCTACTTAAAGATTAAGGATTAAGGATTAAGGGGAGGAGGTGGGCTTAGGCTGTGTCTTTCATATATAGTCAGAGATAATAAAGTAACATGTAACTGTATAATGCTTATTCATTTTGTTTATGGTAATCTAACTTTCATGTATGGCGTCACCAACATTGTATATTCTATGGATTTTTGTTCGTTACTCTAACTACTGAATGGATTTTTATGGAACTTTACAATAATATAGCTTATACAACAGAATAATACAAAGGCTATAAGAAGTAAATTTTCATGGTGGTTAAATTATATGCGGGTGTAACTCTCAGGTAATACTAAATATTTTTTTACAATTAGTACCAATTTGTTTCGAAGATTACTTCCTACATACAAACTTGTCATATGTTAAATTATAGCTGAATACAAAATACACAATTACAATGTGTTTCAATAATAATAAAACTTAAACCCTTTATAAATAGAATCATCATCTCCCTGGCCTTATCCCATACATTGTTGGGGTCGGCACTCGATTCAACTCAATGTGGCTGATGACCTGATTTTTATATGAAGCGACTGCCATCTGACCTTCGCAACCCCTTTATTGAGGTAAATCTGTGATCTGGGTTAAACCAGTAGTCAGACTATTTTAGGACCCCAACTGACCTGTAACGATTGCCAAAGATGATAAATTGGCAACCGGGACCGCATCTTAACATGCTCTCTGATGCATGGAGGGAACTCGGGCAGTCACCCATCCAATTACTGGCTAGAGGTAAGGTTGCTTAACTTCGCTGATTGAATGATATGCGCAATAGCAAATGTGCCACGAGCTCCTCCCTTTATAAATAGTAAATAAAAATACTGACTGAACCAATCCCTCCATTCAGTCTGCCCCTGGAGCTCAGGCATCATCTTGGTAAGGAATTCTGCAACGCGCTCATTCCTCACACCTCCAGTACTCTGCGCTGCTGTCACCAGGTACAACTTATACAGACTGTATTCCAGTTTCCTCACAGCTGAACATGAAATTAAATAAGTAATGGAAAAATTTTATACATACCAAAGGTATGTCATTATTTTTGATACAGTTAAATCTCAGGGGCGTACATTGGATTTTCAGAGGGATATGCATAAAGAATAAGTAGGTAGGTAAAGTATACATGTGGCGAGGCAAAGGTAAATGAGTGTTGGTATAGACACACACACAACACAAGTGTATTCAGTCATCACCAATTGCAATCAATGCTAATCTGCTTATATGGAATGCATGCCCTGGCTGGAAGCCACTCTTAGCATTTACAATAAATATTAAATAAAATAACATAACCAGGGCTATTAAGGATTCCAATCATGTTTCATTGCCATTCCTAGAGAACAGGCATATGTAGTAAACGTATGTAGATACGGAAAGACATGATTTATATAAAAAATTAAGATTATGAAGTACTAACTAATATTAGTAGAAAAAAATATTATTTTCCACTATGCAATTACATAGGAAATAGATTGAAACCCGCAAATAGTGTAGTTAATAGTTTATGCATGTGTAAAGACTACTCGACAAATGAGAATAAACTTAAAAATTTTGGTTTAATTAACTTACCAGGTTGAACATGTATCTCCAGTTTGGAAAATACCAAGGTATCCAAATGTGACCAGTATTCTTTGAGGCCGTTCAGGTCGGAAACATTGATGTAATGTAATATTTGCTCGATTATTTTGTCCACTCTAAATCCCTTATCTTTGTCAGCTTTTAGATCATTATCAAACGCTTTCACAGTAGACGAAAATCCTCTGTATAACAAGTATTCGCGGACCAATTCATCTACAAACTGAATATGAGCCATTGCTGTGTTCTTTTGTTCAAACCTTTCAGTTTAGTTTTTTAAACACAGATGTTTGTGTTTATTTACTCATGTCGTGATTTCGTGAACATTTTTTTTTTGTTTGTTGACACTTCGACTGACAGTGACTGTAGTTTGATTTTCCATTCTCATTGGCTCGCATTATATTTTCTCTGATGGCAATGGCTGAATCGATAGCACTTCTACCTTTTGATTGGCTGAAATGGCTGGAGGAATGGAGGTATGGATTGACAGACGCGCAGAGAGCTTCTTATTGAAAACCGAGCACAGGAGGAACACTAAGTTTTTTCCTGAAGTGATATTTGTTTTATCTGTATCATTGTTTTCTTAGCATTTTGTTTTCTTCATCATCACAAATTAAATAAAGATCACAATCAAAAGACACGAAATGGGCCGAATGACATTGATTTTAATAAGTAATAGAAAAGTAGGTCATCAACAGATACGTTATAATTATAATATCTGTAGATGACCTACTTTTCTCTATACCAAACAAATATTCTCAAAAAAAATTCTTTATCTATGATGCTCACAATGTCATTCAATACCTAATGTGTCATTTAAGTCAGTCAAGTCAATCCAACCAAAACCAATCCAATCCAAGCGCTTTCCTTCATTCAATCAGCTGTCGATTTTTTATTATATTAAATAATTTGTATTATTAAATGAAACAAAATGCGCATTGATAAATGAAAGAAGAGTTGTGTTGTGGGTTACGATAAGTCGTCACGGTGGTGTTAGTATTGGGGGGTGTTCTGTGCGGGCGATGGCGGTGTGCGAGTGAAGGCGGGCGCGGCTCGAAGACGCAGGCATGCGGCGGTATGGCGGCCGAGGCTGCGGGCACGTCGCGCGGCCTCCGCGTCTACAAGATCGTGGTGCTGGGCGACGGCGGGGTGGGCAAGTCCGCGGTCACCCTGCAGTTCGTCAGCCACAGCTTCCTCGATTACCATGACCCTACCATAGGTGACAACCTTATATATTCGAACGACCTTGTATTAAAAAGGACTGCGACAGCTGCTGCTTGTTTGTAAACAATATTTTTTTTGTCATTGTTTAACACTGGACCTCAGATGCCAGTCAGCCTTCTAAACTCAAATGACCTTGTATCTAAAAGACCTGTTTGTAAACAAATAGTATTTGGTCACATAATTATGTTTCTAATTAGCACTATGTGACAAAATTTTGTAATGCTGTAGAATATTCATGAAGAATACTATTGTAGTGACTAGCTCCAGTTTTAATTACATACAATTCCAAGGTCTGTTACCAATGTTCTCTCTAATATGAGTGTTTGTTTGTGTTGTTCATTGAAATGTTGTCATCCTACTTCCTTCTAATATTAAAGTTTGTCAGAATGTATGTTTCTTACTCTTTCATGCAATAACTACTGAGTAGATTTTGAATGGTACATCACAGTAATACTGGCTATTATTTATGTAGTTATCTATAGTGTGATTTATTTGAAGTATATAACTATATTTTAAGTAAGCAGGTTAAATTTGCCATCTGCATGTGGTTGTTCACATTAATGCAGGGTGAGGGAAGGATTGGCTCCGTCTCGAATACTATAATAATATTAATAAAACTAGCTGTGCCCGGCAAGCATTGTATTGCCATATATTTTTTTGGGGTGGTCACCCTTAGCATTTAGGGATAAGAAAAATAGATGTTGGCCAATTCTCAGACCTACCCGATCTGCACACAAAATTTCATACAAATTGGTCCAGCCGTTTCGTAGGAGTATGGTAACTAACATTGTGACATGGAAATTTTATATATTAGATACTTTCTATCATCATTATCACAAATTTCCTTTACCATGCCTGACAGGCGGTAAACCGCAGGGTGCAGCTGTATCTAATTGGTGTCTCTTAGGATCATGCCAAGAAGGCGGGCAGTACTGCCCCAGCCCACAAATCACAAAAGGTATGTAATCTATGTACTTTTAGTGTAAAGTGTTATTATTTGTTTCAGAGGACTCGTACCAACAACAAGCTGTGATTGATGGGGAGCCTGCTCTGTTGGACATACTGGACACGGCTGGTCAGGTGAATATATTTCCTTTATACTATTCCATAACTATTGTTAACTGTGGTGTTTAAATAACGTATTATGGTACTTAATAGTTTCTAAGTTGAAGTTCAAGATATACTTATCTATATAAAATGAAAAAAAAAGCAAACTCCTCTGAAATGCCACCTTTATCACTCCAGAATATAATGCTCTTTTTTATTATAAAAGCTAAGTAAGTCAGAAAATAAGGAATCATTTGCTGTTGGTTTTTCTACTATGCAGATGTAAAACAATCCAATTAGAGTTCTGAAGTTGGCAGGTATAACTTCATAGGCGACTGACCCCTTGCATATTGCTTTTTTTGTATGGTGAGATGTGAAACTTCCTGCACTCGCCGTTTAGGGCGCTTTTTACAATTAACAAGATATTTTTCTCAATAACCACTTATATTGGCAAAATAGCTGTACTTAAGCTCATCGCCATTAAATACATAAGAAAAAGAAAGAATGTTTCCATACAAAATGGGAATAAATTGCAGGCAATATTGTCAACGTAAAATCATGTTAAAGCCTGTATATGTTGGGGTACTGATGTCACACACTAGAGCTCTACATATAACTACACACTACACAGCCAGCTTGTGAGTGTAATCTGTAACTGTGTACATACAGTAGAGTAATGTCAACAATGTGTGTGTATAGGTGGAGTTCACAGCGATGCGCGAGCAATATATGCGGTGTGGTGAAGGTTTCGTGGTGTGCTATTCGGTGACGGACCGGCGGTCGTTCCGCGCGGCCGCAGAATACCGTCGGCTGCTCTCACTGGCGCGGCCCGGCCCGCTGCCGCTCGTGCTTGTCGGCAATAAACTGGATCTCGCGCATAGATTCCGACAGGTCAGTTTATCTTTAAAATTCCTAAGGCCCTCAAAGCTCTAGTTCTTTATTAAGATTTCGGATGATATATACTAATGTGTAGTATATAGAATTGAATATTCTCGAACAGATCTCTATTTATTTGTTATTATTGCTGAGTTGGTTGCCGTCTCTTCCCGTAAATTATGTTCAATCAAGTTCATCATCATCTCCCTGGCCTTATCCCATACATTGTTGGGGTCAGCACTTTCAACCCGATGTGGCTGATCACCTGATTTTATACGAAACGACTGCCATCTGACCTTTGCAACCCCTTTAACGAGGAAAATCTGTGATCTGGGTTAAACCAGTTGTCAGACTATTTTAGGCCTCCGACTGACCTGTGACGATTGCCAAAGATTTTGTGCAATCAAGTTATTCTGACAAATTGAATGTACTTTGTTACTGTCTGATCGATCCCAATTTTTAATGGTGGTACAAATATAGATATCACTTTTTACTATCAGGCATTCTTACGAGTTTGGCCCCTAAAGTTACGGTCTTGTAAGTACGACCACGAATAAAAAAACGCAACTTTATCAATGGCAGCTTCCAGTAGTTGACCATGACTGCTCAAGCAGTTAAGTAAAGACAGAATGAAGAAAAGTCGTATGATTGTTCAGGTGAGCACAGAGGAGGGCGCGGCGTTGGCAGTGCAGTTGGGTTGCCCGTTCTATGAGACCTCGGCGGCGCTCAGACACTTCGTCGACGATGCCTTCCACGCGCTCGTGCGCGAGATACGACGCCTAGAGAGGCAGAGACAGGTAACAGCGATTAATAAACAATACTTTGAAAGTATATTAAAATGCTTGATTATCAATCTGTCTGTCTGCTTGTTCCGGCTAATCTGATAAAGATAATAAAACAGCTCTCTTTCACTGTCATTAGCATATAGCTGATGTTATTAGAAGTAATTTAGAATTATTTTACTGCACAGCTAGTTCATACATGTGTGTCTTAGACATAACGGTGGAAACCTAACGCTTATTGCCTTCTTTGGTTAACATGTTATATACATTTTGTAGTCATCAATAATGGGCACGGGCGTGTCTACGGGCGGCGGGCGGAGACGTTGGCGGCGCCTGCGCAGTATCTTCGCCCTCGTGTTCCGTCGCCGACGACGACATCACACGTCGCCTTAGCCTCCTTGCCTCACACTTCATACAGCTGCAAAGTGAGAATATTTCTTTTATACCACTAAGGTGACCGGAAAGCCTTTAGACAAAAGAAACCGTTATGTCATAATAAGGTAAAAATGAGGTAGGCAGGGATCTCATCTAAACTGGGTTCAACGTATCTAGTGTCCACGGCGTGGACCGACCTTATCAAACGGTAAGAGAAAAAAAAAATTGAAGCAAATTAATTTTTGCTTAAAAAATTCGCGCGCCTGATTTTTATTTTCAAATATTAATTGAATAATAAAAAATGAATAAGCTATGTATGATTTAAATTTATTATTTTTAAACATAACACAAAATAATCAAAAGATAAATTTATTTGTTATATGGAATTAATTTTGTTTTATCATGGCTTAATACTTGATTAGGAGTAAAAAAAAGAAAAGACATAGGATAAGGGACATTCGTCAGTGCAATAAAATGTATCTAAAAATATAATAAAACGGATAAAATTAAACAAAAATTTTATAAGTAGTACAATGATGAATAAATATTATTTATTGAGTTAAATTATATTACAGATTTTTTTGTATTCATCTCATTGAATTTCTATGATATTCTAGTGAGAATTAATCGTCAAAACGAGTAAATTAAAAAAAAATATGTATTTAAAAAAACTTACGCTCTACTACCTCATATTTATAATATGTTAAAAGTGTACCGACAGCAAAACACGTGTGTTACATAAAAGTACTGAGTACATACTATAAATATTTACACAACTATGTGTTCGAATCGTGAAGGAAAACGAGACTGACTTGAAGTCTCCAAACTCTATTGCCATAATTAGTTCATGCATTTATTACCTTGCCATGGAGTTTCGTAATTGAACTGCTGTACGGTCCTCTAAAGATGCGTTTCCATCAGTGATGTGCGAGGATTCGTAGCGTATTTTGCGGTACCCTGATTTAAAAACATAAAAGTAACATAAGCTCCTTGTAACGTCAAATCGGTCCAACGTTTCGGAAGAGTTTGGTAACGAACACTGCGACACGAGATTTTGTTATATTAGCCTAGCCTAGCCGTTCCCCGCGGTTTCACTCGTAGATATATACATAGTTGGCCGCGGAACCCATTTAAAAATAGCCTGATATTCTCCTTGTAACATCATATGTGTCAGAGTGAAAGTCCCGTTAAAATCGGTCCAGCCGGAACAAGTTGACAGATAGTTTTTTTTTAAATGTTTGGTTTTATTATTTGAGTAACAATAATACGGTTTCATTATTATTAACAATCAGTTTATTTTAATTTCATTTGCATTTAGTGAAAAGCTGTTATTTTGGACTTATAAACAGATATTTAAATTTTATAAATCTGTGTAGATAAAGATATAGATTTGTTCTTAAAAATCACATGACTTGCTGCGCATCCTCGCACAAATCTGGTGGACACGCACCCTTATATTTGAGGCCTTACCATCAAATCCTAGCACGATTGTTATTCACCTGTGTAGCAGTGACTGATGTAGAAATTGGTCACTCAAGTGAGATACACCTGGGAGTGAGAGTTGATGGTGAGGCCCTGAATAATTAAAATTTCCCAATGTTTAACTAATTTAGTAACTAGGCCTACATAATTTACATATAGCACGATTGTGATTATCATTGTTCGAATATAGACTTCATTGTAATGTACTTAAAATTCCAATTTGAGGAGCAAGTTGAAGTAAATGAATATTTATTTAATGTGAAGTCTATTTTTGGCCAGCATTGCACTATTGTGATAATTTATATAAATATAAAGTACTGGTTACTTAGTACCTGTGTGTCGGCTTAGCAGAAGTCTTCCGTGTAATGGAATCATTAAAGCAATATTTAAATATATTTAATGTGTTAATGGAAAGTATGTTAAGTTATATCAGTATATGATTATGTTATGTTTTGTTTTAAAGCTCGGACACATTATGGCGTATTTGGAACTATGGCCGTTTCTCGTGTGGAAAGGATTTGTTGCAAAATATAAGAGTAGGGTTGTGCTTTATTGATCAGTTTGGGGAGAGGGAGTGATCATGCTCATTCCCAGCAAAGGGAAGATCTTTCAGGTGGGTGTCATGTCTGGGGAACACGGGCTCCTACTGTACTAGTTGGAAACTTGTGTAATATATGCTTCAATACACTATAAAACTCTCAAACTTGCGATTGTTAGTGAGTAGCGCCATCTATGAAGCGAGCGGAGAAGTGTTGTTACCACATGCAGCCGCCCGACGCTCGTTTCCAGCGACAAATGTTGACCCCATTTTAAATTTCCCGCGACTCAAAAAGAAACTACGTCATGCAGCCGCTCCAATCACGTGACCACATTTGTCGCTGGAAACGAGCGTCGAGCGGCTTACACCAGGTTGCACCTTTAAGTCCTTCGCTAGCCTTGTCGTGGTCTCCATTCTAAGACTCGTCACTTCTGTTTGCAAAGGGCTATGAAGGTTTCTTTGGTTCTCTTACGGATAGCCTCGTTTTGGATCCATTAGGCCTAGATATAGTAACATTATTCTCGCGCATCGCTTAGAGACATATGTCACGTGCCTGATTTATGTCATTCCCATACATTTCGTATCGCTTCTATTAGCGCAAGCTCTAGGAGAATGTTTCTTTGTTTACAGTTCTGTAGAAGAAATCCTGTCAGTCGATACAATAACCAAACTTAGTATTTGTAACATAAACTTGACAAATAAATACTATAATTTTTTGCAGAATTTACTAACATTACTGCTGAGGGATGTGTCCTGGAATATACTGAATTGCGACTGTTTATATCAAATAAATAAGAATACGGTCCATTGCAAATGTAAAGGTTGTCGTAATGTGTGCGAGCTTTCATAGTTTAAATGTTAGGGTATAGTTGTCATAACATCAAAAATAGGGGACCTTGTAGAAGAGAAATAGTGTAATTCGTAGTGTTAAATATTAATTGCCATACTGTGAAATGTGTTATTGTAACCAAAGTATATTCAAATTGGATGTTACCCATAGTTTCGGTGTTATAATTTTAATAATTTGACCTTGAAGTACAATTTAACTAGTGTAAGTGAGATCTATCGAGCTCTTCAGCTCTGTGTAACAGAGACAGCAATAAGTATAATATAATGTATATTCGCGTGTAAGTATAACATAATATATAATGTGTATGTGACCTTTAGTGTCGTGGAGCGTGGTGTGTTGTATTTAGGTCGGAAACGCACAAATTTTTAGTGTAGTCGTTAATGTACGGAGTTTTGTGTGACAGACATGTGGACAAATCATTTGTCAACTCGGGTTATATACAAAACTAGATCGGTTCAGTCGTTCAGCCCACGAGATGGCGCCACGCGTCGTTGCACAGTGATAACGTTTACTTAAATCAATAAAATGGTCTAATGATCTGATAACTAACACGACTCTTTTCCTAATATATAATATTAATATGATGAAGTTCCAGAATTTTAAACCACAATGGTTAGGGAACGCCCAATCTAATTAGTATCTAAAAAATAAACCATTTAATATTAAACTCTATTGCGAAAGAGATAAAGGTTTTTTTCAACTGTTTATTGGCGAAAGATTTGTCCGCAATTAACCGCTGGGTGATAGTCGTATACATTCAGTGTCTTGATGGCAGAAGTTGTGACGTAAATTTTTTTTCCCATTTTTAGGGTAATTCTAACTCCTTCAAGTTTGCTGAGATTTCTTTGAACTTCAGGACTACGTAAAATTCCTGAATTCTAAAGATGTAAGTTAATAAATATTGGGATTTTCCAACTTTCATCGGGCTTACAAAAATATGCCGTATGCAACCCCATTAAGGTTTATATTGTTACAACTTTTGTTAAATAGGTGCAATAAATAATACCCAGTGCAATAAGACAGTGTCAAATACTAGGGTATAATAAGTATTGTAAGCATTCTGAGCTTCGTGGGTGCGACTCCCACACTACAAGGGATTCATTGCATTACTGTGCATCATATTGTGGACTCTGGTAACACAAGGTTGGTAGTAATCAAACCAGAAGGATAAAAAAATGGGAGATCATTGTGTCAACGAAGTTCTTATCCCCTTATTACATAACATGGTTTATAGAACTTTTTAACCGACTGTAAAAAAAGAGGAGATTCTCAATTCGACTGTTTTTTTAATGTACTTCAGACCTTTGGAGTTGTTGGTTCCTTGTGGTCCAGCTCAGATAATTGCATCCTCGAGAAAACTTTACAAGTCTTAAATTTGCATTATTTGAAGTTGGTTTTCTTATACCCAGAATTACTTTTGTCTATGTTTTGTAATAAAGGGGTTATGGTTTGGAAAAATATGAACTCATTACCGTATTCAGTGCCGATTGAGCACTTCGGTTCTCTAAATCAACAAAAAAAAAAACTTACTTATTTTTAATTCATGGCTATTTTATTTCAACATGAAGAAAATTTATTCAGACTACTTTCTTGCGGATTATTTAGGAGACAAATACAGTGTAGAGGACTATAATATAATACCAGCAACGGCCGACCAGTATTCTTGATTGCCAATTAACACCTTTGTATCATATCATATTATACATTAAACTTAATCGTATATCTCAGTGTTACCAGAGGTTCAATGGGTTTCACATTTGCAATAAAACATGCTAGATATCGTCATAATATTCTGGATTGTATTTTTATATAATGACTGAATTAAAATTACACAACATAACATCAACACATTTAACCACACTCTGCATTTATTTGTTTAACCCCCATAAATGTAGAGATACCTTGTAAATGCTATAAATAAATAACCCAACCAATAATAATAATAAAAAAATATTGATTACAACACAAATATAATTAAAATAAATGCACGAGAAAGATAATACAAGATTTTTTTGACTTTGCAATAGTACTTCGGGAGTTACCACACAATGTTGTGAAAGGGTAGCTCTATATCTGTGTCTGTAGCTGTATATATGTGGTTATAGTTGAGTTGTAACTCAATTATAACCACAGATAACTTTCAAGACAGTCTATGCCCTTAGCACAGTCAGCATCAAATACCTTTCATAAGAAAATTAAAAAAGTGTTAATTTTGAAAAGCTCAGAAATGTTATCTAGCAAGTTTTTTAACATGTGTGAACCTTACATGTACCATGTTAAAAGTACAATGGCATTTGTATGGTTCGTATTGTCGTTGGGCGCCTAGATGCGTGTGCGCTGTAGGTAAGAGTAATGTAAGTATTGCCGATAGGTACTGTGTCTAGTCATTATTGTTTCGTAGTTGTATAGAGTTTCAAGCGCGGTCTGCAAGAATTGTCAGTTTTTGTATGTTGACTTGTTCATAAATTGGAGAAGAATTTCAAAATGTTTATTTTGTTATGTTTATTATTGACCCACTAGCTGTGCCCTGTGGTTTCACCCGCGTAGATTTAATTTAATTCCCGCGGAACCCTAAATGTTTTTTTAAATAAAAGTAGCCTGTTACTCTTTGTACCATTAGCTATCGTCCAGTGAAAGTCCTGTTAAAAACGGTCCAGCCGTTTCAGAGATTATCCGGAACAAACAAACAAACAGACAGACAGAACAGAATTTTCAAAATTTGTTTTTTAAGACTGTATCGTATATGCATTTAGTGAAACGCTATTATTTTAGAATTACAAACGGTCACAATTTTATTTATCTGTATAGATGTATAGATATTGATTAAATACGAATATATGAATGATGGAAGCTTATAGAAGTACACCTAACATTTAAATACTTAAAGTCGATAATCGATTTCTAAGCAAGATGACTCCTATCAGTAATTTGATGTGTACCCAAATATCGACCTTGTGCATAATGGTGTAAGGTTTAATTTGTGACGCACTAATTACTTACCTGGTAAGGAAAAAGTGGTCAGCAAATCGGGTACAAAAATGACAATGTCTTACCATGTAACCGCGCTATAGATAAATTGTACAGTCAGCTTCAAATATGGTTAATAAAACGACTTTGTAATGTAATGTTGGGTTCATCTATGAAGATCGACAATGCATTCTTCGTAAAATATCATAATTTTAGCAATAGCATAGCATAGCTTTGGCCATAACACCACCAGGGGCGTGCATTCCATATAAGCAGATAAGCAGTGCTTACCATTTGTAATGACTGAATACACTTGTGTCGTGTGTGTGTGTATATACGTACGTACCTAAGCCGTGCCACATTGCTATGTACCAAACTTACCTACCTACCTACTTATTGTTTATACGCCACACCATATAGCAATTCGAATGTTGACACCAAAGCATTCAGAATTCGTTTAAGTATAGTGTGAGCTCGAGCCGCCTCAGAAGGGTCCCGGAAGGTAGAAACACTTTTCATCTAAGGTGTTTAGGTGTTAAGATGACACATGACGAGTCCACCGTCTCATGGCATTCACCGTAAAGCTCGTGGTGTGAAATAACTGCACATAAGTTTGTAGAAAAACTTATTGGTACAAAACGCTGGGATCTGAAATTTCATTGCAGGCGAGAATTTAAATCACTTTGAATCATGGCATGCAGTTTTGAGGATGATATTTTGAGAAGTCGTTTTGTTATCCTATATTTGAGTGTGACTGTACGTAGTTTAGTGTTATTCGGAACCAATCCTCGTTGTTCATTAGTGATGAGTCAACACGAGTATCCTGTATGTGAATGGCCTAAGTTGTATCGTATCGTAGTCGTTACAAGCCTTGTTTCGAAAGGCAACGTAGCATGTCTTTGTAATTAACCTGAAGCAATAATATGTGTGTAGTTAATTAATTATATTTTCAATGTCCGTATTCAATTATGTATTTGAAATTGACGCTTACAACACATTTATTTTACTCCCTTATTAATAAAATGTTAGTCTGTGGCCGTCCCTTTCTAATCTCATGTCATAAAAAGAGATGTTTATTCCAGTAGGCCTGGACAAAGTAACATTCTCTCACGCTTCCGCTAATAGAAACGATACAAAATGTCACGTGACATATGTCATTCCCGCACATTTTGTATCGATTCTGCTAGCAAAGCGTGAGGATATTGTTACATTGTCTACAGGCCCAGGGATTGTGTAACGCAGATTTTACGACACGTTTATTAGTAGGGGGGATGATCAACTATTGTATTCCATAGGTTAGTGCGAGTGTATAACTACCGTCGTAGGTGATTTGAACAATAATATTAAAAAAAAAAACAATATTTCGTATTTTTATTGTACAAATAATTGTATATGTTGATACTTGTTGCAATTTTTGTTCGTTCGATATATTTATATACTTAGTAAAATGTAATGTACCTATTTTGTTACGTGTAATAATTTATAACACCAAATAGATGTACCTTTCAGATTTGTAATTATATTTTATGCTGAAATGTTAGCAGTGTGTAGAGATTTTGTTGAATAAATGTCATGTTTCAAAACTATATGTTTTATTTTTCCCTATTTAAAAAAAAACCTACTCATACATAGTCTACTTCGTCAATGATGTTCTTGGGCTTAATTTCGATGTTTAGGGTTCGATACTCACATATTTATATCGTAGACATGTTCAATTGTTGTAGGCCAGAAGTTGGCTACTGTAACAGCCTATTGGTGGCAGCACTAGATCCTCCCGCGTGCAGCTGGTGGGCATGCAGGGCACGATATAAGGAGTAGTTTGGGGTGCAGCGCATACACGTCCTATGTTGGCGTCAGTGAAACCCCACCTCATCATGACCTGAGTATGAAGTCTATTTATGACTTCCATTTTAGCCAAGGTCATTTATGTCCAGGCGGGAGTGTTTCTTCAGGTGGAAAGAAAGGAGTATGCAGGGTGATACCAAGGTTGCACCTCGCCTTCGGTGGCTCAGATTCCAGAGGGATAACATGCATAGCAAAGCTGTTTCGGATTTTCAGTCCTTCATGTACCGCCATGCAGGAGGTACTGTGGGTCATTGAGCATTTTGGCTTTCACGGCGAAACTTCACCGCTCTGCGGACATTACATACTGACATTTGGTAGTGCTATGCCAACAAGCGGGTACAGTAGGCTTACCGGGGTTGGCTTGAGACAGCCTGTGATTATCCGGCAGGTCTCATTAAACGGGGCATCTATTAACATAAACCTGAAATATTTTTTAAATTGAATTAAAATTTTTGAAAATTTTAAAATATTTTTGATGAATAGGTAGATTACCTAAGGTAAATACAGTGGGCCAGCTTCGTAAAGTAAAAGTACTTAGCAAGGCTTTCAGATTTTATAACATCATAACGCAACGACTACTTAATACGAGCGCAGCAACAACGGAAAAAATTGCAAAATCGGGAAAAATATCACTAAATAATATAGTTTTTAAAACGGGTAAAACCGCGAGATACAATTGGTGTAAAAATAAAGCTTACATACATACTTTAATATCTACTCTATTTAATTATTTACCACATGGACAAACTCACTTGTAAAAGCTGATCAATATTTCGCAATTCGACGATATGTAGGTACTAGAATTTATTATATTTCTGATACAGTACCCCTATCACGGGTTTGCCACCGTTTTCGTAATTTATACTCACTAGCGTCTCTGCCGAATATTTGTATGAGAAATTGTGCAGCGACGCTCGGCGGTGATGTGCAGAACTAAAATATCTCGTACAAATATTGCGAGTGACGCTAGCTGGCAAACCCGTGATAGGGGTACAGGTTATAAAAGTGAAGTACGCCGGCCGTCATCTGTGCCGGCTGTAACATGTATTACTTCGGCTGTAACCGATGGCTCTTATTATCCAGTTCGCAAATCATAAAGCCGCTGAAACGGCGCTGCCACCACTCTCCCTTATGCTTTGACGTCTTTGTTTTACAAGCCAAACAGCGGCTGAAAGGGGTACACTTGTCTTACGTGACGTGTTGTAAGATTTCTTCTTCAAGGTAGTTTTGTGGCATAAGTTGTCTGTTGAATCTTCTGCGAATACTATAGCTATTAGCTATATTCAGTTAATAGTTTTTCAGTTTAAACGATTAATGCTCATATTTCATTATACTAGGTATCTAAAACAGTCTGGGGGGGTCACGGCAAAGCATGTGAAGACGTATCACGTGCACCCCCCCACTTAGCGACTTGGAGGAACACCGTGGAGTTTAGTCGGTGTGAGTCCGACATAACCCTTCCGCTACCCCCGCGGCGGTTGGTGTATCCATAACGGATTCTCCACGTAAAAAAAAAGGAATCTAAAACAGTACAAAGGTCACAAGAAGTCCTACTAAAGCAATCCCAGCGGCCCGTATACCGTTACCGACCTATTATGAAAACTATAATGTTATCGTAACGAGTCAGTCGTTGACAGAGTTTTCGTATTTGTCAAAGAAAAAACGTAATGACAAATGAGTATATCGTCGAGGAACAATTTTGTTTTAAGCCTATTCAGTTGAAAGCTTATATTATCGGTTTACGATTTTTGAACACGGGACAAATTTGGATAGGACTCTGAACTCCGAATCTCGCTTGTCTCTTTTACAGTGTCTCTTACTTTCCATGGAGCACGACGACCTTACACTCCGCAAGTATCTATGGATACAACAATTATCTCTGAGACTTACCCTCAATATGCGATTTGAGATTGAGATAATTAATCCTAAGAAAATACAACACGTTGCTTGGGCCCAGTATAGTGCCACCTTCAAAGTAGTTTTCCTAGTGGGTGTTAAACAGCTGCGGGGTGGGGTGTTATGAGCTCTTGTACCAGTCATAAAGATCACAGATTTCGGGTGTCACACGCAGTATTACGGGTCGTACTAGGTAACGTTTGGTGTGAGAATTTCGATATCGGTTGTAGATACTAGTATGTAGTTATATCTATGGTAAAATTAATTTGTTTCTTTTTACTGTGAAAGTAACTAGAGTTTAATCTATGGTAAAATATATAAATTAAGTTTATTTTTAAAACTGTGAAAGTAACAAGTTCCTCCAATTTTAAGTTCATGATGATAACCATAATTGATCGCTAACATGATGTTAACTATTAGATAAGATATTCTCTATGGAGCACTCGCGTTCACTTTACGAATTCGTCTACTTTTTCGGGATAAAAATAAACCTTCCTATGCGAAAAATCACAACAATCCGTTGCTGTTAGAAAGTAGGTCAAATCCCGAAACCTCAAATCAATGCCCCAAATTTGCATTACCTATTATGTTGTTTCGCATTTTATGTACTTACCGACGATTCGATAATTTACAAAGTGACATTTTCAATGAAGTTGTATTTTCAATGAATTAAGTGTTCAATAAGCATATTATTTTATCTGTAGTGTTGCAATAAATATAGTTAATTTTCTTTTTCTGAGTTAAAAACAAAAATGCTAATTTCTGAAGCCCAAAGACAAGACACGAACGTCGTACGCATTATTATTAATCAGTACAATATAATACAGTTTAATAGATCATCACTCGCACCTTTATAAACGAAATACATAATTTGCATATTTCCCGCCAGTATTAAATCAAAACGACCAACGCAACGCCCTTGTTGCGTCCCAAACAAACAATCCAAATAAAAAAATAAAAAGTACCCAGCAAGAAGGTTTTAATGCTAACGGAGTTTCCTCATTGTCACTTAATGGTACAGGAAAATGGAGGGAAAACCTGTTGCTTCCCGGGATATTCTGGATAATACTATTGCTCCGGCCAGTTGCTACACGGGGGTTGAAAGGAGAGGTCGTGCCGTTTGCCGCGCGAAAATGACGTGCGAACAATGCGATCTCAGGTTTTCCGCAACAAAGTGACCGATCACCACCGAATAATGTGAACTATAATATTCCTATCAATAATGCCACTTTCTATAAGCTTGTGGGTACTAATTAATTAAATGCTGTATTCTTTTAAATTTCGATTGTTTTGTGAAGTGAAAATTCACAATTAAAACTAAAAAAAGCTTGAGTACTCACGCAGATTTCTAAAATTCGACAGTCATTATACATCCTTAGTGAAATACAAAATGCACATCACATATGCTAGTCTGTTTCTCTTCGTGCCCGTACTATGCAAGATTCATGAGAAAACAATTTACAAAGTTGGTGTTCTAATGGCATCGCGGCTGGACTCCCCGTTTGACTTGGAGCGGTGCGGGCCAGCAGTGGACTTAGCGCTGGACAAAGTGAACGACAAGTTTTTAGCTCATCACAATATTGAGCTCCAGAAAGTACAGGGGAGGTAAGTTTTATTTCGTTATGAATACGGTTTTAAATTCATACTCAAGGTTCAAGATATGTTAAGTAAATATTAGCGACACTCACTACTGAAAGTTCGTATGAACGGTTTTTTTGTGTAATTTATAGATGTTTTTATACATATTATATATATTATATATACAAAACTGTCTCAGAAATTTAAGCGAGGAATTAATTTTCGTAAGAAAGTTAACTTATTTGGGGTGTATCATTTTCTCATTTAGGCGTATGAAAAATAGATGTTGGCTAATTCTCAGACCTACCCGATATGCACACAAAATTTCATACTAATCGGTCCAGCCGTTTCCGAGGAGATTGTTAACAAACACCGTGGCATAGGAATTTAATATACTAGTATACATATAATATTTTTTTAAGTAATGTTTACAACAAGTATATACTTACGCCTATTTATCATTTAGTAGATATCATATTATTAGTAGGAATTGGTCAGACCAGCGCTGGCCATATGGTCAGCACAACGCTGAGCTGGAGCCAGTTTGCGACAGAATATTTATTATATATATAGCCGTGGTGGCCTCGGGATTTGAGCAGTCGCCTGCTACGCAAGCGACGCAAGTTCGAATTCCAGCGGGGCCTGTACCAATGAGTTTTTCTTTAAAAACTTATGTACAGTGATTTCACACCACGTGCTTTACGGTGAAGGAAAACATCGTGAGGAAACCTGCATATTTCTGAGAAGTAATTCAAAGACGTATGTATAGTGCCTGAGACAAGTGAGAGAGTGAGAAAAGTGGGTGTTGTGATAACAGCACCTCTGCCTACCCCTTCGGGGAATACTGGCGTGAGCATATGTGTGTTTGTATGTATTTATTATATTTTTTTTGTTTTGTATCTGTTTTCAAAATAATGTTTTCTTTCGTTCTTTCTTCTTTCACAAAGTCTAGCTTCAAATGTCGTACGTGAAGTAATGTTCAAAGTAGCCGAGTAGTAGGTACGTGAGAGTATCTGGCGGGCCGGTCAGCAGCAATATAGAGCTAATAAAAAAACCATAACGTGTTTATGCCCATCGTTTCATAACTTTATAGTGACGTCCCGACATTGCTGGTTTTATCGTAAAAAATATGTTTATTGTCACAATTTTATTTCATTGTCGCCTTTAACCTTAGTAGGTACTAGGGTTGGGGTCCGTTCAAACACGTTGTAGGGGACAATTTCTCATCAATTTACATCTTCACAGCTTGACTTAATTCTAGGCAAAGTTTCATTTCAGAAAATCATATATTCGATCTAGGCCTCTTGCAAGAAAAAAAAATATTGGTAAATAAGTCTTACGAGAAGAATCAGTAAAAAACTCAGCATAGGAATTCCCAGTTCTGATATTATCTACTAGCTTTGCCCTGCGATGCACACGTATAGGATAGTCAACAATATCAATATAATCTACACTATATAAAATCATCTACACTAATATTATAAAGAGGAAAACTTTGTTTGTTTGGTAATGAATAGGCTCAAAACTACTGGATCGATTTCAAAAATTCTTCCACCAATGGATAGGTACATCATCACCGAGTAACATAGGCTTTATTTTATCCCCGTACTCCTACGGGAACGGGAACTACGTGGGTGAAACCGCGTGAGGTCCGCTAGTAAAGAGATAAATAAAAACGCAGTGTCCGTTTGTAATTCCAAATTAACAATTTTTAACTTAATGCACGTGAAAGTATATACAGTACAAAAATTTGAAAGCATTATTTATTTTTTTTGTCTGTTCTTCTGTCTGTCTGTTGCGACTAATCTCTGAAACGGCTAGACCGGTTTTGACGAGATTTTCACTGGTTACTTCCGCTTAAAAAAAGTCACCCATAAAATTGAGTCTACATGGGTGAAACCGCGGGGCGTAACTAATACAATATTATAGATAAACTCATCTCGTACAAAACCACCATTCGTAGAACACTTTATTCTTCAAAGCTGAGTACTTAATGGTGTATTTAAGTATCGCCGTAAAACACAGTACTTTGGTACATGATTTGAATATGAAACAGTTTTCTATGACGTTTTATTACAACCCTCTAGTTTACAGCTATGAAACATGATATCAAATGATATTTCATAACTTTATTTACATAGTAATAAATTAATATAGTTCTCTTCTTAATAGATGTTACAGTGAATAACCAAATTTACATATCTATGGGTTTCTACCATTATTGTATCTTCATAATCGTAAAAGTACCGAGACTGAGATAAAATGTAATTAGGTTTCATTCTATGCTCAATATAATAATACAAACTTCTGCCAGCGACTTCGTCCGCGTGGAATAGTTACTTTGTGCTAACGCTAATTTTAACCTAAGATTGCTTTTAGTGTGATAGCCAAATCTTCCTTGGTAAATGAATTATCTAACACTGAAAGAATTTTTCAAATCGGATCTGTAGTTCCTGAGATTAGCACGTCCAAGCAAACAAAGACACTTAAGTAATAGATAAGTATTAAGTATATAGATGAATCGGTTGTTCGCTCAGCGTAGGCGTTAAGAAATTATTTATATTGTCTTGCCAGAAGGGTGCTCGAAGGGATAGGCTATGTACTAGGAGGTGCTATAACACTCACATTTCACCATCATCGCCTCAGGCTTTATTCTAAGAAGTCTTGGAATTTCTTCTCAAACATATTCATTTACGTTTCCTCGCTACTCTAATATTATTATTAACAAAATTCCTTATTATATTGTGAAAGAGAAACTTATTTACATAAATTTGTCACAAATTCACAGAATCCCTTGAATTAAGAATTTGTCCTGCAAAATACAACATGTAGGTACTATAAATACGTATCCTTCGGGATCCGGGATAAGGCGAAATGAAAATATCCGTAAATTTCCGTGAATAAGGAGCGTGAATATATTTCCTATTGAATAGAGGAAAACAGTGGAAATATACAGGATCTCCTATCGATATGCTAACGTTGTTTTAATTAAATTGCCCTATTCCCTACGGCACTTACGATGCTGTTAACTGATTAAGGTAAAGTCACCAGTCATGGACAGTATTAGCGAGTTTTTTTCATATTTGCTCTGTAATTTCTTTATTTTTCAACATACATTCTTAAGGATTTGGAGGTAAATTAAAAGCTCTTTTCTTAATCAGAATTTAATGATTAATTTCAGTTTAGTACCTAGTACAATGAAATAATATAAATAACACACACCTACTTAGACACCATAAATGGACAGTACAAATCCAGTGTTGGCTAAAATGATAATTTATAGTATGGGTTATATTATAAAATTGATGCATTTCTATTGATAAATCATTGAATTATATTAATTTCAAAAACGATGATACACCAGATACAAAACAAGATAATAATTGTGTACCGTGCATCGCGATTCTACTCGTAGTAAGAAATTACGATTCCCGAGACCAAATGACACCGCGAAACTTTTTTTTATGACCGCAATTAAAATGGGTGTCAGTTGTCAAGAACAGTTGTTATGACAGCTAAAAAACGGGCACAACTGATCGGTTTTGACATTTGTAAAAAATACTGCGCGTTTGCTTATTTTTTTGCCAAAGTTACTCCTTTTTAGCTATCCGCCAGTGAAAGCCCCATTATCATCGGTCCACCCATTTCGGAGCCGGAACAAACAGTCAGACAAACACACAGAGAATTAAAAAAAAATCATACAAACAGACAGTTACATTTTATTTGGCTATGTTATAGAATTACGCATTACCAGAATAATTTCAAATTATAATGCTTCTTATATTTTGATGCGGTCACCCGCTGTTTGCTCTTCATTTACAGACAGACATGGCACTTAGACTATCGGTCATTAATTACACCACAAAAGGCAGCTTAAAAACTCCAAAATATAATCACAATGTTTTTAACCTCGATAATAGCGTTTGAAGTAATTTGGTAATTAGTTTTTATTAAAATTGGTGGAATTTTCGTCTTTTTAGGATGAAGTAATGTTTCTTGAAATAATTATTAACATTATCTTCAACTTTCAAATAATAAGCACATTTATTTGATTGTTTGACACAAGAATAATGTTGCTGTGGCGGCCGGTGCTGCTGCTGTTCAGCAGGAGTGCCTCAATGGAAATATGCTTACATTGGTCAAGGATACATATTTCTGCGTTTGCGGTTGAAACTCTGGGGCCTTGGGCTCATAAACTTTTCAAAGAGGTTGCACGTCGTCTGGTAGAAGCTTCTCGTGACAAGCGGGCTGGGGCTTTTCTCGCTCAGAGAATCAGCATTGCTATTCAACGTGGCAATGCTGCCAACCATCTTGGCATTATCCTGGGAGACACCGATTTGGGTCAAGTTTTCTACCTGTAATTAGTTTTTAGTACCATTTATGGATTAAATAAAACCAGAAAAAAATATTAAGATAGCAATAATAAATTAATGGTAAAAAGGACTTCTTAAGAACTTATATTTGATAGCCTTAAATATATGTGACTTTGTATTAGTTTCATGTTCTCCTCAGCAAGCCCTTTCATTAGCGGTAGTGCTGAATAAATAAATGGCACGCCATCTTGGATGATCCGCCATATTGGAATTGAAAAGCACACAAGCGACGCAAGTTCGAATCCCAGCGGGGCCACCAATGAGTGTTTGATGAGTGAAAAGTGGGTGTTGTTATTATAATACTTCGGCCTACTCCTGCATGCATCTCAACTGCCGGTGGCAATGAGTCTTTCTAGTAAATTTAGCCCTCACGAGTTTTGACTGCTCAGTGTAAATAGTGGGAGTAAGTGTAAAAGTGGAGTAAATAGTGGGAGAA
Organism: Watsonalla binaria; assembly: GCA_929442735.1. Lineage (NCBI taxonomy): Eukaryota > Metazoa > Arthropoda > Insecta > Lepidoptera > Drepanidae > Watsonalla > Watsonalla binaria. Next base: position 8,202,882 of record OV838934.1, on the reverse strand, counting down.
CTGGGCATGTGTTTATTGTCGCTCGCACCAAACAAACCCAAAAATTTTTTTTACTTCACCTTCAAGGCCAGCGCTCCTAACTCATGACGTTTTCCCACGCAATATAGATTTATCATATAATTTTGTTTCGTCCGTGCGTCACTAGAGGTCGGCTAAATATCAGCGCTACTGACAGCTGTCAGTTGTTGGTAGCATTTACCCCGAGCTGCTTACCCGTAAAATACTTCTAGTAATCTAATATTTAAGTCTATTCGCTGCTCGTTTGACGGCAAAAGCCGAATACATCTATACTGTATAATATACTACAAAGGGAAAATCTAAGTATTTTTCTGTGTATGTTTGAATAAACTTAGGAACTATTGTACCGATTTCCAATAATATTTCTCTAATTGATTGCTACTTGATCACTGAGTAATATCGTCTAATATATAAAATTTCCATGTCACAATGTTAGTTACCATACTCCTCCGAAACGGCTGGACCGATTTTTATGAAATTTTGTGTGCAGATCGGGTAGGTCTGAGAATCAGCCAACATCTATTTTTCATACCCCTAAATGATAAGGGTGACCACCCCAAAAAATATATGGCAATACAACGTTTGCCGGGCACAGCTTGTAGACTATATCGTATTAGATGAGGGATTACTAAAACACACGGGCGAAGCCACGGATGGATATTAGTACTTAATTTATTTATTGTTTCTTACTGGTTTGATATTTTTTAAACTTTCGTGATTTGGCCTCAACTCACTGTAGTGCTTTGATATTTCTTTGCTTATGTTTGTAAGTATTCATTGTTATTTCCATCACGGTAAAGGAAAAAATCGTGAGGAAACCTACATATGTCTGAGAAGTGATTCAAAGACGTATGTACAGTGCCTGAGACGGCGATAGACTCAGCATCTGTCACTTTGCCACTAAATCATCTTCAGTGAAAAGTGGGTGTTGTTATTAAAACATCCCTGCCTTCCCTTTCAGGGAATACAGGCGTGAGCATATGTGAGTATTACTATAAAATTTTGACAATAAGCAGTTAAACTTTTTGTTTTGTTTTTATGCCTTAGCTATCCGTCATGCTCGGGCGCCATTGCCCCCGGCCTAGCTGCAGACATGCACTTCAAGGATGACGTCATAGCGTTCGTGGGACCCGCCTGCGCCTTCGCCTTGGAGCCGGTAGCCAGGCTGGCTGCCTACTGGAACACTCCCATTATTACCGGCATGGGAGATCAGGTGAGATTACATGTATAACAAATATCAGTATTTAAAAAACTCTGGGTTTCCACTGAGAACGAGATCTCGGCCTTTTTTAGCGAGATTGATCTCGGACGAAAAATGGCGAGATCTCGCGAGTTTAGCGAGATTACACTGGAGCATTATTATACGTCAAATAATTTTTAATGCATAAAAGTCGATTAAAATTCTTGAAAATATTTGTTTATCTTATAATACTTATGATCATCTTCCTAACATACTTGTATTTTGTGATTATTTGCAAAAAAAAACATACTATACTACTAAACTGCAAATCTCGCGAGATCTCACCAAATTCACGATCTCGCGAGATGTTATTCATAGTCAAAGTCAAATTCAAAGTCAAAAATAACTTTATTCGATTAGACTTTTTACAAAGTACTTTCAAATCGTCAGAATGGCGTATTATACAGAATTATACATGCTACCGCCAGCATATTTTGCATTTGCATAAACGCGCGAGATGTCGCTTAAGTCCTAATCTAGCGAGATTATTGCATTACCCAGTTGAAATAAGCGCCATGAAGTGCCTACACAGAACTACACGTGTAGCAACACAGTTGTTATTTGAAACAATGTGATTTGCCATAGCTTGCTAAGTACAACTTTATGCCTTGTAGCAATGTGATGAACAGGAGCCGTGGTGGCCGTGGGCTTTGAGTAATCACCTACTGCGTAATCGACGCAAGTTCGGATCTCGACTGCCAGACTTATTCTAAACTATTATACATATACTCTAAACTATTGTGCAGTGATTGCACACCACAAGCGGTGCCCCTTTTTAGAAGCCGTTACGATGTATACCATGACGGATCGAAATCCATCAACTTTGAAACAGATCACAATCCATACTAAGCAAGAAAGCCGTAAATATAATTATTCTACGCCTCTATTTGCGTCAGGAGTTAAAAATGAGTCGAAGTTCGCAGAGTTATTATTTCAAAGCGGAGAAGTTGTTGAAACAATTCACATTTTTCCATACTTTGTTAGGATTGGCTCGCGGCTTGTAAAATTCATGGCTTAGGGGCATTAATGTTCAGACGTAATTGGGATTGTTCTCTTAGGATTTAGGATAGAGAAATACCTGAACTCGAAGTTACTACGTTGTTACGGTCGGAAGGTCAAAGGCTTGCTAAACTTTGCACCGTGTAGGCAGTATTGACGGGAGTTGGGAGTAGTTAGACACTTTAGTCCACATTTAACCTCAGTTTATTGTCCTCTATACCAAATTATACGAGACTAAACTAATAAATATCGCGGGTATAGGAGATTAAAACTAAGGCATAACGGGGATTTCCGTCCGAAATTCGAAGCTTGGGATTGTACCTTCACCTTACAGATGATCGCAGTCAAATAATCTTACCTTAGATTAGTACTAGCTGTGCTCCGCGTACAGTGAAATAAATAAATTAATTTCATGGGTGACGCGTGGAGCCCTGTTTTTTTTAAATAAAAATAGCCTAAATTACTCCTTGTCACATTAGTTATCCGCCAGTAAAAGTTCTCGTTAAATTTGGCCCAACCATTTCGAACAATTTTAAAAATAGTTTTTCTATGTCAGTACCGTGTATACTTTCATATGCATTTATATAGAGAAAAGCATATTTTGGAATTACAAACAGACACTTTAATTTTATTTATCTGTATAGATGTATAGATTTTGTGCCTGCTCTGAGTAAGGTCACCTTTAGGGGAGGGGAAGAGTGGAGTCCCTGTGCTAGCGTATAGCGGGACTCTGTTATCTTGTAATATGTTGGGACAGCGATTCCATTCTTTATAAGGTGAGCAATGCTTGAACTATTTTTATATCTTATAGCCACATAAATGTGGAATAACATAAATTAAAGAAATTCCAGTGGCAGTCTAAAATTGTGCCCGGTTAATTAGGCTCGTCTCGTATTACATTATAGCAGGCGAAATGTGGGTGTACTTCAATTACTTATATGCCTACCCCTTGGGGGAATACAAGCATGAGCCTGTATATATACAAAATAAGGCTTTAAAATTGACGTGACTTTAATCGAGGTGCGCTTTATTAACGGACTTATCAGGTATGCTTACAATGTTCTGCTTGAAAACTTGTCCATGTATGAAAAGTTACTCGTAAAAGCTAGTTCATAGATACGTATATGTGCGTGTCTGTATCCCATAGGGTTAAAAACTTTGATGTACGTATCAAAATAATGCAAGCTAATGTAGGACTACATATCGCGAGATATGGATTAATGTTTCACTCGCCCACAAACACTTGTCCCCTTGTCACGTTACAGCTTGGCCAGACATTAACAAGACAAGTTTATATTTAAACAACACAACATTATTTACTTTAGCAAGCAAAATGGTTGACGGAGCATTACTCGTTTTTTGTCTAAAAATTAAACCTAGTTAGATCAATTTGTCGCTTACAAAATTTCATGATAAATCGTAATTTCTGAGGTACCAGATATTCAATCAAAAAATGGCAAAGTTTGTCACCATTTTCGTAATCTATACTCGCTAGCGTCTCCGATGATTATTAGTATGAGAAATTGTGCAGCGACTCCCAGCGATGACGTGCAGAACGAAAATATCTCATACAAATATTGGGAGTGACACTAGTGAGTATAGATTACGAAAACGGTGGCAAACCAGTGATAGGAGTACAAATATGACGGCTTATAGAGAGAATGGAAGAGAAGAACACATAGCGCCGACCCCAAATAACATGGGTTAAGGGCAGGAGGATGATGATGAGGAATGTTAAGGTATTATTTGATAGAAAAGTTAATTAAGATCTAGTCTTTGACCTGGCTATGTTTTATATTGGTACTTATTTTCATTCCTTGATCTGATTGCTTTTATATGGCGCTGAAGGGCAATAGCAGTGTAACGAATGATTATCCCTGGAATTTTCTAATCACGGCCCGAGACCCGTCGTTATTTTATACTGTCATGAGGGTTAGAGAAATATATATCTGGATGTTTTACGTATTAACAAAGAAATCCTCGTTGGTCTAGTGGTTGCAACTGCTACTGCGGAATACGAGGGTTCCCAAGTTGGACAAAGGTATATTAGGTTCTTCTATGTGTGATTTTTCTTCTGTGAGTCTGGATTAGTGCCCGAAATTATGAAAATATTAATTCAGTTTTTTCGAAAATGCAATATTATTGGCAAAATATGAGTGTGCTATAAGTGCACCTTTATCTACCCCTTCGGGGAATACAGGCACCCGGTTTCCTACAAAGAAAATCTTTCTTTGTACATTACTAGTTTAGTATGTAACTTGGTTACGTACGAAGAACAAGGGGCATGATTATGTATGTAAGTAAAAAAGTATTACGTCTCTTGTGAACCTTTGTGAAATATTCGAGATCGCAATTAAAAATCATAGTATCTATTCATCTTTACCATCTATATCTTACAGATAAATAAAATTGAAGTGTCATTTTATAATTCCAAAATAAAAGCTTTTCACAAAATGCATATGAAAGTATATAAGGCACACAAAAACCATATTAAAAAAAATATCTGTCTGTCTGTTAGTTCCAAGTAATCTCCGAAACGGCTGAACCGATTTTAATGGGACTTTCACTCATGGGACTTTCACAAAGGATAACTTTGGCTATTTAATTTGAAATTAAATCTACGCGAGTGAAACCACGGGGTACGACTAGTCTGTAACACACCTCTACGTTATCTGTATCACTTACTCTATTTTATTTGAAATCTTTGATAATACACCACACATTTCAATTATCTAATCCTACTAGAGAAGACATCGAGATAGAGTAAATTATTGGAGCTGTAATCCTTATCATAAGTTTTAATATACTATAATAACCTTTACAGACCTAAACAAGTTTCGATATAATATCTATCAGCGTTAAGCTGTTATTACGGCCAATAATATCCCATCAACTTTCACTTATCACATTTATGGAAACGCATGTAACTGAACGTACTTTCTTGTTGTTTGTACAGGATTGACGCTGTTGCCATACAGATAGAGATATTGCGAATGATATAATCCAAGTCTCCTCCCGGAAAAATAGTAATTTTATGTGGTCATCACCTAACAACAGCCGCGGGGCACTAAAATGTTATTGTCTCACTGGAAAAGAGAAAATTCCAAGTAAAAAATCACTTATTAGTTTTCTACACGGCACTTGGGTACGATCTAATAAAAAAAATCTAATTACCAAAATTATAAGGAATAACTTGTCCAAAGAACAAGTAGCCCTGGGGCGCAGTATATATTATATAAGCTTACAAGCAATACGGAAGTTAGGAACAAATCGTTCGAATTGATATACTCATACAGACGTGCGAATTTACGAGATATAAGTGGCCGCGTAATGTCAGGGGGCTTACTCGCTTTCTCCGAAAAACGAAGTTTCAGTCGAAAGTTCGCAAAGTTCCTTACGGTTCTTATTCTTTCTAAAATTACGTCCCACGTTCGGACATTGTGATTGGACGTGATGTTGACGTTAAACGTTTCTGCTAGAAAATTATTTGCCGTTTATAGTCAAACTCAAAAATATCTTTATTCGATTAGACTCTTTACAATGTACTTTCAAATCGTCAGAATGACACAGGATTATACATGCTACCACCTGGTTCGGAAATTGTATTATATATTATATATTCTAAACCTACTTTAACTAAATTATTGAGTTTGATAAAAACAAAGCGATACTGATTTTCGTTCGATTGCGAAGTGTCATTTTTGGTGAAAGAGTAGAGCCCCAGTAAGGTATTACGTAGTGACCGATCGCGTGTACGTCAGTCACGCATTTTACAGAAATTTCTCTTAATTTCAAATCATCAAATCAACTTTACATTGTCAGTAAATAAAGGAGTAAATAAACGTTCGCTGGGGCAAAAGTGCTTATTTCAAACATTTGGTCTAGATTCCATACTTCTTCGTAAGATTATATTTATACTATGCTACTAGTTTAGACTGTCCTTTAAGCTTAAAGATGTGTCGGCAAACTGACACAGACACGTTTTAATTTGTAAAAAAAAATCTAGATTTAAATTGAACCGCGTCGGTGCTCTTAACTATATGGACGGATAAAGTACCTTAAACGACCGGACTCAGTCGAATAATCAAGTTATCAGAACCTGATATTATAAATGAAAGTCATCATTACGAAGTGTAAATCAGCCCTCTATTCACCAGAGACCTTACTTAAATGACGTGGGGCCTTTGTACAGCTGATTAGCATCCGGGCTTCATGATCACATTCAAAGGCCGCAAATATGGAAACCCTTAGTAGGGCTGTATATTTGCGGCTTATAAATATTTCCAGCTACTCTGTGTAAGTTAAGTGGGAGAGATAAGACGGCACAATTTGTCTTTTTTTTAAGTAAACTGAACAGCAACTTTGATTAAATAAATGGTAAATAAATGTCCCGCATTATGTAAACGTATCTTAATATACATGAATATTCATTAGTCTTGACGTGCCGGATTATATGGGGCGTTTATAATTAATTCACGGAATGTTACAGTAACTTTAAATTAATTCTACCGTGCATTCTGGGATTTAAGAGTAATTCTATGCTTTTATATTTTGTTCGTATAATATTATATTCCATAATAATTAATTCATGATTGAACGTTGATCAACTTGCAACCAAATAATGCTTATCTTTGGTCTCAGGGTAGTGTTGTGTTCCTGCAGTGACTAAGGTCACTAGTTTCATGGGCACTCCCGCCCAGGATGAGACGTGCTGGTAAGAACTTTAAATATGTTATCACGGGGAATCCATTATTATGAAAGGCTACCGTAATCTAGTTACGCACCATTGGTTTTGCAAGTTGCTTTGTCTTTTGATCTTTTTCTCTCTTCTTTTGTTTTCAAAAGTTATCCCAAATTAAAAGTGTGTTTTCTAGAAAAACTGTTTTCAGACAAGCACTTCTATAAATTACTGACACGCAGGTAAAGATGTTTAACATTGAATTGTGCCCTTAAACCTCATTAGGCTGCCTTCCAAATGACGTTAATTAAAGTTAAAACAAATCCCGGGGATCATCTCAAGGTTAAGTTCAGGTTTGTTTAAGTAATTGAGCTCTTTTAAGTCATTCCACTAATTGAATGGATTTCTTTAAGTGGAAAACATTTTGAAGCTTAAATGGTTTCTACTAAATCACTTTTTAATGAGTCTAAGATTTTGTACCTAGATCTCCTTTCAATGTGAATTTAAATACTTACTCTCGGTCCGAAACTTTCTTGGTGAGGAATAAATTTATTTCTTTCCTAAGTCGTTATAAAATAAGATTACTTCCTTCATAGACGCCCAAGTTTCCCTTAAAAAGTTGTAAAGAACACTGCACTGTTTTATAGTGAAATCTATACATCTATACAGCTAAATAAAATTGAAGTGTTTGTCTGTTATTTCAAAATAACAGCTTTTCACTGAATTCATATGAAAGCATATAAGGTACTGAAATTAAGAAACCATTCTTTTTTCTCTGTCTGTCTGTCTGTTTGTTCCGGCCAATTTCAACGGAATTTCACTGGTAGACAGCTAATGTTACAAGGAGTAACTTAGGCTACATTTATTTAAAAAAAACATTAGTGCTCCGCGGGCCACCCATGAAATATAAAATCTACGCGGGTTAAACCGCAGGGCATAGCCAGTAATTGTATAAAGTCTATAGAGCCAGTGCAGAAAGAAAATCGTGGTGGGCATTGCTGGCTTATTCACCTGTTTTGTTTATTTAGGAACACACGCTCGTTTGTCATTTTGGTTATTAGTTGAAAGTGCTCAAACTTCTAATATACTATACAACACACTCAAACCTAGTGATTTTCAAAGACAAAATGTTATATATAAATATATGTTTGACAGCGATTTTTTTTAAACTTGCTGCATTTTTCTTTCACTGGAACAAAAATAATTATGCTCATGCTATCTTAGAAGGGTGGTCACCCTTAGGGCGCAGAGGAGTTACAAGCAAGACTGGCCCTGAAGATGAATAAGTGCCAACGTGACAGATGGTGAGTCCATAGTCATCACAGGCACTATACGTACGTCTTGTGGTGAGGAAGTAGGTATTCTCTAAATCTCAAAGGAAATGATTACACATTATAAACAAAATATGAAGGGGAAATTAAGTTTAACTCAAATTCCGGAATGGAATTGACAAAAACAATCTTCAAACTGTCTCAACTTTGCTAACTTGATAACTTAGTCGAGTTTGCACGATCGCTAGCAAAGTGTGTGTTCATTCCAAACTCATCGATATTGGATGTTGACGTGAAGCGTATCATGAAGTTTGCTTAAAAATTATTTATAAAACAAACATCGCACAAATTATGTGCTGTATTACTAGAATCTACCTTTCATATGGTTTTTAGGTTTTAGGCATCTATACAGATAAATAAAATTGAAGTGTCTGTTTGTAATTCCAAAATTAATTACACCTTTTGACTAAATGCATGTGAAACTATGCACGGTTCTGACATAGAAAAAATTTTTTTTTAGTTTTCTCTGTCTGTATGTCCGTCTGTCTGTCTGTTTCCTTAATCTCCAAAACGGCTGATCTGATTTTCACGGGACTTCCCCTGGCGGATAGCTAATGTAAACTTAGGCTAATATTAATGTTAAAAATATGTAGTCTACGCGGGTGAAACCGCGAGGCACAGCTAGTCAAACAAATAAGGATCATATTCCAATTTAAAATATTACCAGACTTCTGACCTCGACTAATCTCAGTTTCTATCGCATATATCGAAGCAGATTTCAGTTTTTATAGAGAGTCCAAATATTTTAATACAAAACATAATTTAAACAAAGACTAGACTTCACGATAACTATGTCTATCCCTTTCTTAATCCATATCACAAAAAAAGATGGAGCTACTTTTTAGACCAAGGATTACCTTAGTCTATGTTTTGTACTAGGAGGTTAGAGTCGCTTAGGATGTCACACAAGTCAGTCTGTCATCACATCTGTTTCAAAGGACAGTCTAAACTAGTATAGCTTAGACTGTCCTTTGAAACAGATGTGTATAAATATAAGCTTACTAATCAGAGTTGTCACTCATAAACTGTCTAAAAGTTACTCCTTTATATACAGTCAAAGTAAAGACATTTTTAAGTATAGAAAAATGTTTGTAAAATCCATACTGATAAATAAAAATTAAGTGTCTGTTTGTAATTTCGCTTTTCACTTATTGCATATGAAAGAATATAAGGTATCTGGAATCGTCATTTCTTACAAGATTCGCGATGCATGGTACACGTATCATCTTATTTTGTCTCTGGTGTATCGTCGTTGTTGTAATAAATTTTATTTAATGATTTACCAATAGAAATGCATCAATTTTATAATATATTATAATAATAATTATATTATAATATTATCAATACTATTCATATCATATAATTATCATTTTAGCCCTAAAACACAACACTGAATTTTTACTGTCTTTTATTGGTGTCTAAGTAGGAGTTTTGTTTATTTATATTATTTCATTGTACTAGGTACTAAACTGAAATTAAACATTAAATTCTGATTAAGAAAAGAGCTTTTAATTTACCTCCAAATCCTTAAGAATGTATGTTGAAAAATAAAGAAATAACAGACCAAATATAACAAAAAAACGCTTGTAATGTCCATGGCTGGTGACTTTACTGGTCTCGACTCCGATTTTTAATACGCCCTGATAGACGTTTTAGCATGAAGCTATGACGATACTATTTTTTTTCAACGCTTGTATCAAGGTCGTCTATCTTTATGGAATGGAATCGCTATATCAACGTTATTAAAGATGAAAGGATATCACTATTGGTAGCATAACGCCCCCACTCCGCATTTCCATTTTCATTCGGCTACATATAGTACTGGCGACCTTACTCACCAACACTTATACACCAACAGGGACACAGAACTACTCTAAGTAAGTGGCATTATTGTCTAAATGGAGGTACACACTCCAGACGGACAGCTCCGAATATCAAACGGGATGCCTCTATACTCTACCTCTTCTAAAAGCACACTAGCGCCCTTAGGTAAGATTTTACATATAACCTGAAAATATGTTGTTAATAAACTTTCTGTTCATATCTGAAGTCTCTTCACAAACACTCACTTAATTATTTTAGGAGTGGAATTTCGGAGAGACTCTTTCTTAGCCTATACCTACACCTCATAAAGAACACACCCTTAAGCTTTCCCTCTTTGGGTGTGCGTTCAGTAAGTTCAGGAGTCAGTCATGACTTATGTATTCGTATAGATTGATTGCAAACTAAAAAAAATACACTCTGTTATGCAACGGTAGGCAAATTATAATTGATCTTAAAATGGTAGCGCATTATCTCGGACGACTTTACATGATGGAACTGTCAAGGGATAAGATATACATTTGGTCAAGGGTACAAACAAATCAATGTGAGAGCGGTCTGTCTGCGAACTTGGCATTGGTGAACCTAATGCGATTGGATTGAAACGTAATGAGCCAACAAAATGGTTCCGACCCCACGCTCGTTCTTAAAGGCTTTGCTCCCGGCGGGCTTGAGCGGAATGTTGAGTGGAAACTGAGAACTATTGATGTCTGTAGTCGTTGCGTCGTTTTGGTTTGGTTTTATTGAAGTTGCTCCTTACATTATATATTGTTTACGTAGAATATTGAGGAAAAATAAATAAGCAATTATTTAATTCAACGCTCAAGTATATCACTGTACATTATATTATTTAGAAGAGACAAACACATTGACTATACCACGACAACAAATAACATGGGATAAAGACAGGCGGACAATGATGATTGTTTTTTAATGACACGTAAAATACTTCCTACTCCTAATAAGATTTCCCATTTGTCTTAATTTTCGAATTCCACTAGTTTATCGTCTATGTCTTCAATAAAACCCTGTTAGCTCTGTGATTAAATCTAGATTATGTTGCCCTAACCTAAGACAGGGTTAAATACATATTAATGAAGGTTTTCGGGCCTGTCTATCCATGTTTAATCACATATTCACAGGTTCTTAACAGGGATTATACTATAGGAGTCAGCGTAGGTGTAATCATATTCACATTTTACTAAAATCCGTAGCAGTCTCCCAGACATTCTCAATCCCGAAAATGTATTATATTGTTCTTTGCAAATATTTGTTCCATGTGGGAATTGAACCGGACATCTTTACGCTAACCGTTCCTTTGAACCTCGGAAGGTACCAAGCTTTATCTATTGGTTTCGTCTGTTTAAATTTGTACTTTACTTTCCATGTGATTCAAATTCGTTTTTAAGTCAGTCACAACCTTAGGGTTCTTTCAAATTAAGGGTTTGCTGGTGCAGTGCTGGCATCGCACAGCGTTGATGATGAAAAAAAACGCTCAATTCAAAAGAGCCCGGAGCTACAGCATAAATATAAGCTAAATTAAAATAGGCCGTGATTCCTTTTGGCATATTTTTTAAATTCTTGAAAAATTAAAGATTGCTGCGTATATGACGTATATGCGATCGAACACGGCGTTATTAATAACGCTACTGCTGTCTGTGTGAGTGTGTAATATTGAACGACTTGACAAGATTCCTTATTGCTTGTAAAATTTATATTTATTCTGTGGTGGAGGTAACAATGCGTTTATTGTCAGGTAATTAGTCAATGAATATGTTTCATCGAATAAATATTTTTGTTTGACACAGCCTCCGTCAGAAGGCGAACTAGCGGCGCCGGCGAGTGTAGTCAGTCGCATGCACAGACTCAGGACCCTACGGAAAGGGACTCAGGTCAGTATGTGCTGTGAGGACGGATTAAACATATTTTGTTTCTAATTGGAACGAAAGCTTAAACTTAGTTTATTCAGGTATTTATAGTTTCAAAATATATTATTGTACTACCATACTTGAAACGGTGACTTATAACGCAGACATATTTTGTATCTTTCATGTAACAAAAATAAATGTAATAAATATGAATATCAATTATCTAAGGACCGATGAGTCTGTATCGGAATTAAATTAATTTCTGAACGAAACATTAAATGACAGATCAACTGATGACAGTGACATTTAAAATGCGCGGGGTTTGTCTTTTAACTTTGAAATTAAATAAAGTGTAAATGAATGCTACAAGTAACTCCAGCAAAAAAGGCTTATAAAAAAGCTTTACCCAACTCCAAATAACATAATTTCCGTTCTGTTTTTCATAGAAATGCCAGCTTTTGACAGAAATAAATATTGTTTCTAGCCTCAAACATTATTCAACGACAAAGGGAAGTACCCGACCCTGACTCGTATGTCGTACTGCCAGTGCCGGCTACCGAGGGTGTTCACCAGTGTGTTTGAGAGGTTCGGGTGGGCGCATGTAGCGTTACTGTTGGATAAATCGGACTTGTTCTCACTTACAGTCGGTAAGTCCTACTTTCATACTAAATGCAAAAAAACACATTATTTAATCTCCTAAACATAAATTTAGACCTAAGCTTGCCTTAACTTATGCTCGATTTACCCGTCCTTCTTTGCACACAAATCATTTAAAATTGTATTCATCCAAAAAAAGCTGTTATTTGTTTGAGCCAATAATGACATCTATTAGAAAACTTACGACGTTAATTTAGACTTAATAGGCTTAAACGTCTTACAAACCAGGTTTATTATCTACTAAATCGAGATTTTCAAATATTGACATAGATTGTCAAATATTATTAGAAGCTAGCTAGAAAATGTCAAAGGAAAATCCATCGTGAATAACCGTCAAGTAATTTGGTTATGGCCCAATGCTTGCTTAGGATCATGTGTTCGGGAGCGATATTATACTTGGCATGTGTAATGGATTACAAGTTATACAATTTGAATATTAGAGTAAAACTTTGCTTTTATTATATTACTAGCGGCTTCATCTGCGTTGATTTAATCTCAATGGCTTAATTTTGCCGAAACCTATTTTTTTCAACCAAAGTAGCCTAAGTTCTAACTATCTTCGTAAAATCGCTACAGCCGTGTTGCAGATTAGCCGAATCAAACTGACAGATAGAGGAAAAATAAACATATTTTTTTAATGTATGTATATAGGTTAAGATCGGTGTACTTATTTAGATTCTAGAACATAAACAAAATAACGGAAGGGTATAACTTTTTTCTACCTCGGAACGAACATTGCTTTGGGATTGTAACCGAGCAGGTTTCCAATTCCAGTTAACGTGGAAATTGGCCCGTATTGTCGTGTTAAGGTTCCTTTTCCAATGGGTGCGAATAGAACCTTATTTTATTACCAATACTACTCGGGCTGTTCATTGTAATACAAAGAAACGTGAACGAAAGAAAAAAAAAAATTAGAAACGTGCCTGTTGATATCTGTAATGAATACGTGGAGCATAGATTACAAATGTGTAACGTCATCACTACACATTTTATAATGGACTAGCGGACGTCACGCGGTTTCACCCGCGTAGTTTCCTTTTCCGTGGGAGTACGCGAATAAAAAATAACCTGTATTTCGTAACGCACCTTAACTTTAAGTGTAGGTTATTGATATATTTACTTTAGGTACAGTACCCTTATCACAAGATTTACACCGTTTTCGTAATTTAAGCTCGCTAGCGTCATCCACAATACTTGTATGAAATATTTTAGGTATTTACGTCACTGCAAGGGCTCTGCACAATCTCTCATACAAATATTCGACGGAGACGCTAGCGAGTATAGATCTGTGCTAAACTCGTAATGTACTCTCAGTGTGCGAGAACTACTCGCATTTATTCCAGTTTACTTTACTGTGTCTTTGGTGCAGGTAAAAGTTTGGAGTGGGGTCTGAGGAAGACAGGAGTTCTCAAAGCAGTCCGCGAGCTGGACGGGAACGAAGGGGAGTCGTGCGAGGCTCTGTTGAAGGATGTTAGCATGTATGCTAGAGGTAAATATAATCTTTATTACGTCAGTCTACATCATACTCGAGTACTACGAGTGAAATTCCTGAGTATTGAAATCACCCATTTTCATCAGAGGGATGGGATGCATGCGTTCTTAGATAAACCAAAAAACTAAGTTTTTACTAAGAAAAAATAGATTTTGTTTTAAAGGAACCGCTTAAATGTTTTTTGGTCGATAAGTGTACGAAGTCGCTCTGATGGTAAACGGCCAGTGAATAACTGCTACTAATAATAATAAGCTTAATAAAGCCGTGGTGGCCTTGAGGTTTGAGCAGTCGCCTGCTACGCAAGCGACGCAAGTTCGAATCCCAGCGGGGACTGTAGCTATGAGTTTTTCTAAAAAAACTGTGAAGGAAAACATCGTGAGGAAACCTGCATATTTCTGAGAAGTAATTCAAAGACAGTACAGTGCCTGAAGCGGCGATAGACTCACCATCTGTTACGCTGGCACTTAATCATCTCTGGGTGAAAAGTGGGTGTTGTGATTACAACACCTCTGCCTTCCCCTTCAGGGAATACAGGCGTGAGCATATGTATGTCATACAAGCCTTTATTTCGGATACAGTAAGATACAATTCACACAGTTTAAATAGAGCTCAATGAGCCCACATCAGTAGCTGGGTCCGTTTGCCCAATTTTGGCAAAGACCTCCTCCAAACCTTTCCGGTGGACTCTATCGAGGGCTGTCTTAGACCAGGTTTTCCCCGCGCACCCAATAGCCAGGGTCTAAGAATATGGCTATGGTATCCCCTGCCTGTCGTAAGAGGCTCCTAAAAGGGGCCCGGGAAGGTGGCTTGCACAGCGAGGTCTCTAGGGGCGGCGTCACAGCTGCCCCGGGGATGTGCCCCGGCAAAGTGTGGGGGGACACCGGTGCGTTCTATCAGAGTACCCGGAGTCCCCCCTGAGCACTGAGGATGGCCACCGGGGGGGTTGTAGTGCGGTAACAATCCCACATACCGCGATCTGCCTCTCCCAGGGCGGTTGGGGACCTTTTAGGTTTCCCCCTCGTCAACAAAAAAAATAAAATAAAAAGGTTTCCCCCGCGACTTTTTTGATTTCATCTTCCCATCTTTTGTTCCTTTTATAACTTATACCTAATCAATGAAATCGATAAGACAAACTAACTAAAGATAATATAGATTCAAAATTGTTTGTGTTTTCTACTTACCGACATAATAGATTTGAACCGATTAACTTCGCTCGTGCCAACACTTCGGATAACTTCGTCATAAATCTGGAGCGTTTCTTTGGTTCTCATTACAAGGCGCAGAACTTGGTTATTACTTTACACTTTATTATGATTTATAAAATTAACGCCTACAGTTAGCTTGCTTTATTAAAGTTTGCAAGCGATTTTATATTCAGTAATAAAATTTTAATTGTTGCAAAATTATATTTTCGTTGGAAGTCAGGTAATAAATTATTTTCTTTCAGTAAATGTTTACTTATTGCGGTCCCCGTATAACAACTCGCAAGTCCTTACGATTATCTGTAAATTATTTAACACTTCAACTTGATTTGGGTTATGTCGGTTACTTCATGTCATTCTATAGATCTCGCGACTATCAGTCTTTGGACTACTAGAGTAATGTACCTTACTTAAGTTACTGCGAAAATCGCATTTTCTTTGGGCTTGGGCGATGACAAAATACACCTCATTCTGACAAATAAAAATTATTTACATATGCTCACGCCTGTATTCCCCGAAGGGGTAGGCAGAGGTGTTGTTATCACAACACCCACTTTTTACCGAAGATGATTAAGTGCCAACGTGACAGATGGTGACTCCATCGCCGTCTCAGACAATTTACATACGTCATTGAATTACTTCTCAGAAATATGCAGGTTTCCTCACGATGTTTTCCTTCACCGTAAAGCACGTGGTGTGAAATCACTGTACATAAGTTTTTTAGAAAAACTCATTGGTACAGGCCCCGCTGGGATTCGAACTTTCGTCGCTTGCGTAGGTGGCGACTGCTCAAACCTCAAGGACACCACGGCTCTTATTAAATAAAATAATCGCTATTTTTAAATAAAAATTATTTATTCTATTCTAAAGTTTATCGAATGCTGAAATGTTGGGATCGCGGAAAATCAATTAAGTATTTGAAACATAAACTCTATCTTATAGAGGCAGTAAATTGTACACTTGAATGGATATTGCAACTAGTTATTTCCCGAAGGAAATCTTTTAAATTGCTTTTATTTCCAAGTCTTTCATTCCATTGAAAAGTTCAAAGTCAGATAGTTTCGTTCAGTGATTCGAGAGTAATGTGCGTTCGACGGCTAGTTATATCCAATTATTGGCTGTTGTTTTTTCTATGTTTCGCATTCTCAGGCGTCTTGCGAGGTCACAGTATAAATATAAGCTTACTACAAGCAGTATGGAATCTAGGAACAAATCGTTCGAAATGACACACGCACGTATCTACGAAATAATAAGCTATTCTGAGTGTAATGTCAATCGTCAGTTCGACATAGTTCTGTCAAAATAAATAAAGTAAATAAAAAAGATTTAAATTTTAATACTTAAAGGCTGACAGCCCTCACGTTTATTAAGCAAACGCTCTTGTCAACACTTTGGTCCGGATTGCATGCTGCTAAGTTAGCTTATACTGTGGCGAGGTTGTCCGACTCTTTTGTACTATTGAGGGAAGGCATAGCCTCATTCTGGGAGAGATTGCGCGGCGCCGCTCTCCAACAGAATAGTGTAGTGAGTGGGCTTGGAAATAACCATCTATAGATATTAAATATCTGTGATAGTGACTATGGTTTTTTGACTGTAATTAGAACTATTACTATTCGTTTTCGAATAATTCTAGACATATTTATTAGATTCCTCAATTTTAAGGACATATTCTATAGGGTTTTCGTATTTGATCTTTTAATTAATTGTTTGCATTCATAACATAATAATAAGGTCACGGCCATTAAGAGTATTACACAAAGGCTTTGTGATAGCTAAGTACTTAGACGTGTTTCATGTTTTCCTGAGTCGTAATTTAATTATATTAACATTTATTTTATAAGCTTTTATCAGCAGATTCATATGGGTAATAAGATTCGTTTTTTTTTTACAAAATAATTGAAATATGGTGATTGGTAAGTCACTTTGCACAGAGCTATGCGTATCTGGCAAAATGCGTAATTTCTTAAATAGATAGTATTTAATAATAATAATTATAATAACACGACGATTGCAAATAGGCATATATCCCAACTGTAGGCCAAGACCAAGTAACACTCTCTCGCGCTTGCGCTTATAGAAGCGTATCGTTTCTATAGGCGAAGCGAGTAATGTTACTTTTTTTACACGCCCTAATATCTATAGAGCATGCAGCCCACTTGATACCCAGCAAACAAACCGTCTGCCTGATACCAAATAAGCACACCTCCAGCTTGATAGTCATCTAGCATCAATATCAACAGCCCCGGGGACCTTACCATTGAACTTTTATTGCAATTATAGTTCAGCTGACAGATTTATACACATCATATTATGAGTAGAACTATCATGACAATGAGAGCTCATGGTAAGACCCCTGATACCTAGTAAGTAGTGATGAAGTGATTGTTCCTACAGTTGTGATCTTAAGTGTCCGGGGTCCACTGGTGCGTGAGTTCCTGCTCGCAGCCCACTCGTTGGGCATGACGAGGGGAGACTACGCCTTTCTTGACGTTGAGATATTTCAGGTAAGCGTTGTTGTGCGTTTTGCCTTCTATTTATGTTAATTTTTATCGACATTTGTGCATTGGAATTGTATCCATGGGCTTATGTTTCTTAAGTGTTTTATTTTGTGTTATTATATATAGAATATTTTTGAAAAGAGTAATAACTAAGTTTCTTGCCTGGTTCTTCTCAGTAAAAACAAACTTCAGAACCTGGCGGTAGCATGTATATAATCCTGTATAATTATGTCATTCTGACGATTTGTAAGTACTTTGTTAAAAGTCTAATCGAATAAAGATATTTTTCAAGTATAATTGTTTGTTTCTTACGCTTTCACACTTTGACTACTCAACTGATCCCATTGATGCAGGTGTAAGGAATAGTTTTTTCAAACCACAAAGATACAAAACAAGCGTAAAGCCGGCCTGAAGCAGCCTATAATCGCGTATTACTGAAGTATAAGTATCTACGTCAGACCCACTCAGGCTTTATATTTGTTTTGAAAATAAATAGCTTTAGTTTCTCTTGTAACACCACTACTATCTGCCAATGAAAATCCCGTTAAAATTGGTCCCGCCATTTCACAGACTATCCGGAATGAATAAACAGAAAAATTAAAGAAATTTTTTTTTTGTTAGTACCTTATATACTTTCATATGCATTTAGTAGATAATATAGAATTATATATATATATATATATATATATATATATATATATATATATATATATATATATATATATATAAATATAGAAATATAGATACTGCCCGTCTGTGCGACAGGCTTCGCGCCTGCTTATCTATCCGTTAGCTGGATTATTAATTCAAGACCACGAGCTTTCAATCACATTGCTTACATAGCCGCTTCGATCTCTGGCTGCAAGCAATATTGTACTATATTGTTTTACTAATTAATAGTATTTTTCAGAAAGGTCAAATTCGGAGCACTCGTAACCGAAGGAAGTGTATGAAGTGATGCATGAATGTGGATGAAGCGAAAGAAGTATGTAAGGATCGTAGCATGTGGCAAACGCTGGTCTCTGCCTACCCCCATGGGATACAGCCGTGAGCATATATATCTCGTTTGCCACATGCTAAATTTCAAGTTCTTTTACTTTAGCTTTAGTTACCCAAATACTATTACGCTGTCTATAAATACATGATTCAACTGTGGATTAAGCGCAATTTTGCGCAATCTCTGTCTATTTATAGCTTCTAGAAGAGTGGTAAAAACTATATTGATGTCGTGGCCTAGTTTAGAGAAAAAATAGAGGTCGACTCTTCTACTTCTAGGGCTGTGTAAAATAGATTAAACCACTTAGGACTGCAAATAAATTTTAAATGTTGGATGGAGGAAACATAGCGGTTTAAATTACCACATGCAATTATTTTAACACAGCATAAGTTACTCCTAGTAACATTACTTATCTGTCAATGAAAGTTTCGTTAAAATCTATCTAGCCGTTTCGGAGATTAGCCTGAACAAACAGACAGACAGACAGACACTAGGCGTAAAAGCTAACTGTCCCTTAGCTATGATTTGGTAACATCGAGACAGATGATGACTTTGTTGCCTTATTTCAGTCATTTATTCAGTACTTATTGTACTTACTGCCTCGTTGGTCTAGTGGTTAGTACGGTCGCTTACCGAACACGGGGTCCCGGGTCGTATCAAAAATTGATATAGGGTTTTTCCGTAAAGAAATTCACAATAAATGCCCGGAGTTTGGAAGTTGGCAGTATTTCCACCCCCGTGCATCGGAAAACACGTTAACCCGTTGGTCCTACGCCTGATCTCTCACCGGTCGTGTCTGATTGCCTCCCATCGGACTATGAGAGTGAGGGAATAAAGAGTGCACCTGTGTTTGCGCACACACTTGTGCACTATAATATCTCCTGCGCACATGGCGATCCTGGTTGAGATTAGCCGCCGTAACCGAAACTCGATAGGAGATCATTATTACTTATTGTTTTTATCAAACTCAGCTGCTGCGGAATACTTGGTTGGGTTGACTGTTTCGGACAAGTGTTATTGGGCCTACCCAGTAGCCAGGAGTCGATTAATGCTCGGTTAAAGGCCCGCCCCTGCTTCATGGGACTTAAATGTAATTAGACAAATTTAAAATGCGGGTGTACTATTAGGACCTCTGCTTACCCCTTCTGTGAATGTATGTGTGAGCATATGTAAGTACATATGTATATTTTCTTTAATTAACGTAAGGCAACAAATGCCGCGGTGGCCTCAGGGTTAGAGCAGTCGCCTACTACGCAAGCGACGCAATTTCGAATCCCAGCGGGGCCTGTACCAATGAGTTTTTCTAAAAAACTTAAGTACAGTGATTTCACACCACGTGCTTTACGGTGAAGGAAAACATCGTGAGGAAACCTGCATATTTCTGAGAAGTAATTCAAAGAAGTATATATAGTAGTATATAGTGTCTGAGACAGCGATGGTCTCTCCCTCTGTCACGTTGGCACTTATCATGTACGGTGAAATGCGGGTTATAACATCTCTGCTTACCCTTTCGGGAACCCTTCTGGGATGTTGTGACCAACAAGCGTATGATGATAGTGAAAGATGATGAAATACTGGTAATGGTCTGGTATCTAGCCGGTATTCTTTGTAAAAACCGATTTCCTAGTGTAGTCTTTGACGTTTTCGTATTTCACATAACAAAGAAAAATAAGTAATAGGTACCGTTTAGGGATCCTAATCCAGCTTAATACAAAAAGTAGTTTATACAAAGACTACACTCGTCCATCTCTTTTGAAATCCATCACAAAAGGAATTGAACTAAGGTACCTACGATTTAGGAACGTGTGAATACTGCATTTGGATATATCCTCAAACGAATGTTTTTTTTGTTCAATGATGTTGAATTTCTGAGATTACTTCTCAGAAATTACTAATGTTTAGTGCTTGAGACAGCGATAGACTCACCATCTGTCACGTTGGCACTTAATCATCTTCGGTGAAAAGTGGGTGTTGTTATTACAGGCGATGTATGTAAGTTTCGATTGTATGTTTGTTTATCGTGAACAGGGCGGTTACTGGGGTGAGACTGGCTGGGCGGCCGGGGACGAGCGCGACACAGCGGCTCGGGCTGCCTACGAGGCCCTACTGAGGGTGTCCCTCAAGCTGCCTACTGGTGACCGCTTTGACGAATTCGCTGATGCTGTCAGGGCCAGGGCTCGTCACCACTACAACTACACTTTTTCTGATGGGGAAGAGGTAAGGATATATAAATAACTAACTGTTCGCCGTGGTTGCACCTTATAATAGCTTAATTTCCTATTTCGCGGAACCCAATTTATTTTTATAATAGAAGACTTTTATCAGTTATTCCTTATATAATTAGCTATCGGCCAGAGAAAGTCCCTTTTTTCACAAAAGTATACTATTATTTGCGCCGTTTTTATATATATATATATATAAACTATATATGTGCGGTCCCTTAAATAATGGTCCTTCGATGATAATGAGTGGACTATAAAGAAGATAATTCTAACCCATATTCCTTGAAGGGTGCATTGATATCTTAGAATTTGATTTATGTTTGATATGCGATTACTTGTTTTT
Source organism: Watsonalla binaria (assembly GCA_929442735.1). Taxonomy (NCBI): domain Eukaryota; kingdom Metazoa; phylum Arthropoda; class Insecta; order Lepidoptera; family Drepanidae; genus Watsonalla; species Watsonalla binaria. The sequence continues at coordinate 8,181,516 of OV838934.1, read as the reverse complement.
ATCTATAGACATATTATGTTCTGAACGAAAGGTTGATAAAAACATAATGCCTTCTATACACAAATATATTCACAGTTTACGTTTAACATACGTTTGAAGAAGAATATTTAAAGTTACTCGAGACTTATTTCGGGGCGGCTGCGAAGACAGGCTCGCCGATCCAGTCTGATTACGATTAGTGCAACCCAATCGAAACGTTGAGGTACGTTATTTTCAAAATATTATCGTAATAAGTCCCGAGAAACTTTACATACGATTAATAAGTGCTTCTAAAATATAACTTAAAAATATTTCGCCTTACCATATAGCAGCGAAAACCTCGTATCTACTTCCAAGTAGTATTTAGATTATATTCTACCCAACGTACTTTTTCGCCGTAGCGTAAAAGTTGTTCAATCGTAACGACAGAAATTTCCTATTATATTACGTGTATAATGCTTTGTAATGTGGGCAATAAGGGCGCCATGTTCCATAAATGAAGCCCTTTATACTTATCTATACATATATATCTAAATGTTTGTAGAAAAAATATTATGTCAGGTTTATTTATTATATTTTAAAACATTATTATATATTATAAACTAAGCCCCGCGGTTTCAGCTGCGTATAATTTAACTACCTCGAAAGTTTTTTAATTTTTCGAGCTGTATACAGATACTTACAATTTACATGGCTTTCTATAGGTAAGATAATTCTTTGAAATGGTTAGGAAAATACTAACACGAGGCGGAATTCGTACCCACGACCTCTGCAAACCGTGCAATTGCTGTGCCAACTGATATACGCGAGAGCACACCTCATGCGTCGAATTTTTCCTTTCGGTTTTCTTTTCGATTGCGGTTTAAGAGCCGCCTTGCGCCATCTGTTGGTTGGTAAATCTAAACTCGACTGACACGTCTAATGTTGCCATTACAAGAGAATCAAGAAATATGGCAAGTTTTGAAAATCGGTTCAGAAGATCCAGAGATAACAAACAACTCTCTTATAATATTAGTAAAGAAGTATAGACAATAAAAGCTACCGCAAACGATTTAAATACGGCAGGTAAATTTCTTCATCGGAGCGTTCTACGATGGAGTGTACTTGCTGGGGATGGCGCTTAATGAAACTCTGACGGAAGGCCAAGATATAAGAGACGGCAGGAACATCACTAAGAAGATGTGGGGTAAAGATTTTCATGGTAAGTGTATGTGTTGGCATACATATTGATATACGGTTGTTTAGTTAGCCATAATAATTATAATGTTCATCTGGTCCATATATTTTGTGAAATTATTAACTAGCTAAGATTTCTTGTCTATTCTATCTATTGGACGCTTTGTGTAACACAAACACACATAATATCACATATATTACATTAATAAAATTAGCAGAGCTCTTTTTCAAAAACAATAAGTCCCTTACCGTTAATACCCTTCCGCATAGAGCTAATGGAAGTATCTATTAAGTTACTTTGTAACATTAGCTATCTACCAGTGAAAGTCCAGTTATTAAATCAGTCCAGCCTTTCCAGAGATTAATCAGATAGACAGATATACGGACAGACAGATGTTTTTATTTGAATACCGTATATTCTTTCATATTCATTTAGTGTAAAAGCTATCAATTTGGAATTACAAACAGACACTTAAATTTTATTAATCTGTATAGATAGATGTATAGTAAGTAGGTCTACACTGCGCTGCAGTGCCAGGCTGGGTTGAGGTTGTAAACAAACGTGCTCAAAGTCACGAACTTGATGTAAATCAGAGTAAATCTCAGAGCTCCAATGTGTACACAATTTATGGTATGTAGTTACCGTATCAGACTTCTAATCTAAATTCCATAACCTTTGACACTGCTTAAAACATCGTTCACACATAAATAAGTAAATAAAAAAATATTACTCAGCCAATATCACACAGTACCATGTTGTCTCAAAGTAAGAAAAGCTTGTACTATCAGAAAACAGATTTAAATATACTATTTACACACATATGCTCACTCCTGTATTACCCGAAGGGGTAGGCAGTAGGTGTTGCAATAACAACAACCACTTTTCACCCAAGGTGACCAAGTGCCAACGTGACAGATGGCGAGTCCATCACCGTCTCGGGCACTATACATACGTCTCTCAGACATAGGCAGGTTTCCTCAGGATGTTTTCCTTCACCGTAAAGCACGCGGCGTGAATCACTGCTCGTAAGATTTTTTGAGAACTTATCTTTACGGGCCCCACTGGGATTCGAATTTGCGTCGTCGAATTTTGTTACTTCCTGTTACTCGTATGTTAACGCAACGATGGTAGTATCTGAGTCTCGCTTGTAAACTATGACCTTGTGATGTATTGTGAGTTCTATAGTAATGTTATTATGCCTAGGAATAACAGGCCACGTCCGCATCGACGCCGTGGGGGACCGAGACGCAGATTATGCCATCTTGGACCTCGATCCAGTCACCGGCAAGTTTGAGGTAAGAGTTTATGTATTTACTAGCTATGTAAATTTAGTTTCATAGTTAATTTCGCGGTACCCAAATATCTGTATATTTAAAGAAAGTCCTGTTAGTTACACTATTTATAACTCAAGAACGGCTGAACCGATTTGGCTGAAAATTTGTGGGGAGGTCGCTTAGAAACAGGAGATGGACATAGGATACTAATATCTCGAAAAATCTATACATACAGATAAATAAAATTGAAGTGTCTGTTTGTAATTTCAAATTAACAGCTTTTAACTTAATGCATATTAAAGTATAATACATAAATAAACAAATTTTTTACATTTTCTCTGTCTGTCTGTTTGTTCCAGGTAAACTCTGGTCTGGACCCATTTCTAAGAGACTTTCACTAACAAGGAGTAACTTAGGCTACTTTTTTAAGTTAGGGTTCCGTGAAAGAATCCACACATAAAATTAAGTCTACGCAGGTGAAACCGCGGGGCACAGCTAGTATCTATATATATATATAAAGGAAAGTCGTGTTAGTTAGACTATAACTCAAGGAGGGCCCAACCGATTTGGCAGACAATTCGTGGGGAAAGCATAGAATCAGGAGAAGGACATGGGATATTTTTTATCCCATTCCCGTGGAACGTGCCATAAAACGTGGTACCACACAATGAGGTCTACGCGGGTGAAACCGGGGGATACAGCTAGTTTATTTATAAATAAAAGTGACCTAAGTTACTGCCAGTGATGTTAAAATCGGTTCAGTCGTGTCAGAGATTTGCTGGAACAAACAGACAGACGGAGAAAAATATTTCAAACTGTTTTTTTAAGTTTATATACTTTCACATGCATTTAGTGAAAAGTCGTGAAAAGCTATTATTTTGGAATTACAAACAGACTCTGCAATGTTATTTACCTGTATAGATGTATAGATATAGATTTATGGAGCTTCAACATTGAATACATTTTAAACATTGGAAATGAGAATGATTTATTCAGTTTCGGCCCTGGTAAGGCACTTATGAATGTCGAGGAATTTACCACCGGTTCAGAAACTAGCCTTCTGAGAAGAACTGGCAAGAAACTCATTAGTTAGTATTGCACTTTTAGCAGCTTATATATCAACAATTACAAAAGAACATAACTGCAAAGTTCTTACCTCGTCTGTCTAAAACAATATAGCAACTAAGATCAATAACACTATTATAAAACTAGTTGCTGCCTGCGACTTCACTTTTAACTTACTCATATTCTAGAGCTTTCCAAAAGGTTGCACAATTAAGTTTCTTCCTATCCATTGTTTCCAGAACTTCGTTCAAATGTTGCTTCATGAATACGTAACAAATGTTTAATGTTTTAACCACCCATGTTGGCTAGTTACGTATCAACAAGGCATTTGGAAACACGTAGTCTGGGGCCTTACCATGAGCTCTTATTGCCATGATAGTTTTACTCTTATTATGAGACAGATGTATCTGACGTGTATATATCTGTCACTGTCACACAATTGAACTATCATTGCAATAAGAGCTCATGGTCAAGCCCCTGAACATACTTCGGTCCCTGAATGTACCTGCTGTAAAATTACTAGAGAGAAATGTTATTTTCTTTAGAACAACCATTTATATTAATTAATCTTAGTGGTCCTAGTACTGTTCGTTTGATCCCAAAAGGAAATATAAAATTATTCATCTAACTAGCTATGCCGCGCGGCTTCACTCATGTTGACATTTAATGGATGGCCAGCGGAGTATTTTAATTTAATAAAAGTAGCGTAAGTTTCTCCTTGTAACATTAACTATCTGCAAGTGAAAGTCCCGTTAAAATCGGTTGAGCCGTTTTTCGGAGATTAGCCGAAACAAACAAATAGATGGACAGACACACAAGGATTTTGGTTTTTTACGAGAATACCGTGTATACGTGTGTAATACTTTCATATGCATTTAATGAAAAGTTATTAATTTGGAATTACAAACTTTATATTATACCAGACTGTTACGGTATTGCACCAAACACATTATAATCAATTATATTAATAAGATAGTTGCAGACACGTAGACTAAATGTTACTTAAGTAAATCAGTTAGATAGTTAGATCAAAGTTACGTGACCTAGCACTAACATTAGGACCAAGGTCGGGCCTGTCTCATCTAATTACGTACAGATTCTAGTCTATTGGAATACGGCGTCAGATATTTTAACATTGTTAGCACATAATAAATACGTGATAGTAATGATTTTGCGTTGATTTGAGGAGCTCGTGGCACAGTTGCTATTGCGCCTATCATTCGATTAGCGAAGTTAAGCAACCCTATCTCGATCCAGTAATTGGATGGGTGAACGTCGGTCCCGGTTGCCAAATAATCATCTTTGGCTATCGTTACAGGTCAGTCGGAGGCCTAAAATAGTCTGAAAACTGGTTTAACCCAGATCACTGATTTTCCTCGTTTAAGGGGTTGCGAAGGTTAGATAGCAGTCGCTTCGTATAAAATTCAGGTGTTCAGCCACAGCGGGTTGAATCAAGTGCTGACCCCAACAATGTATGGGATAAGGCCAGGGAGATGATGAGTAATGATTTTGCGGTGTTTATTTAACTAGCCGAGCCTTGCGGCTTCACTTGCGTAGACTTAATTTAATGGGTGACCCGCGGAGCCCTTATGATCTTGTATATAAAAGTAGCCTAAGCTACTCCTTGAAACATGAGCTATCTGCCAGTGAAAGTGCCGTTAATTCGGTCCAGCTATTGTCGAGATTAGCCGAAACAAACAGACAGGTAGACAGACAGACGGTCATACAGACAGATAGAGAAAGTATAAAAAAATATGTTTTCATCTATGTATCGTACATACTTTCATATGCATCCAGTGAAGCTGTTGATTTGGAATTACAAACAGACACTTCGATCTTATGTATCGATATAGATTAGTTTTAAGTGAAGCTAAAAAGGTTAGTCTCAAGCGGTATTTTTTCAATTACATAAATATGCTCTGTGTATTTATTACACCCAAATTTCGCGTCCCATGAAATAGTGGGCGAGCCTATTACCATACAACCATCAGATCATCGAGGCAGCCCTAAATAAAATGTTTGTTAACAGGTAGTAGCATTCTACCACGGCTTGAACATGACGTACAAGCCCGTGTCCGGGAAGGCCATCCATTGGCCTGGGGGTAGACGGGCTCCCCCGCCTGACACCCCACGATGCGGCTTCTTGGGGAATGACCCCATGTGTCAAGGAGGTGAGGATATCATTTAGAGACGTTCAAGGTTGAGTTCATTGTCTTCCTGAATATTCAAACTTTTATTGCGTAAATCAGATAGTGAACAGAAAAAAGTTTTTATAAAAAAAAAGGAATACAAAATATTTTTTTACTTTTATCTGTCGTTGGTTAAATCTTCATACTTAAAGTATTAACGTAATTTTTGGTCATATCATTGCACTGGATGGAATTTCTTTAGAGATTTTAATTAGGGAGCCCTCGGCTCTATACATATATATTGATGTGTCTATTTTTTTTTTATTGACGAGGGTAAACCTTCAAAAAGTCCCCGATAGCCCTGGGTGAAGCGGGTCGGTGTATGTGAGATTTTTACCGCACTAAAACCCCCCGGTGGCCATCCTCCGTGCTCAGGGGGGACTCCGGACAATCGCACCGGTGTCCCCCCACACTTTGCCGGGGCCCGCGGCTCGGTGGTCAAAGCTCCCACCCCAACCACCGCCAGCAAAGTACAAACTGCTATTGGGTGATATGTCCATCAATACTAATCATTTTTTGATTTTGTGAAAACACATAATTATAAGAATTACCAAATTAGCTTATTCAGTTTGCAATGCCAAAAATTGTTTCGTTCCAACAATTTGATTTATCCATATACAAATAATGAACTTAAGTACATAAATAACTAATTAAATTGATTAATTATCTGATACAAAGTTTATTGAGGCTGAGTAAACATTTTGTAGATCACGTTTAGTTTGTATATACTTCTTTGAGATGTATTTACTTTAATCCCATTAAGTAAGACATTCACTGTGCCTCTTAGGATAAGTAAATAAAGCCCAGTTTATTTGCACGCTGCTTAGAGGCTCAAACGGTAATAATATATTGCTTCATCGGACTTGCGATATTCCTTACCTTCGCTGTGACCGTCGCGTGCGTCGCCTACAAGTAAGTATACCTGGCTTATTTATTGTAAGAAGCAAGAAGATCCAGACCTATTGATTACTGGCTGGTCATTTTAATTAAGAAAAGAAATAATTAAAATATCGAATTATTTTAGATTATTCTAGTGACAAGCGGGCTGGAGCTTTTCTCGCTCAGATAATCAGCATTGAATAAACTTTGAGTTTGTTCAATACCTTTTTATATGCTAGTGTTTGCTATAAAAAAAAATATGTTGGATAAAGAGATATTGGGCGGTATCTAGGGGCAAACTATGATCGCTTGAGCAGCGCGTATTAAGAACTTCTTAGCTTTGACGTTTTTACGGTATCAAATTGAAACGTCTGAGCTCAGATCTACTTAAACCGATGATAGTATGTATTTTAGTGTAATTTTCCGTATAGAAACTAAAGTGTGTTTCTCAATATTTAAGTTTCAAGATTTGCACCATTTATAATAATTCATTAAGCAACAATTTCCAATAGAACGTTGTTTTAGAAAATATCGGTTCCCTCAGCAACCTACAGTATCGTCGTAAACTGAGACCCCTTATAACAAAACATGGTTTAAACCAAACTATAAATCTTCTTTATATTATTTGTCTATATTTTTTAATAACGGGGAAAATGTTTCTCGATTTATCCTTACATATTTTATCTACCTCATATCTCATTCTTTGTATAGTTTTCGTGCCTCTGTGTCAAATGACCTGTAATTTTTTTTGCGCCTGTTCCGAATTCTTTTAAGAGTCATTTAACTGATAATAAAATTAAAATCATCAGGATTATTTTGCTACAAATAGATCCCAATCTAAGCAGATAATCTGTTCTCCTTCAATCATATTTTTGCTATATTTGTGGATTATTTCGATGATATCCATCATTTCTGAGCCAATATTTCCCGTTGCCGAAGCGGATTCACGTCACAAAACCAATATGTCATTATCTGAGAAACAACTGTATAATTCCGTACAATATTTGCCGCGCGTGCTTCTGAATTATTTGTGAGGAATACTTAAAGAAATAGTTGTTGCCTGTGACTTTGCTCACGTTCACACGCTACACGGAGAAATTTAAGTGTATAGCGCGCCTAGTTTTGTCTTAGACAAGTTTATGGTAGCCTCTCGCGACAAGCGGGCTGGGGCGTTTCTCGCTCAGAGAATCAGCATTGCTATTCAACGTGGCAATGCTGCCAGCCTTCTTGGCACAGTCCCGAAAGACACAGATTTGGACCTTGTTTTCTATTTTGTACTGTGCCCTGCGGTTTCATCCGCGTAGACTTAATTTCATTCCCGCGGAACCCTAATGTGCTTTTAAAATGAGCAAGCTACTCCTTGAAATATTTGATATCTGCCAGTGAAAGTCCCGTTAAAATCGGCCCAGCCGTTACAGAGATTACCCGGAACAAACAGACAGTCAGACAGACAGACAGAATAAAATTTTGAAATTTTGTATTTTTAATTCAGTACCAAAGCTAAGAAGTTAGTAAGGCGACACTGCTATAACGATAACAGTAGGTACCCTGTTTCGTATAAATATAATTAAGTTTTTGTACAAGCTAATGTGTTTGGTGGCAGACAAGCTCGTATAGATGCTGAGCTGAACAACATGGCGTGGCGGGTGCGGCCTGAAGAGGTACTCGTCGAGGTCGGTACCGGCCTTGGGACTAGTCCAGCATTGCACAGCATTAATGAAGTTCTAAAGGTAACTGTAATAGAGACTAATTATGATCTCAAATACAACATATTAAATAGGTAATAGTTTGCAAACAAAATATAATAAAACATAGGTAATAGAATTTATTAGTATTGCAAAACAGAAATTATATAATTAAATATATAAAAATATAGGTACCTATAAGAAGTAGCCATATAATATAATAATATAAAATGTAAATATAATATACCTAATTTAAGCCATGTCTCAAAAAATTGCTGTGCCCAACAGGGTCCATATTGTTAATATATAGTGTTACCGTTCAGTACCTGTAAGTGCTAAATTAAAAATAGGTTTTAAAGCAATAAATTGAAATTGAAATTAATATTCAATGACATTTTGTAGTACCGTGAGACGTTCCTTATACTTAGATCAAATATATTCAACAATCATAGGGCACGTGAATTCGAAATGGGCAGGTGTATAAAGGAATATATTAATGTAGACAAAGGTTAAGAGTTATATTACCTCTTACCTTTTATCATGTCAGAGCAAGGCACGCGAGGCGCCATCTTGGGGGTAAAAAAGTTGCCTGTCTGTAATTTATTTTTACGGCTGAACAGCTTAAGGGCTCAAATTTTGAATACGTAGAAGTTTAACCTAATATATGCGATACTTAAGAAATGAGTAGGTACGCAGATGTGAACGAAATTAGGTCATGTTTATAATCAAGCCGTGGTGGCCTTGAGGTTTGAGCAGTCGCCTGCTACGCAAGCGACGCAAGGTCGAAGTTCGGGGCCTGTACCAATGAGTATTTCTAAAAAACTTATGTATTGTGATTTCACACCACGTGCTTTACGGTGAAGGAAATCATCGTGAGAAAACCTGCATAGTTCTGAGAAGTAATTCAATGAAGTATGTAAAGTGTCTGAGACGGCGATGGACTCACCATCTGTCACGTTGGCACTTAATCATCTTAGGTGACCCACTTTCCACCTAAGATGATTAAGTATCTTAGGTGAAAAGGCGGTGTTGTGTTTACAACACCTCTGTCTACCCTTTCGGGGAATACAGGCGTGATCATATGTATGTATGTATGTACGTAGAAGCTTAACCTAAAAATGTGGTACTTAAGAAAGGAGTACGTAGATGTGAACGAAATTAGGTCGTGTTTATAATCTTATGTAATTTTCATTCGATTTCTCCCAGTCCGAGATAAAACCTATCCGTGGCACCCCTTATTATGACACAGAATTAATGACCTCCTCTTATGTGTCCGAATATAACGTGATCACGTTCTGTTGTAAACTCATCAAATTATCCTTTCGTGTCTTGCTTATTATATTCCTACGTATATTTATGTCTCATATAAATGGAGGGTATTCACAAAATGGCTCATTTATGTAAAGGGTTGTGAACAACGTTTAATTAATTAAAGGTCATGTCAGCGAGTAATCGCATTGTTAACACGCTTCTGATGTTGATCGACACTCAAACAGTACGGAAATTACTATACATAATGTTGAGTACGAGTTAATGGATTACTAAGTATGCCTGCAGTTTGACCCGCGTATACATAATTTCATCGTTGACTTAACGTCGCAGAATCCTATTTTTTTTAAAAGCAGTCTAAGTTTTTTTTCATCAGCTATCAGTCAGTGTAGCCGCTTCAGAGATTACAGACTCCATGTACTTACATACTTATCAGAATAAACAGCCTAAATAGAATAAAGTTAAGACTGCTTTTAAGCTGTCTCTCGGGTGGAGTGGCCGGGGCAGCACCGGGAACGCTAGCGTTGGGACCCTCATGCTGTCTGCCTTCACTGTGGGGCTGTATAAGGGCAACAAGGTGGCTGTGAAGAAGATACACAGGAAAAAACTGGACTTGAATAAGAAGCTACTGTGGGAGATCAAACAGGTGACACTCTTGCTTCCATCTATCCGATTTTGCCCACAATATGAACTGACTTAAATATCGTCTAAGCTTGCGTTATAGATCCAGATAGAACACGACGTTCTTTTATATATATATATATATATATATAGATTAATACGACTTATATTATTATTTTTTGAGATTTATTAAGATTAGTACGATCATTTATTGAATTAAAATTAAGATTACAGTGTTTTTCATATCTAAAATAAACTACTTAAAATATATGATTAAAATAATTACAGTTTTTGATTAATTATTTGATGTTGGACACATTCTATCATGCCTATTCTTCAAGTTAGTCGAAAATATTCCTTATTCCAAGGCCCGTAACGTGTCTCACGAGAACACAGCTCGGTTCATCGGCGCGTGTGTCGACTGCCCGCTGGTGTTCGTGCTCACTGAGTACTGCCCCAAGGGCTCGTTGAAGGATGTCCTCGCCAACGAGGAGCTGCAGCTCGACTGGAACTTCAGAACCTCCTTGGTGCATGACATTGTTCAGGTAAGAATCTGAAATATTAAACGCAACTAGTCCAAACTCGGACTAAAATTATGCCTATCCCTTTTTGAATCCGGGTCACAAAAAGAGATGGAACTTTTAAGTCAAGGGTTATTTTAGGCGATAAAATTATGGAATATAGTTACGTATTAACTTAATGATTGTCTGGTACCCATAGCTTTGCTTTGTTAGGGACTAGATATTGTTGTGTTGTTTATTTTATTGTTTTTTAAGGCGTAAGCAAAGACAATAGCGATTGATGCAATAGTAAAAACTTTTTATACTAGCTTCAAGTCCGCGGTTTTGTCAGCGTGCTATTACGGATGTCTGATTAACCTCTATAACCAATTTAGCCTATGTTACTCACACAATGCAGCATTGTATTAGTGAAATATTTTATTTAAATTGGTCCATTAGACTCAGAGCCTATTAACAAACACACAAATCGTTCCTCTTAATAATAAAAGTATAGATTTAGCAAGCTATTTCAGGAGTGTTAACCTCTATGAAATGTATAAATTAATCCCAATATGTACACCCACTCACTATTCAACATTATACAATCAGTTGCACTATAACATATATAGACTCTTGAACAACCTCAGTTGAAATTAAATGGAACGTTATTTACCCCACGTATTCAATTCAAAGCATCCCAATTTCGTCCTAATATCAATAGTCCACAGAACATAAATCAGGTTCACGACCTTTATAAACAGAGCTAGCGTATTATATCATCGGGTCACGACGTGTATGTGTTGTTCAGGGCATGTGTTACTTACATGGCGGGCTGGGTGCGCACGGGAAGCTGCGGTCATCCAACTGCCTCATCGATGGACGCTTCGTACTCAAAATCTCCGATTACGGACTCAACACGCTTTGCACCCCGACGGATCTGATAAAGGACGAAACATATTATTACAGTAATTATCGATTTGCCTCCGGTTTTGGGTAATGTGTGGTGTATTGTTACCTATTGTGATTGTTTTAATTGTCGCAGTTAGTTTGATAAAGTGGGTTTGTCGTGATTTTAAGGCTTACTACTGGTGTAGTCGCGAGTTATGAGCGCTCAGCGATTATAGTGGGGGTAACTATTCACGTATTTTATTCGCTTCGCGCCATACAAACGTACAGAGACTGACAAAAAAGTAATATAAAAATCCGCGGTCTTTGGCTTGTTTCGGAGAAATTCTCGTCTTATATGACGATTTGATTTAGTTTGCCTGCAAAGCTAGTTATTAAAACACCGCTGAGGGATGATACATTTTTAAAGTTTACCGGTTAATCAACGGATCAACATGTATCATTGGTTTATATGCAAAATTACATAATCTACTATTATTCCACTTCAAACCGGGACTCGACTAGTTTATCAATAAATTTCATACATATGCTCGCGCTCTGTCACGTTGGCACTTAATCATCTTCGGTGAAAAGTGGGTGTTGTGATTACAACACCTCTGCCTACCCCTTCGGGGAATACAAGCGGGAGCATATGTATGTATGTATATGCTCGCGCCTGTGGTCCCCTAAGGGGTAGGCAGATAAACACTTGTAGTAGGTACACCCACATTCCGCCAGTTATGTATAAGTCCCATGTAAAAGGAGGTGAGTCTGTTTCCATTAGCCGGGCACTAATTGCAGATGGAAACCCTTGTAATACCTTGTAGGACCCAGGTATCGAACCCAGTATGGCAGGACATCGTGTTTCGTAGTAGCACTTGAGACCACTAGGCCAATTAAACTATCAATTAATTATATGTATGTATATATCAGTGTAACAATTCCCCTTAGAGCTCCTGTGGACAGCGCCAGAGCTGGTGACGGGAAGTATCTACCCCGGCGCGGTGGCCTCACTCAAGGGAGACGTGTACTCCTTCGGGATCATACTCGAGGAGATCGTACTCAGGGCGGGACCCTTCCATCACTACACTTCTACCATGTCTAGTAAAGGTAATAAATATACATATCATATAAGTATTAGGATACCTAGTTAGTATGTTTAAATAAAATTGATGGTCGCTACGACCAGCCCCTAGCTACCCTTGACTCCTCGAAACCTTGTTCATGAGTATGTCGCGAATAGCAGTAATTACGAATTCTTTCATTCCCTCGAAATTTTACGAGACAAATGAAACTTTCGCTCGCCTTACTTAACACCTTATGTTTCAACACGCTTTAGTATGTTAGGATATTACTGCGAGTGGTGGAAGAATGACAAAAATAGAAATCAAAGCAATTTGACAGTACTTAAATGCCAAGAAACACCACATACCAAATGTTCCGATTGAATAATCAAGGGAATATATCAAACGACTGATGATTACAGATGAGAGATCAGTGGAAATTATATGTTGTGAGCAGTGAAATAGGGCTCTCTTTTCACTGCCTTTTTTATTAACAAGGGAAAACCATCTAAAAGTCCCCTACCGACCCCCCGCCCCTCCGGTGGCTCCGGGTACTCTAAAAGATCGCACCGGTGTCCCCCCACACTTTGCCGAGGCATATCTCCGGGGAAGCTGTATCGCCGCCCCTGGAGACCTCGCTGAGAAAGGCAGCGCGTCGCACATCGCGCTGCCACCTTCCCAGGCCCGCGGCTCGGTGGTCAAATCTTCCACCCCGACCACCGCCAGCAGGCCCTCCGGCACCCTTTTAGTCGCCTCTTACGACAAGCAGGGGATACCATAGCCAAATTCTTAGACCCTGGCTATTAAGTGGAGGCTCTTTTCACTGCCTATTCCATGAGGGACTCGTCATGACGTAACTTACATTTTATTCCTCTTCGAAACACTTTTGCTCACAAACACTTGAAATCCTTCAAACAACAGAGAAGGTACACTTTTGTAAACTTATACTGTAGCTCGGTGATAATAAAGCTTAAATTATGATTGTAACAAAAACTCGTAGCGTCATGTAGCATCTCGTAGCAGCGTAGCACGTCTACGACGTAGCGTTGTATTCTTGGCGCTGTCCTGAAAGACACTGATGTGGGTCAAGTTTTTATTTGTTATTTTAGATTTCTCTTATCTTTATATTTTGGAAAATATCTTTTTAAATTATATCCTATATGTAACTCTGATTATTATCGTAAAGTTTCATTAAAATCGTTCCAGTAGTTTTTGCACGAAAGAATAATGAACATTTAAGCAAAGTTTTGCATTTATAGTATTAATAGCTTTTACCCGCGGGCTCTCTCGCATTGAGTACCATAATTGTCTTTTTAATAAATGAATATGTTACTTCTAATGCCTCCTATAATATGTGTTAAAAGTTTCATTATGATCGGCTAAGTACTTCTCGCGTGAAACAGTAACAGAGAAACTTACATTCACACTTATAATATATTAGTAAGATTGAGTAGGACTCAATCCTACTCAATCTCATTAATATTAGTATTTTAAACTTCTTTTGGTTCAGAAAAGGGTCCTGATTTTTTATAAAAAAATATGCTCACGCCATCCCAGAAGGGTGCCCGAAGGGGTAAGCAGAGGTGTTGCAACAAGAACACCCACATTTCACCGAATATGCTCAAGTGCCAACGTGACAAGAGGGTGAGTTCATCGCCGTCTCAGGCAGTATACATACGTCCTCAAATTACTTCTCAGACATACGCAGGTTTCCTCACGATGTTTTCCTTCACCGTAAAGCACGAGGTGTGAAATAACTGCATATAAGTATTTAGAAAAACTCATTAGTACAGGCCCCGCTGGGGTTCGAACTTGCGTCGCTTTCGTAGCAGGCGACTGCTCTAACCCCAAGGCCACCGCAGCTTATTATTAGATGTTTTATGTGAATTGATATAGAGATAGTATCCCGCGTGTGCGCTCGCGAGTCCAGTCCGTTTCGTCCGGTCGTGGCCGTGGCCGAGGTGGGCACCGCCGGCGGCGCCGCGGCCGAGCTGCTGGACCTGGCCGCCAAGTGCTGGGCTGAAGGACCCGATGATAGACCTACCTTTGATACTATTAACGCCAACTATATCAAGTAAGTTGATTCTTAATTAACCTTGAAAATTAACACATAATTATGATTTTTCCCAAGGGATATCACACCACAGTGATTAAACGTTTACCCGGGTATATATAGTATACACTTTTAATCAATTAATGAAAATCCATCTTTATTATTGCATGATGCGTTTACTTAAAGACAGACAAAATATTGGTTCGTTATTTAAATCTGTAACTTTGTTCACACAAGACAGACTATAACGAACTGGTTACAGCTAATTAAACTTGTTATGCCCTGTAGACTTAATTTAATGTCTTTGGCTTTATTTGTGTATTACTAACTGTGCCCCGCAGTTTCACCCGCCTAGACTTAATTTTATGGTTGGATTTTTTCACGGAACCCTAACGTCTAAACTAAATCAGACCAGACGTTTCAGAGTTTACGCGGATCAAACAAAAACAGACGGAGAAAATGTTAAAAATGAGATTTTTAATGCAAGTACCTTATATAGTATCATATGCATTAAGTGAAAAGTTGTTAATTTAAAATTACAAACAGACACTTCATTATCTGTATGTGTGTGTGATATATGTTGCAAGTATGATAGTCCGCAACTGATATAAAATGATAATTGGATAGGGTCTAGTAATTGATATAAAACGACCGCTTTGATAGAGTGCTTTATTGTCACTGATACTTACTTACTAATTTTGCTTACGCTATGAAATGAAATGTGTGCGCATGAAAAATACTAATGTGCGGTAACCCGTACAGTATGTATACATTTTCGGGACCCTATGGCCTTCTCCTGGTTCTAAGCTACCTCCCCACCAATTGTCAGACAAATCGATTCAGCCGTTCTTGAGTTATAAATAGTGTAACTAACACGACTTTCTTTTATATATATAGATGTTTACTTTTTTCCTAATAACAGGATCCCATTGTGTTTCTTAGTTTAAGTGAAAAGCCGTTAATTAATAATTACAAACAGTAAAATGTTATTTATCTGTATGGATTATGATTTAAGATAATCAAGCCTTTTTCACGAAAGTCCTTCAAAGTGAGCGCTGCATTGCCAACGTGTTTATCGGGCACGTGGAAACGACACAGTTTTTCATGAAGGACGATAGCGTGACAATGTAGTCGTAAATATTCCCTCTCAATACCAGACTAACACGTCTGTGACAGTCATCAGATTTGTTAGTCAACTATTCATAGCTAGCTTGACCGCACAATGCAGCAGCACAGTATAAACTATTAATATTATACAAGCAGCAAGGAATCTAGGCTAATCTATTACTTCTTCAAGTTTGTTTTGTGCTGCTGGATATGTTAATGATGTACTTGTGAATATTGATTGTAAATTAAATTAAAGGCATATTCTTTGAAATAAGAAAGTTTGTTCTACTGAGGGTGAGGGTAGGCAATCATTTAAATAATTTAAAATTTACTCTTTTATTTACTGATCAAAAATGGGAATTTGTCGTTTTGAAGCTTCTAAAAATGTTGGTATAACACGTAAGTATAGGCGATCAGCCACGAGGTGACACCTCTAGCATTATCCTTACGCTCGATACCAAATGTACAGGAACGACATATGTCACGTGACTGATTTATGTATATATCAGTCACGATATATTTCCATAGATTTTGTTTCGTTTCTATTAGCGCAAGCGCGAGAGAATGTTACTTTTTCTAGGCCTACTGTTCTGCTTATTATCTCGTATATGCGCGCGTGTTTTGTCTTTGTGA
Source organism: Watsonalla binaria (assembly GCA_929442735.1). Taxonomy (NCBI): domain Eukaryota; kingdom Metazoa; phylum Arthropoda; class Insecta; order Lepidoptera; family Drepanidae; genus Watsonalla; species Watsonalla binaria. The sequence continues at coordinate 8,165,136 of OV838934.1, read as the reverse complement.
GTGTGTTACTAATAGATAGATTCCTAACCGCTTGTAAAACTTATATTTAAACCGCAGCTTTCCACATGATATGTGTGTCACCACTAGTTGAGCAACAAATCCGTATAATGCTATTGTTTGACGCCCAGTAACACATATACAGTTGGTACTTTTATCATTCCTTACATTCACAAAGCCTTGTGTTGCAGGCTTTTGCTATTTGTGTTAAAATGTCCAATTGTTACCAGTAGAACAGGGACAATGAAAATGAAAATATTTATTCAGCTTAGGCCCTGGTAAGGCACTTATGAATGTTGAAAATTTACCACCGATTCGGAAACTAGCCTTCGGAGTAGAACCGACAAGAAACCCAGCAACGCATCATGTACATTAGATGCCAACTTAACAGATGGTCAGTCAGTAGCCAGCTCTCAAACACGAATAAAATCTTTGGATTACTTCCCAAACATACACCTTGCCTTACTGGCAGATAGTGAAGCCACTCCGCTCCCATCGCTTTCATTTTAACTTTTCCTATCAAATATATTTAAGATTTAGTGCCGTGAAGACCCTGAGGCAACAAAAGAGCGGACGCCCTTTTCAAGTGTTTGTATAATTTATTGTGATATAAATCATGTAAGGTCGTCCTGTTAAATATACGGTCTTCGATAAATAGATTAAAAAATACTTTTAAGTCATCGTGCTCTTGCCCTTATCCCATGTTATTTGGGATCGGCGCAATGTGTTCTTCTCTTCCATTTCCCTCTATCAGCCGTCATATCTGTAACTCCCTTTTGAGTAAATATATTGAATAAGGATTTAGGATTTAGAATATATCGTCTAATTACTAGGGAAGTGGCTGAACCGTCTGAATTTAAAAAGAATTAAGTCTGATTTTCGAGCCTTAGCGACACCAAAATTTGGCTGACTGGATGGAAATATGCTGACGAGGGTACTATCGTTAGGCAATCTTTATACAACAAAAGGTAACAGTTTACTTGAAATCCTTTCATCATCATGACAAGAGGTTTTGTGTCATCGTAAATAATTAAAAAACAACAACGGTTTTCGATGTAAAAATATATTTTGGGCTGCAACCTCGCTCATTTTAAATCCGACCCTGCATCTGTATTTATCAATGGTTGGATATGGATTTCGAAAGGGACACAGCTTTAGTTCAGTTTTGTAATAAATTGGACCTTGTTTGTCTCCCAAGGGGTTACTGTGACAACCTGATGGACGATCTCCTGAGTCGTATGGAGCAATACGCGAACAACCTCGAGTCTTTAGTTGAGGAGAAGACGGAACAACTCTCCTTGGAGAAACGGAGGTCTGAGGAATTGCTGTACCAAGTGTTGCCAAGGTAAGAACACAAACGTTGCACGAATTACTTCAGACACAATAAATTGTTAGGAAAAATACGAACACATGTAATATATGAACACATATAAGATGTAATATATGATGGAAATGGTTATCTTAAAAAGTCCTATAAAAACCTTGCCACAGTATATATCTATATTTTATGTGCAAGCCATTTTTGCCAAAATAGTGAATCGTACTACAATATTTAAATAAAAATCTAATGCTCATTTGGTAGTGATAAATTGATTCCGAAATTGAAAATAGATACTTTGGTGATCAATTATTATTGAATTAATCACAAGGAGTAACTTACAACATTTTTATTTAAAAACATTAGGGTTCCGCGGGGCACAGCTAAGTTATATTATAGTTAAATTCCGACCACCCAGGCCCGTAGCCCAGCAGCTGATGGCAGGAGAGGTGGTCCAGCCAGAGAGCTTCGAATGTGTCACCGTGTACTTCAGCGACATCGTGGGGTTCACTGAACTATGTGCCGCCTCCACGCCGATACAAGTCGTAGATCTACTCAACGACCTCTACAGCACCTTTGATAGGATCATTGGATTCTACGACGTGTATAAGGTAAGATTAAGGTATACTTTTGCAAAACTATTATCTAAAGTTTTTATGAATTTTCAGACATATTTCGGATAGCCGGTTTCCTCACGACGTTTGACGCAAATATTCAAACGCAAAAAAAATCCCAATTATCACATGATTGAACAGGATTATAAATGCTACCGCTTTGTTTGGAAGGTTGCATTTTCTGAGAAAAACCCGGCAAGTAAACTCAAATAAATAAAAACACATTGGATCAAAGCGAGCTTTGGTGGAGCATTCCACAGATATAAGGAAATCCAAGCTATTGCGTACATTTTTGCAGGCGCCGCTTAGTAACTTAGCATTTTCTTCTTTATTTATAAGCTATTACTCATACCAAGAATAGAATCTATTAGAAATCTGGGTGACTGGTTGTCCACTTCCCTCTATAATGGCTGAGGAGGTCAGTGGTTGGCATTCGCGTCATACTTTCGAACAGGTGCTGCTTGTGGGGGCTGGTCATCTCGAACTACACATATTATATAAGTAGAACTATAAGACTGTGTTTTATTTTGACTATTATCGCTATATACTAATATAGCCGTGGTGGCCTCGGGGTTAGAGCAAGAGCCGTGGTGGCCTCGGGGTTAGAGCAAGAGCCGTGGTGGCCTCGGAGTTAGAGCAGTCGCCTGCTACTCAAGCGACGCAAGCTCGAATACCAACGGGGCATGTATGTACCAATGAGTTTTTCTAAAAAACTTATGTACAGTGATTTCACACCACGTGCTTTACGGTGAAAGAAAACATCGTGAGGAAACCTGCATATTTCTGAGAAGTAATTCAAAAGACGTATGTATAGTGCCTGAGACAGCGATAGACTCACCATCTGTCACGTTGGCACTTAATCAAATTCGGTGAAAAGTGGGTGTTGTGATAACAACACCTCTGCCTAACCCTTCGGGGAATACAGGCGTGAGCATATGTCATATCATGCCATGTATTATCGCTATTTGTGCATCGGAACTGTGCCCATGGGCTTACATTTCTCTTGTATTTATCAACATTGTATAATAATTCTAAAAGGAGTAATTACTGAGTTTCATGCCAGATTATTGTCAGTAAAAGCAACCTTCCGAAAGTCATTCTGTTCATTTGAAATTACTATCGAATAAGTTATAGTATAAAGAATTCGGCGCAGGGTAATATGCAGTACAGACGAGGCGATGATGTGGTCGCACTGAAAAGTCTTTGTACACTATATACAAATCAGTGTATTCACAAATAACACATACGCGCGCACACACACACAAATCAGTTAATTCAGTCACAAGAAGGGATTTTAGTTTACAATAAGTCACTAGAGTGCCTATTTTATAGTCCCAGTACTATTGATTTAACATAAAGAGGAGCTACGCTACACTTGAACTGTTTGTTCCGGACATCCTGAATGCTCCCTTGACTCTAGCGGGTAATTATTGGTTACAACCCAGTTTTGGTGTAATTTGTAAGATGACTTATTTAGTGCCTCGTAAGATTGATTTTCCTGTAATTATATTTTAAGATCTTACGGGTAACGATGATGTAATACAATTGTGATAGTATCACAATATATCCGACACGTTCTTTACCGCCAAGGTGACAAACGCCTCAAGTACGTATGATAAAAGTGTATCTCTATTATGATGGTTTATGGTAAAGCATTCAAAAATATTCGCTGCGTAATCTTAATTCACTTGAACTTATTCACCTAGGTGTATTAAGTACACTTATAGTCAACTTCAAATACCTATACCATTTGTCATACAATTTAAGGCACAAAGTGAATATAGTATGCTTTGTTCACCATACAGCCATGTTTACCCAAACAAATAAAGTAAGCTAAAAAGTAAAAAAAATTGTCTGAAATTTGTTATAGGGGCTAGTTTTGAAACCGTCGCTGAAAACGTGTGATGAATTAGGTTTACAGTTTTCTTTAGTGTAACTAATGCACCCACGTGAATCAGTTTAACACATTCACTGCTAACATTTCAACTTCTTCGTTCAACATACGCGTCGTTAGTAGTGAACGCGTTCACTGCTAACGACGCGTATGTGCATCCAACTGTTCGAGAATTTACGAAGAAGTTGAAATGTTAGCAATGAATGTGTTAAGGCTACGTATAGAAAAAAAAACGCTTCGTATACGCGGAACGTAACGTCGAAGTATTGACCTTTTCAATTTGTTATGACTAATGGATGTTTCAACGTAGTCAGTATTCCGCAGCGCAATATGGAAATAGCTGTTTGAAACATCATGGAAATATTGATTTATTTACCTATTTCTAAATAGATTCGTGTTACTTTGCAGTGTAAAAATCTTTTAACTGCTGTAGCATATAATCTTCTGAAAAAGCTCGTATAATAATAATAATATCATTATCTTTAAGAATTCTATTTAAATTGTTTCACCATCACAATCAGTTTAAGAGTTAATCTAATATCGGTAAATTGGATTCAATTATCTTCATATCCAGTGTCATCTATCTTACCTCCTGTTTATCATGTCAGATACATTTCTTTAACTTAGTTTGTATAGTTTGTATATGAATAATTTCTTCAATCTTGTTGTAGATAGCGCAGTGCCGTTATTCCAAAACAATAAAAAAAATTTGGCTGACATGCAATCTTGTATATTTTATCAAATAAAATACAACAAAATAATAAGATTGGTTTCAATATCAATATTCAATAGCAACAACAACAATATCTATAGTAGATATTACGTTGTTGTTTATTAATAAATAATTTTATACATCTTAGGTACTTGTTGATAAATATATTAATATTAATAGTTCAAGTAGTGCCTCTCACGTTGCTGTGCCCTAACAGGGTTATGTTAGCTTTACTTGGGATACTATTATAATTAAGATTAGTATGTATCGTACATGTAACTAACATAAATGCAATAAATAAATATGTGTGAGAAGAAAAAATACAAAAGAAAATCGGAACTATTTGAAATGTAAAACATATTCTTATTTTTAATTACAGAAGACCAGTATTAAAATAGATTCTGGCCTTCTTGCAAACTGCAATAAATTAGACAGTTTGAACATTATGTATGTTAACCTTGTTTTTTCTCTTACTCTATTTCCTTTCCTCCCTGTACCGTGTCGTAATCGTTTTATGAGTTTGTCTCTGTCTGTATGGTGCGACGGGAATAAAATATATTCGGAGTTAATCCCATTATTTTCGCTGAGCGCTCATAAACCATGACGGCACCTTTTCGAGTACAGGCGTCATAATTCAACTTTTGTAGGTGGAGACAATAGGCGATGCGTACATGGTAGTGTCAGGGCTACCGGAGAGGAATGGCGACCTGCACGCACGAGAGATATGTCTGATGGCTCTCGCGGTGGTGGAGGCCGTGCGAGGGTTCGTCGTCAGACACCGGCCTACACATAGACTTGAGGTAAAAACGTTAATAATATTAAGTAAACTTTGGATGGATTGTGTGAAAGATGACATGGCTAGAATGTGAGTGAATACAGATTTGACGGCTGATAGAGAGAAATGGGAGAGAAGAACACATTGCGATCTCGATTGATAGTATTAAGAAAGCTTCCTAAAACAATATTTCGTGTTCTCCTCAGCAAGTCCTTTCATTTGATACCCATACTGTGGTAGTTTAGAAAACTAACTATTCCGCCATCTAGGATGATCCACCATATTGGAAATAGAATGACGTCACATAGCTTAGCATGTATTTGATATCCAAAATAAGCGTATCTACAAAATTTCAGTTCAATCGATTGGCATACTAATGTGATGTCAATTATAAAAAGAAAATATTTGTCATGTTTCTTTGTGATGAATAAGCTCAATTACCCCGATTAAAAAAAAATCTTACAGTAATATAATGTTACATGATCACTGAGTAACATTATACTATTTTATTAATCTAACTCGGGTAAAACCGCGGGGCACAGTAGACACACTCAGTCAATTATTTTTTGTACCTAAACTCTTGTATAGTACGCAGTAGTAGTAAAGCTTTGAAGCTTTTGAGCATTATCAATTTGACGGCGCTCTAATTAATTGTACTTGTTAGACACTTGTTATAAACGTATCTATCTACATTATTAATTTAGGTGGAAGGAGCTTATTGTAGGATAGACGTGGAGATATTATGTACAGAAATAGGTGTGAAATCAATGGTATCATGCATCTGCAGCATCAAGGATCTGAGTCACGTAAATATTTCTTCCAACCACCATTGGTAGGTCCGCGTGGGAGTGCACTCCGGTCCAGTGTGCGCAGGAGTGGTCGGTGTGAAGATGCCTCATTATTGCCTCTTCGGTGACACTGTCAACACGGCCAGCCGTATGGAATCCACTGGACAGCGTAAGTCGCTTAAATGTTCACTAAGGATAAGATTTCATTTGAAGGTGGTCATATAATGGTGGTTATAAAATTCACTAAGAATGTACCTAATTTATAAAACACACTCAAGCAAGAAACATTTATTTGGATTTGTATCAAAGGGTTTATATTTTGATTGATTGATCATCAGATGGAAACAGAGCGGTAATAAAATTGTCTTACGAAAACAATTTATTTTGTACAAATATATTTTCTAGCTCTAAGAATCCACCTGAGTGAAAACACCCGCGTTCTCCTCGACCAATGGGGCACCTTCGTAGTGGAGCATCGTGGTGAAGTGGAACTGAAGGGCCGAGGTCGGATGCTGACCCATTGGCTGCTGGAATGTTCAGAGCCAGAGGCCAGACTGGTGGCTCAGGGGCCCCAGCCGCCGCCGCAGTACCCCATTCTGTTCTCAGCCTTGCCGCAGACAGCCTGCTCCAACACTATAGCGTTACAAGTACCGTATTTAGTTGTTGATCCACCTACCTTAGCGGCCTGAATGTGTTAGTCAATAACACTTTTTTAATCTCAGAACGGTGTGTTACCATCATCGCCTTGGCCTTACCTTATGTCATATATACCTACCTATTATTAGACTCGGCATGATATCAAAACCAATGTATCTGGTAACCAGGTTTAAACGAAGAATCTTTTAATTTTTATCAAAGGGTTAACCAGATGTGTGATTTTTGCAGGGTTTCGAAACCCTAGCAGATGACATTATTAGTCACTTGGGAAGCTTTATCACGCGAGATCTCACTGTAATGTTTGCTTCAAAAATATTCCACCTTTGGAGCAACAAAAGAGGGTTTTTTGACGCGAAGAGCGCAAATTTCCTATGTTAAAATATTTAATCAAAGTTACAACATACGCGAAGTGTCAAATATAATTTAAGAGAAGAATGAAAGACGAAATGTCGGAATTAAATATGGCAGGAAAAGTCAAAACGTAGTTTATTTATACGTTGACATCCAAGGAGAACCCTGACTGCTGGAACGTTGCAGCCTCTAGGGGAAACTCCAACTTAGATATTACAAATATAAATATTATAATAGAAAGGTTACAGGTTCGCCAGATGTCTATTCTTAGATTTTACAGCTATCTGGATTCAGAATTGGTTTAATGAATAATACGTTTCAAACAAGGGGCTTCCAAGATTAAATGTCAGCTCGCGTCAGGCCAAGGGGATGGTGTAAACCTGATTTTGTCTATTTAAATAATTTGAAATCTTGTGCCAGATGTATAAGGCCAATGCACTGACAGAAAAGGTGCCTACACAATAGTGTCTGGAAATAATCGATATTATGTTAGGTTAGAAAAAATACGAACACAAGATAGAACTCGAACCCACGATTGTTCTGCCAACTGAGTTACTTATGAGTATCAGCTCATGTGTGGTCTATTTCTTAGCTTGTCTGAACGTTTTAGGAGCCGCAGTGCGCCGTATGAAGACTGGGTTACCCATGTCTGGAAAGTTTGCAACTATATTGCTTTAAGAAGTACTCAATCATATTTCTCGAGTTTCTCGAAACACATATATATAAAATGAAAGCTGGTTGTAAAGTAAAGTGTGCAGAAGATGTTAATTTAACGAGTTTCTAGTTCAGTTTCCCCGCGTGATGAGTACTAACTCACTAGAGTCAACATTAGCATTTTACAAGTCCATGGGTTTAATGGCTGCAGTCAAGTTAACACGAGCGAGAGTTTTGTATTCATTGCACTCGGAGACTCGGATACAAGTGTAGGTTAATTGCGTTTGTGTTGTTTTATGATCGTTGGTACTGGATTATTTTGCCATTGAATATTTAACAAGTTCTGAGCGGAATCTAAATTAATTGTGTTTGCTATCTGACGGGTGTAGAGTGCTTCCCTCATGTCGTGCGAACCACATTTTCATCGGAATAAAAAAAAACTATGATGTTCTTGGACAACCAAATATTCATTTATTTAGAAAAGTTTAAAACTATATATGCTATAAATAAGCTATACTGAAAAAATATATAGGTCTAAATCCCAACATCGCGGAAAAAATGCGTTTTTCGAGGTATGATTGTATTCATGTATTTAGAGCACATGGTGCTATAATTGACGAGTGTTACTCATATTTATAGTGACAAATAAACAAATATATATTTTATTGCATTTTCCCATATTTTGTCCAATTTTCAGGATATGACAAGCACCTTGTAGCACTGTGCCGTATTTGCGTAAATTCCCATAAATTCAGCACATTTTCGTATCTGCTATCAAAATAGTCCAGTCGTTTTGGAGATTAACAAGAGTAAATAGCAAATTCTAACCATATGGTGTTAGTGGTACCATTTCTTAACTAATTTTGTGACGATTTGAAAGTACTTTGTAAAAAGTCTAATCGAATAAAGATATTTTGAATTGAATTGAATTGAGTAAAATCATAGGAAGTTAGAACAAGCGAAGGAAACCAATTAGTATTTTTGAAAGACGCTTGCTGAATGTATGAATAATAAATATTGAATTATTAAATGTTAGATCAAAGACAATTTTCTTTGCCCGTGCATGTAGATGTAGCATCACAGTGCCTATAGGTACTGTGTTTATTTCGCTTTTTTACATAATATATGATCCAGAATTTTTAGGTTCACATATTTAGCTCAGAGTATAGGCTGGTAATTTCAAAGTTCCTCATAAAACTTTGTGTTTTTTTCGTGGTTATACTTATTATTTATTTTTATGGCAGTGTTGTTAGAGGTTAAAAAAGGTTCGATGCTTATGAATGGCATAAATGACAATGCTTATTTTGATTGTAAAATCGAATTCTAAAAACTATAATGCCTCAAATTTTAATAGAGTAAAAGACGACAAAAAAAGTGTGGGAATGTTTTTATTTTACTTTTATATTGATTCGCAACACCAGTCGATGCTCTTGCCAAAAAGGTGCGCCTAAAAAGTCTTGACTCTGTATATCCTTCTCACTCCTTGTAACATAGTTAATAAGTAGAAGCAAGAAAGATAAACTTAGTTATTAAGAAATTTGTCATAAATTGTTAGGTGCCAGAGATTATGTGGTATTAACAGTAGTATGATTATTAATATCATAATGGGGCTATCCCTGTGTAGTGAAACATGTAAATATCAATGTATATTTTTATATGAATGTTAAAAAGATATATTCTCATACAATAGTCGTTAGTCCTGCAGCGACGAACGAGAACATTTCACAGACGGCTATTATTTCCATTATAAATTGACCTGTCATTGTAAGTCGAGCGTATACAGTCCTAGATCAACTTATACGGGATATGAAATTTTTATGTGTAGCCGAGTGTAATGTTTAATTCAATTAATAAATACAATTTAATCTGGCAAATTGGTTTTATTTATGTTATTCTAGTAACCCCCATTGAAAAAATATTTTAGTGATAACTGTCAAACACGTTGCAATCCCTAATGTAAAGTGCTGAAAAAGGATTTAATAAAAAATCCAATACTCTTTTTAAAATTTATATCTATCTATACACCTATACAGATAAATAAAATTGAAGTGTCTGTTTGTAATTCCAAAATAAAAGCTTCTAACTAAATGCATATTACAGTATATACGGTACTGACATACAAAAACCCATTTTTTTTCTCTGTCTGTCTTTTGTGTTGTTCAAGCTAATCTCCGAAACAGCTGTACGGAGCTGCAAGGAGTAACTTTTACTAAAAATAATTGGGTTCCGCGGGTCACCTATGAAATGAAGTCTACGCAGGTGAAATCGTAGGGCACAGCTAGAGTCATGATAAAATAAGTGCAAATACAATTTGAAATTTAGTGGCTGTTTGAGGACACCAAATGGCTAAATATTTTATGGCTGGTGCTTGAGAGGTAGGTAAACTTACCTATTACCTCCTAATCGTGTACTATTAAGATGCCCAAATATATATACACTTATACGCTTATAGATAAAAATCTCTGCATAAATCTACACTTAGCAGTATTATGCGCTAATATCTCCAGCACAAATACCACTAGTGATATCAAATAGCCGAGTAAAAGGCAAAGCATACAGCTCATGGTCTGGTTCCAAGTCAGAGGTGTCGGATCCGTGGACTTACTATCACTTGCAAACGTCGTCCTCATCATTGCCTCTCTGTATAATAAACCACTTTCCACAAGCCGAGGTAACCAAACAGATAATGACCTTGAAAATGGGGAGTACATCTTCATCCAAATGACTAATGGAACAGTCATAATGGAATCTGGTAACACATGCCCACATTCGGTCTCCTTCTTTCCTAGCACGATGCAGTGCGCAAAAGCATATTCCAAAGAAGCAGCGAGAACAAACTTCTTTTTTCCTTCAATGACATCACGAAAAACCGTTTCGAAATTCCATTCTGGAATGATTTCAAAACCGTCTCTGATCAACGGATCGAACTCAAAATGAACGTACATGCCAGCTCGACCGCCGAACTGATATCCGTCGTTAATTGTTTCCTTAAGGTTATCAAAGTTACCAACTAAGAAGTCACTCTTCAATGCACCGATCAAGACACTTTGATACGCACTTCTCAATACAAAAGTGAACCAGATCCACAAAGAAACAATGTAGATATCCCTAAATTTCGTCGGCATTATTCTGACTGGTTGACCTACCAATATTCCCCATATTCTGATCCCGATTCCTCGCCTTTGTTTCGAATTTTTAAAGTAACGGTAGCAAAACCTTTTGACTTTATCGTATTTTAGTGTAAAGGGTAGAGCTTTGACGAAGAGTATTAAGATTAACAGGATGAGCCATAAATATCCGTTCAGAGGAGAAAGGAGTCTCCACCAAGGAGGTCCAGGGACGAGAGGTGGTGCCAGCCAAGCGAGTCGAATCCTGAAATAGGGCATTGAATAATCCAGCAACGCCAATCTATCAGCACCTAAAGGGATGGTACACGTTGAGATATTGGCGAGACCTACGATAACATCGTTCAGAGAATCGGACCAATTCTTCGCCAGGTCTGAATCAATGCTTATGTAGTCCTTGGTCGATATCATCGGAGTGAAGTTCAAAGTGTCTCTCAGTAGCCTAATCATCGTCTTCTTTACCACTTGCAAAGGGATCTTCTGTTCTGTAATTGGATGGTATAGTTTGTTTGTTGAAATATACATCGGGCATCTCTGCATGTTTCTCATCTTATCCGGGTATAAATCCTTCGGTAGCTTAACATTCACCTGACAGTAGTCTATTAAGACCGGGTCGGTGTTTTGACAATTCAGGTGATTTTTATAAGGAAAGTATGTGTACATTGCGATTCTGCCTTTCCTATCTTTGGCCACAATCACTGCATCAGTGACATAATAATTCAATAGAATATTTGTGATTCTTTCCATCTTCTTTCTATTGTTCAAGTGGATCAAGAACCTTGCTCCGCTGTTCAATAACGTCCTGCCTTTTAAGTCTGGCTTCAATCTGCTCAGTATTTGCACGAACGATTGGAAAGACTCCACTATTATGACAACCTGCTTCGGTGGAATTCCATCTCTCTTCGTTTCAATAAGCACAGATCCATTGTAAGAAGTAAGGAATTTATTCACCAAACTAACATCAACATCCTTAGATAATACAGCAGTTTTAAATCTATAATTGAACTTTTCGTTTGCTATTTTTATTACGCAATTTATAACTTGATCATGAGTTGAATTTGCAGCAGTATCAACTTGTATGTGCGCTGAAACGGTATTGAGGAAGAAAAAAGTGGCAACGATGTGAATGGGAGGTAACATTGTTCTGGAAATAGCGGGGTGTTAAACCTTTCCGACTGAAATGGAGGTCCCATAGAATATAATTGCATCCATAAAGTTGTCATGTGGATGTAATGGCCAGTAATCCGTCATTCTATAAACCCTGGACACCATAAATCACCCTTTGTTGTAGCCAGTGGTTTTGTAAAGTTTGCAGTTTTCTTATGATTTATGTACATATGAAATAATACGAGATAATCTTCAACTTGTGTCATAGTTCATGAGTGAAATTTTATGAAAACCAGCTTTTCTTAATAAAAATTTTTAAAAATATATATTTTAAGTATTTCATGACCAATTAAGTAAGTACTTATTATATCTATCTTATGTATCTGTATAATTCTATTATGTATCTGTAATTATCTTTGAGATAATTTTGTGCTAACGTGGCCGATGGTGTATCTGTCGCCGTCTCTCAACATGACGTACAGATACTTCATCATCTCAATCGTTACACTCTTGGCAGAGCGGTCGTGGTCGTAATGTCAGAATTGGTGGCTTGCTGAACAAAACGGCGCCATTCATTTCGGACTGCTGCTTTACGGGAGCATTCGCTAATAGTAGGAACACCCATCACAGCCTTAATCTGGTCCGTCCATCTCATTGGTGATCTGCCACGCGCCCTAGTACCCTCGAATTTACCCTGCACCACCAGACGCTCTATGGATGCGTCTCCACGTCGCGACACATGTCCAAAGAAGTTGAGAATGCGAGATTGAACTGTGGATGACAGACGCTGTTTTATCCCGAGTTCCTGTAGTATGGAATCGTTGGTGCGGAACTGTGTCCACTTTATGCCAAGCATCTTTCTCCAGCACCACATTTCAAGAGCATCTATCTTCTTCTTCTCACTTTCTCTCAAAGTCCACGTCTCGGCAGCGTAGAGGAATATGGGGAAGATAAGGGCTTTTACAAGCCTGATTTTTGTGGCTTTGGTTATGTTGCGGTGCTTCCAGATCTTACCCAGCCTCTCCATAGCAGACCTGGAGATTGTCATGCGTCGCTTTATTTCATCCACGCATCCGCCGGTGTTTTCAATGAGCGCTCCCAAATAAATATAACTTTTGACTACGTCACAGTTCGCAATTTGTGTAACCTCTGGCGAGTTTGACTTAATACGGTCTATAATCATCATCTTTGTTTTCTTGCGGTTGATTTTCAGTCCGAATCTGGAACTAACGCTTTCGATCTTGTAGAAGAGTTCTTCCATATTGGGTATACTTGTAGCAAATAAGGTGGTGTCATCTGCATAGCGCAAGTTTGAGATTTTCCGGCCTCCAAAAGCAAAACCATCAGTCCAGGTCTCGAGCGCGATTCTCATTATCAATTCAGTGTAGATGTTGAATAAAAGGGGGGAGATGATACAACCCTGACGAACTCCAGCGCTAGGATGAAAATTACTGGAGAAAACGTCATCCGTTCTAACAGAAGCTGTACCATCCTCATATAGCCGCCTGAGTAAGTGTAAAAGGTGCCTTGGAGTACCCATTTTAAGTAACGTATTCCACAGTATAGGCCATCTGACGGAGTCGAACGCCTTTGTGAAGTCAACAAAGCATATATAAGCGGGCTTGTTGTATTCTCGGGCTTTCTCTATAATCTGGCGCACTACAAGTATCTGCTCACGGGTACCCTTTCCCTTTACAAAGCCAGCTTGTTCGGGAGCAATTTCTCTGGTCAAGTAAGATTTAAGTCGCTCGTTTAGAATATGGAGCAAAATCTTACATGCATGGGGTATTAGGGCAATAAGGCGGTAGTTATTGCATTTACAGTAGTTACATTTGCAGTACAGATACTTACTAATGATCTAAACATGCAAAACGCAAACGTTAAGTTATGACATCACGTTATCAGTATTACATATTGTCAAGCGACAAACGATTAGTTTCTTTGATGCGCGGTTGCTATAGCAACGCTTTTTAATACACAGTAAACTAATTCAATTGCAAAACAGACTAAAACAATCAACTTTCCAACTTGATAATTATAGTAACTCGATACTGATTAACGTTAAGTTCTACGTCATATGTATGACGTCACGAAAGCTTTTACTAATTAGAAATTAAAAAGTATCAGTTGCACAAAGACAAGTTACATAATTAGTGTCAGTTATGTCAATGATAAACACAGTGTTGTTTTGTTTACAAATAATGTTAAGTGCTGGATTTGATTGGTCGAGTTGTAAGTCGGGTTCGTACTTCGACCCTGGCCTGCTCGAGTGTCAATCATGCCCTGGGAATTCTTCGATGGTGACTTCGACTGACGGTAAGTACATTTTTTCAAACCAAAGGTGGCTTCACAGCACAGTCCGCCTGATGGTAAGCGGCTATTGCAGCTTATGAATGTGCTTGTGAAGAATGGAATTATTGAATATGAAAGTGCCAAAAACACAAGCGCTATCTAAGTAAGCATTATTTGACTGCGATCTGCTGTAAGGTGCAGTCGTATAGTCCCCAGTCGGGTAGCTCCGAAATATTTAAAATTTTTTAAAAGTATTAAATTTATGTAACCATTTAACACTTGAGCGGGGCTTGAGGTATAGTTGTTTTTTTGCATATCATTCGACCAGAGAAGTTAAGCAACCCGAACCCGGACAGTACATGGGTGGGTGATCGCTCGAGTTCCCTCCGCGCTTCGGTAAGCACGGTCCCGTTTGTTGTTCCCCACTCCTCAACAAGGAATTTTTAGAATTTCGACCAAGTATTAAGTATTATTAATATCTGCAACTACAGCAGCTTGAAGTCGCTTAAACTTACATTCGTTTTAATTATTTCAATTCACTAAACACCAATAAAAAAGTTAAATTCTACGAACAGGTAAAAAAACATGTGAAGTACTCCCAAAGGGTAAATATTTGTCTTAACACCCGACGCGTACGTAATTTATAAAACCCGTTCAAATATTTATTTTGTGTGAAAGTATTTTGTCTACAAATTCCGTTCGTGTAAGGAAATCGATCGAATGTAATGTTGTCACAACAAAAAAACCTTTGATTATTTCACAGCGAAATAATAAACTTTCTATTAATATAAGAATTTTCAAAATCAGACCAGAAATTATAGAGATTTATTCATTTTCATCGGATTTCTATTTAGAATCGTGTCCCCATACGGTATAATTAGTATTTTTTTACATCGGAGAAAATCTACTAAAGTAGTTAGGTACTTATTTCATTTCAAAGAATATTTCTCCAATATTTGGCAGGGTGACATAGGATATTATGAAGTAGGACAAAACCAAAGGTGTTAGCTCATATTCGTATTTGCGCCTACCCCATCTGCCTACCCCTTTGGATGAGTCTCCCCATTTCCTAGGAAAGCGAAAACTTGCATCATAAAAAATACTAATATTATAAAGAGGAGCCGTGGTGGCCTCGGGGTTTGAGCATTCGCCTGCTACGCAAGCGACGCAAGTTCGAATCCTAGCGGGGCCTGTACCAATGAGTTCTTCTAAAAAACTTATGTACAGTGATTTCACACCACGTGCTTTACGGTGAAGGAAAACATCGTGAGGAAACCTGCATATTTCTGAGAAGTAATTCAAAGACGTATGTATAGTGCCTGAGACAGCGATAGACTCACCATCTGTCACGTTGGCACTTAATCATCTTCGGTGAAAAGTGGGTGTTGTGATTACAACACCTCTGCCTACCGGGGAATACAGGCGTGAGCATATGTATGTGTGTATGTATACTATTAATAATAATATGAGTTTTGAGGCAAGAAAAGAACGCAAAAATGTGTATATATTCTATCTAAGACACAAAGCCTTCTCACACGATATCACCCTTCACCTCGTATAAGTAGGTGTAAGTAGCTCTCGTATGTCGGAGGGATGTATTAAAATATCCTTTATAAGGTTAACAGCCTATTAGCGCCATACACCTAGGAAGTATATCTGTTGTCGACACGAGTTGCTATGTTGTTGTTTAATAAAGTAAATGTAATACTATGTAGGTAGATATAATCTAGTTCAACAAGGTAAAGTATTACAGTAAAAAAAGTTCTTCTCAACAAAAGCAACCTTCCGAACCCGGTGGTAACATTTATAATCAAGTATAATGTATTTTTGTGTCCTTCTGACGATTTGAAAGTACTTTGTAAGAAGTCCAATCAAATAAAGAGACTTAAATCTTGAATTTTGAACACGTGGTAGCACGTGATTTTACGGAGTTAATTTCATGGGGGGCCCGCGGAACCCTAATGTTTTTTTTAAATAAAAGTAGCCTAAGTTACTCCTTGTAAAATTTGCTATCTACCAGAGAAAGTCCCGTAATCGGTCCAGCCGTTTCGGGGATTAGCCGGAACCATCAGACAAACAGAAAGTCAGATATTTTTTTATTGTTTTTTATTTATTTCCATTTCTTATATACTTACTTTCATATGCATTTAGTGAAGAGCTGTTATTTTGGAATTACAAATAGACACTTCAATTGTATTTGTCTGTATAGATGTATAGATATATAGATTACAAAATTTTGCAGGTTTCGGTTGCTCATGCGCTGAGCACTACGTGCCAGCTGGAACAGAGCGCTGCAAGCCATGTAGCGCGACTGAATTAGTATCCTTAGATGGCTATTCTTGTGTTCCTAGGAAATGTCAAAACACAGCTGGACGTGTTGTATGCAGGAAGTGTCCTCATGATTATATCTCGGGTAATTACTTATACATACATACACACATGTATACACGTTACTTTGTTACAAACACAAGCATCGCGTATATCTCGCTGTCTCTTTTGGTATATACAGATAAATTGAAACGAATATTCACAATAAAATACATTCCATGTCCTATAAATCACTCAGTGATGGCTTTGAGGTTTTGTGAAAAATGGGTGTTGTTATACATGCAGAGCACATGTATTTATAAATTACTAAATACAGAGCCATATCTAAAATAAGTTATTTTAAGAATTAGTCGTATTCTTCATGTGTCAAATTATTCCATAATTTTTGTAAATCGATTAATATTTTTTAATTTTCTCACAGTAACTCAAAACTTAGATGGGTCGCCAATGAAAGAGGTTGTGTGCATCAAATGCGCACGCGGCTACACGGTTAAGAAGAATGTGTGTGTGAGGTGCCAGGCATGCACCTGTGCCAGGAACGAGATCATAGTTCGGGATATATGTGTGCCCAAGACCTATGCTAACAACAGGGCGAAGTATGAGGAGAATAGGCTGCACCCCCTAGCTCTCCTTGATGTGGTTAAACACGAGTATTTATGCACGGTAATATAACTTACCCTATCGGTAATATAACTCAGCTTGTCGGTAATATAACTCACCTTTTCAGTAATATAACTCACCCTCTCGGTAATATAACTCAGCTTTTCGGTACTATTACTCACCCTCTGATTAGAAAAAAATTGGCATTAAGTGAAAAGCTGTTAATTTGAAATTAAAAACAGACATAAGTCTCTGTTTGTAATTTCTTTATTTATCTGTATGTATAGATTTTTAGGTATATAGTCTCCTATGTAGTATATAGTATCCTATATCCTCCTCCTGCTTTTATACTGCCTCACCACCAATTTTCAGCTAAATCGATTCGGCCGTTCTTGAGTTATGAATAGTGTAACTACTTTCTATATATAGATTATTTATTCTTAGAAATATAAACTTTATTAGCAAATTTAATTGACCCTTATCTAACAATCTGTGTCACGTTTTTTCTACATAATATATATCCTTACCTAAGCACTTGGTACTAAAATTGTATCTGATCTAATAAATCCCCAATTCAATGTGCGTGAACAACATTTTCAGTGCCTCTAGCAGTAGCACAGTACGTGCCGTGTTCTGTAACCATCGCACGTTTCTATCGCATTTTCTACTCTTACTTAAACACATATGGTACCATTTTTATAAATGAAATATTTGATTCTCTCACTGTAGATAACCTAACATGATACTATACAAAATGTATAGGAATGACATGTGTCACGTGACTGATTTATGTCATTCCCATACATTTTTTATCGTTTCTATTAGCGCAAGCGCGAAGCACCGAAAATAGTTGGGATACTGCGTATGTTTTATTCACCTCACGCCATACATATGGACAGAGACAGACTCATAACATAACTACCGTACTGCGCATTCTAACTTATTGACTAGAATGTAAAAGTATAATTAAATATAGGTGGTACCTTAAACCCCAATACTGAAAAATCACGCTCTCAATAGTATGAAACAAGGGAGTATTCTCAAATGAACATAATATGGAATTCATTACGTTCGTAGTGTCGGACAGAGAAGAACAGTCGTGTTCATATGTCATTTTACTGTTAGAAAACAGGCGTCCGACCACGGCAATGGACCCTTTCCCCCTACTACGATATCGTCCGATGATACTTGACTACAACGACACAGTGTGAAAGCGTTCAGTACCCCTATCACGAGTTTGCCATTGTTTTCGTAAACTATACTCCCTAGCGACACTCGCATTATGTGTAAGAGATATTTTAGTTATTCACGTCATCGCTGGGAGTCGCTGCACAGCGTGTCATACAAATACTACCGAGTATAGATTATGAAAACGGTGAAAACTCGGGATAGGGGTACTGTAGTAATTGTATCAAACTACTAGTCGGACGATATCGTGTCGTTACCGTTATCGTCCAATGTGAAAGTGCCCAATGATAATTCAGCTGTGCAACAGTGATAAGTATACTTGTTATATACATTTGTCTCATAAGTCAGACTATCATGGAAATAAGAGCACATGGCAATATTTTTGTTAAGAGTTATATGACCTGACCACGACCATCCTCTGAACAAGCCCTCCTTTGCTACCCCGGGATCTATGACCATAACCCTAAAACCCTGCTTTATAGTTGGGTGGTACTGAAATTTGATAAGGCGAGAGCATATAAAGAAGGAAGAACCTTACTAGGTGGATACCTATAGTCGTATGAAGATAATAAAGCGGGGGAAGATAATATAATATTAATTTACAGAAAAACGACATAAGGGCCTGTCGTAAATTGGCCAGTGAATGTGTCCGGGACTTCTACTCGACCGATCCCGCGGGACCCTGTCGACTGTGGATACAAACTAACCCTAATGCAGTTACTTTAAAAGGTAAGTGAACTCAGACTTTAGATCTTTTCATATATAAAATTCTCGTGTCACAGTGTTAGTAACAAAACTCCTCCGAAACGGCACTATTTTGTATTCTCCGAATTTATTATAAGGGTGATCAATCCCAAATAAATATATGGCAAAACAATAAATAAAATAAATGTATATTCCTATTTATGTGTATTACAACTAATAATAGGTACTTAGGAATATTTGTTTGCAGCGAATACAATGAAAAAACTAGGCCGAATAAAAAAAATTCTAATAGAATGCTACATTATCACTAAGTAACATATAATATACATATAGTTCGATCGAGTAAAAATAAAGTTAATCATTAGTATATAATAGGCGGGCGAAGCCGTGGACGGAAGCTAGTGTGCATAAGTTGAAATAAAATGACGGCGATATGCATTTGACAAGTACTAGGG
This sequence comes from Watsonalla binaria, assembly GCA_929442735.1. Classification (NCBI taxonomy): domain Eukaryota; kingdom Metazoa; phylum Arthropoda; class Insecta; order Lepidoptera; family Drepanidae; genus Watsonalla; species Watsonalla binaria. Next base: position 8,145,576 of record OV838934.1, on the reverse strand, counting down.
TTAGGGTTGAGAATTGCTTTCATTTCCCAATAGGCACATTAAAATGATTTGTCGACTAATTGTTTCAGGCCTACCTGCGCTTACCATAGACACAAAAATCAATGAAAAGCCTCCAGGAGAAGTTATATTGCCTCGTGGACAGGTTTGTTAACGCTGATTTCCACTTAGGACTCGTGCATAACTGAATCTCCTACTTATAATAACCCTGTATACCTTACTCTACCTTAATCTCTCTCTATATACCCTAATAAGATACATACATACATATGCTCACGCCTGTATTCCCCGAAGGGGTAGGCAGAGGTGTTGTAATAACAACACCCACTTTTCACCGAAGAAGATTAAGTTCCAACGTGACAGATGGTGAGTCCATCGCCGTCTCAGACACTTTACTTACGAATTACTTCTCAGAAATATGCAGGTTTCCTCACGATGTTTTCCTTCACCGTAAAGCACGTGGTGCAGTGATTTCACACCAAATAAGTTTTTTAGAAAAACTGATTGGTCCCCGCTGAGATTCGAACTTGCGTCGCTTGCGTAGCAGGCGACTGCTCGAACCTCAAGGCCACCACGGCCACCCTAATAAGATGTTTAATAGATTTACAAGTCTGGTCATGATTACGTATCAGGATGTATTTAAATAGTAAATTATATATCTTTCAGAGTAATCTAACATTGATAACTGCCATCTATACATCCAGAGGTGGTTTCAAGGTACTGCAAGAACCAGATGAAAAGGATTTCCCCTGTCTATTGCCACTCGAAATAAGAATTGGAAGCGATTACTCGTAAGTAGAAGTACTCATCGCAGCAATATACTAATGAATATACTTATACTATACCGTTGTTATTGATGAGATGCTTATTTTTAAAAAATTACTGAGTTCCACACTATTTATCTACCAAGCCAGTAGTTGGAGTCCCGAGTCCCACTGTGCATCGAAGAGCACGATGGTTAGTAATATTATGCCGCCAATTTTGCATCTTTGGAAATCGTTAGACGGAGGGATTAAATAGTCTCACAACTGGTTTAACCCAGATTATCAATTTTCCTCGTAAATGTTGTTCTTTGTGTAGTATTCCTCGATGTCTACTGAGTTCTACACAGATCTGAAAACCTAGCATTTTGCCTGATAAATGGGGGTCTACTCTCTTTCTCTGGAAACGAACGAAAAAAAAACGAAGTTTCAGTACCGTTTTGTTTACATCAAACTCAAATTTTCGTTCGATAGTAATTTTAATTAAAGTAGGTTAAGAATATTAAAACCGTCAAAGAATTCCTCGCGGGCCACATTCAGGCGTAATTTTAGAACGAAAAAGAACTGTGGTGGGAACTTCGTGAACCTTCGACTGGAATTTCGTATTACGTTGAATAATGCAGGTCTCTTATACCTAGTTAAAATAAAGATTGTACCCTTAAATTGAGTCATCACTATGTGCACTAGAAAGTCAATTAAATGAAGCCCTTGGTTACAATATGTTCCAGGCGTGATTGCATCGTGAGTGAATCTAAACTGATCGCATTTGATTACAATGAGACCCGCTCGGTGTTTCTCCGTATTGATGGATGGAACCAATTGCCAATTACTGTGAGGAAGCCCACTGGTTACTATGTGCAGGTAATTGGTTATTTACCTAATTGGTCGGATTCATTTGTTATGTATATGTAAGGCTAACCGCACACACAATGTTATTAATATGCACGTCCAATAACGTGCATATTAGCAATATTATTGAGTGTGTGCGGCTAGCCTAAGTGTATATCTAGTTATTATTTTCAACTAGCAATGCCCCGCGGTCTCTCCTGCTTAGACTTAATTTCATGGGCGGCTTTATATCGCGGAACCCTTCGCATCAACTATCTACCAGTGAAACCCGTTGAAATGGGTCCTAATGGGTAATTCAGACAATTCAATCTGTATGGATATATAGGTTGTTATTCTATTTTTGGAACAATTCCATTTTGAATCAAGATTTATTATTTAGAATATTGTCACCCGATATTGCTGATAATCGTATTTCGCTAGACGAAACAGATATCTAGGTACCTTCAATTAATATACAACTAATTTGACACCTACATTACCTACCCAGTTATTGTTATTTACTATATATACCCAGGCCACAGAAAAATTTATAGGTATTTATGTACAAAAGACGCTGAGCTAGCTGTAGATCCAATATTCCGTCACGAGAAGAGAACGCGCAGCGAAAAATTGTAGGAGTACTGCGCATGTTTTTATTCGCCTGACGCCATACATATAGACAGAGGCAGACTCATATGACTACTGCGCTTTCAAGGTACTCGTTCAAAGGTACTGGTCAAAGCTCCCACCCCGACCACCGCCAGCAGGCCCTCCGGCCCCCTTTTAGTCGCCTGTTACGACAGGCAGGGGATACCATAGCCATATTCTTAGACCCTGGCTGGCCCAACCTTGATCGTTTAAGCAATGTGTATTAAGAACTTCTTAGCTTTGACGTCGGACGTCAGAAGTTTTTGTCACAGTGATTTATGAGTCGGGAGGCTTTTGCGGTCGGGATCAGGGCAGTAGCCGCCTACCATGAGGCTGACTGTAAAATCATTTCATTTTCATTCATCATCATATGCTCACGCCTGTATTCCCCGAAGGGGTAGGCAGAGGTGTTGTTATCACAACACCCACTTTTCACCGAATTTGATTAAGTGCCAACATGACAGATGGTGAGTCTATCGCCGTCTCAGGCACTATACATACGTCATTGAATTACTTCTCAGAAATATGCAGGTTTCCTCACGATGTTTTCCTACACCGTAAAGCACGTGGTGTGAAATCACTGTATATAAGTTTTATAGAAAAACTCATTGTACAGGCCCCGCTGGGATTCGAACTTGCGTCGCTTGCGTAGCAGGCGACTGCTCTAACCCCGAGACCACCACGGCTCTACCCTGCACCATGCAATAGCTCTTTTATAAATTAAAACAACAACAATTGATTTTCATAAAAGTTCAAAGTTTATTTTTTCAGAGCGGCACGTGGCATACAAATAACTTCAGACGATATTTTATACTGGACAAATTGATGTCGACTACAACGAATCGCACAAATGTTGTATATTTACGAAATATGCTGATTAGATTACGGTAAGGAAAACATGATTTATTATAATTCCTTGAGGCCATCAATTTGTATCTAAATATAGGATGCTTCTTATAATGTTGTTCAAGGTATGAAAATATTCAAAAAAATATTGTTTTCTTTATTTAACTATATTAGTTAAAACTTCAAAGTTCAAAATATCTTTCTTTGATTACTTCTTACAAAGTACTTGCAAATCGTCGAAAGGACACAAAAATACATGATTATAAATGTTACCACCGGGTTCGGAAGGTGACTTTTGGTGAGAAACCGGCAAGAAACTCAAGAATTGGATGCAGATAAGCAATAATGTGTCAACCCGCATAAACTTGGTTTTGAGAAAATGGCGTCTTAAGATGATTGTATACGTGATTTAAGATTTGTTTTATGACATAAATCCATTTTTTACGTACTTTTATGTTTCAGATGACTTGAAACACTTTTTTAGAATGTTAAATACGTGATGCATTATCAAAATATATCAAAACCTTTGAATTTGACTTTTTGTGGGTTGACACATTATTGCTTATCAGCATCCAATTACTCTTTTAAAGTATAATGCACAACTACCTACTGTTTTTATCTTATTTAATACTCTTTATTACTACATTACTGTATCATGAACCACGAGAAGATACTGTGTGTCAAAAATATGCATCAAGTCTCGACTCTATATTTAATAGCATACATAAATACAGCGATGGACTCACCATCTGTCACGTTGGCACTTAATCATCTTCGGTGAAAAGTGGGTGTTCTTATTACAACACCTCTGCCTACCCCTTTGGGGAATACAGGCGTGAGCATATGTATGTACATAAATACAATGTTTTTTTTGTTTGCGTAAAATTTGGTGTAAATTTTTATTTCAATTGTGTATATTTCATAAATACCACGCAAGTGCTATTCGATAAATTTAGAAAAAAAAATTGTAAAAAAATTGCATCCTGTAATTCCAAGCGACCCTCACAGGGAATAAGGGATTCCCGTAAGGTAAATTGTATTTACGTTCGTCTCAACGTAATCAATCAATCAGTGAACCAAATCTACTTCATTTTAAAGCGTACAAACCGAATAATTTTATTTTGAACTCTTTTAATCACATAATAAGTAATAATACTGCGTGCAGAAGGTACACTCTTATGAATCATTTTATATACCTACCTACAAGTGCTGTCACGATTTGTGAGCGCTGGTCTTAAATGAAAGGAATTTTTGGGCCGAGCGCTCAAAACTCATCACGGCACCTTTATTTTGTTGGTTAACTCTTTTTGTTTTCTGAACTTACCTCGTTTTTAGTAATTATAAATGAGTAAATTATTATTCTTAATGTCACTTATTGTTAAAAAAACGACATAAGTACCTATCTTAATACTTTCTGAAATTACTTTATTAGATTTTTCTTAGGATAAAGTATTTGCCAACTCGTAACATATATGTGATGTAAAACTTTTTGTTATGAACAACTTTGTCATAGCAAAAAGTTATATTACGCTTGTTCGTTCAATGTCATAACTTTGGTTATAACCACATTATCATAATTCAGACAGAAATACTTTATATCTTAACTGTTATTAATACCTACACTATTAAGTAATAAACCAGAGATGCTTATGGGGATAATTAGAATTTAATATTTAAAATCAGGAGGATATTTTATTACGTGGAATAATATTGACAACAGAGAGAATTCTACAGTATGGCTAGCCGCACACACTCAAATATTATTGTCAATAAAGTATTGTCTATATTCACAACATTATAAAAGAACTATCGCAAGCCTCGTAGGCTAACTCACACAATATTACTTTCAATATGTACTTTATTGACAATATTATTGCGTGCATGCAATGCTATGCAATAATAGATGCGATTACAAATAAAATACAGAATTAAGTCTGTCCATAGTAAAATTTTCAATAATTTTGGAACTGTGTAGATGTTTGCTTGTAGAATAGAACGGGACAATGCTACCAGCGGCTCTCTGAAGGCTTTTATTTTAATAGAGACTGAATATGAAACAAAATCACCACTTGCCACCTCCGTGACGATGACTTTAAAGGTGATTCATGAGATGCCCAATGCTGGAGTACTGAAGGGTTTGGAAGTGAGTACATGTATAATACTATATTCTGTATCATTAGCTGAGGCCCAATTTTACCGAAAGATAGAGTTGAGGTAAAGTTTATCATCATCATCATTCTCCTTCCCTTATCCCATGTTATTTGGGGTCGGCGCAATGTGTTCTTCTCTTCCATTTCTCTCCTTCAGCCGTCATATCTGTATTCACTCCTGTTTTAGCCATATCATCTTTCACACAATCCATCCATCGTTTCTTAGGTTTTCCTTTCCCCTTGTAACCATCCACATTCATAAACAAAACTTTTTTGACAACATTATCCTCTTCCCTCCGCATAACATTAGGTAAAGTTTATCATAGAAGGGTATATGAAAAATTTTACTATGGTATCCCCTGTCTGTCGTAAGTGACAGCGCGATGTGGATCACACTTCCGGGCACAGCGAGGTGTCTAGAGGGCGGCGACAAAGCTGCGCCAGGGATGTGTACCGGCAAAGGGCAGGGGTGCACAGGTGCGATCTATTAGATAAACTGGAGCCCTCCCCCCTTATGGACGCAACGCAGGATGACCACCCGATTATTTCCCGACTGTCTCTTCCAGGGTAGTCGGGTACCATTTGAAGATTCCCCTTCTTAAATAATAAAAATAGATCCCATTTGTCAATGAAGATCATTTGGTGTTGACGTGAGTGAATGTTCAGTCTAATGCCGCCACTATATAGTTAGTAGTTGATGTTTTCACGGATTGTACACAGGTTTGTCAGGATAGTTTCCTTCGCCATAAATTCGTGGTGTGTCATAACTCTACTCAAGTTAAAGGAAAAGATTAGATCAGACCCGGCTCTTGTATACAATAGAGTAAACAAATAACAAAATTAAGTTATGAGTGTGCCTTAATCCTGCCTAAGTAAGGGTGGGCTGTGATAGTGTTCGTGCATAGATCTGGTGCGGAATCCTTGGTGCTCTCCTGGTGTTGTACGCCCTGGTGCAGTGGCGAGGTGTGCTCCGTAGAGGTGGACCCTACGCAGCCCTAGGACCCTTGCTGTCAGGCTCTGTCGCCGATACACTGTATTTTGTAAGTGTACCAAAATATTTACTACTAGCTGAGTGTAATTAAATTACCATGGAGAAACATTTTCATTCATGCTTATACAGTCTAGGATACTCGCAAAGAATGTGGCTTTCTATTGGTAAAATAAAAAAAATGCCAAAATCGGTTCAGTACATCCAGAGATTACTTCCTACAAACTCACAAACTTTACTTCTTTTTAATAATAGGTATTAGTATTGATAGTAGCCTTAGCCTATGGCGGAGTTCCACATAGGTATATCGTTCTAGTGTTGCTTTGTCTTGCTTGAAAACGCGCATGTGATGTTTTCATTGCAAGCAAGCGGCCATAAACATAGAGGAACTCTTAACTCTTCCTCAACGTAACGTCACTTCTTTGAAGTGGCTGTCTGCTTCTAACGTATAAATGGCGAGAGTTCTGGATTTGATCAAAGAAAGCATCGATTAATCCAGTTTAGGCCCAGATTATGAACGTCAAGAAAATTTACATCGGTCCGGAAACTGACCTCGTGCCAATTCGTTACAAACATACATACAAACCATTCCTCTTGATAATATTATATTATTACTAGTATAGATTTTTCTAACTGAATGTCGCGTTTTGAGTGAATAGTGAAAACTTAGCCGGCACATTTTCAGTGATATTGCATGTAACATTGTTTCAGGCTGTCTGGTTCTCAACTCTTCACGCGCTAGCATCTGAAGTTGGTACTTTGGGCCTGACACTGCCACTCTCACAAGTCGAGGACCACATGGTGAAGAGCTTCATATACTCCGCGTTTTCGTTGAAGGTACAATGGCTCAGCGCCAAAAACGTTCGACTAAAGTTAGTCAACTAAGTAGTTGAAAAGTTTTTGGAGCTATATCGGCTATTTTATTCAATTAACAAATATATTCAATATCTGTCCTAAATGTCCCTTTAGATTAACATTTTGCCAGACTGGACCCTTGGAATTCTTTCTAAATTAGGTCATGCCCATTCCGTACATTAACCGGAACAAACAGACAGACAGATAAAACATTTAAAAAAATTTTTTTATGTCTGTACCGTATACACTTACTTTCATATGCATTTAGTGAAAAGCTGTCATTTTGGAATAACAAACAGACACTTCTATTTTATTTATCTGTATAGACTGTGTAAATGTTTAGATAGACTGTATAGATATAGATGATAATATAAGATAACATACAAAAAGTTTTATATAATAACTAAACACTAAACAAAATGACAGCAGTGCCTGTTAAGCTCTTCTTCTATTAAAAATTAATAGCGTTCTAAAGACAGAGCTAATTAGATGAACGACTGGTATAATTGGTCATTAGGAGGAGGAAGTAATTTTATAAATTATCTCTAATTACTTCCAGGCTTTCAGAGTGGTTTGGCTTAATTGGAATCAGTGTCGTAACGATGTCTTCTTTTTGGATTGGTCTGAACATCACTCGTCGCAAAAAGGTAATTATTTTTCGGTTTCATTGTTCCATTCATATAGGTAATTAGGAAAAATCTCAACAATTTTTTTTCGAGTTAACAAAGCTAATTGCGTACACATTTAAAAAATAAGAGCCGTGGTGGCCTCGGGGTTTGAGCAGTCGCCTGCTGCGCAAGCGACGCAAGTTCGAATCCCAGCGGGGCCTGTACCAATGAGTTTTTTAAAAAAAAACTTATGTACAGTGATTTTATACCACGTGCTTTACGGTGAAGGAAAACATCGTGAGGAAACCTACATATTTCTGAGAAGTAATTCAAAGACGTATGTATAGTGCCTGAGACGGCGATAGACTCACCATCTGTCACGTTGGCACTTAATCATCTTCGGTGAAAAGTGGGTGTTCTGATTACGACGCTTCTGCCTACCCCTTCGCGGAATACAGGCGTGAGCATATGTATGCATGTATTTAAAAAATACGTAGTAACGCCGCCTGGCGCCATCTATGTTATGTATGAAGCGTGTAGACGTCAATTCAATTGTATTTTCATAGTTCGCGTTTCGTTTCCTTCTGGAAGTTTGTCATGTAATGTCGTGGGCTGCGGTCACGTGTCTAATAAAAGAAAACGTGAAAAGGCTGTGAGAACTTAATTTATTGCAGGGGGGTTCAAATCCCCAATACAACGTATGTTTTTGGAGGAACATTAGGCTAACTCCTGCTTTATTGTTTTATTTTATACTATATTCAGCTTGAGACATACAGACAGGTAGTTCAACGAAAATTAAGATACAGAAGAAAATTGATTTTTATCTATATTTAAGTGCATTGCAAACGAAATATTCAAATCAAATTCAATGTACACAACTCGCATAATACTTCTGTTTTTATTATTTTAAGATTTAATTTTCAGACGATGTATTATTTGATAAACCAAGCATTTGGAGAGCTGTAACTCTGGGAAGAGAATGGAGCAGGATTCAGACGAAGAGAAGAGTATCAACAGGCTTTACCATTATATTTACCTTGATGATATGCTATGTGAGTACAGATTACAGATACAGACTCATAAAAATTACTCCTCGGCATTCGAGGTACGCGCATACAACTCGGAGCCAACTATGATCGTTTAAGTACCGCTTAATAAGAACTACTACAGACGTGGCAAGAGATGCCGTGCTGCCATTGGTCTGTTAAGCCACAAAGGAAGATGCAGGATAGTACACGGCACTGTAACAATCATCTGACAAGATGAAGTGGCCTATGATGATGATGAATAAGAACTTCTTAGCTTTGACGTTTAATTTTACGGTACATAAATAGATGTACAAATGCTCAATCAATAACATATCCCAAGAGAGTAGGAGAAGACGTATAGATAGCGCAACTTTTTTTTGACAGATAATATCACCATGGCGTGCCTACATACCGCCAAGTGCTGGGTATAGGTGGTCGGTGACTTCAATAGTCTGGTGGTCTTCATACACCACCTTATTGGTAGCGAGGGGTCTACTGACCAGACTGGTGGGGTCTCCAGTCGGTATGCTACCTACTGTCTGTACTGGAGTCGGGTTATCTTTACTGGTCTTCCAAGAGGAGCATTACGTACATTATGTTCATGGAAGGTAAGTTAGGTATCATATTGTTAAGAATTTATTATTAGCTGTGAAATTACAGGAAGTACCCTGTACCCCTTTCACGCGTCTCCATAGTATATTTGTATGAGAAATTATGTTTGTGCAGCGACACCCAGCGGTGACGTAAAGAACTAAAATAACTCATACAAATATTGCGAGTGACCCTGGCGAGTATAGATTACGAAAACGGTGGCATACTCGTGATAGGGGTACTGAATATTGTTCTTAGAAGCTGTTTCAAAAAGTATAAAGATAAAAAGTGTAAATGAAAGGATAGTGTCAGTTAAAATGTTATAAGAAAAAAGGAAGTAATTGAGAATAATGTTTTATTTTTAAAAAAAAATCAAAGGAAGCTTTTTTTTAATAAAATAGATTAAATTCAGGCTTGGTCCAGTCACAGCACAGGAAGAGATATAATTATAAATACTTATACAATACTATTCTAGTCACCATACAGTAATGTACTCTAGAATAATGTTATTGTGTATAACTGTAAGTAGTATTTTTCATTTCTCTTTTCTCTAATCAAAACCAGCCGAACTCCCTAGCTCGCGCACCAGCAACGCCCTGAGCCGAGGTCCAAACCCCACTATGGGGTGCCCTTAACTGTGCCTTAAAACTTTTTCCCTGGCTGGACCCTTGCCACATAGAGTTTAATCTGCAAGAGACAGCTCAAGTTAAAAAAAAATCGTCTCTCATTCTCCGACAGTTTTCCATAGAGGTGATTGCTAAATTTATATTATTAAACAGAGACGACGATGCTAAAGACATGCGTTCGATGGTGGGACCACTGGCGACTTGTCGTGTAGTGTGTGCTCCACAACTCAGGTAAGTAAACCACCCTATCACGAACTAAATTATGTGTTATAATTTTGAAAGTCCATTCTAATTGGTAATTTTTTTTGTTCGACTTGCTGTGCCTCGCGGTTTTAGGCACGTAGAGTTAATTTCTTGGGTGACCCGCGGAACCCTAATGGTTTTTTATAAATAAAATTATAGTTACTCCTTGAAAATACTTATCTGCACGTGAAAATCCCGTTAAGATCGGCCGAGCCGTTTCGGAGATTAAAAAAAATCTTTTTGTAATTCAGTTCCTAGTATACTTTCATACGCATTTAGTGAAAAGCTATATATATGTACTGTATTTTTATATCGCTGAAAATTCGATAAATTTTCAAGTATTCATATCATACTATATTTATGCGTTACAGGGCCGTTTACAAGCAGCTATCTTTGCATGGATCAGGTACGTACCAACAAGAACATATTTGGTCGTTGTTATATAGAATTAAGATGAATAGAAAACGGTCCTATCGCAAGGACGATACACGATAAATAATTTAGATTACTTCGTACCCCGTAGACAGGTTGATCGTAGCTGAAACTTTCCCATCAATAAATTGTTCCTTTTCTACTTACTGGAGCGTAAATAAATGATTTGCTTTTAGCTGCTATATTGGGTGAGAGCGAAACAAAGGAAGTAATCTTATCGAAGTTTTTAGCAGCATTTTTTGAAAGGGTGAGTACTTACTTATATACTTACTGTGCCCGGCAAACGTTGCATTGCCATATTTTTTTTTGGGGTGGTCACCCTTATCATTTAGGGGTATGAAAATTTATAGTTATAATTAAGAGTAATTGTTGAGTTTCTTGCCGGGTTCTTCTCAACAAAAGCTACCTTCCGAACCCGGTGGTAACATTTATAATCATGTATAATGTATTTGTGTCCTTCTGACGATTTGAAAGTACTTTGTAAGAAGTCTAATCAAATAAAGATATTTTGAATTTTGAATTTTATGTTGGCCGGTTCTCAGACCTACCCGATCTGCACACAAAAATTCATACAAATCGGTCGAGCCGTTTCGGAGGAGCACGGTAACTAACATTGTGACATGGAAATTTTATATTTTAGATCATACCTTAGCTGTTTATTGTTAGTACCTTAATAGGTATAATACTAGAGAAAAACAAAAGATTTTATTTGAAAAAAAAATGTTGAAAAAATACAAGTGTAAAGTTTCCGTAATCTAAAACCTTTACCGCGGTCTGCGAACAAACTTTAGTAAACGGGGAAATGTGGGGCTCCGAAGCCGCCGTATACGGACAAAAATATACCTGTAAATAAGTACTTAAATTTATACTTAATTATATTCAGCCATATGAGACAATTTCCACTCTACATGCCTTACATTTATTTGCATACCTACTCATAAGGTGCAACCTGATGTAAGCCGCTCGACGCTCGTTTCCTGTGGTTACGTGATATGTAGCGATACGTGATTGGAGCGGCTGCATGACGTAGTTCCTGTTTGATTCGCCGGAAATTTTGAATGGGGTCACGTGACCACATTTGTCGCTGGAAACGAGCGTCGGGCGGCTGCATGTGGTTGCACCTATATGTATTTTTTCAGGCATTAGACGGCTTGAGCTGGGTTGCCAGTGAGCGGAGTGTGCTCGAGCGGCTGCTGGACGTAGAGTTGCTGGTGAGGGAGGGTGGTAACACCAGCACCTTGCTCTACGACTCTGATGATACACCTTCATGTGTTGCTGTCACTTGGTAAATAACAGTCTCTTCCTAAAAAACTTGGTACATTTTTAACCTAGTCCTAGGTGTAAAAGATCCGGGCCTTCGCCGTTAACCCAGCTCGCCCTGCTAATGTAATCATAAGGTGAAGAAGGCTTATAATTAATGTTACACTATATTTATAAAGTAATTGCGTTTACTCAACAAAAGGTATTGGTATTTGAAACACGGAAATCTGTAGACTACTATACTACCTACAGAGGTGATTCCAAAATAATTAAGAGGTTTGTGTTTAGTTAAAAAATTACCATGTTTAATAATATATCGGTTATGTCTTACATTCGAGGTGTATAGAAATTGTGAAAAGCCATCGTAATATTTAGATAATTTATTTGCGGCTTCATTCAGTATCAGTTCTTCATCTAGTAACTTTCATAATCGTTGATATTTTTTTCGACCTTCATAAGGGCCTAAACGCCCTAGTTTTTTTTTGTGTCCCTGTCAGAAGGAGAGCTTAGTCATTTGGCACAGTAATCATACCTTGCTTACCCTAGCAAAAGGACTATCAGCCAGCGAGGCGGAAGATATGCCTGGGGAAATGCAGCTCTAACAGTTCTAGTTCGAAACTTGTATATGTACTCCAATGTACAGAAAACTTCCCTAAGGCAATTTAGTTCGTCGTCGAGTTGTTCCCAAACTTGCAGGAATAGCGCCATCTATGTAGCGAATGATATGGTCTCTCGCAATTGGTAGGGGGGAGTTACCTCCACTGCTTAACCAGACTATAGGGCGAGACCCAAGGGCCTCCAGCCGAGCTTAAATGTAAGACGTAGGACATGTACCCTAATATATAGCCGTGCATCTATTCAAACATACTCGGTTATTATACAAAATTCAGTCATCTCATTTCTCTTCATACTCGCCAACCAAGATATATTGACGTAACAACATAAATATCTTTTATTAGTTAGGGCTCAGCAAAAATAGTGGATGTGATGGGCATATATAGTTCATTAGCGTCGCAATGTATAAAATGATTACTGCGCATTCAAGGTGAGCGCTCATAACTCATCATAACGGTACCATATTGGTAGTGCAAATTATTTGTGTATAGGTGGGGTGAGGAGTGGAGTCTAGCGACTTTTGATGCGATGCTGTTCAGCTGTGTCCTGGTTGCAACTGATAACCCACTCTTAGCTGCCCTCATCACGATCGTTGTATGGCAGGTAAGCACTTCATCTATTTAGGTGACTTTATCAATCTTTAAGCCTTGGTGCCTGTTTGATCTCCAAAATGGCTAGACCGATGTGAGTACCGTATATATACCTGTATATAGGTATATATAATAAAAGCTGTTCATTTGAAATTACTAAAGGACACTTCAATTGTATTTTTTACGTTTACTCGTTATAACAAATATAAAAGATCGCGTGAGAAGCGGCGTAGTAGTGCGCGAGAGGAAGGACAAACGTTCCGCGTGGATGACTGTTCCTCTGGCACTGGCGCGGCGGGCGTTCGACTGCGCTGCTCCGCTGCGCGCGCGCCTCCGCTCGTTGGTGGGGGATGCAGATAAGGCGGCCACCACATATCTGTATAGTTAATAATTGTGCACAGATTACAACTTTTCATTAAATCTTTTATTTCCACAGGTAATGAAATACGCAAGGATGTGCTTTGGAAACTGGAATCAGCGCGAAAAAACAAACATCAATTTACCATTACTAAATTAATATACGAACAAAATAATATTGTTTATTTACTTTACCTAAACTAACAAATAATATCCGTGAAGAGTTGGTTAGTGCTGCAAGCGAGAGGAAAACTGAGAGTTCCGCAGAAAATTATTTCGCGGAACAAACTTAACATTGTCATTGGAAAACAGTCGCCCACTCACAGTTTTGACCCGTCAATCGTCAATAAATGATCTTGCGTTTATAGCGTGTCAAAACAATTTCGATAACAAAACATTTCTATCCTAAAACTACGTGATCGAATGTCGATGGTCGACAAACCTATACTTGGGATACACGTTAACGATGAATCGTTATCGATTGGACAGAAATTCGTTGTGTCTGTTTGTAATTCCAAAATAACAGCATTTCACTAAATGCATATGAAATTATATGCTGTACAGATATGGAAAACAATTTTAAAAAAAATCTCTGTCTGTCTGTTCCGGTTAATCTCCGAAACGGTAGGACCGATTTTAACTGAAATTTCACTGGTAGATAGCTAATTTTATAAGAAGTAACTTAGGCTACGTTTATTAAAAAACATTTAGGGTCCCGCGGGAGTTAAAATAAATCTACGCGTGTGAAACCGCAGGGCACAGCTAGTATATATTATAGCATGACATTCGAAAGGTAATCAAAGCCAAGCCAAAGCAAACTGCGAAGGCACCTTCAGTACTTGATAAAGACTATGTATTTGTTACCAATTAATACCTTTCATCAACAATTAAACGCATAGCCATGAAATTGATTCTCACTGCGATAAAGATAGAGAGATGTAGAATGCAACGTCTAGTACTATACTTTTGTGTATTAGATTTAGTGAGGATTCATAGTTTCCATATAGACTATGATGAGTCAAGTGTGTCATCAGAAGGAGAAGTAGATGCAGATAAATGGAAGGCGTTGAGAGCTGATGACTTCAGAATAAATGGGCACCCTTCAGAATGTAGTGACGATGATAGGAACGAACCTTCAACTACCAAGGTTTCAACAAGAAGTGATAGCATTTTCAAATCATTTGTTTTAAGTTACATACACATGCTTAGTACAGCTCTTCGAGGGAAACAATTGAAGACGTGTTTGCGCCTCCTATTGTCAGAGTTGGAGATATTGGAATTCAAAGTAACAGCAAAACTGGCAAAGGCAATAAAAAGACTTTTGAAATTGGGCAGTGATGAAATTAAAACTGAACTAGAAACCCTTAAATATGAACTGGCAGAAGAAAAGCCGGCAAGAAGAGAATTCTTTACAGCGATTGATGAAGTGTTTACATTGTATGAAAAGAATTTATTCAACGATTATATTCATGACTTAAAGGAGTATGGAAGAAGAACAAAGATGTCTGTTGCTGAGGAAACCAGAAGAATTGTACATGACGTTATAATAAAAAGTATTTTCAAGTTTAAGTCTACTGATGAACGAAGACTACTGGAAAAAAAATTACAGCGAGCTATCAAAGAATTCAAAAACTAAATTTTTCCATTGAGAGGACTTATATAATATTTATATACTTATAAATAATATTTTAGATTTCAATCTAAACATTGGCAAATTAGAGTCTCTTGGGAGAATCTTGAATGGTGTAATTTTATTTTAATTTTAATTATCAAGAAGAAAACCCCGTTGTTCTATTCAAACAAACAGTTGAATCAAAAGGATATTTGCCTGTTATATGGCAGGAATTGTATAACAATTTTTTATACGCCCTTGATGTCAACAGGTCCTTGAAAACTATTCGTCATTTGAAATTGCCATAAGGATAGGATACCCTGCGCAAACAAGTTGCGACTGTCCAAACTTTCAAATGGTTTGTGGACAAAGTGACCCAGTAACCTTCTTCAATACGATTTACAAACTTTACCCATCAAATAAGTTAGGATATCCTTACGACCTTTTGACCTAGATAAAAATTACTTATTCAGTGTAGATGTTGGTACGGCACTTCATAAATCTCGCAAAAGGATGGCGTGTTCTTTGGAGACTTACGTCCTTACATTACCTAGATTATATAAGAGTTATTTTTATTTGATCAGATACTTGATTAAATACGTATATCGTGAAGACAGAAAACAAACAATAACTAAACTTTTATTAATTACATTCCAACATGTACTACCTTATCATACAACAATCAACTTTACTACACCACTAGCTGTGCCCCGCGGTTTCACCCGCGTAGACTTAATTTTATGGGTGGCCGGGGAACCATAATATTTTTTTGTAATGAACAGCAGCCTGAGTTACACCTTGTAATATTAGTTGAGTGGAAAGCCCGTCACAATCGGCCATGCCGTTTCGGAGATTAGCCGGAACAAACAGACAGACAGACAGACAGAGAAAAAAATCCAAATTGGGTTTTCTGTATCCGTACCGTTTATACTATCATAATTTTGCTTATCTGTATAGATATACGAGGTACCTACACATGTATACAAACATGTGCAGGATACGTTTGTATTGGTGTGTGTTAATTCTGATTCACCTAAGTGAAAGTCGTAAAAAACGAAAAGGATTAAGTATAGAAATTCCGAGTGAACTCAGAATAAGTATAAGAAATGAAACGATTGCAACAGAATTGAGTGCAGGAGCCAATAATGAATATGCGTACGAGCTGGACGAAGTCCACAAGATAGCTATACGACAAGCAATCACAAACACTCACATTGACACAACGCCGCCATCAGAACATCAAATAACAGCGCCAAAAGTTATACCACACGGACCACTCTACGATTTCATAGTAAATATTTGCACAACTCTCCTTAATAATACATTTTCACCAACTAGAATACCTCGATACATAAGGGTGTTGAGCAAGGTGCTTAAAGGCTCTGGATATGACTATTCTATGAAATTTCTAATGAGAAGATTTGTTAGGACTCTGATATTCCTTAAAGATTTCAATGGAAAAGTGCTCAGAATTAAAATACAACAATTTCTAAACTTTATATCTGACGGAAAGCCGAAGAAAAACGACTTCTTTATTGCAGCCAATTCCATCTACAACGTCTACGACGATAATCTTTTTGATGACTACATTTACATCTTGAAGAAGTACGGCATTGGTAGAGTAAAACATATTAGTGAACGTACTGAAAAGATTTTCTCGAAAGTATTTCGAGTATTTAGAAAAAACACAGATAGAGGTAAACGAAGTGAAATTACGTACAAATTTAAATTGGCTGCTGTTGAATACATGCACGAGAAGAGAATGGCATTAGGTACATAGTTTATTATTTCAACTATGACATGCAGTGCCATGAAATTCAATCAGTGTGTTGACATTTATAAATTAAACCACCAAAAATTCGAAAAAGCCATAGCTTTATGACCTCCAGTTAAAAAATGTGACCGAAGCAAGTAGTTTTACGTGAAGTAAGTGTATTTCCAAATCAAGTCCTAATTACGAGGAGCAACGCCCAAGAGCAGGGGTCCAACCACGAGCTGTTATTGCAGTGCTATTACAGTTGTGTGACAGTGACAGATGTATACACGCCAAATACATCTGTTTCATAATAAGAGTAAAACTATTTACTAGGCAATAAGAGGTTATAGTAAGGCCCCAGGCCATTACAAGCACTGAACTTCGTAATTCTAACTAGGGAATGCAAATCACGCGAGATTCGGGCTCAAGCGATTATGAATATAAATACTGAGACATTTTGCCAGTTTCGAGATCTCGCGAGATTGGCAGTTTAGTGTGTTTTTTGCAAATAATCACAATATTTGTATAAATACGGAATACAATTTGAAGTAATTAAAGAAAATAAACATTTATTTTCACGATTTTTCTGAATCGACTTTTATGCATCAAACATAATTTTGTCGTATCTGTCTATAATTTTTTATAAACTTCTAAGTAGTAAACTCTGATGTACGTATCCATCAAATAACAAATGAAAGAAATAACCAGTTATTTCTTCTATATCACACAAAAATGTTTTAGTGTCAGTGTAATCTCGTTCGTCTTTCGTCCGAGATCAATCTCGCTAAAAAAGGACGAGATGTCGCGAGATCGAGATTGCATATCTAGTTCTAACCCCTTGGATATTGGCACTGGCACAGTTAAATTGAATATAAGCACAGTATACGAACGAAACAGGTCAAATGTAATAAGGGGATTTTTGAAACGTTCCTGTTAAATCTCTTGTATTTGTTAACTACAAGTTATCCTCTACGCAGACATAAGAATTATTTTAGCATTTTATATCCGGAATAAGATAAACTGTTATACAAAGAAACAGCAAAACAACCACCAAACTAGTTTCAAAATTTTTCAGCATTGACATTAAATATGGACTACTTAGAAACGTATATGAAGTGGAGAAAACAGATAGAACTCAGTAGAACTGAATGTATTCTAGCAATGAATTTAGTATTTTATTGCGAAGGAAAATAAGTTATTCAATTAATGTAATTTTATTGATGACTTGAAGAGTTTCGAGAATAGAGACAAGCGCCTTAGGATATTATTTTTTAAGAGCGAATAGCATTGAATAAAAAAAAGAACATAAAGATAAGATTTTGAAAATATTTCTGTACATTGCATTGACTTTTGCCCAAACATTTCATAAATTCTTTCTTTTATTTATTTAATGGCGACAAGCTAGAGCACGGATGTACAGCTATTCCGCCATGTCAAGTGGTTGTTGAGAAAAAAATCTTGTAAATTGTTTGTTAGGTAAGCGATGTTTTTTCTATAGGTATCTACGATTGCTAAAGAATCATCATCAATGTTAGATAAGATAAAGAAAAAACAAAGGTATAGAAAAAAAAATCGCTTCTATTATTCTGTTCTTCTAAGTATGTACAACAACTGACATTGTAATAATATAATATGAATGATTAAGTACAGCCTAATAAAACGCTATCTATGGTGCGACAGAGGTTGCGTTGGCATTCTATTGAGCATGGTTTCTTGAAGAATTTTTCTTTACTCATTTGGGTCTTTCATAGACCGTGGTTTTTTTTACTTCATGTCTATGGTCAGTGTAGGTATGGTATATACATAGTCGTAATTAAAATCACAGTGAAACTATAAATTAACATAAAAAATTGAGTTTAAAATGCACATTGCTTATAAGGTCATAAGGAACGGAATTTCAGTCGCGATATTAATGGAATCATTTTTGGGTCAACCAATCTTTAGATTACGGCTTTGAAAACGTATAAAAAACATTTTTTCTGAAAATTACATTATTTACCCATAGACAAAGGCTCTCAATTTGTGTCATTCTTATGGCAACACTAAGATGATCATCGAACAAATGAAATACGGCAACGTCACGCACCGCACAGAGACAGTAGTAGTGAAGTGATTGTTCATTCGGCGTTTTATAAAATTAGCAAATTTACAAATTGTAACTTTAATTTCTAGTGAAAATGGCGGACAACAAAAGGTATACTTACAATTATAATCATTAATTTAAAAGCAGGACTTGTTAAATTGCTGAATGAGTCTTAAATACTGTGTAAAACAATGATCGAAAATTGGCTTGTCATCATGTCTGTATTACAAACTGACCTAAACGAATCGAAATATTTGCAAGTTCATCGAAAAATTGGTTGTATTTTATATAATCTCCAACATTGCCGAATATTACGGTTGATTTCAATGATGTTTGGTTTATTGAAAGGCGTTGCTTTGTGACTACTATTGATATGATGAACGGTAATGTTTTTCACAGCCCTGATGATTTATCCACCGCGATCCTGCGCCGAAAGGATAGGCCAAATCGTCTGATCGTCGAAGAAGCCGTCAGCGATGATAATTCCGTTGTCGCGCTATCACAGGTTAGCTATCCTTTGTTGTATAAATTAATCTTATACTTCGTAAGTACCGCTACATCTAATAAATTCCTAAAGCTACGAAATTGCGATCAATATAACTTCAATTACCACCAAAGTATTGATTTCCTAAGATGTAACTTCTATGGTTTCATAATACTATATCTGTATGAATTTGGTTTTTACCTCTGTTAATACTAAAACCCTATCTTGTGTGAAGTAAAGCTCATATTTGAATGCATTCTTATTGGCGTTGTTATATACTGACTTACAAACCATAGCCTTAGGAACTGTCGTGACTTAGGAACTGTAGTGAATCTGTTAATAACAGATGAATGGAATCAAACAAAGGTTATTTGTTCAGAAAATTTTAGTGAAATATAAAAATGTCCTGTCATTCTAACCTCAAAGCATGATTTTTAAACACAATAAATTACATCAGTCAAACTGATTATACATTTAATAATCATCTAGCATCATCATTCTAAAATAAATACTTCAAAGGATGTTGGTAAGGAGTTGTAGGACTGTTTCACATCTTCCACCTTAGGAATTATCAAATTCTTACCAAAGGTAGATGGGAATAAGTTGATTTGAGTGTTCATGAGGTCCAGTAGCTGCCTACCATCAGGAAGACTAAGATTTTTTGCCACATTTACATACAATCAGCCAACATATGTAGTATGCCTAAATTTAATTTAATACTTCTTTGTCTGACATTCAAGGGTCAATAGCATTGGTTATTTGGATACTGTTTACTCTTTCAGTTATATTTTAAATGAAGCATTATGTAATTCAATAAAGTATTAATTTGGAACTGTTGAACATAATTTGATTATAGCTTTATAGCAAAATTTTCTACAAATATTGTTCATACATATATTTGTTCAAGTGGGACAAAATTAGACCACCAACCAAGGAATTCATCACAATATAACAGTGTTGTATCAACAAACACATACTGGGAAATACATACATACATATGCTCACGCTAGTATTCCCCAAAGGGGTAGGTAGAGGTGTTGCTATCACAACACCCACTTTTCACCAAATTTAATTAAGTGCAGATGTGACAGATGGTGAGTCTATCGACGTCTCAGGCACTATACATACGCCTTTGAATTCCTTCTCAGAAATATGCAGGTTTCCTCACGATGTTTTCCTTCACCGTAAAGCATGTGGTGTGAAATCACTGTACATAAGTTTTTTAGAAAAACTCATTGGTACAGGTTCCGCTGGGATTCAAACTTGCTTTGTTTGCGTAGCAGGCGACTGCTCAAACCCCTAGGCCACCACGGCTCTCATACTGGGAAATCCCCTCAACACAAATACCACAGATGAGAATTGACACAGCTTTATTTGGGCAAATTTATATAACCATCTTTAGCAGTATGAGGTCTGAGGAATATATACATATAGGTGCCCTCACAAATTATGAGTGCTCAGCGCAAATAGTAGGGGGGACTATGGCTGTATTAATTTGTGGTCGTGCTGTATAGACAGAGGCAGGCTCATAAAATTCTTACTGCAAACTCAAGTCAGCACTCACAACTCGTGGTGGCACTTATATTCACAATGCACTCCCCAACATTAGCATTAACTGGGCACTAATCCAGGATGCTAATGAGAAATTACAGATGAAAAAACCCAATACCATTTTGCTCTAGGCATACTAAATATTTATAAGAATTCTAATATAAATAATTACATGAAACCATAGATGTACTAACCGTACCCCTGGTAAATCTGTGTAAATCTTTCATCATCTCCCTGACCTTATCCCATACATTGTTGGGGTCGGCACTTGATTCAACCCGATGTGGCTGATCACCTGATTTTTATACAAAGCGACTGCCATCTCACCTTCGCAACCACTTCAACGTGGAAAATCTGTGATCTGGGTTAAACCAGTTGTCAGATTATTTTAGGCCTCCGACCGACCTGTAACGATTACCAAAGATGGTAAACTGGCAACCGGGACCGACGGCTTAACGTGCTCTCTGAGGCACGGAGGGAACTCGGGCGGTCACCCATCCAATTACTGACTAGGGTTGTGGTTGCTTAACTTCGCCGATCGAATGATATCGCAATAGCAACTGTGCCACGAGCTCCTCTGTGTAAATCTTTCGTGAGGAGTATTATATGAACCAGTTTGTGAAAATAATAACCTTACTGTATACGTTATTAAATTCACAAAAACCTAAGTTCAATGACCTCAGAGTTCAAAGGTGATTGCTGCCAGAATCTTATTAGAATAATTGCATGCCACGGTTCTCTGTTGGAATTTATTTGGAATTATAAACAGACTTCTATCTAATACCCTTAAATGAATAATACTTGCATAAGCCGTGGTGGCCTTGGGGTTAGTACCAATGAGTTTTTCTAAAAAACTTATGTGCAGTTATTTCACACCACATGCTTTATGGTGAAGGAAAACATGCATATGTCTGAGAAGTCATTCAAAGACATATATAGTGCCTGAGACGGTGTAGGACTCACCCTCTGTCATGTTGGCACTTGATCATATTCGGTGAAATGTGGCTGTTGTTACAACACCTCTGCTTACCCCTTCGGGGACCCTTCTAGGATGGCGTGAGCATATATACTTACTAGCTGTGCACCGCGGTTTCACCCGTGTAGATTTAGTTACATGCTTCATTTTGCGGAACACTTATTTTTTTTTAATAAAAGTAGCAATTTTTATAAACATTAGCTACCTTCCAGTAAAAGTGTCGTTAAAATTGGTCCAGCGGTTTCTGAGATTAGCTGGAACAAACAGACAGACAGATATATATATTTTTTTTAAATTGGTGTTTTAATATCAAATACTTTCATATGCATGGATTGAAAAGCTGTTAATTTGATATTACAAATTTTATTTATCTATGTAGATTTATAATCAGTATTAAGGAAACCATTCCAATGAGTTTCATAAAATCTGGTATTTGGGGGCGATCAACCTTTTTATATAATATATATACTTTTTATATACCTAGCTTTTTATTTTCAGAAAATGTCGAAATGCAGTGCCTAGTGCGAGTTTTCTTAAAATCGCCGTCACAGGTCATAGCGTTGAAGTAAACGCAGCATTGTATGATCAAAATAGTGCTATCCGCGCGCCGACAGATGGCGCTGTTTTGATCCTATACAAATCTGCATTTACGTCAACGCAGTGACTTGTGACGGCGGCAGTGACAAACTCGCAGTAGGCCCTCTGATAGTACAGATAAAAATATTCTGGGTCATTCTAGATAAGCTGTATTGGTATGAGAATTGTACTTGCAAATTATGAGATAAGTTCATTTTACATATACAAAGACACTGATCATATTGTATGCTATTTACTGAATATATTATTGTTTAGATATTTGAGGTATTCTTAAAAGGCTTAGACAAAGTAAATCTAGTCTCGTATCGGTCACGATTCATCGTTAGCATCCGTCAAAGCCGCGATCAAACGCATGTGCATGTTGTCTATGATATTGTATGGGGAAAATGACCGATTGAATAGATTCGCAAACATTAGGGTTCCGCGGGCCACTTGGTGATAAAATTGAAGCCATTTTCATAGGTCTATCATCTTTGACAGACTTCAAGAAATGTATAATTTTTTTATATAACCTACATTTATCACCATCATCATAGTTAAACTTCTGTGTATTATAGAATTAAACCGACCTATATACATACATACATACATATGCTCACGCCTGTATCCCATGGGGGTAGGCAGAGACCACTGTTTACCGACCTATATGTAACCGAATTATAATCTATGTATATAAAAATGAAATGCTGTTTGTTAGTCTCACTAAAACTTGAGAATTGCTGGACCGATTTGAGTAATTTTGATCGTGATTTATTTATGACAGTTCAGGGAAGGTTTAAACGGTGAAAAACACAAATAATAACTTAATGAAAAGGAAAGGTGATACGAAAATATTTCCCCAACAGGCAAAGATGGAACAGCTCCAGTTGTTCCGCGGTGACACTGTCCTGCTGAAGGGCAAGCGTCGCAAGGAGACGGTGTGCATAGTGCTGTCGGACGACAACTGCCCCGATGAGAAGATCCGCATGAACCGTGTGGTGCGCAACAACCTGCGCGTGCGCCTCTCTGACGTGGTCTCCATCGCGCCCTGCCCGTCGGTCAAGTACGGCAAGCGCGTCCACATATTGCCCATTGATGACTCTGTTGAAGGTTTGACTGGGTAAGTTCACAAAGATGCTCAAGATATGTGGTGCGATGTGGGGATTGGGAGTGGTAATAATAGAGACGACTCTGATGTCAGTACCCCTATTACGGGTTTGCTACAATCTATATTCGCTAGCATCACCCGCAATATTTGTATGAGATATTTTAGTTCACCGACAGGTGTCGCTGCACAATTTCTCATACAAATGTTCGACGGAAACGCTAACGAGTATAGATAACGAAAACGGTGACAAACACATGATAGGGGTACTGATTGCTAAAACACCGTTAAGTGATTGCAATGAATTTTAGGTTTGAGAAAAAAATTTAGGTATTGATGTTTCTGCAAATGTGTAGATAGCCGTGGACATTTGTAGATCAGTCAGGTCGGTTTATGGTCAAGAGACGCTTTATTACTAAATACCTAACCAACAACTTACCTACTACCTACTTTATAAACTGAGAACATAACACTAAGCTTAGGCAAGGAGGTGACTCAATGCACACTACAGCTTAGATCACTTCTTAACCTTTTAGTGATGAGGGATATACATTTGACAAAATATGACACACACCACCAACTGCTTGATGATTTCTATCTATGTACAAATGGGCACCAATTACTAAAGGATTATTGATTTAGTTAACGCGTTCACTGCTAACGACGCATCTGTGCGGCTAGCAGTGAGCGAATTTACGAAGAAGTGCAATTGTTAGCAGTGAATGTGTATCTGGTTTTAATCGTCGAGTTGGGGATTATTTCTTGATATTTGTGAATTGCATGACAATGTATAGGTTGTCTACTTGCATAGTCCTGTTTATATTTGTATAGTTTTATGTTAATAATATATACTGTCTATTTCGAAAGGCATGGAAGGTGTAAAACCCTAAGTATCCTTTTACATATGAATTGTTTTCTTGCTTTCATATGCATAGTTCTAACTAACCCTACTTGTTAGTAAACACGTTTTAAACACTAGTATTTTCCCCCATAGCAATTTGTTCGAGGTATACCTGAAGCCGTACTTCATGGAGGCGTACCGCCCCATCCACCGCGACGACACGTTCATGGTGCGCGGCGGGATGCGCGCAGTGGAGTTCAAGGTCGTGGAGACTGACCCCTCGCCGTACTGCATCGTGGCCCCCGACACCGTCATACATTGCGAAGGGGAGCCCATTAAGCGTGAGGTGAGATTTACACTTTGACACGAATGTTTTGTATTAGTATGTAATCATGTTTCCATAAGGATTCATGTATTTTTTACTTTTTTCATTGTTAGTCTTATGTAGTTATGAGGGAATTCCATCTGTGGTAGTGATATTGCTATGTTGAGTCTGGGTACCTTAATATTATTTCTCAATACCTATGCCCTGCAGTTACACTCGTGAAGACTTTATTTTTATTCAATTTGTTTTAATTGGTTTTATTTCACAGACACCATTTTTTTTTAAATAAATGTAGTTAGTATGTAGGTACTAAGAGTACTTAGTAATATCAGCTATCTGCCAGTGAATATCTCGTTACAATGTTTAATCAGAGCAAACACAGACAAACAGACAGAGGAAATTTTTTTTTTTTTTTTAAGTGAATGTTGGGATGGTTGTTTGTAAACAGACACTTAAATTTTATTTATATGTATAGATTGTTTTAGTCAGAGATAATTTTCAAAAATTTGAATGCGTAGAATTCACGTTTTTGCACATGAAACTTTTATGACGACACCTGTACCAGCCAAACTTCCATGTTAACAGGAGGAAGAGGAAGCCCTGAACGCGGTGGGCTACGACGACATCGGCGGGTGTCGCAAACAACTGGCGCAGATTAAGGAGATGGTGGAGTTGCCGCTGCGCCACCCCTCGCTGTTCAAGGCCATCGGCGTGAAGCCCCCGCGCGGCATTCTCATGTACGGCCCGCCCGGCACCGGGAAGACCCTCATTGCTAGGGCCGTGGCCAATGAGACAGGTAAAACAAACTTCATATAATGATACTAACTTCCTGATAATATTATATATGTGAAAGTTTAAGAATGTATGCCTGGATGTATGTTTGTTACAACAACATTACTGAATGGATTTGATTTGACTTGAAACTATACAATAATATTGCTTATACATCAGATTAACTGTGTGAAGTGGAGCTCGTGGCACAGTTGCTATTACGCATATCATTCGATCAGCGAAGTTAAGCAACTAACCGCCCGGGTGACCGCCCGAGTTTCCTCCGTGCCTCGGAGAGCACGTTAAGCCGTCGGTCCCGGTTGCCAATTTATCATCTTTGGCAATCGTTACAGGTCAGTCGGAGGCCTAAAATAGTCTGACAATTGGTTTAATCCAGATCACAGATTTTCCTCGTAAAAAGGGGTTGCGAAGGTCAGATGGCAGTCGCTTCGTATAAAGATCAGGTGATCAGCCACATCGGGTTGAATCAAGTGCCGACCCCAACAATGTATGGGATAAGGCCAGGCAGATGAATAACATATAGGCTATAATTTATAAAGTTATTGTATATATTTTGAAAAAATAATACATCACACACTTGGACTACTTATTTCCAAACTTACACTCAATCTCATGTTCAGGTGCATTCTTCTTCCTGATCAACGGTCCGGAGATCATGTCCAAGCTGGCTGGTGAGTCGGAGTCGAACCTGCGCAAGGCGTTCGAGGAGGCAGACAAGAACTCCCCGGCCATCATCTTCATCGATGAACTGGACGCCATCGCCCCTAAGCGAGAGAAGACGCACGGTGAAGTCGAGCGCCGTATCGTGTCGCAGTTGCTTACTCTTATGGATGGTGAGTGAACATATTCATATATGCTTTTCTTTTGGTACATACATACAAATGCCTGTATTCTCCGAAGGGGTAGGCAGAGGTGTTGTAATAACAACACCCTATTCATCGAAGATGATTAAGTGCATGTTTGTCACACTACTGCATAAGAAATTAATGGGTCACATTAAATTGTAACTTATATAAAATGGTTTGGTATTGTTTATTGATATAGAAGCCTGAATTCCTTAAATAATTATAGAAAATTATTGTCTATACTTAATTTGGTAGTTGCCTCTAAAAATATTCAAATTATTTGGACTTTTTGTTGATGGCTGATGCCATAAATTTTGATATGTTATGATTTAATTACTCTGGACTGAAGCTGATTCCACTTTTTATGGTATAATCAATAACATGCAAAATGTATTCCAAAGGTATGAAATAATCTGTGACACGCTCAATGTATACCAAAGGTATGAAAAAGTCGTCCCACGTGATCGTAATGGCGGCGACGAATCGTCCCAACTCGATCGACCCGGCGCTGCGTCGCTTCGGTCGTTTCGACCGCGAGATCGACATCGGCATCCCGGACGCGACCGGCCGGCTTGAGATCCTCCGCATACACACCAAGAACATGAAGCTTGGGGATGATGTGGATTTGGAACAGGTAATATTAAATTCTCAAAAGACTTGTTTTCAAACTGGTTGTTTATTTTTCTGACTTTTTATATGTGCTGTAAGACAAAAAGGGGAAGCAAATTTTAGAAATAAAATTTTATACAGCTATAAAACGAAATTCTGGGATGACCTTGATTTAGAATCATTTAATATTTTATTCTCAAAAGACTTTGTTTCAAACTGGTTGCTTTTTTCTGACGTTTTATAAGTGCCTTATGAGTGGTTAGTCAAAAAGAAACTTATTTTCGTTTTCAAATAAAGTAGATATTAAACTTTTGGTCAACATTAAATTCATTAGGGTTCCACAATAGGAAAACATGGACCTTTATGGGATAACTCCCACTTTGGATTCCAATATTACGAGTATTTGGAATGGAATGCTTAGCGAATAATGCGGTGAACATTATTGTATCGCGAGTTGACACAAGAATTAACAAATGTTATAATGTTTGTCAGATCGCGGCGGAGTCCCACGGCCACGTGGGCGCGGATCTGGCCTCTCTGTGCTCGGAGGCTGCTCTGCAACAAATCCGTGAGAAGATGGACCTCATCGACCTTGAGGATGACCAGATCGACGCCGAGGTGCTCAACTCTCTCGCCGTGTCTATGGACAACTTCCGGGTGAGTCCTGACTTGTGTTATATTTTTGTGTACTACCAGATTTTTATGCCTTAATGCTAGAATCATCATCATGAATGTGTCCATGGAATTATATTCATGAGGTATGATGTAACCTGTAAAAGATATAAATTAAAGATTGTAAAATATTTTTGAAAAGAGTAATTGTTGAGTTTCTAGCCGGGTTCTTCTCAACGAAAGCAACCTTACAAACCCGGTGGTAACATTTATTATCATGTTTAATGTATTTTTTGAGGCTTGTGTAAGAATCCAATCAAGTAAAGATATTTTCAAATTATAAAGTAAATTTAAGAGTTGTCTTGTTGTTGTTTCTTGTTAATGTAAATTACCGTTGCAACTCTTTCCATTTGTCCTTATTCAGTGCCATCTCGTAGTTTTTTTTTATTTCCATTTTGATGTAAATATGGTATATTTTCTAATATTTTTTTTCCCAATCACAGTTTTCTTTTCCTTGTAGAAAGTTTTAATTAGGTGTTCATTATTGATTTAGAGATAGATTTTTCTAATTTCATTAATTAAATAAGATTAAACACATAGTAAGTAGTATTTGTTGTTAATTAGAGATTTATTAAGCGTGTTTACCGTTTACATTGGTTTGACATACAATCTTGTGTTTATAGTACGCGATGACGAAGTCGTCGCCGTCTGCGTTGCGCGAGACGGTGGTGGAGGTGCCGAACGTGACGTGGGGCGACATCGGAGGGCTGCAGAACGTGAAGCGCGAGCTGCAGGAACTGGTGCAGTACCCCGTCGAGCACCCCGACAAGTTCCTCAAGTTCGGCATGCAGCCCTCGCGCGGCGTGCTCTTCTACGGACCGCCGGGCTGCGGTCAGTGCCCATGCTATTACTATGTCACGAGTTATGAGAGCCCCGCGAAAATTGTGGGGGTAACTATCGCGCCATACAGACTCATGAAATGATTACTGCGCACGACCGCACCTATTCTTTGGGAGAAATTACGTTATTTAACTTTAGATTTCCCCTTTCCCTTCATCCATCTTTTTAATTTTTGAACGGTTTTAAACAGCTTAAAAAAAATTAGGTTGTCAATTCGTATGTTTTTCTTTATATATGGAAATGCTCTTTTACGCTAACACAGCGTTTGCACTCCTCGTTACCAAGCAGTACTTTTAACGCACCTTGTGAACACAATACTGATTTATATAGCATTATTTCCCTACAAACTTCAGCTGTATATATAATTGTATAAGGCTAATGTGTGTTATCGCGTGGTCCAGGTAAGACGCTGTTGGCGAAGGCGATCGCCAACGAGTGCCAGGCCAACTTCATATCGGTGAAGGGACCCGAACTGCTCACCATGTGGTTCGGAGAGTCCGAGGCCAACGTACGAGACATCTTCGACAAGGTAATTGATAATCTTTATCTGCACAGATAAATACAATTGAAGTATCTGTTTGTGATTCCTCATTCAACAGCATTACACTAAATTTATAAAAATTAAAAAACGATTAAAAAAAATCTTTGTCTGTCTGTGTTGACTAAAATGATTCTGTACACCTAATAGGGACTATAACAGTCTTCAATGTCCGGTATAAACTTAAACTTGCTAGGTCCACTCATTCCTGAGAAAATCGGTGGTTATAGATGGACAGATAGACAAGAGATAATGGTTCCTTTTTTTACCTTTTTGAGGTTATCAAAAAAGTACGTTCAATGAGTGTTCCGAGTGTCCCTTATCAATGTATATAAAAGAAAGTTGTGTTAGTTAAACAATTTATAACTCAAGAATGTCTGAACCGATTTCGCTCAAAATTGGTAGCTTTGATACAGGAGGACACAGGACTTTAAAAAAGTGTCATTAGACATGGTATAACACAATAAATTGTACGCGGGTGAAACTGCGGGGCACAGCTAGTGTTGAATAAAAATGGTTTGATTGTGTGTAGGCCCGCTCGGCGTCCCCGTGCGTGTTGTTCTTCGACGAGCTGGACTCCATCGCCAAGTCCCGCGGCGGGTCCGTGTCCGACGCCGGCGGCGCGGCCGACCGCGTCATCAACCAGATACTGACCGAGATGGACGGCATGGGCGCTAAGAAGAACGTATTCATTATCGGTATGTACCAACCACGTGTTTTCACCTCTGACAGACAGTGCCTAATAGGAGTTTTCTTAAAATCACGTCAAAATATCTTTTGGCCGATAGATGGCACTATTTTGATCCCTTCCAATCTTTGCTTACGTCAAGGCGGTGACTTGTGACAGCAATAGTGAGAAACTTGGTTACGGACCGTTCGTAACCCAATAGCTTTTACCCAACTTCGTCTCCGTTTTTAATATATCTAGTGTCCACCCATCGGATTTAAGTTCCATTTGCACCATATGTCCGCAAAGTAGCAGAATGACAGACACTTTAGAATTGAAAATGTCCGTTAGTGCACCAGTAATGGGTAGCCGAGATACTGAGATAGATACGCGAGTATATTACGTGGTTGAGTCTTGTAGCTATATTGTAATTGCATGGTACAGGTGCGACGAACCGTCCGGACATCATCGACCCGGCGATCCTGCGGCCGGGCCGCCTGGACCAGCTGATCTACATCCCGCTGCCCGACGAGAAGTCGCGCGAGGCCATCCTGCGCGCCAACCTGCGCAAGTCGCCCATCGCCAAGGACGTCGACCTTACTTACATCGCCAAGGTAATATACACTCTATTTTGATTTTGATACAGATCATTGTGTCGACGCAGGGGCGTGCATTCCATATAAGCAAATAAGCAGCCCTTACTATTTGTGATGACTGAATACACTAGTTTCGTGTGTGTGTCCAATCCAATGCACGCTCCTATGTGGTATTTTTTGTAGTGACGATAGTGTTGTGAGCGAAGATGATGATATAATAGTTTGAATAAGAAAAAAAATCTTTTATTGTAAAAAAAGCGTGGGGTGCATGGTGTCAATAGTTATGAATATTTAATTGACAGATATGAAAAGGATTATCAATTCGATAATATCTAGAGTAGCAGCCTCGCTTCTTTTTAAATAAAATATTTCTTTTTCTTATTCAAACTATTAATAACTTATATTTATATTTTTTTTTACATTATTCTTGATATTTATTAAAAAAAAATTTAAATTTTAGTTTAGTTTTCTATATAAAGCTTGTTGTCTAGTTTTTTTCAACTATTATTTTTTATATAGATTTGAAAATGAAAAATTAAAATTATTTATTCTGTATAGGCCCTGGTAAGGCACTTATGAATGTCTAAGAATTTACCACCGATTCGGAAACTAGCCTTCTGAGAAGAACCGGCAAGAAACTCGCATCGTGTACATTTCATTACATAGTAATTGATTGACGCTTATTTAAAATAAATAAACAAGCAATATTATGTGGTGTACAGGTGACCCAAGGGTTCAGTGGTGCGGATCTGACGGAGATCTGTCAGCGCGCGTGCAAGCTGGCGATCCGCCAGGCCATCGAGGCAGAGATCCTCCGCGAGCGCACCCGCCAGCAACAACCCGCCGCCGCTGTCATGGACGTTAGTATCTTCTTTATTCATTACCTAACTTTAATAGTTTCTAGTTCCACAATCAAATCTTATAATAAACAAGCTGTGCCCGGTAAACATATTGCCATTTTTTTTGGGGTTGATCACTCATCAGTTTGGGGGTATAAAAATAGATGTTGGCCGATTCTCAGACCTATATGATATGAATAAAAAAAAACCTATTAACCGGTCCAGCGAGAATTTCGTACATTACAAATTTATATTATAAAAACTACTGTCTATGCCTTTGAAACAGTATCGTAGTTTGAAGAGCAATCTTGATTAGAGTAGAATATGGACTGCAGAATTCATATCCAAATAATATATAGACTGATGAATAGAAAATATTCTATAAAAACAATATTCAATTCCTAACATATTTTATCATGAATCTTAATTGAATGTAACTTTTAATGACTCACCTCAGGGTGGATCATTAAATATGTGTTTTATGAATACTAATGTAAATGTTTGTATGTAGATGGATGAAGAGGATCCGGTGCCTGAGATCAGCCGCGCTCACTTCGAGGAGGCAATGAAGTTCGCTCGCCGCTCTGTGTCCGACAACGACATCCGCAAGTACGAGATGTTCGCGCAGACGCTGCAGCAGAGCCGTGGCTTCGGCACCAACTTTAGGTGAACCCTCTATACTAGCTTTCGACCGTAACTTAACCTAGGTGAACTTTATATTTTACATTATGCAAAACTTTTTTTACATATTTTATAGAATATTTAATTTTGGAAACTTAATTGGTTAAGTTTATTTTTAATATGTTTAGTTTAATTTCTTATAAATAAAACTGTATGTTTCATTTATATGAATTAATAAAAAGGATTAAAACGCAAGTCAGCTACACAGTCAGGCCTAGGAAATAGCAATAGCTTAATAATTTTTGTGGCACAGGTGATTCATATTAATTTTATATATTTTTGTATGACAAATGTATAAAATGCTCAGCAATGTCGTTCGTAAGCCTGCGAAGGGTCTAAACTAAATAAATAATTGTCAGGTTCCCAACGAGCGGCGGCGCCGCGGGCGGCACGGGCACGTCGGGCGGCGACCAGCCAACCTTCCAGGAGGAGGCCGGCGACGACGATCTCTACAGCTAAGCGCCGCCAACCACCACTATATACTTACCACATCGCTCCAGCGATCATCACGCCTTTAGGGTTACCACATCCAAGTAACATTTCAACCATTCCCATTACATTTTCAGGCATTTCACTCGAATGTTTGGAAATCCTGACAACTACAGCTATTTCGCTTTTCAAACAAGTCAGGCAAATTCCCGTCGAGTGGTAACCCTAAGCGCGGCACAATCTCGACGGCAGCGTCCCAACTAGTTTCGACGTTTATTCCTATATGTATTACCACACAGGCGCCCCTGGGGCGCTCTGATCAATAAATTGTCATATACAAATGTAAATGTATTTATTTTGTATTTTTCAATCATTCGATAGCATTTGTTTGTGTTCTAATTTGCTTATGTTTAGTCTTAATTGGATAATGTTCGTATATGTATGCTCGCCGCGGCGGGCGTGTAAGATCATATGGTATAGAGTAATTGTTAACTTACTGATCCTGTGCGTAGGCGGAGCCGGGGGCGGTGCCTAGGCATCGTCGTCGGCAACACACAATATTACAGTGATTTTTTAATAAAAGATTTTTATAGACACGTGTGTTTTCTTTCAACTTCCTGTATACTTTACTCTTATAATACCAGTACCGCTCAAAACCCGTCACAATGAAGGGATTAGTTGGTTCGATTCGATTTAAAAAATCTACTTCATTTCGTTCTGTCATTACTCGGTTTGACATGTGCTCAGAAATCCGAAAGCAGGTAAATTCGCATGACTGTCTGTCGACAGAGACAGAAGATAATGTTACTTACATTATCCTCGCACTTATAGAAGCGATAAAAAATGTATTCATGAGAATTACATAAATGACGATGATACATACCAAGCAGCACAAAGATTAAAAAAATGTTAAGGTTCTACCACATGCCGGTTGCATGCGACGCTCGTTTCCAGCGACAAATGTGGTCACGTGACCCCAATTTAAATTTCCAGCGACTCGAAAAGGAACTACGTCATGCAGCTGCTCCAATCACGTATCGCTACATATCACGTGACCACATTTGTCGCTGGAAACCAGCGTCGAGCGGCTTACATCACCTTTAAGCAGCCCCCTCAATAAACGGTTCATAAGTCTAATATCAAAGTCATCCAAACACCCGGAACTCAATAATGGGAGCAGTGCACATCAAAACAAACAGCTAAAAACCCACAACGCAACCAAGGGTCAGATTGAACTTTGGAATTTGGGGTCAAGGTCATCAAATTAACTTAATTTGCCTTGACTGTGGATATGTCTGGAGATCCTAAAGGATGTTTGTTATATTTTTCATCAATTTTGAGCTAGGACGCACCGTTTCCGATTAAGATTTTTACAAAGTTAATTCAAACCTATTACTGCGCTTTAATTCGAGGCGGAAACGAACAATGCGCTTTGTGACGCCCGAGTTTAAAGGACCATGATGACGACAGTAGACCGAATTGTCTACGGAGTAAAAAGCAAGTAGACCGCAGGAGTCACTAAACCATAGACTCGTTCGCCCTTGTGGGCGCAGCGCATCTAGGATCCAGGACAAGGAAGGTTAATTGGAGTTTAAAAGCCAAGAGTTGACATTTAATCGAAATCACAATCCTCTTTTTTAAATAATTCTTCCAAAAATGGTGTCCCACCCATCAGGTTCCTCAATGAGTAGGCTCGATCTGTGGCGAATGTGCTAGCGTCTTTGCTCAAGTAAGATGGAGACAGGGACATGTCCACTGGGTTGAACTTTTCTTCAGACTTCTCAAAGTGAAACATCTTGGAGCCTTTGATACACTCTCGATACAGCCTGTCCACTTCCTCGTCAGAAAAGCAGGTGCATATCTTCTCAAACTCTTGGTCGGAGTATTGCGTCACTGCATTCCTCGTCTTTGAGGCTGGTTTAGAGGTCTCGGGCGGCGGAGTATATTGCCCTCGCGCCTTCTTCACGAGTTTCTTCAAAACATGTAAAGGACACGTCTCGTAATTCGGTAGATCCGGCTCCTCGAACCGAGACATACGCTGCATGTACGGCGGCAAGTGTTCTGATAAATGTTTCTTTGCTGTTTTCGCGCATTTACATTTTTTCGGCATCACATAGTCCATATAGCTCTGCATTTTAGGATCTCGATGGTGCTTAAGTTCCACTGCTCTCGTTTTTATTCTATTCCCTGAGTGTACTGTCTCCGTGGACACTTTCTTGGTCACGCGCTGCACGCTCACCGACATTTGGGATGCTTGCGTCGGACTGCAGAAACAATATGGTATTTTGCAGACGCAGCACTCTACAGGAACTTGTTTGACATTGGGCAACTCACTCTGTAACACTTGCAGTAAGGAATTTTCTAATTTGAGTTCTTCAAACCGTTGCGATTCTGTATATTGTACTGGGACGTCGTATTCATATTGGTGGTCATCTTCGAAATCGACGTCATCTCCTCGTTTGCCGTGAATGTATTCTTTTATTTTATCCGTGTACACCTGGAAGTTGTCGCAGGCGGCGTAGATGCAACGCTTGTTCACAATGATGACTGGCAGGTGAGTGGCACTCGATGTGCAGTGCTTGGGGCAGAGGTCCTGGTCAAGCTGGGGCTTGTAGCCCTTGTCACAGAAGAGAAAGAAAGGATGCGGTCTGGCAATCGGGGTGTGGAACCCATCATCTTCCTTTTGAAAGATGCTTTCAGCGACAGGATTCTCCATCGCCTCGTCCAGCTGCAGCATCATCAGCTTCTCCATGTTCAGGAAGAACTCAGCATGTTGTGGCAATGTGTTCAAGCAATAACCCACGAAAATCTGGAACTTTTTCACAACTTCGCATACTTTCTTTTGCCATATCCTATCGAATTCTGCCCGCTTTTTTTCTTTCTCCAAAGCAAGTTTGATTTCGAAATCTTTAATTGCTATTTCATCTGTCAATGTTTTTACTTTTTTCTTGTGTTCATGTCGGGCCAGCTCAGTTTCCTGTCGGCATGCCTCTCGCTCCTTCAGTGCGACATAAACTTGACACGCCATCTTCTGACACTCGAGTAGCTGTCTCACTTTCTCGATGGCTATATGCTTTTCCATGTTTATATCATGTATAGTGTCGGCCATATCGGTGCGAGCTTCCTCGACCTTCGCTATGAACTGCGCTTTCAGCTCTGCCTTCTTCTTCGTCAACTTGTCTGTGTATCTGTCGTACAGCATAGTCGATTGTTGCTTCAATGTGTGTCCATAATGGTCCTTCATCTTTCTGAATGAATCTGCTTTTGCTCTCTTGATCTCCAGGATGGCCGCATCGAAGAGAATGTGTTCTATTTTGTTGATGGAAGTCATGTAAACAGTAGTGAACTCGTGGAAGGCTTGTTTTATCTTTTCAGTGTTATTCTTGGCGGCTTCTTTGCTGCAATCCTCCCATTCCTGGCGACAGCTCACTTCCAAGGTCTTCTTCCAGTTGATATCGTTATCGAGCAGCGCTCTATTTTTCTCTTCTTCCAGCCTCTTGTGATGAGCTTCGACGAGTCCTTCTCCGAAGTGGCCGATGCCGTTGAAGCCTAATTTGGACAAGTACTGTTTCTTGATAGGTTTGAGCACAGCACGCCCGCTCAGTAAATCCTTGGGAGGCACGTACCAGTCACTGCCGCCGCCTTTCATTGGAGGCTCGAGGCCCGCCAGCACTTTCAGCTTTGGGGTCATCGATTTAAAGTACACTTTCGCAAGAGGAGGTGACATTTTCTTAATCATATCGCTCTGTGTAGGCACTTGCTCGCGGTCGAAGAAACATTGCCGCAAGTAGTAGTTCTCATTTAATCGGAACATTGTGATGAAACAACGTTATTTACTTTCAATTCAAAATATATAATAAAATTTATAGAAAAATACTTTTGCGTTAATTCTACAAAGATGTGACAAAACTGTCAATTTTATTGTCAAAAACATCATAATTTACGACTAAAATGTAACAATGAGGTCGGACAAAGAAAACAGTGTAGTAAAAAATAAGTTGTTTATTTTTACAAAATTATAAATACTATTATATTTGTCTATGATTAAAACTTTGTTTCTCGAGACCTAGGTCACTTCGCCAACTGCCATTTGCTGTAAGAGACTCATGACGTGGTAAAACCTCTCTTTAATTTCCGTCGACGACCGGTGAGGGAGCAACTCCCTGATCCTCCCAAAAACTTGTTCAGAGCTAGCCTCTCCTTTCATTACTTGTAACATAGTCTTATCCTCATCCCGAGTCCAACTATTACTTTTAATTTCAATCTTATTTTCTAACACTGGAGTTGCTAATTTCGTCGACACTGTCGATACTAATTTCGGGTACTCAGCACTAACCGTCGACACAAATTTCTGCGACATACTAATTGGAGTAACACACTTTTGTGATCCTATACTAATCGGAGTTAGTAATTTCGGAAACTCCTTACTAACTGTAGATACTACTTTCGGAAGCTCTGTACTAACTATTGTCTCTATCTTCGGATGCTTAGCTTTCGAACTGTCGTTCTTCAGCAAAATTTGATTCTTGTTATCTTTTCTCTCCCTCTTAAGTACCTCTAACTTGTCTATCTCTTTCTTGCATCGGGGTTTTGAAATATTAGGCGTCTTTTTGTTCGGTTTAGGACTCAATATGGTGCAATCTTTATGCTTCGTGTTATCATTTACATCTTTGTTGTTTTTCGTTGGAGATTTGAGTGGTTTTTTGGCCTTTTTAGGTTGTATTTTAGGTGTCTTTCTTTTGGACCCTTCGTCGTCGGAGTCGGCGGGGGAGAGGTGGCAGTGTGGGGGAGCGAGCCGGCGCGCGTGCACCCGGTAGGGCTCCTTGCTGAAGGGGTACGACACGCACGCCGGCCGCAGCAACCGGCCGTGCTGGATAAACACACGTCCTTGGAGATACTGCAATTACATTCAACATATTTGCTTTAACTTATATTGACTTGATTAATTAACCGTTACTTTCGTAGATCTACTGACTTTGGAACTGACATCAGTTAGGGGTAAGCTGTTCGCAAAAATGGGATTCTGGCATAGTATTAAGGTTATATTTCATTATTGAAAGGCATATTGGAGAGTGCGGTCGATACTGCAAAATGAAGGGATGACGAGAGCCTCCACTTGTCTAGCTAAACTCACTGAGAGAACTTTCAAGGAATCTGCTAAAGTTACAACAGTAGTTTTAACTTGTTGCATAATCAGTAACAAAATTGGTAAGGTAACTTATACACAAATTATGCCATAACTATTGAATGAATGAACTAAACAACTTACCATAGTATCCAAGCTCTTCTTGGCATCCAAATTCCTCTTGGTATCACTCTCGTCTGCAAACTCCCACACATCATAACCCTTGTCGTTGGTTAGAAAGCTTTCGTTCAATATATCTGACCCAGTTTCGTAGGCACTGAAAAAAAATTATACTCTTAGTATTGTATTATCTTAGGGGTATGAACAAATCCCAGTGCAGAGAAGGAAAACATCGTGAGGAAACCTGCCTTCTGGGATGGCGTCATTTCAACACTTTTTATATTGTTTCTGTAGCGCTAGTGCGAGAGAATGTTACTTTATCCTAGACAAATTATATTATATTATAATACATCAGTGTAGATATATCCTCCATAGATCGTACTCACCTCTCCGGCGGCCTCTCATCAGGGAACAATGACTTGAACAGCTGAGAGAGTCGTGGGTTGGACCGCAGGTGGGGGAGGACCCTGGTCTTCATCTCCTCGCTGCTGCCAGAGTTGATGCCCGTCGTGATGGCGCGGAGGATCTTACGGAACACTGTCGGCTTCCTCGCGAACGCACTCTACATAACAGTAATTATGAAGTTATCAACCTCCAAAGATTAAAGGGCAGGTTTCACCTAACGCCGCCTAGAGTCTATAGTACCTAGCCTGGTTTTATAGAGTCAGTACAGAAACAAGCCTAGTTAGGGTCATAAATTGGTCAAGCATCCCAAGTTAGGATGCTAGTTGAAACCATTCTACTTGAGAATGTCTGTAATCTCTCTTTAACATCAGTAACCTTATTACGAGATTTGCACCGTTATCGGACGCTCGCTACGGTCACTCCTTGCGGTTTAAGGGCGCGTTCGTGTCCCGACGCGCTCTCCCAGAGAGTAAGCCGGGCCAAAGGATAGGCCCAACGGCCAATCGTTAGGGGGGGCAACACAAGCTTGCAAAAGTGACGAGAAGGAACACCCGTGAGTTTTAGCTGGTATGAGTCCAGCATAACCCTACTGCTGCCCCCGCGGTGGTTGGCGTATACATGACGGATTTCACACGAAACAAAAAAAGGGTCACTGACACTATAGTTATGAGATGTTTTCGTTGTTGCCGCTAGGAGTGCTCGACAATTTGTCATATAAATATTCGGCGGAGATGCTAGCGAGTATAGATTGCGAAAACGATGCAAAACTCGTGATAAGGGCACTGGTTTCTCCCCACATAGTGACATAGTGGGGCCCCAAGTGGTTCACTTCTATACATACATACTGCACGTGATTATATTTGTGATAAAGGAGCCTGGGATGTATCTTAGTCGGATGATTTTTGTAAATATCGCATTGGCACTGTATTTTTGCTACAATTAATTAATCTTAATTTGATCTTTGCTATGACTGGCTGGTTACAATGCTCACAAATATTTCTAATATTTTAGTTATAATTTTTGATAACTGATCATTGGTACTGTGTCCATGGGCTTATATTCAGGAGATATAAATGAACTATAAAACATTTAAAAAAAATGTTAACGAGTAATTGTTGAGTTTCCCAACCCAGTGGTAACATTTATAATCATATATAATGTATTTTTGTGTCCGTCTGACGATTTGAAAGTACTTCGTAACAAGTCTAATCAAATAAATATCTTTTGCATTCAGAATTTTAGAATTTTATAGTCATGACTATATTAGATGGATGACCATAGTAATCATAAAGAAGTTTTATTTCTTTATTATTACTATGGTCATCCATCATTGATTCCTCCTCATGTCATCTACACTAATATTATAAAGAGATTTGTTTTTTGTTTGCTTGCATGGATCTGAAACTACTTTGCTAATATGAAAAATTCATTCTGCAATGAATAACTACATTGTCAGAGATTAACATAGGCAAAATTTTATCGTTGTACTCCTACGGGAACGGGAACTATGCGGGTGTAACCGCATGTCGTTGGCTAGTATTTATAGTAAGTGTATAATAATGATTTATATTTGCTGGAGCATTCGCATGGGCATATTTAAATTGTGTAACCTACCTAATGTTCCACTAACTAAAGCTCTGTCAAAGAGAGACCCTATATAGATTAACATAGCATATTATCTCACCTGCAGCATTTCAATGAAGCTCATCAGCTGCACCATCATGAGTCTATCCATCAACCGGCCTACCTCAGCAGCCTGGCCGGGCTTCAGGAACAACAAGAACTCCTCAACAATATCCTTATGTTCCTCTCCAAATAGCTGCTCTATCTTACGGTACAAAGCTACTGGCGTCTCTTTGTATGGATTAAATGATTTCAATATACATTGAAATTGTACAAATTTATTGGTAGGCAGAGATGTATTTGAGGAAAACCTTGATTGTACTTTTGTATAATATGACTTGACTAAGGCTGGAACAAAAATTTATGGATCGGAAACATTTCAAAGTAAATTTAATAAAGTAAAAATATCTAATAAATATAATGTTATTACTAACTAGCTGTGCCCCACGGTTTCACCCACGTAGATTAAGCTTTATATAATACTTTTTTTCGCAATAAAAGGTCTAAAGATTGTCTGTGCCAAATTTCATCAAAATCGGTTGAGAGGCTTAAGCGGGAAAGCATAACAGACAGAGTTACTTTCGCATTTATTATATTAGTAGCGATTACTGGCATCTTAACCTTGGTTATTCATTTAATTGACTAGCTGTGCCCCGCGGTTTCACCGACATTTAAGTTAATTTCAAAGGTGGCATTTTTTACGCCACCCTAAATTTAAACAAGTTGCTAACTTTCTCCTTGTAACATTAGTTACCTGGCAGTGAAATTCCTATTAAAATCTGTCCAGCTCTTTTAGAGATTAACCAGAATAGACAGACAGAAAGAAAATGTAAAAAATTGGTTTTTCAATGTATGTACATTATATACTTTCATATGATTTAGTGGAAAGCTGTTTATTTGGAATTACAAACAGACACTTAAATTTTATTTATCTGGATATATATATATGTATAGATTAGTATGTCTATAAGCCAATTACACCAATTATGACATCACAAAATACATAACATGTAGAACTTTACTTATAGATATAACAAAATCCACATCATCTCTTACATCTCTCACAACAGTATCATCTGCCATTCATCCACAAACACATCACAACTTGATTTGTTGAATCTCCAAAGAGAAGATAGAAGAATTATTCCCAACCAACGATGTGACAACTGACCTAGTTAACGTAACCCTGACCTACTCGTATGACATTTATATATACTAGCCCAAAATATATATCAGTTATATTGAATTTTACAGTACTTGTCGTAGCAGATAACATGTATTCTGCTAGTTCATTTCTTAGCTTAACAATCAATTAATAAAACAGAAAAGTCTTTTACCTGTTTCTAAAATATTGTCATTAGCTTTAGGCAATTCATCTTTCTTTTTTGCAGTTTTGTTTTTAGTCTGTGAGACCTTAGGAGAATGATTCAAGGAACACTCAGCTTTCTGGACTTCAGGCTGAAACAGAAAATATATTTAGAGGTCGTGTAAAGTTATTATTCTACTACATTGCTGTCATAAAAATGGCGACATGAACATTAAGACGAACGTAAAATTATAATACGTCGTTCGTAAAATTATAGTGTGTTCACGGAAAATTTAAGCAATTAAATTAAGAATTATCCTCTCTACATTGGATTTAACAAAACATGGCATTAAATTACTGCGAAAAATAGCACAAACAGAGTAAGTTACATAAATACACTTGTGTTAGTTTTTTCTCACCTCGGGAATGATAGCGGGTTTTGGAGCCAAATCTTGATTAAAAAAACTGGTGCTTGGTTGAATTTTGTTCCCGAATGCATCCTGACTATCCCTGGAGAACAGAATTGGCATAGAAGGCAGCATCTGGAAGATTTTGTGACCTCTCTACCAAATAAAAATAGGCGCTGGAACTAGGCGATCACACGATTTTCACATGATATTCTTCATTAAAATAAACCACTATAAAGTTAAATTATAAGGGCACTAAAAAGAAAATGGTAAGAAATAACTATTTACACTTTAAAAACATTTTGTTTGTATTTATGCAAACAATACAAGCCATTGTAAGAATGGAAACATTTTTGACAGATCGACGACGCAATGAACGAAATCGACAATCGGGCGGGCAAAGCCTCCGTTTCATTTCAACAAACTTTATTTTTTTATTAAAAAATATCCTTAACTTCCAAATAAAAATATAATAAAATATGCTGATTCTTGCTGCGTAATCTGCAGAATGTAAATTTCCTTGTGCATTTATAAATTGAGTGTTTTCTAGAAGTAAAGTTACGGACGGGATGTGAGCGCGAAATGTTTGAAAGTTTCTTTTGCTCCTTTCATCTCGTTATTTTCTTTCAGTCATGAACTTGCCTATTTTTCATATGTCAAAGGTACAACCCCTCAGGTTGTGCCTTTGATATATGAAAATACATGATATAAATATATGAAAAATACACATGTACCTGCTGTATATTCCTGAGCTAGTAGGAGGTGGTAGGTAGGTTCTGTAGATACCCCACCTAAGTACTTAAGCT
Source organism: Watsonalla binaria (assembly GCA_929442735.1). Lineage (NCBI taxonomy): Eukaryota > Metazoa > Arthropoda > Insecta > Lepidoptera > Drepanidae > Watsonalla > Watsonalla binaria. The sequence continues at coordinate 8,103,544 of OV838934.1, read as the reverse complement.
ACTTACTAAAATAAGTTTTCACTAATTCAATCAAAAGTTTCGAAGAAGGTTGGTACTGCCAAGTACAGGTAACCATAGACCTTCAAGAAATGCAAGGTACCTACCGAGTATAGTGTAGATTACTTTTCAATAAAATATTTTAATGGACTAGCGCCCGCCCTCGACTTTCTTCGGGATTTTTAAAAACTATCAACAAAACGTGGACTTTCCTCTACTCGAACATATTTTTATTGAAATGTAATATTATTGTTCAGCTATGAGGCCATCGGAGTTTATCTCCTACATATTAGTAAAACCGTACCAAGATCCGTAACTTAGGTTTAAAGGAACGGTGTTTACAGGCAATATATTTTTGTATGAAAATGGCGACTTCAATTTATCTGTCCATATATCTATCTAATAATTCTTGTATTTACTTTTATTTTATAGAATTATCTGAAACTCCGATAATTTTCATAAAATGTTGTATGCAGAGTTTTCAAGGGCGATATTTCAAATACCTTTATAGGAACAATCTTGTATTCAGTACGTATACTTATTTAATCTGAATCTGGGAAACAGATACAATAAATTTTATAAAATTTTAATTTTATATGCCGAGTTTTCAAGGGCGATCTAGCTAGGTTTATTAATAACGTCAAAAAAAACATTACTATTTTAACAAGATACCTACCTACTAACTAGCTACTTACGTTGTTATGTTATTATACCGTTGTCTAGTAACCCCATCGATTTTAGCAATTTTCAATGACACATAAGTCAATGGACATTGCAGTTCCCACGCGGTTTACACAAAAACCTTTTCGGTTTCATGCAATGTTTGCAATTGATTGTTAAAAATGAGTGATCGATGAAGCTGTGTTCGTGATACTTAATTAGTTTTTACGTCGACATGGCTGCGATTTTTCCAACTGGTTTGAGGAATGGGGTAAGTACCTAAACAGAAAACAATGAAATGCGGTTTAACTCACCTAAGTAAAGTTGTTAAGGAGTAATTTCAATAATTTATTACAAGATTATCTACATAGATTAATTATAGACATAAGTACTTAGGTAACAATATTCTGGTATGCTAACGCACCCTATTATGGGGCTTCGCGACATTTACTAGCATTAATAATGAAGTTAGGTAGAGAGGGCTATTTGTTGCAATATTATTTAAGTTTTAATTAACTAAGATATAAACAAAGAGTAATTAACTACTAATATATATCTAATATATAAAATTCTCGTGTCACAGTTTTCGTTGCCATATTCCTCCGAAACGGCTTGACCGATTTTGATGAAATTTTTTGTGCTTATCCGGTATCTATGAGAATCGGCCAACATCTATTTTTCATCCCCCTAAATGTTAGGCGTAGTCCACCCCAAAAAAATATATGGCAATACAACGTTTGCCGGGCACAGCTAGTTTCAATGTATAATTATTAAATTAAGGTTTCTATAATTTAGTTTAGCATTGACTGGAGAATTTTTCTATAAAACTCGCATCTTTCGAAAATTATAACGTTACCTAAGTACCTAAGTATATTCGGTCAGTCTAGGTAGATACTAGATATGTAGGATATAGGTTTAATATAATAATAAATACACGAATCTAAGTAGTTATAAGTCAGGTTTAAGACTTAGCAGGTACTTAATACGTTCAGAGAAAAACAAAATCGCGAATAAAATTATTTTAATTGACGATTACTTAGCAGCCTTGTGAGGAGGATATATACAATGAAACTGTATCCGGCGGGAAGTACTTACGTGTGAGGTTAATATAAGGAAGGTATTACCTACTCGTATTAAAGTACCTAAGTACATAGGTATATCTATGTACAGAGGGCCTACCATCATTGGCTTAAACAGAGCGTATAAAGAACTTCTGAGTTTTGACGTTTCATTTTGTTACCGTTAAATCGATTTATCGGGTAAGGCTCGTAAAGACCAATTGTGGATTAAAGTTAGCGTTATTCTAACGTATCTAATGCCTATAACCTGCTTTCCTCGATAAATGGGCTAGCACTGAAATAATTTTTCAAACCGAACTTAGCTTTATATATTAGTATATGCAGATTACATAGTTACCTATTGGGTAGGTAGGCATCTACACCTAAGTATCGAAAATCAGTCCAGCCGGTGTAATTTTCTATGTTTGAACATGTATAAACACTATTTATGATTAGCTATGGGATATGAGACATCAATCATAATATTGTAGAAACCAGGATCTCTAATACTTAAACAAACCACAAATAAGTTAATTATGTAATGTTTTTACCTAATTGTTAGTGTCTATAAGGCCTTGTTCAGAGGAAGTACGGAATAATGCGATTTCTATCTGAAACTCCCGGAGAATTATTAGTTTGTTTGCGCACGCGACCTTAGAAGCAGTCAAAATTGCTCGGTGTATTTTAAACACGATTATAATGAACAGTGAAGTGAAGAACAATAATGAGGAAGTTAATATCGACGAGATCGTCGTCAAAGATCAGGACGCACCAACTGACATATTGTCTGATGATGTAAGGACTGTACACTATTTTCTTTCTCAGTATTTTTGTCTTTGCCACAAGTTAGTTACCTATCAGTTAACATGTTCAACGTTGACGGATTTTGTGAGGCATAAGTGTGCTTAGGACTAATATAGGCTAACGTCAACGTTGAAAGATGTCATACCGACTTTGAGCCCTCACTCCATCTTGCTTCTGAAAGCAGATAACGTAGGATAGAGGTACAGGATCTGTCGTTACCTAAATATTTCCTATAACTGCCTGTCTACTCAACCAAATACTTAACTATCACAAGAAGATCGATACCCTCTGTGCATTATAAGTTTTGACACGTTCAAACGTCGTCGCCTGACCTTGTGCGGCTCAAAATGTGTTGATTCGCCATCTTAAGTAGCCATTCAACCACAACCCGCCTCAGGAAAAGGGACCTATCAACACATTTTAATCTACGCTAAAACGCAATAATACTTGGGTATCGATCTCCTTGCAATAGTTATTCGGTTAAGTAGACAGGCAGTGATAGAAAATATTTAGTTAACGCCAGATACCTACCATAATGATTTCCTTACTTTACAAACTAATTTCAAAAAGTTAGATGATGCATTGGGTGCATTGGGCAATGGGTTTTTTGAATCTATAGGTTTATGAATGTCACCGCCTAAGTTCCCGTTAATTTTTATTAGGGACTAAAGAATAATCTAAGAACTTGTATAACTTATCAATAGTTTTGTTAGTCAAGTATAGAAAATTATATTGATTGTAATAAAAATTAATAGTATTTTTCAGAAAGGTCAAATTCGGAGCACTCGTAACCGAAGAAAGTGTATGAATCATGCATCTCATGAATGTGGATGAAGCGAAAGAAGTATGTAAGGATCGTAGCATGTGGCAAACAGTGGTCTCTGCCTACCCCCATGGGATACAGGCGTGAGCATATGTATGTATGTATGTAATAAAAATCTATAGGAACTAAAAAAGTATTTCAATTTTCGTTCAGCGACAAGGTCGCACTCTTTTCCATTATGCGGGCAGGGAATCGAGTTCTTTGCAATCATAACTACCTCAAACTGTTAGTTAATGAAAGCCCAAAAGTAATCCGGTTAATCTCTAGAAGGCTAATTTCTGAACCAGTAGTAATTTTTTCGACAGTCATGCATAAGCTGAATACCTGAAACATTCCAGGTCAAAGGTCTGGATGCAAACCGCTACGCGACGAAGAAAACCGTCGCCCAGGGAATGCTGGACATCGCGCTGCTAACATCCAACGCTTCTCAACTGAAATACGTACTCCAAGTGGGACCCAAGCACGAGTTTTACACCTTGCTTCTCGTACTCATCTCCATCTCTATAGTTCTTCAGGTGAGAGACCGAGATAGGTGCGAGATAGGTTTTCACGCGCTGTCTTGGTAATGCGTTGTTTTTCTACCGGAGGCCAACGACAAGGTGAAAATTAAAATGATTTATTCATTATTTGATGCTTGTGCCCTTATACTACTTATTCCTATTATATTTCCCTCATAATGCAAGTCTTCTACTCTTGGCAATATTTTAGTATGGTCTACAAACGTAGGTGTGTTAGGTGGCGATGGGGCTGGTGCTCCTTTCCCTCAACCTGCTCCGAGACTGCTGGTTCCACGAGCCCCGCCATCGGACATCAGCGCTCAACATCAACTATGCTACCACAGCAACCGCATTCATTGTCACCGTACTTAACGTTCTTGTGTCGGCTTTTGACTCCTCACTTGCGCAATATACTGAGATTGAGCTATAGTTTATAAAATACCCTCAAATTGTCTTGGATTTCGCCTGTGGTAACAATAAAAAGTATGGACCTTTATAAGTGCTAGGTGAAACCATAGACAACTCAAACTACGTTGTGTTGTCTGTGATACTGACAATGCTTGCAAAAAGTGATTACTGCGTGATTACAGTTTTTTTAAGTGTTATAATTAGAATATTAAAATAATTTGCACAATTCGCAAAATTAAGGATAAGGTCATCTTCTTGCAAGGTTTTTCGACGTTATTATTTTAAATTTAATTATTTAAGCTAAGTTATTCATGAAATTTGTATGGCATAGTACCTACCTCATAACATTTAATTGAGAATGAAGCATATTTAAAATATTTCGTTTGAAATGAAAATACAACATTTTCAAAAAATAAACATGAGTTACATCAATATTTTTGTTTTAGCTTCTGGTCGGTTTGCTATTCGTCATTATCGGTGGCTTGGACCTGAACGATGACGAAGACCAGCCCTCGGCGATCGTCCTCAATGACGTCATAGTCATATTCATATTTGCTATATCCGTCACTAATATAATTATTTCCGCCTTCGGAATAGAATATTCAAATAACCCCTTAGTTTTGGAGCGACTAAAATATATTAATAATGAGTATTTGAGAAAAGCTAATAATACTGTAGTTTAATTAGGTACCTATCTAGTGATATTTCAAACAGTAGTCATTTATTTCTCAATATACTAAGCAAGGTAATAATAGATTTGATACAATATTTTCAAAACGGATGATTGACTGTCAAATTCGAAAATAGAAAGTGGGCCTACGGGATATATTCGCATAAGTAGGTACGGTTTTTTTTCATTGGTAACATTAATGTCATTTTGCTATATTTTACATGCACAGGCGAGCGCGGGAGTCCTGGCAATATTAACGTCCTTTTTGGACGGCGAGAACGTGGGACACAAGAAGATTGCTGGCTGGTTGTATCACACCTCTGTAGCCATGATGACGTGTGTGGTGTTCTGTGACGTCATCAAGATGACGTTCGGATTAGACCCCGCGCTCTCCGTGCAAGATTTCCTTTCGAATAAGTCGGCGAGCTTTCATGATATGTTTTTTAAGATTTAATGTGCCATATTATTCGTTTATTACTGTAAGAATTTGAGTAGCATTAATGATTATTCAATTTCATAGATAGTTATTGTTTTTTTATTTGATTGAGCTCGATCTAAAGCATTTATTAGCATTTATTGTTTTTATTCGATTTGTCCCTGTTGCATAGCCTATCTATGTATGGTTAATCTACAAGCTGGCCGTGCGATGCAATGACTGAATGAGAAAAAGACCGTAAGAAATACATAACGTTATGTTACCATGATAGGGTTTTTATTATATAACTAGCTGTGCTCTGCGGTTTCACCCGCGTAGATTTAATGAAATATTTTTTATAAATAAATATAGCCTTGTAAAATCAGATACCTGTCGGTGAGTCCCGTTGAAACCGGTCCAGCCGACCGAAAAAAATTGAAAATTTGTTTTTTTAACTCAGTATATTATATTCTTTTATATGCATTTTGTGAAAAGCTTTTTTTATTTATCTGTATAGATGCATAAATAGTTTTATTATCTGTACTGGAATAGCTCAATACCTACATTGGAATTTAGACCATTCCTGTGCTTTTATATGAAGTCTTGTAAACTGTGTACCTAGTTATTTTAATATAAATATTACTTTCAACGTATAATTTACACAAATAAGTTACTAACCTCGTCATTATTCTGTACCAGCAAAATAATCATTCATTGATTTTTTATAATTGATTCTTTATTATTATTTTTTCGACCCTTATTTTTGCTTGATTATATTTTTTTATTGGCTTTTTTTTTATTATAGGTGGTCTCTGTCCTTGTAATGGTGGTGCTTGGAGCCATTTTCAATATTAACAAAACCAACGACCATCGTAGTGCAGAGATACTGAACAACACCAGTCTTGGCTTCAAATTCGTCAGTATAAGTCTTAATGTTCTCATAAGCATATTTTATTCAATGCAACTTGATAATATGAATCTGTCTATTGAATAAATATTTTTTTATTGAGGTAACCTAACCTAGGTTGTGAGTTAACCTTACCTAGGTATTATCAACTCAAATTATTCTTTCAATTGTTTTTTGTTACTTAATTATTTTATTTATTTTTATCACCTTTTTTATTGATAGTTTTTTGATTATTCATACTTTATTATTTTCCACCATTAGCTAATACCTTGGTGGTAGTATTTCATTTATGTAATGTAATGTCAGTAAGTAATAAAGAGGATCAATTAAATTACACAAAATAAAGCAACGCCTGCTTACTTTTTCATTCACCCGTCCAGCCATTGTTTGTTCATCTTCATGTTTGTTTATGTTACTTTTGAAAATCCCGCCAAAAGTAAAAAGTTTCTTGGTTTCATTTGCTGCCATAGTTAAAAATCTCGAGGCAACATTTTCGTAAAACATAAAAGATTTATTTAGTCGGTCAAGTCATGGCGGTAAAAAAAATATGTGTATGTGTTATATACTTCAAAATTATATAATAATTAAACAAGTAGGGATAAAAAAATTGCCGCACTCCATTTTTAATCTATGTAATCAAGAGTGTGAGTGTGAGTAAGTCAACCATAGATAAAGAAAAATATTCGCGTACGGACTGAGAACACCAATTATAGAAAAAAAAACAATCCCAGGGAGGGTAGGGACTAGGGAGGGACGTCATGTCGATGTCGCCCTGCGGCTGCTCCTTGACCTGCCCCCCTATTCGCTAACTTTGTTGTTCACTGACATTTGTTGTACACTGATAATCGTTGTCCACCGTGAAGTCCGCACTATAGCGATCGCGTAACCCTTCAGTGCCTATCAACTTACGGTGCCTATCAGCCTTTCTACGGTGCCTATCAAAGCACCTCTTGACACCTCTAGAATCTTATCGATATTATGCGACTAATATTAATATCACAATATAAGCTGTAAATAGTACTTTTTGAAGGAAATTTAATTTGAACGGTTTATGTAAACAAATTAACATGGAATTCATATTTACGAAAATATTTTTTACGTTTATAATGAGAACATAATCTGTAAATACGAATTTACAGCTTATGTTCTCATTATAAACGTATTGGTTTTAAGAATGTACGTTTATTCCTATTTCAAAGGATTTAAGATAAAGCGTGAAAAGTAAGTAAAGTAAGAGACTGGGACATTGTGTGGAATGATGCAGGTAGGTTTTTATGTTGTTTTTACTTTTTATACATAAGTCTTGATTGAACAGTCAATAGTATGAACATAACATGATCTTTACATTATTTACATTGGAGTGATTAGGTTTAATGTAAGCTTTTACTTTCAGATAACCTATGCCAATATACTTATACCGAAACCAATGAGAATGCTAAAGAATGCTGAGAAAGAAAAAAATACTTAGTGACCAATCTACATTAAGATATTAAGAAGTATTAACACAGGATTGCAGAGCCAATAATGTAAGCCCTTGTAACTCAGTATTGATCACTACAAAGTACATTTTCATTATAATCATTCAGAAAATTTTATTGAACAGCCCGCAAAAAGTAAAGATATTAACTATACACAGAAACCGTGATTATCTGTTTCTGTTGAGTTTAAAACATTTAGAAAAAACAGAATGTTAATTCTTGTAGGGCATAATCATTTATTATTTACTATATCTAACCATATTTTCCCTTCAAGGACAGAGTAGGTGGATTAAAACAATAAATAGCATAATATATATGTATTATAATTTCAGAACATTGCAGCTCTCAGCAGCGCTCTGCACACCATTATCGGCTGGGGAAGTCACTGCTGGCCAGCAGCACAACATCTTAATGTCATCTCTCATCAAATCCACAGCCACAGAAAATAATGGGAATCTCCTGTAAAAGTATTATCATTATAGACAGAAATATAATACACTCTAAATTATCTTGTTTGTTTTTATATGCCTGCATTATATTTGACAATTGAGCATTTGAACTGTGTCCATGGGCTTATATTCATGAGATATAAATACTGTAACCAAAAACATTGTATAATATATATATTTTTTTTAAGGATTAATTGTTGAGTTTCTTGCCGGGTTCTTCTCAACAAAAGCTACCTTCCGAACCCGGTGGTAACATTTATAATCATGTATAATGTATTTTGTGTCCTTCTGACGATTTGAAAGTACTTTGTAAGAAGTCTAATCAAATAAAGATACTTTGAATTTTAAATTTTAAGTACTAAGGTTTTGGATGTAATATAAATCATATAGTTAACAACACCTAGTCTATTTACTTTATTTAGTCCAACCAACACAGGCTGCATCATATCATTCCTACTGTAGAAAGATATACTTACTTTAAATTCTTACATAGAAAGTATTATGTAGTGTTCATTGGGTCGGCAGTTTTTCGATTAGACAGTTCTCATAGATCTTGTTGGCCTTAGAGCGAAAATTGGCCAACATCACTATAAATCCCTCTGGCCTCTAGCATTCTTAGCAATTTGATTTGATGTATCACTTTATCTTCTTACTTAAATCAGTTTCTTCTTTGATTCCTTCTTAAATCCAAATCTAGATCATTCTATACTTTTCTAGATTACAAAAATTCAAAACGGTAAACTAGAAAGTATTACAATTTTATTTACACTTTACGTGATACATTTTATAAACACTGAGGTCTCGTAACACAAAACAATAAATTTGTAGTGTGTGAACCGCTTAGTAAAAGTTTCCAAATCGAAGTGGTCGGAAATTGCTTCACATATAGAAACATTAACTAACTCCCATCTTCGGTCGGATAATAGTGCTCATCGGTTGCGATCTATAAAACACTACTCTTCGATAGTGGCTATGAACAATTAAAGTGCGCATCAAATAAGTACCAATTCGTTGTACACTTTGCTTACAAAATCGCAACTTTTGATTTATCGATACATAAACTCCTGTCAAAAATGGTTACGGTGGCTATCAAATCGGTTAGCCACTCGTGACGTCATTTTAGTTAGACACTGATGTTAGGGAATACCAAATCTGTCAAAAACGCCTATTTGACACTTGATCGTTGTACACTTTGCAAAGTGATTATCACTCAAAAGTTAGGGAATAGCACCGCTGAAAAATTTTAAAAAACCGTACTGATTGATTTCTGTATCATACTTCTAAACTTCACGGTTTTGGTCATTTGGGTGACAAAGAGTTATTTATTAAAGAGAGATTTTTTTGCGTCGTTTTGGTCGAGGTTACCATTATTAATTATTAAAAACCGCACTGTTCACGCAAGTCGCAACTCGCGCGATATCAAACAACAGGTTGGTTGGTTGGCATTCTATTTCGCTCTCACGCATAGTGAGAAAGAGGAACGACAGACAACGTACGGCTACTTTGGTTGGAGCGGTGCGACTTGCCCTCTGCTCGGTCGGCGCTCACTCGCTACTCCCGGTAGCTAGCTAGTCGATTTTGTGTCATAGCTGTGATCGGACGTTATAATGGCTAGTGGAAAAATTGTTGTATACGGCGGTCGCGGGGCACTCGGAGCCGCCTGTGTGAACCACTTCAAGTCCGCTAACTGGTGGGTCGCAAACATCGACCTTAACCCTAATGAGAGCGCCGACGTCAACATTACGGTCCCCAAAGACGCTTCATGGGTCCAGCAGGAGGAACATGTTGTCAATGAACTCGCCACGGCGTTGCAAGGTGAGAAAGTGAATGCTGTTATCTGCGTCGCCGGCGGGTGGGCCGGCGGGAACGCTGCCAAGGACCTGAGCAAACAAGCTGATTTGATGTGGCGCCAGTCGGTTTGGAGCTCTACGATCGCCGCAACAGTCGCATCCAAATACCTTGCTCCGGGCGGTCTCCTTGCACTCACAGGTGCGAAGGCTGCCCTTGATGGTACTCCAGGCATGATTGGCTACGGTGCAGCTAAGGCCGCAGTGCATCAACTCACAAAGTCCCTTGGTGCTAAAGACTCTGGCCTTCCAGAAAATTCCCTAGCAGTGGCAATACTACCTGTGACATTGGACACTGAAATGAACAGGAAATGGATGCCAAAAGCAGACTTTGGTACTTGGACGCCGTTGACGTTTGTAGCTCAGTTGTTCGACAAGTGGATGAAGGGAGACGAACGCCCACCAAGCGGCAGCTTAGTTGCTCTTGTAACAACCAACAATGTCACTGAATTGATAGTTCAATAAATCTTGCCAAATGTTTAAATGATTCTATAAAGATGTCTCTAAGACCTATATTCCATTAAGTATTTTAGTTGCAAGATGTAACAATACTTTGTACTTATCAAGTAATGAGCTTTTAATGTGTTTTTAATTTAAGACAATAAGGGAGCAATCTCATATTATGTAGGAGCAAATGTATATGAATGTGTGTGATAATAATATATATTGTTGAAGCGATAAATACATTGTTTTTATTTAACCTCAATGATGTAAGAGGTCACCTCTGATAAAAGTTTAAGATAACATTTTAATGTCTCCCTTTTATATAATTTTAATAAACAGACAGACATAGTAACAAGTAGAACAGTAATAAGAACATAATTATTAACAATTTTGATGATTTAATATTATTATTATGCTTTTAAACTTATATACCTGAGTAGCTATAGTTGTTTAAAAATATTAACCTTAATTGGCTTGGGGTCTAGGCAATAAAAAGATAACTTATTAATTGCCTGAGTGTGGGCACAGTTTACAACATTTTTAAGTTTTAAGTCCATAACATAAGTTTTCCTCATGTGATTCATAGCTTATGCAGGGTTGGTAATTTTTTATCAAAAATCAATTTTCTAAGAAATATTCTAAGTCCCTATTTCGCAATGTATATTGTTAATGAATCATTTCATTATGCTGTTTATTTCCTTATACTGTTACGAAACTGGTTTATTCAATATTTTTTTAATGGAAATGTGATTGTAAAAATAAAATAATTTACTTGTCTACACATACCTGCCTATGTAATTACTTTTAACTAATATGAGAGATTTTTTAGAGGGACTTTTTTTTAATCTATTCTCACACGCGTTAGTAACCAATTATATATTTTTTTATTGTTAAACAATTCTATAGTATTTAGGTTCTAGAATCCTGCCGCGTTATTCTGTTTCAAACATTCTAAATTGAGCTTTATCGTTGTTAGTCTTATGTATCTATTTCCTATGATGGAAACCGACGCTTGACGTCGTGTTTGACGCTGTGAAACCTTACAGAATAATGCGACTATTTGATATATTCCAACTCTAAGCTTTTATAAACGATAGTGTCTTTATCTGTGTTAACTGTCTGTTACATGGACAAGGCTAAACCGCTGAATTGATTTGGATGGGGATAACTTTGACACCAAGGATGGCCATGGGTGCCAAACTAACCTAAGTACATAAATATATTACTCGGATGAAGCCGCAGATGAACGCTAGTTTAAATATCATAAATCAGTTTAGTTACAATAGGAATTGGTAACTAATAGTAAGTAGGTATACAAAATAACCCTGACAAAGTTCTTGGCCGAATAATGCGAGGTGAACGTAAGAACTTGAATCAGTTCAAATCAGTCTGTCTCAGGTTTGTGTGTACCTTTCACTTTTCAAACTCGCTCGAAATCTTGCTTGGATAATAATATTATATTATTCCACGGTTTAGATTGGTGCCAATCAAGCTTGTTGTTATAAAAAAGTAAGGATACTTGGATCCCAGCGGTTTGTACCTATAGGTCTAAAAAGGCCACTTTGAGAGAATCATGATGAGATCCGAATATGATTCATCATCCAAAAGACAAACTGGTCTCTTAGGTGCAATTTGTATTATGATCCACGAATGATTACTGTAATTGTAGATGTTAGTCCTTAACAAACTTTTTATGATGCTATTTGTCATAAAAGCAATTCATAGCTTGTGGACAGTTTTAGGATTATGCATAGAAAAGTGTGAAACATGTGAATTACGAAATATTAATCATTCGTGAATCATAATATGAATTGCACCTAAGTGACATTCCTTGAAATGGAATTAATCAGAAATAATTAGTTAGGTAGGTACCTACTTAAGTACAATAAAGAACGTGCATCGAAAATTGAGCAGTTACTGTGCATGTTTTTATTCGCCTCGCACCTTACATATAGACAAAGACAGACTCATAAAATTACTAAGTACTGAACATTTAAGGTATGCGCTCATTACCCTTGACGGGAACTGTACTTCTGTCCAGTGTTACTTATAGGTTGTGATAACGCCTACTCTTTTAAACATCACGATAACGACATGAACATTGCTAATGAGTTTTCAGTTGGCATTTTACATATCTAATATATAAAATTCTCGTGTCACAGTTTTCGTTGCCATACTCCTCCGAAACGGCTTGACCGATTTTCATGAAATTCTTTGTGCTTATCCGGTATCTATGAGAATCGGCCAACATCTATTTTTCATCCCCCTAAGTGTTAGGGGTAGTCCACCCCAAAAAAAAATATGGCAATACAACGTTTGCCGGGCACAGCTAGTATAATATATAATATTCATCATGGCCATAGCCAGCTTGTTATCTTATATCTTCAGTGACCACATACATATAATTATATACATATTATGCTCACGCCTGTATTCTCGGTAGGGGTAGGAAGAGGTGTTGTAAATGACAACACCCACTTTTCGCCGAAGATGATTAAAAGCCAACGTGATATGGTGAGTCTACCGCTGTCTCAGGCATTATACATGCGTCTTTGAATTATCTACTTCTCAGACATATGAAGGTTTCCTCACGATGTTTTCCTTCACCGTGGTGTGGAATCACTGTACATAAGTAAGTTAAAAATATGTGTACTACCATTTTAAAGTTGTAAGGCAATCATCAAAGAGAAACTTTGTGAAAAATCATATTATAGTGTAACTGAGTATATTGATACCAAGCATGGCAATGAGTTGATCACTCTCCCATGTACTAAAACAATCCTTCATACATATGCTCACGCCTGTATTCCCCGAAGGGGTAGGCAGAGGTGTTGTTATCACAACACCCACTTTTCATCGAATATGATTAAGGGCCAACGTGACAGATGGTGAGTCCATCGCCGTCTCAGACACTTTACGTACGTCATTGAATTACTTCTCAGAATATGCAGGTTTCCTCACGATGTTTTCCTTCACCGTAAAGCACATGGTGTGAAATCACTGTACATAAGTTTTTTTTAGATAAACTCATTGGTACCTACATAGGCCCCGCTGGGATTTGAACTTGCGTCGCTTGCGTAGCAGGCGACTTCTCAAACCTCAAGGCCACCACGGCTCTAAAACAATCTTATGAATAAAGATACATGTAAAAAAAAAACCGGGGAGTTTGTTTCGCCTTTTCTTCTTTAGAAAGGCTTACATTTGGAAACGGTATTAAATTAACCTATGTTACCGTAAGCGAAATGACGTTCAATGAGTGTCCCAAGTGTCCCTTATGTTGAAAATAACTTTTGAGTTTTGAATTAGACAGGTTGTACGTGCCTAAACGTTTGTTGTGTAAGAAAAATGGGTAATTTGTACAAAGTATTTTATTGTCTCTGCTCAACTTACATTATATACTAACATCAATTCTACATGACAATACATCGTATAAAATAATATGTATAAATAATTTAACACTTACAAAATAATTTAAGACTATGAAAAATTGTGCCTTTAATTATGTGTCTGTACATTTAAATACGCTGTTTAAAAAATACATTTCTTAGTTGATAGTCATTTAAAAACGTACTGTGTAGTCTATGAATTTTAATGTGTTGCTAGATCCTTTGTCATGTTTTTGCGCATTATTTTATTTCTTATAATAACAATTATGCATCGTATTCTATCTTACTTAAACTATTTTATAATCTCACAGTTGCAAAGGATCATGAAATAACTATGTAACATACTTACTACAAAATGTCCTCTCCTTAATTAAACCTAGTCAATAAAATGTTGCCACATAAAATTATAATTTTGAGAAAAAGCCTTTTAACATCCGATTATAAGCTTATTATGGGTTTTGTCACGGTTCGTGACGTATTTTAGTTCAGAAACCAAATTCGGTGGTATTTACACACAATTTTTTTACAGGATCACAATTTAACTAAAGCTAGATAATCGCTTATGGGCTGTAACGGCCGTGTCTCAGCAGCCAACTAATGTTTAAATGTACATGTAGCAGCTGAATTAAAAATAATTCTTGCGTAAGCAACTAAGTTCGTAACCACACGTTCATAGCGGCTTTGCTTTCAGAAAAACAATCCAGTCGGCTAGGTGAAGTAGGTATAAATTGGTAAAGTATTTCTACGTTCAATTGATTTTGTGGGTAGTTTGATGTAACGTTAGCCAATTAATAAAATCGTTGTAAAGTTAATATTGTAGATTTCTAATAACATTTTTTCATTTAATTGCCAACATTTTAATCGGTCGGCTTATTAAGTATAAAAGCAATCGGCAATTTCGAAAAAAAAAGCATATCTTAAACTGACAAGGCAAAACTCTATTGCTATTAACTTATAATCAGTTCCAGCCGCTTGCCTTGCTTTATCTACATGGCCATACATTTTGAGCAAACTTATAGGTTAAACTTTTTTTTTTTACCGTCCAACGACAGCTCTTACGGTATTCCGTAATAAATCTGTAACAAGTTCTGTGGTCCTTATGATTTTGTATCCGATTTGGTCGATGATAGTGATTGCAGTCGAGTACGGTAACGGGATGTCGGATGTCGGCCTGAGTGGGAATCGGGTAGGCATACTGTTGGACGCTGCGCCTGACCACGACATTATTGTTGGCCTGGAAAAAAAATAATTCAGTTAAAATAAAAATTGCTATAGTTTAGTTTTATAGTATTAGTTACAAAAAAAGTTAAAAAAAAATATAATTTCGATTTTTGTTAAAAAAAAAAAACCGAAATACTTTACGTTACGTAAGTGTCATGAAATATTGCAATCAATATTCCACTGCCTTATCTAATATATAAAATTCTCGTGTCACAGTTTTCGTTGTCATACTCCTCCGAAACGGCTTGACCGATTTTGATGAAATTTTTTGTGCTTATCCGGTATCTATGAGAATCGGCCAACATCTATTTTTCATCCCCCTAAATGTTAGGGGCAGTCCACCCCAAAAAAATATATGGCAATACAACGTTTGCCGGGCACAGCTAGTTGTGTATGTAAATATGCATTTGAAGATTTTTTTTAAATTGTAGTTTAA
Source organism: Watsonalla binaria (assembly GCA_929442735.1). Classification (NCBI taxonomy): domain Eukaryota; kingdom Metazoa; phylum Arthropoda; class Insecta; order Lepidoptera; family Drepanidae; genus Watsonalla; species Watsonalla binaria. The sequence goes on along the minus strand of OV838934.1, from coordinate 8,088,044 downwards.
CAGTGCGTTTAGTTTCTGGTTAACCATCTTCATACCGTAGGTTAGGTACGTACATTTTACTGTATTTATGTATATCGTAAAAGTACGATTAAAAGCACTCTTGTTGGTAAGCAACGATTTTTGTGAAATTTTGTGTGTAGGAGGTTTCAGGGGCAAAAAAATTATCTAACTAGGTTTCATCTTCAGAAAACATTATTTTAACCATGTTTTGAGGCAATGAAAAATTGGTACAATATCATTACAATTCTCAAGATAAATTTCGCTGACATCTGTCAAGTTACGATAGCTCAGGTTACAAGCCTATCGGGTGACAACGAGTCTGCTTATTTTTTCAACTTGCTTTTTTTATGAGAATTTTTTTTTTATTTTGTGGGAAAAGTTTCGTTTTTAGTGAGATAAGAAACCGAGCACAGTTCAGTCAGCCAGATTCAGCTGTTTAAGTATGACATATTTGGAAAATCCTTCGAGAACTCAATTTAAGAAAAAATATGATAAGTACATAACAATAATCAGTCAATCACGATTAAATACGTTGAAAACCAATATAGTTATGACAACATGCTTCATTAATTACCTTAGTTTCTAAGTGGTTGGTATATTTTTTTGGGCGTTTTTTTTAAGCTGATACAAAGAGATGAGTCAATATGTTTTTTTATAATTCCAAGTTTAAACACATTCAGTTCTTGTGATTGTGTATTTAAAAGGATTTAAAAGTTAATTTATAATCAAAAAAATACCGTTTGAGTTCAATTATCGAATCAAAAATTGACGTTTCATTCATTTGACCCGAACTTCGTTATAATTATGTTGCAGTGCAACGGACAATGACCTTAAACGCTTTTGAAAATCGAACGAACGTTATGACGTCATTTTAAGTTCTACCCACACGGTACGTTATTTAGTGCTGCATTCCAAAATTGGTTGCGATACGGAATTCAGATTAAGCCCCGTACCTACAGAAGAAATATAAATAGAAACAGATATTTTTGTAAAAAAATATACATAAATATCTCTATATATAACTAATGTGTCTCTACTGTCCTACTGTTAAATCACTTGAATACATGGCAATAAGTATATAGATACTTAGCTTAGCTTAGATAGAGCTGACTAATAATTACGGATTCACTCACAACCACAAGTCACACAAACAACCTATTGTCTTTTTCAGTGCTAACTAAAATCACTCGCGTTAGTCACTAAGGTTTCTTAGCGTCGCACTCGTCGAGTGACGCTTTCAAAGAAATGAAATTGAACCTTATCTTCTATATATTATGTATCATTTCCTATGATTGAAACTAACGTTCGTGGTCGAGTTCGACACTAAGAAACCTTATAGAATAACGCACCTGATATTTTTAGTTCGCACATTAACAACTAATTCATATCATATCATAAATACATACATACATATGCTCACGCCTGTATTCCCCGAAGGGGTAGGCAGAGGTGTTGTAATCACAACACCCACTTTTCACCGAAGATGATTAAGTGCCAACGTGACAGATGGTGAGTCCATCGCCGTCTCAAACACTTTACATAAGTCATTGAATTACTTCTCAGAAATATGCAGGTTTCCTCACGATGTTTTCCTTCACCGTAAAGTACGTGGTGTGAAATCACTGATATCGTAATATATGTAGTTCGTTTATTTCTCATTCACATCTCAACTTACCAACAACCTTAACATCTCAAAAGGTACAGAATATTACATAGGGTGCCGACAAGAGTTACGAGCGCTCAGTGAAAATAGTGGGGAAGCAGCGTGTATTTTATTCGCGTCGCGACGGACTGATTCATAGAATGACTACAGCATATACAAATGTAGCGCTCATTACTCGTGACGGCTTTGTACCATTCATTAATACGCGGACGAAGTCATGGTACTTAATACACACGCAAAAGGTAATTCGTCTGAAGACTCAAAAACTAATACGGTAAAGCTAAGAGTATCATAAAACATCGTTGTAATAATACATTTCCATAATAATAACCCTTAAGATGATTATACAATGAGAAGTTAACTACCTACCTACTTCATGCCATCTTAAAAAACACTTATGTGTCTACTGGGCCTTAAACGGCCTCATGGAATTAGTTTTTGTTACATTTAATTAATCGTAACCTTTAACTACGAGTTCAAACCGACTTTAAACAAGGTGACAAAAACCATTATCTGCGGAACACGTTAAGGTGCGACCACATACAGCCGCGCGACGCTGGTTTCCAGCGACAAATATGAGCGGGTGCGTTCGGAATTATTTATCGACGTAAAGACCTACTATATTCTTATTGTCCTTGGTCACGGCATCACGCGAGAGAAAAGATGCGTGGAACGTAAGAAAGTTAAAGATATGTTATGAAGTAGCTATTTTAGCCTCGCGCATTTGACAGCTCGCACGCTTGGTGAATGTGAATTTTGCAGATTACAAGTGCCACCTCGAGTTATGAGCGCTGAGCGAATAGTGGTGACATCATATGACTGCACATTTAAGTAGCACGGTCATAAGTCGTGACGCCACTAGTACGTTGCCAATTGCGAGAGCTTACATCCACGCTACGGCCAAGACGGCGGTAGTGAGACCTCGCACTTGGCTCTCTGTGGACCTTTTTTTTATCGTCTAGAATACGTTATTGGTACACCAACCGCTGCGGGGGCAGCGGGAGGGTTATGTCGGACTCGCACCGACTAAACTCTACGGTGTTCCTCTTGGTCGCTAAGTGGGGGGTGCACGTGATATGTTTTCACATGCAACTGGCCGGTCAGGCCCTTCTTTCTGACACCAGGCTGTGCCCGGCTTTTACACTTTGGGTAACGTCCTTTTGGTTTGGGTACGTCCGTGTTCCGACGCGCCCTCCCATAGTGCCGCCACAACTTCACTGCCGCCGTCACCGAGTCGGCGAAAACGCAGTATTTGTATAGAATCGAAACAGCGCCGTCTGTCGGCCTAAAGATGACACTATTGTGAGCCCATACAAATCTGCGTTTACGTCGACGCGGTGACTTGTGACGACGATTTTCAGTAAAATCGCACTAGGCACTCTGTTCTCATTGAATTTATACGCGGGTGAAACCGCGGAGCAGGTTTATAATACTAAAAGTTTACCGTGTAGGCATGGTTGTGGGTCTCGATGTGGTAGTTTTCGTGGTGGTCTCCACCGGCATCATGGGTTGAGGAGTGACGGCTGCGGAAGATGAACTGCCCATCATCAGCTCTCCGCCATCGCCGAACCTGGAATTACAATGGTTTGTTGTTTATGGGATTTCATACAATGTGACACTCTTATTTACTTATTATATTTTTTTGGCTAATATATTAAGTCAAGCCAGATTATTTGGAATTTTTTTCGACTATATTTTTACATATACAACACAAATAAATTACACACGGTAATTTAAAAGATACTTTTACACACGCACTCATTGAGCTCACTTGGCAAATCCGGGGATATGAAAAAGTCTGTCTAATTCCTGTTCAAAGACTTTTTATTATTTAAGATTGATTTTTTCAAAACAGTGTAAGTACATTTTAAGCTTTTGCTAAAATCTATTTTTTTATACTAGATTTTTTGCTTCCGCGTTGCTTTTTATTACAGTTTTATAACTACATTTAATGTAGAATAATGTATCGTACCGTCATGCATGTTTAATAATCTTATTACGTATTCAGAATGTTCTTTGCTGGATGTTATGTATCTAAGATTATATTCAATTGCGGTTTTTTTTTATTGTGTTTTTTTTTATTACTTAGAGCCGTGGTGGCCTCGGGGTTTGAGCAGTCGCCTGCTACGCAAGCGACGCAAGTTCGAATCCCAGCGGGGCCTGTACCAATGAGTTTTTCTAAAAAACTTATGTACAGTGATTTCACACCACGTGCTTTACGGTGAAGGAAAACATCGTGAGGAAACCTGCATATTTCTGAGAAGTAATTCAAAGACGTATGTATAGTGCCTGAGACGGCGATAGACTCACCATCTGTCACGTTGGCACTTAATCAAATTCGGTGAAAAGTGGGTGTTGTGATAACAACACCTCTGCCTACCCCTTCGGGGAATACAGGCGTGAGCATATGTATGTATGTATGTGTTTTCATTACGTCACTTACTCCCTAATTGCAAAACATATTCCCCGAAGGGTTAGGCAGAGCTGTTGCAACAACGACACCCACTTTTCACCGAAGATGATTTAGTGCCAACGTGACAGATGGTATGTCTAACGCCGTCTCAGGCACCATACATACATATTACTAAATTAAATTACTAGACATAGACTAAGATAATCCTTGGTTTAAAAGTAGTTCCATCCTTTTCTGTTATACGGATTTCAAAAGGGATGGACTAATTTTAGTCCGAGTTTGATCTTGTCTTCGTTCAAACCATGTTTAGTAATAAGGGGATTGCATTTACATTTACATTTTATTGATGCCACGGTTGTACCTCAATAAGCGTAGCCAAAGGCAAGTCTATCTATAATCGTCGTTACTAATGTACCTCGCTGAGAAATTCTTGATGCAACTTGCAATCTATGATTAAATCTGCAGAAACATCTGGAGGTCAACTATGATCGTATAAGCTGCGCGTATTTTAATATCTTCTTACCTTTGACGTTTTTATACCACATAAAGAAAGCTGCGCTGCTCTAAAGTTAAAATTAATGAAGAATAAATAGTCAGCTACAGAGGGCAAACTATGATCGTTTAATCAGCGCGTATTAAAAACCTCTTAGCTTTGACGTTTACAAACCAAAATGAGACGTCAAAGCTATATAAGTTCTAAATACGCTTTGCCTAAACCGATGATGGTAGGCCCTTAGATATAGAAACAAAATTTCTGCCTTTTTTGTTTGCGAATATTATTCTGCGAACAAAACTTGATTGATATGGTAATAGTTTTTGACATTAGCTGTCAGCATCATAATTACCTGATATGGTAAATTATTTACGTCACGTGACATTCACACGTCCTCGTAGTCTGTATTTGTGTAATTATCTCATACAATTTCAAAGAAACTATTTCGCTAATTGCATTCCTTTAGCTTAATTGAGAAAATATCCCTAACATTGCAACAAAAACTACTCACTAAACAAAGGTAGGTTTCTCTGAGAACATCTGCGTTTGAAATTAACATTTTTCTTTTTATCATCCATTCCATTGTAATACAATTATGTTTCACATAGGCATGCGATTAAGTGGGAATATTACCTGCATTCCGATAGTAATATTTATGACGTATTAAATAATAAACTGCACACATTGAAGATTTCCTTGATGGTGATTTGTGATTAATTGGTCCTACTTACACGACGCTGTCCCATTATAGTAGGTTCAATTGTGATGCTTACGTTTTTTGTTACTATATATATATGTAAGAATTAATTGGATCCGTTTCAAAACGTGACTGAAAAAGTCACGTCTCAAAATGAGCAGAAAAAGATCTTTGTGTTTTGTTTGGCACTTTTTGCATTAAATGTAACATTATTTAAGGTCAAAATATTAATAAGGAATTGTGCTTTATATTTCAATGACATACTTATGAAATATAACACAAATAAGTACTTATGCAGTGTTCGGTTCGTTGGTTACAATGAAAAATGTTCCGGCATAACGTATGATGTCACCCTGCCCGAACTAAATGTATGTTATTCTCATATATTACCTGCATAAGATGTAACGGTTAATGATAATGGGTCACACTGAAAACCAGCTCCGCTAGATTGAACTGGATTCCAGAAGTACTGGGGCCTTACCATCATCATCTGCCTGGCCTTATCCCATACATTGTTGGGGTCAGCACTTGATTCAACCCGATGTGACTGATCACCTGATTTTTATACGAAGCGACTGCCATCTGACCTTCGCAACCCCTTTTACGAGCAAAATCTGTGATCTGGTTTAAGCCAGTTGTCAGACTATTTTAGGCCTCCGACTGACCTGTAACGATTGCCAAAGATGATAAATTGGCAACCGGGACCGACGGCTTAACGTGCTCTCCGAGGCACGGAGGAAACTCGGGCGGTCACCCATCCAATTACTGGCTAGGGCTAGGGTTGCTTAACTTCACTGATCGAATGATATGCGCAATAGCAACTGTGACACGAGCTCCTCCTTACCTCTTACATCCTTACTGGGGCCTTACCATAACCTCTTATTGCCACGATAGTTTTATTCTTATTATGAGACAGATGTATATGACGTGTATAAGTCTGTCACTGTCGCACAGCTGGAGTAACATTGCAATAAGAACTCATGGTTGGGCCCCTGGTGCTGGTGCAATGTGGTACTTGCACTGGTAACAACATTAACACTATGTGTAATTTATTTTTACATGTTCTTATTATAATTGTTTGATTTTGTATTTGTTATCTGTATATCTGTTTGTTGCCGAAATTGTTGTCAATGAATATTATTATTATTATATATGACTGGAGGGTTCTCTCGTATTTTGTAATAAGGGGGGATATTTAGGTTAGGTCTTCTTAACTTAAATTAAACGTGAAACTTAAGAAGTAAGCCGTCACTGCTATAGAACTGCAGTGTTAATAATATTTGTAATTAAAAGAATGCGTGGCTGCAAACCCCAATATCTATTATTTTTCCGACTGGAAATAGAGTCCAGGACCTCGTAATTGTCAAGCGAACTCGCCAACCAACGAGGCAGTTATAGTGTATTACTAGTAGGAATATTAATCTGTCAGCTTTATCTAAAACTGGTTAGAATTAACAAAACAACGCTGAAGACTGTAAAAAAATAAAACTAGCGAATCTAGCGATATTTCCATAATGAATAATTATCGAATAATGACCTTGATTATGATTCTAACTAATAAATCAATTATTATAATTAAACATAAATCAAACACGATTTATCGCGAGACCAACAGTTACCCAACCCATCATCATGGTCCATGGAATACCAAGTTCAAGCATCAATATCGTTTAAAAATAAACAGCTTAGTGGTGTTGCAATAACCGGTACCCAAATGTTGCCAATCGTTAAATTGATTGCAATCAGTCCATGAGGAACCAGTTCTCCGAACCGTGTTTTAAGGTAAAACTAACGAAACTGCGTTCGATAAGGTAGCATGCACGCGAACCGATCAATATGGATAATAATCTGTGATGTAAGGTGTGTAAGGTGTTATGAACGATGCTATCAATTATTTTTGAAGTAGTCTTTCAGTTAAGCTCAAATCACAGCAGCCTGTCCAAAATACTACCTATTGAACTCACTATCGTTTGGCACTAGATCAATTTCGGTGAAAAATGAGTGTTCTAACCCATCGGGAACTATTCTGGAAAGGCGTGCGCATCGTTTCGTGGGTCAAGGCAGTTTGAAATTGAACAATTGATATCTGTATACATATAAATTAATTTTATCAACGATTCAATTGATTTTTAATCTTGAAACGTCGAAACCCTATTCCCATACGTAACAGTCCTTCTCGCCATACGTAATAAGTATCCAAACTCCAGTAGATAAAAAAGGCGGCATTATATATTCGGTAATTGCATAAGTTATGGTAATTATTTACACCTAAGTGGTACAAAAATACGTTATCTTCCTCACTCACCTGTTAAGAATGATCGGTCGTGGTGGTGTAGAGGGGAACACAGGCGGCAGCCCCGCGCTCTGGGGTGTTGGGGCTGGGTCTGGCCGTGCCAGGGGCACTGGGGGCGCTACTGACGGCGTTTGGAAAGGCGTCGGCTCCGGTGCGGGTGGTGGGTTTGTCCGTGGTGGCGAGGGGAGGTCGTTGCCACCTGAAACACATTGTTATAAGTCATACATTTTTACATTGTTATGCTAGATATTTTGTCAACAAAAAATAAAATTCTAAGTAAGTACGATCTACATAATACTTTCATTACAAGATTTACGGATGTAAGTCCATCTAGATATTAGAAAAGATTGATTGATAAATAATAATTAATACTCAATACCATCTTGATATTCATTACGTAACAAGTAGAATAGATTTTTATTATTTGTTGCGTTTGTTGAGTGCCTTCATCACCAACCGGTGTCTTTACACCCGAATATTGACACCCACTAATGATAGCATATAAATCTATCTATACATCTATACAGTAAATATAATTGAAGTCATTAAATGTATATGATAGTATATACAGAAGGTATAGAAAAGAACAATTTTTAATTTTATTTTCTTTTTGTCTGTATGTCTGTTTGTTCCGGCTATTCTCCAAAGCGGCTGGACCGATTTCAACGGAACTTTCACTGGCGGATAGCTAATATAACTATTTTATTTAAAAAAAAACATTAAGATCTCGCGTTTCTACGTCTACGTCTACGCGGGTGAAACTGCGGGGCACAGCTTGTATTTCTATAAAACAATAAATCGAAGACGCTTGGTACCAGTAAATCAACTTTTTAATGGCTACCAACATTCTTTCGTCGGCATGTTTGTGTTTTGAGTTTATTTATATATCCTACCTTGAACTTTGATCGAGTCTGCAGCTGCAGCCAATCTAGGGAATTGATGACTACTTATATGGAACAAAACACTTGCCACGCAATGAATAGCTGCTCGGTGCTTGATTAATATGGCGCCATTTAAGAATAATCGTAGCGTGCCTTTAGAAATACACATTCATGTTCTTGGTGCGTGCATTCATGTAAGGTTGGGATTTGTTTCTTTATTTATATTTACACTTATTTTATCCCCGTAGTGATGTTTGAGTACACCATCTTGTCCTTGGGGATAAAGCTGACTCTTTTCCAAATTAAAACAAAATCGGATCAGCCGCGTTATTCTGTAAGTTTTCTCAGCAGCTCACTCGACGTCAAGTATCGGTTTCAAATGTACAAAATCGAAATGTATTGCGTCGAGTTCGACGCTGTAAAACCTAACGTGGCAGCTGTGCGTCGTGAAAAGCAGATAGAGAGAATACCATTTTACCAGAAGATGACACTACGCGTTGGCTAGATAGCACTATGCTTTTAAGTATTATTAATTATCTTTAAATCAATCGAAAGGACACAGGGGAGTCAATTTTGATCACAACGCGTGGAATGAGTATTAAAACAAAATACACTTTACAGGCTCACTGCCTATAATGGCTTTCCCAGATCATGATCTTATTTACATCACCTCCACGGCTTTTGTTTTGGTAGACAAATGGAATATTACGACATCTAAAAAAAATTGATTTGTCGTGGAGTTCGCGCGATTTAATGTATGAAGTTTTTTTTTCAAAGTCTGTAGGCTGTGGATGTCTGGGAATAAGCCCCTAAAATGGGTGTTCCCACGTGGCCGAGCTGTAGTTTGCAGAAGCAACATCAAGATATAAAATGAATGTAAATCAAATTAGCTGTAATTATATTTGATGCTAAATAACTACCCAAACTGCAGTACTTCCAGCTATTCAAGTTTTTATTCAGTTAATTGACTCACACAGTGATGGGTTTTCCTAAATAATTTGGGAGATTATCTTGGATTATTTTATTCAGTCTAGACGTATGAGTTACATTTGTGATTTTTTTATACAAGACAATAATTTCATAAAATTAACCGTGCATTTGAATATTATCAAAAGAACTTAATTAAGCTTTGAGTTCTAACATTTTTGTGCAATTTTTTTCATGTACTTTTTTTATTGAATCTCCTTTATAAGTAGTTAAGTTGAAATTGAGTAAAAAGTACATGATTAATCGAATTAATGCAGAACAAGAACTAAACTACATTAATTTAATGGCTTCCTTTAGGTCTATGATTTATTTCTCCAAGTCCACAAGCAGGGAAGTATATTCTATTTAATCGGTTGTAAAATTCAAAATATAAATAGTATTATTGCTATTGACATATGTCACTATGACATTTGACAGCTGTCATCTAAATAATTGGAGGGTGCCTAAAATAATAAACTCCGCCTGATATCCTCCTCGCAGTCGAAGAGTTATGTCGGACTCGCACCGACCAAAATGTGGTGTCCTGGGTGCTCATGGGACCCCTACGCATATGTTGTCTTCACAATATGCTTCACCGTGACCTCCAGCGACTGGCCTGTTGGGCCCCCATTCGATACCAGGTTGAACCTAGATGATGCCACCCAGAGCCAACCACATAAACTGGCTGCCATAATGATTGCCTTACAGGTCCTATCAGGAGTTATGGTGTTTCATAAACATTTTATGAGTCCGTCTCTGTTTGGTGCGATACAAATAGTTATAAAATGAACGTATGTAACTTGTGACGAGACCTGTACAATACGATAGGTTGTTGGATGAATGAGATCTTACCAGAGCCATAAATGGTGTTGAATTGTTCTTTAGCTAAGAACTCTTCGAAGTAGCGGGTGAAGTCCCCGGTGGGGTCCCACCGCGACGACAGCTTCGCCCACTCATCAGGGTACTCGTATTTCAGTCTTTTGATAATCTTCACTGCTGTTCTCTTTTGCCGTTCCGTGCATCTTATGCACTTTGTTCTTAACGCTTCTGGTAACAGCCCTGGAAAAATAGACGCGTTTTAGTTGATGAAAAAATATTCTTTTACATTTATTAAGAATGAGCCTTGTACCCCTATCACGGGTTTGCCACCGTTTTCGTAATCTATACTCGCTAGCGTCTCCCAGCGGTAATGTGCAGAACTAAAATATCTCATACAAATATTGCGAGTGACGCTAGCGAGTATAGATTACGAAAACGGTGGCAAACCCGTGATAGAGGTACTGGTGGACGTGGGATTTGAGCAGTCTCTTACTACGCAAGCGACGGAAATCGACTCTCAGCGGCCTGCCCAATGAGTTTTTCTAAAAAAGTGAAGGAAAACATCGTGAGGAAACCTGCATTATGTCTAAGAATTACCAATTAACAAGAATAAAGTATAGACGCATCCAATCTACAGTACATAATATTATAACACACACATTTTGCATATTTTGAACAGTCTCTTAGCATGTTCAGTATTATTAATATAATTTTATCGACAATATAGAATAAATTACTTAATTTATTGCAAAGATATTGTAATTTTGTTAAGGAAGTATATGAACTCAATGCGCATTTTAAATTAAATCGTGTTTAAAACTTGTATTCTGCGACGGAAAATATTTGGCTTTTAGATAATAAGTATCTAGTTGGCTCATATTATTATATGCAAATTAATAATATATCGATATGACGTTGATTAACTTTATAAACAAAGGTATTGACGTCAACAAAGCTTTAGATTCCTTATTTTAGGAATAAAAAATGCTAATTATGTAATTCTAAATTAAATCGCACGCGTTAAATCTTGACAGAGAAGTTAAGTATGTTATTGGACTGCAGTGGTACCAGTATAGAGTTTTATCTATGGTTGGACCCAAAAGGCATGATAACTTATTTTCAAAATGTCTTCTATGATATTCAGAAGTATCTACTTTGTCTAAAATATATCATATTTTTTTTTATTATCGATAACCTGGAAGCATTTACATATTTTAGCTATCCCGGATCCATTGCACTCGCAAAGCAATGTCAGGCTCACAAGAGGCTTTTTGAGAATAAATGACTAGCATTTCCCAATGAGACCGAACTAATAATTTAACTATTCAACTTTATATTTGAACTTCCTTGTATTAGCACAACATAAAATAGATATCTGCCCAATACTATCGATCAAGCGGTCTAACTACGCAGGATATATCAAGTTGTACGCGCAAAACGCAGGTGCACATACTCGTCCTTCTGAACCCAATTTTCCACACTCCCTTAAATCGCCTTTTACGTTACCCACGGGAAGATATAGGGAGGTGTTATTCTATTACTACTGCTTTGTTGGTCTAGTGGTCGCATCGCAATTGCTATTGCGGAACACGAGGCAAAGTGGTAACTTTTTTCCAATGGTAATTTCTCAGTAGCGGCCTGGAGTTAAAGGCAAAAGGCATAGGAATAATAAACAAGCGTTGCAATAACAAATTGGTTGCAATGCGAAACATTAATTTGCACTAAGTGACAATGGCCAGTAAATATATGTCAGAGGATTTCTAATTACAATGTCATAGACATTTTATAAGACATCCATACTCACATCAAGACACCACATTGAAAAAACAAAACAAGTGGTAATTATGCAAATAACACCATTAATGTTCAATTACCCTCGCTAAGATACAGTATACGAATTAATGACTGCAACGTAGAGGAATAATTAGTACTTATACCTGGTACGCGGATACCGAAATAATAAGAAAAAAACAAAATACCAGGGGCCTAACCATGAGCTCTTATTTAAATGATAGTTTAGCTGTATGACAGTGATAGATGGCATATGTCATATACATATGTACATATCGTAATATGATTGAAACTATTATGGCAATAAGAGCTCGGTTTCAAGATACTTATGTAATAATAGATTGTGATGGATCTATTACAAATGTCCCAAAATTCAAGTTAGAAAACCAGTACCTAGGTACAAGATATTAAACAAAACAACATAATATACAGTTGCCAAAAATATATTTAAAAAACCAAGTTAATATTTTATTAAGGGTACGGGGTAAGTAAGGGGAGATGTACTTATTTGAAAATCTCGGAACTGGCAGCCTGTGCAAAATGTACAAGTAGGTCGATGCTATTTGTACACAAGTTGTTATTTTAGGATTTAACTTTTAAAATCAATATATTTAAAATAATTTTTAATTGAAAATATTAGACTTAATATTTTGATCAAAGTTAACACTTCATTTTGTAAAAAAACAAACGTTATGTAGAACGATTGTGCAACAATACAAGATGCGATAGATAAAACAATCTTACTCATATTTTCTAAGCACTAAAGAGGTTGTGTTATTTATTCCCTACGCCTTGTTGGTAATGGTTCGTATGCAAAGTTGTATGTCGGTAAGTATTACATTATATTACCATATTTATCCGGTTTGTATTCACTGCCAGGCTCGTCAGTGACGCAGTCCACTATATTAGGTCGAATCTTAATAATTTCCTCGTTTGCCAGGTAGGTTCGAGATATCGGATCGAGTTTAGCGATCCTGCGAGATAACGTACCAGCTTGCTGGGCACCATTCCCTCAGATACAAATTTTAATTCTGTGTTTTACCCTGATTTAAGTTAAGTCATGTTTTATTATTATAATAATTTATTCCTTGTTTAAGAATGTAACGCACACATAAAATAAAATATTTTTTGACCAGAGACTATGGTAGGATTACCTTATTTTTGGACTTACATGGCTCTTATATTACGTCCGTATCTTGGCCAAAAAACCTAAATCGAGTTTTCTAGATTACCTATTACCTATATTACGAAGAAATGCGAGAAGCCCGTCGAATTTCCAAAAAATCTTTCACCAATATTTAAAATGGACGCTTAGGGTGTGTATTGGCAATACAGTATTTACAATGTGTTCGAAGCTGCATCACGGGAGGTTAAATGATAATTATAGACAGGAGCAAATAACATTAATTACTTAATGTAATCGGGGTCATATAGGGGCCAGAAGTTCAAGACTGCCCAATCCAAATTTGAAAGGTATACTTACTAATTGGATGGTGATTGCCTTATAAGGCTATTTGAATTTAAGGAGTGCCCACCATCACAAGTATTACACGGCACTATTTGCAAGAGGGACTTTTTACGGGTTCACACCCTAACAATTATTCTAAAAACTATACTTCTTATTTAATAAATGGTGTTCAGAGACTTTATAGAGTGATCTGAATGAAATATTTAAACAATTGAGGGTAGTACTATACTTATATATAGGAATCAGCTTATGCTAGCTCGATGTGTGTACGCTTTTAATTTTTTTAATTAATTTCAATGGTCTTAATAACAGCTTTTCAAAGAAATAGCGTGGGAAAAGCAAATAGGATGGAAAAAGTTAAGTATACGGTAAGTATTGAGAAAACTTACATAAAAACTCTTCTACCAGAATTACGCAGTAAATACTAAGTTATGTATTAATGTACAATAGCAATGATTAAACGTGGAAAATTGTTTTATCGTAAACAATTGCTTGAGAATACGTCTCTACGTTGATACTTTCAATGGAAGGAAGGCCTTTGATGAATTTAGATACTAATTTTCAAACAGTATTTAGAAACAGCGTAGATGTATGCTTTGTTGCGCGGAACCCTAATATGTTTCATAAATAAAATCAGCCTGTTAGTCTTCGAAACATCAGCTATCCGTTAGTGGAAGTCCCATATTTATATAATCCCAAATTTACAACAAACAGATTTTTTTTTAAATTAGTTTTTTTTACAGACACTTTTACTTATCTGTGTAGATATAGATATCGTCGTATACAAAACACGAGGACGCGTTCATTTTATATAAATACAATTTTGAGTGGTAATTGGGCGCTTTCCCCCTACCACGATATCGTCCGCCGATACTTGTCTACAACAATACAGTGTGAAAGCGTTCAGTAGTAATTGTATCATACTACTAGTTCGACGATATCGTGTCTGTACAAGCCAAGTATGTAGGTTTGACTAGTAGTGTATAACAATGCCGATAGATGGGGTTAATTATATTGTGAATCACGCTATAGAGATTCTCTACGGTATGCGTATATATTAAGTATAATAAAAAACTTTTTCCTCTGTGGTACATCGTATTTCATTTCGATCATAAGTATCTACTCGAAGGCCATAGTACTGAGATTGTTCAGTGTCTCTTTACTGAATCAGTCAACAAAAAACATTAAAATAAATTTTAATTCTTAACAATCTTCAGATCTTCAAATATTGCAACACCCATTTCGAGTAAACTATGCGTATTCATTAAAAAATATTTCATGCATTAGGCTCTTTTTTGCTGTCGGTTAAAAACATGTACAACAGAATACAGTATATGTACACAGACAGTGATTGGAATTTGAGGATTGAATTGAGCTCATTTACTGCAAAAATCGAAGCGGTGACCTTTATTGTATACAATATCATATGTACTGTATACAGTACCATATGTTACGAATGACAACAATCAGTTTGATTCATACATCCATGCTCCAAGAGCCGTGGTGGCCTCAGGGTTTGAGCAGCCGCCTGCTACGCAAGCGACGCAAGTTTGAATCCCAGGGGGCCGGTACCAATGAGTTTTTCTAAAAACGTGCAGTGATTTCACCCCACATCGTCAAAACATCGTGAGGAAATATGCTGCATATGTCTGAGAAGTAACTCAAAACCGTGTGTGTGCCTGAGACGGCGATAGACCCACCCTCTGTCACGTTGGCACTTAATCATATTCGGTGAAATGTGGGTGTTGTTGTTACAGCACCTCTGCTTACCCCTTCGGAAACCCTTCTGGGGTGGCGTCAGCATATTTATTATAAAAATGTATTCGTAATGATTTTTAAAGGACCTACCCTATGTCCGATCATGAAGTTAAAGCCGTCTCTACTTAATTCAGAAAAAAAAACAGTTCTATCATGAAATGCTCACCGTAAGGCAGCCATTTTTTTAACCAAGATGGCGCCTCATATCTGTTAAATCGCACAATGATTAATTAATGATCTTGACATGACAGGGACAGTTTTCCTGTTTACAATATGACGATTGATCATAATCCGTGCGATACGTCACGTCATTCAACACCAAAGCTTGCTCAATGACTTATTCATAGGTTAACCACAACAGGCGTATCACTATCTAACCACAGAATGATAGCTATGCCGCTTAACTTAACATGGTGACACAGTTCACATCTCATTTATTTTATAGGAATAGCATAAAACGTTTTTACTGCTCATCCCCAGCAAAGGGAAGATCGTCCAACCAGGCGGGTGTCATGTCTGGGGAACCGCGGCTCCTACTGCTTTAGTTGGAAACTTGTATATATATTGCAATGCACTCGTAAAATCTTATAGCGCGATTTAGATTCTCGTGTATTTGTACTCAAACTTTGCAATTGTAAGCGAGTAGCGCCATCTATGTAGCTAGTGGAGTAACGGTGCTACAGTCTAGTTAGTGGTCGCAAACGCTGCGGAATACGCGGTCTTGGATTCGATCCTGAGTGAAATGTTATACTGGGTGTTCCATTTGTAATTTCCCCGGAGTCTGGATTAGTGTCCGATTAGGCTTGCCTCTAACATCGAACTTAAAGGGTACTGGCAAAATGTAGGTAGGTGTACATATCTGCTTATCACTTCGGGGTATATTTGTATATACCTGTATATTCTTGTAGGCACATTAAAGACATAAATTTAACAATTTCCTTTTGGGAATATGTACTTGGTTTTCACTTTACTTGTAGTCGCATTACTGCTACAATGTTGCGCGCTTGTTTCCAACTTGTGTAGAATTAAAAAAATACTGCTAATTCAAAATATTGTTTAATATGATTAAGGCAACCACTAATCATGGTGTTTTTCTGCGGAATTCAGTAAAAACATTTGAAAATATAATTTATATTAATGTGCCATTTTGTCTTAATAATGAAACGGGTTCGCAGGTATAATACTTTTTATCACGTGTATATAAAAACTAATGTACAAAAATATTCCTCTGTATAAATACATATGTAATATCGACATTTAGATAGGCAAAAACGAAATAAATGAATAACCATTAAGTAGCAGAACGAGTTAGCGTATTTTTTACATTAAAATACTGATCTAAATTCGTCTCTTATTACGGCATTAGTTATGTGTTTGATACATATATTTAGCATACATTATAACAACGCAGTTCAATGATCTACCGAACAGCCATCTTGGTAAGTCGATAGTCCTTATAATCTCTATAAACAATAACCAGTTGTAAGCACAATAAATACACACGTAGTATGTAAGGTTCAAACAAAAAAAAATCATATATTTCCCTTTATACACTATTAGTTTCTTTATTAAATTTATTAATTTCTTTATTAATAGGAGCCGTGGCCTTGAGGTTTGAGCAGTCGCCTGCTACACAAGCGGCGCAAGTTCGAATCCCAGCGGGGCTTGTACCATTGAGTTTTTCTAAAAATCTTATGTACAGTGATTTCACACCACGTGCTTTATGGTGAAGGAAAACATCGTGAGGAAACCTGCATATTTCTGAGAAGTAATTCAATGAGGTATGTAAAGTGTCTGAGACAGCGATGGGTGTTGTGATAACAACACCTCTGCCTACCCCTTCGGGGAATACAGGCGTGAGCATATGTATGTTAATTAATAGTTACGTTGGGCTAAAGTTAAGTCTACGCAGGTGAAACTGCGGTGCATAGCTAGTTTTGTAATATTTCATTGCTAGTTATTTGTTGAGTTGTCATTGAAATATCCAATGCTCAAGCCACTTTCGATTTCTCAGCTATAGCTGAAAAATACTTGATTAGATTGATTGGTTATGTCGCTTTAAGATTAACTTAGACGATAACAAAAAAATAACAAAATGGCTACCATGCTAAAGTTCTTTGACAATGATCATTTCATGATATTTGTTTTTTATATTTGTTATAACATAGTAATCAGTCTAAATTTTCATAACACATCATATGGTAGAAAAATATCTGAAATAAATATTAATGAATTATAATTATTTACTGGTTGTGAATTGTCTAATCTAAATCTAATCTATAACAGAGCGATAATTTTAAAAATTTCTTTACAGTTATCTTCAATCAAACGACTGCCCACCTTCTCATCAATTTATTTATTCATAAATCAGCACGACATAACATCAATTACGCTAATTAGACAAAACGATAATTATAAAATCAAGACAAACATTAACACTGATGATAAAATACACGAGACAAATATGAACATATAAAAAAATAAGAGAACAAACTATTCTAATAATAAAAGTATATAAAAATTAAAGTAACACAAGTCTTTCAGAATAAATTAAGCATTCATTCAAAATCACCTTCCATTCACCACCAAGCACATCACAGTCGGGACATGAGTCCAGGAGGGCATTCAGCGCACACAGCGATCTTGGAACTGGAGATCGAGCTCGCGCGACAGTTCGGCATGAAGGCACCGAGAACAGTTTGTGCTTTCTATTGCGACCGTAATTGTTGGGAACAAAAAAACGACACAACGCATTGTGTAAATCAGGAGCATCTATTTTCCCATGAAGGATTTTGCACATCGTAAGTAGTTGGTCATTAGCTCGTCTGACCTCCAAAGAATTGTAGCCTAAGCACCCTAGCAGGAACTTACTAGGGTACATATATGGGTAGTAGCCGTAATATTTTTTATATAGAAATCGTAAAAATGCCTTCTGCACCTTCTCCAGAAGTAACGTATACTTGCTTTCATGTGGGTGCCATACACAAGAGCTGGCTTCAAGTTTGCAGCGAACCAAAGCGCCAAAAACTAGCTTGGTCACATGCACGCCTTTGAACTCTCGTGAATTTCTCAACACAAACCCAAGTCGTCTGAAGGACTCTTTGGCTAGTGTAGTAATGTGGTCGTGAAAGGTTAATCCACGATCAAATAGGACTCCCAGATCTTTGGTGGTTGTACATCTTATTAGGCTGTTGTGTTCTAATTTGTATTGAAATTCGGTAGGAAGCCGCTTACGGGTGAAAGTCATAGCGGAGCACTTTGATGGGTTAAACTCCATGCTGTTAGCAACTCCCCACTCGTAAACGGCATCAACATCGTTTTGAAGTTTTTGACAGTCCTCCTCAGTCTTTATCTCCATGAACAGTTTCAGATCGTCCGCATATAGTAAACATTTAGCGTGTTTCAGAACCTCAGGGAGATCGTTAATCATGAGGATAAATAGAAGAGGTCCCAGGATAGATCCCTGACTTACCCCCGATCTAGTGTGATATGGTTGGGATTCATAAGTGCCAAGTTTGACATATTGCAGTCGATTACGCAGATAGTCTGCAACAAACCTCAGTAGCCCAGGAGCGAATCCCAGGCTACTCAACTTCGCCAGCAGGATATCATTATCTACCCGGTCGAATGCCTTGCGAAAGTCAAAGTATAAAACGTCAACTTGACCTCCAAGATCGAGTCGCGCCGAGATAAAATCGACAAGAGTTAGAAGGTTTGAGTTTACAGATCTTCTACGCCTAAACCCATGTTGCTCATTGCATAAGCATTGCTCAACCTGTCTATATATATCGTTATGCAGTAGGTGCTCAAGGACTTTGGCGGGCGATGCCAAGCTAGCAATGGGTCTGTGCTCCTCAACTGGTGGTTTGTTGGGAGCTTTGGGGATAGGAGTGACTCGGGACAATTTCCATTTAGTTGGATATACACCGGCCTTTAGGGAGATGTTAAAAATATGCGACAGTGGGTGTGCCAGGTACTTCGAGCCCAATTTCAGAAACCACGTGGGTATATTATCCGGCCCAACAGAACTACCAGCTTTAAGATTTTTGATGCTGGATGCCACATCGGCAGAATCAAAGTGGGTGACATTTACGTAGTGACTGCTACTGGTGCTGTCTCGTAGACTAATGCTATCAGAATCGAGTAGCGGCACATCAGGTAAAAACACACTACCGAAAAATGCTGCGAAAGCTTCCGCGGCTTCGACACCACAGAAAATTTCACCTTTGTATGTAACGGTTGACTCAAAGCCCCCTTTACTTCTCAATCGCGATATGTGCTGCCAGAATCCGCGCGGGTTAGATATAATATCATTTTCAATCTTAGTTATATAGTCATCATATGCGGTTGCAATACGAGTTTTGAGCGAAGCTCTTAGCTTTGAGAATGCTGCATACGCCTCAACACATTTGGTCCGCTTCCAACGCGTGTGTAATTTTAGTTTGATTTTCATATCCTGTATAATGTCATTTGTAAACCAAACTGGATAACACTTATTATGAGTGGACTTTCGATGCTTTTTAGGAATACACATATCAAATAGATTGTATACGATAGAATAAAAACGGTCAATACTCAATTGTATGTCATCGGTTTCTAGTACACTACACCATGATGTTTCAGATAATTTCTCTGTAAGGAGATCGAGGTCACATTTTGCGAAATTCCAATCTTTATTAGGATCGATATTTGATGGTTCAGCACGTTTGTCAGTAGTTGTTTTCAAAAAGTTTATCTCTATATCTAGTGGGGGGTGATACGAGTCTGGGGAAACCAAACCTGCGACCAATTGAATACTACTGACTTGCAAGTCATTACCCTCCTGTACCAAGACGACATCAAGCATACCTCCAAAAGAATTGGTTACATTATTCATATCAACAAGATTGCAAAATGATAGGAAATAACAAAAATAGTTCTTTACATTCGCAGAAGCACTGTTAAGATTCAAATCCCCTAGTATAATAACGGGACCTTTCAAATCATTGATAAAACTTTCTACCTTGCAAAACCAATGCATGTAATCATCGTCATTAGCACTAGGTTTAATATAAACAATACACACATAAATTTTTTGACTTAACCATGTAAAACTGGCCCACAGGTCTTCACCACAGCTAGTTTCTAATGAGGTGTGGCGATCCAAGACAATAGGAGACCGGGCAGCTAGTAGTACGCCCCCACATGGGGTACTTCTGTCTCGACGAAGTAAGCTCCAATCTCCAATCACCAGTTCATTGTATTCCACTGAAGTGTCCAAAAAAGTTTCAGTGACAGCTACGAGATCATTCTCTAGAAGAAGTAATGCATTGCGCCAGGTCTTAAGTTTGGTTTTAAGTCCACGAACATTCTGATACAACACATTTATGATGGTATTCTTACTTTGATTTTGTGTTCTCGCGAAAACACGGAGATTCTGGGACGCCTCTCCCCGTGGTATGTGATTTTTGTTGGTCACGAAATGGCAATGAAACTGATACTGATGAAGCCGTATCAATCAAAGTGGGACTGATGCATGACGGGTTGACCAGTTTTGAATTGTTGACAATATTGTTGGCTATATGTCTATTAACAGGTCTACGTAAATTCACCCAGGCTTTAATTCTGGCATTGATAGGCCATACGTCAGCCGATAAACATGTTTCGTAGTGAGCGACAGGAACACCTATTTTAAAGGACTTGTAGTTTCCCTTTGGAACTAGGTTTTCTACAGTACAGGTTCCAGGGGGACAAAGATGCTGAAGATACTCCATGACCTCTTCGGCGTCTGACTCCATGTTCCAGAGATGAATATACTTCCTTGATTCAACTGCTTTCAGTGTTGTGATATTGGTCTTAGCAGTTCCAAATAATGAAACCTGTCGCCTAGTTTTCCTCTTGACCTCAATCCAAGGCCGAGGGATGAAGCTCTGTTCGTGATGCGATGTATCATTAGCAGTGTCAAAAGCTTGTGATGCATTTTTGGTGACACGGGCGTGTTGCAGATCAATATAGGTGGAGCTTGCTTGTAAAGGTGTTTTATTTAGAATTTTACTCTGGGACTTCGTTTGTTGTGGTTGCAGGTTTGTGCTTACAGGGCCTGGTATGGCAGCATCGGGATGGATAGTTAAGGCGCCCGTATTATTTGTATTGTCAGCACTACATTTACCGACTGTATTCGTGTTAACAGTGTCAGAAAGGGAAGGAGACTTCTGATTTGTTTTACTATTTAAGGAAATAGTAAGAAGATCAACTCCCTTACACGTTTCGCATTTCACATGCATGTTTTTGTTGAGTACCTCAACCTGGTATGCGTAGCTTTCCAATTTGTTTTCATATGCTGATAAAAGAGATACCGCCCTAGTCAGCTGTTCTTTAATAGCTTCCATCTCCTGCCTTAAACATCTCACTTCACTCGAAAGATTAGTAGTTTCGTACATCTCACGTTTTTCAGAGGATTTATTGAAGGAGGTTTTCGTTCTAAGAGTTATGTTCATATCAAGTCTAGTTAGTCACGTTTATTGACAACGTATTAAACGCTTAACACTTCGCGAAGTGTGGTCGAAACATAAGCAATTAAGTACTGAGGAAAAAATATATTATATGCCCGTTACATACTTACGGTACTCCTGCGACATGCTCCACACATTAATTAGTACATGTATATAATACTAGATATCACACATGACCTTTAAAAAGTACAAGTTTATTTTTATTGCAAAAAAATTCACGTTTGCAACATATCCGACTACACGTCGATAATCTATACATCTATACAGATGAATAAAATTTAAGTGTCTGTTTGTAATTCCAAAATTAGACTTCTTCACTAAATTCATTTGAAAGTATACATAGTACATACATAGAAAAATCATTTTTTTTAATTTTTCTCTGTCTGTCTGTTCCGGCTAATCTTCGAAACAGCTGATTTTAACTGGACTTTCACTGGCTGATAGCTAATGTTTCAAGGAGTGACTTAGACTACCATTAATTTAATAAAATATTAGTGTTCCGTGGGCTTCCCATAAAGAATACACGGGAGACACCACGGGGCCCAGCTAATCTATTTATAAAAAAAAATTGATATTCGTTTGTCTCGTTAAAATTTGAGAATGGCTGAACCGATTTGGATAATTTTGATATGAAAGTTCCGGGAAGGTTTAAGCGGTGAAAAGCATAAATAATAAGTAATGTAAAAGGTGATACGAAGTTCACCAGCCGCGTTATTCACTAAGGTTTCTCAGCGTCCTACTTGACAAAGAGCGTTGGATTCAATCATAGGAAATTGATACATAATACATAGACGATAAGGTTCAATTACGTTTCTTTAAAACTGACACTCGACAACGAGAGCGACGCTGGGAAATCTTAGTGAAACACCGCTGGTCAACTGTCAAAAAGCTGAAAAGTTTGTTTGCCTGAAAAATCTTCTAGTGTTAGATAGCCTATTTATCAAATAAGGCTATCATTACGCTAAGGAGGAGCTCGTGGAAAAGTTGCTATTGCGCATATCATTCGATCAGCGAAGTTACGCAATTCTAACCCTAGCCAGTAATTGGATGGGTGACCGCACGAGTTCCCTCAGTGCCTCGGAGAGCACGTAAAGCCGTCGGTCCCGGTTGTCTATTTATCATCTTTGGCAATCGTTACAAGTCGGTCGGAGGCCTACGATAGTCTGACAACTGGTGTAACCCAGAACACAGTTTCACCTCGTTAAAGGGGTTGCGAAGGTCAGATGGTAGTCGTTTGGTATAAAAATCAGGTGATCAGCCACATCGGATTGAACCAAGTGCAGACCACAACAATGTATGGGAGGCCAGGGAGATGATGATCCTCACGCTAAGACCAATCGTGGGTTAAAGTTAGCGTTAGCCTAAAATAACTATTATACGCGGACGAAGTCGCGGACAGAAGCTAGTTTGAGAATAAATGATACATGTTGCAAAAAAAGAAATCATAGGTTCTATATAGTAAGTTTTTTTGTGTTGAAAAAATAGATAATGAATTCATTCAAAGATCTTTGTGTCTAATTGACATATATTGTTAAATTTAATTTATTCCTCAACGGATTCTTTGGGCTATAAATTATACTATTATATTCGTTCTAAGATAACGATTAGTATTATTCTGAATGACTTTTTTACTTAATATCTATTATTTCTTGCGAGTTGTATTATATTATACGTTCTAAATCTAGAACATTTCAAGGTCCCATTAAGTTTTAAAGACATTCAAATGTAACGTGCTGTGCATTCCAGATGTTAAACCAATTATGTAGCTAGAAAATTGTTTATTTTGTTTGAGTACGAGTGTGCGACATGAATTTTTACCTAAAATAATAATAATAATTTATTTTTTTCATAAATGAAATAATAAAAATAAATAGTATAAAATACAAAATTTTTATGTTATTATAGCGCTGTCTAGTCCCAAACAGAGCTTGTACTTCGGATACCGGACAGCGATTGTTATACACATATAATGGATGCCTTAAAATATGAATATACATGTACATATATAAATATACAACATAAAATAAACTAATTTAATTAATTCACACACAATGACGTCGGCGTGGGACGCAGATAGATGTGCAGTGTTCTGTACCCTTATCACGGGTTTGCCACCGTTTTTCGTAATCTATTCCTAGCGTTTCCACCGAATATTTGTATTAGAAATTGTACAGCGCCTCTTAAGCGGTGACATGAAGATCTGAAATACATACATACATATGCGCACGCCTGTGTTCCCCGAAGGGGTAGGCAGAGGTGTTGTAATCACAACACCCACTTTTCACCTAAGATGATTAAGTGCCAACGTGACAGATGGTGAGTCCATCGCCGTCTCAGACACTTCTCATACGTCATTGCATTACTTCTCAGAAATATGCAGGATTCCTCACTATGTTTTCCTTCACCGTAAAGCACGTGGTGTGAAATCACAGTAAATATTTTTTTTTAGAAAAACTCATTGGTACAGACCCCGCTGGGATTTGAACTTGCGTCGCTTGCGTAGTAGACTACTGCTCAAACCTCAAGGCCGCCACGGCTCTTTGAAAGATCTGAAATATCTCGTACAATTATAGCGAGTGTAAATTGCGAAAACAGTGCAAAACTCGTTATAAGGGTACTATATTCGACCTCTGAAACGGCGGTATACTACACCCTTCGGGCAAATATCTTCCATCATGAAGGTGTTAAATATGTTAGTGCGATGCCTTTTCTGAAAAATATGTTATTGATCTCTCAATAAAAATGTTAGCGCGCGCGTTGATGTCTCTTTCATCTTAATATCAGTAAAAATAGATTCCAAACTACCACGATATTACTGCCGTGGCATAACTAAAATGCCGTTATCCGACATCAGGAGCCTTACCATAAAGTCTTATTGCCGTGATAGTTCTACTCTTATCATGAGACAGATGTATTTGATGTGTATACATCTGTCACTATCACACAGCTGTAATAACATTGCAAGAGCTCATGGTTGAGCCCCTGGTCGATTTTTACTTTAAATGCTATTATAATGAGAAAAAAACTATCGCTATGTGTTTTAAAATGTTCAATACCTTCAATAGTTTTGAAAATAATCCAAGTACTTACCTCCAAGTCTCAAATAAGTGTTGTCATTGAAAAGCCACATCGGTTAATTTTTTTAACAGCGTTTTTTTTCATGTTATTCAATACAACGGTTTTGCTAGATAACGGCATTATAGGTTTAGCAAGGCAGATTAGTCGACCACTCAATAGACACTGACATAATATGTATTGTACACATATTAATATTATAAATATATATACATATTATGTATTATTAGCGGAACGTGGTTCACGTTACCATGGGAATATGCTAGTATAGTGCCTGAGACGGCGATGGAATCACCATCTGTAACATTGATACTTAATCATATTCGGTGAAAAGTGGGTCTTGTTATCACAAAACCTACCTCTTCGGGGAATACAGGTGTGAACATAGTGTGTAGAATATGTTAATTGTGCCTTTACGTGTGTGTACCATTGTGTTATATATTTTTAGGGTTATTTGTCACTAAACGCAAAAAATAACCTTAAATTAGCCCCTTTTAAAAACACTTTGAATTCAATTCAATTTGAAATATCTTTATTCCATTAGACTTTTTACAAAGTACTTTCAAATCGTCAGAAAGACACGATTACATAGGATTATACATGCTACCGCCAGGTTCGGAAGGTTGCTTTTACTGAAAAGAACCTGGCAAGAAACACAGTAATTACTCTTTTAAAAAAAAATTACAGCTTTGAGTAATACAATATACATCATAAAAAATATATATGAGCCCATGGACACAGTTCCAGTGCACAAAAGCCTAGATCGAACCTAGCACTATGTTCATCAGCAGCGCTTTGCAACCACTAGACCAATGAGACAGTCAAGTAAAATCGTAGAGGTATATCAAGGTGCGTGGGTTGCAATTTTCGTATAACCAAGGCACAGTTTTCTTGTACAATTTTTGTATGAATGAATAACGGAACAAATGTGATGGTCGTGAGAAGTCATGTTGTCGTTATATACATAAACAAACAATTATACGTACAGACTTTTGTTGACAACCCACTTGATATAGTCAAGTAGCCTCTCACGTTCAGGGTCACGAGTTCTATTCCCATACAGAGAGAGTTTTAAATTCTTTTTTAACCGCTAGGTTAAATAGACGAGTTTTATATTTTTATTTTATTTTTAATCAAAAACATTTCAAACACATTGCATCTACATATTTTCTTATTGTTTTGATGAAATTTACATGATGCCAGCTGAGTTTCTTAACGGATCTTCTCAGAAGGCTTGTTTCCGAAACGGTTGTAAAAGTGCCTTACCAGGGCCGAAGCTTAATAAGTACCTAATATCAATATATATAGATAGAAGAAATATGTGTACTGTTTTAAAGTTTCTTTAGTTTTTTTTATATTTACCTATTTATACTAATATATTATATATACATAAAGTTGAAGAGTTTGTTTTTTCGTTTGCTTGGACGCGCTAATTGCAGGAACATAGGTCGGATTTGAAAAATTATTCCCGTTAAGACCAATCGCCACCCATGTAATTTAGTCTACACGGGTGAAACCGCGGGTCACAGTTAGTTTTACAATAATTACGTACTCGGATTACTCTATCTCAAAACTAGAGTATCACAGCATGGCAAGGTGGATCAGAGCGACTATTAAATTAAATTTATCCCCAGACGAATCATAAATGGGGATCAGAACGGCATAACTCGTATTTGTTCTAGTAAAAAGTGCTATAAAAAGGTCTTAACTATGTCAACTTTACTCCGTTACGTTCAAATACATTTTCTCATACTGTTTTTTTTTTATATTTATTCATTCCACACACAGCTCCTAGTTATGGAGTGGCCTACGTGAGGACACTATGTTACTCATAGAAATCGGAACGGTCTGTTAGTCATCTTTTATAATATACGTGAATGTACTTGGTATGCCTTTGTTTAGTACTTCCGGGGTACGGTCCACATATGTACACAATGATTATATACTATATGATAGCATATTATGTTCTTGATAAACCGGAACATCGGAAGTTATTAGTAGGTTGATGTTTCTTTACGGTTTTTATGCGGTAATTTGACTTCGATTTAGAATGTATTTCTTATGTAATATTCGGCTTATAGATCATTAGGTTAATATGGTTTGGACAAAGTCTTTTCAAGTAGTTGATGACCGTATCTAAGTAGATCCCTATTGTTTACTAAATTATACTTGATTGCTTCTTCTCAAGAAAAACAATCTTCCGCACCCGGTGGTAACATTTATAATCCTGTATAATGTATCTTTTGCGACGATTTGAAAGTACTTTGTAAGAAGTCTAATCGAATAAAGATATTTTGAAGAGATTGAAGGATTTTATTAAAACATTATATGAAAAATATTTTTGCATACTTCAAGAACACTTTTTTAAAGTCTAGTATTATCTAGTATTATTTATACTTAATAAAGTTTCTCAAACTTTGATCAATGATCTTCTCAGAAGGCAAGCTTCTGAAACGGTTGTAATTTTCTCGATATTCATAAGTAAACAGAACAGAACAATTTCCAATTTCATTTTGAAATCTATCAAACATAAACCCAAGCCCACGGACACAAAGCACAAATTTCCTTGCATGTATCATTAGGATGATATGAATTTAGATTTCAAAAATAAGGTAGGCCTTACTTTCCCGTGTAAGTCGCTGACCTAAACTTAAGTGGCAAGGCTGACATGCTCAAAGCAGCGTGACATTGATCATGTGTGATGTAGATTCCTCTGTCATGTTTGATACAATGTTACATCCAAATCTGACAATTGAAGGTTATCTGTCACTACAATGATCGTGATCAAAGGGTCGAACTCGGAAAAAGCCAATGAACATATACGATGGATCGTGGAATGTAACTCATTCTGACCAGAGTGCCTAGTGCGAGTTTTCTAAAAATCGCCGTCACAAGTCATCGCGTCGACGTAAACGCAGATTTGTATGGGCTCAGTGTCATCTTTAGGCCGACAGACGGTGCCTTTTCGATCCTATACAAATCTTCGTTTACGCCGACTCGGTGACTTGTGACAGCGGCAGTGAAAAACTCGCACTAGGCCCTCAGATAGAGTTTCAAATTTTCTATGTAACTGAAGAATAACTACATATTATAAAGGTTTTGATATGTTTTCGGTGTTTCTCTCATATCGTCCGGTTATTTAATCCAAAGTAGCATTGAAGACCACTGTCCCGTCCCAAAAGCTCCCCGGCTCGGTAGCCTAACTTCTGATCTAGGTTGCACTGCGTTAAATTCGCTCATCATACATAAGCGTCACGTTGTTGGTGCTGGCTTCGTCACATCTCCCCGGCTCTACTGTAGTGGCCGGTGCTTCTTCTGCTCAGCAGGAGTATCTCAATCGCTGGAAATATGCTAGCGTTCGTCAAAGATACATATTTGCTGCGTTTGCGGTTGAAACTCGGGGGCCTTGGGGTCCGGATGCTGCACGTCGTCTGGTAGAAGCCTCTCGTGACAAGCGGGATGGAACTTTTCTAGTTTAGAGAATCAGCATTGCTATTCTACGTGGCAATCCTGCCAGCCTTCTTGGTAAGATCCTGAGAGACACCTATTTGGCCAAGTTTTGTACTTATAATTATTTGAACAGCAAGTGCCACGAGCCTCTCAATTATAAGTCCTCGATACTCCTCACACATTCCTTACTTTACTGTTCTAGTTAGTATTAGATATTACTTAAATAGGTATTTAAAGCTTGTGACATGCGTTAACACAATTTTCACTAATGCGACCATATTGCAAGTGTCATAGTGTTGTCTGTTATCAACCAATATGACGATATTTACAATGAAAACAAATGTAAAATGTCCGTGTCTTTATCCGGTACGTCTACGTTAGTACGTTAACTTAATGTATATAACAATTCAAAAGTTATACAAATACATTTCGACTGTGGATTTTCCCAAGTGGTACAGATATACAGTATATAGGCAAACAACAAAACTGCAGTATGCAAGGCCTGCAAAATATTCATTATTTTGAGTTAAAGGTGAATTGAATTGATCGTTAAGAATCTTTCTAAGCTGTGGTTATTTCTCTAAAATATTTTTATCATACCTTTATTTTGTTTAAGGTGCAGGCAAACCCTTGGAATAACGAATGTTGTGTTCTTCGGTAATAGTTGGAGCATTTAGATATTAAATATATTCATTCTCATATACTTATTAAATAATATATTTTTATATAGCATGCAATTTTAACAATTCATCTTTTATACGGTCCCATATAAAACTGCATTTGTTA
This sequence comes from Watsonalla binaria, assembly GCA_929442735.1. Classification (NCBI taxonomy): domain Eukaryota; kingdom Metazoa; phylum Arthropoda; class Insecta; order Lepidoptera; family Drepanidae; genus Watsonalla; species Watsonalla binaria. The sequence continues at coordinate 8,059,000 of OV838934.1, read as the reverse complement.
TGCAGTTTTTGAATGGTGAGATGTAATTAATATTGTATCGTATCGATAACTGAGTCCATCACTAGTATGAAATCAATGGGCCCGATGATCAGCGCGCGTGACGCGCATGCGTAATGCGCGACCTTACGTCCATCTGTGTCACAGAACGGGTCGCAGTGAAAATGTAAACAATTTCTACTCCTGCCATTGTATTCTATGATTTTTCCAATTAATTCAATATGTTCGAACATTATTCTATTCCCTTACTTTAAGCTAAGATTGGTACTATGCGTACCAGACAACGGATAGAATGCTTAAGTATATACTTGTTTGTGGATACACTATATCGAACCCGCGACACCTAACGTAGCGGTCAGGTATACTAACCAATAAACCAACGGGGCCGACTGTCTTCAATATAACTTTGGAAGATATATGATATATTTTGCGACGGATGCTGGTAAACCTTTTGGAAAATATAATTTTAGAAAATGGGGAGAATGAATATCTATAATAAAAGGGACATACTGGTTAGTGAATGTGAGTAGACTATAGTCACCTCCCTGGCCTTATCCCATACATTGTTAGGGTCGGCGCTTGCTTCAACCCGATGTGGCAGTCATCTTATTTGTATACGAAGCGACTGCCATCTGACCTTCATAAATATAATAATGATAATAAATAAAAATAAGTTTACGATGATATTTATTCACCATACTTGTAATTGCCAGTGTATGTAATATGTTTTATATTTATAAAAAAAAATATAAATTTATCGATAAAATACCCACCTAACGGCCTTAGTCAACATACATCTCATAGTTAAATTAAAAAAATAATTTATTGCCATGATCTGCGTTATTAAAGTTCGGCGATACGTAGCGAATCTATTTCGGGCTCTGTTCAAAACAATATGATAATAAGTTCCAAAATAGAACATTCTGGTAAAAAACAAAATGCCATTAGGTACTTATTACGTGACTTTTGATGCAAATTTTTAAATTATTCTGATTTTTCAGAGACCATCGACTTTTATAGCAATGGTTCTACAGGTGTGGTGTGTGTTTGTCGGAGCCCTATACTTCTTAACCGACTTCGACAAAGAAGCTGAAGGTTCTTGAATCAACTGCATTTTTTCTTACAATTATTCTTGGTAGCGTATATAACCGAGCAATGTAATTATTTCAACGTTTATCGCACAGTGAGATCACAGAATTATTTCAAGCATCCTGACAATTTTACTGACAGCCATGAATGCATAGTACCTCGCCGTTTCTGTGTTCGATATTCACGTCAGCGATGTCATTTTGACAAGATCTAAAATGACATTTTGAGTGACATTTCAATAGAACGCGTGTTTTGAGTTTGATTTCATTAATCCTGAAGTCGAAAGTTCCTTTGTTTTTTTTATTAACCAACTTCAAAAAAGGAGGAGGTTATTTATTCGACTGTATGTTTTTTTATGTTTGTTACCAAGGAACTTTTAAAGGTGATGCGTTTGTTAATTATTTACAAATGTAGCATCAATCAAAAACTTCAAAAGTACGTTATTTATTTCACATATTATGTTATGTTATATTTTTCTCTTTTAGAAGGCGGTTTACTTTTTTTAATAGTGGTAATATGTAAGCATCTCACGGACTAGATAAGTAATCCTTTGAATAATTTTTAAGGATTTTTATTAGTTTAATGCGCATGCGCATCCTGCGGATTAAAGGAAAAAAACTGTTTACAAAAAATTTGCCCAGCTTCAATTTAAGAACACAAAGAAGTTACTACCTCTGTTCATACTGTAGAACATCAACGATAATATTATGATTTTATTATATTACTAGCTGTGCCCCGCGGTGTCACCCGCGTAGACTTAATTACATGGGTGGCTCGCAGAACCTTATTGTTTTTTTTTTAAATAAAAGCAGCCTAATTTACTCCTTGTAACATTAAAATCGGTCCAGCTGTTTCGGAGTTTAGCCGGAACAAACAGACAGACGGAAAGGCTGACAGCAGAGGATTTTTTTTATTTGGTTTTATTTTGAATACCTACCATGTATTTTCATTTACATTTAGTGAAAAACTGTTATTTTGAAATTACAAACGGGTACTTCAATTTTATTTATATATATGTATGTATATATTTAGATGACACCTGTGCTGTGAGTACAATACAAGCTATAAGAAAAGTAAAGTAATATTATTAAAATCTAATACTAGATTGTATACAAGAATCAAAAGTTTTTATTTTATAGTTATAGAAGTTGAGATACCTTGCGAATAACCGTTTTTAACATTTTACAAAAAAGTCTGCTTCAAATCAAGCAACACAAAAAAAACTATAAAATTTAAACTTCCAAATTTATTATCTTTATTTTTTAACAATTATTACAAAACACTTTCAAATCGTCAGTATAGAAATGTACATAATATTTTACCATAATATACTAAGGTAACTTTACAAGCAAAGGACAATTTCTACTTTTTGTTTGTTATTCACTGAGTTGCCATACGAAAAAAATGGGTAAAACTGGTCTTGAGACGGTTTTTTAATATAGCCAAATTTAATTATACAAATTATTGTTCGAGCAGTTGGATAATTAGTTAATGTTGTTCAAACGTTATTATTAAACTCAAGGACTCAGATATATGAACAGATAAGGCACAGGTAATTAAATTAATTATACATTTGCTTGTCATAAATTAAATCATAAAATATCTACCCATTCATTATTATATCCACAAAATATACACAAACATTCAACAGTACCAACTTGTTTCAACTTTTAACACAAATATACAATAAAAGTAACAAATGATAAGATTAATGGAAAATAATTAGTGAAAAACACAAAAATAAAGAAAGAAAGGAAAAGATATAATCTAGATATAAAAAGGCAGAGACCCCAGTCCCTGTTAAAAATAGATGCAGAAAAAAAAACACAACATAACCTTTTGATACATTATCAAACCGATAACTTTGATTATCACAAGGGGCCTACTTCTGTAGGTCTAAAAAGGCCATTTTGGGAGAATCATAATATGATCCGAATATGATTCAACATCGAAATGACAAAATGGTCACTTAGGTGCAATTCATACTATGATACGAATTATTAATATTTCTCAATTCACCTGTTTCACACTTTCCTATGAAGACTCTTAAAATTGTCCACCGCGCACTCTCTCCGTATTCAACGCTTTCCTGGATAATCACCCTGAATGTGATTTGTTTGCGGATGAATGGAAGAATATTTTGTCTATATGTTTGGAGTTTTGTGAGGAGACTGCATGAAAGTGCTCCTTTTTTCCCTTTAGTTTAAGTGGCTTCAAGCCGTTCAATGAGGTTAAATAAATAAATGAATTGATTTTGTGACAAATAGCATCATAAAAAGTTTGTTAGAGACTAACATCTACAATTATTGTAATTTTTTACGAAGATGTTAACACGCTTGAAACGATCATAGTTAGGCTGTAGATAAAGTAACATTTATTTATTTATTTATTGCATTTATGTTAGTTACACGTACGATACATACTAATCTTAATTATAATAGTAACCCAAGTAAAGCTAACGTAAACCCTGTTAGGGCACAGCAACGTGAGAGGCACTACTAGAGCTATTAATATTAATATATTTATCAACAAGTACCTAAGATGTATAAAATTATTTATTAATAAACAACAACGTAATATCTATTATTTCCTACACTTTATTACAACAGACAACGCACACTGCCTTATCTGTTGTAATACAATATAAAAAGTTAAGATCCTATTCTACATGTCCTTCTTTATATTATCTACTTACTATATTTAATATTAAATTCTTTATTATCCTCACGCTTCGCTACAAAATGTACGGGAATGACATATGTCACGTGTCTGATTTATGTCATTTCCATACATTTTTTATCGTTTCTATTAGCGTAAGCGCGAGAGAATGTTACGTTTTCTAAGCCTACAGACCCCATCACGAGTTAAGAACGAGTTTACCTTTGAATGCGTACGTATTAGTAATTATATTTATCGGTGTCTGTCTATATGTATGGCGCGAAGCGAATAAAAAACCGTGGGGAGTTTTGAAACCATAGATAGTGCAATCGAAGTTTGATTAAAAAAATATTTATGATAATACATATATATACTAGCTGTGCCCGGCAAACGTTGTATTGCCATATATTTTTTTGGGTCACCCTTATCATTTAGGGTTATGAAAAATAGATGTTCGCCGATTATCAGACCTGCACACAAAATTTCATACAAATCGGTCCAGCCGTTTCGGAGGAGTACGGTAACTAACATTGTGACATGGAAATTTTATATATTAGATATATATATAAGTAGTATTATATAAGTATTCACTTCCTCGTTCCAACATTATATTGATTAGCAAAAAACAGGCTGTAACTTTTATAATTTCCGTGTTTTAGTATTAGTATTGATTATTCCTACTATCACCGAATCGAATGCTGAGCGGTGCCGGAAAAGCTAAATAGATCGTGTTTGCAAATTGTCTGTTACCATTCACTGCTTATAAATAATAAACTAAGTACCTAATATTTGAAGTAGTTAAAGCACCTTGTTCAAGGACTTATATGAACTAGTTTGCGCCCGCAGATTCGCCTGCGTGGCAATAAGATTTCACATATAACATTTCAACCCCCTAAGGGATCGGATAAATCACTCTTCACTCTACACCTCATAAATAATTTATTATGTACTAGCTGTGTCCCGCGGTTTTACCCGTGTAGACTTAATTTCATATGTAACCCGCACAACCCTAATGTTTTTTTTATAAATAAGAACCAAGTACAATTGAGTACAGTATAAATATAAGCTTACTAAGCAGTATGGAATCTAGACCGATTTTTTTAATAAAATTTATTAATTTACTTAAACGTGCGTATTCTTTTTTATTTATTCCTTTATGTAGTCGAAATGTTGATTTGAAGCTTAGAAAATGACGTTTATGACGTATGACGCGTTTGGCTACGACGGGACACCCCTTACGGCAAGGCCGCTTATTGTCTCCTATATGGGCGGGTCTGTACTAGTGTGTCATTTTGAATTACACATTACATTGATTTGTTCCTAGATTGCATACTGCTTGTGGTAAGCTTAAATGTATACTGTGACTTGAAACTGGTTGCGTCACAATTGTACCTATTTATATCTAAGCCTATTTCCCACGGACATTCCTACCTCAATGCTCATTAATGGTGACCAGTATAGTCACTGTTTTTGGCATGAATTTGAATATAAACTAGCTTTGCCTGAATGATAGTAAGATTTCATATGCTCACGCCAAGAGGTAAGCAGAGGTGTTATACCAACATCACTCACATTTCACCGAATATGTTTAAGTGCCGACTTGACTGGGGATGAGTCCATCACCGCCTCAGGCACGAAACATACGTCTTTGAATTACTTCTCAGACAGAAAACTTCCTCATGATGTTTTCCTTCACCGTAAAGCAAGTGAAATAACAGCACTTATTTTTAGAAAAAAATAGGCCGCTGGGCTTGCGTAGTGGTTCGCTCTTAACAAAAATAAAAACTCTTTATTAGACACCACAAAGAAAACAAAAATGAAAGATACAATAAAGAAATTTATGAGAAGAGTGATATAAAAAGGCGGTCTTATCACGTATGGTATAATCAGTACGGAAGAGGGAAGAAAGACAAGGACGGACGAGGAAATCAAGGACGTCATCGTCTAAGCGATTATATCAATTCGTCTTTGAATGTCTAAGTATTAACTAAATTAAGCCTATATATTCACAGGTCATTACTAAACTACGCAAAACGAAGCCTTAAATACAATAAAATACTTTATATCAGTATTTTAAATCAGAACTTTCAAAATCACTTAACCTAGTAACCTTGCCTCCAAAGTTTACTCCATTTCAGAACTCCGGATCTTGGATTAATTTCAAGGCAATATTCAATCCTTTCCATATTTACATTGAAATTTGAAACGTTCGGTTTGTTTATGGTTTCACTTCACTATTGTCATTTAAAAATCATTATTTCGACTTCCTTCCGGAAAATAAATCTCGTTAACTCCATAATTTTTTTTCAAATTCAGGATGTAGGAGGTCAAACTCATAAGCGTTGCGATTGACACATGAATAATACACCCACTGTATATATTGATAGCTAATAATCGGCTAGTTAATCGATTGACCAATTTTATTTATCTATAGTAAATCTGATATTAATGGATGTATTTCAAGCTACTAAATTCAAATTTGCAATTGGGTAAAGGTGAGAATGAAATTTGCGCAATATCTATATTTTATCATTAAATTTATTACAACTATTAAGGGTTTAATTCCTAGATTATAGGCAGCATTCAGATATACTTCAATTAAGGTTTCTATAAGGCGGTAAATTCGTCACATATTAAAATTACTTTCATTCTAAACCTACTACGTTAATTACATCTAACTTACATACAAATTCGATAGGTATAATTTCGCAACAAATGGAATATTATTATGATTGTTTTGCAGCAATAAAAATGTAACGAATTCAAAATAATAAAATATATTGAACTATGACCAATCGTTTAGATACACGTTTGTTACACATTTTTTGTATGATCAATTTAATATGACGAGTTGTTAACAATTTATAACAGATACTTTTTTGTGTGACCAATTAACTTTGTAATGTAACGAATTTACAATATATCACAGTTATGGTGAGGCCAGATGAGATGTGATAGGATTATTATAAACTAGCGGTGCCCCGCAGTTTCACCCGCGTTGACTTGTCTCAGCCCGATCGGTTTAAAATTGTCAGTTTCATACAAACTTTCATCCCCTTGGGAATAGTATTAATCAAAATCCTTTCTTAGGGGATGCCTACGTCATAACATCTACCTGCATGCCAAATTTCAGCCCGATCCGTACAGTGGTTTGAGCTGTGCGTTGATAGATCACCATGTCAGTCAGTCAGTCACCTTTTAGTTATATATATATTTAGAAAATGTGGAAAATTATCATCACATCAGCAGCAATCAAAGATTTCATAAATCAATGTACACCAAATAAATAAATAATAATAATAAAAAATAATAATTTTTTCTACTTACTTTTCAAAGCTTTCCCTTCAGGAGTGCACCTCTGGGCGTTTATCAAACACTCCACATAATTCCTAACTAGCCTTTTATTAGTGAAAATCGCATCGACGTCCAAATAATCGTACCTTTCGTCGTATTTCGGCATATTGGCCATGTTATTAAAATCCTGGCCGAATACAACGCATGCAAACACACCGACGAACAAAACTGCACGCATTTTGGAAAAAAAAGTTAGCACTTTGTAAATAGAACACAAGGTCACATATGTTTATAATTGTCAATTTAAGTTTGTCACATTCAAAAAGTTTTTTTTAAGTATTGTGTAGCGTTCGTATTTTGAATTGTTTATTCACATAATTCCCGCGCTGTCAGTCGTCCGCGCGGCCAGACGCGACGTGTTGTTGTGATTACGTCCGTCACAGTCTATAGAGTTTTAGAGGCGCGCGCGCACTGTCGCCTTTGCCAGTCGATCTTTCATCGCAACCTGTACCCTGAAATGAAACTGCTTCGAGATTTCCAAGGAGAACACTGCCTTCTTATTAGAAATCTCTAAAATGTGACCATGTTTTTAAAAGTAAATTGTTATCCTCGATGGAAATTTATATGCAATCAACAATCAATTTTGGTTTGATGACCAACCATATCGGAGCAAGTTGATACTTGGGTTGCAATCAATGCAATGAATATTAAATGTGTGTTCGTAACGTAACGGAAAAAAATATTTAATAAAAGAACGCAGTCACTTGTCAATTATCATTTTAACAGACTTGAACGCGATTAGGGACAGGGACTAGAATTATGACAACTTTTACACCTCAAGAGCTGTGATGGCCTAGGGGTTTGAGCAGTCGCCTGCTACCCAAGCGACGCAAGCTCGAATCCCAGCGGGGCCTGTACCAATGAGTTTTTCGAAAAACTTATGTACAGTGATTCCATACCACGTGTTTTACGGTGAAGGAAAACATCATGAGGAAACCTGCATATGTCTGAAAAATATTTTAAAAGAGGTATGTATAGTACCTGAGACGGCGATGGATTCACCATCTGTCACATTGGCACTTAATCATCTTCGGTGAAAAGTGGGTGTCGTTATTACAACACCTCTGCCTACCCCTTCGGAGAATACAGACGTGATCATATGTATGTATGGAAGTATCATCAAGAAAAGCTCGTAAGTATTTGGAAAGATAAGTTACAATAATTATGTGAGCAACATGTTTAGTCATTGCCGTAACAATAAGAATGTTGCATAAAAATAATAATATGGACTAGTTTTCAATCTACATAGGACTGTTTATCTTGTAAGCCATCTTGTGTTGCGTATCATTATTATTAGAATACTATTGTGTCGACCCAACTGCCCGCAGAACATCAAGATTGCTACTATTTGCTTATCTATGTTTGACTAGTATACTTGTAGTTACAACACTTCTCTCGGGCGTATTATAAAATATGTTAAACATTGCCCTATTTATCTCATCATCTCCCTAGCCTTATTTACATTATTGGGGTCGGCACTTCATTCAACCCGATGTGGCTGATCACCTGATTTTTATACGAAGCGACTGCCATCTGATCTTCGCAGCTGTCGCTTAAGCCTCCGACTTGTAACATTTGCCAAAGATGAATAATTGGCAACCGCGACCGACGGCTTAACGTGCTCTATGAGGCACAGAGGGAACCCGGGCGGTCACTCATCCAATTACTGACTAGGGTTAGGGTTGGTTAACTTTGCTAATCAAATGATATGAGCAATAGCAACTGTGCTACGAGCTCTTTATCCCCATTGATCTATATAGGTCTATACTAATATAATAAAGATGAAAATTTTGTTTGATTGCTTAAACGCGCTAAGGACAGGAACTACCGCTTTGTAAAATTCTTTGAGTGTTGCATAGCCCGTTTATCAAGGAAGGCTCTTTATATTATCACACTAAGACCAATTCCGGTTTAAAGTTAGCGTAAGCCTAAAGTCTAAAGTTAATTCTACGTCGACAAAGTCGGTAGGGAATTCACCAGATCAACGATTTTCCTTGTAAAAGAGGTTGCGAAGATGAGAAAGCAGTCGCTTTGAGTAAAGTTAGGTGATCAGCTACATCGGGTTGACTTGATGATGATAGGAACTTAATAAAAAAATAAAAGGTTGAAAAATTTGTTGCTAATGAGAATGCACAGAAATCAGAAATGATGTACCAAAGTATCTGTCATGTTAAACGGACAGAATATTCATTGAAATATCTTTATATATGCAATTAAAATTAAAACACAAAAAGTTTTCAAAATGTACTTTCTCTCGCTTTTTAAGTAGGTAGGTCTTTAAATTAATGATATGTCTATACATATTGTGGCATAGGGCTTGTTCATAAAATACGCGGGATTTAATCATTTCGATTATTAAATTGAATGTAGTTGTTGTCCATAATTTCGTCTGCGTGCAATTACAATTTTTCCCATGGGATTGGATATTAATGATAAAGATTTGAGTATGTCAGTTGACATTGTAATCAAATCAAACTAGAACTAGATGATCATCCTTTCAGCAACCCAATTTGTACTTAACATGCCGTTTGATCGATGATTAGTAAATTTTTGACTTGACAAGCCTTTCGGAAAGCGACCGTAGGTATCTAAGATTGATTTGCAACAAAGACGGTTAACTAAAAAAATATTATTATAAGACTAATCGATTAAAGACAATCGATGAATTCACAAATTAAAATAACGTCTGTCATCTTACTTGCCGTATGTATGTAGATTATATATGTTATTGTAATAAACTCTAACTCTTGACGTCAAGAATGATGCTTTGGTCCGGTCAATTAATACATAACACTAGCGGTCCTCACGCGGTTTTACCCGCATAGTTCCCGGTCCCGTGGGAGTACGGGGATAAAATAAAGCCTATGTTACTCGCTGATGATGTAGCTATCCAATGGTGAAAGAATTTTTGAAATCGGTCCTGTAGTTTTTGAGCCTATTTATTACAACCAAACAAACACAGTTTTCCTCTTTATAATATTAGTGTAGATAAATCGATCCTCAATATGGTTAGAAGGATACTATTTGGCAGTTTACGAGAGGCAAAAAATTATGAAGTAGGAAAGTATGCACAGACAATGGTTTGGATAAATACGAACATAATGCCGCAAAAATAAGAGTAGAAAAATCTTACCAAACGAGAGTAGCTCAATATAAAGAGCTACTTAACTTGCTCTCTATAATGGTTTGTAGTTTGTTTCAATAACACCATGGGTCTATTTTTTCCTAATCATTTTAAGATTTTTGTACGAAAGCATTCGTTTCGTTCATTAAATTGATTAAAAAACACTAGTTTTCTACAATACAGCGATACATAACTAATTTTTATCACTCAAAAGTGTAAATTGTTCTCAATGGCCCGACCGATCCTTCGACATTGTTTAAGGCCAATACCTCACGTCTTCGCCCCAAAACAACCAATTTTAGCACATGATCGTAAATACAGGATTCCGCTGTAGAAAGCTACCGTTGTTTGTTGATAAAATATTTACTTTAGACTTATTTACTATGCAAATTGGTTGTATATTAGCATCGTAAATTGTCACATGTCTCGGAGAAATGATTTAAAAACAGGATTTTTTAATAAGTATGAATATAAGTCACCAGAATCTTTAGTCACAAAATAAATACATACAGAAAACCGTACCATCGACACAAATCCTTTTATATCTTTTAAAATGCTGTAAAGCTGCCAAACAAGCCTGAAAGTAGCGAGTGCAGACCATGAACGTGACTTACCTAGAGTGTCACGTTCTATAGCAATATTATAAAGATACAAGATTTGTAATACTTTTGTACTTACTCTCCCAAACTATTGAACCAATGTAAATATACTCGTATATTTTACTAAAATAATGAAGATATGAATGCAAATATAATTATCATAGAGTAACATGATAGTTTTTATTAGTCAAGGTAAATTAGGGATTCCTAAAATATCTAACGGATGGAAGTTAAGTAGTTAAGATGAGCGAAGATCTTTATCTAAAGTTACTCATACATAGTCTTAGCTATGTGTGCATGCGATTGCCAATTGTTCTGAAACATAAACAATGTAGCAAGCCACCCTTGTGTTACCTTTCTATTTAATTAATTAGGTAGAAGTTCTAACACACGGTTTTAAAAATAAAATTTTGTTTAGGTCATATTGATTATTTGTTTATTAATCTTTCTTGATGTTAGCCCTCCACTATACCTATACAGATAAATAAAATCGAAGTATTTGTTTGTAATACCAAATCATTAAATTCATTTTTACTAAATACTTTCAGCATATACTTTGTAACATAAACTTACTTTGGCAGACATTACAGGTCAATCGGAGGCCTAAAATAGTCTGACAACTGGTTTAACCCAGATCCCAGATTTTCTTCGTTAAAAGGGTTGCGAAGGTCAGATGGCAGTCGATTCGTATAAAAATCAAGTGATCAGCCACATCGGGTTGAATCAAATGCCGACCCGAACAGTGTATTGAATAAGGCCAGGGAGATTATGATGATGACTTTGTAACATAAAAAAATACTTTTTCCGTCTGTCTGCTCGAGAAATGTCTGAAACGGATGATAGCTGATGTTTCAAGGAGTGACTAAGCCTATATTTGTTTTCAAAAAAGTAAAGAGAGCCGTGGTGGCCTCGGGTTTTGAGTTCGAATCCCAGCGGGGCCTGTACCAATGAGTTTTTCTAATAAACTTATGTTCAGTGATTTCACACCACGTGCTTTACGGTGACGGAAAACATCGTGAGGAAACCTGCATATTTCTGAGAAGTAATTCAAAGACGTATGTATAGTGCCTGAGACGGCGATAGACTCACCATCTGCCACGTTGGTACTTAATCAAATTCGGTGAAAAGTGGGTGTTGTGATAACACCACCTCTGCCTACCCCTTCGGGGAATACAGGCGTGAGCATATGTGTGTAAAAAATAAAGAATGCGGATGAAAAGTATGTTTGTTCATCTTCTATGTTGTTTTATATACATACTTAGCTATTTGATTATCACCACTGGTTACATAAATGGTACTTAATGGTTATTAAAGTACGTAATTAAAGCAATTTACATCTCGTTTGATCTACTATTTATTCAATTACAAAGATAATTGTATATTTAAGTAGGTAATACGTATCTGTATTATACCTTCGACATATTTTCCAATGGAATGCAACATCGTAATGTAATTATTTCTTTGTTTAAGGAAAATAAGGTGATTTAAACATAGCATTTTTAATAAATAGTCAGAAAATGCGTTAGTTTGTTTTTCTATTCACGAAGGAAGATTTAACCTGATATGTTGTACTAGTTTTCGCCTGCAGTTTCTATTCGTGGCAGGATTATTTCACGTACTTTCTTCAGCCCAGATTGAATTTTGAAACATCCTTAGTAAATAGGTATCTACCATTATAGGTAGTATTGATAGACGGTCTAATTTTTTACGCGAACGTCTTTGGCATAAAACTTCGAGTTTCAATTTAAAGAAATAAAAAAGGTCGCTAATCTTTTTTTACACCCTACCGATGCCCTATGCGAAATCTACAATAGGCCAAAGAGTCTACACCTCAGTCCGTCTATTCATATATCAGTCAGTCATTAATTTGTATTTTAAATATACATACATATATAGAAATAAAGATAGATAGGTATAAAATTCAAAATTCAAAATATCTTTATTTGATTAGACTTCTTACAAAGTACTTTCAAATCAGAAGGACACAAAATACATTATACATGATTATAAATGTTAACACCGGATTCGGAAGGTTGCTTTTCTTGATTCTTCTCTTTTAAAATAAATATTATACTATATTATATTATAGGCACCACCTATAAAATATTTTACTGGAAACCAGCTCAATACAATGAGGCTTACAGGTGATCACACTCATAACCGCATACCTTGGAGCGTCGCGATCTAAAGTTACTTACTTAGCTCAACTTGATCTGATATCCTGGTACGCGCGCCTATGCGATCACTAACCACATTAGGTCTCTAAAGTCAGATTTATTGTACATATTGGATTTGGCATTGTTCCAAACTATGAGTAGTGAACTATAACTTAATCCAAACATATACAAATCAATGAATCTACGAAAGGTTTGTTTTTAATCCTACATCTAGAGTTGTGGAATGGCTGCAAGTTTGTATATAAAATATTGCTGCCCCGCAGGTTAGGCTATAGTTCTCTCAATCATCATCTCCCTGGCCTTATCCCATACATTGTTGGGGTCGGCACTTGATTCAACCCGATCTGGCTGATCACCTGATTTTTATACCCCAACCCCTTTAACGAGGAAAATCTGTTCTCTGCTATAGTTCTCTCAATGAGCGTCAGATTTAGTTCCAAACCGAATATAAATAAAAAAAATCACTTTCTCTTACTTCAGGCTACAAATCAAAACAAAATATATGTGTTATTTTTGTATGGAATAGTTATTCCAGCATTTCCAGTGTATTTGAGAACCTAACACGTCCTATATGGAAGCAGCCCTTATGATTCCTTGCTTTTTTGTGTTATAGGGCCGGAGAGGGAGGTGTTTTTTTTGCGGTATTTGTATAAACACGTGTGAAACCGCGGAGCCCAGTTAGGTCTACAAAAAATAATGGTAGGTACAGCTATAAACAGAGAACTTAATACCTTGTTTGTATTCACTACATGTTTTAATTGTTTCATCATTATGATAATTTAATTGATTTTGTTTGTAGATAACACACAATATTATTATTACCTTTATAAGGTTAACTGCCGTGTTATTCACTGAGGCTTCTCAGCGTCGCACTCGTCGTCGAGTGTCGAAATTGAACCTTATCCTGTATATATATTATTTATCAATTTCCTATGATTTAAACCAAGGCTCGTCGTTGAGTTCGACGCTGAGAAACCTTAGTGAATAACACGGTTGTACGTACAGTTAAGTTAACTGATAATATTCAATACTCAATCCACATATTTTACCAATACGTGCTTAAATCTGCAGAAATATTTTCTATCAAAATATTTCGTGCATTGCGTTAGGAAATAGGAATACATATTCACGCCTAGGGCGATATGTATATGTATATTTTATGATGGATTGAAAATTTGTTCAGTTGAGGCCCTGGCAGGGCACTTATGACCTTCGAAGAATTGTCGGAAACTAACCTTCTGAGAAGAATATTAGATTTTTCACGACACACATGTTCACGTTCTAAATTTATAAAAATGGTCAATAGAAATACGAACACGAGGCGGGACTCGAGCCCATGACCTCTGCAAACCGTGCAGTTGCTCTGCCAACTGAGCTGAGCTGAGCTGATATTTATCGTATTTTTCTTGACCATTTTTAAGAATTCTGAGAAGAAGGTAGGATTATGGTAACAGAAGGTATAACATCATAGTTATAAGTTTAATTTCGCCACCTATATACATGGGGCTTAATCATAACTGGCAAAATATGATTGCACTTTAAGTACACCCGTGCCTACCACTTACGGGGTATAGAGACGTGACGTGCATATATATTTGTTTAAGAAAAGGTACTTAAATTATAAGAAGATGACAAATGAAGCTAGGTCACGCGATGCTAGCAGTTAAGGCTGAGTCATTGTAAGAGTAAATAATTATCTTTTTTTTTTAAAAAAAAGGCTCTTAGTGGATGCTCCATTATTACTGGCCTACAGTTATTTTAATAATATGTTTACCTCACATCTTTCATTATTCAAACTTGTTATAATCGGAGCCAATAATTAATGTCGCAATGAAGTGTGGATCTTCCCTCATTTTATTAAATTGAGACAAAAATCAAAGGATTTGTTTATTAAAATCTTCTAATTAATAATTTATTGGTGATTTTTAAGAGACATTTTTTTCGAAGTAGTTAGTTAGAATTGGTTAGTTTCTTCCCGGGTTCTAAGTAAGTGAGTTTTTTCCTGCTAAGTAACAGTAGCCTAAGTTACTCTAGGCCAGCCTTTTCAGAGATATTAACTTTTAACTTTTAATATTTTTGTATTCATGTAAGGTACATTGCATATGCATTTAGTGAAAAGCTTTTAATTTGGAACAACAAGATAGATACATTTTTGGAAATTAATGAATGTCTTAAAAGTATTTCTGCATTATACAGACACAGTGTGGAATGGAAAGTTAACATAACAAGAAGCTTTCTCTGGCACCGCTCCAGCCCTTAACACACACCGTTACTGACCCCGAATGAACCGACAATTTATATTTTCTTTGTTCAGTACATCACGTTTGTTTACTGCCACTTAGCAGCTGCCTACCTGCCTACTTCCTTTGTGGCGGATCATATATGGTACCGTTACGCAAAATTGCAAATTGGTTAATGTTATTGTGGAGTACTAACATAGTATTATGGGAAAGTGGATCGTTTTGGTAAGTATGTCGGATGTGAAAAACTAGGTATTAATTGAGATAAATTGTTAACTGTGAAAAGTGTCATAAATACAGAGCTAGAGATTGGAGAATTTCGTCTGGTTCATTCGAAGGGGTAAGCAGAGTTATACGTACTTATAATCCACTCAAATTACGCCAGTAATGTTTATGTTTCCATGTAATAGGGGCGAGTATATTACCATTAACCAAGCACTAATCTAGATTCATAAATTAGAAAACAGTTGAATGTTTTATTTAGGGAAACATGGCTGCGAATAATTAGCGATGACTATCGCAGAAGCTCATGGAATAAAAATCCCCTGTGTTTTGACCATGGGCCCAGTAGTCTTACTAATAACTCTTATTGCAACAATAGTTCAGCTATATGACAGTGACAGATGTATACACGTCACATACATCTGTCGTGTATACAAACCGTATTTACCGGTACCCATATTTAGATGACATAAAGACGGATTCTCTCTATGGTACCAATTTCATTCGTTCACGAATATACGGACGACCCTCCGAACAAAGTCTGGTGCCCAACCATGAGCTCTTATTACAATGATAGAGCCACTGTGTGACAGAGACAGATTTATACAGGTCACATACATCTGTCATTATAGAGTTAAACTATCATGGCAATGAGAGGTCATGGTAGGGGCCCCTGTTCGTACGAAAAAATATTACTCTATTATTTTCAGGTCATGCCCAAAATGTTCGTTCGTCTCCGAAGTTTCTTTTGCGGAGAAAGAGAGTAATAGGCTTCCTGTCTCGTCATATGAGTCACAATGGCAATAAGAGCTCATGGTAGGGCTCCAGATCTCTAAGCCATTTCTACTAAGCATTACATTTTGATAAAAAAAACAATGGATAGTTAGAAAGCTCCTTATAAGCAACTGATCACTATTTTTAAAAGGCAAGACATCGCCAAAGGTATCGCCGTTTGCATTACCATAAATTAGCAACTTCTCTTAATAGGCATACCTATTCTATCTTCTCTATCAATATGCATGAACTGGTTGACCTTACAGAGACGCGTGAGTGTCCTCTGGCGCCGCCTAATCTTCTGCGCACCGTCTAATGCACGAACGAACCTAATACAACAAGTCCATAACATAGAAATATAACAGAAGGACAGATTCCATTGGTGAGGAAATATCAAACGTTTTGCTCACACTATTCTTTTTTTTCTTTTTGATCTTCTGGTGCCTGAATTTTTAGAGTACTCGCCCACTCCGCAAGCAATCCTAAAGAAAAAAATAAATTTCTGTAAAACCATTTGCGAGTACACGAACGTAAGGTGCCTGATACATGGATGTATTCGATATAGGTCCCATGGCGATGGTTTGTAAACATCATGAGTAAAAAATAATTGTTTTAACACATCTATCCTCCGGGGTTACTAAGAAGGTGTGGCCTTAAGAAATAATACCATTTAGTAGAGCGAAATGCTCTTATAATTAAGAGTTTAGTTGTTTTGCGCCAATGTAAAGGACGTCCTTTTGAAGGTATTTTTGTGTGATTGTATACAAAACGACATTATCATGCATTATCCAGTATGAGCTGACATATGTTTATATTGAAAACCTGTACTATACGAGGTCAGCTTAGATTAGACATGAGTATGATATGTCGTCTGTACAATAGTATGAAACGACTATTGTGAAGCTACGGGATAATGGATGACCTGTCAAGTATCAACTCTTGTTCTATACATATGGTGTAACTATTTGTAGTATATCTAGGTGTGATCTTGAGAAGACAGGCTTTTAAAGATTGGGTTCTTTTTTGCTTCTTGTTTTTCTACAAATTTAGCGCTGAAGTCATTCAATACGTGCGCGTCACTTGTTTATAGCAGCGTCTAAAAAAAAACAGTCGAATTGAAAAGGGGCTAAAGGAGTGGCTTTGTTATGAGACATAATTATGAGCAATGAATTGCAGCGTTTCAAAACTGGATGACATACAGATTTGAACTAATATTAAGAACTAGCTTCCACCCGCAGCGTCGCCTGTATTGCAGTAAAATTTAATCACCTACTTCTTAATAACCACCCTACTTCTTACACTTCTTAGTGGATAACTGCACCTCAAAAAGAACACAGCCTTCAAATTTCATGCCTCTAGGTCCAAAGCAAAGACAGTATGTAGATTTCAGTCAGTTAGATCTATACTATCTACTGTTGTGTTGAGTGCTTCCGCGCATTCTCTTTTGTGTAAGTTTTAATTTCTCTGAATAACTCGAATATTTCCAAACCGCAAAGCTCAGAGCCAGATGCCGTACAATGTTATAAAACTCGTCATTAAATTGTCATTCATAAAACCCAATACTTAAAAAAAAAAGCTTGCAAAAGGTCGGCGCCTTCTATTTAAGAACATCACGGCGCTCGCTTTAACTACTGAAATTAGCTCTCGGTAGGTAACACAATATACTTTTTTTAAAGCCGGATTATGAATGAATTCCAAAGATTGCGGATAATTTCAGCCAGTTGACAACGAAATACGTCAACGTTGAAACATGTCATATCTAAATCTTATACTTGTAGAACTGGAAATAATTCGAAATCCTTTGTATCATACTGGTGTGCGACCATTCTAGAACAATAGGAAGCTGTCTTTATATTACTTTTCTTTTTTCGTGCCAATACCTACCACTTTCCCCGCCAGCGTGACGTAATTAACCGCAAACTTACTATCACCTCTTACATAACTATGTCTGCTGTATACCTGCATAATATATACATAACAGTTGGTTCTGAATTAATCAATTTATCATTTCTGATTTAGGTGCCTATTCTAATGCCCGGGTCAATTCAAATACACACCATTCTGCGATAGACTACCCTAGTCCTTATTATGTACCTAACCTAAGTTACTGAAAGTACTTTGTTAAAAGTCTAATCAAATAAAAATATTTTGAAAAAACCTTAAGCGATTTGTCAATTTTCAAACGTCATCGCTCGAGCTTGCGTTTTGGCGTGACCCAAAATGTGTTGATCCACCATCTTTGGCATTCAATCACAAATCCGTATGCAAAAAAAGTATCAACATTTTGAGCCTCCATAAAACCATCAAGGTCCAGCGACAACGTCTAGTCATTCAGTGACTTGGTTCGGTTGAGATGGGGCCCGGCACATACAGAAAAAAGCAGGCCCCCACCCTGTCTTCCCATTCCCCCTTTTCATCTGTGGTTGAAAGTCTCAAATTAATTTCATAATTGTTAATGTTCCTATCAACTTCATGAAAAATATTTTAAGCCAGCTCGAGGCATGCTAGCCTCGATAGCAGCGGGTCCTTTCATTTCAAAGACCCTTTGATAGCTAAAGTCCAGTAAAGATACATACATACTGTATTCCCCTAAGGGGTAGGCAGAGGTGTTGCAATAACACCTACTTTTCACCGAAGATGATTATGTGCCAACGTGACAGATGGTGAATCCATAGCCGCCTAGTAAACATTAAAGATACATCACACTACATCATTGTAACTGTAGTGATGTTATACAATAGCAAGTGAACAGGTAATAACAACCACATTGTGCCTTGATCTTGTCCTTGGCGTCATTCATGGCTGTCCGACGCTAATGGCTACCGTTTCGTCATCACATCGCAATTTGCTGCTTTAATTGTTACTGACTCGTGTTAATGTCGAATCATCACTTTATCGGGGAATCAATATTTTGAAACAAGGCTTGGCATCGAAGGTTGTTAATTAATCAAACTCATTGTCAATATTCTCGTACGTTGTATCTAATTGAGGCGCAGCACAGGAGCCCTACCATGACCTCCCATTGCCATGATAGATTAACTCTTATTATGAGACAGATGTACATGACGTGTATAAGTCTGTCACTGTCACACAGTGGAACTATGATCGCAATAAGAGCTTATGGTAAGGCCCCAGGTGACAGGCAAGGTTCTTATCTCATCTCTAAGGCACATTCCAATGCTCACTGTAGATCTTATGGTGGCTAAGTGGTTAATCTATACAGATAAATAAAATGTAAGTGTCTGTTTGTAATTCCAAAATAACAGCTTTTCAATAACATTTTTTTTTCTCTGTGGTCTGTCTGTTTGTTCCGGGTAATCTCTGAAACGGCTGGGCCGATTTTCAATGGCAGATAGCTCATGTTACAAGGAGTAAATAAGGCCACTTTGTTTTAAAAAAAAATTGGGTTACGCGCGAATTAAATTAAATCTACACGGGTGAAACCGCGGAGCACAGCTGGTAATCAGCTGTGCTTTGATTCGTGTAAAGCAAACGACCGAAATATCGTTGAATTCTATCGAAATCGTATATAAATGTGGTATTTTGTTCGTACTTTGATAGGACGTTTTACGTCGACGACTGAGATATCCCGATTTTTCATTGACTAATTGATTGATTTCGACATCATTACGTGATTCGGGCTACCAGCAAGGTTTATGAACGATGAAAAATTACCACCGTTTTGGAAACTAACCCTCTAAGAAGAAGCAGCCAGATGAAACTCGCCGAAATTTGAGTACAAATATTTAAACTTATGTAGGATCCGTACCTGCGTATTCATGTTTGCTTTTCCCACAGTCAATAAAATATTGTTACATTACAAAGTATAAAAAATGATAATTTATTTTGGGGAGCTGCGATGTCTATATTACAGGAGAGCCTGTAATATAGACATCGCAGCTCCCATATTACAGGCTCTCCGCCTAGTTTAGCTATCTGCGGCAATACCACATTATTCAATATTATTGCAATAATTACCCATTGTAACATTTACTTATGACTATGTGTTAATTGTACTTACTTACTGTGGCAAATAAATATATTATTATTAGAAAAGTCGCTTGCTACGCAGCATGTTCTAGTTAAATCTCACTCTGCTATGGTGGAGCCAAACCTGCATATGTCTAAGAAGAAATTCAAAGACGTTTGTATAAGTGCTTGAGACGGCAATGGACTCACTATCCAACATATTGGTACTTAATCATCTTCGGTGAGAAGTGGTAGTTTTTTTTTTAATGACGCCCTGTAGGCGTCGCGAGCTCCCTCGGCCATAAGCTGAGTCTTTATGCATCCGCTTTAAAATATTGTTGCCATGAATGTATTAATTGTGTGTATGTGTGTATTGTGTTGTATTTGTCTTTTGAGTTTTTGTGTCCTCGTCTTCTATTCCCTTTCCTTTGTATCAAATTTTTTCCAGACAGAGGTATTTTGGAGTCTCTGTTTTTGGCTGCTCTCAGCATTTGTCCCCCCAGGAGGGCCCGGGACGACGGCTGCCCGTAGTAGCTTTAATCATAAAAGGGGTTGGGCCATTTGTCATAATGGCCCAGCCTTTTTACTTCTCTGGACAGCCGTCGCCCGATGAACCCACCGAGGTGGCGAGCGCCTTCAGCATTGGTGGAGACAACTGTTTTCTGTACGGACCTCTTGTCTGCTCTAATTCGCCAGCACTCGCCAGCACCGTCGGTTTGCACGGCGTGTCGGGGCACGGCCCGCAACTTTTTACTATCGCACCACAGCGGTCCGGATATTTCTGCTGTAAGCTTGGCCGGTTTCCCACGAAACCGGCCCCAGTTTTTTGCCACTTTGGTGCCGCTGTGGTTCGATTGAACGGTGCCGCTCCCTCGGTCCGCCGTCCCGGCGGTGCTGTCGAGTGCCTGCGATCTGTGCGCCCCAAGGGCGCCAAGCTCACCAGCCTTTTTGTGATCGGCCTGACTCCACGTGGTGTCCCTAGGAGTACGCGATACTGGCCCGAGCCAACGAGTCCCACTTGCGCCGAACTGGACACTCCTGACTGAACGCATTGTGGTCGGTTTTGTCCAGTTTGGCGCTGCTGCAGTTGCAGCATCGCGGGACTACGTTGGCCAGCCAGTCCGCGCACTCGGACTTCATGTGGGCCCCCCCGCAGTGGCTACACGCGACGGCCTTCTGCGTACAGAAGCGCCGCCCGTGCCCGTAACCGAGGCAGCGCGAGCATTGGACGAGCGGCGAATAGTCCGCCGCTCGGACCTTCTGCAGGTCTATGTGCACTGCGCCTGCCCCGGTCACTCTGTTCCAGACTGCGGGGGACACCCTCATGACCACGTTTTTCGATGGCAGTCCTCTCGCCCTCCCACGCCTCGACGCTACGCCTCACCATGGCTCTCGAGGGCTCCACCTTTTCGGGAGTCGGGGAGAACGAGAGGCTCTTGCGTGCCCAGACGGTGGGGGCGATATACCTCTTTGGAGGGGTGCACCTTCGTTTGGGAGGGCTGTGCCTTATCATTTTCAGTCGATTTAAATACAATAAATTAAGACGACACAAATAAATTAACAAAACACGAAATAAATTAACACAGAATTATCACGACACAAAATAAATTAACGAGGAATTAAAATGATAAATTAAAATGCAGATGTATAATTAATAAAGACGGCTAAAGATAAAATAAACAATAATAAAAGTCAATAAATAGAATGAGTCAATATAATAAAATAGTAGTCTGATATAATCAATTAAAATAAATAATCCACGTCAAGGTCCAAAAGGATCCTTGTCACTTAATAGTTAAAATAATAAAATGCTAAAATTTACTTATTATTGTATAAAAAGACCAAGAATTCCAATTTAACTTAAAGCTAACTAAAAACTATCCTAGATTAGTGCCCAATAGGACGACTAACGAGTCACTTAATACTAAGCCAACAGGGGCAACACAGACGTCAATAGGGACGCTGAAGTCTTAAAATACTAGTAAAAAAACGGTCAAAAAACCGTTTTTGTCAATTTAAAATTAAACGTCGAGTCACAAAGAGTCCCAAAGCCCCCCAAAGGGTTTTGTTGACCGACAGGCGACTACTCCCAGCGAAAACCGCACCAAAATCGGTTGATTTTGGGGTTTTTGGTGTTGCGTGGGCGGACCGCGGTCACCTACCGGATCGAGACAGGGAGGGTGGGGGGGCGATTTTTCGCGTTTTTTGGGGTTTTTGAGCGCGCAAACTTTGTAGGGGGTTGCGGTAGGGTGTCCCGGATATAATGGGAGCAAAAAACGCGAAACTTTAAATCAAAAATAATTTAAAATGAATTTTTTAGAAAAAATTTACTAAAAAGAGAAGTGGTAGTTGCAACAGATCTGCCTACCCTTCCAGTACACTTTCTGAAAAGACGAGAGCGAGTTTAATATTTTTTTAAAATATTATAATAGCAAATTTCAATGTACGAAAAATTATTTATATATGCGCCTGATATCGCGATGTTATTTTCAATTCAAAATTAGTAAGTAATCAATCAAACAATATTTAATTTAAAAAATACAAATATAAGTAAGAAAACCAAAACATGCGTGTTGGTTTTTTCATTCATGATCTGATTAAAATAACTCGAACGTTTTAAAAGTTTATAAAAATAAACACAAAAGTAACTAGTAGTATAATAGTTATTATAATGTCACCTAGCATCCTGGAAGGGTTCCACTTTAGTATATTTATTCAGTAGTTGAGCTTGTCCTTGATCTTGAAAGGTTAACGTCAATACAATACGTTCGACGGAAAATGTAAATTGCATATGTCTGGTTTTCCCGTACACGTATTTCGTTTCCCCAAATTGCAGATTACTTAGTAAAGGTAATTATGGTTAAGGTAATTATATTTTTTTAATAGCTGAGCCCCATGGTTTATACGCGTAGAATTAATAATGAAAACTATGTTGCTTTATATTATATTTTTATATTTCTTTTCTACATATGCTCACGCCTATATTCCCCGAAGGGGTAGGCAGAGGTGTTGTTATCACAACACCCACTTTTCACCGAATTTGATTAAGTACCAACGTGACAGATGGTGAGTCTATCGCCGTCTCAAGCATGTGGTGTAAAATCACTGTAAATAAGTTTTTTTTAGAAAAACTCATTGGTACAGGCCCCGCTGGGATTCGAACTTGCGTCGCTTGCGTGGCAGGCGACTGATGATATTTATTTTCTTTAAAATAAAAATTGCCTTAGTTAATGCTTGTAACATCAGTAAAAATATGCTCACGTCCTCCCAGAAGGTTCCTCAAAGGGGTAAGAATAAGACGTTTAGTTCATGACACGTACATTTTGGGAAATAACTATCACGAACTTATTTGTAGATCTTTGAGAGATCGGCATACTTAGAAAATCTTATGAATTCCTTTATAACTTAACTCATCTAATATCTCATTATCTACACTTAGAGAGAGTTCTTCCAATGAATTTTACTTCGATACGTGTTACAAAATAAATGAACCAAAATATAATGCTACAAATAATACGTATTGAACACTTAACGGTTGCGTATATTTTTATTGTCGCTTGATTTCATCTATAAATTTACTAACAGTAAAAACATGTATCATGCCATTATTTAAATCATATATTGTATAGTAACTGCACTCGATTATAGTATAACGGAATACCAAATTATGAATGCTCTATAAATATCGATGATTTTCGATGGAGTCTAGACACCCGTGAGCTAATAGTGAAATATAACAAATTGACGATCGGCTATAAAGCTTTATGTACATTAATTATTTATGATTATTATCGACTGGAATTAAAGATCAATGAACTCTATATATTTTTACTAAAGTAAGAAATAAGCGCTCAATATTTAGGAATGCTATGTTAATTACCAAAAAACTACTGGTGACAACATTTTAGCTATAAAAAAAATATAGGATTCATTTGAAAGTAAATGCTGACTTTCTTGTCAAACCAACCTTCCGATCCCGTTGGTAAAACTTACAAGTATTCTTGAATTCTATTGTGATTCTAACGTTTTTAAATATCTTTGTAAACAATATATTAGTATAATAATAAAACATTATATTAGTATAATAATAAAATGCACTGTACATTTTTATGAATTTGTAATGTTGGCACTCTTGGTGAATGCTACCAGAGCATCCCATCATGGAGAATTTGGTTTACTTGAATAATTTAAGATATGATAACGCTTACCATTCACCTGTGCGTGATTGATTGCCATTATCTTCTATACCTGACCGACTGAATTCACCGCAAAGCCTTAACTACTGGCCCAGAAGCATGGAATTCACACCAAATACCTATAAGAGAGGCTTTTTTGTAATTTTTCCCTATTTGAAATGGGGGGCTAAAAGTTAGTATGTGAAATCTCTCTGTATGTTGCGGGACCATGGTATGTATAGTATAAAACAAAAACATGGGTACCTGTTCTTTATTTGGTCAACAATTGGATGCAGATAAGCAATAATGTGTCAACCCGCATAAACTTGGTTTTGAGAAAATGGCGTCTTAAGATGATTGTATACGTGATTTAAGATTTGTTTTATGACATAAATCCATTTTTTACGTACTTTTATGTTTCAGATGACTTGAAACACTTTTTTAGAATGTTAAATACGTGATGCATTATCAAAATATATCAAAACCTTTGAATTTGACTTTTTGTGGGTTGACACATTATTGCTTATCAGCATCCAATTATCGTGTTATCAAACTATTTATAACAAGTATTTTGACAGTTGGACTAACCCAGCCACTATGAAACATATAATCATAATAAAAAGTACAAAAACATCGATTGAACTCATTGAAAAAATTTTGTGTGTTATCAAAATTAATTGCGGTAATGGACTATTATTTATTCCGAGCCCAGACGACGTAAGCGTGAACGTCACTAACGTTATAACTTATAAAAAAGCTCATCTCAGGGGCCCAACCATGACTGCTTATTACAGTTGTGTGACAGTGACAGATGTATTCACGACAAATACATCTGTTTCATAATAAGAGTAAAACTATGATGGCAATAAGAGGTTATAGTAAGGCCCCAGATCTGCGTCTTATTTTGTACGTCATAAATTTCACAACGTCTGAAATAGTTATGAAAGCCTTCAAATCTGAGAGTGTAAGTAAGTTGTAGTTTTCGAGTATTATTGTTTATCATTGCCGGTTTTATGTACTAATCTATACTCTATACATATAAAGAAAATTGAAGTGTTTACTAAGTTTATACGGTACTGAACTAAAAACACAATTTTAAAATTTCTCTCTGTCTGTCTGTTTGTTCCGGCCGAAATGGCTGAACCAATTTCTCTGGCTGATTTTTCAAGGAGTAACTTAGGCTACTTTTATTTAGAAAAGAAATTAGTTCCGAGAGTCAAAGCATGAAACTAAGCCTACGCGAGTAAACCGCAGGACACATAGTAAAAAATATGCAAAATAAGCAGTCATTAGTTCAAAAAATTAAGTACTCATTTAAGTCTCCATTGTGTTTTAAATGCGAATGATAATTAATAAATATGATAATTGATAAATAATTCCGTTAGTTTATGAAAAGTATTTCATAAACTAACGGAATTATACCGCATATTGGAACTTTTTTTTTTATTTTGTTGACGAGGGGGAAACCTTCAAAAGGTCCCCGACCGCCCTGGGAGAGGCAGATCGGGGTATGTGGGATTTTTACTGCACTAAAACCCCCCGGTGGCCATCCTCAGTGCTCAGGGGGGACTCCAGGTACTCTGATAGAACGCACCGGTGACATATTGGCACTAACCTAACTTAACCACAAATTTTCTAATGCCATCATCATCTGCCCTTGTCTAATGTTATTTGTGGTCGGCGCAATGTGTTATTCTCGACCATTACTCTCTATCAGCCTACATATATGTACATATTAACTATCTTTCCATTGGCATGGAAACACTGGCAGTGAGATATTGCAGTATTTAAGGTACTGTGTGAATGAGGTCTCAGTGCTATATGTATGCTGCAATGTGAGTGTTTCATGGTAATGTAGCGAAACCGAACACAGGCAAAACAATGACGTTTTGACATCGCGAAATTACTTACGCGGATAGTGTTTTTGCTAAATGTGAGTTCTTAAAGTATGCTCACACCATCCTAGAAGGGTCGATGATTAATTGCCAACGTGACATGATGAGTCCATCGCCATCTCAGGCACTTTACATAATATACGTCATTGAATTACTTCTCAGACATAATATGTAGGTTTCCTCAAGATGTTTTCTTTGACCGCAAAGCACGGATGTAAATAGGTACATTAAAACAATTTAAGGTTATGTAATAAGTGTTGGGTGCGACTGAATGATTTTTAACTTCGTAAAGTGTGACTGTAGATTAATTTGTAAATATAATTAAAATTGAAGTGTCTGTTTGAAATTTCAAAATTTTTCTTTGTCTGTCTGTTTGTTCCGACTAATCTCTGAAAATAATGCTATAAGGAGTAAATTAGGTTTTATTTAAAGAAGTTGGGTTCCGCGGCTCACCCATATATATAAATACCAAACCTGTTTTTTTTTATTTTTACTACTACTCATTAATATATTAAATTGATAGGCATAGGAAAATAACTCGAATAATTCATCCACGCCTTTATACTTAGCAATAATTCCAAGCTATCACAGAAACCGTTGTGGCTCCAAGGCATGTAATAGACGGGTTGGTTATAGATAATTTATCACTAACTACCGCCGTGTTAATTGTATAATTCCTGACGTAATAGAATACTTTATAGAATGCACCTGCTTGCAAACCGGTCCTAATATTAAATTTTACATTTTCTGTCACACTTTGAAGGTTTTCTTGATATCCTTCTATATAATTTTCCTTTTCATAAAGGCAAACAACTAAAAATGTATTTCCCTGAATGCAAATGTTTATTGTATTCCCTTGGAAATAGTGTTTCGTAATTTGGGTAATCATGTCGCTCAGTAGTTCCATTGTAGCTGCGGAAAGAAGGACATCTAACTAATAACCATTGCTTTATTATATACCAGAGACCTGAGGGCCTATCCTTATTCAACAAAACACGAAGATTCGGTCGAAAGTCTGCAAAGTTCCCACCTGGGTCTTATTCGTTCTAAAATATCTTCGAAACGTGCTCCATAAGCCTACCTTACTAAATTATTTGTTGGCCAAAATGTTGAGTTTGATAAAACGATACTGAAGCGATTTTTCTTGGTTAGCGAAGTTTAGTTATTAGATTCACAAAATAATATTCAAAAATCTGACTACCGTCAGCTGTTCTATGGAACTAAAAAAGCGACGTAACCTGCATGTTCTAAGTATCCTTTTGAAGAACCTGGTAAGAAACTCAATAATTACTCTTTTCAAAAATATTATACAATTTAAAGTACGCCTCGCGCCATAGATATAGACAGAGAGACACATAAAATTATTACTGCACATTCGAGGTACGCAATCATAACTCATGACGGGAGTTGTACCGGGTCACAGTTAGCATACTAAACGTATATAACTAACTGACCCGATAGAGGTTGTTCTGCCTTATGTATCAATACAACATTTCCGCCTGAAGCATTAGTTATATAAACGATTTTCAGTACTTAACATCCTCTTTGACGATATTTGTAGGACGTATTTTACCAATTCTATGATAAACGTCATATGGATACGTTGAAAAAGTTATTTATATTGTCCAAGGCGCTAAGGTTCTGAAAAAGAGTTCTGAGAAGATAAGAACCTTCTCCGAACAATAACATATACAACAAAAAAGAATTAGCGAAATCGGTCCAGCCGTTCACGCGTGATGGTGTGACCAAGGGAAATAGGGATGATTTTTTATATATAGATGTATACCTATGTGGTTCCCATGTGTATGTATTTGTGACATGGGTACTAGAATAGAACTTGCCAGAAGCAAATTTCGGAATGACTTCCCAAAACGTCTTAATAGGGGCTTTTGACAAGGCCATTTTTTACAAATTTGCAGAGATGTGTAATAAATAAGAATTAATGCCATGTTATAAAGCCTGAACGTGTTCGAGCTTCGTAATATCATATTAATTTATGTTTTATCTTGCACACTTACTTAATTATTTTAAAAGGTGAGTTAACAATTTATTTTTTCTGGATGATTTGATGATGACTTTGTATAATGAAGCGATGCAATTAATGAATCAGTTCAATGAACTATATTCACATTAAACTGGTATTTGTACTTCCATGAGCGACAGACGCAATATAAAAAGGACACATTGTTATAATGAAACGTTCAATAGAGATATCTTATCTTATACCTTTAAACTAGCAATTATTGTATATAAATTTATATATATAATGATTTTTATGAAAATTGGTATGCAAGTGGTTTCGTGAGCTATAAATCGATCTAGCATGCATTGTAATGAAGCTTTGTCCAAACCGCCCCAGGGTTGATTATACAGTATTGATTGACCCACTGTCTCTTCCAAACAAATTTATATTTATGTTTTTGATTAGCTTAAAAAATATAATAGGAAGTACATATGTTTTTTTAATCACGTTTTTGAATGTAAATTTTAATGTTGACCCAAAAAGCAGTTGCACTGTGATATAAAATCCAAATGTTTGAATTTAAGAAAGTAATTTCAAAATCAAACATTCAACTAGCGATCCGAGAGCTTGGACAAATATTTGCAGTGAAAGTAAAATGGTTGGTGTCACCAAAGTTACCCAATACAAGAAGTACTTACCTACTTATGTTAGAATTATCAATCTTTATGTATCTAAGAGGCAGAAACAAAATTTTTAACCGACTTCAAAAAAGGGAGGAGGCTATCAATTCGACTGTATGCTTTTTTATGTTTGTTACCTCAAAGGTGATGCTTCCGAAGTGTTCCCATTTTAAGTTGGTTCAGTTTATCATCATCATGACAAATCGAGGGGAACCTTCGATAATTTTACTGGCGACTAGTGCGTTTTTTCTTAATCTAGACCTTTACCAGTAAGTTATACCGTAGCCGCAGTAGGTATGAAATAAAAATAAAACAATATTATACTGGCCTACATCCGTATGGAGTTCAATAACTAAAATGTTAATACTTGTTAATGAAATCAAATAATGTCGACAATCATTAGTTCCTTAATACCTGTCGCAGAGTTTTTGAATTAAATAATAATATGGAGAGTGTGCTACGCAAGCGACACAAGT